>CM044399.1:17270000-22070000 GCA_024322285.1 Musa beccarii
ATCTTGCTTAATCTTTAGCTATGTCGAGTACTAAAATAAAATATGGACACCAAGTTCTTTTGATCCATGATAGCCTAATCACTGTTTATTCCCTTAGCCTCACCCGCGAGAATCCCTTTGCTCGGAAGAGCTTGCAATCAAACACTCATTTGCTTCGAACAGAGATTTCACTGTAATTCAAGTGTGTAGAGAAAAGAGAAAAGAGAAAAGAGATGAATCATCCCCACTTGTAACGAGCTCATCACATCTCAGAGCTCACTTGTTATCCTGTCGGGTAAGCAGCAGAACTTTAAGGCGAGATCGAGACAGACAGCAGCTCAGCCATCATGCGCCTGCGTCAGGTTTGATGACCTTTGCTGCTTTCAGCTGTTACGCCATGATGATTCGAACAAAGGGCTTGTCGAAACCATTTTTCTTTGAGCTGCAGCTCATGTCCACTCGAATAAATCGAAGCAGAGAAATAGAGGATGGGACTTTCTGCTGACCTGCTGCATCTCTTCTGCTGTGTGCCTGATGATGGCTGCAATCCTGCCCTCATATGTTTAAGAGAAGCGATGCTGTGGTCCTGTACTTGTGGGAGGTAATCAAGAGGATCGCCGCTTGCCCACTTCCATCTTTCTCATCATCAAACAGCACAAAAAGCCCTCAGAGCCATCATTAGAGTGAATGTTCTACCAGCTCATTCCGCTTACTTTCTTTACGGTAAGAAATCCCTTAGATTTAACTGAAGATTGCATGCATTGGAGATTAGCGATGTGTTGCAGCAAAAGTGTGATGCAAAAACGGGGTTCATTATAGCTCCGCTAATTGCAACATGCACAAGTGCTAACCATTTTAAAGATTTCCATCTTATGCATCCAGGTTTCCTTGAAACACTCTGTGCTACTGATGATTGCAGTTTCATAACTTACGATAAGATATATTGAAGATTTAATTAGATTTTGATTAAAATTATCAGTCAATAAAAAAATTTATGTATAAAAAAATCTTGAAGGATAGCATTAATAGGAGGGGCCCTCCTAATCATCATAATCTATGTACGCTTATGTCATGGCAAGATCTCTTAGTGATCGATGATCTCATATCATTCACCTCTCTAATTAGTTTCGATTTTGTGGAAAGAAAAAAAAAGAAGAAGAAGAAGAAGAGAGGAGAAAGGTTTGGTTTTTTTCTTAGAGAACAATCATTTTTCTCACTAATCCTTACTTTATTGATGATGATAGTGATCCTATAAAAAGAAAAAAGAGAAGAGAATTATATATCTTTTTAGTGTAGTGATTCGTGATGTCTAAAATATCTTATTGATTATAACATCAAAAGACATGTAAAATCTTGAGAGATAATGTTAATAGGAGGGACTCTCCTATTTATCCTAATCTATGTAATGACAAGATCTTGTAGTGATCAATGATCGCATATCATTAGATGTGAGATGTCTTCTCACCTCTATAATTAGTTTCGATTTTTTTGAAAGGAAGCTGAGAAGCCAAAAGTCTAACTTTTTCTTAGAGAACAGTCAACTTCCTTACTAGTTCCGACTTCATGCATGATAATGATCCTATAAAAAGTTGAAGAGAAAAAAAAAAGAGAAGTGTATAACCTTTTATTGTACATATTAATAATGCAGTGATTCGCGATGTCTGAAATATCTTATTGATTATAACATCAAAAATATATATATAATATGATCTATGATAAAAAAAATTTTACTTCAATCAAGATATTAAACATTTTCCATATTACGGCTTATAACAGCGTAAAACATGAGATTAACGGTGCAGCACACTAAAAAGGAGCAGAATGTAACGCTATGGATTTGGATTTTAGTGCAACTTTAGCCGAAGCAAAAACTAACATTCGTAGCTACAAGCGATGGGCTCTGCCACGTGAAGATGGCTTGTGTGGTCGTCATGTCTCAAAAGACAAAAGACATGCAGACAGAAACAGCCAAAGTTTCAGTCTTTTGGGAAATAAGCAAGATTTTTGTTTATTTTTCTAACATTTTAAATAGTAAGTACAACACTTGAGATGATACATCGATTTGATTCCACGAGCACAACGCTTACTTGACTCAAACTCTTGATCAATATTCCAAAATATAACTCGTGTAATAAAAAACACAAACCACAGCCCTTGATCTGATCTCTTTGCGAGGGAGGAGAAATGATCTGTTACTATGAAATAACTAGCATATAGTTAGTCTGGAAAAGCTCCTATATATATATATATATATATATATATATATATATATATATATATATAAAATCAACGTACAAAATTACAAATTATTATATATATATAATAGTGTTGATGAAATTTTGCCCATTTTTTTAGCATGTTGAGTAAGAGTTGAAATTTTGCTATTAGATTTAACATTCTCCCTCAAATTGATGTCGATGGTGAATCAACAAGCACTAATTTGTTAACTAAGAATTGATGTTGTGTCTTTATTAAAAATATCTATAATTTGAAACTCTTTTGATACATAAGGTCATATGAAGACGTGATCACAATAAGCATCTCGAACATAGTGACAATTTATCTCTGTGTTTTGTTCTCTGGTGAAGCATTGGATTATCAACAATTCGTATCAAACTTGTGTTATCAGCATGTAGAGATATAAGAATTGTTTGAGAAAAATCCAATTAAAAAAGAAGTCAGACGAAGCCAAACAATTTCAGAACAAGAAGAAAGCATAACTCTATATTCATATTTAATAGAAGATTTAGATACTCTCACTTGTTCTTTTGCAATTCTATAAAACAAGAGCATCACAAGACACATATACCAACTTGTTGTAGATCGATAAGGATCCAAAGACCCTACCTAGTCAACGTTGCTAAGCTCAGAAGTCCTAAGTAAATAATGAATTATCCTTTAACTGCTATTGTACGTAAATGGAGTATCCATATTGGTGACTGTTGATTAAATTAAGCTTCCGACAAGCTATCGATATATTGTAGGATCATAGAGTAATTCTCCTTTATTTTTAGAGTCTTTATATTGATTTCCAATAAAGTATCCACAAGAGTTGATGACCAGTTCTTCATTCATAGCATTTTACCAATATGGACTCTTCATTTACTTATGGCAGTAGATAAAATGATAATTCATTATTTACTTGGGACTTCTAATTGTGAATCATTTTACAAGATTGAAGCCTTTTTTCTTTTTTTTTTTCCTCCAAGCCTTTAGCGACACTGATTGGACAAGATGTTTGGATTCTCTGGTGATGCTCTTGTTTCAAGAAAATCTAAAAAAACAAACATAAGATATTCTATTGAAGTTGACTACAGAGCTATGTCCTCTGTTTATTTTGCAATTATTTGGTTACATTGAATTATTTTTGAATTAGATTTTTTTCTAAAACAACTTTTAGATCTCTGTATACTAAAAACATGGGTGTCATTTATGTGAATAAATGCATGTTTTTGATCATATCGTCACATTACCTCATGTCTCAATAGAATTTCAAACTATAGATGTGTTTACAAGGTTATTGAGGAAAACATGACATCAATTTTTAGTTAACAAAGCGATGCTTGTTGATTCACCACTGGAATCAATTTGATGAAAGATGTCAAATCCAAGAGCAAAATTCAAACGATTACTTAGCGGAATCTCAGCACTTATAATTCTAAATTCTTGACGGAATTTAAGTAACTCTAATATTATATATGTATATATGGATATATCATTTGCAATATTGTACATAGATCGTAAATACCCAAACATTGGAGCTTTTGTAGAGAGTCTATCTGCAAGATGGGGGACTTTTTTCAGAAAAAATTCTATTATTATTATTATTATTTTGTTTTCTTGACAGTTACGAGCTTCAAAAGGAAATGCAAAAGTTATTTGGGAATTGTGTTTTGTGTAATGGCATTTATTAAGGAAACAGGTAAAAAGATAAAATGGTATTCCGTGAATCTTCTTCTTGTAGTTTAATATTTGATAGATCAAAGGGAGGACGTTTGGATTGTCTTCGTTCCGTTGAAGTAGTGGTGTTCAGTAAACACATTTTTGTGTCGATCTGTTCCTTAAATGGAATCCCTTCTTTATTCTTGAAGTTGCGAACTTGGAGACATCAAAGGTAAAAGGGAAAGGTAATTTCGCCTGCTAAAGCTTGCTCCGGCGCGGCCTTTTTGCTGCTGCTGCTGCACCTCCATGTGCAGCTGTCTCTGTGGCCCATCTCTTCCGCCCCCGCATTTCAAAGGCATCCCATCGCCATTCACATTCTCTCTCTCTCTCTCTCTCTCTCTCTCTCTCTCTCTCTCTCTTGATTGCTCCTAATTTATTGTCGACCGGAGAGGAAACGACTTAAATGAACCGATCCAACCCCAACGCAGCCATCATAGCTCCTTTCTTTATATCAGCACATGAAGATAGTACGCAACTTCACCCTTTCCACGACAGCAACTGGGAACGGTGACGGAGCTCGGTCATGGAGTGGGGTAAAATTGCTAACTTAGGCAGGCAGTAAGGTGGTGGTGGGAAATGACCAGCTTGGAATGACAAGGCAATTTGCCTTGAGATGTGTGTGCGAGCCTTAAACATCGCAACCAGTGGCGTAATATCCGGAGCCTCTGTCTGCTAGTGGATCCCTCACCCGTGGCTACACTTTGTGCAGTGTGGATGCCTAAATGAAGTCATCAGGCCGTGAAGTGATCAGAGACGTGAAGTGTAGTCAAAGAAAGTTGACGAGCTGCCCTCCTCTATCATGATGTAATCTGGTCCAACTCCATAACCTTCGCTTTGCAGGTTCGTCTTCTTTTAGGTCGGGTACGACGTCCGGCTTGAGATGAAGCTTTCGTTCCTGTTTTGCTCGGAGGAACAGTTCATTTGGAGAAGAAGAGAATATGAATTGGACGCTGATGAAAAGAGCAGTAGGTATGTTTGCTCAGAGTATTCACATCAAAACTTCGACTGGCATTATACATCCATAGAACGCTTGACAGCTTAATTTACATTACACTCTTCTCCTCACATACGTACTTAAAAGAGTCATCCATTCATAGAGTCCATGGACAGCACACCACAGTACAAAACGTAAGGGCTGACGACGACGGAGGACCTCGAACCAGAAGACGAACCCCGCTTCAGTTCCTGGGGCCGAGTTGATTCACGAGAGCCAGGGCGTTGCTGGTGACCCGAGCCACCTCGACCACCTTCTTCCTGATGGCCGCCCGCACGGCGGGGCCGGCGTACTGGGAGATGCCGTCGAGGCAAGTCGTCTCGTCGGTGAGCGCGGCGCTGACCCAGGTCTGGACGTTGCTGAGGTGCCAAGCGAACCGAGGGCTACGCGCCCGCCCCATCCGGCCCATCTCCTCCACTGATTCCCGGAGTCGGTCGACGCTGTCGTGCATAGTCTCGATGCAGTCCCGCACCGCGCCGGCCTCCCGGGACCGGACCTTCTTCTGGCCCCCGGAAGACATCCGGCTCACGAAGGAGGAGGCGGACCGGGCCCGGTCGGCGCTGACGGCCAGGGCGGCTCGGGCCAGCTCGCGCTTGCTCCGGTGGACCGCCGGCGCGTAGGCCACCAGGCTCTGCTCGCACAGGGCGGGGTACCGCGTGCCCCTGCAGGAATCGCGCACGAACCCGGCAGGGGAGCTGGTGGCGGACGTGAGGCAGCTGGCGGGGACGCAGATGGCTGCGGCGAGGAGAACAAAGGCGAGAGTGGAGCGATCCATTGCGGCGCTACTCTTTCCTTTTCTCTCTTCTTCAACACTAACTCGCATAAGAGGGTTTGAAGGCGGAGGTCTTCGAGGTCTCTCTATATAGACCACAATGCCGACTAATCACAGTGCCGCACGTGACCCTGTCTATTATTTATTGCCGTGGTTGCTCTTTCTTTAATGATCCTCGAGGGTCGTGAGAGATTGTGTAGATAACCACAACACATCATGGACATGGAGAACAAATATATTGCTTTACGCTAAGGTGCTCCATCCCCATGCCACCGGTCAAATGTCCATGGTTCCATGCAGGCATCACGTGGATGCAGCACAGCAGGCTATACAATGTAGATAATGAATACATGGTGTATCAGGTTTAAGGACTCCAAATCCAACAAGCCAGGACAAGAAGTATCGAGATAATAGATTCATGCTCTTGCTGTCTCTGTGAAAACATGCCAATGGCACAGGGAAACTGCTGGTTTGTTGATGCTGTGAAAGATGCACTTTTGAATAAAGGAGCAGCTACTCTCGATCAATGTCGTCAAGGCATAGGTGGTGTAGATGAGGTGAAGTGAACAGATATCGTATCCAGCGTGGTAGTCTCTATATGAAGATTAGAGTTGAGTCAGTGCCATTCCAAACCTCCCAACGTGGTGGAACCCATTCCTTCCCAGAAATCATTGCAGCCAACTTCTTCACTGTCCACTCCTTCCTTGCTGCAATCCCACCATCCACTTCCGGTTGCATCTGAAACATACCAAAGCTTTTTTATGTTAAAAGTTTTATGACAGAAGCATATTGTGAACCGATTCCAAGGTGAAGGATTTGAGCAAAGCAAAACTAAGACGGCTTACAGTGATCGTACAAGGGCTTATTTTTGGTTTCCACTGTTGTCTTCCCTCTTCTACTTCGCCAGGGCTTTGGATCATCACCAAGAACAATCACAGATTTTCGAGCTCTCACCCTCTCACCAGCACCTGGGAAGCTGATATATGTTACTGATGCAGCCTTACAGAACAGATTCTGAATCAATGAACAATTCTAAGGAAAAGCGACACCAAAATGAACCACAAAATGTTGTAGAGCAGATTATCATTGTCAACGATGGAATGCTTACCATCTTGAAGATGGCACGATGACTGGAGCAACTCATGTCTATTATGACACTAGAAGATCAAAATGAAGATAGATGCTGGTGATTAATTCTGCAATCCTCTGTGCTATGCTCATCAAACAATTTCACATGGACTCCAGTCAAACCCTCGATTGCTTGAGCACAGTTCTTTTTCTTGTTTACCATACAAAGTGAAAGGTGAATTACATGCTCACTATAAGATCCTAAAGCCAGTCTTCTAATGAATAGTGAGACAAAAAAAAAAAAAAGCAAAAATACTCTTAGGGCACCGAATAAGAACAATTTAATGCAGAGAGTAAAATCAACTGTAAATAACCTTTTATGACTTGAGTGATCAATTGTTCGAATCAAAGAAACAATCTTTAAACTTGCCAAAATACTTCGACGGGTGACCACCCTTTAGAGTACAATGAACGAAAGGTTGTTGAAAAACATAAATAAGAAAAAGAAAGAGTTTTCAAATAGAGAAAGAGTAGGACAAGATTAACTTTCTATTTTTCTCTCAAAAGACTCTTTACAATTTCACAAACTCTATATCTCATAACCTAACATATAGGGTTTATATAGTCCCCAAAGATACATTATATATATTGTATTCAGAATGAATCATTCTTTTTCAAGAAACCTTTTCAAGAACCAATAGTCATTTTAACTTGTCCTTCCATAGACATCTAATCTATTTTTTCTTTTTGATAGAATACCCTCTTGATACCATGAACCTTTCTCTTGTTGAAATTAACCTCTTTATGATATTGAAACAAGTTTATTTTCAACATTATCCCCCTTTAAACTTGTTTCATCTGACATGCCAAGTTTCCTTCGAAGTTGTTAAAATATTTACTTCTTCTTCAAGAACTCTATTAAGAAATACTGATTTGACATCCATTTATAAAATTTTCCATTTCATTTGAGCTGTTAGAGAGATAAATAATCTTAATGTTTCCAATCGAACAACTAGTACAAATACTTCTTCATAGTCGATCCTATATTGTTGTTTATATCCCTTTACAACCAATCGTGCTTTGTATTTCTCCACCTCTCCTTGTGCATTTCTTTTTGTTTTGAAGATCCACTTAACATCGATCGCTTAATGGTCTTCTGAAAGTTTAGTAAGCTCCTATGTATCATTTTCGTTAATTGCACGAATCTCTTCATTCATTGCTTGCTGCCATTTTTTTTCATTACAAGCTTCTTCGAAGGTTAATGGATCATATCCTACAAAAAGATAAAATAAAGAGAGTTCATCATTGTTAGTATCAATCCTTCGAGTCATATCATAGATCTCCTGAATCGATCTTGTCCTTCTTATAATCGGACTTCTTGAATCATGTGACCTAGTTAATCTAGGTGATGATTCCGGTAAAGCCTCTTCGGTGTTTGCTTGTATTATATCATTTTCTTCTGAAGCTATAGTTTTCTTATGCTGCTCATCACTTTTTCAATTCCAAATTTGTTATTCATCAAACTCAACATCTCTTGACATTACAATTTTATTTATGATAGGATTATAGAGTTTGTAACCACTAGAATTTTCAACATAACCTAACAAAATACATTTTTAACCTTTATCCTCCAGTTTTGTTCTCTTTTCCTCTGGTATCTTAATAAATACAATACTTTCAAAAATTCTCAAATGATCGACTCTTGATTTCTGTAAGCTCCATGCTTCTTCTGGTGTAACATTTCCAATTCACTTTGTTGGAAACTTGTTAAGCAACTAAACTGCAAAGGCAACAACATCTCCCCAAAATTCTTTAGAAATTCTTCTTTCCTTTAACATGCATTAAATTATATTAAGTATAGTCATATTTTTTCTTTTTAAAACACTATTTTGTTAAGGTGTGTATGGCATAATGAATTGATGTAAAATCTCATTATTTTTACAAAAGCTTTCAAATTCATTTGATGTATATTCAGCAACTCTATTTGTTCTTAAATATTTAATCCTACAACTACTTTGTCTTTTAACCAACTCCTTAAATTCTTTGAATTTACTGAAAACTTTTTTCTTTTCTTTTAATATATAAACCCAAGTTTTTCCACTATGATCATCAGTGAAGGTAAGAAAATACCTGCTTCCTCCAAGTGATATTGGACTGATAAAGCCACAAACATTTGAGTGTATCAAATCAAGCCGATGCCATGCTCTTCTTGTTTTTCTGACTTTGAAAGGCTTTTTTTCTTGCTTACCCATAACACATATTTCATATAGTTTTGATGGGTGATCAATTCTTAGCATTACTGTCACCATATTATACTTCTCTAGAAGTTTCAATGCCTCAATATCAGTCTTAAAACAATTTGATCGATCAAAAATACATAAATGCAGAGGAAACATTCTGTTCTATGCCATTTTCACATATGATATTAATGTTCTATTCTTATCACGAATTAAAAGAGTCATATCTTTCATCTCAATATTATAACCTTTTTCAAGTAATTATCCCAAACTCAAAATATTATTTTTCATGTCAAGAATATAATAAACATCTGAAATGCAGAACTCTTTACCATTATTCAGTTCAAGGAGAATTTGACCTTTGCCTCTTACTAATCTCTAAGACATCACCAAATTAAATATTTCCAGAATAACTTGTATCTATTTCTAAAAATAAATCTTTAATACCACACATATGATTTGAAGCTCCAATATCTAAATATCATATCATAAATTGATCTTCTTTCAGTTTATCATATGTCATCAACAAAACTTGATTTTCATTCTTTTTTTTCTTAACAAAATTTACCTTATCACTTTGGTTGTTAGGATTGTAATAACATTTAAAAGAATAATGTCCGTACCTTTTACAAATATAGTATTGTATTTTAAACCTTTTAAAATTTCTACCACATCTACGACCTCGACCACATCCTCAACTATAACCTCGACCTCTTTGGCTAGAATTTTCTCTACCACCTTCATTGTTTAGAGATTCTTGATTGGTCTAATTTCTGCCTCCTCTTCCTCTTTGTTTATGACATCTTCCTCTTTAAAAATTTGATTCACTTCTGTTTTTAAGAGTAAGCTTGGTTTGTAGTGTTTGCTCCAAAGTTTTGTCTTCTCCTCTTTTTGTAATCCTTTGTTCATGAACTTGAAGAAAACCCATAAGTTATTCTAAAGACATTTTTTTCCAAATCTTTAGATTCTTCAATTGCAACAACAATAAAATCAAATTTTGAATCTAAAAATCTCAGTATTTTTTTCTATTACTTTTTGATCACTTATTTGTTCACCATTTTGTCTCATTTGATGAACAATAAAAATAACTTTTAAGAAGTAATAAGAAATAGTTTCAAAAATACCTTATTATAATTTTTTAAAGTCAGCTCGTAAAACTTGTAAACAAAGTTTCTTTACCTTATCAACACCATCAAATGCTTTTTGAAGCATTTCCCAAGCCTCCTTTGAAGTATTTACTGGAGTGATGATCTCGAACATTATATCAAGTCCTTGGTAGATCGTGAACAAAGCCTTTTTCTCTTTCTTCCTTTTATCTTTGAGTTGTTTTCTTGCTTCTGCATTCATTGCTCATTCTGCTAGACTTGGCTTAACAAATCCATCTTCTACAAACTCCCATATATCTTGAGAGCCTAAAAGAACCTTCATTTGGATACACCATATATCATAATTTTCCTTTGTCAATCTAGGGATCTAAATTTGGATGGTATTTGGGGAAAAGGCTATTGCTTTAACCTAGACTCTGATACCAAATGTTAAAAAACCTAGATAGGAAGAAGAGAAAGTTTTCAAACAAAGAAAGAGTAGGACAAGATTAACTTTTTATTTTTCTCTCAAAAGACTCTTTACAATTTCATAAACTCTATGTCGCATAACCTAACATATGGGATTTATATAGTCTCCAAAGATACATCATATTTATTGTATTCAGAATAAATTATTCTCTTTCAAAAAACCTCTTCAAGAACCAATAGTCATTTTGACTTGTCCTTCCATAGACATCTAATCTATTTTTTCTTCTTGATAGAATGAATTTCCCTCTTGATACAATAAACCTTTCTCTTATTGAAATTAACCTCTTTATGATATTGGAACAAGTTTATTTCCAACATAGGTAACCTTTACACACCTTGACTGATTGAATTTTGAGCATGGATGTGCAACTAAATTGAGACAAAGGGCTTTGATTTTTGTTATTCTAGCGTAGTCTACTTGGAGAGAAATTTGCATGCTAACAGCGGAGCATAGCCTACATTTTCCTAGCAAGCATTGATAAAGATCACATATGTCACGTGCCATCAAGAAAAATCTCTCATTGGATCAAGAAAGGTTTGAGGTATATATATGATTGGAGAGAGCTGATGGATGTTTCATGCTTACAAACCTGAAGAATCAAAGGGGTTCTTTCTTTTCCTTGAATTGTCGCCTCCCCCGGTATATGATTCTAGCTGAGATTCCTTGCTTTCGCCTCCTCCGGTGATTTCCGATTGTTCTTTTCCTTTGGCCGAGACCATAAATTGCCGGAAAATCACATCATGGAGAATGAATCTACCGCTCGCTTCATCGTTTTTACTTGATGAATCCTTGGTAGCAGAACCGATCGATGAAAAAGAGGTTTGCTTCACCTGCCAGCAGAAGATCATGCGAATAACATGTAAATATCATATGTTGTAATGAAGATGAGATACCTCAACTGATCTGTCAGTGGTTTTGATGAGCTTTCGATTCAAGAACTCGGAAAGTGGCACCGGCTGCTTGTCGGATGACCTTTTCAGATGATGCTCGTCGGGAACTCTGGAAATGTGCGTTTGCAGGGAAGAAATCACACAGAAATCTTCCAGATCAGAGAGGAACACCACAGCAAAGAAACAATCAAAATAGGAGAGATCTGAGAAGGGAGAAGAACAGCACCCAGATTTGGAGAAGAAAGATAGTGGAAGAGAGGTCTGGCCGAATTGCCTCACTCCCGACTGTCTCGGCTTCATTTTTGTTGCCCTTCTTCTTCTTCTTCGTCCCTCGTGTTCTTTGCCTGCTTGTAATGGTGGGAATTTGGGATACCTTGGCGGGAAATTTAGGGTTTCTGCTTTCCAATTCTCCCCGCCAGAATTTTGATCCACTGCGAAATTGTCATTTGCGTACGTCATATGACTCTCCAGCCCATGCGTCTAAGCCACCTAAGCATAGTAGTAGCAGTTGAACTGGGTCGAGTCGTCTCCAGTTGACAGATTCAATTACAAATTAGATCGATGTGAATCGTATTGTCTATATATTTTTTTTTTGACCTATACTTGATCCTGATATCTTTGACCTAACTGAATGGTTTGGTCGATGTGACGTTTCGAGTCGACATTCGCTCACGGCAGCTTGGACCGGTTGGGGCTGCGTTTCGAACCGAACCGAACCGAGCCCATTTATCTGAGGGGTTCACCTAAGATGTCCTCTCATTTTGAACGGATCTGATTCACTCTCGATCAACTGTGGGTTTCATCACATCAACCATCACCGCACATCATGACAACTTGGTCATCCATTAACGGGTTATAGGATTGTCGAATTCTCCATGCGAATAGGAGAGAGACCAGTGTAGACTGTGGCACCGTATGATTCACTAACGGTCAAATCTAATCCTCCACTTGTTAACGGGTGGATCGAGCAGACCATCTGGTGGGGTCCTCGACCACCTCGATGGAAGCTCGCACCCGCTTGGGATTTACTACCGAGAGCCACGCTTTCCTTACATCTCATGGAGCGCACCCGACGACTTACTTGACCACTGGGGCCCAGCCGGCGCGTGGGGCGGACGTCGAGTCCAGTGACGAAGGTGGTGAGTGGAGTGGGCAACCCGAAAAATCTGTAGGACAAAGTATGTAGTTAATAATGAATTATTGATCGGTACGACCCCGGTCCAACTGCCCTGATGGCACTTCCGTCAATTCAGTCCCAGTGTGGGGGCATCGCGCCGATGCTAATCACGTACCAGCTCGAACAGTGTACTATCCCCGCATCGGAAATAGTGCCCCTTGAATCGTGGTCCTTGTCCGCCACGTGGAAATATATCGGACGTCGATCTCGCAGCGGATAACAATCGCGGTACGTTGCACCCGCATCCGGCCTCCAAGATCCCCCTTTCTCCGGCACCACACGTACAAACCCTCCTTCCGTTTAGAATGACTCTTTTGCCCCGGAAATCGATCCATCCATCCGTCTTGGTATATATATACACAAAAAGGCAAGTATTGATGGGTCCGATAACCTGCTTGACGCGATTCGAATCGGGTCGGATTTTACGGAGATTAGAGGTGGGATCAGGACAGGCAGTGCCTCGTCCTTGCATCTTCTATTCCAACAAAAGATATCTGACAATTATATATAATTATTACATATGTAATCAAAATATATGAATAAAAGTATAAATGTTTTATTGGATACTGGCTGGGGTCGGAAACGGATCTGAGTCGATAACGTCTGTCGTAGCCAGTTGAGTTATTTTGAGGCTCTGAGCCGCCCCTTACATTTGGGAATATCCTCATCTGGCACCTGTTCAATACGATACAGCGCCGCAGGGGGGCTCCACCGTGGCATGTAAACGCTATACTTATCGGTGGGTCAACCAGTCGATGAATCCGATCGTAGTGGGATAGAGGGGAAAATAATTACTATGACGAAGCGGTGGCACTTGGGTCATTTCAAGGGTAACGTATGGCAATTTGGTAGTTTCTGTCCAAGTTGCGGGCATATGCGGGATGATCTCTGCTATATAAGATGGCTCCGCTTGCAAGTCCCTCCTCCCCTAAAAATCCCCGACCCTCCTCCCCTTCGCGTCTCTCGTTGCCGTGCAAATCGCTCCTCTTTCTCTCCGTTACTCGGCGGCGATCGCCGTTATAACGGCGGGATTCGACGGAGTCCGGTCATCTTCTCCGTTCTCCTTCTCCTTTACTCGTTTCCAATTTCTTTCACGTTCCGTGACCTTTGCCGTGTCGCTCCTCTTCCTCGTCGGGTCAATTTAATTGAAGCAGTGGTCCTTTTTTTATTCCGTCCGATCTTTCTTTTCTCGCTCTCTCTTTTATAACGCCACTTGGGGGGTTGCATCTCCTCATTCGGTGTGCTGACGTGGCGAGAATCGGAGCGGTTTGGATGTCGAGCCACGCCCGTCTCGCGGAGACACTTGGCGCGTCAAGGAAGCGGAAGGACCGGGAAAGCCCGCCCGACCTACCCCGTGCCCATCACGCGAGCAAGGCCGAGCCGGGTAGCGAACCGGCCTCGGCACGGTCGCCTGCGGCTAAGGAGGGCAACCTGCTCCTGGCCGGCTACTTGGCGCACGAGTTCCTCACCAAGGGAACCCTCTTCGGGAAGAAGTTGGGACAGGGCCGGCCCGACCCGGGGAAAAGGCCTCTTGAGCCGGGCTCGGACGAGCCGGCGGGGACCTACGCAGAGGTCTCCTATTTGCTGATGCGGGGCGGGGCCCATATCCCAGGCGTGGTCAACCCCACTCAACTGGCACGGTGGCTCCAGATGTGACGACAGCAGCAGTGTCGCGGCGATGGCGGGAGGACACGTGGAGATCATCGATCGAAGGTTCGATGAAACCCATGCACTACTACTACTACATCTCGTTTCGCTGCAGTGGCGCGAGCTGGTGCGTGACACCAACAATTGAGTGACTTACGAGAAAAAACTTGTCGAAGCTTTCGTATCATCTTTATCTCCATTTGTTATGTTTCTTTAATCTCTGCTTTCTTGTAGCTTCGGACGTAGCTGAATGCTGCTGCATTTCCCGTTTAAATGGCAGGACTTGGTTTTTCTTTCTTGCCCTCTCTCTTCTGCTGTTGCTTGTTTTAAATGGCGTGCTTTTGCGTGGATCGAAATGTTGTTCTCTTCGTGCTTCTGCTCCTCCTTCGGTAGTAGCATCCGTGCTTAAGACAATAAACCAAATGCTGCTGTGTCTTTGCTCTCGTGCATGTCGCTCGTGTTTGCTCTCAAGCTTTTATGAGTATTCTAATTTGTGGATAGGTAAATGTTTGACCCAAGGCACCACATTTAAATTTGAAGCAGGGCGTGACGTGAGACTATGGTTCATGAGCTCGTGTTGATAAGAACAATTCTATGAGATTTTTCGTGCTCATATTTATATTGTCTCGCATGGATTATATAGATATATATAAGTAAGAAAGGAACTGAGATTTTGTTAGACTTTCTCATATATCAGCTATTGTGTCGATAAATTGGACTTGTTTTCCCTCTTTCAAGTGAACATGTTTTTGGCTCTTGAGCTGTTATGCACCATGTAGTTTCGCTAGTTAGATCTCTAGAAGCCCCCCCCTTAGCTTCCTGGCTGCTTATAGGTTACATTATCAGAACTTACAGACGTCGAGGAGGCATTTTGTTTCCATTTGATTGCCTTAGAAGATGCTGGATGCTCTTATTCTGACATTAAGTAGCATGTGAAACTAATTAAATATAACTCGGGAGAGAACTTTCGGTCTTTTTAGGGAAAATTTTCTCTCTTTTTGTATAACTCTTGCAGAGACGTGACATTAGAATGGAAGATCTACGAGTTGTGCTGTGCAGTGTTCTCATGAATAGTGTGTATTTTGGTTCAGAGCAGTTGTGTGATCTGTTCTCATGATTCAGAAGGAAGGTGTGCATTCAAGCGTATCGTGTTAAACGTATACGATCTCTCCATACATTGAATGATCAGTTTCGAACAGCACGAGTTTCTGGAATCAATGGCTCTAAGCGGTAATCCAAGACAAGGCGTCAGAGCCTCTAGCTTCGCTCATCAAGAAAAGAGAGAACAGCATCAAGGCTGTGAGTAAATATTGGGAGTCAAGGAAAGGCAACTTGATGAGGCAATTGGAAGTGCAACTCACGGTAAAATGTCGACATGCATCGTAGCTAAGCAGTTCACGCCGCTTCAAAAGAACGAAACACTTCTGCCTTCAACACTCTTCTTGTCGCCATGGCTGCAGCCTTGCTTGCATGCGCGTGTCGTCCCGGTTGCCACGATATCGGCGAATTCCCCCGGGATCTCTTCCTGCATGCACTTTGTTGTGAGGTTCACCGACGGGATCTATCACCAGAGGTCCTTTCTGTAGCAGGTTTCACCGCAGGTGGAGCTACATTTCCACCGTCACGAAGCTTCAGGAGTGAAGCGAGGAGCTTGTGGCCCAGCACCCGCCTTCGCGGTTGTCTCCAGCATCTGGAGCATGGGAACCGCATATCAACACATGAGTGCATTAGAGAGTGAGCCGAGGAATATTGGTCTTCCTTTCCAGCTCGACTCATCGTCGTAAAACCACAAAAGCCAACTAGGGACAAAGTCCAATACGAGGAACATTTCTTTGACCGCACCGCAAGCGGTTAAGGAAAGATCAATTGGGAAAAGGTGAAGGCGAATACGACGAATATTTGCTTGCCCGCACCGCAAGCGGTCAAGGAAGAACCTTTTATAAAAGGTAAAGGCGGATATGGTTATCGAGGTGGAACATATTCTCTCTCTATCTCATAAATTCAATTTGAGCATGGGAGAGACCGCACGAGGAATCTTTTCAACACTAATCTCTATGCAGTGCAGCATCTAAGGTTCGGAACCACGTCGAAGCTTTCTGCACATCGGGTAGTACGAGACATTTTGATGCGGATTAGGTTCGAACCTTGACGAACTGATCGATCTACAAAGGACAACCACTGACATCAAACGATGTCACTTTAACGCAAGAAGGATGCATTAGATAATTGATATCGAATAATATTCAATTTCGTGACGAGGCTTTACTAGAAAATGATAAAAAGCCACCCAACATATCTGCCATGTCCCTAAAATTGGAATGTTTTTTTTATTAAAAGTAATATTTTCTTGACAGTAAGTGATTAAGGAAGCATTAGCTATAAAAGGCAAAGATCGGTATGGTTATTGAGGTCAAACACTCTCTTTATCTCTTCAAACCGGTATTAAAAATTCTAATTTGAACATCGAAAGAATCACGTTGGGAATCTTTTTTGCGATTGGTCTTTGTGTGGGCAAGATGTCTCGAGTTTAGAATTACATCGATGGCTTCCTGCACATTGAGCGACATCAAACCTTGTGATCCGAATCTAGTCGGGTTGATGAATCCATTCGATAACCACCACCATCGTTAGGCTGCAATGTTAATAGGATTGTGATCATCCTAACCCACAGTCAAGGTTAAAAGATCCACTAAATTATAGGGTCAATTCTGTGTAAGACCATGAAGGCTTCACAAGACGATCAAAGATCAAAAATGAGATCAACTATGCATGTAGCATGAATGAATCTTTTCATAAATTAGGTATAACTGCAGGAGCTAATGAATTCATCAAGACAATCAGTAAGGGGTGCCAAACACTACGGCTGTGAGTTCTAAGCAGTAAATTAAGTGTCAGATGCCAACATGGAGTGTCAGAATAATAGGTTCAAAGCTGATCGCTACAAACAAACCAGACAACTGCTCCATTGCTTCAACCCCAACAAGATTCATCAATGAATGCCAGAGTCAGAAGCTTACCATACAGCTTCGGTGGCCTCTCCCAAGCCACTGAAAGTGTTGGGTCCAGCCCATACGTGGGCTTGATTGGACAATTGAATTTTTGAGTCCAAATCAATAAAAAAAACAGAAAAAGAAAAAAAAAAGATAGAGGTGCAGTGAGGAACATAATTGCAGCGAAGCAAAGCGTGTGGCGGTGCAGTGAGGGAAAGAGAGAGAGAGAGAGAGAGAGAGAGAGAGCGGAGGATTGAGAAAAATTAGGATACTGAGTTTTCTGTTTGACGATCAATGGCCAAATTTTATCAGTTTTGATCCAAATTTGATATGAAAAATTTTTACAGTAAACTCTACAATCCTAATGGTGTCGATTTGCAGTTTATCCTCTCTAAGGTACTTTTCTGCCATGCCTATTTAGTGAGGACTACAATTTTTCTTTGATGAGATCCATATGATTACGTATTATTGTTGAGCCAAGATATATGATCTTAATGTTATTATGATTCTCTTATTATTTTAGAGAAGAACTATTGTAAACCTGTTATCATTATTGGTGATAGTGGAAGTTTGAAGTAGACTACGGTCCCGTGGTTTTTTTTGCATTGGGTTTTTTACGTTAAAAATTCGGTCTCACTTGTGATTGATCAGTTGTTTTGTTACATATATTGTTCTGGTTAATATTTACTTATGATATCAAGTTGGTATTTTTGATGAGGAACCTATTTTGATACACAAAGAGGGAAAAGAATTATTCCGTATTAATAGGTTTTTCCCAACAAGTGGTATCATAGTAGCAGGTTGTTATTTGCTACTAGTTTTTCTTATGTAATTGAAATGGAAAAGTCAGATGTATGATTAAATTGAACTCATCAAATTATTACACTTGGAGGTGTATGATAGAAGACTTGTTCTATTGCAAAGATTTGTATAAGCCCATCAAAGTTAAAGAAAAATCCTCTACTATGGAAGAGGAGGAATGGGAGGTCCAACACAAGAAAGCTATTGCTTATATTAGAAGATGGATGGATATAAATTTGCATGAGTATATTTTTGATGAAACCAAGCTGATATTGTTTGGCAAAGGTTAGAAAATTTATTTGCGAAAAGACAATGGGAAATAGAATTTCTCTCCTTAGAAGGCTTGTTAATTTAAAGTATAAAGATGGTGGTAACATTGTTAAGCACATAAGCCTATTTTAGAGTCTTGCAAATAAGTTGGTTGCTATAAAAATGAATATAGATCATGAAATGCAGGGATTGTTACTTCTCATCTCTTTATCAGAAAGTTGAAAAACGTATGTGGTGACAATTTGTAACTCCACGCCAGAGGAGATTCTAACTATAGACATGGTTAAAGATAGTTTACTGAATGAAGATGCTAGAAGGAAAGAATAGGGAGAATCTTATTCTGGTGCACTTATTACTGAAAAGCAGGAAAGACGTGGAAGAAGTCACAGTAGAAATTCACATGGTTACAGAGGAAGATCCAAGTCTAGAAGAGACATCAAGTGTTTCCACTACAACAGGTCAGGTCATATAAAGAAAGAGTGTAGGTTTTGGAAGTGAGAACAGAATGAAAGGAAAAAAAATGAAAAATAGACTAATACAGTTGCTGCTGAAGGTAATATCATTATTGTTTGTGATGATGGATGTGTTAGTCTTGTAGCTCAGGACAGTAATTGGGTAATTGACTCTGGTGCGTCATTCCATGTTACTTCTCATAGTGATTTCTTCAGATCCTACACTACTAGTGATTTTGGCAATGTTAGAATGGAAAACAGTGGTACATCCAAGATTATAGGTATTTGGAGATATTTGTTTAGAGACCAGTACTAGGAACAAATTGATACTCAAAGATGTTAGACATGTTTTAGATATTCGTCTGAATTTGATATCTATAGGCAGACTTGATGATGAGGGATTTATATACTATTTTAGTGAAAGCAAATGGAAGCTCACTAAAGGTTCTCTGGTTGTGGCGAGAGAAAAGAAGTTAAACTCTTTTTATATTATGGAAGCTAAGCTACACAAAGGAGAGATTAATGCAATTCAAAAGGGTGAAAGCATAGATCTTTGGCATAAGAGGCTTAGTCATATCAGCGAGAAAGGACTTCAAGCTCTTGCTAGAAAGCAGTTCTTACCAGAGTTGCAAAGTACATCTTTTAAATCTTGTGATCATTGCTTAGTTGGAAAAATACATAGAGTTATATTTCATACTTATTCATCATCTAGAAGATCAAATATTATTGATTTAGTTCATACTGATGTCTGTACTATACAAACTAGAACTCTTGGAGGTGTTCTTTATTTTATTATTTTTATTTATGACCATTCTAGAAAAGTTTGGGCTTTTGCTTTGAAATCTAAAGACCAGGTACTCAATGTCTTCAAAGAATTTCATGTCAGTGTTGAAAGAGAAATTGGTAAAAAAACTAAAGAGTGTTTGAGCAGATAATGATGGCGAGTACAGGGATCCTTTTGAGAATTATTGTAGGTTTCATGGTATCAAACTTCAGTTCCAAAAACTCCTCAGCAAAACGATGTGGCAGAAAGGATGAATAGAATCATTGAAGAAAAGATTAGGTGTATGTTTTCCCTCGCCAAGTTACCTAAGTCATTTTAGGGGGAGGCTATGAGAACTACAGTTGACCTGATAAATCTTTCTCCATTAGTTTCTCTGAAAGGTGATATTCCAGAGAGAGTATGGAAAGGGAAAGATGTATCTTATGATAGAGTCTTTGGGTTCAAAACATTTGTACATATTCCCAAAGATGAGAGATCCAAGCTTGATAATAAGGCAAAGACATATATTTTCTTGGGATATGATCATGAAGAATTTGGGTACATATTATGGGATCCAGTGAATAAGAAGATTGTTAGAAACAGGGATGTTGTGTTTCTTGAAGACTAATTATTTAATAATGGTGATAATGTTGAGAAGCTAGAAACCTCTGTTTATATTTCTTGGAGTTTGGGTTCAATTCCTCCACCTATAGTTCATGAAGATCATGGGGGAGATGATGATGAAGAATGTGGTGAGAATGTTAGTAATGATACTCTTACAGTTGATGAAGTTGAACCAACTGAGCAAGCACCTCCACTACCAGTTGAGATTTCATTGAGAAGATCCACAAGAGAGCGACAATCATCTACAAGATATCCTCCACATAAGTATGTTATGCTTACTGATGGGGGAGAGCCAGAAACTTACCAGGAAGCTATTCTACATGAGCACAAGAATGAGTGGGTTAAAGCCATGCAAGAAGAGATGAGATCCTAGCTTGAGAACCACACCTATAACTTGGTAAAATTACCTAAAAAGAAGAAAGCACTCCATAATAAATGAGTTTATAGATTGAAGATTGAAAATAATAGCTCACAACAAAGATACAAGGCACAATTAGTTGTGAAGAGATTCAGTCAGAAGAAAGGTATTGACTTTGAAGAAATATTTTCTCCTATGACGAAAATGTCCTATATCCGAGTTGTTCTTAGTTTGGCTGCTCGTTTGAATTTAGAAGTTAAGCAACTTGATGTAAAAACTACATTTCTTTATAGTGACCTAAAAGAAGAAATTTACATGGAGTAACCAAAAGGCTTTAAAGTCAAGGGAAAAGAAAATCTAGTATGCAAACTAAGAAAAAGTTTATATGATTTCAAACAGGCACCCAGACAGTGATACAAGAAGTTTGATTCATTTATGATGAGCTAAGGGTACAATAGAACCACATCTGATCATTGTGAGTTTACAAAGAAGTTTTCAGATGATGATTTCATTATTCTCCTACTATATGTTAATGATATGTTGATTGTTGGTCATGATGCTAATAAAATTGAAAAACTTAAAAGAGAGTTAAATAAATCTTTTGCTATGAAAGACTTGGGATCGGTGAAACAAATACTTGGCATGAAGATTTTTTGTGATAGATAGAAAGAAAAGATTTGGCTATCTCAGGAGACCTACATTGAGAAAGTTCTTGAAAGACTCAATATGAGTAAAGCCAAAGCAATTTGTTCTCCACTTGCAGGTCATTTTAAACTCAACTCAAAACAATGTCCGACAAGTGAGAAAGAAAAAAGAAGAAATGTCCAGAGTATCTTATTCATCTGCAGTGGGCAGTTTGATGTATGCTATGGTTTATACTAGGCCAGATATAGCTCATGCAGTTGGAGTTATTAGTCGATTTCTCTCTAATCCTGGAAAAGAACATTGGGCAACAGTAAAATGGATATTAAGATATCTAAGAGGTACTTCCAGGTTGTGTTTATGTTTTAGCAATAGTAAACCTGTGTTAGAAGGATACACAGATGCAAACATGGCAAGTGATATTGATTCCAGGAAGTCCACTTCGGGATTCTTGATGACATTTGTAGGGGGAGCAGTCTCTTGGCAGTCTAAGTTACAGAAATGTATTGCTCTATCAACGACAAAAGCAGAATACATAGTCGAAGCATGTAAAGAAACTTTATGGATAAAAAAGTTTCTATAGGAATTGGGCTTGAAATAAGAAAGATATACTGTTTACTGTGACAGTCAGAGTACCATTCACCTCTCTAAAAATTCAATATATCATTCTAGATCCAAGTATATTGATGTGAGATATCATTAGATTCGTGATGTACTTGAGATGAAAGAATTACAATTGGAAAATATGCATACCAATGAGAATAGATCAGACATGTTGGCAAAGTCTTTGCCTAAGGAAAAACTTAAAGCATGTAAGCGAGGAGCGGCCTTAGTACAGCCCACTATATGAGCTGGAGGGAGAGAATGTATCAGAAAGCTCCCGAGCAAGTTCTTGAACATGCTGTCGGATCACTAAAGGAAGCATTCGTCGGAAATAAATGCTAACAGCAGAGAGAGGAAAAGATTACCTGCGAGGAAGGAGACCGAGACAACGAGGAACGAGGGTGAAGGCCGAGTCCTCTCGAGTCGGACAAGACGTTTACACGATTGATATCTAAGTAAAACGAAAAGAACCAACAGTCAGGATTGAAGTGTTTGACTCGCTTGTAAGAATAGTATGCGTTGAGGACTTGCTTTGGGTGACATGGCAGCTAACGATTGGTGGCACTGGGAGAAGCTTCTGGAATCCTGTAACGGGCTGTGGACTCGGCGGGCAAGCCCACAAACTTGAGACCCGAATGGATCGGATAAACGGGGACCGTCCGTCGAATGGTTGCATGCGTTTTAAAGGAGACAGATGCGATAGATGAAAAGTACGATTAATGATATATTAATTTTTTACTAAATCTAATTGAGAAGTTTCATTAGGCTAAGGTGAGGAAAAAAAATCCTATTAGTCGTTATAATCATTTCAGGGAAGAATAAAGTTTTAATTCATTCAATACCCTCGATTTCAAGATCACAGATCATGCATTTGATAAAAACAAGTAAAAGCATATCAGAGCAAATTATTACAATAGATCGCTTCACAATTATTGGCAAGAGATGTAGCACGAAAAGGTTTTTTTACACAAAAATTAAATATAATGCATATATCTATTTAATTAATTAAAAATTATAAAACAAAAGTTATAGCATTTTTAACGTCATATATTCGATTAGAAGTTTTAAGACAACACTTTGTATAAAAAATTATCAAAGAAAAAAAATTAGGATAATATAAAACATGAAAATTTAAAGTGAACCCATAAAAGTAGTTTAATGGAATTGAATTAATTGGGAAACTTCACCCCAAAAACCAAATCAGAAAAGGATTGTCACATCCTGAATTTTTTTTCTTCCAGCATTATATCTTTCCACACATATAGAGTCAAATAATTAAACGTCACTTTATTCATCATCATAAACATTTATTACCATCTATTTATTTCATCAAATCATGAGTAAAAAAGTAAACATAGTGATGTTAATTCGAAGAATCATTCAAGTGGCTCTACCTAGCGATAGAGGAATGTCCGCTCTCCATTGGAATCTGATTCAGTGTTAGTGGAAGGCTACTCTGAAAATCAAAAACAAAGAAAATTCAGCAACGTTGAGTAGGAACCCCAAAAGTCAACTCAAAATAAATGCATAATCAAAAATCAATCATCACATTGGCGTATATCAAATACCCAAAGGAGCACTCTCCCAACAGCGGATGGAGAGGCTTTATCCTACGGGATGAGTTTGTGTTCTCCCAACAGCGGATGGAGACAAACTCATATCACACTCCCAACAGCGGATGGAGTGGCGTCCCTCACTCGCCATAGTGGGGACACGTTCCTCCCAACAGCGGATGGAAGAACCGTCCAATCGTCACGTCGACGACATGCTAATCCCTGAAGGGAATCACTCTTCCTGCTCTTGGCAGGGAAATATAATCTCATACTAATCATGTCTATTCGGGATGAAACAACACATTCAAAACATCTCTTTTCAATAATATCAATATCAATAATACCAAATAACTCTCAATTGACGTAAACTATAGTTAAATCGATCTATTCAAACTCGATTCACTAGAACCTAACTAGACCGATCTCTAATCCTTATTTAACTGGTCTGGAACCACCCTAGACTAGTATAATTTGGACTAGATTAGGTTCAATTTAGGTTCAACTGACTTGAAAAGTTAAATCAATTCGGAACCACCCTGAATTGATCTAGATTAATCAAGTCTGGTTTAGTTCAATTAATACTTGGGCTTAAATCCAACAATTACATAATATTAGACTAGGTTGAGCCGACCCAAATATCGGTCATGTGTACTGTACATGACTGTACATGCATCGCATCAGGTTGGATCAACCTTGGCCCATGACTGCCCACATTGGGCTGGGCTGGGTTAACCTGTGGGCTAGGGCCCGACCCATGGGTAGGGCTTGGCCTGCGGGCTATTTTAACCCAATCCTATCAAATTTCTTAATTTTTGAATTACAACAACATATATTCATTGATAATAATACATCAAAACATAACAACAGATTAAATAAATAATAAGATAAGCTTTAACATGAAGAAATAATATTTTTAATTCAATAGGAACTAGAAATCATATGAATAATTTTAACATGATCAAATAATAATATTTTAAATCTCAAAAGGATAAAAATTTTAAATAACATGTTCTAATAAAAATTTTAACATCTAAAAGATTAAGAATTTTCTTTTTTTTTAACTACTCATATTATATTTAAATTTAATTAAGATTAGAAGGTAACTGCAATAAAATGAAATAACATTCTTAAAGAAAATCTGATATCATAAAATATATACCATTTCAGAATGTAAAAAAGAAAATTTTTAAAGGGTAAAGTATTTTAATTCAAACTAATATCTATCAAAAAATTTCAATATGGAATTTAAACAAAAACTTTTAATTTCAAGAAAAATAGGGAAAACCTACCTCTTTTTAGCAGGATGAAACTCCTCGTTCCTCCTACTGTTGAGTTCTGCTCGGCGAGGAACGAAAGAGAGAAATTCCTCCCCTTAAATAGGAGGAGGTGAAGCTCCATTAAAGGAAAATTTTCTAAATTTTCATATTTATTTAATATAAATTATTTTTATTTAATATACTGACAAATATGATCTCATCTTATTTGGAAGTGCTTAATAAGCATTTCAAAATTCGTAATAGCAAACAAGGAAATAGGATTATCTTTCCCTAATTTATACTAGCATGTAAGAAAATAATATTTAATTCTTAAATCAAATATTTGATTTGATTACATTTCTCCCCACCTATAAGAAATTTGGTCCCCAAATTTTACTTACCTCAAGAGAATAGATGAGGATACTGCTCTCGCATATCTTCTTCTCTTTCCCACGTTGTCTCTTGGTCTGAATGGTATTGCCAACAAATCTTTACCAAATGTATAACTTTATTTCTTAGACGATCTTTCCTTTCCAAGATATGGATTGGTTGTTCTACAAAAGTGGCATCATTTCTCAATTATAGAGGTTGGTAAGATATGACATATGATGGATCCCTGATATATCTTCGAAGCATAGACACGTGGAATACATCATGGATGCTAGCCAAAACCGGGGGCAATGCTAATCTGTACGCCACAGGCTCGACCTTTTGTAAGACCTCAAATGGGCCTATAAATCTAGGGGCTAACTTTTCCTTTTGACCAAACCTCATAACTCCCTTGGTTGACGACACTTTTAAGACGACGTGTTCGCCAACTTTAAACTTTAGATCTCTTCGTATTCGATCTGCATAACTTTTCTGGCGACTTTGAGCTATTAATAATCTTTAACGTATAATTCAAATATTATCAGCATCTTTTTGAATCAATTGAGGTCCCAAAAGTTTTTGTTCTCCTACCTCATCTCAATATACAGGTGATCTACACTTTGTCCCATAAAGAGCTTCAAACGGGGCCATCTGTATACTGAGTAGTAACTATTATTGTAAGAAAACTCAATTAGATATAAGTGCATATCCCAACTTCCACCAAAGTCTAAAGTACATGCTCTTAAGAGGTCTTCAAGAGTTTGTATTATCCTTTCAGATTGGCCATCAGTTTGGGGGTGAAATGCTGTACTAAACTTTAACTGTGTACCCAAAGATTTTTGTAGACTTCCCCAAAACTTAGAGGTGAACCTTGAATCTCTATCTGAGATAATACTAACTAGCACCCCATGATATCGAATAATCTCTTTAATATATAAACATGCTAATTTATCCAATGAATATTTCTTGTTAACAGGGAGGAAGTGAGCAGATTTAGTAAGTCTATCTACTACTGCCCAAATTCCATCATATCCTTTCGCAGTCTTGGGTAATCCTGTTACAAAATCCATAGTGACTTGCTTCCACTTCCATTCAGGAATTGAAATCCTTTGTAATTTTTCGGTAGGTACTCGATGTTCTACCTTCACCAGTTGACATATAAAGACATTTAGAAACAAACTCTGCTATATCTCTCTTCATACCACGCCACCAGTAGTTTTGGCGTAAATCCCGGTACATCTTGGTAGTTCCGGGATGGATATTAAATTTTGATCTGTGTGCCTCCTCCAATAATTGTATCTTTACTAGATGACTTTCAGGAATACACAAACGGTTGTGGAATGTAATAGAACCATCTTCGATTTGGAGGAATTCGGGTCTAGCTCTTTGAGCTATTTCCTTAACTATCATTTGGAGATATGGATCTTCCTTCTGATCTTCTTTAATCCTTTCTACTAAATATGATTGTCCCATCAGACATGCAAGAAAACCTTTATTTGTCTCCGATAAAAGTCTAAGTTTTAAGTCTACTAACTCTGTCATCATAGAATTCCTTTGAATATTCATATAGGCTACAAGACTAGAAGTATTTCTGCTTAAGGCATCAGCAACTACATTAGTCTTCCCAGGATGATAGTTGATATTAAAATCATAATCTTTTAGAAAGTCCAACTATCTTCTTTGTCTCATATTTAAATCTTTCTGTGTGAAAATGTACTTGAGACTCTTATAATCTCTGAAGATTTCAAAAATTTATCCATAGAGATAATGTCTCCAAATTTTTAATGCAAAAATGATAGCTGCCACTCTAAATCATGAGTAGGATAGTTTTTCTCATGAGGTTTCAATTGCCTAGACGCATAAGCAACTACCCTCATTTTACATTAGAACACAACCAAGTTCTTGTAGTGAGGCATCACTATATACTACAAAACTTTCTCCCCCTGAAGGAATCACCAAGATAGGAGCACTGGTTAATCTTTTCTTCAATTCTTGAAAACTTCGTTGACATTTGTCATCCCATATAAACTTTATGTTCTTTTGTGTCAACCTGGTCAAAGGTGCTGCTATTTTTTAGAAGCCTTCTACGAATCTTCTATAGTATCCAGTTAAACCCAAGAAACTTCTAATTTCTGAAACATTAGAAGGTTACTTCCATTTTGTCACAACTTCAATCTTGTGAGGGTCAACAGATATACCAGCACTCGAAATTACATGGCCGAGAAACATAATTTCATTGAGCCAGAAATTATACTTGCTTAATTTGACATATAGTTTCTCTTGTCTTAGGACTTCCAAAACTGTCTTAAGATGATATTCATATTTTGTCCTACTTTTGGAGTAGATCAAGATATCATCAATGAATATAATTATAAAATTATCAAGATAAGGGTGGAACACCCTATTCATGAGATCCATGAAGGCAGCCGGTGCATTTGTGAGTCCGAAGGACATTACTAAGAATTCATAATGACCGTATCTTGTTCTGAAAGTTATTTTTTGTATGTCTCCTTCTCTTATCTTCAGTTGGTGATACCTAGATCTCAAATCAATTTTTTGAATATACCTGAGTACCTTGAAGTTGATCAAATATGTCATCAATTCGAGGAAGGGGATATTTATTCTTTATGGTCACTTAATTGAGTTGTCTATAATCAATACATAGTCGTATTAATCCATCTTTCTTCTTCACAAATAGAACAGGGGCACCCCAAGGTGATACACTAGGTCGAATAAAATCCTTATCTAAAAGCTCTTGGATTTGTTTCTTTAACTCTTCAAACTCGATTGGTGCCATTTTATATGGGGGCTTAGAAATAGGTGCGGTGCCAGGTAGAAGATCAATTGTAAATTCAATCTGCCTATTTGGTGGCAGTGCAGGTAGATCGCCAGGAAAAACATCTGAAAAATCCTATATAATGGGGATGTCCTCTAATATTGGCTTCTTAGATTCTTCTCCAGAAATGAAGGCCAAGTACCCCTGACATCCCTTCAATAATAGTTGGGTAGCACTCAAGGCTGATATGATAGGAGGAAGCTTTTCCTGAATCCCAATGAACTTGAAAGATGGCTGATCTAGAGGTGAGAAAGTAACAGTCTTCTGAAAATAATCGACACTTGCATGGTATGCTGAAAGCCAGTCCATACCCAAGATAGCATCGAAATCTTGAAATTCTAGTAGATTAAGATCTACTAGCAAATTGTGACTTTCAATAGCAATAATACAATTTCTATATATCCGATCAGCTATTAAGGAGTTTCCAATTGGTGTTGCTACCATTAACATATTATGCATTGGTTCATGATTCTTATGTAGTTTCCTAGCAAAATATGGTGATATAAAAGAATGCGTAGAACCTGAATCGATAAGCACAGATGCAGGTGTACCACAAAGTGTGATGATACCTTTAATAATATATCCTGAGGCTTCAGCATCTTGATGGGTCAATGCATAGACCCTCGCCTGACCTCCCTCTCTAGGTCTTAGCCGTTGTTGCCCAACTGTTTGGGGTGGAGCTCGGCGTTGTTGCTTTCGAGGGCAATCCTTCGATATATGTCCCGGTTGTTGACAATAAAAATATACACGCTATCCCGTGGGGCATGAGGTGAAAACATGATCTGTCTTTCCTCAAAAGTAGCATCTTATAACGACTTGATTACTAGGAGCTCCTGCTTATTGATGCCTAAGCTGTTTGCCCTTGCCTTTCTTTGAAGGTCCAGAATGAGATCCCCCATATGCAAATGGTGTAGCATTAAAAGGTCACTTTCGATCCTTTGCTTGTTGTAGTTCATTATCCAATTTCTCCACCACTAGAGCTCGATTTAACACTTTTGCATAGGTTGGTAAAATCAATACTGTAATAGACTTTCTAATTGATGATTGAAGTCTTCTCTCAAAATGACGAGCTCTTTGATTTTCATTAAAGGCAATATGTGGAGAAAATTGAGCTAGTTCAGTGAAATAATGATCATATTCCATTATTATTCTACTTCCCTGGAGGATGGTAAGAAATTCTTGTTGCTTCTCAAAGCGAACTGAATCGGGAGAGAACTGCTCATAAAATGCATCTTTAAACTGTTCCCAAGTCGCCACATCGCCTCTGGCCTCTAACATCCTCCTTTTTGAGGTCCACCAAGTGTTTACCTTCCCTTCCAAAATGAAAGAAGCAAAAGGCACCTTCTGATTTTCCTGACATTCGATAGCTTCGAATGTCTTCTCCACTTGACAAATTCAACGTTCGGCAAGGATTGGATCTGGTTTGCTCTCAAAAACAGGTGGTCCGAGCCAATAAAGTGTTCTAATGTATTATTTCCACCCCGTGGAGCTCTATCATGCTCCTCCTGTCGCTCAAACTATCCTCTAATTGCATTGAGGACTCAATGTACATCATCTTGAGCATTGATAGGTGCTGGCGCATGAGGTATATTTTGTGGTATTGGAGAAGCTGGCATATAATCAGTGACAGGTGTATATGAGGATTGGGTTTGCTCCACGGTGCGTGGAACGTCCAAGTTATTGTTTATTCGAACACTCCTTCAAGGGCGAAGGCCAATAGCATTACGACCACGAGCGCCACGGGTGATAGGGCCACTATTTTCTTGAATTAGCTTCATTACTCCTATAATAGGTCAAGATAATCATTGGTCAAAATCAATCAAGAGACTTAAATACCTACAAGCTCTAGACCATGCTCTGATACCATAAAAAGATATCACATCCTGGATTTTTTTTCTTCTAGGATTATATCTTTCCACACATACAGAGCCAAATAATTAAACGTCACTTTATTCATCATCATAAACATTTATTACCATCTATTTATTTCATCAAATCATGAGTAAAAAAGTAAATATAGTGATGTTAATTCGAAGAATCATTCAAGTGGCTCTACCTAGCGGTAGAGGAAGGTCCGCTCTCCATTGGAATCTGATTCAGTGCTAGTGGAAGGCTGCTCTGAAAATCAAAAATAAAGAAAATTCAACAACGCTGAATAGGAACCCCAAAAGTCAACTCAAAATAAATGCATAATCAAAAATTCATCATCCCATTGGCGTATATCAAATACCCGAAGGAGCACTCTCCCAACAGTGGATGGAGAGGCTTTATCCTACGGGATGAGTTTGTGTTCTCCCAACAGCGGATGGAGACAAACTCATATTACACTCCCAACAGCGGATGGAGTGGCGTCCCTCACCCGCCACAGTGGGGACACGTTCCTCCCAACAACGGATGGAGGAACCGTCCAGTCGTCACGTCTGACAACACGCTAATCCTTGAAGGGAATCGCCCTTCCTGCTTTTGACAGGAAAATATAATCTCATACTAATCATGTCTATTCAGGATGAAACAACACATTCAAAACATCTCTTTTCAATAATATCAATATCAATAATACCAAATAGCCCTCAATTGACTTGAACTCTAGTTAAATCGGTCTATTCAAACTTGATTCACTAGAACCTAACTAGATCGATCTCTAATCCTCATTTAACTGGTCTGGAACCACCCTAGACTAGTATAATTTGGATTAAATTAGGTTCAATTTAGGTTAAACTGACTTGAAAAGTTAAATCAATTCGGAACCACCCTGAATTGATCTAGACTAATCAAGTCTGGTTTAGTTCAATCAATACTTGGGCTCAAATCCAACAATTACATAATATTGGACTAGGTTGAGTCGACCCAAATATCGGTCATGTGCACTGTACATGACTGTACATGCATCACATCAGATTGGACTAACATTGGCCCATGACTCATGACTGCCCACATTGGGCTGAGCTAGGTTAACCTGTGGGCTAGGGCCCGACCCATGGGTTGGGCTTGGCCTGCGGGCTATTTTAACCCAATCCTATCTAATTTCTTAATTTTCGAATTACAACAACATATATTCATTGATAATAATATATCAAAACATAACAACAAATTAAATAAATAATAAGATAAGCTTTAACATGAAGAAATAATATTTTTAATTTAATAGGAACTAGAAATCATATGAATAATTTTAACATGATCAAATAATAACATTTTAAATCTCAAAAGGATAAAAATTTTAAATAACATGTTCTAATAAAAATTTTAACATCTAAAGGATTAAGAATTTCCTTTTTCTTTTTTTGAGCTACTCATATTATATTTAAATCTAATTAAGATTAGAAGGTAATTGCAGTAAAATGGAATAACATTCTTAAAGAAAATCTGATATCATAAAACATATACCATTTCAGAATGTAAAAAAAATTAATTTAAAGGGTATCAAAGGGTAAAGTATTTTAATTCAAACTAATATCCATAAAAAAATTTCAACATGGAATTTAAACAAAAACTTTTAATTTCAAGAAAAGTAGGAAAAACCTACCTCTTTTTAGCAAGATGAAACTCCTCGTTTCTCCCGCTGTTGAGTTATGCTCGGCGAGGAACGAAGGAGAGAAATCCCTCCCCTTAAATAGGAGGAGGTGAACCTCCAATAAAAGAATTTTTTCTAAATTTTTATATTTATTTAATATAAATTATTTTCATTTAATATACTGACAAATATGATCTCATCTTATTTGGAAGTGCTTAATAAGCATTTCCTAATTCGTAATAACAAACAAGGAAATAAGATTATCTTTTTCTAATTTATAGTAGTACGTAAGAAAATAATATTTAATTTTTAAATCAAATATTTGATTTGATTACAAGGATCATCGTGCAAGAAGTGGTAAGAGGCCATTTGGGGTTTGACTTTACTTAGTATCAACTAAAAACTGCTTATTTGGGATCGATCACATTAATCTTTTCTCACCATTGTAATATGCACAAAGCAATATCCTATATAAATAACCCCTTACTAAATCCTGTATCATACACAGGATTCAGGTCAATTTCTAATTCTTACAACGTGTTTCAGCATGGTAATCCTTCTAAAAGAAGATGTTTCCTTCTGATTCAGGGTTCCATCTTCATTTTTAATAAGCGTGCAGAATGAAGAGTTCTTAAGATCGAAGATGGTTGATCAAGTATTTGTCCAAGTGATTCTTTTGGTCAAGAAAAATATGGATAAACTTAAGAGCACATTCATGAATGTGGATATATGCACATGAATGCGTGTGTGTGTGTATACTCTTGTCCGAAAGAAGATTTGGTTTTCGGACGTACTTCTAGATTTGAGTTCCATGAAAGATTCTTTCCATGCATGCAGATCCAAAGCTGTTCGACGAACATGGCATCGAACCATCAAAACCAACGCCTTTCTCTCTTGGAAGATGATGGTGGGAATCAGCATAACCCGTAAACAGTGGGCTACGCTTCTGCTCTCACACAGAAGATGCATGCTACAGTGTCGGAGAGGCTTCTATGTCTCCCACAGCACAGCTCGCGTGAACCGTTGTTCGTCTCCGGGACCAGATTGCCAACCCCTCAGATGATGATGTTTGGACGGTGTTGTCTTGGAGATTCCTTTGTTGGACATGGAATTTGTGATAGCTGAAACTGGTGAAGCTGGAGAAACAGATGGGAGATAAACAGTTCATCAAATGCTTGCAGGAAGTGATGGAACGTTTGAATCTGGGGAAGAAGATATGCAGGTACCGCATCGGATTGGATATAAAGGAAAAGAGAGTTGGCCTCGGAACCCAAACCCTAAGTGCTTTTGGTTGAAATAATGGCAGTCTCGTACCCAAGGCATGAGACCATCGATTCGAAACAGAGAGAGCAAAACTTGAGAACCAAGGGACACAGTGGCCACGTCAAGTAAAGGGAGGCTCGATCTTAATCCAATGATGTCCTTCTCTCTGCTGGATAAAGACGATTCCTTCCTGCAAAATTCTTGTCCGTAGTCATGGTGGGAAGGAAAAGATGAGCTTGCATGCACTGCAGAAAAAAGGAGTGCTTTTTCGCAGAGCTTTCCTAATGATGGATGCCTTAGATCTCAATGTTCACATGAAGCTATGCTGCAATGATCACAAGTAGGGCTGGGCAGCAAATTTTTTGTCAGAAGTGAAGCACGAATAGAAGGGACAACGTGTAGAGCTAAAGAAAGTCTCTTTTTCCTCCGGCGAGAACCCTAATGCGAAGGGATGCTGTAAGATTTGGATTCTCATATATCATGCCTTTTGACTTGAGCAGCTCGTCCGAAAGTGAAGGAACCCTTTTTGGCTTTCTCGGCGTCGATGTCCAAAGATCTATGCGTTAAGATTGTAGGTGACGGATTTATGTTAGATCTCTTCATCGACTGACCAACAAAATGTAAAGCACAAAAGAAACATGGTAACTTTTCAACAACACCTCGTAACGCAAATCGGGCCGTCTTCAGTTACCATGGCCTCTATCAATCATGACACCTTTTGACTTTATTAGAGCGACGAATTTGGTCAAGAAACAAATAAGAAAAATATGTCTGAAGCAGAAGAAGACTGTATTGACCACTTACTGACAGACGACATGATATAAGTAGCGGGCGGTGATACGACGATTTTGCCAGCGAGAAACAAGTGCGTGATGTTACATAAAATCGTGCAGGACGCGACACGAGGAGAGATTTCAGAGGTATACGTATGTAAGACTGCCGATCTGTTGGGAAATCCTCGGCGACGGGGAGTGGCGCCGGGCGCGCGGTACGGACGGAGGCACAGCGGCCGAGGAAATGGAATTTTGGAGGCGGTTCCGCGACGGGTGTCGTGCCGCGAGTCGCCGCGCAAACCCACTCCCCATCGAAGGCGAACACTCACCAAGCGGGCGGATTCCGTCGTCACGCGTGGGGACCACTCCAATTGCGGGCGGGTTTGTCGGGCGACGTTTACCACGTGGGACGTCTCGGCGAGGGAATCTTTTTTTTTTTTTTGGCGGGAAGCTCCGAAGACGCGCCTTCGGTATTTGGCGGGAAGCTCCGAAGACTTATATATATATATATATATATATATATATATATATATAGCTCTTAGTTGGCTCATTTATTTATTTATTTTTATAAAATTAAATGACGAAAATAGAATTTAATCTCGTGAAGATGGTCACCATCTTTATAAATTAAACTGGTTGATTTGTTTATTTATTTCAAAGAAAGAAATCCCAAATTTTATATTCAATTTATTTTTTTATTTTCCTTATTTGTTTATCGGCGGTGTTATCATTATGACTTTTACTCTGATCCTTTTTTTAGTTTAATGGTAATTATTGTTGCAATACATTATTGTCGCTTGATTTCTTATTTAACAGGAGGGATGTGCTGCCCGTTTTACACAATAAAAAAAATTCTTCTAATTATTAAGATTTTGCTTTTAGATAATCTCTTTCGAGATATAGGAGACGTCTTCTTTATAGGTAGAATAAACTTTAGGATACTTCCTATGCTTCTCTATTTGATGAAGCAAAGAAGCTGATCTGTCTGATCTATAGAGTCAGGACTTGTATTTTGAGTTTAAACTCTATCAACCGAGAGATGCCATGTTCATCAAGTTTAAGTTTTTGTTTTAATCAGGGTTAATTATAAATTATACCCTATAACTAATTATCTTTATCATCTCAATTTTTATATTTTTAAAAATTATGCTAGAATTTTTATACTTATCAAAGTGAAATATTAATATCCCTATACAAGATTATAAAGATAATTTTATAAGATTAAAAATCAAAAGAAAATTTTTGTTGGAACAACGTGATTAAATATTTTATTTTTGTAAGTTAAAAATCTCAATATAATTTTTAAAAAATAAAAATTAAAATACTAAAAGTAACTAATTACAAGAATTAGTATATAATTAATCTTTCGAACCGATAAAATAAATAAAAAATGATGGTAATGAAACTTACTGTTTGAGTTCTTTTTATTCAAAAAATGAATGATAAAATATCTTTCTTTTTTTTATAATGTATGAAGCTTTTCTAAATCACAACTACAATAATAACAAAACTAACTTAGTACTAATTATATAAATTTTTATCATCAAATTTTATTTAAAAATAATTTAATTAAACTGATACTATCAAAAAAAATTAATTTATAAACTTTCATATAATTATATGCAATTTCCACTCGGTTTATCTTGTATCTAAACCTACACATATTTACTCGTGAACACAAATATTATTTATCTTTTCTACTGACTTCATCACATTGGACTTTTGATAATTCACTGAATTCGAAATAAAAAAAAAGTCAACGCGTCCTTGATTGGAATTGGGAATTGGTTTCAGGTGGTGTTCCGTCTGCGCATTAAAATCATTTCTCTTTTGGGCGTCTCAAACTCTCGGTCCAGTCGAGTTGGCGCCGCATCAATACGCAAAGCTCTTCCTTTGTCGCTCGGATACATCGATCGACATTGACCGGTGGAGAAGATGATCGAAGTTAATGCGAAGGTAAGTAAAATGTGATGCATTCAAATTTACCTCAAATTAATATATTCTAATTCGACCTTAGTGATTAATTTTGTAATTAGTACTAGATTTGCTAATTTATCTTTTTTTACTACACGCCTCTATTGATAATCATCAAAAAAATATTTTTATGAATAGCTAAATATGTATATATATATATAGTTTATATTATATTATTTTAGTGGATTTGAAGATGAATCCAAATATTTATATTTGAATATGAATACTATAAAAAATTTTGAAATCGAATCATCGAATTCAGTTATAATTAGTTTAGAGAATTTTGAAAAAGAAAAATTGATTAGAATACGTTAGTAAATCTGAAATTTAGAGAAAAAAACTCTATGTGATAAATTTTAATTATTCTAAATAAATTGCTCTATTAGATTAAAACACTCTCTACAACTACACCACAACCAAAAAAAAAAAAAGCAACCCAATAAATTGGGCATTTCTCCGTCATGATTTCACCAAAAATACGCAGAAGCCACTCCCATCATTTCTATATACAAGCAAACACCGAGCTTTCCTCTTCCTTCCACCGCTATACCTTCGCGAATCCTTCCAGCTTCATTTTCTTTCGCCCGCTTCCATTCCTTCCCTTTCTCCCTCTGTCTCTTTTGTGGAGCGAAGGGATAGAGACTAAAGGAGGAGGATATGATGGGGAAATACATGAGGAAAGCCAAGGTCTCCGGCGAGGTGGCGGTCATGGAGGTCGCCGCCCACCAGCCCTCGCTCGGCGTCCGGACCCGCGCCCGGGCCCTCGCCGCCGGGCAGGATTCCTCCCTCGCCTACCTCGAGCTCCGCAGCCGCCGCCTCGAGAAGCCTTTGCCGCCGTCTCCGGCATCGAAGACCAAGACCCCACCCAAGGATACCCCCGATTCCTGCCCTAACCCTAGGCTTAACTCCCATACGGTGAGCCGTTCTCCGACATCGAATTCGGGGACGAGGAGGTGTTATGAGAAGGGCGGGGGCGCGTCGCCGGATGTGGAGGTGTCGCTCGGGGAGAACGTTCTCGAGGCCGAATCGAGAGAAAGGTGGGTTCTTGCTGGAATCTTTGCCGCAAACTGTGCTTCTTGTTGACTCTCGATGACTTAGAGATGATGAAACAGCTGTTTTCAGTTCTTTTCCCAAGTCGTTTCTTTTCTTCTCTTCAAGAACGTCGTTCTCTGTGTTCCGTTTTCTTGAAGGATCGGGCTTTTCTCTTTTAGCACCGAAGAAAGGCGAGTCTTTTTTGCCGAAACATAGGTTAACATGAACCGTAATTTTCTAGTGCCTTGTGCTGTTTCTCATGTCTTCAGGTTTGCAACATAAACTGTATCATTCTTTGCTTTTGTTCTTTCTTCTTTCTTGTGTGTGCTACCTTCAATTTTTTATTTTTTTTCTTATTCATTTAAGCTTTAGGGAGTATATTCTTAAAGTTTTATATTTCATTATTACTGGAGAGTCTGCAAATATTTTAAGCTCAATTGAAACTTTGGAAATGTATTTACTTGGCTTCCATGTCTTGGTCACCAAGGCCTTGGGATATCTTTGTCTTTGCAATTTTATTACTTTTTATTATTATAGATTTTTAGTCTCATCAGCAGAAAACAGTACTGAAATTTTGTTGTTATGAGAGTATCTAATTCTACCGGATTGCTTGATTTTACTTGCTGCTGCTTCTCCTAGTGAACTTGTAATTCGATTTTTATGGTTCGTTTCTGACATATGAACTGCAAGACTAGCCATCATTTGTCTTCTTTTCAGTCAATTTCTTACTCCTCTTTAAGCATTTAGTAATGTTATATCTCCTCGTTGGCAATATATGACTGATAGAGGATATCCATATATGACATAGCCTGAAATCATGGCCTTCACAATGTCTTTTTTTGCTTCCTTGGTACTTATAAGGTGTTTTAGTCTGCTAAGCACCAACAGTTCCTGAGCTTTCACCCACCCTGGGCCAATACACTATTTATCATGTCTCCCCACAAGCTATCCAAAATCTTGGGTGCTGTTTTTTCCTCGTTCATTTTAGCTCCATGATTTTTTTTTCCACAAAAAAAAATATATTTAGTGTCTGAAGTATGATGGGACCTGTTGGACATTTATGTTTTTAAATGGTTATACCGAGTTGTATATTACAAAGTAGCATGCCGTGCTTTTTTCCTTTGTTTCCTTTTTTTTGTTGAGAGAGAGAGAGGGGATCAGTGTCGGTATTAAATTTGATTTGATCCCTGCTGAATCTGTGGTTGTTGATGGTAAAAGAAAGTGGAGAACCACTTAGTGAGAAAAGTAAGGGTGATGGTTGAGATTTCTCAATTAATGCTGAGGTTGCCTTCAGATCCCTCGACAAAATTGATCCTGGTCGATGACAATCTTGTAATCAGGTGTGCATCTTAAATTACTTGCCTGTGTTGCAAGTTGCTGCTTTTGTTTTGAAGTGGGTTGTCAGTAAATGTCCCCTCGAGGCATGCGTGGAAGGGAACTTGAATTTGAAGGGACATGTGTCTTCCTGCCAAACATAGGTGTCCTTGACACTTGACTGTATCGTATGTCGGGGGGCTGGCCAGTATATGCTGGGCCTATATTTTTTATGTGGGTTCATGTGTAATCCCTGTAGATTTTGCACATTTATCTTATGATCTGACCTGTATGACTTGGAAGCCCACTGTGGTCCTTTTGCTACCTTTCCTGCCTTCTGGCTGGATGGATGCAGGAGGACATGTTCAATCTGTGATGTTCTTGGGAGTCGAAAGATTGTCCCCTGGTGCATGCTTATCTTTTGAAAGACTGCTCCTGATTCGTGGGGCTTTTGGCCCTGACACAAGTATACAGAAGTTAAGACTCTTTGTCAATGCTTTTCCTGTTCATTCTCAAGTATCTTGACACTTTTTATTCCGTGCGACATCTTAAATAAAATTAATATTTAGGTCTTTGAGAATGCTACGGTTCTAATGCTATCAGTCGGCTGCTGCCATATCAGGGAGACAACACCTTGCAGTTTGACAAGGGACTCGGAAACACTAGCATCTCCAGGTTCTACCACAAGATCTCGCTGCTCGATTGTTGGTAACCAGAGAATGCGGAGTCTGGTGCTTCAGAACATCCCTACCCGTCACGAAATGGAGGAGTTTTTTGTGGGGCTAGAGAAACTGCAGCAGCAAGCATTCATAGAGAAGTACACGATTCTTGGAGTGCTTTTCTTCTGTTGGCTTAGTAAAACATCCATGCTTTGGTTTTCATTTGGCAAAAGAACATGCAAATGAGTTCCATGAGCATGTCTCTCGCAGAAGATCGTGCCAAAACGCCGAGCATTTCTCATACCTGTTTCTCACCAAGTTGGCTACGCCTTGTTTCCAGGTACAACTTTGATCCCGCGAATGACCTCCCGCTCCCGGGCCGCTACGAATGGGTGGAACTCGACTCCTAGAGAGGAAGATCATGCGGACGCAGCTGCTTCTTTTGCTCCTCCGGTGATCTCTGCCCGGAATTTTCAGCGTCTGGCGGGGGGGTTGCAACGGCGACGGTTTCTGCCGACACATTCTTTGATGTTGTAAAAATCCAGAGGTCCTTAGTCTAGGGAGGAGTCTAATGAACTGTAGCGTCTAGAGCTGATAAGTCAACACCCGGGAAAAGGAAGTCGAAGCTGATTGTAACTGTTGACCAGACCGATCCAGGGATTGAAGGCTGGGGGGGTGGGTGTGTCACTCGCCATTGTGGCTTCAGTAGCTGATCGGATTCAGATTGTTGTAGCATGGAGTTCGGCATTGCTGCATCGGATTCGGATTGTTCTATGGTAGTGCGCAAGGGCTTTGTGATGGATGCTAATGGTTTGGGCACCGGGACTCGATGCCTCGTTGAGTTCAGGGTTTTGGATTTAGTTGGTTTCAAGTGCAATTTACAGGTATTGCATGTGCTGCGGAGATCATCTTTCGTTTTTATTGTTCGATGGGCTTCTGAGTTGGTGTCTTTCTATGCAACACTGGCTTCATGAGCTGCAGTTGGACGTATTGAGAAATATATAGCCTTTGATGGTAAACGCTCGTTTGATGCATGTGAAAAGTTGTCTCTAGTTGTGGTTTATGAAGCTGGAGGGGTGTGTATATGATCCAGAGAAGACAAGTTGGAGCCACTAATTGATTCTAAATTAACAATGAATATTCAGAGAGAGAGAGAGAGAGAGAGAGAGAGAGAGAGAGAGAGAGAGAGAGAGAGAACGAACAAGGCTTACAGTAGGATAGTAAAAGGAAGCTGAAAGGTTCTTATGTAGTTTTCGAATAGACAAACTTGTGATGGAACAAAGAGTGTCGGACCAGTGACTTTGATTCGATCAAAGGGACTCGGAGTCACCATGTTGCTCGAGGCTTTCTCTTGAAATCTACAGGTAGCCTTCAGCTTCTCCGTCACGACTCCGCTTTCTTTCCAGCGATATTTGAGGTTAGCATGAGAAAGAAAACCCTGCTCTTCTCATAATTTTACATCATGAGCTCAACAATGAGCATTCTATTCGGTCCCACCATAACTGCAGCTACCACAGCAGCCGATAACTTCAGCTTTAAGCTTCAACTTGCCCTCTCTGTCTTCTAATGAAGTTGAGTTGGGTGGACATATGAATCTTGTTGACCGAATCCCAAATCTCCACAACTGCAACATAAATCGAAGTCTTTCAGCAGTCGCACCACCCGATTTCGTAGTTGAAGGGTCGTTTTTCCCAGCACCAAAAACATTTAGTAGATGGAACATATCATTGTAGAGTGCTCTGTAATCAAGGCAATAAATGGTTAGCATGAGAATTGGTTTGCTTCGAAGAGACAACACATCGTTGGAAAGGAGTAGCTCTCACCTGCCTTTTCATCAGCTTGTTCTTGAAACCAAGGCTTGCATGCAAAGCAACAAGGACCATTCATCCACATATATACCCTCATATACTCTCTTCAAGCCACAGATATGGCATGCTTCAACAGGGTGTCACCTGCACTGGTGGAAATCCTGAACAAGTTGCAGAGGTATGGCTTTTCTGAAACCCAGTCCCACCTTCATGGAGCTTCTCTTCATTCAACCAGGCTCTGATCGAGTAAGCATGCATGTTCAGCTTCAAACTGCTTTGGTCACTGACATCCTCTCATCTTCTTTCCTGCTAGCGGTGAAAGCTTAACAGACTTCGATCATAACCTATATGAGTATGGCTCAGTTCGATACAATATCCAGGTGCTTTTGCCACTCTGCATATAATTGGTTTGCGACATCATGTTTTCTTGATCCCACACAACACCAAACACTGCACTGGAATTCTGATTCTTGTAGCCTTAGCATAGTAAGCATGCGCCGTTCTTTTAGCCTGCTTTTCACTCTTTCAATAGCTGTGACTAGGCATCGGCATCAAGTCCACAGATCGTTAACTTGTCCACATGGATGCCACCACTTTCTCCAGAGTTCTCTTCAGTTTGTCTACCTGACTGTGCCCTACAAGATGTCAAAAGGGTATACCTTGATTCTGCAGAAGTAGTGGAACCTTCGAAGCAAGGTTATATGCTTACTCTCAGAATCAACTTTGCAGAACTTCCACAGAGAAAAGGTATGGAATTCTCCTGTGCTCTGCCATAAACAAAAAACACAAAACAACAGGAGCTGGAGAATTCTTAGTGCTCGGTCCTATTCTTGACAGTGCGGATTTAGATCAATGTGGATGAAACAATCTGCTTGTCCTTTCAAAGCTTTTCTTAATACACAAATTCTGACATCCCGATGGATACTGACATCCAGACTATTTCAGATGATCGGATGAAGGCCATCAGCGAGATCTCCTCATTACAAGCAGTCATACTGAGTTCGCAAATGAAGGATATGCTGTGGAACCTTGAACCCAGGTACATGGGCAATGGCATGAGCAACCCAATCAAGATTGTCCATCAGCTGAAAGAGCCCTTCTTTGTCATCAAAATGGTACTTCAACAACATTACCATGTTTGCATGAGATTGCCATAAACTTCAAGACGATTCGACCTTTTACACAGTATCACATAAACCTAAGCATGCCAATTGAAAAGGGATCGATAGATCAACTTCATATGATTCAGAAAATGAGAAACCACTCAGTGAATGACCATTTCGTGCACAATATTTCTGTTAACAATTTCTTTGGCTTCCATTTTCTGTGTTTTTCACAAGGCCACTTTGTTGTCACCACGAAAACATCATCTTTATAATGCAGCTGGATAAGACAACCGTGATATATCCCATGCGCTTCAAAGATGATACGGATGTAGTTTTGGCAACATCATTCTTTCAGGTAGGCTGATTAGATAACAAGATGATGCCAACAACAACCTATCTTTACCTATATTTGTCATTCTGAAAGTAGAGGAACTGGATTGCAGGAACTTGTAGATGTTAGCAATTCAGAAGCACACTCCAAAGCACCACGTTGCACCTGGTCACCAATCCCTCCTCCAGAGTTGAGAGGAGAGCCATTCCAATATCTGACAACAAATGGAGGATTTGTATCCTTAGGTACAAAGCATTTTTGTTCATTTCTGCCCTTCTGCAAGAAAAATGGTGTAACTCAGGCTGATGCATGATACTTGCATCTGGTGGACAAGGGCTTCTTAATCTGCACCATTCTGTTCCAGTTACAGTATGGTAAACATTAGATCGTTCATGTACCGCAGCGGAATTGAGTAATAACAAGTAATATAAGTATTTGTTACTTGAAGAAACAGCCATGGGTTTTTTTTTTAAATGAGAATTAATGTTTAATAACCTGTTGGTGTAACACACTGTCTATCTGGGGATTTTGCAGAAATTTTCTCACAGCACATCAGAGGTACAAAGGCAGACAATACTGTCTGGAATTTACTGACTTTCGTTTCCTATGTGAAGTATCATGTAAAGGTGAGTGACTGCACTAAAATCTAGTTCCATTGGCAGATCCTAGATCAAGAACCTGATACAACATTTCAGCAGTGCACCAGAGGCTTTATCCAGAGAAAGATGAGGCAGCGTCAGGAAAGCTTAACCGAGGTTGATATCCTTCTGTCATGAAAACACTTCTTTCAGAAAGAAATACAATTTGCAAGAAGTAACTTGATAGTTCATGTGTTCATTGTCATATCCTTACTGGACTATTACTCATGCCCATTTGTGTTCATATCATTGATTTTTGCAATATTTTCCCACATTTGATCGCCGTTTCCTCCCATTCATTTGAAACAAAACCACCAAATTAGGTAAAAAAATTAAATTGAAATGGCATAAAATAACTTTGATTTGAACAAACTTCTAAATTTGTGATAGTTATTCAATGATATGTGGTATATATTCAATACCTTGCCTGTCACTTCGATTGAGTTCGGATCCTGGGTGAGCAATCCTTGGGACTGATCCATCTTGATGGTAATTGGCATCCCAAAATACCAAATGTTAGTCAAATAATATCCCCTCTGATCCTATGCTCTACAACGTCTACTAGGAAAAAAACTAAATGTTTTAAGTTGTATGTCATGCAGTAAAAAATTCGATAACTAGCAGTATGAGTATTCATGTTAGGATCACTTATGATGAAGATTTGTGTTAGGTTCATGCTACATTTCAATATTTTATAAATATGACCATCTAATAGTCTACAAGATGCAGAAACTCACATCTGGTACTTGCAGTGGCTAGTTACTGACAGTGCAACGCTAAATTGTATACTTACTAATTGCAGGTAATAAGAGGTGCAAGAATCAGAGGAGATGAAGTTTGCAAAAAACATCAAATTGGTAATCATAAACTTGGATACTTCCATTTAAGATTTTTTTAAGTCAGTAATTTGGTTCATCGAAGAATCTTATATAATGTGGAATAGTACACAATTATCAGCTTGCTGGTTTGATATAGATTAGGCACCACATTTTTATGCACATTATACAACACACATATGCATTATTTGAGATAATGGATCTAGTGTAGATAATTACTATTACAACAAATCACCTTCTTGCAGAACATGTATTGGCAACAATAGCATAAGTTAATTCTCCGCTGGTCATATGAAACAAGACCAAGTAATCATAGTTATTCCTTTTAGCTCATTCTTAACGTTGCTTATGTGCATCAATGCAGGTGATCACAAAAATGTTAAGAAATTGATGAATTTCTCAAGATCAAAGATGTTCAAAAAGAAGTATACAATCATAACTAACAAGATCAAGAAATTCCACTTTCGGATCAGAATAAAGTGGCTACTACATCGGTTTCGACGGCAATGGCTTAGAGTTCAAAAGATCCCTTTGTTGAGGAAGTACAGAAAATTAGACTAAGCATCATCAGCTTCCCAAATAAACCATTATAACAAATAAATTGTGTAAGTACCTCACAGAACTCCATCAACAAGTAAAATTTTACATTTTAATTTTTAAGCATAACAAATTATGCTTGGAGTTCAATCCTTTGATTTCTTTGGGTAGGACAAGCAAAAGAAATGGTTGTTGGTGCACCTCATCTTGAAAACAAAGGATTCATGTCAGGATTCAGGTAAAGAAAAAAAATATAGTTCCATGCTTTAGAAATGGTCAAACTCTCAAACAGCACTTATGAACAGCCGATATTTTCTGCTTACTGGAGTGGGGCTGTAACTTTGATTGTGGCCCTTGTACACTATGGTTGCCCGTGAGGTATCAGTATATAATTATGGAGCCCAAAATGCTTCTCTGAACACAATGACAAGGATGAGACAGAATGACAGATTACAGGCAAAACAAAAAAGCTATGGCCTGTAAAGGCTGATTAATTTTAGCAGACCAGCATGCATAATCTACTTTCAGAGGCAAATATGAATGAGGCCATTGCTATGAACACTGCTCTCTCATGATGTTAGCCTAAAGGTGATACCCTTTATGAACCAATGCATTTTGAGCTTCAGCTGAACCCTATCTGGATCACTGGAAACAATAGAGATCATTCAGTATCGATCTAAAGTTCACTTACAATCAGTGTCCTAAAGATGTTGTCTACCATTCTTCTTTTCTGTTGTACAATCTCCAATATCTTGAAGATGCTATTTCTTGTAGTGAGGAATTGTTCTTGACAAACAGAATGAGTATGATATGGAAGATTTTTTACAAGTAATCATAGATTATAAAATTTAGTAGACTTCTAACTATTATGAATGGTCTGACTGTCAACATCAAGCTTTCAGCAAAGCAGCACATGCTCAACTGTCATTGTTAGTATTGTGTCAATGATGGTTCTAATCATCTATCTCGAAGATCCAGTCTCATTATTTGGTCCAAGAAACGTGGATGGTGTAACCATTTGCAGATGGTTCAGCTGAGTGCAGTGAGGGTTGGCAATGTTTCTTAGATCAGCTTCTAGTTTTTCCTCATTGTATTAAGCACTATAATGAAATCCAAATGGTATTATATCATTGTTGTAATACCCTTTTGTTTTTCTTTCACTAACTTGAAAAACTATATTTGGTACAAACCTCACAAATTATTATTTGCTTCTTGTTTGGTTTTATTCCTTGATATGGAACACATTCCATCAATCATTTTTTGTTTCCTAGTTCTAGTACAAATAAATTTGTTCAATTTATATTTAAAATTAAAAATAATATGAAATAGATCTTCTCATACTATTTAAGATTCTCCCTCATCTCACCCTCCCTTTTCGTCTTTAGTCTGGGACTGACTGCAGAGGAGAATTGTGAAGCAGGAGAAGGTGGAAGTCATTATCAGGAGAAGCAAGTCCTCTACTTTTTTTTTTTCTTTCTTTTAGTTTAAGTTTTGAAATACTTGATTGATGTTTTAGTTGATTAATATTCCATAAAATTTTGATATTAATTAATTTTATATTTTCAATATAGAATTGTAATTTTGTATCACGAGATAAAAATTAATAAACCATAACTTGTGATGTTATTGTTTTAAAACCATATTAATGATATTTATGTCTTCAAACCATATTTGCGGATATTCATATCTTTCTGCAATAAGTTAGATTTTTTGACCAAAAAAAAAATTAGATTTTATGTTGGATTCGGTCAAGGCTGATTTTTGACAAAAAAAAAAAAACCCAAACCAGTCAGTTGGATCCAAGGCAAGCTTGAGATTGGATTGGACCGAATTTGACATAGGTTGGACGCCTTAATTGAGGCGGCCTAGATCTGACTTGGGTTAGGTCCTACTTGACTCGACACCAAGTTGGTGTGGCTCAATGGCCCAACAGGGTCCAATGGCTTGGAGTGGCTCGACGCTCGATAAGGCCTAACCAAAACCAGGCCAATTTAAGTTCTGATTTAAAGCTGATACAGACCGGTTTTGGACATGCTTCCTCAACAAAGGGGCTACCAACCCATCATAGGATAGAAACTCCACTGGACTGGATCTATCATGCCATAGTATATGTTGACTCTTTCAATATATATTTATTTATATGTCTCTTAGAATGTGTATGGATGAATGAATGTGATAATCCGAGGATACATATGAAAACATTATTCTTATATAAAAGGCAAGCAAATCAATACTTATAGGGTGATTATTGGATCGTTACATATGATGACTTCATAGTCCTTCCTATCATTGTATCTATTGTCGAGAGTATGAGTTTTGATTATATGCTATTGGAAGGATATAAGAGATTATGTATTGAGGACGAGGGATACCACTCTATCTGTTACAAAGAATAAGATATAAAATTTTTGTACTTAGAATATAACAGATGCTACTTTCTATCTGTTATTGAAAAAGTGCATCATTAAGTATTTAATCTTTTTACATATATTGTATGTGAATGCTCCTTCGTGGTTGTGTATATTTTGGGCTATGTTGCATGAGATTTCACGGCATATGAAAATTTTATTATCAGATGATTAAAAATATTTCATAAATATTAAAAATTATCTTCATGATTTTAAAATTTTTCAAAGATTTCTACTTAACATATGTTAAGAATTGTTTACTTTCCTTGTAAATAGGTGATTTGATCTATGTTACAATAAAATGTAAATGATTGGGACAAGCACAATAAAAAAAGAAAAAACGAAAGACTATGGAATTATGGATTTCTAAATAAACTTTTCCGCGGTATGAATTTTGAACAATTGTAAAACTTGTTTCAGCCTACAATACCCCTCGATTTCTTTACAGACGCCATCAATATAGCGATGGAGATACCAATCCAGATACAAATCGTCCCTCAATTTACAAAAGCGAACACCTTTTGACTAGGTAGGCTTCGAAAAGAGCTCCTTTTAATCGAGGTGGAAATGAAAAGCATATGCATACATCGAATGCATCATCAAGAAGATAGCTAAATAACGAAAAAGATCATGAAATTGGGATTAGAGAACAGTTTGGAAAACGATTTAAAGAACCTGCTTCGATGCGATGACCCATGCGTACCTGAGAAGGGGGGTTTCGACAACTTCCCGCAACTCATGCTCATTGCGAAAAGGAATGAGATCCTCCGTGGGACTACAAAGATAGGCAGACGTGGAGGCAGAGGAAGAAGATGAGACACCGGAGAGAATTGGGCGGAAGTATGCCGGTGGCGGGGAGAGAGAAAGTTCAGGTTAAATTGGAGTCGGCCAAGCCCAATTTGATTCGGGCCGTCCGATCTATTATTTAGCAGATGGGTACAAAGTTTCTGGCCGTTCGGCAGTTGGCCCCTCTCCTCGATCCTTTTCGCTTCTCTATCCGTTAACACGTTACCCCTTTCAGATACCAGTGTAGTTGTTGGCAAGGTACATAGGCCCTATAGGATCTACCGACGGGGAATCAATCGGGATAAAATTAAGGGTAAGTTGCAGGGGTGGCGAAGATTCAGTTTTCTTGACGATAAAGATGTGCGGCTTTCCGTAGCCCGCCTTACTCCTCTCTCATTTCCCCTCGCTTCTCTCCCCATAGAAAACAGATCATCTTCTATGTCGCACGATTTCTTGTGATTTCTTCCCGTTATTGCATGTTCCTCTCGACTTCCATTGGTTTGTCGGCTTAATTTCGGATTTGTCTGTGGAGTTTTTCTTGGAAATATGGCGTTGTATTTTCGATTTTTATACCCAAAATTCGTATCTTTTTGGTGCAGGATTTTCTTCCTGGTTACATCTTCGGTCGCAGTCACGATTTGGGCTGGGAAAGATTTCAAGATTTCTTTTGGTTGGACTGGGTTCGAGAGATCTAGGTTTTCTTGTGGGCTCTGGAGGGGCGAAAATTCCTATGAGACGTTTCTCGAATGCCCTTTCTTGCGGCTTCTTATCTGCGGTGAAAAAGACATGAGTTTGAGTGGCAAGATCCGTAAAGTTTGCAATAGGAATAGGCCCTCTGCTGTGGTGGAACCTGTGAAGGGTGCTAACAGGAGGGAAGAGGCAGAAGCCGAGAAGGAATCTCTTTTGCCTGCAGAAGAGGGTGGAGGAGTGGCAACCGGTGGGAGGAAGAAGGGCTCGGCGAGGAACGTCCAGTGGAATGATTGCAAAGGTGAGAATCTGGTGGAGGTTTTGGAATTCCAGCCCAGGTCAGTCCTAACTCCCTATGCCAGGCATTCCAACTTTTTCAGAGGCTTATTTAATCTTTCTTTCTGATTTCTTTTCTTATATGGTTGAAATAGACGAACTAGCCATCTCTGTTAGAGGAAATCTACCCAATTGTTGCCATGCTAGCCATCTATGGTTTACTTCATACATGGAGCACTGATCTTTATAATTGTTTGGTGGCATCATTGTTCTTTTTTATTCTCTTTTTTATATCACTGATTTATGCAGGTGTATAATGTTTGTGTTATGCAGTTGCTTTACTTTTTCTTTCTCAAAATTTAGTGCCATAGGTTATTGTGTATATAAATATGTGTGTTATGCAGTTGCTTTACTTTTTTGTTTTCCAAAATTTATTATATGTGCTTCTATGAGCAAGATTAGTATTTTATTAGTATTTTACTTGGACTTGATGACTCTGTTACTATTTATGGTGTATTTGGGAACACATTTGAGATGTGTATTGAGGGTCCAATACATATTTCAAATGTGAATTAATATTTGATAAATTTTCTTCAAATTGTATTTGATTTGGATGCTCCATTTGCAAATACTTAAAGGGTGCTATCTTAGGATAACATTAGCATTTTAGTATTTGTAGGATTCTAATATAATTTTTTAAAAATTTAAAATATCTTATGATATTATCTAAAATTACAAGATTATCAATATGATTTATGTCAATTATACGATAAATTTGTTATTTATTGCTAAATATTATTTACTTATTTATATGATTATATGTTTATTTATTATATATCTAGGCCATATAATTTTTTTAAAAGATTACACACACATATATTTAAATAATATATATATTGAATAAATATTAGAAATATTAAAAGGATAAATTTATCATATGATATTCAACGTGCTTTTGAAATATAATTTTAATAAATAATACTTACGTCAATGTAAATTTAAAATATAGTTTTCATCTATTATTTATTAAGCACTCAAAGCATTCCATAATTGCACATTCACTCAAGTTTCTTTCTCAAGATGCATATTAAAAATATAAACATATTCCAAATGTAGCCTGAATGCCTCTTCATTGGTTAACATGTCAAGAACAAGTATATGTTACGAGAAATTATGTTAACAAATTCAAACAGAGTTTACACTAAACAGAGCTGAATACTTGGAAAGTAACCATGTAGCTGACGCCCTATTGCTGTAAACAGTATCTTTGTTGTTGTTGATTATGAAAATCCAAGCGGATTACATGACTAAGATGTAATTAGATGGAAAACTTGTCTAGTTCCCTTTTAGCGTCGAGCTACGAGTGATCGACGGTCTGTTAGAGGACACTTGGATTTGGTTTTGGAAAGTAGACATCTCTAAAGGAATTGCGGTGGAAGTGCCTTGGATTATAAACTACTATTAATCATAATCATATGGGTAGTATGTGTTTAAAGAGAGACTGGATTTTGTTTGAGAAAAAAAGTAGCTCTTTAAGTGTATTCTAAAGGATCTCTGTGGCTGCATAATAAATTGGATTGAAGTAGATACTTTTGGATTATAAAATAATCATTCTAAATATTTTGATATTACATGCCAAAAGAGACATTTGTTGTTTGTCATCTTCTTTTCTCTGGTAACAACTTGCCGTGGAAATTAATTTCAAAGGCTCGTCAAAGTAAGAATTAATTTTCATATCTTTGGTATATATACTTATAATTTTTTCCTGGATTATTTACAGTGATTCAAGCGACTCTGAGGATGAGTATTTGGATTCTTGTTTGTGCACCATTATGTAAATCTTTTGCACAGATTACATAGTCTCTGCATTAGAAGTATTCAATACCGACAGATTGTGGGAGGCTCTGATCACAGAATACATAGTCTGCATGCTTGCTCACTATTTATTTAGTTGATGTAAGGGAAAATCTTGAGGATGACCTTTATTATTGCTTGACTTGAAAGTGTTGTAGCAAATCAAAGAGAGAATCTTTCTTGACATTTTAAACTTGTTTTGTCGGAAGAATTATGTACATTCCATACTTGATGCCTTTTGTGGTAGCAGATCCTTTTTCTATGTGTCCATCTTCTCTTCTCTCTTCTTTTCTTTGGTAAGTATATCGATTTGCTTCTATAGTGGATGCTCAACCAGAACATTCTTCAGTAACTACTTGCTTCAGCATGTGGTAAGCTTTAAGAACATTGGAGACATGGATGTTCACCTCTTCAACCCTATGGATAATCTCGACAGCACCTTATCCATGGAACGAAAAAAGGCAAGCCTCCAACGCCTTTTGAAGGATAAAAGACCTATGAATCCCCAAAAACCCACCACAAATCCGTGTCCGGTGCCGAGATATAACCATATGATTTCATCTCCGTCGCGGTTCTCCTCAACATCAGTCGACCTTTCCAAATGATCCGAACACTTGTTGGGTAACGGAGGTCCACAGAGCCCGTCGTTGCCGGCGTAAACTGAGGGGTCAAGCGTCTGCAGTTGATTGCCCGAGGGTATTCTCCCCGACAGGTTGTTGCTTGATAGGTCCAACGAATCCAGAAATGTCAATGAAGCGATGCTTGGGGGGACTGCACCTGAAAGTTGATTCCTTGACAAGTCCAGAGATTCTATCAGGTCCAGATTGCCGATCGCACTTGGTATAGATCCCGTCAGATCATTCATGGATAAGTTTAGGTAGACCAGTCCTGAAAGATTTGTCAGCTCCGATGGGATCTCGTGCGAAAGAAAGTTGCACGAGAGATCGATGCCTCGAACCAGTGAAAGTGTCCGCTTGAAGGAAGACATTTCCCCCTTCCACATCAATGAAACGCTGTCCGAGTAACCAAATATGTTTGTGTCCAAATCGTCTCGCTGTTGTCGTCTGATGGCCATCGCTGTTAGATTACCGACGCTCCGTGGTATGCTTCCCGCGAGCTCGTTGTCAGCGAGGTCCAAGAGCTGAAGCGCCGCAAGGCGAAATAGCTGTGGAGGAATGCCGCCGCTGAACCTATTCGCGCGCAAGCGGAGAATCTTCAGCGCCGGGAAGCTGTCTCCTATCCATGGCGGAACCTCTCCGTGGAACCTGTTTTCTCCGAGGTCAATCGTGACCAGACCCTGACACTTGCGCAGGGACAACGGAAATCGGCCGGTGAAATAGTTGTTGTTCAAGTGCAACGTGTGAAGACCAACCATGGAGCCCATCGTGCTCGGAATCCTTCCGGTGAGATTATTGCTGGACAAATCCAAGAAGGTCAAGTTTTCCATGCGCCGCCAACAGTCGGGAATATGTCCGGAGAGCTGGTTGCCCGCCATGAGCAAGTAAACGAGCGTCCTGAATTCTCCCAGGTGTGGCGACAGTGTTCCTGTCAGTTGATTGTGGGAGACGTCCATGTAATGTAGGTTGGAATCAGATCCCAGTGCTTCTGTTAACACCAATGGATCTCCACTGAAGTGGTTGTATGAGCAGTCCAATTGATAGAGCCACCTTGCTCCTGTGATGTCCGGCAGCTTGCCAGAGAAGTTGTTGTTGTTGAGAAGCAGAGAATACAGTGGCTTGGCCTCGCCGATCGCTGCGCTTACTGGACCTTCGAATCGGTTGAATGCGAGGTCTATGATCTCCAGATTGGGCAGGCCCCAGAGCCTGGCAGGAACCACGCCGTTGAGGGAGTTGTTTCTCACCCTCAACCTGACCAACGATGAGCAGTTGGCGTAGCTCTCTGGTATCTTTCCGGTGAATTTGTTGTTTCCCGTTAGAAGCTTCCTCATCTTCCCCTTCCGGCACATATCAGGTGGGATCTCGCAGGTGAAAAAGTTATCCCACACGTCTATTTGCTCGAACTCCGACACGCTCCCTAGCTTCGGCGGAAGCATTCCAGTGAGCCTATTTGAGTAGAGAATAAGGGTGGTTAGGTGCCGGAAGTTCCCCAACTCCAGCGGGACCTCGCCGGAGAAGTCATTAAAAAATAGTTGGAGGGAGACGAGGTTCTTCAGACTGCGGAGCTCGGAGAGATCCCCTTTCAACAAATTCATGGACGCATCGAGATAGGCCAGGTTGGAGAGGTTTCCGAACCCCGGCGGAAGGCTTCCGGTTAGCGAGTTGTTGAAGAGTTCCAGCAGCCGGAGGTTGCGGAGCCTTGCGATCTCTGCAGTGATTCCACCGGTGAAGAAGTTGTCGGCGAGTTCAAGGTCGACGAGGTGCGTCAGGTTCCCGATGGAAGACGGAATCTCGCCGCGGAGGTTGCAGTCCGATAGGAACAGCCAAGTGAGCTTGGCAAACTTCACCACCACCTCAGGGAAGGGGCTGGGATCAAAGAAGTTGTCTCCGAGGCTTAGCACCTCCAAATCTGTGAGGTTACCCAGCGAGCCCCACGGGAAGAGGCCGGTGAGGGCGTTGTCGGATAGGTTCAGGACTCGGAGCTCGTTCAGAGGCGCCAAGCCGGGGACGGCTCCGGCGAGATAATTGAAACCGAGATCTAGATGGCGGAGACTGGTGCAGTTGAGGAGGTCGACAGTGATGGAGCCGCAGAGGAGGTTGGAGCCGAGGGAGAGTCTGGAGAGCGAGGGGAGGCGGCAGAGGGAACGGAAGGGTATCGTGCCGGAGAGGCCCGAGTCGGTGAGGTCGAGCTCGGAGACGGAGCCGGTGGAGTCGCACTTGATCCCGGCAAAGCTGCAAGTGGAGCGACCCTCCGAGGTCCATGATTCGAAGGTGTTATTCTTGGTGGTACTCAGAGATGCTTTGAATTCTAACAGGATCTGCAGCTCTTCCTCCGGCGATGAATTGCCTCCCCCGAGGAGGCAGAGGAAGGGGAGCAGCAGTAGGGAGCTCATATTAGGAGCAAGAAAGGAGGCAATATTTTATGGAATTATTGCCCACGCTAGCAAGTCCCTTCTATAGGACAGTGTCTTATTTGCTGCACATGCTGAAAGCCAATGTTCCAGGAAGTTTCAGTGTTCTATAAATTCTTCCTTACCTGTAAAGGGGGAGACATCTGAGGCTGTCGAAGCAAAAAATTAATTACGATGGAACTTAGACTCATAATTTTAATTATAGTTTGGAATTTATTATAAGGAATAATGATGCTGCTGTACTTGCAGATATTTAACTGATAGGAATAGTATGTATGGTGGATATTCTTGGACCCAGTCAAAGAATTTTAGTGGATATTCTTCCTGGAGTATTTTAATTTTGGTCAGGAATATTAAAAGATTGTCACACTATTTATTTATTTGAACTTATATATTTGGATTGATGGTTTGGATGGCTCAAAAAACCTTTAATTACATATAAAAATAAATTAAACACTAATTTCATTCTTTATCTCCTTTTTTTAATAAACAAATTCAATACATTACATTAATCCCTGTTTACAGGGGGATTAATTAGTACATGGACTTCTAATTTAACTAAAAATTTTGAACTGCTTACATATCTAATCATAAATTTTAATCTAATACTTACACTCACCAAACTAATGATTTAGTTTTTTCATCATGGATTTACTGACTCTTCTTTTTCTTATATCACAGTTAATAGTTGCATAAGAACTATCAACATAAAACTGCAAACCGGATAGATTGTCAAAGACATGAACCATATAGTCTGATAAAAAATCTTAAAGATCACTTATGATAGCTTCCAACATTGGATGAAAATGAATTATGATGGATCTATATATATATATATATGCACATAATGTCATACAAGAAGACATATGTTTTGCATATTGAAGACACATTATCTTATTTTTGTTCTTTGACGCCTGGTCAGACGTGGATTGAGATAACTCAACCTAACGCATGAAATATTAATAGTCATGGATATGCTTTAATAAGTGTGACCTAATAAAACTTTGAACTCAGAACTCGGCTTTGTTACATATTATTGCATGAAAGCAGGGAAGAACAGACACCCGTCGAAAGCGCTTGAGTTGGTTTGGTTTGCATCACAAATCCAAGCATCCAACTCCGTTCATGCGACCCAACCTTCCTCCAGATTGTTCCTCTCCGCACCGAGGCAGTCGGCTGAGAACATTCAAAGTGAGTCGATGCGCGCCTCTACAGCCCACCTCACAATCCAGCCACGGCGTCCCTATTTTTGTGGCTATGCCTTCACCAATCCAAGCCCTCAAACTCATCTCAGCTACCGAGTGGTGCTTCGCGGGGCAAGAAGCGTGTTGGCTCCTCTCCTGGTAGCCATGGCCACCTCCGTCTCAGCTGCAGGCATCAAGGGTCTCTCCTCCACCTTCCATGGAAGTTGGACCCCTGGTTTGTACCGTGACGACCGGGCGATGCTGGCCAACGCCGTACGCGTGCCGCCGCCTACGGTCACGAAGCCGATCAGGTCAAGCCCTAAGATGGGCAACGTCAACGAAGGCAAAGGAGTTTTCGCCCCCGTCGTCGTTCTCGCTCGCAATGTTATTGGGAGGAAGCGGTTCAATCAGCTCAGAGGGAAGGCCATAGCACTGCACTCACAGGTATCATGCAGTCTAATAATGAAGTTGTTCTAAGAGCATCAGAACAACTCAATCAAGAGGGTTTTCCTTTCTTTCTTCTTCTTCTTCTTCTTCTCGTTAGGTGATCACGGAGTTCTGCAAGGCAATAGGGGCTGATGGAAAGCAGAGACAGGCGTTGATCCGCTTGGCAAAGAAGAATGGAGAAAGACTTGGATTCTTAGCATGAGGATCCACTTTTGATGATGTTTCTTTGGGTTTTGAGATCATCACTGGAGTGGGCAGAGTACATAATATGCCCACTGGATTTACATCAGAGAGGTTGAATCTTCGTATTCTGATTCAATCAAACTAAACAATATTCTCCTTCTATTTACCGTGTGTCAGTTCATCATTTCAGGAAACGGTTTCTGCGAGTTGGAGAAACTATTGCACAATAAAAGAATGTAAAACTGACGCATAATAAAAAAAAATTAAAAAATACATATTAGAAATGATTCAGACAAACTGACCTTTAGCGTTTCTTGATGATTCCATAGGAATAGAGAAGGCCTTTATTTATTAGTTAGTAACGTGAGATAAAAGAAATACAAAAATAACAAATGGATAATTTTATATTCTTTGAAAATAGTTTCTTCTATTTGTTCTGCATTAAAAACTTGAATGTTACAGCTTTGGATACAATTCTCGGGTCTCCGAGTGGATGAACGCAACTCCTATGGAGAAAGACTGCAGGGCTGATAACTTTGACTGGAAGTTCACGATATACAAGTCTTTGCTCACAGTCAACATCTGGAGAGTCGGTTGTGTGTGTTTTCCACCCTGAGAATGAACACAAGAAAATTTACACATTAATGAACATTAATCACATAGAAACAGTCATGTAGTGTCTTTTTCATCTATTAGGCACTAAAGATGCAATGAGAAACAACCAAATGCAATCTTTCTTGGGATGTACTAAAGCTATTGTTCATGGTGAGACATGTATTTTTTTTTTTTTTGGTTAGTCTGGTGAGACATGTAACCAAAGTAAACAGAAAAGAATGGTCTGTGTTTTGCAACATAAAGTATGACTACTACTGCACATGATAGATTACGAGCTTGTGTTCATCTAGTACAAGGAAAAGCCAGACTAGAAATGAAAAGCACAGATGAAAAAAAGTTATCAAAAACAGATCATGATCTGTGTGCAATCGATGATTCATTAGCAATCGGTTCAGCAATCATCAGCAGCATAACTGGAGAGATCAAGAAGTGCAGGACTTAAAAGAAAAGGGTGGATGACAACCCATTTAACGATCATCGCTATGGTACCAAAATTCACCTGCATGAAGTCTCACAGAATGACCAGGAAAATTGTGCGAAATACATAATCGGAGATGCTTGGAATTGAAAAGAAAAACAAATTGGCAAGACGGATTCAATCTATCACATAGGACAGATGATATAGTTTTTCGACAACAAATTCACAGATCTTATATATACATGCTAACATATTTGGAAATCTCTAGAAGATACAGAAGAATTAATGAATTTTCAGAATTGACGATAAGCCTAAATAATAATGTGATATCCAATGATTCACCGTTTAAGCTCAAGAAGATGAAAAACTAGACTCAACCATGGAACTTCACTTAAAATTGCTAGGCAACATCGTGTTCATAAAAATGCTGTGCGAGCACACAAGTTCAGATAATCAATACAAAAGCTGTAGACAACAAAAGTAATCAAAATGAGACCAAATAATCTAATGAATTAAAAATGTATACTGCACCTCTATAAACAGTTCAAATGACTTGCAATCCTCTTCAGACTCGGTCTCAGGCAAAACTTTGGAACAGATAGAGTCATTGTTTAGTACTTTTATGGGACACCCGACATCCCATCCACCACAGTCACAATGTCCACTTGACTTCCATCTCTCAGTAAGACTAGAAGGGCCACCACCTCTGGTAATTGGACCACCATGAAACCCAGCTGGGACTAGAACAATCACATTCCTGGAAATCTTCTTTGCGACACTTCTGGATATGTTTTCACAACTTTCAGAAGAAGATGATGGGTAATCTTGAGAAAAAGTAGCATCATCGGTTTCAACTTTCTCCAAGAACTTGAGGCCCCAACCACCAAAAGCTGCTCCTTTTGAGCTATTATATCCATAATCTCTGACAACTATTGCAGTCAACTCACGATTGGGTGGGAACTCATTTGCAAAATGATCTGCATGATCTGATTCATCAATAGTTTGCGGCTCATCAGGAAAATGATGGCATAGCTCCTCAAACTGAGTACCTGATTCATCAACCTTAAGTTTAGGATTCTGCCTGGACATATCGGTAGGTCTAAATATCTTAGCCACTTTTTTGGATCTCATATTAATCCTCTTGAAATTAGATAATGACTTTTTCTTTTCAGTGGACCGTTCTTCTTCTTTGGCACCAAATAAAACAAACTCAGTCTCCAAGAATTTGGATCTGTTAGAGTTCACAATTAAAGAACTTGATACCTTCATCTTTCCAACATGTGAAGAAGCATCATTAACGATTTTCTTCCACTTCTTTCTGCTAGCTTTCCATGAATGGAAGTGATAAATATAATCCAGGGGCTTGTCAACAGAGGCTCTGAACTTCTGAGGTCTGGCCATGTATACTTCACATCCATCATCATCCACGACAAATAAGAAATAAGGAATGTTGCCCTTCGATACACAGTGAAGAAGTGCAGCAGATGTGACAAAGCCATCTGAAGGTGAAGCGGACTGGTAGGAGGAAATTGACCTTGTACTTGAGCAAGAACAAATTGACTCTTGAGAGAATTTTGCTTCAGATCCATGTTTCCTAAGAGGTTTTGCCAGTGATCTACAATTCCTAGGAGAGCTTGCTAAATCTGAGAATTTCATTTCTCTGGTGCTGGCCAATCTCAATCTAATATGATTCATACCAACATCTTGTTTAAGTGGATCAAAAGGCAATGCCATTTCTGTGAGTCCTATTCTCTTCATGATCCCTTCTACTGAATCATATATTAATTTAGCTGGAGGAGTAATGATTACATTTTCCAACTGCTCATCAGGTGAATATTCAACAGAGAAGGTGCTCAGATTGTCAATGCTTTGAGTAGTTTTCCTATGCTTTGAGCTTTTGAAGTCTACACCAGAAGCAGTCATGCCAGTAGGGATGTTTATATCATCATCCATGATATAATCATGAAAGTTGATCTGATTGCTGCATGAATATGTTCTTTGGATCTGCCTGCATCTTCTACTACGTTTTGGGTGTTTGATATCCAAAACCAAAGGGATTTTGCAAATAAGCTCCTTCAAATCCAGTTTAACTTCCAAAAAATTAACATTTGTGTGGCTGTCTTCTCCAACTTCTGCACTATTTACCGAACAAGAAGTTACAGCACATTTATCTCTTAGCAGTTCTTGCCCTTCCAAATTCATATTTTCTGATGTCATGTTAGAACAGCATGTATTGTGACACCAAACTTCCGAAGAACAAACCTGGCAAACTTCATGCTGCAATGATGAAAACAATATACATGTCCATGACAGAGCAAAGGCATAGCATCTATTCGATACATTTATATGAATAAGTTCCATGTGCAAATAAATTTGATGTCTCTTTTGTATTACAGTAGTGAAATCACAAGTACACCTATCATGAAAATATTTTGGGAAGAATAACTCAGATTTCATTGGGTTACTAAATGCAACTGATTCAAGCCATACAGTTTCCAGAGTATCATTTTCTTTTTCTGATTGGCAAAAAAATTATTTTCTAACATACAAATAATGCCATGAATTTGGCACAAAGAAAACTCTATTTGAAAAAGAAAAATGAAAATGTAAACTTTGCACACTTACATTACAATTAAGCATGAAAATGATATTGGCATCTCATACGAGGGAAAGCACTAGCTGCTTTCTACTTGAATAAATTTATAAAGATGAGTTCAAAGTGCAATGGCCCGACGGAGATTTATATTACTACAGCGAGACTAAAGTTGATTCTTCATCTTTAATTCCCAAAGTTAATATACTATTTTCAAATCTAAATTTCACTTCCAATTCATGTCAAATAGAACTCCATGTTTAAGGCCCTTGTTACCACCCAAAAGCTATCCCTGTGAGCCATTCTCCTAAATTATCATTAGAGAAATACATCACGGCCATATCTACCACTCTCACTAGATTTCTAACATATATATCAACAATTGGAATGTCATTTCCTTTTTCTCCTACAAATTCCCTATCCCATGTTGAGTCTTTACTTTATTATTCCAAAGAGCAATTTGGTAAAGTTCCTTCTAATTTTCATCAGATGCCTAACATCCAAAACCCTTCACAAAATCCTAAATAAAGATATGAAACTAAAGAAAAATAAGAGCAGGGCATTAAAGATCTCACCTCGGATGCAGATGTTGGCCAAACTTGCGTCGGAGCTGCTTATAGAAAGGGATCGTTTTTGTCTTTTGGCGAATCAAGATCTCAAGACCCACAAGAACATAGACAGGGAGGATAAACAAGAAGAGGAAGGCATGCACAATATATTCTTTGGGTGAAAAGCGAATGGGTCTTCCGCTGATATGATCAGTAAAGAGAGAGATTGGAGACGGAGATTGGAAAGGAAGAGACAACAGGATTTTTAGAGGAAAGAGAACGGCAGGGGAATAAACCGATGACTGTAGCAGCAAACAAAGGAGTAGAAATGAAGTACTGTAAAGCAAGATAAGGAGACCAGCAGAGAAAAGAACGTTTTCCTCCCCAAATCTTAGCAGGCATTTTTTCCTCAAAAGTTCTCAAGCATTGAACAGCTACAGTTCCCTCACAGAGAACCAAAAACGGCCATCAAAGCACCGGAAACAACTGTAACCCCCCAATCCACCATTAATGACTGCAGGGAGGCCAAAAACTAGAGAAGGAAGCAGTCCAAAGGAACAATCAAATCCAAGACGTCGTGGTTAGCGGTGGGAATGCCACCTGCTCCGCGACCCCCATGTGAATCAAAGCCAAAACCCGGTCTTTTCAGTAAAACACATCCCAAAATCGGATTTTTTTAACTCGTTCTTCCCTCTCTGATAAGCGAGAAAATTATGACGCTAATAAAAATTGCTGCGTGTTCGATCCATTTCTGCTCGCCTGTTGCTCCAGTCAAAGACTAAAGAAGAGGACAGAGGGAGAGGTGGCCGCAGAATGCAGAGGACAGCGGGTCCCCATCTCCTTGGCGTACTCTAGTCAAAGCCAGAAAAGGAAGAAGACAAGAGAAGTAAAGAGAACAACGAGAGAGAGAGAGAGAGAGAGAGAGAGAGAGAGAGAGAGAGAGAGAGAGAGAGACGTTGGGCGAAGAGACGGAAACCAAATTGATGTGAACGTGCGTGGATTTGTGTCGCGTCCACCACCATCCATCTCCCGATATCCTTGCTTGCTTCCGGTGTTCCTTCTACTTGACTCCACGAAGGGAGGCTGCATTGGGTGACGCCTGATCAGCGAACGCTGCACTCGGTCTGCTCTGCGACAGAATTTAATACGTGTGGGCGGCGAGCAGCGCGAATTAAGGCGCATGTTGGTCGATCAATTGCAGGGTGGCGAGACGAAGTGGTCGAGGACGGGAAACGTGCGACCAGTGAAAAAGAAAGCAAGAAAACAAGACAAAAATTGCAAGCATCTGCGTTCCGAGATCTTCACAGAGAAGAACCAAAAACGATTTCTGCAGCTTGCAAAGTCTCAAACTGCCGATAGATGATACTCACTGCATGTGATGGATGATCTGATCATCCATTTTCCAGAGAAAAGATGCAATCTCTGTTTCTTTTCTTGGCACCATTAATATGTTCTCTAGCATTGGAAAACACACCAGCAATATGATCTTTTTATCTTGCCCCATTTTCCTCCGAGAACATGCGAAAGGACTAATTTACTTCACTGCAACCCAATGGCATCTAACTTTGTGCACATATCCACGCGGCATCGATGAACCCTAATATCGTGCAGCATTGCAACCTCGATCTCAAGAGTACATCAACTAAAGATACGAGAGGATTTTTATCATTCGAGTTCCAATTTCATTGTGTTTGCAATTTGTTCTATGAGCTTCCCAGAACTTGAATGTGTGGGCTTTTCTTTTATTGTTTTAAGAACACTGCTAAAAGTTTTTGGAAACATGAAAGTTCCAAAGCACGCTTACTTTTATTATGTAGATGAGGTTCATTTACCTGCATTAGAATTTATAAGGATTTGTAATGGTTTTTTAGGATGATTTATTGTGAAAGGCTCTCGATTCTGTTCTAAACAAAAGAATGATCCAACTTTTCCTAGTAAAAGCTTCTTCTAATAGATTATATTGTCCCAAAGCATGACAGAGACAGTGTCTCTCTTTGGCTTTGTCAAGCGCCTGACGTCCATTGTTGGATTGGGTGAAGGGCGAAGTCAACAAGAGTTGACCTTTGCCGGTGTCAGCGTGCAGCATGGCGAGCAGTAATGGGCACAGACGAAGATTTCCTCCTGTTCTCCAAGGCTTGCTTCGGCCATGACTCTTTGCCTCAGCTACTAATAAAGGTTCGATATCATGCATGAATGGACATATTTATTGGACAGCAAACATTTCTTTCTTTCTCTCTTTCCTTTTTTTTATAATGTTAATGGAAAATACATCTAATAAAATCCGGCCTCGTTTTGTTATTATTATCATTCTTTTTTTAAAAAATTTTTGTATTGCATACGGTGAATCACCAGAACACAAAGGAATGGGAAGAAGATGAAACAGAAGAAAAAGAAACCCTAAACCACTGCATAAATGCATATATTGTTCTCTTCAGTATATATATAGAGATAGAGAGGGAATGGCGTCAGAAGAGGAAGAGAGAAGCTTGGGTTCCGAGGTTGACGGTGGGCCGGAAGAGGGAAAACGTATGTTCCACTGAGGGTGGAAGCGGAAACAATAACAGCAAACAAAAACATTTTTGTTTTCTTGATAGAAAAAAAAGATGAAGTTGCATAAATAAATAAATCCGAATATATATATATATATCTTGCAACTTAACCGTCTTTTTTAACCCCTTCTTGATTAATAAGATTAAACTTATTTATATTTCGTATTATGCATTTGATGATAATGGCTTGATTTATATTCCTAAAGACTTGCTGACCTATAGTAGTGGAAAACTACCTTTCATCACACTGTGGTAAGTTGGTCATGATGGAAGGTAATCTGGGGGTTGGGGTTCCTCCGAAGGTTAAATTATTTATGTGAAAATTACTTAGGAATCTTCTGGTTTTTTTAAATTAAATCTTTGCACTCTCAATTGAACACTTGCCCCATTTGCAAATTTTTGGATGTGTCTTTACTTATAATTTACGATAACTAGTTAGACAAGGTGCATTAAACCTTAAACTCTTCTTCCATTGCCCCATGACTATTAATTGTTTGAGGGACAAGATCTACCTAAGGAAGATGAAAAAAAAAAATAAAATCTCATCGGTACTTCTCTCTAGTTTTTATTGCTCAATCACTATGATCACATATTTCTTAATTCACATGGTCGACCTTACTTTTTACGGTCTAAAGTGGATGTCACGACAAATATTTTTTGCCCCGTTATATTAGATACTAATCAAACCCAAGATAGAGAATAAGACTTTTAATACTACTAACTTGTGTCCTTTTGAATATATCCTTGAAGATCATAGTTGTTTTCAATTGGATTCTTGGAGTGTGGGGATAGGATACATCATCAAAGATAAAACAAAGTTATATTTTTTTGTATATTAAATATTAATTCATTTCAGATAATACAAATATCTTAATCTAATATAGATAATGTAGGCAGCCTTTCTTTTCTATATATTACTTGATGCTTTCCCTTCTCATATCTAAATGATCCTCGTTTTCTTATATATTTCTTTATTTTCTTATATGTTTCTTCTAGACTTGCGAATAGCAACAGGTAAGTATAATACACCAAATATCTTATCTGTGATCCTCTTGATAAGCATCTATTCTTATACTTAATTCTTCCCAATATATATCATTATCAAATCTATATTATTCTTGTCTATCTTGGTTTATTAATAATATGTAAAAATAGCACTTCGATATGTTGATTCTTTGTAGGGATGACATAGAAGTAATACACTATCTAATAGATCTTTTTATTCTAATATTTTATCTGAGAGTTCTAAATATTTAGTATATTCCTATCTAACAAAATGTCATTAGATCAAATGACAAAGACTTTATTGAGAAAGGAATAACCTCCCAAGATGAAATTAAACATTTGATTCATTGTAACATATGAGAAATCTTTTTCATTCTTTATCTATAAAGATATGTAATACTGAAAAAAAATTTAAGTGGAATAAGATTGGCGTTAGCTCAATCGAACAATATGCTACTACTTAAATAAACATTATGTATGGATAAATTCAATGTTCACTTTAGCTCATGCAGCAATCTGTTACTAATTAAACATGGAAGAGTTCAATCCTACATTAAAATACTAGGATGGTATGAATTGCCTAAATAAACATTATTCAAAGGTGAATAATTAGAGTCTATTATTCACTATATTAAATAATTTTTATTAATAAAACTCTCTAAATTCACCAAAAAAAATAAAAAATACATGTATCCAATAAAATGTTTATTACTATCTGCTCTAATAATGAATTATTAATTTAACTAAAAAATAAAGAAAATAGATAGATCTTTCCTGATTCTAATTATTTCATAGGAAAGCAAAGATATTCATAATGTTTTACGAAGATATTCACGATAAAGAGATACTAGATTATTTTTCGAATAGGCCCCAAAAGAAGAAGGAAGAATGAAATACTAATCGACAATTGTCTATTCCTTAATTCACTTGACCTGATCCATTTTGGGAGTATCTAGTGTGATGACTTAAGCCTGATGAGCTCCTATCAACTTCGTTTGATATAGATCATTGATCAAAATGCTTAAGCCAAAATTAATAATAATATACTCATTAGACTCTTATAAGTTAATCTTAGTCTTACTTATTTCCGATGTGAGATTAATCGATGTGTTACAATTTTTTTCACTTAAGGACTTGACGTTCTTATCAAGGCATGGCATAGCCTAGATCAAACTATAGTATAGTATATGTTACGTGTAGCCTAGTAGTGGCTTCATATTATGATAAGTCCTCTAACTCCATGCATGGGTAGCTTTTTTCTACTCGAATCTCTCTTACTATGCTAGTCATAAGAGCTCTACAAGTCAATCACGTGAGTGATGACACGTGTGACATAATACATACTATTTTTACTTATTATTTATTTGATATTTTTTTTCACATTATATTCCTTATTACTTATATTGTGATGTCCATGAATCTGTATAATGAGAATCAGATCGTGATAAAATCATGATAATGAGATCGATTTGTCTTTAAACATAGACCCTAAATAATCTCAATCATAGGTTACTTGAGAGGGACATCGAGATAATCAAACAGACTGGTGTACTATATACCAATCGATATGATCGAGACGGCTAGTCTCATAGCTACTTATGTGGGGATACTAGAGATATATAGGTACTTATTATAAAATAAGTTCACTGATTGATTCACTCACGGAATGCTAGATAATTAATGATACCTCATTGTCAGACAACGATTCAGTCATCCTAATTATGTGTTCGGTCCTTAGACCGGAGACACCAAGGATGTCTTGTATGAGTACTTTATTCTTTAATACCGGACTTACAGGTCTGAAAGTTCTAAATCTAGCATAATCGATCATCAGGAGTGGTAGCCAATATTATGAGGACAATTGAGTGCCGATAAAGGATCATTCACTCTCAGTGTTTTGAGAAGAATATCTCATGTGTTCTTGCTCAGGCAAATCACTGGCTACAGTTATTCTGACTGAGAGAGAAAAAATCTTCGAGAGAATTCAATTAGAGCAAGACTCGAGTAGATTTCGTATGAGCCTGATAGCACCATACTCGATTTATAATCTTTAAGATATTAGATAGATGAGAGACTATAGATACATGATAACCGAGAACAAACAGGTTCAATGGATTGGATTCTCCTACATTATAATTGATGAGTCGAGTGAATTATTATAGCAATAATAATTCACTAAGTCAGAAGAAGTTCTGCTAGATATGACTTATGACTAGCTCGATATTGAGCCTAGAGAGTCACATACATATGGTAGATGTTATAAGGAGTAGATGTTCGAATACAAAATATTCATTATAGCCCCTATCTTATTGGATATCCAATAAGCCATTGAATTATTGGATCATATAGATGAGATCCAATAAGAGCCTATGAGATATTATTAGGTAAAGAACTACTAATCTAAGAGATTTAGGTAGTTAGATGGAGATCAAGAATCTAATATAGTAGGATCTATTAGGGTTAAGTTGATAAGAGACCTCTATAATAAAAGGAAACTAAAGGGTCATAGGCTAGACCCCTTTTAGTTGCTATATCTTATTCTTCTCTCCTCCTCTCTTCCTCAGCCAGTAACCCTTGTTTAGGACATATGGATAATAAAAAGGGTTGACTCCTTGATCTCGTGGTACGCATGAAGAAGAGATTTGTGCAGCGATTTGAGGAACGTTTTCATAGCCCATGCCATTTTGATCATTGTTAGAGAGGAGGACAATTGATCTCCTTCATCCTCTCCCTAGATCTGTAGGAATTCAAGGATATACGATCTTCATAGGTAACACACATCTTTTAATATATATGATTTTTTGATTTTATGGGTTTTTACGCACCAATATTCGCATGACAACAATAACCTTATTTTTTGTAGCCTCAAATTTTCCAACACACCATGCCCAAATACTATGTTGTCTCTATACCATAAAAAGATGTCAAAAGATATTACATCCTCTTTTTTTGTTTTATAGTATCATAATATCTCTTTACAAGTACATCCAAAGTCAAATAAATAAATATCACTTTATTAATATCTATAACCTATAAATATTTTAAATTATAAATCAAAAGTAGCCTTAGACTTTATTAAATAATATAGTGATATTAACTCAAAAATAAATCCAACTATCTTTATAGGAAAGTTTACTCTCTATTAAAATCTAATCTACTGACTTTTCTAAAAATAAAAAATAAATAAATTTCAACAACGTTTTGTAAGAACTCTTATAATTCAATTATAAAATAAATATATGATCAAAAGTTAATCATCCTACTAACGTATATCAAATATTAAAATGAGCACTTTCCTAATAACGAATTAAGATACTTTATCTTATGGGATGAGTTTCTGCTTTCCTAAAAGTGAATTGAGACAAACCAATATCGCACTCTCAACAACGGATGAAATGGTGTCTCTCAATCGCCAAAGTGAGAAACATTCCCTCCAATAATGGATGGAGGAACCGTCTAGCTGCCACATCTAATGATCTACTAATCTCTAATGGAAATCACCTTACCTACCCTTATAAGGAAACAACATCATCTCATACAAAATATTTTTTTTAAGTATTATTAATATCAAATAATATCAATTAGCCCTTAAGTAACTTGAATTCTAATTCAATCAATTCAGTTGAATTTGATTTAACTATAAACTAATTGAACCGATCTTAAATCTTTATTTAACCATATATGGAACTTCCCTACTTTTATATAATTTGGATCAAATTGAGTTCAGTTTAACCACATATGAAATCTTCTTGAATTGATCTAAAATGATCAAATTTAGTTTGGATCAATCAATATTTGAGCCCAGATCAAACAAAATAAGAGCAATGAACTAAATTGTATAACACTAGACTAGATTAGACCAGCTCATGTACTAGTCATATGCATTACAAATGACAATGCATACACCATACTAAGTTGGACCAACCCATATTCTATGGATTGATCATATACAGTGCATATGATAGCCTATGTTAGGCCAGGCTGAGCTAGCCTACAGGTTAGAGCCTGACATGTAGGTTAGGCCTATCTAACTAATTAGGCTTGGCTTGTGTGTTGTGGCCTAGCCTACAGGTTGAGCCTAACCTATTAACTGATTTCAATCCAAATACTAATAAATTTTTTTATTTTAAATTATAATAAAAAATTTATTATAATCAAACATCTATTAATTAGTAATAAGTCATTAAAACATAATAAATAATAATAAATTAAAAAGATAAATTATATAATGAGGAAATAATATTTTTAATCAAGTATTGTATATATCTAAAAAAAACCAAATATCATACATTAACAAATTTAGAAATTCATTTAGTGTGAATAATTTCAATATGTTTTAATTCCATAATAAAATTTTAAACCTTTAAAGGGATAAAAGAAGATTTTGGAAATATCACATAACATATGTTAATCTAATAATAAAATTTTTGATAATTAAAGGAATAAAAAATATTTTAGAATTGTATATAACATGTTTCAATCTAAAAATACAAAATTTAAACATTTAAAGGAATTAAAGAAAAATATTATTTTCAAGAAAGGTAAAGAAATTTACCTCTCTTTAATATGATGCAACTTCTTATTCCTCCAACAGTTAGACTTGGGTTGACGAAGAACGAAGGAAAAGAATCCCTCCCCTTAAATAGGAGGTAAGCTCTCCATATAAAGATTTTTTTTTATTTTTTGTTTAAATTATAACAAAAATGACATTACCCCACTTGGAATGTTAAATAGTTATTTTCTAAATTTCATTAGCAAGAAAATAAATAAAAAATTATGCCTAAAATGAGAATTTGATTACATCCAATGCTAAAGTCACTAAATGGGTAAGTTACAAATCTTTAAAACTAGTCATGTAATCAATATACTCAATGGGTGGGTGCATGGTGAACAATTTCCAAATAGACTCCATTAATTAGATAGAAAATATTGTCAAGATTTTATGATCCCTTGTCATCAATTCCAACAGCTAAGAGATTTGTTATTTATGATCATGGGATTTTTGAAATACTTCATGTTAACAAATAAGAGATTTGGTATATATGATTGATTTGATCCAAAATATGTTATTGAATTGCTCTTTCAATTTGCATTATCTCAATTATGCTTTGAAGAGGACTTGAATCTCCATGCTCTTTAGCATGAGATTTTGAGTCTCATGTGTCTAGCATTTCACTATCAAGACATCTTGAAAGTAAATCATATTCTATAAATATTTTATCTATCTAATATTCTATATAAAGCATATGAGAAAGGTGGAGTGTTAGAATATTTCTATCAATCAGTCATCTCATATAGGTTGGAGTTAGATAAAAAAAAAATATTTTGAATTGAATGACCTAAATAACAATAGAATAAGATATTGTTAATATAATATTCTCTTTATATAAACAAAGATATTCTACAAATAGAGATATTTATATGTGTTACTTATATAGTTCAATAACAATAGAAACCCAAAAATGAAGTTTATATTGTAGTAATTTATTTCAATATAGAAATAAGTTTCTTATATGAAATCTATCATTTATCTCATTTGAAATAAAAGAGAAAGATTGTGAAAACAAGAGCAAGCAAAAAAGGAGGGAAAATAGATCAAAAGTGAATAATTGATATAATATCAACTAAAAATATAACATTAGCTAAAGTTGATTATTAGGCTAAACACTCTATTGTTTGTGGTGTTATAAAGAATCCCATAAGAAGGTAAGAGGCACCTGAAGGGAGGTAGACCTTTGGTGTCACCTTGGGGGAAGCTCCCCACTAAAGCAATATTTCGAGTAATAGTGGAGTTGAAAAAATGTAGAATTTAGTTTATATTATGATGATATATATGAAAGGGTAATTTTGTTCATGCTTTAGTATTTAGAATGAAGATAAATAGAAAAAATCTTTGTCATAGTCTTAATAGATATTTTCTCTTTCTTTCCCTTTCGCTTGTACAAATTGCCTTTGCATTGATTTTATTTTATTGCTTCATTAGTACTAATACTTGTTATGCTAAGGATTTTAATTTGACTAAGATGCTGGTACCAAGATATGCATCTCTTGCTCTAGACTTTTGTGCTATTATCAAGAAAAATCTAACATATCTATTAAACATATCTATTATCAAGAAAAATCTAACATATCTATTAAAAATCTAACATATCTAATATTTCAAAAAAGATATTGAAAAGATCCTAGCCAACTTTTGTATTAATGGAGCCACTCTTAAATTCTAGTAAACTTTAGTCAAACATTTACAAAACCTCCAAAGGAAGTTTTAGAACGAGAGAAACTAGGTTTTGTTTTATATAAAGATTCTTGAACATAAGGATGAAAAAAATCTAGAAATTCTATCCAGATCTAGGTTAATTATTATTCTTTATATTACAATCATAGGATGGGGAAGAGGAATCAACAAAGAATCTAGAAAAATTAGGGGAGGCAAGCAAGAGGTACCTTTTGTATAAGTAACGATAGAACTCCCTGACAATTATGAATCGGATCTTATAGCCCATATTGATATTTGAGTGGAAAGATACAAGAACATACTTGCCCGTGTCAGTGTTATTGTCTTAGGAAAGTCACTCCTTAGAGGGTTAATCAAGTTGACAATGTAATCGGATCTTATAGCCCATATTGATATTTGAGTGGAAAGATACAAGAACATACTTGCCCGTGTCAGTGTTATTGTCTTAGGAAAGTCACTCCTTAGAGGGTTAATCAAGTTGACAATGTAACGAGTGGTGTCCCTTAGAGTCAAAAGTAAAAAATATTTGATATTCTATTTTTGGCATAATAGCATAAAGTATCAAACTTCACTTTCATGAATAGAAATGTAAATACCATAGCATATGCCTTGCCAATTTTACTAGAATAAGCAACTCCTTATGTCTAGGGAAGTGATGAGGCTCATCCTTTTATCTAGTAACTTTATTATTTCATTTTCTTCATAGCCTTTAATTAAACAAAGAATTCTTATAAAAAACTACTCTTATCTGTGTTATGTAGAAAATCATATCTTGAGAAAAAATAGTAACAATGAATAATTCTCTTTTGAGTAAACCTGAATCCAAATCCAAGATTCTTAGTAAATTATCTCACATAAATCATAAAGAAACTCTTCACTCAACTCTCTTTTAGACTTAATAGAAAAAAATTCTACAAGAAACTAGAGTATTTTTCTCAATATCTCTTTCTCATCAAAACCTTAAGATTACAAGATATTTATAAAAAAAAATAAGTACTAAGTCATTATGGGTTTTTGAAAATTATATATGTAATCAGAACTCCTAAAAGTATTTATCAATCCAAATAATTTTTCTGATAATTATTCAAAACCCAAAGTCTCATGCTCCTCTAATCTTTGTCACTCATCTTTTTAAGTTTATTTTTGTCCCCTTAATGTTTTTGTTTACACTTACTTAACAAAAAAATTCTTCACCTTTCTTTGCAATATTATGATAATATATTTTCATCAATTTTATTCATAGAAAAATTGTTATATGTGGATGTTAATTAGGGATAGACATCCTACCACACTAAGAAATCCTAACACTAATGTAATTAGGAGTCATAATCTAATTATCTTTATTTGATTTGCACTCATAATCCAATTAGGATCTTCTTTAAATCTCCATCTCTACTTTTAATTAAGATATATATTCTTAACATAATTAGGAGAGATATCATGTCTAATATAAATTATAAAAATATCCCTAATTAACATTAACCAAGATTAAATTAGAAAATACTCGAAATAGGCTTAGGTAATATCCAAGTATAATAATTTTTCTTCTATGAATAAAATAGATTAAAAAAATATTATCATAATGTTATAAAGAAAGGTGAAGAATTTTTTTGTTAAGAGTAAACAAAAATATTGAGGGGGCAAAAAAATGAACTTAAAAAGATGAGTAATAAAGATTAGGAGCATGAAACTTAGAGTTTTAAATAATCATTAGAAAAATTAGGAGATACGATGATGCTCACTCTGTAGAAGTGGTTTCTTTTAATTGGAATATAATAAATAATAAAATAAAACAAGTAATAAAACTTTATAAGGACCAACATGAGATTAGTTGGATGTATCTCCAGTTAAACATGTTGAACTATACTGATAGCTTCAATTGAATCTATAATATAATATGAATATGTTAAGAACTAATTTGTATAAGTTACATTGTATAATTTAAAAATATCATGATATAGATTTTACCTAGAGAAACATAAATTATACTCTAATTTGAATAGGCTCAAACAAGTTAATCTATTGAGTATTGAACAAATATTAGTGACAGGGCAACAAGCCTTCTGAACACTGACCCAACCCATTAATCTCATACCATATACTTAAGGATAAAAAGAAATATTTTACCTTATATTGAGAATTCAGATTTAATAGGAGGTGGTAGGACATAAGTCCACCTGTGGTGAATAAAGGATGCAAATCTATAAGAACATAAAATATAACATTGTAATTGTAGCAAATCATATCCCATCATATCAACAATCATTTCAATTAGAATAAGCCACCATAAGTTATGACATATACACTAGAGCAATTATGACTCATACTCATACGATTCCAAATATAAGCATAAATCTACACTATCTTTATGCATGAACACACAATTTAACCAAACCCTTGCATGAGTGATACTACTCGACTTCACATAATCACAAGTTAAGTTAGACATTATATAATCTATTATAGTCTGCACTTCATACTATATATAGAATAGAATAGACGACTAATTTAGTCTATTAACTCAAGTATTTACTCATTTCATATTATTGTCCATATGAAGACTAATAACTTATTAATTATTAATGCTATGTCATTTGAGATACAACATTCTAAATAGGTTTGTCATGTGGGCTCATATGATATATCTAGGGTACATAACTAACTTACATATACTGTTATACGATAGCATGTGAGCTTGTATCCCATAATAGCTTATTATCATATATCATTTATTATAGGGTGTTATTTAATGATAGGGTATAACTCATCGGATATACTAACCCATTACATGGTCCATGATCTATATTCTAATACATGACCCATATTATATAGCTTATGCTATATAAGCGAGTGACTTCACTAGTTAGGCTCATGATTCATACTATATATATATATCTGATCCAAGAAAAGAATAAGCAAAAAAAAATCTTAAAAATATTATCCTTTTGAAGCATACCATGCCTAAGTAGTACTTGCACTATTGACTTGCATTCCTACTAATGTATTTACATTATCTCATATATACATGTATTTATTTGATGTATAGTAAATGATCAAAGTTTCTACATCCCAATATCCCTAACAATGCATCTATATGTTTTTGTATACACATATGTATACTTGATGCATGATTGATAAGTAAATGAGTGACCTACTTAGGTTTGATGTGAAATTTCATTATGGTTATGCCCCATATGACAAGCTTCAAGCCCATCATATAATGAATAACACTTATTGGGTCGAATCTCCTAATCATCCTCCTAATATGATCTACTATCTTGTAATTGTATCTGATTAATTGAGCTAATGATATGATCATATTATGGTATGATGATATGTGATTCTAATATGATAAAAGAACCTGCATGATTCTTATTAACTATAAGAGGGCGAGTATAATGGAGGACAATTCCATTTGGAGATTAGTAGGCTATCAAACGTGCGAGTTAGATAATTCTTCTATTTACTATTGGGAGAAATGTATCTCCACTTCAACGAACGAGGGACAACACTTCATTTACTGTTGTGTGTGTAATATAGATTCTCTCCATCTATTGTTAGGGTATAAACTCATTCTATTAGAAAAATACCTCTTTATTTGTTATTGGAAGAGTATATCATTGAGTGTTTGACTATGTTTGCATATTGCTGATGATATACATGGATTATTATATTCCATTAGTGCATGTGGTAATTAAGAGACCTATTACATAATCCTCCTCTATCCACTATTATGAGAAATATCCATTCGATATTCAACTCAAATGTCAAAATCATATTGCATTTATAGGTAATATTGCATAAATTATATTACAGATATTTTTATAACCTACTCATGTACCCTAATTACACTAATGATTTTGTACTCTTATTTATTATCATCTGACTCACATGTTATATGCATAAATTCATTATTATATTTGTTCAACTCATTATTATTATCTTTTTTTAATCTCTATTCTCTACTAGGCATATGTGCTCATCCAAAACTACTTTACATATTGTACATTTATTTCAAGACAATATGATAATAATATCAAATTAGTGAAACACTTAAAGTTGCTTTTGGTGAGCATCGGAGATGAGATGATAGATAGGTAGCTAATAAATGTGATGAATATTAGTGAGAATATATATATATATATATATATATGAATATATATATATATATATATATATATATATATATATATAGCTTTGCGTAATAGATTTTTGAAGAAGGGTTGATGCATATGAGCTAATTTGTATTAAGACGTGATAAAAATTTATAAAAAAATGATAATATCCTTGTTAAATATTTAATTACCACATCTTTTAAGCTTTGATATTGCCTTACTCTATAGAAGATTTTAGAACTAAAAGAGAAAATTTTAAAGTTTAAATAAACTAGAAAAGCTATAGTAAAATTACATGGTTAGACAATCCATTTTGATATCCATCAAGAAAACAAGATTTTTACTATATGAGAAAAAAATAATCACTAAGAATAACTCTATCTTGAGTTAATATGAACTTGAGCTCAAAATTTTTTCTATATCTTCTTCTATAAACTTTGAAGAATTCTTCTTTTAACTCTTTAGATCAAAACTTTAAAGATCCCAGATGATTTTTTTATAATATCTCACGTGAAACCTTGAGATATGTAGAATATTTATATAATAAATAAGGCCTAAATAACTTAAAAAATATTTTCATACTTGAATTTTTTATCTTCTCAATTGTTTGAATCTAATTAGGGCCCTTAAAAATACCTCTAAACCTACCATGAAAGTAAGATAAATATAGAAGTAATTTACAATAGAAAACCTTAAGTGTTTACTCAAGCGAACACTTCAAAAATTTTTAAAGGGTACTCTAAAAGTAGTCATTTGTTACTTCAGCACTCAGGGTAAATATGAAATTTATAAAAAGTGAGGTGCTATTTGGTAATTTAGAAAAATCAAATTGACAAGTTTAGGGTTTTCCTGACTATAAAATAACAAAAATGTCTTCTTCTTTTTTGTACACCCCACTCCCCAACGTAGTTTGCAGGATCCATCAATAAGGCTGAATCATTAGGGGAGAACACATACTCATGTACAGATAAATGAGAAGCTTCTCCAAGAAATGAAGCTTTAAGAACAACTCATACGCACAATTCTTTACTCCTTAGGAAGAATTCGGTGATGCTAAGTATAATGATCCTGGATTATATTTTAATGTGCATGACCGCAAGTTTCTCACAAGAACAAGCACAGCATTGGGAGAAAAAGTAGCATAGCAAAACCCATCTCTCAACACAGTTAATTAATATTTAGATGAGATCCACAGCACATAACCAAAACTTAGCATGTATTCTGTGAAAAATAATCCATTGAATCTATTTAGGTTTACATCTCTACGTCGGTATTAATAATATGATAAAACACCCCAGATTGGATCCAACCCATTATTCCTTCTCCGCTTCTCCCCACCATCACTTCTTGTAGGGTGTCAAACAATACGTCCATAGCAGACAGCCAAATCTCTCGCTCTCCATCCCTTACAATCCACAACCCCATAGAAGAGAAACCTACAGAATTGTACCTCTCCCACGCCCCTACCATTGCTCTTCCCCACCTGTCACCCACCAACCTTCAAAAATCTGAAATAAATGAAGGCACAAAAGAGTTAAAAGTTGAACAGGTCTTCCTGCATCAGATAGCCAAGGATTGTCTTAATGGCATCACTTTCCATCTTTCTTCTTCATCAAACTCCTGGCAAACAACATGCAGATGATCAGAAAACCCACCCCTGCTGCCCCTCCCACCACTATAGCCACCGTCTTCCCTGTTTGCCCTGATCACCGAGAAGCAGTCAACAAATGAAACATCTAAAACTGTAAAAGAGCAAAAGGGAAACAGAAAGAAAACCTATAAGCTGGAGTTCGAACGCAAATAACTGCACTTTCAGATTGTAAGGATCCGAGAGAATACTGAAAAGAAAACTTCAAATCCATGTAATATTAATGAAAAGTAGCATATGACAAAAGGAAACAAGAATTCAGAAGCAATATGATGTGAATGCACAAGAGGCTTCCTTGAAACCAGAAGAACCGGAGAAAGAATGAAAAGGAAACTTCAAATCCAAATGTTCCTACCTATACATGAGAAGGAAACCAAAAACCTCATAAGATGGAAATCCAATGCGATGTGAGCTATAAGAACACAGAAAAAGAGAAAGAAGGACTTTCCTTAGAACATTAGAATCAGAGAAAAAAAGGAAAAACTATCTGTGAAGATAAAAGGAATCAAAGTTGAAATTTTTAGTCGTACTAACAGTCCTCACCTCCGTTACCGCCACCGCCGCTGCCGGCGGAGGTGACGCCATTCGCGTAGTAGCTGTAACTAATGTAGCACTTGTCGAGGTAGATCTGACCGGAGGTGGCGCCGCCGCACTCCACCTCCGACTTCTGGACGGCCTGGGCCACGCAGTCGGTGCAGTCCCCGTTAGAGAGGTCGCCCTCGCACTGCGCCATAGTGTAGATGGAGCCGTAGCTAGTGGTGTAGAACCCCTGCCCGCCAGCGACGCCGCTTTGTAACTGGCTGAAGGCCGTGTCCCGCTTTACCTCAAAGTCGCCACCGCCACCGCCGGAGCCGCAGGTCTTGTAAAGCATCTGGGTGCCAGAGATCTGGGGGAAGCCGGACACCTGGTACAGGGCGTAGCAACCGGAGAGCTGGACGCGGGCGGCGGCGGCGTAGCCGCAGAGAGACGGCCACATGGGGAGGAGGCGGCTAACGCAGGCAGAGCAATCGGAGGAGGAGAGGTCACCGCGGCACTGGAAGAGACCGAAGAGGGACTGGCCGCCGTTGGCGGATGAGGCGGTAGTCTTGTAGAACTTGGAGGTGGCGGCGCGGGTGGTCAAGGAGGAGGAGAGGGCGGCGAGGGTCTGGCCATAGGCTGCAGCGCCGCCGGGGAAGGACTGGTTGGCGCAGCCCTTGTAGACAAGGTTGTAGAGGTCGCCGGCAGCGGCCGGAGACAGGAAGGCGAGTATTGTGAGGGCCAATCTTAACAATGGCAATGCGAACGAAGAGCTCGGAAAAGGAGTCAGAGAAGAATGACGGTAACGGGCTGTGAGGCTGCCCATCTATCACAAAGTGGTCTCTCTCTCTCTCTCTCTCTCTCTCTCTCTCTCTCTCTCTCTCTCTCTCTCTTCTGCGGTCTCTTTCACTGTATCTGCTCTTTCATTGGGTTATTATTGCCGATGCTTCTTTTTGAAGGACTTCGGTTGTGCAAATGAAGTGACAATGGTGTGGGGTAGTGGAATTCGTCTTAGAATCTGCTCGTGAAGGGAACAATAGAAAGGTAAATTAGTCCGTGGGAACTCATAGAGTGCGGTTGAAATTGACGGAAGAGCTGTAGTGTACTTTTTGGAAGCGTGATGGGGGAGAAAGGGCGCGGGGGATCCTGGGGATAAGACTAATGTCAACATGGTCAAATGTTCATGGGAGCTCTGGAAGCGCTGAATAAAGAAAGGCTGCTGCAGGCATGCATGTGATGATGAGTTGGTGGTGATTTGGGCCAGTAGGGAGAAGTGTTCCAATGGCAGAGTCCCGGTCAGAAGAGGAGGCTGCTGTCGATTGCAGAAGAAGGTTTTGACTGGAGTACACGAAGACGACGGCCTTTTCTCGAGTGAAGAGGATGGAGAGCAGTGAAGGTGGATTTCTTCCTTTACCATCTCACACTGCCCCTTTATAGCTGCTGCTGTCGTCGTCGTCGTCGTCGTCGTCGTCGCCAAAGTTGGTTTGCTGTATTCGTCGGAAAGGAGATCGAGGTGGTGAAACGTGACCGCCCTCAAGATTTGGAGCATGGGTTTTAGGATCTGCAAAAGGTGGGATTCGTGAGTAGGTCAGCTAAAAGGAAGCTTAGGAATCCCGGTGCAAAGTAGTAACCGTAGAAGCATTTGGCCATGGCCATCAACATCGTTGCCGACTAGTTGATTTCACCCAGTACAATTGTCACATCCGAGCTTTTTTTTTTTTTTTTTTTTCACGCACACATATTTTTCCATAAAAATAACTCAAGCAATATAAAGATAATAATAATTTTAATCAAAATAAATTTTAAATATTCATAAATATTTATATAATATAAAAAATAAATCCAGATCTAATGACTAAACTGACAACGTATAAAATTTAAACACTTCGACACAACTCTATCTAACGAAAGGTAATGTATCATTCTACTTCGATGTTTGAGTAGGTAATTGTCCATTCTCAAAAATTAATTTAAGATAAAGGAATAGAATTGAGTGCAGCCATTGTCTAATCAAGTAATTGAGTTCACTAACCATTGAATATGCATATCATTAATTTTCTATGCTCTACTTAATGATACTTAAACTTTCTATAGGATTGAGAGCTATAGGGCAAAGTAAATTTTGAATTGAGAATGAATATAAGAGAAGTAATACAAGCAAGTAACATGACTCTTATTACTTACTCAACCTCTTACAAGGATCGATGAGATATACTCTTAACAAAGATACTTAATCTCTACAAGGATTGATGAGATATACTCTTAACAAAGATACTTAATCTCTCAGAATGAATTCTCTCTTAACAATAATAGATAGAGTGATATTTCTCGAAATGAAGATTTTTTTATATCTTATCGCAACATGAGATAAAGAAAACATTTAGACAATCCATTAATCCAAAATTATCCTTGAGTATACTGGCCTCCCTATAATTGATATATATCACCTAGATTATTTTATTATATCAGTTATATATCTCACATATTACCACACACACTCATCGATCCAAAAGTCATCAAATACCATCAATATCATGAATCATACATAATTAACCTTCAATCGACTATTTGAATTGGTTCAATTGATTCGAATTGGATTTAATTCAGCTATAACATAACTGAGCCAACTCATAATCCTTATAAGATTGATGTGGAATCACTTTAAATTAGTCAAACTTGAACTTGATTAGGTCCAAATTTGATCAAATAAGCTCAAATCGATTTAAATCGATTCAGAATCATCCTGAACCGATCTAAATCGGTCGAACCGGTTCGATTTAGATTCAATCTAAGGTTTAATTGGGCTCAAACTCACAAAAATAACTCAAAAATTGGGCCAATCCATACCCGAATTTAACCCAATACAGGGATGAATTCAAGTCCGGCCGGTTCAATACACAGCTGGGCCATACCTCAAATGGCTCATGTGCATGGCCCGCCCACTGGACAAGGATGGCTGCGGGCTGGCCAAGCCTGGGCTGCAGCCTGCGGAAAAGGGCTGAGCCCAAACAGCGGGCTGCTGCAGCCCGTTACTTAGCCAAGCCGAGCCTGGTAAGTTGCGCCGCCTGGTCCAGTCGAGACACTGGCTCGAGTCGAACACGAACCCATGCTCAAGGTCGCGCCAGACAGAGACAGGTCGAGTCTGCGCCTTGTTCAAGCCAGGCCGCAGGCTGGTTGGGACTGACCGAGCCAGATTCCCGTTCTGATTCAGATCCGGTCTGAGTCAGATCAATTTTAATTCCGATTTTTCATTTAATTCTTTTTTCACAGATATCTAAAATTTTACAGTAATTCATATAATTGATAAAAATTGCAAAAAAAGGAATTTAAGTTTTATATCTGCATAATCATTTAAATAAAAAAGAATCATGATTTACAAAATCTAAACACTGTTTTTCATCAATTAAAATTATAAACAAGTAATAAAATTGAGTTAAAAATTCTGTAAATCATAAAAAAATATAAAGACAACCTACGCAATTAACAGAAAATCGGATAAATAGTATAATCAACAATATAATCTGATTTTATAATCTATAATTTGCGTTTGAATAATTTTTAATATTAAATTTCATGTTTTGCATTCTAAAAATTTGCCACAATGGATAGAAAATTCTATAAAATTAACATTGATCACAAAAATATTTTATATCATCAATACTAAAGTAAAAAATTATAATTTCATTAAATTTGAATAGTCAAAACACTTACTTCGATGATCGAGGTTCTTACCATTGTGAAGAACGAAAAAAGTGTAACCAATCCCTACGTAGGAGAGAGAGGATGAGAGAATTCATAAATTAAGACTCTAATTTTTAGATTAATATTTAATTAATTTAAATTTATTTATCTAGTTAACAAAAGATAATATTTTTGTTGGGATAGAATATTCCAAAATTTCTATTTAAATTTGAAATATTTCGAATTTAGAATTTGTTAGGGGATAACAACAATATACAGTTGTAACAAATACTTGGGCAATATATCGAGAGGATCAACAATGAGAGACTACTAATTCATTTACAAATTAATGGGATTCAGTAAAAAGGCTACTTTAAAATTCTTGCGTAATGTGTTGGGCATGACTTGGACAACAATAAGGGAAGCATAGCATATGAGATCATTCAAGAGATTCATCACAAGATGCCAACATGACTTGGCAAAAACCCAAAATTTTCATATAATAAACTTGGATCTCATTGTCAAATAACATTCTGAATCTGACATTTCAGAAGCAGCAAATTTGCTATTTATATACATCCATAAATGCACACGAGTGTTTCCAGATGTCATAGGCTTGGTTATTAGATCTTTCATACAAATAAATACAGAGCTCATAGCATTTTACATCGTTCTTTCGTTCTTGTACAATTACAAGTCACCATGCAACTTTTTCTTAGCCTCTTTAGAAGGATTCGCCCTTCTTTTGCCACAATAAGAGTTGAGAAGACCAAGGCAAAAGTTACTGAGGATTACTGCCTACTTGTTCCCAATAGGCATTGGGAACAACTGGTGCATAGGTCTCCCTAAACAAAAAAGTTAGCTGGCATAAGTCCACATAGTTGTGTGTTTATTCTAAAGAATGCAACTTAAAGATTGATGCAAACTGCCAACAAAGTCAGATCAATTAAGGTGGAATAAATGATATTACATATTTCAACAGAAATTATATACAATGGCTTAAGAACCATCTTTTGACCCTTAAGCAGAATAAGGATTCACAAAGGAATAAATGGCACAAAGGTTTCAAGGAGACTGACAAAAAGCCCTAGAGAACATATGAGCTAGCAAGTGCCCTACCAATGTCTGAAGAGGTTATTTTCAGCTGAAAGGATTAGAAAGAAAAAGAAGATGGAAACGTTGCATATCTAATGGACCTAAAATCAAAAACCTTTTATAAGAATTATGTCAATTGGATGTTCCGCATCTCATAATCCATCTTTACGGGGTCAGCTACATGGTACATTTGCTGCCGATGAAAACAACATGAGTTATTGGTATGCAACACAATTAATGTCCACTTTTTACCCGGACTTGTTCCCTTAGAAGAGATTTGAGGCTGTTAAAAGATAAGAAATGTGATGGGAACACATAGAAAAAAAAAAAAAAAAAAACAACTGACACTGGTCAATGCTTGCTTCTGAAAATTAAAACATCAAAGGAAACCTCAAAAGTTTGCATCTTCTCAAGCAGCCAGGAATTGTGAGAACAAGGTATGACATGAATGTTTCATGGTACTAAATGTCAACCGTACATACGGTGTTGAATACAGATGTAAAGAGAACAGGATGGATTCTTTTGGTTTTCGTGGCGATTCCAGTAATCAAAATATATGTTTATTTGATTTAACAAATGAAAAAAAGACTTAACTCTGCCAAGGCTCTGTTTTTGAATGATTTGGTGTGTACCTATTCATGATAAGCCTAACCTACAAAATGTTTGAGTGCTTAAGCATTCACTTTTGAGGAAAGCAGTCATGGAAGGATCTCTATAAATACCCTGGAATCAACCAATAGCACGAATTATTTTTCAATGTTGAAGTGACCATTGCAATGATGCACACTTCGATAGTTTTCAAGTATGTGACACGGAATGACAAGACAAGAAATTCTACAACGAATTGTTTGCTATATAACAAAGAGTTTGCAGATTATGACCAGCGAGCAAGACGGAGAAAGGGGATTTTTTCTCTCCGTTTCAAATCAAAACCCTATCGGATAGATCCCTACAAACCCTAAGAACAGGGGCGCCGTAACACAAGCCCATCGAAAAACACTAATCAAAAGGGGAAGAGCGGAGATCCGACTGACCTGGTCACTTGGCCGGGGTCGCGGCTCGTCGGGCGGGCTGCTGCCTCCTCCCGTCCATGTGGAAAGTAAGGTTTATGTGAGTGTAATTTTTTTAAACTAATAGTAATAAAATATTATTAATTCAAGATCAAATCAAATAAAAAAATAAGAAGAAAAAGAATTATTAAACTTCTTGAAAAAAACACTTACGACGCTTAAACTTGACATTAATAGTTGAGAATTGAATTGAATTAGAAAAGTTCTATATGTCTATAATTTTATCTAATTTTATTTGAAATCTTCTAAAATATATTTTAAACTAAAAATTTTTTATCTCTAAAACTCAATCTAATCTTATTTAAAAGATTAAATATTAATTTATAATTTTTTAAAATATACATCAACTTATTAATACTCCCTCTTAAAGTATACTTTTAGATATAAGTCCCGGCTTGATCTATAAGATCACGCCCATAATTGCCATTGAGTATGGGATCATATGTAGAAATATGATTCCGACTAAAATATTTTTCAGGGTGTATGTGAATATTACTATTCAAATTCTTTCTTATACTATTTGAAAATATATCTAAATTAAGTTGCTTCGTTCGAAAACTTTTAGGACTATCGGGAATACCTCCTAACTCAAAGATAGAAGACCATTGAAATCTAGATTTTGTGTAGAAAGCACAACATTTTTCTCATAAATGATCGAATTCAAAAATAGACCTATGCAAATCAGAAATAATATCATATTTCTCATAAAAACTAAGGCCTAAATATGTTTTTAGGCAATCTATGAGCAAAAATAGAATCACGTATGCCATCAACTTGAACTTTTCCTAGAATCTCATTAGTCTTTACGCCTTTGGCTTCATCAAGATAAATAGGTTGAATATCATCAATTGGTTTAAAAAAAGAAATAGTGACATATGCTTATATTATCTCCATCTCTATAATATACTAGTTTGATAATTATTTTTTTTTTATCTTCTCAATGTTGAATTTTCTGTTCATGAACATCATTACTCCCCCTATTGTTTTACTCCGTTATTGATGATGAAAAAATTATTAAGATCAAATTGACACTAGGGGAGTGTGAATTAGTGCTATCGATAAACATATTCAATTTAAAAAAAAATCGTATCGAAAATGATATCGAAAGTGTGCTTGACTTTGAATAAGCGTGATAAGAAAATAACTAAGAAAATAATAGCAATGATAACGAAAAACAGAAAGAAAGTGCACACCAATTTATAGTGATTCGGTCGTCCGACTTACGTCCACTCTCGATTCTTTCTTTGTCGAGGCCACCGGCATCCATTAACGGTCTTCCTTCAATGGGCGAAGACTAACTACCTTCTTACAGCCCTTTCTCCTTTTTACAAGTTTAGGAGATAGCCTTTACAACCCCCACTCACCCTTCTCTTAATTGAATTCAACTCTTAGATTAGAGGAGAGGAATTCTCATAAGATTACAATAGAGTTTTCCCTTGTTTTGATTATTGGTTCTTTTGTATTCCTAGTAAGGATGAGATGGATATTTATAGGCCCCAAATGGATTCAAATTTGGAGCCAAAACTAGTCTCATCTCGAGTCTTTAGGGTACTGACGGTACTGCCACCCAGTTTGTTTGACACTAGGTGGTACCATCGCCCAGTCTAACAATACCACCGCTTGACATTGGGCGGTACCACCACCTAACATAGTCTTGGAGATTGTGTCTCAGAGACTAAGCCACTAACGGTTCCATTGCCTGTTCTAGAGGTGCCTCTACCTGACCCACCTTTTGGGTCACTATCTGGGCCTTTCTCTTAGCTTAAAACAACCCTAACTTAGGCCCGATGGGTCTCTAATTGAGTTAGCCTAATTACATTAAAATTAACTCAATTAGCCCCCTAAACTATTTCAACCTAGACAAATTATTACAAACATAAATCTTAGTTATCCGATATATCATTGGTTCATTGGTTCTTCGTCTGATCCTTCGGCACATCGCCCTCTCTTGCGGCTTATTGCCTAATCGGTATGTGGACCCAGCGACTCTGATCTCCTTGGTACAATGTCTGCTCTTTTTGGTCCGATGTCCGAACTCATGTCACGAAACCTTCTACCGATACGTCAACCGATCCTCCGGCTCGACATCTAATCTTTTGACATGTTCCACTCCAGCCCAATGTTCGATTCCTACTACTTTAATCATTTCTCTATGATCAAAGCTAGTCTTATGTCACTCAAAATGTAAATTAGATTACAAACCCTATTAATTGGTTTCATCATCAAAATCTAAGATTCAACAGAAATAATAGAATTAGATACAAATGAAGAAGGAGACTATATGAGCATTAGATGACAAAGGAATCTTAACTACAAGTTTTGAACATGTATCACTTTTATTATTGTGATTGATATTTTAAAAATAAATTATTTATGAATAATTATAAAAAGAAACTTCGTCAAACACAATATCTCGAGATATCACATACCTATGAGTTTATGAATCCATACATTTTTAACATTTCTTCCTTTCATCATAGCCAATAAAGTTGCTTTTCTTAACCTTTGCATCAAGCTTGTTTCTCTGAGTATAGTATGTGAACATAACACAGAAAATTAAATACTCTAAAATATTTAACATTTGATTTCTCATCGAACATGAGCTTATATGAGACTTTAGATTGATTGGACTAAGAGGAGTTCGATTAATAACATAAGTTATACATGCCATAGCTTCTGCCCATAAGGTTTTAGGTGAATTCTTTATAGAAGCCAACATTTACAAGTCTCTATGAGAATCTTTCGTTTAGTCACACTATTTTGTTGTGGTGTATTTGCACATGTAAGTTTCTTTTTGATACCATACCCTTTGTAAAAAGAGAAGAATCGATCAGAATTAAACTCTCCGTTATCAATGCATAATCTTTTAATTTTTTTTCAAGAACACTTTCAATTATTAACTTAAATTCTTGAAATTTTAAAAAAGCTTTTGATTTTTTCTTCACAAAATAGACTTAAGCGAATCTTGTAAAATCATTAATAAAGAGAAGCATATAACGAGAACCTAAATAAGATGGTATTTATATTTATTATAGATATCATATAAGCTAATCACGTGAGTGATGACACCTATGACACGCTGCAACGATATCTTTGCTTATTATTATTGATATTTTTTTATATTATAAATTATTTGGATATATATATTGTGATGTCCTTGGTTCTATATAATGAGAATCGGATCGTAATGAGATCACAATAATAAGACCGATTCACCTTTAAACACAGATCCTAAATCATCCAGTTCACAGGTTACTCAAGAGGGACATCGAGATAACCGGACAAATTAATGCACTATATACTCGTTCATATGATGGAGGTAGTTGGTATCATAGTTGCTCATGTGGGGACACTAGAGATATAGTGCAGATGCTAATTGGAGAATGAGTTCACTAATTGATCCACATACGTAATGCTAGATGATTAATGATATATAACGTCAGACAACGATTTCATAATTTCAGTTGTATGTCTAATTCTTAGACTTGAGATACCAAGGATGTCTTATATGAGTACTTTATTTTTGGATACCGAACTTATAGTTTTTGAAGTTTTAAATCTAGTACAATCGATTATCGGGAATAGTAGCTAACCTTTTAAAGGTAACCGAGTGTCAATAGAGGATCATCCATTCTCGGTATCATGAGAGGAATATCTTATTTATGCTCACTCAAATAAAATCTCTAGCCAGGGTCATTCAGAATGAGAGAGGAGTTCTTCGGAAGAATCCAATTAGAGCGAGACTTAGATAGGATTCCCTATGGGCTTGATGTTACTATGTTCAATATACGGTTTTTGATATATTAGATGGATGAGGGACTACAGATACACGGTAATTATAAATAGATAGATTTGATGGATTAGATCTCTTGTACTATCTAGGGATTATGACATAGTAGCATAATACATCTATAATCGATGAGTAGAGTGAATTGTTATGAAGATAATAATTCACTATATCATAAGGAGTTATGAGTCAGAAGGAGTTCTGATAAGAGCAACTCATGACCAACTCGGTATCGGGCTTAGAGAGTCATACACATATGGTAGATATTGCGACGAGTAGAGGTGCGGATATAAGATATCTACGGAGCCCCTATTTTGGATCTTATGAATGAGATCCAATAAGATTGGGCAATTGGATAGAGATCCAATACCCAATAAAGATAGGATCCATTAAGGGTTAAGCTACATGCACTTTTATAAATAGGAGAAACCTCAAGATTCATAAGCTAAAGCTTTTGGTGGTCGCCCCTCCTATTCTTCTTAGCCTCCTCCCCTCTTTCTCGACTTCGGTAGTCTTACGGTGTGCGTGGAGAGGGAGATCCCATAGCTATTTGAGGAGCATTATCGCTTATCTACCATGTGAATCATCGCTAGAGAGGAGCATGCGAGTTCTTCTTTATCCTCTTCATTAGATTTCAAAATTTTAGAGATATACGATTTTCCTAGGCAATACTTCTCATAGGATATATGCAGTTTTTGATTTTACGATTTTCTCAAGTACCAATTATCGCACAACGAACAAGTACTTGATTTTGAAAAATCTGGTTTTATTTTTGTTTTTCATTGTGCATGAGATGCCAATCTAAGATTTCCCAATAACAGTATCAGAGCTAGGTTGCTCATGTGAAAGATTGGTTTATAAATTGCGTATATTATGTTCAATTGCGTATAATTATTTTATGCGTTCTTGCTGTGTTTGACGTAATTTTTAGATCCAGAAAGCACCTTATCTTGTTATTGAAAGGTTCTTTAGAGCGATCTTGCAATGCTAAATTTATTGATGTAAATGACAGAAACAAGGGTAACAACTATTGTTGCTCGGTGGATTGACCGAAGGCGGTGCGTTCGTAAGGGCTACGGAGGAGCTACTTGTCTGTTTAGTTAGTGCCCGTGGGCAGGCCACCTGTGGATAGCGATAGTGCCTACCCGCAAGGGCGATGCCTATTGGCAGAGGTAGCATCGATTGGTGATCGTTTGTCCATAGGGCGCTTGCAGATAGGGGCGACACCTGCCCTTGCAGGCTGCCAATGCCACACTAGCGCCCACCAGCGGTGAGGCGACAACCGCAATAGGTTGTGGCCACCACACTACCACATGTCAACGAAAGGTAGTAGTCGCAAAGAGTTGCGGTCATCGTACTAGCGAGCACCAACGGGATGGCGACGGTCGCAGCGTAAAGGGGAGTTTTTTTTTGGGATAAAAGATAATTTTACCCCTCTGAATTTAAAAAATCCCTAAGTTTGTCCTTTTTATCCAAATTATATAAATACCCTTCACAAATCAAAAAATTTCCTATATATCTTAAATTAAAAAAATATTAGTTAATTAAAAGATTTAATAAACTATTATTATTTATTTAGTAATCCTACATAATGATATGTACATATTATGTATGATGTGGGAAGATGATCATAGATCGTGTGATGTGTGTATGTGATTATTATTATTGAGGCCTACGAGCCTCCATTTTTTCATTTATTATTGGGTCTATACGTTTGTAATTATGTTGTAATTATACGAAGAAGTATGATAAAAGCCTAAAAGTGGCAACGGGACCCTCGAGGGTGATTCGGATGATTGCAATACATGGAGATACACCGAGGTGCCGGTAGATCTGACGATGACGAGATGGATGATCACCGGGCATGGAGATACATCGATGCATATATAGATCCTAATATAAATGATTGGGCCTACTGGCTCGGGCCTGATCACATTAGGTTGTAGTCCATGATCATCTGATGTGCTTGTGCATGTGATTGCTATACACATGCTAGATAAGAGTATATATATATGTGTATACAATATAAATATATATTATATATATCTGTGTGTGTGACATGTCATATTAGGAGATCAAATCAAAATTATTTTCTAAGATAATATTAAGTTAATAAGTATAAGATAATTAGATTGACCCACGTGGTCTTTTATCGTTATAGGAAGAAATCAAATCCTGACATAAGTTGAGTTAGTCGAGCCCCTCGAGGCTTGCCTGTATTACAATTCGAGATCTTGCTTACAACATAGAGATGTCATCGATGACCTAAGGACATGATATATTTGGTCGAGTCCCTCGAGGGCATATCATCGAATTAGATTCATCTTGTAACGATGGTGATGACTTAACTGAACATCATGGTTGGTCAAGTTCATCGAGATCATGATGGTTTAGAGGCCTAAAAGGATGAGAATCATAAAGAGTTATGATTGGCAAGAGTTGTTTACCTTTTTGGGTTTAGTATGATTAGTTGAGTCCATCGAGGTTACACTAAGATGTCGATTGGATCCCGATCCCCACTAGAAGTCTACCGGAGACTTCCATTTCACGCGCTAAGGGTGTCGCGTGACTCGCCAGAAAAATAGTGGGAGCACATCAAGATAGAAGTCCATATCTTAATTATTTATTTTTCTATAAAATCTGTATGTTATTTATTTATGTTGTATCTCCTATTTGTTAAAAACATGTCGCCTTTAGACCCTCTATATGACATGGTTGATGCCAACCACCTCATTAGTCTAAACTATGCCGATTGGCTCCATAACCTAACAATAGTTTTCACAACGGAGAAAATCGCATGTCTTAGATATGGTCATACCATAGCCTTAGGCAGAAGCACCTCAAGAAGAGTTTACCCAATATTAGAAGTATATAGTGCTAGTCATAGGTGCTCTATAAGCCAATCATATGAGTGATGACACGTGTGACATGATATGTACTCTTTTTGCTTATTATGTATTTGACATTTTTTTCACATTATATTACCTGTTGCATATATTGTGATATCCATGGATCTATGCAATGTAAATCAGATCATAATGAGATCACGATAATGAGATTGATTCACCTTTAAATAAAAACCCTAAATAATCCCCGTCATAGGTTACTCGAGAGAGACATTGAGATAATCGGACAGACTAGTGTATTATATATCCATCCATATGATGAAGGCAATTGGTCTTATAGCTGCTCATGTGGGGACATACAGTGTAGATGTTCATTAGAGAATAAGTTCACTAATCGATCCATTCATAGAATGTTAGATGGTTAATGATACATCATTGTTAGACAATGATTCCGTCATCCCAATTGTGTATTTGACCCTTAGGCTTAAGATACCAAGAATGTCTTGTATGGATACCCCATTCTTTGATACCAGACTTATAGGTCTGAAAATTTCAGATTTAGTACAACCGGTTATCGAGAGTGGTAGCCAACCTTATAAGAAAAATTAAGTGTCAATAGAAGATCATCCACTCTTGGTGTTATAAGAGGAATATCTTATGTGTTCTTACTTATGCAAATCCCTAGCAAGGGCCATTCGAATTGAGAGCAAAAGAGTTTTTTCAAGAGAATCCGATTAGAGTGAGACTCAAATAGATTCCGTATGGGCCTGACAACACCATGCTGGTATACAGTCTCTAGGATATTAGATGGATGTGAGACTATAGATATACGATAATTGAAGACTAATAGGTCCAATGGATTGGATTCCCCTATATCGCCTAGGGACTACGACGTACTGGCCTAGTATGTCTGTAGTCGATGAGTCGAATGAATTATTATAAAGATAATAATTTACTAAATCAGAAGGAGTTCTAATAGATATGACTCACGACTAGTTCGATATTAGACTTAGAGGATCACACACATATGATAGGTGTTGCAACGAATAAAGGTTCAGTTATGAGATATCTGCTAGAGTCCCTATGTTATTGGATATCCTGTAAGCTCTTGAATTATTAGATCTTATAGATGAGATCCAATACGAGCCTATGAGAGATTTTCAGTAGAGATCCACTAATCTAAGAGGCTTAGGTAATTAAATGGAGATCTAGTGCCCAATATGATAAGATCCATTAGGGTTAAGTTAACAAGGGACCTTTATAAATAGAAGAGAACCAAAGAGCCATAGGCCAGACCCCTTTTGGTTGTCACCTCTTATACTCCTCTCCCTCTCTTCTACTCAGCCAGTAGCCCCTATTTTGGGCATGTGTACAGCAAGAAGGGCTGACCCCTTCTTGATCTCATGTTATATGTGAAAAGGAGAATTATGCAGCGATTTGAGGACCGTCTTCGCAGCCTCTACCATATGGATTATCACTAGAGAGGAGGATAGTTGACCTCCATGATCCTCTCCTACAGGTCTATAGGTTTTCAGGGATATACGATCTCCTTAGGTAACACATCTTTTATATATATATATATAATTTTTTATTTTGTAAGTTTTCATACACCAATCTTCGCACAATAATGAAACCTTCTTTTTTTTTTAGGAAATTCTGAAATTTTATTTTATTTTTGTTCTTTTGTTGTGCATGTGATGCTGCCCCAAGTTTCCCAATAGTGGTTATCAAAGATAGGTTGCTTATGTAAAAGATTGGTTTTTTAATTATGTATAATGTGTTAAATTACGTAGAATTATTTTTGTGTGATTGCCATGATTTTTGTCATAGTTTTCAAATTTGGACTGCAACCTTTTTCTCACTATTGAGAGATGTTTAAGAAAGGTCTTTTGACATCAAAATAGTTAATGTAAAAAGGGCAGAAAGGGCAGCAACTGTTGTTGCCCTATAGGTTGGCCAAAGGCTACTTGCAGCCTTGGTCGAAAGCTCTCAAGGGAGCTCTCATCCTAGCCACCTGCAACAAACCAAGAGCAGCCATGCTACTCTTGGCCAAGTAGGGTAGAGCCCTTGCATCCAGGGATTCCTGGCTATAAGGGGCACCTATGGTGACTAGAGTTTTCTAACTGCTAAAGAGACCTTGGCGACCAAGATTCTTGGCCGCATGAGGCAAGTAGGTAACCAATTTTTCTAGCTACTCAAGGTTACTTTGCAGCCAAGGTTTCCTAGCTGTAGATGACTGCTTGGTGGCTACGATTTCCTAGCCACACAAGGCAACCTTGTGGCCTATGATTCTTGGTCATAGGAGAGTCCCTAGTGGCTAAGATTTTCTAGCCACATAAGGGACTGCCTACCATGTGGGGCAACCTATGGTAGGGTCCCCAAAATGCTATAGAATAATTAATTAAATAGTTTAATTAATTATTATTATTATCTAGTAGTCCTATATAATGATGTATAAATGCGATATATATTGTGGTTGGATGATCATAGATCGTGTGATGTATATGTACATATGATATGATTATTATTATTAGGGCTTGTGAGCCTCTAATTTTTCTCATTTATTATTGGGCCTGCATACCTATGAATACATTATAATTACACGAGGAGGTGCAGTGGGAGTGTGGTGGTGATAGCAGGATCCATGAGGTCGAGACGGATGATCGTAACGTATGGAGATACATTGAGATGCCGACGGAACTAATAAAGATGAGATGGATGTTTACATGGTATGGAGATGCATCGATGCACATATAGATCATGATATGAGTGATTGGGTCAATTGGTTCGAGCTTGATCACATTAGGCTATGGTCCTCGATTATCTAGTGTGATTGCGCATGTGATGTGTGATTGACTATATACCTACTATATATGTATATATATATATTTGCATATAATGTAGATATATATTAAATATGTATATGTGTGACACATTATGTTAGGAGACCAAATCAAAATCCTCTCTCTCGATAATATTAAATTTATAAACGTGAGACAATTAAATTGACCCATGTAGCCTTCCATCATTATAGGGAGAAATCGATTCCCAATGTAGGTTGAGTTAGTTGAGTCTCTCGAGGCTCACCTATATTGCGATTCGAGATCTTTCATATGATATAGAGATGTCACTGATAACCTAAGGATGTGGTATCTTAGTTGAGTCTCTCGAGGGTATATCATCAAATCATACTTATCTTGTAATGATTGTGGTGACTTAACTGAACATCATGGTTGGTCGAGTCTCTCAAGACCATGATGGTTCGGAGGCCGAACAGGATAAGAATCATAAGGAGTTATGATCGGAAAGAGTTGTCTATCTTTTCAAGCTTAGCGTAATTGGTTGAGTCTCTCAAGGTTATGTTAAGACATCGATTATATCTCAATCCTCATTAGAGATCCATCGGGAGTATCGGATTCATAAACTAGAGGGAGTTGTGTGATTCACGAGAAAATAATGGGAGTAGATTAAGATAGAAGATAATATCTTGATTGTTTATTTTTTTTACAAAATCTACATGTTATTTATTTCTATTGTATATTTATTTTCAAAAAATATCACTTTCAAATCCCTTACGTGGTATATTTGATATCAACCACCTCATTGATCCAAATTACATCGATTAGCTTCGCAACTTGAGAATCGTTCTCATGACGAAGAAAATCACGTACGTCCTTAACATAATGATATCTACCCTCGAGGAAGGGACAAGCAAGGATGAGATCGCTCACTACGTAAAGTACATAAATGACTCTACTCTTTCTCAGTATTACATATTAGGCTCCATGACCCCCGAGTTATTGAGACAATATGAAAAAATAGATGCTAGTTTTATTCTCCTACATCTTCATAATTGTTTAAGGAACAGAAAAGAACTCAACAATACGAGATATCTAAGAGTCTCTTCTATGTTAGGATAACTGAGGGAACATCGGTTCAGAACCATATTTTTAAGATGATTGAGTGGATAGAGAAGCTCATGGGTCTAAGAATGATTCTAGAGAATAACCTATGTGTGAATCTTATGCTTTAATCCCTACTAGACTCCTTTTCTCAGTTTATTATGAACTTTAACATGAACAAACTTAAGATGACTCTTCCTGAGCTTTTAAATATGTTGAGGGAAGCTGAGAGCACCATCAAGAAAGAGAAGCTAATTCTCTATAGTGGTGAAACCAGAGAAAAAAGGAAGGCAGAGAGAAGTCCCTTAAGAAGGGCAAAGGTAAGGGCAAACCGGGTAAAGCAAAGGTTGCTAAGAATGACTCGGTAAAGGACAAAAGGCTAATAGTTCCACTACGGCAAAGACGGGCATTAGAAGAAGAGCTACAAAGAATACCTTACAGAGAAGGCAAAATAGAAGCTTGGAGAAGCTTCCAGTATATTCATGATTAGTCTCTATTTGTCAAATTCTTATGATAACATATGGGTATTGGATACCAGTAGTGTTTATCGCATCTACAATTCATTGTAGGTTCTAGCAAGACCTAGGAGATTGGCAAGAGGCGAGATGGATATCAAGATGAATAATGGAGCAAAAGTTACTATAGTGGCTATTGGCGAGGTCAGCCTACATATGCTTAGTAGAGCTACTATTGCATTAGATGCAGTTACTTTATTCCTTCTATTATCAAAAATATTATTTTTATTTGATAGTTAATGGATATAAATTAGTTTTTAAAAATAATAATTATTCAATAATATTAGACGATAAGATCATCACTAAAAGAACATTACATAATAGTTTATTTATGCTAAATATTATTCCACATATTATGAATATAAGTATGTCCAAGAGGAAATGAGATGAGATGAATAGTGCATACATGTGGTATTGTAGGCTAGATCATATCCATGAGGAAAAGATTCAAAAGTTATCGAATGATGGATACTTAGATCCATTTGACTATAGTTATATGCAATTTACGAGCCTTGCCTTTGTGGAAAGTTGATCAACTCTTCATTTATTGGAATTAGAGAAAGAGCCATTGAGTTACTAGAACTCATACATAGTGATGTATATAATCTCATGTCGACTCAAGCCATAGGAGGTTATTCTTACTTCATTACATTCATTAATGGCTTTTCTAGGTATGAACATGTGTACTTGATGAAGTACAAGTCCGAGGCCTTTGAAAAATTTAGGGAATATAAGAATAAGGTAGAGAATCAGACTAGAAAGAGTATCAAGACTATTCGATTAGATCGAGGAGGTGAGTACTTGAGTACAGAGTTTACCCAATTTCTCAAGAACCATAGGATTCTATCACAGTGGACACCTCATTATTTACCTCAACTCAATGGTATATCAGAAAGGAGGAATTGTACACTCTTAGACATGGTGCGGTCCATGATAAGTTTTGTCAACCTACCCATCTTATTCTAGGGATTCGTTCTAGAGTCTGTAACTTATCTTCTGAATAGAGTTTCAACTAAGTCGGTAGTACCTATATCATATAAGATATGAAAACAGAAGAAGTTTGATCTTAAGATTGTTAAGATTTGGGGCTGCCCTACCCACGTTAAGAGACATAATCCTAAAAAGTTAGAATCCAGGACGGAACGATGCAAGTTCGTGGGATACCCCAAGGAAACTTATAGGTATTATTTCTATCACCCCAAAGACCAAAAGGTCTTTGTAGCCAAGAGAGTAGTGTTCCTTAAGAAGGAACACATTCTTGGTGGAGACAATGGGAGTGTGATAGAGTTGAGTGAGGTTGGAGAACCTAGCTCAAGCACCATTCCACAGGCAGAGTCTATTTAGGTACCTAGTACATAAGTTCTGACTTTACGTAGGTCATAGGTGCCCTGTAAGCCAATCATGTGAATGATGGCACGTGTGACATGATACACACTATTTTTGCTTATTATTTATTTGATATTTTTTTCACTTTATATTGTTGTTGCTTATATTATGATGTCCATGGATCTATGCAATGGGAAATGGATGATAATGAGCTCATGATAACGAGACCGACTCGTTTTTAAACACATACCCTAAATAATCCTAGTCATAAGTTACTCAAGAAGGATCTCGAGATAACTGGATAGACTAGTGTACTATATACTCATACATATGATGAAGATGATTAGTCTCATAGTTGCTCGTATGAGGACACTAGGGATACAATGCAGATTGGAGAATGAGTTCACTGATTGATTCGCTCATGGAATACTAGATGGTTGATGATACCTCATTGTCAGACAATGATTTTATTTTCCCAATTGTATGTTTGATCCTTAGACTTAAGACATCAAAGATTTTATGTATGAGTACTCTACTCTTTGATACGAGACTTATAGGTCTGGAAGTTATAGATCTAGCACAACTAGTCAATGGGAATGGTAGTTAATCTTATGAGAGCAATTGAGTATCGATAGAGGATTATCCGCTCTTAGTGTCATGAGAGAAATATCCTGTGTGTTCTTGCTCAAGAAAATATCTAATTAGGGTCATTCGAATTGAGAGAAAAGAGTTCTTCAAGAGAATCTGATTAGAGCGAGACTCGAGTAGAAACTGTATGGGCTTGATAGCACCTTGCCCGATAGCACCTTGCCCAGTATATGGTCTTTGGGATACATGGTAACTAAGGATATACAAGTCTAATGGATTAGATTCCCTTGTATCGTTTTGGGACTACAGTGTAGTGGCATAGTATATCCTAGTCAATGAGTCCAATGAATTATTATGAAGATAATAATTCACTTTACTAAAAGGTGTTTTAATAAGTATGACTCACAGCCAGCCTAATATCAAGCTGGTTATGAGTTATACCTATCAAAATTCCTTTTGGCTCGGTGAACTATTATCTATATAACGATTCACTTGACTCGTCAATTACAGATGTACTATACCACTACACCATAGTCCTTAGGCGCGATATAGGGGAATCCAATCCATTGGACCTATCTGTCCTCAGTTACTATGTATCTCATCCATCTAATATCCTAGAGATCGTATACCAGTCATAATGCTATCAGGCCTATACGAAATCTATTCAAGTCTCACTCTAATCGGATTCTCTGAGAGAATTCTATCTCTCTCAATCCAAATGATTATAGCTAGGGATTTGCTTAAGCAAGAACACATAGTATATTTCTCTCATGACACTGAGAGCGGATGATCCTCTGTCGACACTCAACTGCACTCATAAGGTCAATTGTCACTCCTGATGGTTGATTGTACTAGATCTGAAACTTTCAGACCGATAAGTTCGATATCAAATAGTGAGGGTACTCATATAAGACATCATTGGTGTCTTAAGTCTAAGGACTAGATATACAACTGGGATAACGAAATCATTGTCTGTCAATGAGGTATCATCAACCACCATCCAGTATTCTATGAGTGGATCAAACAGTAAACTCATTCTTTAATAAGCACCTGCACTGTATCCCTGGTGTCCCTACATAAGCAACTATGAGACCAACCGCATCCATTATATAGATAGGTATACAATACCAACCTGTCTGATTATTTTGATGTCTCTCTCGAGTAACCTATGATCGGGATTATTTGTGATATGTGTTTAAAAGTGAATCGGTCTCATTATCAAGATTTATCCGATTCTCATTATAGAGATCCATAAACATCACAAAATATGCAATAGGAAACTAAAATGAGAAAAATATCAATAAATAGGTAAAAAAAAGCGTAATCTGTCACATATGTCATTACTCATGTGATTGACTTATAAAACATTTATGACTAATAATTTAAAATATAAAATATTAAAATTTGATCTTTCAAAAATATATATTAATTTATTATAATTTAAAATAAAAAATATTAAATTTTAATTTTTTTAAAAAATATAAATTAATTTTTTAATACTCCGTATCAATGATGAAAGGGATGATGAGAACAAGGAAGGTAAAACAAGATTTACGGCACCTTGTTTAAGAATAACAGGATTTCGATGCATAATGATCTCAATAATGTTTGGTTTTGTTAAGTTGAGATTTTACATTTTAATTAATAATTAGAAATGATGTTTGAATCAAAATGTTGGTTTTTAAGAGAAAATTCGTCCCAGAAAATTCGATAAATTGTTTTTAAGCCATATATAGTCATTACACGTGCTTTTAAACTTCTCTTTCTTTTGTATAGTTTTATAAACCTTTTTAAACCTCGAAGAGAGAGAGAGAGAGAGAGAGAGAGAGAGAGATATATATATATATATATATATATATATATATATATATATATATATATATATATATATATATAGAGAGAGAGAGAGAGAGAGAGAGAGAGAGAGAGAGAGAGAGAGAGAGAGAGAGAGTAATTTTGATGTTCATGTGTTTCGTAATTGCTGTGGTCATCTCATGGAGCGACAGGTCCACCCCAAGAACAATCATATCATTTCTTGTTTTAATCGAACACGAACACATGGCATGAAAAGAAGCCGAAATTTCTCTTGTATTTTTCTTGGTCAGAGGGAAAGAACAACAGTGTTATCTCGAAGCTTTGATATGTGTTCACAGTAATCTGGCTTGTGTAGATAGTCCAAAACCAACATATGATTCGATTGATATTGTATTGTAGGCCATACTAGTTTAATAAAAATTAAAATATTTAAATTAAATAATTTTTTTAAAAAATAATTTTTTCAAAAGGTCCTAATATTTTTTTTTAAATAGTATCTCTACTTTTTAATCTCATAAATATCTTTATCCTTTTTTATTATCATCTCCATCACTTTTCATCCCATTGTAAGGTTTCATCGTGTTTATGTGATGTCACCCACTAATCACTTTTAATCCTTATTTCTAATGTAAGACCTCAGCATTTTCCAAGAGAAAAACATGAAAGAGCTATCGTGTTTATGTGATGCCACCCACTAATCACTTTTAATCCTTATTTCTAATGTAAGACCTCATTTTCTAAGAGAAAAACATGAAAGAGCGAAGAAGTGAGGAGGCAACTAGTGATCGGAAAGAATGGAAGACGAGAAAGAGTGAAAAGGAAAGAAGAATAAAGAAAGAAAGATAAAAAGAAAGCGATAGATAATAAGAAAAGATGAATGATGATGAAGAAAGAGAGATTAATAATAACAAAGGGTGAGTGAAAGAGTAGAGATAAAAGATAGAAAAGGATAATCATACCACCATACCATAGGACAGAGAATAAAGATAAGGATAAAAATATTTATGAGCGTATATAAAAATATTATTTTAAAAAATAAATATATAAATATTTTATGAAAACCTATAAAATGATTTATTTTAAACAAATCGTCCAACTTAAATTAATAATCCGACTCACAAATAAGGTTCACAGTAGCGAATTGTACACGTTGGGGGACGCCTGCATCAATCATAGCATTTCACAATTGAAGATTTTTTCATCACTTAAAAGGTGCTTTAGAATCATCAAATCTTACTGCAGCAAGCTGCCTCGACACATAGGTCCGGCTCACGTGCCGGTTTCTTAGAAGGCACATCTACCATCTACTACACGTGTTTGACTACGACGACCCTTCGAGGTTAGGAAATAGCGAAGAAAAAGGCTGGGGAGGCGATCGAAGAAGACAACTGAACTACGTTCACAGACTCCTCACCTCCTCCCTCGGTCTCTCTCTCACACGCACACACGTGTCATGTTACAGCTGGAAAAGAGATTGAGAGCGAGGTTGCCGCGTGCTCTCACCGCAGGAAACGTGCGGTGGGCTTCGCCACTGCTCGAAGAATCCTCCATCAATTCCCACCGTCAAAACGCAGAGCATTCTCGTCGTCAGCGGTAGCCAAGAACGAGATCACCTCTTCCTCTCCAAGGGGCCTTATAAAACCTGCCATCTTTCTTGTTCCAAGGCGTTTTGCCTCCTCTTAGCTTCCTCGCCAAGTTAGTCTCACACACTCTCTCTTGCTTCGCTTTCCAAGGCGTCATTCAGATTGGTAGGGTGAATATATGATGATGCTAAGGAGTTCGTCGACGCCAATTCTTGGTTCCCTCCTCTCCTCTTCCTCTTCCCTTCACTTCTCCGAGAGCCCCAGCAACTTCCACCACCACAACGCTCCCAACCCCAACCTTCACACCTTCTCCTGCCACTTCTCCCCTGCATCTGATGGCCTTCACGACCAGAGCCCGTCCCTCGGCATCCGGAGAAGCCGCTCCGATGGCAATCTCCACTCCTTCCTCTCCGACCAGTCCGACGACCCCAACCATCGCTGCCACCTCCTCCCCCCGTCGCTGAAGTACTCCTCCGCTCGACGCGCCCATCCTGCTCTCGAGAGCATCCCTTCAATCTCCTTGCGCAACCCAAACACTCTGCCAGAAGAGGAGGAGGAGGAGGAGGAGGAAGATGACCAAGAGTATGACGGGCAGGGCGCGGCTGGAGGATTTGGCTTCGCGAGCGACGATCGAAAAGGTGGGTTGAAATATCCGAATCCCGAGGTCGAAAGCTCCGCGCCACCACCTTTGTTTCTCGCGAGGGGGCTCGGGATCGACCGGGTCGGATCCGGGTTACTGACTGCGGGCGGTGGTGATGGTGGCATCGGCGGCGGCCGCAGTGGTAAGTGGGATGTTTTGACGGGCAACGGCGGAGAGCAGTCGGATGTGGAGACGTACTACAAGAAGATGGTGGAGGAGAACCCCGGCAATGCTCTGTTCCTGAGGAATTATGCGCAGTATCTCTACCAGGTATCGTTGCTATCATTTCTGCTGTTTCACATCGGCTTTGTATGAAAGAGAAGCATTCTTTGCCCCCAAATGATTTCACCATATCTCAATTATCCGTCGATTGCTATACTAAATTCCTTTGTATTGTAGGAAAAGGGAGATCGGAAAAGAGCAGAGGAGTATTATTCTCGTGCGATACTTGTGGATCCTGGTGATGGCGAAATCCTGTCGCAGTATGCTAAGTTGGTGTGGGAGCTGCACCATGACGAAGAACGAGCTTGCAGCTACTTCCAACAGGCAGTTCATGCAGCACCACAGGACAGGTAAACATCCATGGCTCAAGCACAAATTACTCTGAATCGTGTAGTTCGTAGAACCGTGAGTTCTCAGAGCTGACAGCAGCTTCTCACTGTCGATTTGTTTGCCATGGCAGCCATGTTCTTGCTGCGTATGCTGGGTTCCTGTGGGAAACAGAGGAGGATGATGGCGGTGGATCGCAAGATATCATGGTGGAATCAGCTCATAGCGGAGGATTGGCTCCGGCGACTGCTTGATGTGATGTTAGATATGGGAGGGACGTGAGAGAAGTATTAGGCTCTGCTTAATCTGTTCAAAAGTGTTGGGGGAACAAAAGGGGATAGGACTTTTGATTCTGATTTATGAAAGATTAAATAAGGAGAATGATATTAGGTTAGATTTCTGGCGTACTGTGGATGAAATATCCAATTATATATACATATACGCATTGGCTTAAAAACAACAATTTTCTACACATAAATGTGTCATTTAAGGACTAACATGATCAGTAATAACAATTCCCCATTATTTCCTTTGAGATAAAATCTCAAATGGCCCTTCCGGTGTACGACGTTGTCATCGTTATTAATTAGGTCACAAAAGAGTAATCTTGCTGCTTTATTTTTTTCCAAAAAGGATAAATATATTGCATAACAAAAGTTAGAATGTGATGGGAAATCCATTATTCCAAGTCCTATTACAATAATTAGATCTGATCGGAATGATAAATTAGCTGGGTCTCAAGTCGGACCACCAGCAGCCCTAATAGAAATTGACGAATAACACTTGCATCCAAGTCCAAGATTAGATATTTTTGGAAGATTCGAGCAAATTGATGCAAAACAATATGAGGGTCACTTATCTTTCAATAAAAAAAAAAATCTAGAGAAATTTGTTAATCGGTTGACCACTCGATTGTCCTCTCTGTATACATTAAAAAAAAATTACATTCTTCAAAACTCAGTGATAACGATTTGATGTTAGTAATAATATTTTAAGGAGTCCAAGGCATGGTAGAATTATTTTGAATCATTTGTATAATACATTTGGAATCTAATTCCATAATGATGTATCAGATATCATTTAGTAAAGTTTTCTTTAGATTTGGCCATCAGCAAAAATAACTTGACCAATAAAATCACATAAAATAAGTCCCAAACCTCCATCCTTACCATTAAAAGAGTCATCACAATTCGGTTTAAATCATCCTAAGCAAGCTTTTGCCCAAAGAACTTGTAAATGACTTTGACTGTTGAAAAATGTCATCTGTTTATGAGCGAGCTTAATCGTTAGCCAAGACACTTAGCAATAGTTTTAATCGTGAGAGTATGATTATATAGAATATCATTTCTAGTTTTCCAGAGCCACCATAAACTTATGGTAATAGTAATTTATCAGCATCATGCATATGCATCCCAACACCTACACCTGTATAAAGCCATTATCCATCATACTAAGATTCAAAAAAGAGGAATTAAATAAGGACACTGAAAGAAACACTGCATAATTGCTTCTACGGTTGATTCACAAAGAGGACACCAATATATATATATATATATATATATATATATATATATATATATATATATATATATATATATATATATTAAGCCACATAAATATATCAAACAAGGGAAGGTGACGGTGCAAAAGTTTTGAGCAAAAACATATTTTATACCTGGTAGAATGGAAAGTCTCCATAAGTAACGCCACCAATCCTAATGGTCCAAATTCTTAACAAAGCAAATATTTATAGGCTGATTTGATGAAAGCTATATCTCGAAATCATCATATGACCGAAGAACTAAGTCGATATCACAAATTGCTAAGCTAATATTATAAATTTTATTTGTTCAAATTGGACATCTATCTTTTCTCTGTCCCTTGTCACAAATCCATGTCTAATACGATGGATGACCCTTTTGGCATGATTCCTAATGGATATCTAACAATAAAAAATACTCATTTATAGTTTGGATTAATTATATATTATCTTATATAAGTATTTATGATTAGTATTTCGATATCTATAATTTAAAAAATAGTATTATGATCTCTATACTTATGAAAATAAAATATTCAACATTAATTCTTCTCACGCCGTCAACTTCATTGACGGAAAAAATTGAGTGTTGACATGTGCAAAAAAAAAAGTATAAACGGATAGGGTAAAAAAAATAATTTTACTATCTTTCAAATTATTAATTTTATATAAATATTTCTTCAGCATCGAAGGCTTTCACATAAACCTCTACGCTTTCCTCCCCTCTTATTCCTTCCCCTCTCGCTGTGTTGTGGATGGTAGACTAGCGACGATATCAGTGGCATGCGAGGGTAGTGGCATTCTATGGGAGATTCGAGTGCCACCTCGAAGCGTTGCTTTCCTCCTCTCCTTTACTTTCTTGAGGATCTATGTCACCCCTCTTTCCAATCTACTCGCCCATAATCATCCTCGCCCTAGCTAGTGGCGGCCTCATCATTTGTAGCCTCACCCTCCCCTGCCATATCGACGTCTGGCGAGCCTCAACGACTCGAAGCACGAGGATGATGAAGAGGAAGAGACTACCTCTCGATTCTTGGAAGGTCAATGGTTAGGGCGCTGTGGCGCTCCCACCATTCATCAAGATCGATGAATTCTTGGACCTCATTGGGTACAACACTGATGAGAAACAACAGCAGTAGTTTCAGTACAGCCATGATTTAGAGTTAAAAGGAGCTCAATGTGCTCCTTGATTTAGCTTAGCTACCGGCTGAGTCCCTCTTGTTGAATCAAAACTTAATCTTGCTTAATCTTATGTAAGAAACTGATGGAATATTTCGTTGTGGTAGTCGTTAATGGCTTATTTCTGAACTGCGCAAAATTATCTTAGTGGAAGTGGCGCAGGAGGAGGGAGTTTACGAATGGCATATGACCGCATCTCCAACTTTGAAGGAGTGTATAAAAGTCTTCACCTTCCAGCAGTCAGTCATTATCGGAGGAACTCTTGTGCTGATTGCATTATGGCTGTCAACGACACTAATTCTGCAACACCTACGAGCATACACTAATCCTGCAGTGAGTTCTACATATGTTTCTGACATAATATACCTACACTGGTGATTACTGCAGTTGACTCCACGACGCTTCCCTTTTATCTAGATAGTGTAAATATGTGAAATATAGCATATCAATTTCTAATATAGACCATAATATCAGTGTTTAGACTAGCAAAATTGCATTTGCATCGACATCAGATTTAAATCTCTTAGAGGGTAAAAAAGACATTCCATGTGGGTAATAGAGATGGCTAAGAATGTCTTAAAACAAACAACAAACCGTAATGTTCCAATAATTTGGGGTTGACGGCATATTTTGAAGTTACGAGTGTTTTAAACATTGAACATAAATTGATAGTTTTGCATTTGATGTTTCTAGGAACAGAAGTGGATCACTGGTGTCTATTCATGGTTCCAGTATATGCCACAGAGTCTGGAAGTATTGCTTCTTATATCTTCCTGGACTCCTCTACCTTATCTAATCATGTATAAACATACACATACATCTATTTTCATGATATTGTGTGATGACGTGGACACACCACTGTCTTGAGCTTAGTACTAACTTAAAATTCCAAGTTATAGAACAGAGTACAATCCACTGCTTTCTATTTTTGAATTCCGCTTTCTTATTGTCTTCTTATCACATACTTCATAACCAATATGCATAGGAAGCATTATGAACAACCAATGCCAAAAACTCTTCAAAGCACTTGGGCGGTCAGAAGTGGGAGATATCTGAAGTCCAAAGAGAATTGTATTGAATCTCTGTTTCCTACCTTCTTGTGCAAGACAAGTTACTGCAATAAGTTCTCGTTTTTAGTAACTTCGTTGGTTGCTGTACATTGGGGGAATGGGCATTAGTCTTGCAAGAACGAGCATTTGTTTGTGTCCTCTTTATCCATGGCACATATGAAATATGCTGCTGGAGAAGGTAAATTATCAAATTGACCAGATCAGCACAAAGATAATGTCACAAGTAGTGAGCTTTTAGATAACCTATAAAATGAAAATAACGGTTATTGATGATCAGTCATGGACTCCTTATGGAATCCCTGTGATGAAAACATATGTTTGATCTTTCGAATGAGAGGCTCTGCAATTATAACAACACATAAAAAATTTAAAAAAAATTCTTGAGACACATTGTTGCAATTCTTACTTGATAATTATCTTTATATTGAACACGTAGGTCATGACCAATTGGCTTGTCCCATGCGGGCCATTTCTGTAATGAACTTACAAAATCTTTGTAGTGAATATATTTTGGACATTGTAAATCATCGCAAACTAATTTGTCATCAACCATGATGTTTAAGCCAGTACAATTTTGATTTACTGGCTTATGGTACTTCTTTAATTCTTTTTAAAGTTGAAGACATTATATTTACAAGCGTATTGTCCATTTGCAGGCTCTTGAACTCTTTGTTTCTTCTGTTGCACTTGGCTTTCTTATGTCAATAATCTGCAGTGTTTTTTGCTCGTCAGATAATATCAACTACTTGGTTGCCTGTCTTGGTAAGATTTTCCTTTTTTTTTTTTTCTTGCTCCTGTCAATTGGATTTTTTTATTTTACTTGATACTTTGTACTGAAAAGATATATTTCTCTTGTTAGATAGCAGTAATCGTGAGCAATTGTATCTATTTCAGGAGGTGAAGACAGGGTTGTGGAACTACTTGAGAATGCAGCTAGAGAAGAGATGAGATCAGTGAGCCATTGCTTAAGGAAGAAGATGATGAAGCTCAACATCGACATTCCACCCAATTTATACACAATATGTAAGTGCATGTTCTATATGCTTATCATGAAACAGCTGATACTGAAAACAGTGTGTGCCTTCCTGGCATTGTCACTGGAGCCTTTTGGAGTTTCTGGAGATGGGGATATGGGTATGGCTTACATAGAGGAATCACATTCATATATTTTTCTTTACCCAATCCTCACATTCAGTGGCAGGCAGAGGAGAAATAAACAACTACAGCGACCACATAACTGTAAGCCGAAACTGTACAAACTTTTGAATGTTATGATGTACATAGAACGTCCCCATTTGATAATGCAATCGGATCCATTTGATAGTAGTTCTATGAGTCAATATGTACGATTTCAGCTAAGCAATATTCCTTGATAATGTAACCATTGGTGGTTTCTCTCTTAATGATCAGTATGATGTTAAGAAAAATAAATTATTACTTATAAAATGTACCAATCTTGTATTTATGCATAATCAAATATATATATATATATATATATATATATATATATATATATATATATATATATATATATAAATGATGAGAAAGATCTAGATAAAAATTGTAAGAAGTGCAATTTAGCATTTCAGTGCAAATGAGCAATTCGGCACTAAAACACCCATGTTTGGAATAGTGAATGTTATTGAACTTCAAAAACCGATTGCTTACATATATCGACTGGTGGATAATACTTTTTCTTTAAATTTCATAATGCTTTAAATAAATTAATTTTTCAGAAAAACCATATGAGAATTACCTCGGTTCCTGAAATGCCCACTGCAAGTCCAACATCTGCCTCATGAAGTGCAGGAGCATCATTTGGGCCATTACCGGTCACAGCAAAACATGGTATGCTTATCTAATGGTGAATGTCTGGCCATTACCTTGCATATAACAAATGAGCAAGTTGATGAAATTTAAGTTTTTTTTAACTCTCAGTGGCAGATATATCAAAAGTGTCATGAGAGCAACCTGAATTTTTGAAATCAGTTCCATTAATTCTTAGAGATTTTCTCACGGAACTTTGGACTTTCTATAGCTGTCATATAACAAAAACACACAAACTTTAATAACAACATAAAAAATTAAAGTTGATCCATACTCAAATTCACTGTCAAAAATCACTCAAGTTATGATCAAATGCTATCCAAAATGTTCAAAAATTGTCCAAAATCATCTAAAACTGTCCAAAACACCAAAAGCTATTCAAAATCATCTAAAACTATTCTTAAAATGACCAAAAGTTATCTAAAATCTTCAAAAATTATTCAAAAAAAATCCAGGATAACTAAAATCTATCGAAAATCACTCAAGCTGTCCATTATAACCAAAAGCTACCAAAAAGATCATTGTTTTCTTCTAACCTTTGGGGAAAAAAATAAAGAAATCAGATGATAATAGTAATTAAATCAACAACAAACATAAAACTATCTATAATTTATTTTTTTTATACTGGAGGATGTTCTGGTGCTAGCATTAGTATCCATTCTGAAGTCCACCCTCCACTACACACCGGAGCAGTCACTTGCTAGGGTGGATCAACAACAATCAGTCACCCTGTTTAGCAAGTGGTTATGCTTTAATAGCTAGCTATTTAGCTGTGTTATTGCTAAAGATACTTGTCTTTTCCAACAATGTTTCCTTTGTTGTGACTAGGCTGATGACAAAGGCTATAAGTGACTGTGGTATTTTATCTTTTTTAGCTTAGATCCTTCAGTGGTTCAAGAGGACCTCTGTTTCTTAATATTTGTTTTCTTTTAATTTTTCTTTTAGGAAGATCAAGAGACTCAAGTGGTTTATGATTGTTAACTGGCCATGTCTCTTTACTCTTCGAAGGGTTGAAAAGATGACCATAGACATCTATAAAAATGACTCTCCAATAATATTGTTCACTTTTTTCTTTACATCCTTTTGTAAATAGTTTAAACATGAAATAACATGATAGGGATATTAGTTAAGTCTCATTCCCTATAACTACAAGTATTATAAGTAAAATTAATTATTCTATTATCTCTCCCTCACCCTAGTAATCTCAAACTTATCATCACCATTCCAAGTATGTATCCAATTGATGAAATCTACCTTGTTCTCTTGAAGGATGGTCTTGATGTTGAGACAAAATGACCCATTAAGTTTCATTAATAAATCTCATTATATATATATGGATTCTTTCCATCAACTTGACTCAAATCATCTCAAATATCATGATGAATAGCTTATGATGAGCTTTCAATATGATTGAATTAAAGCTTTCATATAAGTTATTCAGTTGAATATCACAATTCGTTATTGTTCTGAAGTGTGATTTCGCCCAGTTTATAGGTGGCTTATCTATTAACCAAATGTATGCATCCTTATCAGCCTTTTGAATTTTATCATTCTTATCAGCCTTTTGAAGTTTATAGTCATGTACACTTGTAGCTCTCGTAGCTCTCCATAATAATTTGTAGCTCTCCATAATAATTTCTCTATGTTGGGCTGAGAGCCCAGTTCAACCCAATAATAATGAATGGTACATTCATTATTTCTATAGTGGATTTTCTTTGGTTTGCCCCGTGATTTTTACCCTTCACGTTGAAGGGATTTTCCACGTAAATCTTGGTGTTTTATCTGATTGTGATTTCTGTTTAATTCTGTTGTGTGTTACGGCCTGTTAGTATTTGTTCATATACAAAAGTTATTGTTTATTGCCTATCCTTTTTGGTTCCCCATCAATTGGTATCAGAGCAAGGTTTTGGTGATTTAATTTTTGTGTTTGAACATGGAGGCTGGTAATGTTTCTCACATGATTAGTTTGAATGGAAATAATTGGATGATATGGAAACCAAGAATGGAAGATCTCTTGTATTGCAAAGATTTGTATGGACCTTTGCAAGGGGATAGTGAAAAACCCATAACTATGACAGATGATGAGTGGAAGAGATTAGATCGAAAAACGGTTGGGTTTATTCGACAATAGCTCGATGATAGTGTCTTTCACCATGTTTCTACTGAAAGTTCTGCATATTCTCTTTGGAAAAAGTTGGAAAGTCTCTATGAAAGAAAAACAGCTGGCAACAAAGCTTTTTTAATCAGAAAACTTGTGAACCTAAAATATAAAGAGGATGCTTCTATTGCTGAGCATTTGAATGAAATACAGAGTATTACTAACCAGTTATCTTCTATGAAAATGTCTCTTGATGATGAGTTACAAGCATTGTTGCTTCTCAGTTCATTGCTAGAAAGTTGGGAGACACTGGTGGTTTCCCTCAGTAATTCTACGCCAGATGGTATTGTTACCATGAGTCAAGTAACAAGCAGTTTGTTGAATGAGGAGTTGAGAAGAAAGATCTCAGCAGTATCTCAGATTGATTCACAAGCACTTATCTCAGAGAACAAAGGAAGGTCAAGGTCTAAAGATAGAATCAGTTCACGCATAGGTAGAAGCAAGTCAAGATCAAGGAAAGATATTATTTGCTATAACTGTGGTGAGAAAGGACATTATAAGAATCAGTGTAAGTAACCTAAGAAGAGCAAGAAAAAGGAAAAAGAAGTGGAGTCTACAGAGTCAAAAGAGAATACCGTAGCTATAGTGCAGGTTAGTGATTATTTGATTTTATCTCCTTCTGATGATATTTTTTCTTGTGTGTGTCCGGATCTCGAGTGGATAATTGACACAGGAGCTTCTTATCATGCTACACCACGGAGGGAGTTTTTTACTACGTACAGGTTTGGAAAATTTGGTGTTATCAAGATGGGCAACCATGGCACAGCAGACATCATTGGCATGGGTGACATCCATATAAAGACCAATCTTGGATGCTAGTTGGTGCTTAAGGATGTAAGGCATGTGGTTGACTTGAGGCTGAATCTAATTTCAGTTGAAAGATTAGATGATGAAGACTATGATAACAGGTTTTACAGAGGGCAGTGGAAACTCAGTAAGGGTTCTCTTGTTATAGCTAATGGAAAGAAATGTCACACTTTGTACGGGTTGCAGGCCAAAGCTTGTGGTGAACAATTGAATGCTATAGAGAAAGACTTCAACATGGAGTTGTGGCATAAGAGATTGGGACACATGAGCGAGAAGGGACTGCAAGCTCTTTCCAAGAGAGAGGTATTGCCTGACCTCAGAGGTATACGCTTGAACCCTTGTATTGATTGTTTGGCTGGTAAACAACATAGAGTTTCTTTTGCTAGTCTTGCTTTATCTAGAAAAATGCATGCCTTGGATCGTGTTTATACAGATGTATATGATCCTTTGAGGATAAAAACTCCTAATGGTTATACTAATGTTCCTGGCATCAGTGGTGCACTTTACTTTGTTACTTTTATAGATGACTTTTCTAGGAAAGTTTGAGCTTATGCTTTGAAGACCAAGGATCAAGTTATTGGTATCTTCAAAGAGTTTCATGCCAGAGTTGAAAGTGAGACAGAAAGATAGTTGAAATGCATAAGATCAGATAATGGTGGTGAGTATACAGGATTGTTTGATGATTATTGTAGGTCACATGGCATTCAACATGAGATGACAGTTCATGGTACACCTCAGCATAATACAATTGCAGAGAGGATGAACCATCATAGAAAAGATCAGATGTATGCTTTCACAAGCAAAGCTACCCAAAAGGTTTTGGGATGAGGCTTTGAGGACTGCAGTTGATATGATCAACTTATCTCCTGTCTGACCCTAGATCTTGCCGATGTTGCGAGTATGTTTGGTCAGAGAAAGATGTTTCCTATAAGCATTTGAGAGTGTTTGGTTGTCGTGCATTTGCACACGTTCCAGACAATGAAAGGTCCAAGCTAGATGGTAAGACAAAAGAATATATTTTTCTTGACTACTCACATGATCAATTTGGTTACAGGCTTTGGGATCCAGAAAAGCAGAAGGTATTTAGAAGCAGAGATGTGGTCTTCTTTGAGGATCAAACCCTTGAGGATTTGAAGAAGGAGGCACTAGCCAATACTTCTGCAGAAAGATTAGCAGATTGTGACCTAGTTGTTCCTCCAGTATATCAGAGTGATGGGGGAGATGTGCAGGAAGATGGTGTAGAGCTAGATATTAATCTACCTGTATGACATGTTGAGTAGGAAGAAGTTGAGGAGCAACTTCCCGCAGAATCTCAATTGAGAAGATCTTCTAGACAATGTCAGCCTTCCAGAAGATACTATACAGATGAGTATGTTATGCTTACTAATGCAGGTGAACCAGAGAGTTACCAGGAAGTAGTTGAAAGTGAGCAGAAAAAAATATGGCTAGTTGCTATGCAGTAAGAGATGGATGCTCTACAAAAGAATCATACATATGATTTGGTGCAACTTCCACAGGGAATGAAGGCCTTAAAGAACAAGTGGGTTTTCAGGTTGAAGACTCAAGAATATTGTTCTCAACCAAAGTACAAAGCCAGATTAGTTGTGAAAGGCTTTGGTCAAAAGAAAGGTATTGACTTTGGAGAAAATTTTTCTCCTGTTGTTAAAATGTCTTCTATTCGTGTTGCTCTAGGTATTGCTGCTAGCCAGGACTTGGAGGTGGAACAGTTAGATGTGAAGACAGCTTTCCTTCATGGTGATTTGGAGGAGAAAATTTATATGGAGCAACCAGAAGGTTTCAAAGTCAAAGGTAAAGAAAATTTTGTCTGCAAGTTAAGAAAGAGTTTGTATGGATTGAAGCAAGCTCCAAGACAATGGTACAGAAAGTTTGATTCATTTATGATTGAAAATGGATACAAAATAACGACTTCAGATCATTGTGTGTACATCAAATGGTTTGGTGAGGATTTTATTATTCTCTTACTTTATGTTGATGATATGCTTATCATTGGGAAAGATATGCATACAATTGATAGGTTGAAGAAGGACCCGAGTGAGTCCTTTGCAATGAAGGACATGGGGCCAGCAAAGCAAATACTGGGCATGCAGATTTCTCGTGATAGGAAAAACAAGAAGATTTGGTTGTCATAGGAGAAATACATCGAGAAGGTATTAGAAAGGTTCAGTATGAGCAATGCAAAGCCAGTTGGTTCTCCTCTTTCAGGTCACTTCAAGTTGTGCTCAGAACAGCGTCCGTCAAGTGACGAAGAGAAGGAGAAAATGCAAAAGGTTCCTTATGCTTCAGTAGTTGAAAGTTTAATGTATACAATGATATGTACGAGGCCGGACATCGCATATGCAGTGGGTGTTACTAGCAGATTTCTTGCAAATCCAGGCAAAGAGCACTGGGTAGCAGTGAAGTGGATTTTGAGATATCTCAGAGGAAGCTCTAAGGTTTGTTTAAGCTTTAGAGGTGGATCACATGTGCTAACGGGTTACACAGATACAGATATGGCCAGAGATATTGATACAAGAAAATCCACATCAGGTTTTGTACTTACTTTTGCAGGGGGAGCTGTGTCATGGCAATCCAGATTGCAAAGGTGTATTGCTCTCTCCACCACAGAGGCAGAATATATTGCTACAACAGAGGTTTGCAAAGAAATATTATGGATGAAAGAATTCTTACAAGAATTGGGGCTAAAACAGGAAAACTATATAGTGTATTGTGACAGCCAAAGTGCCATCCATTTATGTAAGAACCCAGTTTTTTATTCCAAGTCAAAGCATATAGATGTCATATATCATTGGATTTGAAATGTACTTGAAGAAAAACAGTTGTTATTTCAGAAAATTCATACAGATGATAATGGAGCAGACATGTTGACAAAAACTTTACCAAAAAAGAGACAGGAGATGTGTCGATAGTTGGTCGGCATAGATTTACACTGAGTCATGGGATAGCCTCTCTTATGGGCTGAAGGGGGAGGTTGTTGGGCTGAGAGCCCAATTCAACCCATATGAGCTTTAGCAGCCCATAGCTCATAGCTCTATTATTAACACTAACCCTAACCTAAAACCTAATTATATGTAGGGGCTAATGGTGGCTGCGAAATTAAGATTAACATCGCAGCAAGGGGGAGAAACTTCGCAACAATATTAGGGATTCAAAGAGAGGAGAAAAGGGCAGAAAAACAAGAGAAAAAGAAAGGGAAGAAGACAAAGAAAACACAGAAATTGTTCTCACTCATCCAAACAGTTTCTCATCTTAGGTTAGATCAGATCTTCAGTGAATTCTTCTATGATTTCTTGAGGAGGTTTTGGATATTGTGCATAGTGACGTGATCCTTGTATCCCAGTTATTCTCTTGTGATTGTTACTTGGGTTTTGGGCAAGAGATTCGAGAATTGTACATTCATTATTTCTATAGTGGATTTTCTCTGGTTTGCCCCGTGATTTTTACCCTTCATGTTGAAGGGGTTTTCCATGTAAATCTTGGTGTTTTATCTGATTGTGATTTCTGTTTAATTCCGCTATGTGTTACGGCCTGCTAGTATTTGTTCATATACAAAAGTTATTATTTATTATCTATCTTTTTTGATTCCCCATCACTCTAGTGCTAATCCCTTGTGCTTTATCTTAAAATTATTATATACATATTTCAAACAGAATTTGTGCTTAGCGCTAGGAAACAAGTGTATAATGGCCTCTAATATATATTTTTATGTATAAATGATGAATGTCCACTCATCTGACCTGCTAATTGAGATATTTATATTCTTGACCAGTAAGTTGATGAACTAATTTCCAATATCACTGTTCTCCTTCTCAATAGTTGCATATGCAAATGGATACATTTGATTACTTGGGTCAATCCCAACAACAGTAAATAATACACCTTTCGATGTAGAACTTAAATAATATCCATCAAGGCTTATAATGTGCCTATAGGAACCTTTTCTTTTGTGTAGCAAAGCAAATATAAATTCTATAAAATATATCATTTTTGCTATTAGATATATATTTGATGACACATGTGCTTTCTGGATTTTTGTTGTATATCTTCTTGTAGTAATTTCATAACAAACCATTTTTTTCCCTTTCAATACCTGTGATTATTATCAATACTTAATTCTTTACTCTATATACTTTATATATAAGAACATTCAAAGCATATTCTTATTAAATTAATATCTTTAAAGACTTAGCTGGCGAAGTGAGATTCATTCTAATTTTTATTATAATATTTATCATTCTATTCATCAAATCATTAAATGGACCATTTTTCTAGAAAGCTTAGTTTATATATTTTTTTCATGCCTTAGCAGAAACTTCATCAAAATACATTAAGCTTCATTAATGATATTATATAAGTAGCTTTTTTATTATATACCGTGATAGTAGCAGATGTAAGTAGTTCTTGACATATTCAATATAAAGAAAAAAAATTAATTTATTTTTTGAATTACAATATCTATCAGCACATTGGTAATATTTTTAGGATCTTTGATAAATTTTATAATTTATTCTAGTATTTTTAAAAAAACAAATTAATTTATATTATTAAGATAGAATGCAACACATATTATGATTTAATAAATCTGCATTCAATATAGTAATTCAAAATAAAAAAAAAATTAAACACTAACTGAAACCTTTATCATTCGATAACTTAATAATATGATATTTATCTTGATGCCTCATTCTTATTCTTCTCATGGCCATACTACAATTGTTGCTACTGCTTGAGGCCATTGCAACATTTTAATCATTGATTCTAGTTGTTGTTATACCTAATAAGGTACAAGGACCTGGGCAAACGACGAGGGCATCATGGCACCTTAGTTGTTACCCTTTAAAGGATAGAGAAGTAGCCCTCCTCTTCGTTGTCCTCGTGCTAGGATTCGTTAAGGTTCATCAGATGCTAATGTGGTGGGGGAGGGTGAGGCTCGGGTGGACAATGAGATCGCTACTATCTAGGGTGGGGATAATGAGGCAATTGATGAGCATGTTGGAAAGAGAGGAGATGATAGGTCCTCAAGAAAGTGGAGGGGAGGAGGAAAGTGATGCTTCGATGTGGCGTCTACTAGTCGTAAGTGCTATACAAGCAAATCATATGAGTGATGACATATGCAACATCATATATATTCTTTTTGCTTATTATGTATTAGTATTTTATCACTTTCTCTTACGTATTATATATTTTATAATGTTCATGGATCTGTGCAATGGGAATTGGACGTGATGAGATCACAATAAGGAGATTGATTCACCTTTAAACATAAATCCTAAATAATGATCATAAGTTACTCGAAAGGGACATCAAGATAACTAGATAAATTGATATGCTATATACTCATCCATATGATAGAAATAGCTAGTCTCATAGTTGCTCTTATGGGGACACTAAGAATATAGTGCAAATGCTCAATGGAAAATGGGTTCATTGATTAATCTACTTATGGAATGCTAGATGGTTGATGATACTTTATTGTCAGATAGCAATTCTGTAGTTCCAATAGTATATCTAGTTCTTAGACTTGAGACACCAATGATGAACTGTATGAGTACTCCACTCTTTGATACCGAACTTATAGATCTGGAAGTTCTAAATTTAACATAGCCAGTCATTAGAAGTGGCAATCAATCTTACGAGGATAATTAAGTATTGATAGAGGATCATTTGTACTTGGTGTTATGAGAGAAATATCTCATGTGTTTTTACTTAAGCAAATCATTGGCTAGGGCCATTCGAATTGAGAAAAAAAGAATTCTCCAAGAGAATCCGATTAAAGCGAGACTTGAGTATAGACCATATGGGCCTGATAGCACTATGCCAGATATACGATTTCTGGGATATTAGATGAATGAGAGACTATAGGTACACAGTAATTGAGGATAGATAAGTCTAAATGATTGGATTCCCTTGTATCGTTTGAGGACTGTGGCGTAGTGGCTTAGTACGTCCGTAGTTGATGAGTCGAATGAATTATTATAGAGATAATAATTAACTATGTCAGAAGGAGTTCTAATAGATATGACTCATGACCAGCTTGATATTAGGCCTAGAGGGTCACACACATTTGGTAGATGTTGCGACGAGTAAAAGTTCGGATATGAGATTTCCATCGAAGCTCCTATTTTATTAGATATCAAATAAGCCCCCTAAATTATTGGATCCTATGGATGAGATCTAATAAGAGCTTATAAGAGATTATTGGGTAGAGACCCACTAATCTAATAGGCTTGGGTAATTGAATGGAGATCCAGTACCTAATAGAGCATGATCCATTAGGGTTAAGTTAATAGAGGGGGCCTCTATAAATAAGAGAGAACCAAAGGCCCATAGGCTAGAGCTTTCTTGGTTGTCACCTCCTATTCTCCTCTTCCTTTAAGAAGCGTCTTCGCAGCCCCTACCATGTGGATCATCACTAGAGGGGAGGATACTTGACCTCATTCATCCTCTTTCATAGATCTACAAGAATTCAGAGATATACAATCTCTGTCCTAAAGATTAGTTCTTTAGGAACAAGGTGCACAAAGGATTGGTGCGCAAGTATGAAGACCCCTTCCCAATTATCAATAAGGTGGGCAATGTCTCCTACAAGTTGCAACTGTCGGCATGGCTCAAAATTTATAATGTTTTCCATGCCAACAACTTGAAAGCCTACCACTCCGATCTGCAAGATGCTTCCGAAGGCGTTTCAACTTGACAACCTCCCACCAGAGCCTCCTACGAGAAGTGAGTTGAGACCATTTTAGTATATCGTAAGACAAAACTACCCAATGGAGCTAAATAGATCGAATACTTGGTGAAGTGGCGAAAGCTTCCTAGAACCGAAGCCAGTTGGGAGCCAGAAGATGCCCTCCGACATGAAGAAGCAACCATCAAAGCTTACCAGCAAGCATCGATGAGGGCGTCGACAGTTTAAGTAGGGGACAATGTCACGAACGATCGTCGCATACTCGTAGCAACTTTGTTCAACATACCATTCATCGCTTTCCCATGTTTGTACTTATCTTTGATAGCCTGTTTTGCCATTCTTTTAGTGTGTTTCCCATGTAAAAATATAAGAAATAGCAAGTTACAGTGCTGCAGGATGACTACTCGCTGCATCTGCCCCAAAACCCCGAAAATGGCTTCGTTTTCGCGTGCCGCGGGCTGATTTCTATAGCTCGCAGCCCCATGTGAAACGTCAGCCATCTCAGCACCTTGGAACCCCCTGGGTGGCACAGGGCTGGATGGGGCTTCGGTATATAGTCAGGCGTTGAACACTTTCACAAGTTTACACGTCAACTTGATGGAAACTTACCTTCGTACCTGGTACCCAGGGAGTAGTTATTTGCAGACTTGTAGCTGCTCATTCACCCTTCTAAAGTTCTTGTTTTCCTCCTCTCTTTCTTTTTTTTTTTGCATTCCAAGTGCTCGCTCAATTGCTTATAAAGCTTTCCTCTTCGTGAGACATCAGGACTTGTTCGCCGCTCATTTTTAAAACTAATCAACTTCTCTTTTTACAGGTCCTATGGGACCTGCACAAGGTTGTAGCTCGGTTGACCCTTTGCGGACGCATATGTCGCAAGGGTGCCTCAAGACTTAAGCAATTCTAGCTAAGTCTGATCGAAGTGGGCGCAAGGGTGTTTCTCGACTTAGACAACTCTAGCTAAGTCCGTGTTTACCGTAAGGGTGCCTCACCATTTAGGTAATTCCAGCTAAGTGTGTGATAGGACATAGGTCACGACGACCAAACCACTATATATTGGTATATACTTTCTTTTTGCTTTTCGTTATCATTGTTATTACCTTCTGAGTGATTTGCTTATCACACTTACTTAAAGTCAAACTCCTTCTGACAGAGATTGTATATCTCTGAATTCTTGTAGATCTATGAAAGAGGATGAATGAGGTCAAGTATCCTCCCCTCTAGTGATGATCCACATGGTAGGGGCTGCGAAGACGCTTCTTAAAGGAAGAGGAGAATAGGAGGTGACAACCAAGAAAGCTCTAGCCTATGGGTCTTTAGTTCTCTCTTATTTATAGAGGCCCCCTCTGTTAACTTAACCCTAATGGATCATGCTCTATTAGGTACTGGATCTCCATTCAATTACCCAAGCCTATTAGATTAGTGGGTCTCTACCCAATAATCTCTTATAAGCTCTTATTAGATCTCATCCATAGGATCCAATAATTTAGGGGGCTTATTCGATATCTAATAAAATAGGAGCTTCGATGGAAATCTCATATCCGAACTTTTACTCGTCGCAACATCTACCAAATGTGTGTGACCCTCTAGGCCTAATATCAAGCTGGTCATGAGTCATATCTATTAGCTTCAGCGAAAGTCGATGGAGCTTCACCAACACCAAATCACTGACTTTGAATTCTTGTGGTCGTTTTTCCAAGTCTGCCCACTTCTTCATCCTTTTGACCGTCTTCTCCAAGTAGGCCCACGTAATATCTGTATTTCGATGTCATTCTTTTGCCAAGTGATATGCGGATGGACTACTCTCGATATATCCAATAGCCAAAGTGTGAGGAGTCGACGACTGTTGTCCTGTGATGATCTCAAAGGGGCTCTTATTGGATGCAGAGCTCCACTGCAAGTTGTAGGAGAATTGAGTTATGTCCAATAGCTTCACCCAATCTCGTTGGTTGGCACTCACATAGTGCCAAAGATACTGCTCTAAGAGTGAGTTTATTCTCTCAGTTTGGCCATCCGTTTGGGGGTGGAGGCTTGTGGAGAAGTATAGCTTCGACCCCAATAATTTGAATAGCTCGGTCTAGAATCGTCCTAGAAATCGAGCATCCCGATCACTTATGATATTGTGTGAGACTCTCCAATACTTCACCACATTCTTCATCATTAGCTTCGTCGCTTCCTTTACTGAACAATGTAGTGGTGCAACAATGAAGGTTACGTACTTCAAAAATCGGTCGACCACCACAAGTATCGATCTGAGTCCCCTTACTATCAGCAAGTTTGATATGAAGCCTAGAGAAATGCTCTCCCACAGTCTTTCTGGTATGGGCAATGACTCTAAAAGTTCCATCGACTTTCGCTGCTCCACCTTGTCTTATTAATAAGTTAGACATGTTCGAATATATTCCTCCATATTTGTCCCCATTTTTGGCTAGTAGAAGACCCTCTACATGAGAGTCAATGTTCGATGAATGCCCGGATGTCCTGCCCAAAGGGAATCGTGACACTCATTCAAGAGTTCGTGCCTCAAATTGTCCACTCGAGGGATATAAACTCTATTCCCTTTGGTGTAGACGAGTCTCTCATGGACCCAAAATTATCGTGCGTTGCCTTTTTGGATTAGTTGCATCAAGGTTACTACCTAGGGATCACTGTACAGTCCATCCTTGATCCGAGAAAGGAAGTTGAAGTACAACTGACTTGCTTGGCTTCTGCCCTCCAGTTGTATAGCATTTACTCGCTCCACCTTCCGATTCAATGCATCGGCTACGACATTTGCTTTTCTGGACTTGTACTCTATTACCATATCAAATTTTGCTAATAAGTCCTGCCATCGTGCTTGCTTTGGAGAGAGTTTCTTTTGAGTCTAGAAGTAACTCAAAGCGATGTTGTCTATCCTTAGTACAAATCACGATCCGAGAAGGTAGTGTCGCCACACTCATAAATAGTGGATTACCGTTGTCATCTCCTTCTCATGCATTGGATATTGTCACTCGGTCTCGTTGAGCTTGTGACTTCCGTAGGCCTCTGGGTGGCCCTCCTGCATAAGTACTCCCCCAATAGCGAAGTCTGAAGCATCTGTATGGACTTCGAAGGGCTTCCCATAATCTGACAATTTGAGCACCGATTCTTTCAAAATGGCAGCCTTTAGGTCTTGAAATGCCGCTTCACATTTGTCGGACCATCTCCAAGGCTGCTCCTTTTTCAGCAACTCCGTCAGTGGAGTTGCGCACTTCGAATATCCCATTATGAAGCGCCGATAGTAGTTCACAAAACCAAGGAAGGATCTCGGCTCTGGCACCTTCCTTGGAGTACTCCATTCTGCTACAACTTGCACCTTTGACTTGTCCATTCGAATGAAACTATTACCGATTCGATGCCCTAAGAATAAGATCTCCGTCTGAGCAAAGTAGCACTTCTCTCTTTTCATGAACAAAGTATTCTCCTTGAGAACTTCAAAAATTATTCGAAAGTGCTCAATATGCTCCTCAAGTGTTCGACTATAGACGACGATATCATCTAAATAGACGATCACAAACTTGTCCAAATACTCCTTGAATAGCTGGTTCATAAGAGTGTAGAATGTGGTTGGAGCATTGGTTAAACCGAAAGGCATCACCAAGAACTCAAACGCTTTATACCTAGTCACACAGGTAGTCTTTGCTTCATCACCTTCAGCAATACACACCTGCCAATACCCCGATCGAAGGTCAAGTTTGGAGAAATACTTTGCTTTGCCCAATTGGTCGAACAAGTCCGCAATGAGCGAGATGAGATATTTGTTCTTCACGGTTACCTTGTTAAGGGCTCGATAATCGATGCATAGTCGGAGACTCCCATCTTATTTATTCTGAAAGAGAACTCGAGCTCCGAATAGTGCTTTGGAACTACGGATGAGACTATCGCTTAGCAGTTCATCTAATTACTTTTTGAGCTCTACCAACTCAGGAGGGGGCATGCGGTATGGTGGTCTCGCTGGAGGCTTCACTTTCGGCTCTAGCTCAATAAGATGATCCACGCCTTTGCGTGGTGGCAGAGTTTTCGACAACTCAGGTGGCATAACATCTGTGAACTCCTTCAGAACATTTGCCACTGCAGCAGGTTCTTGAATAGCCTCCCCACCGAGTGTTTTCAGCTTTACAACCACCACAAAGGTTAATCTCCTTTGCGTACACATTTCTTCAATTGCAATGTTGATAGTTGTTGGGAATCCTGGGTTTCTCTTCGAGAGATAGGAACCACACAGGGGTTGTCACCTCCCATTAAACATAAGGAATCTAGGAACGGCATCGGCACCAACTTTGTTGCATGCATGAACTCCATTCCGAGAATCACTTGGAAGTCATCCAATGGCACCGTCATCATGTTTGTGCGCCCGCTCCATGATCCGATCTTGATGGAGACTCCCTTTGCTAGCTTGGAGATTTGCTTGGCCTCTGGGTTGACCGCCTTCATCCGACTTGGGTTCTTCTCCAAGATTAACTCAAGCCACTTTGCTTCTTGGTCGGCAATGAAGTTGTGGGTAGCACCCATGTCCACCATTGCTCGAGTGGTTTGGCCATTGAGTCTGATGTTTATATACATCAGCTCACTACTTCTTGCTTTTTGTTGCTTCGGCTTTAGGTTCTCCCCCACTTGACCATGCAATGCATTCAACAAATGTATCGCACCCATTCGGGGTCTTTTCGACTTCTCATCGTCGCTTCCAGATTTGGAGCTACTTGAACTGAGAGCAACTACCTTACTCTTGTCTAGCTTGGGGGGGTTGATGGAAGCCGACAAGGCATTGAGTGCTTGCTTTTGTGGGCACTCCCACACCCTGTGTGGCCCTCCGCATAAAAAGCATCTACTAGGTCTTGAGGCCTTGCTATTTGAGTTCGGCCCTTTATGAAAAGTCTTCTTCTTTTACTCGCCCCCAGATTCCTTCTCAGGAGGATGCTTTGGATGACGATTTCCTGTAGACTATTTCTTCTTCCTCGGGTCCTCTAAAGAAACAAAGTCAGTAAGCCTTTCTATGGCTGCAATTGCTCCGATCACATCAGTAACATTTTGTCGATGAAGTTCTTATTGAGTCCATGGCTTCAAGCCGTCAAGAAAGCTGAACAGCTTATCTTTTTCAGACATGTCTTGAATGTCCAGTATCAGTGCAGAAAATTACGTCACATAGTCTCGAATGGAAGTTGTTTGGTGGAGTTGTCTCAACTTCCTCCTTGCGATGAACTCAATGTTCTCAGGCAAGAATTGAGTTCCCAACTCACGCTTCAAGTCATCCTATGTATCCACTCGGCATCGACCTTATTGAATCTCTTCCCAATGGGTTCTCCATCAAAACTTTGCATCTTCGTTCAGATACATGGTCGCTATTAAAATTTTGGTGTCCTTAGAGTCTGACCTCGTAGCTTGAAAATACTGTTCCATATCAAACAGAAAATTCTCGAGCTCCTTCGCATCTCTAGCACCCCCATAACAATGTGGGTTGGGCGCTCTGAAGCTTTGTGTCTGCGCAACGCGAGTGTTGCTTCCCGTATTTAGTGCCCTTGTGAGCACTGTCACTTTGAAAGTGAGTTCCACCACCATTTCTCGCAAATGTTATATGGATCCTTGGTGTCATTCATTAGTCGGTCAACTAAGGCTTTAAACTTGTCAATCTAAGATTCGACTTCCTTTTGTGAGCTCTCTACCCCAAGAAGCCTATGTTGGCCTTAGTAGAGTTCCTCCAAGCTCGCTTCAAGAATATCCAAGCGGGTTTCTACTGCTATGATCCTTTCTCTATGGCTCATTTTTCAGGTCGACGCTCCAGATTGTGCCTCCTCCGCTCACAGTGAGTAGCCAACTTCTCGCTCATCATATCTACTACCCCGCTCTACCTGAGTGGCACCAGTAGTGAGGGAGCAAGTTTGCACATGCAGCCCACCTGCGGCTGCTTGGGGCAACAATCCGGCTTGCCTCGTCTTGCTTGATTCGTCGCGATATTTTGCTATGGCGAAATTGCGAAGTTTCTTCACTACTTGCTCAAATTGCTAACCTGGCTCTGATACCACAATGTCATACACTAAGTTGGAATTGCTTAAGTGGTGGGACACCCTTGAGGCAAACACGGACTTAGCTGGAGTTGTTTAAGTCGAGAAGCACCCGTGTGCCCACTTCGGTCAGACTTAGTTGGAATTGCCTAAGTCTTGAAGCGCCCTTGTGACATACGCATTCGTAAAGGGTCAGCCAAGCTGCAACCTCGTGCAGGTCCTGTAGGACCTATAAAAAGAGAGGTTGATTAGTTTTGAAAATGAATGGCGGACAAGTCCCGACGTCTCGCGAAGAGGGAAGCTTTACAAGCAATTGAGCGAGCACTTGGAGTGCAGGAAAACAGAGAAAGAGAGGAGGAAAACAAAAACTTTAGAAGGGTGAATAAGCAGCTGTAAGTCCGTAAACAACTACTCCTCGGGTGCCGGGAGCGAAGGCAAGTTTCCGTCAAGTTGATGTGCAAACTTATGAAAGTGTTTAATGCATCACTATATACCGAAGCCCCATCTAGCCCTGTGCCACCCAGGGGGTTCCAAGGTGCTGAGATGGCTGACGTTTCGCGTGAGGCTGCGAGTTGCAGAAAACAACCCGCAACATGCAAAAATGGAGCCATTTTGGGGGTTTTTGGGCAGATGCAGTAAGCGGTCATCCTGCAGCGCTGTAACTTGCTATTTCTTATATTTTTACATGGGAAACACACCAAAAGTATAGTAAAACAGGCTGCCAAGGATAAGTACAAACATGGGAAAGCGACGAACGATACGTTGAACAAAGTTGCTGCGAGTGTGCGATGACCGTTCGTGATATTTCACTCCCGATTTCTCCTCCGTCGAGGGCATTGACTTCCACTAACAGCTTTCTTTCGATGGGTGAAGACTAACTACCCTCTTACAACCCTCTTCTCCTTTTCACAAGTTTAGGAGATAACATTTATAGATCTTTTAGCCCTCCCTAAAATATGATTCACGCTTAAAGAATGGGAGGGGAACTCTCAAGAAATTATAGCATAGTTTTCATAAGTTTTCATTCTACTTTCTTATTATTCCAAGCAGGAAAAGATGAGGTATTTATAGACCCTAAATGGTTTTAAAAATAGAGTCAAAATTTTAAACACATCGAGATTTTGGGATACTAGTGGTATCATCACTAGTGCTGGGCGGTACCACCACCTAATCTGCTCTAACACTAGGTGATACCACTGTCCAATCTGGCGATACCACGCTTGACATAGTCTTAGAGACTATGTCTTAGAGACTAAGTTCTATTGCCTATTCTGGTGTTGCCACCGCTTGACCCACATTTTGGGTTATTATTTGGGTCTTTCTCTTGGCCCAAAACAATCATAACTTAGGCCCAATGGACTTCTAATTGAGTTGGCCTAATTCCAACCTAATTATAACTTAAAACTACTTTGATCTAGATAGTTATAACAAAGCTTGAATTATTTGTTATCCGACATATCATTGGTTCATCGATGCTTTGTCTGATCCTTCGGTGCATTATCTTTTCTTGCGGCCTATTGTCTAATCGGTATGTTGACCTCTACAACTTCAATCTCTTTGGTGCAATGTACGTTCTTCTTTGCCCGATGACTGAACTCATGACATGAAACCTTCTGCCGATATATTGATCGATCCTCCGGCTTAACATCCAATCTTCTAACATGTTTCACTCTAGCTCAACATCCGATTCCTACTACTTCGTATAGATAACTAAGGACTTAACATGTAATTACCCCTATAATTCCAACGATTAGGTACCACGACTACAGAATCTCGACTCAAGGCAGCATGTCGGTCCTTTGCAATGCCTCGTTGCTTCCTTCTCGATCTTGATCGCTTCGATTTCAACAAGGCGATTAAATCGCTGCCTCGGTGGTAGAGGACTTGGAGTTCTATGATGATTGCCTTTGCTGCTCCTGTTCGGCCATCTCCTTCTTGGGCCCCTCCAAGAGAAAGTATGAAAACTACAAATCGAAATGACTCACAATTCTTGGACTCATGATTCCCATTGCAGCATGCACCAGCAATTTGGTGGAGTTATATAACCAGGGTTCTGCGTTCACTACAGACCTGGAAGCACTGCAATGGGGTCCATGATGGAGTCCTCATCACATTCCATTCCCCTGGACAGCATCAGGCTCAAGCGCAAACCGGGCTGGATGAAGCCTGGAAGTCATATATCCATTTTCTGAAACGCAAAACTGACATCAACGAAGCTCTTTGGGATCTGCCACTTTACAATGAATGGTGTGAGAAGATAAATTTTCGAAAGCGGTAATGAGACGACTGGCGAACATTACTGCTCCCAATGCGCAGACCACTTCCATACGCCTGCTTAGTTTGACTTATCATCACCAGGCGGCATAAAATTCTGGACGCCTATTGACTTTTGCACTTAGGACGATCATGGTTTGACTGTGGAGTACATTCTTATCTAAATGGTGTCAGTTTCTTACTGGGGACGGCTGGCAGCGTGATGAGCATCCGCAATCAAGCAGATCAGGCTTTGTCTACTGGTGAGACATGCGATAAAGGTTAGGTTTCAAGTTCAGCTCCATCGATCGATCTTTCTCATGTTGCATTCTGATCTGACCTCCACTTTCTTTCTCTATCCCACTCTCCACCGCACAAGCATTACATGCTTGCATGACTCATTGCTCTTTGAGTCTCATCCAAAGTTTGCAGTGGCCTCTATCATTGAGAATCTTGCTCAGATATACCCATTCTCTTCTCAGGTTGTGTGTGTGAGTTGACACTACAGCTTTCTTGCACGCTTCGTTAACCATGTTGGGTCGTTGGGATCTTTCGATTAAGTTGGTCACATGTAATTGCGAGACTTCGTTAACCATTCTCATGCATTAAAGAAAATGATCTGAATCTTTTGATTCATAACTTCTCAAACACATTGTCTGGAACATATTGATTCTGCAGGAACTTGAGGAACACACGTACCTCTTAGCATCACTTCCTTGCTTGTATTAGATTTATGTCAAACACTGCGGTGTAGGGCTTCATGCATGGAAGGCATGCCCGGCCCTTAGCAGCATAATTCTCATAATTTCTGCAAATATAAAAAGACACTACGGCTAGAATTCATCCCCAAAATTTTGACTTGGATTCAAGTTGGATATATTGCTGACAAGCGTGCTTTACCAATGCTAGTCAAACCAATTAACATGATGAAATAGTTTACGAATGGCAAACCGGCTTACAACTAAGATGTATGAAGACTAATAATTCAACAAGTATGAACTTCAAACACACTCATTGAAGGAAATTACAGCACTTCTGTCATACCGATGGAGAAACAATCAAAACAGAACTAGAATGATCATAGAATTAAGACGAGGCACACTGGGAGAATGATCAACCTTACATTCACATGCAGTTGTAGATTGCTGTGACCATCGGTATAACAACTCATACAAACCATAATTAAAAGGATACAATTTGGATGACTTAAGAGATCTTGTTTGCTTAAAGCTTCATCAATAGATTATCATAAGTTGTCCAAACAAAATCTTAGATTTCCAAGCAAATTTTTGTAAAGCTACTTTAAAATCTGTCCAAACTTGGCGTTTAAGGGTTCTGGTTCTCATTTTCTTCAGTTCTTCCTTCATGTTTTAGCTCAATTATCTTTCAAGTTCTTTGCATCAGTATCTATCAAATTACTCTTTCCAAAGAAGGTTTTACTTCTGAATCGATCATATTAATCTGTCATATATCTACAGCACGATATTCATCGTTTTCTCTCTACATCTTCTGATAAATCAGCATTGTGGAAAGCATCTGAATCAAATGTTTTTTAGAAAACATCGTTGGTAGCATGATTAATGTTTCACATGGAAAAAATTGCAGTCCAACTATTAGGCAGCCAATGGAGAAACTATGGCTGATTACTAGGAAACAAATCAGTATGGTCCATTGCAGTCTTAAGGACAAAAGCACGACACCGAAATCTGTAAACCTCAGGCTTGCATCCAAGATAACACAACAGGTGCAGCGACCCAGCATGATGCAGAATCCACAATCACACAACAAAGACATCAAAGCAAAAGACTATTACTTGACAAGTCTTTCCTCGAACTAGAAACCCTAGAATATTTTCTTCCTACACATCCCTAATAGCTTAAGTGATACACCACCTCCATTCTAATCTCAAGCCATTTGCCGATGGACAGCAAATCACTGGAGACTTTGACAGATCATGGATAAACGCATAAACAAGACAGAACAAAAATAGTAGTGTTCATCAAACATCATAGTCCGTTTAAACCTTATCTGTAAGATTGTATGCGCAGGAGTTTTCCCTCTGTCACGAAAGTAGTGGTGGTCAAGCAAGCATTTAATGCTCATTCAAAGACAGAACTAGGATGACTTCGAAAGGGCCTGTCACGCATTAACCGAGAAGAGGGTCTTTGACTCAAATACTTAACGGCCCTAAAACTCCTCTTAAGCAAATATCGACTGCGACCACATATTAGACGTAAGGGAGAAGTCTAATGTTGCAGAAAAAGAAGTGGCAAAGAAGAAGAAAAATAAGATGGAGAAGATATTAGAGTGTTAAGAAGATGAATCAAATTTGTAGTGCTTATCGACAGCGGCGGAGACATCCCATGTGCAACTGAGTCCCTTGGGGAAGATGACAAGGTCCCCTGCGCCGAACTCCACGAACTCAGAAGAACCCTTCACGTAGGCCTTAACCTTCCCCTTGAGGAGATAGCACGTCTCCTGTGCATCAAACTTGAGAGGAAACTTTCCTGGAGGACATGCCCACCTGAACGGCAACGAAAACCAGCAGAAAGAGAAAAAGGAATGAACAAAGGTAACCTCCACAAGGTCACAACATGGCAGAAGAATCGTGGTGCAACTCTAGTGGAAATAGGCATGATGAGGTATGGAGAACCAAGAGAAGGAGAGAGCAGAAGGGATCGCCTGGTTTACTTGGGCCAGGACTTGATACCAAGCTGTTGTAATCGCGACTCGGGAGGGTTCCGCTCGACGGTGATGGCGGGGCTGCGTACATCGCTCTCCATTGCGCCTTGCTTTGAGCTTGTGGCCATCCGAGACGACGAGTGCACAGGAGAAAGCGGGAGAAGGCGACTGAATTGAAGAGGTGAGGGCAGTTCCCGGAGTTGCTCTTATCTAGAAATGATGAGTGGCGGGCGGCGTTACCGAGAGGAAAACTGTGAAGGGAGAGGCGATATTTGTATCAAGAAGTGTATGTGACGCAAGATACAGATGGAGTACTGTCTAATCCAGTGAGTCGACTCATGAATACGGGGTGCATCCAAGGCTCGTCGGCGTAGTTGACTACTACTACTTCACCCGTGAAAATGTGAGGTAAAACTGAATCTGATGACAGCAAATAAACTACGTTTCTTCACGATGGTGGAAGACCATCGAGTTGGCTCTCCGAGTCAACTCAGCCGACACGAGGAAATCGGGTCGAGAGAAGATGTCCAATTTCTCCCTTCCTTTTCGCGGATATCGGCGGCGTCTAAGCGTCATTTTCCCATCGAGTCAAAAGGTTGACCGCGGGCTCTCCTGACGTGGCAGCACAACGGGAGTTGGTTGGACGAATACTGTTTGACCGTTTGACCGAGAAGGCCACATATTAGCCGCGACGTCGACACAGCGGTCGGCCGCCCTTGGTCTTCCTCCTCTAGCCGGGCATGGGCACCAAGGACGCGTGCGAGAGAGTGACATCCTAAAGCGATGGCCAAGGTGGGGTCATTCATCCATGGAGTGATGTGGAACGGGTCAAGCGAATGGAAACGCGAAGCCTAAAGATCTTGGCGTATGTATTATTATGCAGCAGGCATATTATTGGACCGGACTCATAATGTGGTCCTCATCTAATTCATTACTCGGACATCTCAGATCTAACCAAGTTACCATGATCCAACACTGAATAGGGGATAAATTCCAATACACACTAAATGCCAAACTGGCGTAGTTTGAGTTTGCGTGGAGTGCGAGTCTGCCTGCGAAGACTTTCCACCCAGCGACACATGCTGCTGAACTGAAGAATTAATGCACTTCGTCCTCTGTGTCATAAGCTCATTAGGAGCTGTTGCATTTTCAAACACTTTCACACCTAACTCTGCTCCTTCAATTAGGGGTGCAGCTCAGTGGTTGGTTTCGCGATCACCCACTACACTCGAGCTGCTGCTGTTTCATTATGTCACACCACACCTACTTGGGGGCTCTCATTTACGAGCACCAGCTTGGGAAGAAGCCACCCACAGTTACTGTATTGAATCCCAGAGATAAGCTGCGAGTTCACTGGACCAACATACTCTGCTGCTACTGCCTTCTGGTTTCTTTACATGCGAGGCAGTGGATGTGGGAATGGGTTGGCCGGGGATAGCTGACGCTGCTGCATTTCACCCATCCTTTTTTACAGGGAGGCCCGACAAAGACTGGGAGTCGCCACCGGTTGGGCCGAAGGGCATGGATGGAGAGGGAATCCGAGACATGTTTTTGTCGCCTTGTCGGTGTAGGACTTTTGTCGAACATGTGGCCTGATACAATCAGAGCAGGGTGCAGGAATTTTGTCTGAAACGTGTCGTGGCGCAGTTGGAGCAAAGCGTGTGACGTACCTGGGGCAGGAACACTAGGCCGCCCGTCGGGCCTTCTGAGATCCACAACAACTGGGCTTTGTACCTTCACTTGTCATGTACCTGCTTGCACAATGTTAGTGCTTGTTGTTGCAGCTGAGCAAAACAGTCGGCTTTGAATCTTACCTGATTAACAAACGCATGACAATTCTCACACGAGAAAATAAAACAAGAGCTCGAGGTTGCGGTCGATGAGTTGGAGTCGTCGTCATCCTCCATCCACGTCTCTCGTACCACTTGTAAGATCTTCAGCGCCGGCGCCCGTCGCTTCATCTGTGTCGGGAATTCTCTCGAACAGGTGGTGGTGGAATAATTGCGCTGTGCTTTTAGTAGGCGGGTTATAGAAAGGCCTCAACATGCGGGGCCTCAACATCCGACGCATACTTAATCTTCATGGGGCGCAAGAAGTAGGGCCGGCTCATTGCAATCATAAAAGATGGGCCGGATCATTCCATTGTTGGATCCGCTTTGACAACTATAAATGTGGCCTTTCATGGAAACCCTAGAGAACTGCGGCAGGTGGAGGCGGAGCGAAAGAAGAGGAGAGGGGAGGCAGGATGCCAGCCGGTCACGGACTGAGGTCGAGAACGAGGGACCTCTTCTCCCGGCCGTTTCGGAAGAAGGGGTACATTCCCCTCACGACGTACCTGCGCACCTACAGGATTGGTGACTACGTCGACATCAAGGTAAACGGCGCGGTCCACAAGGGAATGCCCCACAAGTTCTACCACGGCCGCACCGGCAGGGTCTGGAACGTCACCAAGCGCGCCATCGGAGTCGAGATCAACAAGCAGGTCCGAGCTCCGTCCCCTTCCTTTGCATTGCCCCTCCCTTTTGCTGGTCGTAGTTGTTACCATGTCTTGATTCGTAGGATTAACCTGCTGAATGATCATATAACTTTTATATTGCATCATTTTGTTTGTATTTTGTGTTATGATTGTTAATCTTTGAAGTCATTTGGTTACGTTGCTATGATGATAATGTTTGTGGCGCATTGCTAAGCCCCAGAAAGAATTGCTGTGGTATAACGTGTCACAAATTATCCTCCAGAGGTCATAAACCCGAAAGAAAGAAGAAAAATTGCCCTCGAGAGATCATGAACTGAATAAAAAAGCCCGCATTTTTAAAGCTCATCCTCCGGTTAAAAAGTATCTTTTGGGTAGGTCATGCACAGAGATGGCTAAAACATTGATCCAAGAATCGAACTGGACCAGATTGTTTCTGACATTGGTTACCAGAAATTAATGTGTTCTGTTGAATTTTTGTCGATCAATCATCAAATATGTGATGTAGAGGTTTCATTAATTTTGATATTATTGTTTGTGTGTATATGTATAACATAAGAATGAAGTTCCTTGGATCAAAAACTTTTGGAGGAACTTGACATGGTTATGAATATTATTGTGGTTTATAAAGATAAATTTTAGGTCAGGTCAAGGTGATAGTGGATGGTATAGTCATTATGCCAAAGTTTAAGTGTGTGAGATGAGGTCAATTCAATCAACATATGATGTAAGGTTGGTGACAAAAACTGATATCTAATGGGATTCCATTTAATGTCGATCAATGGATTGGGCTAGACCACATCATTATGAGCTGTGAAAAGTTTCTTTATCTCTTTTAATTGTGTGAGTCTCCTCTTCATGTATTCCCTTTCGTGTCTGCACCAGAGGTCCTCCCTTTATAGAAGGCTGCTTCAACTCTGCCCAGTGGGAACGACTTATCATTTTAGCTTCATCCATTCATTGTCAACTAATTCATTTATCAGTTGGTACTTCTGTACTCAGATCTACATTCATTTGTTTGAACTTGGAATATATGCACTCTTGGAATGCTCTCACTAGGACATAGATATGCCTGTACATTTAGCTTTTGGTAGTCTCTTTTTTAGAGACAAAACTTGTATTTTTAGATGATGATGATCACACCATGTTAGTGAGCTTAGTTTGTGGCAACAAGTGGTTAGGCCTCATCGGTGCCGATTGACTGTAATGTGTTTCTAAGAAGCACAGACACGTGCTTTTGGTGGACGTGTTTGAGTCCCACACATCTTAGAAACACAGACACATGTCGAACACTCACGTGCAACGTTGTGCTTGCATGGCCCTCACGTGAGGCCCATATGCTTGATAAGAGAAGAAATTTGGAGATCGTTGCAAGAAAATACATATCAATTATATCAAGAAATTGTTAAATATTATTTGATGAACTTAACCTTTATTTTGGATACTTAAATTTAGATGATTTTAATTGTTTTAACCTATATGATGATATTTATTTGTTTGCCTTTTGAGTTTTTAAAGTTTTAAGTGTAAATATTATAAACTTATATTAATCAAATATTATATATATACATGTGTGTGTGTCCTTGTTGTATCCGTGTCCTAATTTTTTTAAAAATGATGTCCTTGTCTTATTCGTGTCTGTGTCCTTCTTAGATGTGTTTGAATTATGGCAAGTCTATCTACATGTAGGGTTGGTTGGTTCCTGCACATCTCATCATGCCCAAACCCTGTAATGATTAGTGGCTTTGTGTATTGAGCTATTTCGTTTTAGATGGAGCAGCTCTTGGGGGATAATTGAGGGTGGTCCTTAGTACAATAATAAGGTTGCTCCTTTGCCCACCTAGGAGACTAGGGTTCGAGTCATGGAACCAGCCTCTTTAAATATTTGAAGGTAAGGCTGCGTATATCAACCCTCCCTAGACCCCGTAATGGTGGGAGTCTCTTGCACTAGAGATGCCCCTTTGCTCTTGCGGCATAATTAGGATAATTAGACATCAGCTGCCCCTGGTGCATGCACAAAGCAAACATGACAACAAATATGAAGATGTTCAACATCTGACAAGAAATGAGTCTCCCTTGGGTTTTTTAAATCAAATTCCTCAAGAGTAAGTACATGGCTGTTGTGTTTTAGCAGTTCTTATTTTCGTTGAAGTCATTTGTGCTACAGCTCCTTTTGCAATGGAGGGTGGTTCCATTTCACACCCTACACGGGTAGATACTAAACATTATGTTCACACAAGGAGAACAGAAGAAAGATCACAACTCAGATGGATTCTTGTTGTTTTTTGTTTCTCAGGTTGGCAATCGGATCATCAAGAAAAGGATTCATGTCCGAGTTGAGCATGTGCAGCCATCCAGGTGCCAAGAAGATTTCCGTGCGAGGGTGAAGAAGAACGATCAGCTGAAATCAGAGGCAAAGGCACGAGGCGAAGTCATCAGCACCAAACGGCAGCCGGAAGGTCCCAAGCCTGGCTTCATGGTGGAAGGTGCCACTCTCGAGACCGTCACTCCTATTCCTTACGATGTCGTCAATGACCTCAAGGGTGGCTACTAGTTCATCTTCTGCATTTAGACATCATCTTCCATACTAAGATTTGTTTCGGTCCAGATCTTATGATGAGCATCAAAATTTCTTGTTCACATGTTTTTATCCAGTCTTATCATTCCCTAGAAGAATATTTTTGGCTTTTTACAAAACTTTTTACAAAACAATGTCAGTGTTTTTTAGATTAAATGGCGTTATGAGCACAATATTTACTAGATAATGAACGATGTTGTGATGCATATCGTAGAATCCAGTTGTCTTGGCCCTCGTCAAACAACAAAAGGCAGGCAGAATCACACTTTCATCAAGCTATTCTTCTCCTTTTGGCCATCGTCATCTCCTCCAGATTCCTCGTGATAGGTACGCAGGATATCCACCCAAGGGGAACCAAAGCAGCCACGAACTGCACCAGAATTCCTGTCGCCATGCTCGAGTAATACCCCGAGGTCACCCCAGTCAAGGAGGCAAGCCCGACACCAAAAATTCCACCCAGTATCGACGACAAGCACATCGCCGAAGCGAAGAATGCTAAGAGAGAAGCTTCGCAACCCGACGGACATAGCCGCGAAAACAGAACCGAGAAGGGCAGCATCTTGAACTGCGCGATGGCCTCCGCTAACGCCGACAAGCACAGCACATAAACTTCATTCGATATCCCCAAGTTGATGTTGACTTGTTTCACCAATATCAGGTCCGAGAGCAGGGAAAGAGCATAGACGATCTGTGCTCCACATACCAGTCTCCTCATCGGCAATCTCTTCAAGTATCGCTCGTAGAAGAAGGCCGCCGAGAGAACCACCAGCTGGCCGATAACTTTCGACAGACCGATGACGGCAGGATCGATCTTTAGGCACTGTATCTGGAAGCAAAACATGGAGCCTGAGAGAATGGGAACGACGGCAACCGAAGCTACGATCCACGAAAGAGGATAGGAGATGCTTTCCTCGTTGATTGCGGTGATGAGATTGGAGAACTGCTTGCTGAGGTTTTGAGATAGGGAGCTGCTGATTAGGCGATGATTCCAGATTTGGGGCAGATAGATGGACGTCTCTTTGGTGGTCAAGGAAAGAGCAAGCTGGGCAGAGAGGAGGAGAGCAAAGATGACGAACAGGATCTGCGGCTCTTGGGTTTTCAGCAAGAGGAATCCACCGGACAAATTGCCCAACATTGCTCCAGCCGCCAAAGCGATGAAAGCGTAAGACTGGAGTTCACCTGATCTCCGTGTTCTACTGATTTCAGCAACCAAAGCATCTGTAGCAACTTCCGCGAAGGATGCCCCGAGATTGCTCAGTAGAATGCATGTGACTTGGGTTGGAAATGTTTCTCCTGTGACAGGGATCGATGCCAGTGTTCCCCATGACACAAGCTGCAATATGACTGCAAAAGAGAAGATGCACATTGTATGGCTATGATCACCACGTGAGAAAAAGGATAAAAGCTTCAAATAGGAAGCTAAGTCCTGTGCCGAATGAGACTCTTAGGAGTGCAGATACGAAACCAGATGTAGAAGCCAAAACAAAAAAAATAAAGCACGCAGGTAAACAGTAAAGCTGAGAGAGAGAGAGAGAGAGAGAGCTGACCTCCAATGGAAATATACGGGAGCCTGTGAGCGTCCCTGATGTAGAGGGCATCAGAGATGACACCCAAGAGAGGCTTGGCCACCATGGGGAGGTTCCCAGTGTTCTGAACCAGCTGAAGTGTGGCAGGGCTAAGGTTGAGGGCATGAACCAGGTGGAAGTTGAGGGCCAGCCATGGGAAGCACCTGAAACCCTGCACCCAGTACCCGAACCCACACAAGGCCAACACCTGACTTCCAGCATCAGTGCTGTTGCCGCCAGTACTCTCCTTGGTGAGCGAAGAAGACCCGAGTGCCGGGCTCGCCAGGGGTTTTATGACACGGGCTTTCCTGTCAAAGAGAGCAGCTCTTCTTCTTGGTTCCTGGTTGGAACCGAGGATGGGAAGCTGGTGGTGGTGGCGGCGGTAGAGAGATGGTAGACCGGGGGCGGTTCTGTGGAAGATTGACGTAAAGGAAGGTCTCGTGAGGCAAACCATGAATATGGCGGCTGGGAATGTCAGCAGTCAATGGAATCAGTGGAAGTGAGTCTCAGCTGGTCTCAGAGATGGATGCAAACCCCTTCAAGGCGGATAGAGAGAGAGAGAGAGGAGGAGGAGGATGAGGGGAGAGAGAGAGCGAGAGACTCCGAAGAACAGCGGAGCACTCCAGACGAAGGGAGCCGTGTCCGTTGCTTCAAATGTTGGTCGCCCAATGAGTCTATGTAGCGAATTGAGCGTTGTGTAACACGACACTTGTCGGAAATCGAAGGATGTAGAAGGATGGAGAGTGCATGATTTGGTAGCTCACGTGAAGGGGACGGTTCCCATGCCCCTCCTGTGGCCTTTGCTGTCGTCTTCGAGATCCGTGTATGGAGCCATCGATGGTGAGCAATCAATTCATTTGTAGTGTTCCTAACACGAACTAAATCCTCTCAAGTTTGGCCACCGATGGAGTCTTATCAGCGTCGCACTGACTCCTTCTAAAGCTGATCATACTATGCATCCGGTTCTTTTAGTAATAAAAAATACCAATAATAATAGACTATCAGATGCAAAGACTAATAAATAAAATACACATATAATGAATAAAAATCCAGACCAATTACTCTAACATGTTGGATAAGAACATGACGCAGAATCACAAAGAAATAGAACTGCTTCACCATTCATCAATATATTACCATGTGGTTGGAAATTGTCTTATAATACATGCAATTAAAGTTGGACAACCAGACATACCCAAATGTGCTGATCTGGAATACAGGAACAAGAAAATAACCTCCACAAGAGGAACTTGAAATAGCTACCTTGATCACCACCCTGTGCTAGTTGACCTACCACCATTGCTCTGATTACCGTACAGTTGCAGGTGTGGGGAGTACATTTACAAAATGCTATGTGATACCCAATGACAACTTAAGCTGATTACATTCCTTAAATTATGCAATTTTATCATAATGGTTGGATCACAGCTCTCATTTGGTGCATCCAAAATGGTTTTTTTTACCCAACTTTCGAGATCATAAATGGCCAGATCAATGCAACTGTGCTGAATTCAGTACTTAAAAAAGTTTCTGCATGTTCGTGAAAGATGAGAATGCAGCAACACTGCTCCTGAATAAGACTCTTACCATCTTTCATCACCGACCCAGTTGTTCTTCTCCTTGGGTCCCGTCGGTCCTTCCTCGCCATATAACTCCATGGGAAGACTGTCAAATATATTCTCCACCGTGAACCTGAGAGTGAACGGTAAGAAGTTAAGAATCTTATCTAATTCCGACCTAGAGTTATATGTTATAGTTGGACCCCATTCTCGCATGTACTGCAACCAAAATGGTTGTTCCACAGCATCGCCTAGATGCTCTGCTGCAACAATCTGATATCTGGTACTTGAATCGACGAAAAGTGAGCTTCGAGCAGTGTCATTCCTCACACCAATTCCCAGCTTTTCCGAACCTTGGAGGTAGTTTCCAGGGTGAGGGAAGCTTGCATGGCCACTCTTTGAGGAATAAACGACTGCCCTGTTACCTCCAAAGAACTCCAAGCCACAAGCATCGATCCACTCCCCTCCACTGTGCTGAGAGAAATATATACTCCAGAGTTCACCAGTGAAGTTGCTTATCCGAAGTGTGTAATGCTCCCAGTCGCCTACATGCTGCCCGATTTTGTTCAGCGGAAAGTTTGCCATCCCCACCTTGATCGTAGCAGGGCCGTTGAAAGGGCAGAAGATCCACATGGCAATGTCCGTGAACGTGCCTCCCAGGGCTGGTTTCACATGAACGTAAAGTTCTGCACTGTCTATGTTCCCTCTCTTAACGAGATTATTCCTATCATCATCAGGAAGATCTATCCAGTACTCCCCATCATTTGTTCCCCCCAATGGGAGGTTTGAACCTTCTGAATCAATAATCTCTCCAACTTTGACACCTTTCTTATACAAAGTTGCTCCCTTCTCAAAAAACCATAAAACTGACGAAGGTAAATAAACTTCTTTTGGATGGAACATAAGAGTAGGACCATAATGCTTGATGAGAGCATGCATCTGCTCTAAGTTTGGCATTGCTTTCAGAGAAGAATCACAATTCTTCAAACAACAGATGTTCAACATATCTTCAGAGGTCGAGTCCGTACTGCAACAGAAGGTCCCAACAGAAACACCTGTCCCCAACAGTCCCCGAGAAGAAGGTCTCATCTTCCAAACTTGGCAGGGCAGCTCTGGAAATATTGTTTCCATATCGATCATCAATTCATGAGCTTCGCATGTGTCTGTAAGATCGCTTCGGACGCATCTAACTTCTTCAACCGAGGGCTTGTTGGGTCCACCTGTAACCAAGTAGCCCAATGCTCGATACCCCTCAGGTGGTATTGGAAGCCAGAAGTAACCACAACCATCATGGGACTCCTCTGTGAAGTCATCTGAACTCCAGACGATTGTATAATCCAGTGGTTTCTGAAGAGCTGGCAGATCAGCCACCGGTTGGAATTCAGCGTTCTCTCTCGCCACAAGCACAAAACCATGCAAAGGTTGGTCACACCGCTGACCATAATGGCCAAGGCTGAAAAATCCGTTTGGTATTTCTAAGGGTTCATAGAAAACAGCTCCTTTACTCTTCTCCTTTGAAGAGAAACAACTCCAAATGCACTTAAACTTGGTAATCTGTACAACTTCCAATTCACCGATGCATATTTTTCCTTTAGCAAAAGCCCCACCTGAAAAACCAGGCATTAGAATATACACAAGACATTTGCCAGCAGATGCAAAGATATCTATTTAAACTCGAAAACCGAGAAAACATGAAACAGTGTCCATGAAGAAAAGATATTGCTACAAGTCACTGCTGCAACTGCAAAAATCCAGTGTAAGAACTACATATGCATTTTGGAAAGTTGGTTCCACAGTAAGAGCGAGTAGCAGTTGACGGATGTCAAGAAAGATCCTGCAATGAATCAAGCTGGGATGACAACATCATAAAGCCAACGCATTTGAAGACAACAATAACTTCTGCTACTTTTATGTGGAATTCTTCCAATCTTTAGCAAAACAAAGATGGAAAATTGTATAAACGGATGGATCACATAATTAGAAACTAAAACAAGAAGGAAGCAACACTTCACATAATTATTGCTGAAGATAAGCAAACATATGGGAAAGAAATTATAGAAAGCCAACATGAAGAGATGCCAAAAAAAAAAGTCAACCCTCTTGTTTGGAATTTCTTGAGAGCACAAGAAATAACAAATAAGGAAAACAGAAGAAAGATGAACAAAAATACGATTTCATGATGCCAAGGAGACGAATTTGGTATCAGTCAATTTTTTCTCAACTTCGTGATGTAAAAAGACAAAATCTCACTTTGGGGCCATTCAGGAATGGGAGAAGGGAGGGAGAAGGACTCCGGCTCGGGAGGAAGGGCATCGGAGGGGACTCCTCGGCTCCAGCAAAACCACTTCCACCCCTCCATCTGCGCCTTCTACGCCTCCACAATCCCCAAAAACAACGAGCCCCAATTCACCCACTCCACGATTAAATAGATCAATCTTGCACCCAATTCAGCACCAGGAACGCCATGGTCTCCATCGATCAGGCATCAAAGAGGAATCTTGACTCAAGGATTCGGGGCTGCGTCCAAAGATGTCCACTTCGCTTCCCCTTTTTCTGGGGGAGGGTTTCGCAGGGGACTTCGCCGGTGTCGTAAACGCGAGCGAACTTGCACATTTACCGGCGGATTATTGAAAATAAACTGGTTCCTACCCTCGGGTGAGATCCTATCCGTTGGATCCGATGATAAGGGCCGGAAAGGATAGAGGCAATATCGGGCTCTACGTTTGCCTCGCGGAGCATCATACTCGGGAGAAGTCTCCTGGAACGAGCCAAGCGTTGTGATTGGCTCATGGCGCTTGAAGTGCACGTCAACAACTAAGGGAAGGTTTCGGTATGACTGTGACTTCTCATTAATTTGTTGACCAAAACAAAGATTTGGTTACGTGCAAACCGTAAGATAATTTAAGATCCTACCTCTATCTATCCAATTATATTCTCGGAAACTTACCATTCCTTACACATATCCATTATATTATTTTATGCAGAGCATACGATGCTTCCCATATAAACGTGTGCTGATCTCTCTCTCTCTCTCTCTCTCTCTCTCTCCCTCCTTGGTCGTCAAGGCTATCATGTGAATCACAAGGCGGCTATACAAGAAACCAAAGGCGTGCCTGTTCGGTGTCTACATGTTACCCACAAATCATGCCCTCCTCTGGTAATGACGTGTGCTACCAAGTTGGAGAGACCGGCTGCTTGATTAAGTGCACAAGTGGCAATGGCAGAGCACGAAGAAAGCACCTAAAAGAATTTTGGACGGTGACTGATTGGTACTTTGCAACTAAATTGACGAAATATAAAAGGTGTTTATTCTTGGATTGTGGGAATCCATCTTTAATGGAGCGTACATAAGAAAATAGACGGGGATGGGTTAAAAAATTATAAGATATTTTATATTACTCATATAGTTGTTGGGTGAGCATTCCTACTCTATCCTCTTACCCATCCCTATCCTATTTGTGTTATTATATATAATATTTATTAATAATAATATAAATAAGTATACATATTTCATAATTGAACTCAATATCTATAACTACAACATTCCAACATTAATCACTAAATCAATCTTATGTTTAATCTTTTAATATATTTAAAAATTTTATGAATAAAATAATAAAATATTTAATTAAAAATTTAAAATCCTAATTGAGATTTATCTCTTCTATCTCATTTTATAATTTTATTTTCTAAACTCCTCATGCGAGTTTCATCGACTCAATATCATAGTCCTTCAACCTTTAATAATTTAATATTTTTAATCTCTATTCATACTACAACACTTACCTAGTCTCTCGAACCTAGGAATAACACCTCTTCCCATGAATGCTCCTTATGTGACATACTTCCCTTCCCCCCCACCCCACTTGCTTACTCCTCACAGAACATTCATGTATTGTGTCACTCATCTTATCTCTCTAATATGTTTTCTCTTTCATTTTGTAACTATGTGCTTTGAATAATAAAAATATAAAATAAAAATAAAGTAAGTAATTATTGTGTCCGACTCCACTTGTGTACTTAAACCATACAAAAATAATTGATTGATTGCTTTGTCTATATATGAAAATATACTAAATTATATCTATAATTTTGATTAGTAGATTGAAGGTCTTATTATAGGTATATTATGTTAACTAATCAATCAAAAAATGATTATATTATGACTCCAACTTTAACCAAACAAGTGTTCATAATGATATCGAGTAGTAATTCTTCGTCTCAAGTAGATTTAACTAGGGATGACTAGGAGAAGGAGATAACCTTAAGAAAAAAAATAAAATTCTCTAGAATGGTATCACTTTAAGAAGATTAAAATTGAGGAGTTTGATAACGTAGTTTGTAACTATTATTACTAAAAGTTAATCTGGTATAAGTAAGAATGAGACAAATATTTATATGATCATTTCAAAAAATATTATTTATGAAAACATAGGGACATTAAGCAATCAGTATTAAGTTTTTTTTTTAAAACAAATGAGAGTAAAAGCATATTTCATGAATATGATTATATTGCATGAATATGAACATTTTGACCTAGAAGTTGCGAAGAGAGAGTAAAATAATATATGATTATATTGCATGAATATGAACATTTTGATGAAAACATAAATGATGATCATATGAACATTTATAAAAATATATGATTATATTGCACGAATACCATATTTCAATAGTCAAACATAATGATTTTAAAAGGTAGTCTAAAGTTCTCCTATCATTATTTAATGTTATATCTCAAAACACAATTAAGTGATATCATGAAAATCTATAAAATTGAGAAGACTAAAACAATGAAATTGATTGAGCATAGTCACAATAAAATTGTCATTACTATAAACACATGGACTTGTACTTATATAATTATAACAAAATTATCGTTACTATGGACATGTGAACTTCTACTAACGAAAGGAGAGGATATATGATTGTCACTACTCATTTCATAGATGACTCTTGTAAACTATGAAGTCAAATGTTGATATATTAATTTTTATATGATTCAATTAGAATTTATATTTTTAAATTTTATAATAGCTGTACACATATCATTTAGGTTTATGTATGTGCTATGTCCTTACATTTCTTCATCATTGATGGAGTGTTTATTAGATTGGAACATTGACCGTAAGTTGTCTACTATAACTATAGATAATTGTTCTACCATTGACACTATGATTTCTATTTTGTTAGATAATTTTTCTTGTAATTCTCTTATGTTGGGTGGAGAATTATTTCATATGCATTGTTATGCCCGATTATTAAATTTGATAGTCAAGAATGGATTGGAAATGATTTAAGGGCATTGAGAGGATTCGAGATAGTGTTGCCTATTGGATACCAACACCAAAAAGAGCTCAAATATTTGAGGTTACTGCTCGCAAGTTGAGCATTTTGAGTTTGAGCACTAAGAAGTTGGCACTTGATTGCAAAACTAGATAAAATTCAACTTATTTTATACTTAACACTGTTTTGATTGATTCGTTAAGGTATTTTTATCATTTGAAATAGTAAGAATACTAATATAAATGTGTGTATGAAGAAGAAGATTAGATTGTGGCAAAAGAAAGATATGATAAATTAAAATTATTTTATAATGTTATAGAAATTCAGGAATCAAGTATTCCATAATGAATCATTTCTTTCCTAAGGTTTGCGAGCTAAAGTTAGCAATTTTTAAGTGGAGTAGTTCTAGTTATAATGAAACTAGAACAATGGCATCTAATATGATAGAAAAGTTTGAAAAATATTAGAATATAATTCATGAGATAGTGAGAGTTGTAATTGTTTTGAATCCAAGATTTAAGATGAAATTGATAAAGTACTATTTTCTAAAGATTTATGGTGTTGATTTATCCATTTAAATTAGTAGAATTCAAAGGACTTGGTATGATTTGGAGAGGGAGAGTATCAATAAAAATCTAAATAAGAGGAAGGATCTTCTTATGTTGATAATTTGGTTTATTAAATTAAATACCTTTTTTTGGAAGAAGATATTAATCATTTGTTAAATTTTAATTTATTTATAATATTACCGCTAATAATATCAAATCAAAGTTAGATAAGTATTTGAAGGAATATACTTAAAGGAATCTCTCGCTAAGTAATGATTTTGATGTCATTGCATAGTGAAAGTCAAATGTCGTTAAGCACCTTAAACTAGAACATATTACTAGGGATATTTTAGTAATTTTAATATCTATCTTTGTATAGGAGTTTTCCTTTAGCACTAGTGGTAGGTTTGTGAGTCCATGTTATTGAATCAATTGATGAGTTTATAGACTAATATGCTTTTGAGATCAATAACACAAGAAATATTTTGATCATAAACTCAAATAATAATTTATCGAGGCAAGAGACTCAGATATTATGCTGGAAAAGTATTATATCAAAAGTTAGACGTCAAGCTAGAGGATTGGTTAATGTATCGAAAATTAGATTTTGTTCTATAAATTTGAGTATCATGTCGGAAGCATCGAGTATTGTGTCAAAAAATCGAATGTCACGGGAAAGTCGACGTACTAATAGATTGAGCAATATGTCAAAGGTTTAGATAAAATATCAAAGATCAAATGACATGTCAGAATGGTGTACAATGTGTTGAAAGCTTTGTAATTATGTTGGATATGTGATTGGATTGTTAAAGTATTAATTGAGATTTTATGAGTCAAATTAAGTTAATATTGGGTTGAAACTATATCAACTTATTAAGCAATCCATTAGGCTTGAGCTAGAGCCAATTTGGGTCTATTGGAAGATCAAATTGATGGCCTAAACTAGGCTTAGACGGTGGTAATGCTAGGCTCAAGTGATAGTATCACTTGAGTTAATTGAAAATCACTATTTATATTTTTTTGACGTTTCCAGTGTTAGTACTGCCTAGGTTTAATGCTAGTACCACTAAAACTATAATTTGTAGCCTCGTTACAATGATAAGAGCACGAGTATCCTAAAATTTTGAGGATTTAAATTTTTAGCTCTATTTTTTAAGCCTTTTGGGGTCTATAAATATCTCACTCAAGCTTAGTTGATGGAGCATCTATTCTTGAGCATAAAAGTATTGTAAACTCTTTTTTTAAGTATTATTTGAGTTTCTTTCTCTTTCTTGAGTTTAGAGGTGATTCTAAGTTATAGGATGTAAGAAATCTTGTAAAACATTGAGTGCAAAGGTTCTCTCACAAGGAGAAAAGTTATAATAAAGATAGTTAATCTTCATCCATTAGAAAGAAGATCAGTAATAAAATTCAATAGTCTCAAGGGAAGAAGAATCATAAGTGAACATAGGTTAGAAAGGCCAAACCATTATAAATCGATTTTATTTATTCTCTTGCTTTTGATTTGTTATTACTTACTTATTTACTTTACTTAGCAACTCTTATTTATATTTTTGGTTAATTACGCTTCTGATATAGATTTATCGATTGAACTTTAAAATCGATTTCAAATTTACTATAGCACTAATTTATCCCCTCTTAGTGTCATTATGATCCTAATACATATTGTTTTAAACTTTTTTCAAATACACTAGAAGCTTTCATGTGTTGTCAAGATTGGTTATGAGATGAAGCTTTCATGTGTTGTCAAGATTGGTTATGAGATGAAATGCAAGATATGAACTTTAATTTGAGTAAAAATACTTTAATTTAATTTAAATTCTCAATTATGCTTGCTTATGTAATAAATTAATACTTATAATATATTCGAAATATTACATATCTTTAAAGAGGATAAAGATGATTACGAGGTAATTCATATATATTTTAGTTTTAATAATATTATTTATTTTTATATTTTTATTGTTAGATTATATGTATATATGATCCATTGAAACGCTAAATTAATGGAGAAAATACTAATTTTTTGATATATTTGGATTTATTTGGTTGTGGTTATATTTGAATATCTTTAGTAATGTTTATATTTGGATATTTTATATTTAAATATTATTATGATGTGTAAACTTAATAAATATTATTGTTATTATTTATAAATTATGATATTATTAATTAGTTATGATAATAATTTTATATTTTAAAAATAAAATAAATTAATTATTCTCATAATTATTGGCTAAATCATGAAGGAGATGGAGATGGAGGATAAGAAGGGAATGAAAACAAAGAAGCATGATTCACTCACTCCCTCTCCGCTCCGCTCTGTTGAAACAAAGAAAACGAATAATTTTAAATATCGTACTAATAATTTAAAATTATTCATTAGATATTTTTTAATTAACTAATAATTTTAAATTTTTGGTGAATCAAATTGGTAGAGGATAAAAAAGATATTTAAATATGAAAAGACTAGGAGAAAATTCTAAAGAATGGGATTTGATTGTTCTATAAATACTATAATAGTGGAGAAAGGATGTAAATAAAAATGCTTCAAATACTTTTAAGATATTTTAAGAAAGTAGAGAAATTCTTTGGAGTTTATTAAAAATATGTAAATGATTTTAGATTTAAGTATGGTTTACTTCAAGAGAATTTATAGTTCATTATTGTATAATAAATTTTTGTATCTTTTAATAGATTTAAGTATAGCATGTCAGACTACATAAATGTTATGTTTGTTTTATTCTGAATTTTGTGTTTTACGAAACAGATGATATTTTGAATTGGTGTTGGATTCATCTGATGTGATTTCTACTATCCACGAAGTGGATGGCACTAATAAAATATGTCTGGGTTGATTGATAATTGTAAATTTCAGGAATCAAATTGTTAGAAAGATAATATGATAAAAAATTCTATAAAGAGAAGAAAATCTTATAAATCAGGATTTAATTGTTTTATAAATACCATTGGCATCATAAAACAATCATAAAATATGATTGTTTTATAAATACTCCTGTGGATTTTTATATATCAAAGAAGATGTATTATAAGGCGTTTGGGTCAAACTTGCAACTTATTTTCATTTCATATTATAAGAATATTTTTTTTCATATAGATATAAGTAAATGATGTCATAAATCTTGTGTTTTCTATATTCTGAATTTTTTTAATGAAAAGAATGATATTTCTTATTTCACTTGCTGATAGCTGTGAAACATTTAGCTCAAAGCACCTCTCATGAACCCTCATAAATCCGGCTTGCTACATTTCGATTTAATCCCTCCAGAGTTAGCTGGGCCTTCAATTTTAGATCTATCAACTAAAATAATCCTACATAAAATTGACAATAACAGGAATGGCTCTCAACTTAAGCCCAAAAACGGCAAACTCAAGACTGGAAGAAACAAGACACCATCCTTGTTATCTTTGTGCTTTATCATATTACATATGATTCAAGTTAGACTGGATCCAAAGCCCAGATAAAAGATTTTAGGTTTTCCAAGGTGCTTGAACCCAGACCTAGCTCATGAATCTTTCATCCAAAGACCAGTGTCGGGCTTTGATTTAAAGCCTTACAATAGCTCTTGGTTGCTTCTAATTTCATTGTCGTCATCTTTGTTTTCCCCTTCCTGTATCTTTCTGGTTTGATGAGTGTCACCCCTCCCATTTTCAAGTTAAGGTTCTGAGGCCAATTGATTTAGTTAAGAATTGACTTCCTCTTTATCACACTGTAGCTTGCAAGTGTTTTGACTGCTGTCTTCTTTATTACAGCAACTTGCAAGATTTCCCCCTCCCTGTCGGAGGATGACGCATGTCTTCCAATGTTGTCCTCCACTTTTTTTTCTCAGACGAGAACTCCACTGTTTTGACTCAGAAGGATAAACACTGAAAGATCACAACAACTCTACTCTTTTTGACTCAGATTGATGAACATTCAAGTAAGGTAGAGGTTGCCCCTCGTTGTGACAAGGAATAGCACTTCTTCCTTCAAGAAAAATAAAAAGAGAGAGTGGATCACCTCTTTCAGTCCGTTAGATTGGCATTTGAAGAAAAGAAAGAGAAGTAGGAGAAAGGGATAGGTGGATGCCTGCACTGAATCAGTACCCTCTCAGTAGTCTAGAACTGTTCTACTAGTAATAACAATGACATATGACCTAATAAGCTAACCTACTTCGATTATTCCCCACATGTTTCTCCCAATAAACCTCTCGCATCCTCCCATTAAACTAAAGAAAACTACTCAACAAGAAAGGCATCGACCTGCCGACCATGGCTTTAGTTTGAAATAGCCCCACCTCTGTCCTCGAATATATACTCGACAGCTTACCGTTCCCTTCAGATTTTGAAGAGGTGGGATAAACTCACTAGGAGAGGGGGAGACGGTTCTTTCTCCCAGAGAGCGGGGGCATGAATGGAAGCGAGTCTGCAGTTGCATTGCTGAATCCAAATATTAATCTCTATAAGATGGGTAGGTCCCTCGAAGGTAGCTGTGAGGGGTTGTGGATCTTCAATATGTCACCCTCTTAGTTAGACTCCACTTTCTCTACTTATAAATTTGCAGACAAGTACTGAGCAAACCATTGAGGACTTAATTAATGGGGTGGATCATGACTTAACTAACATTATCCAGCTTGGCTGAGTTGAAGCCAAAACCTCGTTGCAATCCGCAGCATCAGCATGTGGTGTTAGTGCCACAGCAATATGTTAAGTGCTCAAGTTAGTGACAATGTAAGAATCTGATGACATAGTGTAGGTTATTTTTTGCCTCTTCAATGATGATATTGGGGATATGAAGTTATAGGAAAAAAACTGAGCTTGAGGCTTGAGCAGTAAAGTTTTAAGAACATGTACGATTCTGTGGGGGAGGGGAATGGAGGGGCCGGGGAACATTTTCCAGCAGTTGATAACTATTGTTTACCTTTAGAATACGATACATGGATGGAGGATGTGAAGGATGGAGAACCAGTGGCTGGTGCAGAAACCCAATCCAAGTGCTGTTTAAAGCATATGACAACCCACATCGGATTCCATGCTCCAAGATGAAATGTGCTAGAGTTGGAGGAGGACCATCTTGTACATGTACAATGGAGAAAAGCTACGAAGCAAAACGCTGTAGTAGACGTCGATGACCACCATCACCACCACCACCACCACCATGTCTTACAGTAGATGAAGGTTGAACATCCCAAAGGCAGCAGGTACCATTGTATCCTCGAACACCACTTACAAGGCTCACCCAGGATACTCTATAGCCACAGTTGACAATATGTTATACGAAAAGATGAGGTGTAAACCTCATTGCATGCGTCTTTTCGCTGTCGTTTCTCCTTTTTCTTCCAATGGGAAGTAGATGTATGAATTATCTGCGCGATACAGGTCAAACCAACATCCGCTTCATCTCTGTCCTCTTTATGAGCTGACTGTTTCTTTTTCTGTTATATTATAAGCGGTGGCAGCACCTCGATTTGGGGTCTCCCAGCTTCTGTGAGGCCTTGCCCGCGCCCCTTCGCCGGAGATCAATCGATGGTGCAGCTTGTTCACGACTTGAGGAGTTCTTGTCAGCAGATTAGGAGGAGGAGGACAGGAACTCAGAGGTCGGGTTATAAGCTCAAGAAGGGAGATGAGAGATGCAAGCTAAAGTGGAAGAAAAGCTGAAGGGGAGATTGTGACTTACATTATAGGCAAGTCTAATGCTTGGCTTTGAGGGGGGGCAGTTGATCCTTTTCCCCTCTTGTTCCTGTTTTTTGTATTCTCTTCCCTGCTTGGAATTATTTGTCTTTGACATTGTGATCTTCTTTAATTTGGTAGTATGTGTATTGTGCTCATCTTTCCTTCTTTTTTCTAAAGCAACTGCTTTTGTTGAGATGTAATGGCATATATGATGGATCGAAGATGGATCGTCAAATAATGAGACTTCATGACATGTTGCCTTTTGACTTTTTAGCCTGAGATCAGATAGCATGGGATCTACAAGTTGATAGTATTGCTTGGGTTCTTTAATCTACTATAATGATTTCCTTTTGTAAGGAAACAACTGCATTACCTTGAGAAAAAGTTGCTTGCGGATCATTCGCAGCATACAAAACCTAAAAACTATGGATCTGTCAAAAATAAAAAATAAAAAAGCCAGCGAGTGGTATGTGTTGTTAGAAGCTCTAGGGATGTGACTAACTTTATAACCTGAATCTTATCAACTAGAAAGAAGATGTCACAGTTAAAACATCTTAAACATCAAGGAATGGGAGTAAGCCCATGAGCAAAATTGACTACTTGCATTGAATCAGGCTTGATCCATACAGTTCATAGTTAAAACTCGCAAGGCCTCCAGCAAGGTTATTGACTTAGCCATCAAGGGGCGAGAAGCTTTGCAGCATCTATCTCCCGACCATGAGGGTTGATGAGAAGAGTTTTTGATGAGAAAACATGTACCTATAAGTAGATCAACAGAAGTGAATGATTCATCAAAACTTACTTCTTGTTCCTCCAGGTTAGTATTGGAGCTCTCAACATTGCCCTCAGGATCATAAGTGATTGAATGAGAGTCATTGACAGCTAACATGATGTTTCTTAAGAGAGAGAAAGGGTTGGCAGAGCGGTTACGATATTTTGTCTTGTTTCTATTATTCCACAAGAATCGGAAAGCAGTAGCAGTGCAGGAAAGAAACTTAGTCACGGGATGGTCTATCTAGTGATGCACCTTCCTCGATCCAATCCCCTTGAAGCCAACTTGGGAAGAATTGGAATTGGAAGTTGAGGAGTTGTTGAAAAGATTCCCTTGAGGCTTGGGCAAGAGTGCATTGAAAGAGAATATAAATGGGGAAATCTATATGCAAACGATAAACAAAATAGTGGTCTTGTTGATGGTGTAGTATGCTAGAAATGTAATATGAGGTAGGAAAACAGATTCCAAGAAAAAAATTTATCTTGGGAGCAATCTTAGGTCTTCATATTGCATTCCATCCCTGCCAAGGAATCTTATTAGTGTAAAATCTGTTCAAATGTCTATAGGCATTACTCATAGTTGTATTGCCAGAAGGGATATAGGTCTAAACCTAGAATCATCATTAGGGTGAAGAGGGAGATACATCGCTTGAAGCCATTCCATTGATGAAATAGAGACTCAAGAGCACTAGAATTCAATTAGGTATTAGAGATAATGTCGGTCACAAGAGAATACCTTCTTATTTCATTTACTCCTATAAATATGGTTGTTCATCCAGGGGTCCTAAATCTTAATGGATTGGTCATTACTAACTAGTTTTCTAAAGTCATATTTAGTGTTAATAATCAGATTAAAAATAAATTTGAACATAGGAGAGGTGCGATTGTAATTTGGAAGAACACAACCATATTTATAACTATAAAGGGTTAGGAAGTATTGATGATGTTTTACAACATGAAATTAAGAAATAATTGATATAATAAGGAGAGGTGGATTTAAGGGAAACATTAAGAAATCTTTAGCATATTATTTTCATTTCAAAAGTCAGATAATCTTGATTCAAACACGAAGTAGAAATGTTTTTATTCTTTGCTCAAAAGAGGACAAAAAAAAAAGGCAAAGAGAGAGAAAAAATAGGGATATTTATGTTCTAATTTGATGAGAATAATCTTAAAAAGCAATCCAAAATGAGAAAGAGGAAGCAAGAGAGGAAAAAGGGTGAAGAGGATATTATGACATTTTCGATGATTATTCAAGATATAAAGCCATGGAAATATGTTGTTTTTTATTTTTTGGAATAAGAAGCCGAATCTCATTTGTTTGAGTACATTAATTACATGGGAAACTATAGGCAAAAATCAAATAGTAGAAAACATTATAACTTGAATACGTCAATTTGATGACATATTGGCATGCATGTGGCACCTAAGGAGAGGCTTATATATGGTATATATGACATAGTGTTTTTTTATTCTTTTTTATAATTTAATTTTTTTATATATTTTATGATTGATGAAATCAAAATTGATGCATCAAGCTCTTGTTTTCCTCATATATATATATATATATATATATATATATATATATATATATATATATATAAACCCCAAGAGTCATTCTTTAGATGAGTTAAGAAATTGTTGGTATCTCGATTGAGTATTCCAAAGATCCAAATCAAACAACTAGAGGAGGCAAATTTTATACTTATTTTGTTTAAGCAATATATTTTTCTTTTCAAATAAAAAATAAAACTTGTAGGAAAAAAGTATACGACTTGCAATAATTTTGTACATTTTTTTCTTCAAAAGAAAATTTTAAATATCAAAACAATTTGCTAAATATCATACCATAATTCCAATCTGTCATAATTTAAAGAAGGAAAAGTAGAGCATCAAATAAATAAAGAATGCTAACTAAATTAAGTGCCAAGGGTTAGGTATTAACGAGTTAACCAATGGAGATATGGATAACCATATTGCATACATTCACTTTAATATAAATATTTATATAATTATATAAAAATGGGACTTTTATTACCAAAATCGATGAAGAATTCTAAACCAAATTAGACGTGGAGGATTGCATATGAGCATTATTATATAAAAAATTAGAGCTCAGCCGAATCGTAATATAATAATAGCATGGATTTGAGCCATAGTTATTTGGTAAAAAGGATGATTTCGAAGCTTCCGAGGATTGCAGTTAAATTGTTCTTAATTATGAAGGAAACATGGAGCAATAATGGAGGTAGATAGGAGGAGACTTATCCATCTCGAGCACCACACTCGTTGGAGTTGGAATTACAAAAACTTCATAGCAATGATCACACGACCTTTGAAACCTGGAAGAGTCGGTGGGAGTACCTTCGTAGGACCCGCGGCCCAAGCAAAAGAAATACTTAGGAAGGCGTACGATTGATTTATATGATGCAGCAGTAGGACCGCATCTTCGATTTCTAAAGATTCCAATAATTAATCATGTCGATCGCATTCCTAATACTTAACAATCACCGGTGCCATTCTCCATGGATATGAGATTGACAGGAGTGGCAGCAGTAAGTAAAGATTAGGCATCTTAAACCTTATCCTCTAAGCCTGGTTTAAGCTACGGTGATGTGGTGGGTCCCACAAACACGTGGGCAAAAAGAAGCCCGGTGTCATTTACTTTTGTGCCCCCTCCTCTAAATTTAATTCTTGGAAAGGTCTGATATGGATATGTAATAATTCTTTTGTAATCATAAAAAGGGAAAGAGAGCGAAGGAGAAAACAGTAGAGGATGAGTGTGGTTCATTGATTGGAATTAATCGAAAGGATTTATGAGGGTAAAATTGATGTTTATGAAATAAAACCCATCGTGTGATTTATAATCTTTTAAACAATTAATAAAATGTTATTTTATTACTTATAATTTCAGTATTGTCGATTTTTTTTTTTTATCGCAGCCCGGCGCTCCCGCAGACGGCGACGCTCGATGTAAGCGTTGGACGAGGTCCTCGAGAAGCTGTTCCTCGACGACCGGGCCAGGTCAGCCGGCCAAGGAGCCGGAGACGACGGCGGGCTCGATGACGGCCGCGCTCTACCCGACACAAGGAAAAGCGGGTGGAGGTCGAGGCAAGGCCGGTCCCGCGGTAGGTCGTGCTGGAGCGGGGCCGATGGAGAGGGAGCAGTACGGCGACGCCAATCTGGTTGCAGCGGGGGGGGGTGCGGCGACGGGAGAGAGATCGCAGCGGGGCTGGCGCCGGTCATGGCGTCGGACGAGTTCCTGACTCGTTGGCAGAAAAAGCGACGGGACGCGATGCGACGTGTGGGCGCCACGACGGACGGACGGACGGTTCGCGCCTAATCTGATTCATGTCACGGGTTCTGATGTCGGGGCAGCAGAACATCGAGCAATGGTGATATCTATTTCCGTCTTTTCCATTATTGGCTATAATTACCAAAACGACAAACGTGCGGAGACAACCTACTGATTTTTCTAAAAGGAGTCCTCGATCTTTTATCGTGGCGTTCGAGCGATGATATGGGTATCAATAGCGAAAACACACACCTTTTGGTTGGTGGTTTCCTCAAGATACGGGAGACAGATCCATATGCATCCACGTGAGTACTCCTATTGTGTCTGTCCTTATCGTCCTCTTCTTTCCTTTTTCTTTCTTACCTACTGGTCTTTTCAAGAGTCCAACTACAATTCCCTATTATTACGCAACCCAACTGAATCAACTGTTCGGAATCCACGTCGTAATTTGTCCATCAGAACATAAATCTGATCGAAGTTAGCCCAAAGCCATTTTGCCTGCTTTGGACTCGGCCCAATTATAGTTCAGCCCAATTACAGCATATGTATCTTTATCGGTCTATGCAAATCACTACGTACCAATGTAGTAGATATCGTTAGTTTCTATTTGATTGCTTGCCGCACAACCACGAAGCCCGGGAGCTCGGGGAAGACCTTGAATTGGAGTGCTAGGACGATCTGCTCGTTGCCCCAGCAACTCGTTGTCGAGATCGTTGCGCGTAGCATCGTCCACATGTGATCTCCACAACACATGTAATCGATGAATGTATGCACAGATAAAACATTGTATAACATAAACATAATGATCTTTAATTTTTTTTATTATCATGAAATTAGATTTTTATTAAGACAAATACCTTGATCCATCAACAAATGCTTCAAGGGATTTGTTATAAAATCTACATATAATTTATAGAGAGTTCTGTTTCTCTCTATTTCTCTTTATTTTATATTTTAATATACATGAAAGAAAAGACGCTTTAAAAATCAAATCAATTTATAATAAAAGAAATGATGCTTTAAAAATCAATTCAAAATTAAAATCTATTCATTATGAGGTCACATCTTTATCATTAATAATATGACAATTCAACTTATATATATGTATATATATTTCATTCATTAGTACTTAAGTTATTTATTAAATCATCATTAAATATTACAATAAACCTAAAGATGATGTGAAATACATTAATTTTAATATGGTATGCAATACTTTAATGAGTCTTCCATTGTGGGCTAAAGCTGTGGCTGTTACTAGCTGTTTTATGCTAGACAATACAAACCTGAATGATCCCTATTTGTAACCACATCACCATTCGATGGATGTGACCCTTTAACGATATTATCAAATTAAATACTGGTGAATTCTCTTCCTTGCAGGTGAGAGTTGTGTGAGTTCATTGCTAGAGATGTTGAAAGAGTCTGCTTGGCATTGTGGATTCCTCGACTTATCAACTATTCAATGTGAAGCAATGATAATGAAAAAAGATATTTGCAATGATAATGAAAAAAGATATTTTGCATGCTTGCCGAGAAGGTTTTAATTCAATTATCCTTTAAAAAGTCTTTTTATTGCTCAAGGAATACATCATGGAAGGCAAAACTTCCCCTTGAGAGATTTGAACATCTTGTTAGACATTCATACGTTTATCATGCAGTTCTAAACTTTTGATTGCATTCACTATTTTAGAGAATGTAATAGAACAACATATTGGCTTGTTAATAGAGGCAGACTAAAACATTCTATATGTTTAGGTCACACTCTCTAAGTAATTCATATTTTCTTATTCATAAAAAAAAAAAAGCTTTGGATTATAGTAAGCATTATTTTTGAAACATGTATAAGATAGAGATGTCCAAAGAGAATAGTATTATATTATTAAGAATTAAAAGATTTACATATGATATGATTAAATTAACATAACCGATATGTTAGCTCTACGTCATGATGTATTAGCCTCAATCGACTAGCACATTAGGAGCATATGACCAATAACTGACTATGTCTATAGTACATACTATATCATATAGAGACACTTTAGCTCCAGGGGTTGATTGAACAACTATTCTTTATCTCTTGAACCCGAAATGATCAATTGGCTAATAGGGTTAGCTGGCCACTCCTAATGAGCACCATGTAGAGACAACCATCTAATCCCGAGTTCGATGCTAGGTGGCAATAATTTCAATCGAACTCTATATCCCTAGTACTCCATAAACTATACAATAAACAGGTGTAATGACTTCAAATGATCATTATAAAAAGAAACCCCTAGGTACATTCGAGAGACATTCACTCACTTCTCAATCTAACTAGTTTAACTAGTTTAATTTGTCTGACTAACTCATTAATTTAAGCTTTGTAAGGGCACTTATTGAGAGTACCCTCGATACAATTTTATAGGGTTCAGCTTCTCTCATTTGATAAAGTAAAGTTTTCACTTGAGGTTGGCTCAAAGAAGGACTAGGTTGGTTCCAACTCGACCTATAGGTTAGACAACCAAAATCTATCGTAATATACTCGTGCTAGGTTAAGGGTCGACTATATCTAAGAGAAACTTTATGGGTCCTAATTGACTAAATATGAATGAGATAAATCCCCTAAGCGGACTTAGTCTGATGGCTCCAAATGCTCTTATGCCAAACCCCCCAATCTCAATGATTCTAAACCAACCAGGGTATAGGCCAAATTGAACCTTCCATTGTAAATACTTGAATCGAATCTTTTTTATCGACCCTATAAAGGCTTGAGTTTTCTCCAACCACCTTCACAACTAACTCAACCCACCATTGTTGTGACCATTGAAGTTTTTAGCACCCTAGTCCAGTAAGTACAAATGCCGACCAAAATAGTCTAATATGTGACTCCTTATCTTCATTAGCTTATTCAACTTGCCCAACAAGCACCATCTATCCCATTTACTCCATCATTCTCTGCACCTATTCCACCACCTATTCTCGTTATGAGTCTTGCCCAACCTAGGCTCCAACACCTCAAGAAGTGTAGTCTCCCCCTTCGGTTGAAATCCCTATTCCAACACCAATACTAGATTTTTCCAATGAGTCGATTACCTAGTCAACCAAAATTCCAACTAAGGTCTAGACTAATTAAATAAAATAGATTAGTATTGAAAAAGGAGATAAAATAGGAAAAATAATTACAAATAGAATCATTCATGTGACATCATTTTATAAAAAGTATCAACGAGGAGCTGATCCCCTAAGGCATCTCACTCCTATCACTCAATATATACAAGGGAAAATATGACCCTTCAGAATACATCATAACTTTTATATTTTAAATGATATTATTTGGTGTTAGTCATAAGGGTCCTGTAAGCTAATCACATGAGTGATAATATGTGTGACATCATACGTATTCTTTTTATTTATTATTTATTAGTATTTTATCATTTTATCTTGTATGTTACATATATTATGATGTTCATGGATCTATGCAATGGTAATCAGATCGTGATAAGATCATGATAATGAGATTGATTCACTTTTAAGCACAGATCCTAAATAATCTCAATCATAGGTTACTCGAGGACATCGAGATAACGGGACAAACTAGTGTGTTGTATACCCATTCATATAATGGAGGCAGCTGGTCTCATAGCTATTCGTGTGGGAACACTAAGAAGACAGTGTAGGTACTCATTTGAGAATAAGTTCACTAATTGATTCGCTCACGGAATGTTGGATGCTTGATGATACCTCATTGTCACAGTAATTTCGTCATCTTATTGGTATACTTGGTCCTTAGACTTAAGACACCAAGGATGTCTTATATGAATACTCCATTTTTTATACCATATTTATAGGTTTGGAAGTTTCAAATATAGTATAGTAGGTTTTCAAGAGTGACAACCAACCTTACGAGGGTTATTTAGTGTCGATAGAGGATCATCCACTCTCAATGTTATGAGATGAGTATCCCATGTATTCTTGCTCAGACAAATCCTTAACCAGGGTCATTCAGATTGAGAGAGAAAGAGTTCTCCAAGAAAATCCGATTAGAGCGAGACTCAAGTAGAAACTATATGAGTTTGATAGCACCATGCCCGATATATGGTTTATATGATATTAGATGGATGAGAAACTATAGGTATATGGTAACTGAGAATATATAAGTCCAAAGGATTGAATTCCCCTGTATGGTCTAGGGATAGTGGCTTAGTGGCCTGGTACATCTGTAATCGATAAGTCAAGTGGATTATTATAGAGATAATAATTCACTGAGCCAAAAGGAGTTCTAGCAGGTATAACTCATGACTAGCTTGGTATTGGGCCTAGAGGGTCACATACATTTGGTAGGTGCTGTGACGAGTAGATGTTCGAATATAAGATATTCGTCGGAGCCCCTATCTTATTGAATATCCAATAAGCTTCTAAATTATTGGATCCTATGGATGAGATCAAATAAAAGCTAATAAAAGATTATTAAGTAGAGATATAATAATTTAATAGGCTTAGATAATTGGATGAAAATCTAGTACCCAATTGGGCAGGATCCATTATTGTTAAGTTGATAGGAGACCTCTATAAATAGGAAAAAACCAAAGACCTATAGGCTAGGGCTCTCTTGGTTGCCATCTCCTATTCTCCTCTCTCCTTCTCCTCCCAACCAATAACCCCTTTTGGGGCATATGGAGATTTTGGTAGTGACTTGAGGACCGTATTCATAGCCCTTGCCATGTGGATCACCGTTAGAGAGGATGACACTTGACCTCCTTCATCCTCTCTCACAAATATATATAGGAATATAGGGATATACAATCTCCCTATATAATACATCTTTCTTATATACATAGTTTTCAGTTTTGCAAGTTTTTCGTACTAATCTTCGCACGACGATAAAATCTTTTTGTAAAAATCTAAGATTCTTTTTTCTATTCTTTTGTTGTGTATGTGATGTTGCCCCCATATTTTTCAACATTTGGAACCATCAATTCACCCATGTGCTGAACTTTCCCAACAACCTTAAGGGGAATTGCATGTGAATGGTTTGTCAACCTCTCTCAGAATCAATCTTTTTATTTGGGCAATTGGCTAAAGAGTTTAGACTTAACTTTATTAGTTATTAGCTCTCAAAGAAGCCCATCGCCTTTCTCCTAGCCATCAAATAAGAATAGAAGAAATCTTTGAAGAGTTATATAAGAAGATTTATAATGAAGTTAACTTCAATTACTAATCCAACTCCATTTGTCTGCATCAATGCGTACATTAGTGAGCTCTAACTATCACGGTTCTTCTATAAAGTCATCACTAAGTCTCCAGCCATATTCCTAGAGTTTTACAAGAGGCAAACCATCATATAGTGGCTGAGTCTATAATCACTGAAAAGAGAAAGGCTAAGCTGAAAAAGATGACAAAGGAGGAAAGACCTTAGCGACAAGTCCTTATGGAAAGGCCACGAAGTGATAAACAAAAAAGTGAATAGGATTTCACTTCACTTAATGCCTCTCATATAAAGGTATTCATGCAAATCCAAGAGAAAGGGCTCTTATAGATCCATGCCCCATAAAAGCTCTATTGATCAAAACAAATATGGGAAAATACTATCCCTTTCATCAAGACTATGGACATAATACTAAAGATTACTATGCCTAAAAAGAACAAATTGAAGAGTTAATCCAAAAAGATCATCTTCGTAAGTTTCTACTTATGATTCATAAAACATTATCGAGGCTCAAAGGCCCCATTGAGTAACAAGTCAACATGATCGTTGAGGGCTAGCCATGAGTGAAAGTAGTTCATCTACCTAAAAATCCTATACAAAATAACTATAAGCCAAAAGATTCCATCACAATTGAGACTAATAATTATGTTCAAGGAATAGAACGATGAGCTCCTAAACCCAAAACATGATAACGCATCGGTAATCTTCCTCAGGATCACTAATGTATTAATGAAAAGCATCTTAATCGACACAAGAAGCTTAATAGATATACTCTACTATGATGCTTTTCAAAAAATTAGTTTATCTACCAAGGATCTATAATTGATCTCCTCAACCCTTATTAGGTTCTTAAGGGACTCCATCACTCAACTAGGGATCGTAGATCTTTATGTCATCTTCAAGTCCAATAGTTGCTCAAAAACTATGAAGATCAAGTTTTTGATGGTTGACATTTTGTTTGCATACAATGCCATTATAAGGTGTTCCAAGTTTAATAATATATGAGCGACAGTGTCAACCTACCACATGACATCAAAATTTTTCACTAACTCAGGAGTGACAAAGCTAAGAAGTGATCCCAAAGAGTCAAGACAATGCTATTTGATATTGAGCAACTTGTTTAAGAGAATAGTTCTCCCTATACAATAAATGGTCTTTAGAGATCCATCCCCAACAACCTCTCATCTTCAAGGAGAGCCATAGAAAGAAATTTCTTTAGACCTTGAGTGGCCAGAACGTACCATCAATGTGAGGGCCACACTGCCTAAGGAAAAGAAGAAGAGCTTATCAACTTCCTCTATATCAACTCAAAGGTCTTTACATGGTCTCCAAGTTACATGCTTAGAATTAATCGAGATGTGACTCAACATTGCCTCAACATCAATTTAGAACTTAAGCAATTTGTTAGAAGCCTTGAAGATTTGCCCTAGATCAATAAGTAGTAGTCGAAGAAGAAGTTAGCAAGTTATTAAATACTAATTTTATTCACAAGGTCCACTATCCTAAGTGGCTCACAAATCTAATCCTTATTAAAAATAATAATAAAAAATAAAAAACGTGTATTGTTTATATTGATTTTAACAAAGCTTGTCCAAATGATAGTTTTCCTCTCCTTTCAATAGACCATGGTCGACTCGACCTCTGATAATGAATTATTGACTTTCATGGATGATTTCTCTAAATATAATTAGATAAAGATGACGAGAGAAGATGAAGAGTACATTGCCCTCATTATCAACAAAGGTTTGTACTACTATAAAGTAAAATTGTTAGAGCTAAAAAATGTTAGAGCAACTTACCAAAAAATGATCAAGATATTCTAACACTAAATTAGACAGAAAATAGAGATATATGTTAATGACAAACTAATGAAGAGCCTTGTTGCAGGCTATCTCTCTAACTTAGAAGAAATATTTATGATTATTAAAATTAGATGTCATTAAATCCTATAAAGAATGCCTTCGGTGTGAGTTTCAAAAAAATTTCAAGCTTTATGATTTATTAATGGAGAATAGTTGCCAATCTTGAGTAAGGCTAGACCATCATTAACATGAGGCACTCGACCTTAATAAGAGAGGTTCAGTAGCTAATAGGTTGGATCATCACAATGAGCTACTTCTTATCAAGAATAGACAATCAATATATGTTATTCTTTAAGACTTTAAAGCGGTTAAAGGATTTTTAATAGATCGAACAGTGCTAATGGCATTCGACCAGCTCAAAGCCTATCTGACAACTCCACCTCAACTCTTTAGTCCTTTTCCTGGAGAGGAATTATGCCTATACTTGGCAATAACTTGGATGGCTGTAAGCTTAGTATTAATCCAAGAAAAAGAGTCTAGAAACTTAATATTATAACTTCAAAGCTCACTTACAAATTAGTGCTAACAGTAACCCATACTTTTAAGCTTATCACATCATCATCATGATGGACCAATCAATGCGTTAGATCCTCTCAAAGCTTGATGCAACTTAGAGACTCCTAAAATAGGTAGTGGAGCTTAGTAAGTTTGATATCTCCTACAAACTATTGATCGCTATCAATGTTTAAGCCTTTGGTAAAAATGACTTTTGTGAAATATTTACGAGTACACACTCCATTTTAATTTCAAAATGACTAACAATGAGACAAAGTATGAGGCTCTACTATCTAGTTTAAAACTCAGTATAGGAACGAGAATCCAAAGCCTGAAAAAATTTATAGTGACTCCCTATTGATTGTCAATTAAGTCAATTGTGTACATGAGGCCCATGATTCTACCATAACCTTATATCTTGCAGAGGCAAAATAAATGATAATTGATATCTCATCATTCAGTATTGAATAAGTCTCTTAAAAAGACAACATGACAATATATGTATTATCTAATATATGCTCTGAAAATCATGTATGCCCATCAAAAGGGGTGACAAGAAAAGTTTTAGACCAAAGGAGCATAAACAAAAGCTAAATAACAACTACATCTATAAAAATAACCTATATTGTAGATATCTTAAAATATCTTAACACTGGAACTCTCCCATATAATCCAATTAAGGCAAGAAAAGTATGAAGATAGAAAGCATAATATTACATCCTTGATGGTGTACGTATAGTTGATCAATGTTGTGACCATTGCTATGATGTCTACACCTTGTCAAGCATCTCTCATACCATCCAAAATTTAGGAGGGAATTTACGAAGAATATATTTAGGGAAGATCCTTAGTCTTCAAATTTCTTTGTAAGGGTATTATTGGCCAACACTCAAGATGCCGCAAAATACATCTAATGTTATGACAAATATTAATGTAATGCTCAAGTCCAATGACTTCCAATAATGGAATTAACTGCAATAGATATATCTTGGCCCTTTGCATAACGAGGGCTAGATATTTTGGGACATTTTGCACCTACTTCAAGCTAAAGGAAATGTCTATGGTTGGGGTCAACTATTTCATCAAATGGGCAAAGCCTAAACCTATAACAACAATCACAAAAATATAGGTGGAGGGATTCGTGTATAATCTCTCAATTTGAAGTTCTTAAAATATTGATTATTGATAATAGGACATAGTTCAATAATGCTAAGTTTAAAAAATTTTGTAACATATTTTGGGATCCAACTGAAATTCAATTCGATGACTCATTCTTAGATTAGTGGTTAAATTGAAGTCACTAACCAAGTAATCCTTGAAAGCTTGCGAAAAAGAATTTATGGAGCTAAAGATACTTGGGTGGATGAGCTACTAAATATTTTATGAAACTATCATACAACCCCCAAGTAATCATTAGAGTTTGTACATCATAAATCCATTATCATCTATCTCATCATCAAACAACATATAACATAATGGATATCTGGATCTAAAGATTTTCATAAGTAATAAGTCATAATTTAAAATTCTATGACAAACTTATAATGAAATTCTATGACAAACTTATATTGATTGTTTGATATAGATTTTGAATGTTGTTGTAAGGATATATTTTTAAAGGATGATGATCGGATACTCAATCCGAGCCATAGCTTGCTGTCCGCGCATGGTTGTATCCATGCATCCATTTGGTCGTCGGTGTGTGGTCGTACCACGACAGCAAGGTCACGGTCAAGCAACCTTGCTCCAGGAAAAGAGAGAAAGGATGTTGGAAAAAATATATAAAAGAGAGAGAGAGAGAGAGAGAGAGAGAGAGAGAGAGAGAGAGAGAGAGAGAGAGAGAGAAGAATAAACGTAAGAGAATAATATGTGAATAAAGAGAAAAAAAAGGGGAAACGAAGGAGAAAAAAAAGAGCTTTCTAAGTGAAGTGAAAAAAATAAAAATAAAAAAGTATAAGAAGAAGACACAAAGAGGAAATTAATAGGGATCGGTGGAGAAAGATGCAAGGAAGTTAGAAAAAAAAAAATCTATGTTGCAAGAATAAAAGGAAGTGAACAGTAAAAAAGGGAAATAATATATTTATATATAAAAAGCTTGATCACCTTGGCGACTCTAAGGCTTCTGTTGGTAGATGACATAATAGCAAAGAGGAGGAATGTCGACACATTTATATTATTTATATTATTATTATTATTATATATATATATATTTATTAGTTTATTATCGTCATCATCATTATGACAATTGATTGTGTTGATATTAGGAGAGTCGACACACCTTCAATATTCTCTTATCCCATCTAGCCTAGATGCATACCTAAGCCAATCGTCAAGATGAACTCATATTCACAGGATAAATTAAATATGATGTCCATTGGATTCACTTTGTTATAATGCCAAAGTCAAGTCTTAGGTTAAATCTAAGCTTAAGTCGCATTGTTTTGCCAAGCCATTGCTCTCCGATCCGAACTTAGTACAACCCGGCGAAAAAAACTAATATAGAAGTCTTCTTAGTTATTTTTATTTCTAAATCAATATGAATGTCTAAGTAAAATTTTATTTTTATAAATAAACTTATTACTATTAGATTTTGAGTTTCATAGTATCAGTTATATTATTTTTTAAATAAACTTATAGTACTTAAGTAAAGATATAAAAATAATATTAAAAGAAACTCTAATGATAGTATAAATCTTACATGTTGAGGACTGGACAGATTCATCCTATAAATCGGTGCATATAATGTGCTCGGGTATTTTTCAGGAAAATATGAATAGGGCACGTCTCTTTTCAAAGAGAGAATTTTTATGACAATTAGTTCCAAGTTATTTCTTAACCAAACTAAAATGAATAAGTTTCGTTTCATTCTATTCCCAAATAATTAAACGAAAGAGTTAATTAGATGGTTCTATCTATTCCAACCCACTTTTGATTAGATGGCTCCCTTAACCACCTATCGTGTTCAATCACTGGTCTGTGCAAGTCATTGTTAAAGAGTCAGATCAACGAGAAACTGATCGACACGGATCTTTTGAGCATGCAGGAGATTATCCGCCACACACAAAACACACATTCACCCGCAACCATTAGTGACCACAATCCAGTGGAGCAATGAAATGACATTTGAAGGCTTCACTTTTGTTGTGGTTGTCACACGCTGGATCCTGCGTCTGCAAAGAAACAGGTAATTGGGCAACAGTTGCCATCTTAATTTGTATGGCGACAAGGCTAATTCATTTCGTCATGACTTTTACCGCATTCTTCGTCTTTCTCTTGAAACACTTGTATAAAAACTATCAAAAGTTTTTATATCCCATTCCCTTCATTCCTATCATAAAAAGGGATTTAACATCTGTTGATTTGATTATCTTTCCTTCTATAAATAGAGTTGTGAACAGTAAATATATAATAAAAATATAAATTTCTTCTTTCTTTTTTAATTCTCACATTGACGTGAATGGTGTGAAAACTAAAGAGAAATAGAACCGTCAACCGTTAAATGCAGGAGTCGTCACCTTCTGCCGACGCTGAGGTGACACAACATTAAATGTCCACAGCTAAAACGAACGTTTCCACTGATGACCGGCACTAACAGGGGCGGTGCCAACCAAAGAAATGGTTCTCTCGGATTTTTCTTTTTCTTTTTCTTTTTTTCTTCTGTCGAGAAACACTAATATATCCACATTAATTTTTAATACAGCATCGTACAAACAACCACAACTATCCAATTGGTGCTCCATCTTTTATTTACTTTTCTTTTGACTATGTAAACTATGTCTTAGTTTAAGAACATTGGATAATTATCCAATTGGTGCTTCATTTTTTCACCTTTTTTTTTTTTTACTCCAGAAACTATCTTAGTCTAAGAACATTGGACAACTATCCAATTGGTGCTCATTTTTCATTTTTTTTTTTTTCTTGAAACTGTCTTAGTTTTTGACAACTATCAATTGTCCATTTTTCTTTACTATTTTTTTTTTTTGACTCTGTAAACTATGTCTTAGTCTAAAAACATTAGACAACTATTCAATTGGTGCCCAATCTTTTTTTTACTTCTTCTTTTGGCTCTATAAACTATATCTTCATCTAAGAACATTGAACACAGAGCGTAGAAGATTTCTAGCTGGCAACGTGCATAACATGGTATAGAATTAACCATGCACCCACTCTTATCGACGAGTAATATCGACGAGTAATGCTCATTAAATCCAATATAAAGATACTTTCACATATGAGTATTGTCTATAAAAGTTACCATATCCCTTCGTGTCACCCTAGCGCGGTCTCCATCAATCTGTCACACCTAATCGTGTTGGGCTAGTGCATTTTTTATCATTCTCCATTGATCTTCGTCATGCTCGATTATGTTAGTCTAATGTATTCTCCATCATTTTCTATTAGTCTTCACCATGCTTGGTCATGTCGACTTAGTGTGTTCTTTGATATTTTTTGTTAGTTTTCATCACACCTGATCGTGTTGACTCAATTCATTCTTCATCAATCTTTGCCATGCCTAGCCATGTTGATCTTGTAAATATAAAAATTATAATATATTATTATTATTATATAAAATTTTAATCTCAAAATCTAAAATTAATAATAATAGATTTCTAAATTTATGACATGTACCTTTGAATGTTGCTTAGAAAACATTTATCTGATTCGTAAACATACCATCGTTGGATCTAAAATATATAGTGATGTCGATTTGCAAGAAGAACTAGACTAACGATATGAAAGAATGGTTCATGTGATTAAAACGAGATGAGAGAAGATCTATAATTTCTCAATAATATCATATATCTACGTATATCCGTGTATCTATGTATTATGTATATAGTTACTAGAAGGTTTTATCTATTTATAGATAAGAGCAAAGAGTTGGAATAATTAATTTGAAGATTCCCTTCGTCATATCATAAGGAATTTTATCATAATTGGACTTCCTTTCTATTGATCGATAATCATAATTAGAATCTAATTATATCTATAATATATCTTACCTAATTAGATAGTATCATATAATCTAATATTCTTCCACTTTTTCTATTAATTGATAAGATATAAAAGGATTCAAAATCAAAAATAAATAAAATAAAATTTATTTAAAAATAATTTAAAATTTAAAATTTAAAAATAATTTATACACATATGAATTTAAAAAAGAATAGATCAATAAATATAATAATATTATATTAAATCTGATTAGTAATATGAATTATAACGATTATATATTATTAATATCATGTTTTATCACAATAATATTAATTTTTTCAGATCTTTGTAATTTATTTTATCAAGATAATTTTATTATTATATTTAATCATAATATATATACATAAATATAAATAAATATAATATAATTAAGCAATAGTCGTCTTAATTCGTATGGCGACAAGACTAATTCTTTTCATTGAAAGATTTGTATACTGAGGATGTGGTTAAGTCAATAGTGTGAAACCTTAATAGAAACAAAATCAATAACCATTAAATGTTCTTGGAATATTTCTCTTCTGGACAGGCTTACAAACCAATCATAAGGTGACACAACATTTAATGTCCACAGCAAAACGAAGACTTCAAGTGATGATCACAGGCACTAACAGCACAGAGGACTCACCAAAGAAATGGCTATTTCCAATCACTCGTCTTTTATCCTTCGAGAGGCACAAATATGTCCACATTATACAACCACAATTATTATTTTTATTTTCTTTTCCATTGACTCTATAAACTATGTCTATACAACCACAATTATCCAATTGGTGCTTCACCTTTTTTTTTAAACTTTTCTATTCACTCTGCGAACTGTGTCTCACTCTGAGAAAATTGGATAAGGACAGTAAAAGCCGACTAGGCAACGTGCATAACACGGCATGAATTCACCACGGACTCTCTCCGCTCCATTGCTACTACAGCAACTGTTGGATGTACATGTAAAGACATTATTTTCACAGGGGAGTATCGCCTATAAAAGTTCCCTCGTCTCTTTACCCAAACCCACAACCAAAAGTTTTGCAATCCTTTCTTAAGCTATATTACGATCATGGCATGTCAACTACGCAGAAGTTCTCTCTCCACCACGCTACTCCTACTAGTATTTCTCTCTCCTTTTGTTGTTCTTGTAAGAGCAGCTTCAGTGCTGGGGTCCCAAGGGAGAGCTCTACTCCATATGAAGTCCACCCTCCAAACTCCGCAGTTGCTCGCGTCCTGGAACGTCGACTCCAGTCCATGCAATTGGACGGGGGTTGCATGCAACATCGCACGCAATGGGCGCTTGGTCATCTCCGAGATACAGCTGCCAAATATGAGCTTAGCAGGGCCACTTGATGCTCTCAATTTCTCGGCGTTGGGATCACTTGCCAATCTCAAACTCAGCTACAATCAGCTCAACGGGAACATTCCCCCTACCGTTTCGGCTCTGTCCAACCTCGTATCTCTTGATCTCACCGGCAACAGGTTCACAGGCAGAATTCCTATCGAGATTGGTTTATTGAATTCGCTCCAGTTCCTAAATCTCAGCCATAATCAGATAAGTGGTCCTATACCTTCGTCTCTGAGCAACCTCAGTAGGCTAACGTATATGCTACTACACACAAATAAGCTTACGGGTGCCATCCCGGAGCAGTTGGGGAGACTTCCAAAGTTGGAGATTATTGATCTCGGGGCAAACCAACTTACAGGTTTTATTCCTCCCAGTTTAGGAAACTTGACCAATCTCTATTACTTGGCTCTCTATGGAAATCAGTTAACGGGATTCATTCCTAGAGAACTAGGAAACCTAATAAACCTGGTGCACTTCTCGCTCTCTAATAATAGCCTAACAGGTCCCATCCCTTCATCGGTGGGAAATCAGAGCAAGTTGGAGATCCTTTACCTTTGGATGAATGAATTGTCAGGTTCTATGCCTCCAGAAATTGGAAAGCTGCACCAACTCAATACCTTGGCTCTCCAAATTAACCAGCTCTCAGGCCAAATCCCACCATCACTTGGTAACTCAAGGAACCTCATCGATCTACGCTTATTCGACAACCAATTTTCTGGTCCTTTGCCTCCGGAGATGAATAACATTACAGGTCTGGCTATTATTCTATTGAAAAATAATGACTTTTCTGGTTATTTGCCTCCAGAGATATGCAAAGGAGGAGCCCTACTGATCCTAATGCTGAGCAACAACAGCTTCCAAGGTCCCATTCCCGCAACATTGAAGAATTGTACGAGCCTAAATACTGTTCGTCTTGAGCATAATCAACTGACAGGGGATGTATCTGAACAGTTTGGGGTATATCCCCATCTTGGGTATTTGGATTTAAGCTTCAATAGATTGTCGGGTACAATCTCATCAGCCTGGGGAAGATGGCACAATCTGACGTTCCTAGGAATCTCAAATAACAATATCACCGGAGTTGTACCATCAGAACTTGGACAGCTATCAAAGCTGGAAGAACTGGATCTTTCTTCAAACTACTTCCACGGAGAGATCCCAGGGAGCTTGGGCAACCTGGCTTATCTTTATAACTTCAACCTGAGCAACAATCAACTTATTGGAGAGATACCAGCTGAGCTGGGAAGGATGTCTAACCTTGAACTTTTTGATCTGTCGAGAAACGGCTTGACAGGAAGGATACCATATCAGATAGGGAATTGCATGAAGCTCCGTTTGCTGAAGCTTAACAACAACAATCTCAGTGGAAGCATTCCTTTTGAGATAGGCAATCTGGTGTACCTTCAAGACGCACTCGACATCAGCCATAACTCTTTGACAGGGGAGATACCAACGCAATTCGGTAAATTGTTGATGTTGCAGAATTTAAATCTATCACACAATGGCTTGACAGGTAATCTTCCATCAAGTTTTAGGGATATGCGTAGCATGTTCATCATCGATGTCTCGTACAATGAATTGGAGGGTCCAGTTCCTGATAACAAGCATTTCCAGGAAGCTCCAGTAGAGTGGTTTGTCCACAACAAAGGTTTGTGTGGGGTTGTCAAAGGTTTGCCTCCATGTGCTTCATCTACTGCAAATGAACACCACCGAAGTAAGCACCACACAGTTATCATCTTATCTATTGTTGCTTCCACGGTCGTCTTACTTCTCTTGTTTGTGTTCGTCGGAATTGCTTTGCGATTCCAGAAGAGTAAGAAACACAAAGTACCTGTTGTAAATAATCCGATCAAACAAGGTACATTCTCTATATTGAATTTTGATGGAAAAGTTGCATACAAGGATATCATCGAAGCAACAGAAGATTTCGATGAGAAGTACTTGATCGGAACCGGTGCATATGGCAGTGTTTATAGAGCAGAATTATCAAGTGGAGAGGTGCTAGCAGTGAAGAAAATTCACCTGTCCGAACACCGGAACACAGTGGACGAGCAACCCTTTCAGAATGAGATTGAAACTCTTACTCGAATCCGACATCGCAATATTGTCAAACTTTACGGATTCTGCTCCTCTCCTCACCACAAGTTTCTCGTGTACGAGTATGTGGAGAGAGGAAGTTTGGGATCCGTCCTAAGAATCGAAGCAGCAGCAGCAGAATTGGACTGGGTGAAGAGGGTGAATATTGTCAAAGATGTGGCTCGTGCTCTCTCCTACATGCATCATGATTGCGTTCCACCTATTGTTCATCGAGATATAACCAGCAACAATATTCTACTGGATTCAGAATTCAAGGCTTGTGTTTCCGACTTTGGCATTGCTCGACTCCTGAATCCAGATTCCTCAAACTGGAGCATGCTTGCCGGCACGCATGGTTACTTGGCACCAGGTAACATTTTGATTAATATTTTGTAACACCATACGAAGATTTCTTGACGTGTTATGGTATTTTAGAATCGTAGATTGTTGTTTCAGTAAAAGTGCAAATGAGCCGATTGCCTTGATTCTTTCTTTCTTATTAGAGGAGATACTTCTGTATCAGGTTTGATCACTAATTTTCTCGATCTTCTTGTCCGTAGAGCTCGCTTATACAATGAGACTGACCACCAAATGCGATGTGTATAGTTTTGGGGTGATCACACTTGAGTTGCTAGTGGGAACTTACCCAGGAGATATCATTTCTATCCTATCATCTTCCTCCGGCCAAAGCCTGTTTGTGAAAGATATATTAGACCATCGTGTATCACTTCCTGTTGACCAAGTTGCAGATGAAGTAGCTGCAGCTTTGACATTGGCGATCCATTGCGTGGACAACAACCCAGAAACTCGCCCAACAATGAAGCAGATCTTTGAAAAGTTATCGGCGCAGCCTAGCCCGACATCTCTCCATGCATTGAAGTTTTCTGATTTGACGACTGGAGAAATATGATGAACCAAGTGGACTTCGCTTCCATCCGTTGCATCTTTTATTGGCCATTGAAAGGTTTGATCTGTGTGGACTACATGGTTTTCTTGTCAAGTTTCTGTTGCTGGTAAAGATCTTCTGAATTATATAATCTTATCTTGTTAACATGAATGTAAGTTGGTTAGTGTATTGCACGTCTCAGGTTTGAGCGTTATATATGTTATTTGCTGTAATGAAAACTTTTTCTTATTTTTTTTAAAAAATATGAACAGCAAGTTTTATCTAAGTTGTTGTTGTTGTTGTTGTCGATTTGGGTTTGTCAATCTTGACGCCAACTCAGTTTTGTCTAACCCAACCTAAACCCAATCCTTTACCTAGGGGCATCTCCTTAATTTGTTTTTTTAAATGATAAAAAGGCACATGAACCAAACCCAATTGATTCAGTCACTTTTGAATCATTCAAAATTGAACCAACTTTAAATCGATTCAATTTAACCTTGTTCCTCTCCTTATCCTCCACCTCCACGTTCTTCTCTACACTGCCTCCTCCCCCTTAACCTTCCCCTTCTCCTCCTTCGCCTTATCCTATTCCTCGTCCTCCTTCTCTACCTCCTTCCCCTCACCTTCCTCCTCCTTCACTTCCACCTAATCTCATTCTTCCTCCTCCTCCTTCCCCTCCTTTTCCTCCTCTATCTCCTCCTCCTCATCCTCCCCCTCTGTCTCATCCTCATCCTTTGCCTGCGCCACCTCCCCCAGCCTCCTCCTCCTCCTCTCCTTTTGCTTCCCCTTTTTCCTCCATCTCGTCCCATTCTTTCTCCTCCACCACCTTCTTCCCCTCCTCTTCATCCTGCCCCTCCATCTTCTCTTCATCCTCCACCTTCACCTTCCCTTTGCCTCATCCGCATGCTCCACCTTTTTGCCTTTGGCTCCTCTTCCTTCACTATCTCCTTCCCTCGTCTCCTCCTCCTCAAGTAAATCAATTTCACACAAAATGGCATGTTATTTTTCAGTTGAAAGTAGCAAATGCTATATTGACTAATGTTCATTGTGTCACAACTCAAGGAGAGAATTGACTGTCATAATGGGACAAGATTTACTCATTAGATTTGGGATATGTTGTATCATGTTATTTGACATGCGGACATTGTAATCGATATTATATGAATACTGTTGTTTTACTTGTATTTGGTATGTATATGTTTATTGTGATGTCAATGTATGTTCATATCTTTGTTGTGAATACTATGATGTTTATTATTATGAATACTGTGATGTGTATATATTTATTGTTGTGAACTATTATGTATTACTTTTGTGAACTATTATGTATTACTGTTGTGAATATTGTTGTTTACTATCATGAATACTGTTGTCAATGTTATATATTTTATTATGATGTGATTGAGTATTGTGAATATTGTTCATATCATGTATCGTTGTTGTGAAAGTTGGATGATTTCTTTAGTGTGTTCCTATGATGTGTACTAATGTGTATGCATATTTGTCATTAATTACATGTTGTTGTGATCTTAGTAATGATATGCCTAAGATCATGATGTTTACTATAATGTGTATGTGTGTTTGTATTGCATATAATTGTATGTTATTGTTATGAAAGTTGAATTTTATATATATATGTTGTATCGCTGCTGTTGTGATGTGTCATGTAGATGTTTATTGTGATTTTGTAATATGATTGTCTTTGTTGTGTGGCTAAGATAATTTTTTTTATTTTTTTAAAGATTTTAGATAACCAGTAGATTTTTTTTATTTTTTAAAATCTAAGATAACCAGTAGATTTTTTATTTTTTAAAGATTTTAGGATGAAAAATTATAGAAATTAGGATATTTTAGATAGGTAATATGATTGAGTGTAATTTAGTTCAAAAACGAATATAACTTGATCAACTTTTATAAAACTTATCCAAACATCTATAGAATTACTAAGATATGATTGTAAGATGATTAGTATTATGTTTTCAATTCTTTGAGATTTTTAGGATTACAAAATATTAAAATTAAAATTAAAATTTTTTTTGGTAAGATACTATGATCGAGTATAACTTAGTTAAAAAACGAGTGTAACTAAGTCAACTTTTATTAAACCTATCTAAACTATCATTAAAAAAACTAGGACATGCTTGTATTAGTATCATTTTTCCTATTTTTGAGGATTTAGGGTTAAAAAATATCAAATTTAGAGAATTTTTGGAAACATATTGTGATCTAGTATAACTTAGTTTAAAAACAAGTGTAACTCAGTCATTTTTAACGAAACTTATCCAAACTAGAACTACTAATATATAATTGCAAGAAAATTATTATTATTTTTACTTTTTGAGAATTTTAAGATGATAAAGTACCAAAATTAGAGAGTTTTTGATAAGATGCTGTGATCGAGTGTAACTTAGTTTAAAATTGAGTGTAACTTGATCAACTTTCACAAAATGTATCTAAACTTTCACAAAAGTATTAAAACATGATTATAAGATAATTAATATATTTTTTAAAAAAAATTAGGATGATAAATATTGAAAGTGAAGAATCTTTGAAAATATGTTATGATTGAGTGTAACTTAGTTCAAAAACTAGTACCTCAATCAACTTCTAACAAACCTATCCAAACTTTCATAAAACTAATAAGACATGATTGTCAGATAACCAATATCATTTTTTTATTTTTTAAGATTTTAAGATAATAAAATATCAAAATTTAGAATTTTTTTAAAAACATATTGTGATCTAGTGTAACTTAGTTAAAAAATGAGTATAACCCGATCAACTTCTACTAAACTATCCAAACTTTCACAAACTAGTAAGACATGATTATAAAATGATTAGTAACATTTTTTTCTATTTTCTAAGGATTTTAGGGTGACATAACATCAAAATTGGGGAATTTTTTGCAAGATGTATGATTGAGTGTACCTTAGTTTAAAAATGAATGTAACTCGGTCAATATCCATCAAACCTATCTAAATTTTTTTAAAACTAATACAAAATAATTATAATATAATTAATATTAATTTTTTATTTTAAATAATTTTAGGATGATAAAATACCAAATCAAAGAATTTTTAGCAAGATGTTATGATCAAGTGTAACTTAGTTAAAAAATAAATATAATTCAGCCAACTTTCATGAAACATATCCAAGCTTTCACAAAAGTACTAGTATATGATTATAAGATTATTAGTATTATTTTTATTTTATAAAAATTTTAAAATGATAAAATATCATAATTTAAAAAGTTTTGGAAATGATCGAATCTAACTTAGTTTAAAAACAAGTGTAACTTGATCAACTTTCATGAACTATCCAAACATTCATAGAAATACCAGGACATGTTGATAAGATAATTAGTAGGATTTTTTTATTTTTTGATAATTTTAGGATAATTAAATATCAAAATTAGTGATTTTTGTGATCGAGTGTAATTTAGTTCAAAAATAAGTGTAACTTAATGAACTTTCATAAAATATATCCAAACTTTTACAGAACTACTAAGACATTTTGGTAAGATCATTAGTATAACGTTTTCTAATTTTCAGTATTTTAGGATAGTTAATGGAATTTGATATATTGTTGTAGGATTATGAAATCCTACCATAATGGTACATCAGCTAAAACATTATTCTAACTTAACTAAAATTCATTTTCAAAATGAATTAGGGTGGGCGGGTGGGGGTGAATTAGTGCTTTCAAAATGAAGAATCAATTTTAAAATTTCATTCGAAGAAACTGATATCAGAAATGTATTTAAGCAAATTTGAATTTTTTTTTCTAAATTCAAATAGTTGAATTTTTTTTTTCTAAATTCTGAAAAAAAAACCCTAAGTAGTTCCCTAATCTCTGTGCTCAAAACCACAACAAAATTTCTTCATGAATATTATTATGATCATGGCATTTTAACGACAGAAAAGTTTTATCTCTACCACCTTAGTACCACTACGATGTCTCTCCCATTTCTTGTTCCTTTAACAATAGCTTCATTGAGATGCCAAGGGAGAAGTCAACCTCGGACAATCGGATGAGGTCGGATGCAACATCCACGTTAGGTGGGTTTAAGCTTGATGGGATTGTTCCCCTTATCATCTCAGTTCTCTTCAAGTTAATGTCCTTTAAGTTCCTTTGACCCAATAAGTTTAAATTATATAGGTCAATCCAAGTCATCATCATTAATAACAACAACAACAATAACCATCATTGTTATCATCGTCATATCATCATAATCACCATGACCACCACCATTGTCATTATCAATAATAATAATAATATATCCGGGTTTATCATTATTATCACCACTATCACTATCATTGTCATCGTCATCATGTTATCGTAGCCTAGATGCATATGAATATCAAGACGAACGCATACATTCACAAGGAATTCAGTCTGATGTCAATTGGGCTGGCTTTGCTATAAAGCGAAAGACGAGTCTTAGATTAAATCTGAACTCAAGTCGCATGGTTTTGCCCAGTCCATTAGCGTCTGATCCGGATTTAGTGCAACTCGACCCATATTATTAGCTTATTCTAGAGTTGCCACCATGAATCGAATTAACGAGTGTGGCAACCAACCAATACGATGTTAGCCATGGGACGTGAAATAGTGATCACTTTGTTGCATGCGCAAAGTATATTATTTACTGTGATGTGAAATTATGATAGGTTGATATCATGTAGAATGGGTTACTCATTGAAATGTCTCATCAGATTCATATTTTTCTTCTGTCAATATGATATCAGGCATTCATTGAGGTTTGACCAAAATGTTTGTTTTTTCATATTTAAATTTTGGTATGACCCTGATTTGAGATAATCTTTAGAGAGTGGTTGAGAATTAATGTAATGTCACACTAGTTACTCTTGTTTTAAATTGTAACATACATGACCCTCCTCTAGAGCGGAAGAATTTGTTGGACTTAACAAGATAAATTTGACTTGACCTGAAATGTGCCCTTATATGAGTTTTTCTTCTCTAAATGTTACATGAATTAATATGATTGACTTGACATTGAGTTGTCGCATTATAAAAGTTTTATTATATGGTTGGTTTGACATGACTTGACTTGGGATGTCTTATTATAAAAGTTTTATTAAATAGTTAACTTGAATGGTTGACTTGACTTGACTTACGTGAAAGATAGTTTGTACGTGAAGGTTAAAGATAATGCACAATAACATCAATTTTTGAAACCAACATAGTAACACATAGTTAGAGAAAAGAGTATGATGAAATCTTGAATTCTTTTTATTTTTTTGGCTTTTCTCAATAGCTATTATTTTTTTATATTTCACAAAGAGTATCCTATTTATCATGATCCTTGAAATATTTTTCTGACTAGATAATTAGAGCAATACCTAATTATATCATATGAATTGATCCATAGGTAAATCGGTTGAATTCCTAAATTACAGTATTGTTAAAACTAATGTGTTTTGAAAAGTTTATTAAAAAATACTATAACTGATATATAAGTCTTTATATTTGGTTGCTCTTCTTAAACGAATAAAAATATTTATTTGAAATCATAATTTTTATTTGAACAGTTTCATTTATATGTACTACTACTTTATGGTTGTTCTTGTTATTTTCTTTCTATTTCCTGTTGCCCGAATTATAATTTTCGAAGTTTTTTCTGAAAAAATTAATTAACAAAATGCATGGGCACAAAAGTCATTCCAAAGATCAAAGGTAATAAGCAAAAAAAATCTAAGGGCCACTAGATAGGTATATTCTAACATGAATTGCTAACCAGTTGACATTACAAATATGTGTGATAAAATAAGAGTCAACAAGGCTCTAGAATCTTTAACATGAATACAATTGACATCATCTAGCAAAGTCTTAGAAATGCTATCACGAATGACAATTGCTGCTAAGAAAAAAATGCTTTGATATTTTGAATATTTTTAATCAAAAAATGACATATCACTAGTATCATGACACAAAATGAAATCAATGCCTCTATCTTTGCTTTTGATTTAAGAAATATCAGTTAATGCCATCCATCTGGCCTTAACCAAGAAATCTCCAAGTAAGATCTTCCCCTAAAATCCTCAAGAGTATAAGCCTCCTCGTAGTTAAAGATAGAAGAAATTATCCTAAAGATGATACTACTAGAAGAAGTTTTATATTGTTTGAAGAACTAATGATTTTTAGCCCTTCAAAACTGTCAAAGGAATGCAATCAAGGCTCTTAGAGTGGTGGAGGCTTTAGAGTCAATATCTGACCCTTTACAGAGCCAAGTATTGCCATGCCAAGTATCAAAAAAAGAAAAGATCCAAAGTTGGGTTTTAAAGGATTTCCATAGTGCATTTATTGTAAGGTAGAAGAAGAAAAAATGATATTGAATGTCTCATTGGTATTAAGCAGAAAAGGATAAGAATTAGAGGTAGAAAAATCAATATAAAAAATCTATTCAAATTGGGGAGGTAGTGGTATAACAACTTCTAAGAAAAAAAAAAAATGATCTAGTGAACTAGAAGCTGCCAAAATCAACACCACTAATCCTCGTGATGGCCCAAGTTGAAAAGTAATAAGCAAGTTTAGAGGATGACAGACCTCTGTTATTGGGGTTTCAAAATAAAAATCATCATTACGTGATAATAAAAACTCAATAAGAGATATTTTCTTTACAAGAGGGGTACCAAACAAAAAAAATCCATTGACCAAAAGATCAATAACCTTTACATTAGAAACCAGGGCATATATATTAAAAAAGAGTCAATTTTAAAGCAAGAGAAGTATAAAAAATTTAGTAAGTATGGAACTTACTGATAGAAGAACCATGTCTCATAAATTTATAAAACCTAGATTCAAGAGATTTATAATTTGCACAAATAATTTCCAGCACAAGCTAAAGATATAAGAAGAAGTGATGTTCTAAGGTTGGACAATGTCATAACTAGTATAGGCAACTATGACCTAGATGGTATCAGCAATGTTCAAGTGCTATGAGATTCTTTTGTCCTGTAAAGTAAATCTAGTAAGGTGCATATCCTTAATGCCTAGCCTATCAAGAGACTTAGGCAGGGTGATATTCTTGGAAAGCAAATAAAGGCCCATGGAGTTCCCATTATTAGAGCAAAAGAATTTCTAAATTAACGAAGAGACTTTATTAATAATAATATAATAAAATTAGAAAACACTCTTGTAGTGTTTGAGAATAGAGTTAAATATAAAATTAATCATGACATGATCAACTTGAGGTAATAAGGATGACATAGTTTGTTGGTGATAAATAGAAGGACATTATCTATAACTAAAATTGGCATATGATGAGGAGCAATCAAAGTACCAAGATATTTGAAGAAAAAATTATCTTCATAGATTTAAAATTGGTTGCAAATTATCCTTTTATAACTCGACAAGTATGTTTAGGAAAGCATGTTCATATTAATGGATGTAAAGCTTTTGATTATTAAGCAATTCATAGTGATCAAGAATGTTAAGGATGGAATCACAATGATTTTTATTTTCACAAAAGCAAAGTAAAATGTCATCAATAAACAAACATTAAATGATAAATCTTAAAAAAATATTTAGAGGAGAATGGAGTAATATGACTTGATTCACAATTGTTAGTTAAAAGAGAGACAGATGAGATAGGAGAAGAAATGCAAATAGAAATATACTTAATAAACAATCAAGAAAGTTAGCCAAGCATTTAATAATGACCTACCAAGAGAGCTTATCAAAGACTTTTTTCATATCTATTTTAATAATAATATAGAGGATTTTGGCATTATCATGATAAGTAGAATGAACCATTTCCTAGGCCACAAGGTCGTTATTGTGAATGCTACATAAATTGCTCTTTAGAGATAAGATTATTCAAGTAGCCCTTAAGTCTATTGGTAAAGACTTTTGTTAAGATATGATAGTTCACATTGTATAAGAAGATAGGTCAAAAGTATTTGACCTCAAGTAGATTAGGACACTAGGGAATAAAAATAAGGAATATTTTGATCCAATTATAAGGAAGTAAAGCATGCTAATGAAAGTAATTAAAGATTTGAAGGAGGAAAGGGGAAATAATGATCCAATAGTGCATATGGAACTCAATAGTAAAACTATCAGGGCAAGAGATTTATCGAGGTTTGTGGAGGAAAGAACATTCTAGATTTCAACGATAGAGAAATAGGCAGAGAGATGTGAGTGGGCATTCTTAAGAATACCTCAACCAGTGAGACTAGGCCATATGTTAGGCTTCAAAGGATAAGGATTCTACTTCAAAAAGTCATGATAGAATGAGACAAAGATAGGGGACATGATGTGTTGGTCCAGGATAATTTAGTTTTGGATATTAAGGTGCTTAATGTGGTTTTGATGGCTGTGAATGGCAACTCGGGCATGGTAGTATCTAGTGTTGAGGTCGTCATCATTAATCTATTTAATCTTGATGTGAGACCATTATTTAAGATTAACTTGGTGAAGGATGATATTATATTTATTATGTAAACAAATAAGTGCTCAACATTAGTAAAATCAAGGGCAAAATCATATTATTTAAGAGAGTCTTAGCTTGAGTAGATGCAAGAAGGTCCTCAATCCGACTAAAATGATCCCTATTCCAGAATGATAGGGTCCTCTCGAGTTTATCAAGATTATTTGAGATATTTGTTAGATGGAAAGTGACTAAGATCTAGAAATAAGATAATGGGCCTTAGGATGTTCAACCAAAAAATTCGGGAAGTAAAACAGCTTGTTAGTAAGTTCGTGTAAAGGAAACAAGAATAGGGCAATAGTCCAAAGAAAATTAAGGGACCCTCCCAATTATTACATGATATTTATATTGGGCTAGAGAAACCAAGATTCTTAATTCTTATATTTTTTAAAAAAATCATAGAAAGTTTAAATAGAGAAATAGCAAGAATCTCCTAGAAGAAGCTATGAAAAATCATCAAGATTTATCAAATTCAAAGTGCTCCATATAAAGTTCCTTTCTAACAAAGAAACACTTGTATAAATAGTAGAGAGAAGCCACTAAGAAGAGTTTTTAAATTCAAAAATGACATGTATAAAATGCTTACAGGAAGATAAAATCTATATGTTGACATAATCTATTGTTTAGAGGAGTTAGCTAGTAAAACCTATTGAAGAGATAGCAAAGGAGCTCCACCATCTTTCCAAAAATTTGATAGTTAGCTGAGCATGAGACACAAACAAGTTTATTTCTTATTAAATCTAGAGAATTTGATCTAGGTAAATATGAAAGATAATGTTGAACATGTCTTCATATATGTTGGCACAACATATTTTTTTAAAGGTCTCCCAAAGAGAAAGCAACTAGAGTTTTCTTCGCATGAGCATGTTTGGGCTTGACCAGCACCACCATAAATTTAACCTTCTCTCTTGTTGTCATATAGTTATTAGAAGAAGTGTGTCCGATCTAAGCATCCACCATAACCTCTTTAGCTAAGACAGTATCATCTCTTGGAACAAAGTTAAGCGGATCGCATAACATGGAATCAATGATTGGCTTGACCTTATCTATCAAGTCCTTGAGGGAGGGATAGGAGTAAGAGCAAATGCAAATCAAGATTTTAGGTGATTTAAAAAGGTGAAATGAGGAGAGGTCAAAGGAGATTTGTAAGAACCCCTCCTCATGTGATTGGAAGTAGTGGTGGTAAGAGACATATGGCTCGAGGTGGCAATGGCAATAGAGAGTCCTAAGGAGGCACTAATAGAAACTAGTTTCAAGTAGCCAACCTTGACATTGAAAGTCGAAGGGACATCATAAGAGGGCACCATGGAAATCGAGCTTGGGACAAGTGTAAAAGAGGTGGTAGGTGATGTAGAGGTCATATCTTGAGGGAGATCAAAAGAGTATCTTGAGCCAAATGATAATTATTGGATATCTAATACGAAGCAAGGTTAGAAGGGGTGGTAACTCTTGAGGGAAATTAAATGCTAGCTGTCTCGAGCCACTCATTGGTTGTAAAGAAAAAATAAAAGACCCTATAATAGTCAATGTCTTAATGGTACAATCAAAGTTAGAAGGTTGACCATGAGTGACATTAAGGAGTCCTGGACGCATGCCCTTAGTACGTGATATTACTGAAATACTAGTGAGATAAGCGACATTACATGTGACATTGACTCATTAGTTATATGGAGTCATTTTGGATCAATAATATATGAATCTTTGATAACAGAAGCTATTGTCTTATTATCGAGGGCATTCGGGTTTCACTGATCATAAAGAACCTTTAAGGACTTGGAAAAACACTTAGGTATCTTATGACTAACACATATACACAAAAAAATAGATATAAGAAATGTTTTAATAGGAGATCGACATGAAAGAGCCCAAAATTGAGTAGGCCAATTCAAATACTATGCTTCATTTAAAGTGAGAGATCTAGTTTAACACAAATGAAAAAGATATGAACCTTTCATCTATCTTAAGAAGACAATCGAGAATAGATATATTGGACATGAGACTCTCAAGCTTCCATTAGAAGGCTTGGAAAACGATATAGATATGAGCTATTCAAAAAAGGGCTTGAGAGTTAGGACATCATGGCATAAGGTGGATGAATTCACTTGAACAACCTAGGGACCACCGGTAAGGATGAAAAGAACATTATTCTTTTATAAGAAACAAAAGAGAAAGTAATCATTAGCTAAGTCCATTTGAAGGAGAAAGACGAGCCAAACCTTAAAAACAAGGGAGCTATGCACATCAAAAGTAAGAGAATACTTGAGGAAGGGACCAACAAGGCTGTAAGTCCAGGGGCATGCCACTTTGACCTCCTTAAAGACAATAAAATCATGAGAGGATGATTTGATAAAGATTAAACCCAACAATGGAGGAGAGGAGACCAACCCCAAGTCGACCATGCCAAGAGGCGACACTTGCTCAATAGATATCAAGGTGTCCACCAGAGGAAGGCTGCAACGAGAAACAAGCAACATAAGAAGAGGGGGAAGTGGAAGTGGGGGTTGGGACAAGAGAGGAATAAAACAAAGATTGAGGAGAAATGAGAAGGAATATAAAATTAAGAGAACAAAGGGGAAAGTTGAGAGCCAACAACACTACAGAACGTGACTTGGGTGGGGCATGGAGGATGAGAAGAGGGGGAAGGATGAGAGAATGATAGGGTTTCCCAATCGCCACAAAAATCTCAAACTGTAAATATTTCTTTTCATAAGAAACAATACTAAATTTATTGTTGTAATACTTTTAGGTTTGTATCCAAACCAATTGGATCAACCAAATCGAATCGGGATCCAGCTCATTTAAAATGAACCATTGGGTGGGTTTAGCACGTCATCTCTACCCAACCTGATCTCGATAGATATGAAATCATATATCTCTTTATGCATTAATAAATGACACTAGTTTTAACTGCACAACATAAATATTGGTTTGATTTATAGAAAGTCGACGTCTCAAATGGGATTCCGAATCTTGATCATTTGGATGCACCTGCAGAATATTAATCGTCAACAAAACTCTTCTTATTGTAAGTTTTAGAATGACCCAGTCGGCTTGAATTAATGTCACAAATTCTATTCTTCTTTAACATTATAAAATGACTCCAGTTGGCAAAAGGAATATGCTGACCTTGATCAGATCAGCTGACTTGACTCAGAAATCTCCTGCTACACAAGTTTTTCTTATGCTTCTTGTACGAAGCAGATTTCTCCAAATTATAAAATGACTCCACTTTATGCTTTAACAAAAGAAGAGCGATGATTGATGATTGAAGGAATGGTTCTTAACCTTCCACCACGACTTTGCGGAGGGGACACTATGACAACGGGTGATAACATCGAGCTTTGACCCCGCTGGTGAGCATGCTCGAGACCCAAATGTGTCCCACGCGGTTCCCGATAGTTCACATCTATCTCATACATTTTATATAAGGGGGCCCTTTGTTTGCTCGCAGAACAACATCCTCCCCCAGATTAGCTAGGCTGCAGTTATGGCATCCCTGCTGCACATCAGGCGGCTCCTCTCCACCACTCTCCTCCTCCTGCTGCTCTCTCTTCATCTTGTCTCAGTGACAGCTTCACTCGGGTCACAAGCAAGAACCCTACTCCACTGGAAGTCCACCTTTCACAGCCCGCAATTCCTTGAATCCTGGAACCTCAGTTCTAATCCCTGCAATTGGACTGGAGTTACGTGCAACCTTACGCACAGAGGACGCCTTGTCATCACCGACATATCCCTGCCGAACATGAGCTTAGAAGGGCCACTCGATGCTCTCAACTTCTCGTCGATGAGATCACTCGTCAGTCTCGACCTCTCTTACAATCAGCTCGATGGCATCATTCCTCCAACCATCTCCGTTCTCTCCAACCTTGTATATCTTGATCTCATAGGCAACCGGTTCACTGGCAATCTCCCTGTCGAAATCGGCTCCATGAAGGCGCTCCAGTTCCTATTTCTCAATAAGAATCAGTTAAGTGGTTCTGTCCCTCCATCCTTAAGCAATCTTACCGGGCTTCTGCACTTGCACCTACGAGATAATAAGCTTACAGGGTTCATACCTGAGGAGCTTGGAAGACTTCAGAAGTTGGAGTATCTCACACTTGGGAAGAACCAACTCTCTGGCTTTATCCCTCCCAGTTTAGGGAACTTAACGAACCTATACCACTTGTCTCTCTATATAAATCGGTTGTCTGGTCGATTGCCTCCCGAGTTAAACAACATCACAGGTTTGACAGCGCTTTTTTTGTCAGACAACTTCTTCTCCGGTGACTTGCTTCCAAACATATGCAGAGGAAGAATCCTACAGTATCTCGCACTGAGCAACAACAGATTAAGAGGTCAACTTCCCGGGACCTTAATGAACTGTACGGGATTGATCAGACTCCGTCTCGAGCAAAACCAACTCACGGGCGATATATCACAACATCTTGGAGTGTATCCACATCTTTCTTATATGGATTTAAGCTTCAATCGGCTGTCAGGTGCACTCTCACCGGACTGGGGAAGATGGGACAATCTCATCTTCCTGGCAATCTCAAATAACAACATCACCGGAGCCATTCCACCAGAATTGGGCAAGCTAAAAGAACTACGGGAACTGGACCTTTCTTCCAACTACATACAGGGGGAGATTCCAAAGAGCTTGGGCAGGTTACCTCATCTCTACAAACTGAACCTGAGCTGCAATCGACTCGGCGGAGAGGTACGAATAGAGTTTGGAAGGTTGCCCGACCTTGAAATCCTTGATCTATCAGTTAACAGCTTGACAGGAAGAATACCGTATCAAATAGGCAATTGTCTCAAGCTCCGCTCGCTGAAGCTTAATGGCAACAAGTTCAGCGGAGGAATTCCTGCGGAGATCAGCAGCCTGGAGTACCTTCAAGACGCATTGGACATCAGCCACAACTCACTAACGGGTGAGATACCCTCACAGTTCAGCAAATTTACGATGCTGCAAATTCTGAATCTTTCACATAATAATTTGTCCGGTGGTCTTCCATCTTCCTTGAGTGCCATGATCAGCTTATTAATCATTGATGTATCATATAATGAATTGGAGGGGGCTGTGCCTGAGAGCCCAGTCTTCCGGAAAGCTCCAGCGAAGTGGTTTGTCCACAACAAAGGTCTGTGTGGGGTCGTCAAAGGCCTGCCTCCATGTGTTTCTTATACTGCAAGGAGAGATGATGGAAGCAAGCACCACAGAGCAATTATCTCGGCTATCATTGCTTCCGTGGTCGTCTTATTTATCTTACTCCTTTTTCTGGGAGCGTTTTCACTGTTCCAGAAGACCAAGAAACATTCCATGCCTTGCGAAAATAATGGCAACAAAGAAGGCACTGCATTCTGTGTATTTAACTTTGATGGAAGATATGCATACAAGGATATCGTTGCAGCCACACAGGATTTTAATGCAAAATATTGTATCGGAAGTGGGGCATATGGCAGCGTTTACAGAGCAGAATTAGCAAGCGGGCAGATGCTAGCAGTGAAGAAAATTCACCTGCAGGAAGACGAAACTGCATCGAATGAGCAATCCTTTCAAAACGAGATACATACTCTTACTCAAATTCGACATCGAAATATCGTCAAGTTCTACGGGTACTGCTCCTCTGCTCGACACAAGTTTCTCGTGTACGAGTACATGGAGAGAGGAAGTTTGGGATCCCTCCTCAGAAGCGAAGCAGCAGCTGCGGAACTGGACTGGGTGAAGAGGGTGAACATTGTCAAAGATGTGGCTCGTGCTCTGTCCTACATGCATCATGATTGCGATCTGCCCATTGTTCATCGAGATATAACCACCAACAATATTCTGCTCGATTCAGAACTCAAGGCTTGTGTTTCTGACTTCGGTATTGCTCGACTCCTGAAGCCAGATTCATCAAATTGGAGCGTGCTTGCCGGCACATATGGTTACTTGGCACCGGGTAAGTTTCTCCCCTGGCGTCATATAGTATTACAGCTTTTGCAAGTAAAGTCCATCAGCTTGTAACTCATTTACATGAATTATTCATCAATCTAGAAAAAGAAAACAGCGGTCGATTTACTGTACATTAGGTTATTCATCAATCAAGGCGCAAAGTAGCCTAACATACCTGTCTTTTGGAGATCCTTCTACGATAAAAGGTTTTCTCAGTTATCGGTTGTTGTTTGCAGAGCTTGCTTATGCTATGAGAGTGACCACCAAATGCGATGTGTACAGTTTCGGAGTGGTCACGCTTGAGTTGCTAATAGGAGGACATCGGGAAGAACTCGTTTCTGTTCTGTCATTGCCTTCGTCGCCTAAAAACACGCTTGTGAAAGATTTACTAGACCAGCGTCCATCACTTCCTACGACGGAGGTTGCAGACGAGGTAGCTGCGGTTTTGAGGTTGGCACTGTGCTGCGTGGAACATAACCCAGAGTCACGCCCAACAATGAAGCAGGTCTTTGGAACACTATCGACTCTCAACACACCGCCAAGTCTCCCTTCTCTCGATGTTCTCAAGCTGTCTGACTTGATGAATGCTAAAATATGATCGACCATATGGACTCCGTTCTCTGGCTGTGCCATCAAGTCATCAAGTCGGCTAAATTAGGGGTTGTTGTTCACATCATATGACCATGCATTTTTTGTAGTATGAAGCTGATGCTGTAGTGGAGGCATGTGGTGAAGACCTGCCCATTCTGTAGTGATTAATTTCAATTCGCAGAAACAGGCTGACAGATTGAGAAAGTCCTGAAGGTGTTTAATGGGTAAATGCATGCGACGACTAACATGATGCTGTTGTGGCATAAAGAGCTTCCCAAATGTAATTTGGTTGACTTGAATTGACTTCATTCTCAGAGGTACCATCATAAAGGTTTACGCATCTTACGTTTCGCGAAGCTGTAAAGCATACGATGACTGCTTACAAGGTAAGGAGTCATTAGAGGACGGAAAGAATGGGAGATGAATTTTATGGTTGTGAAATCAGTATAACAAATCTAGTGACATGCAGTTGTCCCGTGTTATTCGATTACTCTTCCTGTCAATCACGTCCTTTTCTTGTTTCAATAAAGAAACAAGTATGTGTGTAACGTACCTATTTCTTGTTGAATATAAGCGGGTTCAAAAGAAGAGTTTACTAAATCTAAGAACCTCGGATTGGTAAGTATCGTGACACCCATTGTTGGTCTGTTGATTAAAGATATGATTCACATTATATGATATGACACCACTCGACTAGAGAGTACATATCACACAAGTCAAGTATAGACAATCTATAGGCCTCCTTTATAGGTAGGTGGAGAAAGGAGATTAACCAAAAGGATAATCTCACATCACAGGATTGAAAAAGCCAAGTTGGTTTGATCTATAATTTAGAAGTTTTTTTTTTTGTTAAATTGATGTATATTAATTTTGATTAGTTTAATTTAAACTCATCAATAATATACTTCTTAATGGTATTAGAACTAGTGTAACAACTCCATCCTTGCGGAAAGCGAAGGATGATACAATGCTACAATCATATATATTTTCATATTAGAATGTAAGGTTAAAACTAGAATAAATAATTTTTATATAACATTTATCATACAAGTCAATCAATAATCAATTCACCCCTAAGGTATTCATAATCTGTTCAATATATTAATTACATAATTTAATCAATAATGGATTTATCATGCTTTTGCTGTAGATTTAAAAATTAATAGATAATCATATGAGCAAACTACAACTTAGTAAGTACCATGACTTACATGCTAATAAAAATTTGTCATAAATAAATAATAAATTATTTAAATAATATTTTTTTATGTATTTAATACAAGCTTTCAAAATATGAATGGATATCAAATATTTTCTTCATGCTCATATAGTATACAAAGACTTCAACTTTATTTGTTTTCTAAAATCATGATTTATTAATGTAAAATACTTAAATACTTTTAGAACTACATATATATATATATATATATATATATATATATATATATATATATATATATATTTCAAATCATGGTTTACTAACAATATTTTTAAGGTGTTAGCCAGTTTAATTGGTAAAGATTTTGATAATATATTATAAGATTTTAGGCTCGAATCTTGCCTTCATCGTTTATAATAATATTAATGGCTATGAAAATATTATATTCTTATGACAAGGTCTAGAACCATGTTTAATTTTCATGGTATACATAACTCATCTCCTTATGTTAGGGTCCAAAATAAATTAATTTTTAAAATATGTTCCCAATGTATAACCTCCATTGGTAGGATTTAGATCATAATCGTCGTACTCACTAGATAAATGTTATGTTATGAAAAATAACATGTCAATTATTTTTTTATAAAACGAAGAGTTTAAATAAATTCATTTTACATATCATCTCAATACTGACGCAATCATATTTTTTAATTATTTTTAAACATAATACTATATAAAAATTTTCATATAAATTTAGATAAATTAAAAATATTTATAAACAATATAACTATTAAAACCATATACTTTTCCAAATTGTCAAATCTAAATTCTTTTACAATACTTTTGAATAATAAAAGAACTTTTAAATTATGTAAATCATATGTATTTAAAAATCCTAAATACATGCAATAATACTTACTCTAATTGCATAACCTTGGCACAAGCATATAATTCTAATACCTCCTTTTATTTCCTTTTTTTTAACATCATAATTTTTCATTCTTTTATTTTCTTCATGATAAAAATATCAAATTAACTAAGAACTTTAGGATTTATCAATCTATAATCCAAAACACAAATCTGATTAATAATATATCAGAGAATTTAAAATTATAGCTTATATAATTTTTTTGGACTTAATCTAAATTCATCTAATACCCAATCGAATGATCAGTATATTTTTCTAATTTTCTTTTCTTTTTTTCTCTATTCTGCTTCTTTCTCCTATGCATGAACCTTTCTTTTTTTTCTTTTTTTTTTCCTTCCCTCTTCTCTTTCTTTCTTCTCCATTCTTTTTTTTAGAAAATCTAAGGTGACATCACATATACAGTAGAAGAATAGAAAATAAAATCTTAATAAAATCTCAGAATTTCTTGCAGAAAAAGAAGGTTTCATCATCATATAGAGATTGATGCATAAAAACCTGTAAAACCAAAAAACTATAAAATAAAAAAACTACGCGTATAAGAAAGATGTGTTACTTAAGGAGATTGTATATCTCTGAAAAATTATAGATATATAGGAGAGGATAAAGGAAGTCAAATGTCCTCCTCTTTAGTGGTGATCCACATAGTAGGGGCTACAAAGACACTCTTCACATTATTACACAATCCTCCTTTGCATGTTCACCACATGATTAAGAAGGAGCCAACCCTTCTTACTATCCACACGCTCTAAATTGGGGCTGACGGTTTAGAAGGAGAGGGAGAAAGGAGAATAAGAGATGACAGTCAAAAGGAGTCTAGTCTATAGTCCTTTAGTTTTCTCCTATTTATAGAGGACCCATATCAACTTAACCCTAATGAATCCTGCCTTGTTATGTACTTGATCTCAATCTAACTACCCAAGCCTCTTAAATTAATGGATCTCCATCCAAAAATCTCTCATTAGCTTTTATTGGATCTCATCTATAGGATCCAATAATTAAGAGATTTACTATATATCCAATAAGATAGGGGCTCCAACAGATATCAAATATCCGAACCTCTACTCATTGCAACACCTACCGTATGTATATGACCCTCTAGGCCTAATATCGAGCTGGCCATGAGTCATACCTATCAGAACTCCTTTTAACTCAGTAAATTATTATCACCATTCACTTAGACTCATCAATTACGGATGTTTTAGGCCACTACACCGTAGTCCCTAGATAATATAGGAGAATTCAATCATTTGGGCCTATTTATCCATAGTTATCATATATCTATAGTATCTCATTTATCTAATATCCCAGAGATCGTATACCAGGCATGGTGTTGTCATGCCCATAAAGTTTCTACTTGAGTCTTGTTCTAATCGAATTCTCTCGGAGAACTCTTTCTCTCTCAAGGCTAATTTAGTGACTTGAGATTTGATTAGGCGATGACATCACCAGACTAGGCACCTGTGAGCTAGAAAGTATGGAGTGTATATTTTCGGAAAACCCAACGGTGGTACCATTAGGGTCAGCGATGGCATCGCCTAGTGTCAGGCGACAGTATTGCCTAAACTAGCGGTAGTACCATCAGAACATAGTCTCCAAGACTATGTCAGGCAATAGTACTACCCATGCAGGTGGTGGTACCACCAGTTCTCATGCTGTTATGCAGTAGTACTACTCAGCACAAGCAGTGATATCGTCAGTACCCCGAAAACTCAAGGATTTAAATTTTTTGCTTTATTTTTTAAGTCATTTGGGGTCTATAAATATCTTACTCAAGCTTACTGGGTGTAGTAATAAAAACTTATGGTTTGGAGTGTGTAAACTCTATAAAAATATTAAGTTCCTTTCCTTGTGGTACTTAGAGGTTATTCTATGGGAGGTGTAAGGATTTATTGTAAATAATGAAAAGAAGAAAACTTAGGGTAGGTCCATTGAAAAAAAGATTGGTAGTTAAAGTTGATGGTCTTGAGAGAAGAGAAATCGGGAGTGGATATAGGTCGCAATGACCGAACCACTATAAAATCCAGTGTGCATTTTCTTTTATGCTCTTCTTTGCTATTCTTACTGATTTAATTATTTACTACACTTACTCATATTCTAAGTTAAACACATTTTCAATACCGATTTCATCGAACAAAATTTTAAATCGATTCTTTATTTTGAAAATACTAATTCACCCCTGTTAGGATTGAATCGGCACTAAGAGGGGGAAGGGGGTGGTGAATTAGTGCTGTTGAAAAACTTTCATGGATTTGAAGATTCGTTCGATAAAGCTTGTATCGAAAAAGCGCTTAAACTTAAAAACATTCATAGGACTGTAATAAGCAAGTAAAGCAATTTCTAAAGTAATTAAATAATAAAGATGAGAAAGCACACCAATTTTATATTGGTTCAGTTATTGTGACTTACATTCACTCTTGATTCCTCCTCCATTGAGGTCACCGGCTTTCACTATTGATCTTCTTTTAATGGGTGAAGATCAACTACCCTCTTATAGTTTTATTCTCCTTTTCATAGGTTTAGGAGATAACCTTTATAGTTCTCTCAACCCTCTCTTAAACAAAAATTACACTTAGAGAAGAGGATGGGAACTATCAAGAAATTACAATAGCATTTTCATAAGTTTTCATTCTAGTTCATATATCTCACGAGTAAGGATGAGAGGGGTATTTATAGGCCCTAAATGACTTAAAAAATAGAGCCAAAAAAGGTCACATCCTGCATTCTTGAGGTACTGATAGCACCACTGCAAATATTGGGCGGTACTACTAGTTAACACACTATGCACTAGCGGTACCACCACTTAGTTTGAGTGATACTACCGTTTGACAAAATCTTAGAAACTGAGCTCTAGTGGTACCAGCGCTAGTCCGGGTGGTACCACTGCCTGACAGCATTAACTGTTAGTGGTACCACCACCCAAACTCAACCAGAGAGACTAAGCCTTAGGCGATTCCATCACTAGCCTTGGCGGTGCCAGCGTTTGACGTGGCTCTAGGTCACTGAATGGGATCTCCAATCAGCCCAAATCAGCCTTCGTTTGGGCCCAATTGGCCCATAATTGAGTTAGTAGGATTTCTTCCAAAACTAACTCAAATTGAAACCCTAACTTCGATAATTAAGACTAAAACAATTACAATGCAAGTAATCCTAGTTATCTGGCATGTCAATTGTTCATTTGAACTTTTGGTGAAATCCTGATGATCTTCTAGTGAACTCCCGGTGAGCTTCTGTCGCATCATTTGAATCTTCGGCATATCTCCCCAATTCTTTCGGCCCAATGCCCGATCTTTGACTCCAGCCCAACTTTCAATTCTTCTTTAATTGTTTTGCCTTTTTACAATCATAGTTAGTCCTGCATTACTTTTCTTAACACATGGATTAAATCATAAATTCATCAATTATTTTTATCATCAAAATCTAAGATTCAACAATCTTCCTCTTTTTGATAATGATAATCAATTGATGATGGAGTTAACCTTAACTCCTCCTATCTATATGTCATATTGAGATAAGGCGAACTTGAATTCAAAAGGAATAATAACCTTTGAATTCAAGTGATACAATTATGATCAATGCAATATATCATATCAAAATTTCATACATTATGCATCATCATAATTTCAAATCATCAAAGTATATAACATGCACAATTTCAAAACATTACAACTCATTATCACTTCGTGCATGATACCAAAAACAAATCAACATCACTTTGGGCATAACATACATGATATCAAAATATTAAAAATTTTAATCATTTTGGGCATGATACCATTCATTACTTCATGATACCAAACATTTATCATTTCTCCCCCTTTGTCATCAACAAAAAGGAGAAACATTCAATAAGTATTTGAACCATCTAAGCTACTATTGTAGCAAGTTTTATATCACTTTTAGAACATGTAAGCTAGCAAGTTTTTGAGATGTGAAGTCAAACAAAATTTTGCTTCTTGACAACTTTTGCTTCTTGAAATAGGTAAGCTAGCACTTCTCTTTAGATATGCAAGCACTTTTGGTTTTTTTGAGATGTGCAAACTCGCATTTTTTATTTTTCTTTAGATGCTAGCAAGTTACTTTCTCCCCTTTGTCATAAAATAATAATAAGAAGAAGAAGAATGGAGGAATTCATTCATCACATAAAGAAAAGAATCAAGTCATAAGTAACGAAAGTTCATGGATCAAAGCTCTATTTTTGTAAATAGAAAGAGGAAGGATTCATAAGAAATAATCATTACATAAAAGATCAAGTATACCAAAAGTCCATGAATCAAATTTCTTCTTTTGTAAATTGTAAGGAGAAGGAATGATAGGAAACAATCTCGATCTAAAAAGAAAACTTAATTTACAAAAACTAAGAAATCCAAAAAAATTATAAGATGAACTCATGCATTCGAAAGATTTAACATGCCTAATTCTCTTCTAATAAAATCAAATTATTCTTCATCCAATGGCTTTGTAAAAATATTAGCTAATTGATGTTTTGCATCAATAAATTCTAAAAATATATCTTGATTATTAACGTAATCTCTAATAAAATGATACCTAATATCAATCTGTTTTATTCTATAGTGTTGAATAAAATTTTTTGTTAAACATATTACACTAGTATTATTGAATTTTATAGAGATGTTTTTTTAAGTGAATTCGATAATATTCTAAAATATTTTTTTTTATCTAAATAACTTATGCATAATATGCACCTGTTGTTATTTACTTAGCTTCGATTATAGATAATGCAATAGAATTTTATTTTTTGAAAGACCAAGAGATAAGTGCATGCCTAGAATTTAGCATGTTCCAAATATGCTTTTTCTATCTATTCTACATCTAGCAAAGTTTACATTGGTATAGGTAATCAATTCAAAATTTTTAGATTTTAGATACTATAATCCAACATTAGGAATTCCTTTTAAATATCTAAAAATCCTTTTAACAACTTTAAAGTGAAATTACTTGGGATTAGATTGAAATCTATTACAAAGTCCAACACAATATAATATCGAGTCTAGTGGCAGTAAGGTATAGTAAACTACCTATCATACTCTTATAAGTCTTTTGATCAAAATATTCTCTATCTTGGTCCATATCTAGTTTTGCAAAAGTATTCATTTGTGTGTTAATGACCTTAAAACTATCCATATTGAATTATTTTAATAGATCTAAAGTATTTTTAGTTTGACTAACAAAGATTTCATCACTTAGTTGCTTAATTTGCAATCCTAAGAAAAAAGTTAATTCACTGATTAAGCTCATTCAAATTCTTGGCTCATACTTTTGACAAAAGATTCACATAAAGACTCATTCGTAGAACTAAAAATAATATCATCAATATAAATTTAAATAATAAAAAAATTATTTTAAATTTTTTTAATAAATAATGTAATATCAACCTTGCTTTTCAAAAAATCATTCTTAATAAGAAATAAACTAAATCTCTCATACTAAGCCCTAGGGACTTGTTTTAATCCATAGAGAGTCTTAGATAACTTTAATATATGGTTAAGAAAAATAGTATTCTCAAATCCGGATGATTCTTCAATGTAAACTTCTTCGAAAAGAAAGCCATTTAGAAAAGCATTTTTAACATCAATTTGAAATAACTTAAAATTATTGCAATAAGCATAGACAATGAGTATCCTTATGATTTCTAATCTTGCCACAAGAGTGAAGGTTTCTTCATAATTGATACCTTCTTCTTAGTTGAAACCTTTGGCCACTAATCTAACCTTGTTTCTAACTACGATACTAAGTTTATCTTGCTTGTTTCTAAAAACTCATTTAGTACCAAGTACTAAATGGTCACTAAGTCTAGGAACAAGCTTCCATATCTCATTTCTCTCAAATTAATTTAACTCATCTTGCATTACAATAATATATGAATCATCACTTAGAGCTTCGTTAATGTATTTTAGTTCAATTTGAGAAAAAAAAGTAGCATTAGCATGAAAATTTTTAAATGAAGAGTGAGTTTAAATATTTTTTGATGGATCCCCATATGATTAGCTCTTTAGGATGAGTATCTACATACTTTCATTCCTTAAATAAGAATTTTTTTTTGAAAAAAGATGCATCTAAATTTCTTGGGGGAGGAGAGTTTTCATTCAAATTTAAAGCATCAAAATCAAAATCATCATCAAAATTATTTTTCTTAAATTCAGGAAACTCATTAAAAACAACATGAATGGATTTCTCAATGACTAAAGTTCTTTTATTAAAAACATGATATGCTTTAGAAATAGAGGAATATCCAAGAAATATGCCTTCATTGGATTTTGTATTAAATTTTCCTAAGACATCTTTTTTTTATTTAAAATAAAATATTTATAACCAAAAACTTTAAAATATGAAATGTTGAGTCTTTTATTATTCCATAATTTGTAAGGAGTTTTGGAAAGTAATAGTCTTACGAGAACCCTATTCATAACATAGCATGTCGTGTTAACGGCTTCGGCCCAAAAATACTTTGATAGGCTATGTTCGTTTAACATTGTAGGCTATTTTTTATCTCAAGTACTCCATTTTATTGTGAATTTTTTGGAGTAGAGAAATTATGATTGTACCCATTTGACTCGTAAAAATTTTAAAAATCACAGTTTTGAAACTCACCACCATGGTCACTACGAATAAAAGAAATCATAAAACCTTTTTTTATTTTGAAAATGTTTACAAAATTTTAAAAAATATTTAAAGAAATCACTTTTGTGTGCTAAAAAGTATATCCAAGTATATTTACTATAATTATCAACAATTTCAAAGGTGTATTTACTATCTCCTAGACTTATTATATCAATTGGTCCAAATAAATCTATGTAGATCAGCTGTAGTGGCCTAGAAGTACTTATTTGATTCTTTGATTTGAAACTAAATTTTATTTATTCTTCTAGTTAGCATGCATTACAAACTTTATCTTTGACAAACTTGATGTTATTACAAGTTCTCTAGTTGAAATTTGAGAGATTAATTTTATGCTAACATGATTTAATCTCCTATGTCAAAGTTATGCATCATTATTTAAAGTAGAAAATATGTTTCATTATAAAACTCATCAATATCAATATTATATATATTATTATTTTTTAAGGTAATCATAGATATATTTTTATGTAGTATTTTAATTACACAAGCATTAGATTTAAATTTGATGATATATTCTTTATCATAAAATTAACTAATGCTTAGTAAATTATATTTTAAATCATCTACTAATAACACATCTTCAATCATGAGGTTTGACTTGTTGCCTATGGTTCCTATGTCAATAATTTTTCTTTTGTTGTTGTCTCCGAAGGTGACATATCCTTTGTCTTGACTAGTGAGTTTAGAGAAGTATGTTGGATCTCCGGTCATGTGCCTTAAGCATCTATTATCAAGGTACCATATCTTGCTCTAGCTTTTGATTGTAAACATATCTACAAAAAAGGGATTTTCTTTTAGGTATATATTTAACTTTGGGTCTCTCATTAATAGATCTACTTATCTTAATTATTGGCATTGAGTTATTCATAGTTTCTTTAGGAACCCAAACTAATTTGTGTGAACTATATTTTTTAAATGAACATCTAGGCATAATGTCCAAATCTACCATAAAAATTATATTTATTTCCGAGTAAAACATGTAATGTGGGTCCTTTAATGAAGATAGATGGCTTCTGTTGAGTGTTACTCACAAAGCTAATTCCTTCCTTTCTAAAAACATGACCTTATTAGCAAGGATTATATTTAAAGATTTATTATCTATTTTAATTTTTTTAATATTTCTTGTAGTAAAACATTTTCTTTCTTAAGTGAATGTAACACTTCACACTTAGTGCAAGGAGCTAACATACAATCATCATGCTCATTTTTTAATTTTTTAAATTCACTAGAAGGAGAAGGATGATCCTTTTTTAACAATTTATACTTTTTACTAGCTAATTTAAAATCATCAACCAAGTCATTAAATGCATTGAATAATTTAACATAAGATAAGAAATATTCGTTTAAGTTAAATAACTCATTGCCCAATGTCATTAATGCATAATTTGTAACTTCTTCTTTGTTGGTAGGCTCATCATCTTCGGATGCACTTGAGTCGTCCCAAGTAGCTTTGAACGCTTTCTTTTTCTTTGGTAGCTTCTTTTTCACTTGAGAATATTTATTTTTTAAGTGTTCGGGCTTCTTACATTCATAGCATATTATTGAGTCCTTTTTTATTTTATTTTTGTTCTTATTGTCTTATTTATTTTGTTCCTTTTTAAGAACTTTTTAAAATTTCTTGTAAGAAGTGCCTACTCATTATCATCATCATCGTCACTTGAGTTTTTTCCTAAGTGGTCTTCTTTAGTTCTAAGTGTCAAGTCTTTGCTGTTATTTGGAAGGTTGTTCTCAAGTTCATTATGTACTATATATGTCATTTCATTGGTCATCAAAGACCCGATAAGTTTTTCAAGAGAAAAATTATTCAGATTATTTGTTGTATTACCATTACTTTAGGATCCCAATTTTTTAGAAGAGATCTTAGTATTTTATTAATAAATTTAAAATTAGAAAAACTTTTACCAAATGCTTTTAAACTATTAATGACATCTGTAAAGCAGGTGTACATATCTCTGATGGTCTCCCTTGGTTTCATATGAAACAACTCATAGTTATGTACCAAAAGATTGATTTTTAACTCTTCAACCCTACTTATGCCTTCGTGTATGACTTTAAGTGTATGCTAAATCTCATGTGCAGTTTCGCATATAGAAACCCAATTAAATTTATTTTTATTAAGAGCACAAAACAAAATATTCATCACTTTAGTATTCAAAGAGAAAGTCTTCTTCTTCAAATCATTTTATTCGTTCATTGATTTAGAAGACTTTTCAAAACTGCCTTCAATAATATTTCATAAATTAAAATTTATCAAAAGTAAGAAAATTCTCATTAGAGTTTTTCAATACGTGTAGTCTATCCCATTGAACATAAGAGGACGAGTGATAGAAAGACCATCTTGATTGCCGATAAAACTATCTCTCTTGGGTTTCAAACCAAATAGAGAGAAACCTTACTCTGATACCAATTGTTGGGATCGAATCGGCACTAAGAGAAGGGGGGGGGGGGGTTTGGGGAAGGGCAGGTTGGGGTTTGGTGAATTAGTGTTGTTGAAAAACTTTCATCAATTTAAAGATTCATTTGATAAAGCTTGTATCGGAAAAAAGTTTAAACTTGCAAACAATCGTAGAACTGTAATGAGCGAGTAAAGCAATCTACAAAGTAATTAAACAACAAAGACGAGAAAGCACACCAATTTTATATTGGTTCGGCCGTCGTGACCTACGTCCACTCTCGATTCCTCCTCTGTTAAGGTCACCGACTTCCATTGTTGATATTCTTTCAACAGGTGAAGATTAATTATCCTCTTATAGCTCTATTCTTCTTTTCACAGGTTTAGGAGATAACATTTACAATTCTCTCAGCCCTCCCTTAAATACAAATTATACTTAGAGAAGAGAAGGGAAACTCTTAAGGAATTACAATTGCATTTTCACAAGTTTTTGTTCTAGTTCATATATCTCTTGAGCAAGGATGGGAGGGATATTTATAGGCCCCAAATGGCTTTAAAAATAAAACCCAAAAAGGTCTCATCCTGGATTCTCGGGGTACTGGTGGTACCACTAACAGGGCGGTACTACCTCTTGACACACCCTGCACTAGCAGTATCACTACTCAGTCTGAGTGATACTATCACCTAACAGAGTCTAAGAGGCTAAGCTCTGGTGGTACCACTACTAGTCTAGGCGGTACCACTACCTGATAACATTAATTGTCAGTGGTACCATCGCCCAAATTCAACTTGGGAGGATGAGCATTAAGCAGTTCCACTACCAACCCTAGTAGTGCCACCACATGACATGGCTCCAGGTCAGTGAGTGGGCCATCTAGCCAACCCAAATCACCCCTGGTTTGGGCCCAATTGGCCCCTAGTTGAGTTAGTAGGATTTTTTCCAAAACTAACTCAAATTAAAACCCTATTTATAATATTTAAGGCTAAAACAATTACAATACAAGCAATCCCAATTGTTCGATATGTCAATTGTTCATTGGAACTTTTGGTGAACTTCTGGCGAACTCCTAGTATACTTTTGGTGAACTCCTGATGATCTTCTGGTGAATTCCCAATGAACTCCTAACGAGCTTCTACTGAATTGTTCGAACCTTAGGCATATCCCCCAAATTCTTTCAGCTCGATGCCCAATCTTTGACTCTGGCCCAACATTTGATTCTTCTTTAATTGTTTTACCTTTTTATGATCATAGTTAGTCCTACATCACTTTTTTCAATATATGAATTAGAACATAAATTCATCAATTAATTTTATCATCAAAATCCGAGATTCAACAACCCCTCCCCTCTCAGTACCTTTATGATTCTAATAATTGGTATCAGAGTCTAGTTCTCTCAGTTGGTTTAACACCCAAGAGAGATTAAATGATATTTTCTAGTAATCAAGATGGTCACTTTATCACTCATCCCTATGTATAGAACGGACTACATATATTAGAAAACTCGAATGCAAATTTTCTTACTTTCTATGGATTTTAAACTATAGAACATTGTTGAACTTGGTTTTCAAAAAACCCTCTAAACCAGTGAATGAATAGAATGATTTAGAGAAAAAAAACATTTTCTTTAAATGCTAAAGTTATGAACGCTTTATTTTGTACTTTAGATAAAAATGAGTTTAATTATACTAAAACTGCACATGATCTTTAGCATATACTTAAAGTTACTCATGAAGGCACAACCTAGTAAAAGAATCTAAGATTAATCTTTTGGTGTATAGTTATGAATTATTTAGAATGAAGTAAAGCAAAACTATTGGTGACATGTACATGCATTTTACGGATGTTGTCAATGGTTTGAAAGCTCTCGAAAAAAGTTATACTAATCTTAAACTTGTTAATAAAATTTTTATATCTTTTTCAAAAAGTTAGGATTCAAAAATGACTATAATACAAGAAGTAAATGACTTGCAAGATATATGACGAACAAGAGAACAAACTTCCAAAGAATAAGAAGGATATTGCACTTAGAATCCAAAAAGACCACTCAATTGAAAGTTCAAGTGATGATGACATAGAACTCTTTACAAGAAAATTTAAAAAGTTTATGAAAAAGAATAAGTCTAATTTTATAAAACAAGAATTTAAAAATAAACTAAAAAAGATATAATAATTTATTATGAATACAAAAAGTCAGGGCACTTTAAAAATAAGTATCTATAACTAAAGAAAAAGATGTCAAGAAAGTTTTCAAGGCAACATTGGATGAATCAAACATATTAGAAGATAAAGAGCAAACTAATGAAGATGAAGTGACAAATTATACATTGATGGCCTTTAATGACGAGGTATATGACTCACCTGAAATTTCTTTATCTTATGATGAATTACTTGATGTATTTCATAATTTATATGATGAACTCAAAATAATCAGTAAGAAATATAAATTACGAAAAATGGATCATATTTCTCTCTCTAGAGAATTTGAAAAACTAAAAAATAAGTATGACAAATGCTTGTTAACATCTTGTACTAAATGTGAAGAGTTAGATTTATTCAAAGAAGAAAATATATTATTACAACAAATATTAGAAGTTTCTAAAATTGATAATAAATCATTAAATATGATTCTTGCTAATAAAGGTCATATATAGAAAGGAAGGAATCGACTTTGTGAATAGTAACACTCAACAAAAGTCAACTATATTTGTTAAAGGACCTACAAACTTGGTATTGTATATCTATATTAAGATTGATCTTGAGAAAGCTTTTGATAAGCTTTCTTTGCATACCATTGAATAGGCTCTTATTTATGCTAATTTTCCTTCAAAATTTATCTTTTGGATCATTTCTTTCTTTACTCTATACTCTTGTTTAATTAATGGTAATCCTTCAACTTTCTTCCATAGTAAGTGAAGCATTGGGCAAGGAGATCAATTACCTCTGTATGATTCTAAAAGTAAGCACCTGTATATTCGTATTAAGATTAATCTTGAGAAAGCTTTTGATAAGCTTTCTTGGCATGCCATTGAATAGGATCTTTATGCTTTTTTTTTTTCAAAATTAATCTTTTGGATCATTTCTTTCTTTACTCGATATACTCTTGTTTAATTAATGGTAATCCTTCAACTTTCTTCCATAGTAAGCGAAGCATTGGGCAAGGAGAACAATTACCTCTATATGATTCTAAAAGTAAGCACCTGTATATTCATATTAAGATTAATCTTAAGAAAGATTTTGATAAGCTTTCTTGGCATGCCATTGAATAGGATCTTTATGCTTTTTTTTTTCAAAATTAATCTTTTGGATCATTTCTTTCTTTACTCGATATACTCTTGTTTAATTAATGGTAATCCTTCAACTTTCTTCTATAGTAAGCGAGGCATTAGACAAGGAGATCCATTATCTTTGTATGATTCTAAAAGTAAACACTTGTGTATCCATATTAAAATTGATCTTGAGAAAGCTTTTGATAAGCTTTCTTGTCATGCTATTGAACAAGCTCTTATTTATGCTATTTTTTTCTTCAGAATTTATCTTTTGGATCATTTCTTTCTTTACTCTATATACTCTTGTTTAATTAATGAAAATTCTTTAATTTTCTTTCATAGTAAGCAAGGCATTAGAGAAGGAGATTTATTATCTCTTTATATTTATATTCTTATGGCCCAACTTCTATCTTTATGCTAAATAAGGCTTCTTAGAAAAATTGAATTACACCCTTTTGCTTTAAGGATACTATCAAATTATGTCATTTATATATACTAAAAACATATGTATGTAAAAGGTTGGGGGGTGGGGGTGTGAATTAGTATGTATGTAAAAATTATGTTGATTTGAAGTTTCATATGATAAAATCATATCGGAAAGACATTTAGACTTAAAAATATTTGCAAGATTAGTAACGAGCAAGTAAATCACTTGCAAAATAAAGTAAACAAGCAGAGAAAGGGAGGCACACAAATTTTATAGCGGTTCAATCATCGTAACCTATATCTACTCTCGATTCCTCTTCCGTTGAGGCTACCGGCATCCACTAACGATCTTTCTTCAATGGGCAAAGACCAACTACCTTCTTACAACCCTCTTCTCCTTTTAATAGGTTTAGAAGATAACTTTTACAAAGCCTCACACTTGTCTTAGTATGATCACAAGTCTTTAAGCAGGAGGAAAAAGGACACTTAGCACTTTTTCATAATTCTTTCACTCAGAATCATATCCCTTTCTACTCTAATTTATGCTCTTTAAGTAAGAATAGCTCGGGTATTTATAAACCCCAAATGACTTCAAAAATAGAATAAAAAAATATCTCATCCTGGGTTTCCTAAGTCTTGGTGGCACCACCACATGTGCTAGGCAATACCCCCACCTATAGCATTGACACTAGGCGGTACCACCACTTGACACTGGGTGGTACCATCACCTGACACAGTCTTAGAGACTAAGTCTCGAAGACTGAGCTACTAGTGGTTCCATCACTTGTTTTGATAGTGCTATTGCCTTACCCACCTTTTAGATCACTGATTAGGTCTTTCTTTTAGCCTAAAACAATCCCAACTTAGGCCCAATGGTCCCATAATTGAGTTAGCCTAATTACATTTAAAACTAACTCAATTAGCCCCCTAAACTACTTCGATCTAGAAAAATTATTATAAGCATGAATCTTATATTGTTTGGCATGTCATTGGTTCATTGGTGCTTTATCCAATCCTTCGGCGTATCGTCCTTTCTTGCGGCCTATTGATCAACTGACATATTAACCCTACAATTCTGATCTCCTTAGTGCAATGTTCGATTTTCTTGGCTCGATACCCAAACTCATGGTACGAAGTCTTCTGCCGATATGTTGATCAATCCTCCGGCTCGAGGTCTAATCTTTTGATATGTTCCACTTCGTCCCAACGTTCGATTCCTCTTGCTTTAATCAATTTATCTCTCATTGATCGAAGTTAGTCCTACGTCATTCAAAACACATATTAGATTATAAACTCTATCAATTGGTTTCATCATCAAAATCTAAGATTCAACAATTTTTCCTTTTTTTTATGATGACAAGTAATTGATAATGAAGTTTAAACCAAATTCCCCCTATCAATATGCCATATTGACAGAAACGTGAATTCAAAAATAAATCCAAGCAACATGTTATCATAAAATCATGCATAATCAAAATTTCAATACATCATTCTATACATGATCATCATCATAATTTCTCACCCTTTGTCATCAACAAAATGGAGAAGTGCAACTAGCAAGTTTTACATCATTTTATAACATGCAAGTTAACAAATTTTAAAAATATACAAGATTGTAAATTTTTGCTTCTTTTGAGATAGTAACTTTTTGTTTTTCTTTAGGATGTTCAAGTTAGTAAATTCTTTTTTCTCTTTTAAAAAGTGTAAGCTAGTAAGTTTTATCTTTCTTTGCAAGCTAGCAATTTTGTCTTTCTTGAGATGTGTAATTTTAGCAAGTTTTTCTTCCTTTCCAATGTGTAAACAACTTTTACTTCCTTTGCAACGTGAGCTAGTAAGTTTTTTCTTCTTGAAAAGTGTAAGCTAACAATTTTGCTTCCTTTGCAATGTATAAGCTAACAAGTTTTTCTTAGAAATGTGCAAGGTAGTAGTACTTTCTTCCCCTTTATCATTGTAAAAAAGAATGGAAGAATACAATGGTACAAAATTTTTTCTTTTTACATCAATTTACAAATCATGACAAATATTAATAACAACGATAAGTTTATATTAATATTTCAATCATCAAAGATCATGTCATGAACATCAAGAAGTCAAAGGGCATATCATGGTTATTTTGAATAAATCTCTTCTTTAATAAATATAAAGAAGAATCGTAGAAGGACAATTAATGAAAAATCTTAATTCATAATAAATCTCAATTCATAAATTGAATAAAAGAATCAAGATTCGTTTAGATGAATCTTTTCTTTAGTGAAAGAAAAAATCTTAATTCATAGAAAACTTTCAATTTATAATTTTGAGAAGTCAAAAAAACAATCATGATTCATTTAGATAATTTTTCTCAGTAAATGGCATAAGAGATTTTGATTTATATTAAAAAAAATCTCAAGTATCAATAATCGAGAATTAAGATCATGATATGGATAAAAACTTTTCTATAGCAAAAAGAGACATAAGAGTACAAATAAAGGATCTCTATTCATGCATAATATGTCTCAATTCATCAAGATCATGATTCATAAAAAAAATTAAAGTATCAAGTATAAGATTTGGATAAAATTTATTTAAATTTAAATCATCAAATCATCAAAATCACTTTCAAGAGATTCAAAATAATATAAATAAATTCATCAATCTTTTATTGAAAATTCGATAGGATAAAGAAATTTTCAAGAAAAATACATTCCCTTTTTAGTTTCAACTTATGTGATTAATTTTTTAAAAGCATACCTTTGCTTTTTATGCCAAATCCATACATTGTCATTTAAAACCGAAAAGCAATACGAAAATAATCAAGATACACATTATTGCTTCTTAAAACATACAAAAGATTAATCTTATTAGGTGTACAAGCATTAGATTTAAATCTAACATTTTATTTCTTTATCATAAAACATGCAATTGTTATGATCATTTTTTTAACAATTTATATATAATTTTTTTACTGGCTAATTTAAATTAAAAAAGTATTAAGTAATTTCATGGTAAGATAAAGATATTTCAAGCGAGTCATATACCTCATCATCGAAAGCCACTAAAGCGTAGTTCGCTATCTCGCCTTCATTAATTTGTTCTTCGTTTTTCGATGCACTTGATCCATTCTTGAATGCTTTCTTCTTCTTTGATAGCTTCTTCTTTTTAAGTTCATTTTTGTTCTTAGTTTCTTATTTCATGATTTTTTAAAATTTTATTGTTAGGAGTTCAAAGTCATTATCATCACTTGAGCTTTTGCTCGAGTAGTCTTCTTTTGTTCGAATTGTCAAATTCTTTTTGTTCTTTAGAAGATAGTTCTCAAGTTCATCATATGCAATATATGTCATTTCGTAGGTCATTAAAGACCTAATAAGTTCTTTAAACAAAAAATTATTCAAGTCCTTTATTTCTTGTATTGTCATTATTTTTGGATCCTAAGATTTTGGAAGAGATCTTAGTATTTTGTTAACAAGTATAAAATTAGAAAAATATTTACCAAGACTTTTTAAATTATTGATGACATCTGTAAATCAGGTATACATGTCTCAAGTGGTTTCACTTAATTTCATTCGAAACAATTCAAAACTATGTATCAAAAGATTAATTTTAAAATCTTTAACTCTACTTGTGCCTTCATGTGTAATTTTAAGAATGTGTCAAATGTTATATGCAATTTCACAAATCAAAACTTGATTAAATTTATTTTTTTCCAAAGCATAAAATAAAGTATTTGTAGCTTTTGTATTCAAAGAAAAAGTATTCTTCTCCAAATCATTCCATTCATTCATTGGTTTGGAAGACTTTTGAAAATTATTTTTGATAAAATTTTATAAATTCAAATCCATAGAAAGCAAGAAAACTCTCATTCAAGTTTTCCAATATATGTAGTATATCTCATTGAACAAAGGAGGTTGAAAGATAGAATGACCCTCTTGAAAGCTGAAAAAAGCCATCGCTCTCGAGTGTTAAATAAAAAAAAAACAAACATGACTTTGATACCAACTATCAGGATAGAAATCGGTATTGGGGGGGAGGGTGTGTGTGAATTAGTGCATATGTAAAAACGACATTGATTTGAAGTTTCATATGATAAAACTATATCGAAAAGCCATTTAGACTAAAACATTTACAAGAGTAGTAATTAATAGGTAAAGCACTTGCAAAATAAGTAAACAAGCAGACAAAGAAAGGCACACCAATTTTATAGTAGTTCGGCTGTCATGACCTACGTCCACTCCTGATTCCTCTTCCGTCGAGGCCATCGACGTCCACTAATGATCTTCCTTCAATAGGTAAAGACCAACTACTCTCTTACAATCCTTTTCTCCTTTTCACATATTTAGAAGATAACCTTTACAAAGCCTCATACCTCTCTCAGTATGATTACAAGACTTTAAGTAGGAGAAGGAAGACACTTAGCACCTTTTCACAATTCTTCTAATCAGAATCACAGTCCTTTCTCCTCTAATTCATGCTCTTCAAGCAGGAATAGCTAGGGTATTTATAGACCCAAATGACTTCAAAAATGGAGCCACAAAAGGTCTCATCCTAGGTTTCCCGGATCCTGGTATTACTATCGCTTGCAACATTAACACTAAACGGTACCACCGCCCAATCTGGTGGTACCACTACCTGACACTGGACAATACCATCGCTTGACACAGTCTTAGAGATTGTCTCGGAAACTAAGCCACTAGCAGTTCCACCGCTTGACCCACCTTTTAGGTTACTGATTGGGTCTTTCTCTTAGTCCAAAATAGTTCCAACTTAGTCCCAATGTGCCCCTAATTGAGTTAACCTAATTACATTCAAAACTAACTCAATTGGCCTCTAAATTATTTTGATCTAGATAAATTATTATAAGTATGAATCTTATATTGTTTAGTATGTCATTGGTCCATCGACGCTTCTATGATCCTTTGGCGCATTGTCCTCTCTTGCGGCTTGTTACCCAATCAACATGTTGACCCCGCAACTCCGATCTCCTAGGCGCAATGTTCACTCTTCTTGGCCCAATGCCCGAACTCATGGCACGAAGCCTTCTGCCGATAAGTCGATCGATCCTTCGGCTTGATTCCTGACCCAACATCTGATTCCTTCTACTTTAATCAATTTGCCTCTCCTTGATCGAAGCTAGTCTTGCGTCACTCAAAACATAGATTAGATCATAAATCTATCAATTGGTTTCATTATCAAAATCTGAAATTCAACAACTATTTTATAAAATTTTTAATTTTATGATTAGTTAACTAATCAAAGGATTAATATCTATAAATCTATATTTTTTTTCTCAAAAGCCACCTTTAAAGTTACTTCTACAACTATTTACAAGTGATTTAATATAAGAGAAGGTAAGTATTCTTTTAAATATCTTACGACTTATATGTCTCCTAGAAGGCTTCCTATTTCCTCATATGATTATAGTATTCATCAATCTCTTCTAAATTAAGTCTTTGAAATAGTTCTTTTTTATCTCAAAATAGGTGGGCTGTGCTAGTTAATTTTGTTATTCATTCCATGCTTTTAAATTTCTTAAATGTTATTTGGCTGCTTGAAACTACTCTTGACAAGTTCAATCATATCATTAGAAATTTTATTTGACAAAAAGATTATCATTCTAGGGTATACACTTACTCTATTGGGAGATTGTTACTTCTTATCAAAGCTAAATAAAGATCTATCCTTCCTCAGCATATCAACCCTCTTCATAAATTGATTGCAGTTGGAAGCTCTTTCTTAATTCCTTTGAATGCTTTAGAGGGGTTTCTTTAAACACATTAGCAATTATTTTCCTATTAATCTTTGTTTTTCTATCTGAAAGAAACTTACTTTTTGTAACGTGAACATACTGACATATTTATAAATTGGTGACTTAATTTTAAATTCTTCTTAGAATGTTCATTTTGTTAATGATTGTTTTGGCTCCCATTATGCTAACCTAGTTAAGGTTGAGCTACTACTAAATGAATGTGATTGCCTGATAGTAAAGGTTGAGCTACTACTAAATCTCTCTTTTTTCTTTCAATCCAAAAATGTAGTGGTCCCTATGGATAGAAACATAAGGCATTATTTGTAGAAACTTCCAGCTTTGCCTTGAGTTCATATTTTTTGCTAGAAATTTTTGCACTGTCATCTCCTTATCATAGATAGGCTCCATGCTCTTCATATTAGCCCTTTGTCTACCTGCCCATTGTGTCATAACAGTCAGAAACCTTGCTCCACTTGTTTTTACATTATGATTATGTTTTACACTTTTGAAACTCTATATAATCTAAATTAGATTTTAATTTTATCTATCTTATTTATTGGGTAAATGGTGACTGGCTTTTTAAGAATGAGCCTAGTTCTTTGAAAACTTCTATTTGTATCAAATCTTTAATTGCTACTTCCTTTCAGCTTTTATCGAAGCTCATAATAATACTATTTTTAACTCTTCTAAAATAAGCCTTTTGTATATTTGCTACTACCATGATGACTGCTGCATCTATTATTCGTAAGAGCTATAGGGAGATATATCAACTCCCACTTATATGGGAGAAACCTAACGCTAGTTGTTTCAAGCTCAATAATGATAGTTCTTGAAACCATCTTGAGGATGGGGGCTATGGTTTTGTTATTAAAGGATCTAATGGTTTCTATGTTTTGGCTAGTTATAGATTTATATTGAATAAGAACCTCCTATATTGTGAAGTGACTACAATTTTGGAAGAACTTAATGCTGCCAAGCACAAGGGAATTTAATGTATTATTGTGAAATTGACTCCTAAGTCTTAGTGGATCTACTTATAAAAGAAATTTTTTAATCGTGAAGCATCTTAAATATCATTTGTAGCATCTTGTATATAATTCACTCTTTTGAGACTTTCACTATTAAACATATTTATTATAAAGACAACAAGATTGCTAATTAGTTGGGAAACTTTGCCAAATCCAATAGAACCACTATTTGTTGGAATAATTTTTTTTCCATCAAAACTCTCATATCTTTTAAGCTCTGATAATATTGAAACTACTTGCATTAGGCATATGAAGCAATAAATTATTTTATCAAAAAAATTAAATGTTGCTATAGGATTTAGTTGCTTATCTTAACTTTGCAAGATGTAGAATAGATAGAAAATACCTCTAGAACTTATCAATTTCTAGATCATGCACTTGTTTCTTAGTCATCTAAGAAGTAAAATTCTATCAAAATATCTATAACTAAAGTAAAATATATTGTTACAAATGCATGTTATACATAGGAAATTTGGATAAAGTACATTTTAAAAATCTATGGACTTTGCTTGAAAAGTATCCCTATAAAATACGATAACACTAGTGTAATTTACTTGATAGAAAAATTATATTCGACATTCTCGAACCAAGCATATTGATATTAGATTTCTTTTTATCAGTGATCATATTAGCAATCATAATATATCATTATATTTTATTAATACAAAATATTAATCGATAGATTTTTTACAAAATCCCTTAGTGAAGAATAATTTAGCTTTGTTATAAGGGAACTAGACCTATTAAATTTCTCTGAATAATAGTACATGATCTTAATTAGGATGTTAGGTTAAAAAAAGGGTGAAAAATAATATCTTGAAATTTTTGATGGATATTTTTAGACTTTATTTTAACATTTTATACTATCACCACCTAAGTAGTAGATAACGAAGGGAGAAATAACTAATGATTTGCTTATGTCACTATTTTGCCTTAGTTTATGTGCTAATGGAGAGAAGTAATTTATATTTTGACAGGATTTTTTGTGGTTATACAACTCATATTTATGAAAAAAATGATTAACTTGTATTTTAACCTTTAATTGACATTATACATTGATAATGGTTGAATATTTTTTATGATTAAAACTTGAGACTTGATTGTACTTTGGTATTTGGCCTTGAAATGATTAAATAATACTATTGATAAATTTAATTTTTTTCAATTTAAATTCAAGACAAACATTTAAATGGATATATGTTTTTTTCTATTTTAAATTTAAGTTCATCATAACTTAATTAAGATGACATGTAGACATTAAGAGTGTTGTTAAAACCCTTTTATCAATCAATGATTATTGAATTTTAAATTTTGATGATGAAATTAATTAATAAATTTGATAAACTAATATATTGTTAAAATAAATAACTCAAGAAATACTTGACCATAGACTCGGACCACCGAAAGACAAATATCGAGCTAGGAAGTTAGACATTGTGCAAGAAGATTATTGAGTCAGAAATTAGACATTGAGCCGAATGATTGGTCGATGTGTCGGAGAACAAACTTTATACTATAGGTTTGGACATCGTGTTAGAAGGAACGGATATTATGCTAGAAGATCAAATAATGTACCGAAAGGGTGAACAACAAACTGAAAGCTTCGAAGAAATACCAAATGAGAGATTGATGAGTCAAAGTCTTGGTTAAGATTACTTTTGGACCAATTTAAGTCAGTATTAGTCTGAATTAGAGTCCAAGTTTGTAGCAACCATTAGGCTTAGGTTTGGATTAAAATTGAACTTGTTAGAAAGCCAAACACATGGATGAAACTACCTAAGAGTTACGGTACTGCTAGGGCTAAGCGATAGTACTACTTGAGTTACTCAACATATTGTTTGTGTGTTATCAACAATTATGACAATGGTATCACTTAGAGTTTAGTATTATTGTGGTTGAATCATAAAGTTTAGTTTTGCGATTGTATCAAAAGTTGTGATAGTAATACTGTCTTGAGTCAGTGAGTATCGATTGTACCTTAAAATTTTGATAATATATTTTTTTGACTTTATTTTTAAAGCTCTTTGAGGTTATAAAGCTTAATAGAGCATCCATTCGTAAGTATTTAAAGTATTATGAATTTCTCTTTGAGTATTATTTGTGTCTTTTCCTATTGAGTTTAGTTATAATATTAAGTTATAAGAGATAAGAGATGTCTTATAAACGATTGAGTGAATGTTTTCTCTTGAGCTTGGAAAAAATAAGTTATAATAAGGATAGTTGATCCTTATCCATTGGAAGAAAGATCAATAGTAAAAATTAGTGGTATCAAGGGAAGAGAAATTGGGTGTGGATATATGTCAAGAAGACTGAACCACTATAAATCGGTTTATATATTTTTTTTACTTGTCACTTTTTGATCAATATTATTTATTTATTATCACTCACTTTACTCAAAATTATACTCAATGCTTACTTAATCATATTTTCAATATATTTTTTAATCAAAATTTAAGATTAATTAAAATTTATTATAATATTAATTTATCCACTCTCAATATTATTAAAATCCTAATAATATATTTTCTCTCATGACAACCAGTATCACCATCTAAATCATGGAACCAAAACTATTGATATTTATATTACTATACATTTAGGCCCACTTATATTGATATGTTGAGTCGTTCAGTCTTGGTCCAAATCCCATCCGTGTAATTTAACCCATATATAAGGTAGGTCTATCAAGGTTGGTCAGCACTCGTCGAGTATGATTTGCCCGGTTCAACTTATTGTTAGATATAAGACAAAAGTTGTACTGTACTAGCCCAAGCCTTTCAATATCAAGTTATGTTCGCTTGTACACTCAGCCTACATCACTTACATCGCCTAGCAAATCATCAATGATCGAGTCAAACAAAATGCTTCATCGACATCATTTTGTCCATGCTTTTGATCCGTCGGATTTAAAAAATTTGACTGCATTAGTTGAAGGTAACGGAGGGTTTGTTTTTCACATCAGAAGGAATTAGATCAAGAATAAATAATCTAACATCCAATTAAAATGAATAATAATTTAAAATATTATAAAATTAAACCAGAAGTTGATAAGGAGGTACTTGCCTTCCAAAAACCCATATGCACTTTTGATCAAATTTGGCTGAAAGGTCTTCCAAACTACCCTGGAGAGGTATATGGTTGACTTGACTTGAGATGTGCCATCATAAAAGAGACGCAAATTTAGCTTACCTTATGTGAAGATCTATAATACTGTAGAAGAAAATATCATTCTTATGAACAAAGGTCACGCAGATGGTTTTCATGCTGAAAGCGTCAACACAGAACCATGGGAGGACCAAAAAAGTGTGCATGCAATGAGCATCATTATCACATTCTCCTAAGAAATCTAGAGAATTATCTATCGGTACCGTTTAACGCTCAAGTACTTCTTCCCTCTTTCTTTGGAAACAAAAAAGCGTTATAATATCATTGGAGGAGTACCACCATGCAGGTCTTTCGCTTCTTTTCACATGATCCGGGTTCTTTAAAGAAGCCATTATTGAAGCTGATAAGGTCGACTTTATTTATAAAGTCCAGTCACAAAAGCTTTTTCTTTCCTCTTTTGGTAAGACCCGTTCACGAAGCAGAGTACACTCCGGATGGTTTTTTATGCATAAAATTTTATATTTTTTCTTTCCATAATGTTGATCTCTTACTGATAGCCCACATGAAACTACAAAGATGATCCGACTTTATATTGGGTCAAGATGAATGCAGAGTCAAACTCACCGATCTTGGTCCAAACCAATTGGATCCAACTCATTTAAAATGAACCATTGGGTCGGTTTTGCACGTCATCTCTACCCAACCTGATCTCGTAAGCTATGAAATCATATATCTCTTTATGCATGAAGAAATGACAATAGTTTTAACTGCACAAAATAAATGTTGGTTTGATTTATAGAAAGTCGACGTCTCAAATGGGATTCCGAATCTTGGTCATTTAGTCGCACCTGGAGAATATTAATCATCAGCAAAACTCTTCTCCATGTAAGTTTAAGAATGACCAAGTCGGCTGGAATTAATGTCACAAAAGCTATTCTTCTTTAACATTATAAAATGACTCCAGCTGGCAAAAGGAATATGCTGAACTTGATAAGATCAGCTGACTTGACTCAGAAATCTCCTGCTACACAAGTTTTTCTTGTGCTTCTGATATGAAGCAGATTTCTCCAAATTATAAAATGACTCCACTTTACGCTTTAACAAATGAAGAGTGATCAGCGATGATTGAAAGGAATGGTCTGCGGAGGGGACAGTATGAGAACGGGTGATAACATCCAGCTTTAACCCCGCTGGTGAGCATGCTCGAGACCCAAATGTGTACCGCGCGGTTCCCGATAGTTCACATCTATCTCATACATTTATATAAGGGGGCCCTTTGGTTGCTCGCAGTGCAACATCCTCCTCCAGATTAGCTAGACTGCAATTATGGCATACCAGCTGCACAACCGGCGGCTCCTCTCCCCCACTCTCCTACTGCTGCTCTCTCTTCATCTTGTCTCAGCGACAGCTTCACTCGGATCACAAGCGAGAACCCTGCTCCACTGGAAGTCCACCCTTCACGGCCGGCAATTCCTTGAATCCTGGAATCTCAGCTCTAATCCGTGCAATTGGACTGGAGTTACATGCAACCTTAGTCACAGAGTCCGCCCCGTCGTCACCGACATATCCCTGCAGAGTATGAGCTTGCAAGGGCCACTCGATGTTCTCAACTTCTCATCGCTGAGATCACTCGTCGGTCTCAACCTCTCCTACAACCAGCTCGACGGCGTCATTCCTCCGACCATCTCGGCTCTCTCCATCCTTGTATCTCTTGATCTCACAGGCAACCGGTTCACGGGCAAACTCCCCGTCGAGATCGGCTCCATGAAGGCGCTCCAGTTCCTATATCTCAATAAGAATCAATTCAGTGGTTCTGTGCCTCCATCCTTGGGCAATCTTACCGGACTTCTGCAGTTGCACCTACGAGATAATCAACTTACAGGTTTCATACCTCAGGAGCTTGGAAGACTTCAGAAGTTGATGCATCTTACACTTGGGAAGAACCAACTATCTGGCTTCATCCCTCCCAGTTTAGGGAACTTGACGAACCTATACCAGTTGTCTCTCTATCAAAATCATCTCTCGGGATCCATCCCCAGGGAATTAGGAAATCTAGTAAACCTTGTGCAAGTTGGGCTCTTCAATAATAGTCTAACAGGTCCTATCCCTTTCTTTATGGGAAGAAATCAAACTAAATTAGAGAGACTTTATCTTGGGGTTAATGAATTGTCAGGCTTTATCCCTCCGGAAATAGGAAATCTAAATGAGTTAACCGAAATTTTTCTGCCCGACAACCAAATCTCCGGGCCGATACCATCCACTTTCGGAAACCTGACCCAGCTCATGGATATGGATCTCCATGACAACCAGCTTTTCGGTTCAATCCCTCCATCGCTCGGTAACTTAAGGAACCTCACTAAGCTAAGCTTGTTCAATAATCGGTTGTCTGGTCGATTGCCTGACGAGTTAAACAACATCACAGGTTTTACATCGCTTCTTTTGTCAGACAACTTCTTCTCCGGTGACTTGCCTTCAAACATATGCAAAGGAAGAACCCTACAGTATCTCTCACTGAGCAACAACAGCTTCAGAGGTCAACTCCCCGGGACCTTAAAGAACTGTACGGGATTGATCAGAGTCCGTCTCGAGCAAAACCAACTCACGGGGGATATATCACAACATCTTGGAGTGTATCCACATCTTTCTTACATGGATTTAAGCTTCAATCGGCTGTCAGGCGCACTCTCACCGGACTGGGGAAGATGGGACAATCTCACCTTCCTGGCAATCTCAAATAACAACATCACCGGAGCCATTCCACCAGAATTCGGCAAGCTAAAAGAACTACGGGAACTGGACCTTTCTTCCAACTACATACAGGGGGAGATTCCAAAGAGCTTGGGCAGGTTACCTCATCTCTACAAACTGAACCTGAGCTGCAATCGACTCGGCGGAGAGGTACGAATAGAGTTTGGAAGGTTGCCCGACCTTGAAATCCTTGATCTATCAGTTAACAGATTGACAGGAAGAATACCCTATCAAATAGGCAATTGTCTCAAGCTCCGCTCGCTGAAGCTTAATGGCAACAAGTTCCGCGGAGGAATTCCTGCGGAGATCAGCAGCCTGGAGTACCTTCAAGACGCATTGGACATCAGCCACAACTCACTAACGGGTGAGATACCCTCACAGTTCAGCAAATTTACGATGCTGCAAATTCTGAATCTTTCACATAATAATTTGTCCGGTGGTCTTCCATCTTCCTTGAGTGCTATGATCAGCTTATTAATCATTGATGTATCATATAATGAATTGGAGGGGGCTGTGCCTGAGAGCCGAGTCTTCCGGAAAGCTCCAGCGAAGTGGTTTGTCCACAACAAAGGTCTGTGTGGGGTCGTCAAAGGCCTGCCTCCATGTGTTTCTCATACTGCAAGGAGAGATGATGGAAGCAAGCACCACAGAGCAATTATCTCGGCTATCATTGCCGCCGTGGTCGTCTTATTCATCTTACTCCTTTTTCTGGGAGCGTTTTCACTGTTCCAGAAGACCAAGAAACATTCCATGCCTTGCGAAAATAATGGTAACAAAGAAGGCACTGCATTCTGTGTATTTAACTTTGATGGAAGATATGCATACAAGGATATCGTTGCAGCCACAGAGGATTTTAATGCAAAATACTGTATCGGAAGTGGGGCATATGGCAGCGTTTACAGAGCAGAATTAGCAAGCGGGCAGATGCTAGCAGTGAAGAAAATTCACCAGCAGGAAGACGAAACTGCATCGAATGAGCAATCCTTTCAAAACGAGATACATACTCTTACTCAAATTCGACATCGAAATATCGTCAAGTTCTACGGGTACTGCTCCTCTGCTCGACACAAGTTTCTGGTGTACGAGTACATGGAGAGAGGAAGTTTGGGATCCCTCCTCAGAAGCGAAGCAGCAGCTGCTGAACTGGACTGGGTGAAGAGGGTGAACATTGTCAAAGATGTGGCTCGTGCTGTGTCCTACATGCATCATGATTGCGATCCGCCCATTGTTCATCGAGATATAACCACCAACAATATTCTGCTCGATTCAGAACTCAAGGCTTGTGTTTCTGACTTCGGTATTGCTCGACTCCTGAAGCCAGATTCATCAAATTGGAGCGTGCTTGCCGGTACATATGGTTACTTGGCACCGGGTAAGTTTTTCCCCTGACGTCATATAGTATTACAGATTTTGCAAGTAAAGTCCATCAGCTTGTAGCTCATTTACATGAATTATTCATCAATCTAGAAGAAGTAAACAGCAGTCGATTTACTGTAGATTTAGTTATTCATCAATCAAGGCGCAAAGTAGCCTAACATAGCTGTCTTTTGGAGATCCTTCTACGATAAAAGGTTTTCTCAGTTATCGGTTGTTGTTTGCAGAGCTTGCTTATGCTATGAGAGTGACCACCAAATGCGATGTGTACAGTTTTGGAGTGGTCACGCTTGAGCTGCTAATAGGAGCACATCGGGAAGAACTCGATTCCTTTCTGTCATTGCCTTCGTCGCCTAAAAACACGCTTGTGAGAGATGTATTAGACCAGCGTCCATCACTTCCTACGACGGAGGTTGCAGACGAGGTAGCTGCAGTTTTGAGGTTGGCACTTTGCTGCGTGGAACATGACCCAGAGTCACGCCCGACAATGAAGCAGGTCTTTGGAACCCTATCGACTCGCAACACACCGCTAAGTCTCCCTTCTCTCGATGTGCTCAAGCTTTCTGACTTGGTGAATGCTAAAATATGATCGACTATATGGACTCCGTTCTCTGGCTGTGCCATCAAGTCATCAAGTAGACTAAATTAGGGGTTGTTGTCCTCGTCATATGACCATGCATTTTTTTGTAAAATGAAGCTGATGCTGTAGTGGAGGCATGTGGTAACGACCTGCCCATTCTGTACTGAATAATTTCAATTCGTAGAAACAGACTGACAGATTGAGAAAGTACTGAAGGTGTTTAGTGGGTAAATGCATGCTGCGACCAACATGATGCTGTTGACTCGAATTGACGTCACTCTCAGAAGTACCATCATCTTACCTTTCGTGAAGCTGTGAGGCATACAATGACTGCTTCCAAGGCAAGGAGCCATTAGAGGAGGGAAAGAAATGGGAGATGAATTGTATGGTTGTTAAATCACTATAACAAATCTAGTGACGTAGAGTTGCCCCGTGTTATTCGATTACTTTTCCTGTCAATCACGTCCTTTTCTTCTTTCAATAAAGAAACAAGTATGTGTGTAACGTACCTTTTTCTTTGTTGAATATAAAGCGGGTTCAAAAGAAGAGTTTACTAAATCTAAGAAACTCGGATTGTCAAGTATCGTGACACCCATTGTTGGTAGGTTGATTAAAGATATGATTCACATTATATGATATGACACTACTTGACTAGAGAGTACATATCACACAAGTATAGACAATCTATAGGCCTCCTTTATAGGTAGGTGGAGAAAGAAGATTAACCAAAAGGATAATCTCACATCACAGAATTGAAAAAGCCAAGTTGGTTTGATCTATAATTTAGAAGTTTAATTTTTTTGGTTAAATTGATGTATATTAATTTTGATCAATTTAATTTAAACTCATCAATAATATACTTCTTAATGGTATTAGAACTAGTGTAACAACTCCATCCTTGCGGAAAGTCAAGGATGATACGATGCTACAATCTTATATTTTCATATTAGAATGTAAGGTTAAAACTAGAATAAATAACTTATATATAACATTTATCATATAAGTCAACCAATAATCAATTCACCCCTTAAGGTATTCATAATCTGTTCAATATATTAATTACATAATTTAATCAATAATGGATCTATCATGCTTTTGTGGCACATCTAAAAATTAAAAGATAATCATATGAGCAAACTACAACTTAGTAAGAACCATGACTTACATGCTAATAAAAATTTGTCATAAATAAATAATAAATTATTTAAATAATAATTTTTTATGTATTTAATACAAGCTTTCAAAATATGCATGGATATCAAATATTTTCTTCATGCTCATATAGTATACAAAGACTTCAAATTTATTTATTTTCCAAAATCATGATTTATTAATGTAAAATACTTCAATACTTTTTAGAACTACATACATATATTTCAAATCATAGTTTAATAATAATATTTTTAAGGTGTTAGCTAGTTTAGTTGGTAAAGATTTTGATAATATATTATAAGATTTTAGGCTTGAATCTTGCCTTCATCATTTATATAACATTAATAGCTATGAAAATATTATATTCTTATGATAAGGTCTAAAACGATGTTTAATTTTCATGGTATAGATAACTCATCTCCTTATGTTAGAGCACAAAATAAATTAATTTTTAAAATATATTCCCAATATATAACTCCAGGATTTAGATCAAAGTCATACTCACTAAATAAATGTTATGTTATGAAAAATAACATATCAATTTTTTTTTTATAAAACTAAGTTTAAATAAATTCATTTTCATATCATCTCAAAACTTACGCAATCATATTTTTCAATCATTTTTAAACATAATACTGTGCAAACACTTTCATATAAAGATAAATTAAAAATATTTATAAACAACATAACTATTAAAACCATATACTTTTCCAAATTTTCAACATCTAAATTCTTTTACAATACTTTTGAATAATAAAAGAACTTTTAAATTATGTAAATCATATGTATTTAAAAATCCTAAATACATGCAATAATACTTACTCTAATCGCATAACCTTGGCACAAGCATATAATTCTAATACCTCCTTTTATTTCCTTTTTTATTAACATCATAATTTTTCATTATTTTATTTTCTTCATGATATAAATATCAAATTAACTAAGAACTTTAGGATTTATCAATCTATAATCCAAAACACAAATCTTATTAATAATATATCAGAGAATTTAAAATTATAGCTTATATAATTTTTCTGAACTTAATCTAAATTCATCTAATACCCAATCGAATGCTCAATATATTTTCTCTATTTTTGTTCTATTTTTCTATTCTCCTTTTCTTTCATTCTCTCTTGTGCTTCTTTCTCCTATGCATGAACCTTTCTTTTTGTTTTTTACTTACTTCCATCTTCTCTCTCTTCCTTCCCCCCTCTCTTTATTGGGAAATCCAAATTAACATCATATATGCAATAAAAGAACAAAAAATAAAATCTCCTGTAAAAAAGAGAAGGTTTTATTATCATACGAAGATTAATGCATAAAAACCTATAAAATCGAAAAACTATACGTATAAGAAAGATGTGTTACTTAGGGAGATCGTATATCCCTAAAAAATTATAGATCTATTGGAGAGGATGAAGGAAGTCAACTATCCTCCTCTCTAGTAGTAATCCACATGGCAAAGGTTGCGAAGACACTCTTCAAATCGTTGCACAATCCTCCTTTGCACGCGTATCACATAATCAAGAAGGGGCCAACCCTTTTTGCTATCCACATGCCCCAAACTAGGTTGGCGGTTGAGGAGGAGAGGCGGAGAGGAGAATAGAATGTGGTGTTGAATCTCGGAGATGATAAAATCAATTGATAAATTATTGATTTAATCTATATGTTGAGAAAAGTGTGTCGGATTAACTACGATAACGAATAAGGCATAAAGCAAGCATAGTGCCAGAATCAAAGAACGAATGATTCGTTGAGAATTCGAGAGCTCGTTGAGAATCTGAAAGTTCGTCTAGAGTGTTGCTAGAATTTACCAAGAGTTCGTCGGGAACTTGCCGAAATATACATCAGAAGTTCATTGGAAGTTTGCTGAGATGTACGTCAAGAGTCCAAAAGTTTGTCGGAAGTTCGCCAGAGCTCGCTGAGAAGATCGAAGCTCACCAAAGAAGCTTATTGGAACTCGGCAAAAAGATCGTCGAGAGTTCAAGAGCTTGCTAAGAATCCATTGGAAGATCATCGAGAGTCCGTCGGAACTCCGTAGGAAGATCGCCAGAAGAACCTTTGACCTATCGGACTTACTTACTTTAGTAGATGTCTTAATTATCATAATTAGGGTGTAATTAGAGTTAGGTTTGGGAGGTAATCCCACTAACTCAATTAGGGGCCAACTGGTCCTATATCCAGATTGATTTGGGCTAGATTCTTCGCCCAAACAATGTTGCTGAACCATGTTTGGCAGTGGCACTATCAGAACTGGACGATGGAACTGCCGAGGGCTTAGTCTCTCAGGTGTTTGGGCGGTGGTATCACCCAGGTCCAATAGCCAAGACTTTGTCTGGTAGTAGTACCACCAGATTGGGCGGTGGTATCATCCAGTGTCAGAGTCCACTAGCGGTGGTACCGCCAGGTACAAGCAGTGGTACCGCCAATATCTCAGAAATCCAAGATAAAACCTTTTTTAGCTTCATTTTTTAAGTCATTTGAGGCCTATAAATATCCTTTACTTCTTAGCTTGTTGGATACAAAGAAGTGAAAAAAGAACTAAGATTATAATGAAATCGCTGCTTGTAATCTTAAGAGTTCACCTCTACCGATTCTAAGTATTAGAAACTTGTATAAGGAAAGTGAGCAACTTGTAAAGAGTTCTGTAAATGAGTGATTGATCTTTGCCCTTGAAGAAATATCAATAGTAGAAGCCGATGACCTCATCAAAGGGAGTATCGGGAGTGGACATAGGTCGAATGACTGAACCACTATAAATCAGTGTGTTCTTTCCTTAGTGTGCACTTCTCTTCCTTACTGCTTAGTTGCATTCTATTTTTGCCTAACTGCAACTGCTCAACTTTTTCTCTACTCACTTACAAATGTTTTTAAAATTAAACGTCTTTGCTGAAATATGTTTTTATTAAATGAGACTTTTCACCAAAATGGTTTTTTCGAAATTGATATTTATAACTACTCTACTGCACTAATTCAACACCCCCTCTTAGTATCAAACTTGATCCTAATAATTGGTATTAGAGCAAGGTCACTCTTGATTTTGTTTGAAACCTATGAGATATGACATTTGCCAACAATCAAGAGGGTCATTCAATCACACGTCCACCCATGTTCAATGGGATGGATTACACGTATTGAAAAACTAGGATAAATTTTTTTTTATTTCTATGGATTTTGAGTTATGGAACATTGTCGAAAATAGATTTCAAAAGTTTTCTCTTCCAATGAACGATTGGAATGAATTGGAGAAGAAGATTTTCTCTTTAAATGCCAATGCTATGAATGTCTTGTTTTGTGCTTTAGATAAGAATGAATTCAATCAAGTTTTTTTTTGTGAAATGACTTATGACATTTGGCATATATTTGAAATCATACACGAAGGCATTAGTAGAGTAAAGAAGTCTAAAATCAATCTTTTAGTTCATAGTTATGAATTGTTTCGAATGAAACCAAGCGAGACCATTGGAGACATATATACTTAGTTTATGAATATCATCAATGGTTTAAAAGCTCTTGGTAAAAGTTTTTCTAACTTTGAACTTATTAATAAGATATTAAGATCCCTTCAAAAGAGTTGAGACATTAAAGTAACAACTATTCAAGAAGCCAAGGATTTGAACAACTTCTCCCTCAAAGAATTTATTGGGTCTCTAATAACCTACGAAATGACTTGCAATGTGCATGAAGAACTTGAGAACAATCTTCCAAAAAACAAGAAGGATTTGACACTTAGAACTCATAAATACCAGTTGAGAAAAAGCTCAAGTGATGAGGACAATGATAATAACTTGGCACTATTAACAAAAAAATTTAAAATTTTCATAAAAAGAAACAAATCTAAAAATAATACTAAAAACAAAATTAAACTCAAAAAAGAACAAATTATTTGCTACGAATGCAAGAAGCTTGGACACTTTAAAAGTGAATGTTCCCAAGTGAAGAAGAAGTAACCGAAGAAGAAAAAAGTGCTCAAGGCTACATGGGACGATTCGAGCGCTTCCAAAGATGAGGAGCAAAACAACAAAAAGATTGCTAACTATGCGCTAATGATAATTGGTGATGAGGTAAGTAGTTATTTTGATGTAAATTTATCTTTTGATAAATTATTGAGTGCTTTTCATGATTTATTTAATGAATATAGATTAATTAGCAAAAAGTATAATTTATTGAAAAAGGATCATGTCTTTCTAAATAGTAAATTTAAAAAATTAAAAATTAAGCAAGACGATGATATATCGCCTCTATGCACCAAGTATGAACACTTATATACACTTAAAAAGGAAAACTTGCTACTAAATGAACTCTATGAAAGTTTAAGATTGGTAGCAAATCCTTGAACATGATCCTTACCAATAAGGGTCTGTTAGGATCGGAGAGGCACTAAGAGGGGGGTGGTGAATTAGTGCAACGGATTAAATTCGTAAGTTTGAAACCGATTTCGTAAATAATTAATTCGAACGAAAATTTCAATTTGATAAAAGATGACTTGATTGAAGTTACTTGAGTAAAGGTGATAAAAAAACTAAATGATTTGCAACCAAGTAAAAGAAATGATTCAGAAATTTAAACACTTACACATTCAAGAATGCCACGATATACAGTGGTTCGGTCAAGTGACCTACATCCACTTCCGAAGCCTTCTCCGATAAGGCTCCCAACTTCCACTAGCAATTCTTTTGAAGGAGAAGGATCCAACACCCCTCTTACAGCACTTTTACAAGAAGTTCACACTCTTACAGATTTTCCAAAGAGAAAAAAAAAGGTGAACATAAACTATTGAAAAATAAGACTTTTGTCAAGACTTTTGCTCAATTTCTAACTCTCAAAAGGGTGCCCTTTCAGCTGAAAAATGGGGGGTATTTATAGATCCAAAGAAGATTCAAATTTGAGCTCCAAATTTGAATTTTGTTTTGGGTTTCCTGGTGCTGATGGTGCCACCGCCTGTCAGGGGCGATGCTACCACCTGTTAGTTGTCAGAGTGATAGTGCACAAGCGGTTCCACCACCCAAGGTAGTGATGCTACCGCCACTGCCTTCTGGCGCTGGGCGGTGCTACCGCCCCAGGCTGGGCAGTACCACCGCTTGGCACTCACTTGGTGGGCGATTCCACCACCTGGCACAAGCGGTTCCATCGCTTGGCCCATTCAGCAAAGCTGAATGGGCCCTGTTTTAGGCCCAAATTGACCCAGTAAGAGTCCGATTGGCCCCTACTAGGTTTGAACAGAATTATTTCCAAATCCTTGCTCTAATTATGTGCCAATTATGAAATTAAACTATAATTCTAAGTGATTTAAACCGATATTTTTCAAGTCTTCTTCCAGCGAGCCTTACGACGAGATTCCGATGGACTTCTGATACTTCCTTCGGATTTTTTCCAGTGGACTCCTAGCATGCTCCTAGATTGTATGGTGAGCTCAACGAGTCTTCGGTAAGCTTCCGAACCTTCTCGGTAAACTCCGCGAACCTTCGATGATCCTTGCGGCGAACTTTCGAAAACTTCAGTAAGTCCCTGATTCGATCTCGGTTGGTTCCGGCAACACTTCCGACGATCCTTCGGACTTCCGATGAACTCTTGAACTCCCGACGGACTTGATCTCGGTAAATCGCTTTATGTTTCCATCCCATCGTAGTTAATCCTACACACTTATCTTGACAATGTAGATCAAAACAAATATTTCACCAATTGATTTCATCATCAAAATCTGAGATTCAACAATCTCCTCCTTTTTGATGATGACAATCAATTGATGATGGAGTTACTCTTAACTCCTCTTATCTATATGCCATATCATGAGAAAGTAAAAACACTTGAATTCAATCTTTTGAATTCAAGCCAAAATCGATAAATTTTATCTAACATCAAGCTTAATAAGCAAGCTTAAGCATAAATATGAAAACTTCGTATTTTAACCAATATCAAAGTATTACACTTATAATGACAAGAATTATTAATTCAAGGATTAAGTGATATCCAAAAGAGTGTTCAATATTAAGGCATGATATCAAATGAAGAAATCACTTATCTTAAGGAATTTACATTTTAAGCATTTGCGATGCGATACAATTAATTCATTTTAAGCATTTACTTCATCATAGCAACATTTTCTCCATCATAGCAATTTTATATTTTTCTCCCCCTTTGTTATCAACAAAAGGAGGTGAAGTAGCCACCACAAGATATTATACTACAAAAAATGAGTGGTCAATTATCAAGCATATGATAAATGAGTTTAACATAATGCAAAATATGTCATCCTTGACGGAGAAATCTAAAAAACCTTTGGATCATTTTTATTCATGTTCATGAGATCCGAAAGAAAACATTTGAGTGTCAAAATGCTCATGAAAAATTCATACATGAAGAATATAACACTCATTTTTTGATTGAGAATTCACAGAATTGTGAAAGGATAGATCATTAAAGTTATTCATCAAGAATTTCATGTTTCAAGGTAAACTTCATGATAATGAGATGTCAAAACTCATAAAACTTCAATGAATGAAATATATCAATATCAAAATTTTGAAGGAAAAACTTCAACGAGTGAAATATTCTTGTAGTGATTCATAAGGAGGAAGTCATAAAACCTTGAATCATACCGATTAGTATAAGAATAAAAATCAAAAATGAATATTTAAGAATACCACTATTTAAAGAGGGAGAAAAAAAATATCATGATAGCTTTCATCAAGATTAAAATCAAAAGATAAAAATGAGAGCTCTATGATATAAAGATGTTATCAAAATACGAAAATATAATATCAATGTGAAACTATAAAGCTGAAAATTTAATCATTTCATCAAAAGTCATAAAAAAAGAATTCACCAATAGGAAGATCAAAGTGCCAAGATGATATTGTGAAGATGTCATTCAAAAATGAAGAGGTGATATTAAGATGATATAATCAAAATCAAAGTTGAAAATTTTTAGAAAAAAAACATACAATATCATGTATTAGAACAATTTAGCATGCCTAATTCTCTTCTAATGAAGTCAAATTATTCTTCATTTAGTGGTTTTGTGAAGATATCCACTAATTGATGTTTTGTATCAACAAATTCTAGAATGATATTATTATTATTGACATGATTACATATAAAGTGATGTCTTATGTCGATATGCTTAATTCTAGAGTGTTGAATAGTTGGTTAGATAAATAGCACTTGTATTATCACATTTTATGGGAATGTTATTTAAATGAATTCCATAATCTTTTAATGTATTTTTCATCGAAATGACTTGAGCACAACATGCACTTGCAGCTATGTATTCAGCTTCGGCTGTAGATAAAGCAACTGAGTTTTATTTTTTGGAAGTCCAAGAAACAAGTACATATCTTAAGAATTGACATATTCTAGATATACTTTTTCTATCTATTCTATATCCATCAAAATCGGCATCCGCATAAGCTATTAAATCAAAATTATTAGATTTTGGATACCATAATCCTATATTAGGAGTACCTTTAAGATATCTAAGAATTCTTTTAACGGCTTTAAGATGAGACAGCTTAGGATCAGCTTGAAATCTCACATAAAGTCCTATGCTAAATATGATATCTGGTCTAGTTGTGGTGAGATAGAGAAAGCTACCTATCATTCTCCTATATGTCTTTTTATCAAAATTTTCTCCACTTTCATTCAAATCTAACTTAGTGAAAGTACTCATAGGAGTATTTATGGCTTTTGAACCATCCATGTTAAATCTTTTTAACAATTCTAATGTATATTTGGATTGATTAAGGAATATGTCATTACCAAGTTGTTTAATTTGTAATCCAAGAAAGAAGGTTAATTCTCCCATTAGACTCATTTCAAATTCATGACTCATATACTTGGCAAAAGATTCATATAGTGATTCATCCAAAGAACCAAAAATAATATCATCAACATAAATTTGAACAATAAGAAAATTATTTTTAAAATGTTTGATAAACAATGTAGTATCAACCTTGCCTTTTGTAAAATTATTTGAGATAAGAAAGGAGCTAAGCCTTTCATACCAAGCTCTAGGAGCTTGTTTTAATCCATAGAGAGCTTTAGTTAATTTAAACACATGATTAGGAAGAAGAGAATTTTTGAATCCGGGAGGTTGTTCAACATATACTTCTTCGAAAATAAAACCATTAAAAAAAGCACTTTTGACATCCATTTGAAATAGTTTAAAATCATTACTACTAGCATAGGCAAAGAGCATTCTGATGGCTTCTAATCTTGCCACAGGAGCGAAGGTCTCTTCATAATCAATATATTTTTCTTGGTTGAAACTTTTGGCCACTAATCTAGCCTTATTTTTAACCATGATACCGTATTCATCTTGCTTGTTTCTAAAGACCCATTTAGTATCAATAACTAAATGGTCATTAGGTCTAAGAATAAGCTTCCATATCTCATTCCTCTCAAATTGATTTAACTCTTCTTGCATTGTGATGACCCAAGAATCATCTTTCAAGGCATCATCAATGCACTTTGGTTCAATTTGAGAAAGAAAAGCGGCATGGGCACAAAAATTTTTAAATGAAGAACGAGTTTGAATCCCTTTAAATGTATCTCCTATAATTAACTCCTTGGGATGGGTATCTGCATACTTTTATTCCTTGGGTAAAAAAATTTGGAAAGAAGATGCATCCAAGTTATCATTTTGAGGAGAGGGTTCGTTCAAATTCAAATCCTCAAAACCAAGATCATCATCAAAATCTTATTTCTTAAATTTAAAAAATTCATTAAAAACCACATGAATAAATTCTTCATAACTAAGGTTATTTTGTTGAAAACCCAAAAAGCTTTAGAAATAGAAGAGTAACCAAGAAAGATGACTTCATCGGATTTAGTATCAAATTTTTCTATGGCATCCTTTTCATTCAAGATAAAGCATTTGCAACAGAAAGCTTTAAAGTAAGAGACATTGGATTTTTTTATTATTCCATAATTCATATAGAGTCTTAGATAGAGATAGTCTTACTAGAACTCTATTCATGACATAGCAAGCTGTGTTCATGGCTTCGACCCAAAAAAATTTGGGTAAATTATATTCATTTAACATGGTTCTAGCCATTTCTTGTAAATTTCTATTTTTCCTTTCCACTGCTCCATTTTGTTGAGGATTCCTTGGAGTAGAGAAGTTATGGTTATATCCGTTTATTTCACAAAAATTTTGAAAGTCATGGTTTTGAAATTCACCACCGTGATCACTCCGAATTGATGAAATCATGAAACCTTTTTCATTTTGAGTAAGTTTACAAAATTTAGAGAAACATTTGAAACAATCACTTTTGTGAGTCAAGAAATAGGTCCAAGTGTATCTACTATAGTCATTCACAATTATGAATGCATATTTGCTACCTCCTAGGCTTGTTATGTCAATTAGTCCAAATAAGTCCAAATGGATCAATTGCAATGGTCTAGTGGTGCTAATTTAATTTTTTGGTTTGAAACTAGTTTTTATTTATTTTCCTAATTGACACACATCACATACTTTGTCCTTGACAAACTTCATATTGGGAATCCCTCGTACTAACTCTCTAGATGAAATCTTAGATATTAGTTTCATACTTGCATGGCCTAGTCTCCTATGCCAAAACCAAGCATCATCATTCAAAACCAAAAAATATATTTCATTATTTAGTTCATCAATATTAATGGTGTAAATATTATTTTATTTTAAAACAATCATGGATATGTCATTGTTTGTTTTTCAATGATGCAAACATTAGATTCAAATCTAACAACATAACCTTTATCGCATAATTGACTAATGCTTAAAAGATTATATTTTAAATCGTCAACTAGCAATACATCATCAATTAAAAAACTTGATTTGTTACCTATTGTTCCTTTGCTAATGATTTTACCCTTGTTGTTGTCTATGAAGGTGACATACCCTTCTTCTTTGCTAGTGAGCATAGAGAAATGAGATGGATCTTCGGTCATATGACTTGAGCATCCACTATCAAGATACCATCTCTTGCTCCTAGCTTGTGAGTTTGTCTACAAAAGAGGATGGTTTTTAGGTACCCATTTGATTTTGGGTGTCCCATAAATTGATCTACTTATTTTATAATTCGACATTGAATTGTTTATGGTTCCTTTAGGAACCCATATCAATCTTTGTGGACTAATTTTCTTAAATGGATATTTGTAAACATGTCCAGTTTTACTGCAAAAATTATATTTCAAATGGGGTGATACATGCAATATGGGTCCTTTAATGAAGGTGGTGGGATTTCGGTGAGATCCACTCACAAATCCAATTCCACTTCTATTTCCGACATGACTCTTGTTAGCAAGGATCATGTCCAAGCCCTTGCTACCAACCTTAAACTTGTTTATGGTCTCTTTGAGCAGCAAGTTCTCATTTTTTATTGCTTCTAAGTTTCAACACTTAGAGCATGGGGGTAGAGAACGAGTTTGGAGACTATTGAGCTTATTTTGTAATAAAGCATGCTCTTTCTTTAGTAAATTGAACTTCTTATTAATAGTTCTACATTCATCAAATAACTCATGAAAAGCGATAGAAAGTTCATCGAAAGATAATTCTTTATTAAATAACTCACTAACCCATTCTCCTAAGACCATTAGCGCGAAGTTGGCCTCCTCTTTATTGCTTGCTTCTTCAACCTCGGAGTCACTTGAATCATCCCATGTAGCCTTCAATGCTTTCTTCTTCTTTAGTTGCTTCTTCTTGGCTTGGGGGCATTCATATTTGAAGTGCCCCGGCTTCTTGCACTCGTAGCAAATGACTTGGCCTTTTTTATATTCAAGTTTATTTTTTGTGTCATTTTTAAATTTATTCTTTCTTATAAATTTTTAAAATTTTCAAGTTAAAAGTGCAATGTCATTGTCACTGTCCTCATCACTTGATGTTCCTTTCAAGTGGTCTTCTTGTGTTCTTAGTGCCATATCCTTCCTGTTCTTTGGAAGGGGGTTCTCAAGCTCTTCATGAGTATGGCACGTCATTTCGTAGGTCATTAGAGACCCAATAAGTTCTTCGAGAGGAAAAGTCTTAAGGTCTTTGGCCTCTTGAATGGCCGTAACTTTTGGATCCCAACTCTTTGGAAGGGATCTTAAACTCTTAGTTATAAGTTCAAAGTTAGAAAAACCTTTACCAAGTGCTTTGAGTCCATTAATGACATCCATAAAGCGGGTGTACATGTCTCCGATGGACTCACTTGGTTTCATTTGGAAAAGTTTGTAAGAATGCACAAGGATATTGATTTTGGACTCTTTCACTCGGCTAGTGCCTTCATGAGTGATCTTAAGAGTACACCAAATATCAAAAGCCAATTCACAAATCGATACACGATTAAATTTATTTTTGTCTAGTGCACAAAACAAGGCATTCATAGCCTTTGCGTTTAAAATAAAAACTTTCTTCTCTGACTTATTCCATTCACTCATCGGAAGAGAAGATTTTTGAAAATCATTCTCAACGATATTCTAAAGCTCAAAATCCATAGAAATAAGAAAGATCCTCATATGAGTCTTCCAATACGTATAATCCAACTCATTAAACATAGGCAGATGAGTAATAGAGTAACCCTCTTGCATGCCGGAATAGGCCATCTCTCTTGGGTTTTAAACCAAATATGAGAGTGAACCTTGCTCTGATACCAATTGTTAGGATCGGAGAGGCACTGAGAGGGGGGGTGAATTAGTGCAACGGATTAAAATCGTAAGTTTGAAACCGATTTCGTAAATAGTTAGTTCAAACAAAAATTTCGATTCGATGAAAGATGACTTGATTGAAGTTGCTTGAGTAAAAGTGATGAAAAACTAAATGATTTGCAGCCAAGTAAAATGAATGATTCAGAAATTTAAACACTTACATATTCAAGAACACCACGATGTATAGTGGTTCGGTCAAGTGACCTACATCCACTTCTGAAGCCTTCTCCGATAAGGCTCCCAACTTCCACTAGCAATCCTTTTGAAGGGGAAGGATCCAACACCCCTCTTACAACCCTTTTATAAGAAGTTCATACTCTTATAGATTTTTCAAAGAGAAAGGAGGTGAACACAAGCTATCGAAAAATAAGACTTTTGCCAAGAATTTTGCTCAATTTCTAACTCTCAAAAGGGTGCCCTTTCAGTTGAGAGAAAGGGGGGTATTTATAGATTCAAAGAGGATTTAAATTTGAGCTCTAAATTTGAATTTTGTTTGGGTTTCCCGATGCTAGTGGTGCCATCGCCTATCAGGGGCGGTGCTATCGCTTGTCAGTGCATAGGCGGTTCCACCGCCCAAGATAACGGTGCTACCACCGCTGCCTTCTGGCACTGGGTGGTGCTACCGCCCCAGGCTGGGTAGTACCATCGCCTGGCACTCGGCTGGTGGGCGGTTCCACCGCCTGGCCCATTCAACAAAGCTGAATGGGCCCTGTTTTAGGTCCAAATTGACCCAATAAGAGCTAGATTGGCCCCTACTAGGTTTGAATAGGATTATTTTCAAATTCTTGCCCTAATTACGTGCCAACTATGAAATTAAAATATAATTCTAAATGATTTAAACCGACATTCTTCAAGTCTTCTTCCGGCGAGCCTTACAACGAGGTTCCGATGGACTTCCGATACTTCTTTTGAATTTTTTCCGACGAACTCCCAACATGCTCTCAGATTGTATGGCGAGCTCAATGAGTCTTCAGCAGGCTTCCGAACCTTCTCGGTAAACTCCGTGAACCTTCGACAATCATTGCGGCGAACTTTCAAAAACTTTGGTAAGTCCCTGATTCGATCTTGGTTGGTTCCGACAACACTTCCGACGATCCTTCGGACTTCCGATAAATTCTTGAACTCCCAACGGACTTGACCTCAGTAAATCGCTTTATGTTTTCATCACATCGTAGTTAATCCTGCACACTTATCTTGACAATATAGATTAGAACACATATTTCACCAATTGATTTCATCATCAAAATCTGAGATTCAATAGGGTCACGTTCAAAAAAGAGATGGAATCAACTTTATGAGTAGCACTCACCAAAAGCCAACCATCTTTGTTAAAGGCCCAACCTTGCATGTTTCACCCCGTATCAAATGTAATTTTTATTGTAAACTTAGACATTATGCTCATAAATGTCTATTCAAGAAATATAATCTACACAAGTTAATTTGGATTCCTAAAGAAACAATAAAAGATTTTATGCAAAATGATAAGTTAGGTAGATCGATTTATAAGGCACCCAAAGTCAAATGAGTACCTAAAAAATCCTCTCTTCTTCTAGATATATCTACAATCACAAGCTAGAAGTGAAAATTGATACCTCGATGATGTATGATCATAATTAAGCTCATTAGCTAAAATAACAATGAAAGATTATCTCATTGATTGCCTAATGAATGAAACATATTGATTGTTTAAATATTAACTTATATCTTCATGACAAACTCATGTTTGGTTTTAAAATTGGATACTCATTTTTTGAAACATGAGCACACTTACATGAAACATACAACTTAAAATAAAACATATTATCATATTAAATCAAATTTTTGTTAGAAGATGTCTTGTAATGTGCTATATTTTTGGCTTGAAAATGGATGTTATCATACTTGAAAGCTATGGAATCATGCTTGATAATTTGTTTTATGAAATTTTGCCTTTACATCTTAAACTTTCATGATTGTCTCAATTTGATATTAAAAGACAAAGGCATGCTTACTTGAAATAAATCATAAAAAGGAAATGCATGATCTTGAAAACTTTTGTATCTCTAAAGATTTCGATTTTTGATGAATCCATGTGAATCTCTTGAATTGAATCTTTTGGAAAATGCCACATGCTTAATATGATTCAATTTAATGATCTTTATGACAAAATTTGCCTTCTCATCTTGAATGATGATATTTTTATTAAGGGCAAAAGCATGGTTATAAGAAGCAAATCGAATATAAAAACGAAATGCAATCCTCTAACTTAATCTTATCAATTTTTCTATAGGAAATTCATAAATCCATGCTTATCATATATGAATTTATTGAATGTGATTTTGAGGATGATTCCAGATTTGACAAATGCTTGATTTGTATTTATGACATAAGATACATTTTAAATATGAATTATGCTTTCAATCATGTTAAATGCATCAATCATGTTAAATACTTCAATCAATCTCCCTTAATTTATTTTGTTCTCCTATAATTCTTTTTTATTTATTAAAGAGGAAAACCTACCAAATGAATCATGAATTCATATGAAATGATACAAATGAATTGTTGAATCTCGGATTTTGATGACGAAGTCAATTGATGGTTATTTGATCTAATCCATTTCTGAGATAAGTGTGCAGGATTAACTATGATAGAGCAAATTACCAAAGTCAAGTTGCTGGAAGTTCAAGAGTCCACCAGAAGTTTGAAGGATCATCGGAAGTGCTGCCGGAGCCAACCGAGATGAAATCGGGGACTTGCCGAAGGTTTCGGAAGTTCGCCGGAAAGAACGTCGGAGGTTCGCAGAGATAACCGAGAAGGTTCGGAAGGGTACCAAAGACTCGTTGAACTCGCCATAGAATCCGGGAGCCTGCTGGGAGTCCGTCGGAAGAAATCCGAGGGAGTGTCGGAAGTCCGCCGGAAGATCGCCGGAAAGCTCTTCGGAAGATAACTTGATAGTGTGGGTTTAATTTGGCTTTAGAAGTTCATAGTTAGCACTTAATTAGGGTATAGACTAGGTGTTAATCCTATCTAGACCTATATTGGGCCAATTGGGCCTTTAGTGGGCTGTATTGGGCCAAAGGTTAGCCCATCTGATTTAGTAAGGGTCGGTGGCACCGCCGGACCAAAGGTGGCACCGCCGGACCAAAGCAGTAGCACCGCCGGACCAGCGGTAGCATCGCTGATTGACCGAACCAGTGGTAGTATCGCTTCAGCGGTGTACTACCGCTCGACAGTGGTTGCAACCACCTATGTCGAGCGGTAGTCGGACAGTGGTTGCAACCACTGTGTCAGCGATAGTACCGCCCGGTGCCGAGCGATAGTATCTTGCAGCAAGATCCGACACTACGCAAAGGTGTGTCATGCGTAGTATCCGCTTGATGTCGCGGTAGTCTGCACTGTAGTCCGAAATTTCGGACAAAGACCTCTTTGAGCAGGATTTTTGAATCCCAAAATTCTCTATAAATACCCCTTTACTTATAGCGGGTTGAGCTGCCTTTTGGAGTGTTAGATTTGAGTCTAAGCTATAGCAAATTCCTGCTTTCATTTGCTCAAGTGTTCTCCTCCTTTCTTCTACTTGTAAAAATTCTGTAAAGAGAGGGAACCTCTTGTAAAAGGCTGTAAAGTGGTGTTTGGTCCTTCCCCTTCAAGAGACTTGCTAGTGGAAGTTGGGAGCCTCATTGGAGGAGGCTTCAAGAGTGGACGTAGGTCATTTGACCGAACCACTATACATCGCTGCGTTTACTTGCTGTGTGAGTACTTAAAATTCTGCATCGTAAATTTCTTTAGCTGCAAACTGATCGGATTTCTTCTCCCTACTTCAACTTTCATTTACCTGAATAGTTTCAAGTTAAAGTCACTTTTGGTGAATCAAGTTCTTAAGCAAATCTCTGGAATTGATTTTCAAGATTTACTCATTTTAATCCATTGCACTAATTCACCCCCTCTTAGTGCTTTGCTCGAACCTAACAATTGGTATCGAGCAAGGTTCACTCTCACATTTGGTTTAAAACCCAAGAGAGAAGCATGCAAGAGGGTTACTCCATTACTCGCCCACCCATGTTTAATGGGTCGGATTATACGTATTGGAAAACTCGTATGAGGATTTTTCTTATTTCTATGGATTTTGAGCTTTGGAATATCGTTGAAAATGGTTTTCAAAAATCCTCTCTTCCGATGAGCGAATGGAATGAGTCGGAGAAGAAGGTGTTTGCTTTAAATGCCAAGGCTATGAATGCCTTGTTTTGTGCACTAGACAAAAACGAATTTAATCACGTATCAATTTGTGAATCAGCTTTTGATATTTGGTGAACTCTTGAGATCACTCATGAAGGCACTAGCCGAGTGAAAGAGTCCAAAATCAACATTCTTGTGCACTCTTACGAGCTTTTTCGAATGAAACCAAGTGAGTCCATTGGAGACATATACACCCGCTTTACGGATGTCATCAATGGACTCAAGGCACTTGGTAAAGATTTCTCTAATTTTGAATTAGTAACAAAAATTTTAAGATCCCTTCCGAAATGTTGGGATCCAAAGGTTACGGCCATTCAAGATGCCAAAGACCTTAAAACTTTTCCTATCGAAGAACTCATAGGGTCTTTAATAACCTATGAAATGACATGTCATGCTCATGATGAGCTTGAGAACCCCCTTCCAAAGAACAGGAAGGATATGACATTAAGAACTCAAGAAGACCACTTGAAAGGAACATCAAGTGATGAGGACCTTGACGAGGACATTGCACTCTTAACTAGAAAATTTAAAAAATTCATTAAAAAGGGCAAATTTAAAATTGATTTCAAGAACAAAACTGAACCAAAAAGGGACCAAGTCATATGTTATGAATGCAAGTAGCCGGGGCACTTCAAAAATGAATGCCCCCAAGCCAAGAAGAAGCAACTCAAGAAGAAGAAGGCATTGAAGGCTACATGGGATGACTCAAGTGATTCCGAGGATGAAGAAGCAAGCATCAAAGAGGAGGCCAACTTTGCTCTAATGGCTTTGGGAGAAGAGGTAAGTGATTTACTTAATGAAGATTTATCTTTCGATGAGCTTTTAATTGCTTTTCATGAATTATTTGATGAATGTAGAACTGTTACAAAAAGCTTCAATTCTTTAAAAAAGGAACATGCTTTATTACTAGATAAGTTTAAGAGTCTTGAGTATGATTCTCTCCCTCTACTCCCATGCTCTAAGTGCAATCGCTTAGAAGCAATCAAAAAGGAAAACTTGCTACTCAAAGAGACCTTAAACAAGTTTAAGGTCGGTAGTAAGAGCTTAGACATGATCCTTGCTAACAAGGGACATGTCAGAAATAGATGTGGAATTGGATTCGTGAGTGGATCTCTCCGAACACAAACCACATTCATTAAAGGGCCAACATTACATGTCTCCTCTCATTTGAAATGTAATTTTTGTTACAAATCCGGACATGTTATTTACAAATGTCCATATAGGAAACTTAGCCCAAATAAATTAGTATGGGTTCCTAAAGGATCAATTAGGAACTCATTGAATAATGATAAATTTAGTAGATCAGTTTTTGAGGCACCCAAGTCAAAATGGGTACCTAAAAACCATCCTTTCTTGTAGACAAAAACACCCACACAAGCTAGGAGCAAGAGATAGTACCTTGATAGTGGATGCTCAAGGCACATGACCGGAGATCCATCTCAATTCTCTAAGCTCTCTAGCCAAGACGAAGGGTTTGTCACCTTCGGAGATAACAACAAGGGTAAAATCATTGGCAAGGGTAATATAGGTAACAAATCAACCTTTTCAATTGATAATGTGTTATTAGTAGATGGTTTAAAACATAATCTCTTGAGCATTAGTCAATTATGTGATAATGGTTATATTGTAAGATTTGAATCTAATGCTTGCATTGTCGAAAAACCACACAACAATACATCTATAATTGCAATCAAGCAAAATAACGTCTACACTATTAATCTTGATGATCTTAGTAGTGAAATATGTTTTTCGGCTTTGAATGATGATGCTTGGCTTTGGCATAGAAGATTAGGTCATGCTAGCATGAAACTAATCTCTCAAATCACATCTAAAAACCTTGTAAGAGGCATTCCTAAGGTTAAGTTCATTAAAGATAAAGTATGTGATGCTTGTCAACTAGGAAAATAAATTAAAACTAGCTTCAAGCCAAAAAATCAAATAAGTACCTCTAGACCATTACAATTGATCCATATGGATTTGTTTGGACTAATTGACACAACAAGCCTAGGAGGTAGTAAGTATGCCTTTGTGATTGTAGATGACTATAGTAGATTCACGTGGACCTATTTCTTAGCTCACAAAAGTGATTCTTTTAAATGTTTCTCTAAATTCTTTAAACTTACTCAAAATGAAAAGGGTTTCATGATTTTATCAATTCGGAGTGATCACGATGGTGAATTCCAAAACTGTGACTTTCAAAATTTTTGTGAATCAAATGGGTATAACCACTTCTTCTCTACTCCAAGAAATCCTTAACAAAATGGAGTAGTGGAAAGAAAGAATAAAAATTTACAAGAAATGGTAAGAACCATGTTAAATGAACATAATTTACCCAAATATTTTTTTAGAAGTAAATACTGACGGCTTGCTATGTCATGAATAGGGTTCTAATAAGACCATCTCTATCTAAGACTCCTTATGAATTATGGAATGACAAAAAACCCAATGTTTCTTACTTTAAAGTTTTTGGTTGCAAATGCTTTATTTTAAATGAAAAGGATGTCTTAGGAAAATTTGATGCTAAATCCGATGAAGGCATCTTTCTTGGATACTCTTTCATGTTTAAAGCTTTTCGAGTTTTTAATAAGAGAACCTTAGTTATAGAAGAGTCTATTCATGTGGTTTTTAATGAAGTTTTCAAAATTAAGAAAAATGATCTTGATGATGATTTCGATTTTGAAAATTTGAATTTAAATGAACCCTCTCCTCAAAATGGCAACTTGGAAGCATCTTCTTCCGAATATTCCTTACCTAAGGAATGGAAGTATGTGGATGCCCATCCCAAGGAGTTAATCATAGGAGATACATCGAAAGGGGTTCAAACACGTTCTTCGTTGAAAAACTTTTGTGCTCATGCTGCTTTTCTTTCTCAAATTGAGCCTAAGAGCATTGACGAAGCCTTGAAAACTAATTCTTGGGTTATCGCAATGCAAGAGGAATTGAACCAATTTGAGAGAAATGAGGTTTGGAAGCTTGTTCCTAGACCAAGTGACCATTTAGTTATCGGTACTAAATGGGTCTTTAGAAACAAGCAAGATGAATATGGTATCGTGGTTAGAAACAAGGCTAGATTAGTGGCCAAAGGTTTCAACCAAGAAGAAGGTATCGATTACGAAGAAACCTTTGCTCCTGTGGCTAGATTAGAAGCCATTAGAATGCTCCTTGCATATGCTAGTAGTAATAAATTTAAGCTTTTTCAAATGGATGTCAAAAGTACTTTTTTAAATGGCTTTATTTCTGAAGAAGTTTATGTTGAACAACCACCCGGTTTTGAAAACTCTCTTCTTCCCAATCATGTTTTTAAACTAACCAAAAGCTCTCTATGGATTGAAACAAGCCCCTAGAGCTTGGTATGAGAGGCTTAGTTCTTTCTTAATTTCAAATAATTTTACTAAAGGCAAGGTTGATACTACATTGTTTATTAAACATTTTGAAAATAATTTTATTATTGTTCAAATTTATGTTGATGATATCATTTTTGGTTCTTCGAATGAATCACAATGTGAATCATTTGCTAAGTGTATGAGTCTTGAATTTGAAATGAGTCTAATGGGTGAGTTAAACTTCTTTTTAGGATTACAAATTAAACAACTTAGTGAAGGAAAATTTCTTAATCAAACCAAGTATACATTGGAACTGTTAAAACGATTTAACATGGATAGTTCTAAAGCCATCAACACTCCAATGAGTACTTCCACCAAGTTAGACTTGGATGAAAAAGGAGAAAACTTTGATAAAAAACATATAGGGGAATGATAGGTAGCTTACTCTATCTTACTGCAACTAGACCTGATATCATGTTTAGTGTAGGTCTATGTGCAAGATTCCAAGCGAATCCTAAGTTATCTCACCTTAAAGCTGTTAAAAGAATCCTTAGGTATCTTAAAGGAACTCCCAGTCTAGGATTATGGTATCCAAAATTTGATAACTTTGATTTAAAAGCTTATGCAGATGTCGATTTTGGCGGATGTAGAATTGATAGAAAAAGCACATCTGGAACATGTCAATTCTTAGGACATGCACTTGTTTCTTGGACTTCAAGAAACAAAATTCTGTTGACTATCTCTGGCGGAAGCCGAATATATAGCTGCAAGTGCATGCTGTGCACAAGTTGTGTGGATGAAAAACACTTTAGAAGATTATGGAATTAATATAAAAAATATTCCAATAAAATGCGATAACACAAGTGCTATTTGTCTAACAAAAAATCTCATTCAACACTCAAGAACTAAGCACATTGATATTAGGCATCACTTTATACGAGATCATGTCGCTAATAATGATGTCACTTTAGAATTTATTGATACAAAGCACCAATTAGCGGACATTTTCACAAAACCCCTAAATGAAGACCAATTTGACTTCATTAGAAGAGAATTAGGCATGCTAAATTTGTCCTAATGTTTAAATATTACATGTCTTTCAAACATTTAAACTTTGATTTTGATAGTTTCACCTTTATACCTTCAATGATATATGAAACTTTCATTTTATTGATCATAATATATTGTGAAGAACTCATCTTTCGATCGAAAAGTTTTCATGATATTGCCTTCATGATGTTGTTTTTTAACGGTTAAAATTTTTATGACTTCATTCTTGAATTTCTTCATGAATTTTGATATCTCTCTCACCTTTTTTATTGATTGGCTTTAATAATGTATCCTTTAGCCTTGCGATCATGGTTTTCACTGTATAAATGATCAAACATCTTTTGGATTTGTCAATCAAGGATGACATATTCTGGCTTTATGATTTCTACTTCACTCTATTTTTATCAAGCTTCACCAAGCTTCATCAAGCTTCACCCTTTCATCAAGTTTCTTCATCTCCTTTTTGTTGATGACAAAGGGGGAGAAAAATGTGAAATTGATGACTTGTTAAATGTGGTTTTTATGAGCAAAATATTTTGATAACTTGATATAGTATAATGAATTGTAAAATGTGTCATAAGATTTGTTATTGCAATTCAATTGCTCTTGCCATGCTTAGTGTCAAAAACAGGTTGCAATCCTTAAAAAGCATTGCAATGAATGCAATACATCACATTGCAATTTTATAGTTGAAAGATTCTTACTATATCATGTTTATCAAATGGCATCTTTCGATCGATAAGACAAATTTTCATCTCATGATTTACCTAATATGTTGTCACGCTTGTCAATCATGAGATCCTTGTTGCAATCTCAAAATTTTTGGTATCTTTTGTCGAAATGATAAATGGTTTTCATCCTTCGACTTGAAATTAAATGTCATGCTTTGATATTGTTTACGAATGAAATCTCATGCTGATTGAGCATAATGATAAGTTCAACGCAAGTAAGTTATCGGTTTTGGTTGAATTCAAGAGAATGAATTCAAATGTCTTTGCCTTCTCATTATATGGCATATAGATAGGGGGAGTTAAGAATAACTCCGTCATCAATTGATTGTCATCATCAAAAAGGGGGAGATTGTTGAATCTCGGATTTTGATGACGAAGTCAATTGATGGTTATTTGATCTAATCCATTTCTGAGATAAGTGTGCAGGATTAACTATGATAGAGAAAATTACCAAAGTCAAGTTGCTGGAAGTTCAAGAGTCCACCAGAAGTCTGAAGGATCATAGGAAGTGTTGCCGGAGCCAACCGAGATGAAATCGTGGACTTGCCGAAGGTTCAAAAGTTCGCTGGAAAGATTGTCGGAGGTTCGTGGAGATAACCGAGAAGGTTCGGAAGGGTGCCAAAGACTCGTTGAACTTGCCATAGAATCCGGGAGCCTGCTGGGAGTCCGCCGAAAGAAATCCGAGGGAGTGTCGGAAGTCCGCCGGAAGATCGCCGGAAAGCTCTTCGGAAGATAACTTGATAGTGTGGGTTTAATTTGGCTTTAGAAGTTCATAGTTAGCACTTAATTAGGGTATAGACTAGGTGTTAATCCTATCTAGACTTGTATTGGGCCAATTGGGCCTTTAGTGGGCTGTATTGGGCCAAAGGTTAGGCCCATACAGTTTCTGGTAAGGGCCGGCGGTGGCACCTTTGTTGGCCGAACCAGCGGTAGTATCGCCCAGCAGCGGCGATAGTACCCTGACGGTGGTTGCAACCACCTGTGTCAAGCGGTAGTACCGCCATTGCCAGGCGATAGTACCGCCAGCACTGACACACGCAAAGGTGTGTCATGCGGTAGTACCGCCTACAGTCCGAAATTTCGGACAAAGACCTCTTTGAGCGGGATTTTTGAATCCCAAAATTCTCTATAAATACCCCTTTACTTCTAGCTGGTTGAGCTGCCTTTTGGAGTGTTAGATTTGAGTCTAAGCTATAGCAAATTCCTGCTTTCATTTACTCAAGTGTTCTCCTCCTTTCTTCTACTTGTAAAAATTCTGTAAAGAGAGGGAACCTCTTGTAAACGGCTATAAATAGGTGTTTGGTCCTTCCCCTTCAAGAGACTTGCTAGTGGAAGTTGGGAGCCTCATTGGAGGAGGCTTCAAGAGTGGACGTAGGTCATTTGACCGAACCACTATACATCGCTGCGTTTACTTACTGTGTGAGTACTTAAAATTTTGCATCATAAATTTCTTTAGCTGCAAACTGATCGGATTTCTTCTCCCTACTTCAACTTTCATTTACCTGAATAGTTTCAAGTTAAAGTCACTTTTGGTGAATCAAGTTCTTAAGCAAATCTCCGGAATCGATTTTTAAGATTTACTCATTTTAATCAGCTGCACTAATTCACCCCCTCTCTTAGTACCGCTCCGAACCTAACATGAATCACTTATCGATATATCTTTTTGAAATATCTTTTTAATGTGATGTTGATAACTTGAGATGTCCTTTGGAATTCATGACATGATATGATTGAATCTTTGGCTTACTCTTTTTATCATAGCTTGAAAATAAATTTTTAAAATCATGCTTAACAATTTGCTTTATGAGATTTTGCTTTTAAGTCTTGAATGATCATGCTTGTTTCTATTTGACTTAAAAAGGCAAATGCATGTTCATATAAAATTAATGTAAGAGAAATGCATGTCTCTTGAAAATCCTTCAATCAAGTTCTCAATTTTTCAATAAAAGAGAAATGATGAATCTATGTATATAATGTTCAACTCTTGAATCTCGATAATGATTTTGATAATTTGATTATGAGTTTGGAGTTGATGAATTGAACTAGAATAAGTTTTATCTATCTCGTAATCTTGATAATTTGAGTTTTTCAAGATCTTTTGCTCCATACTCTCTTATGATTCTCCATGTTATTGAGGAAAAATGCAAATGAATCATAAATTGTTCTCTTAACTTTTTGATACTTAACTTGAGAGAATGTACTTAGATGATTAAAACATTATATGAGTAATATGATTTTTCTCCTACTTATTTCTACACATGACTAGATGATTGAAATATTAATACAAACGTTTGATATATCACTTGTCATGGTTTGAATATTGATAATAAAGAAAATATTTGTGAATCATGATTTTGATTTCTCGGAACTATATGTTTAGAATTTATTTCAAAATCATGATTTTGATCTTGATAAAAAGAATAATTATGAAGCATGAATGACATCCCTTGGTATTGATCTTTGTTGATTGTTCATATTGATACCTTTCATGACTTGGTTTCTTTACATTTTTGCCTTGTATACATCATGTGATAACTAATGTATATTTTGATGCAAATGTATTTGAAAGTGAATGTAAAGAAAACTTTATATATCCTCTCTTCTTTTTGATACAAACAAAGGGGGAGTTAGCTTGCTAGCTTGTGTATTACAAGAAAGAAATATTGCTAGCATGTGCATCACAAAGCAAAATAGCTAGCTTGTTGGCTTGAATGTTGAATTCTTACTCATGACTTAAATTTTGATGATAGAAACACTTAGGTCAATATTTATTTCTAATATCTCATTTGCCATTTTGATGAAAAGGGAAATCAATTACAACATTGCATCTTCCCTTCTTGTTGATAATGATAAAGGGGGAGAAAAATTGATAGCTTGGCATATCACAAAGAAATCAAAGTGCTAACTTGCTATCTTGCTAGCCTACAAAAGAGTAAATGAACTTGAATATCAAATGCCATCTTGTATATCTTGAAACTTGCTATGATTGAATATTACAAAGCTATGCTCAAATGTTGTATGATGTGATTAATAGCTAGTGATTGTAAAATTTGCATATCCTTGAAAACTAGCTATGATGGAACTTCTCCTTTTTGTTGATGACATAGGGGGAGAAGTAGATTGATGACTTCATGTATTGAATTGAATATTTTATATATTTGCATAATGGTTTAAATGCTTTTCATAAATTGTGATATATGTTGCTTAGATTTGGGATAATCTAAGTGTTCTATCAATAACATATTGATAGAGGGAGTTTGGTTAAACTTCAGGGAGTTATGGTTAACTCTGTTAGTCATCAATTAGTTGTCATCATCAAAAAGGGGGAGATTGTTGAATCTCGGATTTTGATGATGAAACTAATTAATTATGTTTTATTATCTAATTGCATTTTGAGTTACGCAGGTCTACTATCGATCAGGATTAGACAGTTGACGCTAGAGGAATTAACGTTACGACGGAAGTATTCATATCAAGATATCGGATGTCGAGCCGGAGGTTTGATCGACAATCAGCAGAAGGCTTCATACATCGGGCATCAGGCCAAGAAGAGCGGAGTTGCGCTAAGGATATCAGGATTGCGGAGGTCAACCGCTAATTGGGCAATAAAATATAAGAGAGGATGATGTGCTGGATAATCGGATGAAGCACCGAAGAATCAGACGAAGCACCGACCAATGATGTGCTGTTAGAACCCTCCGCGGATTCTAAGCTTGGGGTTGATCTCTATAGGGGATCGGCCTCCTTGGAACTCTATAGGGGTTCCTTCCTCTAAGTTGCTGCACAAAGGCTGCAAAATATTGATCTATTCATTGATTAAAAGAGGATGAATACATAGCTATTTATAGGGCTTCTAAGCCCCAACTCCTAATAGGACTCTTACTTAAGACTCCTACTTCTAACCAACTTCTAATTAGGACTCCTTCTCTAGTAGGACTTCTACTTCTAATAGGACTCTCTTCCTAATAGGACTTCTACTTCTAATAGGACTCTTTTCCTAATAAAACTCTTACTTATAATAGGACTCCTTTCCTAATAGGACTTCTACTTCTAATAGGACTCTTTTCCTAATAGAACTCCTACTTATAATAGGACCCCTTTCCTAAGAAACAACCTAACCCTAACCTAGCCGGCCTCTTCACCTCTTTAATAGGAATTCGGCTAGATAGGATTTACATGAATGCCCTTATCAATGAAACTAAATTAGGACTCTCATAACTAGAGTCCTAATAGACCCGCCCTCTTCAAATCGCCTTGTCCTCGAGGTGACGTTCCATGATTCGGGAATTTGATCTTCAAGTCGTCGAGTTCTCCCAAGTGGCATCTTCGCTGGTAGGTTTGCCCACTGTATTAACACTTCAGTAGTAGGTCGTCGTCGAGTCACGATTCGTCGATCAATAATGGCACTTGGTTGGGTCTGGAGCTCTCCTTAGGTAGTTATATTTGGTAGATGGCTTTGGGTGTCTCGTGTTGTCCCAACTGAGCTTCAAACATGATACATGGAAGACTGGATGGATTCGGAGTGGCGGGTAAGTCCAATCTGTATGCTACTCCTCCGATGCGCTCCAAGAAATATTTTAGGCTTTTATGGTCGGTCTTGATGTGAAAGCGTGCCGCCCAATTAAGTACGGTCTCCATTTGGACATCGCATGCACAATCGCGAGCATCTCCTTGTCGTAAATAGTCATCTTGAGGTGGGAAGGAGATAACGCCTTACTAGTATAAGCGAGGGTCGGCCATCTTGCATTAGTACAACACCAATTCTGCTCCGAGGCATCGGCTTCAATAATAAAAGTCTCATCAAGTCGGGTAATGCTAGTATTGGTGTTGTTATCATTGCGACTTTAAGTTCGTCGAAGCGGTGGTGGCTTTGTCGACCACCTGAAAGCATCTTTTTCAGCAAGGAAGTAAGGGGTGCATCGATCTTTCCATAGTCTTTCACGAACTTACGATAGTAACTGTTAAACCAAGAAAGCCACGCAGTTGATTTTATGTTCCTCGGGGTTGGCTGGATTCTGCATTGCTTCAATTTTGGAGGGTCCACTGTCACCCATTCCTCTGATATGATATGCCCAAGATATTCTATCTTTTGTTGAAGAAAGCAGAAATTCATAGTGATCAAGTTAAATGCGTTCGAAAGGCGTTTTTGTATGTCTTCTTCGCACACTCGTATTTGATGATACCCGGATCGAAGGTCCAACTTTGTGAAGACTCGTGCTCCTTTAATTCATCAAGCAATTCATCTACTACTGGAATAGGATACTTGTCCTTGACGGTTATGTCGTTGAGAGCTTGGTAATCAACGCACATTCGCCATGTTCCGTCTTTCTTTCTCACGAGCACCTTTGGTGAAGAGTAGGGGTTGCAACTTGGCCGAATAACTCCTGTTTCAAGCATCTCTTTACAATCCTTTCTATTTCATCTTTTGGAGATGTGGATACCAATATGGTCGAGTATTTGCTGGAGGTTTCCTGGAAGAATCGGTATATGATGATTGTGTGGCGGTTAGGAGGTAGGTGCGTGGTTCGTCAAATATATCTGAAAATTCAGCAAGCAAGGGAAGTAGGTTTGGATCTTCAAATTTGGTTGGCTCTCCTTTAGGTTGCTGCTCAAGTTGTACCAAAAGCCGCTGCATGCTTTGTGCAAAACTTTCTCCATTCGTTGTGTGCAAATTGTCATTACGTCGCCCCACGTTTCCGCACAAGATCACCTGTTTCCCCTTCTGTAAAATTTCATAATTAGTTTCAAAAATTCTAGGAAACATCACCTAATGTCATCAACCATTCGATACCAAGCATGGCCTCATAATCATCGAGAGAGGAGGAAAAATATGCAATTATCTCTTGGTCTGCAAAGAAGCAGTTTCACCGTGTGTACTTACGATCACACTTCAAAATTCGTCCATCTGTGACTTTAACATCGAACCTGCTGCAATTCTCAATAGGTAAGGCCATCCGGACAGCAACCTTGCTGTTCATAAAATTATTAGTGCTCCGGTGTCAATAAGAACGGTGATTGGTTGTTGCTTCGTAAATCCTCCCACTTTCATTGTTTGGGTTCGCATAACCGCAAGGGCATGCATCGTAATATCAATTGGCTGCTGTTCTTCATCCGTGACCTCTTCCTCATGCTTCTGGACCTCCTCCTCTATGTCTTCAAGAGGTTCAATCAATAGGAGGTGGCCCCTTTTGCAGCGATGATCGCGGTTCCATGGCTCGTCGTAATGCCAACAAAGACCCTTTGCTGATCGGTCACGTAGTTCTTCTCTTGTCAATTTTGTGGGTAGCGAACGATGGTTGGGAGCAGAAGGAGGTTTATATGTTGAGGTTCCAAGAGTGGTTCTCATCCTCCGAGCATCTTGGTTAAGTCGTTCTTCTTGTATTCGGGCAAAAGAAATCGCAGCCATCACGGTACGGGGCTGTCGCACCTTAACTTCCCCTTTTATCTCTGGCTTGAGTCCTTCGATAAATATTCCTAACAATTGACGGTCAGTCCAATCATGAGCAAGGTAAGATAGCTTCTCAAACCTGGTTTGGTACTCTTGAATCGTAGAGGTTTGTCGAATCTTTGCGAGTTGGCCGTCGATATTTTCATACTCCGTAGATCCGAAGCAGTTCAGCAAAGGCATTCTTAAATTGATTCCATGTCGGAGCCCCATGATTATATTCTAGCCAATTGTACCATTGAATAGCATCTCCTTCAAGGTGGATAACAGCAATCTCCACCATAGCATTATCCGACGTTCGGTAGTAGCGAAAGTAACGTTCTGCACGCAAAATCCACCCCGCCGGGTCTCCTTCCCATCGTGGGAAGTCCACCCTCATGCATGGCTGTAGCATGTCCGAGGGTTGTCCCTCCTTCTCTGGGGTCCTTTCTAAATTCTCTCCTTGCTGTAGTTTGGTTGGACTCGATGGTTGTCCAATTCTGAATTCTGCAAACAAAGCGCGTAATTTGTCTTCCAAGCGCGATTCAAGCCGTGATTCAATCCGAGATTCCCATGCTTCAAATTTGGCATCAATTGGATCTTGGGAAGCCATAGCATATGTCTATAGATCAGAGATGCCCTTGTCTTTTTTCTGTTGACGGGTTAATGGCATGGGGTGGTGGAAGGTTCGGACAATAGATCGGTGATTGAAGGGTTCAGCTATAATGGTTTACTATTTTGGGCTATGGTTTTTTATACTGTTAGGGTTATAAAACTAGGTTATGATGGCTGCATCTTGAGGCTAGCAGGATGCCCTAAAGACGTCTTGGTTTGTGGCAGCAAGGTGGCTAGGGTTTGGTAGGTTACGAAGAAGAAAAAAGGACAAAGGTGCAATACCAGATTTTTCACCGAAAAAATTCCATCAGTAAAGATGTAATTTTTTCCAGAAATTTTCAAAAGAGATTCAAGTAAAACTCAAAGGGGATCTACTGATAAGGAAGAGGTAATACTGTAAAAAATTTCGTAGGAAGAAACGACAACAAGAGGTTTGGCAAAATTGAGAATCACGGAGAGGTATTATAGCAGATTTTTACGTCTAAAGTGTAGCAGATTGGACGTAAAAGATAAGTGGTTTTTATTGAGAATTTTTCGACAAAACCAAAGGGAAAACCACTATTAGGAAGTGTCAAAGCCATCGTAAAAATTTCATAGAGATTTGGATAGAAAAAATGCAGTAGCAAGATCAAAAAGGCAGTGCTATGCGGCTGAAATTCTGCAGTGCGACTTTCGTTGTAGAGATGAAAACTTTACGACGAAAAGTTTTATGCAGCAATTATAGGAACGAATTTTTTTGGAGTTTTTGAATAAGGATAACTAAACTGCAGCAGTAGTAGGGTAGATAACTAGAACCTGTTGCAATTCACGGGAAGATCCAAGGATGATCTATGGTGGTGGAGATGACGGCGGAATTCAGCGATGATCTTCTAAGCAATTGTGGGAATTGCTTTTCGCGGTTGTGGAGGGCTGGTGGATGGCTGTGGAAGGGCAGCGAGACGCCAAGAACGCTGCTCTGATACCAAGTGTTAGAACCCTCCGTGGATTCTAAGCTTGGGGTTGATCTCTATAGGGGATCGGCCTCCTTGGAACTCTATAGGGGTTCCTTCCTCCAAGTTGCTGCACAAAGGCTGCAAAATATTGATCTATTCATTGATTAAAAGAGGATGAATACATAGCTATTTATAGGGCTTCTAAGCCCCAACTCCTAATAGGACTCTTACTTAAGACTCCTACTTCTAACCAACTTCTAATTAGGACTCCTTCTCTAGTAGGACTTCTACTTCTAATAGGACTCTCTTCCTAATAGGACTTCTACTTCTAATAGGACTCTTTTCCTAATAAAACTCTTACTTATAATAGGACTCCTTTCCTAATAGGACTTCTACTTCTAATAGGACTCTTTTCCTAATAGAACTCCTACTTATAATAGGACTCCTTTCCTAAGAAGCAACCTAACCTAACCTAGCCGGCCTCTTCACCTCTTTAATAGGGGTCGGCTAGATAGGATTTATATGAATGCCCTTATCAATGAAACTAAATTAGGACTCTCATAGCTAGAGTCCTAACATGTGCCAAGCAACAGAATGTCAATTCGTATTATAATAATTGTCTAGATCGAAGTAGAGTTTTGTTTGTGTGTGTGCAGGATTAACTATGATAATGATGAAGACGTAAAGCGAAACAAAGTACCAGAAGACAAGTGTGATGGATCGTTGGGAATTCGAGAGTTCGATGGAAGTCCGAAGATTCGTTGGGAGTGCTGCTGGAACTGGCCGAGAATGAGTAGGGAGCTTGCTGAAGGGTTTTCGGAAGTTTGCCAGAAGGTTCGTTGGAAGTTCGCGGAGCTTGCCAAGAAAGATCGGAGCTGCCAAAGAAGCTCGTTGAAACTCGCCAAGATCATCGTGAAGTCCAGGAGCTTGCCAAAAGTCTACAAAATAGTTTCTGAGGGTTTATCAGAAGACCGTCGGAAGTTCACCAGAAGCTCACTAGAAGAAGTCTTGACTTGTCGGACTTTGTAATAGCTTAGGAAATATCTTTAATTTCATAGTTAGTATATTAATTTATGTTAGGATTAGATGTTAATCCTATAACCCATGTATGGGCCAATTGAGCCCGATAACAAATTGGTTTGGGCCGATTTTAAGGCCCAACCTGTGAGCTGGAATGAGTCTGGTGGTGGCACCGCCTGGCTAGGGTGGTGGCACCGCTTAGAGCCCGAGAGCCCAGGCGGTGGCACCGTCCAGTACTCTGTTAGTCTGACACTGATAATCAATGGCACCGCCAGCACTGGGAAAATCAAAAGTGATTCAAATTTGGGCTCCAAATTTAAATCTTCTTGAGGCCTATAAATACCCCTCTCATCCATGGATCAAACACACATAAAAACTGAGAAAGAAGAAGGGAAAACTTTGTTAAAATTATGTCAAAACCTTCCCTCTTATTCTAAAGTGTGATTTAGCCTTAGAGAGGGTTGAGAGGCCTTGTAAGGGTTACCTCCTAAGCCCGTCAAAAGGAGAAAGCTGTAAGGGAGTTTGTCATCACCCGTTGGAAGGAGGATAGCTAATGGAAAAGCCGGTGGCCTCAAGTGAAGAGGAATCGGGAGTGGACGTAGGTTGTATGACCGAACCACTATAAATCAATTTACGTTTATATTCTTATAATTTATTTTACTGCAAACCATCTTCACTTTGATACTCTATCTTCTTACCTCCTTCTTACGAATTAATTTACTTCTAAAGTATTTTTCATTGCGGATTTAATCGAAGTATCATTTTTAACATATGAAGTTTTCAAAAGTTATTTTAAATTGCCAGATTTATCATTCTTAACTGCTACACTAATTCACCCCCCCCCCCCTCCTCTCTTAGTGTCGCTTGATCCCTAACACTTCTTGTGTTCTCAATGTCATATCATTCCTATTCTTTGGAAGGGGGTTCTTGAGCTCATCATAAGCATTGTATGTCATTTCATAGGTCATCAATGACCCAATGAGTTCTTCAAGTAGAAAATTTTTTAGGTCCTTAGCCTCTTGAATGGCTATAACTTTTGGATCCCAACTCTTTGGAAGAGATCTTAAAATTTTAGTGATAAGTTTAAAATTAAAAAAATCTTTACCAAGTGCTTTGAGTCCTTTGACAACATCCGTAAAACATATGTACATATCTCCAATAGACTCACTTAGTTTCATCTAAATAATTCAAAGGGACCAAAAGGTTAATTTTAGACTCTTTAACTCGGCTAGTGCCTTCATGAGTGATTTCAAGAGTATACCAAATATCAAAAGCTGATTCACAAATCGAAACATAATTAAACTCATTTTTATCAAGTGTACAAAACAAGATATTCATTGTTGGGAAATCCTAGGGGGCAACATCTCATGCGTAGTGGAAGAACAGAAAACAAAACACCCTATATTTTCATAAAAAAATTATCATCGTGTGAAGATCGGTGCGTTTCAAAAATAAAATCCGTGAAAACCACATGTGTAAAAGAAAGATACTTAGGGAGATCGTATATCCCTTAATCCTTGCAGATCTGTAGGAGAGGATGAAGAAGGTCAAGCATTCTCCTCTCTAGTGGTATTCACACGGTAGAGATTGCGATGATGCTCCTCTCTTGGGTAGAGGAGAATAGAATGTGGCTACTGAGAAAACCCTAACCTATGGGCCTTCAATTTCTGCATATTTATAGAGATCTTTGTAAACCCTAATGGATCTTGCCCTATTGGGTATTGGATCTCTATACAATTACCCAAGCCTCTTAGATTAATGGGTCTGTACATAGTAATCTCTTATTAGCTCTTATTGGATCTCATCTTAGACTCTAATAATTCAGGGGTTTATTGGATATCCAATAAGATAGGGGCTCTGATGAATATCTCATATCCGAACCTCTATTCATAGCAACACCTACCATATATGTGTGACTCTCTAGGCCCAATATCGACCTGGCTGTAAGTCATATATGTCAAAACTCCTTCTGACTTAGTAAATTATTATCTCTATAATAATTCAGCCCACTCATCGACTGTGGATGTACTAGGCCACTATGCCGTAGTCCCCAAATAATACAAGGGAATCCAATCATTTAGACATATCTATCCTCAGTTATCATGTATCTATAGTCTCTCGTCCATCTAATATCCCGGAGACCCTATTCCGAGCATGGTGTTGTCAAGCCCATACGGTCTCTTCTCGAGTCTCACTCTTATCGGATTCTCCCGGAGAACTCTTTCTCTCTCAATCCGAATAACCTTGACCATGGATTTGTTCAAACAAGACTACATGAGATATTTCTCTCATGATACCGAGAGTAGATGTTCCTCTATTGATACTCAATAGGCCTCATAAGGTTGGCTATCACTCCCAATAACCGATTGTACTATAACTGAAACTTCCAAACCTATAAGTCCGATATCAAAGAGTGGAGTACTCTTATAGGACATCTTTAGTATCTCAAGTCTAAGGATTAAATACACTATTAGGACTACGGAATCACTCTCTGAGTCCCCAAATAATACAAGAGAATCCAATCATTTAGACCTATCTATCCTCAGTTATCATGTATCTATAGTCTCTCGTCCATCTAATATCCCGGAGACCCTATTCCGAGCATGGTGTTGTCAAGCCCATACGGTCTCTTCTCGAGTCTCGCTCTTATCGGATTCTCCCGGAGAACTCTTTCTCTCTCAATCCGAATAGCCTTGACCATGGATTTGTTCAAGCAAGACTACATGAGATATTTCTCTCATGATACCGAGAGTAGATGTTCCTCTATTGATACTCAATAGGCCTCATAAGGTTGGCTATCACTCCCAATAATCGATTGTACTATAACTGAAACTTCCAAACCTATAAGTCTGATATCAAAGAGTGGAGTACTCTTGTAGGACATCCTTGGTATCTCAAGTCTAAGGATTAAATACACTACTAAGACTATGGAATCAATCTCTGACATGAGGTATCCATAACCATCTAGCATTCCGTAAGCAGATCAATCAGTGAACTCATTCTCCAATGAGCACCTATATTGTATCCTTAGTGTCTCTACATGAGTAGCTATAAGACCAGCCACCTCTATCATATGGATGGGTATACAGTACACCGATCTATCCGGTTATCTCGATGTCTCTCTCGAGTAACCTATGACCGAGATTATTTAGAGTTTGTGTTTAAAGATAAATTAATCTCATTATCGTGATCTCATCATGATTCGATTCTCATTGCACAGATCCAAAAACATCACAATATATGCAACATGCAAGATAAAATGATAAAATGTCTAATAATAAGCAAAAGAAAGAGTGTATGTTAAGTCACACAAGTGCCATCACTCATGTGATTGGCTTGCAAGGCACCTATAACTAGCAATCTTCCACTTGACCTAAAGCCAATCACCTACACGTTTGATCCCTATCAGACCTCTGTGACGCTCAAAGATATCTTGAGATAATAGCTTGGTTAGTGGATCTACAATATTATCTTCGGATGGAACTCTTTCTACTACTACATCTCTTTGGGCCATGATCTCTCTAATAAGCTGGAACCTCCTCAGAACACTTCTGATGAGATTCGATTCCCTTATTTGAGTAACTGTCTCATAGTTATCGCAATATAAGAGAATCAACTCCTTATTGTTTAACACAACTCCCAAATCTATGATGAACTTCTTTATCCAAAATCTCTCCTTTGCTACCTCAGCCACAGTAATGTATTCCGCCTTTGTGGTCGAGTCAGCAGTAGTGTCTTGCTTGAAACTCTTTCAGCATACTACTCCTCCATTCAATGTGAACACACAACTTGAATTATACTTGCTATCATCGACATCGGACTAGAAGCTCGAGTCTGTGTAGCCCTCAACCCTGAGGCTATTGCCTCTATATACCAGTGAGAGATTCTTAGTCCTTCTTAAGTACTTAGGGATGCATTTTACTACTTTTTAGTGCTCCAAGCCTGGATCTGCCTAATACTTACTCGTTACACTCAAAGCATATGCTATATCAGGCCTGGTACATAGTATAGCATACATGATAGATTCTATCGCTAAGGCATATAATATCCTATCCATGTGTGCCCTTTCTTCAAGAGTCTTTGGGGACATACTCCTAGAAAGTGATATTCCATGTCTCATTGGTATGAGACCTCTCTTGAAATTTTTCATGCTAAACCTTTTGACAATGGTGTCTATGTACCTGGACTGGGACAAGCCAAGCATTCTCTTGGATCTATCTCTATATATTCATATCCCCAATACATAGGATGCTTTCCTTAAGTCCTTCATGGAGAAGTGCCTAGATAGCCAAGCCTTTACTATGGAGAGTATTCCTACATCATTCCCAATGATCTGGATGCCATCCACATACAGTACCAAAAAGGTGATAGCGCTCCCACTTACCTTCTTATACATACAAGGCTCATCTTCATTCTTAACGAAGTCATAAAATCTGATCGCCTCATCAAATCTTATATTCTAACTTCGAGAAGCATGCTTCAGTCTATAGATGAACCTAAGCAACCTACACACCTTGTTTGGGTTATCCCTGGATACGAATCCCTCAAACTGTATCATATACACCTCCTTCTTGAGATTGCCATTAAGGAATGCAGTTTTGACGTCCATCTGCCAGATCTCATAATCATAGTGTGCTGCAATAGCTAATATAATTCGAATAGATTTTAGCATGGCTATGGGTGAGAAATTTTTGTCATAGTCAATACCTTGCCTTTGAAAGTTTCGTCATAGTCAATACCTTACCTTTGACGATACCCCTTAGCCATTAGCCTTATTTTATAGGTCTCTACCTTTTCATCTACTCCAATCTTATTTTTAAAGATCCACTTGTAGCCAATGAGTATAATACCCTCAGGTGCAACAACCAGGTTTTAAACCTTGTTGGAATACATTGAATCCATTTTTGAATTCATGGCTTCTTGCCATTTCCTAGAGTCTATGGTCATAATAGCCTCCTCGTAGGTCTGAGGATTAATATCTTCAACATCCTCTCTTCTGATATATCTCGCATATCTCTCAGGAGGTTGAGATACTCTATCAGACCCATGTAAAGTTGAAACTTATATGCTAGGTACCTAAATAGATTTTGGTTGTAGAATGGTGCTTGAGCTAGGTTCTCCAACCTTGCTCAACTCTATCATGCTCCCAATATCTCCACCAAGAATGTGTTCCTTCTCAAGGAACACTGCTCTCTTGGCTACAAAGACCTTTTGGTCCTCAGGGTGATAAAAATAATACTCACAAGTTTCCTTGGGGTATCCCACGAACTTGCACCATTCCGTCCTGGATTCCAACTTATCAGGGTTGTGTCTTTTGACATGAGCAGGGCACCCCAAATCTTAACAACCTTAAGAATGGGCTTCTTCCCATTCCATATCTCATATGAAGTAGACACTACCGACTTAGTTAGAATTCTATTCAGAAGATAAGTTGCAATCTCTAGGGCATATCCCTAAAATGAGATGGGTAGGATGGTGAAACTCATCATAGAACGCATCATGTCTAATAGTGTGTGATTTCTCCTTTCTAATACACCATTAAGTTGTGGTATATAAGGTGGTGTCCACTAGGATAAAATCTCATGGTCTTAGAGGAACTGGGTGAACTCTATACTCAAGTACTCACCTCCTCGATCTGATTGAAGGGTTTTAATACTCTTTCTAGTTTGGTTCTCCACTTCATTCTTATATTCCCTGAATTTCTCAAAAGCCTCAGACTTGTACTTCATCAAGTATACATATCCGTATCTTGAGAAATTATCAGTGAAAATAATGAAGTAAGAGTAACCACCTATGGCATGAGTCGACATGGGACCACATACATCATTATGTATGAGTTCCAACACTTAATGGCTCTCTCTCCAATTCTACTAAGTGGAGAGTTGGTTATCTTTCCCCAAAGGCAAGGATCGCAAGTCGCATATGACTCATAGTCAAATGGATCTAGATATGCATTCTTCAGCAATTTTTGAATCCTTCCCTCATGGATGTAACCTAGCCTACAATGCCACATATATGCATTATTCACCTCTTCTCATTTTCTCTTAGACTCACTTACAATCATGATGTGTGGAGCTATATCTAGCATAAATAAACCATTATGCAATGTTTCTCTCGTGATGATCTCATCATCTAATACTATTGAATAACCATTGTTCTTAAAAACTAATTTATATCCACTAACTATCAAACATGAAATATAAATAATATTTTTAATAATAGAATGAACATAATAGCATGCATCTAATACAATAATAGCTCCATAAGACAGATGTAAAGTGATCTTGCCAATAGCCACTACAGCAACCTTTACTCCATTGCTCATCTTAAGGTCCATCTCGCCTCTCTTCAATCTCCTAGGTTTTACTAGAACCTGCAACGAATTACAAATATGATAAGTACTCCCGGTATCCAATACCCATGTGTTATCATAAGATTTTGATAAATGGAGACTGATCATAAAGATACCTGAAGCTTCTGTTTTGCTCTCTTTACAGTTCCTCTTCTAGTGCCCATCTTTGTTGTAGTGGAAGCACTGACCTTTGTCCTTTGTAAGGTCTTTCTTGACAACCTTTGTCTTACCCATTTTGCCCTTGCCATTGCCCTTCTTAAGGAGCTTCTTAACCTTCCTTTTCTTTCTGGTCGCACCAATATAGAGAACTGGCTTCTCTTTCTTGATGGTGCTCTCTACTTCTCTCAACATATTGAGGAGCTCTAGGAGGGTCACCTCAAGTTTGTTCATATTAAAATTCATTATAAACTAAGAAAAGGAATCTAGTAGGGACTGAAGCACAAAATCCACATACAGGTTATCCTCTAGGACCATTCCTAGACCTATGAGTTTCTTGATCCACTCAATCATCTTAAGGATATGGTTCTAAACCGATATCCCCTAAGTCATCATGGCACGAAAAAGACTCTTCTATATCTCATATCGCTGAGTTCTTTCCTATTCTTCAAACAGTTTGTGGAGATGTAGGAGTATAAAATTAGCATCCATATTTTCATACTATCTTTGTAACTCAGTAGTCATAGAGGCCAACATATAACAATGAGCAAGAGTGAAATCATCTATGTACTTCACATAACGAGTGATCTCATCCTCACTTGCCCCTTTATCAGGCATAGGGATCACTGTATCAAGGACGTATGCGATTTTCTCCACTGTGAGAGTGATTCTCATATTGCAGAGTCAATCCGTATAATTTGGACCAATGAGGTGGTTGGCATCAAGTATGTCACGTAAAGGATTTAAAAGTGATATTTTTCTGAAATTAAAGATGTAGTAGAAATAAATAACATGCAGACTTTACAAAAATTAAACAGTTAAGATAAGGACTTCTATCTTAATGTATTTCCACTAATTTTTTGTAAGACATCCTCCGGTATATGAATCAGAGACCCCCGGCAGATCTCTAGTGGGGATCGGGACCCAATCGACGTCTTAACGTAATCTCGAGGGGCTCGACCAATCATGTTAAGCCCATAAAGGTAGGCAACTCTTATCAATTAGAATTCCTTGTGATTTCCGTCCTGTTCGACCTCCAAACCACCATGGCCTCGAGGGACTCGACCAACCATGATGTTCAATTAAGTCATCACCATCATTACAAGATGAGTCTGATTCGATGATATACTCTTGAGGGACTCGACTAAGTATACCATGTCCTCAGATTACCGGTGACATCTCTATGTCATAAATAAGATAGTGAAACGCGATATAGATGAGTCTCGAGGGACTTGACTAACTCAACCTACACCGAGAATCAGTTCCTACCTATAATAATGAAAGGCCATGTGGGTCAATCTAATTGTTTCACTTTTACCAACTTAATATTACTAATAGAGGGGATTTTTGATTTGGTCTCCTAACATAATGTGTCACACACATATATATTTAATATATATATATATATATATATATATATCTACATCACAAAATATATATACATATCTAGTATGTGTATAATCAATAACACATCACATGAGCAATCACACCAGATGATTATGGACCACATCCTAATGTGATCAGGCCCGAGCTAATGGGCTCAATCACTCACATCAAGATCTATGTGTGCATCGGCGCATCTCCATACCCTGTGATCGTCCATCTAACTTTGTCGATTCCTATCGGCATCTCAACGCATCTCCATGCATTGGATTGTCCATCTCGGCCTCATGGGTCCCGCTATTGCTTCCACGCTCCCACTGCGCCTCTTTATGTAATTACAATAAATTACAAGCATACAGACCCGATAATAAACGAGAAAAATAGAGGCTCGCTGGCCTCAATAATAATAATCATATGTACACATAAAATCACACGGTCTATGATCATCTGTCCAAATCATACATCATATGTATATGTTATTATATAAGACTACTAGATAAATAGTAATTATTAATTAAATATTTTAATTAACTAATATTTTATGAAAATAGAGATATATAGAGAATTTTTTGAATTCTAAAGGGTATTTTGGTCATTCAGCCAAAAAGGATAAAACTGAAATTTCTAAAATTTCTAGGGGCAAAACTATCGTTTGCCAAAAATCCCTAATTCCTCTCCCTACTTTGTTGCGATGTGGCCGTCGCCACCCTACCAACGGCGGCCACTGCGCGATGAGTGCTCCGCCCACTACCCGCGGGCGACGTTGCCCCTTGTGGGCGACCGTCGGCCCCCGCTAGCGTTGCCCTTATGGGCGCACACCCCTACAGGCACCGCTGTGGGCCACTCGCCCATAGGCGGGCGCCCCTAGCTACTTTGTGCCCGTGGCAATGGTCGCCCCCGCAAGCGAGGCCGCCACAGCGAGTACAGCGCCCGCAAGCAAGTGGTTTGCCCCAGGGTGGCGCCGCCTCCTTAGGTGGCCTTGCCCCCCACAGACATCGCCCCTGTGGGCGGCTCGCCTACGGGTAGGGCCGCTTCCCAGCGGGCACAGCACCCATAGGTGCTCCCCACCCATGCGGGCAAGCAGCCCTGCAGGGGTTGCTGTTGTAGGTGGGTTTCCAACCATTTGTCGCTTGCAGCCAACCTACGGGCCCCTTGCCCGTAATCCGCTGTCGCTACCGTTGTAGGCAGCAAAGCTGCAAGCAGCCTTGCGGTCACTATGCGAGCACAACAAGAGTAGCAACAATTGCTGCCCTTCCTCACCACTTTTCGTAAATAATTTTGATGAGAGAAGTTGTTCTAAATCACAACACACACAGTTTAAGATTCGATCTTCGCATGAATAACCTAGCTCTGATACCACTATAGGGAAATCCAAGGGGGTGACAACTCATACGTAGTGGAAGAACAAAAAACAAAACACTCTAGATTTTCGCAAAAAGTTTATCATCATGTGAAGATTAGTGCATCAAAAACAAATCTACGAATCTAAAAAATTGCGTGTGTAAAAAGAACGATAATACCTTGGGTGATCATATATCCCTAAATCCCTACAGATTTGTAGGAGAGGATGAAGAATGTCAAGCGTCCTCCTCTCTAGCGGTATTTATAAGGAGACTATAATGATACTCCTCTCTTGGGCAAAAGAGAATAGAAGGTAGCTACTAAGAGAACCCCAGCCTATGGGCCTTCAATTCCCTCCTATTTATAAGGATCCCTTGTAAACCCTAATGGATCCTACCCTATTGGGTATTGGATCTCTATCCAATTACCCAAGCCTCTTAGATTAATGGGTCTCTACCCAATAATCTCTTATTAGCTCTTATTGGATCTCATCTTAGACTCCAATAATTCAGGGGCTTATTGGATATCCAATAAGATAGGGGTTCCGACGAATATCTCATATCCGAATCTCTACTCGTCACAGCACCTGCCATATGTGTGTGACCCTCTAGGCCCAATATCGAGCTAGCCATGAGTCATACTTGTTAGAACTCCTTCTGACTCAATGAATTATTATCTCCATAATAATTCAGCTGACTCATCGACTGCGAATGTACTAGGCCACTTCGCCGCAGTCCCTAGATGATACAGGGGAATCCAATCCTTTAGACCTATCAATCTTCAGTTACTATATATCTATAGTCCCTCATCCATCTAATATCCCAAAGACCCTATACCGGGTATTATGCTGTCATGCCCATACGGTCTCTCCTCAAGCCTTGCTCTTATTGGATTCTCCCGGAGAACTCTTTCTCTCAATCCGAATAACTTTAGCCAAAGATTTATTCAAGCAAGACTACATGGGATATTCTTCTCATGATACTAAAAGTGGATGATCCTCTATTGACACTCAATAGTCCTCGAAAGGTTGGCTACCACTCCCAATAACTTGTTGTACTAGATCTGGAACTTTCAAACCTATAAGTCTAGTATCAAAGAGTGGAGTACTCATACAGGACATCCTTGGTGTCTCAAGTCTAAGGACCAAATACACTACTAGATTCACTCTCATATTTAGTTTAAAATCTAAGAGAGATGGCTTACTCCGGCATGCAAGAGGGTCACTCCATTATACGTCTGCCTATGTTTAATAGGTTGGATTACATGTATTGAAAGGCTCGTATGAGGATCTTTCTTATTTTCATGGATTTTAAGCTTTAGAGTATCGTCAAAAATGGATTTCAAAAATCTTCTCTTCCGATGAGCGAATGGAATGAATCGGAGAAGAAGGTTTTTGCTTTAAATGCAAAGGCCATGAATGTCTTATTTTGTGCACTTGATAAAAATGAGTTTAATCGTATTTCGATTTGCGAATCAGCTTTTGATATTTGGCGCAATCTTGAGATCACTCATGAAGGCACTAGCCGAGTAAAAAAGTCTAAAATCAATATTCTTGTGCATTCTTATGAACTTTTTCAAATGAAACTAAGTGAGTCCATCGGAGACATGCACACCCACTTCACGGATGTCCTCAATGGACTCAATGCACTTGGTAAAGATTTTTCTAATTTTGAACTAGTAACAAAAATTTTAAGATCCCTTCTAAAGAGTTAGGATCCAAAGGTTATGGCCATTCAAGAGGCCTTAAAATTTTTCTTATCGAAGAACTCATAGGATCTTTAATGACCTATGAAATGATATGTCATGTTAATGATGAGCTAAAAAACCCCCTTCCAAAGAACAGGAAGGATTTGGCATTAAGAACATAAGAAGACCACTTAAAAGAAACATCAAGTGATGAGAACTTTGACGAAGACATTACACTCTTAACTAAAAAATTTATTAAAAAAGATAAATTTAAAAATGAATCCAAAAATAAACTTGAACCAAAAAAGGACCAAGTCATATGTTATGAGTGCAAGAAACCGGGGCACTTCAAAAATGAATGCCCCCAAGTGAAGTAGAAGTAACTCAAGAAGAAGAAGGCAATAAAGGCTACATGAGATGACTCAAGTGACTCCGAGGATGAAGAAGCAAGCAACAAAGAGGAGGCCAACTTCGCGCTAATAGCTTTAGGAGAAGAGGTATATCATTTAATTAATGAAGATTTATCTTTTGATGAACTTTCTATCGCATTTTATAAATTATTTGATGAGTATAGAACTATTAGTAAGAAGTTTAATCTATTAAAGAAAGAGCATGCTTTATTACAAAATAAGCTTGATAGTCTTCAAACTCCTTCTTCACCCCCATGCTCTAAGTGTGAACACTTAAAAGCAATAAAGAGTGAGAACTTGCTACTTAAAGAGACCCAAAACAAGTTTAAGATAAGTAGCAAGGGCTTGGACATTATCCTTGCAAACAAGGGTCACGTCGCAAATAGAAGTGGAATTGAATTTGTGAGTGAATCTCACCAAAATCCTACCACCTTCATTAAAGGACCCACATTGCATGTATCACCCCATTTGAAATATAATTTTTACTATAAAACTGGACATGTTGTCTACAAATGTCCATTTAAGAAAATTAGTTCACATAAATTGATATGGGTTCTTAAAGGAACCATAAATAATTCAATGTTAAATTACAAAGTTAGTAGATCAATTTTTGGGGGACCCAAAATCAAATGAGTACCTAAAAATCATCCTCTTTTATAGACAAACTCACAAGCTAGAGCAAGAGATGGTATCTTGATAGTGGATGCTCAAGGCACATGGCCGGAGATCCATCTCATTTCTCTATGCTCACTAGCAAAAAAGAAGAGTATGTCACCTTCGGAGACAACAACAAGGGTAAAATCATTAGCCAGGGAACCATAGGTAATAAATCAAGTTTTTTAATTGATGATGTGTTGCTAGTTGATGGATTAAAACATAATCTTTTAAGCATGAGTCAATTATGTGATAAAGGTTATGTCGTTAGATTTGAATCTAATGTTTGTATCATTGAAAAATCAAACAATAATATATCCATGATTGTGTTAAAATAGAATAATATCTACACCATTAACCTTAATAAACTTGGTAATAAAATTTACTTTTCCGTTTTAAATGATAATGCTTGGCTTTGGCATAGGAGATTAGGCCATATAAGTATTAAACTAATATCTAATATTTCATCTAGAGAGTTAGTACGAGGGATTCCCAATATGAAGTTTGTCAAGGACAAAGTGTGTGATGCTTATCAACTTGGAAAACAAATAAAAACTAGTTTCAAATCAAAAAATCAAATTAGTACCACTAGACCATTGCAATTGATCCATTTGGACTTATTTGGACCAATTGATATAACAAGCCTAGGAGGTAGCAAATATGCCTTCGTAATTGTAGATGACTATAGTAGATACACTTGGATCTATTTCTTGACTCACAAAAGTGATTATTTTAAATGTTTCTCTAAATTTTGTAAACTTACTCAAAACGAAAAGGGTTTCATGATTTCATCGATTCAGAGTGATCACGGTGGTCAATTTCAAAACTGTGACTTCCAAAATTTTTGTGAAACAAATAGATATAACCTCAACTTCTCTACTCCGAGGAATCCTTAACAAATGGAGTAGTAGAAAGAAAGAATAGAAATTTATAAGAAATGACAAGAACCATGTTAAATGAATATAGTTTACCCAAATACTTTTGGGTCGAAGCCGTTAATATGGCTTGCTATATCATGAATAGGGTTCTAGTAAGACCATCTCTATCCAAGACTCCTTATGAATTATAGAATAACAAAAAACCTAATGTTTCTTACTTTAAAGTTTTTTGTTGCAAATGCTTTATTTTAAATGAAAATGATACTTTAGGAAAAATCGATGCTAAATCCAATGAAGGCATCTTTCTTAGTTACTCTTCTGTTTCTAAAGCTTTTCATATTTTTAACAAAAGAATGTTAATTATAGAAGAGTCTATTCATGTAGTTTCTAATGAAATTTCTAAATTAAATAAAAAATATTTTGATAATGATTTTGGTTTTGATGGTTTGAATTTAAATGAACCCTCTCCTCAAAATAGTAATTTGAATGCATCTTCTTTTCAAATTTCCTTACCTAAGGAATGGAAGTATGTAGATGCTCATCCCAAGGAGTTAATTATAGGAGACACATCGAAAGGGGTTCAAACTCGTTCTTCTTTTAAAAAATTTTATGCCCATGTCGCTTTTCTTTCTCAAATTGAACCTAAGTGCATTGACGATACCTTGAAAGATGATTCTTGGGTTATCGCAATGCAAGAAGAATTGAATCAATTTGAAAGGAATGAGATATGAAAGCTTGTTCCTAGATCTAGTGACCATTTAGTTATTAGCACTAAATGGGTCTTTAGAAACAAGCAAGATGAATGTGATTCATGGTTAGAAATAAGGCTAGACTAGTGGTCAAAGGTTTCAACCAAGAAGAATGTATCGATTACGAAGAGACCTTCGCTCCTATGGCAAGATTAGAAGCCATTAGGATGCTCCTTGCCTATGCTAGTAGTAATAACTTTAAGCTTTTTCAAATGGATGTCAAAAGTACTTTCTTAAATAGCTTTATTTTCGAAGAAGTGTATTGAACAATCACCCGGATTTGAAAACTTTCTTCTTCCTAATCATGTGTTTAAACTAACTAAGGCTCTCTATGGATTAAAATAAGCTCCTAGGGTTTGGTATGAGAGGCTTAGTTCTTTCTTAATTTCAAATAATTTTACTAAAGGCAAGGTTGATACTATATTGTTTATTAAATATTTTAAAAAAAAATTTCTTATTATTCAAATTTATGTTGATGATATTATTTTTGGTTCTTCGAATGAATCACTATGTGAATCATTTGCTAAGTGTCTGAGTCATGAATTTGAAATGAGTCTAATGGGTGAATTAAACTTCTTTTTAGGATTGTAAGTTAAACAACATAGTGATGGTATATTTCTTAATCAAACAAAGTATTTATTAGAATTGTTAAAATGATTTAACATGGATGGTTCAAAATCTATCAACACTCCAATGAGTACTTCCACCAAGTTAGACTAGGATGAAAGTGAAGAAAATTTTGATCAAAAAACATATAAGGGAATGATAGATAGCTTACTTTACCTCACCGCAACTAGACCGGATATCATGTTTAGTGTAGGTCTATGTGCAAGATTCCAAGCTAATCCTAAGTTATCTCACCTTAAAGCTATTAAAAAAATTCCTTATGTATCTTAAAGGAACTCCTAATCTAGGATTATGGTATCCAAAATCCGATAACTTTGATTTAAAAGCCTATGCAGATACGGATTTTGGTAGATGTAAAATAGATAGAAAGAGCACATCCGGAACATGTCAATTTTTAGGATATGCACTTATTACTTGGACTTCCAAAAAATATAATTCGATTGCACTATCTACGGCGGAAGCCGAATACATAGCTGCAAGTGCATGTTGTGTACAAGCTGTTTGGATGAAAAATATGTTAGAAGACTATGGAATTTATTTAAAGAATATTCCCATAAAATATGATAATACAAGCGCTATTTGTCTAACCAAAAATCCAATTCAACACTCTAAAACTAAGCATATTGACATTAGGCATCACTTTATACGATATCATGTCAATAATAATAATGTCATTCTAGAATTTATTAATACAAAACACCAATTAGTAGACATCTTCACAAAACCCCTAAACGAAGAACAATTTGACTTTATTAGAAAAGAATTAGGCATGCTAAATTATTCTAATACATGATGTTGTATGTTTCTTTTCCGAAATTTTCCAACTTCGGTTTTTATTGTATCATCTTAATATTATATCTTCATTTTTAAATGGCATCTTTACAATATCATCTTGGCATTTTGATTAAAGCTCTTATTTTATCTTCTTATTTTGATTCTCCTCTTCAATTCATGAATTTTTGAGTTATGTCATGACTTTTGATGAAATAATTAAATTTTCAGTTTTTATAGTTTCACATTGATATTATATTTTCACATTTTGATGACATCTTTATATCATGGAGCTCTCATTTTTATCTTTTAATCATAATCTTGATGAAAGCTATCATGATGTTGTTTTCCTCTTTCTTTAAATAGTGAATACTTATGATGTAGTAAAAACTGATTTTATACCCTCCTTTTAAGTATGACTAAAGATATTTCATGATTTGCATTTTATATTAAGCTTAACATATGCATAAATTAATGTCATGAATTGTACAAAATTAAGTTCTTAAATGTTCATTTTTGATTTTTATTCTTATGTTAATCGGTATGATTCAATGTTTTATGACTTCCTCCTCATGAATCACTACAAGAATGCCATGTCGAATTTTTTCCTTCAAATTTTTTATATTGATATATTTCATTCGTCGAAGTTTTATGAATTTTGACATCTCATTCTCATGGAGTTTACCTTAAAATATGAAATCTTTGATGAATGACTTTAATGATCTATCATTTCACAATTCTATGCTTGAATTCTCAATAAAAAAATTGAGTCTTAAATTTTTCATATATGAATTCTTTATGAGCATTTTGAAACTCTAATGTTTTTTTTTTCAGATCTCATGAACATGAATAAAAATGATCCAAATGCTTAATAATTTATCATATGCTTAATAATTGACTACTCATTTTTTTTGTGATATGATACCTTGTAGTGACTACTTCACCTCCTTTTTGTTGATAACAAAGGGGGAGAAGAATGTGTAAATTGATGACATATGAAAATAACTTGATAAAATATCTTGCATAGTGTTAAGAAGAATAGTATTGCAATATAATCGAATGAAAATATCTTATATGTTTAATATTACAATTTAATTACGTTTGCTATGCTTTTTAACTGAAAATTAGTGATATCTTTAAAAAAAGCATCGTAATAAAATTTGTATCGTATCGTAATGTATAACGAATGCTTAAAATATAAATTTTTGAGATCGATATTATATCATGTTTAAAAATTAGGTTCTTTTTAATGATATGATAAGCTAATATTTTATTTGATATCATGCCTTGATTTTGTGCACTTCATTGATATCATTTGATCCTTGTGTTATTTTAATTTATAATTAGTTTCTCTTGTCAAAATGATGAATGTCTATCATTCGACTAGAAAATGCATATCATGCCATGACATTATAAAAAATATGAAATTTCATATTTATGGATGAAAAATCATGCTTGTTAAGCATGACAATAAGTTCAATGAATGAAACTTATCGGCTTCGAGATGATTTCAAGAAGATTGAATTCAAGTGTTTTTACCTTCTCATAATATGGCATATAGATAGGGGGAGTTAAGATTAACTTCATCATCAATTGATTATCATCATCAAAAAGGGGGAGATTGTTGAATCTCGAATTTTGATGATGAAGTCAATTGGTGAATTATTTGTTCTAATTCATATTATCGAGATAAGTGTGCAGGATTAACTATGATAGGATGAAAACATAAAGCAATTTACCGAGGTCAAGTTTGTTAGGAGTTCGAGAGTTCACCGGAAGTCCGAAGGATCATCGAAAGTGTTGCCGGAACCAATCGAGATAGAATCAGGGACTTGCCGAAGGTTTCAAAAGTTTACCGGAAAGATCGTCAGAGGTTCGCGGAGATCACCAAAAAGGTTCAGAAGCTTGCCAAAGACTCGTTTAACTCGCCATAGAATCCGAGAGCCTATTGGGAGTCCACTGGAAGAAATCCGAAGCAGTGTCGGAAGTTCACCGGAAGTTCGTCGGAAAGCTCACCAGAAGAAGACTTGAAGAATGTCAGTTTAAATTGCCTAGAATTATGTTTTAATTTCATAGTTAGTATGTAATTAGGGTAAGGATTAGGAAATAATTATGTTTAAACCTAATAGAGGCCAACCGGGCCCTTATTGGGTTGACTTGGGCCGAAATTAAGGCTCATTCAGCTTTACTGAAAAGCCTGATAGTGGCACGCACCGCCCAAGACCCAAGAGCTTGGGCGGTGGCACCGCTAGTACCGAGAAACCCAAAAATAATTCAAATTTAGAGCCCGAATTTGAATCCTCTTAGAGTCTATAAATACTCCTTTCTTAATTGAGAGAGCAACCTTTTGAGAGTTAGAAATTGAGTAAAAGCTATAGCAAAGCCTTATTTTCGATAACTTAAGTGTTCACCTCCCTCTTTCTCTTTGCAAAAATCTGTGAGAGTGTGAACCATTTGTAAAAAGGTTATAAGAGGGGTATTTGGTCCTTCCCCTTCAACGTGACTTGTTAGTGAAAGTTGGGAGCCTCATCAAAGAAGGCTTTGAAAGTGGATATAGGTCATTTGACCGAACCACTATATATCTTGGTGTTCCTTGAATGTGTGAGTGTTTAAATTTCTGAGTCATTTCTCTACTTAGCTACAAATCATTCAGTCTTCATCTCCCTACTCTTGACTGCCTTTACTCATGCTATTTTTAACGAAGTTATCTTTTGTCGAATCGAAATCTCCATACGAACTAACTATTTACGAAATCGATTTCAAGCTTACTAGTTTTAATCTGCTGTACTAATTAGGCTTGGGTTTGGACTGAAAGTAGACCTGTTGGAAAGCCAAACACATGGACTAAACAACCTAAGAGTTATATTGCTAAGGCCAAGCGACAGTATTGCTTGAGTTAGTTAATATATTGTTTGCGTGTTGTAAACAATTACGACGATAATATCACTTAGAGTTTAGTATTATGGTGGTAGAATCATTAAAGTCTAGTTTCGCGATTGTATCAAAAGTTTTGCTAGTAATATTGTCTTGAGTCAATGATAGTATCATCCGTATCTTAAAATTCTGATAATATAATTTTTATTTTATTTTTAAAACTCTTGGGGGTTATAAATATTCTACTTGAGCTTAGCTGATGAAGTATCCATTCCTAAGTTTTTAAAGTATTGTGAATCTCTCTTTGAGCATTATTTATGTCTTTTCCTCTTGAGTTTAGTTATGATATTAAGTTATAGAAGGTAAGAGATGTCTTGTAAAAGATTGAGTGAATGTTTTCTCCTAACTTTTAAGAAAAAGTTATAATAAGAATAATTAATCCTTATCCATTGGAAGGATGATCGATAGTGAAAGTTAATGACAAAAGGAATTAGGTATGGATATATATCAATAAGATCAAACAATTATAAATTGATTTATTTCTTTTCTTACTTGTCACTTTTTGATCAATATTATTTATTTATTATCATTCACTTTACTCATAATTTTAGTCAATGCTTAGTTAATCATGTCTTCAATACATATTTTTTTTATCAAATTTTAAGATTAATTAAAATTTATTATAATATTCATTCATCCACTTTCAATATCATTAAAATCTTAATAATATATTTTCTCTTGTGACAACCAATATCATCATCTAAATCATGGAACCAAAACTATTGATATTTATATTACTATACATTTAGGCTCGCTTATATTGATCTGTTGAGTCATTCCGTCTTCGTCCAAATCTCATCCATATAATTTGACCCATACATAAGGTAGGTCTATCAAGGTTGGTCATCACTCATCGAGTATGATTTGCCCCAGTTCAACTTATTCTTAGATATAAAAAAAAAAAAGTTGTACTGTACTTGCCCAAGCCTTTCAATATCAAGTTATGTTCGCTTGTACACTCGTCCCATATCAATAAAATGCTTCGCCAACACCATTTTATCCATGCTTTTGATCCGTTGGACATCAAAAATTTGACTGCATTAGTTGATGGTAACGGAGGGTTTGTTTTTCACATCAAAATGAATTAGATCAAGAATAAATAATCTAACGTCCAATTAAAATGAATAATAATTTAAAATATTATAAAATTATACCAGAAGTTCAGGAGGAGGTACTTGCCTTCTAAAAACCTATATGCACTTTTGATCAACTTTAACTAAAAGGTCTTCCAAACTACCCTGGAAAGGTATATGGTTGACTTGACTTTAGATGTGCCATCATAAAAGAGACGCAAATCTTAGCTTAGCTTATGTGAAGATCTATAATACTGTAGAAAATATCATTTTTATGAACAAAGGTCACGCAGATGGTTTTCATGCTGAAAGCGACAACACAGAACCATGGGCGGACCAAAAAAGTGTGCATGCAATGAGCTGTATCATTATCACATTCTCCTAAGAAATCTAGAGAATTATCTATCGGCAGCGTTTAACGCTCAAGCACTTCTTCCCTCTTTCTTTGGAAACAAAAAAGCGTTATAATATCATTGGAGGAGTACCGTCATGCAGGTCTTTCTCTACTTTTCATATGACCCGGGTTCTTTAAAGAAGCCATTATTGAAGCTGATAAGGTCGACTTTATTTATAAAGTACAGTCACAAAAGCTTTTTCTTTCCTCTTTACGGATGGTTTTTTATTCATAAAATTTTATATTTTTTCTTTCCATAATGTTGATCTCTTACTGATAGCCCACATGAAACTATAAAGATGATCCAACTTAATATTGGGTCAAGATGAATGCAGAGCCAAACTCGCCCTTAATATGGATTCGGGAGACCAGTGCAAATGGGACTTTGAAGAGGAACTCGCATGAACCTCCTTATAAGAAAGAAGGGGATAAGGTGAATGCGAGCAAGAGTTTCACATGAGGCTAATATGGTATATCACATTCAATTATTTTCTTTGAATGTTTGCGAGAGTTCCACTCATTCCCTTTGATATTATTGGATATGTTGGCATTCATGTGTCAAGTCATGGATGAGTAATGAGCACTTTTGTCCTTATCAGATAAGGAAAAGAAGTATCCACGTAACATCACGAAGGACAATTACCATCAAATAAGCCTAATTTTTTCTTTTTTTATATGACCGCAGATCAAAAGTAGAGAATAAATTGATACTAAAAAAAGGGGTTAATTAAAGCTTAAATGTTTGACATGATACGGCTTGACTTGACTCATCCAATTATAATAGCTCACTATAACCTTACTTTATAAGAGAACCCTCCCTTTCTCTTGCCATGACAAATTAAAGATTTAAACTCCTATCTCAATAAAATAGATTGCGATTATGACACCATCTTCACCAAATGCTCTCTCCACCACCCTGCTGTTATCATATCGTCACGTCTTAGCAACACCTTCACTTGGATCCCAAGGAAGAGCACTCACTGTGAAGTCCAGCCTCTAAAACCTAAACTCATCTTGATGTTAGATTATATCATCTTATTTAATTATATAAGATATATTATAATTTTGATTAGATTTTAATTTGGGTTATGGTAGAAAAAAAGTTTAATTATGATAAAATTCTTTATTATATTATTAGTTGACAGAGTTTGAGAAACTGAGCTCTGATGGTACCATCGCTAGTTTGGACGGTACCATCGCCTGGTAGCATTAACTGCTTGTGGTACCATCGCCTTAGGCGACACCACCCCCCAGACTCAGCCTAGGAGGTTGAGCCTCAAGCAATTCCACCGCTAACCCTAGTGATGCTACCGCTTGACGTAGCTCCAAGTCACTGAATGGATTATCCAGTCGATCCAAATCAATCCTGGTTTAGGTCCAATTGGCTCCTAATTGAGTTAGTAGGATTTCTCCCAAAACTAACTCAAATTGAAACCCTAACTACGATAATTATAGTTAAAACAATTACAATGCAAGTAATCTCAATTGTTCGACATGTCAATTGTTCATTTGAACTTTCGGTGAACTTTCGGTGAACCCCCAGTAAACTTCCGACAATCTTCTAGTGAACTCCTAGTGAACTCCCGGCGAGCTTCTGTCGCATCATCCAAACCTTCGACGTATCCCCTGATTCTTTGGCCCGATGCCCGATCTTTGACTCTGGCCCAAAATTTGATTCGTCTTTAATTGCTTTGCCTTTTCATGATCATAGTTAGTCATGCATCACTTTTCTCAATACATGGATTATAGCGTAAATTCATCAATTGATTTCATCATCAAAATCCAAAATTTAATATTCTCCTCCTTTTTTTATGATGACAACTAATTAATGATGGAGTCAACCTTAACTCCCTCTATCTATATTCCATATCGAGATAAGGCAAACTTGAATTCAAAATGAATAATAGCCATTGAATTCAAGTGAAACAATTGTGCTCGATGCAATATGTCATATCAAAATTGCATACATTGTGCGTCATCATAGTTTTAAAACATGTACAATTTCAAAACATTACAACTCATCATCACATCATACATGATACCAAAAATAAATCAACATCACTTTGGGCATAACATACATGATATTAAAACATTAAAATTTTTAATCATTCGTTACTTCATGCATATCAAAATTAACATCATTTTGGGCATAACATACATGATATCAAAATATTAAAATTTTTAATCATTTTAGACATGATACTATTCATTACTTCGTGATACCAAATATTCATCATTTCTCCCCTTTTGTCATCAATAAAAAGGAGAAACATTCAACAAATATTTGAACCATATAAACTAGTATTTTATTAAGTATTACATCATATTTAGAATATACAAGCCAGCAAGTTTTTGAGATGTGACGTTAATCAAAATTTTTGTTTCTTGAGATGTGCAAGATAGCAACTTTTGCTTCTTGAAATGGGCAAGCTAGCACTTCTCTTTATATGTGCAAGCACTTTTGGTTCTCTTAAGATGTGTAAGCTAGGATTTTACTTGATATACTAGCAAATTTCTTTCTTCCTTTCATCATAAAATAAGAAGAAGAAGAAGAAGAAATGAGGAATTCATTCATCACCAAAAAAAGAAAATCAAGTTATAAGTATCTCCATGAATCAAGGCTCTACTTTCATAAATAAAAAGAGGAAGAATTCATAAGATCAAGTATACCAAAAGTCTATGAATCAAATCTCAATTTTCATAAATAGCAAGAAGAAGGTTTCATCGTCACATAAAAGATCAAGTATACCAAAAGTCCATAAATCAAATCTCAATTTTCGTAAGTAGCAAGAGGAAGGATTCATCGTTACATAAAAGATCAAGTACACCAAAAGTTCATCAATCAAATTTTTTCTTTTATAAGTTGCAAGGAGAAGGAATAATAGGAAATGATCTTGATTTAAAGAGAAAACTCAATTTATAAAAATCAAGAAATCCAAAAATTGTATAAGAGAAATTTATGCATTCGGAAGATTTAACATGCCTAATTTTCTTCTAATAAAAATATAAAGTATTGCATGCATCATAATGTCATCAAAAAGTGCATCATAATATTGAAAAGTATATAACACCAAAGAGTAAAAGAGTGCAAGAAGTACAATATATCAATGAATCATTGACTTCTCCCCTTTTGTTATTAGAAAAAAGGAAAAATATACAAGTCATTCAGATAGTGGTAATCCAAAATACCTTAACAAAGTGCTAAACTACATATTAAAAGTGTCAAGTTATCGATAAATTTGCTTCATCTCAATTAAAATTTGATATTGACAAAATTCAATTCAATCTAGTCGAGTTACTATGGAATCAGTAGATGAGGAGGGTGCTGGCTCCGTCGGATGTGCTGCCTCAAAGAGACTAATAAGAGGAGATTAACTTCTCCTATATACAGGTATTTCTGGTTCTGACTCAAGTGGGAGAGGATCAGTTCTCCTAGGTAATTTAGTCCAAACACCATTTCTTTTTGTGCATCTTAATCTTCTTAATAGGTTTTTATTGACGACATTAAATATGTCTAACTTTGTAGTTTCTTCATCTGGTGGAATGACTATGTCATGTGCATATATTAGTTTAGTAATCAAGCCACCATATGGAAGCATCATATTTTTTTTGACAATTCAATCGTGTTTTGTCGTATTAAAAGTAAACAAAAGGTTTAGAGAGGTGGAGGAAAGGTTGGGGGTGGTTCTACCGTCGACCCTAAAAGACCTTTTATAGGGTAAGGTTTTAGGCGGTGGTATCGTCAACTAAGTGGTGCTACCACCAATCCAACGGTGCTACCGTTGGTGCACTATTTTCAACTTATTTCAAGCTATAATTTGAACATTCAACTATTCAAACTTCAACATTTAATATCATAGTAGCTATATTTAACATTCAACATTTAGCATTCTAGTGATGCTAACATTTAATATTCAAATCAACATTCAATAATATTCAAGCTAACATTCAAGCGGATGATACCAATCCTATATTTAGCATTCAAGTTCGCACGTATTTGCTTATTGAAAGTGCAAGCTTCATAACACTTATACAAGCCAACAATTTTCTGTCCTTTTACACACCATAAATATAAGAAAATTATACATAATAAAATTTAAGTCATAAATATCAAGAAGTCTAGTGATATATCATAATATATTTAGATAAATCTTTTCCATAGTAAATACCAAAAAGAATCATAGGAGAATAATTAATGAAAAATCTAGATTCAAATAAATCTCAATTCATAAACATCAAGTGAAAGGATTAAGATTTATTTGGATAAATATTCTCAAAAATGAAGAAAATTCTTTCAAATACAATACATCTCAAGTTATAGATATTGATATATCATCTCATTAGTAAAAAAAAATCATACAAAAAAAATCCAAAATTATCATCAAAATCACTTTTCAAAAAATCCAATGAAAGCAGCATAGATAGTTTCCTATTAAAAATAGCTAAAGTTCTTTAGTTTTAATTTGTTTTTATACTAGGATGCTCTAATTTTTCATACAAAAGTCATGCATCATAGTTTAAAACCGAAAAGCAATACGAAAATCATCAAGATCAATCATAAACCCACTATAATCAAAAGATTTATTATAATTGTAACAAAGATCATCAAGTTTCAATCATTTTCATTCAAATGATCTTTCCTTATTATTGTTGTTTCAGCTAGTGAGTTTTATGAAGTGTTTTGGATCTTTGATTATATGCCTCATGATCCTTTTTTAACAATTTATACTTTTTATTAACTAATTTAAAATCATCAAACAAGTCATTAAATGAATTGAATAATTCATCATAAGATAAGGAATATTCGTTTGAGTTACATACCTCATTGTCAAATGTTATTAATATGTAATTTGTAACTTCTTCTTTGTTGGTAGGCTCCTCGTGTTTAGATGCACTCGAGTCATCATAAGTAGCTTTGAGCACTTTCTTTTTCTATGGTAGCTTCTTCTTCACTTGGGGATATTCATTTTTGAAGTGTCGTAACATCTTATATTCTCAACATATTATTGAGTCATTTTTCAGTTCATTTTTGTTTTTAGTGTCTTGTTTTGTTTTGTTCCTTTTTAAGAATTTTTTAAATTTTTTTATAAGAAGTGTAAGTCGTCGTCATCATCATCATCACTTGAGTTTTCTCTCAAGTCTTTCTTTGGTTCTAAGTGTCCAATCTTTCTTATTCTTTAGAAATTTATTCTCAAGTTCATCGAAGTATTTTTAGACCATTGATGACATCCGTAAAATAGGTATACATGTCTCCAATACATGTCTGTCAAGATTTTGCTGCCTGTAAAGTAGTTATATCATTCATAATGTTGCTTGATTGAGCTTCCTCCGTCTTGATTGAAAACCCGTCCCGAACCAACCTAATTTCGGCCCATTTAAGATGATCCATTTGGTTCGTAGGTCTATCAGAATTTAGAATCTAGTCCTGCATCGGGATCAGCATGTATTATTGTTATAACCAGGTACAATTCGGCCCCATCTTATTGTTCCTATTATTTATTCTGAAATATAAAGTAAAATTTGTCTTACTCAAATCGATTGATTGATTAATTCACTCACTAAACGGGAATGATCATGATCTCGAACCAAAATCTAAATTGTAATTTTAAGCCCAAGTTGCATCAGTGCCTTTGGCCATTAAGATAAACGGTCAACCAATTTTATAGCTGACAACCATAGACTGCACCATTTGTAGACTCGCTTATGAAATCAGCACCTAATCCAATCGAGCGTAGGATTTTGACCTAACCAATCGTTTTTACTATTAGGCTTAAAAGAGAAGGGTAATACAGAAAATTTTATTTTCAAAATAATAAAGATAAGATTTAATATCAAAATCTTGATTCAACAATCAAAATGTTTACACGTTAAATTACCTTATATCTTCACCAAAAAAAAATTTCTTTCACTCAAGATATTAGATTAAATGTCCCTAACTATAGATGTTATGAAGGTTTTGTTTAATGTTGGTTAGGTTACGTTACAAGAAAGAAGGTTAGGTGATAGCATAGGACCCACTCTAGTAATCAAGTTTAGTGTATCCATCATTTAAATATATATATATATATATGTTATATGTTATATATATATATGTTATAAGAGGCGTATGTTTTATGTTATATTATATGGATGTTCAAATATATATATATATATATATATATATATATATATATATATTATGAATGTGACACTCATGCATTTGACTTATGTATAATTATTATATGTATCCAAGTATCCAATAGAGGAAAGTTCTAGAACGACGATTATACTATCAATTGGCCATAGTCCTAACATTATTTATTTAAATATAAATTTTGTATAGAATATCCTACATAGAAAATTTATAAATGATTCCACTAAAATGATCAATATCCTTTTTTTTTAATCATAATCGTGGTTCTTGCAACTAGTAGGTGCTTTTCTTTTTCCAAAAAAGATACTAAGATTCTCAAAAACTTTCTCTAAAATGAAGAGGCTTAATATAAAAAATTCTTTGTGACCAAGCATGTGACATGCATCCATCTTTAACGGATGTATACACTTCGGATGGCCCACGGAGGAAAATAATTTTCTACTGTCGACACCGATTAACATAAACTTAATATAATTAAGTGAATGTTTGATAAAATGAACAATTTACATGCACTACTCTTCCAAAGAAACATTTTATAGACAACATTGATTGATGTACTGGATTAGTTAATGCATGCTTTAGGAAGTGAAGCGTGCTAATAAATGTTAGATGACTAATTTGGTTCAAACACAGGTGGATAATGCATTGGCATATCCCATAATATGCGAAGGATAAGGTGACAATGTCTGCATCCGCTTCTGCATATTGTCACACGATCAAGTTTGCTATGTAATACAACATAGTATTTTGCTATACGTGATTTGACTTGAGCATCGAGATATAACCTATCCATTTCATCAGCTGATTTATAATCCATGTCATGACTGAAGTCGTTGATCCGCGAAGCACGTGGCCTACATGTCCGAACCAATGCAAGGGCGGCTCTCCCGCATTTCACGTGGGGTCCGGCGGGCAGTGAGCATGGTGGAGCAGAGACTTTGGTCAACCTGGCGCTCGCGCTCGCGCTCGCCGGAGGGCCTGGAGATGCCACGTTTCACAAGAAAGCTGTGGCGGGTCCCACTCGACGGGAAAGCCGCGGGATCCACGAGGATAAGTCGTTGGCGTAAGACACGTTTCGAGTTCTTGTGTTCGCTAGTTGCCGGAGACAGATATGCGAACCCCGCAGGAGTGCCGTCCCACACTCGTCGGACGTCGATCATGACCGAAATTAGGGAAAAACTTCGCTTCGCCATTTTGTCCTTCGCCCTGCAGTTTCTTCCCGTTTTGCCCCTCGCCATGGCCTTCCGCTTGTCTGCTCGTTCTCCTCCTCCCCACTCCTGTTCGACGAAATTAAGTTGAGGTCCCTGAGATTTGCTGCATTCCTGCAATGACCCCCTCGTCGCCGCCTCCCGCTCCGTTCCCGGACCTCAACCTCAACCTCAACCTCGCCCCGTTCCCCAAAGTCGAGCCCAAACCCGAGCCGCCCGATCACCACCCGGCTTTGCCCGGCCCGATCGGTCTACTCGACCCCCTCCACCCCACTCCCGGTCCGAGCCCTAGCCCCAACCACGACGCCGTCGACGATGAAAGAGCCGCCCTCTTCGCCGAGTACCTCCGCCTCGCCCGCCTCTTTGCCGCCGCCGCTGCCTCCGGCGATGTCCACCACCACCTCTCCCTCGTCACCGCCCCCACGCTCGCGCCGACGCGGGCCGCCAACTCTTCCGTCGTCGTCGCCCGCAAGAAGCGGAAGATCCGGTCGGCGGATATGGTCCGCGCCTCCACCCTCGGCCTCCGCGACCGGCTTTACTTCCGCGACGTTGTCCGCCGGACCCGCATCACGTTCGACTCTCTCCGCTCCCTCCTCCTCCGGGACGAGAACAATGGCGACGCCTTCGAGGCGATCTGGGGCAAGAGGAGCCGCGCCGACCTCAAGGCCGCCACCCTGATGGGCGACCGCGACCTCTGGCTTAACCGAGACAGGAGGATCATCGGTTCGATCCCCGGGATCACCATCGGCGATGTCTTCTTCTTTCGCATGGAGTTATGCGTGCTCGGCTTGCATGGCCAGAGCCAGGCTGGGATTGACTATGTTCCAGCTAGTCGGAGCTCCACCGGCGAGCCGATAGCCACCAGCATTATTGTATCTGGTTGCTACGAGGATGACGAGGACAGTGGGCTTGTGCTGGTCTACACTGGCCACGGTGGCCGCGGTCCCAGCATGTTTAAGCATTGCACTGACCAGAAGCTGGAAGGGGGAAATCTTGCACTGGAACGGAGCATGAATTATGGTATTGAAATTCGAGTCATTCGTGGTATAAAGTCCAATCGCAGCCCCATCGGAAAGATTTATGTCTACGATGGGCTTTACAAGATTGTCAATTGCTGGATGGATGTAGGCAAATCAGGGTTCGGCATATACAAGTACAAGCTTTTGAGAATTGAAGGCCAGGAAGAGATGGGCAGTGGGATTCTCAAGCTTGCTGAGGATTTAAAGGTGAATCCATTGAGTATGAGGCCAGCCGGTTACTTGAGTCTCGATATCTCGATGGGGAAGGAGAAATTTCCTATTTCTTTGTTTAATGATATTGATGATGACCGAGAACCATTGCTCTTTGAGTATCTCACCAGTCCAGTTTTTCCTGTCGAAGCTTTTCAAGGGAAGGCAAATGCTGATGCAGGAAATGGGTGTGAATGCATCTCCAATTGCTCAGCCAGCTGCTCCTGTGCCAAGAAAAATGGTGGAGAATTTGCATATGGTGGACATGGAATTCTATTGAGGGGGAAACCATTAATTTATGAGTGTGGCACCTTGTGCCAGTGCCCACCGAGTTGTCCCAACCGGGTGAGCCAGAAAGGTGTGAGACATCAGTTGGAGGTGTTCCGATCAAAAGAGACAGGGTGGGGAGTGAGATCATTGGATTTGATTCAGGCTGGGGAATTTGTTTGTGAATTTAGTGGCATTGTGCTAACTAGGCAGCAAACTGAAATCCTATCCACAAAAGGCCACTGTTTGGTGCATCCGGGCCAGTTTCCAGGAAGATGGGTGGAATGGGGAGACATCTCTGATGTCTTACCCAATTATGTGTCACCAAACTTTCCATGCTTGCCAGGCCTGAACTTCTCAATAGATGTTTCAAGATCAAGGAATGTAGCTTGTTATCTGAGCCATAGTTGTAGCCCAAATGTGTTTGTGCAATATGTGCTATTTGATCACAATAATGTATCATATCCGCATGTTATGATCTTCGCCATGGAGAACATACCTCCATTAAGGGAACTGAGTGTTGATTATGGCATTGGAGATGAACCTGTGGGGAAGTTAACAATGTAGCCAATTATTGTTTAGAAGGTGATAAATTTTTGAACTCACAAATGCTCTTTCTGAGATCGTGTCACCAATTTCCATGGAATGACCAAATTGTTCACTGGTAATTTTTATTAATCTTGTGTAACATATTGGAGAATCTTTTCTCTTACCTTATTAATTTCTTGGCAAATTGACTAGTTAATTATCAAGTTTGAGGATATGCACGTAATTATCTACTCTAGTGTTTTTATTAATTGTTGTGGTGATGTAAGCATATCCCTTAATTTTATAAGTTCTTCAATTGGTATGCTTATATAACTGTTTCTTTCTCATGCATATCTAGAATTCATAATTAAAACATGTGGATGGCAAACCTATGATGCTCTTTGGATATTAGCTGACAAAAAGTTTTGACTTATCATGTTCTTCATATGGGTATAGAATTTAACTTTTTTTTTATCCCTAACAACATCAATAAGAAGAATAAGAAGAAGCCATGATGCCCCATTTATATGAGGTTGCCTGCATGGATCTTTTCAACTATGCTAATATATATTTTTTCAATTGCAACATGTTAACAAAGTAGGAAAGTCTTTCGAGTGCATTTTTCTTCTTAGATGGAAACTTATTTGAATTGGTTAAATGACTTTTCTTTGTAAAGAGAAAAGTGCATAATGAAAAGTTCAGGTCTTGAATTCTCAGCTTTTTAATTTACTTTATCATGCTCCACAATAAATTATGACTTACCAGTGGAATTCTGATCATTCACCGTCTCTAGATTGTTTTATTGGACATGTAAACCCCAATTATATGGGGTTGCCTGCATGGATCTTTTCAACCATGCTAATATATGTTTATTTAATTCAACATGTTAACAAAGTAGGAAGCTCTTTCTAGTGCATTTTTTAATTATTAAATGATTTTTTTTGTAAAGAGAAAAGTACATAATGAAAAGTTCAGGTCTTGAAGTCTCATCTTGTTAATTCTCCGATAACTCTTTACTTTATCATGCTCTACAATAAATTATAACCTACCAGTGGAACTCTGATCATTCACTGTCTCTAGATTTTTTATTGGGACATGTAAGGGGCTAATTTATGACATCATTTGACATACATATACACTTACAGCTGCTGACATGGTGAATATGCCTTGGGGATGCATTATTCATTTACATTGAATTTTAAATTATCTAAATAAATATTATTTAGTTACACTGGGCTAAAGTTGAATCTGTGAATTTAAATATTGTTGGACTGGTACATAAGGATTTAATGGTCGGACAAGGTACTAGTATGGGCCATAGAACGTGGTACCACTTGGCATACTACATTTTTATTATTTTTTCAGCGATACTGGATGTTACAGGTTGGTATATTGCTTGGTTTTATTTCACATTGCTCTGACTAATTATCAAATTTGGTATTAGATCAGTATTTAAAACTTTAGTTGGCTCAATTTTCAAAAACATATTTTCCTTATGGGCATTATGTAAGAAGCTCTTTGTTTAATTACTTGCTTGTCATCTAATTCTTCCTAGTTTCTTATACCTTCTATAGCTTGGAAATGGTGATTTGGTCCACAGGTGGAGGTACAATATGAACAGGAATCTTTGATAAGGAGACCACGGACTTGGTAATATATAAACTACTGATTTTTCTGTTTCATTCTAGGTAATTAATGTTGAGATTTGAATGCTAGAGAAGGATATCTTTATCAATGAAAGCTAACCAGGAAACCTGCAGGGATTTCTTGGTTGAGAGAGTTAACTAATAGGCCATGGAAGAAGATTTTTAATGGGCTATAATGCTATATTATGTGCAATGTCGGAGCAATACTTTTTATGAGATACAACTTCTCTTGGTTTCTTTCACTTTCTGTCTGTCATGTTCTTTGTTTGTTTTAAGCAGATCAAGAAGTAGGGTATTAGCATTCTTTATGCCTCAGCACTTTTCTTCATTTCTTGAACTTACAAGCATATCTGGTCTTGCACAAGGTTTTACGATTTTATTTTGTCAATGTATTTTAATGCCAAAACTCGATTCAATATGACTTGGACTACTAAGCGTTGGGCTTGCTTATTAACTGTGGTAACTGTTCAAAACGTTTTTTAAGCATGATGATATGTAGCTATCATACTCATAGAAGTAAAGATGGAAGACTTGACAAGATGCCGACAGTGTTCATTGCCAAGTGCTGCAACATTTATGCATGAGGAGATGCAATCTCTCTATAGAGATACACCAAAAAACAGCCAAACTTTTACCTTTCTTTTCATGGGTGTTAATATGTTTGCCCATCCTTTTTGAAAGAATATTTTCTATGAATTGTTATAGGCAAGGTATTTTGTTACTGAATTGCTATGAGACAATAAATCCTTTTCACAAACCTTCTTTCAGTAATTCTCTGCAGGAAATCTAGCAAAATGGATAATGTTCTAGGTGCGTTTATCCTGTCGATGACAGAGGTATGCTGCAAAGGGTATTATTCCTTCTGACTAGTCATCATATGTTATTGTTTGCTATAAGCACTAACTAATACACTCTAATATAAATTGATACTCCGTACATGAGATGGAATATATTTTTTGTTGTGATCGAAGATACCAAGATTTGCAATTAAAAGTTAGAATTTGTTATATTGACATTTGAACAAATGGAATGATGAAACAAGCTAACTTGAGAAAAATCAATAATTATCTAAAAAGACTTTCTTTGATTGCTTTGAAATCATGTCATTGAAAGTTCAAAGTTTATGATTATTTGTTAGTGTATCTTTCCTAGTAAATATATGGTATAATGTTTACAAGATAAACAAATTTTTACTATGCAACATATAATGTCAAAAAACCTGTGTTTGTGTTGAATAATTAAGAAATAATATATACAAAAGGTTTATATTGTTAAGATGAGATGAATGTATGAAGTTATTAGAAAAAAATAAAAAATACATATTTATTCATGAACAATTAAATATCATTTTGATAGAGGATAAGATGGGAGAAAATCATTTAAATTGAATAAATATATACTTAGTAGATCTCCAAATATGATAGTAAAAAAAGGTGAGATAATTAATATTATTAGGACAAGAAGAAGCAAAGAAAAACCTAAAAATATCTTAATAGGAACCATAAATAAATACTTAAGTATTTTAAACCTAATTAAATATATAATTTTTTATATATCCTAATAACCACAAAAGATGATCTCATGACTTAGTTCTGATTTTATTGTTATTGTTATTATTATGTCTGATGTCAAAAAGCCTCCAAAAGATCTATTGTTTTCATAAAAGGAGCTGGTGGTGTTGCTCTATCACTTCCTCTCTGGTAGGCCTTTCCACGATGGCTTGGATTGCAACAAAAGTCTGCAATCATTTTGTAACGCTTGAGAAGATGCACATCAATGAGGCAGCCACAATATTTAGATTTGGGAGACGGAAAACTGGATGACTTGCATCGAACTATCCACTATCAACTATGTTGTTCACTTGAGCATCAGCTGTTTTATTCGGTGCATCATTTGTATGTTTGTATAGCATAACAATACCAAATCGCAGACGTTGTCCGATCCTGTTCAATATTCCTACAAGGTCGATCAACTGCAGGTATCCATTGGAACTCCTTGGACCATCATGTTTCTGTTCTATAAGCATAATAATGATTTGTCCAATGGCACAAACATACGAGCTCTCTGTTTTGTTTAGGAGCAAAGTAAGTTTGAAGATCCTGGTTCATGGTTATCTTACATCATTGTTCGGATCGATGGATCACATTAGCTGTTCCATCTTGCTTGCTGTCTTTAGCTTTAATGGGTAATCAAGATTTGAGCTGTGAAGTAGTTGATGTCAAAACCCACTTTCAGTAGCTTCTTTCTTTTTAGTTTGGAAGATGAGTAGAGACAAATCTTTTGGACATTAGGTTGTTGGATCTTAGTAGCTTAATGGAAAGTAAACGATAACCCTAAGACCATGAGAAATAGAAGAGTCCTCACCATGTCTTCCTGTTGTGTCATATAAATAACTGCGTGAAAGGCTAAGTAGGATCTCGAGAGCCCCACCTGTGGGTTTACTTTTAAGGAATAACATTCTTGCAGTGCCTCCGCGACAATGGTGGAGATTAAGCCAGCTTCTTCAGAGTTGAGGCAATAAGTAAGAAGTAACAGAGGAGAATTCCTCATTAGCATGGCACGACTATGAGCCTAAAAATTTTAAAGATCTTTAAATCACAGCCTGCCCAAGAAATAGAGTCAAACTTGCAAAAGAATATTCCATCAAATCTTGGCACATGGAATCTGGTTACAAGTGCATCCTGATATCGGACGGACGGACCACCTTGTCATCAGTTGATGGAATGGCCTTGGAATGGATGGTCGACCATTCACCGATTCCGGCCCTTCACCTGCTTCGATTTGCTCTTACCCTCCTGCATCTTCTTCCTTCTGGCTTCGGCAGGAGTCCAAGTGTAATCGGGTGGAATCCCAAACGGATCTTGTATGTCCTCCACACGGCTGCCTGGCCCTGGTGAGGTGGCATAACCTGGACGATAGGGCGCCTTTATCCATTGAATCCAGGAGCTTGATGCCTGTGTTTCTGGGGTCTCGCTCCCAGGGCTTGAAGGAGGTGTCCAGAACTCTTCCAAGGGCTGTAGCTCCTCAAACTTGCTGAAAGTAACAAGGACACGGATGGTAGGAACAACTGGAATTGCAACCTGCATGCATTCATATACTACCCTCACATAATGCACCGGGGACTCATGGAATGAGAAGAACGTGCGGTAGGAGAAACCCATACCTTCACCGGAAATGTTCCGGGAGGGAGCTTGGTCGTAAGAAGATCCCTCAGTCGACGAATTGCCTTGACCTTGTTCGCTAGAATGTCGAGAAGAGGCAATAGCTCTTCCGTCTGCAGTGGGAAATCAGGAGAAAGCCACAGAATAGGCCTCAAGCCTTTTCTGTACTCGCTCTCTTTGCTCGTCGCAGGCCTTTTCACGACTTTTATCGAACGCCCTCCGGGCCTACTCTGATGCCCAGGTGGAGAATCGACAAGGACAACGCTTGGAGGCACAGCCTTCCTCTGCCCATCTTGTTTGTGATTACTGCCCCTCTTTCCCCAGTTACCAAACCAGCTTCTCCTGTCTTGCCTATTCTCACTATTTCTACTGCTGCTACTGCCACAAACATCCTCGACGGCCATCTCCCTCGGCTCGTAGCAACTATGCCGGCGAGCAGCACAGGCATCTGAGTGGACTTGGTCGAGCATGTCGGGGGATTTCATTTGGAGCGCTCTCTCCAACTGCTTCCGCTCCTCCTCCGTCAAGACGTCCTCGAACTCTTCGCTCTCGGTATCGTTGTCATCGCATGCCGAGAAGTACTCCTCGTCCGTCATGGCTCCCGGCACCTGCCGGGACTTCACGCTCACCACCACGTGATGCATTTCGTACACCTTCGCTTTCCACGGCCCGACCATTTCCGTCCTCTCCTGCCTCCTCCATGTCAGCTGCGGAAGTAGCACGGCCTGCGTCACGTCGATCCCCGGCCGGAAAATGTTCGTCTGGGACATCGCGGCGACTTCTTGCTGGACCTCCGCCTCCGTGGGGGGCGTGCCCGCTCCGTCCAAAGCGTTCATTACCTCCTTGTCCTTGTGAGAGATCACGCACAGGGACCCCGGCGGCACCTTCCCGTCCTCCGATCCGTCCCCGAGGAAGAGGATGCTCTGGTCGGAGCGCTGAATCCGGAAGCCATCGAATCCGGCCAGCGTCATGTCGGCCCGCAGGTTCGAGCCCCGCTTCCATATCTTGCAGGTGTCGGAGGGGGCGATCCTGGAGATGAAGGGGATCACGGAGCTCTCGAAGTGGAAGGTGATCTCCATGTAGAAGTCCCGCATCCGGCGCATGGTGGCGACCACCTGCGGCAGCCGGCGGCACCACTTGGCCCAGGCGAGCTGTTGGTAATGGCGGACAATGATCTTGGCGAGGTTCTCCTCGCGGGCACAGATGGCCTCCTGGAGCGCGCTCCACCCCCGCTCGTTCTGGAGGCTATAATCCGCACCAGCGGCCATTAGCATCCCGACGGCGGCAGCGTCGCCGAGGCGGACGGCGAGGTGGAGCGGCGTCTCCCGGTTGGGGACATCGCGACGGTCGACAACGGCGGAGATAGCCTCGGCCTTCTCCTCCTCCGCGAAGGACGCCGCCTCGGTGCGGATGGAGGAGGGGTCGGCGAGGCGGGGCAGCGCCGCGAGCACGCGCTTGAGGCCGGCGTAGTCGCGGGCGAGCACGGCCTTGTGGGCCGGGCTGTGCGCGTACTTGGACGGATCCATCCCGGCCATTCGAATTCCTCCTCTTCTCCCTCGGGGTTTCGCCTCAATCTATTCAACTGTCAAGAAAGCAGAGAGGAGAAATCGAACTTTAAAAAAATTTGGCTTTTTTTCAGCTGAAATTTGGAGAGACGCAACAACATCAACAGATGGAACAGCAAAGCGATCTGATCCCAGCAACACAGAGCAGACAAGTGCATGCTGTTGGGCCTTCTCATTCCAAGAAAATATCCATCTTCTATGTGCATTTGTACATGTGAACCAGAGATATAAATAGAGAGAGAGGGAGAGAAAAGGAGAGGGGAATCAAAGGAAGGGATGACCCCAAGAAGAGCCCAAAGGCGATCCAAAGGAGAGCCGGAAAGAAAAAGAAAGTGGAAAGTTCAAAGCTTCTGTAGATAAAAGTTATGCTCTCCTCCACCCCTCTTTCTCCCTTTTCGCCCCCATACAGGAGATTATTTCTTGAGATTATGCTGCAGCGCGTAACTGGTAGGATCAATGAACTCTGATGGGACCAACCAAAGCAAGCGAAAGAGAGAGACGGTAAAACTGGGTGATGAGCAAGAGGAAACATGACTTCCTTTTTCCCCCTTTTCCTGTTCAGCACCGATGGACACGCCAAAACATGCAGTGGCCAGATATGGGGACCCGCATCAATCATATGGTTCGACCGGACGACTGTTTATGGTTTGGTAGGGTCATCCTGTCCTCCCACGGCGAGTTGGCATGGCACCGCCCCGAGAAGAACAGGGATGGTAAAAGCCGTCACACTGTTCTTGGGAACGGTGCAGGAGAGGGACGACGGACGGAGTCAAACATGCTAAGGAGTCCACCCGTCGGTCTGGGGAAGTCAAACATGCTGATGAGTCCCTCCTCGTCGATCATAGGCCTTAGGTATCGATTGAGTGAGCCCAAGTTGAGTTTTAGGCCGTCTGGTTCAAGCCCAAAAAAAATATATAGATTGATTTAGGTCTGATCGATGTATTATTATTAATTTTAATTTAAACCATCGTCAATCCATCCGGAGTACAAATATATCATCATTTCATCCAAATCAATCATTAGTAATCCTAACTATAGTTACTAATAAGTTTTCTTGATTTCATCTAATGAAACCATTAGTAATACTAACTATAGTTATTATTTTCTTAATTGATATTTAAGAGCTGTCAAGCTTAATGGGGTCCATCAATCACATTATTTTTATAATCCTAAGAAAATAGTAGTTTAATTCATAGTATACTAGTATATGTCCATACTATTCAGGTTCGTTGATTATTTTGGTACATCGCTTTGCACCTATCATCCAAGTTCTTAAAAAAGGTATATTAGATTATGTGATCCTATTTAATTAGGTAAGATATATTAAGGATATGATTGAATTCTGATTATAATTATTGGCTAATAGAAAAAAGATCCAATTAAAGTAGGATTCCTTAAGGGATGTCCTTGATGGGAGGAAATCTTCTAATATCTTATCTTAGACTCATTGCTCTTACCTATAAATAGATAGGACCTCTAGAGATATAAAATAAGATGAACACATAAGAATATAAGGAGAAGAAACAAGAGAGTTAAGATATTGATATTTCAAATCTACTTGCAGATCTGCTTATGGATCGGATAAAGTTTATTTTTCTGAACAATAATGAAAGGTATGTATCATAATATTATTTAGATCTATTGCTATTTGATTTCAGATTTTGGCATTAAAATGTTTTCGCATTACAAATAGTATGATTATAGATCTTATGTTAACAATTGATATCAAAGCTATGGTTTTTGAAATCAAATACTTTCGGATTTATTTGTTAATATCATTCACTTGCAAAAAGATCGATTTTTTGTTTACGATACATGAAAGATTCATCGAGTATTATCAATCTGTATTTTAAGTTATTTGATTTTGTTGCTTAATTGTCGACAACGATGTTAGCAAAGAAGTGAGTCGTTGTACAGTATTGTTATCGAACTGGCTACGTACGGCCGACAGATCTGTTAGCGACAGCAACTGCATCGGTCTGCAAATCGACCATGTGAAGGCAGCGGTCGCATAAGGACAACAGCCATGAACAACGTGAACAAAGGCTGTGTCCAAGCGACGATCATGCACGAGCACAGGCCGCGCCTAGGCAACGACCGCCCGCGAGCATAAACACACCGATAGTAGCCTTACGAGGGCAAAGACCCCACCGCACCTGCGGCCACGTGCCGACACAAGCAGTGTCGCACAAGCGATGCTCGCCCATGCGCAGGAGGTGACGGTCGTGCATGCACAAGCCGCCACACCGACGGTAGTTGCAGCCGTGCGCATGCGGCAACGGCACAGGGAAGAAGGCAATTTTGACAAAATTATAATTTTGCCATTAGAGTTTTAATCAAAATTATAGCTTTGCCCTTCTATAATTTATTAATATCTTTTAGTATTTTAACAGTTCTACCCTTTACAAATCTGATAATTCGAGTTTATATACTATCAACAATTTATAGTTTTACCCTTATGAATTGAGGATTTTTTATTTATATTCTTAATTATAAAATTGATCAATAAAATTTAATTAAATTTGATCATGATTATATTTTAATTAATTATTACTTAAATTTAATTTTGATTAAATTTAGAAAGAATTAAATTTTGATCAATTTTTAGTTTTGATTGACTTGTTTAATTAGGCTAATATTTAACCTAACTATGGGCTTGTAGAAATTAAATAAAATCAACTAATTTAATATTTTATTAAAAAAATATAAATTATAATTTCTTTTATAGTTTTTCTCATATGATTTATTGATCACATGTGATAAATAAAAACCAATTATTATTCTTGGATATTTCTTTGGTTACTCACATGTATATATTTAAAATTGTAAAACATGGTTATCTTTCACATAAAGATATTTCATGATTTATGTGTTATCATGATTATAGTTATCATATGAGTTTTTTTTATGCTGATCAATATATATGAATTATTGATTCTAAATTATAAATAAAATCGAATTACTATTTTTGGATACTTATTTGGTTATTCAACTGTATATATATTTGAAATTGTAAAATCATGGTTATCTTTTACATGAAGACTTTTCATGATTTATGTATTATCATGATTATAGTTATCATATGAGTTTTCTTTATGCTGATCAATATTCATTAATTATTATGATTGTTATTTTATTATTGAACTATTTCGAATTAGGATAAAGAAATTTGATGAATATTATTTATAATTTATCTTCCTAAGTTTTATCTAACTGGTAGTTACCAAAGTAGCCTGATATGCTTATGGGATATGAATTACAATAAAGGTCTTATCATTTATAAGATATTTTAGATTATATATTATATTTTGTATTGGTCCTATAGCCACCAAAGTAACTTAGATCAATAATTTATAAAAATAGATTATGGAGTTGATCTTAAATGACATTAAAGAAATTTGGTGAATATTATCTGTAATTTATCTTCCTAAGTTTTATCTGGCCAGTAGCTGCCAAAATAGCTTGAGATAGTAGACTTATAAGATGTAAATTACAATAAGGTCTTATCATTTATATGACATTTTAGATTGTATTTTATATTTTTGTATTAGTCCTGCAACTACTAAAATGACCTAGATCAATAATTTATAAAAATATATTATGGAATTGGTCCTAAACGATATTAAAAAAATAATATTTATAATGGCACACATAATTAGGAGATTTAGATAATTCCAAAGGAGAATATATTTTGAATAATTATATAATGGGGTAGGATGATACTATTTTGAATATCTTTGTAGTTTAGTGTTATATACCCAAAGATAGTAACACTATTCCACAAGAATGGTATCAGTCCTCCATAAATAATTATATATGTGAACACTAGATATGTCAATATTAAAGTTAAATATTAATGATATCAATAGTTCAACGTTCATTAAAAAACTCAAAGCATTAATGTTATATTATTACAATGGTACTTCCTTCATTGTATTTTTATAAATATCCCTATATTTTTTAGAATATATTTTCTGGAATAAATGACTTGAGCATATGCAAGTTATATTGAATAAGTGAGACCTTGATCAAATTATTAGAAGGGAACACAAACTTATTTACTGAAAGTTCTATGGAATAAATAATTAAGATGACTGATCAGGAAAGGTATGAAAGACTTAATTTGATGATACTTAGACTTTAGTACAGTTTACAACTAGTGCATGAGAATATTTAAGGATCAATTTAAATTTTCTGATAAGTTATTAACTGACACCTCAATGAAAGAACTAACTAAAAATGACAGTATTTGAGGAATTTAAGATTATCTCCTCAATATAATTGACAAAGTTGTAAGTTCAAGACTTATAATTTTTTGAGTTTTACTCAAGGAGTGGATAATAATAAAAGAAGGTTGAAGCGTAAGTCACTTGAGTTTATAATTACTATATAAACTCATAAAAGAATTTCTTCATAATAAAATGTTACTTGTGTAATAAAGAAAGTTACATGAAGAACTATGAGATTTGATTTGAAATGAAAAGTTATAAATATAACTTTTATGTGATTCAAATCAAATATTATAAAAATTATTTTTCTAATATTTAGTGGATTAATTTGATGCTTCAACATATGTTGCCAATAATAGAGATTCATTTTAATAATTTAAAAAAAGAGAGGGGATAAAACTAAAAAAGAAAATGAAATATTCATCATTATAGTGAATCATCTTAAAGTAAAAGCGATAGTAGTTTATATACATCACCTATGCCTAAGGATGATTCATTTGATGAATCTTGAGGATCTATGCTATATTCTTATAATTCTGAGAATTTGGATTCTTTATCTAGAATTGTTAGAATATTATTTCTCTTTTGGTTGTTATGAATGATTTAATAAAATTTAATCTTTGAATTTTGTATTAAAGTCTATATAGAATTAATATGAATCTTAAGTTTATAATAATCCTATAATTAAATATTAAAATAAATATAGTTTCATAAACTCCTTGAAATTATGTTTACATCTGTGAGTCACTTTATAATTTCATCTCATTAAAGAGATACATTTTATTACCATATAGATAAACTATTGAGATATGATTATATATATTTAATTCATATAAAGTCTCAAGCCGTTGACACTCTTGAAGTGTGCATAAATGAAGTTGAAAGAAAATTAGATAGAAAAGTTAAAATCATCATAGGGGTGATGAATTTTATGGTATTTATGATGAATCCAATTACAATTCTAGTTCTTTTACTAGATTCTTGGAAAAATTCAGTATGATTTACCAGATGTGTCACAGCAGAATATGATTACTGAAAGGTATAATCGTACACTTATAAATATGATTATGAGTATGATAGGTTATTCTTTTGTACCTAGATCAATGTGAAAAAAAGCTCTAAGGACAACTATGTATATCTTAAATAAGGTTCCTAGTAAGTAAATTACATGACTTCTTTTAAGTTATGGAATGATAGGAAACCTAACTTAAGATATTTATATATTTAAGATTATCCTATAGATATAAGGATCTTTATTCACATTAAAGAAAAATTAAATTTAATAATTATTTTAAATATTTTATTATTTATTCAGAAAATTTTAAAAGGGTACATATCTTATTACTCTAATCATGGTATGAGGACAATTAAATCTGGTAATATAAGATTCCTATAAAATAGTGAATTAGTGGGAATGAAAATATCAAAATTTAATATAGAGAAGATACATGTTAATACTCCTTTATTATTCGAGAGATTATTATTACTTAAACTATTAAATAATTTGATAAATGTGAATAACAAAATAACATTATCAAACTCCCATATTATATTGATATCGCTGATAATGATCTTATAGAACAACCACAATTGATAGTCTTAAGAATATCTCAATGGGAAAGGAATCTAATCATTTATGATTATTATGTAGTATATTTACAAAAATTATATTTTGATATAGGAATCAGAATAGATCCCTTATTATTTTCATAAGTCATAAAAGGTTATGATTTTGAAAAGTAATATGATACAATATAAGAAAAGTTAAAATCAATAACCAGAATGGTGTCTGATGAATTAATCGAATTGTCCAATAATTGTAAGAGTCTATTATATAAATATGACTCAAAGGACAATGTCGAATGATATAATGGTCAAATTTTTAGTTTTTAATATGGTTATAGATTTTACTCATAAAGAATGTATCGACCATAAGGAGACATGTAGTTGTTAAAGGAACTCGTTAAGAATCGTCATGACATTAATGACTCATTATGAGTTACATCATAATGATATGAAAATGAATTTTTGATTAAGGATCTAGTTTTCATATGGGTTACTCCGAATGACTCGTAGAGAAAATAAAATAAATATAAATTTGATATGCAAATTTAGGAATCTATTTATGATCTAAACAAGCTTCTGAACAATGATATATAAAGTTTCTTGATATCATTGATTCTTTCATACGTAAGAAAAATATTGTTCATCAGTATTCATATCTAAAGATCAATGGGAGCAAGTTTATTATATTGATCATATATATAGATAACATTTTATATTACCAATAATTATCTTAGTTTATTATACTAAACTAAGAAATTATCACTAAGAATTTTAAGATGGTTGATATGAATGAGACATCTTATATTATTAGTATTGAGATACTCATGGATATATCTTAATGATTATTAAGATTATCGCAGAAAAGATATATTAATCGAGTCTTAAGATGATTTAATATACAACTTTGTTCAACAAATTATAAAAGTAAAATTTTAGTCAAAAGTGAGTGCTTTAAAATGACTTGAAAAGAATTAGATAAAAAGAATATTTTTTATATATGCGCAGTTGAAAGTTTATGCTCAAGTCTATATCATATATCAATTTTTGTAGTTAAAATATTGGATAGATATTGGAGTTACTCAAAAGTGAAAACATTAAAGGACTGCAAAGAAAAGTAATAAGATATCTGGAAGGGATGAAAGATTATATGCTCACATGCATAAAATTATATCAGCTTGAAATAATGGTATTTTTCATATGCTGATTCTATAAATTACCTCAATAATAGGAAGTCCACCTTATGATTAATATCTATTTCAATTAGAGGGGTAAATTATTATTATATTATTAATAATAAAAATTGATTTTGTGGTATGCTTTGATGCCACTAATCAAACTTCATAACTGTAAAATTTTTATCTCAGGATTTGGTGTGGTCAGACTCAATTGCTAAGTCGTTGAAGATATTTTATGATATCGCAGTAGTTTTCTTCTCTAAGAATGGCAAGTACTATTGCATCTCTATGCATTATAGTAGAAAATACTTGATGGTTAGAGAAGACGAGTCCAGAAATATCTAATATCAATTAATTACTTGAGTTCTACTGCATTGATTGCTAATCCATTTACTTAGAACTTATAGCTTAAAGTATTTTGAAAAAAACATGTTCTTATGATTGGGTTTGTGAGCAACCTATAAAGGATATGGTGATGCATATTTGAGTGTACACTATAATTGATATTTTTATTTACGTACTTAAAGTTATTTATTTTTGCTATCCTATTCACAATTATGTATGTACATATTATGGTCGAATGTGATGTCAAGATTGTTTTAACAAGACAAATTACAAGGGTCATTTTGGACTGCATTAGGAAAGACTAACAATATTGTGATACATAGAAGGAAGTATGACATTAATGACATATAACCGCTATGACTCGTATTGCTAGTCAGACTTAATGTAGTATTATTATATTCATTGGACTTATTAGCCTATTTTTAAAATTCGTGCACATGTAAATAGTTTTTTTTAATTTAGAATCTAATTATGTAAAATTATTTTCAAATAAATTTTATTTATTTATTTTGATTTTAAATATCTTTTGTATCTTACTAATTAATGGGCCAAGTGGGAGAATGTTAGATTACGTGGTCCTATTTAATTAGGTAAAATATATTAAGGAAATGATTAAATTCTGATTATGATTATTAGCCAATAGAAAGGAAGTCCAGTTAAAATAGAATTTTTTAAGTGCCCATGATGAGAGAAAATCTCATAATATCTTATCATAAACCCTCTGCTCTCGCTTATAAATAGATAGGACCTCTAGGGATATAAAATAAGAGGAATACATAAAATTATAAGGAGAAGAAATAAGATAATTGAGATATTACAGTTTCTCTCTCAATCTCTCTTTCTCTCTTAATTTCCCTGACAATCAATTTAAGTGGTCCTATGAGAGTAAAGGAAGAGAGGAGAAGGTGAGTCTAGTTCTTCTTGCAAATTGATATTTCAGATCTGACGATGATATGCTTGTGGATCAGATAAAGTTTATTTTTCTGACGATGATATGCTTGTGGATCAGATAAAGTTTATTTTTCTGAACAGCAATGAAAGATACGCATCGTAATATTATTTAGATCTATTACTATTTAATTTCAGATTTTGGTATTAAAATTTTTTCGTATTACAAATAACATTATTATAGATCTTATGCTAACAAGGTGAGAATTTAAAGAATTGGTCATTAAGTTTTTTTTTTTCTGGATTAATAGAAACCCACACAAGTAGAATGCTAAGAGAATGTCATCAAGCATAAATTTGATTGCATACCTTGCTGTTGAAGACTCTCAAGCATTCAATTGAAACCTTGCGTTTGCCCATAACATGCATCCAATTACATCTCTCTGTTTTGTAATGTTATTTGATAAAGTAGATTATTTTATGATGATAAACACTTATTTTATAATGATATAAGAAATCAATAGCCTTTTGGAATTGCTACTTCCTACCTCGCATCACCTAATAAATTCATAGGGAGATGGGAGAGAGAAAGAGAGAGGCCACAGTGATGTCAAATTGACAGCCAATGGCTTCAAAATAGGTAGAAAGAAGATTTGCAAGAAGGGGAATAAACCAAGGAGACAGAGAGAAGGAATTCAAAGGAAAGAATGCAGTGTTCATCTTCTTCAGCATCTCCTGCTGCTTCTTCCCCTCCTCCTCCTCCTCCGTCATTCCCCAGCTTCCCCAAGGAATCCCGTAACCTCTACTGCGTTCTGGTCACCTCCCTCGTCTCCCTCTTCTTGATCCTCTCCTTCTCCTCCCCCTCCGCCTCCTCGCCCTCCTCCTCCTCCTCTGCCGCCGCCCACGTCCGATCCGCCTCCGCTACCGCCGCCGCCCTCCTATCCTCCTCCCCGCCGCCCCCCTCGCTCGCTTACCTCCTCACCGGCTCTGCCGGCGACGGCGACCGGCTCCTCCGCCTTCTCCACGCCGTCTACCACCCCAGGAACCTCTACCTCCTCCACCTCGACGGCGCCGCCCCGAAGGACGAGCGCGAGCGTCTCGCCCTCGCCGCCTGGAACGTCCCGGCCTTCCGATCCGCCCGGAACGTGCACGTCGTGGGGAAGCCGGATTTCGCTAACCCTCGCGGCTCCTCTGCACTCTCCGCCACCCTCCACGGCGCCGCGATCTTGCTCCGGGTTGGTGCGAATTGGGATTGGTTCGTCAACCTTGATGCGTCCGAATACCCTCTAGTGACCCAAGATGGTATGAATAGCTCCTGTTCCTGCCACAAAGATTCAGTATTCTCGTGAAAAAATTGGATTTTTGCACCTGATGCCATGTTTAACACTTTCTCCTTTCCGAGTTCTCTCTGTGTGGGCGTGCGTCCGTGTCCTTATCTTTTCTTCCTACTACTACTACTCAGGACATTCAAGAACCAAACCTTGCTTGCGTCAGTAATCTTTCAACACAACATAACCTCGAAGGTTGTAGTTGATCATAAATTTCCTCTTTTATGACATGAGGTCTGACTAACATTTCGTTTGGCTTCAAAATATTGATATTTCACCATGCTACTGTATCCACATTTACCAGGAAATAAACAGAATAGAATTGTAAATCACATTTCTTTTTATTATATCTGTGCTAAAAACTGGCTATTAGTCTTATAGCAAGCAAGAAATGGTGCCTTTCTAGGCAAATTTAAGCGGAGGTGCTACAATCTGCTAGAATGTGCTTCTATGTAGTTGGAGTTGAAGCTCTTCAATTTATTGACATAAAGATTCACAATGGCTAAAGTTTGCCCTAGGCATATTTTTAGGTGCAATACATTCTATTTGACTTTGCTTTTTTTGTTATTTCTCAGATCTTCTTCATGTATTCTCTTTCCTACCGAGGGATCTCAACTTTGTTCAGCATTCCAGTTATATTGGTTGGAGAGAGTACGGAAGCTTCACCTCCTATTTATTATATTTAATTTTCCCCTTCTGTATTTATCTGATGTGTTAGGTTTAGTTTTTTTCTCATGATATAAATTCTAAATGAGATTATTGTGTCAGGTCACGGCAACTGAGGCCCATTATTGTTGACCCTGGACTTTACCTCTCTTCCAGGACGGATATTTTTTATGCTACTCAGAAGCGTGAGTTTCCAAATGCATATAAGTTGTTCACAGGTTGGTATTGATCAATTTCCATCAAAGTATGTTACTTGGAGTAGTATGTTTATCTCAAAAATACCATGCAGTGCTTTTGTAAAATTGATGTGTACTGTTCTTCGGTGCTTGCATGTTCACATGTGTGCCACTTGTAATATAATTTTCATTTTTGGACAAGAAATAACACATCTCAGCAACCATCATTGTGCCTTGTGATTTGGATAGTGTAATACCTTTCCTTGTCAATCTCCAGCTACTTCCACCTCTAGAGATTGAAAAAATTCCTTTTCCTCTCTTTCCAAATTGACATTTCTGTTCTCTTTCTTCTATTTGATATTGTCATCATGTTCTCCATCATCCTTATCTTCCTCTAATAGTGTTGCATTGATTCATTAAGGTATAGGGCAGCCTGACAAGTCCTGATCTGTACGGGAGAAGGACTCGACGACGTTGAACCTTCCTCGAGCAGATTTACAACTTGCATCTTTTATTATAAAGAAGTTATAAAACTGAAAAGAAACAACCCTTATTGTTTGGAATCAAAGTACGTTAAACAAGGAACTAAGCAATGACTTCAGGAGCACAGGTGCTCGGACTTCTTGCACTCAACGTGCAGGTTTCTCATGGCAGCAAGCTTGCTGTCAGTTTCAGTTCTTCTCCTTTCTTCTCCCTCTCTCTCTCTCATCTAGAACCTGGATTCTAAACCGGTTGGAGCTTGCAGAAGATTGCTGCTTGAAACGGAAGAAAGACTCAATGCCGCTGGGTTGCTGCTGGAAGTCGAGGAAGTCACAGCAGCAACAAGACCAGTGGCGGATCTTTCACAAGTCCTGCTGCCGAGGAGGACTTGAGGCTGATCATCTTCTTCTGATCTCTCCCTTTCCTACACTTGGCTGAAGGGCTTTTGCTAGGGCCGGCTGAAGAGGAGAAGGGCTGCTGCTTTCAATGAAGAGTTGCTACAAGGGACTGCCGAAGGCTGGAATTTTCTGGCTGCGACTTTATGCTTTAGGAGGCTGCTGACCCTTCAATATATAGATCGAGGGTAGAGTCCTAACCACGTTAGGACTCCCTTCTTTGGTTAGGGCCAGCCCCTTTGTGCCCTCTAGTTGGTGCGCAAGTCCCCCTCCAATCTGAGTAGGACTCGGATTGAAGGAGCTGATTCTTTAGGCTAACCACATGCCCTTCTCCAATCCAAGTGACGCTTGGATTGAGTTGGCTGCAGGTTGGCGCTGATGTTGGAGCTGGTTGAATCTGACTTTTGGGCTTGGGATTGAGCTTAAGTTGGGTTCAACCAGATCTGGATTGAATCGGAGTTTGAGTCGAAATCCGGTTAAGCTGAATTGAATTTCGACTTGAACTTCAGTTGAACTGAACTTGAGTGAGCCTTGAGCTGTGTTGGATCTGTTCCTTGAGCTCAGATTCGAGCTTTGTTCAGTTGGATTGGGATCAACTTGGAGTTCAACTCAAACTCTGATTGAGCTGAATTGGAGTTCAACTCAAACTTGGCTTGATTGGATCAAGTCCGATCCCACCTTTACATGTTTTGAGCATGTCATTGTACCCACTTTTTCTGTTCATTGTTTGGCGTCTAATTGTCATTCTTCGACACCTAAATTCATGAGTAAGAGGTTCTATAAGGTTTCAGTAATTTCATTTCATTTATTAGTCTACTGATAAGACTACATCCATAATCTTAAATCTTCAATCCAATCCCTGATGTTGATAATTAAGCATATTCCTAAAATTCCCATCCTTATTATAGTTAACCCAGATTTTGTTGTATGGAGCCCTTCCTATGATCTTGCAGATTTTGATGTAAAAATCTGTTGACGAGAATTGGAAAACACCACAATGAGTTATTACTTAGGCTGCTAAATAGAAGGATTTTTTCCTAGCTAGCTATGTAAAAATCTCCTCTTCAGAAAGACGTTGATGTTCTTCTAAATCATGAGAGAGTGAAAGATGCGGGGAAGAAAGTAGTAAAGCAGAGAGAAAAACCTCTAAAAAATAATAAAACTTTGGATCCATCATGAAAGAAAATTGTTGCAAGGCAAGTTCTATGCTAACTTCTGATGCATGAATGGACCAAAACTAATGCAATTAAAATTTATAATTTATTTGCTGTCCAAATTGCAGAAAAGATTACTATTCCCTGAAAATTAGATTTTCACTTTTATTGTCAATGGAAATAGTAAGAAGACTTCTAATGGTTAGATGCAGCAAGATCTTCACATGTGCAGTAGCAGAGACAAAGAAAACACCTGCTTTACTGTGAATCAAGCAGAGAATTAGCAAACCTATCGCCAATAGCTTCTCAGCTTTAGTGGAAAACATATCACTATTTCTACGACAATAAAACTGTAGACTAGCAAAAGTTGTTTAATGAGGCAATGACAAAAAAAAACAGATGTGGAACAAGAGGAAAAGGAAGCAAGTGCAGAGAGTACTTGCCATGGTTTAACTTGAGTAGTTGATGTAGGATGAGTAGTGACGAAATTTTTTTCCTAGTAATAGAGGAATAGAAAATGAGAAAAGAAAGAAAATAATGAAGAGATGATGAGAAAATAAAAGATAACTACTAGACTCGCTCTGACTCAAAGAGAATGTTCTCAGGATAAAGGTCTCACTCTCACACCTCCGCACGTCTCAAATGATAGAATCATATCATTGGAAATATAATTGTGACCTCACACCACTCACACACAAGGTGAGAACCAACTCAATTCATTGATTATCTTTTGATTTTTATATATTACAATGTTATAGTCCTTTTTATAGGCTCATGGATGAGAATAAAAAGATTCTTCTTTTTTTATATTTATTTTTTTACTAAATATATCTAAACAAATAAAATTTATTCAAATAACATATGAACTAAATTGCTCCTGCATCTGAGTTCAAATAGCATTTAAGATGAAAGACTATAGATAAAGCAAGCAAAATGGAGAGGATATCGAGGAAAGAGAAGAAGTGTGCAAAAGTAACTCAATTAGCATGTAGTCTAACATATTTATTAACCTAACATTCTATTTCAAGAGCATTGGCTTGAAATGAATTGCTTCAAATGAGTAAATAACTCAACAAGTATGGAAGCCTAGACAATCATATCTAGTCAACTCTTTAAAAGAGGAAGGATTACTGTCCAAATGAGAACCCCTCTTCTTTTGTCAAATGACCCAAATCAACTTGACAGTGTGACTAATTTAAATCAAAGCTTAATCTGCATATAGGCTCTAGTGTTTGTACATAGACTTCGTGTATGTAGTGCATGCCTTCCAACTTGTTGGATGAATTTGAAAACACTGAAGAAGAACAATGTAATTGGTGGGTCAAAACTTTTTCCTGTTAATGAAGCTGACAATGCTAGGAACATTCTTTCCTTTGTCATGATTATATATAAACACCACCCTTACTATTCTTCTGTACAAATATACTCCACAAACATTTAGCTTGTGATCTCCCAGCAGTCTCATATCTGAAAAATCGGCAAGGATCATGCTCTTTATGAAACTTAAAGCCACTAGCACTTAGATTTATTTTGTACCATGTCACAAGCCCCGCTCCATGTAAATCATATGACTAGTAGGTTATTTTGATTATTACAAATGGTAAGAAATTTCTCTATCAATTCTTTTGAGTGAGGTCAACATTCATGACCAGGTTGACCTATATCGATATGGACACTTCAAAACATTGATGTCTCCATTTTTTGTTTGTATCAAACACCGACACTGTTAAAAAACTATGTCAAACACTGACACTGTTAAAAAACTACCTAGCACATCTTGGTACAGAGCATATTAGGCTTTCATACTTTGTACACTTATTTATGTTAATATATTGTATATATAGGACATATATTTTATATGACTCTTATAACGTGTTGAATATCGACAACTTTATGTTTTTTTTGGCATTTGACTTCTTATATTTGTATTTGGAGTATTTTGGTGAATCTTTGCTACTTATATAAATGATTGTTAATACTTTTTACAAAACACATGAACGATAATCTTATTTCTAAGTTGTACAATGTAATCTAATCATGATAGTGATCTAATCATAGAATTATTAACTGTCACGTGACTCATGTCAATTTCATGATAATAATATAATCCTGATGTTTGGGGTAGTCTTTGCTACTAATATAAATTATTGTTATACTTTTTACAAAACACATATGATTATCTTAGATTTTTTAAGTTGAATGTATAGAATGACAGTAATGTACATTTGTTAACTGTCATGTGACTCATGTCAATACCATGTCGTTTCCAACTTTTCTAAATTTTGACCTGTCAATGTATCCTTATCTTGTTGTATTCCTGTCCATGCTTCATAAATTGGCCATCCAAGTGCTTGCACTTGAATTGATGAGAGTTGTAGGAATACATGGAATATTGGTTGCATTTTGTTGGAATGGTTCTGTGCTTGACTTCATCATGTAAAAATCAGTTGTCTTGCACTGGGAAAGAAATAATGTATTTGTATACAAAACTTGAAAGGTGAATTGTCAATAATTTGGCTTTAACAATCTTGGTCACACTGCAAGGATGATTCTGCATGGGATTTTGTGCTCATAGGTTGATTTGTTTGCTGTAGAGCTTCATAGAAAAGACTCTAATAGCATTTTTGGTTGATTAGAGCATGGCAATATAATTTTTTTATCATGATTTGGACTATAGTACTTAGGATCCATGTGTATGTTAGATAAATGTGAATCTTTCATAAGATATATATTGATTAGATAGATATCTGATTCTATATTTGAGTCCAAAGAGATAAGGAAGTCAATGCAGGTGGCAATTGTTTTCCAGGTTTTTCCAAGTCTTTCCAGAGGTCTAGTCTACCTTTCAGTAAACCTAGCAATCTGACCCAAGATTCTTGGAGTCACAATCAAGCGGAAATTCTTGATACATTAAGGACTGCTGTGCAACAAGTAAATTGCTTTTTCTATTATTATGTTTCTTCTTATATTTGGATTACTTTGTATGTAAAATCACTTTCCTTAAGCCCTGGTTCTTTGTGGTAATGGTCCTCTGACTACTGTCATCTCCAAAGTAAGTTTGGATATTTTGTTTCCATAATCCACTTTCATTTGCTAAAGTTTGCTTTTTTCAGACAATTTCAGAAAATATCTGAATAATGTTTTGAAGAGAATTTTGTTTGAGATAAACAAAGTCATGACATGTTCATCGTGCAGTTTGTTTTATGCAATTTTATTGCTTTTTCTCTTCCAATTAATTTAAGAGAGAAGGAGATGCAATAAAAGTCACTATGCATTCTGGTGCAGGTTCTCCTTCTGTTATCCTCAGTCGGAAGTTTATAGAGTACTGTATATTGGGTACTGACAATTTGCCAAGAACTCTTATGATGTACTATGCAAATACACTGTCATCACACACAAACTATTTCCAAACTGTCCTTTGTAACTCGCCTGGATTCAATAGGACTATTGTCAACCATCACCTACACTATATGATCTGGGGTGCATCTCCAAAGAAGGAACCCCGTCTGCTGACTATGGATGACCTTAAAAACATGACTTTTACTGGAGCAGCATTTGGTACAAGGTTCTCTAAGAACGATCCTGTTCTTGACCACATTGATAAGGAAACATTGAGCCGGGGTCCTGGTAGGATAGTTCCCGGGGGCTGGTGTTTAGGTGGAAGCCGTGGGGACCCATGTGCCGTTTGGGGTAATCCTGATGTTCTGATTCCTGGACCTGGGGCAGCACGGCTTGCAAAGACTATTGCAGATCTTCTGTCGGATGGAAAGCTACATTCTCAACAATGTACATGGAAGTGATCCATGTATGAGGTACATTAACTGCTGTAAGATCTTTTCATGCTTTTAGTCGCTATTGTTTTTGTTTATCATATAATCATGTCTCTCAATTATATGTTGTCATTTTGATCAATTCCTCAACCTGAATGCCAACATCATCCTCTTTTCCAGCAGGTGACTCTTGCGTCTTCTGCTCCTTGGCCTTACAACGAAACATGAAACCACATCTTGGTTTTGTAATTTTGATCTCCAATCTTCAATTTGGGAGCTGCATCATCTTATTTGTTAACTCAGCTTTTGAATACATAATTCTAGTTCTCAATTTATCAGATCTGGGTTCTGTAGAAATTTATTCTTGTATGTCCAAATAGTGCTAATCAAAATGTGGATTCTGTTTGAAGCGCTAAATAGTATGGCAAGCCAAACTTGATCTTTCACTCGGTCATGTCATGACAGGCTTCCTTGACGTTTGGAACTCCATCAGCAGCCAGCGTTTCTCCTTGTGGTACAATAAGAGGAGACATCTGACTTGATTCATTTCTTCCATGCTGGAATTTGTTGACATCATTTTGTTCAAGAAATGAAGCTACGGTTGAACCTCTGTAAGTATATGTTCTGTGCATGCGGAATCTTGTAACATCACAAAAGCTCCTTAGTAACCAGAAGAATCAGACCCGCCCCCAAAAACAAAATAAACTGGTAATGATTCTCAAATTCTGTGGTGTATTGTTGTGTTCTCCGATACATGGAAGAAACATTTCATATTGAACGTGCCCATACAATATGATGGTTCGTAAAAATAAGCTTGTAAATGAAGTCAAACGTGACTTAATGTCTGTCTATACAAACGGAGATCAAGTCATTGTACGGCATAACATGTTCATAGGGTGTGGATTGCAGATTTGCACTTCTGTGCCTTATTTCCTCCACCGTGTGACCTCACCACCTCAATTCTTTTCAACAACTCCCTGTCCCTCAAAGCTGCCCTTCTCTGCTCATCCTCGAGTAGGTAATGACTATCACAATCCACATTATTGCAGTATCCATCGCCCCCAAGCTCTTCGGTCTCAGGCCGAGAGAACTGCTGGTGACTTCTACCAAGAAGTCTCGAGCGCAACGAACTGTAGAAGAGTATTCTGTCACAGGTATCATTATGCAGAAGTCTGAACTCAGTATCCTCCTCAAATATCTTCTCAAAAGTTATTAATATATTAAAAATCAAGTTATTAATTGATATTAATTATTTATGAACTTTTTTTTCTAACCATCAAACACTCTCATATAATGCATACAGCTGCAATTGTATTTGTCAATCTTACAAGATATGTCAAAAGCATCTTTAGTGACTTAGTAATTAAGTTTTATCATGCTAAGCCCTGAGATAGAATTTTATAGTCATAAAACTTGATTAATTACCTCAAAGCATGTCACAAAATCAACTTCTATTGTTAATAATATAATAATATATTATTTTATATTTTTTTCATATAAATTATCCCTCCAACTCGTATAGATATAAATCATAAAGTGAATTTTTTATTATTGAGGTAATTTATAGAATCAACACGTGAAAAAAATATCATTTCAAGCAAATCGAATTTCATATATATGAGCATATAATCCTTCGTCTATTCTACATATCTTATATTTAAGCATTTCATATATATGAGCATATAATTCTTCGTCTATTCTATATATCTTATATGTGAGCATATTTTAGTTTTTTAGTGTTTTCATTCCTAAGTAACTTTAATATCTTTCTAATATTTTAACTACAAAACTGATATCTGATCTAGCGTATGCTTAAACATATAATAGACTTCCAACTATGCATACATAAAGAATTTTTTTTATTTGATTCCTTTCCAAGTCATTTTAAAAATATTTGTTTTGACTGAAACTTTTATTTTTATCATTTGCTGAGCAAAGTTATATATTAAATCTCTATAAAACTTAGTCATAATATCTTTTTTGATATAGTCCTAACAACCCTTAAGATCTATCCCTAATATCTCAATACTAATAACATAAAATACCTCATTTATATTAATCATCTTAAAATTTTTGGTAAAATTTTTTTTGATTTAATATAATAAACCAAGATCACTAATGGTAAATAAAATATTATTTATATCTAAACTTAATATAAGAAACTTGCTCCTACTTATCTTCAAATATAAATATTGATCAATATTATTTTTCTTAAATCTGAAGGAAGTAATGATATCAAAAAACTTTATATACCATTATCTAGGAGCTTGTTTATAGTCATAAATAGATTCCTAAATTTATATACTAAATTTTATATTTCTTTTATTTTCTTTATAAATTGTTTAGATTAATCCATATAAATCTATATGCTTAATCAAAAAACTTATTTTCATATCCTTATGATATAATTCAAAATGTCACTAATGTCATGACAATTCTTAATGAGCTCATTTTAAAAAATAAAAAAAATATCTCATTATAATCGATGCATTCTTTATAAGTAAAACCTTTGACCATTGACTTTATATCATTCAATATTACCCTTCGAGTTATGTTTATGTAACAAACTATTTTATAATTATTGGACAATTCAACGAGTTCTCATATACTATTCTGATTATTAATTTCAACTCTTCTTTTATTGCATCATATCACTTTTAGAATCGCCATTTTTCATCATTTGTGAAAATAATGAGAAATCATTTTAATTTCTATATCATAATTTGATTCTTGTAAATATATCATATAATAATTAGAAATGGTAAGTTCCTTTCCCTTTGAGATATTCTTAAAACTATCAATTATGATTATTTTACAAGTTCATTAGCAGTAATATTAATATTATGTGAGAGTTTATTAATGTTACTTTATTATTCACCTTATCAAATCATTTAATAATTTGAGTAACAATAATCACTCGAATAATAAAGGAGTATTAATCTGTATCTCCTCAATGTCACGATTAAATTTTAATATTTTTATTTTACTAATACACTATTTTTTAGGAATCTTATATTACCATATTTAACTATCTTCATACTATAATTAGGACAATAGAATATATACCCTTTTGAATTTTTTTAGATAAATAACAAAATATCTAAAAATAATTATTGAATCTAATTTTTTATGTGAATTGATAACCTTTATCTCTGTCGGACAATTCCAAATATGTAAATATCTTATGTTAGGTTTCCTATTAGCCCATAAATCAAAAGTTATTATTGGAATTAACTTACTAAGAATCCTATTCAAAATACATATAATTGTCCTTAGAGCTTCTCCTCATATTTATTTGAGTGTAACAGAATAACTCATCATGCTCCTAAACATATCTATAAGAGTACAATTTTACCTTTCAATAATCATATTATATTATGGCACATCTGATAAATCATACAAAGCATAAATATCATACTTTTTTATGAATCTAATAAAAGAATTAGAATTATGATCGGTTCATCATTACTATCATAAAATTTATCACTCCTGTTGATAATTTTAACATTTTTATCTAATTATTTCTTGACTTCATTTATGTACACTTAAATGTGTCAACAGCTTGTGGCTTTTACATAAATTATATATATATATATATATATATATATATATATATATATATATAGTCAGATCTCAAATGATTATCTATAAAAGTAATAAAATATCTTTCTTCACTAAAATAGAAACATGGAGTGACCCACAGATATAAGCATATATAATCTCAAGGAATTTATGAAACTATATTTCATCCTAATATTTGATTATAGGATTGTTGTAAACTTAAGATTCACATTAATTCTATATAAATTATCATACAAAATTTAAATGTTAACTTTTATTGGATCATAAAGAATTTATAACAACCAAGAGAGAAATAATATCTTAATAATTCTAGGTAAAGAACCCAAACTTTTAGAATTGTAAGAACATAGCATAGATTATTAAGATCTATCAAATGAATCGCCTTTAGGTCTAGGCGATAAATACCAATTACTATCACTTTAAGATGATTCCTTGTAATGATGAATATTTCATCATCTTTTAGTTTTTAAGATCATTCCTTGTAATGATTCATCTCTATTATTGGTAACATATATTAAAGCATTAGAATTAATCCATCAAATATTAGAAAAAAGATCTTTGTAATGCTTGATTTAAAGCATATAAAGGTCAAACTTGTATGTTTTCCTTTTAAAACAAACATTATAGTTCGTCTTTATATAACTTTTCTTGCCACAAAAGTAGTACTTTATTTTAAAGATTTTTTCTTTCATAAGTTTATATAATATTTATAAACTCAAGTAATTTATGTTTCAACTTTCTTTTATTCTTATCCACTTCTTGAGTAATACCAAAAATATTATGAGTCTTTTTTTACTTTAATTTTAATTCTTTCTAAACACATATATTAGTTGGCTCATTTAAGTTTCACTTATCTTTAATTTAATTATAGTGAATTTTAAATGAGTCAAAATAAGAAGAAAGAGAATTAAAAATAAATTATATGAGAAAGGACTCAATTATAATAATTCTCAATATTCTTGAGCTTACAACTTTGCGAGTCATATTGAGAATATAATCTTAAATTCCTCAAATACTATTATACTAAATTTTAATCAATTCTTTCATTAATATGTCAACCAATTACTTGTCAATAAGTTTAAATTAATCTTTAAAATATTCCAATGCGCTAGTGATAATACAATATTAATACTTTAAATTTTTTTAATAAATATTAAACTATTGATATCATCTCTATTTCATTGTTAGGTAAAATATTAGCATATCTAATATTCACATAAAATTATTTATGGAGAACTAGTACCATCCTCATAGAACAGTATTACTATCTTTGGGTATATAATCCTAAACTACAAAGATATCTAAAACAATATCATCCTATCCATCACATAATTATTTAAAATTAATTTTCCTTTAGGATTATCTAAGTCTCCTAATCATATGTGCTGAATATTATTTTTCTTAATATCATTTAGGACTAATTCCTTAATGTAATTTTATAAGTTATTGATCTAAGCTATTTTGGTGGCTATAAGACCAATACAATAATATAAAATATAATTTAAAAGATCCTATATATGATAAGACCTTTATTGCAATTCACATCCTAAAAACTTGTCGTGCCACTTTAACAACTATTAATCAGATATAGGTTACAAATAATATTCACTAAATTTTTGTAATCTAATTATGCTAGAATAGTTCAAAATAATAATCATATTAATTATTAAACATTAATCAGTATAAAGAAAAAGTCATATTATAACTATAATCATGGTGAAACATAAATCATGTTTTTTTGTAAAAAATAAATATTATTTTATAATTTTAAATATATACATGTGAATAACCAAATAAATATGCAAGAATAATAATTAGATTTTTATGTATTATATGCAAAATATAATCAATAAGTCATATGAGAAAACTATAAAAAAACCATAATTTATATTTTTCAAAAATTTTGCATGAAACCCCCTTATACCAGTCAATCTTATTTAATTGTGTAAGCCCAGATTAAGCTAAACATTAATCCAATTAAGTCAATCAAAAATTAAAATCGATTAAAATCAAATTTTATTTTTTAATTTGATCAAAAATTGATTAATCGAATCTAAATCTAGTCAAGTAATAAAAATACTATAATTGTGACTTATGATATATAGAGAAAATTTCCTATTTCTGAGGGGTATAAATGAAAAGTAAATAAGAGAATAAAGTTTGGAATTCTACCATTTCTAAAGGGTAAAACTATCCTTACGAAGAAAAACACTACTTATCTCTGTAATTAAGCGAAAGACTTTAATGTCAAAAATCTGAAATCAAATAATAATATATCTAAATATTACAATGCATACCCTTAGATGCTATTCAAAAAACTTTTTCTTTCATCCATAAGTACATCATCGTTGAATCCGAGATTTGTGGTGATATCGATCTGTAAAGAAAACTAAATTCCTATTATCTTCTCTTCATATCCTTTACATGACTATTATGATCAATAGATTTAGGGGCAAAAAGAATATTAGAGAAGATTTATAATATCTCATTGGTTGGTTCACATGACTATGAGAGATAAAAAAAAGATATCCACAAATTCGCATGCTCGAATATCCGCATATTGAGTCTTTATCTATTTGTTTTGTTTTGTATTTCTAGAAAATCTTACCTATTTATAAGTAATAGTAGAAAATATATTATAAATAATTATAAGAGTTACTTACATCAATATCATCTTTCAAAAAAAATTATTATAATTATACTTAATATATCTTACCTAAAATCATATAATCTAATATTAAAAAGTGGCGAGCCTACGCGATCAGTAGCTGATCCCCTTGATGGTTCTCGACAGGTGGTAGTGGTGGGAGCAAGAATCGTCGGAAGCGGGAGAGGACAAGGGAGCCCATTAATATGGAGCTAAGGATCAGGTTGAGTTCGGGCCCGCACCTATCAGCCCGAACTAATCTGAATACAGAAGGATTCGGTCGGGCCGGATCACGTCCTGCGTATCAATCTCGATAAAAGGAGTAAATTTCTGAAAAAGGTCCTTGACCATTCTACACTTTAATTAATAAAGATGAGAAAAATAAGATGCCATGAGATTAGTGATTTATCGGGATTGAAGAGATTTTATCACAAAACATCCTATTTTAAGTTTTCGTTGTCAAAATCCCAAATAACCCTGAAAAGAAATGGTTGCAACACAGAAAGTAAAGAACATGAACCATATAAAAATTTCTTATTATTACTTCATAGAAAATCTGGGAATAACTATTGAAACATACCCAGTATCATCGCCAAAGCTCTGGTAACAATTTCTCTCACCCCACTATCACAACTCCTTGATGATTTCTTTAGCACCTTGCTTGAATCATCACTAATGAATGAGTCGGTTGGTTAGTGAAACCAGGGCAGATTAGTATGCCTCATCCCTTTTGTATAGCAAACATTTGCTTCAGTTAGTCCCATTGTCGATCTTATGAAACGCAGGATCAGATTTACCATGCAAGCTGCACAAAACAAATTCGTTCAAACAAGCTACCTGGGATCACACACCGCAGCAATTGCAGGAAAATGTATGCATCAAATCATCATCCACTCAATCGACTAAGAAAAAAGCAGATTTAGGCCCCAGCTACTTTGCCTAGAAAGAGAAATGTTTACATGGCATGAAGTTTATTCATTCAAAATACTATCTCAACTCTGCCTAAAAAGCAGAGTTAACGAAAAAAGCTGGATTAAGATAGTATTATTTTACACAGCTTTCCGGATCCACATTATGCTTAAGAGGATTTGCACAGAGTAGCAGTAGCATACATGTAAATGACAACAATATAAAACCTATAAAAGGGTTGATGCTTGTTAAGGATGCTTACCAGCAAATTTCAGCACGGTACCTGCCGGGCAAAACCTCATGTAATTTCAGGATGATGAGTAACCATCAAGCAAATCATCTTTAAATCCTTTCTCATCATGAAAATAAGAAACACAATTTTTTTCCAATATTGAGAGCAGTGATTACAGATCAATTAAATACATCCAGTCATGCACTGCAAAAAATAAAATGGATCTGTATCTACCTAAATTTGAAACCCTTGGCGTTAAAAGGCATGTAAGATTAATCCATGTATTAGTAAAGAATGTAAGCATTGAATCTAACAATCTTGCTCTATATCAGGAAAAATAACAACTATTTTTTCAAACCAGTAACTACCCACATTTCAAAGAATGCATTGAGGGTTTTTGCATATTTGAACAAATAAAGGCGGGATATCACTAGATCACAAAAAGACGGGGTGCCATGACCAAAGTGATTGTGGCGAGCATCTTGATGGGAACATGTATTGAAGGGCAATAAGCATCTTTGAATGGATCTCCAACTCTGAGTATAAGAAACTTAGTTCAGTACTTCAAACAGCATAATTGAAAGCACTTGATTTTTCAAAGATCTGAAAACCCTATGTAGCATTGCTTGCCACAAATCATTCCTACAGACCTGAAGATTTACTTTTAAATAAGAAATATGCTTAATATTTCGTGCACCTAATATAGATTTCAGCATCTAGGGACAAATGCATGGTACCCTTCCATAAACCGCTAAGAATCAGATCTTCCAGTAATTATACTCCCATATATACATTAATTCAATAGCACCATTAGACCTCTGCTAACTAGAAAATATAACCAAGTGACCAAAAATTTATAAAATCCTAGGAATGAAATTTAGTGATTTCATGTTTTCTTTGTTTATAATTTCAGCCTTTTTATCTTGATTTTCTGTTCTTTATTGTCTTTATAAGTTTAAACAAAGATCTATCTCCTAAAACATCTACAACAATTATAACTTTAGGAAAAGACATATAGTTTTCAGTTACAAATTGAAAACTCAGTTATATACATGTTGCCTGCAACAAAAACAAAATAAAAACTGAAGAAGAAAGGCAAGAAAAAGAACTTAAGCTTCCTGAACTTAAAGTATCACCAATTACTGCTGCTTTATGATAGTCATTATTAGCTTTGCCTCCCAAGTGCACCAGTCTCTATATATTTCTTTGAATTATCCCAAGCACTGCCAGCAGTATTTAGAAAAAGAGCCAAAAGAATACCAACAACTGTTGCAAACATAAGCGTCAAAGCCACAACTTTGGCTCCAAGAAACTGCTGACCAGTATAGTGGCCCAATAACCTGAAGAAAAGTCCTGCCAACTGAATAAAATACCAATCTCAAATCATGAAAAAGCAGGCGAAACTTTCTGCTTTAATAAACGATAATGTATGCAAGAACCAACTGAGATGCTGCCTACTTTTACAACCTAAGACTCACCAATTACCACCGGCGATACAGTTGCCAAAGCACCAGGTTTTATCATTTCTTGTAATGATGCAGATGCCACAATGGCAAATGTAGTCTGGCTTTCTCTGGAGTCCTGGATATGCATGCCATATCAATATCCTGACTCATTATATCGTCAAATTTTACCTGGCATGAGATGTTGGGCCACTCGCCATTATACCAGGCCTCTCAATAAACTGTCTACGAACTTCATTAGCAACCTTTTGTGCAGTTCTTCCAACAGCAGAGCTGGCACAGGCACTAAATACAAATATAAGCATATAACCTAACAAGTCTCCCATAAAAACCTCTGGAATTGCAATGTCAAACTACAAATCCACCAGCAAGGATGTTTATAAAAGTTATGCAAACTAAAAAACATAAATATTAGTACCTGTTTAAAAGGGATATGATTGCACTGGAAAGAAGGTGGCAAGTGCAGCAGAACCAATGGCAAATCCTTTCGTAATAGCTTTGGTAGTGTTACCTACAGCATCTAAAACGTCTGTGATCTCCCAAACACTTTCAGGCTGCAAACAAAAAAGTTGCTGCTGCAACATATTAGATAAAAACTGACCGATTTAATGTTTTAATGTCAGTAGACTCAGTATGACCTCTCATCTCTCTCAAAGTTTCAAAGGAGCTGATAGAAGTTGATTCACAAAAGCACATGAAAAAGAAACACTCACACATGTTAAATTAACTATATAAAAATACTCATCAATGATATGTACCTGCTGACTCATCTCCATAATTCCACCACCAGCATTATCAGCTATAGGACCAAACATATCCATGGTGAGAACATATGCAGCAGTGCTAAGCATTCCCATTGTTCCTACAGCTATGCCAAATAAACCACCAGTTGGATTTCCAGTTTCATCTACTAAACCTGATGTATGTCCCAGCCAAAATGCTGTGATAGTAGCTATATGCTTATCACCAGAACAGGAAGAGCTGTTGATTCTAGTCCAAGCTAACACCGGCAATTATATTAGTTCCATGAACCATAGCACTAGAATGTGCTAAAACACGAACAGCCTCATGCTTGGAATCAGTGTAATATTTTGTGATCCAAACAAAAGCATATGTTGTCACTGTCCCTATCAATCCACATGAGGCAAATTTTAGCTATGCAGAAGGTGTCTGTTCGGTGTAAAGGAGCCATCAAGTAGACTGTCAAAGATCAAAGCCAAACAAGTAAACAAAATATTAATATCTCAGGTTATAATAAATAGTCGAGCAACCAGCATACAAAATGCCAAAAAAATACTAAAGTGAGCATGAGATATACATGTTAGGTAGGCATTTGTACAGATAAATTACTTATTGCTTACCACACCAAATGTCAAAACAGCCAAAATAATCAAGACAGAATAGCCTTTTTTAAGGATAGGCATTGGATCCTCAATAGGGACAATAAGTCCAGGATCACACGTACCCCTGATTGACAGTATTCAAATAGATGATACCACCAGATCAAAAGAATGAACAACAAGAGGGAATAATATAAACCCAGATGGATCTGCATAGAAAAAAAAGCTTCATTTAGCATGAGATTCATGTTAAGATTTGTAACAAACACATGAGTTCATAATGTTATAAAGCAACACAAATTTTATTCTCTGGAGCCAAAACATTTGACTTCCAAGTGAGCAAGTTGGAGCTATCCAAAAATAACCCGAATTAGTAGGCAAAACCTGAAGCCTATCATTTAATGCAAAACTTGAATGAATGAATATTCACAAAAAATGGGATAAATCGATGGTCCAGCTTGGTATCAGGTTCAGATTATTGTTACATCCAAAAGTAACTCAATTTATTCTCCTATATGGTGCATAAGATGTTTGATTTTCGCCATATAAAGAAAATCTTTATATGACTAAGACAGAATTGATAGATTGTTATATTAACAAGACCTTGTTTTTTATGAATTAAGTCAAATTTTAATCCCCATCCATAAACCATGTTCTTCTTGCCTAGTTTTGCCAAAACTAGAATTTTGTCACTAGAATGATGTTTGATATAAGGATGAAAACCAATCATAAAATCTCACTAATGGATCTGTATAACCATTCAACTCAAACAACTTCCTGATCAGATTGTATGGTTTCTTAAATTTGCAAGATCCACAAGTCCCAAGTTAGAAGAGGTTCTAGGTCTAGCTCAAACACAGTATAAAGTTGACCAATCGATCTTTTCTAATTATTTTGACAACCTCCATGGTCTTCCTATTCACCTGTGACATGTTTGACTAGATAGACAGACTTCAACGACTTAGAGTATGCATACCACAAAAATAAAAATGTCCTTGCAGATAGAACGAATTATATAGGCAGTCTCAGAATCATCAACCAAATTCAAGTTGGTCCCTAAGCTTCAATTTGTAGCAAAATGTAGCTTAAAATTTTCAAGTGTTACAACCAAACCCTGTCAGAATATTCTGTATGAAACTAGCCACGGTGGTCGCACATGGCACATTAAGCTATCAGTGGGCATTGAACAATATCTTCTTGTCACAACCTAGCCTAATGGAATAACTAACCTATCAATTTCATTGAGTTTAAACTATTGGCCTAAAATGCTTAAGTCAAAGTCCTATTAGGAGTACACCAATCAAATCATTACAAGCTAATTTTAACCTTTGCCCACATCTATTGTGGGACTAAATTAAAGTATTCCAATCTCGCCCACTTAAGAGCTTGACGTCCTTGTCAAAGCTTAGCATAGCCTAGAATCATACCCTAGTATAGTATATGTGAGGTATAGTCCAATGATGACTCTACACAGTAACATGCCCTTTGGCCCCATTCATGATAGCCCCTTTCCTACTCGAGCATCTCATCTTGCCTCAATTGTAAGTCGGCTCTAATACCAATTATCACAACCCAACTTGATGGGATAATTGATCTATTAAATTCATTGAGCCATTGATTGAAAATGCTTAAGTCAAAATCAATAGTAGCATATGCATTAAATGCTTACAAGTCAATATTAGTCTTTACTCATTTTCAATGTAGGACTAAACTAGGGGGGGATTATAATCTCCATCACTTAAGAGCTTGACATCATGATCGAGGCCTAGCATAGCCACCATGCAAGGCATAGCCCAGTGGTGGATCCACATTGTGATGTGCCCTTTGACCTCGTTCATGAATAGGCTTTTCCCACTCAAGCTTTGCACCATGCCCCAATATTAGATTTGTTCTGATGCCAATTGTCACGACCCGACTTGATAGGATAACTGGTCTGTAAATTTCGTTAGGCCTAAACCATCGACCTAAAATGCTTAAGTCAAAGTTAATAATAATACACCCATAATATCCTTACAAGTCAATCTTAGTCTTTGATTGTGAGATTATATCAAGATATTACACTTTTACATTGATATTTAAAGATGCTGCTTAGCCATAGGCGAACAATGAGGAAAGGAGGATTGATGCCTTCTTCCTTTTTACCTCTTAAATTTCCTCTTTTCTATTATTTGTTTGCTATACAAGTTAGCTTTCCTACCCTTGTGATGACTTTCCAACCATTTTTGACAACTTTCTCAACCTCCATATCAACACTCCAGCAAATCTAATCATAGGACATGACTGAAATCGCTTTGAAAGTTTAATCTATTAATTTCTACAAGTTGAAACTTAAGGACCAATTTCGAATTTATAAATGTAATCGATAATTTGAGAAAACCATATGTATAACGTGTTGAGTAGGATTTCAGCATCCATGATGCAAGGTTGACAGTAATTTGAAGTTGGCCAAAATTCCCTAAGCCGGAGAGAAAGGCATGAAGAGGTGACTCAGAATACAAGAATCAAGTTCAAAAAAGTAACCCACCTAAGCTGTAGAACTGCACAAAATTCACATGAATATGCAACAATTAAAATTATGAGGTGGTTACAATCAATCCTGGCAACAATCTTACAGATATCATATTATAGGATAAATGGCAATAAGCAAATAAGAATCATGGTAATGCTTCAAATGATTATCTACAACAAAAGTAGATGATTTAGATCATAAGATACCTGAAGTCATAGGAGACTGGCAATACAAAGCTATAAAAATTATTTGACAGCTCTTCAAACATCTAGAGAAGGATTGTGTAAACTTGTCTGTTAAGTACTATTTAAGTGCCTGAAATACCTATTGCACAAAAGAACAAATACAAAGTAAAAATTTGAGAGTGGTCATCCCAAAGAATGTTTTAAGTCTCAATAAAATTCAGGTTTCATTAACCTATCAGACTGGTACAGTACATTATACCAAGGAATATACAAACCTATAACACATAGCATTATTGAATAAAATTATTGAAAATTTAAAAAGAACTATAGTGCATCATTATTGAGCTATAGATTTCAATACCTGTGCTTGATCGCACCAGTAAATATCGGTGACCGAAACTGATCCAACAGGCATTTAAATCTTAATCCTAAATATTAAATTATAATTCTAGATCCCAGAAATTTTTATTTGGACAGAACACCCTCTGTCATGTAATTCTAGAATCTAGAACCTTCTGTTACATTATAATCCATTTCCATTTGCTGAAGTTTCCTTTTTCAGACAATTTCAGAAAATATCTGAATAATGTTTTGAAGATACTTTCGTTAGAGATAAACAAAGTCATGGCATGTTCATCGTGCAGTTTGTATTATGCAATTCTATTGCTTTTCTCTTCCAATTAAGTTTAAGAGAGAGAGGAGATGCAAGAAAAGTTACTATGCATTCTGGTGCAGGTTCTGCTTCTGTTATCCTCAGTTGGAAATTTACAGAGTACCACATATTGGGTAAACAATTTGCAAGAACTTTTATGATGGAATATGCAAATACACTGTCATCATACACAAACTATTTCCAAACTGTCCTTGGTAACTCACCTGCATTCAATAGTAGGACTATTGTCAATCATCACCTACGCTATGATCTGGGGTGCATCTCCAAAGAAGGAACCCATCTGCTGACTATGGATAACCTTAAAAACTTTACTTTAAGTGGTGCAGAATTTGGGACTAGGTTCTCTAAGAACGATCCTGTTCTTGACCACATTGATAAGGAAACTTGAACCTGGGTCCTGGTAGGATAGCTCCTGGAGGCTGGTGTTTAGGTGGAAGCCATGGGGACCCATGTGCTGTTTAGTGTAATCCTGATGTTCTAATTCCTGTACATGGAGCAACACAGCTTGCAAAGACTATTTCAGATCTTCTGTCGGATGGAAAGCTGCATTCTCAACAATGTATATGGAAGTGATCCATGCATGAGGTACATTAACTGTTATAAGATCTTTTCATGCTTTTAGTCGCTATTGTTTTTGTTTATCATATAATCATGTCTCTCAAATATATGCGTCTTTTGATCAATTCCTCAATCTGAATGCCAATGTTGTCCTCTTCTTTTCTGGCAGGTGACTCTTGCATCTTCTGCTCCCTTATGACGAAACATAAAACCACATCTTGATCTCCAATCTTCAATTTGGGAGCCGCAATGATTGCATCACCTTATTTGTTAACTCAGTTTTTGAATATGTAATTCTAGTTCTCAATTCATCAGATCTGGGTTCTGTAAAAATTTATTCTCCAATGTCCAAATACTGCTAATAAAATGTGGATTCTGTTTGAAGTACTAACTAGTTTGATAAGCTGAACTTGATCTTTCACTCTGCCATGTCATGACAAGCTTCCCAGACCTTTGGAACTCCATCAGCGGTCATCATTTCTCCTTGTGGTACAAAAAGGGAAGGCATATGACATGATTCATTTCTTCCATGCCGGAATTGGTTGACTTCTTGTTCAAGAAATGAAGCTACTGTTCAAGCTCGATAAATATCTGTTCTAAGCATGCTGGTGCTTGTAACATCACAAAGCACCCTAGTAACCAGAAGAATCAGATAAGACCCTGTAAATATCTAGGAACCCAAAAACTGGGAATGATTCTCAAATTCTGAGTATTTTTGTGTTCACAGATACATGGAAGAAACATTTCATATTAATGTGTCCACACATTATAATGGTTCATAAAAATAAGATTGTAAATGAAGTCAAACATGAATTAATGACTTTACAACGGAGATCAAGTCATGGTACAGTATACCTTGTTCACAATGACGGTTGCAGAGTTGCACTTCTGTGCCTTATTTTCCTCCTTTGTATGACTTCACCACCTCAATTCTTCTCAACAGCTCCCTCACCCTCGAAACTGCCCTTATCTGATCATCCTTGAGTAGGTAATGTCTGTAATAATCCATACTGTTGCAGTATCCACCGTAACCAAGCTCTTCGATCTCAGGTAGAGGGAACTGCTGTTGACTACAGTAAAATCTACCAAGAAGTGTCAAGCATAATGCACTGTAGAGGAGTATTCTATCACAGGTATCATTCTGCAGAACCCTGAACTCAGTATCCTCCTCACATATCTTCTCAATGTCTTGGTGGAAGCTTGGTCATGGACAGCCTTGACAATTCATCACTGCATCATGTAATGCTGCATATGATAAAAGGATGAAGCTAATAATGCAAGTACTCAATTTAGAACTCTTGAACTCAAGAGGTTACCATACGATTACTTGGTTCTTAGCAAGTCTCTTGTGATTGTAAATGTCTTCACTATCCAACGAAGTACCTGATGAAGTAGAACAACCAAAGGTTGTGAAGCTTATGAACACAACGTAAATGTAAAATCTCACCTTCATGTTTCCGAAAATATATGTGTGATTGTGAAATGTAAAGCTCACCTAAATGTAAAAGCTCCTCCATTTGAATTGAAAGTGGAAGAATCGAAGGAAATCGTGACCGAGGTAGCAAATCGAGATGTCTTTGATCTTTGCTCAGGGAGGAATCTACCACATTATGGAAGGAAGTATACTCCTGAATGGGAAGCAACAAATGTTAAGAAAAAGATATATTAAAAGTCTAGACCAAAAAAAAAAGATACCTCAAAAAACATATAGAAGATATTATATGATGGCTAACATGAATGATCCCAAAGTAGCTGAAACCACCGAATCTAGAAAAGGTTGAGAACCACAGAATCGAGGAAAGGTTTGATAGATATAGGTGCAAATACCAAATGGATCTGTATCCTATGTTCTTTTCAAACAAACAACAAATGTATATTCCTGGCAACCACAATCAAGATCAAAAAAAACTTTGCCAACTTCTGAATTCAGAAAAGAATTACCAACTCAAAGGAAGATATTAGATCTGAACTTGCAAGAAATAAGCTACATATCTAGGGCACAATTAAATGGAGAAGAAAATTCAGTTAAAGGGATAATAAAATTGTCTCTTCTTTTAAAATGAAAAATCCATTTCCAGGTAGAAAATGTACAAATGCACATGACAAATACTGGAACAAACCATGCAGCTTTAGTCTTTTTGTTTGGCTGACAACCTTAAAGGCTTGCAATAGATAGACTTGTCCACCAAAGCTTCTCTAAGGAACTTCACCCTCATGGTAGTTTGAAGATGGCAAGTGAAACAATTGTTTTAAAGCTCCACCAATCAATTCAATGACATTAAAGCACATCTAAAATTCATCAAGAATTAATCATTATATTTTTCAAAGAAAATTTCCTGCATCTTCATGGCAGCATTTTCAGCTGCATTTTTCACTCCAATTTTCTCAAAGCAGCAAACCAGAGCCTCATATGTAACATTATTAGGAAAAATTTCATTTTCTTTCATCATGAACATAAAACGGCAAGCTTCACTAATATTCCCTTCTTTACAGAATCCACATATGAGAGTGTTGTACAATATTAGGTCAGGCTTCAATCCAGCATCCAACATCTTGTGAAATAAAACACTTGCATCTTGCATGCGCTGCCTTTTGCAGAAACAATTAAGGAGGGCACTACAGGTGACAACATCAGGTTTTATTCCATTATTGCTCATGCTACACCATATGAGAAATGCTTCTTCCAAATTTTCATCTTGAGAATAACTGTCGATTACATTGGTAAATGTGATTCTGTCAGGAGAAAACCCCCTTCTAACAAGTTCATTAAAGACTTCTCTTGATTCCTTGACATAGCCTCTCTTGATGAGTCCATGCATGAGAATATTATATGTCACCACATCTGCGGATACACCATCCTTTTCCATGACATCCTTCAACTCATATGCCGAATGCATGTGGCCCTTTTTGCTGTAACCATTGATCAATGTATTATAGGTGACAACATCTGGTTGCACACCCTCCATTTTCATCACAGAGAGTATGTACTCTGCACCACAAAGATCATTTCTGTCACAATAACTTTCTATCAACACTGTATATGTCAAAACAGTCGGTTCAACCCCTCTTTTCAGCATTAGAGCAAATGTCTTCAAAGCCTGATCTATCTCACATGCTCTACAGTAACCATCAATAATAGTTGTGTAATTGAAGGAGTCAGGATCCAACCCCACCTCAAACATCTCTTTGAACAGCTCATAAGCTTCCACCATATTGCCATTTTTACATAACGTCAATATGAAGCTGTTATACACAAAAACATCAGGAATGCCGCTTAGAGAGTGCAAAAGATGTGTGGCATCCACCAACCTACCAACTTTGCAGTAGCCATGGACAACTGAAGAAACCAAAACATCATCATGAGAGATGCCCAACTGCAACATTTTATATAATAGAGCAGTTGCCTCTTTGAGGAGCCCCCATTTGCACAAGGCATTTATCATTGTTGTATACGCAACAACATCGGCTTGGCCACCATACTTCTGAATCTCAAAGAGCAATTTATAAGCACAATCGAAGTCACCATGAGCAACGAGCTCCCGGATAAATAAGGTTATGATCGACTGGTTAGAGCCAAAAGTGCTAGTAGGCATTTCCACAAACACTTGCCATGCGACTTCAAACTGCTTGGATTCCAGCAGAAGCTTGATGAGAGAATTGTAGACACGGATGGTGGGGTACATGCCGAGTTTCCTCATAGCATCCACCAACCTAATAGCCATCTTGACCATTCCTTTATCTACGTAACACTTAACGAGCATGCTATATACAGTTTCCAAAACTCTCCTACCACGGCAAGTTTCTCTCAGCGCATCAAACACCAGCTGATGCTGTGCTCCGTCGCTGTGCTCGTCAACATCCCTAGCAATACTGCGGAGGAGATCCACTGCGATGTGGTTCATATTCCCCAAAACCGCTATGTGCACCATAGTGGAAACCGCACGGACGCCGTGCTCCGAACCGTTGTACCTCTGCGACAGCCTAAAGAAGTAGAAAGCCAGCGCCGCGTCCGAGCTGCCCTCGAACAGATCGTTCAGCAGGGCGACCACATTGCGCTCGCACAGCTCGACTTCGAGCGAGTTCGGGGAGCCCAGAGTGAAGCCCCGATGCGAGAGGTTGGCCCGCATCCTCTTCGTCATGTCGGCCTTGCAGAACCATTGTTTTGAGAAGGAGTACCTTCGTCGGGGGGCAGCGAGCCTACACGGTCGGTAGCTGATCCTCTCAGTGGTTCTCGGGCAGTGGTAGTGGTGGGAGCAGCAGTCTTCGGGGGCGGACGAGGACTCGCTGTCGGAGAGGAGGGACTCGCACGGCAGGGCCCAGTGCCGGCGATGGAGGAGAGGAAGGCCAGGGGAGATGGGGATGGAGTCGAAGTTGCAGAGGGCGAGGGAGGACTGCACGGAGCGCCTCCACAGAGAGCAGGGCATCGGGTGTGCGAGCGAGGAAGGAACCGTGGCTGTCCATTAAAATTGGAGCGTAGGATTGGGTCGAGTTCGGGCCCGCTGAAGACGCAGAATTGGGTTGAGTTCAGATTAATTCGGCACCTATCAAGTCGAATTAATCTGAATACGTAAGGATTGGGTCGTGCCGGATCATGTCATGTGTACCAAATTCCCCAGCATGTCATCATCATCCATCGCGACAGATTGCGAAGAATTCACCCTCCGGACCAAGAACAGAAAGCCGTTGATATATGACTTGATTCTGATTTCTAGAGTCGTTCTTGTCTCCTCCCGTAAAGAAAAGCAACCCACCATCATAATAATCGGAACCAAAGAAGGGGAGAAATAGGATATTGGATTTCACACACACACACACACAAACAAAGATTACAGGAACAGCGCTTGCACATTGCTTTGTTTCCTTGCTTTCTGCTTTCGTTCCATGAAAACGTTTTTGGTGATGTTTTTGTTGCCAGCTTTTTGCTTCTTTAAACAAAGATTCCAAACCAAGACTTGCGAATTGTTTTTGTTTCCTTGTCTTCTGGTTTTGTCGCGTGTTTTTATTTTTTATTTATTTATTCTATATTTAATTTTTTAAGGAATTCTACCGTTACTTCCATATTAAGACAAAATATTTTATTATACGTTCAAAAATATCGAAGACAAAATGCCAATTCAATCTTTCTTTTTTTTTAGCCGGTATAATTATATCTTTTCTTCCCTTATTTATTATTTCATGAATTCCAAAAAAAATACGAGGTTAATCAAAATAAAAGATCCAATAACTATTATACGAATTCAAATGATGATTTAATTAATAATATTAAAAAAATTATAATGCATCCTTTTTTTTCTTTGACAAATAAACCAATATTTTTTTTGACAAATAAACTTGCAAATATTGACATTTTTCTCAGAATTTTTTTTAGACATCTTTGTAATAAAAGAAAATTTGCAATTGCAAATGTGAAGTAAGTCTTTTACCAAATGTGAAATTGGTTTAAGTGAAATTCCAAATAAAAAAAATTTGTAGACAAATAAATCTTTTCAGCATAAACCCTGTTTTCTTCTTTTTCTTTGGATTAAGTGAAATGAATGAATTTTTTACCATAAAATTTTTTGATCTTTTTCTTTAAAGTCAACATATCTGCATTTTATTGCGACATAGTGACCAGTTTAAAGGAGCTTTGTACGTCCTATTATTGATTGAGCAATTAATTAATTCGAAGGTAAGGAAGTGTTTCCTTTGAGCATCACGAGGCGATTAATCTCACATGCCTTTTATTCTTTTACATAAAAAAGTTCTAAGTGTTGGTTTTACCCAATGACTCCCTAATTGATTTTGAATTTTATTCTTCATAGCCCCCATTTTATTATTGATAATCTATTTAAAAATAATAAAATATTATATTATTATTTATCATCCTTGTATTATTGATTTTACCTTTTTTGTTTTCTCACATTCCTCTATTTCATAGGAGGAGGAGGAAAAAGGAGAAGAAGAAAAAGAATAAGAGGAGGAAGTAGGAGAAAGAAGAAAAGAAATAGGAGAAGGAAGGAGAGGAAGGAATAAAAGTAGGAAGAGGAGAAGGGAAGGAGGATGAGAGGTTATTTAATGTCCATTTGTAAAGGGACAATTTAGAAGCATTAAAAATTTTGAAGAACTTACAACCTCTTGTTATTATTCACAATCTCTCTTTACTATTCATAATTCTTTAAAAATAATAAAATAATATTTTATTATTTACAATCCCTTCTATTTCACTTTTATCCACTTTTTTTTTCCCCATAGCTCCTCCACCCTGTTAGCATATGCTCCCCCCACTTTTATCTTGTGCTCCCCATCACCACACATTTTATTGGGTAGTTTGTAAAAGCTCAAAATATGACATCTTTTGAGTTTATGTAATTGACATAGAAGATCATATCTTTAGACTATTACAAAATATACATAACCGTACAAGATGGTGTCATTTTATATCACATTCAATAATTAAGCGGAGGAGAATGAGATAAAAAAAAAGGGGAAAAAAGGTTATAGGCTATGGGTGAAAAGATCTTATTAGAATTAAGTTATAAATTGATAACATATATGTCTATTTACAAAGGATAATTTAGGAATATTTAAAATTCTTAATATGAAATATAAAAAAATAAAAAAGAGATTTTAAAGAGTAATATTTAATTTTCAAAATAAGATTATAAGTAGTAAAAATAGGTTACAAATAATAGTTTCCTTGGTTTAAATCTTGAGAGAATCTATTTTCGTAAATTTGATAAAATTACCCCTCTGCCCATCATTAGTAGCATCTAATCGTTGTCGTCTCTACTATCGCCAACCTATACTCCCACCACGAGCAGCAATGCTGATTGCCTCCTTCCTTCTCTCTTCTCCTATCTTTCCTTTCTCCTCCCCCACTAATGTATAGCATTGCTCATAGGTGGCAATCTTAACCCCTTCCTTTATCGCTTGTACAATACTGCCCACAAAGTGTTAGCCGTGTCCCCCTCTCTTAACAAGGCCACAAACCTCCTTGTTCCCTCCTTTATCACTTAGCTGGCCATCCTCTATGCCATCACACACCACCCTACCAACAAGCCCCCCATACCCACCACATTCAGAGATTCCTCTCATTCAACAATGGGTCCTGCCTCTCTATTGCCTTCACCACTAGTGTACTTACGCCTTTCTCCGCTCAACCCATGCTACATAGGCGATAAAAGAAAAGGGATAAGGTTGCCACTCATGCGACACTACATGGAGGACGAGCAACATAGAGGAGAGAGGAAAAAAAGAAGAAAAAAAAAAAAAAAGGAATGGAGGCGACAAACGATATCACTCACAAGGGAATGGAAGCCAAAGCAACGACAACGAAAGCGATTGAATGTGACATTTTTATCAAATTGATAAAAAATACCATTTGATAAAAATCAAGAACCTTTTAAAGGAAAAATGCCCTTCTTTTTTCTCCTTTTTGACTCCATTGTATTGACTGCAGCAACAAAGGACAAGTATGACTTAGAATATGAATCTTCTATGTGCTCATAAAAATAATAACTTCTAAAAGTTGCCCTCATTATTTTACAATTTTTCAAAAGAAAAGTCATATCACTCATTATAATAATAACTATACTTGCAACCTTCCGGAAGATGCATGTCTTAAACAGTCTGCGATCATTAGATAAGTAAACTTAAAAAACCACTAGACATGTTACTTCGAAGAAAACAGGATGAAAGAGGTTCTACTACTATATGCTATAAACTAAGAAAAAAAATATCAAAATCAGAAATCATATCAAGTGGGCTTGACTTTTTTTTTTTTTTTCTTTGTTTAAGTTTTCACAGTCAAATAGAAGACAACAATAAACCATTTGAATAACTGGGAAAATCTGATATGGAAGTAAAATAACATAGCCATGTCTACAAACAGCCCCATGCAACATAACCTATTGATGGTTAGTCGAACTCAAAGCCAACAACGGTCCTAGACAACCATGCAGGTGCTAGAAAATGAACGTTTCTTCTCTTATTAGACTAAATCCATACATTTCACATGAACATCTCAGTAGATCAAAATTAAAAAAAGAAAGGACCGCCAAGCTCTGCTCACAGTTCCATTTGTTTCAACACAATGCTTAAGCTCAGTGTCTCAGGCCATATTTAAAGGTAAAATTGGTGTAACATATCAAATTACTCTACAGGCTACCTCACAGTGTGTTTCTTCAGGTGAAACCAACCTATTAAACTCCTGGGGAAGAACATATATACCTCTCCTGTGTTGTATCTTTGGAACACACAATGTTTCTTCAATGGATTTATAATAAAATGTCATGTCTTTCCAGCTATTAGAAAACTCCAAGAAGTGTTGCCGCAGCAAAAATTAGAAATAAGACACCACCTAAATAACCAACCTGAAAATTAAATATGTCATCTTTTAGCATAGCACAAACCAGATCTGAACTATTTCAAGCAGAGAACTTGTGATATAAAAAGTAAACGATGAGGACCTACCAGTTTCTCGGAAATGTAGTTGGCAAGAAAAGCTCCACCTGCGATTGCAATAGATGTGGCAACTAGGTGTCCAGCAATAGCTCCACCAGCTACCCCCCAAGGAGACTGAAAAAAAAAAAGAACTTGGAATGATGATATTTGCTGCTATATATGCTGGATATCTAAGATAATCATATGCATGTTCGTACAACCACACCTGTGCAGCCCCAAGAGCAATTGTTGCCAGCATTGAGCGGTCACCCCATTCCTAGAAACATATTTCAACAATTTGTACTAGTAATGTACATTTTACTGAGATGACATGTCTAAATATGCTGCCGCTCAAGTTTTTTCATAAAATGCATTCAATTTCGTTGTCTTCACAAAGGAAGATAAAGATAAATGTCAAAAGAATGCTCACCGCAAAGAACACAAGACTGAAAGACTTCCATAGCACTTCAAAAGGAGTTGTAAGCTTTTTTGCTACCTGAGTGCATTAAGATTCCATCAAACATCAGAAAATGTCATAACACTTACTTTAAAAACTGATCTATATCACATGGAACTATAACATACAACCATCGTGAAGAAAATGAGATCAAAATATTAGTTTCCTGAATCTCACCATTATACAAATTGGTAATATGTGTAATTGTAATGATCAAGCACAAACAACCTTCTCAATTACTTGTATAGAATTGCCTAACAATGTCAACAAAAACATTTGCCTCAATTTGTTAACAATAAGCTAATCAAATCAAAACAAGTTTCATTTACAGTTGCCATGTACCATAACACTAAACTTAAATAAGCAATTAATAGTGCCACCATTACCACATGGATGAAAAATATCAATTAGATTAATGTTAATACTTGTACTAAAGGATCAAGCCACCAATCATAACTTTTCCCACAGAAATACACCAAAGTGATTGGCCTTGCTTCTTTACCTCTATAAACAAAAGTCAGGTCTGAGTTCTTGAAAATGGTACATTCAATCAGCGTTAACTTAACATGACCCGATAGGATAGCATCTTAATTTGTTATGTCGATTAAATTGTTATCTAGGAAGCTATATTACAATGAGGAGAGCAACAAAATAAATTTCTGGATGACATAAAAGTTAACCTACAGAATTCTCAATTCTGGAACTGGAAGCCACATGACCAGGTCTCCAAGTAGTAGAAGTGTGGAGCTACTTCAGACAGACCTCCATTTGTAAAGTCAGTTTGAGATGGAACAAATTGGATTATGTCGGGGAGAAAGCTTATCGTACAAAATCATCACCTTTATTAAATTGGTTTAGATATTTAAAAAAAGAAGATTTACAGCACTGATAAGTAATAGGGTCAGACATGTTTCTAGGGCTTTCATACTGTAAGGAAAGAGCCAGTGAAATCCACTAGAATTACAAAGAATCACAAGTTAATGGTCGATGACATAGTAGAGACAAAGAAAGGATAGTGATAGAAATAAATTCTTCTCGTTTACATTGAGAACTTTAAAGACCTAATTAGAACGCCGAAAGGAAGGAGACAGAAAAGAAGGTGATTAGGGACAACACTCTTCATGTCTGTCCTCATGCGTTCATGAAAATAAATATCAAGCAGAATTAAAAAGGGATTATGATAATATCCCGTTTCTCATCATTCAGTCAGAAAATATTTACATGCTGATATGCATGTAAAATAACAAAAAGAAATCATCAAATGCTAATAAAGTAAAATACAAGAAAGAAAAAAGAGAAATCTCATTGAATGCACGTGGTGCACATGTCCAGGCTCTGAGACAAAAGCAAATGATCTGAAAGGAAAAATGTGGCATAATATAGGAAAGTTAGTCTAATTCGTAAAATCATAAAATACTACTACAGTGTGGATCATACATTCTACCAGATGAACTACAATAATAAGTTAAAGAGAAGTAAGCACATTTAGCAAAAGATTCTTGTAAAAACAAAATCAAATTCCATCAATGCATTGGTAATCTCATTTTTCATATTCAACAAAATGAGACAAAGAAGTTACCACAACAAACAATAAAATTTGAGAATTTTTTGCTTCCTATTATACTATTGAATACACAAAACTTATCAAATTGAGCACACGGGCTACAACTGTGTTACTTTTAACTGTCATTTTAAATGTCACCTAGAAGAACAAGGTGCAAATATCATATAAACTAATCAACTGTGTTACTTTTAATTATTTAATCCGTCAAGCTGTGAATTAATTTGCAATGGTTTCCCTGGTTCAAGCCCTTGCTTTCAAAGACATATTACTAAATGGAATCTACTGAAAGGCACATCAGATTTGATTAGTTTATCATACCAACTATTGTAGTTAATTCCAATAACAACAAACATAACGATAGATGGCAATGACCTCTCCCTCATGGTGCACAACATGGCATAGAACTGATAAATTTGAAAAAAGATAAAGTTAATGTATTAACAAGTACAAAATATAAACTTCTCGGGCTATCTTTACCTTTTCCTTCACAAGCTCCTCAGCTTCAACAAGCTCTCCAAGGTCAGGTTTCTCTTTGCTATTTGCGTTAGCATCCGATGGAATTTCCCATGCATTTTTTATTGACTTCAAACCAAAGAATGTTAGAAGGGCCACTGCTGCATACTCTCCAAGGGGTAGTGCTAAAAAAATTGCTTGTTTGTAAGTACCATAAAGCATTGCACTGATGGATAAGAATCACAAGAGTAGCATGCTAGGTATCTGTTGGAAAAAAAATATCTATGTAGGCCATTGATAAATTACAGTCAATTAGGCATTTTATTAATATCTATAATAAAATGTGTCTCTAATTTAAATATTCAATTCATTCAAACATCATACATTCTTCTGTTTATTCATATTATAATTTTGGTCTTTTGGACCTTACCATACCATCATCTAGAACTTACTTGTCTGGAACTGGGCTGGTACAGAATTGAATAGCCGTCCTATTACCACAGATAAGACTGTCATAAGAGAAAGAGCAGCCATCGAACCAAATAAAACCTGATGGTCAAGTGGACATCAAAGAAAAGAAAAGAATATGAACCATTACAACATATACAGGAACAAAAATTCACATATTCACCAAATATGAAACTAAGAGAACAAAGGCATCAGCATCAGCAACTATTATAATTTATGATATTTGGTAATTTTTTGGAAAAAAGCAACTTAACTAAAAAAGCTTTTGATCTGTTTCAAAAACTTGTTGTGATTTTGGAGATTATTTCTTTTTTTGTGAGGAAATTTACTTACCAGATTTCGAAGAAATTATTTTCCAGATTTCAAGAAGATTATCTTCCCGTTGTAAATATTAGTTTCCTATTCTATTTCCAGGAGATTAGTTTCTTGAGTTTGTATATTTTAGTTTCTTCATTAGTGAAACTTGTACCCTTATAAGTTCTGTAAGGCTCTTTTAATCGAAAGTATTAAGTATTCCTTTTTATACATGCCATTAGAGTATATTTGATACAAGGCCAAAAGTACTTTTTTTTTCTTCATTGGCCCAAAATCTCTCTTTTTCTCCTCATGTCTTTTTCAACCCAAACCTTTGTTAGTTTTGTCCTTAATCAAACCATGTTTCAACCATTCCATAGTGAACTTCAAAAAACTCATCCCTCCTTTAGACTCGAAACTATTAGGTATCTTCCCAACTTGTGTCCACTGTCCACTTTTCTAAAAGGAAAAGGAAAATTGAGGCACTTAATTGGACCAATACCAAGCGAATATGACCCAAAGTTTGTTGCCTGGGTGATGAAGATTCGATGATCATGACATGGCTTTGGAAGCCAATGCATCCAGAGATTAGCGGAACGTACATGTTTCTATCTACAACATATTCTAAAGTCAAAGTTGTTGCTCAGATCTACGAAATTAAGACCACGATTCATTCCACAAAGCAAGGTACTTTATCTATAATTGAGTACTACAATATTATGAAAGGATCATGACTTGAACTTGATTATTACCAAAATGTTAAGATGGAGTGTGGTAAAAGTGTTGCTATGTAATGATTGTTGAAATTAAGAAAAAGTATCTTGAATTTTTAGCTAGACTTAATGTGGAATATGATCAAGTACATATTCAAGCACTTGGAAAACCCTACCACCCCTAGATGAAGCCTTCTCAGTCATCAACCGAGGAAGGGAGGAATGTCATGTTAGACACTCAAGAGTCATCTGATCACTCATAATGGTTCAGCCTCTAACATTAATCCTGGAAAAAGTGAGTCATCTAAAATGCCATGCAACAAAGATGGTCTTTGGTGTACTAATTACCAGAAACCAACACATAATAAGGAGACATGTTGGCAGTTACATGGACAACCACAGTTCTATGAAAAGAATGGTGGGAATCGAATTCAACAATTGTATGAACAACAAGGAGGCGAAGTAAACTGCACTCAGTCTGAGGATACCACTATCCATGGAAGCTCAGTGTCTGATAACAATGAGATTGAAAAGCTTCAAAGTTTCCTCACTTCACTAAACAAACATGGTGTCTTTTGTTTCTCTAGTTCAATCAGGTAAGCATCTTATTTCTTATGCTTTAAATGCCTCTAAAAACTATTGGTACGAATCTTGGGTGATTGATTCAAGAGCCACTGACCATATGACCAACTCATATTACCACTTTCAATCCTATAGCCCATGTCCTAAAATCAAAAAGCTATAGCTGATGGTAGTTTAACCCAAGATTCACAATTTCGGGTGCCAAACCCGTCTCGGAGATTTGTCGATACAGTACGTACTGATTTGTACCAGAGTAACAACACATGGTATGCTAGGACCTACCTACGGGGAGTCGAGTGAGCCGTGTCTCGATGGCAAATCGGACCGATACATACCACCCCATACTATACCGACTCAGGCGATACAAAAAACCTTGGTTTAACCACTACGACAGACCAAAGTATAACTGCACTAACACTCTCATTTCCTTAAAGTCTCAATTGCATGTACCTAGTCTTTCAGTATGCCTTTTGTCAATTCATCAAATTACTAGAGATTTAAAATAGTGTAACTTTTTTTCTATCTCATCCTATAGTACTTTCGAGGATCAGGTTACGGGAGGGCGATTGGATATGCCTCAGAAAAGGTGGGGCTCTACTATCTTGAATAATGTAGTGGTAATGGCAGTAACTATTTACCATAATCCTATCTTTCAGAAAAAAAATTCATTAAATAAAGCTCAAATTTGGCTTCATCATCTACGTCTTGGACATCCATCTTTTTCCTTGTTAAGAAACATGTTTCCATTGTTATTTCAAGGCTTAGATGTTAATGAATTTTTTTGTGATGTTTGTTTGTTAGTTGGCTAAACAACAAGGTGTTTCATGTCTTTTAAGTAATAAGAAATCATCTCATCCATTTTCATTGATTCATAATGATGTTTGGGGTCCCTCATGGATCCCAAATATTCCTAGAGCTCGTTAGTTTGTTTCTTTCATTGATGATTATTCTCGAGTGACATGGCTTTATCTTTTGAAGAAAAAATATCTGATTTTAGTTCAATCTTCACCTAAATTTCATAAAATGATTCAAACCTAGTTTGGTGTTCTCAAAAGTCTTACGTCAGGTAATACAAGAGACTATTTTAACCATATTTTGTTGTATCTAAAAAAATAAAGGAATAATACATCAATCGTCACGGACAAGGTTTGCTGTTTTAGGTACCAGAGCCCTTTCGAAGATTGGTCAGACCGATATGTATTGGTCATTACCGGTGTACTGACACACGATACACCAATAGGTATTAGTGTTTCAGAGAGGAAGAAAAAAAGGGAGAAGAGGAATGAACGGTGGAGGAAGGAGGAAGAGGAAAGAAGAGGAAGCAATGGAGGAGGAAGGAGGAAGTGGAAGAGAAGCGTACCTGAGAAGTAATTAGGGGCAAGGTTTGCCATTTCAAGCACCGAACTCATCTCGATGATTTGTCACGTTGGTAAGTTATGATCTGTACTGGTGTATTGACACATAGTATGTTGGGGCATACCGACGACCACTTGGGCGATCCGTGTCTCAATCACCAATCAAATCCGTTCGTACCACTCATACCATACCGACTCGAGTGGTATAACAAACGTTGATTAGGGCAAAGATCGTGCGTGGCGATGTGCAGCAAGGTTGCAGCAAGCAGAGGTTGCCAGTAGCGATCATCGGTTGCGATGAGAAGATGGAGGTGGGAAGTCATAGCGAGAAGTCGTAGCATTGGTCACGACTATATGAGAAGTGAAGGCGATACAAAAGTGGGACTTAAGGTTTCTCACTTTCCCTTTATATAACGAACCAAACCGGGCGCAGTCTACGTATCGATCGGCACTCGAACCGATACGTGCCACCTATTTCGTACCAGTCTAGGCGAAACATAAGTCTATGATCATGGATACTCCAAAGCAATGTCTGCAATACCGTACCGTATCAGAGTTTCGACACTTCTTAAGGTGCATGCAGTGACGAACAAGACGGAAGGGTACGGTACCGAATACCGAATGATATGTTTCGACATACCGTTCGATATATATATTTATAATTATAAATATTATATATATAAATAAATATTATATTTTTTTTTCTCATGCGACGTCGCCTCGGGAGAAGCCCGAGAAGTCAACAGGCGACGTCACCTCCCTTCTCAGGCGACGTCGCCGAGGCAACATTGCCGAGAGAAATAAAAAAAAAGTATTTTTCTATTAAAAATATTTTCATCGACGATTCGCGCGCGGTCGCTCGGGGACGTCCCTTCTTTCTCGGTTGAATACCGAGGCGATGTTCGCCTCGGCGACGTCGCCCGTGGAGTAGGCACGACATCAATATTAAAAAATAAAAAAATATTTTTTATTAATAAAAAACAAAAAAATGTGTACCGATCGATAGCGGGCGATCCGCGTACCAGTATCCTGTCAAACCGGTATGTACCACCCATACCGGGCGGTATTATTCGGTATTGCATACATTGCTCCAAAGCAAAACATTGCTAAAAGAAAGAATCATCATCTTCTTGAGGTAAAACATATACTGTTATTTTTAAAAAGATTCTAAGACATAGAGGGGAGAAGTAGTATTAGCTATTACTTATTTAATAAATCGATTACCATTGAAGGTTTTGGAAAACAAAGCTTTAATTACTATTTTATCAGAGTTTTTTCCCTTTTTTTCATAATTTTCATGATTTTAGCCACATCGCACCAAAGATTTTTTATTTTCTATTTTATTCATGGTCATTCTCAACATTGTGTTAAACTTGATCCTCGAGCTCTTATGTGTATTTGGGTAAAATATAAAGCTGACAGTACTTCAGAAAGGTGTAAGCCTAAGTTTGCGGCCAAAGTCCATCTCAAACATACGAGATCTATTGCTCCGATTGCAAAAATGAATACCATGTGTACTACTATCTTTAGCAGCTAATCTTGGTTGGTCTACGTAGAAACTAGATGTTAAAAATATTTTCTTACATGGGGTGATCTCGAGGAAGAAGTATATGGAAGCATCTCCAAGATTTGATTAAGGATTTAAAAATAATAATGTCTACAAATTGAGAAACACATCAAATTCACTAAAACAATCTCCTAGAACATGGTTTGGTAGATTCACACAGGCAATGTAAGATATGAATCAAGGTGATCATACTCTTTTAATTAAAAGGTCACTGATTAGTAAAATTTCAGCTTTGATTGTATATGTTGATGATATAATTATTACTGGTGATGATCTTGAAGAAATTAAGAAACTCAGAGATCTACTAGCCAAAGAGTTTGAGATCAAAGATTTGGCAAAGCTAAAATATTTTTTGGGTATTGAGATAGCTCAGAAAGGAATTCTTGTTTTCTAACAAAAATATATCATTGAAGCAGGAATACTTGCATGCAAATCAGCTATTGCACCTATTGAACAAAATCACAGTTCGGAGCTGCTATAGATGACATGTCAGCACAAGGGATATTTCAAATACTCGTTGGGAATCTCTCATTCATCGAATTCTACAATATTTGAAGTTCACTCCAGGAAAATGCATCTTATTTAGAAGAAATGGCAGTTCAATATATTGTAGAAGCTTACACCAATGCAGATCAGGCTAGATTGGATAAGTTGTTGATCAAAGATCAAACTCCAGCTATTGTACCATCTTAGGAGAAAATTTGGTGACATGGAGAAGTAAAATATAGTTTGTAGTTGCTCAATTTAGTGCAGAGACAGAATTCAGAGACATGGCACATGGTATTTGTGAGTTATTATGATTGAAAATAATCCTTGATGATTTGGGAGTAAGATGGGAAGGAAATATGAAACTATATTGTGATCAAGGTTTGCAATACTGAATGATACCGGGTGGTACGTACCTGTCCATCAACAGATCGGTACACGGACCACTCGCTATCGAGCAATACCGTCGATTGAGCTCATTATCGTCGACGGTGATCGTTGCTCTCTTTGTCGGCGACTTCTCATCCGTGCGTGGGAGAAGAGGCATCGGCGTCGCAGGGCGGAGAAAGGCAAAGATTTTTTTTTTTTCTCTTCTCGAGCGACGTTGCAATTTTTTTTTTATCTACTACGTCGCCCAGAGGCAATGTCGCAATTTTTTTTTTATTTACGACATCGCCTAAGAAGAGAGGCAACGTCGCCTCCTCTCGGTTTATATATATATATATATATATATATATATATATATATATATATATATATACACCGAATCATCACGGATGGTTTTACTAAGCCGTGCGGCACCATGCGTGTCATCGCAAAGGTCGACCTCCCGAAGGCTCCTACGATCCCTTAGGACTTACAAAAGAGAAAATGGGACAGATAAAGTGCTTCACACGGGATCCACAAGCCACCCTTTCAGCAAACACTTTAGAGCCAATGCAAATTCCAACCATATACATCACAAGCTCAGAACGATTGCACAACAAAGGTATAAAATTGGTCCACTATAGATCGAAATCTAGTACAAGTGTCCACATGACACCATCATTATGTATAAGCCTGAAACAACCACTAAACTCATTCAAATGGGGTTATTTAGCCTTTGGCCAGCCCTTTACATTCTTTGCAAAGTTATGACAAACCGAAAAGACACGAACATGCATAAGCATTACACCGAACAAGCCATTTGCAATTTGTCCGTGACATTCTCCCCTACTTATTCCTTCGACATCATCGTCGAAGCCTTCGTTGACGCTGCAACTCCTTGCCTTTGCTAGATCTTCAATCTTCTGCTCCTACTGCGATGTGCCCCTTGGCTCCCAATTGTTCTTTGCTTATTGTTGCTGAGTCGTCGAACTTTAATCCACCATGCTGCTTCAACTCGCCAATGACTCTAACTCTGATGTGGGGTTGGCAGAGTTGTGCTGATCCTTGCTGATTCTTACAGATTCATCTGATGAAGGAAAAGACCATCTTTGATATGCGTCAATCTTCAAATTCTTCTCATCTCTTGAACTGGATAGATGCTTGTTGGAGCTTTAACAAACATAGCCTCGCAACCTTTGAAGTTTTCAGGTCCTTCCTCCACAAAATTTTCCCATCGAATCTTCTTCCACCTAGTTGTCTCGTTCAAGTAGGTTCACATCACTTCCGCATTCGATTGGCATTCAGTTGGGAAATAAAGCGGGTAATCTACTCTCAGTAACACTGATCACCATTGGTGAGGACTTGACAACTGTTGTCTTCCATTAATCTCTTCGAAGGGTCTTCAAATCAGTGCAGAGCTCCTCTACTGGATAATTAAGAGAGAAGTACTCGGCCGCCATTCTTAGTTGAGAAGGCAAAGGTTACTTGACTTCGCGCCTCCTCGAGGTTATACTTTTTGGGTTACTAGACTTCGCCGCTCTTAGCTCCCACTTCCAAGCACTTTTATCAGATTTTCATACCGAGTCGCCATCGTGATTCACCTTTCAATGTCATTGAATTCCGGAATGCAAGAAGTTATACTCCAACTTAGAGCAAGTCTCGATAGATTTGGTCGCCCCGGGATTTTCGCCTTTCCATCATTCCCGCCGCCTACTCCTCGAGTAGAAAAGGTACAACAACATTGCTCGCTTCGTTCCTTGGTCCTGCACTCTTGCATCGACCCGAAGTCCTTCACTTACGGCAATCTCGATGAGAAGTCCATTGACACCGGTCTTATGAAGTTCTCTAGCCTCTGTCCTTCAGCCTTGTCATGGTACATGGAGTTTGTCAATGCATTCTCCTCCTCCACGGCCCATATCACGACCAAGAGCTCTCCCTCTATGAGAGCAAGGGATCGATGACTCAAAGTCTCGCTCTACTGCATCATGGCAATCGCAAAAATGGCACTACTATCCGTTGTCTCGCATCTGCGTCCCTTCTTCACGATTGGTAGATCTGCCTCTGCGGCATTGCGACACTCCTCTGAGTCCACCTTCATTCTAATCGATGCTTGGTTTTGGGTAGCTAAGTCCCTCTGGACTCGTCATTGCTTCCTCGCCCTTTTTCGACCACCTGCTTCGACACCTCTGTGTTCTCTGAGCAGTTCCTCTTGGTCGATGGAAAGACAGACTGCAACTCTCATGTATGGCCTCCGCCATCATGTTGCAGGGCTTACATCGCTTATGTTCTCCTTAGCTTCATTGGTCGCAACGTTCGCTTACTCGGCCTTGTCCTCTGACTTACCGGGCTCCCTTGATTAATGTGAGCTCTAAAAGCCCAACTCTTAATGTCGATCATACCTTGAGATGATCCAATCCCCCATGGGACTCACTGGTACTTCATCCGAACTTTTTCCTCGAAAACAATCTCCTATAAGCTAATGCCCAAGGCTTCCATTCAATAGATTCGACACGAAAGACCCGCCTCTGTACCATGGCATTGAATCAAGTTTGAATCCATAGCTCTTCTTATGTTATTAAGTGGAGCAGGTCGCTCCCGATCATACCTCTGCATGATCCAATCCCCCCATGGGACTCACTGTGCGTGTAGCATTGCCACGAACCATTCCACCACGATCCGTTGCATCATGTCACCTCCTGGTGATATCTCCTTGCATTCCGATCCTTGTGGTATGAACTCGAACTGCGATCTCTCCATGTGTTGACTTCGTAACACATCGCAGGGCCTCTGCCACCTTCGATTCTGTTCACTCCTTTGGCAATCGACCTTCGCCCACTCGCCTTACCAAAGACAATCAAATGCAGATCGCTTTCTCTCATTTGGATAGCAACACTATGGCATATTCTTCAAGAGTACTGCTTTCTGCATCCTCTTGCCCGTGTTAAGGCCTTCTAACAAAGAACTCGCCAGGAAGTTGTGTCGCCTTAGTTCCTCCAGTCAAATGCTTCACAAGATAAGGTGTATGCCTCAAGTTCCTTCGCTTTGGCACCATTGCAAGATGCAAGTCTGCTCCATCAAAATAAAGAATCCATGGAACGACATGATCCTACTCTTGTCTAGTCCATGCCCTTGACCTCTGTCTAAGGAAAGCTCCAAGCCTCCACTCCATGTTCTATCTTCTATGCCAACTCTCTTCATGCGGCTTAGGTACACCACCAAGTTACCCCCAAGTTGCTCCGCTTCTCGATTTGCATTGCGTTAATGGTGGCCCTCGCACCCACCATTCCACATATTAGCCCTCTGTTGAGTCCAATCTCCCTATCGACTCCAAGTGTGCCTTCACTTTGTGTTGCCTTAGGTCGCTCCCCCACTTGATCTCGCTATGCATCCACCAACGCATTGCCACTTGCGAGATCATGCAACGACTCCTCGTTGCTCGCTCGATCCATCGAAGCTTTGTCAGGTACTCTCAACCGATATTCATTACACATGATTCTCTAGAGAAGCCGGAACTTATCCCCCATGGATATCCGCCTTGTTGAGTTTCTAGTTGCTCTCCTTCCTCTGGAAGGTTTGGAGACCACCATCCCTTAGACCACTCCGCCTTTGCTTGAACAAACATGGCATCGTTCTACCTCCGCAAACGCATTTGCTAGATTGCGCTCTTCGCCAATACAGCCCCATCGCACCCCTGGTCTAGCAACATGTCAACTGGGAGTTCAAATTGCTTACGAAAGTATCCTGCACATGCCGAAGAGAAAGTTTCAATGCTCCATAGCGCCAACCTTCGGCCGCCTTGAGATGGACACAGGCAATCTATCGTCCACATGCAAGCCCTTGTATGAGTATCGAATTCCTTGAGTTTGCAACTCCCCTCACCTCTGTGAGCTTTGCACAACTCTTTCGATCGTTAAACAACCCCCTCCACCTTGCACGGTCTCATCCTTTCGCTAAGCACCCGCTTGCCTCGATTGAGCTGGGTGCCAACGTCAAGCCACCGCTCGAACTCACCATCCCAACCTTTGTGCACTACACAATTCTTCTCTTATTTGTCCTGCGGTGGAGAAGGGTTAGCCATTCTTCGAATGTCATTCTCGGATACCCGCTCCTATGAACGACTCCTTCCCTTACAACTCCATGTCCATTTTTTTTTCATTTTGCGCCTCAACGTAGCCCCGCTTAGTCCCCACGTTTGCATGCTAAGTGTTTTAAGTGGGCTTGTCTCGATACCATCGTCACGCATTTAGCTAGTTTTTTGGCTAATGTCGGTACTATTTGCGTGTCACCGCAGAAAGGTCACCTCCCCAAGCCTCCTACGATCCTTTAAGACTTGCAAAAAGAAGAGACAGAAAGCGCTTCACACGGATCCACAAGCCACCCTTTCAAAGAAACACTTTAGAGCCAATACAAATTCCAACCATATATATCACAAGCTCAGAACGGTTGCATAACAAAGTTATAAAATTGGTCCACTACAGACCGAAATCTAGTACAAGTGTCCACATTACACCATCATTATATATAAGCCTAAAACACCACAAACTCATTTAAATAGGGCTATTTAGCCTTTGGCCAGCCCTTTACATTCTTTGCAAAGTTAGGACAAACCAAAAAGACACGAACATGCATAAGCATTACACCGAACAAGTCATTTACAAGTTATCCGTGACAGAACGGTTTACCCAAATATACCGCTCGGTATACAATATCGTACCATACTGAGCAAGTCTCAAAGCTCCGATACGGTACGAAATTTCAATCCTTGATTGTGATAATAAGTCAGCCATCTATGTAAAATCTAGTTCAACATGAATGAACAAAACATGTTGAAGCAGATCGACATTTTATTATAGAAAAGCTTGATGATGGAATGATCTATATTTGCTAGGACCTATGTATCCATAAGTAGACAACTCGCTAATATTCTAACTAAAAATTTTCCAAGTCGTTTCTTTCAAGATATTACTGGCAACATGGAAATGGAAAATATTTACTCACCAACTTGAGGACTGTTGATTGATGGAGATTATTTCCTCTTATGTAAGTATATTACTTTCCCAATTTCGAAGAAATTATTTTTCTAATTTCAAGGAGAATGTCTTCCAGATTTTGTAAATTTTCCCTTTTTTCAGGAGATTAGTTTCCTAATTTTGTATGATTTAGTTTCTTCATTCATCAAGAGTATATTACTTTCCTAAATTTGAAGATTTTTTTTATTTCAAATAGATTATCTTCCAGATTCTGTAAATTTTCCCCTTTTTTTGGGAGATTAGTTTCCCAATTTTGTATGATTTAGTTTCTTCATTTGTCAAATTTGTACCCCTATAAATTCTGTAAGGCTCTGTTAATTGAAAGTATCAAGAAGTATTCCTTTCTACATCTTGCATTGACATTAAGCATTAGATTGCTCAAAGTTGAAGCAGACACTATCATAAACCAGATGCACATGCATCTAACTCAAAGCCCAAGGTAAGCACCTAGATAAGAATGTATACATAATTAACAGGTCAAGGAATATACCATTGCTTTGTCATATTGCATCGCCAATAATGCAGCAATAAAAAATGTCTGCAAAAAAAGAGTAGAGTCCATCATTTTTTTTCTGTATATCAGTAACATAATCAGAACGTACTCAATTTGAAGTTAAGATGCATAATAGATAAACCAGACAAGAAGAATACAACAACTATAGATGCAAATTCAAAAATTATGAACCTAAATAATCATTTAGAAAATATTAATTTTATAACTTTATAGCAGCAGTTCCATCGCCAAATTTCCTAATGGCATGGTGCAGCAGGTTCAGGTTGTCGTGGCTTTGGTACCTAAATGTGCTTTGGTAGTTGTGTTTGTCACACGCCACAACATTTAACGAGTGACCATGGGCACTTGCACCTAGTGTGTGGGCAAGGTTAAGGGACAATGCCGGCATGAGCCAACCATGCACGCAATGACTTTCAGTTGACGATGTCAAATACTCCTTGACCAGTCTAAGAAATAAGCTAATTATCAAGAGGAAACTTCAAGTTTCATAGAAGCAACTCAAACATTAAAAGAAACTGATTAACTGGAACCATCATAGACATCCCATACACGCACTCTCTCTCAGCAGGTTCAGCCATTACATAGCCAGAAATTAAAAGAACCACAAGCAATGCATAATTATGAGACCAAAAATGAGGTTAGCGTACAATAGTGCAAAACAATTAATATGTAAGTTCCAGTATTATGTGAATAGACATATAACATTAACATTTGATATACACTCAAACAAGCCTACCAAGTTCACTAGCATGTAACCCTAGAATTCTTGGTTGAGAAAGCAAATTAATTTCGAACTTAAGAGTTAAGATAACAAAAAGGGTATCGAGATAAATTTGAAAAAGAACGAATCAAAGGACAATTGTAGTTTTACAAATTATTACTGATATTACATGAGCAATAACTACATAAGCAAAAAACAGGTCTAGTAGCTATTTTATAAATTGATCACCTTGTCTCCAATCTCTGAAACAAATATAAGTGTGAATGCAGCTGTAAATCCTGATTTTGCAAGCGCTGCTATGAGAGCAGAAGGACCACCCTTCAAGGAAACAACAAGTGCAAATGCTATTGCACAAACAAATAGGACACCAGCAATAGACAGCTGGTAATTGACTCCAGAAAGAGACTTTTGGCTGCCATGTTATAAAATACAAATTAAGTCGTACATAAACTAGTTTCTTAACTTACATCTACGTTGCTCAACAAAAATATACAATTTTCTTCATCTAAATATTGCAAAGAATATCAAATAGTAAATCTTCTATCACTTGTGTCTAGACGGATATTAAGTCCTACAAAGGTATCACCTAAGTGAATACAAAAGTCAATTAATGTTATCAAGAAGTGTACAATTGCTTGCAAGACTTTTGTGAATTACACGTAAAAATCAGGTGTATATTCTATGGAGTACAGAGAACAAAAATCCTGGTAGAAGTGTTTGAAAGTTCACAGATTCTACTTGGTTTATGTTTTAAAGCAGATGAATTTTTTAGCTACTTACCTTCTTTTTTTTTATTTTTGCTTTATTTACTTTTTTCACACATCTTAGATCAATACTATGGGAGAGATATGTCAAATCCAAAAATAACATTATGGATAGAACAAAAAGAAAACAGAGGTTTTCATACGGATTTTTTTAATGATAAACACACGTAATCCATTGAAGTGCTTAATTATTGTCTTTTGGGCAATTGTATTACTTAGTTAACTTTCATGCACCATTAACTACAACCAAACTTGGTAATAGATAAATAATAATTTCATGAACCATTAACTACAGCAAAATTTGGTAGTGGATAAATAATAAGAAGAGGGCACCTAAAATGAATAGTATACAACTCACTATTTAGATGAATTCTCACTGGTAGAACCATCCATGAGATTGCTGTGGCTGTTTTCTTCTCTCTCTCCTCCATAGTTCCCAGCCCCAACACTGGATGCTTGAGCTCTGATACCATAATTTGTTGGTTTCAACCTTGATTTGCATCTATATCTTACTACAGAGGAGAAAAGCTTTAGAAGGTAATTTGTCATCCAAAGAATTCATGTGCATTCCTGAATCAATACAAGTTAATATCCAGGTAACACCATAATAATCTGTGTGCAGATTGCATCATACAAAATACAAATAGATAATGCCGGAGAAATTAGATGGAAAGAGGAGTAGAAATCTAAAGCTTAAGCAAATTTGGCTGGTTTGCTATAGCTCCTCACTAATGCATGGTTCATAAATGGTAATAGTGTACAAAGCAAACATGTCAAAGAGAAGATATGTAATGAGAAGCAGTATAGAAAATTCTAAACCTTCCATACGGTTAAGTGAAAAGACCACCTATTTATGCAGCACGAGATAGATTACTAATATGACACTAGTTTGATCATCATGACCATAATATGAAGTGGCTTATATACTCTCTGTGTACTAGGGTTCACCAAAAATGGAAGAAGTTTGCCAACTCAAGACCGCTCATCGATTTACCTTCACGATCCAAACCCTACTTGACTTATACCTGACTTATACCCTTGCAGGGCTTAGTCCCATATCCAGTTTCTAGTATGCATTGTCAACATTAACCTCCCGATCTTCCAACAACACAATGGCCTAGTTTAACCATTATACCAGCTTTTTCCTTGCTTTTTGGGTAAATCATTTTATCCCAGATGTTATAAGATAATTGATGTCTGCATGATCATTGCCTTTCTAGTTGATTATTTACTGATGCTTTTAAAGTTTTGGCCTTCATTGGATCATCTGATGTTCTGTTTCTCCTTTAACCACCATAATTCCAACGTCAACGGGTTCCATTTTTTAGTAGCATGTCCTGTTTTTGTTAAGAAGACTTTAGAATTTGGACGGCGATAGATTCTTTATTCAAACAAAGTAAGGAACTCCAGAGCTCAAACTAGTGCCATGAACAAATAAGCGTTTCCTTACACTTAGGACTGACCAGCACACCTAAATCAAACAACAATTACACTCAGATTCCGGCAAAAGTAGTTTACTCAGACTCGAGCACGAGATTCTTGTTTTGAAGAAACCCTAACCAGAGCTGGTCAAAGAAACACTTTAACCCAAGAATAGCGGAAAAGATGGAACGTCCATCAAATAGAAAAATAAAGAAACCCAAATACAAATTCAAAGCATAACCATACTCCTTGGGTGTCGAAGTAAACAAATCCGCAGAATCCAAACTATTAATTCGAGTTAGCCCAAACACACCTGCAGGAAAAAAAAGATAAATAGAAGAAGAGGCGAGGTCGAGGGGAGAGTTTGCTTACCAACTGACGGATGTAAGGGGAGATGGAGAAGGGGAGGCGCGGGCAAGGCAAGGGGCAGCATGTGGAAGGACCGCGGGGGGTGCGCGGGGACGGGATTGGAAGAGCGAGAAAGCGCGCTCGCTCTCGCCGCGAGAGGAGTCGCTGCCTTCGCCATTTGGGGCTCCGAAGCGGAGTGGTAGAGAGATGCGTCGCTTCCCGCAGCGCAGTACCCCGTCGGGTTTATCTCCATCTCAGAAATTGTTACGTACCTAATCTCGGAGTAGCCTCGTAATCACCCTGCGAACAGGCACATGGGCCCACCGATGGTTCCCACTCGCTTTGACTTTAGCTCCCCAATCATCAGAAAGATAGGCGAAGCGGGTGTGCCGCGGAAGAGGCTGCGTGACGCGTGAATCAGCGGAATCCCTTTCTCCTTGCATTTCCTATGCATTGTTTCCGTTTACGGGGAAAACAAGATGAACATTTCGAATGGCATGCATGATATGTTTCGTTCGAGTCTTCGATTCCCTGATCTAAATCGAGTCGGGTTCGATTCAAATTCAACCCGCTTGACCCGACCCAACCCAACGATTAGAATATTCATTCAGTCTTGCTCTTCTATTCTATCTTTACACTCGTGGTTCGAAGCTCGAGACTGTGGTAGCAATCGTGATGTTATTGGTCCAATGGATCCAGTGATCTACTACAAAATCGATAGTCTAATAGATCCGAGCTCGGGACCATCTAATAAATATCATCGTTATTCCTCCAATAGATCCAGTAATCTCTCGTCGCATAAGAGATGTACATAAATAGGAATCGAGGATACTGTAGTTAATGCATTAACCTTTTGTCGTTGATTTGATTTATGATGCGCACTCTCCTTTCATTGTTCGTTTGCTTGGGGGTATTGAAGGGGGTCCCATCAAACCTCCTCGACACTGCTCGTTGTTCTCCTACTCGATAATAAACCTTGCCAACTCAATGTTGGTCATCCCGAGTCGAGTAACTCGAGTCCACTCTGTCACTGTTACTATCTTCAAAAATAGAGTTGCATGATCATGCAATCTTAGAGTCCAGAATAACTCTGATAGGTTGGATCAAAACCTTTAACCAAAAATAATGAAATTGACCCGACCCAACTCATAGGCTAACTTGGATCGATCAATTTGGATGAGTCAGACTTGAGTTTAATTGATTATATAAAAGTAAAATAAGAGGCTCATCGTGAAGAAAAGCCAACGTACAATCCGGAGCGATAAGAAAATGATCGCAAACACTAATCGCCAATGAGAGGATGCTTCGAACATTATTATTTCTCTCCCATAGCCCGCAAGAGTGACAATAATCGTTGTCGCTTCTCTTCTATAGCTCACATGAGATACAAGGAGTGCTACAAGCATCATTAACTATCCATTTAACATCATTGCTTTTCTCTTACAACCCGTAAAAGCAACAAGGAGACACCATTGATTATCTTTGATAAAGAGTGTAGCAAATGTCATCGATCACCCATTCAACATTGCTACTTCTCTCTCATAGCTCACAAAAGCTATGAGGAGTCATTGTCGCTTATCTTGAACTACACCCCAAAATAACAAGGAGTATTGAAACATTATCGACCTATCGTTTAATGTTATTGTCTCTCTCCTGTAGCTCACAATAGTGATAATCAAATAATATATTAATAGCAACAAGGAGTCATTCTCTTCGATAGTTCATAAGAGAGATGAAAAACTGTGTAGACTCTCCCCTCTTAAACTCTCTCTTCTTATATTGTATCTTTCCTTCCCCTCTCATCCATCACTTCTTTCCTTCCTCTCTCATCCATCTCTTCTTTAGGGTCTTACGTAAAGAACCACAAATATCAAAACATATCAAAAGCAAAACTAACATAAAATTTAATATGATTAGATAAATCTAACCTACCATTATTAGAAAAATCAAATTCTTTAATATATATGATCAATTACAAGACTTTTGAGTTATCATAACTCCCCTTGTATACCTTTCATATAAAACTAAAAAAATTTCACTCCACTATCTCTAGAAACCCTAAAGATCATCCTTAGGAGCAACCAAAATGTATTAACTCTCTCTCTCTCTCTCATCAAAACCTTAAATTAGAGATATCTTTATAGGGATAAACCCTAATTCACTAAGGAGTTTCAATTAATTAGAACTCTTTCAACTAATTTGAATACAATTAAGACTCTTAAAAATACTTACCAACTCTAATAATCTCTACCTTGGTGATCATTTTTTCCATTTTGTGTCTTCTATAAAAATTAAACCATTGGCCCAAAGAATCGTCATAGTTATACAAACAAAATCAGTTCATGATCGAACACTTGATTTCAATCAGCCCATTAATCATATCATGTGTAGGGGTTAATTACATATTACTCTTTGTAATTAATTATCTTTAGCATCTTAGTCCCTATATTTTTAAAATTATATTAAGATCCTTATACATACGAAAATGAAATATTTAATCACGTTGCTTCAACAAAATCTTTCTTTCTTTTTTAACCATGTGAAATTATCTTTTTAACCCTGTTTAAGGGATCATGATATTTCATTTTCGTAAGTATAAAGATTCAAATATAACTTTTAAAAGTATAATAATCAAGATGCTAAAGATATCTAATTATAGGGTTAATGTGTAATTAACCCTCTATGTAGCTAGAATCAAATCAATAATGCTATTTGATTTGAGAGATAAAACTTTATCTTATGGTCTTATCAATATAAAGATTTTTTCTCTCTCAATTGTCTACATCCTAGAAATCATAAATATTATCCTTCATTTATTATTTTTTGCATTGTAAACAAATCTCATCATCATAGGTATCTATCTCCTACACGTGTAACCTATTTTCAACTCTTTAATATCTTTATTGCAATTCCTTTTAAATCATACAATCATTGAAAATCTAACCCTTGAAATTTTAGAAGACCTAAAAAAATTAGATTTTTCATATCTTTATAACATATGCTACATCATCCAATCCAAAGTATAAACTACTCCATCAATCAATTTTATTTTCACTTTATCGATACCCATGATGTTCACTGTTGAGTCATCACCTATACTTAACTTACTAATTAACTCGTTATCGAGTGAAAATAATTCAAAAAATGTTAAGTATATACTTTATAAAAAAAGATCATCTCAGATGGTTTCTACCATTTTAAACATTTGAGTCATGTAAAAGTATGTCTGATGACGTTATAAAACAAATGATATAAGTACTGAGAAAAATTATGAACTAGAAAAAATAAATTATGAAAATAAGGAAGATGAAGTGCAAGATGAACCTGCTTCTTAGTGCAAGAATTTTTTACATAATTATGTAAGATTGTGTTGTTCTGAATTTTTTAAAATGCTTGAATTATTTAGAAAACTTTACTGTAGATTTAAACCTCTTTTTTTAATCATTAGATCAGAAAAACATTTTTAAAAAAGAAGTGAAAAACTACTTTGGAATTAAATATGGAGTATAAAGCTGAATGGAAGAAAATAGATTGTTCAATTATATCCGATGAGTGGACAGATAAGAAGAGACACAAAATATATGTAATTTCATAGTCTTAAGAGGACTTTTTCATTTTTTTTTTTATCATCAGCAGATGTATCTAATATTTCTAAATTAATTGAAAGAATTTTTGAAATGTTAGATGAAATAGTAAAAAAGGTTAGCGAAGAAAATATCATGCAAGTCATTATGGATATAATGCTACAAATTATACGAGAGATGTAAATGAAAACAAGAGATTATTTTGAACATCTTGTGTTGTTTATTTGTTTCGATTTAATTTTTGAAAATTTTAAAAAAATTAAATGTCAATCGTGTGAACATTACTAAAGAAAGAAGAGTTACATAGTTCATCTACTCAAGAATTATGCTTATTTTAATGTTGAGACATTTACAGAGGAGATATTTGATCAGACCAACCATAACTCGATTTGCAACAACATATTTAACTTTGCGGTGTTTTAATGAATTGAGAGGTGCGTCGATCAACATGTTTACATCTACACAATGGTAGTCATGTTGGTTTATATTAGTTATTGAGTTGAAAAATTCGACAATTTGTTTTGAATAATAAATTTTGGAGGGATATTATTATGCGACTTAAAGCTACATTTCCTCTCATCAAGGATTTTCAAATGATGGATTCAAATGAAAAATGACAATGTGGTTCATTTAGATCATGCAAAGGAAATGATCCAACTAGATTTTAATAATATCAATAAATAAAAGGTAAATTTGTATATCATATTTTATTTTATTTTTCTTAATCTTATTATTTATTATTTGGTAATTGACGTATTTCTATTTTGTATGACATGTAGATATGAGCCTGTATAGAAAATTTTTGACACTAGATGTGATGTACAACCTCATATAACATTAGCTGAATATTATTTGAATCCTCAATTCGATCATAGTCCTAATTTCAAACCTGACGTCAAGAGATGATTTTATAAATGTTTAGAATGAATTATATTTGATAAAGATGAAAGATATAAGATCGATATACAATTTCAGATATTTAAAGATGCAAATGGATTATTGGATGTTAAACCTGCAATCACGACAATATACAAACGACTTCCAATTGAACGATGAGGCTACTCGATGAACGTCGAGAGATACAAAGATTTGGTATTAGAATACTCAAATTTTTTTTTATTTTTTTGGGTTTGTACAAAATAAAAAATATATAGTGCCTAAGTTTTTCACATATGGCATTACATATAGTATCTCAATATAAATATAAATAACATGCATATATTATCTTTACATAAAGATATATTTTGTGATATTTATACTTTATAAATATAATACATAATATATTCATGTTAATGATTTTTAAAGTTGAAAAATATGCTTTCAAAAATATTATGCATAAAGTTATTTGAAATGATGTTCAAAATATATATAATCACTTATACTTACTTTTAAATATAGTTTACAATGAAAAAGTATGATTGTTTGGTGTAATAAGAATAATTATACTGATGGACTTGAGTATGAAGTTACTTTATAACAATAAATATGCATACAATGATTAGAAGAAATTTTCATGTTGTAATTGACCTTAAGTGTCCCTCAAAGTGTGAATGAGTTTGATCGAAATAAGCAAACTTTGAGATTTAACCATCATAAGTGTGAACGTAAACAAATTGATTTTCCGATAGATGATAAGAGTTGTGGATAATAAGCAGAGATTGAAATAAAAAAAGTTACCGTGCTAAAAATGATAAGATATATAAGTGAGATTGAAGTATGAACTTAGATAGAAAGTCATTTATTTTTGTCAATTCAAATTATACTCATATTAAGTTATATCAATTCTAAATTTAGGTTACTAAAAAAAGACTTGAGATGAGCAATTATATTTTTGTATCCTCCCAATTTTGTCTTTATCCTCCTCATCAAACAAAATAAGGTAGGACATCTCTTTCATTTTTTCGTTCATCCTTCTCGTTTTTCACATTTCATTCGTAGAGGCTAAGAACTCTAGTTCTAACGAAGAAAAAGGTAAGAATACATAGCTTTTCCCTTGCTATAACTTAACAGTTTGTAGATTGATATTTTTATGTACTTTTGAGTAATCTAGGTTTCAAATTAACCTCTGATTTTTTTATGCACCTTGTATGTAATGCGGAAAACTTTAATGCTAGGATTGAAATCAAAGAATAATAGATTTGTTTTTACGATGTGTACCTTTGATGCCATCCGCAAAGAAAGGAGGAAAGATCTGAATACCTTCCTTAGATCCAATGCCTGCGCCAATCTGCAAGGAGAACTAGACTCCTCCTCCTCTCTTCCTATCCTTTCACAGGACCACTGTAATTGATGGCTCAGGGAGATTGAGAGGGAGACTGTAATCTCTCAATCTATGTCTGTGAAATATTTTCTTTTATGCAACTCCTAGATGCATCTGTGTTGCTAATCTTTACGCAACTTTTAGATGCTTCTGTGTTGCTTCTCACACACAACACACATAAAGTCCCCTGAGGTCCTGTCTATTTATAGGCGAGATGAGAGGGTCTAGGATAAGTTATTATGGGAGTTCCTTCCATCAAGGGCATCCCCTAAGGTATCCTCCAAAATATGGACTTCTTTTCTATTGGCCGATATTGATATCAGAATCCAATTAGTTACATCATATATCTTATCTGATTATAACGGGCCACATAATCTAACATTCTCCCACTTGGCCCATTAATTGATAAGATATAAAAGATATTCAAAATCAAAAACAAACAAAACAAAATTTGTTTAAAACAATTTTACCTAATTGGATTCTGAAAATTTTTAAAAGCATTTTATACATGGCCATGAATTTTAAAACAAGCCAATAAGTCCAATAAACAGAATAATACTATATTAAGTCCAACCATCAATGCGAGTCATAGCGGTTGTATATGATAGGACCCTAGCAGGGTTAGGTCATACTCAACCATGTAACAGCTAATAAAAACCCTGTGAGAATGTAATAAACCCCACCTAGCCGCCTCTATCCTATAAAGAAGAGAGGCTAGGGTTTATATTTGAGTCTTTGGGCTTCTTAGCCGCCGCCCCCCTTGTTACTGGGCCGGCCCGCTAAGGTTGAGGGCAAATTGGGTAGTTCACTTAGGAAGCAACCCCTAGGGTTAGGGTTTGGAGCTTTATATAAGCTTGTAGCCTCCACCTCTTTGGAATAAGAAAGATCAATCTACAATTGCAGCCACTAGGCTACTTGGAGGGTGGAACCCCTATAGCGTTCCAAGGGTTGATCCCCCTCAAAGATCAATCTCGATAGAATTCCTCTGGGGTTCTATCATTTGGTATCAGAGCAGCGATCTTGCTGCTTTTGCTGCCATCCCTGCCGCCCACCATTAGCCAAGCAATTCCCACAATTGCTCTTGACGTCGTCGTCTCCACCATCATCTCTTGACGTAGATCAAATCAATCTCTGATCGCCACCTCTAATTGCATCGAGATCTGGTATTTTTCTACCACCAATACCTTTTGCTGCTGCAATTTTTCATCTAAAATATCAAAAGAAGTTTTTCTATCGATCCCTTGCTGCGAATTCCTTGCGCCGCAAAAGTTACCATCTTTGTGAACGAAGGATTGTCGCAGAAAATTTCAGCCGCGTGTTCTTGCCTTTAACCGATCTAATTGTTATCCTTTTTGAACAAAATTTTTGTGCACCTCATAGATCATCTTGGCTCCCATCCATGATTGATCTATTGTGGAATTCATCACAAAAACAAATTCGTGTGTTGCTGCAATCTCTCGTCACAAACCGCTGAAATTTTTGACGAGAATTCGCTATCGCAACTTGCACCGATTTCTTTCTTGCTTTGCTTTGCCGAAATTTCTTGATCCAATTTGTTATCCTTGTTGCTATCTAAACTAAGATTCTACCATCAAAACCCCTCCTCAAATCCCTGAGTTTTCGCTAGAAATTTCATCGAGAAATCACTATTTCTTCGACGACAATTCTGCTATTACGAGGCAGCGCACATAGGCAGCAATTGCTACTGATTTTTGTCAAATCTTTGCTGCGATCTACCACAGATCTAAAACCCTCTTCCCTAACCTTTATCCACTACCATCTTAGCCCAAAACTCCATCAAATCGCAGCCCCAAACAGCACCCAAAACAGTCACAAAACAAGCCTAAACCGTAACCTACATCCACCGATCCACAAACCCTTTCAACCACCACTTCCCTCAAACAATTCATGCCTTTAACCCAGCAACAAAAGAGAGATCTTAATATTACAGATCTGGAGTCATATACTATGACATCCGAGGAGGTGATAAATGCTAAATTCGAAGCCTTCGAGACGCGAATGGAGGATAAGATTCGGGCTCTCTTTACCGAACTTAGTTTCGGTAGAACACCGAGCCCAAAGAAATCTCATCAAGGAGAGAGCTCTGACCGAAGAGATGACTCCCAAGAGAAGGGAGGCTCTATGATCGATCCCTACTATCCATGCATGAGGTGGACTTCCTAGATGGGAAGAAGGAGACCCGATTGGTTGGATCTGCTGCATGAGCGATATTTTCGGTACCACAAAACCGCAGATGCATCTATGGTAGAAATTGCAGCTATACATCTTGAAGGAGATGCCATACAATGGTTTGATTGGTTTGAACATACTCATGGAGTCCTCTCATGGCGACAATTCAAAGAAGGATTGCTGATCCATTTCGGACCAACCGATTACGAGAACATCGACGGACAACTAGCAAAGATCCGACAAACCTCCACCATCTAGGAGTATCAAACCAGGTTTGAAAGGTTATCTAATCAAACTCATGATTAGTCTGAAAAACAGTTATTGGGGACATTTATTGAGGGCTTGAAGCCGGAGATCCGGGGAGAAGTTAAAGCACGACAACCATACACGCTTATGGCAGTCATCTCTTTCGCACGACTTCAGGAGGAGCGATTGAACCATGAAGCCCGGAGGACTAGGGTTGCTCCCCGACTAGAAATATTGAAGCCCTCAACCTCACCTACTATCAGCCGAGCTCCTGCACCAAAAAGGTTGATAAGAGAAGAGCTTCGAGACCGATCCGCTAAGGGGTTATGTTGGCATTTTGACGAGCCGTGGAGCCGCGAGCATCGTTGTAAAAAGGGGAGACTTCTTGTGATTGAACCAGTGGAAGAAAAGATCAGTGAACAGCCAGAAGAGAGTCTTGAACATGAGGATGAAGATGTGGAAGAAGAGCCATAATCAACCAACTTTATGGTACATGCGCTAGCCGGCTACTCAAATCCGCAAACGATGAAAGTTGGAGGCCTGCTCAAACAACAACCAATCACTGTTCTCATCGATACAGGCAGTACTAATAATTTTCTAAATAGTAAGGTTGCTGCTCGGATGGCGCTCTATATCGAAGGTTGCAGCAAGTTCGACGTAAAGGTTGCCGACGGCCGAATCCTAAAATGCGACCAAAGATGCCCACAGGTGAAACTATTACTTCTGGGCCAAGAAATTGTTGTCGACTTCTTCCTCCTACCAATTAATGATTATGAGGCTGTGCTGGGCATAAAATGGTTGACGACACTAGGTGATGTCTCTTGGAACTTTTCCAAATTGATTATGAAATTCTATTGCAAAGGTAAACATGTCACCCTACGCGGGAAGCGTGGAAGCAACGTAACCACCGTTTCAACCCAACGAATGGAGAAAGTTTTGCACAAGATAAATGGTGGCTTTCTTATACATCTCCAGCACCAACCAGAGGGGGAGGAATGGAAGAAGGATCTAGAAACCAGCAACATCATCAAAAACTTAGAGGAGGATCCAAGCGCAATAGCTCACTATACTTGGAATTCGAGGGATCTATGCTATAAAGGTCGTATTGTGCTTATACCAAACTCCCCTTGCATCAAAGTCATTTCTGCATGAAATGCACTCCATACCTTTGCAGGGCACTCGGATTTCTAAGAACCTACAAAAGAGTGAAGCAAAACTTTTATTGGAAAGGGATGAAAAAAATTATTTCGAATACGTAGCACAATGTGATGTATGTCAACAAAGAAAAAGGTGAAGCAGTTGGCGAGTCCAGTGGAAACTACAACCACTACCTATACCGGACTCGGTATGGTGACATCTCCATGGACTTCATCGAAGGGTTGCCACCTTCCAAAGGTAAAAGCACAATCCTTGTGGTGGTTGATCGACTTACTAAATATGCTCATTTTTGTCTTTATCGAAATCCCCTACGGCCGTTAGTATTGCTCAGATTTTCATAGAAAATATTGTTAAACTACATGGGATGCCAAGGTCCATCGTAAGTGATCGTGACAGGGTCTTCACTAGTAAATTATGGACCGAGTTATTTCGATTCTGAGGGCACCAAACTCAAGATGAGCACTGCATATCATCCACAAACCGACGACCAAAAGTGGTGAGCGGATGTTTAGAGACATATCTTGGTTAGCCGCTAGTGATCGACCAAAGGAGTGGACGAAATGACTCCCCTGGGTCGAATGGTGGCATAATACTACATATCATTCATCTATAAAATGTACCCCATATGAAGCATTATATGGTCGGTCGGCTCATGTGATTCCAATGTATGTAATTGGCTCAGCTAAGGTAGATCAGGTCGACCAAGATTTAATTGGCAGGGACAAACTCCTACAGCTGCTAAAGAATAATCTCTCCGCTCAAGCTAGAATGAAGCAGCAAGCTGACACACAAAGAAGTGAAAGAGAATTTTTAGTAGGAGACTGGGTTTATCTTCGCCTACAACCATACAAGCAACTATCCATCAATACACGAGCCTCCATGAAGCTATCTCCATATTTTTATGGGCCCTATCAGATCATAGAGCGCATTGGAGCTGTGGCGTACAGATTTAAATTATCTAAAGATGTCAAAATTCACCATGTCTTCCACGTGTCATGCTTGAAGCCCAAGTTGGGAGAACACGAGGCATCCCAGATCCAACTGCCCAACACCACTGATGATGGAAATATTCAAGCCCAACCACAAGCCATCCTCGACCGCAGAGTCATGATGCGTCGTCGACGTCCCTCTATTGAAGTACTAGTACATTGGACTAATTTACCACTTGAAGATGCCACATGGGAATCATATGAGGAGCTGAAGTCTCGGTTCCCTGAGTTCATGGAACCCCAGCCTTGAGGACAAGGCTGATTTGAAGAGGGCGGGCTTGATAGGACCCTAGCAGGGTTAGGTCTTACTCAACCATGTAACAGCTAATAAAAACCCTGTGAGAATGTAATAAACCCCACCTAGCCACCTCTATCCTATAAAGAAGAGAGGCTAGGGTTTATATTTGGGTCTTTGGGTTTCTTAGCCGTCGCCCCCCTTGTTACTGGGCCGGCCCGCTAAGGTTGAGGGCAAATTGGGTAGTTCACTTAGGAAGCAACCCCTAGGGTTAGAGTTTGGAGCTCTATATAAGCTTGTAGCCTCCACCTCTTTGGAATAAGAAAGATCAATCTACAATTGCAGCCACTAGGCTACTTGGATGGTGGAACCCCTATAGCGTTCCAAGGGTTGATCCCCCTCAAAGATCAATCTCGATAGAATTCCTCTGGGGTTCTATCAGTATATCATCAATGTTATACTCCCTTCTATGTACCACAACATTATTAGTCTTTCCTAATATAGTCCATAATGACCCATGTAATTTGTCTTGTCAAGACAATCCTGTTATCACATTCAACCATAATATGTACATACATAATTGTGAACATGATAGCAGAAACAAATAACTTTAAGTACATAAGTAAAAAAAATGTCAATTACAATGTCCACTCAAATATGCATCACCATATCCTTTATGGGTTGCTCACAAACCCAATCATAAGAACATGTTCTTTCAAAATACTTTAGACTGTAAGTCCTAAGTAAATGGATCAGCAACCTATATAGTGGAACTCAAGTAATTAATTGACATTAGATGTTTCTGGACTCGTCTTCTCTAACCATCAAGTACTTTCTACCATAATACATAGAAATGCAATAGTACTTGTAATTCTCAGAGAAGAAAACTCCTGCGATATCACAAAATATCTTCAGCGACTTGATAATTGAGTCTGACCACACCAAGTCCTAAGATAAAATTTCGCAGTTATAAAGTTTGATTAGTGGCCTCAAAGCATACCACAAAATCAATTTTCATAATAAATTACCTCTCTAATTAATATAGATCTTAACCATAAGGTGGACTTCCTGTTATTGAGGCAATTTATAAAATCAGCATTTGAAAAACACAATCATTTCAAGCTGATATAATTTCACACATGTGAGCATATAATCCTTCGTCCCTTCCAGATATCTTATTACTTTTCTTTGCAGTCCTTTAATATTTTTCACTTCTAGCTAATCTGCAAAACGATATCTTACGATATAGGCTTGAGCATAGACTTTCAATCATGCATATATAAAGAATATTTTCTTTATCTGATTCTTTTCAAGTCATTTTAAAACACTCAATTTTGACTAAAATTTTACTTTTATGATTTGTTGAACAAAGTTGTATATTAAATCATCTCAAGACCTGGTTAATATATCCTTTCTAAGACAATCTTAATAATTATTGAGATATATCCCTGAATATCTCAATACTAATAATATAAAATGTCTCATTCATATCAACCATCTTAAATTCTTAGTGATAATTTCTTGGTTTAGTATAATAAACCAAGTCACTATTAGAAATGCAAAATATTATCCACATATATGATCAATATAATAAACTTGCTCCCACTGATCCTCAGATATAAATACCGATTAATAGTTTTTTTTTCTTAAATCTGAAGAAATCAATGATATTAGGAAACTTTATATATCATTGTCTAGAAGCTTGTTTAAGATCATAAATAGATTCCTGAATTTGCATACCAAATTATATATTTCTTTCATTTTCTCTGCGAGTCATTCAGAGTAACCCATATAAAACTAGATCCTTAATCAAAAATTTGTTTTCATATCATTATGATATAACTTAAATTCATAATGAATCACTAATGTCATGACGATTCTTAGCGAGCTCATTTAAAAATTAAATATCTCGTTATAATTGATACATACTTTATGAGTAAAATCTATAACTATATAAAAACTAAAAGTCTAACTATTATATCGTTCGACATTGTCCTTTGAGTCATATTTATATAATAGACTCTTTTACAATTATAGGACAATTCAACGAATTCATCAGACACCATTCTGGTTATTGATTTTAACTCTTCTTACATTGTATCATATTACTTTTCGTAATCATTACCTTTCATGACCTATGAAAACAATAAGGATCTATTCGATTCCTATATCAAAATATAATTCTTATAGATATACCACATAATCATAAATGACAGGATTCCTTTCCCATTGAAAAATTTTCAATGCTGTCAAATGTGGTTATTATATAAGACCATTATCAGCGATATCAATATAATGTGAGAGTTTGGTAATATTATTTTGTTATTCACCTTTATCAAATTATTTAATAATTTGAGTAACAACAATCTCTCAAATAATAAAGGAGTATCAACATGTATCTCCTCTATATCAAAATTAAATTTCGAGATTTTTACTCCCACTGATTCGCTATTTTATAGGAACCTTATATTACCAGATTTAACCATCCTCGTACTATGATTAGAGCAATAAGACATATACCCTTTTTTAACTTTTTTGAATAAATAACAAAATATTCAGAAATAGTTATTAACTTTAATTTTTCTTTTATGTGAGTTGAAGATCCTTATCTCTACAAGACAATCCTAAATATGTAAATATCTTAAGTTAGGTTTCTTATCATTCCATAACTCAAAAGAAGTCATGTAATTTACTTACTAGAAACCCAATTTAAGATATACATAGTTGTCCTTAGAGCATCTTCTCACATTGATTTGGGTATAAAAGAATAATACATCATGCTCCTAATCACATTTATAAGTGTATGATTATACCTTTCAGCAATTATGTTTTGCTACAACACATCTGGTAAATCATGAATACCATAAAATCCATCACCCCTATCAGATATAATGATTTTAACTTTTCTATCTAATTGTCTCTCGACCTCTTTTATGCACACTTTAAAAGTGTCAATGGCCTGAGACTTTACATGAATTAGATATATACAAAATCATATCTCAATAGGTTATCTATATAGTGATAAAATACCTCTCTTTAATTAGACAAAAATATAGAGTGACTCACAGATGTAAGTATAATCTTAAGGAGTTTATGAACTTATATTTTATTTTAATATTTAATTATAGGATCGTTATAAACTCAAGATTCATATTAATTCTGTATACACCATTATACAGAATCCAAAAGTTAACCTTTATTGAATCATATTGAGTTCACAACTATCAAAGGAGAAACAATATTCTAACAATTCTAGGTAAAGAATCCAAATTTCCAGAATTATAAGAATATAACACGAATCCTCAAGATTCATCAAATAAATCATCTTTAGGCATAGGCGATAAATACAAACTGCTATCGCTTTCACTTTAAGATGATTCCCTGTAATGATGAATATTTCAATCTCCTTTGATTTTTATTCCTTTTCCTTTTAAATATTAAAATAAATCTCTATTATTGGTAACATACATTGAAGCATCAAATTAATCCACCAATAATTTCTATAATATTTGATTTGAATCACATAACTTTTCATTTCAAATCAAATCTTATAATTCTTCTTCGTATAACTTTCATTGTTACACAAGTAACACTTTATTATGAAGAAATTCTTTTATGAGTTTATATAATAATTATAAACTCAGGTGGCTTATGCTTCATCCTTATTTTATTGTTACCCACTCCTTGAGTAGAACTCAAATATTCTAAGTCTTGAGCTTACAACTTTGTTAATTATATTGAGGAGATAATCTTTAATTCCTCAAATACTTTCATTTTTAGTCAGTTCTTTCATTGATGTGTCAACTCATGACTTATCAGAAAATTTATATTGATCCTTAAATATTCTCATGCGCTACTGTACTGAAGTCTAAGTATCATCAAATTGAGTTTTTCAGACTTTTCGTGATCAGTAACATTAATTATTTATTCCATAGAACTTTCAGTAAATAAGTCTATGTTCCTTCAAATAATCTGATCAAGGTCTCACTCATTCAATATAACTTATATATGCTCAAGCCATTTATTCTAGAAAATATAGGGACATTTATAAAAATACAATGAAGGAAGTACCACTGTAATAATATAACATCAATGCTTTGAGTTTTATGTTGAACTATTGATATCATCAATATTTTACTTTCAATATTGACATATCTATTGTTCATACATATAATCATTATGGAGGACTCATACTATCCTTGTGGAATAGTGTTAATACCTTTGGGTATAAAATACTAAATATCAAGAATATCCAAATCACATAATTATTCAAAATAGATTCTCCTTTGGGATTATCTAAATCTCCTAATTATGTGTGCCATTGTGAATATTATTTTTCTTTAATGTCATTTAGGACCAATCTCATAATGTATTTTATAGATTATTGGTCTAGGTCACTTTGGTGACTGCAAGACAAATACAAAAATATAAAATACAAAAATATCCTATGAATGATAAGACTTTATTGTAATTCATATCCCATAAGCCTATCATCCCAGGCTACTTTGGCAGCTACTGATCAGATAAAACTTAGGAGAATAAATTATTAATAATATTTATCAAATTTCCTTAATATCATTTAGGATCAATTCCATAATGTATTTTATAAATTATTGGTCTAGGTCACTTTGGTGGTTGCAAGACCAATACCAAAATATAAAATATCCTATAAATAACAAGACTTTTATTGTAATTCATATCTCATAAGCTTATCATCCCAGGCCACTTTGGCAGCTACTAGTCAGATAAAACTTAGGAAGATGAATTACAAATAACATTCACTAAATTTCTTTAATTCAATTTATGCTAAACAATTCAATAATACAACAACAACCATAATGATTATTGAATATTCATGAGCATAAATGAAATTCATATGATAACTATAATCATGATAACACATAAATCATGAAAAACCATTATGTGAAAATCAACTATCATTTCACAATTTCAAATATATACATATGAATAATCAAACAAATATCCAAGAACAATAATTGGATATTATTTATAACTTACAATCAATAATACATATATATTGATTAACATAAAGAAAACTCATATGATAACTATAATCATGATACCACATAAATCATGAAAAACTTTTATGTGAAAGATAGCTGTCATTTCACAATTTCAAATAAATACATATGAATAACTAAATAAATATCCAAAAACAATAATTGGATTTTATTTATAAAATACAATCAATAATTCATATGAGAAAATTATAAAAGAACTATTATGCCAATCAATCTTATTTAATTGGGTAAGCCCATAATTGGGTTAACTATTAGCCCAATTAAACTAGTCGATCAAAATCAAATATTGATCAAAATTTAATCCTTTCTAAATTTAATCAAAATCAAATTCAAAATACAATCATGATCAAATTTAATTATTTTTGATCAATTTTAATAATTGAGGATATAAATCAAAAATTCTCAATTTTATAAGGATAAAACTGTAAATATATTGATAGGATTAAACTGTAATTTTTTGATATTAATAAAGGGCAAAACTGTCAAAAATACTAAAAGTATTAATAAAATACAAAAGGGTAAAATTGTAATTTGGCAAAACCCTAACCCAAGGGCAAAAATGTAATTTTTGCTAAAACCCTTCTTCCTCTCTTGCCACTGTCACAAGACGCCCATGTCTTATGTGTGCGCAGTGCCGGCAAATGGTAGATGGGCAAGGCCGCTTACGCGTGGCCATGTGGCGCGCTCTGCCCCATGAGGTCGCCGCTTAGCGCTGCCGCTTTGCCGCCGTGGCGCCCGCGCTGAGGTCGCCTCTACGCGAGGCTACCGCCAGTAATTGGCTGCCAGCGTCTTGCAGGTTGCAAGCCATGCCAAAACGGCGGCGGCGGTTGGCGATTTCGCCGCATTGCCAGCGCTGAGCGTGGCGCGACATTGCCATGCAGCCGGCCGCTGCAGAATAGCTCGTCATGGTAGTGGCAGAATGCCTGCGCCGCCGGACGCCGGTGCGTGGCGGCTGCGTGTGCTGTGGTGCGCTTGGCGGCGTGCGGCCTGCGCTCGGCTAAGGCTTAGCTTCGCATGGGCCGCCGGCGGCTTCGCTCGCGGCTGACGCCGTGCGGCGGCTTGGCATGGCCATGGTGGACGCGACGCAGTGGCGCGATCCAAGACGGGTTGCCGCCCAGGCGCTAATTTGTAGCCTCGATTCGCGGTGCGATCCCCGGCGACCCTTACGGTCGTACGCAGCGAGGTTGTGCAACACCAACAACGATCGTCGTTGTTTCCTTAATATCGCCGACAAGCAGACGATAAACCACGACAATAAACCTAAATCGATTGGAATACAGATTTGGCAGAATTCGAATCAAACATCGTAAATCAGAAACAACAGATCTAAAGTTTTGATTTCAAGAACCTAGGCTCTGATACCAATTGTAAGCATAAAAATCTTTAATCATTCTTCTGTAATGCGAAAAACTTTAATGCTAGGATCGAAATCAAAGAACAATAGATTTATTTTTATGATGTGTACCTTTGATGCCATCCGCAAAGAAAGGAGGAAAGATCTGAATACCTTCCTTAGATCCAACGTCTGCGCCAATCTGCAAGGAGAACTAGACTCCTCCTCTCTTCCTATCCTTTCACAGGACCACTGTAATTGATGGCTCAGGGAGATTGAGAGGGAGACTATAATCTCTCAATCTATGTCTGTGAAATATTTTCTTTTATGCAACTCCTAGATGCATCTGTGTTGCTAATCTTTACGCAACTTTTAGATGCTTCTGTGTTGCTTCTCACACACGACACACATAAAGTCCCCTGAGGTCCTGTCTATTTATAGGCGAGAGGAGAGGGTCTAGGATAAGTTATTAGGGGAGTTCCTTCCATCAAGGGCATCCCCTAAGGTATCCTCCAAAATATGGACTTCTTTTCTATTGATCGATATTGATATCAGAATCCAATTAGTTACATCATATATCTTATCCGATTATAACGGGCCACATAATCTAACACTCTAGTTCTAACGAAGAAAAAGGTAAGAATACATAGCTTTTCCCTTGCTATAACTTAACAATTTGTAGATTGATATTTTTATGTACTTTTGAGTAATCTAGGTTTCAAATTAACCTCTGGTTTTTTTATGCACCTTGTATGAATTTGTTATGATTTTATAATTTTTTGTATTGCTTTAATATGAGATTTCTGCGTAAAGTTATGAGTTTTCTAATCTAACACATTCATAATCATTTATTTTCAATGAAAGGATATTATTCTAGTTGATTTGACACCCTTAGAGAGCGGATTAACTCATATTCTTTTGATATCTTTTTTTAAAAAATCTCTTAAGATTTTGTAAGTTTTAAAACTAAGTGAATAACAATTTTTTTAACGAAGATATGAGTTTTAGAAGTTTGTGTAGTCTCAATCTAGATTTAATATAATAGAATAATTGATGATAGATGAATTAAGATGCTAGTTCAACCTAAATAACTTTCTTAGCTGAAATTATATATATATATATATATATATATATATATATATATCTCAAGTTTCTATAAAATTTTATAACAATACAAGATGGTTTGATTATCAACAGTAATGAAACAAAATTATTTTCCATAATTGAATAGTTATTTGATTGGTGGTAACTAGGTCATTTGATTATTGAAAGAATTGTTGACAATTCTATCTATAATCAAATGAGTAAAATTTTGCTATAGATTATTACTTACATTGAGAGCTATAAGTGATTTAAGAAATAAGGTTGTTAATATAGACATTTCATGACACTATGTTTTATATTTGATAGATTTAAAGCTCCTTAACGTAGTTGATCATCGAGGACCATGGTCCTTCGCTAACACGTTCATTTTAAGTTAAAGTAAGTAAACATAAGCTTAATTTACTATCAAATAATGATAATGTATATAATTTATATCCAAAATATATTTTAAAAGCATGTTTTAAATAAGATTATTGTTATGAACTAGCTATAAGCATGATATTAATATAAGGCTTAAATCAGCTTAGGAAGAAAAATAGCAAAGAAGAGATCACACCGGATTTATAGTTGTTCAATCGTCGTCACCTACGTCTATTCCCAATTCATCTTCTGTTGAGGCCACTAGCATCCACTAACAGTTTTTCTTCAATGGGCGAAGACCAACTACCCTTCTTATAATCATTTTTTTCCTTTTAACAAGTTTAGAAGATAACATTTATAATTCACTCTCCCTTCTCTCAAACTCAATTCAAAATATAGAGTTAGAGAAAGGAAACCCTTAAGGAATTACAACAGCATTTTCATTCTAATTTTCGTTCAAGATCATGTATTTCCTGAGCAAGGATGAGAGAGATATTTATAGACCCCAAATAGCTTAAAAAATGAAGCCAAAAAAGGTCTCATCTTGGGTTCTCAATGTACTGGCGGTACCACCGCTAGTTCTAGGTAGTACTATTGCTTGACACCCCTGCACTAGCGGTACCACTGCCTAGTAGTCTCAAAAAATGAGTTCTGACAGTACTATCGCTTGGTTGGACGGTACCACCGTAAGAAAGCATTAACTATCGATAGTACCACCGTTCAGTTTGAGTGGTACCACTGCCTAGATTTAGCATGGGAGGCTGAGCCAAAGGCTATTCCACTATCAACCCTGATGGTGCCATCACCTGACATGGCTCTAGGTCACTGATTGTGCCATCCAATTAGACAAATTCAGCCCTAGTTTGGGCCCAGTTGGCTCCTAATTGAATTAGTAAAAAAATTTTAAAACTAACTCAAATTAAAATCCTAACTATAATAATTAAAGCTAAAATGAATATGACACAAGTAATCTAAGTTATCCGGCACGTCAATTGTTCATTCGAACTCTTGGTGAACTTCCGGCGAACTCCCGGTGATCTTTCGGAAAGCTTTCAGTAAACTCCTGGCGAACTTCTGGTGAGCTTTCGGTAAACTCCTGGTGAGTCGTTTGAACCTTTGGCGTATCCTCTGATTCTTCCAGCCCGATGGTCGATCTTTGACTCCGACCCAATATTTGATTCTTCTTTAATTATTTTACCTTTTCACGATCATAGTTAGTCCTCCATCACTTTTTTTAACACATGGATTAGATTATTAATTCATCAATTGATTTTATCATTAAAATATGAGATTCAACAATCTCTCTCTTTTTTATGATGACAACCAATTGATGACAGAGTTAACCTTAACTCCTTTATTTATATGCTATATTGAGATAAGACAAACTTGAATTCAACAAGAATCATAACTTTTAAATTCAAGTGAAACAATTTCGATCATAGTGATAAAATGTAATATATCATATCAAAATTTCATACATTGTGCATCATCATATAATATGCATAATTTCATCACTTCATGTATGATACCAAAAACAAGTCAACATCACTTTGGGTATAACCTATATGATACTAAAGTATTCATCTCTTCATGCATGATAATAATACATGATACCAAAACATTCAAATTTTCAATCATTGTGGCATAACATACATAATACTAAAAATATTTTTTAGTATAACATACATGATATTATAACATTCATCTCTTCATGTACGATACCAATACTTGATGCCAAAGCATTCAAATTTTTAATCATGTTGACATAACATACATGATACTAAAAATATTTTTTAAACATTTATCACTTCATGCATGATTCCAAACTTAAAATCATTTTGGCATGATACCAAATATTCATCATTTCTCTCCCTTTGTCATCAACAAAAAGGAGAAACATTCAACAAGTATTTGAACCATACAAGCAAGTTTTACACCACTTTATGCAAGCTAGCAAATTTATGAGATGTAAAGTTAAGCAAAATTTTTACAAGATAGCAAGTTTTACTTCTTAAAATGGGCAAGCTAGTAATTTTTGCAAGATAGCACTTTGGGTTCTTCTTGAGATGTGCAAGCTAGCATTTTGCTTTTCTTGAGATGTTAATAAGTTTCTTTATCCCTTTTATCATAAAAATAAGAAAAAGAAGAAGGGAGGAATTCGTTCTTCACACAAAGAAGAGGATCAAGTCATAAGAACCGGAAGTTCATGAATCAAACCACTACTTTCATAAATAAAAAGAGATTGGATTCATATGGAATGATTACATAAAAGATCAAGTTGTGCATACCAAAAGTCTAAAAATCAAATCTCTATTTTCATAAATAGCAAGAGAAAGGATTTATAAGAAATAATTATCACATAAAAGATCAAGTATACGAAAAGTCTATAAATCAAATCTCTATTTTCATAAATAGTAAGAGGAATGATTAAATCATCACATAAAATATCAAGTATATGAATCAAATTTCTTCTTTTGTAAATTTACAAAAAAAAAGAATAATAGGAAACGATCTCGATTTAAAAGAAAACTCAATTACAAAAATCAAAAAATCTAAAAAATATATAAGAGGATTTCATACATTCAGAAGATTTAACATGCTTAATTCTCTTCTAATAAAATCAAATTATTCTTGGTTTCATAAAAAATCAACTAATTGATATTTTGTATCAATAAATTCTAAAGATATATCATGGTTACTAACATGATCTCAAATAAAATGATACATAATATCAATATGTTTAGTTCTAAAGTATTGAATGAGATTTTTTTGTCAAACATATTGCACTAGTATTATCGTATTTTATAGGGATTTTTTTAGATGAATTCCATAATCTTCTAATATGTTTTTCATCTATATAACTTATGCATAGCTATATACAAGTGCATGACCTAAGCTGCTATATAACATAAGCTGCTATATACGTAGCTTCGGCTATGGATAATGAAACTGAGTTTTATTTCTTGGAAAACAAAGAGACAAGTGCATGACCTAGGAGGTGACATGTTCTAAATGTGCTTTTTCTATCTATTCTACATCCAGCAAAATCACATCGACATAAGTAATTAATTTAAAGTTTTTATATTTTGGATACCATAATCCTAGATTAGGAGTCCCTTTTAGGTATCTAAAGATCCTTTTAACAGCTTTAAAGTGAGATAGCTTGGGATTAGATTGAAATCTAGCATAAAGTCCAACACTAAACATAATGTCTGGTCTAGTTGTGATGAGGTATAGTAAACTACATATCATACCAATATAAGTCTGTTGATCAAAATTTTCTTCATCATGGTCCATATCTAACTTTGTGAAAGTGCTCATTGGTGTATTAATAGCCTTAGAATTATTTATATTGAATCATTTTAATAGATTTAATGTATATTTAGTTCGACTGACAAAGATTCCATCACTTAGTTGCTTAATTTATAATCCTAAGAAAAAAGTTAATTCGCCCATTAAACTCATTTCGAATTCTTGGCTCATACTTTTGGTAAAGGATTCATATAAAGACTCATTCGTAGAACAAAACATAATGTCATCAACATAAATTTGAATAACAAGAAAATTATTTTTTAAATTTTTAATAAATAATATAGTATCGACCTTGTCTTTTGAGAAATTATTCTAAATAAAGAAAGAACTAAGTCTCTCGTACTAAGCTCTTGGGGCTTATTTCAATCCATAAAGAGCATTTGATAACTTAAACACATGGTTAGAAAAAAGAGTATTCTCAAATTCGGGTGATTATTCAATGCAAACTTCTTTGGAAATAAAGCCAATTAGAAAAGCACTTTTAATATCCATTTAAAATAACTTAAAATTATTATAACAAGCATAGATAATGAGTATCCTTATGGCTTCTAATCTTGCTACAAGAGTGAAGGTTTTTTTATAATCAATACATTCTTCTTGGTTGAAACCTTTGGCAACTAATCTAGTCTTATTTCTAACCAGGATACCAAGTTTATCTTACTTGTTTCTAAAGACTCATTTAGTACCAATTACTAAATGTGTTGAATCTTGAATTTTGATGATGAACTAATTAATTGTGTTTTATAGCCTAATTGTGTTTTGAGTTACGCAGGTCTACTATCGATCAGAATTAGACAGTTGATGCAGGAGGAATTGACGTTGCGCTGGAAGTGATCACGTCAGGATATTGGATGTCGAGCCGGAGGTCCGGTCAACAATCAGCATAAGGCTTTGGATATCGGGCCAAGAAGAGTGGTGTTGCACCAAGGATATTGGGGTTACGGAGGTCAACCGTCGATTGGGCAATGGACTGCAAGAGCAGATTGTGTGCGAAAGAATCAAAAAAGCGCCGATAGGCCAATGACATGCTGGGCAACAAAATGTCAATTCGTGTTGTAATTGTTTAGATCGAAGTAGAGCTTTATCTTGTATGTGCAGGATTAACTACGCTAATGATGAAGATATAAAGCAAAGCAAAGTGCCAAAGTCAAGTACGATAAAATCATTGAGAGTTTGAGAGTTCGACGGAAGTTAAAGATTCATCGGAGTACTGCCGGAACTGGTTGAGAACGAGTAGGGAGCTTGCCGAAAGGTTTTCGGAAGTTTGCCGAAAGGTTTTTGAAAGTTTGTTGGAAGGTTCGTCGGAAGTTCACAGAGCTCATCGAGAAAGATCGGAGGTTGCCAAAGAAACTCATCGGAACTCGCCAATGACTCCATCGAGAAGTCCAGGAGCTTGCTGGGTGTCCACAGAATGGTGTTCGAGGGTTCGTCGGAAGACCGCCGGAAGTTCACCGGAAGAAGTCTTGACTTTCTGGACTTTATAATAGCTTAGGAATGTCTTTAAAATTCATAGTTAGCACATTAATTTGGGTTAGAATTATATGTTAATCCTATAACCCAAGTAGGGGGCCAACTGGGTCTTATTTGGGCTGATTTGGACCGAAGTTAGGGCCAATTCAGCCTTGCTGGAATAGTGCTAGAATAGTATTGGCGGTGGCCTTTGCCAGGATTGAAATCTCGGGTGTTCAGGCGATGGCATTGCTACCCTGACAGTGGCACGCTTGATCAAAGACATCGACAAGATGTCAGATCAAACCAAGCGGTGGTACCACCAGTATCCCAAAAAATCGGAATGATTCAAATTTGGGCTCCAAATTTGAATCCTCTTGGGGTCTATAAATACCCCAAATGTTCTTGCTTGGAGAAGCAAGAGGTGTTCAAGAAAACTAAAGGAAAACTCTATCATTTGAAGTAGAAATCCCCCCTCCGAAAGTTTAGAAGTGTTCTTAAGAGAGGTGTTGAGGGAAGCTTTGTAAATAGAGTTTGTAAAAGGGAGTTTCCTCTTCACCCATTGGAAGGAAGATAGATAGTGGAAACCGATAGCCTTAAGCGAAGAGGAATCGGGAGTGGACATAGGCGGATGACCGAACTACTATAAAAACAGTTTGCGTTTATGTTCTTACATTTACCTTTCTGTAAACCGTCTTTTCTTCACTGCTCAACTTACTCATCACCGCCCTTCTTCCTATCTAAACACTCTCTACTTTAAGCACTTTCCAATACGCATCAATTAAAACCAAGTTTTAGTCGAAATGAAGTTTTCAACGTACGAAGTTTCCGAAATCATTTTAAATCGCTGAAATTTATCGTTGTTCAACCGCTGCATTAATTCACCCCCCCCCCCCACTCTTAGTGCCACTCTAGATCCTAACAATTTGTATCAAAGCCTTGTTATTTCTCATTCGGATTCACACCCATGAGAAATGGCTCTTAATGGCTTTCAAGAGGATTTTTTGATCGTTCGTCCTCCATTCTTTAACGGATTGGACTATACATATTGGAAAACTTGAATGAGAGTTTTCTTGATTTCTCTAGATTTAAACTTATAGAATATTATTAAAAAAGGTTTTCAACTTCCATCTAAACCGACGAACGAATGGTCAGATTTAGAGAAGAAATCTTTTTCATTAAATACAAAGGCTTTGAATGCCTTGTTTTACGCTCACGATAAAATTGAGTTTAATCGGATTTCAATGTGCAAAATGGCTTTTGATATTTAGCACAAACTTGAAGTCACACACGAAGGAACGAGTAGAGTCAAAGACTTGAAAGTTAATATTTTGATACATGATTTTGAGGTTTTTTGAATGCAACCAAGCTAGACTATAGGCGACATGTACACCTGTTTCACGGATGTCTTCAATAGTCTAAAAGCACTTGGTAAATGTTTCTCAGATTTTGAACTCGTTAACAAGATCTTAAGATCTCTTCTAAAAGGGTGGGATCCTAAAATAACCACAATACAAGAGGCTAAAGGTTTAAATAATTTACCTATTGAAAAACTAATTAGCTCACTAATGACATATTAAATGAGCCTATTAGAACATGATAAACATATGAACCACCTTCTAAAGAATAGGAAGGATTTGAAACTCCAGACTATAAAATGTCACTTGAGTGATGACTCAAGTGATGAGGACAATGAAGAGGATATTAAACTTTTAATCAATGTTAACAAGTTTATTAAATAAAAATTTAAAACTAAAAATAAACTTGAACGAAGGAAGGAGCCAAAGAAGAGGAAGGCACCCAAGGGAGAATCAATTAAAGAAGACACAAACTATGCTTTGACGGTTTTCGACAAGAAGGTAAGAAACTCACCTGAATTGTTTGGACGTTGTTATGAAATTACTTGATATCCTTTTTATGAATTGCTTAACTTAGTTAGTAGGAAATAAATAATTATTTTTAAAAAAAAATAATATCATGCTTTTCTTTTGTTAAAAAAGGTAAAAATTAAAATGATACTTGTATGATTTGTGATAATACTTAGGATTAATCCATGAATGTGTATCTTGATGTTTTATATTATTTTTCTTTTCTAAACATGATGCTTGATGATTTTATAACATGCATTAATTTTTGAAGTAATGTTGATTTGACTCTATGTTTTGGTTTAACGTGTTTTTGATCTAATTGTTTTCATGACGAATTAAGATGACATTTTGAGATGATGAAATTCCATGTATACTTTCCATATCGGCTTTCGATCTTAAACATGATACATATCTATGTATGAATTTCTTGAAAGTCTTTTGATGATAGATGTGTGTATCTTGAAAACTTCCATCTTGGATTAATAGGTCTTAATCATTTTTATGATGAAATTTATAAAATGATTTTAGCAAAAATTTGAGCATCGATTATCTTATTATAACTAATGAAAGAATGAATTAAAATGATTTTGATATTGTTTTCATTTTTAAATATGATGCATGATATTTTCATATGAAAAATTAGAACACTCTTATGAAAGATCAAATCACTTAAATTGAAACTCGTAAAGATGAGAATATGCACTATCATGATGTTTGATGCATTTGATCTTGATAACTTTAATAATAAAACTTGTATTTCGAATTTATATGATGATGGCTTTTATGAAAATATTTGAACATACCTTATGAAATCATCATTGATAATGATAAAATGAAAATGTTAAAAGGTTGTTATTATGTTTAATGACTTTATGATATCATATCTTGATGACGAAACTCATGTGTTGGTTTTAAATATGATACTCATCTTTTAAAACATGAGCATACTCATATAAAACAAATAACTTAAAATGAAATACATTATGCATGATGAGTGAATTTTACATCTTGAACTATTGTGCTTTTGGTCCATGACGAAATTTTTTAGATGACATATCATATTTTTAATAATGAAACTGTTGAATCTCGGATTTTGATGATGAAACTAATTGATTGTGTTTTGTTGTTTAACTGCGTTTTGAGTTATGCATGTCTACTATCGATCGAGATTAGATAGTTGTATTTGGAGGAATTGACGCTTGCGGGAGGTGATCACGTCAGATATTGATGTCGAGCCGAGGTTCGATCGACTATCGACGCAGGAGGCTTCGTGACGCCGGGCATCGGGCCAAGAAGTGCGGAGTTGCGCCATGGATATCGAGGTTGCGGAGGTCAACCGTTGATTGGGCAACAAGCCGCTAGAGAGGGCGATGTGCCGAAGGATCGGACGAAGCGCCGACCAATGATGTGCCGGACAACTGAATGTCAATTCGGCGTTGTAATAATTTATCTAGATCGAAGTAGAGTTTTTGGTGTTTGTTTGTGCAGGAGTGACTACGATAGGGATGAAGACGTAAAGCGAAACAAAAGGCCGAAGACAAGTGTGATGAATCGTTGGGAGTTCGAGTGTTCAACGGAAGTCCGAAGATTCGTTAGGAGCGCGTTGCGAACCGCCGAGAAGCGAGTAGGAGCTTGCCGAAGGGTTTCGGAAGTTCGCCGGAGGTTCGCTTTGAGCTTGCCATGAAAGATCGGAGCTTGCCAAAGAAGCTCTGGGAACTCGTCAAGATCATCGTGAAGTCCGAAAGCTTGCCGTGAGTCCGTGGAATGGTTTAGAAGGTTTGTCGGAAGACCGTCGGAAGTTGACCTAAGCTCGCGGAAGAAGTTGTCATGTGGACTTTGTAATAGCTTAGGAAACGTCTTTAAATTAGTTAGCACATATTTTGGGTTAGGATTAGATAACCCAAAGTGGGGGCCCATTGGCCCTTGATTAGGATGAGTTTGGGCCAAAATTTTGGCCCAAACCGAACCAGCTACGTGCATGCATGCTATGTGCATGCTATCATAGTTCTTCGGCATCGTGAGTCGCCATCAGAAGCTCATTATCGTAGCAAAGCGGTAGCACCGCTGCCGCCTCTTGAGCAGGCGTAGCACCGCTCGACTATCAGCTAGCAGCAGGATGTAGTACCGCTGGCCGTGGCGGTATCTGGTGCGTGAAAAAAGCGGTAGCACCGCCTGGCCGAGGCTGTAATCTTCGCTGAGTGTGTCGATCTGCCAAGGCCGACAAAGACGAAAAAAAATTCAAAGAGATTCAAATTTTGGCTCCAAGTTTAGGCTCCAAATTTGAATCACTTTGAGGTTTATAAATACCCCTTCTTTCTCAAATTGAAAGAACAACCCTTAGAGAGTTAGATTTTGAAAATAAGTCTTAGGAAAGTCTTGTTCTTCATTTGCTTAAGTGTTCACCTCATTCTTCTTGTGAAATCTTGTAAGAGTGTGAACCACTTGTAAAGGGTTGTAAGAGGGGTATTTGATCCTTCCCCTTCAAAGGATTTGATAGTGGAAGAAGGGAGCCTCATCGGAGAAGGCTTCGGAAGTGGATGTAGGTCACTTTGACCGAACCACTATACATCGCTGCGTCTTGATTGTGTGAGTGTTTAAATTTCTATTTTACTTTGCTGCAAGCCTTTACTTTACTTGCTCCACTTCCTTTTTATCTTTGTACGCATGCTTTAAAGTTAGAACGCAAAAATCAGTTTCAAATGAAACGTTGCTTTCATCGTACGAAGTTTCCGAAGCTAGTATTAAATCGCTAAAAAATCCATCGTTCTATCCGCTGCACTAATTCACCCCCCCTCTTAGTGCCGCTCGATCCCTAACAGAAACGTGTCTAGGTTTTAAACTTGATACACATCCCTTATACAAAAAGGATTTGAGCACACTTACATGAAACATATAACTTAAAATGAAACATATTATCATGTTGAATCGAATTTTTGTTGAAAGATGCCTTATGTGTAATATGCTATATTTTTGGCTTGAAAATAGATATTTAAAATCATTCTTGATGAGTTGTTTTATGAGATTTTGCCTTTTACGTCTTGAACTTTCATGATTGTCTTAATTTGACATTAAAAGACAAAAGCATGCTTATTTGAAGTAAATCATAAAAAGAAAATGCATGATTCTTGAAAATTTTTCTATCTTTAAAAGCTTTCAGTTTTGATGAATCCATGTGAAACTCTTAAATCGAACCTTTTGAAAAATTCCACATGCTTAATGTGATTCGACTTAATGATAATTTGTCTTTTTGTCTTGAATGTTGACATTTATTTTTATTAAGGGCAAAAGCAAGGTTATAAGAAGTAAATCGCATATAAAAACGAAATGTAATTCTCAATCTAAATCTTATCAATTTTTTTTATACATTCCATACTTATCATGTATAAATTTATTGAATGTGATTTCGAGGATGATTCCGGATTTGACAAATGCTTGATTCGTATTTATGACATAAGATATATTTTTTAAAAATTGAATCATGCTTCAATCATGTTCTATCTCCCTTAATTCATTTTGTTCTCCTATATTTCCTTTTTATTTACCAAAGAGGAGAACCTTCTAAATGAATTATGAAATTAATGATTTGATAATAAGTGTATCAAAATTCTATTTATTATTTTGCAATCTCTAAAAAGTTGATAATCACTTCATTCATGTTATGAATCTCGAAAATGTTTTTGATTTGATTAGGAGTTTCAAGTTGACAAAATGAGTTTGAATGATTTTATGACTCCTCTCTTGATTACTTAAAATCATGACTTTAAATTCTTGATTTGAGATTTTTTGTGAATCAAAATATTTTCCACTATGATTGCTTCTTTTTATCATTTACCGAAGAGGAGAACAATTCAAGTTTATGTCATTTGTGAATCTCATAAAATATGTTAATAATTTTGATGATTCAAACTTGAATGAGCTTTATCACAATCCAAGTCTTGATATCTTGATATTTGATCCTTGGAATTCCTATGCATGAATCAAGGTGTTTTGCACTCAAATGAATCACTTATCGACATTTACGATTGGACCTTCCTATGCATGAATCAAAGTGTTTTGCATTCAAGAGAGTTTTTCCCTTCTTTTTTTTAGTTCTAGACACCCTCTAAACTCTGAATGAGTGGGGTATTTATAGGCCTCAAAGTGATTCAAATTTAGAGCCCAAACTTTGAGCCAAAATTTGAACCATTTTGAATTTCCCGGTACTGGTAGTACTGGGCGGTGCCACCGCCAATCTAGCGGTGCCACCGCTGGTGCCTGCACGTGCTGGGCAGTGTTACCGCCAGCCTGGGGCAGTTCCACCACTCAGCTCTCGGCCTCTGGGCGGTGCCACCGCCCAGGTCATTTTAGCACACTAGTTTCGACCGAAAACTCGACCGAAACCGGTCCAAATGAAGTCCGAATTGGTCCAAATTTAGTTTATAGGATTAACATCTAATCCTAAACCAAATTATGTGCTAACTAAAAATTTTAAAGATATTTTTTAAGCTATTACAAAATCCATAAGATAAGACTTCTTTCGGTGAGCTTTCGGTGAACTTTCGACGGTCTTCCGACGAACCCTCGGAAACCATTTTGCGGACTCCCGACAAGCTCTCAGACTTCATGATGATCTTGGCGAGTTCCAACGAGCTTCATTGGCAAGCTCCGATCTTTCTTGGCAAGCTCCGCGAACTTCCGACAAACCTTTCGGCGAACTTCCGAAAACCCTTCGGCAAGCTCCCTATTCGTTCTCGGCCGGTTTCGGCAACACTCCCAATGAATCTTCGGACTTCCGTCGAACTCTTGAACTCCCAACCATCCATCACACTTGTCTTCCGGGACTTATTTTCACTTTACGTCTTCATCGCTATCGTAGTTAATCTTACACACACACAAACAAACATTCTACTTCGATCTAGATAGTTATTACAACGCGAATTGACATTCAGTTGCCCAGCATGTCATTGGTCGGTACTTCGTCCGATTCTTCAGCACATCGTCCTCTCTTGCGATCCGTTGCCCAATCGGCGGTTGACCTCTGCAACCCCGATATCCTTGGCGCAACATGCTCTTCTTGGCCCGATGCCTGACGTACGAAGCCTTCTGCTGATTATCGACTGACCCTCCAACTCGACATCCAATATCGTGACATGATTACTTCTGACGCAACGTCAATTCCTCCAGCGTTAACTATCTAATCCTGATCGACAGTATACTTGTGTAACTCAAAACGTAATTAAACAATAAACCACAATCAATTAGTTTCATCATCAAAATTTGAGAGTCAACAATCTTCCCCTTTTTGATGATGACAACTAATCGATGACTAACGGAGTTAACCATAACTCCCCGGAGTTTAACCAAACTCCCCCTATCAATATGTCATTGATAGAAACACTTGGATTATCCCAAATCCAATCAACATTCATCACAGAATATGAGAATTATCAAACAATCATGCAAATATATAAAATATTCAATACAATGCATGAAATCATCAATCTACTTCTCCCCTTATGTCATCAACAAAAAGGAGAAGTTGCATCATAGCTAGTTTAAAAGGATATACAAATTTTATAATCATACTAGCTATCAATCACATCATACAACATTTAAGCATAGATTTGTAATACATCATTCAATCATAGCAAGATTTAAGTTCAAGCATGACAAGTTTTACTTGCTTCTTGTGCAGAGTTGCACTTTGCTTTTCTTAAATTTGCAAGATAGTAATTTTTTATATTTCAAGATAGCAAGTTCTGTTCCTCTTTTGTTGGCAAGCAAGATAGCAAATTTCTTCCTCTTGAATGAGCTAGCAAATTTTTCATACAAGCTAGCAATAAACTTTTTGCCCCTTTATCAATGTCAAAAAGAAAGGGAGAATCAAATATGATGATATAAACTTTTCACATAAGTTTGCATAAAAAAAAAATCAATCTTCAAATCATGATACAAATATATCAATATAATGGATCAAGTCATGATTACAAGTGCTAACATATTTTCTTTTCATTCATTTTTAAGCCATGATAAAAGAATAAATCAATGATTCAATCATTAAGCACATTTCTTTTTCATCAAATTTTCAATCATCAATATTCAAGTCATGAATATTAATTCAACAAGCTAGCTTCCCCTTTGTCATTGTTAAATAGAAGTGGAGGACTCAATTGCTAAAAAAATTCAAGCTATATAAAGAAATCATGTCATGATATCAAGAAATATTTAAGAAGGACATGATTCATTTGACAAATCCTTTTAATAGTGTAAAAGAATTATACAATCAAGGATCATGATAAAAATATATCAAAATCATAGATCAAATCATGATTCATCATAAAGAAAATTAATTTATATCAAATATTCAATTTGCCACACAAGGGAAAGAAATTATGTCACTTCTAGGATATAATATCAAGGCTCAAGAAGGACATGATTCATTTGAGAATTGATAGCACAAAGGGCAACTTGATTTATACATAGGAATTCTCGTTAAGATCACATTTCATGAGAAATTTCAAGTATCAAATGTCAATATATCAAGACTTGAATTGTTTTTCTTTTTAGTAAATGAAAAAGGAAGCAATCATAGAGGAAAGTATTTCAATTTGTAAAAAAAAATCTCAAAGTCAAGAATTTAAGAGAGAGAGTTCATGATTCACTTGAAAATATCTCATTCAAAATAATTTGACAACTTGAAACCCATAATCAAATCAAAATCATTTTCGAGATTCAAAATGCTAGTAATTTGTATTAATCATGACAAGTGATACACAAAAGTCTACATCAATATTTCAATCATCAAGTCATGAAGCATATAAAGTGGTATTGAAATATAAGAGAAAATTTCAAATTACACATGTAATGTTTCAACATTCAAAACACATTTTCTCAAGATGAGTATCAATAAGTCAAGAGAAACTAACTTATGATTCATTTGAATTTCTCTTCAATGACATGGGAGAATCATAGTAAAAAGTAAGAGATCTTGAAAAACTCAAATTATCAAGATCATGATATAGATAAGGCTCATTCTAGTTCAAATCATCAACTCCGAACTCATAAACAAATCATCAAAATCACTTTCATAATTTAAGAGATTCATAAGATATCATAAAATCATTAATCTCAATAATATAGTAAATATAACTTCTTTATGTTTCATCATATAAGTATGTCTTTTGCCTTTATATGCCAAATCAAAATATACAAAATCGAAAGATAAACTTTATTATAAAAATTGTCAAGACAATAATATAACACATTATGGGATTTAATTTATCATGATATTGTGTTTCATTTTATTTCAAACAAGTGTGCTCATGTTTCAAAAGATGAGTATCAAATTTAAGACCAAAACATGAGTTTATCATCAAGATATGATATCACAAAGTCATTAAGCATAATAACAAACTTTTAATATTTTCATTTCAATGATGATTTCATAATGTATGTTCAAACATTTATATGGAACCCATTATTGTATAAATTCAAAATACAAGTTTGTCATTAAATCCATTAAGATCAAATGCATCAAAATCTTTCATTCGAAAATTTTAATAAGAGCAACATCAATTGATTACATGTGAGCATGTATCAACTTTTCAAAGCAAGACGTAAGTTTCGTCATAAAGACCATTAAGACCAAACACATCAAAAATAAAACATCGTGATTAAAATATTTTTAACTTTCGTGTTTTATTTTATGTGGTTGATCTTATATATATGCATGTTCAAATTTTCATGTAAAAACGAAATCATTAATATGCTTGCTTCTATCTTTTAATCATTTTTGGTGTGCAAGCATTACCTTAAAATATGCTATTAATTTTTTTATGTCAAAAATCATGCATCTTGTTTGAAATCAAAAGTAATATAAAATCATCAAGATTCATGAATTTATCATGATCAAACGTATGGAGCATTTTCATTTATCAAGTAAGATTTCACATAAGCATGCCCAAAAACTTTTTGCATGAAAGATATATATCAAGTTTAAAGCCAAAAAGTGATACGAAAATCATCAAGATTCATGGATTCATTATGAATATATTATTTCAAAATATGAGATTTCAAGTCATCAAGTATTATACCATCAATAAGCATGTTTTCATAATGCATCAACAAAATTATTTTAATTCTTTCTTTTATTTGTTATAACAAGATGATCAATGCTCAAACTTTTGCTAAAATCATACATCATTTTAAAAATTTGAAAAGTAATTTTTATCATGAAAATCATCAAGTCCAAATATAATACAAGGCAACATCAAAACTACATTTCTTTCATTTGGAAAATTTATGGGTTGAGTCTTTATAATTGATTTCATGAAGACATGTATCAATAAAAATTTCATCATAAAAAGAGTTAAACCCCATTAAGCCAAGATGGAAGTTTTCAAATTATAATCAAGATATATATATATCTATCATCAAAAGATTTTTAAGAAATTCATACATAGATATGTATCATGTTTAAGACTGAAAACCGATATGGAAAGTATACATGAAATTTCATCATCTCAAAATGTCATCTTAATTTGTCATGAAAACAATTAGACCAAAAATACATTAGTCCACAACATAGAGCCAAATCAACATTACTTCAAAAACTAATGCATGTTACAAAATCATCAAGCATCATATTTAGAAATGAAAAGCAATATAAAACATCAAGATACACATGCATAGATTAATCCTAAGCATTATCACAAATCATGCATCATTCATATTTTTAATTTTAAAAAAATTACTAGAAAGGAAAAAGCATTAAAAAAACCTACCAACTATTTCAAGCAACTCATGAAAGGATCATATAATTTCAAAGTAATTCAAGGGAGTCAAGTTACTTACTATGTAGTTGAAGTCCGTTAAAGCCAAATTCGCCGTTTCGTCATTTGATTCTTCTTTGCGCTTCTTCTTCATCTTTGGCCTCTTCCTCCGTTTAAGTTCATTGTTCATTTTAAATTTTTATTTAATGAACTTATTAAGATTCATTAAAAGTTCAATGTCCTCATTGTCCTCATCACTTGAGTCATCACTCAAGTGGTATTCATTTGTCCAAAGTTCCAAATCCTTCCTGTTCTTTAGAAGGTGGTTCACATGTTCATCAAGTTCCAAAAGTTCCTAGAATAACATTTCATAGGTCTTTAAATACCCAATAAGTTCATCAATAGGATAGTTATTTAGATCTTTTGTTTCTTGTATTGTCGTTACTTTAGGATCCCACCTTTTTGGAATGGATCTTAAGATCTTATTTACGAGTTCAAAATCTAAAAAATATTTACCAAGAGCTTTTAGACTATTGATGACATCTGAGAAACGGGAGAACATGTCATCGATAGTCTCACTTGGTGTCATTCGGAAAACCTCAAAATGGTGCATCAAAATATTAACTTTCAAGTCTTTGACTCTACTCATTCCTTCGTGCGTGATTTCAAGAGTTCGCCAAATGTCAAAAGCCGTTTTGCACGTAGAAATCTGGTTGAACTCATTTTTGTCTAAAGCACAAAACAAGACATTCATAGCCTTTGCATTTAAAGAAAATGATCTTTTCTCCAAATCCGACCATTCGTTCGTCGGTTTAGAGGAAAGTTGAAATCCATTTTCAACGATGTTCCATAAGTTTAAATTGAGAGAAATCAAGAAAACTCTCATTTGAGTTTTTCAATATGTCTAGTCCGAACCGTTAAAGAACGGTGGACGAAAAACCGAAAAGCCCTCTTAAAAGCCATGAAGAGCCATTTCTTACGGGTGTAAATCCGAATGAGAAAGAATGTGGCTCTGATACCAATTGTTAGGGATCGAGTGGTACTAAGAGAGGGGGGGTGAATTAGTGCAGCGGTAAGGAACGATAAATTTTCAGCGATTTGAACAAGTTTCGAAAACTTCGTACGGTGAAAACTTCGTTTCGTATTATGAAAGCCATATCAGTGGAATCATATAAGAAAAGCTCTAACTTAAAGATGTTTGCAGAGATGAGAAGTAGAGCATCAAATTAAGTGGAAAGGGTTTGCAGCAAAGTAAATAGCAAGAACATAAATGTAAACTAGATTTTTATAGTGGTTCGGTCATCCGACCTACATCCACTCCCGATTCCTCTTGCTTGAGGCCACCGGCTTTCCACTAGCTATCCTCCTTTCAAAGGGCAAGGATGAACTCTCACACAGTACCTCTCCTTTTGATGGGCTTAGGAGATAACCCTTACAAGCACTCTTACCCCTCTCTTGGACTAGAATACTCTTAAGACTTAGAGGAAAAATTTAATACACTTTCAAGAGAGATTCCCCCTTCTTTTTTTTAGTTCTAGACACCCTGAATAAGTGAGGTATTTATAGGCCTCAAACTGATTTAAATTTGGAGCCCAAACTTGGAGCCAAAATTTGAACCATTTTGAATTTCCCAATACTAGCAATACTGGGCGGTGCCACAGCCCATCTAGCGGTGCCACCACTGGTGCCCGCAGGTGCTGGGTGGTGCTACCACCAGCCTGGGGCAGTTCCACCGCCCAGCTCTCATCCTCTGGGCGGTGCCACCGCCCAGGTCATTTCAGCACACTGGTTTCGACCGAAAACTCGACCGAAATCGATCCAAATGAAGTCCGAATTGGCCCAAATTTGGTTTCTAGGATTAACACCTAATCCTAAACCAAATTATGTGCTAACTATAAATTTTAAAGATATTTTTTAAGCTATTATAAAGTCCACAAGACAAGACTTCTTTTTGTGAGCTTTTGGCGAACTTCCGGCGGTATTCCGACGAACCATCGGAAACCATTTTGCGGACTCCCGGCAAGCTCCCGGACTTCACGATTATCTTGGCGAGTTCCAACGAGCTTCATTGGCAAGCTTCGATCTTTCTTAGCAAGCTCCGTGAACTTCCGACAAACCTTTCGGCGAACTTCCGAAAACCCTTCGGCAAGCCCCCTACTCGTTCTCGGCCGGTTCCGGCAACACTCCCAATGAATCTTTGGACTTCCTTCGAACTCTTGAACTCCCAACCATCCATCACACTTATCTTCTGGCACTTTGTTTCACTTTACGTCTTCATCGCTATCGTAGTTAATCCTACACACACACAAACAAACATTCTATTTCGATCTAGACAATTATTATAACGTGAACTAACATTCAGTTGCCCGGTACATCATTGGTCGACACTTCAACTGATTCTTCGGCACATTGTCCTCTCTTGCGATCCGTTACCTAATCGGCGGTTGACCTCTGCAACCCTAATATCCTTGGCGCAACACGCTCTTCTTGGCCCGATGCCCGACATACGAAGCCTTCTGCCGATTGTCGACCGAACCTCTAACTTGACATCCAATATCCTGACGTGATCACTTCCAGCGCAACGTCAATTCCTCCAGCGTCAACTATCTAATCCTGATCGACAATAGACTTGTGTAACTCAAAACGTAGTTAAACAATAAACCACAATCAATTAGTTTCATCATCAAAATTGGAGATTCAATAGTCAACCGTCGATTGGGCAACGGACCGCAAGAGAGGACGGTGTGCAAAAGAATTAGATGAAGCACTGATAAGCCAATGACATGTTGGGCAACAAAATGTCAATTCGTGTTGTAATTGTCTAGATCGAAGTAGAGTTTTGTCTTGTTTGTGCAGGATTAACTACGATAACGATGAAGACATAAAGCAAAGCAAAGTGTCAGAGTCAAGTACGATGAAATCATTGAGAGCTTGAGAGTTCGATAGAAGTTCGAAGATTCATCGGAGTGCTACCGGAACTGGCCGAGAACGAGTAGGGAGCTTGCCGAAAGGTTTTTAGAAGTTCACCGGAAGGTCCGTCGGAAGTTCGTAGCGCTTACCGAGAAAGATCGGAGCTTCGTGAAGAAGCTCGTCGGAACTCGCCAATGACTCCATCGAGAAGTCCAGGAGCTTGCCGAGTGTCCACAGAATGGTGTCCGAGGGTTCATCAAAAGACCGTCGGAAGTTCGTCGGAAGCTCGCCGGAAGACGTCTTGACTTTTGTACGTGCAGGATTAACTACGATAACGATGAAGACATAAAGCAAAGCAAAGTGTCAGAGTCAAGTACGATGAAATCATTGAGAGCTTGAGAGTTCGATAGAAGTTCGAAGATTCATCGGAGTGCTACCGGAACTGGCCGAGAACGAGTAGGGAGCTTGCCGAAAGGTTTTTAGAAGTTCACCGGAAGGTTCGTCGGAAGTTCGTAGCGCTTACCGAGAAAGATCGGAGCTTAGTGAAGAAGCTCGTCGGAACTCGCCAATGACTCCATCGAGAAGTCCAGGAGCTTGCCGGGTGTCCACAGAATGGTGTCCGAGGGTTCATCAAAAGACCGTCGGAAGTTCGTCGGAAGCTCGCCGGAAGACGTCTTGACTTTCTGGACTTTATAATAGCTTAGGAATGTCTTTAAAATTTGTAGTTAGTATGTTAATTGGGGTTAAGATTAGGTGTTAATCCTATAACCAAAGTATAGGGCCAACTGAGCCTTATTTGGGCTGATTTTGTTGAATCTCGGATTTTGATGATGAAACTAATTGAGTGTGATTTGTGGTATAACTACGTTTTGAGTTACGCAGGTCTACTATCGATCAGGATTAGACAGTTGACGCTGGAGGAATTGACGTTGCGCCGGAGGTGATCACGTCAGGATATTGGATGTCGAGCCGGAGATTCGGTCGACTATCGGCAGGAGGCTTCGTACGTCGGGCATCGGGCCAAGAAGTGCGGAGTTGCACCATGGATATTGAGGTTGTGGAGGTCAACCATCGATTGGGCAACAAGCCGCTAGAGAGGCGATGTGCGAAGGATCGGACGGCGCCACCAATGATGTGTCGGGCAACTGAATGTCAATTCGCATTGTAATAACTGTCTAGATCGAAGTAGAGTTTTTGGTGTTTGTCTGTGCAGGAGTAACTACGATAAGGATGAAGACGTAAAGCGAAACAAAGGGTCGAAGTCAAGTGTGATGGATCATTGGGAGTTCGAGTGTTCGATGGAAGTCTGAAGATTCGTTGGTAGTACTGCCGGAACTGGCCGAGAACGAGTAGGGAGCTTGCCGAAGAGTTTTCGGAAGTTCGCGGAGCTTGCCAAGAAAGATCGGAGCTTGCCAAAGAAGCTCGGGGGAACTCGCCAAAATCATCGTGGAGTCCGAGAGCTTGCCGGGAGTCCGCAGGATGGCTTCCGAGGGATCGTCGGAAGACCGCCGGAAGCTCGCCGGAAGAAGACTTGACTTGCGGACTTTGTAATAGCTTAGGAATGTCTTTAATTTCATATTTAGCATATCAATTTGGGTTAGGATTAGGGGTTAATCCTTTAACCCAAGTATGGGCCCAATGGGCCTTGTTCGGAATCGGTTTGGGCCAAGTTTTCAGCCCAAACCAAATGTAGATTTGTGTTTTGAGCCAATGTGGCGGAAGATGTGGAGCCCATGCATGCATCAATGCCCGTGCAACATGTGTGCATGCATGCATGCATGCATGCTTGGCTACGCATGCATGCATGCTGCATGCATGCATCTTTGGGCGGTAGCACCGCCAGGCTGGGGAGGCGGTAGCTGTGTTACCGGCTGAAAGCGGTAGTAGCACCTGGTGGCTGGTGCTACCACCAGCGCTGAAAACGCACCAAGCGTAGCACCGCGCTGGGTGTGTCAATCACAGATCGGGGACAAAGACTGCAGAAACTCAAATTTTGGCTCCAAGTTTTGGCTCAAATTTGAGTCCTCTTGAGCTCTATAAATTCCCCTCTTTTGCAGGTTCAAAGTGCAGCAAGAAAAGTAAAAATCTTGAGGGAAAACTCTGCTCAAATAGTGTCAAAAACTTCCCTCTTACTCTTAAGTGTTTTCTTGTTCAAGAGAGGGGTGAGAGCTTTGTAAGGGTTATCTTCTAAGCTCGTCAAAAGAAGAGGTGTTGCAAGGGAGTTCTTCCTCACCCATTGGAAGGAGTAAAGCTAGTGGAAAGCTGGTGTCCTCAAGCGAAGAAGAATCGGAAGTGGATGTAGGTTGGATGACCGAACCACTATAAAAATTTGGTTTGCATTTACGTTCTTGCTATTTACTTTGCTGCAAACCATTTTTACTTGCTGCCTTATTTACTCAACTTCCTTATCATCTTATTACGTATGCTTTAAAGTTAAAATGCAATCTTTCCGGGTTCAAACGAAACGTTGCTTTCATCGTACGAAGTTTCCGAAGCTTGTTTTAAATCGCTGAAAAATCAATCGTTTTATCCACTGCACTAATTCACCCCCCCACTCTTAGTGTCGTTCGATCCCTAACAATTGGTATCAGAGTCACGTTCTTTCTCTTTCGGATTTACACCCGTGAGAAATGGCTCTAAATGGTTTTGAAGAGGGCTTTTTGGTTTTTCGTCCACCGTTCGTTAACGGATCAGACTACACATATTGGAAAACTCGAATGAGAGTTTTCATGCTTTCAATGGATTTGGATTTGTGGAACATCATCGAAAATGGTTTTCAACCTTCCTCTAAACCAACGAATGAATGGTCGGTTTTGGAGAAAAGGTCATTTTCATTAAACGCAAAGGCTATGAATGCCTTATTTTGTGCTTTGAACAAGAACGAGTTCAATCGGATTTCTATGGCGAAACGGCTTTTGACATTTGGCGAACTCTTGAAATCACGCATGAGGGAACTAGTAGAGTTAAAGACTCGTAAGTAAACCTTTTGTTGTATGATTTTGAGCTCTTCCAAATGACACCAAGCGAATCTATCGACGACATATACACCCGCTTCACGGATGTCGTCAATAGCTTGAAAAGTCTTAGTAAAAGTTTTTCGGATTTTGAACTCACTAACAAGATCTTAAGATCCCTTTCAAAATGGTGGGATCCTAAAATAACGGCGATTCAAGAATCAAAGGATCTAAATAATTATTCTATTGATGAACTCATTGGGTCTTTAAAGACCTATGAAATGGAACATGATGAATATGATGAACATGATGAACACATGAACCACCTTCTAAAGAACAAGAAGGTTTTCGAACTCCGAACTACGATATGCCACTTGAGTGATGACTCAAGTGATGAGGACATTGAAGAGGACTTTGAACCTTTAATCGATCTTAATAAGTTCATTAAACAAAAATCTAAAATCAACAATGAACTTGAACGGAGGAAGAGACCAATGAAGAAGAAGAAGGCTTACCAAGAAGAATCAAGGTAAGAAGAAGCAAACTACGCTTTAATGGGCTTCGACAATGAGGTAAGGAACTTAACTTCCTTGAATTATTTTGAAATTACATTATCATTTCCATGAATGCTTATCTTAGTTAGTAGGAATTTTTTTTTATGTTTTTCTTGTGTTTTTAGAAATTCAAAAAAAAATTCGAAATTATACTATGCTTTTCTTTATAGTAGTTTTGAAAAGTAAAAACATGAATGATGCAAGATTTGTGATAATGCTTAGGATTGATCCATGCATATGTATCTTGTTTATAGCTTGAAAACTTCCATTTTGGCTTAATGGATTTTAACCCTTTTTATGATGAAATTTTTATTGATACATGTCTTCATGAAATCAATTATAAAGACCCAACCCATAAATTTTCCAAATGAAAGAAATGTGATTTTTATGTTGCCTTGTATTACATTTGGACTTGATGATTTTCATGACGAAAAGTATTTTTCAGATTTTTAAAAAATGATGTATGAGTTTAGCAAAAATTTAAGCATCGATCATCTTGTTATAACTAATGTAAGAAAGAATTAAAATGATTTTGATGATATTTTCGTTTTTGAATATGATGCATGACATTTTCATATGAAAAAGTTAAACATTCTTCTGAAAGATCAAATCACTTAAATTGAAACTCATAAAGATGAGAAAATGTATTGTCATAATGTTTGATGCATATGATCTTGACGGATTTATTGACAAACTTATGTTTTGAATTTCTACAATGATGAGTTTCATATAAATGTTTGAACATACATTATAAAATCATCATTGAAATGAAAAAACTAAAAGTTTGTTATCATGCTTAATGACTTTGTTATATTATATCTTGATGACAAACTCATGTTTTGGTCTTAAATTTGATACTCATCTTTTGAAATATGAGCACACTTGTTTGAAATAAAATGAAACACATTATCATGATAAGTTAAATCTCATGTCTTGAAACAATGTGTTGTTTTGACAATTTTTATAACGAAGTTTGTCTTCCGGTTTTGAATATTTTGATTTGGCATATAAAGGCATAAGATATACTTATATGAAACATAAAGAAATTATATTTACTATCTTATCGAGATTAATGATTTCATGATATCTTAAGAATCTCATAAATTATAGAAGTGATTTCGATGAATTGATTATGATTTGATAATTTAAACTTTTCTCTCATGTTTCAATACTACTTTGTATGCTTCATGACTTGTTGATTGAAATAATGATGTAGACTTTTGATGTATCACTTGTCATGATTAATGCAAATGACTAGCATTTTGAATCTAAAAAATAAATGCTTCTTTTTATCATTTACTAAAGAGAAAAATAATTCAAGTTTATATCATTTGTGAATCTCACAAACTATGGTAATGAATTTGATGATTCGAACTTGAATGAGCTTTGTCATAATCCAAGTCTTGATATTTTGATATTTGATACTTGGAATTCTTATACATGAATCTAGTTACTCTTTGTGCTATATCTTTTCAAATGAATCATGAGCCTTGATGTCATATATATCATGATCTTAGAAGTGATATGATTTCTTTACCTTGTGTGGTAAATTGAATATTTGATTTGTTTTATGATGAAGAATCATTGAATCATGACTTGATCTATGAGAATGCTATGATCGTATGCATCATGATTCTAGGTTGCATATCTTTTATCATGGCTTGAAAGTGAATGAAAAGAAAATATGTTAGTACTTGTAATCATGATTTGATCCTTGATATTGATATGCTTTTATATATCATGATTCTTGGTTGTATGATATTTATCTTGAATAAAAAAAATGATAAATATGAATTTTGATCTTGCTAAAAAGAAAATTATGAATCATGAATGATATCTTTTGGTTGTGATCCTTGTTGAATTTATATATTGATATCCGTCATGACATGATTTCTTTGCATTGTTGTCTTATTTGCATCATGTAATGATTGAACAATTGATGTATATTTTTATTGATGCAAACTTTTAATTGATATGAAAAATGATTGAAATTTCTAGACATTTAGTACTCCCTTCTTTTTGACAAAGACAAAGGGGGAGAAAAATTGCTACCTTGCAATTTCACAAGAAGAAGAAGGATTGCTATTTCAAAGGATGCAAATATTGCTATCTTGACTATATCAAAAGAAGCAAAATGCAAAACTTCAAAATTTTAAAATGTTACATGCCTTTATGTTTGTATGTTTAAATAAAAAGTTAGCATATATGTTTAAAGTGATCATACATAATTGCTAGCTCATTGCAAACAAAAGTTGATAGCTTGCAAAGGTGAAACTTAGTTATAAAAGAGAAAAATTGAAAGGAAGCTAACTTGCGCGTCGCAAAGTATGTTAGCTTGCTTATCATTATTGATTGCTTGCTTATCATCTTTTTATCTCATATCTTGATTTTTAACTCCCTTGAATTCATGACTTAATATGTTAAAAATTCATATTGTAAATTTGTTATCTTGTCATGATCAAAGCATTAGCTATTTGTACTCCACTTTTTGACAAAACAAAGGGGGAGAAGAATTATTGTTAGCTTATGTATTGCAAAAAAAAATTTTGCTAGCTAGAACATGCAAAGGAAGCAAAGAAAGTGCAACTTGCACATCTCAACAAACAAGTAAAAATTATCATCATTGCCCATCTTTGAAACTTGCTATGATTGAATGGTATTATTTGATGTTGTATTGTATGATGTGATAGCTAGTATGTTGTAATATTTGCATATCCTTGAAAACTAACTATAATGTTAGTTCTCCTTTTTGTTGATGACATAGGGGGAGAAGTAGATTGATGACTTCATGCATTGATTGAATATTTTATATATTTGCATGATGGTTTGATTTATTCTCTTAATTGTGATGAATATTGCTTGGATTTGGGATAATCCAAGTGTTCTATCAATGACATATTGATAGGGGGAGTTTGTGTTAAACTCTGGGGAGTTTTGGTTAACTCTGTCAGTCATCAATTAGTTGTCATCATCAAAAAGGGGGAGATTGTTGAATCTCGGATTTTGATGATGAAATTAATTAAGTGTGATTTGTGGTCTAACTGCATTTTGAGTTACGCAGGTCTACTATCGATCAGGATTAAACAGTTGATGCTGGAGAAATTGACGTTGCGCCGGAGGTGATCACGTCAGGATATTGGATGTCGAGCCGGAGATTCGGTCGACTATCGGTAGGAGGCTTCGTACATCGGGCATCGGGCCGAGAAGTGCGAAGTTGCACCATGGATATCGAGGTTGCGGAGGTCAACCGTCGATTGGGCAACAAGCTGCTAGAGAGGGCGATGTCCGGGAAGGATCGGACGAAGCACCGACCAATGATGTGCCGGGCAACTGAATGTCAATTCACGTTGTAATAACTATCTAGATCGAAGTAGAGTTTTTGGTGTTTGTCTGTGCAGGAGTAACTATGATAAGGATGAAGACGTAAAGCGAAACAAAGGGTCGAAGTCAAGTGTGATGGATCATTGGGAGTTCAAGTGTTCGATGGAAGTCTGAAGATTCGTTGGGAGTGCTGCCGGAACTGGCCAAGAACGAGTAGGGAGCTTGCCGAAGAGTTTTTGGAAGTTTGCGGAGCTTGCCAAGAAAGATCGGAGCTTGCCAAAGAAGCTCGGGGGAACTCGCCAAAATCATCGTGGAGTCCGAGAGCTTGCTGGGAGTCCGCAGGATGGTTTCCGAGGGATCGTCGGATGACCGCCGGAAGAAGACTTGACCTGCGGACTTTGTAATAGGTTAGGAATGTCTTTAATTTCGTAGTTAGCACATCAATTTGGGTTAGGATTAGGGGGTTAATCATTTAACCCAAGTATGGGCCCAATGGGCCTTGTTCGGAACCAATTTGGGCCAAGTTTTCGGCCCAAACCAAATGTAGATTTGTGCTGGGCGGTGGAGCCCAATGACCAATGTGCCCAAAGAACATGTGTGTGCATGCATGCATGCATGCCGGGCTACCATCATGCATGTTGGGCGGTTGCACCGCCAAGAAGATGCATGCATGCTACGCATGCATGCATGCATGCATAGAACTAAGCCAGAATTTGGCGAGCGGTAGCACCACCCAAGACACTGGTGGGCAAGAGCATGATGGCGGTAGGCGGTGCTACCACCGTGCCTAGAGCGGCTAGAAAACCAAGCGTAGCACCGCTGGGTGTGTCATCTGCCAGACTAACAAAGATCGAGAAACTCAAATTTTGGCTCCAAGTTTTGGCTCCAAATTTGAGTCCTATTGAGCTCTATAAATTTTCCTCTTTTGCATGTTCAAAGTGCAGCAAGAAGAGTGAAAATCTTGAGGGAAAACTCTGCTCAAATAGTGTCAAAAACTTCCCTCTTACTCTTAAGTGTTTTCTTGTTCAAGAGAGGGGTGAGAGCTTTGTAAGGGTTATCTTCTAAGCTCGTCAAAAGAAGAGGTGTTGCAAGGGAGTTCTTCCTCGCCCATTGGAAGGAGGAAAGCTAGTGGAAAGCCGGTGTCCTCAAGCTAAGAGGAATCGGAAGTGGATGTAGGTCGGATGACCGAACCACTATAAAAATTTGGTTTGCATTTACATTCTCGCTATTTACTTTGCTACAAACCATTTTTACTTGTTGCCTTATTTATTCAACTTCCTTATCATCTTATTACGTATGCTTTAAAGTTAAAACGCAATCTTTCCGGGTTCAAACGAAATGTTGCTTTCATCGCATCTAAGTTTCCAAGCTTGTTTTAAATCATGAAAAATCTATCGTTTTATCCGCTACACTAATTCACCCCCTCTTAGTGCCGCTCGATCCCTAACAGATTTGAGCCAAAGTTAGGGCTCATTCAACCTTGCTGGAATTATGCTGGCGATGGCACCGCCAGACCCAGGCGGTGGCACCGCCCAGGGACTGAAATCCCATGTGTTCTGGGTGGTAGCACCACCGCTTGGGGCGCAGCATCGCTTAGGACTCGGTCGATGTCGGATCGAAGTGGTACCACCAGTGTCAGGCGGTGGTACCGCTAGTACCTCGAAAATCTGAGGTGATTCAAATTTGGGCTCCAAATTTGAATTATCTTGGGGTTATAAATACCCCAAATGTTCTTGTTTGGAGAAGCAAGAAGTGTGCAAGAAAACTAAGGGAAAACTCTGTCATTTGAAGTAGAAATCCCTCGTCCGAAAGTTTAGAAGTGTTCTTAAGAGAGACGTTGGGGGAAGCTTTATAAATAGAGTTTGTAAAAGGGAGTTTCGTCTTCACCCATTGAAAGGAAGACAGCTAGTAGAAAGCCAGTGGCCTCAAGCGAAGAGCAATCGGGAGTGGACGTAGGTCGGATGACCGAACTACTATAAAAATGGTTTGTGTTTATGTTCTTATATTTACCTTTCTATAAACTGTCTTATTCATCATTGCCCTTCTTCCTATCTAAACACTCCCTACTTTAAGCACTTTCCGATACGCATCAATTGAAACTGGGCTTTAGTCGAAACGATGTTTTCAACGTACGAAGTTTCTAAAATTATTTTAAATCGTCAAAATTTATCGTTGTTTAACCACTATACTAATTCACCCACCCCTCGCCCCGCCTCGCCCCTCTTAGTGCCACTCTAGATCCTCACAAAATGATCACTAGGTCTAGGAACAAACTTTCACACCTTATTTCTCTCAAATTGATTTAACTTCTCTTGCATTGTGATAACACATGAATCATCTTTTAGGGCTTCGTCAATGCATTTTGATTCAATTTGAGATAAAAAGATAGCGTTAGCACAAAAAATTTTAAATGAAGAGTGAGTTTGAATACCTTTTGATGTATTTCCTATAATTAGCTCCTTAGGATGAGTATCTACATACTTTCATTCCTTAGGTAAGGAGTCTTTGGAAAATGATGCATCTAAGTTGCTTGGGTAAGGAGAGTTTTCATTCAAATTTAAAGCATCAAAATCAAAATCATCATCAAAATTATTTTTCTTAAATTTAGAAAACTTATTAAAAACAACATGAATAGATTCCTCAATAACTAAAGTTCTTTTATTAAAAACATAATATACTTTAGAAATAAAGGAATATCCAAGTAATATATCTTCATCAGATTTTACGTCAAATTTTCCTAAGGTATTTTTTTCATTTAAAATAAAATATTTACAACCAAAAACTTTAAAATATGAAATGCTGGGTATTTTATCATTCCACAATTCGTAAGGAGTTTTAGAAAGCAATGGTCTTACGAGAACCCTATTCATGACATAGCCTGTCGTGTTAACGGCTTCGGCCCAAAAATATTTGGGTAGGCTATGTTCATTCAAGATGGTTCGCTGTATACTCGTCTATATGATGGAGGCGACTGGTCTCATAGTTGTTTGTGTGGGAATAATAGAGGTAAATGCACGTGCTAATTGAAGAATGAGTTCGCTGATTGATCTGCTTACGTAATGCTGGATGGTTAATGATACCTAATGTCAAACAGTGATTTCGTAATCTCAGTTATGTGTCTGGTCTTTAGATTTGAGACACCAAAGATGCCTTGCATGAGTACTCCATTCTTTGACGCTAGAGTTATAGGTTTGGAAAGCTCTAAATCTGGTACAACCAGTTCTCGGGAATGGTAGCAAACCTTACGAAGGTAATTGAGTATCAATAGAGGATCATCTACTCTCGATATCATGAGAGAAATATCCCGTGTGTGCTTGCTAGTCATATGTGCCCTACAAGCCAATCACATGAGTGATGACACTTGTGACTTGATATGCACTCTTTTTTTTTCTTATTATTATTAAGTATTTTATCACTTTATCTTGCGTGTTGCATATATTGTATTGTCCTTGGATCTGTGCAATGGGAATCGAATCGTGATAAGATCATGATAATGAGACCGATTCACTTTTAAACATAAATCTTAAATAATCCCAGTCATAAGTTACTCAAGAGGGATATTGATATAACTAGATAGACTGGTGTGCTATATACCCGTCCATATGATTGAGGTGGATGGTCTCATAGCTACTCGTTTGGAGACACTAAGGATACAGTACATGTGCTCATTGGAGAATGAGTTCACTGATTGATCCGCTTACGGAATGCTGAATAGTTATTGATACCTCACGTCAGACAATGATTCCGTAGTCCCATTAGTGTATCTGGTCCTTAAACTTGAGACATCAAGGATGTCCTATATGAGTACTCCACTCTTTGATACTGGACTTATAGGTTTGGGGGTTTCAAATCTAGTACAACCGGTTATTATAAGTGGTAGCAAATCTTACGAGGGCTATTGAGTGTCAATAGAGGATCATCCGCTCTCAGTATCATAAGAGGAAAATCCCATGTATTCTTGCTCATATAAATCATTGGCTAAGGTTATTCGGATTGAGAGAGAAAAAGTTCTTCGAGAGAATCCGATAAGAGCGAGACTCGAGGAGAGACCGTATTGGCCTGACAGCACCATACCCGGTATAGTGTCTCTAGGATACTAGATAGATTTGGGACTATATATACATGGTAACTGAGGACAGATAGGTCCAAAGGATTGGATTCCCCTGTATCATCTGGGGACTACGGCGTAGTGGTCTAGTATGTCCGCAGTCGATTAGTCGAATGAATTATTATGAAGATAATAATTCACTAAGTCAGAAGGAGTTCTAACAAGTATGACTCATGGCCAGATCGATATTGGGCCTAGAGGGTCACACACATATGGTAGGTGTTGCGATGAGTAGAGGTTCAGATATGAGATATCCGTCAGAGCCCCTATCTTATTGGATATCCAATAAGCCCCTTAATTATTAGATCCTAAGATGAGATCCAATAAGAGCTAATAAGAGATTATTGGGTAAAGACTCATTAATCTAAAAGGCTTGGGTAATTGGATAGCGATCCAATACCCAATAGGGCAGGATCCATTAGGGTTTACAGGGGGCCTGTATAAATAGGAGAGAATTGAAGGCCCATAGGCTGGGGTTCTCTTAGTAGCCACCTTCTATTCTCCTCTGTCCAAGAGATGAGTATCGTCGCAGTCCCTACCATGTGGATACTGCTAGAGAGGACACTTGACCTTCTTCATCCTCCCCTACAAATCTACAGGGATTTAGGGGTATACGATCTCTCTTGGTACTTTCTTTTACATATGCAATTTTCATGAATTTATTTTTGAAACTCACCAATCTTCGCATGACGACAGAACCTTTCATAGAAATCCAAGCTTTTTATTTTTTCTATTCTTCCGCTGTGCATGAGATGTTGCCCCCTCGGATTTCCCAACAGTGGTATCAGAGCTAGGTTATGATCTTAGAAATATCAGATTTTAACTACGAGTGTTCTGTTTTAGATGCACTTTTGACGTCAAAATCATTAACGCAAAAACAAAAAAAGGGCAGCAACCATTGCTGTCGTTATTGCCTTCACAAGGCTACTTATAGCCTTGGCTGCCGCCGGTGACTGTCAGTAGCATTGACGGGACTACGGGTGGCACCGAGCATAGGCGGCCTGCCCACAAGGGCTGGAGATGCCTGCACCTGCTTACAATCGCCCTGCCCGCAAGGGGTGGGCGGTGCTTGTGGGCGTTAGGGGTCTTCCTCCGCGCAAAGGGCGCTAAAGGATTGCCGCGTCGCTGGAGGATGAATACATGGCGTATTTATATGGCGGCTCGCCCAACTCCTCAAAGGTAGCTGGTGCGCTGCCCGCAAGCGGCGATCGCGGGCTACGCCCACCGCGCGCGGCATGCCCACAGTCGCTAATATGACGCCGCCAATAGAAGGTGGTGACGAGCGTAACCACAATGGTACGAGCGGAGTAGTGTGGGAATTATGGCTTTCAGGGCAAAAGATAGTTTTACCCTTGGGAATTATAGAAATTCCATTTTTGTTCATTTGGTCAAATGACCAAAATTCCCTTCGAAATTCAAAAAATTCTGTCCCTGATTTCAGAAAAAATATTAGTTAATTAAAATATTTAATTAACAATTATTTATCTAGTAGTCCTATATAATAATATATACATGTGATGTATGATGTGTACACTTGATCATGGACCGTGTGATGTGATATATGTATATGTGATTATTATTATTAGGACCTGCGAGCCTTTATTTTTCTCGTTTATTATTGAGTCTGCATGTCTGTAATTATATTGTAATTACATGAGGAGGCGCAACGGGAGCGTGGAAGTGATAGTAGGGCCCACAAGGTCGAGACAGATGATCCGACGCATGGAGATGCGTTTAAGATGTCGATGGAATCGACAAAGCGAGATGGACGATCATAGGGCATGGAGAGGCGTCGATGCATACATAGATCTTGATGTGAGTGATTGGGCCCACTAGCTCGGACCTAATCACATTAGGAGTGGTCCATGATTATCTGGTGTGATTACTCATGTGATGTGTGATTGATTATACACCTACTAGATATGTATATATATATTTATATGTGACGTAGATATATATATATATATATATATATATATTAAATATGTATGTGTGTGACACATTATGTTAGGAGACTAAATCAAAAATCCCCTATATTAATAGTATTAAGTCAGTAAACGTGAGGTAATTAGATTGACCCATGTGACCTTCCATCGTTATAAGTAGGAACCGATTCCCGATGTATGTTGAGTTGGTTGAGTCCCTCGAGACTCACCTATATAGCATTTCGCTACCTTATCTACGATATAGAGATGTCACCGGTGACCTGAGGATATGGTATGCTTGATCGAGCCCCTCGAGAGTATATCATTGAATCAGACTCATCTTGTAACGATTGTGTTGACTCAACCGAACATCATAGTTGGTCGAGTCCCTCGAGGCCATGGTGGTTCGGAGGTCGAACAGGACGAGAATCACAAGGAGTTGTGATTGGCAAGAGTTGCCTACCTTTACGGGCTTAACGTGATTGGTCGAGTCCCTCGAGGTTACGTTAAGACGTTGATTGGATCCTGATCCCCACTAGAGATCCGTAGGGGGTCTCCGATTCACATACCGGAGGGTGTTATGTATCTCGCGAAAAATTAGTGGGAATATATTAAGATAGAAGTCCTTATCTTAATTATTTAAATTTCTGTAAAGTCTACATGTTATTTAATTCTACTACATCTTTTATTTCAGAAAAATATCGCTTTCAAATCCTTTACGCAGCATACTTGATGCCAACCGCCTCACTAGTCCAAATTATACGGATTGGCTTCGAATCTGAGAATCGTTCTCACGATGGAGAAAATTATGTACATCCTTGATACAGTGATCCCTACGCCCAATGAAGGGGCAAGCGAGGATGAGATCACTTGTTATGCAAAGTACATAGATGATTTCACTCTTGCTCAGTGTTATATGTTGGCCTCTATGACTACTGAGTTACAGAGACAGCATGAAAATATGGATGCTAATTCCATACTCCTGCATCTTCGTAAATTGTTTGAGGAACAGGGAAGAACTCAGTGATATGAGATATCAAAGAGTCTTTTTCGTATCAGGATGACTGAGGGGAGACCGGTTCAGAACCATGTGCTTAAGATGATTGAGTGGATCGAGAAACTCGTAGGTCTAGGAATGATCCTAGAGGATAACCTGTGTGTGGATCTTATGCATAAGTCCCTACCATATTCCTTTTCTCAGTTTATAATGAATTTTAATATGAACAAGCTTGAGGTGACCCTCTCAGAGCTCCTCAATATGTTGAGAGAAGTAGAGAGCACCATCAAGAAAGAGAAGTTAGTTCTCTATACTAGTGAGACTAGAAAGAAAAGAAAGACTGAGAAGTCCCTTAAGAAGGGCAAGGGCAAGGACAAAATGGGTAAGACAAAGGTTGCCAAGAAAGACCCAGCAAAGGATAAAGGCTAGTACTTCCAGTACGACAAAGATGGGCACTGGAAGAGGAACTACAAAGAGTACCTTGCAGAGAGGGTGAAATAGAAGCTTAGAGAAGCTTCAGGTACATTCATGATCAGTCTCCATTTGTCAAAATCTTATGATAACACATGGGTATTGGATACTTGGAGTGTTTATCACATCTGCAATTCCTTGCAGGTTCTGGCAGGAACTAGGAGATTGAAGAGAGGTAAGATGGACCTTAAGATGGGCAATGGAGCAAAGGTTGCAGTGGTTGTTGGCAAGGTCACTTTACATCTACCTGGTGGAGCTATTATTATATTAGATACATGCTATTATGTTCCTTCTATTATCAAAAATATTATTTCTATTTCATGTTTAATAGTTAGTGAATATAAATTAATTTTTAAGAATAATGGTTGTTCAATAGCATTAGATGAAAAGATCATCATAAGAGAAATATTTATAATAGTTTATTTATGCAAGATATAGCTCCACACATCATGAGTATAAGTGAGTCTAAGAGGAAATGAGAAGAGGTGAACAATACATATCTTTAGCACTGTAGGCTAGGTCACATCCATGAGGGAAGGATTCAAAAGTTGCTAAAGAATGGATATATAAATCTATTCGACTATGAGTCATATGCGACTTGCAAACCTTACCTTCGGGAAAAAATGACCAACTCTCCATTTAGTAGAACTGAGTTACTAGAACTCATACATAGTGATGTATATAGTCCCATGTCGACTCATGCCATAGGTGGTTATTCCTACTTCATTACTTTCACTGATGATTTCTCAAGATACGGACATGTGTACTTGATGAAGTATAAATCTAAGGCTTTTGAGAAATTCAAGGAATATAAGAATGAAGTGGAGAACTAGACTGGAAAGAGTATTAAAACTCTTTGATCAGATCGAGGAGGTGAGTACTTGAGTACAGAGTTCACCAAGTTCCTTAAAGACCATAGGATTTTATCCCAATGGACATCTTCTTATACACCGTAACTTAATAGTGTATCAGAAAGGAGGAATTGCATACTATTAGACTTAATAGTGCCTATCAATCTCATTCTGGGGATATGCCATAAAGACACAGCTTACCGTCTAAACAGAATTCCAATTAAGTCAGTAGGGTCTATCCTGCTAGTCATATGTGCCCTGTAAGCCAATTACATGAGTAATGACACTTGTGACTTGATATGTACTTTTTCTCTTTGCGTATTATTAGGTGTTTTATCACTTTATCTTGCGTGTTGCATATATTGTGATGTCCTTGAATCTGTGCAATGAGAATCAAATTATGATGAGATCAATACAGGTGCTCATTGAAGAATGAGTTCACTAATTGATTTGCTTACGGAATGCTGGATGGTTAATAATGCCTAACGTCAGATAGTGATTTCGTAGTCTCAATTGTGTGTTTAGTCTTTAGACTTGAGATGCCAAAGATGCCTTGTATGAGTACTCCATTCTTTGATGCTAGAGTTATAGGTTTGGAAAGCTCTAAATCTGGTACAACCAGTTCTCGAGAATGGTAGCCAACCTTATGAAGGTAATTGAGTGTCAATAGAGATCATCCACTCTCGATATCATGAGAAAAATATCCCATGTGCGCTTGCTAGTCATATGTGCCCTGCAAGCCAATCATATGAGTGATGATACTTGTGACTTGATATACACTTTTTCTTTTTGCTTATTATTATTAGGTATTTTATCACTTTATCTTGCATGTTGCATATATTGTGTTGTCCATGAATCTATGCAATGGAGATCAGATCGTGATGAGATCATGATAATGAGATCGATTCACCTTTAAACACAGACCCTAAATTATCCTGGTCACAGGTTACTCAAGAGGGACATCGAGATAACTAGATAGACTGGTGTGCTATATATTCGTCTATATGATGGAGGTGGCTAGTCTCATAGCTACTTGTGTGGGGACACTAAGGGTACAGTACAGGTGCTCATTGGGGAATGAGTTCACTGATTGATCCACCTACAAAATGTTGGATGGTTATTGATACCTCACGTTAGACAACGATTCTGTAATCTCAGTAGTATATTTGGTCCTTAGACTTGAGACACCAAGGATATCCTGTATGAATACCCCACTCTTTGATACCGGACTTATAGATTTGGAAAGTTCCAAATCTAGTACAGTCGGTTATTGAGAGTGGTAGCCAATCTTACGAGGACTATTGAGTGTCAATAGAGGATCATCCGCTCTTAGTATCATGAGAGGAATATCCCATGTATTCTTGCTCAAATAAATCCTTGGCTAAGGTTATTCGGATTGAGAGAGAAAGAGTTCTCCGGGAGATTCCGATAAGAGCAAGACTCGAGGAGAGACCGTATAGGCTTGACAGCACCATGCCCAGTATAGGATCTTTAGGATATTAGATGGCTGAGGGATTATTAATAACTGAGGATAGATAGGTCCAAAGGATTGGATTCCCCTGTATTGTTTGGGGGCTACGGCGTAGTGGCCTAGTACGTCCGCAGTTGATGAGTTGGGTGAATTATTATAGAGATAATAATTTACTAAGTTAGAAGGAGTTCTGACAAGTATGACTCATGGTCAGCTCGATATTGAGCCTAGAGGGTTACACACATATGGTAGGTGTTACGACGAGTAGAGGTTCGTATATGAGATATCCGCTGGAGCCCTTAACTTATTAGATATCCATTAAGCCCTTGAATTATTGGATCGTCAGACGAGATCCAATAATTGCTAATAAAAGATTATTGGGTAGAGACCCACTAATCCAAGAGGCTTGGGTAATTGAATGGAGATCCAATACCCAATAAGGCAAGATCTATTAGGGTTTACATGGGGCCTCTATAAATATGAGGGAACCAAAGCTCTATAGGCTGAGGGTTTCTTTTGGTAGCCACCTTTTGGGCTCTCCTCTCCCGAGAGAGAGGAGCATAAATCCCGCACCTGTCGTATGGATACCGCTAGAGAGGAAGACATTTGACCTCCTTCATCCTTCCTATAGATCTGCAGTGATTCAGGGATATATGATCTCCCTAGGTATTTTCTTTTACACATGTAGTTTTCACGGATTTGTTTTGACGCACCGATCTTCTCACGACGACGGAACCTTTCTAGGGAAAATCTAGGGTGTTTTGTTTTTGTTCTTCTGCTGCACTTGAGATGTCGCTCCCTAGAAGGATTTCCAAACAGTGGTATAAGAGCCAGGTTATTCGTGCGAAGATCGGATCTTAAACTACGTGTGTTGTGTTTTAGATCTATTTTTGATACCACAATTATGGGTGCAAAAGGCGAGGAAGGGTAGCAACTGTTGCTGCCCTTGTTGCGCCACTAGATTGAAGAGGTGCTGGGCCTTGGATAACTGCCGTGGAGGAGCGGGCATAGGGCCTGCCGGCAGGTGGCCGTCGGCCCACCCGCAACAAAACAATCCTCGGGGCGCTCGTCCGTTGCGAGGCGAGCGCTGTCATCAAGAAAGAGAAGTTGGTAACGCTATACTAATGAGACTAGAAAGAAAAGCAGGCGCCGAAGCCCTTGAGCGTAAGAGCCCGAAAGGGGTGGCGTTCATTGTAGCCGTGGAAGAGGCCAAAGAGTCGCTCAGAGGGGCGACCATCGCCCGGGGCACAAAATTATATGATAACACATGGGTATTAGATATCGGGAGTGCTTATCATATCTGTAATTCGCTGCAGGTTCTGGCAGGACCTAGGAGATTGAACAGAGGCAAGATAGACCTTGAGATGAGTAATGGAGCAAAGGTTACTATAGTGGCTATTGGCAAGGTCACCTTACATCTACCTGGTGGAGCTATTATTGCATTAGATGCATGCTATTATGTTCCTTCTATTATCAAAAACTTTATTTCCAATTCTTGTTTGATAGTTAGTGGATATAAATTAGTTTTTGAGAATAATGATTATTCAATAATATTAGATGATGAGATCATCACGAGAGGAACAATGCATAATGGTTTATTTATGCTAGATATAGCTCTATATATCATGAGTGTAAGTGAGTCTAAGAGGAAATGAGAAGAGGCGAATAATGCATATCTTTGGCATTATAGGCTAGATCACATCTATGAGGGAAGGATTCAAAAGTTGCTGAAGAATGAATATCTAGATTCATTCGACTATGAGTCATATGCGACATGTGAACCTTGCCTTCGGGGAAAAATGACCAACTCTCCATTTAGTGGAACTAGAGAGAGAGTCATTGAGTTACTGGAACTCATACATAGTGATGAATGTGGTCCCATGTCGACTCATGTCATAGGTGGTTATTCCTACTTTATTACTTTCACTGATGATTTCTCAAGATACGGACATATGTACTTGATGAAGTACAAGTTTGAGGCTTTTGAGAAATTCAGGGAATATAAAAATGAAGTGAAAAACCAAACACGAAAGAGTATTAAAACTCTTCGATCAGATCGAGGAGGTGAGTACTTGAGTACAGAGTTCACTAAGTTCCTCAAAGACCATGAGATTTTGTCCCAATGGACACCTCCTTATACACCACAGCTTAATGGTATATCAGAAAGGAGGAATCGCATACTGTTAGACATGGTGTGTTCCATGATATGTTTCGCCGACCTACCCATCTCATTCTGGGGATATGCCCTAGAGACCGTAGCTTACTTTCTGAATAGAATTCCAACTAAGTCAGTAATGTATACTCCATATGAGATACGGAATGGGAAGAAGTCCGATCTTAATGTTGTTAAGATTTGGGGCTGCCCTGCGCACGTCAAGAAATACAACCCCGACAAGTTGGAATCCAGGACGGAACAGTGTAAGTTCGTGGGATACCCCAAAAAAACTTATAGGTATTATTCCTATCACCCTGAACACCAAAAGGTCTTTGTAGCCAAGCGAGTAGTGTTCCTTGAGAAGGAACATATTCTTGGTGAAGACAGTGGGAGCATGATAGAGTTGAGCGAGGTTGGAGAACCTGACTCAAGATCCATTCCACAGCCAGAGTCTGTTCAGGCACCTAGCACATATGTTCCAACTTTACGTAGGTCCAGTAGAGTATCTCATCCTTCTGAGAGATATGTGGGATATATCAGAGGAGAGGATGTTAAGGATATTAATCCTCAGACCTACGAGGAGGCTATTGTGAGCATAGACTCCAAGAAATGGCAAGAAGCCATGAATTCAGAAATGGATTCCATATACTCCAATAAGGTTTGGAAACTAGTTAATGCACCCAAGGGTATTGTACCTATTAGCTACAAGTGGATCTTTAAAAAGAAGATCGGAGTAGATGAAAAGGTAGAGACCTATAAAGCAAGGCTAGTGGCTAAGGGGTATCGTCAGAAGCAAGCTGTTGACTATGACGAAACTCTCTCACTTATAGCCATGCTAAAATTCATTCGAATTCTATTGGCTATTGCAGCATACTATGATTATGAGATCTAGCAGATAGAAATCAAAACCGTATTCTTCAATGACAACCTCGAGGAGGAGGTATATATGATATAGCCTGAGGGATTCGTGTCTAGAGATAACCCAGATAAGGTGTGTAGTTTGCTTAGGTCCATTTATGGACTGAAGCAAGCTTCCCGAAGTTAGAATATAAGATTTGATGAGGTGATCAGATCTTATGATTTCGTTAAGAACGAAGATGAGCCTTGTGTGTACAGGAAAGTAAGTGGGAGCACTATCACCTTTTTGGCATTATATGTGGATGACATCTTAATCATTAGGAATGATGTAGGAATGCTCTCCATAGTAAAGACTTGGTTATCTAGGCACTTCTCCATGAAGGACTTAGGGGAAGCATCCTGCATATTAGGGATACAGATCTATAGAGATAGATCTAAGAGGATGCTTGGCTTGTCCCAGTCCAGGTACATAGACACCATTGTCAAAAAGTTTGGCATGAAAAATTCCAATAGAGGACTTAATACCAATGAGACATGGAATATCACTTTATAGGAGTATGTCCCTAATGACTCTTAAAGAAAGGACACACATGAATATGATTCCATATGCCTCAGCTATAGGATCTATCATGTATGTTATGCTATGTACCAGGCCTGATATAGCGCATACTCTAAGTGTCACGAACAGATATCATGCAGATCTAGGCTTGGAGCACTAGAAAGCAGTAAAATATATCTTTAAGTACTTGAGAAGGACTAAGGATCTTTTACTGGTATATGTAGGTAGTAGCCTCAGGGTTGAGGGCTACACGGACTCAAGGTTCCAGTCCGATATCGATGATAGTAAGTCTAATTTAGGGTATGTGTTCACCCTGAATGGAGGAGTAGTATGCTGGAAGAGTTCCAAGTAAGACACTACTGCTGACTCGACCATAGAGGCGGAATACATTACTATAGCAGAGGCAGCAAAGGAGGGAGTCTAGATGAAGAAGTTCATCACAGATCTAGGAGTCGTCCCGAGCAACGAAGAGCCGATTCCCTTAAATTACGATAACTACAGAGTGATTACTCAAATAAGGGAACCCGGGTCTCATCAGAAGTGTTCTGAGGAGGTTCTAGCTTATTAGAGAGATCGTGGCCCGAAGAGATGTAGTAGTGGAAAGAGTTCCATCCGAAGATAACATTGCAGATTCACTAATAAAGCCATTGACTCAAATTATATTTGAGCATCACAGAGGTCTGATGGGGATCAGACATATTGGTGACTGGCTTTAGGTCAAGTGGGAGATTGCTAGTCATATGTGCCCTGCAAGCCAATCACATAAGTGATGACACTTATGACTTCATATGCACTTTTTCTCTTTGCATATTATTAGGCGTTTTATCATTTTATCTTGCGTGTTGCATATATTGTGACGTCCTTAAATCTATGCAATAGGAATCAGATTATGATGATATTACGATAATGAGACTGATTCACCTTTAAATACAGACCCTAAATTATTCTGATCATAAGTTACTCAAGAGGGGCATCAAGATAACAGGATAAACTGGTGTGCTGTATACTCATTCATAAGATAGAGGTAGCTGGTCTCATAGCTACTTGTGTGGGGACACTAAGGATACAGTACAGGCGATCATTGGGGAATGAGTTCACTGATTGATCCACCTATGGAATGCTAGATGGTTATTAATACCTCACGTCAGACAGCGATTCCGTAGTCTCAATAGTGTATCTGGTCCTTAGACTTGAGACACCATGGATGTCTTGTATGAGTACTCCACTCTTTGATACCGACACATAGGTTTAGAAAGTTTCAGATTTAGTACAACTAGTTATTGGGAGTGGTAGCCAACCTTACAAGTGCTATTGAGTGTCGATAGAGGATCATCCGCTCACGGTATTATGAGAAGAATATCCCATGTATTCTTGCTCGAACAAATCCTTGGCCAAGGTTATTCGGATTGAGAGAGAAAGAGTTCTCCGGGAGAACTCGACAAGAGCAAGACTCGATGAGAGACCGTATGGGCCTGACAGCACCATGCCCGGTATAGGGTCTTTGAGATATTAGATGGATGAGGGACTATAGAAATATGGTAACTGAGGACAGATATGTCCAAAGGATTAGATTCCCTTGTATCGTCTAGGGGCTGCGGCGTAGTGGCCTAGTACGTCCGTAGTTGATGAGTTATTTGAATTATTATTGAGATAATAATTCACTAAGTCAGAAGGAGTTCTGACAAGTATAACTCATGGCCAGCTCGATATTGAGCCTAGAGGGTCACACACATATAGTATGTATTGCGATGAGTAGAGGTTCAGATATGAGATATCCGCTGGAGCCCCTAACTTATTGGATATTCATTAAGCCCCTGAATTATTGGATCCTCAGATAAGATCCAATAATTGCTAATAAGATATTATTAGGTAGAGACCCACTAATTCAAGAGGCTTGAGTAATTGGATGGAGATCCAATACCCAACAAGGTAAGATCCATTAGGGTTTACAGGGGGCCTCTATAAATAGGAGGGAACCAAAGCTCTATAGGCTGAGAGTTTCTTTTGGTAGCTACATTCTGTTCTCCTCTCCCTAGAGAAGTGCATCGTCGCAGTCTCTGTCGTGTGGATACCGCTAGAGAGGAGGACGCTTGACCTCCTTCATCCTTCCGATAAATCTGTAAACATTTAGGGATATACGATCTCCCTAGGTATTTTCTTTTACACATGCAGTTTTCGCGGATTTGTTTTGACGCATCGATCTTCACACAATGACGGAACCTTTCTTCGAAAAATCTGGGGTTTTTATTTTTGTTCTTCCGTTGCGCATGAGATGTTGCTCCCAGAAGGATTTCCCAACATACTCCATATGAGGTATGGAATGGAAAGAAGCCCGATCTTAAGGTTGTTAAGATTTGGGACTATCTTACCGACGTCAAGAGACACAACCCCGATAAGTTGGAATTCAGGACGGAACAGTGCAAGTTCATGGGATACCCCAAGGAAATTTATGGGTATTATTTCTATCACCTTGAGGACCAAAAGGTCTTTATAGCTAAGAGAGTAGTGTTCCTTGAGAAGGAACACTTTCTTGGTGGAGATAATGGGAGCATGATAGAGTTGAGCAAGATTGGGGAACCTAACTCAAGCACCATTTCACAGCCAGAATCTGTTCAAGTACCTAGCACATAAGTTCTAACTTTACGTAGGTCCGGTAGATTATCTCATCCTCCAGAGAGATATGTGGGACATATCAAAAGATAGAATGTTGAGGATATTGATCCTCAGACCTACGTGGAGGCTATTATGAGCATAGACTTCGGGAAATGACAAGGAGTCCTAAATTCAGAAATGGATTTCCTGTACTCCAACAAGGTTTGGAACCTAGTTGATGCACCCGAGGGTATCGTACCCATTGGCTGCAAATGGATCTTCAAGAAGAAGATCGAAGTAGATGGAAAGGTAAAGACCTATCAAGCAAGGCTAGTGGTTAAGAGGTATCGTCAAAGGCAAGGTATTGACTATAACGAAACTTTCTCACCTGTAGTCATGCTAAAATCCATTCGAATTCTATTAGCTATTGCAGCATACTATGATTATGAGATCTGGCAGATGGACGTCAAAATCATATTTCTCAATGGTAATCTCGAGGAGGAGGTGTATATAATACAGCCTGAGGGATTCATGTCCAGGGATAACCCATACAAGGTGTGCAGGTTGCTTAAGTTCATCTATGGACTAAAGTAAGCTTCCCGAAGTTGGAACATAAGATTTGATGAGGCGATCAGATCTTATAACATCGTTAAGAACGAAGATGAATCTTGTGTGTACAAGAAGGTAAGTAGAAGCGCTATCATATTTTTAGTACTGTATGTGGATGACATCTTGATCATTAAGAATGATGTAAGAATGCTCTCCACAGTAAAGGGTTGGCTATCTAGGCACTTCTCCATGAAGGACTTAGGGGAAGCATCCTGCATATTGGGGATACGGATCCATAGAGATAGATCCAAGAGGATGTTTGGCTTGTCCTAGTTCAAGTACATCAGCACCATTGTCAAAAGGTTTGACATGAAAATTTTCAAGAGAGATCTCATGCCAATGAGACATGAAATATTACTTTCTAGGAGTGTGTTACAAAGACTCCTAAAGAAAGGACACACATAGATAGGATATATGCCTTAGTGATATAATCTATCATATATGCTATGCTATGTACTAGGTATGATATAGCGCATGCTCTGAGTGTCACGAGCAAGTATCAGACAGATCCAAGCTTGGAGCACTAGAAAGCAGTAAAATATATTCTTAAGTACTTGAGAAGAACTAAGGATCTTTTACTGGTATATGGAGACAGTAGCCTCAGGGTTGAGGGCTACACGGACTTGAGCTTCTAGTCCGATGTCAATGATAGCAAGTCTAATTCAGGGTATGTGTTCACCCTGAATGGAGGAGTAGTATGCTGGAAGAGTTCCAAGCAAGATACTACTGCTGACTCGACCATAGAGGCGGAATACATTGCTACGACAGAGGCAGCAAAGGAGGGAGTCTATATGAAGAAGTTCATCACAGATTTAGGAGTCATCCCGAGCAGCGAGGAGACGATTCCCTTATATTGCGATAACTACAGGACGATTACTCAAATAAGGGAACCCGGGTCTCATCAGAAGTATTCTGAAGAGGTTCCAACTTATTAGAGAGATCGTGGCCTGAAGAGATATAGTAGTGGAAAGAGTTCCATTCGAAAATTACATTGTAGATTCATTGACAAAGTCATTGACTCATATTACTATTGAGCGTCACAAAGGTCTAATAGGGATCAAACACGTAGGTGATTGGCTTTAGGTTAAGTGGAAGATTACTAGTCATATGTGCCCTGCAAGAAAATCATATTGGAGAGAGATTTGATTGGATAATTGGCTTTAGATGTGCTTTTGACGTCAAATTGGATAGAGATCTGATTGGATAATTGGATGAGATCAAATTGGATGACTGGATAAACATCCAATTAGATAGAGATCCAATTGGATGAAATCCAGTTGGATGATTGAATAAGATCTAATTAGATAGAGATCCAACTGGATAATTGGATAGAGATTCAACGTGAATAAGATCCATTAAGGATATGCTTTATATACCTTTATAAATAAGAGGAACTTTTTCGTTCATAGGCTAGAGCTATTGCTAGTCGCCCCTTATATTCTCCTTAGCCTCCTCTTTTCCTCCTTGGCTCCAGTAGCCTTATGGTGCACGTGGAGAGGGAGATCCCATGGTGATCTGAGGAGCATCGTCATTGCGCCCGCTGTGTGGATTACCGCTAGAGAGGAGTACGCTAGTGCTCTTTCATCCTCTTCATCGGATCTGAAAATTTTAAAGATATACAATCTCCCTAGGTAACACTTCTAACATGATATATGTAGTTTTTCAAATTTATAATTTTTTTATGTACCAATTGTCACACAATGATCAAGTAGTTAACTATGAGAAATCTGGTCTTGTTTGTGTTTTCCGCTGTGAATGAGATGTCGATTCATGATTTTCCAGCATATTCTTTATCACACAATTGATTAATGCTTAGTAGATTATGTTTTAAACTATCTACTAATAGCACATCTTCGATATGTTCGACTTATTAGCTATGGTTCCTTTGCTAATAATTTTTCTTTTGTTGTTGTCTCCAAATGTGATGTACCCTTCATCTTGGCTAGTGAGCTTAGAGAAGTATATTAAATCTTCAATCATGTACCTTGAGCATCTACTATCAAGGTACAATCTCTTGCTCCTAGCTTTTGATTGTAAACATATTTACAAGAAAGAGAGTTTTCTTTTAGGAACCCACTTTACTTAATACATCTACAAGAAAGGGGGTCATTCATTAATATATCTTAACTATCGAGTTATTCGTGGATCTTTCAAGTACTTGAATTAATTTATGTGGACTATACTTTTTAAATAAACATCTATAGGCATAATGTCCAAATTTATCACAAAAATTACATTTGTTTTAGGGTGAAACATGTAATGTGGGTCTTTTAACAAAGATAGTTAGCTTTTGTTGAGTGTTACTCACAAAGCCAATTCCTTTCTTTCTATGAACATGACCCCTTATTAGCAAAGATCATATTTAGAGTTTTGTTACCTATTTTAAATTTTTTAAATATTTAGAGTTTTGTTACCTATTTTCTTTCTTAAGTGAGTTTATCTCTTCACACTTATGCAAGGAGCTAACATACAATCATCATGCTCATTTTTTAACTTATTAAATTTACTAACAAGAGAAGCATGTTTTTTTTAATAATTTATACTTTTTACTAACTAATTTAAAATCATCAAATAAATTATTAAATGCGTTGAATAATTCATCGTAAGATAAGAAAGATTCGTTTGAGTTACATATCCCATTATCAAATGCCATTAATACGTAATTTATAACTTCTTATTTATTGGTAGGCTCCTTGTCTTCGGATGCACTTGAGTCATCCCAAGTAGCTTTGAGCGTCTTCTTTTTCTTTGGTAGCTTCTTCTTCACTTAGAAACATTTATTTAAGTGTCCTAGCTTCTTGTATTCATAACATATTATTGAGTCTTTTTTAAGTTTACTTTTGTTCTCCATGTCTTTTTTTTTAATTAAACTTTATTGTAAGAAGTGTCAAGCTATCATCATCATTATTGTCACTTGAGTTTTCTCCTAAGTAGTCTTCTTTGATTCTAAGTGTCAAGTCCTTCATGTTCTTTGGAAGATTATTTTCAAGTTCATCATGTGTAATACATGTCATTTCGTTAGTCATCAAGGACCAGATAAGTCCTTTAAGCAGAAAATTATTCAAATCATTTGCTTCTTGTATTGTCGTTAGTTTAAGATCTTAGTTTTTTTAAGGGATCTTAGTATTTTATTAACAAGTTCAAAGTTAGAAAATTTTTTGCTAACTGCTTTTAGACTATTGATGACATCCGTAAAACGGGTGTATATATCTCCAATGGTTTCATTTGGTTTTATACGAAACAACTCATAGCTATGAATCAAAAGATTAATTTTTTACTCTTTAACCCTACTTGTGCCTTCGTGTGTGACTTCGAATGTGTACCAAATCTCATGTGTAATTTCACATATAGAAACCCGATTAAATTCATTTTTATCAAGAGCACAAAACAAAACGTTCATCGCTATAGCATTAAAACAGAAAGTATTCTTTTCTAAATCATTATATTCGTTCGATAGTTTGAAAGACTTTTCAAAACCACCACTTGGCAGCATTAACTACTGGCGGTACCACTACTCAGTCTTGGTAGTGGTACCACACAAACTCAGCTTGGGAGGAGCCAAAGGAAATTCCACTACTAACCCTGGTTGTGCCACCACATGACGTGGCTCCAGGTTACTAATTGGGCCATCCAACTGGCCAAATTCAGCCTTGGTTTGGGCCCAGTTGGCCTCTAATTGAATTAGTAGGATCTCTTAAAACTAACTCAAATTAAAAACCTAACTATGATAAATAAGGCTAAAACGATTAGATATAAGCAATCTAAGTTATCCGGCATATCAATTGTTCATTTGAACTCTCAGTGAATTTTCGACGAGTTTTCGGCAAACTCCCGGTGAGTCATCCGAAACTTTGGTATATCCCACGATTCTTCGAGCTCGATGCTCGATCTTTGACTTCGGCCCAATATTCGATTCTTCTTTAATTATTTTACCTTTTCATGATTGTAGTTAGTCGTGCATCATTTTTTTTAACATATGGATTAGATCATTAATTCATTAATTAATTTCATCATCAAAATTCAAGATTCGACATATATTACATAAGAAGAAAATATTAATTATAATAAAAATATGTTATATACATGTATATGTTATTACATATATTGTGAAAGTATAAGTATAAATTATGATGCGTAATATAAATGTAAAATATATATATATATATTATGATGTATGATATGGAAGCATATGAATATATTATCACATGTGATTCATATATATGTTATAATATTTGATATAAAAATACATATATATATGTTATAATATGACATGAAAATGTACATATACGTTATGATATATAGTATGAGAATACATGCATATATTATGATATAATTTGAGAATATAAGTATATGTTATTATTTATGGTATGAGAGTTCATTGATATATTATGGTTTTCTATTAAATGCACTATGATCATATATATATATTATAATTTATTTTGAATCATAATTTTATCTTTTTATTATATATTCATCGCATTACGGCATTGCAAAAAAGAAAAGAGACAGCAAGAAGATGAGGTTACCATCAGAAGTTTTATGCATATAATTTTGAAATGTCAAACACATGCTCATATAAATAAAACTATAAAAATTTATATTTTCTAAGTTATCACTCATTAAAGATACTATTTTAGGACACTTATAAAAAACCCATATAATGGGCTGAGAGGTGAGCAAGTGTGATCCCACACTAGCACTGATATAATTAACAATGTGTGGGCATATTTTTGTATATGTAAATTTTAGACAAAAAATACATGTATGGTACTTGAATATCATATGTTTGTAACAAATGTGCAGCCATCGAGGAAAAACTATATTATTTTGTTTAGCAAGTTAATATATTTCAATTTGATCATACATATATAATATAAATGAAACTAGGAGTATAGTTATACAAGTAAAGCATGTCCGCGCGTGCGCGCACACATATATATATATATATAATTTAATCATCTTATAAGTTTTAATAATTATTTTTTTATTTTTTTATTATTATATAATATTTTTATATTTGATAACTTATGCAAATAATTTGAGATTAATTAAGAGATTAATATGAAAATTAAAGAACAAGCTAATAGTTTTGACAATGCTAGGAGGAGACTCTTAAAGTTAAAAGAGGCATTCCTTATTCATTATTATTGATTTTTAGAGAATATAACCATTCTCATTAAGTTCATCATTCATTATCATTAATTTTTTATATTTATTATGATTTAAATATTTTAATTTTTTATTCATTATGAATATAATCATTATTATTAAAAAAAATTATTATCATTAAAATTTTTTATTATGGTCTAAACGTTACAAACTTGAATTGATCCTTGAACGTTACAAATTTGATGGTAATAAATGTTCTTGATGGAAGAACATCTATATAAGTGAGGTTTTTGGTCCCTAGGCTCTATCTCTTTCTCAAGTCTTTATGATTATTTTATACCATCTAAGGTGAGAATTCTAAGTCGGGAAGTGTTAAAATACTAAGAGAAACCATCGTAGAAATTTCTCGATAGCAATGACTAGAGATACGTAATTTTTGTTTTCGCATTAGTTTCCTTATGTTTTTATTATGATGATTTAAAAATATATGTTATTCTTAAATTTTCTTATGTCATCTTGTTAAGATCAACAATATGTGGTGATGGACAGAGTGACAATCTAAATAGTTGAGACATTGCCTTATGCAAAGGAGGTGATGCCGATATAACTCGATAAAAAGATGTTTTAAAATTAAGAGAATTAGAGAGAATGATTCACTAACCTATAAGAATGACATAAATTCACCAACGATACAAGAGATAAGAGATATGTATAAGATGTTGACAAATATGATTGATACTGGAATAAAAAGAAAAGCGACTGCAACTATTGTGAATGAATTTTTAGAGGTGTTTTCGAAGGATCTTCTTGGAATACCATCGTTTAGAGAGATTGAATTTATCGTAAACTTAATACCTAATATTGAACCTGTTTCCAAAGTAGCATATAGAATAACTCTAATAGAATTGAATGAGTTAGAGATATAATTATAAAAGTTTTTGATAAAAAGATTTATTTGTCTTAGATTTTTTTATCCCGAGGAGCACTGGTCTTATTCATGAAAAAAAAAGATAGAATAATATAATCATACATAGACTATATAGAGTTGAATAAATATTTATTTTATAAAATTGATGACTTATTTGATCAATTATAAGGTGCATTAATGTTTTCTTAAAGAGATTAAAGTATCATAATTTAAAATAAAAAAGGTTATTCCCAAGATAACCTTATATAGGAATACTATAAACTTCTTGGAATGTCATTTGGTCTAACATACTAATTGTCTTTATGAATTTAATGAACAAAATATTCAAAAAGTATTTAAAAAAAATTATGATAATTTTTATTATTGATATTTTGATATACTCACGTTCTATGAAAATGAATGCAGAGTATCTAAGAATAATTTTAAGTATTTTAAAGTAAAAATAATTATATATGAAGTTAAAAAAGAATACTTTTGTTTACGAAAAAACCTCGGCCGGGGTTTTTCTCCGAGCCAGCCGAGTCGAACCGCGGAACTCTGGCCGGGGGTTTCCTTTGGGTCCACCATTGATCTCGTTTCCACGTTGCCGCCTAAAACCCTAGACCGCGACCGACCTTGGCTCTATAAACTCCCGATTTCACCGCCTCAGCGACCACCTTCCTAGCGTTAACTTCCATTCTTCGACCTCTGCTTCCCTTCGCCGCCTCACAGGGTTTTCGCCGTCGTCAAACATGTCGTACGACGGAAGCTTCTCCTGCGAATCCGCCTTCAAACGGCTCCTCTCTCGCTGCCCTGCGCTCCGCTCCGATCCCAAGTTATTCGCTCTCCATCAAAAGGTGACCTCCACTTCCCTATCTTTGGCTATCGTTCTTGATTCTGGCGCGTTGTTGATTACTGCTACGTTCTTGATTGTAACGTTCTTAATTCTTCCGAAGGGCGGAGCTGCCACTGCGGACGATGTCGTGGCAGCGATGGCTGAGCCGTTTCTTCATCCAGCCTACACGATTCCGATCATTGGATGTTTCCGCCCACTCTGTCGCAGGATCGCCGACAGGGCTGTGGCGAAGCTTCGTGCCGTCCCTTGCTTGGAGTCGGTGTCGGAGGAGGATTCTGACGACGTCGGAGAGGACGATTTGCACGTGATCGATTTTTATGTCACCAGAGGGAGAGGTTTGAGGCTTCATGAGCTGGCATCGTTGGCCTTGTGTCGGGCGCTAGACTTGGCACCATTTTTGTTGAGGTTATTCATTTCGTCGCGTGCATTTTATCTTCTTCCAAAAGACTTAGTTCTTGATAGAAATGAGTGAATTTCTTTGTTATAATAGTTGTTAGAGTTTGCATGTTTTCGTTGTTGGCATGTTATGAAATGTTGATTGCCGATGTACAATGATCTAGAATCATAATAAACATAAACATGACTTGGATTAAGCGTAGTGAATTCCAGGAATTGCTTTCCAAAGAAACAGAGTTTTACAAGAAGCACTTTTCCAATCAATGGTTGTTTGTTTGTGCGCACGTGTTACTGCTTCTGTTCATTTCATATGAGCTGGAATATGGACGCTGTCGAGTACTGAATGTTTCTGGGCAGGAATGATTTAGATTCTCAAGCCTCATCCCTGGTTTGTGTTCAAGGGTACTGCCATGAAATATTAGTTTCTATATTCTTTCCCTCAACCTATTGCCAAGGGTATATTTTCACTTGTCGCCTCAACTAGATTCTTTCATGTTGATGGAAATTGAGCAGCATGTGTTTTATTCCATTTGAAGCTCTCATAATGTCAGCCTACTGTTAAAATAGGGTGGATCTCCCTAACATGATATGGTGATCAATATGAATCATAATTATCTTCAGATTGAGGCTTCAAATTGGTGTACTTTGAGTTTTAGTGGAGGTTAATTTTTGCAGGTTGAGTGATGCTGCTTCAAGGATTTGACATTTGAGTTTTAGTTTTTTATCAGTGGCTATGTTAGAGGAAATTTGATGATTAGGACAGCTACCTTCAGTTGTCTTTAGGAAGAATATTCAGTCCTACAGGGGATCAGTAGGGGCGGTATATCAGTTGTCCTCATGTACCATGCGTCGGTACGTTCGGTATGGCTTGGTATAGCTTTGTATGTACCATACTGGCAAATGGTCGGTGCACTAGTACGGACCGATAAGGCAAACCATAGTTTAGGCTCTTCAAACATAGGCCTTTTTCTTATGTAGTCTAAAATGCTTAAGCTGGTGTTAATATCTAGAGAACATTCTTGCCTCATGTATCACAATAGCCCCTTCTACTTTACTAGGTGTTTGTGTTAAGTCTCAATGGAACCCAAAATTATTCCCTAGTGTGTGACATCTGAGGTCCACGACCCATTGGTAGCTCTGCATGGATGTATGCTTCTTGCTCCCTCTGTCCTTGTAGTTAACCATTCCTTCTTAATTCCAATCATCCACATATAATACTAGGTTCAATCTAATGCCAATTTTCACAACTTGGTCTGATATACAGTGGCACAGGAAATTGGACATACAGTCTTTTATCATCTAACTCAATATGCTTATTGCCCGTAGTCAGCTCATCTTGTTTTATACACCACTCCCCTTCTACATTTTTGTTTAGGAAGATGCTTGAGCAGTTTATGAACAAAAGGATCTATTGGCTGGAGTACTTTGATGTGGGTGCTTTTCATTATGAATTATTTTCCTTTTGATGTTACTTTTATGTAGTAGTTTTACTATGTTAAAATCATCTTGCCATGCCACGTGGAAAGTAACTTGTATTGGTTTCGATGTGCAATTGATTCTGTGAATGCTGTTCTAAAATTGAGGTGTCACATCATGGAGCAGATACTTGTAATTTTCCTTCCAACAGTAACAATGCTTGATGAAATGGAGTTGGTACTTGGTTCACATGATATGAATGAGAAACACTAATCATCATTATAGAACAACTTTAGTAGTTCAAATATATGTACTGCATGCTCATTTTGAAGTTGGATTGTCGGCAGGGTTTGAAGTTCTGGATATTATCGCTACACGGGTCCCAGGCTGGACTAGTACTTGTCCTGTTTGTACTTGAGTATCGGCATAGGTAGGGGTGGTGGTCGAGGAGGAGATGATAGGATGGAAGACCAGGCAGTTTGGCACTGGTGGCATGAGGTTTGAAGGGTATTGTGTCAGTTGGGAGAGAGGTGATTCCCTTCTCACGTCTGTTATTCCAGAGCAGCATGTCTCTTTTAAAGAGGCTGTTTTAAAAGAGAAATAACGGACTGGAGCTGACTTTTTTGAGAAGTGGCAGTCTGTGTCTCCTTTCATGCTTGGAGTAGTAAATATCAGCCAGGACATTGAGAAACTTTGATCTTTGATCCTTAGTTTAACAAGATACTGCATCCTTTCCCTGTAGTAGCATCTATCCGATGTTGCAATGTTGCTAGGGTTGCACCACTCTGATCTGCGTTCTTAGTGACTTATTTTAGGTTTGATTAGGTAATGATACATTTAAATGTCTTTCATAACTACAATGTGTATGCAGACTGCAGGAAGTTAACTAATAGGATCTTTTGTATTTTGTTTTCCCTGCTGTCTATCATTTGGTTAAACTTTAATGAAATGGTTGTTGGTGTGGTCGGTGCATCCCACCTTTTTTAATCTGCAATTTATGTACTGAATCATCATGTTATATGTTGTAGATGCATCTTGAATTATTTCAAATTTTCTCCTCAACCATTCGTACGCCTTCAGTTGGTGGGTTTTGCTTCACAGCTCTCGGAGAAGGTATTGTTTTTTATGCTTTGTGGACTGCAGTTCTTTTTTTAAACATAAAGTTTTATCGTCCTAGTTGAGTTGTTCCTAAGCTAAATGCTTTAGTTGGTTACATGTTATCATTGTTGGTTTTCATTAAGTTCTAGATACTTTACTTTGTGGTGCTTCAGCAAGCCTCATACAATTGTCATTTTAATTACAAAATATGAATGACCTGCTAACTGGTTGTTTGTCCTTAAAAACACAAAATTTCCAAGTTTTCTATCTTCCAGTTGGTCTTTGAATTTTGTAGAAAATTTTCTTTTCCCATATTTTTTATTGCTAGCATTTCTACACTGTCTCTAGAAATTGATGTCGGTTTTTCTATCAATCATGAAATTGTCCATTCTTACATGAAATTTTTGTGTTTTAGTTGTATTTTTTATTGAACCTGTAAATGTGTATTTTAAATTGGTTTAATTATGTGAAAGATTCTTCTTTTGCAATATAGGATGTTTGGAAGATTCTTTGGTGTGAACTTCCTGAGATGTTTTGGAACTATGGGACAAGCTCTGGGTTTTGTTGTTTAGGTTGGCTGATGTGACATTATTGGTTTTTTTTTCAACAATAATATTAGCATATCTTATTGTTTTTTTAGAATCTATGATTCCTTGTTAGCTATTTTCATCGACTTCCAGTGACCAAAGCTTTATGGTTCACTACCTGAAATGCCTGCTTAGTGTATGCATTTTCTGATTTTATGGTTATCAATATTGTTTTCCAGCATAAATTTAGTTGTGACATTCATGATGTTCACAAATCACAAGTTATTTCTTATCACATGAAAGCTGGTAGAATATGGTGTTTCTTTTTGACATTTTGCATATCTTATATTTGTGGTATGACAGTGCTATGCCTTAACAATTTTTTTGATTTTCTGATTCCCATTGGTTCATAGTTTTGTAGATGTTTTTAAGCATGACTGTTTGATTGTTCTTATTTACACTGCTTCACAATGGCCTTTGTAATCTCAGGGTGAGAACCAACTGCTTGGTGCAATTCGTGTATCCTATCGTTTTTTGGTGATAGAACCTACAATATTCTCTGAACTATGGGATTGGACCTGTTTCTTAGACCTCATGCAGCAGACTTCATATCTTTTGTCAGTTTGTGCTTCATCACAGCTACATAATGCACTTGACATAAGATGGTGTGGGATTCAAATTCTCTCTATTGCTCTAAAAATAAGTGATAGGGCTATTGGAAATTTTGGCTTCAGTTCAAATGAAGCTTTTGCATGCTTACTTAGGTAAGTCTTATTTAAGTGTTTTCGCTGATACACAAGATAGTTAGCATGTAAGCATCTTTATGTTACTAATTGTGCATGTAGGTTTGAGGAGTTCTGTGAGGACACTTCATTAGAAAAGGCTGGCTGTTATTTCCAAACAGTTGAAGCAGAAAAGGACAGCTTTTCTGTTGGAATTGATAATTTTAGTCAATTGCTTGAGTCTGACTGTGATTTTCTTGTTCCATCACCACATTCTTTTGAGATTGAGTCTAAAATGCGGGGTTGCCAGAACAGGGTTCCATGGTATGTGGTGTTTCATAATTCCTGGATGCGGAGCAATATTATTAATTTTTTATGCAAACAGTGCTGTTTCTTATTTCTTAGCTGTTTCTACTTGTTTTTTTGGTGTTGTGCCTGGAAGCCCCTTTGTCTTGACTTCCACAATTAAGAGGAGTTATGAGATGATTCTGATGTCTGTAAGTCAAAAGTGGCCAATACTTCTCCATGGCCCACCAGGTGCTGGAAAAACTGCTCTAATTAATAGGTTGGCAGAGATGAGTGGAAATCAAGGTACTCAATTCATGTTTTTCAAGTTCTACTCTTCCATCCATCAAACTGAGAAACAAGATTTGAGAGATTCATGGTTTTGTAGATAGATGATCTTTGGGATCATAAGTTATGTACAAAAACATAATGTCAACTTCATCATGCACTTAAGAATTTCTGCTTTGGACTGAATTAGCTTGGGTATTTGTGATGTATATTATCATATCAGACTAATTGCATATATATGGATTACACGTGATATAATATTTGTGTTACTTGCAATTTAAATTTCTTTTTTGGAATATACTATAATAAGCTCCACATAAGGGACAAAGGAGGGAGATGCAGTTACTTTCAAATGTATGTAATATCAAATTGATTAATGTGCAAAATCCAAGTGACTGCTTATATCATCTTGCTTCATTTACGTCCTAAGCTCCCAGTAATTAAAATGCTATCAGTTGCATTTGAAATACTCTGAGAAGAGATGCACACTTGTATACTCTTTTTTAAATTGTGGTGGTAAATCGATGGGATGTGGGGGAGGTCAAATAGTATCATTTGTTCACCATCTATGATATTGAATATTATGCTGATCAGCTGACGTATACTCTATTATGGGATTTGCTATTTGCTGATTTGCTGATTTGGTCATTTTTCTACATTTTTTGTGATTGTTTAGTTTTGTTCATTCACACTGATGAACAAATGGATAGCAAAACATTGATTGGGAATTACATTTGTGCTGACCAACCTGGCGAATTTCGGTGGCATCCTGGTTCACTTACCCAGGTTTGTTTTATGTTAAAAATTAGGGCATACAATTATTTATGTTGGTCGAACATTCTTCATGATTGTTCTTTTAATAGGCCATTCTAAAAGGATATTGGGTTGCTTTTGAAGACATAGACAAAGCACCAAGTGAAGTACAATCAATCATATTGCCATTATTGGAAGGTTCCACTACTTTTATAACTGGTCATGGGGAGGTAATTTTTTTTCTCTGAATTTTTTCCAAAGAAATGGTTGATATTTTGTCCTACTCAGTGGTTATTTCCCTTTCATGTAAAACTTCATCTTGTGGATTAGTTGCAAATTCATGTGCTTGTGCAATTATGCTATTCTGCACAATGTTATAAATAGCAAGCAGTGATCACATTGAATCAGGCTAGTAACCACTATTTATCTTCGACACAAGAACATACTCGCAATTTATAACTAACAAAATTCTAGTAGTTTACTTTAACAATGATTCTAGAAATAAACTGTGTGGGTCTTCCAACACATTTTCATACATATGTCAATTTTTTCATTATATGTTTGAACAAATGAATGGCGGAATATCAAATATGATGACATGTTAATTATAGTACGGAGCAAGGTATGCAATTTCGTACTGTACCAGAGTTTCGATAATTCTCTGGTATGGTACGATACGGTATACCGTCGACGTCGCATATAAAAAAAAAAAGATGTCGCCCGTGCGATGTTGCCTCCCTTCTCGGGTGACATTGACGTCACATGTAAAAAAAAAAAAGAAAGAAAAAACGACGTCGTCCATGCGACGTCGCCTCGGGAGATGTTGCCTCCCTTCTTGGGCGACGTCACATGTGTGACGCGACGTCGCCTCGCTTCTTGGGCAATGTCAACGTCGCATTAAAAAAAGAAAAAGAAAAAACAATGTCGCCCATTAGAAAAACAAAAAAAATAATTTTTCTATTAAAAATAAAAACGACGATACTGAACAGTAACTAGCGGTTCGCGTACCGGTATCCTGTTGGACCGATACGTACCGCTCGTACCGGGCGGTATGATTCGAAATTGCATACCATGATACTAAGCATATCAATGTTGTAAATTTTCATCCACAGACTAGAGAGTTGTCTTAAATAAAGCTACATAATAATTTTATCAATTCATTTTAATGGACTACGATATCTCTACCAAGTTCTGCAATTTTGTATCGTATCTGAGTTTCGATAATTCTTTGGTACGGTATATCGTATGACATCGCATATTAAAAAAGAAAAAGAAAAAATGATGTCGCCCATGCGACGTCGACTCCCTTCTCGGGCGACGTCGCCCGAGCCCCAAAAAAAAATGATTTTTTTCTATTAAAAAATAAAAAACACGATACAGAGCAGTAGCGGGTGGTCCACGTGCCGGTATCCTGTCGGACCAGTACGTACGAATCGAAATTGCATACCTTGATCTCTACTAACAATTCAAGGTGACTGAATAGATCCTTATTTCCATTCTCGTTTGTTCTAGGCTAGATACTTGTAATTTGTTGTAGGACCTGTTATGTACAAATGGCTTCTGTGTTAATGAGAATTTTGATGTGTTGAGTTTTTGATTTGAAATGATTTTCTTTCATGCTCAAAATGGGGTAAGGATAGCTAAATCTTAATTGACAAATTGGTTTTGTTATTGTGTGTGTTTAGCTTCTATCTTATAATGTGATATTTTATCTTTTATCTTTGGATCTTTATTTTTTGTTGATGACTACAATGAGTTTCTGGTGTTGCAGTATATATGTATCTATGATGATGGGGCATGTTTTTTGGTAGATACTAGATAATTGAAACTATTTCTTAGACTAGTTTTCCTCAATGCAAACATACTGCAGTGTGTGTTGATGATAAAATATTCAATTCTGATGAGGAACTTATGAAGTGAATATTATGAAGGTGTTGGAAGATTTGACATGAGTAGGACAAAGATGAATTATTGAATTTTGTGGTTCTTCTTCTCATGTTTCCTTTTTTTTCCAACTGTAAAGCAACAATACTGATTTTATGCATTGACACTGTACATGCTATAGGTTGGGATATGTGTGTTGTGGTGTGGGCACAAACCTCTTGACAATGGGAACAATGGAAAAATAAGGAATAGAGAGGGAAAATATATTTTAAAAAATCATCTTCTTTTTGTTTGTGTGGCCAAAGATTGTCTCTTTGGTACTTAATCTAGAGCAAAGAATACTATTTCATTTGATTGGTTCATATTGATAGTACTTATCGGTCTGAGCAAGAGCGTGTTGGCTATCTCTTTTTGGGCTGTTTAAGCCACTTTATTATCATTATTTTAAAACCCTAGGTATCTCACACAGCATCCTCTCAAAAGCTTTGGGAGCTGCCTGTAGGTTGTTGCCTGTCGCCTGCATGCCACTCGCTCGCTGATGCATGCTTGTTGTTTGCCACTGAACCATTGCTTCTCCATTGTCTTGCTTCTCCCCCATCTCCATCTCCGTCTCCTCTTCTCCTCCTCTGACACCTCTCCCTTATTTTTCTTCTACTACCAATGCTTCTTCTACATCTGCATCTTTCTCCTCCCTGCCTCCCTCCTTTGTTCTCCCTTCCATAGCAGTGATTTAAATAGGCTCTTGGGTGCTTGTCTAGGCGCTTGGACAAGGCGAGGCTCAAGCACCTCAAGGGTGGACTTGGCGGTGTGCTTCAGTGAGGCACCACCCGGGTGCTTGCCTGAACCTAGGTGCCCTCGGGCGAGTTCCTAGTTTAAATGAAGCAACTGAACTAGACTTTTAAGTTTAGCTTTTTTACTCGCAAAAGCCACCCCTCGCACCCCTACGCGACCTTGAGCCATCAACTCTAGCATAATTTCTGCCTCCACTGTCGACACTTTCTGTCGTTGTGTTTGTGGTAGCTTTTTTACTCGCAAAAGCCACCCCTCGCACCCCTGCGTGACCTTGAGCCATCAACTCTAGCACAACTTCTGCCTCCACCGTCGACGCTTTCTGCCATTGCGTCCGTCGCAGACGCAACGGATTGAGGCTTCATCTATCGTCGACGGACGGGTCCAACAGCCTAGCCTTCATTCGTAGCTTCCTTCTGCCGTTGTTGCTTCTGTGTGCAACTCCTTCCACTATCAAGGGAGAGGACCGCAGCTTCCTTCACCACCGACGAACACCTCTGAAGCTTCCTCTTCCACAACGTCGTCGTCTGCTTCCATCGCTGCTGCTGCGCTATCGTTCGCAATTTCCTCTGCCACTATCGTTGTCGTCCTAAAGTTCCATTTTTAGTGACTTTTTCTCCCCCTCTTTACTGTTCTTTTCAGCCCCTCCTAATAGTTCTTTTCTCCCCATCCGAAAGTTTCACTATCAGAGTGCTTCGCTTTGCTCGGGCGAGCGCCCAGCACCTGGAGCATTTTGGAAACACTGTTCTATATCGAATTGGTCGGTCCCTTGGTACATAGTGTGTCAATATGCCAGCATGGATCGGACCCGTACCTGTCGGCTACGGAACAAGTATGGGTCTGGTACTCGAAATTGAATTCCTTGCGATAATCAATAGATTTGGTTTGAACTCCATATCCATTCCAAAGGTAGAAATCAACATTGAAGTGAGTCTCATGGAATTTGCAGTGAGTTTCATGGAATTGAACTTCTGCAAGTGTGTCAACGTAAGTGGACTACACCAAAGTGAATCTAAATATTGTCCCTTCCCACTTTCCCATTAATTGACTTTATATCTCTCTCTACTGAAATCAACCTTTTTTTTCAAGTTTAAGGCATTTTGAAACCGAATTCTGAGTTCCGTATCATTTCTGGTGAACCAGACAGATAAATTCAATCATGTTACATGTTACATATCATCTTTTATATGATAGTTCTGTTGTGGAAGATATTTAAGTAAGCTCCACTCATACATGTTGCTTGTTTAAAATTTTCTTCTTGATCAGTGTATTATGAGACTAGATAGGCTCTAGTACCAGCTTTGCTGCAGTTGACATGATTCATTTTGATGCCACAGATTAGGAATTAGATTTTGTCTATTCGAATTATCTCACTTATCATGTTGATATATATGCAATACATACTTGGCTCGTGCATTCCCAATTTATTTGTTTTTCATTGATGTGTGTTGATTTGCACAGGCAATTAGTGTAAGTGAAAACTTTCGTTTGTTTGGGACAATATCAACCTCAAAGCATGAAGTTTCTCATGAGATTAAAGGTAATGCAGATTTTGATTTAGAATAAGGCTTTTGATTATTTATTTAATAAGAATCGTGATTTTTGATTATTGTATGTTGCAGTTTGAGCTTTCTATTTCGCTTTTAAAGATCTTTCTGACATATAAAATTATGTATGTTTGATTCGTGCTAGGTGTATACGTGGATATACATTTTAGTAATTTTGTATTCTTCTCTTTCAAAAGACATAAATTACATATTTATGTGTCGATTAGTGATGTTGACCTGAACAGACCTAAATTGTGGAAAAAGCTTTGTGTTGGCAATCTCAAGTAGTTGTCAATGTTATGGCCTTGTTATTTCTTTCTTCTTCTAGTAATCTCATATATACCAAGTGTTATCAACCAATCCCTCTGGATTGGTATTTGATGTCATGTGCTCATTATATGTCGATAGTAACCAAACCCTACATTTTCAAACCTTTTTAATACCTGTATTGTGTGATGTTGTTAAACTTATTGTCAATTAATAATGGTAAAACAGGTTGGTTCTTTTCAATGAAATTTGTATGCAGGTCCTATGCCGTACATTAATTGGTATGTACCATTTAGACCAAGATCGATGATGCGGACAACCTTGTTCAGGAATTGTTAGTGATATTGCCTCTTGTATGACAGATTATTGGACTACTTTTAGGTTACTTTAGTTATTTTTTAGTAGACTAGGAAATAGGTGATGCCTTATTAAAGGTTATTAGTCGATTTTGCATTTTGCTACTTATCACTCGTCAGCATCTGTAACATTTTAGTTTAATGTTTAACCAGCTTTATGCTGGTCCCTTGGCAATTATTAGGTTGTGTCAAAGTTTTCTTTGGTGCCATATGAAGGTTGATGCTTTATACTTGAGTGACCAAGGTGGGAGCCAGGGGACAAACTTTTTTGCTTGTTGGGTTAAGGCTCCTTATTCATTCTCTGCATTGGTGGAAGGTTGTGTGCTAGGCTACAGTACTAAGCTGCTACTTTGCAACTTTGGTCACCAGGGTATGCATGATGAAAACATCCTCTTTGCTTGTTGGGGTAAGGCTATATACATTTCTTTTCGGAGGGCGATTGATCGGAGTCACATGAACTGGCCTTTTTTTTAATGCTAATGCATTCTATGATGGGCTAGAAAGGCAGAGGGATCTGTCAATTAATCGTTGCTTTGTAATTACTAGTTTTTTGAATTTTACCAAATTCTGGAAACTTTTGTGCCTTCCATCTTGACAGTACTTTAGGGCGAAATTAAGTATGTTCTTGAAACTGCCAATGGAATTGTAAATGTGGCTAGACCTTTACACCACTGTACTTCAATGATCTAGGTTTCATTCAGAATCACTTTTGAAGAATTTGTTCCCCTCAAGTCAAGGTTTTTAATTTCATACTGTACTGGAGTTTCGAGTTCAGCTCGGTACGGTACGGTATAAATATACCGAGTTGTCACGAACGGTCGTCGCACACCCGCAGCAACTTCGTTCAACGTTTCGTTCGTCGCTTGCCCATGCTTGTACATACCCTTGGCAGCCTGTTTTGCCATGTTTTGGTGTGTTTTTCCTTGTAAAACTCTTGCGTTAGTAACGACGCCTTTCGATCCGCCCGTAAATCCAAAAACAACTCCGTTTGCGGTGCGCGGGCTGATTTCTGCAGGCGCGCCATGGAAATTTTGTCACCATCTCAGCCCTTGAACCACCCGGTGGCACATGGTGGATGGGGCTTCGATGTATGTTGTCGGGCGTTGAACATTTTCACAAGTTTGCACGTCACTTGGCGGAAACTTGCCTCGCGCCCCGACTTGGGGAGTAGTTGTTTGCGGACATGTGCTCATTCACCCCTCTAAAGTCCTTGTTTTCCTCCTCTCTTTCTACTTTCTTGCACACCAAGTGCTCGCTCAATTGCTTGTAAAGCTTCCCTCTTCGCGAGACGTCGGGACTTGTCCGCCGCTCGCTCCAACAACTAATCAACTTCTCTTTTTACAGTCCTACGGGACTGCACGAGGTTGCAGTTCGGTGACCCTTTCATGGACGCGTATGTCGCATGGCGCCTCAAGACAAGCAATCCAAGCTAAGTCCGATCGAAGTGGGTTAAAGGCGATTCTTGACTTAGGCAAATTTCAGCTAAGTCGGTGGCTTGTCGCGAGGGTGCCTCACCACTTAGGCAATTCTTGCTAAGCGCGTGACATCGTGGTATCGAGCAGTGCAAGCATTTGAGCAAGCAAGCGGCGAAGGAATTTCGTAATCTCGCCATGGCGAAGCAGCGTGGTGAATCGAAAGCAGACGGGCAAGCGGAATGTTGCCCCAGCGGCTCAGAGGGCTGCATGTGCAAACTCGCTCACGTCGCAGAGCCGCTCATGAGGAGCGGGGCAATGAGCATGAGGAGCGAGAAGCGGCCGCTCGCCACGAAGCGGAGGAGGCGCAACTGCGCGCCAACCGGAAGAAAGACCCATGAGAAAGGGTCATAGCGGTGGAAACCCGCATGGATGTCCTCAAGCGAGCTTGGATGAACTCTACCAAGGCCAAAATAGGCTTCTTGGCGAGAGCTCGCAAGAAGAAGTGAATCCAGGATCGACAAGGTTGAAGCCTTAGTCGACCGATCGCTTGATGACACAAAGGACTCGTGCAACACTTGCAGAAATGGTGACGGAACTCACTTCCAAAGTGGCAATGCTCACAAGGCGTTGAATGCGGCGAGGCAAACACCGCGTTGCGCCAACACAAAGCTTCAGGGCACCGACCCACTTTGTTATGGGGTGCTAGAGACGAAGGAGCTTGAGAATTTCTGTTTGATATGGAGCAAGTATTTTCGAGCCACGAGGCCGGACTCGAGGACACCAAAGTTTCGATAAGCGACAATGTATCCGAACGGTGATGCAAAGCTTTGGTGGAGAACCCGTTGGGAAGAGATTCAAGAAGGTCGGTGTCGAGTGGACACACGTGGACGACTTCAAGCGGGAGTTGAGAACTCAATTCCTACCCGAGAACACGGAGTTCGCCGCAAGGAGGAAGTTGAGGCAACTCCATCAAACGACTTCATTCGGGACTATGTGAAGCAATTTTCGCTCTAATGTTGGACATTCAAGATATGTCTCGAAAAAGATAAGTCGTTTCGGCTTTCTTGATGGCCTGAAGCCATGGGCTCAACAGAACTTCATCGACGGAATGTCACCGATTTGGGGCGGAGCAATTGCAGTGCAGAAAGGCTTACCGACTTTGCTTCTTGAGAGGACCCGAGGAAGAAGAAGCGATCCACGGAAATCACTAACCAAGGCACCCTCCTAGAACGAACCTAGGGGTGACCAAAAGAAGAAGGGTTTCCATAAGGGGCCGAACTCAAAGCGGCGGGACCTCAAAACCTTGAAATGTTTCTTGTGTGGAGGACCACACAAGTGTATGGACTCGCCGCCCGCAAAAACAGCACTCAATGCCTTGTCTGGCTTCCATCAAAACTCCTAAGCCAGAGGGCAAGGCAAGGATCGCCCTCGTTCGAGTAGCTCGAATCGGGCAAATGACGATTAAAAGTCGCAAGGACCCCGAATGGGTGCGATGCGTTCTTGAATGCCAAGGGTCAAGTGGGGAGAACCGAAGCCAAAGCAACAAAAGCAGGAGCAAATGAGTTAATGTACGTAAACATTAGACTCAATGGCCAAACCACCCGAGCAATGGTGGACACAAAAGTGCTACCCACAACTTCATCGCCGACCAGTGAAGCAAAGCGGCTTAGGTTAATCTTAGAGAAGAACCCAAGTCGGATGAAGGCGGTTAACTTTGAGGCTAAGCGAATCTGCAGGTTAGAAAGGAGTCTCCATCAAGATCGGATCATGGAGTGGGCACACAAACATGATGGCAAAGGTGCCCTTGGATGACTTCCAAGTGATTCTTGGAATGGAGTTCATGCATGCGGCAAAGTTGGTGCCGATGCCGTTCCTAGACTCCATTTGTCTAATGGGAAGTGACAACCCTGTGTGGTTTCGTCACTCGAAGAGGAACCCAGATCCCAGCAGCCTATCGGCGCAGAATCAAGAAGAAGGGCATACGCAAAGGAGAGTTAACCTTTGTGGCTGCGATGAAGCTTGAAGCACTCGATGGGGAGGCCCGTAAAGAACTCTTGTGGTGGCAAATGTCCCGAAGGAGTTCAAGATGTTATGCCACCGAGTTGCCGGTAAATTCGCCTCCACGAGGCGTGGATCATCTTATTGAGTGGAGCCAGGAGTGAAGCCTCGGCGAGACCACCATACCGCATGCCCCCTCCACGAGTTGGCAGAACTCGTAAAGCGATTAGATGAAGCGCTAAGCGGTGGTCTCATTCAGTAGTTCCAAAGCACCATTCGGAGCTCCGGTTCTCTTCCGGAAGAAACAAGATGGGAGTCTCGACTATGCGTCGATTATCGAGCCCCGAACAAGGTGTATTTGTGAAGAACAAATATCCCATCCTCTTATTGCGGACTTGTTCGATCACTGGGCAAAGCAATGTATTTTCGAAACTCGACCTTGGTCGGGTATTGGCAGCGGATTCTTTGAAGGTGACGCGAAGACTACCGTGTGACCGGTATGGAGCGTTTGAGTTCTTGGTGATGCCTTTCGGCTTAATCAATGCTCCACCACATTCTGTACTCTTATGAACCAACTATTCAAGGAGTATCCGGATAAGTTTGTGGTTGTCTACTTGGGACGATATCGTCGTCTTACCAACACTTGAGGAGCACATGAACACCTCCGAACAATCTTCAAAGTTCTCGGGAGAATTCATTGTTCGTAAAAAAGAGAGAAGTGCTACTTTGCTCGTAAAGAGATCTTATTCTTGGGGCATCGGATCGGCGACGGTTCCATTCAGATGGATAAAGCAAAGGTGCAATTGTTAGGTGGCAAACTCAAAGAAGGTGCCTGGCCGAGATCCTTCCTTGGTTTGTGAACTACTATCGACGCTTACATCGGGTATTCAAGCGTGCGACTCACTAACGAGTTCTTGAAGAAAGAGCAGCCTTGGAGATGGTCCGACAAATGAGGCGGCATTCCAAGACCTAAAGGCTGCCATTCGGAAGAACCAAAGTGCTCAAATTGCCGGACTATGGGAAGCCCTTGAAGTCCATACAGATGCTTGAGACTTCGCTTATCGGGGAGTACTTATGCGGAGGGCCATCCGGTGGCCTATAAAGCCGAAAACTCAACGAGACCGAAGCGGCGGTATCTCGTGCACGAAGGAGATGACGGCGGTGATCCATTCGCTTGCATGAGTGTGGCGACACTACCTTCTCGGATCGCGATTTGTACCGAGGGATGACAACATCGCTTTGAGTTACTTTCGGACTCAAAAGAAACTCTCCCAAAGCAAGCACGATGGCGAGGACTTCTGGCGGAATTTGACATGGCAATGGAGTACAAGCCCGGAAGAGCAAATGTAAGGCGATGCCTTGAGTCGAAAAGTGGAGGCCGTGAATGCGATGCAACTAGAGGCGAGGAGGCCAAACAAGTCGATTCTTGCAATCCAACTTCCTTTCTCGAATCAAGGATGGATCGTGTAGTGATCCCAAGCAAGTAACCTTGATGCAATTAATCCAAGAAGGCAAGGCACGATGATTTTGGGTCCGGGAGGGACTCGTCACACCAAAGGGAATAGAGTTTATGTTCCTCGGGCGGATAATCGAGGCGTGAACTTTTGAAGGAGTGTCATGATTCCCTTTCGGGGCGGGACATCCGGTATTCATCGAACATTGGCTCTCATGGAGAGGGCCTTCTATTGGCCAAAAATGGGGACAGATGTGGAGGAATATGTTCGGACGTGCCTAACTTGTCAACAAGACAAAGTGGAGCACAGGAAGCCGGTGGGACTTTTAGAGCCGTTACTGTACGGAAAGGCCGTGGGAGAGCATTTTCTCGGACTTCATATCTAGCTTGCCGATAGTAGGGGACTCGGATCGATACTTGTGGTGGTCGACCGATTTTCAAAGTATCTGACCTTCATTGCCGCACCCTACACCGCTTTGCGAGAGGAAGCGGCGAAGCTAATGATGAAGAATGTGGTGAAGTATTGGGGTGTCCCGCACAACATTATAAGTGATCGAGATGCTCGGTTTCCGGGGACGATTCGGACCGAGTTGTTCAAATTATGGGATCGAAGCTATACTTCTCCACAAGCCTCCACCCCAGACGATGGTGGTCGGCCCGAAAGAATAAACTCGCTCCTCGAGCAATACCTTCGGCACTACGTGAGTGCCAACCAACGAGATTAGGTGAAGTTGTTGGACATAGCCCAATTCTCCCTACAACTGGCAGCGTGAGCTCGATCCAACAAGAGCCCCTTTGAGATCATCACCGGACAACGACCATCAACTCCTCACACTTTGGCTATTGGATATACAGGAGTAGTCCGTCCGCGTATCACTTGGCCAAAGAATGGCATCGAAATGCAGATATTGCGCGGGCCTACTTGGAGAAGCGGCCAGGAAGATGAAGAAGTGGGCGGACTTGGGAAGGCGACCCAGGAATACAAAGTCGGTGATTTGGTGTTGGTGAAGCTCAACCAAAGCATCACTCCAATTCTTTAGAAACAAGGTGCATAAAGGATTGGTGCGCAAGTACGATGGCCCCTTCCCAATCATCGAGTAGGGTGGGCAATGTTTCCTACAAGTTGCAATCGCTGGCGTGGCTCAAGATTCATAATGTTTTCCATGCCCAACTTGAAAGCCTACCACTCCGATCGCAAGATGCTTCTCGAGGCGTTTCAACTCGTCAACCTCCCACCGAGCTTCCTACGAAGCGAGTTGAAACAATTTTAGCAGATCGCGGACAACGCTACCCAATGGAGTGGCAGATTGAATACTTGGTGAAGTGGCGGAAACTTCCCAAAACCGAAGCCGGTTGGGAGCCGAAGACACCCTCCGACATGAAAAGCGACTATCAAAGCCTACTAAAGAGTGTCAACGAGGCGTCGGCGACTTAAGTGGGGGGGAGAATGTCACGAGCGGTCGTCGCACACCGCAAAGCAACCGTTCGCTCAACGCCCGTCGTCGCTTGCCCATGCTTGTACATACCCTTGGCACTGTTTTGCCATGTTTTGGTGTGTTTTTCCTTGTAAAACTACAGAAACAGCAATGCAGCAAGCAGCGAAACGATCGCTTCACGCATCCGCCCGAAATCCAAAAACAACTCCGTTTTGTGTGCGCGGGCTGATTTTGCAGCGCGGCCATGGAAATTTTGTCACCATCTCACCCTTGAACCACCCGGTGGCACATGGTGGATGGGGCCGGTATGTTGTCGGGCGTTGAACATTTTCACAAGTTTGCACGCGTCACTTGGCGGAAACTTGCCTCGCGCCCGCACTTGGGAGTAGTTGTTTGCGGACTTGCATTTGCTCATTCACCCCTCTAAAGTCCTTGTTTTCCTCCTCTCTTTCTCTACTTTCTTGCACACCAAGTGCTCGCTCAAGTGCTTGTAAAGCTTCCCTCTTCGCGAGACGTCGGGACTTGTCCGCCGCTCGTTCCAACAACTAATCAACTTCTCTTTTTACAGTCCTACGGGACTGCACGAGGTTGCGATTCGGTGACCCTTTTTGACGCGCGTATGTCGCAGGCGCCTCAAGACTTAGGCAATCCAAGCTAAGTCCGATCGAAGTGGGGTAAAGGCGATTCTTGACTTAGGCAAATTTCAGCTAAGTCGGTGGCTTGCCATGAGGGTGCCTCACCACTTAGGCAATTCTTGCTAAGTGCGTGACAGAGCGGTACATTTTGATATATCGCCTATATATATATATATATATATATATATATATATATATATATATGTATGCTTGATTTCCCCGTGCGAAGGGAGAGGTGTCGTCGCCTCGGTATATATAAAAAAAACAAAAAAAAGACCGAACGGGTGGGGAACGCTCGGTTTCCCCGCGCGGAGGGAAAGGTGACGTCACATTGGTTTCCCCATGCAAAAAAAGTGATGTCACCTCGGTTTCCTAGTGCAAAAAAAGTGACGTCACCTCAGTTTCCCTGTGCAAAAAAAAAAAAAAAAAAAGTGACGTCACCTCGGTTTGCTCATGCAAAAACATAGGGAAAGGCACCAAGGGGCGACGTTGCTCGGTTTTCCTTGCGCGACAAAAAAAAAGGCATCGCCTCGCTTGGTTTCTTCTGCTGGGGAGAAGAAATCGCTTCCCCCCGCGACGTGGTCGAGGCTTCGTTGCCACGTCGGATCTCCAGTTTCTTCTTTCTTTTCCCTCTTCTTTCTTCTTCGTCACCGACCTCTTTCTTCCCCCTCACTGATTGATGCTACCACCGGTAGCAGACGGTCCGTGTATCGGTCTGCTAATGGACCGGTACGTACCATCCGGTATGGGTGGTATTATTCAAAATTAAAATCCTTGCCTCTAGTATAGCAACTACTGTCACTAACATAAACCCAATGGGTGTCAGTCTTACAGTAAATAATGCGACTATGGAGATGTTGCTTAAAAGGAACATTACAAAAATGTCTAAGTGGAAATTCACATGATATTAACTGTGTAAAAATGAGTCGGACCTTTTAGATATAAACCCAAATCGACACAAATTCATACAGGCCCTAAAAACCCAATATGATGGTCCCTTCCTACTGAAAATGCTTGAAGGTGCTATTTTACATGTAGTCTGCTGGTTATTAAATTACCATAGTTATTAAGGTGGCTGCTATTTTAGGACAGTGCTAATGCCTACCGGTTACCTACCACTTCTGGCAAAATGTGCAAACAAATTTTAGTTGCTTAAATTCTGGAGAGAGCTTGAACTTGTTAGGTGCTTGAACAATTGTGCTTAGGTGTAAAAAAATGGGTGGTTTGTGGAAGTAGCATTAATAGGGTTTTCTTTCAATTAAAAACAATGGCACAAATAAAATTCGGCTTTTCAAGGTGTGATGATCATGAGGTTGCCAGGGGACATATGGATGAACACGTGCCCAACCTCCTTATCCTGACTGACTTCGTAGACTTCACTACCATCTTCATTGATTGTCTTTAATAAAACTGGATAATACTTTTTTAGGAAATGATAACCCTCTACCCTGTTAGAGTGCAGTCTCTCTGAGGGAAGCTGCCATTGTTTTATTCCTTGATCTGAGCCTTCAAATTCATGGTATTTTCTAGTGAAGTACAAGCATTGCCTCTCGTTAAGACTCAAAATGCCATTCAGTTTACATTGCATTTAAAGTAGATGACTTTTCTCACTGATTATGAAAATGGCCATATCCGTGATCTTTTTTTGAATTGGTCCTAAGCTGTTAGTAAAACCTTCCTGTGCCGGATCTATGATTGTTGGTTCTATGTTTGATCATTACTCTGAATATAGAATGAGGAGTTTGCATAATGCACTGATCCAACTTTCTTATGTTTGATTATGTTGTCATATTTTGTAATGCTTGATTGGTGACTTGGTTATTCATATTTTCTTTCATCTTACTGTTGCTGGTACAATAGTTGTTGCCATGTAGAGGAAGACTGTCTTTAGTATCATGGTACTGCCCTGTTGTAGGAGAACAACTTGCAATAACCATTTTTTTCCTTGCTTAATGATGCTTGGGCATTTTTTTTCCTTTCTTAATGATGCTCTGGTTAGGCTCAGGCACATGTTATATATGGAAGCACTCGATAATTTCTTTAGTATCATGTTGCTGCCCTGTTGTGCGAGAACAACTTTTAATAACCTTTTTTTCCCTTGCTTAACGATGCTAGGGTATTTTTTCCTTTCTTAATGATGATAGGATTAGGCTCAGGCACACGTTATATATGGAAGTGCTCTATAACTTCTTGGTACTGTTAGTGATGTTACAAATGACTTTTCAGGCTTCTGTGTGGATTAGGTTTATCTTGGTTTGGAAGTTCTAAATTACATTCTAGTTTGGTTTTGTATTTATTTATTTAAACAGGTAATGTACTGTAGTCTGACCAGATATTATATTGTAGCTGGAAACTTGTTTTCAAATTGGTGTCTGATCCTCTAAGCCTGATTGCTTCTCATTTTGGACCAAATTGTTTCCAGGAATGAGTTTTTATGAGTGTTGTGTAGTAATGGGTGACAATCACGTTATAGAATATTAGAATGTAACTGCTAGATATGAGTTGTTACCTCATGTACATCTTTGGTTCTGTTTCATAGGAAGGCTTTCATTCAATGCCTTATGGAGGAAAGTGCTGGTTAAAGCTGCTAATCGTGTAGATATGATAGATATTGTAAATGCATGGTATCCAAGTTTGGAACCACTTATCCCGAAGCTTATTGGTAGGCTATTTTCTATATTCGATTTATTTGTGCCTGCTGAGTGGACTTCTGTTAAATGCTTCTAATGCTGCAGATACTTATGAAATAGCATGCTCTCTTGCTTCCTCCCAATTGGGGGCAACCCAGGGTGGTGGGGTTGATTCATCTTGTGCTTTAACTAGGTTTTCATTAAGGTAATTAGTCTCTCTGGCTTTCTGAAAAACAATACCTTGTCATTCCTGGTAACTCATTTTTTCTGCCGACTTTGTTAGGGATCTTTTGAAATGGTGCAAGAGACTCTCAGATTTGGATATTAAGATCACCATCTCTAATTTTGGATTGCTAAGTACTGATTGTCAAGATATATATCAAGAGGTATTCTTTTCTTTGTTTATACATTTTTTATAAGATATGAACTTTTGAAAGTTATGTTGGATGTTCTGCGTGGTCTAGGCTGTCGATATTTTTGCTGCTTATCTCCCTTGTTCACAAAAAAGGCTGTTGATGATGAGAGAAATTGCCAAGATTTGGGGTGTTCCTCTACCGGAGGTGGAAAATGTTTATCCTCCTAACAAGCCCACCATTCAGGTTTATCTTATTCGGCACTTACTGTTTTTCTGTTTCATGGCTTGTTGTCCTGCTTATAATCAATGGTTCATTGCAGAGTGGACGGTTGGGTCTACGAGTTGGAAGAGTTGTTCTCCCATTCACTCAGATTACAGTTTGTTCAATAACTCGAAATATATCTATCTAATATATGTTTTTGGTTTTATATCTGATACTGTTTTTTTTATTGTCCAGAACTTCCATCCAAGTCGACCTTTTGTTGGTATTCACAGTATCTTGCATGTTCTTGAGAGGGTTGCTTGTTCTGTTAAGCACAATCAACCTGTTCTTCTAGTTGGAGAAACTGGTACTGGGAAGACAACAGTTGTGCAGAATCTGGCAATGAGACTTGGACAACCACTCACTGTGTTGGTCTGGGAAAAAAAAGATGATCTGCCATTTCTATTAAGTTTTTTATCATTAGTATTAGCTAGTAATTCTTATACAAAAATATTTCTTGGTGCAGAATTTGAGCCAGCAAAGTGATGTTGCTGATCTTTTGGGGGGGTATAAGCCCGCTGATGCCCGCTCAATATGCATTCCCCTTTACCAAGATTTCAAGGAATTGTTTTGCAGAACCTTCTCCGAGAAGGTCTTGACCACTTATCTTAATTTAGTTCTATCAATTAACAACTGTAAAACTGATGAATCTGTAATTTATTGAATAGGATAATGAAGCCCTTCTTCGCCATTATGAAATATATGCTGTGCAAAGGAATTGGAAAAAACTACTGCATGCATGTCAAAAATCAGTTGAGTTTGTCCAGAAGTGTGCTGGTAAGGAGGCCACAATAACTTCTGGCTCAAAGAGGAAGAGGCCTTTATGTGAAAATGTTCTGCATGAGTGGGAATCTTTTTCTTCAAAACTTGATGCTGCACGTAAGCAGATTGGCACTTCTGCAGGGGTCTCATTTAAATTTGTGGAGGGAGCTTTCATAACTGCTCTAAGGAATGGTTATTGGATTTTACTTGATGAGGTCAATCTTGCTCCTCCGGAAACGCTACAGAGAATTAGTAGTGTTTTAGATAGTGAGAATGGTACCCTTTGTCTGTCCGAAAGGGGTGATATTGATCATGTAGAACGCCATCCATCCTTCCGCTTGTTTGCTTGCATGAATCCTGCAACGGATGCCGGAAAACGAGAATTGCCATATTTTTTCAGAAGCAGGTTTACTGAATATTTTGTAGATGATGTATTGGACGATGATGATCTGACTCTATTTGTTACTCAATATATGGATGATGATAACACCGACAGAGAATTGTCTAAAAGAATTGTTAACTTTTACACAGCAGCCAAACGAGAATCAGAAGAGAGGTTGCAGGATGGGGCTAACCAGAAGCCACAGTTCAGTTTGAGGTCTCTCGCTCGTGCACTGGAATATGCTAAAATGGCAAGGAAAAGCTTTGGCTTCCAGAAAGCTCTTTATGATGGGTTTTGCATGTTTTTTCTTACTTTATTAGATGGCCCCAGTGCGAAAATTATGCATAAAATGATAGTTTCTTGCATCTTGGGAGGAACTATACCAAAAAATATTCCTTTTGATGATTATTTCACCGACAGATCGAAATGTCAAGATGTGCCAGATTCGGGTGGTTTTTTGGAGGATTATATCCTTACTAAAAGTGTCAAAGAAAATCTTAGTAACCTAGCACGTGCAGTTTATATTAAAAGATACCCAGTTCTTCTGCAGGGCCCAACTTCTAGTGGGAAAACTAGTCTTGTGCATTATCTTGCTTCAGTTTCTGGTCATGAATTTGTACGAATCAACAATCATGAGCATACTGATCTACAGGAGTATTTTGGCACTTATATAACTGATTCCCAGGGAAAACTTCAATTCCAAGAAGGTGTCTTAGTAAAAGCTGTGCGTCATGGACACTGGATTGTTTTGGATGAACTAAATCTTGCTCCATCAGATGTGTTGGAAGCCTTAAACCGGCTACTGGATGACAACAGAGAAATATTTGTACCTGAACTGCAAGAAACAATTCCTGCACATCCTAATTTCATGCTTTTTGCAACCCAAAATCCACCTACATTATATGGGGGGCGAAAAATGCTGTCTCGAGCATTTCGCAATCGGTTTTTGGAAATACATGTTGATGAAATTCCTGATGATGAACTAACTAAGATTTTGGAGTTGAGGTGTAAGATTCCTGCAAGCTATGCTTCAAAAATGGTTGAAGTTATGAAGGACTTGCAGTTGCATCGGCAACACAGCAAAGTTTTTGCTGGAAAGCATGGTTTTATTACACCACGTGATTTGTTTCGATGGGCAAATCGGTTTAGGATGTTTGGAAGAACGTATGAGGATTTGGCAAAAGATGGGTATCTTCTTCTTGCTGAAAGACTGAGGGATGAAAATGAAAAGAACGTGGTACGAGAGACGTTGGAGCGTCATCTTCGTGTGCGAATGATAATGGATAAGTTGTACAGTGTATGTCTATGCTTTTCCTATATTCTGTTCTTAAATAAATGCATTTTGTTTTAGATTTTGGCTCACTGATTAGTGCTAGTTTGATTCTATTTTGTTGTGTTTAGTTTTATAAACATCCCATTGATTTTCTCTCCCTATGGTGAAATGTAACCTCTTCTTGTGAACTCCTACATAACAGGAGGCTGGTGCGTAAGCATAGCCAATCTTAGTTTATACCAGTAACTGCCTCTTTCTTATTACTCATTGTATGAGGTAACCTATTATCATAAAGATCTGGCAGATGATTTTTCCTTTTGTAATCCATAACAATCTTTGCATGTTCTTACAACACACCTTTTTTTCAACTTTGATCACATTGTGGTTTCGTTGAAAGCAAAATGTTGGATACTATCATTTTTTATTGTTCATCTGGAAGGATAATTTGCGTTGGGCTGTTTCTTCTTGCTATATCTTTGTATATAGCGATTGGTTTGTTTTACATTGAATATATTTCGTTGAGAACTTTGAAGCTGGACATGCAGAAGGCATGCCAAGGAACACAGACTCAATTAAACTTCTTATTTTTAATTCTTAACTTGAGAAATTTCTTGCTTTTTTGTTCATCTATGTGCTGATAGACAATGTTGACCTTTTTATGGGGGTAATAGGAAGAAGAGCAAGATGAAACTTCTTATGTGTTATCTGAAAACCCAGGAGTAAAGGAAAGCTTTGGAAGGTGGCTCATTAATTTCTTTAATTTCTTATTTGTTGCAATCATTTTTTATTCTTGGGATTTTATACTTATACATTGTTTCTGCTGTTGCAGTATCACATGGACTAACAGTATGCAGAGGTTGTTCTTTCTTGTTGAGCGCTGCTACAGATTGCGTGAGCCTGTTCTTCTTATTGGCGAAACTGGTGGTGGGAAGACAACTGTATGCCAATTGCTAAGTGTTTTTCTAAAGGCGAAGTTGCATATCTTAAATTGCCATCAGTATACTGAGACTGCTGACTTCATTGGGGTGGGCTTGACTTCTCTCTTACCTTTCCTATTTCTCTGTGTGCATGTGTTCTTCCATGCATGTTACAAGGGACAGTAATTTATCATTTATGCAATTGTTGTGTGACAATTCCTTTTGTTTGACGTGTTTTTTACTGTCAGGGATTCTATCCTGTACGAAATCGTTCACAATTGGCCAATCAATTCAAACAACTGATTGAGCAGATCAAAACATCCAAATTCTTTTGCTTCTTTCCCAGAGATGTTGTATGAATTTTCATATACTTAACTTTGTGTCTTAATTTTCTATGAACCTTTATTACTGATGGCTTCTTCTTGCTGATGCATTATACTTGTCATGCAGGAACTGTCATCTGACATTTCACAAGCTTCTCTGACTATAAACGTTCTGAATGACGTAAAGACAACCTTGCATGCAGCTATTGCTCCACAAGATCTTGATGTGTTTGAGCAGTTGAAATTGGGTCTAATGCAGCTCCATCAGAAGTGGCAGACCATATTCCTTTGGCAGGATGGACCCCTTGTGCAAGCAATGAAGGATGGAGATCTATTTCTAGTGGACGAGATATCCTTAGCTGATGACAGTGTTCTTGAACGTTTGAATAGTATCTTAGAACCTGAAAGGAAACTGGTAGGTTTATCTCATAGGAGATGCCTTATTTGTGCTATTTGTATTAACAGAAGTTGGCTTTTGAGAGATCTTTGAATCCAAGAAACCTGAAAGGAATCTGGTTGATTATAGTATGTGGATATCTTTGAATGAATTAAAACAAATTTAAATGGAAGTTATGGGCAAAAGTTTATTGGATAGAAGTAGTATCCTGATATGAGTTTGTGTTATTCAAAGAACTTGGAAATGAAGTGACCAGTTTATTGGATATTCACCTACTTTCCAAGTCTATTAATCTAGTTTTGACTTTTGAGTATGAAGTATCTCCAGTCTCTGATGCACAAGAATGTGGAATCATGGAAGTGAGGTTTGTGAAAACCTGCTTTTTTGGAGAATGTTTGATCTTGTCGGACTGCTTACCAGTTTGCAAAATACCCTACGGTACTGAAACATATACACTTTATTTATTGACAATATATCAGGATATACAGCATCACCCCAAGAGTGGAACATCAATTTGTTCCCAAGATTTTATTCTTTCATTAGTAAATACTTATCTTTCTTATATCATGTTTGGACAAATGTGATAAAAGGCCTTGTTCAAGTTTGTAGGTAAACTGATCATTTGTGATTAGGTTTATTTATAAGTGAAGCTTATTGACTTTAACTTGTTGACCTGATAGTGAAATCTTAGCCTTTTCCTTTATTGCAACTAACATTTCTTGTTTAGGATGGTTCTTTTTTTATTAAATGAACCTTTGTATGATACCCTTGTCAGAAGCTGGTTTGTTCTTCTGCATATTCTGCTGCAAATTGGACAGTTGTCTTTCAATTTGGGCAATTGATTGGGCACCTTTCTTTTGAGGGATCTCTAGGACTTGCATGCACTCTTACTGGCACTTGCATGCCTGGTACTCGGTTGTATTCTATATTTCCAGTATTTCCTTTTTTTTGTTCTACTTATCTGAGTCTTGTGTTCTTCTCAAATATCTGCTGTTTGGTATTTGCGAAAATGTGGCCAGAAGCTATTTTGATGGACATGATGGTTTATGGTTCTTGTTTGTCTTTGATGTCAATACAACAATCAGAGCAGAAGTAGTACTAAAATTGAATGTTCTGGGGCCTATGTTGTTCTTATTATCGGCTCTTTCCTTTTTCTTCTTGACACTCGACTCTTTCTTCATTCTTGCAACTCTGATTAGGTTTTGTCCTTATCTCCTTACCTTGAACATTAGATTCCCTTTGCTTTCTTTGTGGTTACAACTGTTCAACTATTTCCACATTGCAATAATAAAATGCAGAGCATAAAAAAGACATGCACCATGTTGACTTGCCAGTTGTATGCTTACTTATATTTATATATGCTGACTTAATGCTGAACTTTGTGTCATAACGAATGTGACATTTGGAATTACACTTCTTATTGCCACAGTTACCTTCAAAATGCCTACTTGGGCCTATCATGCCTGCCTTCGGCATTGAGTTGATATTTATATAAGTATCCTACTATTCACTGACCAAACATCACTGACCTGATCTTTTGAAATTTATTTTAGTTAACACTCTTAGTACTTCAACACCCCAGCTTACCTCATTAAAGATGTTATCTGTTGTTTCTACTTTCTACATCATTTTCTCTATGTGAATTCTTGTTTGTGGTGCTAACTTTTTTCACATGAATTTTTTCAATTTTGCTCATCTCCGTTTCTTGATAAACTTTGTTCCTGTGTATTTGTTGGAATAAATTCTACACTTGAATTAATGGGACGAACTTTAGGAGGGTTTTAGGCCAGATTATATCAAGAGAAACTTGAGGGTTTTATTAAAATTAATGGACAATCATGCCCTTTTGTAGTGAAGTTGTGTTAAAGTTTTTAGAGGGAAAGAATGATTTAAATATTTTCATAAACAGAATTTGGATGATTAAATTGGAAGGGGGTTTCAAATTTCAAATGTGTTATGTGATTGTTGTGAACCCGTGGATTAAATTGAAAAATATAATTGTAAGATTGATGATGCTTTATAGATCTGATGACTGGGTAGCTAGGAACAACATATATTTCAGTACATGGATGTTGAGAGAGATGTGTATTGCTAGAATGAGTATGAGGAATGCCTACATTGTACAGAAATTAGGGATACTATTTTATTATTGAAAATAAAAATTTCGAAAATAATCTAAGATAGTATTTAGATGTTCAATGGAGACCTATACATGGTGAATAAGGCATGTAAGTTAGGGTTACTGCTTCTAGAAGTAAAACAAGACATGATATTTACCTGAAGGCCTTTCATGTAAGTTGTAACTACAGGCTATGGCGATATATTTCCCATCAGATCTTCTCAAATACTTTCATTTGTGACCATCTTTTTCTATTCTTCCTCGATTACTTAATAGAGTTCTATTGTTCATCTTATTGTTCATGAAATGTTGTTCATTTCAGGTATGAGTGATTGTAATTCATATTAAATAACTGACTTAGTTGTTATACTTTTTGCTGCATTTTATTGTAATTCTTTCAGGGAGAAATAGGTAATGTTGATCATTGCAAATACTTCCATATATTTTGTGTTTTTCTCATCCAATTTATTATATTTCATGCTTTGCAATCTCGTCTTGATAGTATTTCATTTTGGCTAGAACACCTCCTGAATGTCTCTTGCGTCGTAGAATTGCAGTAGTGGTGTACAGATACTGCTGCTTATTTGCAATTTTGCATGATATGTCTAATACTATAATTAGGATAATTTTTGGTGTAAACTCTCTGTATGGAACTTGATGTATCTGTATGTAAAAGCTGCAAGTAATTCTTTGCTTACATCATATTGCATTATTCATCTATGGCCTAGTGTTGTCTCTTCCTACTTCAACAAACATAACTAGGTAAATATAAGTTGGTGTTTTTGACCTGGTACTAGGTGTCATCATCTTTGAAATCATTTTATGGGTGAAAATGGTTAAATCAGCAGAATGTAGTACTTTAATTTGGGTCCCTGCATGTTTTTATAATCTAATTACGTATTTGAGATCTTGGTTCCAAAACTTATTTGGTTTATATATATCCTTGTAGACATTGGCTGAGAAAGGTGGTGCTATTCTTGAGCGGATAACGGCACATCCAAACTTCTTCCTTCTTGCGACGATGAATCCTGGTGGTGATTATGGGAAGAAGGAACTATCACCAGCACTACGAAACCGTTTTACTGAGATATGGGTTCCTCCTGTGTGTGATATAGAAGAGCTTACAAGTATTGCTGTAGAGAGGTATATTCTCCTTGCTCCCTATGATAATTTCTGATTCTGATGATCCTGTTTCCAGTTACCTTATTTTGTGCTATTCTTTAGTGACAATAGAGATGACATTTTGTTTTTTTTTTACTTTCGTGCAGATTCATTAAGCCAGATTTGTCGTGCTTTGCCAATTATATGCTAAGATTCTGGGAGGTACATAGCAACTTCTATGTCTTGATTTGCGGAATCAGCTGTTTGTTAGATTTGACAAGCTATTCTCAAGTCATTATGCATATGTGGCTGACAGTGTAATTGTACATATATGCTTGGCTTTGGATTTTGTGACCTAATGCATTTCCTCTTTGACCATATACATATCAGGGCAATTTGGCACTTATATATTGTTATGTTCTTAAAACTCACACATTTTAACCATTAACATTGATAGTTAATCAACATCAAAGGATTAGTTGGCATGCTGCTGGTTGGTAAAATATTTATATACAGTTCTACCTCATGCTATATTGATTACAGTTTTAATCATTTGGTCTGAAGACATTGTCATCAAAGGAGGGATTTGAAATTTTTGTTGACATTGGGCAAATACAACACTATGTAAGAGATTCCTTCTCTTATTCTCTAGGAACTCATTTACTTTTTCTTTTGAGACTACTGCCTCTGCCCTTCGTTTGGAAAATGGTGGTGCCCCCTTTTATGAGTATGAAGTTGATGGTATCAAACAGATCTCTTGCTTTCCTTCTCATCCTGAGTTATAGTTGGTTATTAAAGTACCTTGAAGGTCTGGATCTCAATAAGCTTGACAGCAACTTTCCATTTTCTTAAAATTTTCCACAATAGCTTCTTTTATCTGAGGGCTTTGTTTTTTGTTGTATATTTGCCTTAACCACTTCTCTGATTGATTCCAAAGTTTATGCTCCACATACCATGGTTCCTTATTTTCTTTGGAGATGTATTGACATACACTTGCCCATGCAATGTGTCGATTGTTGCTCCCTCATATTTTTTGACATTTTCTTTTTGCATTAAGTTAGGATGACATGTCTCATTTGGATGAGATTTGATTGGATTGCAAGTTGATTGTGAACTTTCCTATCATGTGTCCCGAGGAAAGACTCTTTTATTGAGGCAAAAATCTTTTCTAGCTATAATTGTTAGGCAATGGTGGCTTTTAATCATAAAATTAAACAGAGATTATTCTTGTTTGTCTCATCTTTTTAACATGTGGGGCTTGATGTTTGTTACTGAATTATTGATGAACCAGTAAGTTGATCCCTAATGTTCCAATCTTTCTTTTTTGTCCAGAAAAACCTTATTCGGTTGCTTTGCTTTTATTTGGATCATGCTATATTTCATATTTGATCTAATACCTGATTTTTTTTTGTCACTGAGATCAGTGGTTGAACAAGTTGCGAATTGGCAGAACTCTTACAGTGAGAGATCTATTATCATGGGTTTCTTTTGTGAATGTTGCTGAGCAAAATCTTGGACCGATATATGCTTTTCTCCATGGAATATTTCTCGTTTTACTTGATGGGCTAAGTTTGGGTACTTTGCCTTTTTCTCTCTTAATATAATTGTATTATACCTGCAAATGCTTAGAGTTTGAATGCCTTTTACTACTATGTTAGGTTATGCATGCTTTCCTTTTATGTCTTGTTTTTTCAACTCGATATAAGGATCTAGCAAATATAGAACATGTGGCTTGAGACATCAAAGTACGGAAGGAGTTCCATTTCATAAAATTGACCATACTGATAGGTTCCCTATTGATATGCACTCAGTTTTGGTTGTAACTTTTGAATTAACTAACTAGTTTATTCTTGATAAGTTATGGAGCCCAAGGTTCGTAATTTCGTATCGTACAGGCTTTTCGAGCTTTGCTCGGTACGGTACGGCATGGGTGTAACGAGCAGTACGCTAGGGTGTATTGTTTGTATTATATATATATATATATAATTAAAAAAAGGAAGCGTACGTTGCCTCGGCGACGTCGCCTCGTTTTTTTCTTGTCGCGTTAGACGAGGAGAAGACCTCCTCATCTACGACGTTTGGCGAAGGCGTCGAAGGCTGCAGACGCCTCCGTCCTTCGGCGAAGAACGAGGTGAAGAAGAAGCTGAGCCACCGCCTCTCCGTTACCTTCTAGATCGGGATCGTTGAGGGAGGGCGACGTCGGATTGGGAAGCGTCGAGGTTCTCTCGATTCTCTCTCATCTTTGAGCGCCTTCTCCCTCATCTCCCTTTTCTTCTTCCCTTATCGTAGCTAGGCTGATACTGCCCGATAGTGGGCGGTCCGTATACCTGTTTGTTGGCAGATCGCTACGTACCGCTCGGTACGGGTGGTATTATTCAAAATTAAAATCCTTGAGCAACGTTCGTAATTTCATATTGTACCAACATATCGAGTTTTGCTCGGTACGATACGGTTTGGGCATATCGAGCGGTATGCTAGGGTGTACCACTCAATGAATATATATATATATATATGAAGGGGAGGCGTACGCTACCTCAGCGGTGTCGCCTCCTTTTCTTCTCGTCGCGTTAGACAAGGAGAAGAACGCACTCTTCTCCTCATCTGCGGCGTTCGACGAAGTTCATAAGGTGTCGAAGGCTGCAGACATCTCTAGCCTTTGGAGAAGAATGCGACGAAGGCCACAGGTGTTTCCTGCCTTCGGCGAAGAAGAAACCAAGCCGTCGCCTCTCTGCTACCTCCTGGATCGGGATCGTCGACGGATGGTGGCGCTGGATCAGGAAGCGTTGAGGTTTTCCCGATTCTCCCTCCTCTTCTCTCTCTTCTTCGAGCGCCTTTTTCCTCTTCTCCCTCAACGTTTCTTCTTCCCTCATCGCAGCTAGGTCGCAGCTAGGCTAATACCGTCCGGTAGCGGGCGGTATCATTCGAAATTAAAATCCTTGGTTGACTGAATGCTATTTGTTGCATTGGAGACATTATGAACATTCAATTTCTATGAGGGGTTTAAAAGAAATGAAAATAGAAAAAAAACTTGTTTCAGTTTAATTCATGATGCTTAGATTTGGGATTCAAAGATTGTGATATATCAGCCGGTTTACCTGATTATGATGTGAACAGGGCCTTAGGTGTTATGGACTCTGTATGCCAGTATACCTGTAAAAACAACAAACCTGTACATTGCAGCTTGGCTTGTATTGTATACCGTACCTCACTTTTTTTATGCTTATTATAAGGGCTAAAGCTGAGTCTGATTTGTTGGAAGTGGTGTCACACAGTAAAAGTGGTGACAAGCACAGGGTCCAGAACATAAACTAATATCCTTGGTTGACCTCTGCTTGATTGCATTTGTTTGGTTGTCTTTAGTTTAGTACAATAGGATTGTGCCAGACATTCATAATTTGGTGTCATCTGCTGTGTAAACTTTTAGGAGAACACAGATCTAAATTGTTTATAATGATACACACACACACACATATATATATATTAAATTAATGATGCTCATTCTAGTGAACTTTATTATAATGTTCTCTATTTGCTTCTCTCTTTTGAGTAGGACAAGCTCAGGACACAGCATTTGTAAGGTTTGTTTATTATAGCTTTGTTGATAGCTCATGTCAGCTGTGCATGGAATGTACATGTCTTGTTGGTCTTTAGTTTAACTTACAGATGAAGGTTCATAATTTAGATGACAGCATGTTCTTTGAACTTGGTGCTTTTCCTTGGTGGTTGATGTCATTCTCTTTGTAGGCAGGTTCTCTAATATTTATGAAGAAACTGCCCACAGATCTTGTGGTTTGTGGTTTTCGTTTTCTTATTCTTGTCTTCATGTAGCATGATATAGAAGTGGTATAGGGTAGTTGCTGACATCACTGGTTTTGGCTTTGATGCACCCAATCTAGGTTGGATGTTTGATGATTTGATCTGCCTTGCTCGCTATGATTGCTAATTAATTTCACATCGTGTTGCTATGTAGATCAATTTTATATGCCTATTCTTTATGAAATATATTTATGGATTCCATTATGTTCTGTCATGTTAGTATGCGTTGATACTGGTTGGACCACAACAAATAGGAAGAGTTAGAGAACAAGAGAGATATGAGGGGAGGAAAGCTTACACTTGAGGGTTTGTCTGATGGAGATAAAGGTGACCTTGTCATGGATGTAGGGGAAGTAAACTGGGGACTTGACAGAGGCTTATCCAGCGGCAGCAGAGGAGGACTTGGTCGAGGAATAAGAGAGGACAGCTAATTATAGATGTTTGAAGTTAAAACAAAAAAGAGGGATCCCATACATGCACCGGGCTATAGGCTTATTATCTGGTACCACTTGGTATCAATTAAATTACTGCATGGTCTTGTACGGTGCTCTTACTAAGCTCGGTTGTAGGTCAGATCTACAGAATTGCCTGGTCCACGTATTTGTTAACCATTGTACTGGAAGATACTGCTTTTTACTGACCAGTACAACTGAGATTTGGTTCCATGGATGTACCTAAGTAGTAGTCACATTTCTACTGCTTGTGAAACATTTAATGTACTAGTCTTTGCAAAAATATTGCATTCTATGTGATTGATTTTGCATTTTGATTGTTCACAGGGACAAATATTTCAAAACATGATGCCAAGCATTTGAGAGAGGACTCTTTATTGTTTCTTGTAGGAGAATTGAAGGTGAAAGTGTGACTGTTTACTGCATATATTTACATTTTGTCAATTCCATGTATAAAATATTTGTTGTATATCTTTTTAGTCCATGCATATAATCAGATGTGTTTTGGCTATGATATCGAGAATTATAGATGTACTGATGTACACTGTTGTGTAAGTTTAGTTACAATGTTTCTCATGAGAATTTTTATTTTCATCGTACCATTTGTCAACATCTATTTTCCCTACTTGCATTGGCAGGGGCTTTATGCATTGGGTCATCCCTATATACATTGATTTTAGTTATGACCATTATTCAAAATTTTATTATACCATAAAAGGTATTATTTTAGTTAGGATCATATTTTTTCGCAGAACTTTCACTGTGCTTCTGATATCCTCTTTGTTGCTTGTATACTGTTTTCTGATATTTTTAACTCTTTGTATGCTTTTTTAAAATTATTTTATAATTTAAAGCTTCATTGTTATGTAACATTTGTTGTGCAAAGTGGCTTCATATTTTAATTCTTGTTTATATGTGCTATAAAAATGTCATCTGAAGTGGTCAAATTTATTGAAAAGCCTCAATCCCACACGTTTCCTTGGTGATGTCAATGTCATGCTGCCTCTCATCCTTTTGTCATCCTTGACATTTCTATTCTTCTTTGTTAAATTATAGAAAGCTGGATCAACCATATTTTGAAACCAGGGCTTTCTCAACTGGCTAAGTTGTTTGCCCTTCACCAATGTTCAATTCTTTAGGCCGATGTTTGCCTGCTGAATTCAACATCATTATTCACATCATTCCAGTTCTTTAACATTATTGTTGGTTTTGTAGCAAATTTTGTTGGTAATTAGATAGTTATCTTTTGGTATAACAGATGGCTGATAGCACAACGGTGCTGGTTGATTCACAACATACGAAGCTGGAAAACTATGGTTGGGGTGATGATGTAAAGCAGATGAGCATTCTTACTTGCAATAACATTGATTCAAAAGAACAGTTTGGCATCAATCCATTTTACATTTCTAAAGGTAACTATAGTTGGTTTAGTTACACTTTTGGTTACAGCTTTAATATCTTCTTTGTAATGTTTTATATTGCATTTACTGCACTAGTATCTAAGTGAGGCGCCCAACTTCAGTAAAGTAAAACATCTTTCCTTTTAAGCATAGTTCTCTAGTTCACTTCCGTTTGATGCATCTTGATGCATTGTGCGACACATTACAACTAAGACCTTATATTTCAAATGGAGATAGTACTCAAGTCTCGAATCAACATCAAAAGATAAGGAGTTGGCTTGCATCATCAGCTCTTGGACTTACAAGTCCTCTCAATAATAAATCATCATGAGGACATGATGTTGAGCTGTAAAGCATCTGATCTCATACTCACACACTTCTCGCAAACTGAACATGTATTTTACTCTATCTCCATCTGCCTTGGATCAACTTGTCAAACAATACTTTTATAATGTTATTTGGACTATCTGTTGTGAACATGGAACTTTGAAATTGCTTTTCCTATGTTATGCTTTTTCTTATGCCTTCTATTCTTTTGGTGTCAAGTTTTGGTTTCTTGCTTCTTTTGGCATAATATATCTGTTCCGTGAGGTTGACTATATTTTTTATGAAACTGAACATTAAAGACCTGCCTAATATGCTCCCACTAGGTTTCATGTTCTCCAAGCTTTTATAGATCTAAAATTCAGAATGCACTCTGTTTGATTGCTCCTTGGATGCTTCTGGTCATCTTCTCGATCAACTTAATAGTAACTTTGCAATATCACTTGGTATGGTTTGGTACAAACGGTTTTTACTGCTTGCTGGTACACAGACCAGGATAAACTGGCTGTTATGATTGGTACAGCACCGTATAGTCCCTGTACCAGGTAGTTTATTTTTTTTCTTTTTATTCAGTTTTTTCATGCTTTTCCAAACTTTGGTACATACCATGGGTACACCAGTACAGTATTAATGCACAAAATTATGAACCTTGATTAATAGGTTCCATTAACACCAGTTTAATATATTTTTTTAACATCACTTGCCTTTTTTTCTGTATATGTAGCGGGTTCTCATGTCCGTCTATGGTTTTTAAAGTATTTGTGAATTCTGCGAACAATGCTTCATGCATTCTCTGCCTGCCATTCATCTCATTTTGACGATTTGTGATCTTGAATTGTTTTTAACAAGGTTGAGTCTATTAGAGAACTACTTTAAGATTTTCGGGTATCGTTTGTTCCAGAGTCTCAGTAATTCCCAAACACCAATAGTCACTGTGGTTGGAAGATCAGTTGAGCAGCAACAAGAAAGAGTTTTGGATATAAGCTCGGCAATCTATTGGACTGGTACTATATTGGCATATTGGACAATATACCTGTAGTGCTTTATCCTCATTGAATAAAATAATAAAAAATGAATAGTATATCTTCCGGTATTGAGCTATTCGTTTTGATACCTGGTTGGACTAGTCTTGTATTTAACACCTTCATATCAAGTGCTGAATTCAGAATTGGCTGCAGTAAAATATTAACATATAAGTTAACATCTAACAACTTATATTTCCATTTTGATTAATGTATCTCTACCAACTTATATTTCAATTTGGATTAATGTATGTATCAACTTAGGCAATTCAAATGAAAACCCAGGTTTATCTGTCGCCTGACCTTAGAATTATAATGACTACATGTTGTTGAAATTTAAGTTATTTACAAACACTGAAAGCTAAAATCAAGTTTAAGGTTGGATAGACATTAAAATTTTCTCAATCATGGATTCTGTGCCTAATAAATACATTATATCTACAACTGAAAATTCTATGAGAAAATTGAATGGATCTCTGAGTAGCAGTCTCCTAGATAATTAGATCTAAATTCTTAGATTTGGATCCAATATTCTTTTGGTCATTATGGAAAAAAAGAAGAATAAAGAGAAAAAAAAATCAAGTGTAAGTGCCTTCTTTATGCTCGTCATATTGCTTGTCCAGATGAAAATTTCTTTGCTTGTCTCCATTGGAACTTTTAGTTTGGATAATGAATTTTGTTTTTAGGTAATATTGAATCATTATAAATGAAAATAAGTTTAGTTTTTCTCATCTCATGCAATGGGTCTGATTTTGTGGAATTTTCTTTGTGGTAAAACTGAAAGATCTCTCTGACATGTCTCATTTTAGGTTGTAATGAGTGCAAGCATAAGGGGTTTGAGTTCCTGGCACCCACTACCAGCAGGAATGTTCTGCGGGTTTTACGTGCAATGCAACTTTCAAAGCCTGGTCTGTAATTGTCTTGACAATTTACTAACCACTATGTGAGGATTATTTCTCTTTGTATGTTCACACATCATTCAGCTAACCGTACAACATATCCAGTGTTGTTGGAAGGAAGTCCCGGTGTTGGAAAAACTAGCTTAGTAGTCGCGTTGGCAGAATATTCGGGACATTCTGTGGTGCGAATCAACCTTTCCGAGCAGGTATAAAATCATACCTATTGCCTGTGTGGTTGTGGTTTACTCTTTTTACAGAAAATCTTTGTCATCTGGTTTCTCATAATCTTATTCCAGACCGACATGATGGATCTTTTGGGATCAGACTTGCCTATTCAAAGGGATACTGGAATGGAATTTTCTTGGTGTGATGGCATACTTCTTGAGGTTGGGGAACCTAATTTTTTCTTGGCAAAGTTGATGCTTTATGTATGTAACTTATTTTATTAAGGCCTATATATTTTATTGCAGGCTTTAAAGAAGGGAAGTTGGGTTCTTTTGGATGAACTTAATCTTGCTCCACAGTCTGTTTTAGAGGCACTTTCCTTCTCTGATTCAATTGATTTTTTTTGTCATGTCATTTATCTTTCTCTGCTGATGCAACATTGTGGAATTTCAGGGTTTAAATGCTATTTTAGATCATCGTGCTGAGGTCTTCATCCCTGAGCTGGGATTGACCTTTAAATGTCCACCTTCATTTAGGGTTTTTGCATGCCAAAACCCCTCACATCAGGGTGGTGGCAGGAAATGTCTACCCAAGTCATTTCTTAATCGATTCACCAAGGTATGATGAACTGAACAAAGTCATCATCTCAGTGTTGCTTACGATGTGAATATATATATACACAGGTTTTTTTCTTGAAAGACAACAATTTATTCATTTTATACAATGGTATTACAGGTGTATGTTGATGAATTAGATGCTGATGATTATCTTTTCATTTGTCGATCACGATATCCATCAGTTCCTGAAACACTTCTTACAAAGCTTATATGTTTTAATAACCGACTTCATGAAGATACTATGATTTCTCGGAAGTATGGCCAAGAAGGTTCTCCATGGGAGTTCAATCTGCGTGATGTGATGCGATCGTGCCAGATTATAGAAGGTGCACACTTTTCTTTTATAAATTATAAAATTTCTGATCTTTTCTTATCTGTCAAATGTTAATTAAGTAAAAATTAAAACTATAATGTGCTGTAACATGTCATTCATATTTTTTTGGCTAACGATATTCTGAAATGTTTGGTTTGACTTGCAGATACCTCAAAGGACACCTCTATGGACAGGTTTTTAAGTATTGTATACCTTCAAAGGATGCGGACTGTGGCTGATCGCCATGAAGTCATGAAGCTTTACACGGAGGTGTTTGGGGTGAAACCATCACTTACTCAGTTTCCAAAAGTACATGTCAATCCTAATTATTTGATATTGGGAAGTGCTTGTGTTGAAAGGAACCATTTCCAACCTTCAAAAGTATTAAAAAGCCAGCTAAATATACTGCCTGGCATTTTGCATAACTTAGAAGCTGTTCTTCACTGTGTTCAGCGGCGATGGTTGTGCATCTTGGTTGGGCCATATTCATCAGGGAAAACATCACTCATTCGTTTACTTGCTCATCTCACTGGAAATGTATTACATGAGTTGAATCTTTCTTCTGGAACTGATGTCACTGACTTACTTGGTTGCTTTGAGCAGTACAATTCTTTTCGTAGCTATAGAGATGTCATCACACAGGTTGAGCGGTATGTTAATGAGTATTTTGGTCTACGATTGGAGCGAGATTGGAAAAGCTTAATTAATGAAAGGAGGAATCTATTCTCGAAGTGGTTTGCATTTCTGGCATCGAAAATTTGCAATTCTCATCCAACCTCGCTATTTCCGCGATTGTGGAAACACGATTTATGTAGCTCACTCAATCTATTGATTGAGATTATTCAACAGCTGGAGCATGATCTGGAAATGTTTGACTTACCTGTTTCATGGTCAACAAATGATTTGAATAAGTTGGTAAAAACTCTGTTATATATACAGAAAAAAGGGACAATGAAGCCATCAGCTAATTTTGAATGGGTATCTGGAATCTTGATTAAAGCCATCGAAAATGGTGAATGGGTTGTTCTGGAGAATGCAAATCTATGCAATCCCACGGTTTGTTGGCTGTACTTGCACTTCTTAATTTTGCAAAGTGTGTTGAATGTGTTCTTTATGCTTATTGTTTGACATTGTATTTTTTGTTGATCAAACTTAGGTTCTCGACCGGATCAATTCATTGGTGGAGCCCAATGGTTCTATCACAATCAATGAGTGTGGGCTTGCTGATGGTAAACCATTGGTACTTCATGCCCATCCAAAATTTCAAATGTTTCTTACTGTTGATCCGAAGCACGGTGAGGTTTCTAGGGCTATGCGTAATAGAGGAGTGGAAATATTTCTAATGCAGCCGACTTGGCTGCCTGATGAAGAAGAAGATAAGGAGGAAATCAATGTAAATGATGTGAAAAGGTTCTTAATTTGTTCTGGTATTCCTTGTAGCAAGTTGGTTTTAGCAATGAGCAAGGCACATATGCATGTTCAAAGTGCAGGATCATGTCTTGGTGTGCGCATCACTCTTCTTGAGCTCACACGCTGGGTTCAGCTATTCCAGCAGTTACTTATGAAGGGTAACCAGCCCAAATGGAGCCTCCAACTAAGTTGGGAGCACACATACTTGTCATCTTTGGGCGAAGCTGAGGGAATGGAAGCGGTTATGCAAGCAAAACTCTCTTATTTGTCCAATACTGATTGGTACAGCTTCAATGAGCTGTCTGGATATTCCTTGCATTTGCCAGGAGGATGGCCAGCTCCTCTCACATTGAGACATTTGTTGTGGTACTCAAGAGAGACATGTATAAGACAAAATTGCATCTTTTTGGAGTTTTTGGCATCGCAATGTGCTTCATTTAAAGCTAATATGAGCTGTTATGGAATGCCTCCATCATGCATGAGCCGGGAATTCCAGCCTTATGTTCTACCAATAAATATGCTTCGTCATCTTCTGTTTCCAGATATTCTTTGTGAGCATGATGTCAAGGCTACAAAAGATATTGAACAGTTTGACTTGGCTCTAGCCAATAAAATGCTTTTCTTTGCTGCGCACTGGTCACTGGAGCAGGCTACAGAAAGTGATGTTGCATTGTATGTTTTATTGTTCAAATGGTACAGTTCAAAGGTGCAGCCTTATTGTAATTTTTTTAATTCTTTTCTGAATATTCTTGAAAAAGAAAGAGATCATCCCATTTGGAAATACATTCGCAATTGTTGGAAGGAGGTAATTTCTCATTATAAGATTGATATTAGTGCCAGGCCCCTACCAATGCTGTCTTCGGAGGTAGTTAGATTGGCTTCAGACGCGATGTTGAAAAATTGTCATGAATATCTACACAATGCAATGAATTGTGTGAGATTGCTGAGTCTTACCTATCAGCAATGGACCATGGAAAGGGATTCTTCATGTGGTGAAGGGACTTTGCAGTATTTATTGTTGCCAGTGCTGAACACTCTGAGATGCTTGGAAGCTGATGTACTTAAAGTAATTGTGGAGTCAGAGGAACTCCAACTAATATATGCTGAGCTTCTTGAATATCATATGCTGTTCTGGAAGAGTATCATCGCATCTGATTATGATTTGTCGTCAGTAACTTGGAATTTTCTGAGGAAGAAAGTTATGAAATTGCAGCCTCATTTCTCCAAAGCTGTGGAATCTATATTAGTATGTAAATTTCATGCATTATAATTACGTTTTTTTTTAAATTCATATTGTTTGACTATGTTTGTGGATAGGCTGAGATATTTTAACTTGAATAATATTCCATTTTGGAATTCTCATTAACTATGTTTGTGGTTAGGTTAAGATTCATAACCTGAACCATATTCCAATTTGGACTTTTCACATGGAAAAGCCCACCCTATGGCGCTATGGAGGTCATCCATTTTTGCCAGCATCTGCTGATGTCTTCTACAAGATGCAGCAACTTCTGACATTTTGTAATGTGGTCTGGAAGAGGACCAAGTTATCAAGGCTAAATTTTACTGGTATGAATTTTCACAATTTGGATTTACATTTTTTAGTTGCAATTATGTAGTAAATTAATAATTTGCAATGATCATGCAGATAATCTTGTGATCATGAAGACTGTTCTATCATTCGATTTAGATATTCGACAGCTGGCGCTACAAGGTGCTTACTGACTTGGATTTCTTTTGCAAGAACACTTTTTTAGTTCAATTTTGTTGGTAAGTCGTCTCATACTTTTCTTCATTATAAGAGATGGAAGTGCATGAAATCCATTTACAAGGCCAGGTTTGTCAAGTGTGGATGCCTTTGATAAAATGATTTGATAAAAGTTATGCATAAATTCAGCTTTCAACTTCATGTGTGTGAAGTCTTAGAACATTAGTTCAACAAAAAGAAGATTCATTCCTGATATTGTAATTATAGACTTTACTCATTAGGATAATTCTATGTTGGTTTGGTCACCTTTTTCTCTCTGGTGCTTCAATGCTGATGATGCTGAGTTATACTGATCTGATTGATGTGTCAGCGGATTCAATATAAAGGTGCCTATAGATAGAAGAGGATGACTCAAGGAAGAACACTTTGAAAGAACATCAGGGAAGAGTGTTGGACTATGACCATCAAGGGTGTTGCCCTTAGCGATTTAAGATGTCAAGTTAGCATACTCGAGCTTTATTTCACATGGTTTACAAGGTCTCTAGATAGCAATATCCCTTGGTGATTGGGTTACGTGTGCTGCTCTCGTTTTTCTGTGATGGAGAACATGAATATGCCCTTGGTGCATGTAACTAAACAAAACAAGAATATTTCCTTCCCGAGGACATAAATAACAGGTCTGCTTATTTAATGAATTGAAATCTGAGCTGTTGCTCAAAGCACAGTTGCTAAATAATTGATTCAATGCAGGTGTTGTTGTCGGTAAGGATCTCAATGTTCTCATGTTTCCTATGAGGAAGTAAACCTTTTCCAAAGCCTCTATGGATAATTTCCTATGGGACTTGTTGCACGGGAAATATTGAAATTATTGCCATCACTAACCTTAGTAACTAGGATTTACCTTGTGAAGCTTTCGAAAACTTGTGGAAGCATTGAAAGAATAAGCCTTGTGAAGTTGTTTTTATCTATATAGCTTAATTTGACTTAAATTTTCTGATGTTGACTTTAGTATTAGCAGGGTTTGTTGTACCGAGCTATATTGCTCAGTACAGGCAGTACATACCCATTCGACAAGTGGGTCGGTACAGGGACCGTCGTCTATTAGGTGATACTCGTCCTATTACATGACCCTGTATCAAGTGATACAGGGTCTATATTAATCGGTAACGGTCGAAATCCGAGTATTACCAACCAGCACCGGCTGGTAACGATCGAAATCTGACTATTACTAACATGTACAGGTTGGTAATGGTCGAAATCTAACTGTTACTAGCCTGTATCGGTCGGTAACAGTTGAATTTTGACCATTATTGACCAAGGGTTCAAATTGCCCTTTTTCAAGGAGTTAATTTGATCGTTTAAACCATAGGAAAGGGTTTTAAAACCTTTTCGTCCTTCACGGTCGTTCGCCTAGCATACAGAGGCAAAGGCAAAGGAGAAAACAGTGGCACCAGCTACACTGTTGAAAAGAATCGAGTTGGACAATGAGACATATTCTTAATCACATTTAACAATTCGCTCGATCCATAAATATGATAGTGACATTGATAGTAGTGCCTCGGTCGATGATGGTGGAAACATTGGGGAGTTAATGGTCTTATCTATACAATTTGAGGATGGTGCCTGGACCAAGGAGCAATGTTTTATACATACCATTCCAAGATTTGGATCATGTAGTTCAATGAGATATTAGTCAAGTTTATACACAAAAGGGGAAGGGGGAGGCTATGGATGATTTTGAGCAGATGTGATAGAGTCTACACGATGTAAATACAGAGCGAAGCTCATTGTATCCACAACCTTCATATTATGGAGAATCTTATGACCAATAGTAGTATGGTGATAATTGGTCATACTTCTTCTAGTAGCAGTACGATGAACGATCTTATGAACAGAGCAGCAGATCAACGGTGGAAGTAGAAGTTTTGGCATTCTTCAATCCATGCTTTACACCAATATGTGCCACAATCGTCCTTGTCTCAGGAGCCATCTTGAACACAAGTGGTTCATGACGATCGGACTACGACCATCATCACATTGATGCATTAATGACATATGATGTATTAGTATACTATACCGTTGGATCATTTTCAGGATGGGATCTGACAAACATATCAAATTGATATATAGATACATAGGATCGAGGATCTTGATTCACCACCTATGGAGTCCCGTCATTCTTTTTTGTGGTAAAATTAAGTATATTCGTCGATTGAGTACTTGATTTATTTGAATATTAAAGTTTAAGTTATTTAAAAAATAATTTAATAATTCAAAATTTTCTTTGAAGATAATTCAATATTAATAAAAGGAAGGTTTAGAATGTACTATAAAGTTGCTCCGTAAAGCTCGAAAATGATATGTGTCAATATTCTTTCCTAATTTAGATTATTTTGCTAATATTATACTAAATTTATATCTATTTTTAACTTAAAACCCCTAATTTAATTTTTTTATTTTTTCAAGAATTTTAGGAGCTATTTTTAGTAATTTTAGTGTTTCGTAGCATATTGACCAATAGATACCTCGGTATACTGACATACTGTATGTTGGTATACCTCGGTACATATCGTGCCAATGGATGGTCGGTATACTAGCATGGACTAGTAAAGCGAACCTTGAATATTAGATCAACACTTTTTATCATAGTTTTTCTTGTTATACAAGTCATTGATCTTAAGTGGTAGTAAGATTAAAATCTTGGTTTGATACCGGTTTCATTAACTTATTAAACTGGTACAGTACCAATGGTATTGTTGAATTAAAAAAAAAATTGAACAATATTGTATTGTGGTCAAGCTGTATATTTCAATTCCAATACTTGGTAGGACATATAAATATCAGTCCATGGTATAGTTGAGTTTTAAAACCTTGTTAGTTACCATGGTCTGCAATATCGACTTGTACCGCTCGTACCGGGTGGTACGTACCGGTCCGATAGGATACCGGTACGCGGATCACTCGCCATCGGTCGGTATGATTTTTTTTATTTTTTTAAATAAAAAAATTATTATTTTAAGAAAAAATTATTTTTTTGGTTTTTTTTTAAAGCTCGGTGATGTCGCCGAAGCCTCAGGCGACGTCGTCGAAGCCTCGACGACATCGCCGAGGCTCCAATTTTTTAATAGAATTTTTTTACTTTTTGGCGATGTTGCCTCGGGAGCGACGTCGCCCGTTGACATCTTGGGCGACGTTGCCGAGGGCGACGTCGTCGAGAGAAATATATATATATCTATTTATATATATATAATATTTATAATTATAAATATATATATATACCGAATGGTATGTCGAAACGTACCGTTCGGTACCCGTACCGTACCAGAGAAATGTTGAAACTTCGGTACGGTACGATATTGCAAACCATGTTTGTTACATTCCTGTAGTATAATACTAGATTGTATATAAAATCACTTTTTAATGATTTTCATTTTTTTGGGAAGGATATCTATGAGCAGTTGCTTTACCTCATTCATTCTCTTAGTTGAGATTTTTTTTCCACTTGAATTACATGTATATTTTTTGACAAAAGTAATGTTATGCATATGATAAGACCCCTTATGGTTTTATTGTGGAAGAAACGAAAGAAGCGGAGAAGCGGGAGAAGTGAAAGAAAATAGGATAAATGATCGTTTTGAGGGGATCGACCTCCTTGATCGCTTCGAAGGGATCGGCCTCCTTTGATCGCTTCGAGGGGATCGGCCTCCTATGGTTTGCCAAACGATAAAGATAACTTTTTCATTGCTTCATTGCTTCCTTGCTTGATGAAAATGAACAAATACATCCCTATTTATAGAGTTCCACCTAGAGTCCACCAGGACTTGGACTCTTATAAATAAATATTAAAAAATTATTATATGACTCCCTGCGAACTAAATAACTCCATAAACATTATTTAAAGCTCAGAAAATAAAAGGATCGTAACAGTTCCGCCTCCTTGAAATCATCCTTGTCCTCAAGGCTGAGCGGCATCAAATTCGGGGAGCTTCTCTTTCAGCACAAGGTATCTGTGGCGCATCACAATTTGTTGATCAAGTAAGTATGCCTCCGCCTTTTTATAGTGTGAGCAATAGGTCGACCTTTTAGTGTAGTAGTCGTAGTCTTCTGTAGAACCCTCTTCATTTGATGGCTAGTAGAAGCTGTGGCCTTACTTCTTCGTCTTCCCTTTAGGATCACCACTTCGAAGTCTTCCAAGGCTAGCAAAAAGAAATTCAACAGTAGTTTTTGGCCCTGTATAATCAGTTTTATCTTTGAACGTTTGCTGTCACATGTTAAAGTTCGTCTATCAGCGACCTTTATTTCGAATGTCACAGTCTTCAATATGGTAGGCCAATTTGTCAGCAACCTTATTGTCCATGAAATTGTTAGTGCTATTGGTATCAAACAGAACTGTAACAGGTTGATATTTCAAAATTCCTTCAACTTTCATAATTTGTGGGTTAGAATAGCCAGCTAATGCATGCATTGTATGTGGAATAGGTTCAACATCTTTATCAAAATCCATGCCTTCATGATCAGAGTCAACGTTGTCAGCTTTCGATTCCTCCTTAATTGGTTCAATCACCAGAAGTTGCCTTTGTTTACATTGGTGCTCCTTACTAGGTGGCTCGCTAATCATTTGTTTGTGGTCACTTCTGTTTCGACGATTTTCCCGGTTGAATTTTTTCTCATGTAGACGTGCAAATGAAATTACAGCTATCATAGTGTGGGGCTGTCGAGCCTTAACTTCATATCTGATATCTGGATTAATCCCTTCAATAAAGATGTCCACTAGCTGTCGTTTAGACCAATCTGTGGCTTGATTTGACCATCGTTCGAATCTGCCTTGATATTCTAACACTGTAGAAGTCTGATGAATTTTAGCGAGCTATCCATCTTGTTGAAACTTACTAAAGTTCTCCAGCAGGCTTCTTTTGAATTCATTAAGGGTCTCTTGTAGCCGGTTCTCAATTCTGATTTCCAATACTTCAATTTGGGCCTTAACTGAGTTGTCGGTAGCCATTCCTTGTTTCTGTTGCTGTGTGGGGTGAGAGCACCACAGGATGGAAGGCGGCGGCGTCGGTATAATCTGGTGGCAACCGGTGGCTGTGACAAGATGCAAAGCAAGAGGGAGGCAGTGATGGGATGCAACTGCAACGGTTGCTGTCGATGCCGGCAACGAAGAGGGAAGGAAACGACCGCGGCTGTGGCGGCTGCGACGGTTGCTGCGGAGAGGAGATGAAATGGCGGTGGTTGTGGCTGTGACCGAAGGAAGGCAGCGAGGGGGAAGGGCACCGGGCGTCGATTGCGGCTGCGACCTAAGGGGAGGCAGCGAGTGGCAAGGGCGCCGGGGGCTGGATGATAGTGACGCCGTGGGGAGTCGCTGTGAGGAGGAGAAGCGGCAGAGGACGCAGGGCGGTTGGAAGGCAGCACAGAGTAGGGGCGGTTGGAAGGCAGCGCTGTGGTGCGGCTGCGACGGTTGCAACGGACGTCGATTGTCGCTAGCAAAGAGGAGATGAAATGGTGGCGGCTGCGGCTGCGACCGAAGGAAGGCAGCGAGGGGGAAGGGCGCCAGACGTCGATTGCGGCTGCGACGATTGCTGCGGTCGTCGATTGCGGCTGCGACGATTGCTGCGGTCGTCGATTGCGGCTGCGACCCAAGGGGAGGCAGCGAGGGGGAAGGGCGCCGGGGGCTGGATGGCAGCGATGCCGTGGGGAGTCGCCGTGAGGAGGGGAAGCGGCAGTGTTCTGCGGCAGAGGATGCATGGCGGTTGGAAGGCAGTGGCGTCGTGGGGAGAAGGTAGCGGTATCGTGGGAGTCGGCAACGGTCGTGGGCGGTTGGAAAGGGTGGGAAAGCAGCGTTCTTCAGCTCTGTTTCGCTGCAGAACAGGGGTGGCTGTGGCTGTAGATCGTTGCGGCTGAGGTTCTACCCTGTTTCGCCGCAGAACAGGGCTCTTGGAAGGCAGCGGGCAGTTGAGGAAGCAGCGGTGACTGCAGCGGTAGAGAACAAGGCTGTGGCTGCGGTTGCGACCCAAGGGGAGGCAGCGAGGGGGGAGAGCGCCGACGCTGAAAGGCGCCGGAGATGCTCTGTTTCTGTCGCACCGCAGAAGGGGGCGTTGGTGACGTCGAAGAACCCGGTGGCTGTGACAACTGGCAGCGGTGGTGGCGCGGTTGGGAAGAGATGCTGTCTGCGGCGGAGGTGTGGCTGATGCGGCTGTAGAGATGCCGAGGACCGCGGATGGAAAACTTGGCGGCGGCCTTTTCTTGCTTGAACAGGATGGGGAGCGCTGCCCTCACGGTGCTCTCGGTTGGGAGGCGCACAGCTAGCCTTCGTCGGCTGGCAGCGATGGTGGTTGTTGATCGGGAGGCAGCGGTTGGAGGTGCGTGGGCCGAGAAGCAGCAGCAGTTGCTGCCGAGGTCGGGGGCTGTGAGGATGGTCGCTGGCAGCGGCAGCGGTGGAGAGGGGAAGCAGTGGTCGCTGGCCGGGGAGGCAGCGACGGTGATGGTCGCGGCAGCGGCCTGGAGGTTGCGTGGTTGCTGGCTTGGAGTCGTGGCTGCCAACTTCAACCATCTGCGTTCTCTTTTTTTTTTTGTTTGGTTGATGGTGGCTGCGGTAAAGTGATGCGAACTTGCAGCGAAAATGTCGAGGATCGCTGCTTTGATACCAAATGATAAGACCCCTTATGGTTTTATCGTGGAAGAAACGAAAGAAGCAGTGGAGAAGCGGGAGAAGCAGAAGAAGATAAGATAAATGATCGCTTTGAGAGGATCGGCCTCCTTGATCGCTTCGAGGGGATCGGCCTCCTATGGTTTGCCAAACGATAAAGACAACTTTTTCATTGCTTCATTGCTTCATTGCTTCCTTGCTTGATGAAAATGAACAAATACATCCCTATTTATAGAGTCCCACCTAGAGTCCACCAGGACTTGGACTCTTATAAATAAATATTAAAAAATTATTATATGACTCCCTACGAACTAAATAACTCCATAAACATTATTTAAAGCTCAGAAAATAAAAGGATTGTAACAGTATCCTACCTTAACGCATGAAAAATGATAAAAGAGATCCTTCTTGTGCAGCATCACAATGAGAGAATTTATATGCCTGTAAAGTGACCCAAATAAATTTCCTTGGCTTTTAGTAAACTCCAATGCCATTTAAGTAGCATGATACTTTTATCTTTAAATATACAATTTGAATATCTGCATTAGTTGATCTTGCATACCTGGATTATTATAAGGTGAGAGAAAAAAGATATATACCCTCTTGCTCTTTAACTAGATAATTTTGTGAGTTTTGCTACCTGTATTTTCTTGTTGTCACTTCTCAATTTGGAGTAAATCTGGAACACTGCTGAAGTCCAACATCTTTTGATGTTCAACAAGATAATTTGAGTTTAAATCTTGATGTGAATGATCAGACACAAATTTTTGGTTGTTGAGAAACGATGCTTGTTCTTATTTATTTTGCTTCGTGGAATTTTTGTCTGGTTGGTTTGCATTTTTTTTTGTAGATAGATTCCTTTTGTAGAATGTATTTAGTCTTTAGCTCATTTATTGATTTTTTTTAACATTTTATCTTCTAGTGATATTGAGAATGTTCGATAGATTTACTGGCGATATTTTTCTATTTAGAAACCTAATTTTGGGTATTCACCATAAGTATGTTTGAAGGGTCTCAAAATTTTAGAATTTGGTCTTTTGCAGCATATTAAAATTGTTCATTCCAAGACATTGTCAAACGCAGTTCTCATAATGTGTCCTGTGTCAGAAGAGTTTTCATATGATCCTTCATGAAATTCACCGTGTTCTGTTCTTTTTGAGTAAATGAGTTATTTATGTTATATTTTTGTTGGCTCAATTGTGTTGCATTTGACTTTAATTTTTTACCTTTTTTCATGTTTCTAGCCCTTTGCATGTCATCATATATTGCAAATAAGGGTGGTCAGGATGTTGTCAACATGGTGAACCAGATTGATGAGTTATATCAGGTATCTGCTAATGAAATGTTTTCTGTAGAATTTTGATTTTAAAATGGATTTTGTTACTTTACTTTTTCTTTCTTACAGGGGCTTTTACAACGTTTTGAACATGAAAGGAGAAATGTTGAGTTAATTTTTAGCTCGGCTGCAAAAGATAATGCTGCAGCAGTGAGATGTTCAACTACTTGTTGCTCGTTCTGTTTGCAGGATTTATGTAGGCAACCGGGCTTTGAGGGTTGGTTGGTGACACTTCCGTTGTTTGATGTCATGAGTTTTTCCTATGATATAGAGTTGTTTAATGAATTATCTAGAAGTACCCTGGTAGATTCTTCTGAACTTCATGAGGTAAGGTGTTAGTTTACTTTATCTTCATTTCCTTGCTTTCTCATGTTGGCTTGACCTGCATTAGTAAATCTAGATGAAGATAAATGGAACGCATTGCTTTAGTGACAAAACATACTTCTTAATTCTTATACTCTTTCAACTAGTTTTTTAAGATTGTAATCAAATGTTAAATTATTTTCTTGGCTTGACCAGTGCATTCATAATGTGGACTTTGTGTGTTTGATTGTTGAGTTTCTAAGATGGTGCCTAGTTCAAGATTTTGTTGATCCATATCTAATTTTGGAAAAAGAAAAGGAATTTATGGTAGAAAAACAAATATTAATGGACCAGCTTCCATATTAATTGTGGAGGTATCCACTTTATATTATTCTTGAAATACTAAGAATTTAGTGTTGATTAGTTTCAGAGTATTTTTGTTGGGTTGTTTTACAGTTGTCCAGGTCCAACAATTATTTAGCATGTCCGACTCAGTACATTAATATTCTTTGTATTCCATTCATAAGGCCTTGTAATAAGTCTCTGACACTTTTGTGCTTTTCCATATGATTGAGTTTAGAAGCTACCAGAAGATTTCACTTTCAGAATGGATATCAGTAATTTTTATAATGAGTTAGTTATTTAGCATTTTGAGGACTATGATTGTTGCAATAGCTCGCTTTATAATCTTCAGTTGCTCTCCTTTTTGTTGTTTATAAAAATCCAGTAGTTTTTAGCTGATGCATGTTTGAACCAAGGTTCTGAATACCATACCGAATTGGTATACCAATCAGCTGTTGGTATGGTACGTACTGAGCTGTAGTGAGCATATCGGCACATGGTATACTAAGGTGTACTAATGTACTGCCCATACTGGTCCTCTATCGGACTGATACATACCGCCCGTATTGAGCGGTACGGTATTTCAAACCATGGTTTGAACCAATTTGATTTCTTGTTGAATGCACATTCCGTTATACATGAGTCAAGTAGCCCTCTAGTACAGTTCCTATAAATCAGGTAAGCAGTTCCTTATGATGATCATCATCCACATTTGTCAACATCGTTTTCAAGTAGAGGAGACAACAAATGAGCAGAAGACCTGTTAGATGTTATTTTTATCTTTTTTTCTCAAATTTTTCTTGCCTTCTACTAATCTTTCCATTATGCCATGTGTATCTGTGTCATGCTTATATTTCTTGGAAAGCAGTAGAGTATCCTAGTAGCGTATTGATATTGCCACACCATATGCATCATAATTTTCAAAAAAAGCAAATGCTGTTCAGATAATCTAATGTGTTGCCTCTTTGAGAGAGAAAATTTCATCATCTATAGATGTTTGGATGGATTCTTGTTTGCATTAAGTTGAAAGTTGATTTTTACGTAAAAAATATACCAAAGATCAGTCAATTATGTAAACATATTTGTGGTATGCCATATGCAGCTTGACATGACTGCATCTGGTGACAGTAGTTTATCTCAAGAAGTCTTACTTGCTATAATGATATTTATGCTGTTGTTACTTGTTTTTTTTTTTTTCTCTTGGTCGTACTTTTGCTTTTCTTTTTGTTGCACTTTGATGTGGTATATTTTGCCAAACAGAATACAAAATTGTATAGCCTTTATTAGTGAATCCTTTAATTTTCTGGTAATTGTCTAATTAGTTGTTTTCATTTTGGAAGACTTCTTTCTTGAACTCTGTCTTCATCTCTCTTTCTCTCTTATGTTGACCCTTGTTTTTCTTCTCTCTCTGCTTGTGACATTAGGTTCTACTTAAATCATCTGATCGACTTGTACATGCTTTGAATTTCTCACTGAACTTGTCGTCAAGGCCACCTAGTGATTTTACACCTCATCAAATGATTTTGTGGATTCTAGATGCATGGAAGTCGGTGGGTTCAGGTGAGTGAACTTGCCATAACATTGTCAGTACTTATATAAAATTTTTTAATTATCACAGTAAGTTAACTTTCTGTTCATGTTCTTTGATCCATGAAAAATTTAATAGTTCATGGAGAACTTGCCAATTTTCTTCTGGATATGTGGTTCAAGTTTCATACTTCCATGTGGAGTTTTTGCTCGAAACAGTTCCTGGTACTTAACGTTTCTTGGGATTTTTCCTTAATATGATATTTCTATCCTACCATTCAATCATTTATTTTACCTTTTCATGCAGATGTCAAAGAGCCATTTTAACGAATCCTGCCTCCTTGTGCTTCCATCAAGAACAGTGATAATCGACAGGATCCTGTAGGATCATCTATTAGTTTATAAAATTAGATTTGCTGCTTTTTATATTGTTGTTGCATAGATGTGTCGATAATTTTCAAGCTAACTATCTGGATCTTAAAATGCATCTTATTATGTGACGTCCATGAGATACTTACATCTAGCTATTTTCTTGATTACTTCTTTGAATTTTGAAATTTGTAAAGATTGCAACATTCTTATATACATGATCTTAACTGTTTTAGAATATTAAGTGGCATGATATTTTCTGTTTTACAGGCAAGGTAATTCATCTATTAAGGACTATGATGTTCATTGTTTGAAGCTTAGAGTTGCTTCGAGAAGTCTTTGGCAAGCGAGACTATTGCAAGGAGAGATGGTTTATTTTCTTCACTCAGTTGCTGATTCTCTTTTCAGACAGGTAATCTATTTTGTTGATTTTGGTGCTTTGCACTACATGATGTTTCATTATTTTTTCTTATGGTGGCTACAGATCATAAATGTGCATTATAAATATTTTGACAAAGATGTATTTAGCAAGATCAAATCAATTCTTTGTTCAGCTTTTGGAAGTGATACAACGGTAAGTCGTTTCCAATTCAAAGCAGTTGTATAATTATTTGTACTTTTTGATATTATGTTTGCAATATGGTATGTCTGTCTTTTCATCTCTTCACTAAGTTCATCACACATTAAAATTTTTATTTATGGAACCATGTGCTTTGTGGTCAGGTACTCTAGGAAATCTGACAATAACGCTAAAATGACTTGGATGAATCACATTTTAGACAGCTTCTTTCAGTATGTAAGATGCAAAGATTGGAACAGAGGCCCTATTGTTTTAGGTGTTAAAGAAACTATTTATGTATTATAAAGTGAATTGGTCTGGCAACAATTTCCAGATCAAAGTATCATGACATTGTGGAAACAGTAAATTATGCTTACTCCATAGTGTGTGCCTACATAGTTTTTTCTTTGTTTGTCTTAATGGTCTTTCTACTGGAGAAAAATGAAAATATTCATTTCTAATGGGTTTTATCAAAAATTCATTGACACCATAATTAAATTAATATCTGATGATATATTTTTGGTTCTTGGTTCTTTTTTTATTTTCGTGGTAGCATGAATGCAGGTTAAGTATTTGCATTGTATTTGTCGGTTTAATGGTTTCCAAGAGTCATAGTATTATGAGAAGAATAAATTGGCATGCTAGGAGACTGCTTGCAAATCCAATGTTGTCTTGGTATATGACACAATACAAAAGTACAATTATCCCCCTACCCCCTTAGAACTATGATCCAAGGATAGTGTCTTGATTCATGGTACTTTAGTATTCAGAATTGTGGTGGTTTCGGATTTGGTCTAATAATGTATTGTTCTATAGTCTCAAAACTATTACATATCCACTCCAAGATCACTCGAGAAAATCTAAGAAAAGATGGAGAACTAAAACAATTGAAAGCATCTTCAAGTTCAAAGTTCTTGAAATATACTATTGTTCTTTTTAACCAGATTTAAAACAGAATAAAATACCAACAAGATGGAAATAACTTAAATTATGTCTTGGGAGGCCATACCCCATGTGCAATGTACGTGACTTTTATTGTTTACATCTACATGTGACTTGATCCACCCCTCTTAGTTTCGATTTTCTAAAATTTTATGTTTTAGCTTGCTTCCTGATTTATATCAAGATGTGAGTTTTAATTTCTAATTGTCATATTTGTTGCTCCAGCATGAAGATATAGAGATTCTGAAGTCACTCATTTCATCATCAAATCATGCTGTGCTGACTTCATTTGTGGATTCACTTGTAGAACCTTTACTCAGGGAACTTTACATCAAGAGTCCATCTTCTGGTCTGTACTGATCAAGAATTGAGAAGAATTTATTGTCTTAGTATCGTTTTACTTCAGAAATATTCTTTATTTATATTTGCTTGCTTTGATGGGTTTTTTTTGCTTTCTTACTTTAATTGCATTCTTGAACAGATTCTATCTATAACATTGGTTGTGCATGGTTGCATATTGGCATGCTACGGTTTCATCTGCTAAACCAAGATGGTCCTGATCCTGTGTTGAAGTACACGTTCAAACATTCAAATATGTTACATAAGATCTCCTTCGTTGACCTTGAAATGAAGGTACTGGTGTATTTTTCGGTTGTTTCCATGAAATGGATAATCTATGTTGTTTTTTGTACTTAAAAGTCTTAAATAACTGTGCAATATCCCATATCTCCTCCTTTTAGCATTTCCAAGAATTCTTCCTTGGTTCTTTCTTGCCTTCATTTGAAGATAACAATATGAGGCACAACATCAAACTCAAGTGTTCTGAGCCCCTCAAGGGGTAACTTCTTTGTTTATGATTTGGTTTAGGTTGAAAGCCATGTGTGGGCCACTCTTAAAAGCCCTAAGCAGGCTGAATGAGTTTATGAAAAGATGTCCGTAGGAGTCCATGCTGCTACTCTGGCCTGCAAGAATCAGAGTGATTATACCTGTCCAAGTGACATCTAAAAGCTTGCTCAATGTGTTTTCCTATTTTATCATCCTGTAGAAATTATATTCCATTGCACAGTATCTGACATCTATAATGTGTATTATACCATCATAAATGACTCCCTTCGAAACATATAAACAGATCTTGCAAATTTTAAAGAAATTGATTAACTCAATGTTTGTTACTCAAGTTGGATATTTTCATCTGTGATATTGTTTCACTTATTACCAATGCCTCTGATTGGTGAATGATAGGTTCCTGTCAACATTGTTGCTTGGTACAGTAACTAAGCACCTCATTGATCACCATGCTTGACTAGGCTTTTTTTTAAAATATGATATTTTCTTTTTTGCCATTACTTCAATATCTTCAGGTCCGCCTAGAATGTGAACGCTTATCTGGAAGGAGCTTAATGATTTATGATGAAAATCAGAGATTACTTGCATTGCAAAAGTTCAAGGCAGAAGAGAAAAAATTACGGGCAAAGGTTGTGTGTTCAACTTACCTTCTATAGTATAAAACACAAGCTCAATTTATGAACTCTTTGTTTGACTTGAAGGTAACTCGCATAGACTTTTGTTAGTTGTTCATGTCTTGTCATTATCTCATCCAACAAACACAACAAACAGAAGCTGAATGTTCTCTGTAGAATTCACTTTCTATGAATATATGGGGGATGAAATTACTTTTAAAAGTCTGCCTGCTGTCATGGATATTACCATTTGCTAATTATTTGCATCATTATCATCATGCACACTTTTATCAGAGAATGGGGTTTGCTACAGTATGCATTCTTAGTAGTTTGTATTTGTTCCTGGTCGACTTTGGTGGCTGATTGCCAATACTTAAGATCCGAAATTATAGTCATGCTTTGTTCATTTTAAGCGTGATACGTATCTGGATCATAATACTTTTGGGGTCACTAATCGTTCTGGTTATCATCCATAATGTTCAAATTAGTTATCTAATCACATTTTACAAAAAAAACATACATTTTCTGGCATATTGTTGGAAATATTTCCAATAATTTCTTGGCAGTATTTTTTTTTCAGCCAATATATATACTCCAACTCCAATTTAATTTTCATATACTTTCTTATTTTATTTTAGGGTAGTTGTATAGATGCTACTGGAACCTTTCTTGAAAATCTATCAAAAGTCTCTCCTGTTGAGTATAATGATTTATTATTGGTGTGATAGTTAAGGCAACTTTTTGAAAAGGCATTTCTTTTACACAATTTATTGTTTTACAGGTTGTGTTTCGCCCTGAACCTTCTAGGTATCAGAACTTACGATCAGCTTGTGCTGATTTTAGCAAGCTTCTATCATCCTGCATGGCATTGGTGGAGAATCTGAAACACAAGACAGATATCCCATTAATGGTTGATATGGCATGCAACTGGCAGGTATATTACATGCTTAGCCAAGTTTTTCAATTTGTTTGTTTTTGTTATATGTATATTTGTTATATGGTTTTGGCGTTTTGGCTCTCTGCTTCAACCATTGATATGTATTCAGGCTACATCATCCTCATTCATTGAGCGACTATCAGAAGAGTATGCAGAGTACATTGACCTAGTTCAACCAGTTCAAGTTGCTGTTTATGAAATGAAGTTGGGTTTATCACTGGCTCTATCTAGTGCTCTGGAAAGAGACTATCTGGAGAAGCTTGATGGAGAGGATATTCAGAAGATCTTGGTAGGTGTTTGGTGCAATTTTTCAATATACTAAGTTCTAATTTCTGTGAAATAACCAATTTCAGAAATAAGTGTTGTGTTGTTTTGAGTATTACTAGATTTTTCTGATTTTCCTGCTTAAATACTTATTAGGCCCGAGTCCAATATTTACTTCATGGGTTTTTTTTTATCAAGTTTGCGACATTTAAATTAGTACTCCAGTAACTGTTATTCACATTTTCAAATACTCTACGATGCAGGTTGAAGTCTATTCGTTTATGCAGTTTCCCAGAGGCTTGCTTGCTGGGACCAATCCTGTAAATATGAAGGATAGTGAACCTGAGTTTGATATTGGTTTACTGAAAAAGTTAGTTAATGCTTCAAGTGAGATTAATCCAGAGAAAGTGGTAATACACTTGCTTTTCTATCACTGAGGTTTCTAGGTCCTTCTGTTTTGTCAATCCAGTAACATTTTTAATTCTTGTGTTACTCAAGTGTGCACCCTTTGTAACAGGTTTCACCTGTACAGCTTGAGAATACAATTCAATATGTTGTTCTCATTCAAACAGCTGATACTATTTCCTATTCACGAATAATGGGCAAGAACTGCTTCCTGGTAGGCTCTTTAGTTTTAATTGATTATTCAAAACTTTGAGCAGCTTTAGGAACAAGGAACCTGATTCTTTTTCCTTTGCTTCCAAGCTGTTGAATGGTACATTTGATCACTTCTCAAAGCTATGGATGAGTATGAAATCAGAATTGAAAGCCAAGGAAGGTGATGAAGCTCAATACTTTAAGTTCCGACCACGTTTAACTAAACTAGAAGATATTATGGACGAAGATGTATCTCCTCTCAGTCAGTTGGATTCTGATGGGAGTCTTATATCTGAGAGTAACAAGGTGGAACAGGAGTTTATCGAAATGGTATCAAGTTTTTGTTTCTTAATTGCTTGCTAAGGTTCTCCTCGGCTCCCAATTCTTAATATTTCCACTTTTCAGAAGAAACCTGCTAAAGAGGATGAAAATATGGATGAAGAATGGGACCGTATTCCAGATTCAATTTTGAAGAGTTTGGTAAAAGTCCATGATCAGTTATTTGGATCAATTGGTCTCGCTGTAAAAGTAAATCCATTCATTTCTCTTTCTCCCCATCTTTCTCATATACTCTTCTATCGCTAGCTAGAAAATGATTCTTCAAGATGGAGGTTTTTCTTGCTGTACTAGTTTATTGGATTTTTCTTGTGTTAGAATAGTTAGTTTTATCACCTAATATTTTTTCACAGTGAACAAGATTTAGAGCCTCAGTGTTATAAACCATCTTGATAGTACTGACTTTCATTTTTGTGCTAAAAGAGTAAAAAAGTATTTGATTTTGCATTATGGAATTTAGATATCTAATGTCCAATTTTACTCTTATAAAATTATGGAGAAACTCAAGTTGGTAACAACACTCAGTCTTTATGGAATGATTACAGTCCTATCAGATGAAAAGGACATTACTACAATAAGTCCACTATTAACCTTCCAACTGTTTTGTCCTAATTCGGAAAGAAACATATAAAGTCAGTCATGGGTTATTCAGTGTTTAGGATAATCCTTTTTAATTTGACTCATGTTATTGGAATGCAATATATAATTGTCTCAAAATCTGTTTACATAAACTTGACTTGTCACTGTTTGTTTCTGGAATGATATCAGCCTGGCATTTGTTTTCTGGCTAAAGAAGATAAAATATACTCCTTCTTGGAATCATATAGGTTGGGGGCCAAAATTATAAAAGGTCAGTTGCGAGATCTCTGTGATGCTTAAGAATTCTTTAATTCCATGGTATAGATGGTTCATTATTAGCTATTTTTCTTTTTCAGACCTTGATGTATTTAGGCCCATCTTGGATGACAAACTTATGCCAGAACACTTGTTTCGTGTAAGCTTGGAGCATGAAGAAACATTAGGCAAAGCTTCCCAATCATCTCATGCTTACAATATATACAAGGTTATGCTTGTTATGACACTTTCCTCCTAGGCTGCTACCTTCATCTAGCATCTCAAGCTGTAGTTGGTTCTCTTTTCAGGATTCAAATGCTTCTTTATTACATAAAATGGTGAAACCACTCACTGTCATTCAAGAGCGGGTTAATTTTTTTCTGAAAGAGTGGCCAGAGCATCCTGGTCTCCAGAATTTATTGCATGCTATTGACAAACTCTTGTCAGAACATCCTAGCACACCTTTGTTTAAGGTACTTCATTTGTATTTGTTTTATCGTATTTCGTGACCAAGATTACTCGTTTGGGGCTTCAATCAATATCTTATGGCTTTTATTACCTTTTTTGCATGTGAAATGTAATCTTGTTCTAAAGGCTTTACTCAGTCTGCAACTTCTAGTTGGCAGAGCCGAATTTTTGCAGGAAAATGCTTCCATGTTTTCTCTCACGGGTAATATATTTTTCCTACTTAATTTTTCTTTGCTTTTTTTCCTCGTTGATTATTGTTGTAAAATTAGTTAAATTTTTTACCTGCAGATCTGCTCCATCCAATTTATTCTTTGATCTCTTCATGGCAAAAACTTGAATTAGACTGTTGGCCTACTTTACTTGATGAGGTTGTGGAACAATATGAGAATAACGCTGGAAAGGTTAGAAATATGTGCGCGAATGCCTGTATGTGTATGCATATGTACATATATGTGGACATACATAGATACATATATTATTGTTTGTTTAAGTGAATCATATTTCGGTGGTCAGACACATTTCTACCTACTGAATTTCTGCTTGGTTGAGTGCAGCTATGGTTTCCTTTATATGCAGTTCTCCATCGTAGAGGATCTGGTGATGCTGAGGCTGATAAACTGTTCACTATGCAAAGGCATGCACCACACTTTATATTAACATTTTTAATAAAACTTAATTCCAACTTGGCTTTAAGCAAATGATAACATGCAGTATTGAGGACTTTGTTGGAAGTTCCAATGTCGGAGAGTTCAAGAAACGTCTTAACCTTCTTCTTGCTTTCCATGGTCAGCTCAATCACGGTGTTGTTTTGAAAGCTTATTCCAGGTGCAGTTCTGTAAACCATCTCCCATCTCCCAATTTTGTGTACTGTTTTTTGTACTTTGTTGAATGATGAAAGAACCAGTATGATACTTGTGGGTAGCAAATTTGATTCTGACAGGGTGAGAACTGTGATTCTGTAGCCATATGAGTAAATGGGAAATAAACAAATAGGTTAAATGGACATTCTCTCATATTGGGGCCAGAAAGTGATGCTCTATTTTAGGTGTGGAAATGCTAGTTTTCAAATTTTAATTTTAAGGCGGTTGTCACATAAGTAGCCGGTGTCGGGTACTTTTGGGATATGTTGGTACATTTTTAAACTGTCTAATTCTGTAAGCAATTGGATACTATGGATACTTCTCATGAGTTTGTAAAATATTTCGTTGTCTTATATTGAGCATCATTTTGTGGTTAATATAAGTAAAATGATGATATCATATTCTCACACTATAAATTCTTGTTATTTTCTCAACTTTTTTTAAGTATGTGTCGATATAAGTTGTTTCTTTCTTGTGAATAAGTTCATGTCAAGTGTTTATTTTTAATTGTGATATATAAGTGTAACCTCGATAGATTTTAGAAGTTGCCACACAAAATTCTCTCTTTTATTGTAATATCTGCTATGTTTTGTTTGACTTTGAGATTAGACATATTCTGCATTTTGGTATTGCATAATATTTTGTCCATGCTTCATAGGTAAGGGTGGGCTATTCTTTTTGTCTTAATATGCTAACATATGACATTATTTATAAGCTAGCAAGCCTTATTTCTAAAAGTTTTAAGATCTTCCATTATTATATTGGCTTGTGTAGCAAGCATGAAAGGTTGTGATTTCCAATGTTTATGGCAGTTCAGAATCTTCAGATAGATCAAAGTATTTCTTTTATCCCCAAGGTAATTTTTCATGCTTTTCAAAAGGCTTAGATAAACCTTAATCTTACTATGGGCTTCAAAGGTTTTTCCAATCAGATTGATAAGTTAGTTGGCTAGGTGCTAACCTTGAATGTAAACCCTTTAAATCCCAAAAATGTAAAAAAGAAATATTTGAAATGACTTTCAAACTTAAATGTTTGAGTTGATCTATATCCAACAGGAATAAGATTATGATATGTGAATCTGTTTTGTGTTAGTTATTAATATACAAATTTTAAACTAATTAATTTTGAGCAGTAGTTCAGTACCCTGAAACATTTTGCTGAACTCTATTAGTAACAATAGCCTTAAAAATATTTGCTAAACTCTGTCACTTTGGTATAAATGATCATAATTGCACATGAATAAGACCCATTTTCATTTCCTTTAGATGAATCTTGTCGTGATGTTAAAACAAACCCGTTTTGAACTTCAGAATTTAGTTGTTGCTCATAGATCACTATCGAATTATAGAGTGTGCCTGCATGATTTACACTGTCCTGTCAATGGTGGCACTCGTGGTGCTAACGAACATCCAGCATTAGCACAAGACTTGGCACGTAGGCAAAGAGTGGCCATCTACATATTTAGGGTATTCTCTTTTTTTTTCCTTTTTATGAAATTGGGCTCATTGATTAATATAACATTGATGAAATGAATTGGCTCCACCACATTTGTTTTCAATCAATGTGAATTATACAGTGGAAAATATTCAGCTACTTATCAATGAGTATCCGTTTGTGTTGTTATTGTGATCTTGGAGTTTGTAAAGCTTAGTAGAAAGTTTAATGTAAATTTTATATAGGGCACTATAACTTGTCAAATAGTTTTGTGTAAATTATATAATAATCCAGAAATTAGCTTGTTAAGTAGTCCATGCCGTGAGAAATTAAGCAAAGTTTGTATCATTTTTATATCAATCCAATTAGTGTTTAAGCCTTGGCCGACTTAGAATTCCTTACACAAGTTATTAGAACCAGACCAAACCAGGTGGTTGGACTGGAAAAACCAGAACCAGACCATTAATCAGTCTGATTCACTTGATGGATTGGATGTGTTGAAAAACCAGAATTGACCCAGTTGGTTTTTGGATAACTTGCATGAACTGTCTGGGTTACATATGATCAGGTTTTGTATAACAAAATTTTACTTAAATAACCTTAAATTAAATCTTTCTTGTTATTTGTTTAAGAGTATATTAAATTAAAGCTTTCTTATTATTTGTTCATTGAGAAATAAATTAGGATATAATAATTAATGACTTTATTGATGATGAAGAAGAAGATGAGAGAGATCAAGTCAGAGCTTGCAAAATCTATCTAAACAGAATTAAATTTGCAGAACGAAACAAATATTGCAACAAGCAAAAATAAATTTAAAAATTCAGATTATAATATGGAATTGACTAATTGGGGTAGAATAATTAAATGCCATTTTGATTACTAAAAAAGTATCCATTTTGATCAAGAATTGTTGTATATGTTGTTTAAATCGTGACAGTTATATTGGATAAATTATTTCTCCTATATCTTTAAATAATTGATTTGAATTGGATTGGTATTATTACTACCATTGATTTTGTGACTTTTTTAATTTGGATAAATGGTTATGTTTATAACATTGGTTGATGTTGCCACTTTTATGATTTTTAATACAATTAAAGTTTTATTTTCACCTGTATAAAATTATTTTTAAATTAAATTAATTTTTTTTACTATATTTAATTTTAAATTATTTTTATGTATTTTAAATTATTTTTAATTAAAAATGCAGTCTGATAAGTTGATCCATCAGTTTGACTATTGACGTAGTTACCAAAGGCTTGACCGGATCGCTTTTCGATTCGATTCTGATAATTATGAATCATTGTAAAACATGTTCATTACTAACTTGGAGCTCTTGCCCTGTAGTGGTTTAACTTGAGCTTTGGGAGGTATTTCTTCATGATTTGTTCATGCTAGTGGGTTTTAGTATTCTTGCACTCATTTTGTTTATCATTCACATATTTCTTATAGCAACTTTAGTGGCCCAGTACATGTGGAGTGCGGACATAATATTTTTTTTGTTTTCTCCTTGTGGATGTCGGGATGCAAATCTTCATTTGTTTGATTGTCAGGCATAAAATTGAAGTTATTATCCTGATGTCAGTAATGTTCTTTATACCTTTTCTTAGGGAAATTATTTTTTTATTATGCATTTGTCAAGTACTTACTCCTAAATGATTTATGGCAGTCCTGCTATGAGAGAGAATCTGAACATCCTGTACAATGCTTTTGGTTATTATGTGCAATTCCTGCCATTGTAAGTTCAGATAAAAAACTTAATAATTTTTGTAGTTTGATTTCTGCTATTCTTTTTAAAAGATTAAGGCAAGTTGCAACTATTTCTTCTCCACTTTCAGAGTTTTGGAGCACATTGAGACTGGTAGAAGAACTATAGAAAAAGATTTGAAAGAGCATCTTAAGCTTTTACATTGGGAGCATCCTCACAACTACTCATCCATAGAAAGCTTCAGCAGGGCCAGGCAGAAGATGCGGAAACTTATTCAGAAATTTAATGTATAATTTGCCCATCTCTTATTATTGTTGTTGTTATTAATACTATCTATTTCTGATTCGGTTGTGTATCAGTCCTGAAAACAATGCTTCAGAATCATTATTTCCCAATATATAATAGAGACATGCTTCTTGAATGAAAAGGATCTTCTATTTCAATTTATTTTTTGAGAAGAATTTCTTATAGACTAAACAGCTATTTATTCCATCAACAAAACATTTTTTTTATAACACTAGATTCTTGTTTCTTTTTTTTTTATAACACTAGATTCTTATCATAAAATGATTGACATTAGTGGTATGAGGAGAGGTAGAGGAAGATTAAATCGACTTTAATAGAAACTATAACTAAAGATTTAAGTACTCTAAACTTAACTAAATATATGATTTTTAGAGATATAAATAGTGGCAAAATATCCATGCAGCTGACCCCAAATAGTTGGGACTTACGGTTTTGTTGTTGTTGTTGTTGTAGATTCATATCATGTTTATGTCATTGTAATTGGATTCTTTGTTCTGTGCTAACTGCCAGGCTCTTTTCTTTATCAGGATATTTTACAACAACCTTTGATGGTTGTTCTTAACCAAGAAGCAACATTGAAGAGAGAGAAAATTCCTGCTTGGCTTGAGAATTGTACTTGCAATGAAACAAGTCTAGATGTGTTGCAGTTTCCTCTTGATGCCGTGAAACTCAGAAACACAGAAAGGTTCCCTTTCTATTTTGTACCTCAGTTATTCTATTTTGTGCTTATTTTATTGAATTCAAGGTAATTGTTAATCTATCTGCTTCTTTTCATCTAGATTCCTATGGTGTAATGGCTCGAGTGACAAGGTTAAGTTGGTACTGAAAACTGATTTCTTACAAGCTCGAGGTATGGCATATCTGATAGCATATAATCTTCTGTGCTTGGATTATGGTTTGTTGAAGAGTTTTTTGCCAAATTAAAGTTTTGCAATATTTGCTGCTAATGCTGCAGGTTTGTCAGATATCAAACAGTCTTTGATGCCTGAAACTCCATATGAAGGCTTAAAGAAATTATGGGAGGAAGGTTGGTTGTCACTTGAAAGGGTTTGCCGAAATGCAGCTCAACTTGCTCATATCTGGAAACATGGAACTAAAAATCTCAGAAAGAGAAGGGCACTAAGCAATTTGCTAAAGATTCTTGAAGAGAGTGGGTTATCAAGGCATAGATCTGTATTGAATGAGGTACTGGCTATCTTTTCGTTTTCGATCTTTCAATGGAGTACTTGGAAGTTTTTAGGTGGAATAAATTATACTTGCTTTTTTCAGTTAAATATTGTAGAAGAAAATTAGCCTGCTACCATTGTCACCTCCTCATGATTATTGAGTTTTCCTGTTGTTTGATCATGGTATTCCCCCTTTCTCTACATTTTGTACAGATTGGAGCCAAATCGGGCCATCTGAGTGACTTGTACCTTCAGCCTTCATATGAAATGCTACATTTGCTCCTTCAAGAGTTCTGGCACAAATATCCAGGAAATGTGAGCATCATTTCCCAGAGCCACTTAGAGAGGCCAGAAGATGATAAAGATGCATTGAAATGGAAGTTTGCTAATCAGTTCTACTTCAGAAACTTGGCTAGCATGCAGCAACTTAAAGAGATTTGCCTTGGTTTTAGTAAAGATCTTAGTTTAGAGCAGGTCAGTGTGTTGGCAATTTAGCAATGTTATTGTAATGTAGGTTTGTTCTGTAATGGTGCCATGCTTTATGTTCCTCGCTTTCATGTTCCTACCTCACCTTTATGCAGGTAAATCGAGCACTCTCTTTTCTTGATCATTTAATTTTGATGCAACAAGAGCAAAGATTTGTTATATATAGTGAATATAAGCGGCTGAAGAAACTTCATCAGCAATTTCTTCTGTTGCATAGCAAAGGTAACATGCTGGAGAACTTATAGTTTCCTATTCTTCTGTTCTAGCACATTTTTATGTTATTTTCCTGTTTCGTGTAGAAGCAAGTGGTGATTTCAGTGTAGCTAGGAACCAACATATCCTACTCAAGTGCATGTGGGAACAAAAGGTAAATTCTTCTTTGGTCTTGGTTATGAGTAAATTAATTTATAGTTTTGTCCTATGTACGTGTTGGTTTAGTTTGACGCCATTTTTTTACAGCAACTATTTGACAGCTTACTTGCCATGTCAAGAGATACAAGTATGTTGCTTGGAAGCATAAGAGATGGTCATCTGAATACTTGCAAGATTAATAGGGATGGAGCTGACACAGTGTGTCCTGTCATTGATATGTTCATTCCTAGATTTTTAAAATCAAAGGTAGTCATCTCATGCATCCAAGCATGTTTTACTTATATACTTTTGAGTTAACATCCTCGTCTGAGATTAATCTTTCTTTCAGGAAATACTAGACATGTACCTACTTGGCAATGATGGGATTGTGACAACTGCTACAGAAGTTCCCTGTCTTGTCTCTGAGAAAATGGAGCAATTGGTTATGTCCAATTTTGAAACAATTAATGCTTTCGAAGAAGCTACTCGAGTGTTGGGTTTCCAAAAGGTTGTGAGATCTGTCGAGGGAACCTTGCTCGATCGTTTTGAAGAGCTAATCAACAAGGTCTGTCGCATTGGATTTTTCATCTGTCCTGGACGCAATGTTCATCTATTTAATTTCTAAATATTCAGACTTATTATGATTCTGTCTGAATATAATAATATAAATAAAGATTGTCTATACTAACGACTTACCATTTTTTTCTGATGATAATTGCTTTTTGGGCTCTGCTCATTTTTCCTAATTTCAAATTGTGTTAAATCTTACTTGGCAAACTCTTCCTACAAGTATTTCTTTTATGTCCTGATTCGGTGCCTAGTTTGCATGCACAATTTTCTTTGGAAGATTACTTTTTAGATATGTACCTCTGTGGCTAAAATTTTTTGTTTGCTTGTGCTTCTGAATCATTTTGGAAGTGCTCATTCCTTAAAAATGTGCACAAATTTTACAGGGCAAGATGATAATGAGGGAATTCATTTCTCAGTGTGATGAGACTAATCAATTCGTCTGTAGAGAAAATGCCAAAAATATTGAACCTTTTTACAGAGAAAATTATGAGAGAACATCTGAACTCATGATGGATGTTTGTGCTAAGCTGTACGCATACTATGGTGGCCATAATTCTGTTGAAAAATTGTCTGCTGAGAATATAACATCGTGGAAAGATCTTTTTCAGTTATATATGATGAATCTCCATCTAGACAGAATTCATGATTCTCTTAGCACCACAATTGTTGCAGCGGTATGTCTTCCTTTTAAACTCCATTTTCAATGTTAGTTGCTCACAATCTTAGGTTGAAATTATTGTCAATTTCAATTTTGGTGAACCATGACATCACCTTTGTGCTTACACATATAACTTATCTTGCAGAGCAAACTTGCAAGTTCTGCTGCGAACAGGAAAACTGAAGTTTGTTCTAGCATAGAGATGCAACTAAAGAATCTTCGTGATCCTTTGGACCTTATTCTAACCTTTGGAAATGGCATCCTTTCTGAGTTTTTAGATGCACATGTAGCGGTATGCTTTTCTGTCTGTTCATTTATCAGCCTCCATTTCTTTCGTTAAACAATTGTGCTGAATTGACTTGTTACTCTGTGCAGATAGCTGAAATGACAAATGTGCTTGCCCACATTTTTATTTTGGTATTTTCTAAAGGATTTGGCTCTGCTCAAGAAGAAATAGAAAACACCACGGGTAATGGATCTGAAAATGCTAGTGGAACTGGTATGGGGGAGGGTGAAGGCATTAATGATGTAAGTGATCAGATTGAAGATGAAGCTCAGCTCCTTGGTTCCTCTGAGAAGGTACTTGTAGTAGCGCTTACTGTTTTTGCAGCATATTATGATATAGTTAGCTTCTAACAGTTGTGCTGTCAATTTCCAGCAGGAAGGACAGGATAAGTTGGACAAAGTACCCAGTGACAAAGATAAAGGAATAGAAATGGAAGAGGATTTTGATGCTGAAACATTTAGCATGAGTGGGGATTCCAATGATACTGACCTTGAAGATGAGGAAGACCTGAACTTGGATTCTAGGATGGGACACACAGCAGATGGTGATCAGGTAGTTGACGAGAAGCCTTGGGATAGGGATGAAGATGGCAATACTGAAAATTCAACTGAGAAATATGAGTCAGGTCCTGCTGTCAAGAAGACAGATTCAAATAGTAGAGAACTCAGAGCAAAAGATGATAATGCCCTTGCTAAGGAGGATTCAGAAGAGATGGACAGAGATGAAAGTGACAGGCTAACTGAGGAGAACAAGGAATCTGAAATAAGTGATGATGATTTAAATGCTGATGACATGATGCTGGACAAAAATCAAGCATTTGAAGATTCAACAGGAATACAATTTCAGGAACAGGCACGAGATTTTGAAGATGTAGACATGGATGAACCACAAGGTTCAGATGTCGTGGATGGAGCTAATTCTGAACCCACTGAGTCTGATGAAGAAATGAAGGATGATGAAAAGTCCAAGCAAAATGATGTTGTCGATGAAAAGTCCAAACAAACTGAAGTTGATGACAGTTGTAATCAAGTTGATGAAAACTCACAGAATAAAGAAGGGCAAGAGGAAGCTGAAATTGCAAATATGAATTTAGAGTCGAATAAAGAAACTTTGGAATCAGATAAAATTGAGCCATCGGAGTATCCAGCGGATGGAACAGAATCATTTAAGTCCGCAAGTAATTCTCATGGAGTAGACTTCACAATGGACTCAGAGATTTCTTGGGCCAACAGTAATGACATGAATAGTAGCATTGCTCCATCAAGGTCTTTACCATCTGATGAAGTGCCGAAGATGGAAATATCCATTCCCAACTCTGTTGATGGTTCAGGGGTTTCTTATGATCAATTTCAGTCAAAACCTGAGAATTCACAGGACAATAATTTGTCCATGCAAAGAACTAAAACAAATCCATACAGAAGTCTAGGAGATGCCATGGAAGACTGGAAAGAAAGAGCTAAAGTGTCAGTTGATACTCAAGAACATCAGTCAGACTTAGTTGAGGATCTTGCTGGTGAGAATGCAGAAGAATATGAATTTGTGTCTGAGGCTGAAAAGAGCACTTCTCAGGCTCTTGCAGCTGCAACATCTAACCAAATCAAAAATGACTCCACAGGCAGCAAGTTTTCTAGGGATGAAAGTCACAATATGAAGAATGAAGATAATGATCAAAGCAATGTGATGGAGAGTTCTGAAACAAGCAATCTTAAATCCAGTCAAGCTTTGATTCCCAGGGAAAAAGTTGATGAGATTCCCAACATGGCAGTTGAAGGTGATACATCAGCAGAAGAAATGGAACAATGTAATTTGCATAATCTCTATGAGGACATGGTGTCATTTAAAAGTTCATACATGTATGAAAAAGTACTGCCACTTGATTCACCACCAGATGATAAGGAGTTATCCAGGTCCTTGGGAATTGAATCAATATCTGATGAGGCGCTGCAAAAAGCTATCTCAGAATGGAAGAGATATGAAGTGGTCACAACGCGATTGTCTCAGGAATTGGCCGAACAGCTGCGCCTGGTGATGGAACCAACACTTGCAAGCAAGCTTCAGGGGGATTATAAGACTGGAAAACGCATTAACATGAAGAAGGTAAATAAGTGTATGTTAACCATCCTTGATAGATCATCACATTCATCAGTTACCCCTTAAAATTATGTGTTAATCAAACATAGATTGTATCTTCAGTTAATTTTGTATCCTTGTTTAACTCTTGATATGTCCAGGTTGTGCCATACATTGCAAGCCATTTCAGGAAAGATAAGATCTGGTTGAGGAGAACCAGACCCAATAAAAGGAATTATCAAGTGGTGGTTGCAGTTGATGATTCACGCAGTATGTCTGAAAGCCACTGTGGAAGTGTAGCTATTGAGGCACTGGTAACAGTGTGTCGGGCAATGTCACAACTAGAAGTTGGCCAGTTTGCAGTTGCAAGTTTTGGTGGGAAGGGGAATATTAGGTTACTTCACGATTTTGATCAGCCATTTACTGGAGAAGCTGGAGTTAAGGTGGGTTACATATTATCATCAGTTTAATACTGGTTTCAGTAACCTCATGAGTCGGGTTGCTTATGCATATATATGCTTACTTGGAACAGATGATTTCTAGCTTGTCGTTCATGCAAGACAACACCATAGCTGATGAACCAGTAGTTGATCTGCTGAAGTACTTGAACAATATGCTTGACACTGCAGTATCAAAAGCACGCATGCCATCAGGCCAGAACCCGCTGAACCAGCTCGTTTTGATAATAGCTGATGGAAGGTTTCATGAGAAGGTGTGAATTTTTAAGTTACAGATCTTGATTAGTTTTTATGCAGTTAAATAAAACTTGTGTGTTTGCATATATATCGTGCGACTTGTTGCAAACAATATTTATATCATAGAATCAAAACGAGGAGTTATATTCGGAATAGTTAATTGTCATGGTTGAATTACATTTATTAATTTCTTCATCCTTGAAACCTTTGTTCAAATTTTGGAAGAAAATCTGTCCACCTAATGAAGACATGGTTTGAGATTGTAGTATAATAAATGATAAAAGTGCTTTGTCTCCATAATTGCTCTAGCATCATGTTAATTAGTAGGCCACTATTTTGGACTTGGTTTGAGATTCTAGGGATTGATACAAAAACATGATATTGCTAATCATTATTCATGTGCAAATAACAAAGATGAAGCACTAGTATGTAAATAATGCCCCGTCATCTTTTCTTCTTTCTTGTTTCGTAGCCTGTTTCTGACTACCAGAAAGTAATTATGGCAGGAAAACTTGAAGCGCTGTGTAAGGGATGTTTTAAATAGAAAGCGATTGATAGCCTTTATACTTCTTGATAGCCCCCAAGAATCTATTGAGGATCTAATGGTATGTGACCGATCTCTGTGCTACTAATTTTTTTTTCTTTTTAGTTCTTATTATTGCGTATATAATTTTTTTTTTCAGGAAGCATCATTTGAAGGGGAGAAACTTTCTTTTACAAAGTATCTAAAAACTTTCCCTTTTCCATACTATATCATACTGAGGAACATTGAAGCACTTCCACGTACACTAGCTGATTTGTTGAGACAGGTTATATGTCTTTGCTGCATTCTTTCTCCACTTTTTGGTCTGTTATTTGGTGTAGTAGTCATACTACATGATATCACTAGTTGCAAAAATCAATTAAGAAAATTAATAGTGCTTCATATTGTTGATAGTCTGACTATTATCTTGCATTGGCTATTCCTGCAGTGGTTTGAGCTTATGCAGAACAGCATGGAGTAAAATGTGTTAGATGGTGAGGAACCATAATTGTTGCATATACATAATATAGTGTGAATGGGAGAAGCGATGCCAGCAGCAGCTGATGCCGAACAAAGGTCATCTAAGCAGTTATGAAATGGCCCAGCAGTTAGATGGTAAGGTCTTCTGTTCTTCCAAAGTTGGCAATGGACAGCAAAAAGCGTTCTTGTATGCATGCTTCATTACACCAAATGGTTACATGGTTGGTATATGATGCTTGTGACCCTCCAAACAACAGGTTTTCCTTCAGGATTTCTGAATCATTTTCCGGCATGGGAGTTTATATCTCCACCGCAGCTTGTCACTGCGATGTATACATGTTTACACCCAAATTTTGCTTTCAAAATTGTATTCATTTTATGTTTACGCCCAAATTTTTATTTTTCATTTTCAGAGAATGAAGTATTGTGAATGTATTTATCAATCTAGTATCATTGTAGCAGCTGTTTTGTATCTTGGTTCTTTTATTGTTTTTGACGTTGGACAAGGAGAATCTGCTTCAATGTAGTTGCTAAATGAACATGATTATTTCAATTTTATTGCAGAGTGAGTTTTTATAAGCTGCTTTTGAAGCCTACCAGCTGATGGGTGCCCCTTATAAATCATTTTGTATTTATTTGTAATCTGCTCACGCTGTGGTGACTGTTACTGTGTTCCAAATTACATCCGGGAAAAAGAAAAATCTTCGGAGTAGAATAGTTGAGGTGCGTAATATCGACTTTCCATGTGAGGTGTGACCCTTATCTAACTACACTCTGGACCGGGATGATTCACACATGGTAGAAACCGAATGGCCTCGGCTTTTATATAGCCCCAGGCGGGGAAGGCAGCACACGCCCAGCAACACCCTCCGCTGCCAACAAAATATAACCGTCGTCATGGACCAACTCCATCGCTTCCCTCCGACACTTGTCGCCGGCGGCGCTTCTTTTCTTTGGCAGCAGCCTCAGGTATCTCCTCCGCCCTCCTCTCTTTTCTTCCCACCTCTCAAATCCTGGAGCTATTTGCCTTGATGTGTCAGAATGCATCACAGGAAGCGGGCGGAACCACGGCCGCAGGCGAGCTGAAGCAGGCGCTCCTCCGGACGACCCTGGAGCTGGAGTCCACCCGCGTCACCGCCCTGGAGGAGCTCCGGAGGATGGAGTCCCAGGCCCTCCACCTGTCCCGCCTGCTCGATGTCGCCACCCGGGAGCGCGACGAGGCCCGCCACGCCCTCCTCCTCCTCTTCCTCCACCACGGCGACCACCCCCACCTTCCCTCCCACCCCGATCCCAACCCCGACCCCGACCCCAACACCAACCCCGCCCACTCCCTTGCCTTCGACGAGGGGAGCGACGTTGCGGCGGCTGCCGCCGCAGAGGACGTGGGCGAGAGCAGCAACGGGGCGTCGCCGCCGGCGCTGACGGCGGTGGCCGAGGTAGAGGCAGCGGCCGCGAGGAGGGGCCTGCCGGAGAAGGGGCGGCTGGTGGAGGCGGTGATGGGGGCGGGGCCGCTGTTGCAGACGCTGTTGCTGGCGGGGCCGCTCCCACAGTGGCGTCACCCGCCGCCGGACCTCCGCAGCTCCGAGATCCCCCCTGTGGCCATCAGCCTGAACCCAAACCCAAACCCAAAGAACGAGAAGGACGGAGAGGGGTCCCCGTCGCGGCTGCCGGCCTCCCTTCGGAACTCCTCCTCCTCGTCTTCTTCACTGGAGAGTGGCAGCAACTGTAATTTCGGAAGCGAGTTCCAAACCGCTACGTTTTCTTTCAAATCCGTGTGACCAGCTTCCCTCCCGCCTCCCAAGTCCTAACATTTCTATGTTCCTTTTCATTCTCTCTTCTTCTTTCTGTTTGGGTGCCATGTTTTCTTTTTCCGATTAACTGTGTACGTAGCAAATGGGAAAAGCGAAAAGAAAACATTGCCATTTGGTGTGAACAGCAAGCGTGAGACGATGCTCTGTGGGAAATAGACAGATAGAATTCTCCACTCCCGCCTGGGAATTGGATTCACTGCCACCATGAACTTTTTGTGTTCTTGTTCCTGTTTCTGTTTTCTTGAGGTAAGAGTACGTCACGCGGTTTTGTGACCGCTAAAGATGTGTCCCCCCGAAAAATCAACAGGTGAAGATGCAGATAGAGGGTGGCCGAGGAGGTGAGAGCCCAAAGAGCCAATCTAGCAGCGGAAATTGTGGGAACAGATCCAATGCGTAGCATGGGCGGGTGCTAATATGATTGTGTTCTTTGTCCTGGCTCTTCGCCCATAAATTTGCTGGCAAGATCCAATGATGAGCCATGGGGTTGAGCCCGAGTAAAGCCGCCACGTAAAGGGAAGAAGACAAGAGGCATCATGGGAATCATTGAACGGCTCACTTGCTTGGACTCTAGGCTGCTCGATCTGTTCCCCAGCTTTGATGACGACATGTCCCCATCTTATCACCTTTAGCTTCTATCCACGTCTCGTCGCAATGGGAAACAATGAAGCCGAGGCAAGATAAGAGCTGCAGAAGAAACCTCCTGGTTTACTAGCTCGAGGAGGAAGCAGACAGTGTGGTGCAATTCCAAGTCTTGTCCATCATCACCACTAGATCACATGGAAGAAGTAACAAGTCTCATTGAGAATTTTATTCTGCTGACCGCAGAAAAATAAATAAGAATCAGATTTGTGTGATTCACGGTGTCTTCCATTTTTTTTTTTCTCAGGTCTTTGTGTGTGTGTGTATATATATTATATATATATAATATGAAGTCTTTTCAGCCAAAGTATCATGTGAAGAGTGCTCAAAGGGATGAAGACTTTGATTTGAAGACGGCCTCCCGAATATTATCTTGTAATTATGGCTCTTGTTCTGACCTACCCATGCATATTTCAATCCCCTTGTATCACAATGAAGAGCTTTATTCAGAGCTGACTGTCGAAAAATAATAATAAGTCAGTTTGTATGATTCACGGTTTTGGCCTTTTTGCATGACATCAGGGAATTAATTTGTCAGGGTCTTCGTGTACACGATTCATGTTCAAAGATTTCCAAGGAGAGAAAAAGAAGGGAAGAAACCTTTTACTTGTGGAAACTTTTTACCTATGTAGAACCTTTTTACTTGTGTGACCAATGCTGGAAGGAATGAAGGCTTCGATACAGGCAGTGCTCTTTGGAAGTATATTACAAGTAAAGATAGTCGCATGCATGATCGTCTAGCTAATGCTGATGTTCATATCAGTACTCCATCACCATAATAAGAAAGCCAATCTGCTGCAATCATTCTGCTAGGTTGTATTAACACCCCTCTCTTGGCTCTGGAGGCATGAAGCATTAATCAAAATAGATATTCTGAAAAGAAGCTTCCTTGACCAAGCTGGAAACTGCACACCTCTGAGCCATCTGCTACTTTGAATGTCATGCTGAGATGGCTCCATGCACATGTCGAGCAAAAGGAACACCTCAAAAAAGTTAGGTGGGATAACACCCATAGGTTTCTGACACAAGAATTTTCACAAGCATCCAAGACCTGTTAGGTACAATTGACCTGGAAATCTTTCACTAGCATCCAACATTTACACCTTGGACCTGCAAGTTGGGGGTCAGCATTCTCATGCACACACTCCCTTCCTCGTGTTGCCTAGTCTGAGTCCAGCTCTACATATTCTTGCAACCATCGGACTTTGCCTCCTTCCAGAATTTGATCCACATGGATCCACCAAGTCTTATCTGCAAGTTTTCTCCTGCAGCTGGTGACAGAAAGCTAACCTGCACATCCTCCACACACAAGAGACACAAAAGGAAATGTTGAGGAAACAAGTTTCTCAGCTGCTTTGGAGCAGTTTTTTTTGGAAGATGATTGATTCAAGCTAAAAAGGCTCTTCACCGGAGCACTAATCTCTATCCGACAGGGAGAGGGACCAACCTTTCCATGAATGATGCTAAAACTCCACTTTGGACCATGTCCAGGACCAAACACTCGATTGAGCGCTGTCTTAATCGTCTACCCTGGACTTTGGCGCATCAGAAACTGTGCTTCAATCATCAGCGAATTGGATACGATCACACCAGAGTCAGTGATCGAGCACGATGAAGAACATGAATGTCATTTTCACGGCCATCCGTCACCAAAGAGAAGACTGTGGCTCAGCATCGCTTGCAAAATTGTGGATGATTGTCGACAGCATTGTTCCGAGGGAAGACCCAGACATTTGTCAGACAGCTGTCAGGTACTTTGGGCATGAAAACTACGTACGAAGCAGCAGGGATGCCGTTCCCTCAGTCCACCATAAAGGCAGAATTGGCTGTCATGTTTGGTGCCAAACTACGAAGGAGAGATCTTTTCCACTCGGACATGATGATGAGCAAGGAGCGACGGAGACAGCCAATACCCCCATTCGTGATCTGATGCAGCGCATGAAAATTACTTGATGGAAAGGCACCACCGGGCATCTAATGTATCTGAAACGACAGGTGACGACGACTATATTTCTCACTGCAGCGAAACAATAGATTGGCTGTTTGTTATCCACGGCGCACATTCAAGATTACATTCGGATCGATGTGCATTTGTCCACCCTTCCTCCATGTCTTTGTGAGACACAACTCCCACTCTCTTAACTCATAGATCTCATGTGGCCTATGCACATTAATGTCTAGAAAAGAAACGGACTTGAGCTATTCGGAAAACTTGGGAGTCACCACTGTCAGACAAGATCTACCATCCACCATTGGCAAAGCATGTATATTTTGCATGTTACAATTCTAGATCACCTTCATCCTCGTACGGTCATAAAGACCACAATTAAGGAAATATTCTTAGAAACCTGAGGAATCATGCCAACTGGAAGAGCAAAAAAGTATGACGCACACTCCAAGAAAAGGAAAAGCGCTTCACCTGATACACAACTTTGCACAACCACTCACCTCTCAGCATAGCTTTTTATAGGACATATGTATGAGAAAATCCCAATATGAAAACAGTGATTCTGTCACCGATATATGTTAAAGAAAAGGAATAAAGTTCAAAGTAGAGACTCAAAATGTTCACCTGCAGCAGTGCCAAAGTCAGCCCCCACGTTGCCTTCCTGTTTATGACTGACAACTAATCCAGACCATTCATAATATCATCGTGGAACATAAATCAAGGCCACGCGTGACACTAAACTTAGTTTAGATCAGTGGGTGAAGCTCCCAACAGTTAGATTTGGAACTTTGGCTCGGAAGACTTTGCCGCCACCGGAGCATCATTATTTTTCCTGCTAGGAGTTTAAATTTCTTGCATGTCTTCCCATCATTTATGCTCGTATACATCTGCAAATGGGCTGCAGACGGCATGATGGATCGGATTCTTATCTAAACAGGCCTTGATTTAACAACGGAGCTCATCTTCAGCGTCACTAAATTGATATCTACAGAAAACACATAATATAATATTTTCTTTTTAGCTAAACTTAAAGAAACAACAAGAGATAAAAAAATTCACACATATCCATTTGAAATATATAGTTTTATACTGACCAGCTACTGATTCGCAAGAGCAAGGCAATTAAACAGTCGTCTTTGAGATGTTGGCAACTATTTGCCCACCAAAAATTGCACTCTCAACAAAAAGCCATACTTGAATTTAACAAATAGTTCAGCTTTGGCCGGTTCAAAATTCTCATCTCAAAGAACACATTACATCAACTGCATGGTTTTGTAGTTACGTCTAAGTTTATCCTCAATCTACCACATTGCTTCATTATCAACTTAATCATTTTTTTTCAAATGATAAGTGACCAAGGCATGATTCGAGTCTAGAATTTAAAATCTTATGATGATCTGTCAAAGCATTTAACAACTAAGTATGTTGCCACCTCCATAATAGATCGGATAAAGTTTCAAACTCTCAACGTTCTTTTAATTTACTCTTTTAGCAAAAAAAATCTTGAGCAAGTTATAGAGCAATTCTTTCACTATAAAAATAATAAATTTACATGGTTCTCTTTAGACTAACTAGAGGACATTAAATACTATGAGAAAATTAGTACTCATTTGAGTTTCAAGAAAACTAGGAAAAAAACTAAGTGAAGAAATCACAAACACCAACATCGATCAATTCACGGAGTATGATGTTTAGATTAACATATTAGAATGTCATGATAAGCAGATATGATTTTGGCTATCCAATCATTGATGCTTTCTTCTCATTTAAAGAAAACCTTTCTTTTCTACCCAATGTATCAAGATTTTTTTTTTCCTCTTATTTAGCCCACCTATTAGGGTTAGGGGTATGTTTTTAATTAGCCCTATGTGTGCCACTACTTGACACATGGATGAGACCATCTAATAAATCTCTCTCTCATAACCATGTGGGTGTACAGTCATGTTTGATCTCTCTCTACAAGTAATATACATAGTTATTTTGGAATGTACCAGTTGTGCCCGAAATGATGTCAATAAAGAATCGCCAGGTATTTCTAGATATATTACTCAAAAAAATCGACACAATACGCCTGGTCGATTAGAATTGATAAAATTTTGTCGCTATTGTAACAAGCATACGATTCATGGAGAAATAAAGAAATAGATCGAATAGAACGCGTGTGCGTTCTCCCAAGGAAGAGGAAGAACTTAACATATATTTAACATATATAATATACATAATGTATACAAATCAAAGCCTATTTTGGTCGGATCTGAACTGAAGTGAATAAAGAAATAGAATTTTAGAAATAAGGAATAAACCATGGATAAATCCAAGCAATCTTTTCGTAAATCCAAGCGATCTTTTCGTAGGCGTTTGCCCCCAATTGGATCGGGGGATCGAATCGATTATAGAAACATGAGTTTAATTAGTCGATTTATTAGTGAACAAGGAAAAATATTATCTAGGCGGGTGAATAGATTGACTTTGAAACAACAACGATTAATTACTATTGCTATAAAGCAAGCCCGTATTTTATCTTTGTTACCTTTTCTTAATAATGAGAAACAATTTGAGAGAGCCGAGTCGATCCCCAGAACTACTGGTACTAGAACCAAAAATAAATAAACATACTCTTCAATTGACTCAAAACTTCAATTGTAACTCAAGCTCAGATTGATGTTTTGTTCGAAAAGGCCTAGAATCTAGAGTGGGTTCCTGTGTTATAAGAAACAAAAAATGGGGAAATTTTTTTTTATTGAAACATATTCGTTCATTCCTATTGTTCATTCCTATTACTATCTTAATTTATTTTTATTCTATTTTCCCGGAGTTCCTTCTCCGGGGAATTCTGTTTCAATCATTCCCGTACTGTATATTACTTTAGAATCTACTTTAATTACTTTAGAATCTACTTTATTTGATGATCTTGTTGGAAATCGTGTAAAGACAATTCTTATTTGATATAGCTATTTGTGCAGGTATTTTACGATTAAGAAGCAATTGCTTCTTGTACAGATTGTGTATTAATCTACTATAACTATACAATACCTTATTTTCACGAGTTACTGCATTTATCCGAGTGATCCACAAACGACGAAAATCCCTCTTTTGCCTGCCTCTATCTCGATGAGAGGAAGCCAAAGCTCTCATTTTCTGTTGAGTAATCGTTCGAGTAAGTCTTGAATGAGCTCCTCTAGAGGTTGATGCAAATAAACGAATTTTTGTTCGACGTCTCTGAGCTATATATCCCCGTTTAACTTTGGTCATTGAATCAAATTAAACCTTAATGAATAACTAATTGATTTCGATTCTTTCAGTTATCCTTTTCCCCTCTCATGATCGATTAATAACAAAACAAATTATTCTGATATATAAAATATAAATTCCAATGGCTTTTGCTACTATAACCTTCGTGACCACAATTTTTTATTCCGTCTAGGCATTTCACCTACAAATAAGAAATTCTAATGGTACTCAAAAAAATAATTGGTTCCATCGTTTCTATGGTTACTTTTTAAACGGTGAGGTTCTCTCTATACATCGGAGCACATATGTCAAACTATCAAGTGCAGAAGAATATGACACTATATTCATATTTTCATTTTTTGTTTACGACATTATTTAAAACATAATTTCAATAACATAAAAATAGACAACAAACAAATTTTGATTTGCTCATGTTAAATCTATCAAGGACCTTTGGATATATCTTTTTAAAAACACATATCATATTATTTAACATTATTGTAATTCCAATATTATTTTTCACATATATAATTCTCAATTCCCATGCTAATATAGACCATAATCATCATACAAGATGTAAAAAGGTCACGTCAAGAAATAATATGAAAGGAGGTCCCGAATCAACAATATGAAATTAACTATGGTGACACAATTTATAATAATAACATCATAATCAAATGCAATTACAGTAGTTATTTTTTTCTTATTTTCTTTTGTTTCTTTATTATGTTCTTTTAATCATTCCCTTTTCAATATTTTTACATTCACGTTTCATGTGCGTTAACTTATCACAATGATAATATTTCATTCTTGATCTCTTCATTCTTGATATCTTTTTTATGTGCCTCAACTTTCTAAAATAATAATATTTCATTGTAATAAGTGCATTTGTTTCTTTTAATTTTTCATTGAATACATTTTTTTAGTTGCACTCATAGATAAATTATTGTTAGAAGAAGAATTGATAATAATTACTAATAAATTTCTCTAAATGTTTGGTAAGGTGTTAAGGAAAACACATTCCTGCAACTCATTTGTTAATTAAGATTTCAGATTGCTCAACTGATTCACAATATCTTGGAAGCAATTCATATGCTCGATTACACGACTTTCATCTTTATATCTCAAGTGAATAAGTTTTTTAATTTTTAAAAAATTGTTTGGCAAGGTTTTCTCTCATAAAGGTTTGTCAACTTGATCGACAAAGAATCTACATTTGTTCCATGAGATACATGATGGAATACACTATTATCTATCTTGATGAAACCAATGATTTTTCTATTCATTCATTTTCACTTTATTGTCTTTTGCGGGATCTAATTTAGATTATCCAATCATCGACGCTTTCTTCTCCACAGATGAAACCACTCTTTCTTCCCTGTGTATGATGGTCCCCTTTTCTCTTCTCTTCTAAAACTCATATTAGGGTTAGAGCTATGTTTTCAGTTAACACCAATTAACACATGGATAGAAACACACAAGAGCAACAACTAGAAGCATAATTTTTAAATATATATTTAAAAAATATCATTTGTACAAGGTTCTTGTATAATGATTGAACGAAGTAGGACAAAAAAAAAAAAAAAGGGACGTTTATTTATTTATTTTTCAAATATTTCCGATCCAAAAGCTGAACAGAACTCAGTAATTGTATTTATGGTGGATCAGAATATGAAAAGCTAATTATAAATGATGGAGAACCAAAAGTGGCCCAATCTTAAGTATCCAGCAACTTCTTGCCGCTAGCTGGTGAGTGAAGCTGACTTCACTGTGAGTGTGAGGCACTCTACAGCGTTGCACCATCCACTAGCAGCCGACTGTCTTCAGCTAGAATTGAGAGGAGAAGCCCCACCAATCTTAAAAGCCTTTGATCTGAATTAAAGGCATCACAAGCTGTTCTACTTGTCAAGTTATGGGAGTGATGAAGCGGGTGGATTAAGAAAGCTGTGGCACTGAACTCTCACATGCCTTGGTTTCACTATCAAATAAGAGAGAGAGATGGGAAAAGGAGCGTCTTTGAGCTAAAAGGCTTCCTAATGGTCCAATGCCCTAATGGCTCACAAGTTGTGTGGACCAAATTGATGCAACGTATGTGGTCACTACATGGAAGGATCCATTGAGCATGTTTTACCATTATTTCAAACAATAAAGGAATGGTGCATGTGATTCAAGTACGCCCCTTAGCACTCTCAAAAAATGTGTATTTTGAGGGTCATGATGGATTTCAGGAACTGTACATTTTGTGTTGGACTGCACACAGTCAGAGCATGCAGACGAAATACTTGTTGAACTACTGACGCTACTGTCATCGCTCCCATGGGAAAAGTGAGGCAGTTGAAGACTCATTTTCTATAGCATTTAGTGAGGAGTTGAGTAGTCATCGTGCAAACGACGACAAATACTAGTGGGAGGACGAACCTAATCCATACGGCCTCTTTCTTGGTGGTGGACAAACCAACCAAGCTAACTCTTTACGGAGAGAGAGAGAGAGAGAGAGAGAGAGGAACTCACTTCGCTTTACGTGAAAGGCAGTGGCACCTGATCTCCTCACACATGCCGAAACATGCAATCCTCTTCGAGAATTCACACATTAAAGATTCATAGACATCGAAGAATCCAATGAATTATGGACACCTTTTAAATCATGAACATACGAGTAGTTCACATCATTTCAATGCATGGAGGAAGGAAGAGTAGGAGTGAGGAAAAGAATGGGCAGCGTTTCTTCCACTAGCTGCTTTTCAGTAATGACAGTCCACCAAAGCCGACGGTGCCGCGAGGACGAAGGTGAAAGCTGGTGACGTTGGCCTTCGAAGCTCGTCTTGCTCGTCGTCGGCTGGTGCCGGAAGGTTGAGATCTAATGACAGGAAGGTCCTCTCCTTATTGGCTGCTCCTTGGATGGTCGAAGTAGCCAGAGGTCTGTGCCGCCTCATATGGCCGCCGAGTGCCTGACCGGAGTTGAACTCCAATCCGCATATCGAGCACTCATGGATCTTTGGCTTGATGCTGGGGAAAGAATTCATGCTTATTTGAAGCGAATCCTCGTCACCCGTGGCTTTCTTGTTCTCTGCCATGGTCGCGGTCGCCATGGCCAACTTGGGCTTTTTGTGGCTGGCGCGGTGCCCTCCGAGCGCCTGGAACGACGGGAAGCTTTTGCTGCATGTCCTGCACTCGTAAAGATTGCGGCCGGCGCCACCGTCTTCACCCCCCAGGCCTTCTGCCTTGAGTCCGGCAGCGTAGGCACGTCCCCGGGCTAGAAGTATAAGGCAATTGGCCATGTCCTCATCCTCCTCGGTGACGCAGCCTGAGACCTCCACAGACGAGGCATCCGACGATGAGTCGACCGCCACGGCAGATGAGACTGGCGGCACATGTATCCTCCGTCTCTTCGTGCGCTTGCCCTTCACGATGACCACGGCGGGGATGAACCCGCTGTTGCAGATGCTGCCACCGGTGTTGGAACCCATGGTTTCCTCTGAATCCTCCAGCTTCATTAAATTCTCAGGACTGGAAAACAGAGGAAGAGGAGATAACTAGAGAGAGAGAGAGAGAGAGCGCAAGGGGAGGAAATGGTTGCCGATATAGAGAATAAGGTGGACAACACATCTCTATATATAGGAGGAGTACTGCTACACACATAGGTGCTTAAGTTACAAGAAAAGAGGGAGAAGGAGCAGTAGAAAAGGACAGAAGGGGAGGACTGTGCAACACTAACTGAAAAGGGCCGGTTTTGGTGCTTTGTCTGCACCACTTGGCTCGGGCTTTGTTGGGAAGAGTTGGCCACCCAAACAATCACAGGTAGAGAATGGTTATCATGAGACTAAAAGGTTAGCAGCACAAGGGAAGGAAGTCATGCGTTTCCTTCCCTCACAGGCGATGGAAGGGGTGGAGATGAGTCAGTAAAAATGTGAGGTGAAAACGAGAAAGAAAAGAGAAAAGAAGAGGAAGGAGAGAGAAGGGCAGAATGCTGTCCTTCTCTGTTGCTTTTTATCTGATTAGTTTAATTAACAGCTCATCTTCTCTTTCTATCTGTCCATTGATTGACTTAGCTGAATCAAGGAGCTCCAATCGCCCTACAAAACTAGTAGGACTAAATTATATTTGAGACTGCTAATGATATGATAGATGACAGCCACACTTTTTCATCATCCTGCAATATGCATCCCCAGTGTTTGTTTGCTTAAGAAGGTTGTTTCAACTAAAACACTTGCAATCTTGGGTTGACTAGTTGTTGTTTCATCGCTTACTTTATCTGCAATATAATCTATCAGCCTTAGAATGGTTGACTTTTGTGACATTCAGAATATAGCAACATGCCATCTGAATAGTGTTTTCATCCTCTCAGCATTCTAACATATTAGTTTATCAACACATTTAATAGACTCTTGATAAAGCAATATTACTACTAATGTATCAAAATTACTATTAGTTTTTGTTCAGTATGCATTGTGGTTCATACAGAAACCAGAACAAGAACAGCTGTGTAGAAAGGGAAAAAAGGACTCAAATCATAGGAAGAGTCATGACTGAGTCTCTGATCTATCCTTTGGGCTTCTTTTATGGAGTAGAATGCATTGCTCAAAAAGGACATAGTTGGTGTTGTAGCTTGACTTAGTTCATGTAGCGGTCTGCCAATTTGGTTTGCTTACATGCCACCAGCCAACCCCATTTGCTCTTTATTGCATGACTTACTTGATGTTGGATTCGGTGATCTTTTCAGAGCCATTTTCCATCACTAGTCACTGGATTCATGGCTTGCATCAACTATAAGGATTGCTACTATGATGCTATAATATATATACAGAGAGAGAGAGAGAGAGAGAGAGAGAGAGAGAGAGAGAGAGAGAGAGAGCAAGAGAGAGAGTTGGAAGTTGTGCATTGTGAACCTTACAATGGAAAGTCAATGGAAGGGGAGATGAGGAATCTGAGAGCAGGTTCTTGGATTAACAAAACTTGCCAAGTGTATAAAATTGTATACATGATTGCATCAAGCTTATGCATAAAGATAGAACCATCGAATGTATCCATTAATACAGCCCACGTATCATGTGCTCACAGCCATTCATGAGAGACCATCATGACTGTATCTTATCTAAGAAGGCAAGAGTTGACCATTTCACCTTTTCCTACTTCTTGAAGATGGGTGTTTACATGTGCATGTGGGATGCCATTACATTATGCTTACAGTGGTCCATTTATTTTCCTGCTTATTATATTAGGTATACATCAAGGAAGAACAGCTTGACCACTCGACAGTGAGGAAGCATGCTCTGTTTATATGGGTGCTCACTACTGTGCTTGAAGCTAATAGTTAATGTTTTCAGCTGTGTCACCCCATCTGACTCTTGGGTTCTATTTCATTGGATGAACTGAAAAGTTAGGAGATTTATATGCAGTTCCAACTGTGGAGAAAATTATGCACCAACAGTAGGCAAACAATTGAAAATTTATTAGCCACACAAATGTACAGAGCAAATAACACAGATGATAAAGCTAGGAAAAGCGTTTACATTATTATACTTCGATGTAGCAAAATTGTATATGAAGTTTGCAAATCAACAGCAAGCCGATGTATGACTGCTGAAGCAAAATAATCAAAAAGATGAGAGTCATGAAAAAAGACAACCACAAATTCTGATACTGGGTGTGCAGAGGAGCAAAGATATTATTCTTGTTCTGTGACTGTGTAAATCCGATTGATACCATCAACTCTCATGCATTTGTCTATGTGACGAAGCCTTGGTATTAGTTCTAGCTTTTTTATGCCCCTAAAAGTTATCTTGATAACCAACAAGTTACAAATGTAAGAAATTATTGAGAAATTCCATTGCCGCCGGTGACAAAGTATACAGCTATTGCATGTCCGAGGAAAGCAAATTCTGGATCTGCACGGTTCAAGCAAGAACAATGTCCGCTATGGTAAAAGATGTTCTCCAATAAGTACATTTTGATAAGATGCAATCTAAAACACTCTAATTATATGAAATGTGAATAGAGGTTGTTGGGAAAAAACCCGTTAATGCGGAATAATACTTTTCCCTCTTTATGTATCAAAATGGGTTCCTCATCAAAAATACCAACTTAATGTTAAAAATAAGTATTAACCAGAACAATATTAATAGCAGAATAACTGATCAATCACAAGTGAGATCGAATTTTTAACATGGAAAACCCAATGTGCGAAAAACCATTGGATCGTAGTCCACTTCAAACTTCTACTATCACCAATAATGATAACAGGTTTACAATATATCTTCTCTAAAATAATAAAAGGATCATAGTAACATCAAGATCAGATATCTTGGCTCAGTAATAGGCATTATCATCATATAGGATCTTATCTAAGAAAAACTTTAGATCTCACCAAGTAGACATGGCAGGAAAGCACCTTAGAAAGGATAAACCACAGATCAACACCATTAGGATTGTAGAGTTTACTGTAAGGATTCTCCACGTCAAATTTGGGTCAAAATCGACGAAGTTTAACCACCGATCGTCAAGCAAAAAACTTAGAATCCTAGTTTTTTTCTTTTCTCTTTCTCTCTCTTCCCTTTCTCTCATTTGCAAGACGTTTGCACATCTTGTATTTGCCGTATGTTGCATCTTTCTGACGCTGGTTTGTTGCGTTCCTTCACTCATTTGCACTCAGTAAGGCTGCACACCATGACGCCGCTCATTTGCATCTTTGCCATTTCATTTGCCTCATTGCGCTCAATCGCACGTTCTCTACCGTTCTACCCAAAAAACCCCATCTCTGCCCATCTATTTAATTAACTAATTTGGGCTTAGGCCTAATTATCTGGTCCAAGCCCACCTATGGGCTAGACCTAACAGAGGTCTATTTATACAAGTTTGAAAATAAGTTTAGGAGGAAGGATTTTCCTCAACAAAGTAGCGAGATTTCCTCGTACAGTTGAGAAAATCTTATCTGCTATCATACCCCTACAAGATGGTACTCATGTCAAGGATGTCAATCTTGAACTGATGTAATAAAAATAGTTTACAGGCAAGAGGCTTCATGAGTGAGTTTGCTAGTTGATCAGCCGTATGTACATGAAAGACACACATAGTTGATGTCTGATAACTTGATCTCGTACGAAGTGGAAGTCAATGACAATGTGTTTCATACGTGAGTGGACACTAGATTGACATATAAGTAGGTAGCTCCAACATTGTCACAATATATTGCAGGAGGAAGGATAGAGTTGACATTGAGTTCCTTAAGGAGACTTATGACCCAATTAAGTTCAGTAGTAGCGGTAGCGATGACACAATATTCAACTTCAATTGTAGACCATATGATTGTCTTTTGCTTCTTAAAAATCCAACTGATAGGATTAGCTTCAAGAAAAATAATATACCCTGACGTAGAAGTTCTATCATCAAAGTTCCCTGCCCAATCAACATTAACAAAGGCATGAAGATTAAGTGGGGTGTGCTTGCAGAGAAAGAGGCCATGATGAAGGGTCCCTTTAAGATACCATAAAATTCATTTGATCGCAGACCAATACGTTGTAGATGACTAATGCATGAATTAGGATAATTTATTGATTACAAATGAGATATCTGGACGAGTGAGAGTCAAGTACTGTAAGAAGCCAAAGTACTTGTCAGAATTAAGTAGCGTCCGTAGTAGGGCTTCAATCATATAATTTGAATGATTCATTAGTAGAGATAGGAGTTGTAACCTCTTTTGCATCCTACGTGTTTGTTATGGATAATAGGTCTTGAATATACTTCCTTTGTAATAGGAGGAGACCTGAAAATGATGTAAATGTTGCTTCCACTCCCAGAAAGTAATTCAAGGGTCTAAGATCTTTGAGGAAAAATCGATCGACCAATTGCTTTAGGAATGCCTAAATCTCCAAAGGATCATTGCCTGTGAAAATAATATCATCAACATACATGAGAAGATATATTGTGTTTCCATTTTGTTGTCGTAAGAATAACGATATATCAGACTTAGAGTTGATGAAACTAGTTGATGTTAGAAATGAGCCAAGTTCAGTATACCAAGTTATTGGAGTTTGACGAAGTCCATAAATAGCTTTTTGTAGTTTGCAAACATGTCTCGGATACTGATGATGAATGAAGCCAGGGGGTTGCTGCATAAAGACATCTTTAGTTAAAGTCTCATATAAAAAGGTATTGTTAACATCTAATTGTCATAGCTGCTAGCCTTTTGAGATGGCCAAACTTAGAATAAGTCGAATTGTTGTGGGTTTGACAATAGGACTAAAAGTCTCTATGAAGTCAACTCCAGATTGTTGATGAAACTCTTTGGCTATAAGGCATGCTTTATATCTAGCAACGAATCCGTTTAGATTCTGTTTAATTCGAAAGACCCATTTACATCCGATGATATTTTGTATATGATGAGAGGGTACAAGGGTCCAAGTAGAGTTATGGAGGAGGGCATCATACTCTTCACACATGGCTTTACGCCAGTGTGGAAATTTTTGGGCTCGAGTAATTGTGGTATGTTCACTGGTCTTAGGAGAGGATTTTATGATAGTATGTAGGTCGAGGGCTTGACATGGTTTGAAGATACCACTTTTGGAGCATGTTATAATTAGATGTTCATGGGCTATAGGTTGTATTGTTAGTATGGATAGTGGATTGACACAGGTTGGAGCAGGCTGAGGTACTTTAGTATCATTGGGTCCAGAAGAGGGTAAAGAAGGTGGTTGTGTTTTCGAGGGTATTTCTTCAGTAGTAGAGGAAGCTTGTAAAGAAGGGAGAGGAGAAGCAATAGAGGGAGTGAGAAGCTGTTGAACCAGGAGAACAAGAGAGTGCGGATCCTGAGGAAAGGGATTGGATGGTGTTGTGAGAGGCTTGTTTGAGGGGATCGACGGTATACTCCAATGATGTATATTTGTTGGAGTAGCTTGCATGGTAGGAGATTGATGGTTTTGAAACAGAAAGGTAGACTCCACAAAAATAACATGATGTGATATAAAGATTTTTTGAGTTTAGGGTTCGTAGCATCAAAAACATTATGTTCAAGAGAGTATCCTAGGAAAATACAAGGCTTAGATTTTGGTGTTATCTTGTGTGAGGTATAGAGACGTAGCTATGGATAACATAAATAGCCAAATACTTCAAGTTTTTGAAGGTTTGTGGATTTATGAAATAATTTTTCAAATAGTGATTGATATTAGAGGATTAGAGTAAACATACGATTAATAAGATAGACGGTAGTTTGAAATACTACGGACCAAAAGGTTGCTAGCATATAGAGGCTTGATATAGAAGTGTGAGACCAGTTTCAACTATATGTTGATGTTTGCATTCAGTAGAGCTAACTAGTTGAGGAGTATGTGAGGGTGACTTATGGTGTTGAATATCATAAGCTAAGAGATAGGATGTGAGGACTTGATATTCACCTTTGCCATCAGAGTAGACTGTTTTGATTGTAGATTGAAATAAGTTCTCCACCAACTTTTTAAAATTGGTAAAGATTGTTAAAACTTCAGATTTATGATGAAGAGGGTATAACCATGTGTACTTAGTGAAATAGTCTACGAAAATAATATAAAATCTGAACTTATCAAAAGAAATGAGTGGGGCAGGCCCTCAAACATTAGTCTAAATAATTTCAAATGGTTTAGAGCAGGATATAGATGATATTTCAAAGGGAAGTCTATGGCTTTTATTATTGAGACAAACATCATAATGAGTTATAATGCTATTATTTTTAATAGTAAGAAAAGAATAACGAGAAAGTAATTTCTGCTGAATAGAGGATGAGGGATGACCAAGACAACGATGCTACACATCAATTTGAGCTATAACTGAGGAGTAAGCAGTGGCCTGGGTTATTTGTGGAACTGATGGCCATTCATAAATATTGTCCTTACTCTGGCCTCGGACCAAGGATGTCCCCATGCTCAAATCCTTAATAAGAAAAAGTTAAAAAAAATTTAATTGATATATTATTTTATTTACAGAATTAAGAAATTGAGATGAGATTTCGTTTAATGTGGGGTGCGCACAGATTATCATCGAGTGTAAAACTTACGGTATCTGAATTAAGTATTATGGAATTAGTATGAGTAATAGAAATTGCTTTACCATCACCGATGATGACATCTTTATTGCCGCCATAGTTGTTGTGGATAGACAAGTTCTAAAGATCAGAAGTGATGTGATGAGAGGCGCTAGAGTCCATAATCCAATTAGGCTAATTTGTAGCTGGTGTAGTTATGAGATTCGCTTGAGGCCACCGTGATGAAGCAAGGAGTTTGGGTCGAGACCGACAGACTTTTGCTGAGTGCCCAACTTTATCACACAACTGGCAGACAACTCTTTATTGGGTTGTGAGGTCAAGATGCCATACCTGATAGTTAGTTAAGTTGTCACTTTGATAGAAATGTTGATAAGGCAGAGTAAAGGGGGTATGTTCGGGACTCATAGGGTCAAGAGATATCTTGGCCAAACTTGTATTGGTATTTTTCTTATACTGGCTGCTCTTCCTCTTAGACTTTTAACTAACTTGAGTTGTGATGGATGGTCCGAGCAACTTGTTCTTGTACTTCAAGTATATCTTGTAGTCAGTCAACTTGTCATAGAGTTCTTCAAATGACATTGGTGAGTCACGTGCCCGAATTGCGACTACCAATTCCTTGTACTAATCTCCTAGGCCATTGAGGATAGAGATTATGACTTCTTCGTCATAGAGGGAATGATATATCAAAGCCAAGTCATTAATGATAACTTTGATATTTTGTAGATAATCAACAATGGTACTTTCCTCTTATTTTATTTTCATTAGATTAGATAGAAGGCTGAGCATACGAGTACGTGATTAATTTGCCGAGGTTGTTTATAACTTATACTATACTTCTATAGCAGTCACACATGAAGATATCAATAGTGCGACGAATCTAGCAACTAAAGCTTGAATAGTTTGGAGGATGAAACGGTCTTGACATAACCATAGTTTATGAGCTAAATTTGATACTGGATTGGGTTCTCTGGGGATGTTCATCATTGCTGGTAGACAACTGAGAGAGCCGTTAACATAGCCTAGTAAGTCATATCCAAATAAGAGGTTAAAAAATTGGACTCGCCAAGATGCATAATTGTCGCCTTTTGATAACTTAAAAGGGATTAGCGTGACAGCATTGATGGAGATAAGTCCTGTATATGGAGAAACACTATGATTCCCTATAGAAACAGTAACTGGAATATTAGAAGTAGATGATGAAGATATTTTGAGGATATATACTAATCTGAGGGCTTAGAGTTTGAGGAGCTTTCGGTAGTGGAAGTTATTTTTTATCGCAGTCCGCCACAGCGATTACTGCAACCTATGAGAGATTTACAGTTCTTGTTGTAGATTTGGAAGAGATATGTAGTTCTTGTCGCAGTTTGGGTACACTGTCGTCGGGCTGCTTAAGCTCTTGGTATAACTTCGCCAAATGCCACGCCTAGTGCACTATTTTAGTGCAGACTGGGCCCAGCAAATGTTTGGTTCCTGGAAGCACGACAGTGATTAGGAATCAACAGATATGAGTAAGAAGATCTGCTACGAGAGCGCGATAGTGGGCCCATATATCTTTATATGCGACGAGAGTAGCTAGTAGCTCATGATCAAAAAATCGTGGCTGCTGATGTGAGAAGGTGCAGATCTACTGGGAAGAGATTCTCGTCGATAAAGAAGAGGTGCATCCGTTCTACAGATCAATGTTAGATAGAGAAATGCCGTAGTTCCGCTACAGATCAAGGCTGCAATCAGTGCAGATCGCTGGACTGATCTACAGAAGCACTGAGATTGTTGACAAGCCTCTCGACTCGTTCATGTAGTAATGTTGACGATGTACCATACATAGAATGGCCGGTCGAAGGAGGCCTCCTCGGACACCAGGTAGCAAGCGCTGAACTGGTCGATGACCTCTTCGAGTTCCGGGTCCAGAAGGAAGATGACCTGGACGACACTGATCTGTACCGGAAGAAGAGATGCAGCACCACCGGGAAAGGAGAAGGGGTGCTATATTGAAGGGAAGAGGCTGCCTTTGGAGCAGCAGAGGCAGCAGCGACATGTCGATGAAGGCGTTGACGGAGGAGATGGAGAAGGGGTCGGTAGGGCGTCAACAATAGGAGTGGTTGGTGGCCGACTTCAGAGTCGTTGCTGGGAAAAAAGTGACGACTGCAGGACGACTATTGTCATCTCAAAAAGGGAAGGAGAAGATGCCGGGGGAGTGAAGAGGATCTCAACAAGATCACCATCGGCTTCTACTCCGCCTGGAAGTCACCTACAAAGCTTCCAACAATTTGATCTTTGAATCTGGATCTGTGCTCCCCCCTAGCCGTAAGATTCCCTGACACCGTCGGATCGTAGCGCGACCTCGATCTGGAATGGCACCGTCCTGCGTGGCGACATCAGCGGTGGTTGCTGCCGAGGTCGGTGACTGCAACGACGATGGTTGGGGGGAGGAGGGAAGGGAAGTGCAGGGGTGTAGCTGCAATGTCGTTCAATGGTTTCATTGTAGTTCCACCACCGATGATAGTGGGAGAAGGCAGTGTTTATTACTTCGAAGAGAAGAAGAATGCAGCTTCCAAGAGAGGGAGATAGGGGACTTCCGAAGGCGACTATAATTGCTTGAGGCTCGGTGAGGAGTGATTGCTATCATAGGATAGTGAGAAGAAAACTTGCTCTATGCAAGTGGCTCTGATATCATGATAAGATGCAATATAAAGTACTCTAATTAAATGAAATGTGAGTACAATAGGAGATCTATTTATACAGATTTAGGAACAAATGTGGGAGGATTTTCCTCAACAAAACAGCGAAATTTTAAAGAAGCAGTTCAGAAAATCTTATCTTCTATCACATATATTGCCTGCATGCCATTATGTTACCAGTTTGATTGAAGCAATAAGAAAACAAAGGAAACCAACCTGCACTTCATTGTCTTGCAAGGATACAAAACCACTTGCATATCTAGTCTCACTTCATATTGCAGAAGATTCACTTTCTTGTGAAAGAAAAGGCTGCAGCAAAGCTGGCCTCCGTATGTCCATGTCTCACTGAAATGCCAAACCATCTGAGGCAGCTTGCTGCTAAAACATCCCAAACTTTTATATCATGTTCTACAACCTAAACAAGATACCCAGAGTTGATCATTTACTCTGTTACAGATATGTCATTGCAATGGGCAGCATACAAATTATGGTTGGCATCAATGAATTTGTGCAAACCTTTCCATAAATTTCTAGGCTGGATAAAGGTGCACTTGGAGTGTGTGATATATATACATATATATATATATATACAATCTGTGTCCATAATATGTAATCTGTTTTGTGCAAATCTTGCAGATATCAGGGAGAACAAAATATATATGAACAATAACATATTGGAACCCTGTGTTCTTCAAAATTCAAGAAGAATGCATGTAGGAGACAGGCATAAAAAGCCAGAAACACATGGCATTATAAGGAGGAAGAGCCCCTTCTGCATTTATGAGCTCAAGCTACCTGATTGTTCTGACAGTGGGTGAAAGAAGATGATTCATTTTACTATTCCAGTTCACCGGAGATAGAATGACTGTGTAGAGCAACCAGATTTTTGAAAGCTATGATTAGAGGCTGAAATGTCGGACCATTTCACCATCTTCAGATGGATCATTGTTGTTGCTGGAGTGGTTATCTGCATTCCATGCATAAAACAGTTCACAAGCAGAAAGATAGACAATATTAGAAGACAAAAGAAGAGTGTCACAGCTTAGAAGAACCGTGAGGTTTATGTGTTATATAGCATCACAATTTTTAAGAGGCTTGATCTTATATTGATGAACATTGTAGTCCATGAAAGCGTGTAAGCCCCGGGAGTTTATATGTGCATTTGCGAGGTTCAACTACGAACAACAGAAGCATTCAGCTCATTTACAGTCTCATGTATCATCTTTGTTTCAATCTTGGGAGTTGAATTGGGATCAGATGACCAATCAAAATGAGTGTGCGGCCCGTGATGAGTCAAATCCTTGTCAGTAATCCCTCCAGCAAACTTATGTACACCAGGCTGGTATGTGGCCAGTTTCCACGTGATGTGTTGTCCACCTTGAGTTCTCGCGATCACCATCAATATTTTCTGTAGTAGTAACAATGCAGGAATGAATTCGACCTGCCAATTAATCAAAGTCCAACAACTGAGATTTTAACAGATAGTCGCAATATGGAATATGCCAGGCACGGAAATGAGGCATAACGTATGCTGTGTCACATGCGGAGGCACCATCTTCATGGGGACAAATGACACTGTGGACGTGGTAAAGCTGCAAACAAGTGCCTCATGACAACCTTGGGAGGATTGTACCAAATGGCTCGGCATAATAATCATGGCAAGGAGCAATTCGCTTGGTAGGACAGAGGCACTGCTCCATTACTTCTTGTCAAGCTCTGTGTCACCTGTGGGCAGGACTTGCAAGCGTCAGACATGGCAAACATATATTCTAATTACCAATCCAATTGATGTGGTATGAGGCAAAGGTAGCAAGGAGTAGGACCAAGATCTATCACTAGAAAAGGCCCAGGAGATTGTGCACAAATATCTCAAAGTATTTTGATTATAGCAACTGGTCTCTGCACATGCAATGCACACACAGGAATGAATCATGACATACATAGTCCAAGAAAGAAAGAAAGAAGAAACTGGAAGAAGATGGAGTCCTTTAGCATGTGACGACTCCGTTGGGAATGCGGCGATGATTATTGCTTCAGTAGATTACTGTCACACGATGTAGGATTATGTTGGGAAGAGTTTGATTAGGTCATATATTGTTCATGGGCTTGGTGCTAATGAAATTGGATTCTCTTCTTCAAGTGCAAACTTATCAACATACAACGTTGACAACCACTGCAAAGAACTGTAGAAGTTTGCAGTGATCTCCTTGTAGTCCGCAGAAGCTTCAATTATTTCAGATCATAATAGTTCTTGATCTCAAAACAGGAGGCCCAGTGTTTTACACTCGTAGAAGCTTTGTTTGTCTTAGATTACGGTAAAAAAGATGGTATTTTTTTAGGGAATTAGAAATCCAACACAGTGGGCATTTAGCTGTTGTCAACGTTGCACACAAGGAAAACAGTACATGGTGGATGGAGATAAACTCGAAGATGGATTAGAGAGTCAGATCCAGGAACAGAGGAGCAAGATTACGCGAGGAGAAGAGATGCCACGGAGACGAGGAAGCAAAAGGGGTGGGCTTTTTACGGCCAGCGTTTGAATGCGCAGAAGTGGAGGTGCACAACGTAGACAAGAAGAAGTGGGTGGCGTCTCAGTAGTCTGCGGAGGAGAGCTGCTCGTGAGTGTTGGAGATTAAGAAAAACTCGTAGACGAGCCCGGCGAGGCCGCCGCCGATGAGGGGTCCGGCCCAGTAGACCCAGTGGTCGTCCCAGGACCAGCTCACCAGGGCGGGGCCGAAGGAGACGGCCGGGTTCATGGACGCGCCGTCGAAGGCCCCGCCGGCCAGGATGTTGGCGCCCACGATGAAGCCGATGGCGATGGGCGCGATGGTGCCCAGGCTGCCCTTCTTGGGGTCCACCGCCGTCGCGTACACGGTGTACACGAGGCCGAAGGTCATGACGATCTCCAGCACGAGCGCCTCCCACACGCTGACGCCGGAGAGAGCGAAGCTGCCCGTGGACAGGCCGCCGGTGGAGAAGCGGAGCAGGAGGCAGGCGAAGGTGGAGCCGAGGAGCTGCGCGATCCAGTATATGATGCTGCGGAGGAGGGTGATGTTGCCGCCGATGAAGACGCCGAAGGTCACGGCCGGATTCACGTGGCCACCAGAGATGTTGGCGCCCACGGACACGGCCACGAATAGGGCGAAGGCGTGCGCTAGGGCTGCCGCGATGAGGCCCGCTGGAGTGGTGGCTGCGCCGCCCGTCAGCTTGCCTGCGGTGGCACGGAAATCAAGCAAACGACTGCATGAGATCCCACGAAAACCCAGCATTGCATGGTGGTGATGAACAAGCGCGAGCAGGGGACGTACTAAAGGCCATGCCGGAGCCTTGGCCAGCGAAAACGAAGATGAGGGTGGAGATGAACTCGGCGAGTGCGGCCTTGAGCGTGCCCGGGTGAGTCGCCTCCTCCCGAGTTCCAGCAGCAATTCGAGGGATCGGCATCTTCTTCTCCTTTCTCTTCCAATCCGTATGCGACTCTTCCGCTGCAATAATAGCAGTCTTCCGCTGCAATAATAGCAGTGGACTAATAAAGAGCTCCACCAGCTCCCATCGTATCCTCAGAGAGCGACCGGGAGTAGGCGGTATCCGGTCGAATCGGGCGACGGAAAAAACAAAAAAACACACATCTCCTCGTGACTGGCTTACCCGTGTGGCCCACCTACCCTTTGATCAAGTGGAGACATGGAAAAAAGCGGGACCCACTCGGGACCGATTTGTCAGAGTGCCGAAGATGATACAGGCTCAGCTGGGATGGGAAAGGATACGACAAAATTACTCACAGGGGAATAGACTGGTGGGATCTGATACAGGCTCAGTTGGAGCTTGTGGCTGGTCCAGCTCATGGTGGTCCGTCGGAGCCCTGAGTTCATGCCGCGGACCACGACATGTTTACTGACGTGATGGTTCAGCAAACACCATTTCGTATTTGAAATGATGCAACGGCCGGTGCGGCCCACCTGAATCGAAAATGAGCCATTGCCTTCAAAAGTGTACTGCTGTTTGAGGTTTCACAGATGACAAGTGTCCGTTTACATTGGATTGTACAAAATATGGCCAGGAATTAACTTAAGATCCACTGGGATTCTAATAAGAAATGCATTCGAGTAAGCAAACCTTATCCACTTGTTCATCATTTACATGTCTAAATGCTCCAGTGGGACTTTATTTTTTTTGCCAATCTCCATCATTTATAATTTTGTCATTAATGGGGGCACATTTCATATATAATAAGCATCAAAACCTTAATTAGACTAAAAGAAAAAAAATAATTATATGAACAAAGAAAATTTTAATTTCTGAGAGAATATTGCATGATAATGCTTAGAGAGGCTCAAATTTTGCCTATTATATTTTATTCACCTGTGGAGTGTGTCAAGTTTGGAAACCTCACGAACGATTTGTTCATCTTAATTACTACATTATGCCGAACATTTCTCGCATATTATGGACATGCATATTCAGCGGCAATCATTGCAACAGACAAGACCAGAGAAGTTGGTCCAAGTAAAAGAAGGCATAAAAACTCAACGCAAAGGTTATCAATCTTTTTACTGTTCTGACCACAAACACATAGATGAAGACAGCCAGTACGATTACAAGACCCAACCGAGACAAGTCTCTTACAAACTACATGGAAAGAAACTCCACCTTCAAGTCTTATATTTCCTCCCTTGCAGCACTATAATTATTGGTTGAAATAATTCCTTCGATCACTCACCACAGCACAAGCTAACCAAGCTAACGATACTGATGCCGGTGCTCCAATAAATGCTGCAGGAGACCTCCCAAGAAGCACGTTGGGCCAATAATTCAGAGCACCTGATAGGCCAGACAAACCTCCACATGCAGGTCTTATGAAGTACGGTGAGGTCAACAAAGTTTATATATCACTAGTTTATCACCACAACCACTTGTCAATTGCTGTTCCTATTAACATAAACAAAGATATCAGCTTTGATTTATTAGCGGGGTGTACACTTCAGACTTTGGAGATGGGAGTGTGCTTCTCCCGAGTCGCTTTAAGTTCTTATAACAATTCTTGTGCTTGCAGAAGCCACGTGAAGCCGTAGCCCACTCGTGGTCTCTCTCTTTTCCTGTCTCATCCACTGTGATACCAAGTAAACGTGGTCCCCTGACGTTCCCTTGGTTCATGGGTGCATACCATAGTGCATGCGTGGTCCACTGGACACTGGACGCATTCGTTTTCTTTTTTATTTGGCTTTATTTGTTGGCCGATTTTCTTAAAAAAATATTTATATTTTAAATATTTTTCAAAAAAATCCCTCTCTTATTTTTTTAAAATAATATTTTAATTTTAAAAATATCTAAAATTCCCCTCAAAAAATTTTTGCCAAAGTTTTTCGCTCATTTTCTTATCAATTTTTAATTATTATAATGTTTTTATTTGACTCATTTATAGTGTTTTATTGATGCGTTAAAGATATTATAAATATTATTAAAAAAATGATAAGTGATATTGTATAGTGTCTCTTGAATTATCATTGCTCTAGACCATTATAATATTATTAGTCTGATTGAGATTAGAAATCGATTTAGATTATTTATAATATTTTTTATTATGGTGGTTAAAATACTATAAGAGATCAAAACACTGTAATAAGTGAAAATTTTTCTAAAGATAATTTAAGTATTTGAAAATTAAAGAAATTATTTAAAAAAATAAAATGAAGATACCGCTTGAAAAATACTAAATAGTTTGAACAAAATCACCCTTATTTATTTCAATAGAATTTGGCTTCTAGTTTTATCAGAAGCTGCTGTCTCTTTTGGGCCAATGCTACTGAGTTGACCTTTATTTCTAATTCAAGGTTACTAGCAAACAAACAAACGAAAAAAAAACAGGTAAAATGTAAATACCAGCAAACATGAGAAGTCCTATGAAAGATTTTAATTAAACTAGATCAAATAGAATCACTCAACTATAAGCCTGAGGGCATTGCACCCACTCCGAGCCCCGCGCTCTCCAACGCAAGCTCTCTCCCAACCAACCACGTGCTCCTGCAAGCAATTGCCATTGGCATCAGTCGTGCAGATATCGAATAGAAAATGAGTTCTGCTCTCTTCACTATTGATGTACGTATGTAATGCTGCACCATCTCATCATAATCTGCACTAACTGCGCATATAGCTAAGAACTTTTAGATTTAGGCAAGATCTTAGAGCAACAAGTATAGAAATTTACTCGCACAAGTAGATGTTCACTACTGATGTAGCAAGTTTGTTCTGTAATGGATAACAGAGGAAATAATCTGCCGTGCACATCAAACAAAAGTAAAGACACATGATGTGAAAAACCAGTCTTCACTGAGAATAGATCAGTGCATTTCAAGCCAATGACTAATCATCCTATATTCCTATTACTTCTTAAAAATTCATCTTCTACTTGATAATTGGACAGTGGATCCTGGGAGTCACCAGAATGTGTGGTTAGATTCTCACCCAATTTCCTTGTAGTATTTCATTGTAGACATCTCAATTTTAGTAATGACCCAATGAAATGTTTATGTAACTTGAAATGATACTAGTTTGTAGACTAAACTACTGTTTGGGTATAATGCTACAATGATTGCCTAGGGTCAGCAATGAAATTAAATACTTCCAACATAAAAATCTTCTATGACATGCTCAGAAAGAAAAAAAATGCACAGTAATGTTTAGTGGAATGGACAGAACATCCCATGAGATTATGATATACTGCAATGGAATTAGGCCAACAAAAGGCCTGAATAAGAGATTCACTAGTGTAGTTTCTTCTCCTATCCCATCATCCTAACAGGGGCTTTCACTTCCAATTCTTCCAAGGAAAAAACTGATATCTCCCTTGGTCATTGTATCGGGGGGAAGGCAGACCCACCTCCATATTTTACCACAACATTATTGGTCTTCCATGGAAACTCACCAAAGATATGAACATTGCTCAAAACTTTGATTGTATTAGGGCCCAAGGCTTACATAAACAGATGCTTGCATATGTAGCCACCAGCTGAAGAGAGGCAGCCACAAAAATATAGCATCTCCAAGAATTTGATGGAATCTTGTGCATGCATAATCATGACTCAGGTCATATCTTCCTGTGAACCTATTACAACTCACCTCATGTCAATACCTACAAAAAGGAGAAAGAAGGAAAATAAGAAAGAAAAAGAAAGAAAGTCAAAACAACTTAGTCTTTTGAAGGTCAATGCATACAGATTAGCTTATAACTATCAGTCAATCTAGCAATAAAAATACCAATATGCAAGATCATAGACTTTCTCCTGAAATAATTAACTTAAAAGCATCTCATACTTTATGTCCAGGCTAGTGTAGGATGTTCTCTCAAGTTGGGATGTTGTTAGATGCCCACAATTGGAGCAGATTTAGAAAATGACAATTTGTTTCTGCAGCTTGTGGTCCAATATGCCTGCGTTTTGCCTTCATGTAAGCTAGCATGTTACATTTTTTCCATTTGGGTGCTAACCTCTAAATCAATTGTTTCCAAAGTTTCAGCAATTCATTAGCAAAGATGCCTTCCAATAATGTAATTCTGTTAAAAAAAAAGAGCATTATGTTAGTTCAAGAACAGATTAGGTGATATAAAGTATTATAAAATTATATTAAATATATAAGAAAAAGAGCCTTGAAATATAAAGATGAAAAAAATGGTCATTTATAAATGATGCTTCAGTAAAATAATATCTCCGATAATATCATAATCATGAACCATAAAGTTGGTATGGTACTACCAGCTGCTTCCTTGTGACAAGTATAGATAGTTTATATCACCAAGAGCTGAGAACAAGAGGCTTGGATAAAATATGACCAAGAATAATTTTACAAAAAGTTGCAGTGAATTAATGACTTGGTATACATTGTAATCAAAGCTGCTTCTTCAAGAAACATACTAATATTTTGATATCTTTGAGTTGCTACAATGAAAACCTAGTGATGTAATTGTGAAAACAAAGTCTGAAAGATATAACAATGTGAGAATTGAGTGTTCTACTCGATACACTGACCTACAATTTTGGTTGCCAAATTGCAGATTACCTGATCAGGTAACCGAAAGTTCAATCTCCTCAATCAAGCAATGACTACCATGTTAGGTTCAACTTTACCAAAAATTGAAGAATCAAGATTGCCATGTTATTCTAACAAACAATAAGGTGTTTCACTACCAATAATTTTGACAAGAACATAAGCCCTGTTTAAAATGGTGGAATCGATGCTTATCTCTAACAATTATCTCTCTTCCTGAAACAAGTGATATGAAATTGAAAGCCAAATGACAATCATTACACATCCGTAGGTTCTTAACAATCCTAATGAATGAGTTTTTGGAAGTATTCATGAGTCCAAATGCCACCGCGAGTTTCTCACTGTGGAATCTAAGTGCAAATTCCCTTTCCTCTTCTTCCAATTCATGCAATGCTGCACTGGTTTCAGGCACATAACCTGCTTCCTTAATCTTGTCAATCAATTCTTCCAAGTATTTGTAAATTTCCATAGTCTGTCGGTGAGATGTATCCCCCATGCGGAATACATGGGTCGCTTGATCGATCTCTATCAAGCTATACCCAATTTGCTTTTTCAAATGCCTGTGGATCATTACGTTTCTAATCTTCTCCACTCGATCCATCCTGCCAGCCAATGCAAAAATGTTGGAGAGCAGCACATAGTGAGCAGGATTCCCAGGTTCAATGGCAAGAAGGTGTTCCGCCACCTCCACACCAAGATTGAAATTCTTGTGCATTTTGCAGGCCCCAAGCATCGCTGTCAATACTTCCGGCCCTGGCAGCCCCCTCGTCTCTTCCCTTATGAACAGCATTGCTTCATCCAAAAGTCCAGCTCTCCCAAGCATGTCTACCATACAAACTTGATGCTCCACACGAGGAACCAGCCCATAGTCTCGCCTCAATGACGCAAAGGCCTCCTGGCCCTCACTAACAAGTCCCGCATGTGCACATGCGGATAGAACCGCAACAAATGTGACATCATTAGGTGACAGTCCACTTGACTTCATTTGTTGGAAGAGCTTAATTGCTTGATGCCCGTGACCATGCATCCCATATCCTGATATCATTGCAGTCCAAGCAACCACATTTCGCTCCTGGAGGCCATTGAAGATCTTGAGAGCCTTTTCTAAATGACCACATCGAGCATACATGTTTATGAGTGCAGTGCCAAGAACCACATTTAGCTCTAGACCCTTGTTGACTAAATAGTCATTCACCCACAGACCCAAACTCAAGGCACCCAACTGGGAGCATGCCGACAACAAGCTGACCAGAGTGGCTGAATCCGGTTCCTTGCCTGCCACCTGCATCGATTGGAATATCGCAACAGCTTCCTCAGCAAGACCATTCTGCTCATACCCAGCAATCATTGCATTCCAAGCAACGACCGTCCGATTGGGAATTCTGTCGAACAGCTTCCTTGCGTGGTGCAAATCGCCCGTTTTTCCGTAGAATACCACCAATGCGGTCTGAACGAATACATCGGAATCAAACCCATTAGAGATGACTCGCGAATGGACAACTCGGCCGGTTCTCGATGCGGAGAGATCGGCGCAGGCTTTGACGACGGAGGTGAAGGTGTAATTGGAGGGCTCCAAGCAGGCGGCGGACATGCGGCAGTAGAGAACGATGGCGTCGGCTGGGCGGCCGGATTTGGCGGCTAAGGTGATGAGGGAGTTAAAGAGAAAGGTGTCCGGCTCGGGGATGGAGAGGAAGAGGGTGCGGGCATAGGCGGCGATGGAGCCGCTGGCGGAGGAGGAGGAGCAGAGGATGAGAGTAAGAAGCTTGGTTAGGAGGGAGCGTGTGCGGTGGTGGCCGGCGACGACGATGCGGGCGTGGACCTGTTGAAGAGGGCGAACGCGGCGTCCCGCGCGAAGGAGGGCTTCATAGGTCGGTGAGTGCGGGCAGGGATGTACGGGTGCTCTTCGTTTCATGAGAGAGAAGTCGGAGGGGTCGAAATGTCGGTGTGAGGAGATAAATGTGCGCGAACGGTTGAGATCGGTCGCAAGGGAATTAAGCGACGTTTGAGATTTGTTGGTGTGCAGGCCACGTCGAGTCCATTCCGACGGACTCCCTCCTCCCTCCTCCCTCCTCCCTCCTCCCTACGGTATAAGAAATATTTTATTTTATTTTATTTTATAAGGGAAAACGCAAAATGCGCTGCCGAGTCTCTCCAGCGAGTCCCGACCCCACACTCTCCTTCCGCTGTGCTGTCACCGCCCCCTAATTGTTTTCTTTCGTCCTAGTTGGGTTTCCGTTGCCGATTGTTCGTCTCCTTCGCTTCGTCGGCCATGGCGTCCTCCTCCGGTTCTCTGCCCGTCCTAGGTAAACCTTTGTCCCCCAATTCCAACCCTTCTTCTCTCTTTTTCTTGAGGCTTCATTCCGTTTCCTCCATTTCTTCCTCGCAGAGGCCGTGCAGGTGCTGGTGTCGTCTTTGGTCGACGAATCGCCCGTCGTAAGGGAATCATCTCTGGCCGCTCTCAGAGAAATCGCGCCGCTGTAATTACCCTATATTTTGTTCTTGTTCCTTCCCTGAGATCTTTTCCTCTTGCTCCTTGCTTCAGAATCTTGAAGGGCTTTGCTTCGCAGGAATCCCCTTTTGGTCATTGATTGCTGTGTCTCAATATCCAAAGGAGGGCGTCGGGTATGTAATTCCCGTGAATTTAATCAATTCAAGAATCTGTGTCTGTTTTCTTTGATTCTTGATCGTTTTTCTTGAATTGGTTTGATTGGGATTGGTCTGTTGCTCAGCGTTTTGGTAACATGGCTGGAGTGTTCCTTGTTATGGCGGGGGCGGTTCGGGCTATGGACCCGAAGGATGTCGACACTACATATATGGCTAAGCTTGCAAAGATAGCCACTTCAGAGATTATCACGTCTAAGGTATGAATACCTTGAATGTACATTGGATGCTAATTGTTCGTAATTTTATGTTTTTACTTCTTCATGTTAGATATGAACTTTACCATATCATTTGTTCTAGAATATTTGCTTCCTTGACTTTGTGATACCTTAGGTTTGTGAGTAGTGACATTTTAATATGTTTTTATTGGAAATCACATAAAATGCTGGTAATATAAATATACTTTTGTTGTTAAATCAAATGGCATCTGTAAATTTGATACTTTTTAATATGAATTAAGAGAACAAGACCTAAAGCCTCAAAAAAAGAAGTTAAAACCAATAAACTAATGCAATAATAATATTAACCCTACCTTCTCCGGATTCAATTAGAAGGTTTATGTAGGTGGTTGAGTAATTTTCTTTTCACTCGACTTGTTCCTTCTCGGACTACGGTCCACTTTGTGCTGGATCCTCAAGCTCATGATTCTAACGGCCCTCTATGTTGAGAGTGTATATCTTAAGTCTTATAGCTACATGATTACTGGAACTTAAATCCAATTAATCTGTAACCTCTGACAAGAAAATGAGGCATTTCTTGCTATCCTTAAAAATGTTATACAAGTGTGATTGGTTTGAACAGGTTCTAGATTGAAATATCTTGTTGACTTTGAATGGTTTTAGATAAGTTGGTGATCAATGATTCGAATACTGATCGGATACATTTCAATATTTTGTTTTATTTCATTTTTTTCAACCACACCAGATGATACATACTGGCATATAAACCGATATTTTAGGGGTATATAAAACCTTGTTTGTGATATTGAGCAAAGTTGCAATATAAACAACATATTGATGAAGGAAATAGATCAGGATAGAGACCAGAGAAAGAAAAGAGTAGGAAAAGTAATGAGGTTGGGAAGAAGCAGCTACTTCTTCAATTCTTTAACCAAAAACAGATAATTACCAGCCCTTTTGAATGAGTGTGTGTCATGGAAAATGTGTTACTCATTGGATATCAGATGACCTGCATTCCGTGATAAATGAAGGCTTAATGATTGTAGTAGTGAGAAGGTTGTGAACTTTAATAGCTTAATGGTCTGGGTGATATAAGAACATGAAAGGCCCTTTTATTAAATACATTGGACAAGAATGAAATTACAGGATTTATCTATGGTGAACATCTTAATTTTTAATCAATATTGAACTTTTGAGACAAAATCCTAGTGAGGTTTTAAGAGGATTGCTTATTGCATGAGGCTTCCACCAGTGCGATGTTTAGTGAGGAAGCAGGGGAGAGATCTATTTTCACTCTTTCGGGAGAAAAAGAAGCTCCAAGTCATGATCCAACAATCATGAGCCGAAAGAATAACACTCGCTAACTTGATAGATCTGAACCATAGCTCAAAATTCATAAGCTTAATTTAGCAGTAGTAGGCCCATCTAATTCCATAAACCAACTCATCAAAGAAAAGGAAATATTATTTTTAGAAATATTAACTGCCGCTGAAGCAAACAATCTAACAGCAGATCTCAAACTCACAAGGGTCCTGAGAATCTCAGAACAATATTCTATTCTTTTTCTGTGTGCACAATAAAACAGTTGAATAATCTTTTCTGATACATGGATGAAAATAGAAATTGAAGAAGAAAGTTGACGTTGCTCTACTTTGTTTTTTCATTTGGTTTATAATGATTAGTTAACTCATATTATGTGATATTCATATGGCTTGTCTTATGTACTGCTAGGAACTTAATGCTGACTGGCAAAGGGCAGCAGCTGGTCTACTTGTTTCGATTGGATCTCATGCGCCTGACTTGGTAAGATTTTTTGATGAGCTTGAGTATTCTATAGTAACTGTTCTGTCTTGATCTTGTAGTTGATTGGTGGAAAGACTTTTGGAAAACTTTAACATTGGTAACTATTAATAAGTCTTAAAATTCTGTTTTCCAAGTTAGACACTAAAATACCTTGATAAACAGCATTTTTTGTGCTGTTCAAGGTTAAACAACCTAGGAAAATTGCTACTCTCAACTTTTCTCTTCTATTAGAACACCTTGATTTGTAGCTATAGAACATCAAAATATTTCTATAACAGTTTTTAGGTTAGTCCTGAGCTGTACTGGAACTGTACTGGTTTGACTGGTGTTAGACTGAAAGATTAACCTTTATTTGATTGGAGTGTATGCATATGCATGACAATGCTTTGTTATATTGATTGAGAAACAGTGGTTTATACATACTGAAAATGTGCTCCTGTATATTGATCTTGTGGATATACCACTAGGATAAACTCCTATATATGTTCTTTTGAGCAGACATGATCAAAATGAAAAATTTGTTGGGACATTTACAGCTTTATTGTTGTTGTTGAATCAAAATAAATAATTTACAATATACTTGAAGTGGTGTATGATTTTGGTTACAACTTTCTAAGAATGTTTATCTTTTTAAAAAGGTTTTATGGGAACCAGGACTGTGGTTTCGTTTAGACAGAACATAAGGGGCGGCATGTACCAATCCGGGCGTGAACTTGTACGCGGACCACCCCCATTTCGGCCGGTCCGGTCTGGCCTATTAATAAAAAAAAACCTATTTAACTCATCTGGTTTACAGCTTGCGTTTGTGAGCCCCTTTTGCTATACACGCTGAGCTGCCTGCTGCCACTCATTGCCTGCTGTCATTTTCGGATATACTTCCTCCTCCTGTTCTCCTCTTCCTCTTGCTCCTCTTCCTCTTCCTCTTTCTCCTCCTCTTCTTCCATCTTCTCGCCTCTTCCTCCTCCATGGTCTCCTCTTCTTCGATCTTATTCTTCCTCTACCTCCACTGTCTCCTCTTCTTTCCTCTTCTCCTTCTTCTTCCTCTTTGAGTCTTTGATATGTATCAGCACACCATGTGGTACATTGGTATTGGTTGGTACATCAGAATGATACACATGGTCAGTACGAGATGGCAATCCATATATGGGAATACAAGTTTTGCCGGGTGAAATTCAAATTTTAAACATTGCAGGGCTACATGTGCTTGCTAATCCTTGTTGTTATGAACTGCTTTTTTTGGGTTATTGTCATTTTTGGTTCCCATAGTAAGACCTCATTTATGGTTTTGTGGCCTAAACTTAGCGCAAGCTGAATATAGCCGTGTAATATGTTGCTCTTGTTGGCACTTTAGTTTCTTGTTTGTCTTTGTTCTTTTTCAAATAGTTTGAATGTAACCATCTTTATACTTTGCTTTATCCTTTTTGATACTAATATTTGATGGTACTATTTGGCTCTTCATTTGTTCCCATTTTTTTTATCATTTGCTGATATAAACTGTCTGATTTGAACTAAACTCATGTTGTAGATGATGGAAGAAGTTTTTCTCCATTTATCCGGACCTAATTCAGCTTTACAGTCCATGGTGCAGATACTAGCAGATTTTGCTTCTGCTGAAGGTGTAGAATCCCTCCTTCCCCTCTCTTTTTTCTTTAACTGAATTTATTGGTGGTATCTACACACTTTTAACTAACATTGTGTACTGTTCCCCAAGCCTTGAAATTCACCCCACATTTGAAAGATGTCCTTTTACGTGTGTTACCTATTCTTGGAAGTGTGCGGGACGCTCAACGGCCAGTTTTTGCAAATGGTATTTGTTTGTTAAACATTTTTTTAGGGCTTTTATATGACCATCTTGACATAGCTGGCAAACATTTATCCAGCATTTAAATGCTGGTGTCAGGCTGCTTGGCAGTATATTGGAGATTTCCCTTCAGATCCGCTTCTTGATAGTGATGTGATGTAAGCTTCTGATATCTTTCTGCTCATGTGTTATGGATTATTAGATGTACTCATCAGCTATTCATCAGCCTGACACTAAAATATACTTCAGGTCATTCATGAACTCTGTTTTTGAGTTATTGTTGAGAGTTTGGGCAGGTTCACGAGACCTAAAGGTATTTAATGATGATATCTAAATTCTAAATACTCCCTTAAATTTACATGAATATTCGTAAGGTGCAAACTCCAAACAAACGCATACTTGTACAAGTTCAATGTGTACACTCTTCTTTTGGGTAAGATATCAATTTTATCTTACCTCATAGCATGTAGATTATATCCCTGTAATATCTGCTGGTACAGGTACGGCTTTCTGCAGTAGATGCTTTAGGACAGATGGTTGGACTTATTACCCGTTCGCAGTTGAAGGCAGGATTGCCCAGGCTAATCCCAACGATTTTGGACTTGTGTGTATTAAGATGACAACGATCTTTTATTGATTTATTTTTCTAAAGATGAGTGGAAAACATGAGATGTGGTTTTATGCTTGTTGTTTTACCTGTGTCAGATACAAGAAAGATCAAGAGATTGCTTTTCTTGCTACACAGAGTCTGCATAATCTTCTGACTGCATGTTTGCTATCAGAGAGTGGTCCTCCCCTACTTGATTTTGAGGTAGATTTTGTTATTCCTATTTTTATAAAGGATTGATCATGCATTTATGATATGACCTTGTATCAGTAAAGGTATATAGTATATAACTATGCATTTATGTTTTGGTTCCTTTTTGCTTTTTATGTATCATTAGAAACTGGTCCCTTGATTTTCTATTCCAAGGGTGAAAACTTCCAGAGACTTGGGATCAACTGAGATTAAAGGAATCTTGCTAATGCTGGAAATAAAAAACAATGATGCCTTGAGAATTAAGATAAAATGTTCTTTTTTTTAATTATGGAAAAAATTATCACTTAACAATGTTTATAACTCTTCAAATGTGTCTTTTAATAGTGAAGCAACCTTTCTAACTCATAGTCCATGCAATGTTCTTAATAGGGCTCTTGAACATTAGCTAGACTAAAATTAGGACTCTCTTGACTATTTAGCTACTAGAAATAATGGCTAATGGAATAGTTTTAAAATCACAAGAAATGGAAAGGATTATACTATCTTATACAAGACTTGCTCAGGGTTATTACTCTTGATCCTTGCCTTTTCCATCTTGAGCTGGAATATATTTTGTAGTGTCGAATCCAAAGATGGATTGGTCACATTTTTCATTTGTTGGGCTTGGGATTGTTGTATTGGATGGAAGATCCTCTAAACATTCTTTCTTGGTCAACGAGCATGATATCTGGGTCAAGATTGGAGTTAGCACCTGCCATACGAGGCTTTCAATTGTAAAATAAGGCCCAATAATGGTTAGTACAACATGGCAATGGCGAGCCTTTTCCTTTGGTTGAATAGGTTTTATTGATTGCTGACTAAGTTCAAGATAGGTATGGCCTAGGTTTGATGTACTGTCATGTGGCCATTACCCTCTCCCCGTAAAACCGGCTTGCAAGGTGTGCAGCGCCAACGCTTATAAGGCTCAAGACCTCTCCTTTCCTTACCAATGTAGGACTAAATGTGGGCGTCATGGACTGACCACCTTGCTTATCTCCTCTGGGGCGCTCGGCATGGTATCCCCTCTGGGGTGCTCGGTGAAGGCCTTGGGCGGCTCTGATACCACTTGTCACGTGACTGTTACCCTCTCTCCGCAAAACCGACTTGCAAGGTGTGCAGCGCCAACGCTTATAAGGCTCAAGACCTCCCATTTCCTTACTAATGTGGGACTAAATGCACCCGCCTACCCTCTCTGGGGCGCTCGGCGTGACAGTACGACGTGAAATGGTACGAAACGAGTTGTATGTATCGGTTTCGAGTGTTACATAGAAAATTGGCATGGTATTAGTCGGTATGGGTCGATATAGTTGAAACTCGACCATTACCGACCCATATGATACATTCAAACTTGACTGTTGCCAAACCATTTCAGGCAGTACGTGGAAACTTGACCATTATTGACCCATATGATACATTCAAACTTGATTGTTACCAAACCATTTCAGGCGGTTCATGGAAAACTGTTCTAGTATCAGTTGATATGGGTGGTGTATCAAACGATATGATTGAAATTCGTCCCTTATCGACCTGTTTGATATGATCAAAACACATTGGATTTCGATTGATACTAACCCAGAACTGATCAAACCTAGCCCTAATGGTCAAATTGAAGGTTGGGGTCTCTTTTGGGGATTTAAATTCCCTCCCTCCCCCATTTTTCACTCACTTTCACTCACTTTAGTGCACTCTCTCATTCCCACTTTTTCTCATACTTGTGATTAAAGTTTCTAATTGGTGATTAGTGGTAATCAAGCTCTAGATCAATGATTAAAGTTCCTAATAAAAAAAACTTCAAAATTTGTTCCTTATAACTTTGATTTTCTATTCATGTATGCCTGGCAAGCCAAGCGTGGGGCTGAGGGTGCATATACATTTGCTTAATTCTTGATTGCTTGGTGCTTGAGGGGACCAACTTATGAGATTAGGGACAATCAACCTTTGAATGGACGATGAAAAAAGGTTTTGTCAGGCTCTGGTTCTCTAAGCTTGTTCTCCCAACTTTTGCTTGTTCCTACATGAGTGCTTTTTCTTCATTATAGGTCACCGTGTATGCCTGGAAATGGTTGTGTTGGGCTGAAAATTTCTGATTAGAAGAACTGGGCCAAGCATGGGCCTGTTCTTATCATTATTCTCTACAGACCATTTGAAAAATTAGTCCCTAGTTTTGACCAAGAATGTGGCTGACCATTTTTAGGCTAGCTATGGGCAGATTCTTTCTTGAGGTCCAAGGCCAAAGGCGAAATTCCATTGCATGGCTTGAAGTTTAAGCAGTTGATATAATTTGCATGTCCATTGATACATGCATTTATAAAGAATTAGCTTCAAGGAAGTACATGTAGACTAGACTATTTGTGAGCTTTGGCTGTTCAACTAGCCTGAGGAACACCATTTCGGTGTCCAGAAGAAATATCCTAGGGCTTGGTTGCTGTAATTAAGGTGCACTTTAAGTTTGCATTATTATTGTTTTCCATGACCATGTGAGCCTAATAGCACAATAACTTTTACACAATGGACTGAACAAACTCCAATAACCAAGTTACCATTTGCTGTGAATTGGCCGCCTAAGTACCCCATGTATTATATTTGTATCATTTTGTATTTTCTCATATTGTATTTCTGTGGTATCGCACTAACACTATCCTTGACCAATGCCTATCATCTTATGTTATTAATATCGTGAAATAAGCATTCCAAGGCAACAAAGAAAGAGTAAATAAGAAGAGGAGGGAGAAAATAAGAGAAAATATGCAAATTTCTAGGAGACCAGTTTGTTTGACATAAATACAAAAATTCTCAAACCCTTCTGTCCTTCATCTTTGGGGTGGTAACTCTTTATAATATTATATTCCTTAGAGTTGCAACTTATCATGTCTACATCACAGGAAATCTCTTGATTAAATCTATTCCTTGCTTTCCAAATCTGTGAGTAGGTGACAGTGAACAAGCTTGGATATCTATTTCACCAAAATCCTTTTGTTCTTTTGACTTTCTTAATTTTAGTGCAAGATAGTACAGGATCTTCAGATCTTACATTCTAGTCACAGCAATCAAATGTTGAATTTGTTTTCTGTTTTTTCTTTGCTGGAACATAACCTGAGTGAATCTTCCTTTTGGGCTAACCACATGAAGAGCTTTGCACTTTATTTAAATGAATGTGTTTCCCATGATTCATCAGAAATAGTTAAAATTTAGACATTTTTGGAAGGATTCAATATTGCATATACCAGGGGGGTCAGGTTTCCAAATAATATAGTCTTATGCATTTGAGAGAATCTACAAGGAATTTAAATGTTTCAAGAGTTCAGTGGGAAGCCTTCCATCTAGTGGCCAACTAGTAATGAATTGAATCTGTCATATATGGGGTACCTACCAAACCATGGTCCGGCCAGAATCTTAACAGCGTAATTAACTTTCACGATACAAACACCTTTTTGAAGCTTATTGCACACTAAAGCAAGTCCCTTCTTGATTGCAGAGAATTGTGGCTTTTCAGATTCTTTTTCGTGTAGAGGTTGTTTTTAAAAGAAAATATTTCTCTTAGACTACTACATCCAATAGTAGGTTTTGTTCGTTAAATAGTCTTCAACTATACTTGTTTAATAGTGTTGATTTGAAGGAATTCTCCGGCCTCCCTGATCTTTGTACACAACATTAATTTCCGGCTCTTTTTGTCCAGAGAAAACTTCTTGCTGTGTATCTGTTTCTCTCTTTTCTTTCTGTCTTTCTTTCTTCTCTCTTTTTTACTATATCTCATCTTGTTTTTATTACATTTGCCATAGTAAATAAGTTGATAACCTTGGTCTATCTTCACCTCGAGAAGCAAAAAAGTAAGGAAAACTAAATTCTATAGAGCCATTGTCAGTTAATTAGATGAGGCTGACATTGTGTAAAAAAAACTCAATAGATTGGTTCGCTGGTTGATTTTAGTGGTTAATGCTTTATTTTGAAATGATATCAATTGTATCCTTAAGAAATTGCTTGCTTTGAAGATCTATGTTCTACTAGTATGGTTGAACCACATGGTGATCCTAGTTAATTTATCTTTGCTTTTAAGTGATTTTATACCTGCTCCTAGCTTGTTTTCAAATATGTGCCTCCATGTCCAACAAAGTACCATACTACCCTAGCACCTTGGCTACTATCCATTCTGTACTTTTTTTCTGGAAGCAACTCTTCGACACTCTTTCTAAGCCTTATCATCCTCATATCTGATGTTATATTTTGGTTGTGATTTGTGAATCATCTTGGCTACTGTCTGCTCTATGTTTCGTCAGGATTTTAATGTATCTGCTACACCTGAATCTAGTCAGACCTTACCAGATCTTTCTGGCATCTGTTACTTCTGCAGGGCCCAGATATTGCCCACATTGCATATACTTTTATCAGTGCTTAGAAATGCTTCTTTAGAAACAATTCACTCTTCCTTTCTCTACTAATGAATCTGCAAAGCAGTTAGACTCTGTCAAGAGTTGTAGAGTGATTATTTTTGTTTCTCAGATCAAGAGATTTTATTTCTTGTAGTTGCAGTTTAAACTGTGAACTTGACTTTGTTTATTCGAGTGGTTTGAAGGCTTAAGTTCTAAATAACGATTTTCAATAGATGGATCTATATCAGAAAATAATAATATGAATATTTTAATGATTTGAGTTTCAATTTTTGTTCATTAAAGAAATCTAACTGTTAAGTTAGATGCTTATGTTTAGGTTTATATGGGATTTTGTATTAGGTTTATATGTTATCTGTGTAGTTAAGGCATTATGCAACATTAGAACTGTCAATCTTTTTGTTTGTTTTGCTCAATTTCTTGTAAATGTGAATTTGTTTTCTGCAGGAACTTACAGTAATCTTGTGCACGCTTCTCCCAGTAGCATGCATCAATAGCCAGACTGATCACCGTTTGAACTTCTCAATGGGCCTAAAGGTGCTTCCTTAGTTTGAAGTAATGACTAATATTTGTTTATGCCAGAAATGAGAATCCCAACTTAGCACTGTATTTGTTTCTTTGGCTTCTCTTCCACATTTAGGTATCAAACCATTTTATGAAATGCAACCTGTAAGATTTCATGTTATATAGTAGAGGGGAATATTATGATAATATGATGGTTAACTTTTGATACTGCATTATTCAAATATACTGAAAGCATAAGACATTCATCATAGCCACATTCATTAGTTTATGGGATCAATGACATTTGATTGAACTTTTGATTTTAGATAGAAAATGGACAATGGAATACCCATTCATGAAATTTCTAACCAAATGATTTTAAGCAATGAAGAGTGTAATCTGGTGCACAAGGTTCACTATTAGTCATATAACGATAAGCTTCCTAGTCATAGGTCTACCTCAGAGATTATTGAGATGACTTTTGGCATTGGACCCACTTGTTTCAAAATGTTGTACCGCTATTAGATTACATTTGAAAATATTTGGTAAAAGTCTTGATGAGGTAGCAGCTTAATAAGAAAGTCAGCCTTGAGAAAAAAAAAAAAAAAAAAAACCCTTGGGTCTGCCATCATCTTCTTCACTTGCATTCTTTTGGATTTGATGCACTGAACTTTAGGTGCAATGCTACTAGAGGAAAACCACATATCGAAGCATCATTTACAATTTGATTAATACAAAGTTTTTCAGGACTTTGAAGTAATAGTTCTCCACTGCATAAGGTCATTGCTAAAATCATCTGAAACTTCTTCATTTTTTAAGCTTGTAACGTCTTAGATAATGCTTTCCCAAATTTGTCACAGCTTTAGGAGATTTTTGTGTGTTATTTTCGCTACCTGCATATTTCACCAATTTGTCTTTTAATATTTGGGGCTAAGATTTGTTCCACAACACCAGAAGTTACTTGAAAGTGTCTGTTTTTGTTATTAGATTTCTTAACCACTTTGATTTTCCCTTTTCATCTAACTACCTTTAGTTGTTGCACTTTGTTTAAAGAGCAATCCTTGTGATCATCTCTTATTCTATAGGTTGATTCTTTAGGTTCTCTGGCATTGGTCCCTTCATTGATCTACCAAAGAGTATCTCTTCCTTTTTATTTTCTAGTTACTCCTTTTTTCTTCTCTTTTTTGTTAGAAAATTTTGCTTTGAATAGATGATACTCTGTTTTCTCTTCTCCTTTTTTTTCTTTCTTCTTTTCGTTTTTGAGACTTCTTTGTTCTTTTACGAAACAGATATAGATAGGCTTTTATTTATCCTTTTCATTTGAAGTTAATGTTCAATTTCCATCAAACACTTCAATAACTTGGATAACAATTGGAACTCTTTGCATGAAGCAAGAAAAAAGTGAAATCTAAGCAGTTCCTTTTTTAAGGTTATCAACCCTTCAAGAAGAAACCACCTAAAGCTTTGTAAGCAAGTTCCCAGTTTTAGGTCAAACATCCTGGAAAAGCCTTTAATTTTTGCCTGATTCACAAGTTCATTTCGAACAAAATGGTGCAAGGAAAGAATGAAATGGGTTCCCCAGTAACCCAATGTCCTTTACAGCCTAAGTTATTGAATGACCTTCCAAATCTCGAAGGCAGGCTAATAGTTAGAAAATATGATAAGAAGATTTATGGATGAAGCCAAGAGGATTGGACAACTAACCTGTTTTAACAAGGAACTTGTCATTGTGAATGTGATAGCTAAGAGCTAGTTGCATGAAGATTTTAACGTATTGGACTTTAGGGGATTCTAGATATATGATTAAATGGCCAGAGGCCCCCATCAAAATAGAAATGGTTATAGAAGAAATCTGGCAAAGATAGTGAGGCATGTGCCATTGCATGTTAATTATTACCCTTGCGTTTAGACATGCATGTTTATGCTAGTAAAATACATGTCATTTGTCTAGCATCTGTTCATGGAGAATGGTTTACTTGCTTTTCCTGGATAGTAAATTAATTGCAAGGAATTCCATTTCGCTTGGACGAGTATGTACTCGCCATTATCTATTGTTTTGAGAGTGCACCGAGATGTGGACTGCCCCTTTCTAGTGTCCAGATTCAGTACAAGGCTTATTGCATGAATTTTCTTATATTTCTTTTTAACTCCAATAAATAGGAACCATAATACCTCTGCTTTCTCTGTCTCATGATATCTCCGTCCACACTCATCTCCTTTGCACCACCTGTTGCAGACCACTTGCCGCTCATGCCGCCTGCCCACCTGCCCAGTGCCACCAACACTCCTGTCCGCTGCTCTGACTGATACTGCTCTCTTCTGCCTCCTCGCCTTTGTCAATTCCTCCTCTCCTCCTCTTTGTCCTCCTCTTTTTCTCCCTTTCAACCTCTCCTCCAGTGTACTGTGTGTTGTCATGCTGGCACTGACCAGACCCATACTGGTCTGGTCATTGACCGATATGGGTCTCCTAACTGAAATGTCAAACCATGATTAATGATTTAATGTACTGGTACATAACATTGCTACAATCATCAATTTGCTTCTCTTCTATTTTCTTTCTTTTTTTCTTTGCATTATTCATCTACTTGTTTAAACGCAAGACATTTTATTAATCTATGATATATTGATCAGTTTATTCTTCTTTTGCAGACTTATAATGAGATTCAACATTGCTTTCTTGTAATTGGTTCTGTATATCCTGAGGATCTCTGTGGCTTCCTTCTGAATGTGAGTGATGTTGTTAAAGTGCAATGTTTTGTGGTTGCATTGACATATTGGTAATTTGAAAAAGTAACTTGTCTGGTTACGTTTGGGAATGGACATATATTATAAAATAGACTCAATTTTACCTCGTGATAATGGACACATTAAAGCATACAAGCTTTAGCCCTTACATGGTTCCCCATCGAGTGAGTATAATGATCGGAAATCGGAATAACGTATCTTATGAAATTATCTTAGTATAATGGTCGAATATCTGCCATATGCCTGGTACATTAGGTGTCCCAGCCGGTATGCCTTATACCACCCTGATTTGGCTTGAAATTGTTTGCTCTGGGTTTTGGGTAGCAGTTGAACTGGTACATGCCACCTGTACTGAACCATTTTGCATGAAATTGCGGTCCATGGATATACTCATATTAACTGTCTATTTAATGGCTAAATACCAACTAAATAGTTACCTTATTTTATGGCAAGAACTTTTAGGATTGACTATTAGATATGACACTTAAATCGCACTGAAATCAGCATCCTTAACATTATAAGATTATGATTCTTGGGATCCTGTATTAGAAAAAATGTCTCTGTCTCTTCCTGATTAAAGTTTCTTGTGCTTCTGTTTTAGAAATGTCAGTCAAAAGATGAACTGTCAACAATTGGAGCACTCTATGCAGTAAAGCATCTATTACCCAGGTTTGTTTCCAAATTTTAGCCATTTTTAAAGATGATTTCATTTGTTTTTGTGATTTTATGCTTCCAACATCCCTCTATGGCGGACAACATCCTGCACTCCATTTTGATCAAAGTATCTATAATAAAAAAATTCACTTTGGGAAACCAAGGGAGTGTGTGGAATGTTATCTTCGATATGTGGAGTTTCAAACTGTAATATAGCAAAAACATAGGGTTTAATATGAAATTCAATCTTTTCTTAGAAAAACTCTAATCTGCTTCAATCACATCTTAATCCCCGGTTGTTGTCTATGTAGGTTGTTGGAAGCTTGGCATGGAAAACGAGTATCACTTGTTGAAGTTGTCAAATTGCTGGTCGATGAGCAGAGCTTTGGTGTTAGAAAAGCACTTGCAGAAGTAAGTCACTATTTCCTCTTATTACTCTTTACTCCTTCGAGTTCTTTTATATTAAAGCTTTAGATTATGGATTTTGATTTTAGCTATGTTTCTATGTTCCCACAAATACAACTGTTGTTTCAGTTAATTGTTGTCATGGCTTCGCACTGTTACTTAAGTGGGCCTCCTGCTGAGCTTTTTGTGGAGTACCTTGTACGCCATTGTGCTATTTCAGATCAGGAAATAAAAATATTCAAGTCTTTGAAGGAAGCGTCTTCTAGGGGCAGCCCTTTCCAGTCATTTCAGAATAGGAATCTTAAGGTAAGACCTGGGCTTGTACTGAGTAATTATGGCTAGCGTATTTTTATTTAACAGAAGCTTAGCAGGCTTCAGTTTTTCAGGTAATGGTAGGTGCAGTTAGTCCATCAGAACTGAGGGTAATCTGTGAAAAAGGTCTCCTTTTATTGGCTATCACAATTCCTGAGATGGAGGTAATGAGATGACTGGTGACATTTAAAACTTCTTTTACTTAGATATGCATTTTGTTCTTGTGGTTTCTCTCATTAGTTTAGTATGTTCTAGTTTCGTTGAGGTTCTCTTATTGCTAATTCCTTAGTGGCTATCTTCTATAGTTCTGCTTCTGATAATTTTGTTCCTTGTCTACTGATATTCTCCAGCATATACTCTGGCCTTTCATCTTGAAGATGCTTTTACCAAAAGAATATACAGGTGCAGTTGCAACGGTAAAAATATATTTTTATACTTGGAGAGTTTCATAGGTTTAAGCTCTTTGCTTTTGTTTCGTGGTATGTTGATCAAAGGCATGGTATGCAGTTTCGACCTGTACCGCCCAGCACGAGTGGTACGTACCGGTCCGACAGGATTGTACCGGACGGTACGTACCGGTCCGACAGGATACCGGTACGCGGATCGCCCTCTACCGGGCGGAACGCCTAATATCTCCCGTATCGGTCGATACGGAGATATATCGGGCGGTAACGGTCGAAATTTTGACCGTTACCGCCCGGCACAGCTCGGTAACGGTCGATTTCGACCATTACCGATTGGTAACAGTACTCCAACGGTCAAATTGACCGTTGGAGCTCTTTCTCATGTCTTTTTAAACACCTCTTTCCCTCTATTTCACTCCATTTCATTCTCCTACTCTTTTACACAATCTCAAACTCTTCTAAATTTTACAAAACATTTTTTTTATTTTCAGGTATTTTTAGAGGAATTTACACATAAATTAAGTGTACCGCTTGGTACGCCCCAGCATACTGTTCGGTACACCATACCATACCGTACCGATCAACTCTCGGTACAACGGTACGGTACGGTATTGCGGACCTTGATCAAAGGAATTATCTGAGATTCCTTGGGGCCTTGGGCATATAATGTCAGATCACTATTTTTTGATACTGATACTAGTAGATTTGATAATATCTTTTTTGTGGTTTGTAGGTTTTCTGTGCTTGGACTAATATTTAGTGGTCTCCTCATGTTGATTTTCTGGCAGGTCTGCAAGTGCATAACTGAGCTGTGCAGGCACAGGTCATTTCACACAAATATGATATCCTGTGAATTTAATAATTCAAATGATATTCCTAGCCCTGAGGTAAAGCAAGTTGGTTTTCATGTCTGAGTATTTTAAAATTGTAATTTATTTCCTGTGAATTTAATAACTTAGCTGTGCAAACATTTTTTGTTTGTGCAGGATCTTTTTGCTCGATTAATTGTTCTTATGCATGACCCTGTTGCAAGGGAGCAGCTGGCAACTCAAATTTTGACGGTCCTTTTCTGATCTTTTCTATATCTTGTCAAATCTTGCATTTCTAATGATAATCAATAAGATTTGTGGTCATATAGGGTCACTGTTCTTTGATGTGTCAAAAGTTAGGTTCTTTGATTTGTCAAAAGTTCATAATTCAACTCTATTTCTGAGCTGTTATGTCTGCGTATGCGAAAATTGTAAAAACTCCCCATTTTATTGATATTTACAATGACACATTCCCTATCCATCAATTCCAAGATAGATATCTACTTTGTGCCAATGTGCCTACGCAGCTGCTAGTGTTGGTTGTGGAGAACTGAAGTCTGTGTTTATAGCAACAAATAATGGCAAAGGTATTGGTGATGTTGTGGCAAAACTGGTGGATGAGATAGACTGCTGCTAGATGGTGTTGGCTGTGGAGGAGGGGTGAGGTCTGTGTTCATAGCAACAAATGATGGCAATGGTATTGGTGAAGTTGTGGCAAAACTGGTGGATGAGGATGATCAACAGTGGATCATTGCAGTGATCATGGTGGTGCTTTTGTAAGCTTTAGAATGGTAATGGTGGAGGTGGCATTGGATGTGATGTTACAGCTATAAGGGGATAGATGAGCTGATGATGATTGTTTAATAACACCAAATTTTTAGATTAGAATTGTGTAATAGCAGAATATTCAGTGATTACTTTTTCTATTCTTCTCATTTGCTGATGATAGGGATTATGTTTGGAGAAAAGTTATCATTTGGGTCATGTTATAGTTCAGGATTACATGACTTTGCAAGGCATATGTAATTTATCTATCGAGAGTAACAACTGATACCATGACATTTTTACAAATCCTGTTTAGAAAGATAAATGCTAACAGCACATTGATTTATCGAGTCTTGTCTAGAGATTTGATTCGAACTACATTGTATTTAATACAAATGTGTTCATTATCTTTAAACTTTTTGAAGTGTGTATATGTGCATAGAATGTATTGTCTATGTAGTGAGCTATATTGCATGAATGGTATACTTTCTTACAACTGATACCAGGACAGTTTTACCAATCTTGTTTAGAAAGATAAATGCTAACAGCACATTGATTTATTGAGTCTTGTCTAGAGATTTGATTAGAACTACATTGTATTTAATACAAACGTGTTCTTTATCTTTAAACTTTTTGAAGTGTGTATATGTGCGTAGAATTTATTGTCTATGTAGTGAGCTATATTGCATGAACAGCGAACTTTCTTACGGGTACTATATTTATTGCAGGTTTTATGTTTCTTAGGTCCTTTGTTCCCGAAAAACCTGAGTTTCTTTTGGCAAGATGAGGTATAACACTTGTAAGGTACTCTTTTAAATGTGTTGGAGTCATCTTCCTTATATAAATTGACATTCCTGGTAGTTTGTTACCATTATCTACCTGGAGTAATCTCAAATCAAACCTCTATTTACATGGCTGGAAAATGACCTTTTTGTTGTTAAATTTGAACCAACAAACACTTGTTTTTTATTTTCTCTTGCATTTTGAATGTAATTTAATAATCTTGGTATTCCTTGTTTGTGGGAATCTGGTCATTATAAAATCATGGTGAAATTTTAGAAATTTTAAGTAATGAAGAATTTAATGTTGATGATGGAAACTTTTTGGGATGGACAATTTCATTCTTTGTTGAATGATCTGTAAATACCAGAATCGAAAACATTTAGGGTTTTTGATTCAAATATTGTGGCTTTGATTAAGAGTGCATTTTGGTGTTTCTGGTGGGGGATAAACATGTCTGCTTGGAAATTTCTCCAATTTTTTCTGTTACTCTTTTAGAGGTTTTGCTTTTTACTGAATCTCTAGTCATTATCTTTGAAGTTCTATCTTTTATGTCTCCTCTTTTGCTCTTCTCTTTGCTTTCTTTCTCTCTTGCTTTTTTTGACATTTTCATTTCCTTTATGAAATGAGGTATGAATCTGTTTTTGTGTGTAGGCTAAATGACTAATTGTTCACTTAAATGTCTAGAGTAGTTCAATTTTGATTGTGCTCTGGTTGTTGATTAACACTTAAATGACTAATTGTTCACTTAAAGTATGTATTCATTGAACAATAGCTGGAATTTTTATTTAATGAAAATGAAAAACAGTTATGTACACCCAGGAAATTCATAGAAGTTTCCATGACAAGGATCAAGAGCTTGTTAATGATGAATTTAGGGAGGTAACAGAAGAAAAATGTAAAATAATAAGAAGCTGGGTCTGCAGCAAAGCAAGGCAGAGGTAATATTACTAAAGTAGTAATAGTGTAACAGAAGGGCAAGAAATGAAAGGAGTAATGAAATGGATAATGGCAGTAACCAGCAACTTGTAGAACACTTAAGAAGTAAATGTAGATCTTGATGAAATTGTCCATAGACTCCATACATCAAGCAGAAACTAAGGTATGCACACCTTTTAAATGGTGTTGCAACTTGGGTTGGTTTCAAACTGAACCTGCTTTGCCCAACCTGAGCAATGGGCTAGGTTTTGTTGGATTTCCTGGAACTTTGGTTTTATTAAGGAACTAGTATGAAATTCGGTTGGGTTGGGGTTTCCCAAAAATTCAAGCTGAGAAACCCAAAGTCAACTGGTTTAATTAAATTCAAACATAATCCACTTTCATTTGACATTATGAGGTGTATGCTACATAATAATACAGAATATTATTTCTTATCATTTTTTGATAATTATACTGTAGCTTCATCAGCTTCTTCTGTGTAGAACTCTAGTGACCTGGTCATGGCAAATGATTCACTAGCTTGACCCACCTTTTTGAGTTTAACCCAACATTCACTACCTTGACCCACCTTTTTTAGTTTAACCCAACCTGATGTTGGATTGCAATCTGAGATTGGTTGATTTTTTGATACAATCTTGTCCTGGCTTGGATTATGATTGGACATCAACCATATTAACCTCTTCAAGCACCTCTATTTGTGATGCCTAAAGCTTTAAAGGATGTTACCCTTGAGCCTTGACTGAGACCGGGTGCAAAACTTGCATTTAGGTTCACCTTGCAGCAAGGCTCACATCCAAGCATGTCTTTTTTAATACCGCTGACTTGATTAATTTGCCTATGGTTTCTAAAGTGTCATGCAATCATCTCTAATGGTTTAAGTGTAGAAGCAATATATATGTAGCTACCTTCAAAGTGGATGTATTCATATCACCACAGAGATATTATGCAAACTGTGGATATTATGAAATTCTTGGGATTTTGTTGGATATGTTATCATGGTGCCTGCTAGTTTCAATGTCTTTAACTTTTTTATGTCGCTTTTTCCATAATCTATTGTAGCTTATTAGAGATTTGTTGATACAATCATCTGATGTAGTTGTTCTTGGCAAGAATTTTATATGGTCTTTCTTCATAAGCATTTTATATAGTCTTTCATTAATCATTACAAATATTTTATATAGACTTTGTTTACAAGTATCCTATGTAGTCTTTCTTTACAAGCATTCTATATAGTCTTTCTTTTGGCAAGTACTAGGTTCCCAAAATGAAGGCATATATAAGTGATCTTGATGACTTAAGGCAAGATTCTTCTTACCAAGAGACTTGGGATGACATGATAGTCAATGTAAGTGTGATCTCTGAAGCATTGCCTCCTGCATGTTCATTGTTGTAACATGTTCCTGTCCCTATTTCAGTGATACTATTTAATGCTGCATTTTTCGATTAATAATATGTTAGTTAATTCAAATATGATCTCTGAAACTTATCATTCTACAGGTTACATTGGTGTAGAATGCTCCTTTTTTTTTTTTGCAGTGATATACTACAGTGCTACATTTTTTTTTGCATGTAGGCTTGTAACTTAATATATTGGTTTTCCTTTTTGACAATGTTACTTCTTTTTAACCTACTAGATACATCTACAAGGATGATACATTTATATTATCGTTAAAATAACCTCTCATAAGTAATTTTCATTTTGTTTCTTCACATATTAATTGTGCTGCATAATTTGCAAATTTAACTTGGACTGAAAACATTTCGTCCCTTCGCAGTTTTTATCAGAATCTTTGGATGTTGTCCAAGACAATGAATGGATCCTTTCATTGGGCAATGCTTTTGCAAGACAATATGCTCTTTATGATGATGATGATGAGCATTTGGCACTGCTTCATAGGTATGAATTTAGAGGTGTCATTTCCAGTTCAGCTTTATGTAGAATAAATTGTCGGTACTATCAAAGTATCAACAGCAGTTATTAATGGTGAATATAACATTTAGCTTATCTCTCTTGAGTATAATAATCTCATGGATCTATTGTTCTAGAAGCTATTTCACAGGTGCTTTTGACTTGTAATTTGATTTGAACACTTCAAAGTCTTACGAATACCTTCATTTTAAGGTTCGCAACTTTTTACGAATAGGGTTACAAAGATCATATATACCTTCTCTAAAGGTACAAACTTTATGAATACCTTCACATAATTTTACAAAGAGAGGGCATATATGGAAGAAATTCTAAAATTTTAAGGGTAATAATATAAAAGAATTTTCAGGGCATGTTTATAAGCTTACATGAGAGTATGTATATAATAGCCACATTTGTCTATCAGAACCTTTGGAAGTTATTATGACTCTTGGTGCCTTCTCAAGTCAGAAACGTGCTCATTTCCAGAATTCAGCAGCACATATTACTTGTAACATAATGAAATATTAAGTTAGAGGTTCTTATGTGAACAATATTAAATTTCTAACTTTCAAGACACTTGCAATTTGATAAAGAAATTTCTGGGTACATCATTTTAGTCAAGTCATTGACCATTTAGTTAACGTTATCTAGCTGGGGTACTTAATTAGATTCTTAGCTAGATCCATCTTTTCTTTTTCTTTCTTTTTTCGGTAGGTCTTTTGGTGGTTGATGATTTCTATAGAGTTCTTTTGCATGTTTAATATGTATTAGTTTGTGGGAAAGTTTCAAATTCTAATCTGAGGCCCATTTTGGTCCTTGGCTGAACTGGTACAGATCGTGCCAGCCAGCAACAGACCAGAGAGAAGAGAGGGGGGTTGTTGCATTGGGGCATGAGGAGAAGAACCTGCTGTTAACAGTAGAAAGAGAAGAAACCATGGTTGACAGCTTCAACTGTCAACAGCTTGAAGAACCTGCCAGCTGGCATGGACCAAAGAGAGAGGGCAGAGTACATAGGGTGGGGAGAAGAGGAGAAGAACTTGCTGTTGACCGCTGATAGCTGTTCAACTGCCAGCAACTGTTTTGAGCTGTTGAGATTAAAAAATATATATATAAATAAATATTCCTGGTTTTGAACTGGACCAGGCAAAATCACCTGATTCATGTGCTGGAACCAGATCGAACTGGTAATTAAAGGTTAGCATGTACTGGCCCAACTGGGTTTTTGAACCTTGCAGGTAGCTGGTTGGGAAGTAGGAGAAGAATAACCTGCTGTTGACAGAAGAGAGGAAACCATGGTTGACAGCTTCAACCTGCTGTCAACAGCTTGAAGAACCTGGCGGTTGGCACGGGCCAAAGAGAGGGGCAGAGTACAGAGGGTGGGGAGAGGAGAGGAGAGGAGAACCTGCTGTTGACCGCTGATAGCTGTTTAGCTGTCAGTAGCTCCTTTCAGCTGTAGAGATTAAAAAAAATAATAATAATAAAAAAATAATAAATAATATTCCCAGTTTTGAACCAGACCAGGAAAATCACCTGATTCGCTTGCTGGAACCAGGACGAACTGGTCAAAACAGGTTAGCATGTACTGGTCCAACTGGGTTTTTGAACCTTGGTCCATAGTGCTGTAATCTGCATGTTTCTCACTATATTCCAATAACTAGGAAGCAACTGTTGGAATATAACTGTGAGTATGTTGCTCATCTATATCCACTAGGTGTTCCTAGGTTTCTCTTCATGTTGAGCTGGTGGAAGCAGTGTTATTTGTCATTGCTTGGGTTTCTGGTGTCTTGAGTCTTTTTTTATTGTTTTAAAGATTGAGATAAAAACAGATGCATAAGTTTCTAATTTTTGTTTTTTTACTGGAACTCTTAAGGTGATTATGTAGTATGATTGGCCTATAATCTTTTTCTTGTATGAAAAGCAGCATAATTTATATTGTTATTACCATGTTTTAAATAAGATTTCTGCTGATTAGGTGTCTTGCTACAGATGAATTATCTAGATAGATTTTTTGTTTTGCAAGTCTAATTTATGTAATACAAGTTTAATAATTTCAGGGCAATAATAACGTTCTAGCCATATATATTACTTCTATATTTTTGTGTTTTCTTTCATACCTTGTTCTGCAGATGCCTTGGAATGCTTCTTCAAAAAGTTGATGATAGAGTATATGTTAATGGAAAGATAGAATGGATGTATGCACATGCAAACATCTCAGTCCCTACAAATAGGCTTGGTCTTGCTAAAGGCATGGGGCTGGTATGTTAATAAGGCAGAATTGTATAATTTTCTTGATGTAAATTCCTTTTCTGAACTTTACCAGACTTTTGCCTCTCACAGATTGCTGCTTCACATCTGGATACTGTTCTGGAAAAATTGAAATGCATTTTAGACAATGTTGGATATAGCAGGTTTCAAAGGTACTTGTATGGTCTATCTAATGAAAATTTCTTATATTTAATTGTTTCTCTTTTTGTATATCCATGATGTTGTACCATGTCATCTGATTGGTCATACCGAATTGAGAACACATTACTTCAGAAGTTGATTCTCGTAGTTTAGAAATTAGAATAGACCGCCTCTAAATATGATCACTACTAATTTGGTCTGCTTATATCTCTGCATTTCTATTTTGTTTACCAGTTGATCAATTCAATTTCATTAGAAAATTTTCTAGGAATAAAAATTCCTTGTCTGTTTATCTTGTATAATTTTGTACAATTGCTTTTGTATGTGTGTATGTATATATATATGTAAATGCATATATTTGCTTTGGTTTAAACCAAGGAGTTTCTTTTTGCCCAAAATGATACGTATAGGGCTATTTGCCCATCTGGGCATGAATCGGTATACGGACGCCATCCATCTCGGGCTGTCGAGTTTGGCCATATTAAAAGAAAATTGTGTGCCTCCTCGTGGTCTAACCCTAATTGCAAGAGGAGCCTCGATACACGTAGTCTGCTGTTGCCTACCTCGTCGTCCACCATCATTGCCAACCATGTATGCTTCTTTTCTCCCCCTCCCTTTCTTCATCCTTTTCTTCTTTCCTCTTCCTCCTTTTTCTCATCCTTCTTTTTTCTCCTCTTCTTCCATTGCTCGCTCTCCTTCCTCCTCTTCCTCCTTCCTGCGCCTCTTTCTCCATCGCCTTATCTTTTTCCTTCTTCCTTCCTCTCCCTCCTCCTTTCTCTTGCACTTTCCTCCTCTTCATCCACCACCTCCTCTTCTTTCGACCTTTTCCTCCTCTTCTTCCACCACCTCCTCTTCTTTTTTCCTCTTCCACCTTCTCATTCCTCTTTCTCATTCTTCTTTCTCTTCCTTCCTCTTCATTCTTTTTTCTCCTCCTATCACCTCCTCTTCTTCCTCTTCCTCCCTGTCCTCATCCTCCATCACCTTCACTTATTCATCTTTTGCCTTTTTCTTCCTCCTCTTCCTCCACCACCATCCCTCCATTCGTCATCTCCTTCTTCCTCTCCAAATCTTCGAGATATTGTACAGTTTGTACGGAACAATCTGGCCAAAGACCAGTACAATACCCTGATATGAGATTGCTATCCAGAGCATCAAAGTTCTTATATCTAATGCCCAATTCTATTATTTTACTAGTTGATTAATTGTGCTAGAAAATTTTCTAGGAAAATATTTTCCTTCTATGTTTATCTTATCTCTATCTTGTACAATTACTTCTATAGGTGTATATATATGTGTCTACATACATGCATATATTTGCTTTAGCTTAAAGTATCTTGAATCTTTTCCATCCTTTATCAGCAAATTATTTCTCTTGTTCCTTAATGTTTTGTTTTACAAGTCATACTGAGACCAAGGTTCTGAATATTATATCGTACCGGTGTACTGATCAACTATTGGTACATACCGAGCTATACCAAGCATATCGACACGTGGTACACTAAGGTGTACCGATATACTGCTCGTATTGGTCCTCTACTGGATTGGTATGTACCACCCGTACCGAGCGGTACAGTACGGTATTACAAACCATGACTACGACATTTAAAGGTAGTTCCAGGTTGCGATTGTCTCATTGTCCTTTCTCTTCTTAGGAGAGCAGTTTGACAATCTTGTGTTTATTTCTCATATTTGCATGTCCCATTACATTTGGTTTCTACTGTAAAAAATTCTTCTTAACCATCATCTAAGTATGTAGTATATAACAAAAGGTGTATGAGTATTTCTTGATTATAATTTGGTGAAGTATATATTAATGAATATTTGAAGAAAAAAGAAACTAATTACTAAACATGAATGGGGGACTGAAACTTTAGAGATGATTTTCATAATAAATATTTACAGTAGTACTAGCAATGATTAGGAGGTTTGTTTCAAATTACAAGTACTAAGAGAGGAAGATGGAATTTAGCATATGGGGTTTTTTCGCCTTAGCCTTCACATTTACAAGCTTATATAAAATTTCCAGTTAAACTCAGCAAGCTAAACCATAATTTGGACATCTTGACTGTCTTGATGATTCACATGCAGGGCCTTTTTTGTGGAAGAATCTATTCCAACCTGATAGGTGCAAATCATTATGGATGTGGATTGGCGTATCTTGGTTGATATGGTCCTTGAATCTTAGGTTTCCATAGAGTTTTCGTTTAGTCTAATAGGTGGATAATCATGGCTATTCTACCAGAAGTACTATTACTTATCTCGGCCATGCTTTTGTCCAATATTGTCATCTTGACACTACTTCTGGACATCAGCGGTTCAAGTTTCATATGATATTTATAAGGATCGTCATTCCATACCAACTAGTGGTATCGGTCCATGAGCGAACCAGCATGTATCAATCGGTATCAATGTGTCATATGTCAGTACATTAGTATATATCGATTTTTAGAAAATAGTAAAAAATATAAAAACTTTTTTAGGATTTTGAATTATATTTTAAAGGTATTTTGTTTATATTTAATTAAAAATAAAGTATAAATGAGGCATAATGAGTAGATGTAAGTTATAAGAATAAGAAAGTGAATTTAACTTTTTTGATCCATTGAGGTGTAATTTTGTTGCACGATCCTCATTAAAGGAAGTTGCTTCCTTTCATCTTAAATCACTTACAGATATGTACTGAGATGTTAGATTATGTGTCATACGGTCAACCGATGGATCGTGATCCTCAATCCTATGAATTTTTATCGCAATATAGTATTTTTTTGTTGGATTCAATCTTGAAATTGCTGCCGCGACATGTAGTATTAATCAATTGTGTCTTTAATGCATTAATGTGTTAATAGTCTTTGCCTGATCGTCATTAATGCATTAATGCTTGGACCGTTACTTGCCGATCTGTATTGGAATGGTATAAGTTAGTATGCTGGTATGTATTAACAAACCAAAAAAAAAAAAGCTAGAAAAAGTCTGAGATATACAGGTATATTCAATTGTTGCTATGGGTCATACCTAGAAAATGTAAGAAAAAGTCATGATCCCAAGTCTTATCACCTGATTATTGCTTTGGGGTCATTTTCCTACAAAAATTTATCAATTTAGTAAGCTATGATAATGCATTATGGCTCAATTAAATGCTAATTGGGTCTAAAATTAACATATTAACACTAATAGGCTCTGATTAGAGTCATTAGAATATAATTCATAATCCAACAATAATAAACTGAAAAAGGAAAACTAAACTGTAGAGAGAAATACAAGAAGAATCATAATCCAATAATTAATTATAAGATGTGATTTTACTTAGTTACTCTTAATTTGGGCCTATATGTTACCTAACGGCCGTAAGTGTCCCTCAAATTAAGATAAACACACTAATCATAAGAAAAACAAAACAAATTGGCCCTAATTGGCTCTAAGTATGTTGTGATTTGGTCTAATTATCCCAAATTGACCCTAAAAGTAAGGTAATTCCTCTAATTGGCCCAAAATAATAAAGGACACTAATCAACCTTAAAATGCTGTGATTTGGCCAAATTACCCCTAAATTGATCCTTAGATAAGGCAATGGCCCTAATTGGCCCTAAATTATAAAGAATGACATCAATCAACCTTAACATGCTGTGATTAGGCTTAATTACCCATAAATTAATCGTAAGAGTAAGGTAATGACCCTCATTGACCCTAAATTATAAAGAATGATACTAATTACTATTAACTAACTATAATTAGGAAAAATGGCTCTCATATCAAGAGAAATACACTAATCACCATTAACATGCTGTGGTTAAACCTAATGACCCCAAATTGTTTCTAAAACTAAGTAATAGCCCTAATTGGTCCTACATTATAAAGAATGACATTAATCACCCTTAACATTCGGGGATTATGCCTAATTACCCCAAATTGGTTCTAAAAGTAATGTAATGGTCCGAATTGACCCTAGATGATAAAGAATGACACTAATCAACATTTAGTTGCTGTAATAAGGAAAAAGTATCTCTAATATTAAGAGAAATACACTAAGCCAATCAACCGTAATTACTTGTACAAATACACTAATATAGATATAAGCATGATAAAATCATTGACCAAGTGACACGTTTGACTACTTGAATCCCTCCAATTGAAGCCCTAATCACCGATTGCGATGTTTAATCGAGAAAGAGTGCATGAATGAGAAACAGTGGGGGAAAGTTGTGTGAGTGAAAGAAGAGAGAGAGTCATTGATTCCATATGGTCGAGATTTGACTATTACCGATTGAAACATGTTACTAATGGTCATGTTTCAATTGTATTGCTCGGGATATGGGGTGTATCAGGCAGTACATTCCTGCCTGTAATATGCTGCTCGATACAGGGTGGTCCACGTGTCGGTCATTGGGTGGACCGGTACCTACAGCATGTACCATATTGTTTTTGGCGAAATTGCATTCTTTGCTTTGGAGAACTTATATATGGCTTCTTGGATAAAAAAGTGACACTAAATAATAGTGGAGACACACATGTAGATGTATGCCCGTTATGGAGATTTTCTAGATTATGTTGGAAATTATAGTCTCTCACATGATGATGATAATTGTTAATTCCCAAGTAAATCTACTTCAAACCTTTTTTTTAACTATTTTTCTTGGTTTTATCTGTCAATCATTTAAGTGTTGAGTTTTTGAGTCTGGTGATATCAACATCTTATTTTGTTTTCTACCATTCTCATCTGTCTAAACATTTGCTGTAGGTTTTTCTCCTTCCTTTCTGGTAGAGTTTTGGAGGATGCAGATGATACATATGCAGCTTTAGCATTAATGTATGGGTACGCTGCTAGATATGCTCCTTCGACAGTTATAGAGGCCAGAATAAATGCACTAGTGGTATGATCCTCAATCTGATATGTTATTTATTAATAAGTACCTTTTAATGTTGTTATATAATGATATTATGAAAATGACTAAGCATCGGGGAAAACATAACAATGGTGATCACTCACCCACTTCAAACTGTGATCTGGGGTCATGTTACAAATATTTTGAGCCAAAGATACAAAATGGGGATAACAAATGATGTTTAAATTCAGTATGGAATATTACTAATCTGTAATTCATTTAAGAAAGGCTTAAAACAATCAAAGAACTGAATAAAATGACACTAAAGTACTAAACAACAAATTTATTAACTTATTTGGAGATTTAGATTTTCTACCAGCCTTGTTTTAATTGGATGTTGTACAACTAAGAGAAAATATCTTACCTAACATGGTGGCAAACTAAATCTTTAAGGCGTACCACAACCTAACAGAATGAACCAACCCTACCTTCCTGTACTACAAATCAATCTAATTGATATATCCTGTATAAGCACATGTACCAGGTCTGAGAATGTTTGGTGTTCTTTGTTGAAAATATATTGTGCAGCAGTTCGATGCTAAAAATAATGAACACCATCAATGAAAGAGTCGATTCTATTATGTGTGACAAAGAAGCAATAAAAAATGTTGGACATCTAGATGAGAAATTGAGAATATCATCAATATTTATTACTGTTTTAAATTACCCATACTGTTCTGAATCAGGCTGTAAAAGAATCCACTGTGTTGATTTCTTGGGTTCTGATTAGTAATCTTGGAAATGGTCATGATGTCTACAATCATTATTTAATTCTCAGTTGGTCAATTGATCATATCTCATCTGTCACCTTCACCGAAGTTCTTGATGCTATCAAATGTGTCTCTAATTACACATGTTTTGTACCTGTATTTAATATTATTAAACATCCTTTGTGATTTCTATATCTCCTTGCCATTCCTTAACGATGATATGTAGTTTTTACTTTATGGAGTTTCCATAATATTTTTACTGTATAGCATTGGGCCTTTGTAAGAGAGAGAGACAAACAAAATTTTGGTAATAGCACACTGAACCTGGTGAAACCAAGAAACAACAATCAACTGGTACAGGCTGTGGAAGACCATGATTTTGGGAAGAAAATTATGTTTTTTAAGGTTTTTGCCAGATAAAACAGCCATTCTTATGCTCTGAAATATTTTTATCCCACTCTTTTCAATTCTTTCTATTCTTGTACTTTCAAATAAGATCATAAACAATTACACATCTCTTCCCATAAGTTATTCTTTTATTTTGTTATGTACCGTCATTCATTCTCAGACTAGTACATATCATACATGTCTCCTAGAATCTTTTGATTGTCATTTCCAGATTTGATGAATTGACATATTGAACTGAAATGGTCAATATGAATAATTCACAAGAATTGGCCACAATGCCTACCACTATACACTGGGACCAATTTAATCAACTTCATATATCTCCTATTTGGGTCTAAGCTGATCATGGGCCAGGTTTTATTAGATTGGACTGGATCTTTAAGTTTTTGGGCCAGTCCATGATGGCTTATCTTGATCAAGGATCAGTCGAGATTCAAGTTCATGAATCACAACCCCATTCCAGTATGAAACCTAGGCTGCGCAGTGGTGTGCTGTGTGCCAATGAAGACTAGTAGAAGAAAAGGAGAAGAATAAACCTTACATGAGTTTCTTTTTCTTATTTTTCCCCAGTTTTCTATTGGTACAGGCGTACTGGTCATCATGATGGTATTTGCCTATTCAATAGGCTGTCTTGGTCTGGCAGCAATATGACAATCCTTGCTGGTGGTTCCTTTCTATTTAGTGCTGCGATCTTACAGTTTCCATGAAGGAAAGATATGTTCATTGTTCCATAATAATTCCTAGAGTCATAGTTTAGTTTGGATTGAATATTGAGAAATTGATAGATAAAGGGCGATGTAGTTCATTGCAAGAGGTCTTGTAATTGATGATCATTGGGGTTTGAACCAGCAGTTGATTGTCTTTCTTATATCTTTACTTGTGATTTGGCAGAGTAGGGCAATATTCTTGCTGTTCTCTCCATAACAAAAAATTTTGCTTGTGAACTTGTAGTTGCCTATCAACCAAACAACAAAAGTTTATTGTATCATTTTTTATCAACCCTTCATCTGATCAGATCTGGAACGTTGACACTTTATTTGGTCTGCCCATTTTGTGCCATGGTATTTGTGTACATGCTAAATCATGTAGTGCCATGGGTGCAAGCCTCAAGTTTTTGCACCTAAATGCCTGGTGGCATGTAGCCAGCATGATACACATGATGGTGCTTATCATGTCCCTGATGGTCTTAATATATCTAGTGGAAAACAAGGTCATTCAAGATTTCAAGAGTATTGATGCAATGTTGTTAATATGCATTTTGAAGCTGTATATTACAACCGCTTGCCGGAGAGGATCTTTTCCCCACTACTGGGTGAGGTGGAATAAACATTTTGCAAGAAGAAGTTTAAAAACTAGAAAGAGCTTAACATCTTCCAGCTATGCTAAAATTTAGTGGTGGTTCCTTTAGCAGTACATCAGATGAAATCCATTGTTGGGTTCTACTACAGCAAGCAGTTGTTACCCATTTTATGATACAAGATTATTAGTTGCAATATATCTACAAGGTCAATTGCTTTTGATTGTGTTTACAAAAGTAATTCTACATTTCTCTGCTCATATTTCTGGTTTTAGCTCTAATTTCATGCCGAAAGTTCTATTATGTCGTATTTTGATTATTTTGGATGAATGTGTATATGTTCCTGTTTTTGTACAGGGCACAAATATGCTTTCACGTCTTCTTCATGTACAACATCCTACTGCAAAGCAAGCTGTTATAACTGCAATTGATCTATTAGGTGATCTTGCACTCAACTTGCATTTGTTTTTCTACATCTTTCTTCTTGAGTTGATCTCAAGTTCTTTTAATCTCCAATTCTAGTCATATTCTAGTATGTCTAAATATAATTGTTGTTGATGTCCAATAAATTTAGCAAGTGTTGAAAACTTTATTGCTCAGTATGTTCTTATTGCTTAGTTATGCTTGTGCATGATTTCAAATATTAGGCGGACCAATACATACCGACTGGTGCTTACCAGCCCAGCCAAGGGATGGTTCCAAACTATATGGCTCATTACCAATTGGTATTCATTTTCTCAGTATTGATAAAAAGTGCTAAAGGTTGGTGTACCATACAGGTACTCTATTGGTCCACAATGTTTTGACATCATTGTCAGACTGGTATTTAAAACTTAAAACCATGTGCTTGTGTTACTCAAATTCCAACTTTGATTTTGATCTGGTGTCTGATGTACTTCCTGAGACATGTTTTTGAATTTTTATAACACAAAGATTGTGATGTGTTCTTCTCATATTGACTGGCTTGCAAAGTTGAACTGGAATTTGTTGCACTACTCTCTTGGAGACAATGTATACACCATTGTTCTTGTTAATTTCACACTTCATGCTACTCTTGGCACAACATTTAAACAAATACAGTCTTATTCATTGAGAACTGCACTATCCAAATCTGACATTCTAGAAGAAACAACTTGAAGGATTGATTTTAATGGAAGTCTGATATCTATGCCTGCTTTTGCTGTTAATGGAAGCCAAGAAGAAACAACTTGAAGGATTGATTTTTTTTTTAGATTGAATCCTTTGAGTATATCTTGTTGTGATTGTAATGATATTTAATTTAAAAAAAGCAATTCGGCAGTATTTTGACCATCTTCCTCTTTTTATCTTTACATTTGTTCTTTCTTCCCTGATTCTGGAAACAAGTAAATGGCAAGAATCTGCCCTAGATGTACGTCATTTTGGGAAAATTACTTCCATAGGAAAAAGCCTTTGTGAAATAATTTACATAGAAGAGCATATTGTTAGCTCACTTCTAAGTTGGGTGAGCCTCGCAAGCTGGTTGAGGGATCTTCAATCAGATTTTGGATTGGTGCTTTGTGGATGATGTTCCATTGGCCATGTTCTTCAGTTTAGTGGGTTCCTGGGAGAGCCTCTTGGTGCAATTGGACCTTTTAACATATTACTTCTATGCAAGAATATTTAAATTGAGGGTTCCTGGGAATATAGGACATGTCCAACATTAAATTGCAATTGAAGGAAGATGAGTCCAATGCTTTTCTAAGCCTATTTTCTTTGCTAAAGTTATGGACTCATTAAATAGAAATGGTAGGCTTCTGGTGATTAGACCTTTGCTTCCTTTTAGAAATTTAGAACTTCGTTGATTTGTGCTATCTCATGAAAGTGTGCATGGTTTAATACCAAATTGTTTGTGGCCTGCAGTGAGAGGAAAGAATCAGTTAGGCCATAGGTTGGTCAAGAAAGGCTAGATGGATGTAGTATGTGGGGGGTGTGGCTGGAAAGGTGAAACATAAGATCATATTCTTCTCGTCTGCAGCCCATTCAGCATGGTTTGGAATAAGAATTTGTTGGGTCCTACGACCCAGCTTCCTCCATTGAGGCTGTCAAACATTTGGGTAAACTGGTGGAATAGAGGTGTTAAGGAAAATTAGAGAGTTGTATGTAATTAGCTTCACCTGGTGGGAGCTTTTGAAGTATTTTTTTTAAGGGATCACAGTTGAGGCTGACCGGATAGTTGACAAGTCCATCGGAAGTCTGATGCATTGCACACAACATGTTAGCCAATTTAAACCATGGTATTGTTGGCTTATCATCTGTATGTCATCCAATTTGTAAGTTGTACATAGGCAGATTTTTCAACATGGATGAATTGGTCAGTTGATGCCGTTTGTACCACAATGCATATATTCACTTGATTCTTAGATCATTCATGTGCAAAAGTTTCTTGATTGCTAGTCCTTTATGTTGCCATCTTTTCTGTCACTTGTTTATTCTTCCTTTTGCTTCTTTTTGTTGCTTTACAGATAATTTTTTTCATTTTGTACCTTTGGAATAGAAATTTTCAGCTTCGTGTTCAAGTTTGGGACTTATTTTTTTTTGTTGCTTGGTGTTACTGAGAGAATTATTGCTCCATTACAACATCTTACGTGCATTTATTGCTCCAATCTATATTTCATTTGTTCTATACAGGTCGTGCAGTTATCAATGCTGCTGAAATGGGCATTTCATTCCCACTGAAACGCAGAGATCAAATGCTCGATTATGTGCTGACGTTGATGGGAAGAGATGATAGAGAGGAGTTAATTGATTCGAGCACTGAGCTTCTCCATACTCAGGTTTTGCCTTTTTCTTATAGATATTTCTTGCTCAATTTGTTGGCAATCTGGCATTTGATGTAAGCCTTGTGTGGGAGATTGACTTGTCAACTATTTCTCAGACTCTTGCTCTGAGTGCATGTAAGACATTGGTTCTGGTAGAGCCGAGATTACCGGTTGAAGCAAGAAACCATGTAATGAAGGTAGTTTGATTGAGTAGCCTTACCTCAGATTTTTTAGCTTCCCCTGTATCTGGGTTTTTATATTATTTTCTAATATATGTTAACATCCTGCAGGCTACTTTAGGTTTCTTTGCTTTACCCAGTGATCCTTCAGATATCATTGACCCACTTGTTGACAATCTTATTTCTTTATTGTGTGCTATTCTTTTAACCAGGTATTGACTGTATCACTTGAACATGCTGATAGCTTCTGTGTATAATAATTCAATGTGTTTCTCTTTCTCCTTTGAGTGTGTGATTTCTTTTATCTTCTTTGTTAATTCTAGCATGCTATTCAAATATCTTGTGTATTAGTATGTGTTATACAAATGCACATGTATGGATATATATATAGTATTTTTACACACACACATGCATATACATAATATAATATCTTTTGGGTGACTGAATAGGTACCATAAATTTTTGGCTTGACAGAGAATTGTTTCTTTGTGGTTTACAAAATTTAAGACTTCGAATTCTCTTCTTTCCAGATATTTTTAATAAGCTTAGCCTTAAGATTAACCGTCTTGCTGCCATCATCTAGCATTATATGTACTGTCGGTATGGTTTGACATATCATCATGCCAACATTGGCATGCTGTTGAGAGGGGAAAAACAGGATGAGAGATAGAAACAGAGGAAGAACTGATGTAAAACATATGTAACATACAAAGAGGTCTTGTTATGTTTCATGTGATGCTACTCCTTTGTTGCTAGTTGTGGAGAGCTTTCAGTTGCAGACTTGTGGCACATCTTGTTCTACTCCGTGTGGAAATTTGACCTAATTGTGGAACTGACCTTTGCATAAAATAATCAATTGGCTTACTCAGTGTGCAAGTCCACCGTGTATGAGTCCACCGAGAAATCCTCCCGTACCCATTAGAAGACAAAAGTTTGCCTATCATACCTTAATTCATGACTGTTCTCAAGATGGGCTAGTCATAAATTGTGAGAGAGTTCCTTTAACGGGATAACATGTTCGGTAATTTCTATATTCTTTGAGCATACCAGTAACAGAAAAAACCCATGCTGGCATGGTTCTATGACCTGATAAGAAGAGATACGAATGCTACACCAGGAATGTGTAACATGTTTCCTCTTTATAATGCATTGGAAGACAGAATGAAGTCATTTATGAGTTGTCTGATATGCTAGAGAGATCAGGAGGGGAGAGGCTTGAGGAGACCAAATCGAAGGCCTGTAATGTAGCTTGTTCCCTTTCTCCTCTTTTTTACCATCCCTTCTTTTTTTGTTCTTTTTGTATTTCATCAGCACTTTTATGGCAGAAATATGATTTGTCATGTCATGCTCATGGAACATTTCATAACTGTCACTAGATATAGCTGGCATGTAATGTCATGTGACCTTGTACTAGTTTTTTTTTTTTACTTTTGTTCTTTTTCTTATTCGATATGGTTTAAATCAGACTTAAGTAGCATTTGTTAAATATTTCCACTAACAAACACCTGAAATCTTTCCATAGATTATATATGTGTGTATGTGTGTCTAATAATTGTATAAAAATGGAGGAAGTGATTATGCATATTATAAGTTTGAGATGAAATTTAATGAGAAACATCCATCACTGGATTATAGTCATCTATTCCATTTAGATGCAAGTTTGAGTAGAACCAGAAGTTTGTTTAGACTTAGTGTCAAGTATTTCTACATAAAGAATAAAATCCAGTAATAGTATAAGTTGTTTTCATTTTTGAGTTTATGTATGCTAAAATTTCATTGCTTTCAAAAAGTGTTTTAACTTTGTATTCCATGTTTGTGTTCAGGAAAAAGTTTCTAAAATTGATGCATGCCTATAACATACAAAGTTGAATGATAATGTGTCACACACACATCATTCAATGTTTAGTTTGATTACCTCTGTTATATCTGTTATGTTGCCTTTGTTTTGTCTTGTTATGGACTGACAGGACATAGATTCTTGAATTTTACTTTAATATATTTTTTCACTGTTTCTTTGTGCTTCCATTTACACACTAATGTCTCGTCAGTGGTGAGGATGGACGAAGTCGAGCAGAGCAGCTGTTGCATATTCTTAGACAGGTGGATTTATATGTTTCATCTTCTGTGGAGCACCAAAGAAGAAGAGGTTGTGTTGCTGTATACGAGTTGTTACTCAAATTCAGGGCCCTTTTCTCTGGAGGAGTTTGTGGACTGGGTTGCCACGCGAGTTGTATGCACAGCAAACAAATCGATAGAGTGGCACAAAGAAACTTTTCCAATTTACCATGTAATGATGATTAATACTTTTTAGCTCTTTCCATGTTTACATTGAATATAACATTCTTGTGTTCAATCTCTTTATGCTTTCAGCTGCTTTTGTATTACCAAGCCGGGACTCTCTGAGCCTGGGAGAAAGGGTAATAGCATATCTTCCACGATGTGCAGATACAAGCTCTGAAGTTCGAAAATTAGCAGCGCAGGTGATCTTGTTATTGCAAATAGGTGCTTTGTAAACTATTATCGCTGTCACACAATCATATTTGGGGATGTTTCTTATTGGTTATTTTTCATGGTTTTTTTCCAGATTATTGGTCAATTCTTCAGCATTGCATTATCACTTCCAAAACTGGCAGCATCCGTTAGTTATATTGATATTGAAGTTTCATACAGTGCCTTGTCATCTCTCGAAGATGTTATTTCGATTTTAAGAAGGGTTGGAATCATGTTCTATTTGTGTCATGTAGCTTTTTCTTGCAATCTTTGTTTGGTAATGAATTTTCATTTGCATTTTTCAGGATGCATCTATAGACCAGTCTGAAACTTTTAACAGGGTTATTTCATCTGTTTGTGTTCTACTAACAAGAGATGAGGTGACTTGCTATATTTTTTTTGTTGATTGCTAATTTGAGTTCTTGTTGCTCAAATTCATTCTTCATTATTCTTTGAACAGCTAATTATCTCATTCCATACATGCACGTCGGCAATATGTGATAAGATCAAACAGTCGGCAGATGGTGCTATTCAAGCTGTCATTGAGTTTATCTCTAAGCGAGGCAATGAGTTACTTGAAGCTGATATTTCAAGGTCTGAATTCAATTAACTTCTTTATCTTTTAAAGCTTCACTATATCATCTAATCATATTCATGGCTTTAGGACAACCCAGTCTTTGCTTTCAGCAACTATTGCCATTACTGATAAACATACACGTCAGGAAGTTCTAAATGCTGTATCCTTATTTAACTGTCCATATCTCTTAGTTGATAATGATATGAACTTTTGATTTGCCAAGCCAGAAAATTAGCTTGGTGTGTTTTTCAGCAAATTATTGTTTTTTCCATTACTTTACAAGATATCATGCTTGGCTGAGAATACCAACTCAAGCATTGTCTTTAATGAAATTTTGGCTGCTGCTGGACGGGATATAGTTACAAAAGATGTTACCAGGATTCGGGGTGGCTGGCCGATGCAGGATGCATTTTTTGTGGGTATCTTAACATTTGCTTCTCTTTATTTGTTTACTTACACATTTGATATCTTGACTTATGGAACTTGATTCAAATGTGAGATTTTGGTTTCCATCTGTATACACAGTATTTTCTCATTTATTTTTTCTGATTTAGGAAAATATATCAATTAAAAGATAAGATCAGAGCACAAATCTCCTGCTGTCTCACCCAGTAAGTTACATAAATTAGCTGTTGCTGTTTTCCGGGAAATGAGTGCTTGAAGATGATATAGCATGGTCAAAGCCAATTTGTCGCATGATTTTGTTTCTCTATAGGTCTGATTAACTTTGTACATTTCCAAACATCTGATATGATTCACAATATAATTAAAAAACATTATGGTGCTTCTATTGAGCAAGACTAGGATAAACTCATAAAAGATTTCAACTAAGTTCAAATAGTCAGTCTCCTGGTTTTGTCCCTCTGTGGTCAGCCTTGTACAGATCCAGTCATCATCAATGTTTGAACTAATATTTTAAGGATTTTGAAAGAGGTTCCAACTTCTTTGAGTAATTACTATACAAGATATTTTGGTCAGTGGATCAGTAGTGGGGAGCCTTTCATAAATGAGCTTCTAGATGATATTTTGGTTTTTATATTCATAATGCATAAATCCTTCTTGGCCTTCCATCCTTCCCAATAGTCACTCGCAGTCTAAGGAAAGAGGCACACACTGTAGGCTGTAGGAATCTTGCAAGCATTTGGGCCTATGAATGCCATTCATCACCAAGACTGATGGTTTGATTTCAATACTGAGATTTTTGTAAGCCATATCTGCTCCAAAATCTTGCCTGATGACATCATGGTCCTTCTGTATTCCTTAAATGTAAAGTATAGATCAACACTCATAACCCATGGAATCTTGGATATCAGGAATCTCCTATGCACCATAGAAAGAGGTTTGGATGTAATGTTAAGTTTGTGTATATACTATATATAATGTTATACATCTAAAGAACTTGTCGTATATGTGTCATACCATACTTTCTCGAAAATAGACGTATTTACAGAACATTATCTTGTTGTACTGGTATCCCATCCCTATATTAATGCATCATAGGTTTCAAGTGCATTCAATCAGCAAACAGGCATGTTATATTCAATCAGCTGATTATCTGAACATCATTGACCCGAAGATGAATTAGATGCGAGGTGAAGCATGTCTTGTAAGAATAGCGCTCTGGAAGTGATACTTATATCATGAGCTCTTGGTCAAGTAAACATTGAGGCCTGTGATGGAAGTGTTGCTATATTTTGCATTATCTATTTTTAGTCAACTGCTCGGATGATTTGTGAGAAGCTAATAGAACAGAGCCATCTTGGAAGATAAACTTACTGATTTTTTTATTTTTTTATTATCTTGTGATTTGGCTTATTGGTCACTTATGATGAGCAATCATGGTGTGGTAATATGATCTACAGGCAACCTTCTTGTTAATAATTTTTTCAAGTTATATGAACGATAATTGTATTGATTAGGACATTGAACTTTAGAAGATTTTGGCAAGAAATGTTTATTTATAGTACTTCAAAATTTTTTGGTTGGATTCAAATCTATTTCTTCTATTAGGTTATGATACAAAGTCCCAGCAACCTGAAGACTCTTCTATCAACCCAGAAAACTTGACATACTCTTCAACTTGTTTCTCCTTTTTCCACTTTGTTTTTTCATTCACCTGTTATTTTTCTCATGATAGGCATTCTCCCAGCATCCGGTGCTTTCTTTTTCGTTTCTTGAGTATGTGGTTTCTGTTCTTGATCGAACTCCTCTACCTAAGACTGATGTAGATAAGGGAGAAATTGTTGCTCACTCTGTTGAATTTCAAAATGACAACCAAATTCAGCAAGCAGCTATTCTTGCTATTACTGCATTTTTCAGGTATGTGTTATGTAAATGTTCACTGGAACTTCCTTCCTTTTGTATCATGTCTGAAATTTCCAAATATATTTTAAAATTTAAATTCATGACAGAGGAGGTGGTAAAATTGGAAAGAAAGCAGTTGAACAAAGTTATTCTACTGTTCTTTCTGCGCTTACACTGCAGCTTGGAAGTTGCCATGGGTTGGCCAGCCTGGGGCAACTTGAACCTTTACGGTACTACAAGTTTCCTAAAGTATATCTTGCTTTTATCTCTTTTAGTTGGCTGAGTCAGTGGTGCCTGAGTATTCTGTATTTTTCCTTGTAGGTTGTTGCTATTAGCATTTCAATCTTTCTGTGATTGCGTGGGGGATATTGAGATGGGCAAGGTAAAACTCCTATTTAACATGTTACTCAATCAGGAATCAGTTTGATCATTGGAGCACTATACCTACTTACTACCAACTAGTTATGAGAAATGTGAAAAGAAACGGTGAATATTTCCTCATTTGTAGATTTTGGCTAGAGATGGAGAACACAAGGACAAAGAGAAGTTGATTGATCTGATTCAGGAGATTGCTTCCTGTACCTCAATGAAAAGACCTAAAGAGGTAATCAGTTAAGATATTTTTTAGTAAAGCACAAGAAGAAAACAAAAATAATGCTTCGAGAGACATTTCCAAGACTGTTAGTTATCTCATGCATCTCGACCCTTGAAATTATTGATAATATTTACTATATTAAGCTTATGTATTGCAACACATAGAATGCACTTAATATTCATCTAGCAAGTAATACTTGTTAAGGATTATATATATATATATATATACATAAATACATACATACATACATACATACATATAATACACATACATACATATATACATACAAATATATATACATACGTACACAAATATATACATACATACACACATGCACACATATATATATAAACATTGCTTTGTATTACAGAGTGCATTATGCATATGTGAGACAATTTGAAAGCTAATAGAAAATAAGAAAAACGAGAGTTTCTAATTGAAATTCTAGTTCTCAATATCTGATACTATTGTGTCAAGTATGGTTCGCCTTATTGGTCCGTACCAATGTACCGACTACCTATTAGTATAGTATGTATCAAGCCATACCAAGCATACTAACATATGATACAGTGGGGCATATTGATGTACCGCCCATACCAGTCCCCTGTTGGACTGGTACGTATCACTCATGTTGAGCGGTATGCCTCGGTATTGCGAACCTTACTATCAACTGTCAATATGCAATAAATGATTTATTTTTTCTTTTGCAACTATATGACCATTTGTAGCCATGAATAGACTTTGCTGTCATTTGGCTTTTGTAAATTTGTTATTTTCTTGCTCCCTGAGAGTTGTGTGGTACTATGGTCTAACATTTGACAAGGATGATGCTAAGGTTTTTTATATCTTCTCATATATCAAGTTCCATGTTATTGATTGTTCTCATACTTAGTTGCAGTATTCTTAATGAAATAGGTTGAGTGGCTACTCCTGCTTTTTGCCTTGAAAAGAAAAATGTATCAACATCTTTTACAGAATTTCTTCATGACCAATTGTTCAATTATGTTGCTGAGTCCTCTTTCTGTTGACCCTTCTAAGCAAGTAAGCATAATAACTGATTTTTAATTATTCTGAACTTGCTCGCACATTTGTATTAGTGAAATCTTGTTGATGGTCGACGTCTGTATATAGATTCTTGAGTGACTTTCTGAGAAAGCATGCTTCCTTGCTGACATGTATGGAACCACCAATGCATGATATGTCTCATTAATTGTGCAAACATATGATAATAAAGTAGCTATATTAACTAACAGTTTTAGATTTTTATTAATTGAGTTCTCTTTGATTACTGTTGATGATTTATCTGATAGGTTTCGCCAATAAGTATGATTTTGAGCAAAGCATTAAACAGGCATCAAAGGTTTCAAAGGGAAGCTGCTGCTTCTGCTTTGTCAGAGTTCATTCGTCATAGGTATTTGGCAGCTTTATATCTTTCGCGACCATCATTGTTTAACTGTGAAGTTATTAATAAAATATGATAGATTATTATGATAGTTGTTAACTTTACTATAGACATTGGTTTATTTTATAAACATTCGATCAAACATTAATTTTCTTTTAGCATGGTCCATTGTTGTTGGTTGAAACTCTTCCAATTGCACCATTACATAGTTGAAACTCTCGGAACCATGTAAAAATTCATGATGCATATTCCATAATGACCCTTCTAGATTCCAAGTCAGGAAGTTAATGTTGAGTGATAATTTGGCGATATGCCTGATGTACACAAGAATTAAATCTATGTTTGTGAGTGGGATAAAAATGGTAGAAAATTTGAATAGAATTTCAAGGTAGAAAATTATAGCTCAAAAACCTTAATTCTTTTTTTGCAAGGATTTTCGAATTTCTTTGATATCAGTTGACACAATAAGAAATAACAGTAGTATAAATTTGTTTTCTGATCTGTTACATTGTATCAAGGATACAAGAGCATCAATTGATGTGATAAGTGACTAAAGGTAACTAAAATTGCAAAATGGGATAAAAGGTGAGCAATCAAAGTGATGGAAAGTAGAGTAGAAGCCAGAAGAAAACATAATCAAGAAGATAATAAAATAGTGCCGTTCTGTCACGGACAAAATTGTAAACGGCTTGTTCGGTGTAACACTTATGTGTGTCCGTGTCCCTTTTGGTTTGTTATTACTTGTAAAGGGCTTGCCAAAGGCTAAATGCCCAATTTGAGTGAGTTTGGCAGCCATTGTCGGCTTGTACAGAAAGTTTGTGTCATGTGGACACTTGTACTAGATTCGGTCTATAGTGGACCAATTTTATGCCTTTGTTGTGCAACCGTTTTGAGCTTGTAATATCTATGGTTGGAATGTGCATCGACTATAAAGTGTTTGCTAAAAGAGTGGCTTGCGGATCCGTGTGAAGCGCTTTCTCGTCTCCGTCTTCTCTTTCGTTGGTCCTAAGGGATTGTAGGAGATTTCGGGGTCGACTTTTTGCGGTGATACGCATTGGTGCCGCACGGCTTAGGCAAAACCAAACTAAGTCCGTGACGAGATGGTATCGAGCGGGACAAGCCCACTTACAAACACTTAGCATGCAAGCGTGGGGACCTAGCGAGGCACCACGAGTACAACAAGCTAAGAAGAAAAATTGCGGAGCGCACAAAGGTCGGGATGGCGAGTTCGAGCGATGGCTCGGCGTTAACACCCAACCTTGATGGTGCTCGAGGCAAGCGAAGTGCTTGGAAAAGGATGAGACCGGGCAAGGTGGAGTGGGTTGTTCAACGATCGAAAGAGTTGTAAACTCAAAGAATTCGATACTCATGCATGGCCTTGCATGCGGACGATGGATTGTTCGTGGTCATCCCAAGGCGACCGAAGGTCGGTGCCATGGAGCATTAAAACTTTCTCTTCGGCATGTGCGTGATACTTTCGTAAGAGGTGAAGTGTGCGAGGTTCAAGCATTTTGCTAGACCCGGAGGGGTGCGATCTGCGAGCTATATTGGTGAAGTGTCACGATCTAGCAAATGCATTTGCAAAGGTAGAATTGGGCACATTTGTTCAAGCAGAGGCAGAGGCGAAGTAGTCCAAGAGGATGGTGGTCTCCTAAACTTCCAAAGGAAGGATGCGAAGAGAGAAGTTGCTCAACGGGCGGATACCAGAGGATAAGTCTCGATTCTACTGAAGTAGAATCGTGTGCAATGAACCGCATTAGTTGAGTACCTCAAGATGAAGCTCGATGGATCGAGTGAGCGGTAAGGAGTCATTGCATGATCTCGCCCGATGGTGATGCGTTGGTGGACGCATAAGCGAGATCAAGTGGGGGGAGCAACCGAACACAGGTGAAGGCACACTTGGAGCCGATAGTGAGATCGGACTCAACAGAGGGCTAACCGTGGAATGGTTGCGCGAGGGCCACCATTAACGCAATGCAAATCGAGAGCGGAACAACTTGGGGTAACTTGTTGATGTACCCAAACCGCATGAAGGAGTTGGCAAAGAAGATAGAACGTGGAGCGAGGCGTGGAGCTTTCCTTAGGCGAAGTCAAGGACATGGACTCTTGCAAAGACAAGAGTAGGATCATGACGTTCCATGAGTTCTCTATTACGATAAGCAGACTCATCTTGTATGGTGCCAAAGACGAAGGAACTTGAGGCATATGCACCTCGTCTCGGTGAAGCATTTGTGGAGTAACTAAGGCGATACAACTTGCAGGGGCAAAGTTGGTGTTAGAAGGCCTTCGCACGCGGGCAAGAGGATGCTAAGGCAGATGCTCTTGAAGAATATGCCACAGTGTTGCTATTGAGTTGCCATGAGGAAGCGGTGCGCGGAGATTGTCTTTGGTAGGGCGAGTCTAGGATCGCACAAATGTGCACCTATTTCAGTGAAGTTAGGGGACTTCGAGGAGCTGCTAGGCGATGGTCGTCCTAGAGCTAGGCTTCGTCCGAGTGTGACCCGAGAGTGGGTGGACGAAGGTTGATTGCCAAAGCGAGCGAATAGAATCGGTGGCGAAGGCCTGCGATGTGTTAGCGGAGTCCACACATGGAGATATCGCGATTCGAGTTCATACCACGAGGATCGAATGCAAGGAGATGTCACCAGCGATGACATGATGCAGCGGATCGTGGTGGAATGGTTCGTGGCAAGTCGACACACATGGTGAGTCCCATGGGGGGACTAGATCATGCAGAGGTATAATCGGGAGCGCGACTAGGAGCTCCAAGTCGGTGAACAACACGACGGTAAGAAGAGCTATGGATTCAAGCAGTGAATGCCATGGTACCGCAGAGGCGAGTCTTCCGTGCGTGCACCGAATGTTGCATTGAATGGAAGCCTTGGACATCAGCTTATGGGAGCTGTGCTCTATCGAGGAAGAAGTTCAGATGCAAGTACCAGGGAGTCCCATGTGGGGACTGGATCATGCAGAGGTATGATCGGAGCGGCTGAAGAGTGGAACTACTTCAGAGCTCACATTCGCTTAAGGGAGCTCGGCAAATCAGAGGACAAGGCTGAGTAAGCGAGCGTTGCGACCAATGAAGCTAAGGAGAACAGAAGCGGTGCAAACCCTGCAACATGATGGCAGAGGCCATAATGGGAGTTGCAGTCTGTCTTTCCATCGACCAAGTAGAATTGCTCAGAGAACACAGAGGTGTTGAAGCAGATGGTCGAAAAAGGGCGAGGAAGCAATGACGAGTCTAGAGGGACTCAGCTACCCAAGATCAGTCATCGGTTAGAAGGAAGGTGGACTCAGAAGAGTGTCGCATTGCCGCAGAGGCAGATCTACCGATCACGAAGAAGGGATGCAGATGCGAGACAACGGATAGTAGTGCCATGGGCATTGTAGTGTCATGGTACCGCAGCGCGGACTTCCAGGAGTCATCAATCCCTTGCTCTCATGAGGGAGAGCGCTTGGTGTGATATGGGCCGTGGAGGAGGAGAATGCTTTGGCAAACTCCATGTACCAAGACAAGGTGAAGGACGAAGCGAGAACTTCGTAAGACCGGTGTCAAGTCATGATTTTCCATCAAGATAGCCGTGAGTGAAGGACTTGGTCGATGCAAGAGTGCACGACCAAGGATCGGAGCAAGCGCGCTGTGTCTTTGTACCTTTGCTACTCGTGAGGAGTCGGCGACAGAAATGATGGAGAAGGCGGTACAATCCCAAAGGCGACCAAATCTTATCGGAGACTTACTCCAAGTTGGAGTGATAACTTCTTGCATTCCAGAAGTTCAAGGGCAATGAGAAGGCGACTCATAGTAGCTGACTCAGAGCAAGGATTGCAAACACTTCAAGTGCTTTTGAAGTGTGAGCTAAGAGCAAAGCGAAGTCTAGTAACCACTTGATGCACGAAGTACAACCTCGAGGAGGCGGGCGAAGTCAAGTAACCTTTGCCTTCTCAACTCTCAAGAGAATGGGCGAAACCAAGTACCCCGACTCTATTAGTTATTTGGCGGAGGAGCTCGCACAAATTTCAAGACCCTTCAAGTAACTAATGGAAGACAACAGTTGTCAAGCCCTCACCAACGGTGATCATTGCTCGAGAGTAGATTGTCTGCTTCATTTCCCAACCTGAATACCAATCGAAAGCGGAAGTGATGCGAGCCTACTTGGGCAAGACAACTAAGTGGAAGAAGATTCGATGGGCAAATTTTACGGAGGAAGGACCGAAAACTTTAAAGGTTGCATGAGGCGATGCTCATTAAAGCTCCAACAAGCATCTATCCGATTCAAGAGACAAGAAGAATTTCAAGATCGGCGCATATCAAAGATGGTCTTTTTTTCCTTCATCGACGAATCCGCAAGACTTAGCAAGGATCAAGACAACCGCCGACCCCACACCGAGTCGAGTTATTGGCGAGTTGAAGCAAAGCATGGCGGATTAAAGTTCGACGACTCAATCACAAGTGGAGAACAATTGGGAGCCAAGAGCGCGATCGCGGTTAGGAGCGAAGATCGAAGATCCAACAAAGAAAAGAAGTTGCAAAGCGTCACAGAAAGGCTTCGACGAGGACGTCGAAGGAATAAGTGGGGGAGAATGTCACGGACAAAATTGTAAACGGCTTGTTCGGTGTAACACTTATGTGTGTCCGTGTCCCTTTTGGTTTGTTATTACTTGTAAAGGGCTTGCCAAAGGCTAAATGCCCAATTTGAGTGAGTTTGCGCAGCCATTGTCGGCCATGCAGTGAAAGTTTGTGTCATGTGGACACTTGTACTAGATTCGGTCTGTAGTGGACCAATTTTATGCCTTTGTTGTGCAACCGTTCTGAGCTTGTAATATCCATGGTTGGAATGTGTATCGGCTATAAAGTGTTTGCTAAAAGAGTGGCTTGCGGATCCCGTGTGAAGCGCTTTTTCTGTCCCGTCTTCTCTTTCGTTGGTCCTAAGGGATTGTAGGAGATTTCGGGGAGGCTGACCTTTGTGGTGATACGCATTGGTGCCGCATGGCTTAGGCAAAACCAGCTAAGTCCGTGACAGTTCGTATGTTCGTTTATATGTTTTTATTTAGATTAGTTAAAATAACTCAACCACCACTAAAATCATAGTTTGTTGTCTCGTACAGATCATGCATATCAGTCCCTGGCTAGATCGATGGTATGTGTTGACAATTAGCAAAAACACTAAAAATCGGTCGAGATTGAGAAAAAAAAAAAGCTATTTTTAGGTTTTTTTCCTCCTAATTTCTTGCTATATAAATTAAAATTACTAAGAATTATATCTAAACCATAAATGAATAGAAATTCTAGGCTATAGGGATCGAAAATTGAAGTTCTTTTCTTTTTCGGATCCATCGTGGAAGAACTTTGTCATACGATTCTTTGTTGTAGAAAATTGCTTCTTTTTATCTTGAATCACCTGCAAAGAAAAGTGTTGAGATATTGGATTAGTTGTTGGAACTCGTAAGATTTGAGCTAGTTAAACTATCGAGATGACATCAATATATATCAGCTTCTAGCACGAAACTGAATGATGGGACTCTACAGCCGATAGATTGGGGTCCTCGATCTCTTCAAGTTATATATCAATATGGGAGGTTTGTAAGATCGAATTTTGGAATTGCTATCATGATATATTATACTTGTAAACTGTGTTGTTGATTCATCAATGTTGTAACAGTCCTTGTGTCAATGTCATCAGCATCTGTCATTGGAGCCTCATGATGCAATGCTATGGAGCGATGCAACCAAAATGTCGTATGCATGTTCATACACATTTTGTTTGTTGTTTTCTGTTATTTTTTAGTGTTTTCTCGGAGGTAGCTTCTTCGGTGCAGGAGGTTGTCCCATTTTGATTTGTTGTATCTCTTTTTAGTCTTGTAAAACTTAGAAATGTTTTTGGATGTGCAAAATCGAGCAAAGGGAAAAATATGTGAAATCAAGCAAAGGGAAAAATACTCAAAACATTCATTTCTGGCTTATAACCTTGGGTGGCACCGGTTTGTATCCGGGGCATTGTTTATATCTAAGGGATGTTTGACGAAGTGCTAAGTAAACATTAGACCTGCATATGCAATAGGATCGCCTTTGTATGCGGTGGGTCAACCCATTTGGGAGAGCCATTTATGCCTAAAAAAGCTAGTTGTTTTGTGCTACTTGTGATCCTATTATCTTTACTCATTTCATGGGTGACGATAATATATTACTCGTGTTCTCCTTTTAACCTTTTTTTTTTATGTAGTCACTTTGTAGGCTGCATGAGGTTAGGGTCTATACTAATGCTTTACACATAGATATTACAAAGGTGTTACATGGTTTAGACAATCCTAGCTAAGGATATGACAAGGTTGTTTAAGAGTGAGTCAAGCAAACATCAAATTCCCATGGTGGGTTAGCATGGCGAAACTAGCCCCATTATATAAGATGAGCACTAGCCTTGCATGACTATTTCAACGAAAAGGATGAGAACCCATGCAAAAACTATCAAAATCTCAAGAGGAGTGTAGCAATTTTAGCGATGTTCCCACATAGCAAGAGTTCTTTCATGCAAAAGAGGCGCGACATGAAGGGCAACTTGAATGATATAGAAGCAAGGAAGAGTGGTCAAGTTGGAGCTACGACTTGATGTTGTCAATTGAAATTTGGCAGAGCTCTATGAAAGTGGAGAGTGCTACAAGAAGGGTTGGAATCTCGACTGGATGAGTTTGAGATCCAAGTTGAAAGGTTGCTAGATTAAACGAGAGTCCATTTAATAATTATAAAAGCAAGGGAATTGATGGCTCATGTGTTGGTACTTATGCAAGCAATGTATGCGAGCGGAAGAATGTTTCGCACTCGCCTCCCATTGAAAAATACTTATGCTTGCCATGTTGAAAAATACAAAATTTTTTACTTGGTGATCATGGGCTCAGCAATAGTTGTATTGTCAGAATGTTGGTGAGCTAGCAGGTGCAATTGCTGAGATACTCATCGGAGAAGGGTTCTCTGAAAGCTTCTAAGTGGAAGGACTCGAAGAAGAGAAGTCCTTCAAAAGTTTTGAAAGAGTTTGAGCCTCATAAAGGTAGTTAATTTGGAGGTGGAGCTTATTTCTAGATCGGTGAAGGTAGTCAACATCAAAATCAAAGATTGGAGTTTCTACAGGAGGCGAAAGCAATACTCATGTCATTCTTGAATTCTCTCTTTCTGAGTTAGTGATTCTCCATGCGTGGTGCCACTTTATAAGAGAGCTTTGAAAGACACGAATGCAACTAATGAAGGAATACATCAGAAAGACCTGACTCATCCCACAGTGGTGAAGGACACACATATACTCTCAGCTTTGCAATGGAGGGGCAAGATCGGGTGAGCAAGCCAAGCAAATGGCTAAAGAATCAGAGTTGTGGGAGCCCTATAACAAGCAGATGGTGGTGGCCACACCAAAAAGTTATTGTTTGATTGATTTGATGAGTAGTGGGTATTGCAAGTTGCGACAACCTTGAGTCTAGGAGGGACTCGATTACATGAGAAGAACTTGTCAAGAAAGCATCGGGATAAAGGCCATGAAAATCGAGGATGAGACATGACATTGCAATGATGGTCTTTTGAATCAAGGTATGCAATTCGAATGATGGTGCTGCCCGATATGATGCGTGCCGATCAATCCGACAGGATACCCGGTATGTGGACTTGAGCAAGGCGATATCGGTTGTTTTTTATTTTTTAATAGAAAAAAATTAATTTTTTTATTTTTTAATATGCGGGCGACGTCGACGAGGCTCGGGCGACATTGCCGAGGCTCGGGCGATGTCTCTCGAGGCGACGTCACACAAGCGAGGCTTTTGTTTTTATAAGTGATAACGCCGAGAAAAGAAATATATATAATATATATATAATATATAATATTTATAAATTATATATATATACCGAACGGTACTCCGAAATGTACCGTTCGGTATACGGTACCATACCGTACCATACCAGAGAAGTGTCAAAACTCCGGTATGGTACAAAATTGCAGATGTTGTTTTGAATGCTAACCAAACTTGTGCTTTGGACGAGAAATGTTCTGTTAGGGCAAAAACCAGCTCAGGTTCGAGCAACACTTCTGATACTCCATAAGTGCAATAGTGTAGAGTGGGTGAAGTCAAGTAGTTAGTTCAGCGCAAGGAGGATAGCTAAGGAATTTGAATAAAGACAATCGAAGCAACATGATTCTTAAGTTATGCATCAATTGAAAGTCCCTTTGAGGTTGTCACGACCTGACCTGCTAGGATAACTGACTCATTAACTTTGTTGAGCATAAGTCAATACTTAAGTCCAAGTTAATATTATTACACCCATCATATTCTTGTACATTAATCATAGGGACATCAGAATCTTCCCAACTTAAGTGTTTGGTATCCTTATCAAGGTTTGTATAGAGCCCAAAATCAAACTCTAGTATAGTTGCATGTGAGGCATGGCTCAATGGTGGCTCCATACCGTGATATGCTCTCTAGCGTTGTCTACAGTTAGCCTTTCCTACTCGAGCCTCTCGTCATGTTGTAAACTAGATCGGATCTAAAACCAATTGTCACAAATCGGCCTGATGGCATAATTGGCCTATTAACTTCATTGAGCCTAAGTCAATCACACCCATATAAATCAATCAGTCTTTAGACACTCTCGATGTGAGACTAAACCAGGACGTTACAAGTTATCTGTTTTTATTTCTTAAATGACTATTTCATTTTAAGTTTAAACTTTGGGAATAGCAAGAGGATGAAAGGTCCTAGCTGTTAAGGAAACACAATCTGGGTCTAGAGAGGAATTATTGTGTGGTAGCTGTGATTCGGTCAAGCGAGTGAATCACTGAAGCACGTGGAGAAGTGAGTAACCCCATTCATCCACCGTGCTAGAATTCAGATATCATCCCATCAAACCATCAACTCCTCTCGTTTGTTTGCATACTATCCTCTCATCGAGTTACCTAAAAAATAGGGGATAGTGTGGACCTTCTTGTAGCATATGGTAAAGGATCCAAAGATGCAACAACAAACTTCATGAGAGAAGGCCATAGACACTTCAAGTTCTATGATATAGCACTATCGAAGTTCGCAAGATGACATCTCAAAGGGGCTTGAATGTAGGCATGAAGGTTCTTCTCTTTCTAATCAATAGATCTAAAGGATTTAGGAGGAAGTGTTCCAATTCAACCAAGCTCCCTAATTGAACCAACTAAGCAGTTAGTTGAAACAAAGTGGGCAGATCCAAGTTTATGACTTATCAATAGAAGTTGAGAAGCACGTTGCAGCAGAAGATGATCGAGCTGTAGGGGTTGTAAAGACTTTGACGAGGGTGTTGAAGGAATAAGTATAGGAGAATGTCATGGAGAGACGTAGTCAAGGTTTTCGACGAATGTCCATGATGCTATTTCAATCAAGGATTGAAATTTCGTACCGTAGCAGAGTTTCGATACTTACTCGGTATTGTACACCGAACGGTATATTTCAATATACCGTTCGGTATATTGAAATATATATAATTATAAATATTATATATATAAAGATAAATATTATATATATATATATCAGTGTCTGCAATACCGTATCGTACCAGAGTTTCGACACTTCTTGATGCGTTACAGATGCATCGTATATCTTGAAGCGGTATGTTTGATTATGTACTGTTAGGTATATATTTTATAATTATAAATATTATATATATATATATAAATATTATATATATTAATATATATATAAATAAATATTATATATATAATTATATATATATATATATTTTTTGAAGCCCGAGAAGTCAACGGGCGACGTTGCCTCCCTCCTCGGGCGAGACGTTGCCGAGGCGACGTTGTCAAGAGTAGTAAAAAAAAAAAAAGATTTTTTCTATTAAAAAAATATAAAAACGATGTCACCCGTGCGAAGTTACCACGGGAGACGTTGCCTTCTCGGCGACGTTGCGTTGGCAACGTTGCTCGAGGAGGAGGCGTGATGTCCATATTAAAAAAAAATGATTTTTTTAATTAAAAAAATAAAAAAATTTGTACCTACCGGTAACGGGCAGTCCACGTACCGGTATCCTGTCGGACTGGTATGTACTGGGCGGTATTATTCGGTATTGCAGACCATGATATATATATATATAGGGCGACGTTGTATATTAAAAAAAAAAAAAGCGATGTCGCCTCCCTTCTCGGGCGACGTCACATATTAAAATAAAAAGCAACCTCCCTTCTCTAGTGACGTCACAAATAAAAAAAAATTTGCGACGGACGATGTCACCCACCTCTCTTCTTGGGTGATGGCGCCATTGTTGATTAAAAAAAAGCTCTCTGCACCCTGCAACACTGATGCCGCGGATGAGAAGTCGCCGCTGATAGACGGGGAGGAGAGCGGCGATATCCAGATTCTTCCTTTTTTTTTTCCTATTTCATTCTTCCCCTTCTCCATCTTCTTTCTCGCTGTCGGTCACCGTCGACGATAACGCCTCTGATAACACCTCAATCGATGGTACCGAGCGGTAGCGGACGGTCTGCGTACTGGTCTATTGACGGATCGGTACGTATCGCCTGTACAAGGTGGTATCATTCGGTATTGTAGACCTATATTTCAATTGTCAATTTTCTCGTTTTTTTAGTGTTTCTCATAGACATCTTGTGTGGAGCAAGAAGCACTACTTTTAATCTCATTTTGATTTGTTGTTAGTGTTTTTGTTTACTGTTTTTTCTTGTAAAACTCAGAAATGTTTCTTGTTATGCGGAGTCACACAAAGGCAAAAATAGTCAAAATTGCCCTGTTCTCATGTGTTATAGATTGATTTCTGACTGATGACCCTATAGCATCAAACATTTGTTTGCCTCAGCATCTTCGAACCCCTCGAGGGCATCGGGTCAAATGTGACTTTGGTTATACCTCTGAGGGGTGGTGCAACGTCTTTAGTAACTTTAGTAAAAGCTCGATGGAAGTTCTAGGTGAACATTAGGCTTGCACCTACCTTTGGAACCCTCTTTATGTGTGACTGGTCAACCTAATTGCAAGAGACTTTTATACCTAATTAGAGCTAGTTGCTTTGTGTTGTGATCCTAGTTATCTTACCATGTCATAGTCAACAATGCCATATTACCTGCACGTTTGTCTTTCTAAATTTTTCTTTGTGTAGGTCTCGCAAGGGTATTGCACACTCTAGGCAATCCCAACCAAGGACATGATAGCAAATATGATTGTGACATGTAGGGCTGCAGAGGTTGGAATGGAATTGCGACTATCGTCACCTATCACCATACATCTATTGGCCATGAGATTCTCTATAATATGAAGGCTGTGTATATGAAGAACTCCTATCAATGTCAACATCGTAGAGGCCTTGTCACATCTACTTAAAGTCGCTGACTACCTTTCCCTTTTCCTATGCTTTCCAACCATAAACGAGATGCGAGATCCCTGTTCTGGATCATATACCTTTTAATTAAAGATAAATTCCATTGAATCTCGAGTTTATAACTCTCTTTTATCCAAATCAACCTCCACTAATTGTTGATAAGGGAGATTAGACAAGTTTAAGCCTCTAAGTTGTGACAAAAAGTGAGGAGAGTAAGAATGAGAGTGAGCTTGAGAGTTAGTGAGAGTGAGTGAAAGAGGGGTAAGGGAGGGGCTTTTATAAGCCCAAACAATGATCAAATTGATCATTGGGGGCTAGAATTTGTGATTTCTGGCCTAGCACTAATCTAAATTCACCCATTACCGATCGGGAGCAGTCAGTAACAGTTGGATATTGATCGTTACCGAGCAGTATGATTAGTATGCCTCACAAATCAAGTGCTCGATTGAAAAAGGCTGGCTTGGGTTTTGATCAGCCCTCAGACCGATTCGTACCACCCTTTCATACTATTTCGGATAGTGTGGCAATCCATGACTAAAACTGAATAAGATAAGGATTTGTCTAATCTTTTCCTAATGTCCACTAAATTTTACTCCCTAAAGTTATTTTATCTTGTTTGGCCAATTTTTACACCAAATAATAGGTAATGCCGTATTAAATGATAACAGGATCAATAATGCAAAATCAAGTGCATTAAATATGAATAGAGTACATTGAATTTTTCTAAAAGAGAAAAATGTAACTTTTATACAAACTAGCTTGACTACAATGGAAACTTGACTCTTTGGTCTGTATCAAGATGCATTGGATACTTTTCAAAGGAAAACCATGCACTGCCAAATGGCATTGTTGTACCTAATGATTCTTAAATTAAACATGTTTAATTTGTTTTTCCCCATGTACCACTCTACTAAAGTATATACCTTCAAACAATTTTGTTGTTGTCCTTGCAGATTTGACCACATTACTCATAAGATTTTTCTGTTCAAAGTGCTTCAGCTCTCACTACACATTACTAGTAAATCTGACCAACATATACACTGCTTTTCATGCATCTGTTGTTTTTAGCAAATTATGGATGTCTACTCATGCGACAATTCAATTTATGGTTTAATTGATTTATGCAGTGATGGATTACCTTCATTGCTGGAACATATTGTAGAGGCAATGTGCTTGCATGTTTCAGATGAATCACCAACTGTGAGAAGCCTTTGTCTGCGTGGTCTTGTGCAGGTACATTTTCTATTTGCTTGGCCTCCATATCCAATTGTTATTTGTAGATTCTTTTTCCCCTCATCGTGAACTCTTGGTTATTTATTATACTTCTGCTACTCAGTGTTCATGCAAATATGCAATATTACAATTTGAATTGTTTTGCTTGCACTTTTTGTTTCTGCAGACTAGTATTTGTTTGGTTTATATGGTCTAATGTTAATTCTAATGTATTTTCGAATCTTTTCTTGCTGTTTGTATTCATGTTTTCTTGTGTCTTCTTTTCTGAATGACTTGGGTATCTTCGTTTAGTTTTGAGAAACTCCAAATTCACCTTTTCTAGCTATAGTAATCAGATCTCGGTAGGGAACTTGCCATACTTTATCTTTTATGCCTTGGATTGGTATAAGTATAAATCATGAATACTTAACAGTCATGCAATAATTTATATTTTCTATTTGTGAATCCTGTTCATGCAATAATTAGTTCTTATATATATGTCACACTTTTTGGTTGTATTAGCAAGAAATCTTATTTGAAAAACAAACAGCTACAGCAATGTTTGCCATAACTGATTTATATTCTTTTACCTCATTGCAGATTCCAAAGAGTCATATGCCTAACTACATTGCACAAGTTCTTGGAGTCATTGTAGCTTTACTCGAAGACCCTGATGAATCAGTTCAATTAACAGCAGTGCAATGCTTGCTAAGTGTAAGATACTTGTGTAGTACCACCTTTTTCCTTGAAGCATACATAAATATTTACAATTTCTGGTCTTATGCGTACGGATTAAATCTGACTGTAGGTTCTCAGCTCATCATCTGAAGAGGCTGTAGATCCCATTTTAATAAATCTATCTGTGCGGCTAAGAAATCTACAGGTAACCTCCTTTACTGAGAATCCTCTATTAATACCACATACACCAAAACACAAGCAACCAAATACTAATTTCAAAAGTATTAAATCCTCTATCCATGCTGGACGATCAGTATTGTATCTCCATTTTAATCTTTTATCTGTAAGTTTGTTTAATCTACATTCAGGAAATGATTGTCTAGCCATAACAATTCCTATTGACCCTATTGACAATCAGTACCTGCATTAAAGGTAGGATATTGGCTTTAAGCAACTAAGAAGCATGGGACACGGACGCAAACATGGCGAGGACATGTGTATCTTTAATATTTTATATATATAATATATATAACATGAGTTCTATAGCATTTATGTTTAAATTTTAGACTCAACAATGTGAACAAATAAATATCATCACATAAATTTAATTAATTAAAATCATCTAAATCTAATTATATTTTCTAGTGGAATTTTCATGTTAATATAGGCCTTATATGTGTTTTATATGTGTTTTCGTAAAAGCAAAAGTAAAATAAAAATTATATTACAATAATCATTATATATTCACAATGTAACATATATCATGGCTAATATAGCATAATAAATAAGATCTAACCTATTATGAATAAGAGGCAGTAATAAGAGACAGTAATAAAAAAGCATAATAGTAAGACTAAGACCTAACCTATTACTCTTGTTATACACTTGAGTTATTATGAATAAGAGGCCAACATTATAATTTAGATATTATAGTAGATTTATTATATCTTATTCATAATTGAGGCTTTATATAGTAGGCAGACATTATAATAGTAAGACATTATATCTAATATATAATTGGGCAAACATCAAAATACTAATATAAAAGGTGATAAGTTAATTAAAAAAATATTAAAAACAAATAGAAGGATTGAAATCACAATCGCTTGCCCCTTCTACACACGGTCACTGATGGGTCGGCGAGAGGAACACTGAGGGAAGCCCATGATTCTTGTTGTCGGCAACGGATCGATGAGTGGGATGCCGAGAGAAACCTACGAGTGAGGGTGCTGATGATAGTGCTGATGCTAGGCAATGGGTTCCTGAGGGCGAGAGGGACACCGAGTGCATGTGGTGATAAGTGACGGGTCATCAAGGGCGTGCATCGTGTAATGGGGGATGATGAAAGCAAGCTTAAGACATGAGGGCAGAGGCGCAACAATGTTGCTTTAGCTGCAATCTGGTCCTCTGTTGCTTCTGCTAACGATTGATGAATCTACTTCCGCTGTAATTCCACTTGCCGCTGGTGTTCGCACACCTTGTCTCCAGGTTTGGTGAGAAATCCCCAAATTCCCCATATTCCCCAAATTCCTCTAGCTTCCCCCATGCTCATGTGAAGGCCATGCGACTCAATGCCACACGCAAGTGTCAAGCAAGGAAGTGCACGGGCACGGGAGATGTCCGACGTGGATATGTCGTGTCCCAAAAAAATAATAATAATGAATAAATAGGACATGTGTCGGACATGTGTCAGGCCATGTCGGTGATGTATCCATGTCTGATACATGTTCGACATGGATACGCCAGCCAAAGTGATGTGTCTGGGCTTCCTAGCTAAGCAAGGCACCATGTCCAACCTGTGACAATTGGTTACATGGCACCACATGTATTTGTTTATACATTCCTGCTTATGTTTTATGTATATGTAATGTTATGCTTAGTGTATTCTTTTCTGTCTTTTACTTTTTTTTATTATCTTAATATTGTTAACATGAAAAGTGTGTTTATAATGGCATTTTTTGCAATTGGAAATATGCTGCAATGATTGCTATACAGTGAGTGCTCTGTTTACTGCTCATTTGCAGGTGAAAATATTCCAAATGAGTATTGTATTGATAAGGGATTATGTTAAGTTTCTGCTTTGTGGCTTTCTGTCATGAAATTTGTAATTTAGAGATTCCTTCATTTCATGTTTGAATAGAAGTTGCAAATTTACCTTCATGATAGTTGCCTACCAATTAATGCTAAAATAATTATAACATTGTGATCTAGCTTTTAGATAAGTTTGTGCATGTGTGACCAGGTGTTGTCAACATGAGTGTTGGAAACCCTATTTCTGTTTCTCTTTGATTTCATAATATACTTTGCATTCTTTCTGTCCATATTCCTGTCAGCTAAGTATCTAGCCATAAAGCATGACCCTAACATCAGGATAATATTTGCTTTTTGTGAACAGATCTCCATGAATGAGAAAATGCGTTCGAATGCTTTTGCAGCCTATGGAGCATTAAGCAACTTTGGAATGGGTTCACAACATCAGGCTTTTCTTGAGCAGGTATTTCACTCAAATGCTGTCACCAACTGAAAAACAATATTTTATTTGTTCCCAATATGATTACTAATCCTATCTTAGCTTCTATAATCCTTAGACACCGTTGGATTTGGATATACCAAGGTTCAAAATTTGTCTGATGCCAGTTCTGTGTTTTGTTGGACCAATATGGTATTAGCATACTCGGTAATATGCCAATAGGTACCATCCAGTATGAAATAGATGTCACCGTGTACCAAGGTATAATATGGAATGGTACTGGTCTTTCGTCAGGCTGTTATAAATACAGGTTTATATGTAGCAATTCAACCAATATATGTAACCTTGGGGTATGTATGTAGTCAGATTGATTTTTAGTTCTTTTATGATCAGCTCCTAGACAGAGGAATTGATCATAGCATTTTAGAATGGTTTATATGGCATTAAGTTTAAAAACTTAGCTTTAAAGATCGAGGCAGAAAAGCTAGCAAGTACACTGAAAGGCAATACTGGGATTGATAGTTCATATTTTCACTGTCGTAATACTTGAAACAAATCTTTATATGCATTTCTCTCTGTTTTTCTGTCAACCTAGTTTCTTCTTACCTTAAGACTGGAGGAGTTACCAATGCACTCCTTCTTTGTTGATTTTATCCTTTGCTACATGAATTTCTCTCATATTTATGACACAAGTGAAAACAATTTATTGATAACCCATTAAGTTCCTAGTTGCCAAGATTTGTCTCCTTGCAATATCCTAATTAGTGAAGTCAGTGAGATTTTCTTGTGAAGATTCATCCACAACACAATTTTTGCAGATGGTTAATAAAAACAAGGTGTACTATTTATCCTCAGTGAGATATGTATACTAGATGTACAACTATCACATGCGACTAGGATGTTCAATTGGTATATATGGACAAAACTTGATCTTTAGCAAAATGTCGAGAAAGGTAGAAAATTTGTCGAATGAGTTTTCAATTCCTCAATTTTAAGTGTGTGATACACTACCACCATACCAATATTTCTGTTGTAAACATTATTAGATGAGGTTGACTCATAGTGCTAGGATCAATCTTTGGATAAAACTCATTGTACTAGGATCAATTGTTGGATAAAACTCATTGTACTAGGATCAACTGAGTTTTGATTAATAGTAGAATTTTAAGATTGTGTATATCATACAAAATAATTCAGTTGGCTCATGGTCTGGGTGCTCATTAAATGGTGACTCATTGTATGAGGATCTTCTTGAGTTTTGAATCCAATTTTTGTATTTGTGATGTCTCAGTAAAGTGCTATTTTCTTATACCTTCTTGAATTTACATATGTAAAATGGATGTTCCAAATTCTTCTGGAAGGATATCATGAGTTTGAGAAATATCTAGACAGCATAAGTTTGTCAAGGGTGGACAAGCAAATGATAATCTTCTTGGAACACACCTGCAGATTTGTTCTCATCTTCAAAGTACTGTGAAATTTCATGAGTAGGTGTTCTACCTTTACTGTTCATCAAAATTATTTTTGTTAAAATAAAGTCTATAAGGAAATCTTGTATTATTTAATTAGGCCAAACGTTAGCATTCTTTAATCCACTAAACAAAAAAGAGCATGTTGTTAAAATACCATGGCTGACTGATTAATAGATGAGCTTGCAATCTCCTTAACCTGGAACTTGGAAGCTGAACAACTAAGTCAATGAGTATAGTGCAGGACAAACTGTTTCCATTTTTAAAGCTAGTTAGAAGTTGATGTATGGGGTTAGTAACATGATATTGACAAATTTATTAATGTGCTTATCAAGGATTTCAGTGTCACTGAATGATGTTATGACTTCTTGCTGCTTGTTTAAATATCTGCTGACTGCATGAATATACGCTTGATTACTCGCTGTTGCAAAATGTACTTTCTGTAAAAGAACGAGTGGGCTAATGTAGCTTTTTTTTGGAGGTCGTCATAGTTCATTTGGCTCCCACTCATTGTTCTTTACATCATTTAGGTTCATGCCACTATCCCTCGCCTGATTCTTCATCTTCATGATGATGATCTGAATGTTCGTCAAGCATGCAGGGTATGATGCTGTAGAATTTTCCATCTTTATGTTTATTTTGCTTTTCAGTGATCAGCTGACCTTTTTCTTGTCAATTGATTAGAGTACCCTTCGACAGCTTGCACCCTTGATAGAAGCTGATGGCTTCTCTGCCCTTTTTAACAAACAAGTTTTTAGTTCTGAAAGAAGGTCAGTTTTAGGTTTTCCAATCTCGTACAAGAAGTCAAGAACTACAACTTCTAAATGATCGTGTGATCCATTTTTTCCTTTTGTATCAGAAGTGATTATGAGGACTTCATAAGAGATCTATCAAGGCATGTCTATCAACTCCTGGCCTCTAGAGTTGATAGTTACTTAGCACCATTGATCCAGGTATAGTTGGGAGGTATTATTGTTGCATTTGATTACAGTAAAACACTTATGTGTTGCATATTGTTGCCACAGGCTTTTGATTCACCTTGGCCAGTTATACAAGCAAATGCAATTTACTTCTCCAGTTGCTTGTTGTCACTTTCGGAAGATCAGCGATCTTTGGCTCCTTACTGTTCGCAGGTTTTTAATTCAGCATTTGGCTATAAAAATTCTTGTTCTTGCTGATCCATGGTATCCAGATCTATTTAAGAGAAACATAATGTCCTGTTTTAAGCAGGTGTTTGCAGCATTAGTAAGCCGAATGAATCGATCACCAGATGCAGTTGTTCGGGCATCATGCTCCTTTGCTCTGGGTCTTTTGTTGAAGGCTTTCAACCCACTTGCACATGCAGTATTACAAATCGATCGGACAGATTCTGGTAGAAGTAATATTACAGAGTAAGTTTTTTAATTTTAAACCTCCTTGAAGTCACACCGAGCTAAAGATGGTGGCTCGAGAAAGATGATGTGCAGTAAATGACCAGAAGATATTGATGTTCGATTTGCGCTGTTGCCTAGCCTAACATTCAGTTCAAAATTAAAGGGTGATTGGAATTCTCACAGTCTGTAAGCATACGATTTCATATTTCTTGTATTCATCCGATGTACATATACAGTTGCATAGTTGCTTTTTGTTTTGTTTTTTTTTTTCATTTTTTGGGGTGTGCGTATGTGGAAAAAATAAAACCCTTGTATTTGTACGACCGTCTGATGTAAATTGGTGGAGTATCCTTCTTTATTGGAGCCGCTGGAAACTTCGTGTTTCAATCAAGTGCTTTCTGTCCGTCATGAACCGGAAGGGGTTGCCATCCAGAGCAATGGCAACTTTTCAATCGAATCTCGGACGCTAATTAATTTGTACGTTTAAGCAAACCAGTTTGCAATAATGTTGGATGCGTGGTTGGACATGCACCGTGTCTTCTACGCTATTGATTAATCCAACTCACACTGTTGATTAATCTTCGTCCAGTTGCGAGTAACAATTGATAAAAGCATATGTTTTATGGAACGTAAATGCTCTATAGAACATTCTCTTATGACACTAATGCCATTATTGGAAACCAGTTCGGAGATTTTATAGATGAGAGAATAGAAATTCATACAATTCAGTGCACAATGGCGTGTTTATGAAGTCCTATTAAGATAAGGAGAAGCTAATCATCTCCGGTCCTTAAAACTGACGGAAGCCTAATTTACATTCTAGTAGTGTACACGGCTCCATTATTTTGTTGTGCAACAATTTCGAAATCAGTAGCAGTGGCCAGAACCAGTATGTTCTGGTCCTGTCGGATGCACATAGCTTTCGTCTCGGTCGATCAACTTCGGACAAAGACCAAGCCAATGGCAGTGACGATGAGCGTGGAAGGGATGCCGAACACCAGATGGCCGAGGAAGGAGAGGTTGTATCCAAAAGATTTAGCCTTCCGAGCCTGTTCGCAGACTATCAAGTTGGCGGCGGAGCCCAGCAGCGAGAGGTTTCCTGCAACTGTGCTGACCCATGCCAGTATCAGCCACGCCCGCATCTCCTCGGCCAGGGACACCATTGCAGCCGATGCCGCGACCCTCGCTCCCAGCAGCAGGACTGAAACCAGCAGGGCGTGAAGTAGAAGACTTCTCTTTTGGTTTCCTGTCGAATAAGTTCAAAAAGAAAAAAGAAGGTACCGGTGGGCACATTGGAGGCGACATTGGAGAGCAGAAGAATCACCAAGGATAGCAACGCAACCCCTCCGACCGTATCTATCTGTGCGTATGGCTCCACGAACTCCCACAAGGCACTCGGTATGCCGGTCTTGTTGAAGCCATTCACCGTTATGAACATCCCGCTGAAGAATATCAACAAGGAATACGAAATCTGAAGCAGCAACGATGGCTGCGATCAGCAGAGCTAAGCCTCCGGAAAAGCATGCATGCATATCTATATGCGTATATATGCATTACCTTTTCAAGGCAAGGGAGTGCGTCCTTGAAGTCGAGGACGACGAGCGCAAGAGCCGCTGTGATGGCCGTCCACGACATGTTCAACCCCAGCAAGAGCGAGATGAGCATTCCAACGGTGACGAGGTAGACGCATGTCTTCCACAATTGCGTCCTCCATCCTGGAGACTCTGCACAGTCTTCATGCTCATTCTCTCTTTTACTTGTTGTTGTTGATGCACCGTCGTCCCCGCTTACACAAATTCCATCTCTCGATGGATTCGGCGCCATTGCAGAATCCGTGACACCACCGTCAGCGCTACTAGTCCTGCATCTCAAGTTCGCAGCGCCTGAAATGGAGCTCTGTGCCTGAGAATTCTTGCTGTTGAGGTGCGACATCGTGGCCGGCGAAAACCGATGCAGGTTCACGTCGACCTCGGCGGCCGCCGCTGCCGCTGAGCCCACGTCTTCGTCCTTCTCGGTCGAGAGCAGCCTCCAGAAGTAGCAGAGCAGAATGGCCGCGTTCACGAGTATTCCCACGAGCATCGCAACGACGATCCCCGACAGGAATTCGACGAAGGACATGCCGCTCTGGAGAGCGATCACTAGATTCTGCGGGTTCCCAATCGGAGTAGCTGCGGATCCAATGTTGGAACTGGACGCCAGTGCCAGCAGAAAAGGTTTGGGTGGCAGATTGTTCTTCCTCGCGATGTTGAGGATGAACTCCGTTAGCACGACGCAGCAGGTGTCGTTGGTGAACAGAGCGCTCGCGATTGCAGAAACGAGGCAGATCCGGAGGAGCAAGTCCTTCCCTCCTCGGCTCTTCCAAGAGAGCAGATGGCCCAGGTACTTGAACATGTCGGCCTTCTCGAGGAAGACACTGACGACCATGGTCCCGAAGAGGAGGCCAAGAATTGGGAGGTCGATCGCGTTGTAGGCCTCCTCGGGTGAGATGACTCGGAAAATGACCATGAGCAAGGCGCCGAGGAGAGAGCCTGCGGTCCTTCCAATGGGTAAGCAGGGAACTGCAGGGAACACAGCTAAAATCCAGAAAACTACAAAAGCAACAGTGCCCAAGGCCACTTTTAATGGGGCCTCCATTGCCATCGTTGCAGTCTCTGATGCGCCAAACGCTTGGGAACCAGAAACAAAGCACTGCACTGCACTGCACTGCGAGTTCTGCAATTTCCACAAACCGTCCGCAATCACAGAAACCGTGATCTACAACGCTCTCTCTACCTTGTTCTCCGTCCTCCCTGGAGAAGGGAGAAGCATGTCAGATGAAGACAGCAAGTGGTCGCAGACGAAGTTTGGGAAGCAATTGCGTTACCTTCTTTCCCCGCCTACAAGCACACATCAGCTGCTCTCATTTCGGATGAGAACCCACCGCAACCTCAGAACCTCGGGCAGAGCTTTAAACTCCATCGCCAAAAAGCTAAAACCAAATGCCTTCAGCCAAAAAATATATTGCCAAGGCTCCTCTTCTTCTTGTTGACATCCTCATGTCCTCCTCCTAAGCAGATCCCAAAAAATCATGGCACCTCAGCAGCCAACGACTAGTCCTTGCTGGGGACCTTCGGTGACCAGTGCAGTGATGGGCACAGCTGAAGGTAATTTCCTCATGGATTTCACCATTGCTTAATGGACACATGGAAACAACCCCAATAAATGTGGACTTCGTTTTAGTTTTACTTGTCGCATGTGCAGCAATGGGTGTCAGGCATCGCAGGATCATATTAGATGTGCAGTGCAGATGTGAAGCTCCAAACTTGCTCAAAATATAAAATGGTCAAAATTAATGGACGGATGGTCTCTCATTATAAATGCCAAGATGGTGTTTTTGTCATTTACTTGTATATAGTCGTGTATTTATCATAATAATTAATTTCTTGCATGCTACTCATTAAATGCAGAAATAGTCTGCAGTTCTGCTTCACATGTAGATGATTAATTCTCTCTGTATAGTTTAACTGCGGTAATTTATGGCTGAAGCAGATGGTCATTAACAGTATGGCAAGTGCTCCCTTCTCTACATTCCGACAAAGCAGTAGATGTATAAACAATGGTTGGACTTGTCTTTTGGATAAGCGTGGTGGCTACAAGTCACAAAGAAACAAAAGTAAACAAGACGTTGAGCAGGCCAAATATGAATAATATTGTATGGATTTGACTTTGTGGAGCCGCTCCTCCTGATTCGGCCATGAAGATCCAAATTGAGTGAACCTGATTCAACATCTGGGCCTTTTTGCCCTAATTATTTCCGATCTATCTATCATTTGATGCTATGCTTACAGCAGACCACTGTTTCAAGTTTCACCATCTCTATCACCTCTCCTGCTCATTCGCATGACAAGAGCTGAGGAAATCAATGTCCTCGTTGGCTACAAATTTGACGGCAGTAAAATGATAACAGTTGCTTCCTGAAAATTGTATGCGTGACAACCTCCACCTCCATGAAATTTGAAGGAAATGTGACTGCCATAACTATGTTCTAGTAATTGTCTTGTTAGAAACAAGTTACTCATAGCTGGCTAATTGGTGTTGTCACAGTTAACCAAAACCATTACATTTACATAGTCTTCTTCATGGCCTTATACATACATCATCAACATTGTTAGTCTTCTTCATGACCCTATGCATACATCATCAGCATTGTTAGCCTTCTTCATGACCTTATGTATCATCATCAACGTCGTCTTATGCCAGACAGAAACACAACTGTCAGAATTAGTAAGTCATTGCACAAATGCTTTTATCTACGGCAGTCTTATAGAGAGGGAAGAGATCCAATGCACCATTATTCGTTTGAAGATGTCGCACCGCAATGGCTATCTTGTTTTTGTAGCTTTAGGTACGATCGATGATCGGACTTGCCTTGTTATTCTCGATGTTCGAGATAGGTTGGTGAAACTTTTTTACTTGGCGTGAGCTATTCAGCATTGGACCCATTAGTTTGTTCTCAGGAGGAGGTGGGAAAAAGTTGCTCTTCCTCAGTAATTGTATTTGAACACGAGCCATGTGTGCGTATGTATCAAATGCATGTTGATCTCCATTTTCGCTCCCGATACAAGCATGCTTGTAATGGAGAAGCTTCTGCTTAACCTTTTCCGGACCTTGAATCTTTCGATGCATCACAGCCGAAGAGGACGAAGCATTCATTTTACTAGGCTTTCATGAATTGAACAGTCACCAGCATCAGTTAATGACATGATTAGGGCTCATCCTGGGAAGAAAAGGCTCGCGTGAAGTCCTCGTTGTCAAGCTCATCAAACAGACGCCCATGCAATGCCGAACTCCATTTCATTCGTTAGAGGACCGTCATCGCCAACGTCGGCGATTAGATCATACAGACTTCATCATCACGCCCGCGGGAAGTGAAACTTCGTTTGAGCTGAACCGAATGGTCCTCGGAGGACTTCCATTCCCCAGGATCAAGGACAAGCAGATCTATGCAGATCCAAAGCAGTACGCCAATTTACGTGGTATTTGTCTGGGAGAAATTGGAGGTGGCGGCCATGGAAGAAACAGTTCGCGGAGATGTGAAGGAGGCATGGATGGAGGAGACCGCTGCAACAGTCTTTGCTGCAAGTGCAGTACCTCTTCTTCTTCTTCTTCTTCTTCTTCTTCTTCTAAAGTTCAGCCTGACTGGGATGGGCAACCATTGGAGGAGGGAGGCAACCTTGGGTCCCATGGCACCTTCGTTCCGTCCTGTAATGGCAATAGCAGTTCAGATCGTCCCCATGGAGTGAGCCGCGACTTGCTTTTCTCGTTACTTTGCATGCTTCGTCGCATCTGCCGAGCACGATGTGGCGCGTCCAACACCAACCACGTCGGTCCAGACGCAAGCGGACGCGATCGTACGCGCAGCGTCTCTTTCGGGGCTATTTTCTTCGCTCACCGGGTGAAGCACACAACCGGGGACATGAATGAAGTGATGCGCGGAATGGCCTTGTCAAATAGTAACGCTACCGTCCAAAACTGATGAGACATTTTAGGGAGGCGATTCCATGGAAATTCTTCGTGTTTTAGGTTTTTGTAGGATCACACTTCTCATTCCTATATTTAAAACGATCTATTTTGAAATATATCAAGATCTTCATAATTTTCATCCAAAATTATTCAAAGTTGCATATTAATAATTTTACAATACCTCCAAAGTTGATGTTTATTGTTGGTGAAATTTTAATTAATTGAAACTAAGTTAGAATATCTTTATGTCAGAGTTATAATGTTTTGGTTCAGCGACAAAAACATACTGAATCTATTCAAAAATATTATAACCCATAATTTTTTTTATTATAGTCTTTCATAATGAAAATAAATATAATAAATCTAAATTTAAGGTCATGTCATCCTTTCTATTGAAATATGTTAGAGTATTAATTTTCATTCAAAATTTCTAAAAAAACTCTCACATAAAATCGTTTATTAAAGTAATACGTATGATGAGGAAAATAATTAATGTTTCAATGAGAATTTAAATTAATTAAGACTGAACTGTGGCTTTTTTTAAATAAAATTATAGTTTAATAATAATATTATTATTATTATACATTTATTAAAAAATAATTAAACCGACTACACTCGTTTAGTCATGTTAGGCATCAACAGAAACTCGAAGATTAAAACAGTCGATTGTTGTTTTTTTTTTTTTGGACATGAGGGGGCGCTAGCTAGACAACTTGAAGGCTAATAATATGATTTTTAGCATGTATTATATCCTAAAAAATTGCTCATCATTGAATAAAAAAATCTAAAAAAATCTAATAATATGATTTTTTTTTTTTTGGGGCCATGTATATACACTAACAATTTCCATTTATACTTTGCTACTTTGCAATTTCCCATACCTAATACTGCTTTGAAGCCCATCCGAGCAGCATGTGTATGATAGAATGTGCTGTCAAGCATCCTCGGGTACAATTCCATCTGTTTATATAGCTCAAGAATTGGCACAAATAATCAATCCCCTCACAACCGAAAGCAAATACTGGGAATACAATAGTTTTACACAACTTATTTGGCAAATTTCTCAGTCTTTAGAATCATATACACTGCAGAACTTAAACTGAGTCCTTGCAGCATAAAATCTTACCAATCCAGAAGCCACCAAGAGACAAACAGCAACAGCTCGGACAGCACTTGAAGCAACGGAAGGGGCAGATCTATCAGGAGGATCAATAGTAATGTAATTGTTCTTTCAATGTCCGTATCATAAACTGCTAGGAATTGCAGGAGAAACTTCGAGACCGCTAATTGCTCACTAAGGATGTGATTTCATGTATTAAAGGATTTGTCATCACTTGTTGGCCACATCAATAATAATTGATGCATATTTATGCTGTTGAATTCAGTGGTTAGCAGGGCCACCTTTAGTCGATACAAGTCTTCGATCTGCCAAGTGCCAAATCACCTAGCTGCACTGAGTCGATTCACACAATACACATTGCTTGTTTTGAGTATGCTTATTTACAATGGCACATGAATTGAAGAGTTTGAACTTTTTTTCTTTCAGTAGTTGAAACAAAGATGTATATGCAACAAAACCCCATTAAGGGTCAGGTTTTCCCAGCATTTGTTCGTCGCTTGAATCATATTCATTTTCACTCAGCTCTTCATCACTGGATTCTTCTTCAGGGGAAGCACCAATGTCTTCCGGCTTTGCATACTTCAGACAGTATTCTGGATAAAGAGGGCCAAACAATGGCCATAAAAAACTAAATACAGATTAAAAAAAATCAACAAATATCAAAGTATATGTAGTCTTGTCAACAACATAAATTGATTTAAGTAGAAGAAATCAACTGCACAGGTTCTAAAGTTTAATACAAGAACCAATGGTAGAACAAAGGATTCTCATTAAGAAACAACCTGCTATCACCCTTCTACAATCAGCAGTAGAGAAAGTATTGCTATCCAGACAATAAAACTAAGACTATTGCTTCATTTTCACTTACCTCCAAAGTCTCAAAATTCCCGGACACAAGAACTAGTCAATACTCTTAACAGAATATTTACAGACAACCGTGCTATGCACAGAAATAGCTTGCACAAAAACTAAATTTGCTGCATAAGTACAAACAGCTAACGTGGTTCAATAATTCGACAATGATGTATATCAGAATTGATATACCACAAACTATGATTAAAAATGAAACTAAAATCAGAGCCAGAAATGACCAAAATTATAACAAACAGTCTACAACAAATGCCCACGATCCTAAAAGATTCAAATGTCACGTGTTTAATGACAGAAAGAACATGTAAACACAATTGATATTAACAGATTCCAAACATAGATCATATGTTTGATTCAACAAGTAGCTCTGTGAGGAAAAGAGAATTACGCTATAACTACAAATTACTCACAGGAGGCAAGTAATATAAAATAAATTTATTGATCAATCAGATAGATGAATCAAATCCTTTATAGCATACATCTGAAACAATCAATTAGTGGCTTTTGTAACTTGGATTCCTAAAAAGACATCTTCCAAAATGTGCAACTGAAGATAATAGTCCATTCAGAGATTGGTTGCAATAGGTTAATCTAATGAAAGCACTTCCTACTTTTTCTTTATTGGTGATGGCAAATTGTACACTAGCAATTTAATTATGTCTAGTGATAGACAATAACAAGCTAAGTTTAAACCTATAACCAAGAAGCTACCTGAAATACCAAAAGAGAAATCATATATGAATAATTATAAGAATCAGAACCAGGGTGATCATTTAATTTTGATTCATGTCAAAACTTAATCTGTTTCTTCTTCAACAAATTTCTAATCTTAGTAACTTCTTTCTTGAATGTGTGCAGTAAAGCGCCCAATGCTCCAACCGCCATAGGAGCAAAAGACAAGTGCAAATTTCAGATAAAGAACTAGGAGAATATATACAAAGTTGAACTACCACAGGCTAGAGAAAAAGATTTTCTTCCAAAATTTGATCCTTCGAATCAGAATATTCTTCCACGGTCACAAGATCAATTAAGTCCTTTGAATACATGTCGGTAAGAGAGATCTGATACCCCAATTGTCCAGCCCTATATCTTCCAATTGATAAGCAAAAAATGAATAACCAGCTACTCTTTCGTATGTATCTTAACATGCAAGTAAATTAGCTTAACTGCAGGTCTCTTGTTGTCATTGGCTTCCCATTAGTCCAGACATATTTTAGGTGTGCTATCATCATAACCGGAACTTACCCAAGCTAGAAACTCAGCACTAGAAACAAAATACTGGTGCAAACATTGCAAATCAGAATGAACATGTTTATCGAGAAGTATAATTTATGCATTACTAAATTTATTTCTTGTAGATCTTGATCCTTGCTCATCATTTATCCTTTTAACCTCATGTGCTACCTGATCTTTTAGACACTCTAGTGTGCTCACTCTAGGCACAAATATAAACCTACATACGAGAAGTTTTCCTGAGGATCAAAGGTATGTCCTAGGGTCATTTGCAGAGCATATTTCAACAGGATATTGCTAGGAGGCCAATACAGACTAAGTTCATTTTACTGATAATTTGGTTAATCCAAGACAATGCACGGATGATAGATAGAACAAGCATGTTTTGTCCCAAATCTAGAAACAAACACATTAAGCATAAAATAAAATTCCATCACCTTTGACTTTTTGTTCATAAGCAGGTCGATCACGCATCAACAATGCTGCAGCCTCCCCATTCAATGGATCCAAAGGGTTTGGGTATAAAAGAAGTTGTGGAAGGAAAACTTCAAATACATTGACAAGATCTGACAAAAAAATTGGAGAAAATTAACATATACTGAACCTGTCTAATTATTAGATGTAGCGCATCATATTAATCATATTATATGCCAATGATGGAATTCTTCGAGGAAAAATGATAAGGGCAACTTTCTATTACCATACATGGGGCTCCAAGTTTGGTTGATAACATCCAAACAAATTGAACCAGACCTGAAACGTTGGCAGGAGAAAAACATGTGCGTGAATTCCAATATTTGGGGTTTGCTTAAACCATCTAGATCACCGAAAAAGAAGGCTAAAGAAAGTGGAAAAGTACTGCCACAATATAATGAACAGAAAGTATCACCCAAAGACTCACATTTCATCAACATTAGGATGATACATCTTATTAACAAATCCAATTGAGGGAGAATGGTAAGGATAACCATCTGGTAGTTCCACTCTTATCCTCCACACTCCTCCTTGATAAGGGCCTGCCATTATCAACATGTATCCAAGATTCTTGCCAAAACATAATACAACCAATCGGATTCAAAAGATAATCCAAGAACACAAGAAAACACATTAATACTAAAACTTCATGTTACCCCTGAATCTCAAGAGAGTAGCCACAAAAGAAATACCTTTGACCATGTAGACATTTGACACTACATGTCAAATATCTCAATACTGACAGAAAACAAACTCTTTTGTTATAGAAGAAAAGGATTAAAGCAAAGTAAAAGCCAATAAAGGGCATAAATAGCTATAAGGTCCTCCCTCACATCAACCGCTACTTTTCTCTGACATATTCAACTGAATCAAAGGCTAATTTTTGGCTAAAAAATGATCCAAAAGAGAAGAAAGAAAAAAGAAAACAAAAAAAGTCAAAACCGAGTGCCGATAGCTCAGAGTCCCTCTTCTGCACGAACCACCTTTTTCCGGTCCAATCAGATGCGCAAGGATGCAGGAGAGGGTAAAAAAAAGATCCAATAAAACCGTTTACGTGAAACAAACGGAACGGAAGCCACAGATTCGCGAGTGCAGATGACGTACTCTCCTTCGGACCGTGGAAATCCACAAAGAATTCATGCATCCCGTCGTTCACCATCTCCACCTTGTAGTCGCTCATCATCCTACGCATCACAAGACGAAACGATAACGAGAATAAAAAAAAAGGAAACCCAAGAGAAGAAACAAGAATGGCCGGGGATCTACAGCTTCATGAGGTCCATCTCGCGGCGCTTGTTCGGGAACGACATCCCGACCCTGCTTCCCTTGTTCGGCGTCGAAGGGATCAAAACAATGGGGCTGAGAGCAGGTCTGGCGCTCTAAAAATGCGTCCTTTCTCCTCCTTCGCGAGGGGGACGGAGGCAGAGGGGAAAGGGAGGGATTAGCGAAGAACGAAGGAAGAGGAAGCGTTTTTAAGGGGGTCGCTGCAAGTTTCAACGCACGACATGGATGGAGTTGTCTCGAACTCTTTCGATGGGATTCCACGTCCCGTGGGACTCAGCTTTTTTGGATTCGGTTCCCTTTCCGCCTCATTTCCCATCATTATTGTTCTTTTCATGAATGTGCATATATATCCCTATAAATTAGTGATATCTATATTTAACCCTCGGATATATGTATAATGATAATTTGTTTCCAATCGGTCCACCATTAAGAGGATAGTCTTAAATTTTCAGTTGCACCAACACATCAAAAACCCCACCAAAATAATTCATGAAAGAAATATCTTTGTTGAGATGTCCAATTAATATATTATGAAAGTAAATTATGAAAGCAATAAAAGATATTTAAGATATTAAATATTTTATTTTTAAAAATCAGTGATGATCATGATGACCAATAATTAGCTTAAATATTAACCTATTTATACGAAATATTTAAATATTTGGATATATATGTAAAAAATTTAAATTATTAGAGGGATGTATATGCATTTTCAAACTTTAAAATGATAGATATGGAAAACTTCTTTTTTTTTAATAATATTTGCACATATATCTTCCTTGATAATACCAATATCTTCTTAAGGTTTAAGTTTAAAAAACATCAAATTAATCCGGGCATTTAGAAATTTAAGTTATTATATTTTTTATAAATTGATAAAAATAATTTATGAAATAAAGAAGGTGTCGCATACAAATTGCTAATTAGTCAATTGATAAAGATATTGATTGTTTACGGTAAGATATTTAAAAAATTAGTAAATATAAATAGTAACATATAAGCAATCGTGGGTGATAGATATTTTTAATGGTAGGTGTTAGGGGAATTTGTGATTGACATTCTAATCAATCCGATATAATTCAGACCGTATATGTAGGATTGTCTGATGTATCTCCAAAGTAACCAAGGTGTCATTTGCATAAAGATCACGATCAAGAAAAGTTTTTTGATCTAATCTTTCTGATACCCCACTTAGTAATATGAGATCTAAAAATATAGATGTAAGTGGTCTAACGAGAGCTCTCGATCGTGGTTTCTGTGTATGTGGCATCTCGAGAGTGTAACATTCTTACCTTATAGGCACATCGGATAATCCTATGTAGATAGGTCCGAGCTACATCGGACTGAATATGACATAAATAATATATTTTCTAAATAAAATCTTGGAATTAACTTCGTCAATTATTTTCTTCCTTTGCTTGTGTACACAAGGGCACTTGTGCATATACTTGATTTCTAATGATGTAGGCGTAGTAATAAACTACTTCGAGGAGCAGACGCTGAATACATCTTTGGTAAGGGGCAGAAACGCAAAAATCACACTAAAAAATGATGTACTAATTATCATCAATGTTGGAAGGAATTGTTTGAGAATTCATGAAGATGTTAAGAAGAATATTATTTTTGAATGCAAGGAATCATTTGCGTACATAATATGTCCTTTGCTACTATTATTTTGCTGATGCTTGCGTGACAATAAGATCATTCTTTTAAGGATCGGAACGCCAAACTTGAAAGCCACCGAATTTGACTTTTTATTTGAACCCATGTAGTTGCTGCTTGTGTCCGTTCTTCCCTCTTGGCATGATTTAAGTCATAAGGTCCATGCTGATTAATAAAAGATTCCTAACATCTTTTCTCACATACAAATCGAGTTAAATGTAAGAGGATCCAATTATAAACGAAATTCAACTCTGATATCTCAGAAAATATATTAAAAAAAAGATAAGGTTACTGAAACATGAAAATTTAATATAATTAGTTGAAACGTAGATTAATAATAACTTGTTGGAGCAGCTAATAATTGCTTGGAGTTTGAAGGAGGTACGTCAAAATCCACACGCATCAACGCACGTGTCCTGATTAATCAAATGGAGGTAACTTTCACAAGCCATGGGTTGCGGAGGATAAGACGATGGGTGACGAGTTCATCACAAACCACATAGACGAAGCACATGAGTCGTCACATGATGCTGTGGGGAAGTGAGTTTTGATGGGATGGATGTGATACAGCGATGGAGGACTTGAGTTCGGTAAAAGTTGAGTTTGAGCAAAAGGAGACCAACCAGTTCCGATAGATCGGAGTTGTGTTGACATATAGACAAGGATAAGGTCGTAACCGTATAAACATGTCACATGAACTCGACATATATATGTGACAAATAATTATAATGAGTATTCCTAGGTACATTGCATCTTTATACTCCTCTAAATAGCCCGCAGTAGCGTGTACAGAAAACCTTTCCTTGACCCCGGATTACAGCCATGTCATCTTGAATAAATTCTTTTTTTAAAAAAAAGTCTCTAGTTTTTTTTTTCTTCCCGACGGAGCATCATATTTTACTTTATTTTCATAAAATATTTTTTACTTTCTAAAACATGAGATTACCTCTGATTGTCATCTCATTGCCATCGTCTTCACCCCGTCATCCCATTATGGTTGTCTTCGCTCCTCGTCTCTGTCTCGTCGCAAGGTCTTATTATCATCGTGCGATCGCTTTTGTCCCACCGTGCCCCCACCACCTCCTGGCCATTGTGATGATTGTCTATTCCCCTCACCTTGTTCACCTATATTTCCTCTTGGTCTTCTCCCCTCTCTCCCACCACCATCCTCTTCTCTATCCTCTAGACCGCCTCTCTCCTTTTCTTTTCCTTTCGCTGGATCTTCTAAAATAGCCAAACTCCTCTTATGATCCCATTGTTACCCTCATCCACTACCTCTACTCTCACCACTCGAGTGCAATCTTGCCCTCGTGATAATCCTTTATCTCTAGCGTTTTTGATTTGGTTATCGATGGAGGAGCGATAGTAAGTTTCACAAGAAGGATGTTACCGGGCAAATCCTTATCACTAGCGTTAGAGTTGAACTGCAATTCGACTACCTCCCCCATGTCCCCCCTTGTCACAAACCTCGAGCATTGCAATGCCTAAAAGGCGACAACATCCTTAATTGTGGGAGACCTTAATGGCACCTCGACAACAATGAACAAGGGTGAGGGTGGAGACGATGGATGAGGATGAGGGCAAAGGCGACAAATGAGAGTGAGGGCATAAGCGACGAACAAGAGCTTGGTAGTAGAGGTGACGAATGAGGGCACGACAACAATGGTAGATGAGGGCATCGCGACAATAGTGGATAAAGGCAAAGGTGATTACAATAAGATGAAAGCGACGATCGATGGTTAGGGTGTTCAAAGAGATTCAAATCAAACCATTAAGGGTGAAATTGAACCAAACGAAAAAAAAAGGTTCGATTCGATTAAAGCAAGGTACTATGAATCAAAACTATTTCAAATCTACCTAACCAAACTTGTTCAAAACTAGTTAATCTAGTTTGATTAATTAATTAATCAATTTTTAATCTTAAGTAATTTAAAAAATATTAAGTTTAGTGAATCAGTTGAATTTAATTGAACCAAACTAAAATTTTGATCTAATTGGACCTACATTCTCAAAAATTTTGATCCACTGGAAAGGCAGTGAACTTGTCGAGCTTGGAAAGGGATTTTAGGATTTTATATTGAGTTAGTATTTTTTTAATTAAAATTAATTTTATTCGACCCGTATTGACAAAGAGTATTCTCTTAAACTAGACTCATTTATAGCTTTCAAAACTGAATTATTGTTCATTTCAAGTTCGATTTGAACATCCATCATCAGTGTGATTTGAACATCCATCATTCAATTTTTCGAGAAGTCCAAACACATCCAAGTCAGTGCCAGTAGCCCAAAGGCTATAAAGAATTAAAGAGGCAGATTCAGATATGATAAAGACAAACAACTTGCACTCTCTTGTTGGAAATAACAAATGCAGGAGACACAAACATACAAAGATGTTTCTGTAGCCAAGCAATTTTCTGAGTCAGATCTCCGAAGATGTTTCTGTAGCAGCAGTAAGCCAACACCTACCATGCACATTAACAACAAAGAAAATAAGAAATTAACCCCGCCATAAACTAACTTCGCTGTTTTAGGAATAATTTGGATGACACCATCTTCCCCTTTCAAATCCGAAACTGCGGGCTTTGAACAGAACTCACCGATACTTTTTAGCCTGTCAAGAAAGACAGTACGCAAACTCTCCTTGACAGTAATTTTAACCTGTAGGAGGCAGCAGTTCGAGAACTGACAACATGAGATAGAATTCTACACTAACATTTTGCACAAAAATCGTAGGAGATTCAATGCAACAGATTCAGTGAACATTAATTATGTTGGATACAACAGCAATTGGCTGTAACTGTCATGATCTACCACACAAGATAATGTTCCTTGTAATTATTAGGGGCACTTCCAATTCTGATTCCACCACCAAGATTCAATATCATAGCTGGACTGCGTTGAAGGTAGGTGAAGCATTCATATCCAATGGAAGTCATCCAAACTCTTTATATCCCGTGTAAAAAGGGTATCAACAACCTTTACAATCAGTTTATCCAAAGAATCCACCCACCCACATGATGGACCAAAGTTACAGCCTCAACTCGGAGACCATAATTTTGCTACTCTGGGAGTCACAAGACAACGATATTGTTGAATCATTTAGCCATCTAAAGTTCATAATCTATCACCAACATCGCCTTGAACCAGTATAACAATTGATCATGCTGCCTTATATGTTTTGGCACAATCATCCTCCATGATCTTCTTGGGACCTTAACCTCATCCCATCAGAACTGGCAATAACAATGTCAGATCAAACTGCAAGTTTTGTCCATTTTATGAGATACTGACTCTAGTTTGGCAAAAAAAACATCAACATTCTACCAGCACAGCCTACAGACTTGTAACTACTGAGATTTATTACCCAACTTTGAAGAGAGTATGCAAGTGAATGCTTTGTATTGCTTGATGAATGAAGCTGTACACACTGTACATTAATCCAAGTTGAGGAGCGCATGATTGTTCTGCAATCATATTTACCAATCATGTTTACGAATCAAGATGATTGTCCTTAAATCACGTGATGATTAATACAATAAAGATAATAGGTAAGTGTATCAAAAATTTATCCTAACAATCATTTGATGTGTGATTTGTAGTCAATTTTCTATCATGCCCTTACAAGATTGAGCTTCCATCATGGATGTCAATCTTAAAGCGAAATGAATGGAATATCTCGTGAGCAAGTGGTTTCGTGAGAGAGTTTACCAGTTGGTTAAAAGTATAGATGTAAGATACATGTAGTTGATATCTAGAAACTTGATTTATAATAAAATAAAAATCGATAACAATATATATTTCTTGTAAGAATAGAATGCTGGATTGGAGCATAGGTAGATAACACTGATATTGTCATAATATATTATTAGTACAAAATGAGAGATGACACTGAGTTCATGAAACAAGTTAGTAACATAATTAGATTCTACAATGGTGGTGGCAATGACATAATATCTGTGGTAGAACATGTAATGATGTTTTATTTTTTGAAGGTTCAACTAATAGGATTTTATATTAATCAACATCAACAAAGGCATGAAGATAACAAGATGATTATTTTCGAAGAAGAAGATTATGATTAATAATTCTTAAAGGTATCCTAGGATATATTTCACCCTAGACCAATGAATTATAGAGGGCCGATACATGAACTATGATAGTTTGTTTATCACAAGTGAAATATTTGGACAAGCGAGGGATAAATACCGTAGAGGGTCGCATATTTGTTAATATCATGTGGAATTTATAGTAAGACTACCACCAAGTAGGCCGAGCAACTTAGTGGAGGAAAGTGGGGTTACAACCTTTTTGAAAAGGTTCTATGTATATTTGCCTTTGATAAAAGATCTTAAATATATTTTTTTAAGAGCGAAAAAGACCAATGTGTGTGAATATAGCCTCTACACCAAGTGCCCTAGATCTTTGATGAAAAATTGATCCACCAATTATTTAAAAAATTATTTGATCTTAAGGGAGTTATTGCTTATGATTGTGGTGTTATCTATATAGACTAATAAATATATGGTAGATCCCTTTTATTATCATAGAAACAAGGAGTTGTTAGATTTAGAATTAACAAAATCGATTAAGAATGTTGCGAGCCAACTTTTTTATACCATACTTTTGAAGCTTAGCGAAGTCTATATATAGCTTTCTAAAGTTTACATGCATGGTTAGGATATTAAGGATAAGCAAAGTCAAAGGGCTACTATGTAAAGACATTATCAATCAAAGTCCTATGCAAGAAAATATTATTAATATCCAATTATCGTAAGTGCTAGTCTTGAGTGATAACCAAACTCAGGATTATTGAAAAACCTTAGGGAGCATCATATGCATAGCAAAAAAATAAAAATAAAAATTAATTTTCCAAACAGATTTATTAGATTGTCGTGTGATGATTGGGAGCATAAAACTCAAAAAACTAAAAATCACATAAGGAGTGTGAGACCTTCTTACCTAAGGGAACTCATATATCCCCTATGATCATAGATCCTAGTCGGTGGATGAAGGAGCTCTTGTAAACTCCTCTCTCGTAGTGATCCACATGATAGATACAGTAACGACACACCTCCTCGTGCAGCACTTTCTTTCTTCGCGATCACGCACCACCACATAGTAGCAAACAAGGAGGGATTGGTCCCTTTTACTATCCTCTCATACTAGAGAAGAGGTTGACGGTTGAAGGAAGAAGGGGTGTGGGAGGAGATGAGAAGGGTGGTAGCTATAGGGGTTCAGCCTCTGGATCATAAAACCTCAACTCCTATTTATAAAGGGCTCTTGCTACTAACCCTAATGGATTTGCCTTAATGGGTATTGGATCCCTATCCAATAATTGTTAGCTTAATGGATATTAGATCCCCATCCAATAACCACTCTAAGCTCTATTAGGTCTCATCCAATAGATCCATTAAAATAGGGGCTTATTGGATATTCTATATTTAATCCGTTATTCATCGTGTTGTCCATCATATGTGTGTGATCCTCTAGGCCCAATACTGAGCTGGTTATGAGTTGCACTTATCAGAACTCCTTCTAACTCAAAACTTATTTTAACTTAGTGAATTATTATCCTCATAATAATTCACTCAACTCATCGACTATGGACGTACTAGGCCATTATGCCATAGTTCTCAAAGGTACAATGGGATATAATCCATTAGACTTATTTACCCTCAGTTACCGTATATCTATAGTCCCTCATATTGGATGAAGATTCAATACCCAATAGGATAGGATCCATTAGTATTAAGTTGATAGGGACCTCTATAAATAGGAGGGAACCAAAGGGACATAGTGTTGGGAAACCTAGTGTAGCATCACATGCGTAGTAGAAGAATAAAAAAACATCTCAGATTTCTCGTAGAAAATAGTTTCTCATCATCATGTGAAGATTAGGGTGTAAAAACTCATAAAATCAAAAATTATGTGCATGTAAAAGATATATTAACTAGGGAGATCGTATATCCTTGAAAACCTATAGATTTATGGGAGATGATGAAGGAGGTCAGCTGTTCTCCGCTCCAGCAGTGATCCACATGGTAGATGCAATGAAGACGCTTCTTAAATCGCTGCACAATCCTCCTCTCCATGCACACCATGTAATCAAGAAAGGGCCAACCCTTCTTGTTGTCCACACGCCCCCTAACTAGGGCTATCAACTGAGAAAGAGAGGGAGAGAGGAGTATAGGAGATGGTAGCTAAAAAGGGTATAGCCTATGTGCTAGTCATATGTGCCCTGCAAGCCAATCACATGAGTGATGATATTTATGACTTGATATGCACTTTTTTTCTTTGCTTATTATTAGGCATTTTATCACTTTATCTTACGTGTTACATATATTGTGATGTCCTTGGATCTGTGCAATGGGAATCAGATCATGATGAGATCACGATAATGAGACTGATTCACCTTTAAACACAGACTCTGAATTATCCTGGTCATAGGTTACTCGAGAAGGACATCGAGATAACCGAATAGACTGGTGTGCTGTATACCCGCCCATATGATGGAGGTAGCTGGTCTCATAGCTACTCGTGTGGGGACACTAAGGGTACAATGCAGGTGCTTATTGGGGAATGAGTTCACTGATTGATCCGCCTATGGAATGCTGAATGGTTATTGATACCTCACGTCAGACAACGATTTCGTAGTCCTAGTAGTGTATCAGGTTCTTAGACTTGAGACACCAGGGATGTCCTGTATGAGTACTCCACTCTTTGATACCAGACTTATAGGTTTGGAAAGTTCCAGATATAGTACAACCGGTTATTGGGAGTAGTAGCCAATCTTACGAGGGCTATTGAGTGTCAATAGAGGATCATCCGCTCTCGGTATCATGAGAGGAATATCTCATGTGTTCTTGGTCGAACAAATCTTTAGCTAAGGTTATTCAGATTGAGAGAGAAAGAGTTCTCCGGGAGAATTTGACAAGAGCAAGACTCGAGGAGAGACCGTATGGGCCTGACAGCACCATGCCCGGTATAGGGTCTCTGGGATATTAGATGGATGAGGGACTATAGATACATGGTAATTGAGGACAGATAGGTCCAAAGGATTGGATTCCCAGTATCGTCTAGGGGCGCATGGCGTAGTGGCCTGGTACGTCCACAGTCGATGAGTTGGGTGAATTATTATAGAGATAATAATTCACTAAGTCAGAAGGAGTTCTGACAAGTATAACTCACGGCCAGCTTGATATTGGGCCTAGAGGGTCACACACATATGGTAGGTGTTGCGACGAGTAGAGATTCGGATATGAGATATTTGCTGAACCCTTTATCTTATTGGATATCCATTAAGCCCCTGAATTATTAGATCCTGAGATGAGATCCAATAATTGCTAATAAGAGATTATTGGGTAGAAACCCACTAATCCAAGAGGCTTGGGTGATTGGGTGGAGATCCAATACCCAATAGGGCAAAAAGATCCATTAGGGTTTTCAGGGGACCTCTATAAATAGGAGGGAACAAAAGCTCTATAGGCTGAGGGTTTCTTTTGGTAGTCACCTCCTGTTCTCCTCTCCCCAGAGAGAGCGGTGCATCGTCGCAATTCCTACCATGTGGATACCGCTAGAGAGGAGGACGCTTGACCTCCTTCATCCTCTCCCATAGATCTATAAGAATTCAAGGATATACGATCTCCCTAGGTATCTTCTTTTACACGTGCAGTTTTGCGGATTTGTTTTTGACACACCGATCTTCGCACAACGACGAAAACTTTCTACGTGAAATCTGGGGTGTTTTGTTTTCTGTTCTTCCGTTGTGCATGTGATGTTGCTCCCCTGAAGGATTTTCCAACAGTGGTATCAGAGCCAGGTTGTTTGTGCAAAGATCAGATCTTAAACTACGTGTGTTGTGTTTTAGATATACTTTTGACACCAAAATCGTTGGCGCAAAAGGGCTAGGAAGAGCAGCAACTGTTTCTACCCTTGCTGTGCTCGTGCAACGGTCGTAAGGCTGCTTGCAGCCTTGCTACGCACAGCAGCGATCGTCGCTGGGTCAGGTAGGCGCAAGCGGCGCAAAGAAGCGTAGCGTCTGCATACCAAGATCGCTTACTGAAGCGATGCCATAGGCGCGCTGAAGGCCGCCAGTAGGACGGCGCCGCCCGGCCGGCGCCGCGCCGCTCGCCTTTGGGCAGCGGTGACGCCGTCGCCCTCGTCAAGACGCAAGGGCACCGGCTGAGGTGGGCGGCGAGAGTGAGGATTAGGGTTTTAGGGCAAAAGATGGTTTTACCCCTCAAAATTTTAGAAATTCTAAATTCTGCCCCTTTTGACAAAATTTCCAAAATACCCCTCAAAATTTCAAAAATTTCATATTCTGTCCCCTTTGACAAAATTACCAAAATACCCTTTTTGCCAAATTATCAAAATACCCTTGGGAATTCAAAAATTCCCTTTGTCTCTAATTTTAAAAAATAAATATGTTAATTAAATAATTTAATTAACTATTATTTTTTTATTTAGTAGTCCTATAAAATAACATATACTTGTGATGTATGATGTAGATAGATGATCATGGACATGTGATATGATGTGTGTACATGTGATTATTATTATTGGGGCTTACGAGCCTCTATTCTTTTCTCATTTATTGTCGGGCCTGCGTGCCTGTAATTATGTTATAATTACATGAGGAGGCGCAGCAGTAGCGTGACTCACGAGGCCGAGACGGACGATCCGACGTATGGAGATGCGTTGAGATGCCGACGGATCCGATGAAGTGAGATGGACGATCACAGGGCATAGAGATACGTCGATGTACACATAGATCTTGATGTGAGTGATTGGGCCCACTGGCTCGGGCCTGATCACATTAGGATGTGGTCCATGATCATCTGGTATGATTGCTCATGTGATGTGTGATTAGATATACACATACTAGATATGTATATATATATATTTGCATGCGATGTAAATATAATACGTATGTGTGTGACACATTATGTTAGGAGACCAAATCAAAAATCCTCTCTATTAATAATATTAAGTCGGTAAACGTGAGGCAATTAGATTGACCCACGTGACCTTCCATCGTTATAGCTAGGAACCGATTCCCGGTGTAGGTTGAGTTGGTCGAGTCCCTCGAGACTCACCTATATCGCATCTCGCTATCTTATCTACGACATAGAGATGTCATTGGTGACCTGAGGACATGGTATGCTTGGTCGAGTCCCTCGAGAGTATATCACCGAATCAGACTCATCTGGTAACGATGGTGATGACTTAACCGAACATCATGGTTGGTCGAGTCCCTCGCAGCCATGGTGGTTCGGAGGCCGAATAGGATGGGAATCACAAGGAGTTATGATTGGCAAGAGTTTCCTACATTTACGGGCTTAACGTGATTGGTCGAGTCCCTCGAGGTTACGTTAAGACGCCGATTGGATCCTGATCCCCACTAGAGATCCACCAGGGATCTCCGATTCACATACCAGAGGGTGTTATGTGTCTCATGAAAAATTAGTGAAAATACATTAAGATAGAAGTCCTTATCTTAATTGTTTAAATTTCTGTAAAGTCTGCATGTTATTTATTTCTGCTATATCTTTTATTTCAGAAAAATATCGCTTTCAAATCTTTTACGTGGCTTACTTGATGCCAACCGCCTCACTGGTCCAAATTATACGGATTGGCTTCGCAATCTAAGAATCATTCTCATGGCGGAGAAAATCACGTATGTCCTTGATACAGTGATCCCTACGCCCGACGAAGGGGCAAGCGAGGATGAGATCGCTCGTTATGTGAAGTACTTAGATGATTCTACTCTTGCTCAGTGTTATATGTTGGTCTCTATGACTACTGAGTTACAGAGACAACATGAAAATATAGATGCTAATTCCATACTCCTGTATCTCCATAAATTGTTTGAGGAACATGGAAGAACTCAGGGATATGAGATATCAAAAAGTCTTTTCCATACTAGGATGACTGAGGGGACACCGGTTCAGAACCATGTCCTTAAAATGATTGAGTGGATCGAGAAACTCATAAGTCTAGGAATGGTCCTAGAGGATAACCTGTGTGTGGATCTTGTATTTCAGTCCCTACCAGATTCCTTTTCTCAGTTCATAATAAATTTTAATATGAACAAACTTGAGGTGACCCTCTCAAAGCTCCTCAATATGTTGAGAGAAGCAGAGAGCACCATCAAGAAAGAGAAACCGGTTCTCTACACTGGTGAGACCAGAAAGAAAAGGAAGGCTAAGAAGACCCTTAAGAAAGGCAAGGGCAAGGGCAAAATGGGTAAGGCAAAGGTTACCAAGAAAGACCCAACAAAGGACAAAGGCCAGTACTTCCACTACGGCAAAGATGGGCATTGGAAGAGAAACTGCAAAGAGTACCTTGCAGAGAGGGCGAAATAGAAGCTTGCAGAAGCTTCAGGTACATTCATGATCCATCTCAATTTGTCAGAATCTTATGATAACACATGGGTATTGGATACCGGGAGTGCTTATCATATTTGTAAATCGTTGTAGGTTCTGGCAGGACTTAGGAGATTGAACAGAGGTGAGATGGACCTTAAGATGGGCAATGGAGCAAAGGTTGCTGCAGTAGCTGTTAGCAAGGTCACCTTACATATGCTTGGTGGAGCTATTATTGCATTAGATGCATGCTATTATGTTCCTTCTATTATCAAAAACATTATTTTCATTTCATGTTTGACAGTTATTGGATATAAGTTAGTTTTTGAGAATAATGATTGTTCAATAATATTAGATGATTCGATCATCACGAGAGGAACATTGCATAATGGTTTATGTATGCTAGATACAACTCCACATATCATGAGTGTAAGCAAGTCTAAGAGGAAACGAGAAGAGGTGAACAATGCATATCTTTAGCATTGTAGGCTAGGTCACATCCATAAGGGAAGGATTCAAAAGTTGCTGAAGAATAGATATCTAGATCCATTTGACTATTAGTCATATGCGACGTGCGAACCTTGCCTTTGGAGAAAGATGACCAACTCTCCATTTAGTGGAACTAGAGAGAGAGAGCCACTGAGTTATTGGAACTCATACATAGTGATGTATATGGTCCCATGTCGACTCATGCCATAGGTGGTTATTCCTACTTTATTACCTTCACTGATGATTTCTCAAGATACGGACATATGTACTTGATGAAGTACAAGTCTGAGGCTTTTGAGAAATTCAGGGAATATAAAAATGAAGTGGAGAACCAGACTGGAAAGAGTATTAAAACCCTTCGATCAGATCGAGGAGGTGAGTACTTGAGTATAGAGTTCACCCAGTTCCTCAAAGACTATGGGATATTATCCCAATAAACACCTCCTTATACACTACAACTTAATGGTGTATTAGAAAGGAGGAATCACATACTATTAGACATGCTGCATTCCATGATGTGTTTCGTCGACCTACCCATCTCATTCTGGGGATATGCCTTAGAGACCGCAGTTTACCTTCTGAACAGAATTCCAACTAAATCAATGATGTCTACTCCATATGAGATATTGAATGAGAACATACTTGATCTTAAGATTGTTAAGATTTGGGGCTGCCCTGCCCATGTTAAGAGACATAACCCAGACAAGTTGGAATCCAGAACGGAATGGTGCAAGTTCATGGGATACCCCAAGGAAACTTGTGGGTATTATTTCTCTCACCCTGAGGACCAAAAGGTCTTTGTAGCCAAAAGAACAGTATTCCTTGAGAAGGAACACATTCTTGTTGAAGACAGTGGGAGCATGATAGAATTGAGTGAGGTTGGAGAACCTAGCTCAAGTACCATTCCACAGCCAGAGTTTGTTCAGATACCTAGCACACAAGTTCCAACTTTACGTAGGTCCGATAGAGTATCCCATCCTCCTAAGAGATATGTGGGACATATCAGAAGAGAGGATATTGAGGATATTGATCCTCAGACCTATGAGGAGGCTATTATAAGCATAGACTCTAGAAAATGACAAGAAGCCATGAATTCATAAATGGATTCCATATACTCCAACAAGGTTTGGAACCTAGTTAATGCACCCGAAGGTATTGTACCCATTGGCTACAAGTGGATCTTCAAAAAGAAGATTAGAGTAGATGGAAAGGTAGAGACCTATAAAGCAAGGCTAGTGGCTAAGGGATATCATCAAAGGTAAGGTGTTGACTATGACGAACCTTTCTCACCTGTAGCCATGCTAAAATCCATTCGAATTCTATTGGCTATTATAGCACACTATGATTATGAGATCTGGCAGATGGACATCAAAACTGCATTCCTCAATGGTAACCTCGAGGAGGAGGTGTATATGATACAACCTGAGAGATTCGTGTCCAGGGATAACCCAGATAAGGTGTGCAGATTACTTAGGTCCATTTATGGATTGAAGCAAGCTTCCCAAAGTTAGAACATAAGAGTTGATGAGGCGATCAGATCTTATGACTTCGTTAAGAACGAAGATGAGCCTTGTGTGTATAGGAAAATAAGTGGGAGCACTATCACCTTTTTGGTATTATATGTGGATGACATCCTGATCATTGGGAATGATGTAGAAATGCTCTCCATAGTAAAGACTTGGTTATCTAGGCACTTTTCCATGAAGGACTTAGGGGAAGCATCCTGCATATTAGGGATACGGATCTATAGAGATAGATCTAAGAGGATGCTTGGCTTGTCCCAGTCCAGGTATATAGACACCATTGTCAAAAGGTTTTGGCATGAAAAATTCCAAGAGAGGTCTCATACCAATAAGACATGGAATATCACTTTCTAGGAGTATGTCCCCAAAGACTCCTGAAGGAAGGGCATACATAGATATGATACCATATGCATCAGCAATAGGATCTATCATGTATGATATGCTATGTACCAGGCCTGATATAGTACATGCTCTGAGTGTCACGAGCAGATATCAGGCAGATCAAAGCTTGGAGTACTGGAAAGTAATAAAATGTATCCTTAAGTACTTGAGAAGGACTAAGGATTTTTTACTGGTATATGGAGGTAGTAGCCTCAAGGTTGAGGGCTATACGAACTTGAGCTTCCAGTCTGATGTCGATGATAGCAAGCCTAATTTAGGGTATGTGTTCACCTTGAATGGAGGAACAGTATGCTGGAAGAGTTCCAAGCAAGACACTACTGCTGACTCGACCATAGAGGCGGAATACATTACTGTGGCAGAGGCAGCAAAGGAGGGAGTTTGGATGAAGAAGTTCATCACAGATTTGGGAGTCATGTCCTAGTAGTGTATTTGGTCATTAGACTTGAGACACCAAGGATGTCCTGTATGAGTACTCTACTCTTTGATACCGGACTTATAGGTTTAGAAAGTTCCAGATATAGTACAACCGATTATTGGGAGTGGTAGCCAACCTTACGAGGGCTATTGAGTGTCAATAGAGGATCATCCGCTCTCGGTATCATGAGAGGAATATCCCATGTGTTCTTGCTTGAAAAAATCTTTGGCCAAAGTTATTCGGATTGAGAGAGAAAGAGTTCTCTGGGAGAATTCGACAAGAGCAAGACTCGAGGAGAGACCGTATGGGCCTTATAACACCATGCCCGGTATAGGGTCTCTGGGATATTAGATGGATGAGGGACTATAGATACATAGTAATTGAGGATAGATAGGTCTAAAGGATTGGATTCCCCTGTATCGTCTAGGGGCCGCGGCATAGTAGCTTGGTACATTCGCAGTCGATGAGTTGGATGAATTATTATAGAGATAATAATTCACTAAGTCAGAAGGAGTTCCCCTGTATCGGGTCTCTGGGATATTAGATGGATGAGGGACTATAGATACATAGTAATTGAGGATAGATAGGTCTAAAGGATTGGATTCCCCTGTATCGTCTAGGGGCCGCGGCATAGTAGCTTGGTACGTTCGCAGTCGATGAGTTGGATGAATTATTATAGAGATAATAATTCACTAAGTCAGAAGGAGTTCTGACAAGTATGACTCACGGCCAACTCGATATTGGGCTTAGAGGGTCACACACATATGGTAGGTGTTACGACGAGTAGAGGTTCAGATATGAGATATTCGCTGAACCCCCTATCTTATTGGATATCCATTAAGCCCCTGAATTATTGGATCCTGAGATGAGATCCAATAATTGCTAATAAGAGATTATTAGGTAGAAACCCACTAATCCAAGAGGCTTGGGTGATTGGATGGAGATCCAATACCCAATAGGGCAAAAAGATCCATTAGGGTTTTCAGGGGGCCTCTATAAATAGGAGGGAACCAAAGCTCTATAGGCTGAGGGTTTCTTTTGGTAGTCACATCCTGTTCTCTTCTCTCCAGAGAGAGAGGTGCATCATCGTAATCCCTATTGTGTGGATACCGCTAGAGAGGAGGATGCTTGACCTCCTTCATCCTCTCCCACAGATCTATAGGAATTCAGGGATATACGATCTCCCAAGGTATCTTCTTTTACATGTGCAGTTTTGCGGATTTATTTTTGACGCACCGATCTTTGCATGACGACAAAAACTTTTTGTGGGAAATCTGGAGTGTTTTGTTTTCTGTTCTTCCACTGCGCATGTGATGTTGCTTCCTTGAAGGATTTCCTGACACTATGGTCCTTTGGTTCCCTCCTATTTATAAAGGTTCCTATAAGATTGGCTGCCACTCTCGATAATCGGCTGTACTAGATCTGAAACTTCTAAACATATAAGTCCAGTATCAAAGAGTAGAGTACTCATATAAAACATCTTTAGTATCTCAAGTCTAAGGACCAGATACACTACTAGGACGACAGAATTATTGTCTAACAATGAGTATCATGAACCATCCAGCATTCCGTAAGCGGATCAATTAGTGAACTCATTCTCCAATGAGCACCTGCACTGTATCTCTAGTATCCTCACATGAGCAGTTATGAAACCAACCATCTCCATCATGTGGATTGGTATACAATACACCAATCTATCCGGTTATCTCGACATCCCTCTCGAGTAACCTATGATTAAGATTATTTAAGGTTTGTGTTTAAAAATGAATCGGTCTCATTATGATAATCTCATCATGATTTAATTCCCATTACACAGATCCATGGATATCCTAATATATATACAACAAATAATATAAAGTGAGAAAAATACTAAATATATAATAAATAAAAAGAAAATTACCTATTGCTAGTCATAGATGCCTTGCAAGCCAATTACGCAAGTAATGGCACGTGTGATATGCTGTACAATCATTTTGCATATTATTATTATTGGTATTTTATCACTTTATGATTGCATATTACATATATTATGATATTTATAGATCTATGCAATGGGAATTAGATCGTGATAAGATAGCGATAATGAGACCGATTCGCCATTAAATACAAACCCTAAATAATCCCGGTCATAGGTTACTTGAGAGGGATATCAAGATAATCAGATAGACCAGCGTACTATATACTTGTCCATATAATGGAGGTGGTTGGTCTCATAGCTACTCATGTGGGGATACTAGGAATATAGTATAGGTACTTATTGGAAAATGAGTTCACTAATTCATCTGCTCATATAATGCTAGATGGTTAATGATACCTTATTGTTAGACAATAATTTTATGATCCCAGTTGTGTATCTAATCCTTAGACTTGATACAATGATGTCCTGTATGAGTACTCTACTCTTTGATACCAAACTTTTAGGTTTGGAAGCTCCAAATCCAGCGCAATCGATCATCAGAGTGGTAGTCAACCTTACAAGGGCAATTAAGTATTGATAGAGGATCATCTTTCGTATTATAAGAGGAATATCTTATGTATTCTTGCTTAGGTAAATCCCTAGCTAGGGTCATTCGGATTAAGAGAGAAAGAGTTTTATGAGAGAATCCGATTAGAGCAAGACTCAAGTATATTCTATATAGGCCTGAGAGCACCATGCCCGATATATGGACTCTGAAATATTAGATGGATAAGAGATTATAGATATATGATAACTGAGGATAGATATATCTAATGGATTGGATTCTCCTATATCATCTACGGACTATGACATAGTGGCTTAATACATCTATAGTCAATAAGTTGAGTGAATTATTATAAAGATAATAATTTATTAAGTCAGAAAAAGTTTTGATAGGTATGACTCATGGCTAACTCGATATTGGGCCTAGAGAGTCACACACATATGGTAGATGTTATAATGAGTAGAGGTTCGGATATTAGATATCCATTGGAACCCTTATCTCATTGGATATCTAGTAAGCCTTTGAATTATTAGATTTTTTGGGTGAGACCCAATAAGACCAAATATAGCTTATTGGATAGAGATCTACTAATCCAAGAGATTTAAGCAGTTGGATAGAGATTTAGCACCTAATAGGGTAGGATCTATTAGGGTTAAGTTGATAGGGACATCTAGAAATAGGAGGGAACTAAAGGGGTATAAGCTAGACTCTTTTTAGTTGTCACCTCATATTCTCCTCCCTCCCTCTCCTCCTAAATTGACAGCCCCAGTTTGGGGCATGTGGACAACAAGAAGGGCTAGCACCTTCTTGATCACGTGGTTCGCGTAGAGAGGAAGATCGTGTAGCAATTTGAGGAGCATCTTCACTGCATCTATCATATGGATCACCACTAGAGATGAGGACAGTTGACTTCCTTCATCCATTCTTATAGATCTATGATTTTTTAGGGATATACGATTTTCATAGATAACAAATTCCCCTTAATACATGTGGTTTTTTGGTTTTATATTTTTTTCGAGCACTAATTTTTGCACGATAATGAGAACCTTTTTTCTTTAAGAAATTTAGATTTTTATTTTTTTTTGTTCTTCTTCTACGCATGTAATGCTATGTTCAGGTTTCCCAATAGTGGTATCAGAGCCAAGTTGCTCATACGATCAATTAGTTTTTAAACTACGTATGTTGATAAATCGTATAGAATTATTTTTGTACAATTTGCTATGATTTTTTGTCATAGTTTTCAAATCTGGACTACACCCTTTCTCACTATTGAGTGGTGTCTTAGATAGACCTTTTGATGTTAAAAATAGTTGATGTAAAAGGGGCAAAAAGGTAGCAATTATTACTACCCTATAGATCAGCCAAAGGCTGCTTGCAGCCTTGGCAGCCTTTGGCCGAGAGCCCTAAAAGAGGCTCTCAGCCTAGCCACTTGTAGCAAACTGAGAGTCGCCATGCTACTCTCAGCCAAGCAGAACATAAACCTTGTAGCTAGGGATTCTTGGCCGCATGAAGTAAGTTAGCTACCAGGGTTTCTTGGTCGCCCATGGTTGCCTTGTAGTCAGGTTTCTAGGCTGCATAGGGACCTTGGGGGCAAGGGATTCATGGCCGTAGGGGTAATCCTAGCGACCAGGGTTTCGTGGCCGCATGGGGCACCTTAGAGAAGGGTACCCCAAAAATATAAAATAATTAATTAAATAGTTTAATTAATAATAATAATAATTATTATTATAATATAATTATTATCTAGTAGTCCTATATGGTGATGTGTACATATGATATGTGATGTGGACGGATGATCATGGATCGTGTGATACGATGTATGTTTATATGTGATGTGATTATCATTATTATTGAGGCATGCGTGGCTATGATTATATTGTAATTACGTAAGGAGACACGATGGAAGCGTAGAGGTGACAACATGATCCACGAGGTTGAGACGGATGATTGCGACACATAAAGATGTATTGAGATGCCAACGGAATCGATGAGGATGAGATGGACAATCACAAGGCATAGAGATGCGCCGATGCACATATAGATCTTGATGTAAGTGATTGGACCCATTAGCTCAAGTTTGATCACATTAAGTTGTGGTCCATATTCATCGAGTGTGATTGCTTATATGATGTATGATTAATTAGGTATCTACTATATATGTATATATATTTACATGCAATGTAGATATATATTAAATATGTATATGTGTGACACGTCGTATTAGGAGATCAAACCAAAATCCTCTCTTAAGATAATATTAAGTTGGTAAGCATGAGGTAATTAGATTGACCAAAGTGGCCTTCCATCATTATAAAGAAAAATTGATTCCCAACATAGGTTGAGTTGGTCGAGTCCCTCGAGGCTCACATATTTTATGATTCGAGATTTTGCTTACGACGTAGAGATGTCACCGGTGACCTGAGGATATAGTATGATTAGTCAAGTCTGTTAGGATCTAGTTGACACTAAGAGAGAGGGGTGAATTAGTGCTTATGATAAAAGCATCGATTTGTAAAACTTTCGAGGATTCAAAACACTCGGCTCGATAAAACTCATATCGAAAATGACGTTTAACTTAAAATGTTTACAAGAGTAGTAATGAGTAGGTAAAACACTTGCAAAATAAATAAATAAGTAGAGAAAGAGAGGCACACCAATTTTATAGTGGTTCGATCGTCGTGACCTACATCTACTCCCGATTTCTCTTTTGTCGAGGCCACCAACGTCCACTAATATTCTTCCGTCAATGGGCAAAGATCAACTACTCTATTACAACCTTTTCTCCTTTTCACAGGTTTAGGAGATAACCTTTACAACTCCACTCACCCCTCTTTTAAACTTAACCAAAACTTAGAGCTAGAGGGGAGTAATTTCATATAATTACAATAGCGTTTTTCTTCTTTTTATTCTCAGTTTTTTTGTGTGTTCTGAGTAGACATGAGAGGGGTATTTATAGGCCCCAAATGGATTCAAACTTGAAGCTAAAATTTTAAAAAACTTGAGATTTCGGGATACTGGCAGTACCATCGCTCAGTTTGCTCTGACACTAGGTAATACCATTGCTAGCGATACCATCGCCTAACATAGTCTTGGAGACTAAGCCACCGACGGTTCCATCGCCTATTCTGGCGATGCCATCGCCTGACCCATATTTTATATCATTGATTGGGCCTTTCTCTTAGCCCAATGGGTCCTTAATTGAGTTAGTTTAATTATATTTAAAACTAACTTAATTAGCCCCTTACACTACTTCGACCTTGACAAATTATTACAAGCATGAATCTTGGTTGTTCGGTATGTCATTGGTTCATCGGCGCTCCGTCCGATCTTACGGCGCATCATCCTCTCTTGTGGCCTATTACCCAATTGACATGTTGACCCTATAATTCCGATCTTCATGGTGCAATGTCCACTCTTCTTAACCCGATGCTTGAACTCATGGCATGAAGCCTTCTACCGATACGTTGACTAATCCTCTTGCTCGACATCCAATCTTTTGACATGTTCCACTCTGACCTAATGTCTAATTTCTTTTGCTTTAATCAATTTGCCTCTCATTGATTGAAGCTAGTCCTGCATTACTCAAAACGTAAATTAGATCACAACTTTATCAATTGGTTTCATCATTAAATTCTAAGATTCAATAATCTCTTTTTTTTATGATGATAACCAATTGATGATGGAGTTTAAACCAAACTCCCCTATCAATATGCCATATTGATATAAATGAAAAAAAGCTTTGAATTCATAAAATCATGAATCATAGCAATATGTCATTCATAAAATCATATATAATTAAAATTTCAATACATCATTCCATGCATAATCATCATCATAACTTATACATCATCATCATATCTTCTCTCCCTTTGTCATCAACAACAAGGAGAAGTGCAATTAGTAATTTTTGAGATATGTAAACTTAACAATTTATTAATTTTTTATCACTTTAGAATATGCAAGCTAGTAAGTTCTTTCTTCTTTAGTAATTCTTGCTTCTTTTTTGAGATGTACAAGTTTGCAAATTTTACTTCTTGAGATAGGCAAGCTTTTGCTTCTCTTGAGATGTGCAAGCTAGCAACTTTTTACTTCCTTTGCAATTTTTGAGCTAGCAGGTCTTTCTCCCCTTTTGTCATTGTCACAAAAAAAGAGAAAAACACAATGTTGTAATTCTTTTTCTCTTTACATCAATTCTCACATATGACACAAGGTATACAACCAATTTAATATTCAAGCTAGCACTTTTTCTCATGCTTAAGTTTAACATTCAAGCTAGCACTTAAGGTTTTCTTTGAGATGCTAGCAAATTTCTTTCTCCCCTTTGCTATTAAAGGAAAAAGGAAAGGAGAAGGGAAGAATTTAATGGTACAAATATTTCAACTATCACATGAACGAATGAAGGATCAAGTCATGAATCCAAAAGTCTATGAATCATTTTGACAAATCTCTTTTTTAGCAAATAACGAAAAGAAATCTTAGGAGATCAAAAGATCTTGATTCATAAAGAAACTTTAAGTTGTAAATCTGAAATAACAAAAGAACAATCATGATTTATTTGGATAATTTTTTTCCTTAGTAAATGGCAAAAAGAAACATAACAGATCAAATAAGAGATTTTGATTCACATAAAATAAATCTCAATTTATAAATGTTAAGAATCAAGATTCATTTGGATAAAACTTTTCTTAGAAGATAGAAATATACGAGAACAAAATGAATTGAGAAAGATAAAAACATAAAAAATGATTCATATAAAATACATCTCAAATCGTAAACATAAATAAATCAAGTGTTTGTCAAATCCGAAATCATCATCAAAATCACATTTCTATTTCAAGAGATTCATAAGATAGATTCATCACTAAGAATCACTTGTTGAAAAATAAGAAAGATAGAGATAGAGAAATTTTCAGAAAAAAAATGCATTCCTCTTTTAGTGATTTATTTTATACAAGCATGTCTTTATCTTTTAAACTAAATCTATACAAATAATCAAGATGAACATACATGGAATTATTTTTATTTGGTGTATAAGCATTAGATTTAAATTTAATATTTTATTCCTTTATCATAAAACATATAATTGTCATGATAAAATATAATAATATTTTTTTAAAAAAATTTAAATTCATCAAATCATGAAAAATACTAAGTTATTTCATGGTAAGGTAAAGACATTTCGGGTGAGTCACATACCATGTCGTTGAGTCATCAAAAAGTAGTTCGTCACTTCATCTTCAAATGCACTCGATTCGTCTTTGAGTGCTTTCTTCTTCTTTGGTAGCTTTTTTTAAAGTTTATTTTTGTTCTTAGTTTTTATTTTTTATAAATTTTTTAAATTTTACAATAAGAAATTCAAGGTCATCATTATCATTACTTGAGTTATCACTCAAATGGTCTTCTTTTGTTCTAAGTGTCAAATCCTTCCTGTTCTTTGGGATATGGTTCTCAAGTTCATCATGTTCTAAACATGTAATCTCATAGGTCATGATGACCTGATAAGTTCTTCGAGAGAATAACAATTCAAGTCTTGTGAATCTTGTATAGTTGTTACTTTCGAATCCCAACTTTTTGGAAGGGATCTTAGAATCTTGTTAATAAGTTTAAAATTAGAAAAACCTTTACTAAGACTTTTTAAAATATTGATGACATCCGTAAAATGAGTGTACATGTAACCAATAGTTTTGCTTGGTTCCATTCGAAACAATTTTAAAAAATACATCAAAAGATTAATTTTTGAATATTTAACTCTACTTGTGCTTTCGTGTGTAATTTCAAGAGTTTCAAATCTCATGTGTAATTTCATAAATTGAAATCTGATAAATTTATTTTTGTCCAAGGCACAAAATAAAGCGTTCATTGGTTTTGACATTCAAAGAAAATGATTTTTTTTCTCAAATTCATTTTATTCATTTATAGGTTTAGATGTTGAAAACCATATTCGATAATATTTCATAAATCAAAATTTAAAGAAAGTAAGAAAACTCTCATTCGAGTTTTTTAATATGTGTAGTTTATCCTATTGAACATAGGAAGATGAATGATAGAGTGACTATCTTAAAAGCTAAAAAAAATATTTCTTTATGGGCGTTAAACCAAATGAGAAAAACGTTGCTCTGATACCAATTATTAGAATCAAGTTAGCACTAAGAGGTGGGGGTGAATTAGTGCTTACGATAAAAACATCAGTTTGAAAAACTTTTGAGGATTCGAAACACTTGGCTCGATAAAACTCGTATAAAAAATGACGTTTAACTTGAAACATTTGTAAGGTAGTAATTAGTAGGTAAAACACATGCAAAATAAATAAACAAGTAGGGAAAGAGAGGCACACCAATTTTATAGTGGTTCGGTCATCGTGATCTACATCCACTCCCGATTCCTCTTCCGTCGAGGCCACCAACGTCCACTAATGATCTTCCTTCAATGGATGAAAACTAACTACCCTATTATAACTTTTTCTCCTTTTTATAGGTTTAGGAGATAACCTTTACAACTCTACTCACCCCTCTCTTAAACTTAACTAAAACTTAGAGTTAGAAAGGAGAAATTTCACATAATTATAATAGTGTTTTTCTTCTTTTTGTTCTCATTTATTGTGTTCTGAGCAAGGATGGGAGGGGTATTTATAGGCCCCAAATGGATTCAAACTTAGAGCTAAAATTTTAAACATCTCGAGATTTCGAGGCACTAGTGGTACCACTGCTAGTGGTGGGTGGTACCACCGCCCAGTTTGCTCTGACACTAGGCGGTACCACTACCTAGTCTAGTGATACCATCGCCTGATATAGTTTTGGAGACCGTGTCTCGGAGATTGAGTCACCGACGGTTTCATCATCTGTTCTGGTGGTGCCACCGCTTGACCCACCTTTTCGGTCATTGATTGGGCCTTTCTCTTAGCCCAATATAGTTCTAACTTAGGCCCAATGGGCCCCTAATTAAGTTAGCCTAATTATATTTAAAACTAACTCAATTAGCCCTCCTACACTACTTTGATCTAGGCAAATTATTATAAGCATGAATCTTAGTTGTCAGGTATGTCATTGGTTCATCGGCGTTTCGTCCGATTCTTCGGCGCATCATCCTCTCTTGCGGCTTATTATCCAATCGATATGTTGACCCCACAATTCAAATCTCCTTAGCACAATATCTGCTTTTCTTGGCCCGATGCCCAAACTCATGGAACGAAGCCTTCTACCGATGTGTCAACCGATCATCCGGCTTGACGTCTAATCTTCTGACATGTTCCACTCTAGCCCAATGTCTAATTCCTTCTATTTTAATCAATTTGCCCCTCATTGATTGAAGCTAGTCCTATATTACTCAAAATGTAGATTAGATCATAATTTTGTCAATTGGTTTCATCTTCAAAATCCGAGATTGAATGATCTCCTCTTTTTTTATGATGACAACCAATTGATGATGAAGTTTAAACTAAACTCCCTCAATCAATATGCCATATTGATAGAAACAAAAAAAAACTTTGAATTAATAAAATAATAAATCATAGCAATATGTCTTTCATAAAATCATGCATAATTAAAATTTTAATATATCATTCCGTGCATGATCATCATCATAACTTATACATCATCATCATATCTTCTCTCCCTTTGTCATCGACAAAAAGGAGAAGTGTAATTAGTAATTTGTTGAGATATGCAACCTTAGCAATTTAGCAATTTTTTATCACCTTAGAACATGCAAGCTAGTAAGTTCTCTTCTTTAGCAATTCTTGCTTCTCTTTTGAGATGTGCAAATTTATAAATTTTACTTCTTGAGATAGGCAAGCTTTTGTTTCTCTTGAGATGTGCAAGCTAGCAACTTTTTACTTCCTTTGCAATATTCGAACTAGCAGGTCTTTCTCCCGTTTTGTCATTATCAAAACAATTGGGAAGAACACAATGTTCTAATTCTTTTTTCCTTTACATCAATTCTCACATATGACATAATGTATACAACCAATTTAGCATTCAAGCTAGCACTTTTTCTCATTCCTAAGTTTAATATTCAAGCTAGCACTTAAGGTTCTCTTTGAGATGCTAACAATTTTGTTTCTCCCCTTTGTTATTAAAGAAAAATAGAAAAGGAGGAGGAAAAAAATTCAAGGGTATAAATATTTCAACCATCACAGGAACGAATGAAGGATCAAATTATGAATCCAAAAGTCCATGAATCATTTTGACAAATCTTCTTTTTAGCAAATAACGAAAAGAAATCTTAGGAGATCAAAGATCTTGATTCATAAAGAAAATTCAAGTTGTAAATATGAGATAACAAAATAACAATCATGATTTATTTGGATAATTTTTCTCTTTAGTAAATGAGAAAAAGAAACATAAAAGATCAAATAAGAGATCTTGATTCACATAAAATAAATCTCAATTCATATATGTCAAGAATCAAGATTTGTTTGAATAAAATTTTTCTTAGAAGATAGAAACATACGAAAAAAAAATGAATTGAGAAAGATAGAAACATTAAAAATGATTTATATAAAATACATCTCAAATCATAAACATGAATAAATCAAGTGTTTATCAAATCTGAAATCATCATCAAAATCAATTTTCTACTTCAGGAGATTCAAAAGATAGGTTTATCACTAAGAGTCACTTGTTGAAAAATCGAAAAGATAGAGATAGAGAAATTTTCACGAAAAAAAATGCATTCCTCTTTTAGTGATTTATTTTATACAATCATGCCTTTATCTTTTAAACCAAATCCATACATCATGTTTGAAATGGAAAAGTGATATGGAAATCATCAAGATAAACATACATGAAATTATTCTTATTTGGTGTACAAGCATTAGATTTAAATTTAATATTTTATTCCTTTATCATAAAACATACAATTGTCATGATAAAATATAATAATAATTTTTTTAAAAAAAATTTAAGTTCATCAAATCATGAAAAGCACTAAGTAATTTCATAGTAGGGTAAAGACATTTCGGGTGAGTCACATACATTGTCGTTGTGAACCAATAAAGCATAGTTCGTCACTTCGTCTTCGGATGCGCTCGATTCATCCTTGAGCATTTTTTTCTTCTTTAGCAGTTTCTTCTTTTTAAGTTCATTTTTATTCTTAGTTTCTTATTTTATGAATTTTTTAAATTTTATAGTGAGAAGTTCAAGGTCATCATCATCATTACTTGAGTTATCACTTAAGTAGTTTTCTTTTGTTCTAAGTGTAAAATCTTTTCTATTCTTTAGAAGGTAGTTCTCATGTTCGTCATGTTCTAAATATATAATCTCATAGGTCATTAATGACCTGATAAGTTCTTCGAAAGAATAACAGTTCAAGTCCTTTGACTTGTATAGCCGTTACTTTTGGATCCCAACTTTTTGAAAGGGATCTTAGAATCTTGTTAATAAGTTCAAAATTAGAAAAACCTTTATCAAGACTTTTTAAACTATTAACGATATTTGTAAAATCGGTGCCACTGCCAATTTAAAGCATCAAAATTATTTTTCTTAAATTTAAAAACCTCATTAAAGATAACATGAATAGATTCCTCTATAACCAAAGTTCTTTTATTAAAGATACGAAAAGTTTTAAAAATAGAGAAATAACCAAGAAATATACCTTCATCGGATTTTACATTAAATTTTCCTAAGGCATCTTTTTCATTTAAAATAAAACATTTACAACTAAAAATTTTAAAATATAAAATATCAGGTCTTTTATTATTCCTTAATTCATAAGGAGTTTTGAAAAGTAATATAATTACAAGAACCTTATTCATGACATAGTATGCCGTGTTAATGGCTTCAGCCCAAAAATATTTGGGTAGACTATGTTCATTAACATGATTCTTGTCGTTAACATGATTCTAAGAAATCCTTTTTTTTTCAACTACTTCATTTTGTTATGGATTTCTTAGAGTAGAAAAATTATGGTTGTACCCATTTGACTCATGAAAATTTTGAAAATCATGGTTTTAAAACTTACCATTGAGATCACTACGAATAGATAAAATTATAAAACCCTTTTCATTCTCAACAAGCTTATAAAATTTTGAAAATTATTTAAAATAATCACTTTTATATACTAAGAAGTATGTCCAAATGTATCTACTATAATCATGAAAAATTACAAATGAGTATTTACTACCCCCTAGACTTGTTATATCAATTAATCTAAATAAATCCATATGGATTAATTATAGTGATCTAGAGATGCTTAATTGATTTTTTAATTTAAAATTATTTTTTATTTATTTTTCTAGTTGGTATGCATCACAAACTTTGTCTTTCACGAACTTGAAATTAGTCATTTCTCTTACAAATTCTCTAATTAAAATTTTAGAGATTAGTTTCATACTAGCATGACCTAATCTCCTATACTAAAGCTATGTATAATTGTTTAAAGTTGAAAAATATGTTTAATCATAAAAATTATCAATATCAATAGTATACATATTATTATTTTTTAAGACAATCATAGATATATTTTTATTTGATATTTTAATTATACAAGCATTAGATTCAAATTTGATGATATATTCTTTATCACACAATTGACTAATTCTTAGTAGATTATGTTTTAACCCTTTTACTAATAGCACATCTTCAATCAAAAGGTTTAACTTGTTACCTATGGTTCCTTTACTAATAATTTTTTCTTTATTGTTATCTCCGAAGGTGACGTATCCTTCGTCTTGGCTAGTGAGCTTAGAGAAGTGTGTTGGATCTCTAATCATATGCCTTGAGCATCCACTATCAAAGTACCATCTTTTGCTCTAGCCTTTGATTGTAAATATATCTACAAGAAAGGGGATTTTCTTTTAGGTACCCATTTGACTTTGAGTGCCTTATTAATAGATCTATCTAATTTAATAATTAATATTAAGTTATTTATGTTTCCCTTAGGAATCAAAATTAATTTGTGTGGACTATATTTTTTAAATGAGTATTTATTAGCATAATGTTCAAATTTACCATAAAAATTATATTTATTTCAGGGTTAAACATATAATGTTGGCCCTTTAATGAAGATAGTTAGCTTTTATTGAGTGTTACACATAGCCAATTCTTTCCTTTCTATGAACATGACCCTTATTTGTAAGGGTCATATTTAGAGATTTGTTGCATATTTTAAATTTCTCTAATGTTTCTTGTAGTAAAATATTTTCTTTCATAAGTGAATCTATCTCTTCACACTTAGTGCAAGGAGCTAATATATCATTATCATGCTTAATTTTTATTATCAAATTCACTAACAAGAGAAGCATGCTCCTTTTTTAACAATTTATATTTTTTGCTAACTAATTTAAATTCATCAAATAAATCATTAAATTCATTGAATAATTCATTGTAAGATAATGACGATTCGTTTAAGTAACCTCGTTGCCAAATGTCATTAGTTCGTAATTTGTAACTTCTTGTTTGTTGGTAGGCTCATCGTCTTAAGATACACTCGAGTCATCCCAAGTGGCTTTGACCACCTTCTTTTTCTTTAGTAGTTTCTTCTTTACTTGGAGATATTCATTTTTTAAGTATCCAAGCTTTTTGCATTCATAGCATATTATTGAGTCCTTTTTTAGTATACTTTTGTTCTTAGTGTCTTGTTTTGTTTTGTTAATTTTTATAATTTTTTTAAATTTTCTTGTAAGAAGTGCTAAGTCATCATCGTCATTATCGTCACTTGAGATTTTTTTCAAGTGGTCTTCTTTAGTTCTAAGTGTCAAGTCCATTCTATTCTTTGGAAGGTTGTTCTCAAGTACATCATATACAATACATATCATTTCGTAGGTCATCAAGGACCCGATAAGTTCTTCGAGTGAAAAATTGTTTAAGTCCTTTACTTCTTGTATTGCTGTTATTTTATGATCTCAACTTTTTAGAAGGGATCTTAATATTTTATTAACAAGTTCAAAATTAGAAAAAAATTTACCAAGTACTTTTAGGCCATTGACGACATCCATAAAACCAGTATACATATCTCTAATGGTCTCACTTGGTTTCATACGAAACAATTCATAGCTATGAATTAAAATATTAATTTTTGACTCTTTAAGCCTACTTGTGTCTTCGTGTGTGACTTTGAGTGTGTGCCAAATCTTATGAGTAATTTCGTATATAGAAACGCGATTAAATTCATTTTTATCAAGAGTATAAAACAAAGCATTCATCGCTTTAGCATTTAAAGAGAAAGTCTTCTTATCCAAATCATTCCATTGGATCATTGGTTAGGAAGACTTTTCAAAACCATTTTCGATAATATTCCATAAATCAAAATCCATAGAAAGCAAAAAAATTCTCCTTTTAGTTTTCCAATACATATAGTCCATCCCATTAAACATAGGAGGACAAGTGATAGAAGATCCTCTTGATTACCAGCAAAAACCATTTCTCTTAGGTGTTAAATCAAATGAAAAATAAACATGGCTCTGATACCAACTGTTAGGATCAAAATTAGCACTAGGAGGAGGGGAGGGGGGTGAATTAGGGTGTACATAAAAATATCGACGATTCGAAAAACTTTATTTTGATTAAATCTGTATCAGAAATGTATTTAACTTAAAAAGAGGTGTAAGGTGGATTGAGCAGCCAAATCAGTAAGTAAATTGAAGAGAAAGAAGCAAAGAAGAGATCACACCGAATTTATATTGGTTCGATCGTTGTAACCTACATCCACTTCTCGATTCCTCCTTCATCAAGGTCACCAGCGTCTGTTAGAATCACAATTGACACTAAGAGGGGGGGGGTGAATTAATGTTACGATAAAATGATTTGTTGATTCAAAAAACTTGTTCGATAAAAACTTTCAATAATTAAGTCTGTATCGGAAATATTTTAAACTTAAATATGTTCGTGAGAGCAGTGAGTAAGTAAGGTGATTTACAGTAAAGGTAAATAGCAAAGAAAGGCAATAAACCGATTTATAGTGGTTCGGTCATTCGACCTATGTCTACTCCTAATTCCTCTTCCGTTGAGGCCATCGGCTTCCACTAACAGTCTTCCTTCAATGGGCGAAGACTAACTACCCTCATACAACTCTTTCTTTTATAAGTATTCCCTCACACACCTCTCTTAGGACTAACTTTAAGTTCTAGGAGGAGGGACTTCTACACTTAGAATCATAGAGTTTTCATTTTCTTTTCTTTCTTAATTCTTGCTATGCCAAGCAAGAATAATTAGGGTATTTATATGCTAGTCATATGTGCCCTGCGAGCCAATCACATGAGTGATGGCACTTATGACTTGATATGCACTCTTTCTCTTTACTTATTATTTGGCATTTTATTACTTTATCTTGCGTGTTGCATATATTGTGATGTCCTTGAATCTGTGCAATGGGAATTGGATCGTGATGAGATCACGATAATGAGACTTATTCACCTTTAAACATAAACTCTAAATAATCCCGGTTATAGGTTACTCGAGAGGGACATCGAGATAACCGAATATACTAGTGTGCTGTATACCCATCCATATGATGGAGGTGGCTGGTCTCATAGCTACTCGTGTGGGGACACTAAGGGTACAGTGTAGGTGCTCATTGGGTAATGAGTTCACTAATTGATCTGCCTATGGAATGCTGGATGGTTATTGATACCTTACGTCAGATAGTGATTCCATAGTCCCAGTAGTATATTTGGTCCTTAGACTTGAGACACCAATGATGTCCTATATGAGTACTCCACTCTTTGATACTAAACTTATAGGTTTGGAAAGTTCCAGATCTAGTACAGTCGGTTATTGGGAGTGGTAGCCAACCTTACAAGGGCTATTGAGTGTCAATAGAGGATCATCCGCTCTCGATATCATGAGAGGAATATCCCATGTATTCTTGCTCGAACAAATCCTTGGCCAAGGTTATTCGAATTGAGAGAGAAAGAGTTCTCTGGGAGAATCCGACTAGAGTAAGATTCGAGAAGAGATCGTATGGGCCTGACAGCACCATGCCCGGTATAGGATCTCTAGGATATTAGTTGGATGAGGGACTATAGATACATGGTAACTGAGGATAGATAGGTTCAAAGGATTAGATTCCCCTGTATCATTTAGGGACTACGGCATAGTGGCCTAGTACGTCCGCAGTCAATGAGTCGGGTGAATTATTATAGAGATAATAATTTACTGAGTCAGAAGGAGTTCTAACAAGTATCACTCATGGCCAGCTCGATATTAAGCCTAAAGGGTCACACACATATGGTAGGTGTTGCAACAAGTAGAGATTCGGATATGAGATATTCGTTGGAGCCCCTATCTTATTGGATATCCATTATGCCCCCGAATTATTGGATCCTCAGATGAGATCCAATAATTGCTAATAAGAGATTATTAGGTAGAGACCCACTAATCCAAGGGGCTTGGGTAATTGGATGGAGATCCAATACCCAACAGAATAAGATCCATTAGGGTTTACAGGGGACCTCTATAAATAGGAGAGAACCAAAGCTCCATAGGCTGGGGGTTCTTTTTTGTGGCCACCTTCTATTCTCCTCTCCCCAGAGAGGTGCATCATCATAGTCCCTACCGTGTGGATACCGCTAGAGAGGAGGATGCTTGACCTCCTTCATCTTTCTTACAGATCTACAGGGATTCATGGATATACAATCTCCCTAGGTACTTTCTTTTACACATGTAGTTTTCGTAGATTTATTTTTGACACACCGAACTTCGCATGACGACGGAACCTTTTGTGGAAATCTAAGGTTTTTGTTTTTTTGTTCTTTCGTTATATATGAGATGTCATCCCTTGTGGATTTCCCAACATTATAGATCCCAAATAGCTTCAAGAATTAAAGCCAAAATTTGAATCCCTAAGATTTCGGGATACTAGTGGTACCACCGCTCAAACTTCAGCTTGGGAGGCCGAGCCTTAGGCAGTTCCACTGCTAACCCTAGTGGTGCCATCACTTGATGTGGCTCCATGTCACTGTTTAAGACTTCCATCCTATCACGCCCCCCTGAATTTTAATCTCGTTTAGGAGATGTGACTTTGTCTTAAAATCCATAACATTAAGATTTTAATAGCAATACAAATCCAGGATCCATTCTAATAATTTGAGGATACTAAGAACCATTAAAATTAATATTTAAACCCTTAAATTCATAATTCATAAACCTGTACAGTTTCATAAATCATACTCCACTTCATTCATTGATTTATAATGTCCAAAACTAACTCAACTAAACAACATCCATATCATAAATTCACAAGTGTAAGAATCCATACAATTACCAAACCAACATTTACCATATATTCATATTATTATATAATTTAAACTTAACATTCCAAATCCTAACATAAGAGGTCCTTTAACTTTTACAAAACACATAAGTTCAGATTTATCGTCGACATTTCCTTAAACATAAAATATATTTATACAATAAAACATATCATCCATTAAAGCTCAAGTCAAAATCTTCTAGCATTCCTTTCCTCAACCCAATTTAAACGTTCTAGAGACTAATAAGCTAGCCTGAAAAAAAAAACGTTATAGCAATCGGAGTGAGCATAATAGAGCTCAACAAGTGACTAACATATCCATGGTAAAAAATAATAGTTTTAAAAAAAATATGATAATCAAAATACAAAGCAAGATACAAGAAAACATATTTATCATCTTATCGGATACTGAATCGAAAATACCCTCTTATTCAAACCTATTTGGTTCAATAACAAATGGAGTAAAGAGTAATTGGAATATATCAGAGGATGTAAATAGTATTTCGAAGTAAATCAAATGACATATAAGACATTATGGAGCATATCAATGGCATATGAAATGTTTCGGAGCAAATCAAAGCAAATGAAACATTTTGAAACATAACAATGACGTAGGAAATGTTTCAAAGCAAATCAAGAACAGATGAAACATTTCTGAACATATTAAATAGCATATGAAATGGTTTCAGAACATATTTCGAAGAATAACAATGGCATATGAGATATCTCAGAGCATATCAGAAGAACAAATCAGAAACATAAGCTCAAATGTCATATATGACGTTTATTCATTTTATTCTCATCCAAAGCGTACATATAAACACATAAGCAAGGCTTTGGATATCATATCAAAAACATAAAGGGTGCAGTGGAATCTCAAACAGAATCTCCCACATCTAGGAGCATCATACATCCACGTCTGGATGAAGCCAAAGGGGGTCGGCAGAACATCGCGGGCTCTAAGCATACACCCTTTACCATTTCTGGCAAAGGTTCAAATAATCCTATAAGACACTAGAGTATAAAAGGATAGTATGAACAATAACATTAGCACATATCGGAAGCATATGCGGAACAACGAAAATATGTGTGTGCCTTTACGAAACAAGATAATGCCAACATGAACATTACACAATAGATTTCAGGTATATATATAATTTTAGGATGAACAATACAAGAATTTCAAAGGATTAATATAAAGCTCAATTGAAGAAGAATTTAGCAGAAATCAAATTTCCAATAGGATCAAGCTTGAATAGGCAAATCTCAAAAAAATTTCAATTCTAGCAGAATTTGAGTGGTACATTTTCTGAATTGTTTGAGTAACTAATTGTGCTCCAATTTGCTCAAAATAGGTGTCATTGGAAAGCTGTATCAATCTATTTTTAGTTGAACTTAGATTTGTAAATTTTTGAGTTTGTAACAGGAAGTTACAACAAATAGAGTAAAGTAGGGTCAGAATTTATTATCTCTATTTTATAAAATTGGTAGAATTAATTTAAACAAATGTTTCAGTAGGCAAATATACCTCAAAATTTCCAAATCATATGTCAAAAGAAAGATATACGAATCTAGTTTCTAAAGAATCAATTTTGCATAATTCAGAATATTCACCAGAGAGTTATAAATAATTCAGTAACAAAAGATCAGAAGTTATAGTATCTATTTTACTGAATTTTGAAGGTCTATTCATTCATAAGTTTGGGCAGGCAAACTAACTCCGAATCTTCCAATTTTTATATTAAATGAAATCTCTGTAACATGTGAAAGAGGTTTTTTCCTAAATCAGAATTTGATACAAAAAGTTATGGCCACAAGAGTACTAAAAGATCAAAATCCAAAAAATTCTAGATTCAACATTTGATGTATAAATGGCATGAATATCTTACATGAAGCCACAATCTTCTAATTTTCTCAGAATCAAGATGAAAATAGGAATCAGAATTTATCTCTAGGATGGGGTTAGAACACTTACCTTACAAAAGTTTGATTCCCAACTATGGAGAGTTGATGTAAAACCTTGAGCGAAGACAAAAGTTCTTCTTCTCCTTCAATTCCTTCTCCTTCTCTTCTAAGTTCGCAGCAAGCTTCCCACCTCTTTGTTAAGTTTTCCTTAACTCCTCATCTATTTGCTTAAGTTTTGACTAATGCATGGATAGGTGGTAAGCATGCATGAGGAAAACATATGTGTCATCCACATAATTAACATAAGTGGCTCATTCTTAGGTTAGTTAATGCCACTTGTCCTCTCTTTTTTTTTTCTTTCTTTCTTTTTTTTTAAAAAACTGAATACCAATCTTTCATAAATCCTATCTAATTATTAATATTTACATTTTGGTCCCTAACACTAAACTTTCAATATAAAAATATTTAGGGCTAAATGATTATTAGAAAAAATCCTCATATTTACAAATAAGTCCTTATAAATTTTTTCAAAAATGAGGGATGTTACACATCCGATCTAAAATAGCCCTGATTCGAGCCTAGTTGGCCCCTAATTGATTTAACCTAATTACATTTAAAACTAACTCAATTAAACCTCTAATCTACTTCGATCTAGACAAATTATCATAAGCAAGAATCATATGTTGTCCAGCATATCATTAGTTCATTGGCGCTTTATCCGATCCTTCGATGCATCATCCTCACTTGTAGCCTATTGCCTAATCAGCAAGTTGACCTCTGCAACTTTGATCTTATTGGCACAATATCCACTCTACTTGGCCTGATGTCTGAACTCATTGTCCAAAGTCTTATGCCAATACGTCGAACGATACTCCAGCTCAACGTCCAATCTTCTGACATGTTTCACTCCAACCTAATGTCTGATTCCTCCTGCTTTAATCAATTTGTCTCTTCTTGATCGAAGCTAGTCCTGCATCACTCAAAACGTAGATTAGATCATAAACTCTATCAATTGGTTTCTTTATAAAAATCTAAGATTCAACAATCTCCCCCTTTTTTATGATGATAACCAATTGATGATAGAATTTAAACCAAACTCCCCCTATCAATATGTCATATTGATTGAACTTTTGAAATCAAAGTATTTTATACATAATCATCATGATTTCAAATCATCAACGTACATCATGCATGAAATTTTAAATTATAAATCATTATCATGCATGATCACTAAATCATCATTATTTCTCCCCCTTTATCATCAACAAAAAAGAGAAGTGCAACTATCTAAGCTTTCAAGCTAGTAATTTAGCAAGATTTACATCACTTTAGAACATACAAGCATAGCAAATTTTAAAGATGTGAAAGATTGTAAATTTTGCTTGTCTTAAGATAGCAACTCTTTTCTTCTCTTTACGATGTGCAAGCTAGCAACTTTTTATTTTTTTCTTAGCGATGTGCAAGCTAGCAATTTGCTTTTTTTTGCAACGTGTAAGCTAGTAATTTTTGCTTCCTTTTGTAAGGTACAAGTTATCACAAACTTAGCTGGGTTTGCTTAAGCCATACGGCACCATTGCATGTTGTCCGCAAAGGTTGGCCTCCCCGAAACCTCCTACGATCTCTCAGGACCTGCAAAAGAGAAGACGGGATAAAAAAAGTACTTCACATGAGATCTACAAGTAACCCTTTCAGCAAACACTTTATAGCCAACGCAAATTCCAACCATGGATATCACAAGCTCAGAACGGTTGCACAACAAAGGTATAAAATTGGTCCACTACAGACCAAGTCTGTTATAAGTATTCACATGACACATACTTTATGTACAAGCCTACACGGCCATCAAACTCACTCAAATGGGATTGTTAAGCCTTTGGTCAACCCTTTACATACTTGGCAACTCATGAACAACCCGAAAAGACATAGACATGCATAAGCATTACATTTGACAAGCCTTCTAAAATTTGTCCATGACATTATCCCCCACTTATTCCTTCGACATCCTTGTTGAAGCCTTTGCTGACGCTGCAACTCCTTTCCTTTGCTGGATCTCCAACCTTCTGCTCCTATTGCGATGCGCCCCTCGGCTCCCAACTACCTTCGTTGTTGTTGTTGTTGAGTTGTTGAACTTTAATCTGCCACACTACTTCAACTCGTCAATGACTTTGACTCTGGTGTGGGATCGGCAGAGTTGTGTTGATCCTTGTTGGTTCTTACAGATTTATCCGATGAAGGAAAACACCATCTTTGATATGCATTAGTCTTCAAATTTTTTTTATCCCTTGAACTGGATAGATGCTTGTTGGAGCTTTAATGAGCATCGCCTCGCAACCTTTAAAGTTTTCAGGTCCTTCCTCCATAAATTTTTCCATCGAATCTTCTTCTACTTAATTGTCTCGTCCAAGTAGGTTCACATCACTTTCACTTTCGATTGACATTCAATTGGGAAATGAAGCGGACAATCTACCCTCAGTAGTACTAACCACTATTGGTGAGGACTTGACAACTGTTGTCTTCCATTAGTCTCTTCGAAGGGTCTTCAAATCTGTGCAGAGCTCCTCTGCTGGATAACTAAGAGGGTTGGGGTACTTGGTTTCGCCCAGAGTTAAGAAGGCAAAGGTTACTTGTCTTCGCCCTCCTCGAGATTGTACTTCGTGCGTCGAGCTGGTTACTAGAATTCGCTTGCTCTTAGCTCACACTTCCGAAGCACTTGAAGTGTTTATAATCCTTGCACTGAGTCAGCTACTGTGATTCACCTTCTCAATGCCATTAAACTTCTGGAATGTAAGAAGTTATCACGCTAACTTGGAGTAAGTCTTCGATAGATTTGGTCATCTTTGGGATTGTACCGCCTTCTCCATCATTCCTGTCGCCTACTCCTCTAAGTAGCAAAGGTACAACACCATGTATTGCCTGCTTTATTCCTTGATCCTGCACTCTTATATTGACCCGAAGTCCTTCACTTACGGTAATCTCGATGAGAAGTCCATTGATACTAGTCTTATAAAGTTCTCTAGCCTCTGCCCTTCAGCCTTGTCATGGTACATAGAGTTTGCCAATGCATTCTCTCCTCCACGGCCCATATCACGATCAAGCGCCCTCCCTCTATAAGAGCAAGGGATCAATGACTCCACGGAAGCTCCACCTCTACGGTACCATGGCACTGCAATGCCCATGGCACTACTATCCATTATCTCGCATCTATATCCCTTCTTTACGATCGATAGATCCGCCTCTGTGATACTACTGCACTCCTCTGAGTCTACCTTCATTCTAACCGATAATTGATTTTAGGTAGCTGAATCCCTTTGGACTCATCATTGCTTCATCGCCCTTTTCCGACCACCTACTTCAATACCTCTATGTTCTCTGAGCAGTTCCTCTTGGTCGATGGAAAGACAGACTGCAACTCCCATGTATGGCCTCCACCATCATATTACAGGGCTTGCACCACTTTTGTTCTCCTTAGCTTCATTGGTCATAACGTTCGTTTACTCGGCCTTGTCCTCTGACTTGCGAACTCCCTTAAGCGAATGTGAGCTCTGAAGCAGTCCAACTCTTCAGCCGCTCTGATTATACCTTTGTATGATCCAGTCCCCCCCTATGGGACTCACTGGTACTTGCATTTGAACTTCTCCCTCGGTAGTGCACAGCTCCCATATGCTGATGCCTAAGGTTTTCATTCAATGCAACATTCGATGTACACACGAAAGACCCACTTCTGTGGTACCATGGCATTCCCTGCTTGAATCCATAGCCCTTCTTGCCGTCATGTCACTTATCGAAGTAGAGCTCCCAATCACACTCCCGATCGTACCTCCGTATGATCTTGTCCCTCACGGGACAATCTTATGTGTCGCATTGCCTTGAACTATTCCACCATGATCTGCTACACCATGTTACCTCCTGGTGACATCTCCTTGTATTCTGATCCTTGTAGTATAAACTCAAACTGCGATCTCTACATATGTGGCCTCCGCCAACACATTGCAAGGCCTTTGCCACCTTCGATTCTATTTGCTCCTTTGGTAATCGACCTTCATCCACCCGCTCTCGGGTCACACCCGGATGAAGCATAGTTCTAGGATAGTCTGTTACCTAGTAGCTCCTCTGAAGTCCCCTGACTTCACTAAAATTGGTGCACCATTGTCTAGATCCTCAGCCTTTGCCCCTACCAGCATAATCTCCACTGCGCACCACTTTTCTCATAGCAACTTAAATAGTAACACTATGGCATATTCTTCAAGAGTACCCACTTTTGTATCCTCTTGCCCAGTTCTAAGGCCTTTTAACACCAACTTCGCCTTTATAAGCTGTGTCACCTTAGTTCCTCCATCAAATACTTCACCGAGATAAGGTACATGTGCCTCAAAGTTCCCTTCATTTTTGACACCATGCAAGATGAGTCTGCTCCATCAAAATAAAAACCCATAGAACGACATGATCCTGCTCCTACCTCTACAAGAGTCCATGTCCTTGATCTTTGTCTAAGGAAAGCACTAAGCCTTCACTCCATGTTCCATCTTCTATGCCAACTCCCTTCATGCAGCTTGGGTACATTACCAAGTTACCCCCAAGTTGCTCTGCTTCTTGATTTGTATTGAGTTAATGGCGGCCCTTGCGCCCACCATTCCACGGGTCAGCCCTCTATTGAGTTTGATCTCCATATCGACTCCAAGTGTGCTTTCACTGTGTTACATTGGGTCGCTCCCCTACTTTATCTTGCTATGCGTCCACCAATGCATTACCTCTTGCGAGATCATACGACGACTCCTCGTCGCTTGCTCGGTCCGTTGAGCTTTGTCTTGAGGCACTCCTCAATATGTGCAATCTATTGTATATAATTCTTCCTCTGGAGAACCGAGACTTATCCCTCCTGGATATCTGTCCCGTTGGTGCAACTTTTCTCTTCATATCCTTCTCCCTAAAAGTTTTGGAGACCCCCATCCCCTTGGACTACTCCACCTTGCTGAACCAACTATGCATTGTTCCGCCTCTGTAAATGCACCTACTAGATTATGACTCTTCGCCAATACAATTCCCACTACACCCCTCTGAGTCTATCAACATGCTAAACCTGTTACATATTTCAGCCTCTTATGGACGTATCCTTCTCATGCTGAAGAGAAAATTTCATTGCTCCATGGTGCCGACATTCGATCGCCTTGGGATGGCCACGAGCAATCCGTCGTTCACATACAAGTCCTTGCATGGGTATCGAATTTCTTGAGTTTGTAATTCCCCTCTCCTCTGTGAGCTTTGCATAACTTTTTCGATCGCTGAACAACTCACTCCAGCTTACACGATCTCATCCTTTACCAAGCGCCCCGCTTGTCTCGAGTACCGTCAAGTTTGGTTGCCAACGTCGAGCCACTGCTCGAACTCAACCATCCTCACCTTTATGCACTACATAATTCTTCTTAGCTTATTTGTCCTCGTGATGCCTCTTGCGCAAAGGGTTAGCTCTTCCTCTGAATGTCATTCTTGAATGTCTGCTTCTCTGAGTGACTCATTCCCCTATAACTCCATGTCCGTTTCCCCTAAACGATCACACATACTGGCTGCCCTCATGCAGCCCTGCTAGGTCCCCCACGTTTCCATGCCAAGTGTTTCTATGTGTGCTTGTCCCGCTCTGATACCAATTGTCATAAACTTAGCTAGTTTTGCCTAAGCCGTGTGACACCATTGCATGTCGTCCACAAAGGTCAGCCTCTCTAAAACCTCCTACGATCCCTTAGGACCTGCAAAAGAGAAGATGGGACAAAGAAAGCGCTTCATACAGGATCCACAAGCAACCCTTTTAGTAAACACTTTATAGTCAATCCAAATTCTAACCATGGATATCATAAGCTCAAAACGGTTGCACAACAAAGGTATAAAATTGGTTCACTACAGACCGAGTCTGTTACAAGTGTTCACATGACACATACTTTATATACAAGCCTACACGGCCACCAAACTCACTTAAATAGGACTGTTAAGCCTTTGGCCAGCCCTTTATATACTTGGCAACTCATGAACAACCCGAAAAGATACGGACATGCATAAGCATTACATTTGATAAGCCTTCTCAAATTTGTCCATGACAAGTCTTTCTCCCCCTTGTCATTGTCAAAAAGAAGGTAAAAATATAATATTGTAATTCTTTTTTCTTTACATCAATTTTCAAATCATGACAATCAACAAAGATAAATTTTCATCAAGAGTGATCAATGGGGTATAGATATCATAAATACAAGAGAATGAATACAATAAAAATCATATTATAGAAGATATAATATCAAAGATCATGGAGGATTAAGTCATGAATACCAAAAGACATGATTTATTTTGACAAATCTCTTTTTTAATAACAAAAAAAACCTTAGGAGATCAAAGATCTTGATTTTTTAAAAAATCTCAAGTATTGAATATCGAGAAATCAAGATCATGATTTGGATAAAACTTATTCAAATTCAAATCGTCAAATCATCAAAATCATTTTTAAGAGATCCAAAATGACAAATAGATTTATTAATCTCTTATTCAAAAATAAATAAGATAGAGATAGAAAATGCATTCCCTTTTTATGTGTTTTAATTTTTATGATTTATTTCATACAAGCATGCTTTTATCTTTTTTTATCAAATAAAAACATCTATCAACGTTTAAAACTAAAAAGCAATTCTCATTAAAAAAAAAGAAATCATCAAGATGAATAGTATAACACATTAAAACAATAACATATCTACAAACAAAAGGTTTGATTTATCATTTTAATTCCAATGATAATATATTGTCCTTCTAATGCGAATCTAACTTTTCATACTTAGTGCAAAGAATTAACAAGCAAATATCATGCTTAATTTTTTATTTTTCAAAATCACTAGAAAGAAAAGCATGATATATATATTTTTTGTATTTTATATTTCCTACTAACTAATTTAAAATCATCAAATCATGAATAGTACTAAGTAATTTCATGGTAAGGTAAAAGGGTTTTGGTTGAGATGCTTACCTTGTTGTCAAAAGCCGTTAAAGCGTAGTTCGTCACTTCGTCTTCGGATGCACCCGATTCATTCTTGAGTGCTTTCTTCTTCTTTGGTGGCTTCTTCTTTTTAAGTTCATTTTTGAGTTTATTATTATTCTTTAATTCTAATTTTATGAACTTTTTAAATTTTATAGTGAGGAGTTCAAGTTCATCATCATCATTATCATCATCATCACTTGAGTTATCACTCAAATAGTATACTATTGTTCGAAATCCCAAATCCTTCTTGTTCTTTGGAAGGTGGTTCTCATGTTCATCTTGTGTCATACATATCATCCCATAGGTCTTTAAAGACCTGATAAGTTCTTCAATAGGAAAATTATTCATATCCTTTATTTCTTGTATAGTCATCACTTTCGGATCTCAACTCTTTGGAAGGGATCTTAAAATCTTGTTTATAAGTTCAAAATTAGAAAAACATTTACCAAGACTTTTTAAACTATTGACGACATCTATAAATCGAGTATACATATCTCTAATAGTTTCGCTTGGTTTCATACAAAACAATTCAAAATCATACATCAAAAGATTAATTTTAAAATCTTTAACTCTACTAGTGCCTTTATATATGATTTCAAGTGTGTACCAAATGTCATGCGTAGTTTCATAAATAGAAATCTGATTAAATTCGTCCTTATCCAAAGCACGAAACAAAGCATTGATAACTTTTGTATTCAAAGAAAAAATCTTATTTTCTAAATCATTCCATTCATTTATTAATTTGAAAGACTTTTAAAAACTATATTCCATAAATCAAATCCAAAGAAAGCAAAAAAACTCTCATTCGATTTTTCCAATATATGTAATCCGTCACATTGAACATAGAAGGACGAATGATAGAGTGACCCTCTTGGAAGCCAAAAAGAGCCATTTCTCTTGGGTGTTAAACCAAATAAGAAATAAATGTGGCTTTGATACTAACTGTTAGGATCATAGTCAGTACTAAGAGGGGGGGTTGAATTAGTGCTACGATAAAATGATTCATTGATTCGAAAAACTCGTTCGATAAAAACTTTCGATGATTAAGTCCGTATCGGAAATGCTATAAACTTAAAGATGTTTGTGAGAGTAGTGAGCAAGTAAAATGATTTGCAATAAAGGTAAATAGCAAAGAAAGGCAGGAAATTGATTTATAGTGGTTCGGTCATTCGACCTACGTCCACTCCTAATTCCTCTTCCGTCGAGGCCATCGGCTTTCACTAACGATCTTCCTTCAATGGGCGAAGACCAACCACCCTCTTACAACTCTTTCTTTTACAAGTGTTCCCTCACATACCTCTCTTAGGACTAACTTTAAGTTCTAGGAGGAGGGGCTTCTACACTTAGAATCATAGTTTTTGCTTTCTTTTCTTTCTCAATTCTTACTATGCGAAGCAAGAATAGTTAGGGTATTTATAGACCCCAAATAGCTTTAAGAATTGGAGCCAAAATTCAAATCATTGATATTTCAAGGTACTGGTGGTAGCACCACTTGTAACACTAACACTGGGTAATACCATCACCCAGTCTGACGGTACCACTGCCTGATAGTCTAGGAGACTATGTCTGAGCGGTACCACCACCTAATCTTTAACCTAAGAGGCCAAGCCTTAGGTAGTTCCATCATCAACCCTAGCGATGCCACTGCTTGATGGGTCTCCAAGTCACTGTTTGGGCCTTCCATTTTGCCCAAAATAGCTCTGATTCGGGCCTAGTTGACCCCTACTTGAGTTAGCCTAATTACATTTAAAACTAACTCAATTAGACCTCTAGCCTACTTTGATCCAAACAAATTATTACAAGCATGAATCATATATTGTCCGGCATGTGATTGGTTTATTGGCGCTTCATCTAATCCTTTAGCGCATCATCCTCTCTTGTGGCTTATTGCTCAATCGACAAGTTGACCTTCATAACTCCGATCTCCTTAATGCAATATCCATTCTTCTTGACCTGATGCCCGAACTCATTATCCGAAGCCTTATACCAATATGTTAATCGATCCTCCGATTTGACGTCCAATCTTCTGACATGTTCCACTCTGACCCAATGTCCGATTCCTCTTGCTTTAATCAATTTGCCTCTTCTTGATCAAAGCTAGCTCTACATCCCTCAAAATGTAGATTAGATCATAAACTCTATCAATTGGTTTCATCATCAAAATTTGAGATTCAACAACGTCCACTAACGATCTTCTTCCAATGAGTGGAGACCATGATAGAACCCTAGAGGAATTCTTTGGAGATTGATCTTTGAGGGGGATCAACCCTTGGAATGCTATAGGGGTTTCACCCTCCAAGTAGCCTGGCGGCTACAATTGTAGATTGATCTTTCTTATTCCAAAGAGGTGGAGGCTATAAGCTTATATAGAGCTCCAAACCCTAGCCCTAGGGGCTGTTTCCTAAGTGAACTACCCAATTTACCCTCAACCTTAGCGGGCCGACCCAGTAACAAGGGGGGTGGCGACTAAGAAGCCCAAAGACCCAATATAAACCCTAGCCTCTCTTCTTTATAGGATAGAGGTGGCTAGGTGGGGTTTATTACACTCTCAAAGGGTTTTTATTATATGCTACATGGTTGAGTAGGACCCAACCCTGCTAGGGTCCTATCAAGCCCGTCCTCTTCGAATCAGCCTTATCCTCAAGGCTGGGGTTCCATGAACTCAGGGAACCAGGTCTTCAACTCCTCATATGATTCCCATGTGACATCTTCGAGTGGTAAATTAGTCTAATGTACTAGTACTTCAGTAGAGGGACGTCGACGATGCATCACGACTCTGCGATCGAGGATGGCTTGTGGTTGGGCTTGAATATTTTCATCATCAGTGGTGTTGGGCAGTTGGATCTAGTGTGTCTCGTATTTTCCCAACTTGGGCTTCAAGCATGACACATGGAAGATAGGGTGAATTTTGACATCTTCAGGTAATTTAAGTCTGTATGCCACAACTCCAATACGCTCTATGATCTGATAGAGCCCATAAAAACGTGGAGATAGCTTCATGGAGGCTCGTGTGCTGATGGATAGTTGTTTGTATGGCTGTAGGCGAAGATAAACCCAATCTCCTACAAAAAAATTCTCTTTCGCTTCTTCGTGTGTCAGCTTGTTGCTTCATTCTAGCTTGAGCGGTAGAGAGATTATCCTTTAACAGCTGTAGGAGTTTGTCCCTGTTAATTAAATCTTGGTCAACCTGATCTACCTTAGCCGAGCCAATTATATACTTTGGAATCACAGGAGCCGGTCGACCATATAATGCTTTATATGGGGTACATTTTGTAGATAAATGATATGTAGTATTGTACCACCATTCGGCCCAAGGGGGCCATTTCGTCCATTCCTTTGATCGATTACTGGTAAAACACCGAAGGTATGTCTCTAAACACCTATTCACCACTTCTATTTGGCCGTCAGTTTGTGAATGATATGCAGTGCTCATCTTAAGTTTGATACCCTGCAACTAAAATAACTCGGTCCAAAATTTACTAGTGAAGACCCTATCACGATCACTTACAATGGACCTTGGCATCCCATGTAGTTTAATAATATTTTCTATGAAAATCTGAGCAATACTAACAGCAGTATAGAGATTTCGCACAGCACAAAAATGAGCATATTTCGTAAGTCGATCAACCACCACAAGGATTGTACTTTTACCTTTGGAAGGTGGTAGCCCTTCGATGAAGTCCATGGAGATGTCAGTCCACACCGAGTCAGGTATGGGTAGTGGTTGTAGTTTCCCTGGACTCGCCACTGTTTCACCTTTTTGCTGTTGACATACATCACATTGTGCTACGTATTCAGAAATAATTTTTTTCATCCCTTTCCAATAAAAGTTTTGCTTCACTCTTTTATAGGTTCTTAGAAATCCGGAGTGCCCTGCTGAAGGTGTGGAGTGCATTTCGTGCAGAATGACTTTGATGCAAGGGGAGTTTGGTATAAGCACAATACGACCTTTATAGCGTAGATCCCTCGAATCCCAAGTATAGTGAGCTATTGCGCTTGGATCCTCCTCTAATTTTTTTATAATGTTGCTGGTTTCTAGATCCTTCTTCCATTCTTCCCTAATGCCCTCGAGGAAGCCAATGGTAGGAAGAGAGATAGCCAAAAATTTAGCTTGTTGAGGGAGCCGTGAGAGTGTATCTGCAATAATGTTTTCTTTCCCCTTTTTGTAAATAATTTCATAATCAAATCCGAGAAGTTTGGTTACCCAATTTTGCTACTCCGAGGATGATATCTTCTGCTCCAAAAAGTACTTAAGGCTTCTATGGTTGGTTTTAATCTGAAATCGTCGGCCAATCAGGTAGGGTCTCCACTTTGTTACTGCATGCACAATGGCGAGCATCTCCTTATCATAGATAGACTTTTTTTGATGAGAGAGAGACAATGCCTTACTAGTGTATGTGAGTGGTCGACCATCTTGCATGAGAACGGCTCCAATTCCAACTCCCGATGCATCGACCTCAATGATGAAGGGTCGGCTGAAATCTGGTAGCGGTAGTATCGATGTCATCGTCATGGCTGCCTTAAGTCTGTCGAAGGCAGCATAGGCTTTGTTCAACCATAGGAAGGCATCTTTTTTTAGTAGAGAAGTGAGGGGGGCACTAATCTTCCCATAGTCCTTCACGAATTTTCGGTAGTAGCCTGTTAGTCCAAGGAACCCATGCAGCAATTTTAAATTTGTAGGTTTCGGCCAGCCTTGCATTGCTTTGATTTTTGTTGGGTCTACGGCCACTCCTTCTTCTGATATTATATACCCAAGGTACTCTACTTTTTGCTGGAGAAAGCTACACTTTGATAGCTTAACAAAAAGAATATTCTCCCGAAGGATCGTCAAAACAATTCGCAAGTGCTGAAAGTGAGTCTCAAGAGAAGGGTTGTAAATGAGAATATCATCAAAAAATACCAACACAAATTTACGAAGAAAGCTCTAAAAAATATCGTTCATGAGGCTTTGGAAGGTTGAAGGAGCATTAGTGAATCCAAAGGGCATTACCAAGAATTCATAATGGCCGTTATGAGTGCGGAAAGCATTTTATGGGATGTCGCCTTCACATACCCGAATTTGGTGGTAACCGGATCGAAGGTCCAACTTCGTAAAGACTCAAGCTCCTTTTAATTCATCAAGAAGTTCATCCACCACTGGTATTGGGTACTTATCCTTGACGGTGATGTCATTTAGAGCTCGGTAGTCGATGCACATCCGCCAATTTCCGTTTTTCTTGCGCACAAGTAGCACTAGTGAGGAGTAGGGGCAGCAGCTTGGCCGAATCACCCCTGTTTCGAGCATTTCCTTCACGATCTTCTCAATTTCATCTTTCTGGAGGTGAGGATAGTGGTAAGACCAAGTGTTTGCTGGTGGTTTTCCCGAAAGGATTGGAATTCGGTGGTCATATTGCCGAGTAGGAGGAAGACCACGCGGTTCAGCAAAAACATCATCAAATTCAATAAGCAGTTGGGTGATATTTTGATCTTTAATTTCTATTTTCTCCCCCTCGGGTTGCTGTTGGAGATACATAAGAAATCCACCATTTATCTTGTGTAAAACTTTCTCCATTCGTTGGGTTGAAACGATGGTTACGTTGCTTTCGCGCTTCCCGTGTAGGGTGACCTGTTTGCCTTTGCAATAGAATTTCATAATCAATTTGGAAAAGTTCCAAGAGACATCACCTAGTGTCATCAGCCATTCTATGTCCAGCACAGCCTCATAATCATCAATTGGTAGGAAGAAGAAGTCGGCAACAATTTCTTGGTCCTGTAGTAATAGTTTCACCTACGGGCATCTTTGGTCGCATTTTAGGATTCGACCATCGGCGACCTTTACGTCAAACATGCTACAACCTTCGATGTGGAGCGCCATTCGAGCAGCAACCTTACTATTTAGAAAGTTATTAGTGCTGCCTGTATCGATGAGAACAGTGATCGGTTGTTGTTTGAGCAGGCCTCCAACTTTCATCGTTTGCGGATTTGAGTAGCCGGCTAGCGCATGTACTATAAAGTCGGTTGATTGTGGCTCTTCTTCCACATCTTCATCCTCATGTTCAAGACTCTCTTCTGCCTGTTCACTGATCTCTTCTTCCACTGGTTCAATCACAAGAAGTCTCCCCTTTTTGCAGCGATGCTCGCGGCTCCACGGCTCGTCACAATGCCAATATGACCCCTTGGCAGATCAGTCTCGAAGCTCTTCTCTTGTCAACCTTTTTGGTGCAGGAGCTCGGGTGATAGTAGGGGGGCTCAGGGCTTCGATATTGCTGGTCGGGGAGTGACCCTAGTCCTCCGGGCTTCATGGTTCAATCGCTCCTCCTGAAGTCATGCGAAAGAGATGGCAGCCATAAGCGTGTACGGTTGTCGTGCTTTAACTTCTCCCCGGATCTCCAGCTTCAAGCCCTCAATAAATGTCCCCAATAACTATTTTTCAAACCAATCATGAGTTTGATTAGATAACCTTTCAAACCTGGTTTGATACTCCTGGATGGTGGAGGTTTGTCAGATCTTTACTAGTTGTCCATCGATGTTCTCGTAATCGGTTAGTCCGAAACGGATCAGCAGTCTTTCTTTAAATTGTTGCCATGAGATGACTCCATGAGTGTGTTCAAACCAATCAAACCATTGTATGGCATCCCCTTCAAGATGTATAGCTGCAATTTCTACCATAGATTCATCTGCAGTTTTGTGGTACCGAAAATATCGCTCCGCACACGAGATCCAACCATTCGGGTCTCCTTCTTCCCATCTAGGGAAGTCCATCCTCATGCGTGGATAGTGGGGATCGGTCATAGAGCCTCCCCTCTCTTGGAGGTCATATCTTCGATTAGAGCTCTCTCCTTGATGTGATTTCTTTGGGCTCGATGGTCGACCCAAACTAAGTTCAGCAAAGAGAGTCCGAATCTTCTCCACTATTTGTGTCTCGATGGCTTCGAATTTAGCATCAATTGCCTCCTCGGATGCCATAGCATATGTCTCCAAATATGTAATATTAAGATCTCTTTTTTGCTATCGGGTTAAAGGCATGTATTGGTTGAGAGAAGTGGTGGTTGAAAGGGTTGGTGGATTGGTGAATGTAGGCTGCAGTTTAGGCTTATTTTGTGGCGGTTTTGGGTGCAGTTTGGGGCTGCGGTTTGATGGAGTTTTTGAGCTGTGATGATAGTGGATGAAGGTTAGGGAAGAGGGTTTTAGATCTGTGGTAGATTACAACAAAGATTTTACAAAAATCAGTGGCAATTGCTGCCTATATGCATTGTCTCGTAAGAGCAGAATTGTCGTCGAAGAAATAGCGGTTTCTCGACGAAATTTCTAGCAAAAACTCAGGGGTTTAAGGAGGGGGTTTGACAGTAGAATCTTAGTTTAGATAGCAACAAGGATAACAAATTGGATCAAGAAATTTCGGCAGCAAAGTAGTAAAGAAATCGGTGCAAGTTGCGATAGCAGAATTCTTGTCAAAAAATTTCAACAGTTTGCGACGAGAGATTGCAGCAACACACGAATTTTTTTTTTGATGAATTCCATAATAGATCAATCATGGATGAGAGCCAAGATTATCTATGAGGTGCACAAAAAATTTCATTCAAAAAGGATAACAATTAGATCAGTTAAAGGTAGCAACACGTGGCTGAAATTTTCTGCAGCGATCCTTCATTAGCAAAGATGGTAATGTTTGCGACGCAAGGAATTCGCAGGCAAGGGATTGATAGAAAAACTTCTTTTTGATATTTTAGATGAAAAATTGTAGCAGCAAAAGGTATTGGTGGTAGAAAAATACCAGATCTCTGATGCAATTGGAGGTGGCGACTGTAGATTGAATTGATCTACGTCAAGAGATGACGGTGGAGATGACGACGTCAAGAGCAATTGTGGGAATTGCTTGGCTGATGGTGGGCGACAAGGATGGCAACAAAAGTAGCAAGATCGCTGCTCTGATACCAGATGATAGAACCCTAGAGGAATTCTATAGAGATTGATCTTTGAGGGGGATCAACCCTTGGAACGCTATAGGGGTTCCACCCTCCAAGTAGCCTGGTAGCGACAATTGTAGATTGATCTTTCTTATTCCAAAGAGGTGGAGGCTACAAGCTTATATAGAGCTCCAAACCCTAGTCCTAGGGGCTGCTTCCTAAGTAAACTACCCAATTTGCCCTCAACCTTAGTGGGCCGGCCCAGTAACAAGGGGGGCAGCGGCTAAGAAGCCCAAAAACCCAAATATAAACCTTAGCCTCTCTTCTTTATAGGATAGAGGTGGCTAGGTGGGATTTATTATACTCTCACAGGGTTTTTATTAGATGCTACATGGTTGAGTAGGACCCAACCCTGCTAGGGTCCTATCAGACCAACTACCCTCTTACAACCTTTTTTTCTTTTTTACAGGTCAAAGAGACAACCTTTATAGTTTACTCACCCTTCTCTCAAATTAAATTCAAAACTTAGAGCTAGAGAAAGGGGATTCTAAAGGAATTACAATAGCATTTCACACTAATATTTGTTCAAGATTATTATGCTACTGAGCAAGGATTAGAGGGGTATTTATAAACCTTAAATGGCTTTAAAAATAGAGCCAAAAAATGTCTCATCTTGGGTTCTCGGTGTACTGGCGATACCAGGTGGTACTGTTGAATCTCGGATTTTGATGATGAAACTAATTGAGTGTGTTTTGTTGTCTAACTACGTTTTGAGTTACGCAGGTCTACTATCGATCAAGATTAGACAGTTGACGCTGAAGGAATTGATGTTGCGCCGGAGGTGATCACGTCAGGATATTGGATGTCGAGCCGGAGGTTCGATCGACTATCGGCAGGAGGCTTCGTACGTCAGGCATCGGACCAAGAAGTGCGGAGTTGTGCCATGGATATCGGGGTTGCGGAGGTCAACCGCCGATTGGGCAACAAGCCGCTAGAGAGGGTGATGTGCCGAAGGATTGGACGGCGCCGACCAATGATGTCTTGGGAAATCGAATGTCAATTCGCGTTGTAATAACTGTCTAGATCGAAGTAGAGTGTTTATTGTTTGTGTGCAGGAGTAACTACGATAAGGATGAAGACGTAAAGCGAAACAAAGGGTCGAAGTCAAGTGCGATGCATCGTTGGGAGTTCGAGAGTTTGACGGAAGTCCGAAGATTCATTGGGAGTGCTGTCGGAACTGGCCGAGAATGAGTAGGGAGCTTGCCGAAGGGTTTTCGGAAGTTTGCCGGGAGGTTCGTCGGAAGTTCGCGGAGCTTACCAAGAAAGATCGGAGCTTGCCAAAGAAGCTCGGGGGAACTCGCCAAGATCATCGTGGAGTCCGAGAGCTTGCCGAGAGTCCGCAGGATGGTTTCCGAGGGATCGTCGGAAGACCGCCGGAAGTTCATCGGAAGCTCGACGGAAGAAGAATTGACTTGCGGGCTTTGTAATAGCTTAGGAATGTCTTTAATTTCGTAGTTAGCACATTAATTTGGGTTAGGATTAGGGGTTAATCCTTTAACCTGAAGTAGGGGCCATTGGGCCTTAGTTTGGGCCAAAGTTTTTGACCCAAACAGCACCAACGCATGCTACGTGCATGCTACTGTAGCATGGCATGTAGGCGCCAGATCAGATCTGATCGTCGTAGCCAGAAGCTCTTATCAGCAGAAAGCGGTAGTATCGCCTTTGCTGGGTGTAGCACCGCACCGCCCGACTATGTGAGCCGGTAGTACCGCTGGTGGGGTGGTAGCACCGCTGGTGCGTGGAAAGCCAGCGAGTACCGCTGGGTGTGTCGATCTGCCAAGGAGCGACAACAAAAAAACTCAAAAGATTCAAATTTTTGCTCCAAGTTTGGGCTCCAAATTTGAATCACTTTGAGGCTTATAAATACCCCTTCCTTTTCAAATTTGAAAAATATAACCCTTTTGAGAGTTAGAATCTTGGTTTTGAACTTTTGAAAAGTCTTGAAAAGTCTTGTTCTTGCTAAGTGTTCACCTCCTTTTCTTGAGAAATCTTGTAAGAGTGTGAACCACTTGTAAAGGGTTGTAAGAGGGGTATTTGATCCTTCCCCTTCAAAGGATTTGATAGTGGAAGAAGGGAGCCTCATCGGAGAAGGCTTCGGAAGTGGATGTAGGACACTTTGACCGAACCACTATACATCACTGCGTCTTGATTGTGTGAGTGTTTAAATTTCTGTTTTACTTTGTTGCAAGCCTTTACTTTACTTGCTCCACTTCCTTTTTATCTTTGTACGCATGCTTTAAAGTTAGAACACAAAAATCGGTTTCAAACGAAACATTGCTTTCATCGTACGAAGTTTCCGAAGCTTGTTTTAAATCGCTGAAAAATCTATCGTTTTATCCGTTGCACTAATTCACCCCCCCTCTTAGTGCCGCTCGATCCCAAACAATTGGTACTACCACCTGACACCTCTGCACTAGCGATACCACCACTTAGTTTCGACGATACTACCTCTTGGCAAAGTCTTGAAGATTGAGCTCTGGTGATACCACCGCCAAACTAGGTAGTACCACCACTTAGTCTGGGTGGTACCACCACCCAAATTCAGCTTGGAAGGCCGAGCCTCAAGCGGTTCCACTACTAACCCTGGTGGTACCATCGCTTGATGTGGCTTTAGGTCATTAATTAAGCTATCAATCTGGCCCAAACCAGCCCTAATTCAAGCCCAATTGGCTCCTAATTGAGTTTGTAGGATTACATCCTAAATCTAACTTAAATTAAGTCCTAACTATGATAATTAAGGCTAAAACCAAGCAATCTCAATTGTCTAGTATGTCAATTGTTCTTTTGGTGAATTCCCGATGAACTTTCGGTGAACTTCCGACAAGCTTCCGGTGAACTCCCAATAAACTTTCAGCCAACTCCTTGCAAGCTTTTAGCAAACTCTCGATGAATACTCGGCAAACTCCTGATGAACTCTCGACGAACTCCCGACGAGCTCTCGGCAAACTCTTGATCTTTCTCCGGCCCAACATCTAATTTTTCTACTTTATGCCTTTTTATAATTATAGTTAATCCTACATCACTTTTCTTAACATATGGATTAAATCAATAATTCATCAATTGATTTCATCATCAAAATCCAAGATTCAACACTCCTCTCTAGCAGTGATCCACCTGACAAATGCAATAGTGACGCACCTCCTCGTGTAGTGCATTCTCTCCTCGTAATTGCACACCACCACATAGTAGCAAACAAGGAGGGATCGGTCTCTCGTGATGTCCTCTTGCACCAGAGAGGAGGTTAATAATTGAAGGAAGAAGGAGAAGGAGATAAGGAGGGTAGCAGTTATAGGGGTCCACCCTCTAGCTTATGAAGCCTCAACTCCTATTTATAGAGGGCTTTTGTTGCTAACCATAATGGATTTGCCTTAATGGGTATCCATCCAATAACTACTAGCTTAATGGATATTGGATTAGCATCCAATAACCAATCTAAACTCTATTGGGTCTCACCCAATGGATCCATTAAAATAGGGACTTATTGGATATCCAATATCTAATCCTCTATTCATCGCGTTGTCCATCATACATGTATGACCCTCTAGGCCCAATACTGAACTGGTCGTGAGTTGCACCTATCAGAACTCCTTCTAACACAGTGAATTATTATTTTCATAATAATTCACTCAACTTATCGACTATATAATCCATTGGACTTGTCTACCTTCAGTTATCGTGTATCTATAGTCTCTTATCCATTTAATATTCTAGAGATCATATACCGAGCATGGTGCTATTAGGCCCATATGGAATCCATCTGAATCTCACTCTTACTAGATTCTCCTAGAGAACTCTCTCAATCTGACTTTCACTCTTATTAAATTCTCTCAATCCGATTGACCTTGGCCAGGGATTTGCCTGGATAAGAACACACGAGATATTCTTTTCATGATACCGAGAGTAGATGATATTCTATTAACACCTAATTATCTTTATAATGTTAATTGTCATTCCCAATGACTATCTGTACTAGATCTGAAACTTTCAGACCTATAAGTTTGATATCAAAGAATGGAGTATTTAAACAAGACATCCTTAGTGTCTCAAGTTTAAAGAGCAGATACATAACTAGGACTATAGAATCGCTCTTTGACAATGAGATATCATTAACCATCTAGCATTCTGTGGGCGAATCATTCAGTGAACTCATTTTCTAATGAGCACCTATACTATATCCTTAGTGTCTTTATACAAACAGCTATAAGACCAACTACCTCCATCATATGGATGGGTATATGACATAGCGATTTGTCTAGTTATCTCGATGTTTCTCTCAAGTAACTTATGACCAAAAATATTTAGGATATGTTTTTAAATGTGAATTGGTCTCATTATCATGATCTCATCATGATCCAATTCTCATTGCACAGATCCAAGGACATCACAATATATATTCATCACATAATATAAAGTGAGAAAATGATATTATTAATATTAACTAAAAGAGATTATATAGCGTATTATATATGTCATCACTTATATGATTGGCTTACAGGGCACTTGCAACTAGTAAGGATAAATCAAATTATCATTGATTTGATGATAAGACTAAAGGTTTATATAAAGTTGACACCCAATCTTTGGTGAAACCTTTTAGTTATCAGAGTGCTTTGTATCTAGTATTGAATCCATCTAGTTTCTAGGATTAGATAATATAAAGGTCCATGTGATATTATGGAGTAAGGTAGCATATTCCTTACACATGATTTTATGCTAATGAGGGGACTTCGGATCTTGGTTGATACTTTTAGGTTTTGTAGGCTCGGATAGAGAGTTTGTGGTAGTGCAGAGATTTGATATGACATGTTTTGAAGATATTATTTTTTTAGTGTATCATCATATGATGTCTAAGTTCGATAGAAATGAATAAGTTGTATTGATAGTATGAGAGCTAGTAATGAGTTAGTGATATGTACTTGATTAAGTTGATGCACCATGATATTACTTGTCCAAGGAAGAGAGAGTAGTGCTCGAGTCTCACACACAATGAATTATAATTAGCATACCAATAGAATCACATATAATATGTATATGTTACCCTCACTAAGTGATATGATTCATGATATTTATGCTTTATCAATATGATAAATGACATACTCATGTTTTCAACTTTTAAAGTAAACGTGGATGTTCTTTCAAAAATATGATACTTAGTATTTAACAAAATATTAGATGAATATACAAAAGAATCAATATTTACTTTAAGCATATTTTATAGCAAAAAGACATGATCCTTCAGTGTAATAAGCCTAAGTGTGCTAGAAGATTAAAATATAATGTTAAGTTATGATAATAAACATGTATATAATAATTAGAAGTGATGGTTAAATTATTATCAACCTTAAGTTAATCTCAAGGTTTGAATGAGTTTAACTATGATTAAAATAAGAAAGCTTGAGTTTTAAACATCAAATATATGGGGAACAATTAGTTCCTTAGGCATGGATGGAGTAATAAAAAATTATATGAAAAAGCAAATCAAAGATGAGTCATATTAAGAATATTAGGATACATAAATGAGATTAAAAGATGAGTTTAGACCAAAAATATCATCTTTATTAAACCAAATTAGACTTAATTGAAGTTGCTACAATATTAAAATTATATTATTAAAAGAAAAAAATGAAATAAGGGCAAATAGAATTGAACCCTAAACCTCAAGGAAACATTTAAAGCACCTATACTCTATTTTTAGCCTAATCCTCTTTACCCATATAATAACCCATAACCCTTTCTCTCATTATTCAATTATTCTCTTATTTTTTGCATTGTCTTCATGAGATTTTAGTTTTATAAATTATAAATTAATATTTTCAACTACTTTTGAGTAAACTATGCTTTGAATTAATTTTTAATTTTTTAATATATTTTGTATAAATCTCTTATTGTTCTAAAACCTCTAGTATAACTTTAAACCAATGTTAGTATATAGAGCTATGAGTATGTCAATCTAAAGTACTTAGAATCATCTATTTTTCAAAAAGAAATTATATTTGAGCTAATTGATATTAATTAGTTCATTTGATTATAGAGTGAATTATTAAAAAAATTGATAGTGGAATTTTGATGAATTTTTAGGTTGAGTATAACCTATTTTATAACTGATTTTATCAAAAAATTTCTATGAATTATTACTATGAATTAGTATAAATCAATAATTCAAGATGTAGGATTCTTAATTAAGATATCTCATGATCCTGTACTCCCAATTTGATAGGTGTACTATTGTGTAGCACACTTAACCATTAAAGAATGTGATCTTTAATTAACATCTATATTTTTGAGTTAAATCATATAATTATAAGTTTAATTTATTATAATATTAAGTCATATAAATTATTGTATTCATAAAATATTTTAGAAAGCTAGTTTTTGAATAATATGATTATCATGAGCTAGGCATAAGTTGAAAGTTTATATATATATATATATATATATATATATATATATATATATATATATATATATATATATATATTACATAAGCATAAAAAATATATAAATTATAATAAAAATATATTGTATACATGTATGCATGATGGCATGCAGTGTAGAAACACATTTTTATGACCTATGGTGTATAAGTGCATAGATTTTCTATGATGTGTGGTGTAGGTATGTATTTTCTATAACCTGGGGTGTATGAGTGCATAAATTTTCTATGACATATGGTGTCGGTGTGCACAAATATATTACGACATGTAATGTACATATATGTTATGACATGCAATGTAGTAGTGCATATATATATATATATATATATATATATATATATATATATATATATATATATATATATATTATGACGTATAATGTATGAGTACATATATATACTATGATGTGTGGTATAAGAGTGCATGTATAAGTTATGATATGGGGTGTAAAAGCCTATGAATATGCTATGATTCCTACAAGTGCTTATAAGCATTTTGAGTTATTTTGATCTAAGATTTTATCTCTTTATTATAAATATTATACTGTAGGGTTATACTTATTAAAGAAGTCATAGAATGAGGTATTTACTATTAAATTTCTTATGCCTAGATTTTAAAATGTTATATATATAATATGATACATGCTCATCTAAATAAAACTATAAAGGCTTATACTTACTAAATGATTACTCACTATATATCATATTTTGTAAGGATTCATAAAAATTTATACATATGGATGATGACCTAGGAGTATTTTTATGTGTATAAATTTTGGATATGTTATATATGTATATTTTCTTTTGGTTAAAAATTATAATTATGTATAGGTGTTAAAATCACTGTGTATAGAGAAATCATATCGATTTATTTAGTAAATTAACATATTTTACTTTTAATATTGTCAACATTTTTGCTACACTCCTATTGATGGTAGTAAAAAAATTGAAAAGTAATATCCTCCTTTAGTTATGTACATAAGATATAAGTGGGACTAAGAGTAGAGTGTTACAAATTATGATATTCGAGCTTATGTAATGAGTCCTATAGGCTATCTATATCTAAAAGAAGCATAAAACACATTACACAACCATCATATAAATTTTAATAAATTGCATTGATTTTTTTATTATTATCATATAAATTTTAATAAATTGCATTGATTTTTTTATTATTATATGATGCTTTTATATTTGACAACTAAGGTGTAAACAACTTGAGATTAATTAGGAAGATATCATGAGAACCAAAAAGCAAACTAGTAGCTTTTGTAATATTTGGGAGGAGACTCCCGATGGTAAGGAGGCATCCGTACAAGGAAATCAAAGAGATGTGACACTTAATAGGCTAATAGAATTGGTGAAGAGACAATCTAAACAATTTGAGCAGTTATTAGTCCAAGGACAGGAGGCGACATTGGTAGCACCAGAAGGACATGATGTTTTAGAATTAGCAAGTGAAAGATTTAGAAAGAATAATCCACTAATCTTTAAAAGTGATATAGATCCATTAATAGTCGAGGAGTAGATAAGAAATATTAAGGAATCTTCTTGTATGCAAGAATTTCAAATGAAGATAAAGTTATTTGTGTAATTTGTATGCTACTAAAAGATGTTCGTCAGTAATGAGATACATAAATGAGATTATAAATATTGAACAAATGATCAAGGAGATATTCAAAGAGATATTTTACTAAAAATATTTCGGTATAGCTCACTAATCAACTAAAATGGTAGAATTTATTAACCTCAAACAAGAGGGCCAATCAATGATGGATTTTTCAATAAATTTGAGGAGTTATCTAGATTTGTATCCTACATGATTAGCACTAATTTCTTGAGAATGTATCAATTTCTATAATGACTCAAAGCAAAAGCTTATTATGATATAAAAATGATAATAAATACCTTAGATGTACCTTATTCTCTATAACGGAAAAGGTCTTTGAGGCATATGAGACCGAGCAAAGAACTTTTGAAGCCCAACAAATATGTCACAATCATGATATGTGTAGGAAAGACATTTATTTTTTATAATAGGTCCTCATGATAGACTTTGGGTGATAAAAAAAAAGGCACCCAAGTCAAGGACAATAACTAGGACAACCCAAACATCCTACACAAAAAAAAAGAGTCAGATATCTCAATCTTCTTAGTCAACTCAAACACAAATATTCACTTGCTTTGAATGTGAAAAGCATCATACAGGGAACATCTTAAAGGAAAAGGGTTATGTTTTTGATATGAAAAGTTAGGACATTTAGTAAGAAACTATATAATAATCTCATCAGAATGAAAAAAAAAATACTGGATAGAGTCTTTATGATGACTAAGATAAAAGTAGAGATTAGCCCCTTAGTTATCTCGGGTGAAGTATTAATTTATGATATTTTCTTATATGCATTAATTGATTCTGGTACCATACATTCTTTTATATCACTAGCTTATGTGGAAAAAAGTACTAGATGTAATGCCGACAAAGAATTAAGTGAGGGATTAGGATCTTATCCAATTTAGATTACTGACAAAGAATTAGTTGCAGATCTAATAATATCGAATGTACAAGATTTTGAAGTTATATTGGGCATGGACTGGTTGTTTAAACATCATGTTTTCACTGACTGCAATAAGAATAGGGTATTATTTCAACCTCTAAGGTCAATAAAGTTTGTATTTGCTAGTTCTGAAGAAAAGACATCAATCTCTTTTATCTCAGTAATAAAAACAAAAAGACTCTTAGAGGGTAGATGCATAAATATCTAGCAAATATAATTAATACTAGAATAATTGAGATAACCTTATATTTATGTTTGAGAAAATAGAACTATATGTGTTTGGTAAAGTAATCTATAAAAATAACATAAAATCTAAATTTATCAAAGAAAATTATTGGGTTAAGATCCCAAACATTAGTGTATATAATTTCAATTGATTTAGAGTAAGATAGAAAAGATTTTTGAAAAGATAGTCAATAACTTTTATTATTAAGGCATGAGCCATAATAAACAATTAACTTTATTTAAAACTAGGAGAAGGAATGAGAAATTAATTATTATTAGATGGAGGATAATAGATAGGCAAGGTAAATATGACATACATTAACTAGGGTAGCAATGAAGATAAAAACAACAGGCTTAGTGACTCGTAATTTTGTTGGTGACAACCATGTAGATATTATCTTTATTCCAATCTCAAACCAAGGATGTCCCCATGCTTAGATTCTTTACAAGAAATGAGTCATGCAAAAACTCAATAGAATTATTATTTTGTTTGTAAATTATGTAAATTAAGTTTACAAATGGTCATGTGTAAATTAAGTATCGTTGAACTAATATAAGTGATAGGAAAACCATTACTATTGTCAATGATAATATCTTCATTGCTACTATAGTTAGAGTAGATGGATAGATTTTGTTAGTTAGAGACAATGTAATGTGAAACTCTAGAGTCAATAGTCCATTTGTTTGGATGAGCAACCAAATTAGTCATAACATTTGCTTAAGGCCAATTAAGTATTGCATTAGGCTTTAATCGAATCAACGTACTTTTGTTATATGTTTCACTTTGTCATAGAGTTGACAAATAAATCTTTGTTGATTGTTTATGTTGTTAGGATGCCATAACTCTTGATAGTTGTATTGATTGTTAGGGTTGAAGTGGTTTGTTGAGTTGTTTGAGTTGGAGTTGCCATCATAATTAGCGAATTGATAATACTGAGGGATAGTAACTTTGCAGGTTACTTATGTGTCTAGGAGTTGCCTTATTTGACCTTTGTTAAAGTTCTTATTATTTAGATTGCCTTTTCCCTTGGACTTTTGGTTGAACTAGGCTATGATTGTTACTCCAATCTTCCTTTCCTCTCATTTCAAATATGTTTCATGATCCAATAACTTATTGTATAATTCTTCAAATGACATTAGTAAATTATGTGTTTATACTGCGACCACCAACTCGTTGTATTCATCTCTTAGGCCATTGAGAATATGAACAATGACTTTTTTATCACTTAGATGATGATATATCAAAGATAAATTATCTATAATAAGCTTTAGATTTTACATATAAATAGCAATAATAGTCCCCTCTTGGCTTATTTTCATCAAAGTGAATAGAAGACTTAACATTCGAGTGTGAAAGTGATTAATAAAAATAGTTTGTAACTTGGACCATGTTTCTACTATAGTGCTGTATGAAGATATTAGTAGTGTTATAGAATTAGTAATTGAGATTTAAATAGTATATAGAATAATTTGATCTTAATGCAGCTATAGCTTGTGTTTGATATTTGCTATTTTAGTTAGTTCTCTTGATATCTGAATATTCTTGGATGAACAATAGATCATAGCCGAATAGAAGGTTAGTGAACTATACTCATCAAAATATATAATTACTATCTTAGAGAGTCTAAAAGGGATTAGAGTTATTATATTAATGGATATAAGTCCAACAGGTTGAGAGGTATCATTATTTTCAGAGGAAACAAACACCAGAGCATTAGAGGCATGAAGTAGTTTTAAAGGAGTACTATAGGTTGGAGATCTAATCTGATAGTGATTTGATTATAGAGGGAGGGATTTGATACAATGAAGGGGATTTGATTTAAGAAGTATAGAAGAGGGTAATTTTTTTCCCTTCTTTATTTAAAATCCCTTCACTCGATAGCACTAGGTTGTAGAGGTGGCAAGTGATAGTGACAAATCAATGTGTGTGGACCACAACAAAATTATAAGGGCGGTTGGTGACAGTGGTATATTAGCATGTTAGTCACTAGGACAATGAGGAGGTAGCAAATCAGTAAGATGTCTCGAAGTAGATCGATAATAAGAGGCAATATATCATCCTTGCAAAAAGGTTTTATAGGAGTAGGAGACAAGTCAGATTTATGAGCAAAGCACCATGATTGCTAGAAACAATCATTAAAGGAGGACAATCACTAAGAAGGAGGGATAATCGCAAAAGAAGAACAACTAGGAATGTGATCATCGAACTGTTCACCATGTAAAATAAATCTAGGACCTATCGCCATAGCAAATAAGGAGAGGATGATTGTTGTCTACCTTTAGTTTCAAATTAATGAGGAAGAATAATCATTGTCATTGGCCAGTGAGGAGAAGGAATCACTGTCTATGATATTCGTGAGTCATACAAGTTGAGAGGAACCATTATTTCCAAAGGAAACAATCACCAGAGTATTAGAGGCATGATGTTGTTTCAAATGAGTATTATAGGATGGAGATCTAATCTAATTTGATTATAGAGTGAGAGATCTGATACAACGAAGGGATTTGATTTAAAAAGTGTAGAAGAGGGTGATTTTTTTCCTTCTTTGTTTACCAATCCCTTCACTCGATCGTACCAAGTTGTAGACGTGGTCGATAATAGTGACAAATCAATGTGTGCGGATTGCAACCAAATTATAAGGGTGGTTGGTGATAGTGGTAGAATAGCTTGTGAATCACTGGAGTAGTGAGGAGGTAGTAAATCAGCAAGGTGTCTCAGAATAGATCGACAATAGGAGGCAGCATATCATATTTGCAAAAAAAGTTTGTAGGAGCAAGAGACAAGTCAGATTATGAGCAAGGTACTATGATCACTGGAGCGAGAGAGATGATCATTAAAGGAGGAGGACAATCATCGAAAAGGAGGGATATCGCCGAAGAAGGAGAACAGCAAGCACTGTGATCATCGAATTATTCACCACGTAGAACAAAGCTATGACTAGTCACCGACGTAAATAGAGAGAGAATGATTGTTGTCTACCTTTAGTTATAAATCAGCGAGGAAGAATAATCATTGCCATTGGATAGTGAGGAGAAGGAATCTCTATCTACTTGTGTTTGTATGATATGAAGAGAGGTCGGAGGGGATATCGATGAAAAAATACTATAGTGTGGAGAATCTATTTTTGATGGAGAGGAGAAAAAAAAAAAGGAGGAAGAAAGCTTTACTTAAAACAAAAAGGCTCTAATACCACAAAAGAAAATTTGTAAGAGCATGCTTTATATTACTACTTGATGAATGAAGCTGTACATCTTTTCAATCATTTGATGTATGGTTTATGATTGATTCTCTATCCAATTTTACATTAAGGAACGTCAAAAATTAATTTAAAAAATAGTTCTAATATGAAATAATAGAATTTGTATTATAAGATAAACGATAACAGCAGTCGAGCTTAATCTCTGAAAATTTTCAATAAGAACAGTTCAGATGGCTATCAATATAGCACCAAGCTCCGAATTGCTACGCCGAAAGGACGGCTGTTTGGTGCATAAAAAATGCGCAACTGGAGATAAAAATTGGCATGTACTGCTAGCTAACGTCACAGGAGTGTTATTTTAGAGCATCACATATTTATAGAATTCCACGTAGCAATAATTGCCAATACAGAAAGAGAAAAATAGGACCTCACTTCATTTTTTTTTTTTTTGTTTCTCTATAAACAGAAAAATTTTGTTCAACCAGGCACATACTTATGGAAAATAGGACCTCACTTCATCTTTTGCATCTATAAACAGAAAAATTTTGTTCACCAACGCACATACTTGTGGAACTTTGAGTTGTCTTTGTGTTTTTGCGCTAGCAAAAATCACAAATTATATCAAATAACATCACAAAAATGTTATTTTGGATTATCACATGTCTTTATCAATTCTGTCAGAGCAAGTAGTGGCACCTACAGAAAAATTAAGAGAAAAATAGGACCTCACTTCATCTTTGCTTATGCAAAGAGAACATGCTTGTTCGGTCGCGGATGACCTCGACTTTTTCAGTGATCTTTTTGGGATTTTTTTTTTTTTTTTGCTTAATATAGAAGAATCCAGTTCAGCAGCTGAGATGAATCAGACAAATATCGATCCGCCCTTCTTCGCCTTACCCATTTGTTTATAAAATTGTATCCACCAAAACGAGTAAAAAAATCAAACGTGATCCAAAAACTCGGTTAAATTTTAAAATTTATATCAATTATACCAACGGGAACCCATCCCTAATGGGACGAGGATGGGGGCATCTTTTATTATTTGCATGAGTATAAGACAGGGACAAATAGAGCACTCCCCATCTCGTCAATATGTAAACCGAGATGTTGGGATCAGATGTTGAGCGGATCAATCGTCCGCCTGATTCAAATCAAACAAGATTTAATTTTGATTGAGCCAATGACAAGCCATTTAGTTTGATTGAACTAACACAATATCAATATTAATTTGTTATGAAGTGTGTTAAGCATCAATATTAATTTGTTATGAAGTATGTGTTATGAACTGACACATATAATTAGATATATGTATTTGATTTGTAATGAAGTACAAACATTATTATTATTATTATTATTATTATTATTATTATTATTATTATTATTATTATTATTATTATTATTATTATTATTATTATTATTATTATTATTATTATTATACTAATTTTATTTTTTAAATAAAATAGAGTAATTAAGAGAATAAAAACTTCATAGACTCTCTGCCTAGATGAGGATTCCCTATCCTCACCCCACCTGGTTATATGTCCGGTTAACATCCCTAAATCTCAGTTGATTGGCAAGAAGAAATAAATGGTATACTTAAACAAGTGAATATTGGAAGAAGAGGTGGAGGATAACCTGCACTTGGCAACCGAAAGCGGCAGGATGGGTTAGAATCCCATGGCGGCGACGACGGCGAGATGCCGTGATCCAAGACGACAGCCGAAGTGAAGGCTTTTGCTTTCAACTATGATGGCCTTTAGAATATTGATATGAACGGAGCTGAGTCAAGCCGAGCTCCAGTGAACCGATCGGTTAAAGGCACAATGACATACATGTCTTGGCCCGATCCAGATCTCAACCTGGACCGCTCACCCGGGCCACCCTAATTCCGGCCCACTGCTTGTCGAATTCATATAAATTAAAAACATTAGGCCCAATTTTTAAGTTGAACCGGTCAACACTACACAAATTGGTTCCAAATATTCTAATTTTATTGAACTTATTCAGTCAGCTTTAACATACTTCCATCCGACGATAAAACTACTACGGCAATTCAAGGAGACAGAACAAAAGTCAAACACACTTTATTGAAGACTTTTGTTACATGTCAGACATTTTCCAACAACAACAAACTCAATATACTGTCACCGAGTTAGACAACAAAATAAGACATGATACCTCAGCGATCCAACGCATGAACAATCAGAAACTGAGTACAGAAAAAGAGGATATCTCAAAATAGCTCCATAATTGCTTTACTATTCACAGCTGACTAAAATATTCTTCTCTAACCACTGAGATGGACGACAATTTATTGGAAATAGTTCCACTATCAAATTCTGGGCTATACATCAAACTTATTTAGACATTTATGATACAGGGATATCATGCTGACCATAAAATATTAACACAATTAGTTGTCATCTGCTTCTGTGTTTCTTTTTCCCAAAAGAAAGGAAAAAAAAAAAAAGTATGATGCCCATAGGGAGATGAAAGACCAAGAAAGTCTATCTCGATAAAATCTCAGAAGCAAGCAATCCTCGGTGCAGTCAGCCTTCGGTGAACTACTGAATGCTTGCAACAGGAAATCCAATCTGCAGTAGTATAAATGATCCTTTGCTTGGGTGAAGATAGCCTGGCAAAAGTGTCTACCACATTGTAACTTCCTTGGCCACAATCAGCCTAGAAACTGCATCTACTCAGTTCTTGGCAAGGAGTCCTGCCGTGTTAGCTCATAGGCAGGCTCTTGTTGCTCATTGCTTTCATTTGTCCGCATCGAGAAAAGGAAGAAGAAGGAAGAAGTGTATATGGTAATGTGCCAGAAGCTGCAAATTGAATGAAAAATCTCAAGTAAGAAACATCTTGATAGTTTAGTCATTAGCACAATGTCATTAGAAATGTCTTTATATAATGGACTAATAAATCTTCCCAACATATAAATAAGCTAAGCCTCATTTCGGTTGGTAAAAATTCTTTTGTGAAGGCTACTTGAAGTTGCAGATCAGAGACACTAGCTCGGAATAAAGTAGATGCACAAATATGATCTGGTAGCAGAAACATATTTTCACAATGTCCCTGGCACGAGTACTGCCAGTGCAACATGATTCACTAGATTGTGATAACTATAACTTCGAGGAATGAACATATCACAAACCTGTGCCAAATCCAGTAGCTCTCATTGGCTTCTAGTGTCCAGCATGCTGCTGCCAATGCTAATGTGAAGAAGCCCAAGAGTAAGTAGAGCCAATGAAATCTTTTCTGGAGTGTTCTGATGAGATTCTGGAGCCAACTTCTCAAATTTTGCCATCTGTTACAATGCCAAAATGAGGCCAAAAACCATCTAATCGATGACTGCGAGATGCTAATTAGAAATTGCCATAATAATATAAAGTTCCATATTCACAGCCTTCAGAGTGAAGGGAAATCCATCGAGGACAATGGTGGAAATAATGTTAATCGTATTAAACCTATCATAGACAATGTGCTACTGATAACCAGCTCATGCAGAGAGAATTTGCAAATATAGTGCTAAATGCATTATTCACAGAAAAGATTGTGAAAGCATACCTTTCAGGCATATTTAAGTTGAATCTCAATGGACAGTGAATGGCTCTGTGTACTGAGAACTCCAAAAACCATCCCAAGAGAAGACCAGCAGTCCCTATTGCTACAACTATAGCAATATTTGCTGACCTGACAATAAAACAACATCCATGTAGAATAACCTCACTATAGTGTAAAATTTGAGGAACAAATCACTTGTTCAACACATATACCTGGTTGCACCCGTTGCAGCCAACAGAGCAGTGAGAATTGAAATGCTAGTGTGAATTGCCCTCTTTGAAGCCTCATCAATGGTTGCCATGTAAATGAAAGTGCTCACCACAGCCATGAAAGAAAGCCAGAAGTCGAGAAACTATAATAAGAGATAGACCAATCCACATGAGCAGATATTTTTCACAATGCCAATATTCTAAACCAAGTCACTAGCAGAAAGAACCACAAACAAATCTGTAACAGTTATTGGCTCTAAAATCTCTGTGCTTTGCGCAACTAAGTCCTTTATCTTTGTAATAGCCACCTTTAGATTCTCAATTTTTTGTAGCTGTACATAGATATGCTTTGTTTATTTGTTCACATGAGAGATCAAATACCTTTTTGCCCGAAAATATCACAATATTCAGATGGTTTTATATTGAGCTGACTCTGGAAATCAGATAACATTCCTTTGGGATAGAACCAATTTTGGTTGTAGAATTAGTCAGACAATTGCAACTTTCATAGGAAATTAGATTGAAAAAGGTAAAATCAATGCTTATGCAAGTTTAAATAGAATAAATTGAAGATAGTGTAAGAGAAGCAACATTCTCAGTGCAAGCAAAGGTGAAAATTCTCTTTCTATAATAAAATTTAAAAAGGGATCTAGCTGTTAAGCAGTTAAAGTATATTTTGAAAGATCACAATTTAATATTTTACCTTTTAAATAAGATTAGATAGAGTTTTAGGGATAAAGAATTCTTAGTTTAAAAAAATATATTTTGAAAGATTTCAAATTGATGTCTTATCTTTCAAATAAGAGTAGATAGAGTTCCAGAGATTAAGAACTCTTGTATTTCACACCTATAAATAGGTGGTATCTACATGTATAGATCGATCCAAGCCTCAAGTATTCAAGGGCTGAAGTCTAAGAGTCAGTCAAGATCTGTAAGTGTTTTTTTTTTTAGAAATTCAATAATTTTTATATTTTCCACCTTGGTTTCTTCTTATTCTATTTGATTTGATCTTGGGCTTCTAGTACCTGGTTACTACTATTTGAGAAAAGGTTGTACTTGCATGTGATCCTCCCTTTCTTCACACTAGCAACCCACCATTCTCCGAAGAAAACAAATGGGTGACTTAGAAAGCATCATGATGCTTAATTGATTTCAGCACTATGATAAAAAATGAAAAAAAAAACGATAACAAATTGACTTTAGATTTGTTCCATTTTGAAGCACAATTTTTGCACCTAAATACTATTATTCTCAAAGATCAGCAAACTTTTTTATGCCACCACCTTTGCTAAAGCAACTAGTCATATCGATAAATGGATCAGTTAATCATCATGCTTCAGAAGCAATAGAAGTAAACAAAAACCATTCTATACCATCTGCTAGGGATTGCAGGGCAGCATTATAAATCTGATGATATTGCCATCAAACTCAAAATAAGTTCAGCTCAGTTCCCCTTTTAACAATATCAGACTAGGACAGTTTCTAATACAAATAGTGGTTCAAAGAGGAAACATTTCCACTATAAAGACTGACATACATGTGGACAAAGAAAGAATCTAACCTGTAATACATGGAAAGACAGTACACACCATGTGCCTCTATCACATGCATGATACAAACCGCTTGAGATTCCACTAGAAGTGAAGAGCACCCATTCGGCAAATGCCTGATTTTAACAGCCACATGGTTAACATAAAATTCTAAGCTATCTGCTGCAAGCAAAACTAGTAAAGAACATCCACAATCGAATGCCAACAAGTTATTCTTATAATTATGTCCTAATAAATTGGTGTGAGCAATGTCTCATCATCATTAACTTAACAAAGAAAAAAGCACCAATTAAATACATTTTAAGCACCATGCATTCCTAGGTTCAGCAAACAGAAGTTAAAAATGAATTTTAACGATCATTACATGGGTTTAGACTAACAGAGAGAATTTGAAAGTTAATTAATAATTTTTCATTTGTGTATAATTATTATTGAATCAGGATATATAGTATTACTTTGGTAGGATTGTCATTATAAAATAGCATTTAGATATAATTCCAGTGAAAAATCATTCAATGTGTTTCATGTCGTGTCCATGACTGAATTCTTAATATTGAAAGGTGTCCTAAAATCTTAATTTTCCACAGACTCCCATATTGCCTATATTACAAGCAGATGCAAACATCCTGGGAAAGATCCATTTATCCTCAAATTAATGTTAGCATGCTTGCAGACAGGTTAAGGTCAACTTAGCATAGTATCTTCTCAGATGCTATTGATACTTCAATTATTGTTCTTACACATTTCTCGGTATTATATTTAGGTTAACAGGGGTTTTCTTTGAGAAGACACATCATCGATAATGGATAAACCTAAAGATGACTGAGGAACTTGTGGTAGGTTGAGTAACTTGAAACTGTATTGTGACTGGAGCACCACAATCAGTGTACAACAGCAGGGGGAAAATGTAAAGCGATGTTCAAATGCAGATGATTCGTACTAAGAGAGAAGGCAGCAAAACCATGGACTGAAGCTTAAGTCAAGCTTAGCAAGGACAAATTTTGTCAACATTAGCAAGCAACATTTAGGTCATTTTTTAAGACACTTAAGTTGAATCTTACCTGGAAACTTAAGGACAACATGAAGTAGAAATCAGAGCAAATTTATGGAAGACATGTCCAAAACTGCATCAGCTAAGGCTACTATAATTGTCATGAAAAATAATCATACTACATGCTAATTGAATGTATCTAGTATTTTCTAACATGATATAATGCATCTAATTTTTTGAACCTGATATCATTGACTTTAGAATTCTTAGAAGATTGAGAGATTGTGTTTAGAAAACAAAAAAAGAATCTGATCTCCAGGACAAACTTGTAAAATTCTCAGTCAAGTAAAAAAAATTAAACTATGATGTGGCAATTCTGATATAGCAATGAGCACAAATCAACTTTTAAAATGATAAAGAAATTATGATTTATGGTGATAGAGCATACTTTTTGTCGAAGTGCCCAGAATGCAGGTAATATAGCTGCTGCATTTGATGCAACAAGAAAGATCGACTGCCAAATATGTCCTGAAAATAAATAAATATATATCGAACAGAGACTTTATAGCATCATAAGCAACCAAAAAATGGCAAGTTATATCATTTACAATATATGAGGAAAGTTATTATCACACCAACCAAAAACATAACAGAAATATTTTATAATTCTGTTCCAGATAAAATGAGTGGACAATGTAATCATTATATTACTGACAATACTCAATAATAATAGTGAATCAAGCAATGTATGTGTAACATTACTTTTATTTAAATTTTAATTAGAAAATGAATTACAAAAAGAACAAATTGACTAAACCAGGCAACATTTTCCTTAAATATAATCTGTGTGGTACAATAGTTTTGCTCAGCAATTGGACCTTGTTGTTAAGACTACAAAACTACTTCTTGCATAAAAATATAACCATAAATCAAGTAGTTGTCTTTTTTGTCTTTAGCAATGTGTTGGACATCTGACACTTTTGTGGTTATTATGAATATATAGCTTTCTCGAAAATGTTATATATCAATAAACCATATTACCTGAAAAATGCAACATGAGAAGTATATCAAGGGAAATCTTAGCAACTAAAAAGAATTAACCATGAAAGTCTAATTTATGAGAACAAGACAAGTTCCATGCTGAAAAAACATGTAACTTAATCAATAACAATATTCAGAATTAATAAGAGGGCATAATGGGACTAGTAAAACTATTCCCAAAAAGATGAGGCAGCTAGCTATATGGACATCTTCCAAATAACAAGTTCATTTAGATAAAGTTCATTTGTCAACCGGATTAGTGTACTCATGTCTTTAGAATGTAGTGAGATACCACTCAAAAGGGAAAAAGGCAAGGAACATGGGTATAAATTTGACATCTTAGAGAACCTGTCATTAATGCAGAAACTACAAATTCAGCAAAGAAATATGACTCATTTATCAAAATCAAATTCATACAAGAAAAAGTAAAAAATAAGTTCATACAAAAAATATGGACATTTTTTTAGGCACAGCAACAAGATGAAAAATATAGACATTCAACATTATGAATGAACCATCAAAATTTTTCAAGCCACATGCATAGTTGATGGAATCTGCATGAACATTGATGGAATCTTTGTAAAATAATTTGATAAATAGAAATCAAAAACAAAAAAGAAATTCAGTAAGTATAATTTTACGTCACTGCTGCATGGGTAAGGAAATGCTTCAACATGAACTTGACATGATGTAACAAATTGCCGTGATCCAAAACCTGATCAATCCCTTAAACCAATTGGAGAAAATCCCATAATTAAAAGATTCTGAATCCCATAATTAAAGAATTTTATAATCCCATATTAAGGAAATCTATTCCCTGTATTGGGCTACTCAATCAGTATCAAATCAGCCCATATTATAGGAAATGAATTAGAATGAAATATTATACATAATCAATTTTCTTAGTTGTACAGGTTGTAATCAACCTATATGTCTTCTTTTATATACAAAAAAGATTAATGAATGAGAAAAATTATATTCTCTTGTATTTATGGTATCAAAGATTGGTTCCTATAGGAATCGTTTTTTCTTCTTTCTTTTAGCCTTGGTGAAAGTCATTCCCTCTATTCTGCCACTCTCCATATCAGCCCCAACTATTTCTTCTTCCTTATTTGTTTGTGAGGAACCTATGCTACCATGTCTGAATAAGAGAAGACGAAACCAATTCTTCCATCTTCAACAAACAGCTTAGGTGGCAATCCATCCTTACTGATTACAATGCATAAACTCAACGAACAGAAGTTTCTTCGTTGGTCTTTGTCTGTAAAGTTGTATATTCAAGGAAGAGAAAAGATCGACTATTTGACTGGATCAACAACAACACCTGTAGAGAATGATCCCAAGTTCGAAGTATAGGATTCTAAAAATTGGTTGATAAACTCTATTGAACCAGAAATTGGTCAAACATACATGTTTTTACCAGCAGCAAAGGAGTTATGGGATGTTGTGGTCAAGATATATTTAGATATAAGGAATTCAGCTCAAGTATTTGAGATTACAAACAAGATCAGAGAGCTTAAACAAAGTTTAAACAAAGAACTAGATGAAATTCATGAACGGATATTGGGGAAAGATCTATTGCCATCTCTCCAAGCTATGTTCTCCGAAGTTAGGAGGGAGGAAAATAGAAGACAAGTCATGATGGAATCTTCCACTCCATCCATGGTTGTAGAAAATTATGCACTTATTATGATGGTTGAAATTAATTCTTCTGCTAATGTTACGCAACGTAATCAAAGGAAAGAAGATGATAAAGGCAAAGTATGGTATGATTTTTACAATAACAATAAACCAAGACACAGAAGAGAAACTTTTGGAAGATACATGGAAAACCAGCAAATTGGAAGAACAATCAGGTTCTAGATAAGGCAAATAGCAAAGGACTTCAAGTACACAATCAAGCTGCCACCACCTTTAAACAAGCCAAAAAGCCTCTGTTCAGGAAGGAACAAATTGATCGACTATTAAAGTTTCTGAACCAGTCCCAAAATCCTAATCCTTCTCCTTCATTATCTTGCTCCTTGGCCAAGAAAGGTTATTGTTTCATAGCTTTATCTGCTTCTTTTGGTCTTAAGGCTCTTTGGATCATAGATTCAGGTGCAATAGGCCATATGACTAGCCCTTCACACTTGTTTTTCTCCTACACACCTTGTCCTGAAAACTCTAAAATAAAAGTTATTGATGGATTACTTTCTTCTATAGCAGGAAAACGCACAATTGCAATTTCAGATTCCTTTTTATTAAATTATATGCTTCATATTCCTAATTTGTCTTGTAACTTCTTGTCTATTAGTAAACTCACAAAGGATTTGCATTGTGTTGCTAAATTTTTTCCTTCTCACTATGAATTTCAAGACCTATATTCGAGGAAAACAATTAGCAGTGCTAAAGAGAGTAAAGGACTTTATTATCTTGAAGAGGACACTACTTGGACTAGACATGCTAAGTTAACAATAAATGGTAACACTCCTACTAGTAATAAAATAATGTTATGGCACTATAGACTAGGTCACCCAAGCTTTCCTTATTTGCAAAAGTTTTACCTTCATTGTTCGAAAACAATAATAGTTCTCAATTTCAATGTGAAATTTGTTAATTTGCTAAACACCATCGCACTTTTTTTCCTTTTCGGCCTTACAGAGAATCCAAACCATTTAGTCTTATACATAGTGACATTTGGGGTCTTTTTAAAGTGACAAATCTATCTCGAACCAAGTGGTTTATAACATTTATTGATAACCATACAAGAGTATATTAGGTTTACCTCTTAAAAGTAAAGTTCGCAATTTCGTACTGTACCAAAGTATCGAGCTTAGCTTGGTACGATACGGTATGAGTATACCGACGGCATGCTCTAGCGTACTGCTCAGTGTGTGTGTGTGTATGTATATATATATATTAAAAAGTTAAAAAAAATAAAAAAAGGCAACGTCGCCTCGTTTCTTCTCCTCGCGAAGCCTCGGCGACATTGCAAAGGCTTCTTCTCCTCGCGCGAATGAGAAGAAGTCACCGACGACATCGAGGCCTTGTCACCTCAGACGAGAAGGAGGCAACATCTCATCTGCAGTATCTGACGAGGGAGGGCAACAACAGATCAGGATCGTTGAGGGAGAGCAGCGCTATATCTCCAGGTTCCCCCTTTTCTTCTCCCTCTTCTTCCTTCTCCGTCGGCTAATACCGCCAGGTAACGGGCAACAACAATCGAAATCGATCGTCACCAACCGATTTTGGGTGGTAACGGGGCAGAAACAGCCCCAATCGAGGATACCGCCCGGTAACAGGCGGTTCACGTACCAATCTACTGGCGGACAAGTACTTACCACCCAATACGGGCGATATCATTCAAAATTAAAAACCTTGCTTAAAAGACAAATCCAATGGTGAAAAAACTTTCAAGAACTTTCATACCATGATCCAAAATCAATTCCAAGCAAAAATACAAGTTTTTAGAACTTACAATGGTAGAGAACACTTTAATACCATTCTCGGTTCCTACTTGTTAGAGCATAGAATGATCCACCAGTCTTCGTGTGTTGATAGCCCCTAACAAAATGGCATTGCAGAATGAAAACATAGACACCTACTTAAAGTAGCACGCTCTCTTTTATTTACCACTTATGTTCCTAAATTAGAGAGATATCATTTTTACTGCTTGATATTTGATTAATCAAATTCTTACCAGAATATTTAATTTTCAAACATCTCTTGATTGTTTATCCTCCGTTTAGCCATATATGAAATTGTTTAACTTTCTTCCATCAAAAGTATTTGGGTGCATTGCTTTTGTCCATATTCATAACCATCATGTGAAACTATTTAACTTGAATCTCATGCATTAAAGTGTATGTTTATTGGCTACTCCTCGACTTAAAAGGGTTACAAATGTTATGATCCTATATCAAAAAAAATGTCACTATGGATGTCACATTCTTTGAAAACCAAACATATTTCCAACAAATTCATCTTCAAGGAAAGAATTCTACCTAAGAAGATTGTTTTTTAGAACCATCTCTACTAGTCACTATTTCCTTGTCAGATTCATCTCATACTTTCACTCTATCAAACCTACCTAGCCAACAATTAAATAGTCCTATTGATACTCCTGAATCCAAATCTCCAACACCACAACCCAAATCTCCAATGCCACAACATGTTATTGGATAGCCTAGTTCTAGGGGAGATATCACTATAATTGCACTTGAGCTTCATGTGTATTCAAGAAAATGAAATCTAGAAAAGGCCGATGTTTACCCTTCTGAGTGTTGTCAAGAGTTTGAATTAATAACAGATCCAGACATAAACACAGGTAACTTCATTCCTTCCTAAGATCTTGATGTTCTCACCATGGTAAGCAATACCGTACCGGGTGGTATGTACCGGTCCGATAGGATATCGGTACGCGGACCGCCCGCTACCGGTTGGTACAAATTTTTTTATTTTTTTAAAAATAAAAAATAAAAATTTTAATATGAACGTCGCCTCCTCCTCAGGCAACGTCACCGAGGCTCAGGCAACACTGCCGAGGCTCGGGCATCGTCACCGAGGCTCAAGCGACGCCGCCGAGGCTCGAGCGACGTCGCCGAGGCAACTTCTCGGGCCGAGAAGGAAGGCGACGTCTCCTAAGGCGACTACACACGAGCGATGTAGTTTTTTATTTTTTAATAGAAAAAATCTTTTTTTTTTTTACTTCTCTCGGCAATGTCACCTCGGCGACGTCGTCCGTTGACTTCTCGGGCTTCTCCCAAGGCAACGTTGCATGGGCGAAATGTCGAAACGGTACGCCAAAATATATAAATATATATTTATTTATATATATATAATATTTATAATTATAAATATATATACTGAACGGTATGCCGAAATGTACCGTTCGGTATACGATACCATATTGTACCAGAGAAGTGTCAAAACTCCGATACGGTATGATATTACAGACCTTGGTTCTCACTATCAATAGAAAAGAAATTAGATATTATACGATGTATCCTATTTCTAAAAATGTGTCCTATCATGGATTATCTCTAGCCTTTAAGGCTTTTACAACTCACTTGTCTGGTTTAGAAATTTCAAAAAATGTCTGGTTTAGAAATTCCAAAAAACATATAGGATGCTCTATTAATTCCAAAATGGAGAGAGGCCCATATTATAGAAAATGAATTAAAATAAAATATTGTACAAAATCAATTTTCTTAGTTGTATACAGAAAGATTAATAAATGAGAAAAATTATATTCTCTTATATTCACCAACATAGTCCATTAACTATCATTTTGCTCATCCTAGGCCCTGGAAATCTAGGCAAAAGCCACTTATCTAAACAGTCCACTTTATTTGCCAATTTGACCAACTCAAAGAAACAAAAAAGGGCATCTATCACTTCCTTTTCTCGTTGTTGCTTCTAGGTGTCAAGCACCATGCATTAAATCCTCCTAAATGTTAAGCCTAAAAACAATCTCTAAACTCTCCTTTTCCCTTAATTTCATCCCCTCTCTAATCCCCTCCACTTCCCACACCATACCTCACCTTTTCTCTTTAAGGCCACCCTTCCACCTCTCCTCTTCCAGGTACATAGATCATTTCTCTCCTACTTCTCCATTTTTTGTGATCATTTGGCATTCCTTAGTTCTTTTTATTGGTTGACCTGCACTTAAAAAGTTAAAAGGTCACTCATGACCCAGCTTAAGGATTGTATGGATTTCAGAATACATTGATATAAAGCAAGATTACCTTTATGTGTAACAAGTTCATTGCTGCAATCAAAACCTCCATGGTCACGATCGCATGCACAATAACTGGAAGGAGAAAAAGAACACTAACTGTGAGAAATAAGACTACAGCGGAATCATAATAAATTCTAAGAACTTAGACGAAATCAAGAAAACATAAAAATTGATGGTGCATTCAAGTATAACAAATTTTGTGAAACAAATGGAATAACCTGTAGAATGTCAACCCGCTTTCATCGATAGAATTGCGACATGCCCCATGATGACTACAGTGATTGGGGCATCCCTCAAGCCAAATAGACATGGTAGTCTGATATTTGTTATTAGAGTTCGAAGGATGCTCTAATCCAATGCACCAAGTTCCTTCTCTAGCAGACAAAACATAAAAATCTATGTTTTTTCCACTTGAATCGTCTGATGCCAAAAACATGGAATCATTGCTACTGCTTGTGCTATTTGCAAAGTAATCCCAATTATCCATGGATAGTAAACCACTGAACTTTGTGTATACTCCATAATTTAACTTTGTATCTGAAGATAATCGAACATGCATATTAGCTCCTGCAGCACCAGTAGGGATATTGAAAAAGAAATAAGTCCATGCAGTTTGCCCGACAGAAGAATTGCTCAAAAGATTATCCAAAGAGAAACCAGCATCTGTGGACCCAAGTTCACCATCTGGGAGATAATAGGATGCAAAAGGAACTGCTGAATTTTTGGAAGCTCTCTGCAGGAAGACATTTTCAGAAGGTTCATGAAGCTTTATAATGAAATTTACCAGGCTTTAAAGCAATAAACCAGAAAAGTTTGCCATATATGTCTTTCCAGCTATTATTTGATGTTTATAATGTTGAAGCAAGTAGTAACGTCTCTAGCACATTTAATTAGATGTCATATAGTATTACCACAAGAAATAAAACAGTCATATTACACAAAACGAATTCAACCGGAGTATGTAATTACAGTAAATTCGTACAAACCACTTTAAGCATGATATAACATATAAAATGATAATATCCTTTGCACTAATGAAAATGAACTCCAACCAGACAGATCAGACAAATGATCAACAGATATGGCAAAATAAGCTTTGCACATAGAACAAACCAAAAAATAAAAACAAGATACATGATAATAAGCAATTGATCACTTGCTTAATTCCATAATATCATAAATTTAAATTTCAGCACAGTGCCACATATAAGAATATAAATGTTATAATGGAGTAGATAACTGTGGATGAGTTCTGGTACAATAGAGAAATAGCTCTGTGATTATGGTTCAAGTCATAAGAATAGTCTACAGAAAGGAACTCCTGTTTATTCCCTTGATTTTAAGGGACTTGCATAATTTATAGCATATACCACTATACCATCCTGCTTGTCCTGTCCTTGGCTAAAAATTGCCTAAAGCATGCAATCCACAAAGGACCTTCACACAGAAAAACCTACAGTAATATGTTGTCACACATGAAAAGGGCAAGATAACCAGGATTGCAAGAAACAAAAAACAGCTAATTTATTAGGCACAAAAGGTTCCTGCAAACGAACCAAACAGTAACAGTCACACACGAAGGGGTGCAAAGGCAGGAGGAGGCTAAATGTTCACTTAACTTTCACTGAACAAAAAGTGGACACACTAAAAATGTTGCACCATCCTTAGACATATAACCAAGGTCCCATCCAGCCGGTGCTACCCAAGGTTCTGGGATGTTGAGACAGCTAACATTTCATTGATCAGGGATCATCTCAATACTATTCGCCCCTGTTTGGACAAGCAAAGCCCAAGCCCAAGAAACAGCAGCCTCTCACCACAATCCAAGTCCTAATAGGAGACTTGGATTAGGATAGCCACCAAGCAAGAAGGGTGTGGCAGCCCTACAAGGGAATTCTAGGTGTTGCACCCCACAAGACCCTAAAAAAGAGAATCCTAATTGTTGCACCCCATAAGGAAAGTCCTTAAACCTTAAGGACTTAGGGCACCCCTCACCCTATAAACCAAGGGGTGCATCGCCATCAAAAACGAACCAAGGAAGCCTTCAGCAAAGAGCCAGCCGACGCTAGTTTTGCAGCCTCAGAGCAGCGAGGAGAAGAGAGCGAAGAATTTGCACCACTATAGCCAACTTCTTCCGGTCGCAACCTTCCTTCTCACATTCCAACAGCCTAAAGCTCTGCCCCAAAGTTTGTCTAGCTGTTGCAAGAAGTCCTCAACACCTACTGCCTATTGTTCAAACCTCAAGAGGAGGTTCCAGCAGTGAAGAGAGGAGGAGATCGAGAACCAACTGCAACCGCAACCTGTCGAGAGCACCAACGTGCTATCCAAAGACAACCTGCATTTTCACGCACCCATAAACTTTCTATCAAGCTTTTAATTCCATTGTTTTAAGTTTTTTAGTTACCATTTTAGCCTTACAAGCAATAGAGGTTGTTTTTTTTCGTTTTTACACTTGGCCTTTTTGCGATAGTTCTCTCCTATATCAAAACTTTCATCTGTAAGGTGGTATCGAGTTGATAGATCGTCAAACCCAAACCCTATATGGATTATTCGTGTCAAAGGCCACCAATTAAAAATCAAACCATGGCATACGAAAACAGGACTGTTATGGCTATTTTTCCCAATATGCAATGTCACATAGCCATAAACATTTCTAACTTTTACAACACAGAAACAGAAAAACAAAAACACTTCCAAGAAAGGAAAATGGGACAGATAGTATTCAAGAAGTCAAAGTCATAAAATGATCTCCGAAAAGAAGATTCAATTGACAACTTCGTGGATGAGAGTGGTCTTGCTTACTATACTTCGTGCCCCATACAATCTTCCTACAAGAAAATACTCAAAAACACCGAAAAGCATCATTCAACGATGACGTAAAAGCATCATGTACATGCGTCGAACACCTTAACTACATCACTCCATGTTATTCTCCCCTGCTTATTCCTTCAAGGCCCCCGTTGAAGCACCACAACTCGATCATCTTCGACTGTAACATGCTTCTCAGCTTTTACTGTTGAGATGTCAAAGTCGATATGTTTACTTTGTTGCAACTCGTCACTGAGTTGGTTTAGCTAGGGTAGTTGGCTGAGTTGGAACACTTCATGTTGAATCCTCTAGATTGGTTGTTCGACAAGAGAAGAGGTTTGACCTTTGCGTTCAAACCCCTTTGAGGTGTCACCTTGCAAGAGCTTGAATGTTGCTGGTTGGAGCTCCACCAACACCATATCATAGAACTTCAAGAATCTGTAGCCTTCTCACATGAAGTTTACCCCTCGCATCTTCGGATCCTTCACCATCTCCTCCAAGTACATCTGCACTATCCCCCCATTTTTAGGTAACTTGATGTCTGGATAGTGCACGAACGTACTAACTTCAACATAGCCGAATAACCAGAGGTGAGGAGTTGATGGTTATTGACTTTTAAACACTTTAAAGAGACTTCCAATTGATGTAGAGCTCCATTGCATAGGTGAGAAATATTGGCTTCTTTGATTGGCTTCACCAAATTCCTCACATTGTGCTCCAAGCTAGTTACTTAACTTTACCCACTCTTTGCCATTGCATTTTTGTTGTACAAGAAGTGTAACACCCCCAATTTAGTCTCACATCAGAAGTCGGTAAAGACTAAGATCGACTTATAAGGGCCTGATAGTTGTACTATTGTTAATCTCAACTTAAGTATTTTGAGACAATAGAGCTCAATGAAGTTAACAAGCTAGTTATCTCATCATAGCAAACTGTAACAATTAATATCATAGCCAACCTAATATTATAGTGAGAGGCTTGAGTAGGAAAAGGCTCCTCGTGGATAAGGCCAAAGGGCATGTCATAGTATGGAGCCAACACTGGGCTAAGTCTCACATGCATCATGCTAAGGTTTGATTCTAGGTTATGTTAGGCCTTGATGACAAGGGCATCAAGTCCTTAAGTGGAGGGTTATAACATCTTGTTTTAGCGCCACATTGGAAGTGGGCTAAGAATGAGATTGATTTATAAAGATTTGATGGGTGTATTTTTGTTAACTTCAACTTAAGCATCTTCGGAGACATCCAATAAAATTAAAACGACAAAGAGAAGATTAGCATGGCCCTTGCGCAAGGATGGCATGCACAAATCAAGAAATACTCCAAATCTTTATCACGACCCGACCTAATAGGATAACTAGCCTATTAGCTTTGTTGAGCTTGAAACACTAGTCCAAAATACTTAAGTTGAAGTTAACAGTATTACACCCATCAAACCCTTAGAAATCAATCTTAGTCTTAACTCATTTCTGATATGGACTAAACTGAGGTGTTACAGTCTCCCCCCCTTAAGGACTTAATGTTCACGTCAAGCTTAGTGCATATGAGACATATCCCAATGGTGGCTCCACATCAATGTGCCCTTTAACCTTGTCCAAGGGTAGCCCTTCACCAATTGTCACAACCCAGCTTGATGGGATAATCAACATGTTAACTTTGTTGAGCTTGAACCACTAGCTCAAAACACTTAAGCTAAAATCAAGGTCTGCAATTTCGTGCCATACCGAAGTTTCGATAATTCTTTGGTACGGTATGGTACGGTATACCGTTCGGGCGACGTCGACGTCGCACATTAAAAAAAAAAGAGGAAAAACGACGTCGCCTGTGCGACGTCACCTCGGGAGATGTCGCCTCCCTTCTTGGGCGACGTCACCTCAGGAGACATTGACTCCCTTCTCGAGCGACGTCGCCCGAGTAAAAAAAAAATGATTTTTTTCTATTAAAAAATAAAAAACACAATACCGAGCGATAACGGGCGGTCCGCATACCGGTATCCGTCCGTATCGGGCAGTACGATTCGAAATTGCATACCTTGGCTAAAATTAACAATATGACACCCATCAGACCATTAGAAGTCAATTTTATTCTTAGCCCACTTCCGATATGGGACTAAATCGGGGTGTTGCAAAAAGTGTTACTCCAACCAAAGCTTGATTTCACCTTTGCAGTTTTAGTCATGCCTTTGGGATCAGCCACACTGCATTTACGACCACATTTGTGCCCTCTTCTCAAGAGCATAAGTTTGGCCAATGCTCAGAAGACCTATTGTTGTGATACTAGAACACAAGTTTGGTCAATGCTCAAAATACCTATTGTTGTAATACCATGCTGCATCCTTATACTATGTTGCATCCTTTGATGTTCATGGCCTTTAGTCTGACACTTTCTCAATTGAATTCTTTTTGGTTAGTTGAGTCCTTCTAGACTCGAGATCATTATAATGCTTGCCTCTATTGATCAATTGCTTCTGCACATCATGTTACCAAGGAAGCATTTCTTGGATGTGACTTAGTAAGCATTTTCTATCTAATCTTCTATTAATCAGACGGTAACTTTTTAATGTAGCCACAACCATCCACTTGTTGCAGGTACCAACTCTAATTCTCTATTTTTTTAACTGTTTGCTTAGCATTCGTAAGCCCGGTCTTATCTGTCGAAAGCACCAATGTACTTGTGACAAAAGATAAGCTCTGGAAAAATTTAGCATCCAATAGACCGAAGATTCTCGGTCTGGAAATGATGTCAAATGTGGATAGTTAACTGGATCTTTGATTCCTTCACTGAGTTCAAACTTTCATTCCACCTTACATCATCCTCATGAAAAGGGCTTTAGCGACTGAGTTATTGGCACACTAGCATAATCTGCAAGAGTATTGATTTCGATGAACCTTTGCTTCGCATTAAGGTCATTTAACTCCAGTTGCATTGATATGAGATAGTTAGGTATTTCCACCTTGATTTTTCATCACTTGTATAGCTAAGAGTATATGTGCCCTTCAAAGCTCTTTTTGAAAGTGGCACTATGCATGGAATCACCATCCAAAAGAATTCAGGAATGGTATGGGTACTGCTTTTGCCTCATGTAGAAACTCCATCCCAAGAACGACCTATAAATTGTCCAAGGGAAGCGCCACAAAGTTAGTGCTCCCACTCCAATCTTTGACCTACATGCCAAGTCCCTTTGCCAATCTGGAAATAGGGTCTACCTCCAAATTGAGTGCCTTCATGTGGCTCGGACTCTTTACCAACTTCAATCTGAGCCGCTATGTCTCTTGGTCGGCTATGAAGTTATGTGTGGCTCTTATATCTATTAATGTGACAGTTGCCTTATCATTCAGTTTAATGTCCATGAACATCAACAAGTTGTCATATGCCTATGCCCCTTTCAGCGTTGCCTTTAACTGGCCCCCAACTTGACCTTGTATTACATTTAGTAGTTGCACCACCCCAAAATAGCCAGGTGCAAGTTTGTCAACCACTACCTTTTTCAAACAAAAGAAAATCAGCATGAGCAAACTTCTCACATATATCAACAGAGAAAATAAAGTAAATCCAGATGTTTTCTCCCTTTTTTAACTTCCACAAATTTTTCTATCCTATACCCAGTTGCAAGATATATTGACAAAATAAAGATGTAAACTGTGGATAAAACAGGGAGCACAAAAGCTTATAATTGTCTTCATCCTTTTCCTGATTTGTCTAAAATTTAGCATCCTTAATGTTGAGGAGGATGATTCTTCCCTTGTTAAATATTTCAATTTCCAAGACCTTTGTGAACTTGCAGTCAACAATGATTTGACCAGATTAAATATGGCTATTAGGCTATTAGCAAATGCACCTCAAAGAAAAATGTAGCTTATATATCCAGATGGAGAATCACACTTGTGACGTGACAAACTAGAACACTATTCAGAAATTCCAGCAGAAAAAGGAAACAAATAGTAACCATAATCCTACCTGAAGTGTATGTGCTTCCCATGTACAGTTGAACCCAGCCTTTCCGCTACTGCACTCAGGCACTTGCAACATAAAGGAAAAACACAGACTTCCATTCAAAAATGTTTCTTGCATTGTTCCATTTGCTTCTGTCTGGTTAACGGCTTGAAAGGCAATATACCATCGTCCAACTTTTGGTGAATTGACAATTAAAGGGGCCCTACTTATATCCGTAGAATAATCATGTAAAGACTTTAGTGGCATTGCATTGTAGCGAGCATAAGACATCAGTAGAATTCCACTAAAATTTCCTACGTTTTCTGTTGAAGATGTTTGATTAAACCTCAAATCAGTAAGAGAAACAACAAACTGGGATGTTATAGAGACAATGTCCACAGCATATATATTCGACTCCCCATTTCTGAGACATGACAATTCAATTGTATTGTTGCATGTCACAAGATTTTCGGCGGTGACAAACATACTAGTATTGTTATCTACTTGTTTATATTTTGTAGTCATCCATTTGGGTGACAAATGATAATTAACTTCCTTATCTTCTCCAGCTTGAGCCATATGGTTTAAACTTCCCCAGCTGTACATGTTTAAATCTAATAGATTCCTGGAGTGCCTGTCTATGGAAGATTGAAAACAAGGAATCATATTAACTGACTGGTTACAGTAAGGGCCCCATACGCCCATGGTGGAACATCCTTCAATGACAATGCTGATGCTGAATATGTATGCTTTTCCTCGGTTAATCTGCAACATTGCACATATAGCTTTAAATGAGTATTTATATAATAAGATAAAATAAAAACATAAAGCTGAATTCTCAAAGCAACTAGTGCATAATACACTCATTTTATAGAGCATACCATTTTTGACTGTGTGCGAGCAGGTCCAAGTCCATTGAAGAATCCAAAGTACCATATTCCAGGAGATATCTGGAGAACATAGTCTTTTAGCATAGCATTCCAACTTTTTATAGAGAAGTAAACTGAGACCAAGTCATGAAATAAACCACACCCAGATTCTCAAGTCTTCTCAATAAATTCAGAAGTAACTATTGATTGTCATTGACATGACAAAAAAACAGTTTAATCTTGGAGAGAACTGAAGTCACATGTACAAGTTTAAGATCAATATATCAAGCCACGTCTACACTGAATGTGACTGACGTACAAAACCTGTAGAGAAGAAAATATGGCATATCAAAACTATTATGTTAGGATCGAATTGTTTAGTCCAGACACTAAACATCTGGTAATCAAACTAGAAGAAAACAGAATATTGTTTTTTCTAAAAGGCAAAAAAAAGAACAGGTCTTCTTTTGTTAAATGACGTGAACCGAAGAGAAGTGCCTACAGTATCACTGATGTGTGACAGCTAATGGCTAGCCAAACCAACCAAAGACCATAAGGCGTTTTCCCCACTGGAATATTGAAATCAATAACCTCGAGTCCTAAATCTCAAAGTGAATTAAATACTCTATTTTGGTCTCAACAATTATTCTTTACCTGGTGTTTAATACTCATCCCAACTCACATGAATATTTAGAATAAATTTTTGTACATGTTTTTGTTTGAAAAATGAAATTGGAGTAGCAACCACCATTGTAGATAGCAAACAGCAGGAACATACAGATTGAGGATCTTCACAGAATATAGCGGGTGCTGGTCTGAGCACTACATGCCAAAAGCAGACCACTAAGATAAAACCATGATTTTATACTGTTAAAATAATTCAAATAACTTACTATAACAAAGAGCCAAACAAAAGATGTTCACAGAGTTTACCACACAAATTTCATGCAAAGTTGACGTTATACATCATTACAAAATGAAATTTTAACCTGATTATCTACAATATATGCAATATCAAAATCTCATTTTGTCCAAGAAAATATACACTAACAAAACATGATAATATTTTTTGTGATGTATGATCAATCTACAAAAGCACAATAAAAATTATTATACTATAGCCTATCCAATATATAGACAATAAGATTGGATAGACGATAAACAAAATAGGGTTTGAACTTTGAAATACCGCCTGCTATGGTATGCTAAGGCAGTATTTACTGGTCCAATAATTCTACCGAATACACAGACTAGGGTAAACTCAGGCGATACGATCGATACAGACCTATATTGTCCAGTACATGGCCTGTACTGCTTGATATGCTAGGTATAGGGCCTGTACCACCTAGTGTAGGTTGATACAGGTATGGTGCCATGAAGTTTCCATTTTATTTTGTGTGTACCGAGTGCCAGTACCGGCCCAACTCGGACTGATACAGTATCAGTACATGAAATTATGCACCTCGAAACAAAATATTATAAAGTTGGGTTGAGCAACCACTTACCAAATATAGGATAGAAGCAGGTAGTCGTTTTATGGCTGCTATCATTATGAAACAAATTAAGGTCTCATGATATATTAGCATAGTGCTTAACTGCAATAGTGGCTGTCTTTTAACACATTGCATACAACAGCATGCAATATCCCAACTTTTAGGAAGTTACATGGAACTTTTCCTGCCAGTAAGGTAATATCACTAGTCAAACTTAAGTAATACAGAAAAGGTCCGTGTAAAATTTATAAAAGTCTCAAGTATTGTGAAACTATTGTCGGGCAAACTATCAATGGACTTAGACATGCTCATAAACAATCAAAAAAGCTATGCTACTATGCCAACCATGCTTTGCTAATACCAATATTTGGAAGTTAGAAAACCACACATACAGAAGTATATCATACAAAGACACTAAAATTTACAAAAGGGCCTGTTAGAACCCTCCGCGGATTCTAAGCTTGGGGTTGATCTCTATAGGGGATCGGCCTCCTTGGAACTCTATAGGGGTTCCTTCCTCCAAGTTGCTGCACAAAGGCTGCTAAAGGATTGATCTATTCATTGATTAAAAGAGGATGAATACATGGTTATTTATAGGGCTTCTAAGCCCCAACTCCTAATAGGACTCTTACTCAAGACTCCTACTTCTAACCAACTTCTAATTAGGACTTCTTCTCTAGTAGGATTCCTAATTCTAATAGGACTTTTTCCCTAATAGGACTTCTACTTCTAATAGGACTCTTTTCCTAATAGGACTTCTACTTCTAATAGGACTCTTTTCCTAATAGGACTCCTACTTCTAATAGGACTCTTTTCCTAATAGGACTCCTACTACTAATAGGACTCTTTTCCTAATAGAACTCCTACTTCTAATAGGATTCTTTCTTTAATAGGACTCCTTTCCTAAGAAGTAACCTAACCCTAACCTAGCCGGCCTCTTCACCTCTTTAATAAGGGTCGGCTAGATAGGATTTACATGAATGCCCTTATCAATGAAATTAAATTAGGACTCTCATAGCTAGAGTCCCAATGCAGACCCCGCCTCTTCAAATCAGCCTTGTCCTCGAGGTCGACGCTCCATGAATTTCGGGAATTTGATCTTCAAGTCGTCGTCGTAGTTCTCCCAAGTGGCATCTTTCACGGTAGATTTGCCCTTTGTATTAACACTTCAAGAGCAGGTCATCGTGCGTCGAGTCACGATTCGTTGATCAATAATGGCACTTGGTTGGGTCTGGAGCTCTCCTTGGGCGAGTTATATTTGGTAGATGGCTTTGGGTGTCTCGTGTTGTCCCAACTTGAGCTTCAAACATGATACATGGAAGACTGGATGGATTCGGGAGGGTGGCGGGTAAGTCCAATCTGATGCTCGCTCCGATGCGCTCCAAAATCTGATAGGATCCATAGAACCGAGGTGAAAGCTTCATAGACGCTCTGGTTTGGATTGATGTTTGCTTGTATGGCTGGAGCCGTAGGAAGACCCAATCTCCTACTGAAAATTCTCTTTCGCCTCTGTGTTGATCATATTGTTGTTTCATCCTTGCTTGTCTTTGTAGTGAGATTATCTTTTAGCAACTTGACATTTTGTCTCTATCTTGTAGTTCCCTATCTACTTGTTCTACTTTAGAGGTGCCCAACACATATTTTGGAATTACAGGGAGGGGTCGACCATACATGGCCTCATAGGGAGTACATTTTGTGGAGGAATGATAAGTTATGTTATACCACCACTCGGCCTAGGGAAGCCACTTTGTCCATTCTTTTGGTCGGTCACTGGTGAAGCATCTAAGGTATGTCTCCAAACACCATTCACCACTTCGGATTTGGCAGTCGATTTGTGGGTGATATGCCGTACTCATCTTTAATTTAGTGTCTTGCATCGGAATAACTCGTCCAAAATTTGCTCGTGAAGACCCTATCACGATCACTTACAATAGATCTCGGCATCCCATGTAATTTTACAATATTCTCCATAAAGGTTCGAGCAATACTAGAAGCAGTGTAGGGATTACGGATGGCACAAAAGTGAGCATACTTTGTAAGGCGATCAACCACGACAAAAATTGTACCTTTTCCTTGTGATGAGGGAAGCCCTTCGATGAAATCCATTGATATATCATCCATATTGATTCGGGATGGGTAGAGATTGTAACTTTCAGGACTTGCCACTGTCTCACCTTTGTGTCGTTGACATATATCACATTGTGCTACAAATTCAGCAATAATATTTTTCATCTCTATCCAATAAAAATTTTTGCTTAATTCTTTTATAGGTTCTAAGGAATCGGAGTGCCCGCCGCAGTGTGGAATGCATCTCTTAAAGGATGGTCTTTATGCAAGTAGAATTTGGCACAAGCACAATACGTCCTTTATATCGCAAGTCCTTTGAGTCCCAACTGTAATGAGTCATAGAGCTTGGTGCTTCCTTTAATTTTTTTATGATTTTAATCGTTTCCGGATTATCTTGCCATTCCCTCCTAATATCTTCAAGGAAGTCTGGTCGGAAGTGAAACACCAAAAATTCAGCTTGCTCGGGTAGCGAAGTGAAAGCGTATCTGCAACAACATTATCTTTCCCTTTTTTGTAAGTTATTTCATAATCATATCCAAGAAGCTTTGTTACCCATTTTTGCTACTTAAGTTGTACCAAAAAGCCGCTGCATGCTTTGTGCAAAATTTTCTCCATTCGTTGTGTGCAAATTATCGTTACGTCGCCCCCACGTTTCCCGTACAATATCACATGTTCCCCTTCTTGTGTAAAATTTCATAATTAGTTTCAAAAATTCCAGGAAACATCACCTAATGTAAATCAATCATTCGATGCCAAGCACGGCCTCATAATCATCGAGAGAGAGGAGGAAAAATCTGCAATTATTTCTTGGTCCTGACAAAGAATAGATTTCACCGTGGGCACTTATGATCACACTTCAAAATTCGTCCATCTGCAAATTTAACATCGAACCTGCTGCAATTCTCAATAGGTAAGGCCATCCAGGACAGCAACCTTGCTGTTCATAAAATTATTAGTGCTCCGGTGTCAATAAGAACGGTGATTGGTTGTTGCTTCGTAAATCCTCCCACTTTCATTGTTTGCGGGTTCGCATGCCGCAAGGGCATGCATCATAATATCAATTGGTTGTTGTTCTTCATTCGTGACCTCTTCCTCATGCTCCTGGACCTCCTCCTCCCTGTCTTCAAGAGGTTCAATCAATAGGAGGCGGCCCCTTTTGTAGCGATGATCGCGGTTCCACGGCTCGTCGTGAATGCCAACAAAGACCCTTTCACGATCGATCACGTAGTTCTTCTCTTGTCAATTTTTGGGCAGCGAAGGATGGTCGGCGAAGGGGTTTATATGTTGAGGTTCTAGAAGTGGTTCTCATCCTTCGAGAATCTTGGTTAAGTCGTTCTTCTTGTATTCGGGCAAAAGAAATCGCAGCCATCACGATGGGGTTGTCGTGCCTTAACTTCCCCTTTTATCTCGGCTTGAGTCCTTCGATAAATGTTCCCTAACAATTGACGGTCACCCAATCACGAGCAAGGTAAGATAGCTTCTCAAACCTGGTTTGGTACTCTTGAATCGTAGAGGTTTGTCGAATCTTTGCGAGTTGGTCGTCGATATTTTCATACTCCGTAGGTCCAAACGTTCAGCAGAAGGTGCATTCTTAAATTGTTCCATGTCGGAGCCCCATGATTATATTCCAGCCAATTGTACCATTGAATAGCATCTCCTTCAAGGTGGATGATAGCAATCTCCACCATAGCATTATCCGACGTTCTGTCACGCACTTAGCAAGAATTGCCTAAGTGGTGAGGCACCCTTGCGGCAAGCCACCGACTTAGCTGAAGTTGCCTAAGTCAAGAACCGCCTTTGCGCCCACTTCGATCGGACTTAGCTTGGATTGCCTAAGTCTTGAGGCGCCCTATGCGACATACTGGCGTCCAAGAAAGGGTCACCGAGCCGCAACCTCGTCGCAGGTCCCGTAGGACCTGTAAAAAGAGAAGTTGATTAGTTGTTGGAACGAGCGACGGACAAATCCCGACATCTCGCGAAGAGGGAAGCTTTACAAGCAATTGAGCGAGCACTTGGAGTGCAAGAAAGTAGAGAAAGAGGGGAGGAAAACAAGGACTTTAGAGGGGTGAATGAGCAACTGCAAGTCCGCAAACAACTACTCCCCAAGTGCGAGGCGCGAGGCAAGTTTCCGTCAAGTTGACGTGCAAACTTGTGAAAGTGTTCGACGCCCGACACTATACTGAAGTCCCATCCACCATGTGCCACCCGGGTGGTTCCAGTGCTTGAGATGGTGACAAAATTTACCGTGGCGCGCCTGCAGAAATCAGCCCGCGACACCTAAAAGCGGAGCTATTTTTGGATTTACGGGCGAGATGCAGCGAGCGATCGCTCGCTGCGCTTGCATTTCTTTGTTTTCATTTGTTTTACAAGGAAAAACATACCAAAACATGGCAAAACAGGCTGCCAAGGATATGTACAAGCATGGGCAAGCGACGAACGGAACGTTGAGCGAAGTTCCGCGAGTGTCGACGACCGCGTTCGTGACGATTCGGTAGTAGCGAAAGTAACGTTCGCACGCGAAATCCACCCCCTGGTCTCCTTCTTCCCATCGTGGGAAGTCCACCCTCACGCGTCATTGAAACACGTCCGAGGGTGTCCCTCCTTCTCTGGGGTCCTTTCTAAATTTCTCTCCTTGCTGCAGTTTGGTTGGACTCGATGGTTGTCCAATTCTGAATTCTGCAAACAAAGCGCGCAATTTGTCTTCCAAGCACGATTCAAGCCGTGATTCAATCCGAGATTCCCATGCTTCAAATTTGGCATCAATTGGATCTTGGGAAGCCATAGCATATGTCCGTAGATCAGAGATGCCCTTGTCTTTTTTTTGTTGACGGGTTAATGGCATGGGGTGGTGGAAGGTTCGGACAATAGATCGGTGATTGAAGGGTTCAATTGTAATGGTTTTACTGTTTTGGGCTGTGGTTTTGATGTTGTTAGGGTTATGAAACTAGGTTATGATGGCTGCATCTTGAGGCTAGAGGGATGCCCTAAAGACGTCTTGGTTTGTAGCAGCAAGGTGGCTAGGGTTTGGTAGGTTACGGAGAAGAAAAAAGGACAAAGGTACAATACCAGATTTTTCGCCGAAAAAATTCCAACAGTAAGGATGTAATTTTCAAAAGAGATTCAAGTAAAACTCAAAGGGGATCTACTGATAAGGAAGAGGTAATACTGTAAAAAATTTCGTAGGAAGAAACGACAGCAAGAGGTTTGGCAAAATTGAGAATCACGGAGAGGTATTATAGCAGATTTTTACGTCTAAAGTGCAGCAGATTGGACGTAAAAGATAAGTGGTTTTTATTGAGAATTTTTCGCCAAAACCAAAGGGAAAACCACTGTTAGGAAGTGTCAAAGCCGCTGTAAAAATTCCATAGAGATTTGGATAGAAAAAACGCAGTAGCAAGATCAAAAAGGCAGTGCTATGCGGCTGAAATTCTGCAGTGCGACTTTTGTTATAGAGATGAAAACTTTGCGACGAAAAGTTTATGCAGCAATTATAGGAACGAATTTTTTTGGATTTTTTGAATAAGGATAACTAAATTGCAGCAGCAGTATGGTAGATAACCAGAACCTGTTGCAATTCACGGGAAGATCAAAGGATGATCTACGGTGGTGGAGATGACGGCGGAATTCAGCGATGATCTTCTAAGCAATTGTGGGAATTGCTTTGTGCGGTTGTGGAGGGCTGGTGGATGGCTGTGGAAGGGCAGCGAGGCGCCAAGAAACGCTGCTCGATACCAAGTGTTAGAACCCTCCGCGGATTCTAAGCTTGGGGTTGATCTCTATAGGGGATCGGCCTCCTTGGAACTCTATAGGGGTTCCTTCCTCCAAGTTGCTGCACAAAGGCTGCTAAAGGATTGATCTATTCATTGATTAAAAGAGGATGAATACATGATTATTTATAGGGCTTCTAAGCCCCAACTCCTAATAGGACTCTTACTCAAGACTCCTACTTCTAACCAACTTCTAATTAGGACTTCTTCTCTAGTAGGATTCCTAATTCTAATAGGACTTTTTCCCTAATAGGACTTCTACTTCTAATAGGACTCTTTTCCTAATAGGACTTCTACTTCTAATAGGACTCTTTTCCTAATAGGACTCCTACTTCTAATAGGACTCTTTTCCTAATAGGACTCCTACTACTAATAGGACTCTTTTCCTAATAGAACTCCTACTTCTAATAGGATTCTTTCTTTAATAGGACTCCTTTCCTAAGAAGTAACCTAACCCTAACCTAGCCGGCCTCTTCACCTCTTTAATAAGGGTCGGCTAGATAGGATTTACATGAATGCCCTTATCAATGAAACTAAATTAGGACTCTCATAGCTAGAGTCCTAACAGGACCACATTTGATGGACAGGCATAATTTAAGTATCTCGAATGAAGATCCCATATAATTTACAAAAGGGGCTTATAGTAAGTATATTGATCAAAAACAGATAATGCAAAGATTCATGCAGTTCAACCTTTGGACGGAGTTAGAAAGTACACTGAGGATGTTCCTAATAAGCATGTTAGCAAGAGGTGAAGATATTGCAATAACTCAGCTTCTAGCCTAAGTTTATTAAAATTTAATCGAAGTTGAACAGACATTGAATATATGATACACACAACATTGTGTTTATCTAACCTAAGAAATAAATTAGGCAAAAATCTCAGCTTCAACTTTCCAGTTTTTATTTCATAGTGAACTTACAAAAGAATCTACACAAAAAAAAAAAGAAATATATGGTTTTGTAGATATGTTAGAAATGCCAAGACATCTTCGAAAATAAAATGCTTTGAGTTGAATTATAGCAATAAACAAAGAATGATAACAATTATAAGACTTAGCAATTACTTACATAAATTGTGAAGTTATGACAATTACCAGCTCATTCGTCAATGTCACTGATAGGTTTTTCTGAAATGGAATGCATTGATCTATGACAGAGAGATTGGATGCACCTCCAAAAGATCCAGACAGTACAAACTTTGACACTACAAGATAAAATGTATTTCTTAGATATAATCATTCCAGGTAAGGTAAGCGGCTCTTACGGTCTACACCGCAGAGAAAAAAACCACACTAAGACAACATCAAACTCCTATCATTTATGGTTATCATTCAAAAAGGCTTGCAAGCTTAAGGGAAAAGATCCAATAACTTGCAATCAATTGTCTCTTTGCTAGAGCATGAAATTGTATTTTCTTGGGACATGTTACTGTAATACTTTAGAATATTGAACATAACTGCATTAACTTGAGAAAACTCAAAATTGATTTCATAATTTAGTCAAAACCTTCTAATTTTAGTAAGACTAGTGAACGCAAATGTTTAACTAGGACCATACATGAATCATCCAAATGGATGCCTGAAACATCTGGAATAGGAGGACTGCCACCTCTGAAGCATACCAAGGGAAGGTTACTCTTTGGATGCTGTTTTGTTTGTTCCTTGTCCTGTAAGGTTTGAGGCCATAAATTAGTACACAAAATATCATGATATGAATCAAAATGCTCAGACACATCATGAAGATTGAAAGAACATGCTCAAGTATAGCATACAAGACTGGATGTCATATAAAACCATAGACAATAATAAAGACTGTAGAAAGTATGTTGTCTGATACCTTTAGTGCCCTACATCCTTTTCCCCTTAACATTCCATATGCATTATAATATAAATATTAAATAGTATCATGAAAGCTGTAGATAACACTGCTGGCCCTCACTATTTAAAATGCCAACTTCTCAACAATGGATTAGCTCATTAGGCTTTTAATAAAGAGGCAGCAAGTGTCCATGGTCCAGCAAAGGAATTTAACAAATCACATATGCAGAAAAACAGACCTGCAAAACGGACTATCTTATGGTGGGCCTATAGTGTGGAGCTCTATCAAGTAATAAAATTTTCAGTTGTGTGTTATTTTAATGTGAACATAAGCAAAGTCTATTATCTTATTTCATGATAGATAAACAGAAAGAAGAAAGAGAGTACAAAGAAAGAAGAAACATAAAAGGATAAAAGGGCAGAAAGAGAAAAAGGTAGAAGTTAAAAAGAACACACGAAGGATTGGCTTCACTTGTGAGCAAAAGTATTCACAGTTGTTTATCGCTTTTTGTCCCCAAAACTCATGATGGAATTCTTTGGAGGTAGTTTACTTTTATGTTGATTTCCTAAACTATTTTGATAACTCTTGACGTTCCATTATCTCCCAGAAGATAAATATAAATAATTTATGCCAAGAGTATCTCAGCAATCTTCAAGCCCAAAGATTCATGCCCAGAATAATGTGAACTTCTGACAAACCTGTTCTGCAAAGTTATGGTTAAGTAAGACGTGGCCTTCAGTTCCATCTGGCCAACTGCATGAATCAAACTTAACATCTAGCTTCCAAGTTTTTCTTCACTGGTACATGCTTAGAGTGAATCTTACCTTTTAGTGCTGGTTACATGCACCTGGGTGATCCCATAGAATTTTGGGGTACGGACAACACTTGCCCAGAAAGTTCAAAAATCTATGGAAAAATGTAGTAGCGAGCAAGTAAATGGACTCCCACAATGTACTTGCATTTGAAGTTATATCAACCAAGAAAAGGTGAATGTATCAGTTGATGAATCTGTCTCATCCCAGGGCCGGTTAATCATCGGTATACCCTAGAACAAAGATCAAAGACATCGCACAGCTCCCATAAAGCAATTTGTATATGAAGTTCTGTCAACCAAAAACTAAATCTAACAGTCAAAGTCTCGTATCTGATGACCAAACCAGAATCTCATACTAGTTCCATTACCCAATACAAATTCACCGACTTTGAAGCTAATTCACATTTCACGCTCCAGCATTGCTCCAGAAGACTAAACACTCGTCATGGGGACTTTGGCCTGCAATGCAAGTATTTTTCCGAAGCCAAGATGTTCCATTGGTAATTCTTTCTGCAAAATACGATGTCTTATTCTTTGAAGTAGAATAAAAAGAGGCAGAAATAAGATGGAGAGATATACGGTAGGTTCAACCCTTCTGGAAGCTATTTTGATATAGGAAAGCTTTTCCACATGACTAACAACCCTCCAATGTGGGAATTCTGCATTGTCATATCTCAATCAAGTCTGATGGGAATAATATTCCATAACTCTTGTTTTATTGTGTAAAAATAAGCACAAAGTCCTTAGGTCCAAAAAAGATGAATATCTGACGGTGTTCAAGGCTCAATAAATTTTAGGCTGATTGAAGAGCTGACATCTGTCTTTTGGATGGAAGAAATGATGAATATAGTCTCTACCATTTCTCAAAATGGTAATGTTATACCCTCCTACAGTCTAAGAAGCATGGACACATGCTTTTGGTAGACATGCCCATGTCTGACACATGTCAAACACATGGACACGATCCACGAACACATGCCAGATACTTGCGTCCGACGCTACATTTTCGTGGCCCTCACATGAGGGTCATAAACTTCGCAAGAAAAGAAATCTAGAGATCATCACAAGGAAATATATATCAATTCTATCTACAGATTGTTAAATATTATTTGATGTACTCAACCTTTATTTTCGATACTTAAATTTAGATTATTTTAATTATTTTAACATGTATGATGATATTTATTTGTTCAAATTGTTGAGTTTATAAAATTTAAGTATAACTACTATAAAACTCATGTTAATCAAATATTATATATATATACATATATTAAAAATACACATGCTTTCACTGTATCCATGTCCTATTTTTTTAAAAAAAATGGTGTGTTGCCATGTCCGTGTTGTGTCGTGTCCATGTCCCATGTTTGTGTCCATGCTTCTTAGCCTGGAGCAACCATCTTTAGTTATGGTTCCATGAATTTCTTAAAGGAGAACAAAACATATATACAAGCGCTCTTCAAAATCAGTCAACAGATGTCTGGAGAGTCAAGCTCAAAATTGTACTAACAGCTAAAATAGGAGAGCCAAACTTGAAGCTTATAATTGATTTCATACCAATTGCAACTTGCTTATGCATTTGAAGGTGGTGACATTATAGAAATCAGCATGAAAAGAATCAGGAGAGTGTTGCTACTGAGAACTTTAAAATTAGTTTTATGAAGGTACAAAATTACGCAAAAGTTTGAAAAATAGATAAAACCAGCATAACAGCAGTAAAGTAAGTGAAAATGACTGACTTACAACGTTAACATTGGACACAAAATTGATGGCCACTGATGAGAACCAAGGCGGCAGCTCAACTGCAATGAAGTATATATATAAGGCTCAGATATATACAATTGCAGTACAGGGATCAAAGGTTTTGATTCTGCAATATAGAGGCACGGTTGTAAATTTATATATGAACTATGACATGTGCCAACAAGAAAAGGTTCACATGGGCTCCAAGCCATACCCTTGGCACAACAGGGACCCACATTCTGGGACATCGAACAACATCTTTGAATGCAATCCACAAAAAAAACTTGCTTGCTCACTGAAGAAATACATACACAAGATAATATTCAACCATTAGCTGTTGCTAAAGATAACTAAAATTTATTTCATGGACTTTGTATTTGGTTGGATGTCAACTTAAACCCTGGGAGATATCTAAAACCAATGAAAAACCCCACAACATGGAATCAAGCCTGACAAAAGGCTGGGTTGGAGAAGCAGACCATGGAGCACAGTTATCCAATAGCATATTTAGTAAAGAGAGGCCAACAAAATAATATGTTGTTGGGAATTCAGTATGAATGACAAATCACATTAAAGGAAAGAAGAGATGGATTAGTTTAATTAAACGGTGCGAAATAGAATGCTCAAGGCAGAAGAAAGGAAGAGAGGGGACGAAGGAATCCCTAGAGTAAGATAAGTGTGGATGATTCTACATGAAGACAATTCTCAAGTCGTCTTGCAATGGAGAATTAACGAAGAGTAACATAAGAAGTGAACGAGAGGTCTTCAGGGAGGAAGGAAAAGGAAGAAAGGAGTAACTTTTACATTAAGTTGGAAAAGTTTGAGTAGCAAACTGAATGTATGAATGTATTCATGATTCAAACTGGATCAGTTTAAGCTCAAGTAGGGTTGGACTGCTCAACATCTCAACCCAAGCCTCTCCCAGCTAAGGCTGGATTGAGCTTTCTTAACTTGATCACTACTTTTAGACTCAGAAATACTCAAACCTAGCACACTTGAAGTTCAAGTTGGACTCAAAATGTTCCAACCCTGCAATTACATATCCACACACACAATTTGAGCCACTAATCTGCATCATGTGATGGTAAAACCAGGTTACCTCAGACATCTGCATCATTTAAACAAATTGAAATAAATGATTCTACAATTCTGGACTTACACACTCAAAATGGAGTTTGCTTTCAGCATAGCGTTAGGTAAGGCTCATCGTTAAAAAGAAAATGGTAAGATGTGAATAAAGCGGGCATGTGCTTAATCCTTGTCCAGTGAACATGTTCTACAATCCCCCAAAATATCTGGATCACTTACAAATTCACTAAAATTAATGACCATCAACATACCACACTGGCAAGACACTTTTAAAGTTAAATACGAAGCAATAGAATCCACCTAAGTATGCATTCAGAAGAAGCATTCAGTACCAACTATTTTGCCTATTTATTTTCTGATGGTTCCAAAAAGAATAGTCATTCAAGACAACATCAGTCATTAAGAAAGATTCGGTACATGATGTCATTATAACTAAAGACAAGTAAAACAGTACTTGATGTCAAATCATGAATGCACAGTTCAGAACAAAGATCTTCTAAATAAAATCTTGGAGTGGAGACAAATGGTTGAAAAGAGAAAAATCATGGACTGGCTAAATTTCCTATGGTTTCTGATAATATAAACTACATAACCAGAATTGACGTGTCAATACGTATAACGTATAACGTAAGTGCTACAATTGAAGAACCAGATAGACACAAATCAAAGTTTTTTTATATTTGTGAATCAAAAATAAACAAAAATAAGATTTATAATTCCTCTACACATCATCGTCCAACTACACAAGTGAGTTGAAGTGCAGAGTCTTCACCAAACCCTTAAAGTCGTTGCTAGAATCACAGGATGCAAGGTACTCTTTAGAACATCCGAATCTTCTCTATGTACACCAAAGTAGTAGCAAAACTTAGCCAAAATAAACAAGATCAGAAAGAGGAAAACTTGTCAGAAAGAGGAAAAAGAAACAAAGAAAAGCACACAAGATCAGAGCATCTTCTTTGAAGGACAATAAAATACTTCGAGCAAGTAAATAATTGTCGATGGACCTCAATCATATCAAGAGCATGAGAAAATTGAAAATATCCAGCTGATCGACACCAAGAGGCTCTTTTTTGTTCTCCCACAGAGGATTTTAGGAAGAACTACAGAAAACCTAGTGCTCCGTTCCCGGTTATACGGCTTGGGGCGGGGTTAGAGATTCAAGGTAAAGAAAGTCAGAGAATTAAAAAAAAATTAGCCAACTAATTCCCTGCTATAAGATCCCCCCTCGAGGTTCAATTTTCCACTTGAAAGCCAAAATAAATATATTAAGCGACAGAAGAAGAAACTCCAACCAACAAAACCCATTCACTCTTCCGGAAAAAAGAAACTCGCCTCCAAGAACCAACCGCCAAAAACCCGCAAGAATATCCAAGAACCGACCACCAAAACCCCCTCAAGAACCGATCTTTTGGTTCAAGAGGCCCCCAATCACCGATTCCTCCAAAGCGTCCTCGACAGTCGACAATGATCGCATCTTTCACATCAAGCAATCGAAACCGACAAAGCAGGCCAAGGCAACCAACATCATTCATCTTTTCTGCTTTCAAGAAACAACGGGAATCATACCTCGCAAGTACGTCCAGTCGTAAGGCCCGAGCCAGACCTTATGACGGCTGAAGCTGGAGACGACGGAAGGTGCTTGACAGGACGAGAAGCCCACCGTTGCCATTGCCCACGAGCAAAGGAGCACCAAAAGGCGGAGATTCAAAGCAGCCATCGGAGGGAGAACAATGTATCAAGAGATCGATTCGTATCCTCCTTTACTTCTTTCCCTCGTTTGCCCGAAGATTCACGATGATTCCCTAGGAGAAGAATAAGAATCAAGAACCTTGCGATCGATCCCTGAGATCAGCGGAGGGAGGCAGAGAGAGAGAAGCCAGACGAATGTCCGCGCCAGGAGAGCTATGTGGTCAGTCCACCGCGGCGGGCGTGAGGTTTCCAGTTGCGACCGTGGAATTCGCCTTTGCCGTGGACCAAATAATAATTTGATACGACAGCCACGGACGACGACCGATGAAAACTACTCCCGCTGTGGCACGTCAAGATGTGTGCGAAGCTCTTATGGCCCTTCGGATGTGCGCCACGTCACAGAATTGCCCAAAATTAGGAAAATAGTATCTTTAAATTAGAAAGAATTGCCGCTGCCGCCAGCGACTCACGCAATGTATCGAGCTACGACTACCGCAACGTGACGTTAAGATGCGTGCCACTCCCTTCTTGCCCTTCGGATGTGCGCCACGTCCCACAGATGGTCGAAAATAAAGAATATAGTATCTTTAAATTGGAGAGAATTGCTGCTACCTACCGCAACTCACGCGACGCCTCAACCAATGCCCCATGAATGTATATATTAAATACTGTCAGCTGATTTATTATCAGCTAGAGATTTATTTTTTAAAAATATATTAAAATATTATGTAAAGTGTCAGATTGAAATGATTGTTACGGTGTAGGCGGGAATTTTATTCGGGTAACAATTAAAATTAATTAAGATAATATCCTTACCAACACAAAACGCTCATGTCTATAATTTATGAATTCAGAATTTATAATCTAATTAAAAAATATTATTTTTGAGTACTTTAAAAAAATATATGGGATCTGGACTTTCTAAAATTAAATCAGTTATGATTCTCTCATTCAAATCATTTTACATATAATCACAAATGTTTTCGATTGAGTTAAGAATACAAATTGTGGCTTTAGCCACAACTTCAGTCGTGACATGAACGGCGCCAGTCTTGTATATATTATCAATATTTAATTCTCATTTCCAGTCTCGAAACGAATGGAAACAAAATTCTTTTGCTCTAAAATCCTAAAAAGTCAGTCTGACAAAAAGCCATTTTAACTTTTTGTTATTGTAAACCATTGAAACAGTCTATTATACTAATACATATTTTAATAGAAATAAATTTGAACAATGAAAAGGAACTTTTTAAAATATTATTTCCTAATCCTTGATGTATCAAAGGCTGTTCATGGAAACAAAAAAATAAATGGATTGGGTGATAGGTAGCAATCAAGAGCCCATTGAATTAAGTTGTGTTAAAAGTTCCACACGTGTGTTCTCCTTGAATTCGTGGTGGAGAATTCATGCACGTATCATGATGAATCATTGGTGGAAATATCCACCGTTGAGATCCATATGCGCATGATACCATTAATAAATAGTTTACTTGTGTCTTGAATTAAATATAATAGCAAATAAATAAATAAATATAATAGCTCGAATTGGCCCATCATGTCCTCATCCAAATTGTTCCATTCGACCCTAGTAAAAACATGGTTTATCTTAGGATTATATTATATAAATTAATTAAAATAAATAAGGAACAAATGTATCTTAAGGACTATCTACCTTAGAATTTATATCCAAGTACTAAATATTTTGGTCATTATGAAATGAAATTAATAATTAATAGAAAACCATGCAACTAATATTAAACCCCCCTCACTTTTTTTTATTAACTTTTATAATTTATGTTACACGTACACAACTTACACTAGCATCGAGATGGGACTCAAAATTTTTATTTTATTTTAAATATGTTTATAAGGGCTTTATCATTATAAATAATAGTAAAACTATACTATGTGAAAACTCAAACTTCAAAACTAGACTTAAAATAAATAATTTGTTAGGAAAAAATATCGTTGACGTCTTAGTCACCCGACGTGGTCCAAACTCGTATATATAGAATTATCTAAAATGCCTCCGAAGTGGAAATGCAAAGCTCCCGAGGCACCACCTACATAAAGACCAAGATTAAAAGAGGTTTTTCGACCCAATCTTTTAATGCTTAAGTTAATAATTCGATATTCTTAAATATAGATTCAAGTAGTTCAAAAAAAATCCCCTACATTCAATTTAAGATACTTTTTAAACTTTAGAGAATAAGAAGAGAGTTTGTTATTATTTTCCTTATCATCATAATGGATGAGAAGAAAATTTATGATTACCTTCTTGTTATAAAAGATAAAAAGAAAACTTATGATTGCTTTATCATAATAGACGAGAAGAAAACTTGTGATTGCATTCCCTATCATAATGGATGAGAAGGAAGCTTATATTTGCTTGCTTTGAATCTTCATCCAGGCAAAAGAGTTGAGGGTGACTCGAATCCACGTGATGATCATGTGTCAGCCAACACTATATTCCCCTCGAAAGCGTGCTTCATGGTCCTTGTAAGAGGGACTCAAAATGTGTCATTTAGTTCATTCTTTATGGGAGTGTTTAAGATCTCTTGTAGGTTGAGCTTTTGCAACATATACATTTTATGCACATTTTGCCATGTGCTTCCATTATAGTGAATTTCTATTGGCGTAGGTTAGGTTTTCCCGACTCACATACCTCGGGCATATTTTTCCATGCGCCTTAAAAATAACAAATTTCTTTACATGGATTAGATTTTTCCAACTCATGTATCTTGGGCACATTGACCTTATATTTCTGTCATAACGAATTTCTTCACACATGTTTGGGTTTTCTGATTCATGTTTCTTGGGCACATTAGTATTATGTCTTCGCCATAATAGATTTCTTCTCATACGAGTTAAAATTTTCTAACTCAAGCTTCTCAGGTACATTAGTCTTGTGCCTTCACCATAGCGAATTTCTTCATACACGTTAGGTTTTCCTAACTCATGCGTCTCGAGTATAGTGGACTTGTGCCTCCACCATAGCAAATTTCTTTACACAAGTCAGGTTTTCCTAAGTCATGCATCTTAGATACATTTCGCTATGTGCTTTCATTGTAGCATATTTCTACTATCATAGGTTGGGTTTTCTCAACTCATACATCTCAGGCATATTTTACCCTATACCTTTGTCATAGTGAATTTCTTCATGCGGATTGAGTTTTTTTTTACTCATGCATCTTGGACACAATATCATTGTGCCTCCACCATGACGATTTCTTCACATGGGTCAGGTTTTCTTAACTTATATATCTTAGGCACGTTGGCCTTGTGCCTCTATTGTGGTACATTTCTTCTCTCGCGGGTTGGGTTTTCCTGACTTATGAGTCTTAAGCATATTGGTCTGGTGCCTCCACTATAGCAAATTTCTTTACACAGGTCAGGTTTTCCTGACTTGTGTGTCTTGGTTACGTTAGCCTTGTGCCTCAATTATAGTGGATTTCTTTTTATGCATGTTAGGTTTTTTTGACTCATACATCTTGAGCATATTGGCCTTGCGCCTTTGTCATGGCAAATTTCTTCTCTAGCAGATCTGATATTTTTGACTTATGTGTCTCTAGCACATTGGTCTTGTGCCTCCACTATAGTAGATTTCTTTATATGGGTTGGATTTTTCTAACTCATGTGTCTTGGTTACATTAGCCTGTGCCTCCATTGTGATATTTTTTTCTCATACAGGTCAAGTTTTTCCGACTTATGTATCTCAAGCACATTGGCCTTATACCTCCGTCATGATGGATTTCTTCATACTAGTCGAGTTTTTCTGACTCATGTGTCTTGGGCACATTAGCCTTATGCCTATACCGTGGAGGACTTTTTCTTATGAAGGTTAGGTTTTCTAACTTATGCATCTCAGGCACATTGGCCTTGTGCCTTTGTCATAGTGGATTTCTTCAAGCGAATTGGGTTTTCTCGACTCATACATATCGGGTGCATTTGGCTTTAGCCTCCATCATAGTGTACTTCTTTTAATGCGAGTTGAGTTTTTCTAACTCACTTATCTTGGGCGTATCTTGCCTTGCGCCTCCACCATAGTAGATTTACCTCGATACGATTTGGGTTTTCTAACTCACGCCTTAGGCATATTTGGCCCAATGCCTCCGGCATGACAGATTTATCTTGGTGTGGGTTAAGTTTCTTGATTCATACGCTTCGGGCATATTTTGCCTTATACCTCTGTAATAGTAAAATTTTTTTCACGTGGGTCAAGTTTTCCTAAATCATACATCTTAGGCACATTGGCCTTATGCCTCCATGGTGAAAATTTTCTTCACACAAGTTAGGTTTTCTCAACTCATACAACTTAGACATGTTAGTCTTGTGCCTCCGTCATAACAAATATCTTCTCATGTGGGTTAGGTTTTTTCAACTTATACATCTAGAGCACATTGGCCTTTGTGCCTCCACTATGATAGATTTCTTCATACATGTCAGGTTTATCCAACTCATTCATCTTAGTTATATTGGCCTTACACCTTCACCATGGTGGATATACCTTGGGACGGGTGGGGCTTTTCCTAACTTACATGCCTCAAGTGCATATGGAATTACGCCTTTATCATGGTGGAGTTCTCTTTATGATAGTTAAGTTTTACTGACTTACGCATCTCGAGTGTATTTGGCCTTACACCTCCGTCGTGACGTATATACCTTCACATGAGTTAGATTTATTGACTCTCACGCCTTGAGTACATTTGGTCTTGCACCTCTATCATGGCGGATATATCTTGGCATGAGTCAAGCTTCCTGACACATGCTTCTTGCCCATTTGGCCTCGTGCCTCCACCATAGTGGATATATCTTGGTGCAGGTCAAGCTTCCTAACTCACATGCCTTGGGCACATTTATTATTGTGCCTCCGTTGTAACTGATTTCTCTTTATGCAAATCGAATTTTTCTTACTTACGTATTTCAAGCGTATTTGGTCATGCGCCTTCGCCATGGTAGAGTTTTCTAGACTCACATATCTCTGGCACATTGGCCTTGTGTCTTCGTCGTGGTGAATTTCTTTACATGGGTTGGGTTTTCCTGACTCGTGTCTTAGGCACGTTAGCCTTGTGCCTCCATCGTAGCTGATTTTTCTTTCTTCTGCTATATCGGGTTTCAAATTCTTCCTCCATCATGATAGATTTCAGGTCCCCCTATCATGATGGGTTTCAAATCCTCTCTTTATTGTAGTAGATTTCATATCCTCCCTCTACTGTGGTGGATTTTGAATCCTCTTGCCATGACAAGCTTTAAGCCCTCTCTCCACTATGGCAGATTTTCGATCCTTTCTCCACCATAGCGGATTTTGTGTCCTCCCATTATGGCAGGCTTCAAGCCTTCCCTCTACCATGATGAATTTCAAGTTCTCTCATTATGGTGGGCTTCAAATCCTCTCTCCGCCATGACAGATTTCAAGTATTTTCACTATGATGGGCTTCAAGTCCTTCCTCCATTATGGCAAATTTTGAGTCCTCCCTCTACCATAGCAGATTTTGATATTCCCACCATGGCAGGTTTCAAGTCTTTCTTTCACCATAATGGATTTTAGGTATTCTCATCATGGCAAGCTTCAAGTCCTCCCTCCATCATGGTGGATTTTGGATCCTTCTGTCGTGATGAACTTTTGTTCACATGGGTTGAGTTTTCATGATAGTAGTAGTTGAAACTTCGTGGAGAACATCAATGCCTCTTCCATGATGAGCATGGGATGCATAAGGTTATCCTACATGACATAAGTGGAGATTACCTTGAGGAACCACCCCTCGAGTTTCTCATTATTCAGGGTGATAGGACCCTATAGGTTCTCCCGCATGATACAATTCATAAGGGTATAAATCAGGGTGGACTTGCCAGAGCCATTTGCCCCTAGCACCACGAAGATCTACCCTTCCTTCACCTCACTAGAGATGAAATTCAATAGTACCTTATCTTGGAGATGGCCTCTGGTGGCCCAAGACCAACGGTGGGGCCGATGGTGAGGTCATGCTTGCGTAAGAATAATAGCTTTCGATGCTCCTTCATGTTGTACGAGAGATCGGTGAAAACGAGGATGGAGGCAAAAGGACAAGTGGTCGCCAGCATCACCTAAGAGAGTGAAATCATTGAGCTCGAGGACATGGTGCTCCAGGGAGGCGTAGCCATCGCTCTAAGTGGCGTCATTGCTATGACCGTCATCGATGTGCTTAATGAGATGACTAAGGGTGTTCGACTTTCTTGCTAGTCATAGGTGCCCTACAAGCTAATTATGTGAGTGATGGCATGTGTGACATCATATGTATTCTTTTTTGTATATTATTTATTAGTATTTTATTATTTTATCTTGCATGTTATATATATTATGATGTCCACAGATCTGTGTAATGAGAATCGAATCATGATGAGATTACGATAATGAGACCGATTCACCTTTAAACATAAATCATAAATAATCTCGGTTGTATGTTACTCGAGAGGGACATCGAGATAATTAGATAGACTTATGTGCCGTATACCCATATATATAATGAAAACGACTGATCTCATAGCTACTCGTGTGAAGATACTAGGGATATAGTGTAAGTGCTCATTCGAGAATGGGTTTATTGATTGATCCACTCATTGAATGTTGGATGGTTGATGATACCTTAGTGTCATATAATGATTCCGTAGCTCCAGTAGTATATCTGGTCCTTAGACTTGAGACATCATAGATAATAAGACTGATTTATCTTTAAACACAGACTCTAAATAATCATCGTCGTACGTTACTCGAGAGGGACATCGAGATGACCAGATAGACTGGTGTGTTGTATACCTATATATATAATAGAGGTGGCTGATCTCATATCTACTCGTGTGGGGATACTAGGGATACAGTGCAGGTGCTTATTCGAGAATGAGTTCACTGATTGATCCACTCATAGAATATTAGATGGTTGATGATACCTCATTGTCATACAACGATTTTGTAGTCCCAGTAGTATATCTGGTCCTTAGACTTGAGACACCAAGGATTTTCTATATGAATACTCTATTCTTTGATACCAGACTTATATGTTTGAAAGTTTTAGATCTAGCACAACTAATCATCAGGAGTGATAGCCAATCTTACGAGAGCTATTAAGTGTCGATAGAGGATCATCTACTCTCAGTGTCACAAGAGGAATATCTCATGTGTTCTTATTCAGACAAGTCCCTGGCCAGGGTCATTCAAATTGAGAAAGAAAGAGTTCTCCGGGAGAATCCAATTAGAGTGATACTATAGTAGAAATCGTGTGGGCTTAACAATACTATGCCCGATATATGGTCTCTTAGATATTAGATGGATGAGAGACTATAGATACACGGTAACTGAAGACAGATAGGTCCAAAGGATTGGATTCCCCTATATTATTTGGGGACTGCGACGTAGTGACCTAGTACATTCGTAGTCGATAAGTCGAGTGAATTATTATGGAGATAATAATTCATTGAATCAGAAGGAGTTCTGACAAGTATAACTCACGACCAGCTCAATATTTGGCCTAAAGGGTCATACACATTTGGTAGGTGCTGCGATGAGTAGAGGTTCGGGTATGAAATATCCGCCGAAGCCCCTATCTTATTGGATATCCAATAAGCCCATGAATTATTGGATCCTATGGATGATATCCAATAAGAGCTAAAAAGAGATTATTAGATAGAGACCTACTAATCTAAGAGGCTTGGGTAATTGGATGGAGATCTAGTACCCAATAGAGCAGGATCCATTAGGGTTAAGTTGATAAGGGACCTCTATAAATAGGAGGGAACCAAAGGCCCATCGGCTAGGGCTCTTTTAGCTGTTATCTCCTATTTTCCTCTCCCCCTCTCCTCCTTAGCCAACAGTCTCTATTTGGGGCATGTGGATAGCAAGAAAGGGCGGTCCCTTCTTAATTATGTGGAATGCACAAAGAGGAGATTGGTGCAATGATTTGAGGAGTATCTTCACAACCCCTACTATGTAGATTACCACTAGAGAGGAGGACAATAGATCTCCTTCATCCTCTCCCATAGATCTACAAGAATTTATAGATATACAATATCCCTAGGTAACACAATTCTTTCAGTTTCACGAAATTTTGCGTATCAATCTTTTGTATAATAATAAAATATTCTTTTTATGGGAAATCTATGATTTTTATTTCTTTTCTTTAACTATGCATGTGATACCACCCCAAATTTCCTAACATTTCCATTGTCACTACCTTCAAAGTCCTAGTTGGCATTTGTTAGGGTCAAGTCGGCACTAAGAGGGGGGTGAATTAGTATGTATGTTAAAAACAATTACAATTCGAAATCCTTTCGAGTTGATAAAATCATATTAGAAAATAATTTGACTTTAAAAATATTAGTAAAGCAAGTAAGGCAGTATGCAGTATAACTAAATAACAAAGAGGAGAAGGAATATAGTGTACATCAAATTTATAGTAGTTCGGTCGTTGTGACCTACGTCCACTTTCGATTCCTTCTCTGTTGAGGTCACTGGCTTCCACTATTGATCTTCCTTCAATGGGTGAAGATCAATCACCCCTTTTATAGATCTTTCATCCTTTTGATAGGTTCAGTAGTTAACCTATTATAATTTGCTCACTCATTAAACAAAATTCTAAGCTAAAATAAGTGGAGGTGAACTCTCAAAAGATTACAATAGTGTTTTCACTTAGATCTCAATTTTTTTATTCACTTTTTTATGCTTCACAAGCAAAAAAGTGTGGGGTATTTATATGCCTCAATTGGCTTAAAAAATGGAGCAAAAAAAATCTCATCTTGGGTTTCCGGGGTACTAGTTGATAAAATGTAAAAGAAAGATAGAAAGTATACTTCATTCAGGTGAATATAATGCCTATTTATATAGGTTGAATGAGAGGATTTTTCTCAATCAAATATCAAGATTTCCTCATATGGTTGGGAAAAATCTCATCTTCTATCATGCCCTTGCAAGATGGAGATCCTGTTAAGGATGTCAATCTTGGACTGATGCAACAAAAATAGTTTACGAGTGAGAGGCTTCGTGAGTTAGTCTACTAGTTGATCAGCTGTATGTACGTGAGAGACACGTAGTTGATTTATGACAACTTGATCTCGCACAAAGTGAAAATCTATGACAATGTGTTTCATGCATGAGTGGAATACTAGATTGGCACACAAGTAGGTAGCTCCAATATTATTACAATATATTGTAAGAGTAACAGTAGAGTTAGGATTGAGTTCTTTGAGGAGATTTATGACCCAATTGAGTTCAGCAACAGCGGTGGCGATGACATAGTATTTAGCTTTAGTTATAGATCGAGTGATTGTCTTTTGCTTTTTAGAACTCTAATTGATTGGATTAGCTCCAAGAAAGATAATATACCCTGACGTAAATATTCTATCATCAAAATTTCCTGCCCAGTCAGTATCAACAAAGGCATAGAGATTAAGTGGGTTATGTTTGCAAAGAAAGAAGCCATAATTGAGGGTCCCTTTAAGATACAGTAGAATTCGTTTGATTGAGACCAATGCATAGTGGATGGTCGATGCATAAATTGAGATAATTTATTTACTATAAAAGAGATATTTGGACGAGTGAGAGCCAGGTACTATAAGGAGCCAAGTACTTGTCGATATTGAGTAGAGTATGTAGCAGGGCTTTCATCACATAATTTGAGTAATGCACTAGTAGCGAGGGGAGTTGTAACCTCTTTTGCATCCTGCATATTTATCTTTAATAATAAGTCTTGAATATACTTTCTTTGTGATAGGAGGAGACCGAAAGATATAAATGTTGCTTCTACTCCAAGAAAGTAACTCAATGGTCCTAGATCTTTGAGAGGGAATCGATTAGCCAATTGCTTTAGGAATGTTTGAATCTCCAAGGGATCATTACCTATGACAATGATATCATCTATATATGCTAGAAGATATATTATGTTACCATTTTATTGTCACAGGAATAATGAGGTATCAAACTTGGAGTTGATATCAAAAACGTGCCAAGTTTAGTATACCAAGCTCTTGGAGCTTGACGAAGTCCATAAATAGCTTTTTATAATTTGCAGACATATTGTGGATACTCAAGATGAACGAAAATAGGGGGTTGCTGCATGAAGACATCTTCAGTTAGAGTCCCCTGTAAAAAGACATTGTTAACATCCAATTATCGTAAGTGCCAGCCTTTTGAGATGGCCAAACTTAGGATAAGCCAGATTATTATGGATTTAATAATGGGACTGAATGTCTCTGTAAAGTCAACACCAGGTCGTTGATGAAACCCTTTTGCTACTAGACGTGCTTTATATCGAGCAATGGATCTATCTAGGTTTCGCTTAATTCGATAGACCCATTTACACCTAATGATATTTTGTGTGGGATGAAAGGGTACAAGGGTCTATATAGAGTTATGGAGGAGGGCATCATATTCTTCATACATGGCTTTACACCAGTATAGAGATTTTTGAGCTTGAGTGATTATGATAGGTTCATCGGTCTCAGGAGAGAATTTTGTGATAGTATATAGGTCAAGAATTTGATGTGGTTTGAAGATACCACTTTTAAAACGTGTGGTCATTGGATGTCCAAGGGCTATAGGTTGTATTGTTGGTATGGTGGCGAAGAGACACTAACACGAGTTGGGGCAGGCTGAGATACATCAGTGCCATTGGATCCAGAAGGTAAGGAAAGTGGTTGTGTTTTCGAGAGCATTACTTCAGTAGTAGAAGAAACTTGTGAAGAAGGAAAGGGAGTAATGAAGGGAGTGAAGCACTTTTGAACTGGAAGAACGAGAGAGTGTAGATCCTGAGGTAAAGGACTAGATGGTGGTGTAGTAAGAGGTTTCTTTAATGGAATCGATGGTATACTCCAATGATGTATATTTGTTGGTGTGTCTTACATGGCTGGAGACTCATGGTTTTGAAATGGAAAGATAGACTCCACAAAAATAACATAATGTGATATAAAGACTTTTTAGTTTAAGGTTCATAACATCGAAAAGCATTATGTTCAAGAGAGTATCCTATGAAAATGCAAGGCTTAGATCTTAATGTCATCTTATGTTTGGTATAGGGAAGTAGCCATGGATAACATAAACAATCAAATATTTTAAATTTTTAAAGGTTTGAAGATTTATGAAATAGTATTTCAAATGGTGACTGGTAGTGGAGGACTGGAGTAGGCATACAATTAATGAGGTAGACAACAGTTTGAAATACTACAAACCAGAAGGTGGTTGTCATAGATGCTTGATGTAGAAGTGTGAGACCAGTTTCAACGATATGTTGATGTTTGCATTTAGTAGAGCTAACTAGTTGAGGAGTATGTGGGGGTGACTTAAGGTGTTGTATGCCACAAGTTAAGAGATAGGATGTGAGAGCTTGATATTCACCTTCACCATCAGAGTAAACTGTTTTAATTGTAGACTGAAAGAAATTCTCGACTAGCTTTCTAAAGTTGACAAAGATTGTTAAAACTTCAGATTTATGATGGAGAGGGTATAACCATGTGTATTTAGTGAAATAATCTACGAAGATAATATAAAATCTGAAATTATCAAAAGAAGTGATTAGGGTAAGGCCCAAACATCAGTATAAATAATTTTAAATGGTTTAGAACAAGATATGAAGGATATTCGAAAAGGAATTCTATGACTTTTATTACTGAAACAGGCATCACAATGAGTTATAATGCTACTAGTTTTAAGAGTAGAAAGAGAATAACGAGAAAGTAATTTTTATTGAATAAAGGATAAGGGATGACCAAGACGATGATGCCACACATCAATTGAAGTTGTAACTCAAGAGTAAGCAGTGGGCTGGTTGATTTATAGAATGGATGGCCATACACAGATGTTATCCTTACTCTGTCACTTTTGGATAACTTGAAGGGGATGAGTGTTGCTGCATTGATGGAGATAAGGCCTGAATGTTGATGAGTGCTTGAAGACATGTTGTAGCTATGTACCAATTTGAGGAAGCAAGATGGTTGTCTTGAGAGCGAGAGGATAGTTGCAACTAATCACGGTGTCTAGTGCTTCATTCTGGGGACTGTTGCTGCAGCAATGATGAAGATTAGTGTAGCATTTAACTCCACTTGAGGGTAGTGTAGGTGCTACAGTGTGGATGCTTCGCTGGGGAGGAAGGAACTCCTCTAGAGCTTTGTCAAAGAGGAAAGCAATCTGATTTATCAAAGCTGCAGCAGTAGTTGTGGGAGTGCTGCGTGGAAGCAAGAGGTGAAGCCCGATGTCTTTATTTCACGATGTGATGTGAAACTTCTTTGCTATTTGTAGTGAAGCCAGCTATTGGAAATGCCTCGGCTTTGGGCGTAGAAGTTTGGAGAGGTGGATGTAGACAGGCTTGGTGGAATTGCAGGCAAAAGCGACAAGAGTCCCATCGACGAAGATCCTAGTCGCGTTGTTTTTGCAGGGACCCTTGAATGTGGCTTGGCTGATCAAGGACTGATCGGTTGGCATGTAGATGGCTGCAGGCATGGAAATCGATCGCAGCAAAAGAAACTAGGAAGCCAAGGACTTCACCGATGAGGAGGAAGAGGAAGGCGCCAACGCCGTAGCTGGTGGTAATATCGGAGTCATAGATGTAGTAGTTGTAGCTTTTCTCTGAGTTAGTAATGATCATAGCCTTGCTGTGGCACTACTCAGTGGCGACCACAAGGCCGAGGTGATCAGGTCGATAATGAAGAGAGGCGAAAGGAGGTTGCAGGCACTCGGCCTACTTTTGTGCAATAGCCAAAAGGAGGCGGCGGCCGCTCGGGGGAGCAGAAAATAGGTCGTAGGTGCTCGGGGGGTGGGCGCCGGCCTCCGGTTATCTGAAAGCAAGAGGACAGGAACTCCACCGGTGCCACCGGAGGAGCAGAGAATAGCTCATAGTAGAGGAAAGAAACTCCTCGGACACTGTGCCTACGAGGTGGGCTAGCGATCATCTCTTAGAGCACTCCACTGTCAATCTCTGGGGTAGTGATCGGTGGGAGAAGGAAAATGGGTCGATTGGGTGACAATAGAGGGGAGGGGACGGGAATCAGCTGAAGGCAGTGGAGAGGAAGCTTCCACCGACGGAAGCAATTGAAGTAGGGGGAAGGGGGTAGGAATCCACCAACAGCAGCCAAGGGGAAGTTTTTGCCTGTGGAAGTAGAGGAAGAAGGGGGTAGAGGGGATTCGGTGAGGAGCTCGCACCGGGTGCTCGTTCGACACGGCTGGACATAGCTCCTGCACCACCGATGACTACAGGTCCGACCAGGTGGAGTGCAATGATCGCGGAGTTCATGCTCGTCGACAACGAGGAAAAGGGGGACTTCCAGAGCCATAGTTGCAATGGCAGCAAGAATGCAGCTTCGGGAGGTGGTAGGACTTAGGTGAGAAGTGATTTCTATCGTCGGACAGCGAGAAGAGAATCTGCTTTAGGCAAGAGGCTCTAATACCATGATAAAATGTAAAAGAAAGATAAAAAGCATACTTCAACGAGGTGAATACAATGCCTATTTATACAGGTTGAAGGAGAGGAATTTTCTCAACCAAACATCGAGATTTCCTCGTACGGTTGGAGAAAATCTCATCTTTTATCACTAGGGGTACCACCGTCGAGTCTGACAGTACTACTACTAGAAAAAGTCTCGACTACTAGACCCTGACGATACCATCGCTTGCCTAGGTAGTACCACTACCAAGCAGCATTAACTACCGATGGTACAACCATCTAATCTATGCGGTACCATTACCCATACCTCCTAGGAGACTGAGCCCTGGGTGGTTCCACCATAGTCCTGGTGGTGCCACCACGAGCTTGGTTCTAGGTCATTATTTGGGCCATTAGTCCAGCCCAAACCAGTCCTGATTCAGGCCCAATTGGCTCCTAACTGAGTTAGTGGGATTACCTCCCAATCCTAACTCAAACTAAGTCCTAACTATGACAATTAAGGCATTAACTAAGCATTTTATATCCAGTATGTCAAATGTTCTTCCGACAAACTCTCGATAAGCTTCCGACGATCTTCTGATGGACTTTCGACAGACTCTCAACAATCTTCTGGTAGACTCCTGACAAGCTCTTGGCGAACTCTCAATGATCTTCTCAATAAACTCCTGACGAACTTCTCGATGAGCTCCTGATAAACTTCTTAGTAAACTCCCAATGAATCATTCGATTTTTTACTCCGACCCATCATCTGCTTTATGCCTTATTCATAATGTAGTTAATCTTTCAATACTTTTCTCAATATATGGATTAGATTAATAATTTATCAATTGATTTTATCATCAAAATCTAAGATTTAACAACGTTAGCTCGAGGGCTGTAGTGGCTAAGCAAGCTAAGTAATGACAATAGTTTTTAATGCTTCTTTACGTTGTACAAGAGACTGATGAAGACAAAGATAAAAGGGATGGGCGAAAGGCCAATGGTTATTGACGCCACCTTCAGGGGCAAAGTCATCGACCTCGAGGACATGGAGCTCCAAGGAGGCATAACCATTGCTCTTGGTGATGTCGACAATATGTGCATCACCGATGTGCTTGAAGAGTTAGCCAAGAGTGATGGACTTTCTGTTGCCACCGTCACCGGTGTCCCGATTTACGTTAGCTTAGGGGCTGTAGTGCCTGAGCAGGCCGTCATGGTCGATGTCCTCAGCCTCTATTATCGGGAAGGATTGTTGGTCGAATAAAAATATCTTATTTATAAACCAAGATATGGTATCACTTTACTATCCCCTTGTATCTTGTTGGGATCTCCTATTGGCCATTAGTGTTGATGACGATTGAACTGTCAACCATAGCTGAGATGGTGGGGTCACCTGTTGGGCTAACTATGGTAAGAGTGGTGAGGTTCAAGAATAACAGTTTGCATCATAACCATTAACATTTGTACTTGTTTAGTGAGGTTCAAGAACATATCAGTAAGGATGAGCAAGTGGCTCGGGGTTGGCTTTGAGGGTGAGAGGTCTAGGTTGTTGAATAGATGCCTATATCATATCGACATTTGAGCTAAGATGGATGCATCCACATGCAGAAAGGGTGATTGTTGCTCCCTTTGAGTGAAAGTACTGTAGGTCGAGGACAGGGTCTCCTCACTTGAGAATTTGTTGAGAGGGTTGGTAGGCGGATGTTCCAGCAATATCGGACTCTCCTTTTAGTGCCAAAATATTAAGAAAAAATTATCATTGATGCATTGATTAGTCTGACATCGCATGAACTTGTATGTGTAAGATTGTCCGAAATACCTCTTAAGTGGAAACATAGAGCTCTTGAAATGTCACATGTACAAAAATTAAGGTGGAAAGAGGTTTCTTAATCCAATCTTTTCAATGCTTAATTTAGTAATTTGACATCTCCAAACATAGCTTCGAGTAGTTCAAAATAAATTCCTTGTATTAAATTTAAGATATTTTTATATCTTAGAGATGAGAAAAAAATTTATGATTATTTTTCTCGTGATAGAGAATGAAAAGGAATATGATTATCTTCTTTGTCATAAAGGATGCGAAAAAAATTTATAATTTTTTTATTATAATGAATAAGAATGAAATTTGTAATTGTTATTTTGATTCTTCGTTGTATTATAGACATTGTATTTCGTATCATTGTCCATCCACCGATGGTAAACAAGATACCTTTGTCTCTACATGTGATCTTATTCATACATGGGATTGTTTTTTTTTTTTGAGTATTTTATAACTTTTGGAAAAATCGAAGCAATCCTCAAATTTTAAATTTTAAATTTTTTTAAATATTTCAATAACTTTTGGAAAGTTCTTGAAATATTGTACTCTAATTATTTTGATTTGGACCACTCAAGAGACAAATAGAAACATGAGATTCCAACAAAACCAACGTTGTTTAGATCAAAGCCCAAGTTGAGGGCTCTTTCTGATCACCTCTGAAACTAGATGGCTATTTTTTAATATAATGGATCTAATAGATTCAAATGATGCATGTACTTCCCATCCACTGTGGTACAAAACGTAACTTAAAAAAAGATTATCCTTACATTATAAAATAATAATAATAATAATAATAATAATAATAATAATAATAATAATAATAATAATAATAATAATAATAAATGAAAAAAGAAGAGTCTAGATTTCAAATGAATAAATTGAAACTCAAAAAAGTTTTTCTGATTCCCGAAAAATAAGTGACAAGAAGATTGATCAAGAAACTTTCTTGTTCTTATACTAGTATTTCGATGTATGTTGTATCAAATTAGTCATCACATGTTCTTGATGATATAGTAACAATAATACTTGATTATATTCATTCAATAGAATTAGACCGTTGAATGGATGTATTCATTTTACTCTAATGATTGTTAATAGGTGATGTATTATTACTAACCTATTTATAAAATTATAATATATCATTTAAATATTTAAATTTTTTATTTTAGATTCATGTTCATAAGATTCTGACAAAGAATTTTATGAAAGGAAGAGACATTCTTTTATTTAGCTTATTTATAATATTTCTAATAGCATTTATAGTATTTTTATTGGGTGTTTTTGCTAGCCATTACTCATAGATCATTATAATTGCATATTTTTAGACTTATAGTTCATTTGGTTGAGGTTAGGAGTCCATTTAAATCATTTACAATGTTTTCGAGTAGATCTTTATTATGATAGTTGAAATATTATAATAAATCAATTTTTTATTTTTATTTGGTTGATATTATTCTTAAATTATTATAAATACTTATTTGAATCATAATATGATATATCAAATGGAATCTAATGTGTTTTGATTTTATCTGACTCATTTATAATATTTTTAAATAGATTTTATAATATTTTTATTATGATAGTCAAAACACTATAATAGGTGAAAAAAATTTAGGAGTATTTTGGATATTTCTCAAATTAGAGGTACTGCCTGATAAAAAATAAAATGGACGTACCGATTGAAAAATATCCAAAATATGAATATTTTTTAAAATTCACTTTTTGTTTTCTAAATTAGCTACAATTATTCCTTGGGTTATTATCAACAGTTTGCATTTTTTATCATTGTAAAGTTTGAAACGGCACATTTCTCTGATTAATAATGTGGCATATTTATCCATTTAAGATCATCCAATTGCACCTTTTCGTATTAACATTTATTTGAGAAACTTAGATTAACAATTATTAACTGTAAAATCAATAAATTAACCATAAGGTCATATATGTAAATATCTATTGTTCAAGGATAAATTCACATATGTGTTCTACTGAAATTGAGGGATGAATATGAAATCATTGAGTGTGTGTATGTGCATTTTGATAGGGAATAAAAAGAGGCAACAAAGGAATAACTTTTGTATAAGAACAAATACTAGCAGGTCGTAACACACAGCGGAATTAAATAGAAATCACAATCAAATATAACACCAAGATTTATGTGGAAAACTCCTTCAACGTGAAGGATAAAAACCACGGGGCAAACCAGAGAAAATCTACTATAGAAATAATGAATGTACAATTCTCGAATCTCTTGCCCAAAACCCAAGCAACAATTACAAGAGAATAACTGGGATACAAGGATCACGTCACTGTGCACAATATCCAAAACCTCCTCAAGCAATCACAGAAGAATTCACTGAAGATCTAATCTAACTTGAGATGAGAAACTATTTGGATGAGTTAAAATGATTTCTGTATTTTTCTTGTCTTCTTCCCTTTCTTTTTTTCTTATTTTTCTGCCCTTTTCTCCTCTCTTTGAATCCTCTAATACTACTGCGAAGTTTCTGCCTTTGCTGTGATTTTAATCTCTTAATTTCGCAGCCACCATTAGCCCCTTATTTAAGTCTAGAGTTTAGGTTAAGTTAGGGTTGAGAAGAAAAAAGTGGGCTATGGGTTGATAAAGCCCATATGGGCTGAATTTGGGCTGTCAGCCCAACAACCTCCCCCTTCAGCCCATAAGGGAGGTTGTCCCTTTTGCTTCTCAATGTAAATCCATGCCGACCAACTGTCGGCACATCTCTTGTCTCTCTTTTGGTAAGGTCTTTGTCAATATGTCTGCTCCATTATCATCTGTATGAATTTTCTAAAGTTGCAACTACTTTTCTTCAAGTACATTTCGAATCCAGTGATATCTGACATCTATATGCTTTGACTTGGAATGAAAAGTTGGGTTCTTACATAAATAGATGGCACTCTGGCTGTCACAATACACCACATAGTTTTCCTATTTTCAGCCTTAATTCTTGTAAGAATTTTTTCATCTATAACATTTCATTACAAACCTCTATAGCAGCAATATATTCTGCCTTTATGGTGGAGAGAGCAATACACCTTTGCAATATGGACTACCATGACACAGCTTCCCCTGCAAAAGTAAGTACAAAACCTGATGTGGATTTCCTTGTATTAATATCTCTGGCTATATTTGCATCTGTGTAACCCATTAGCACAAGTGGTCTATCTCCAAAGCTTAAACAAACCTTAAAGCTTCCTTTGAGATATCTTAAGATCCACTTCACTACTGCCCAATTCTCTTTGCCTGGATTTGCAAGAAATCTGCTAGTAACACCCACTGCATATGCGATGTCCGGCCTCGTACATACCATTGCATACATTAAACTTCCAACTGCTGAAGCATAAGGAACCTTTTGCATTTTCTCCTTCTCCTCATCACTTGATGGACTCTGTTTTGAGCACAATTTGAAGTGACCTGAAAGAGGAGAACCAACTGGCTTTGTATTGCTTATACTGAACCTTTCTAATACCTTCTCGATATACTTCTCCAGTGACAACCAAATCTTCTTATTTTTCCTATCACGAGAAATCTGTATGCCCAGTATTTGCTTTGCTGGCCCCATGTCCTTCATTGTAAAGGACTCATTCAGTTCCTTCTTCAACCTGTCAATTATATACATATCTTTCCTAAGGATAAGCATATCATCAACATAAAGTAAGAGAATAATAAAATCCTCACCAGACCGTTTGATGTACACACAATGATTTGAAGCCGTTCTTTTGTATCCATTTTCAATCATAAATGAATCAAACTTTCTGTACCATTGTCTTGGAGCTTGCTTCAATCCATGCAAACTCTTTCTTAACTTGCAAATAAAATTTTCTTTACCTTTGACTTTGAAACCTTCTGGTTGCTCCATATAGATTTCCTCCTCTAAATCACCATAAAGGAAAGCTGTCTTCATATCTAACTGCTCCACCTCCAAGTCTTGGCTAGCAACAATACCTAGAGCAACACGAATAGAAGACATTTTAACAATAGGAGAAAAAATCTCTTCAAAGTCAATACCTTTCTTTTGACCAAAGCCTTTCACAACCAATCTAGCTTTGTACTTTGGTTGAGAATAATATTCTTGAGAACCTAAAATATTCTTGAGTCTTCATTCCCTGAAAACAAATCATATGTCACTTGTTCTTCAACGCCTTCATTTCCTGTGGAAGTTGCACCAAATCATATGTATGATTCTTCCAGAAAGCATCCATCTCTTCTGCATAGCAACTAGCCATATTTTTTCTCGCTCACTTTCAATTGTTTCCTAGTAACTCTCTGGTTCACTGCATCGATAAGCATAACATACTCATCTGCAGAGTATCTTCGGAAGGTTGACGTTGTCTTGAAGATCTTCTCAATTGAGGTTCTGCATGGAAGCAAGCTACCTCAACTTCTTCTTACTCAACATGTCTGCGTAGGTAGATTAATATCGGCTCTACACCATCTTCCTGCACATCTCCCCATCACCTTGATATCTTTGGAGGAACAATCGGGTCATAATCGCTAATCCTTCTGCAGAAGTATTGGTGTGCCTCCTTCTTTAAATCTGAAGGGTTTGATCCTCAAAGAAGACCACATCTCTGCTTCTAAACACCTTCTGCTTTTTTGGATCCCAAAGCATGTAACCAAATTGATCATGTGAGTAGCCAAGAAAAATGCATTCTTTTGTCTTACCATCTAGCTTGGATCTTTCATTGTCTGGAACATGTGCAAATGCACGACAACCAAACACTCTCAAATGCCTATAGGAAACATCTTTCCCTGACCAAACATGCTTTGCAATATCAGCATCTAGGGCTGTACAGGGAGATAAGTTGATCACATCAACTATAGTCCTCAAAGCTTCATCCGAAAATCTTCTGAGTAGCTTTGCCTGTGAAAGCATATATCTGATCTTTTCCATGATGGTGTGATTCATCCTCTCTGCAATTGCATTATGCTGAGGTGTACCAGGAACTGTCATCTCATGTTGAATGCCATGTGACCTGCAATAATCATCAAACAATCTTGTATACTCACCACCATTATATGATCTTATGCATTTCAGTTGTCTTTCTATCTCCCTTTCAACTCTAGCATGAAACTCTTTGAAGACACCAATAACCTGATCTTTGGTCTTCAAAGCATAAGCCCAAACTTTCATAAAAAAGTCATCTATAAAAGTAACAAAATAAAGTATACCACTGATGCCAGGAACATTAATAGAACCACTAAGAGTTTTTGTCCTCAAAGGACCACATACATCTGTATAAACACGGTCTAAGGCATGTATTTTTCTAGATAAAGCAGGACTAGCAAAAGAAACTATATATTATTTACCAGCTAAACAATCAATACAAGGGTTCAAACGTATACCTCTAAGGTCAGGCAATACCTCTCTCTTGGAAAGAGCTTGCAGTCCCTTCTAGCTCATGTGTCTCAATCGTCTATGACACAACTCCATGCTGAAGTCTTTCTCTATAGTATTCAGTTGTTCACCACAAGCTTTGGCCTGCAACCTGTACAAAGTATGACATTTCTTTCCATTAGCTATAACAAGAGAACCCTTACTGAGTTTCCATTGCTCTCTGTGAAACCTGCTATCATAGTCTTCAACATCTAGTCTTCCAACTGAGATTAAATTCAGCCTCAAGTCAATCACATGCCTCACATCCTTAAGCACCAACTTGCATCTAAGGTTAGTCTTTATGTGGATGTCACCCACACCAATGATATTTGTTGTGCCATGGTTGCCCATCTTGACAACACCAAAATTTCCAGACCTATAGGTAGCAAAGAACTCCCTCCGTGGTGTAGCATGATAAGAAGCTCCTATGTCAATTATCCACTCGAGATCCTGACACACACAAGAAAAAATATCATCAGAAGGGGACAAAATCAAATAATCACCAACCTGCATTGTAGTTGTGATATTCTCTTTTGACTATGTAGACTCCACTTCTTTTTCCTTTTTTTTGCTCTTCTTAGGTTGCTTACATTGATTCTTATAATGTCCTTTCTCACCACGGTTATAGTAAACAATATCTTTCCTTGATCTTGACTTGCTTCTACCTATGCGTGAACTGCTTCTATCTTTAAATCTTGACCTTCCTCTGTTCTCTGAGATAAGTGTTTGTGAATCAATCTGAGATACTACTGAGTTCTTTCTTTTCAACTCCTCATTCAACAAACTGCTTGTTACTTGACTCATGGTGAGAATACCATCTGGCGCAGAATTACTGAGGGAAACCACCAGTGTCTCCCAACTTTCTGGTAATGAACTGAGAAGTAACAATGCTTGCAACTCATCATCAAGAGATATTTTCATAGAAGATAACTGGTTAGTAATACTCTGTATTTCATTCAAATGCTCAGCAATAGAAGCACCCTCTTTATATTTCAAGTTCACAAGTTTTCTGATCAAAAAAGCTTTGTTGCTAGCTATTTTTCTTTCATATAGACCTTCCAACTTTTTCCAAACAGAATATGCAAAACTTTCAATAGAAACATGGTGAAAGACACTATCATTGAGCCACCGTCGAATAAACCCAATCATTTTTCAATCTAATTTCTTCCAGTCATCATCTGTCACAGTTATGGGTTTTTCACTATCCCCTTGTAAAGGTTCATACAAATCTTTGCAATACAAGAGATCTTCCATTCTTGGTTTCCATATCGTCCAATTATTTTTGTTCAAACTAATCACGCGAGAAACACTACCAACCTCTATGTTCAAATACAAAAATTAAATCACCAAAACCTTGCTCTGATACCAGTTGATGGGGAATAAAAAGAGGCAACAAAGGAATAACTTTTGTATAAGAACAAATACTAACAGGCCGTAACACACAACAGAATTAAACAAAAATCACAATCAAATAGAATACCAAGATTTACGTGGAAAACCCCTTCAACGTGAAGGGTAAAAACCATGGGGCAAACCAGAGAAAATCCACTATAGAAATAATGAATGTACAATTCTCGAATCTCTTACCTAAAACCCAAGCAACAATCACAAGAGAATAATTGGGATACAAGGATCACGTCACTATGCACAATATCCAAAACCTCCTCAAGCAATCATAGAAGAATTCACTGAAGATCTGACCTAACCTGAGATGAGAAACTGTTTTGATAAGTGAGAACGATTTCTGTGTTTACCTTGTCTTCTTCGCTTTCTTTTTCTCTTGTTTTTCTGCCCTTTTCTCCTCTCTTTGAATCCTCTAATGCTGCTGTGAAGTTTCTGCCTTTGCTGCGATTTTAATCTCTTAATTTCGCAGATACCATTAGCCCCTATTTAAGTCTAGGATTTTGGTTAAGTTAGGATTGAGAAGAAAAAAGTGGGCTGTGGACTGATAAAACCCATATGGGCTGAATTTGGGCTGTCAGCCCAACATATTTTTCTCTTGTCACAAAATGAATTTGATAATAATCATGCCCCTGGCATCATATTATATTAGCGGTTAATGACTTATGAGCATTTCTAGTGTTCTATGTGTAAACTGTAATTAAACTTTGGAGTTTTCATTTTAATTAGTTATGGGAGTTAAGTATTGGGTTTAATTATAATGGGGATAGAAATTTTATGAGCACACATATCTGAGAATAAAGGAAAGCGTTCCACTCCTCTTTTATTCTTCCTTCCATTCGATAAATCATGAGAAAAATATTATATCCGCAATTTTCTTCATTTCTTAAATATTGTCTTAAACATCATATTAGTGATTTATTGTTGCTTCTTAGCTTAATATCTTTACTTCATTTATCATATTGTTTATCTTGGCCATGGTTTTTACAAGCTTTTTGTTCGCATTTTTTTACTTGTACATATTTTGTAACGTTGGGAGGATTCTACTTCTTGCCTCTGCCGAGTGACTGAGAAACTCACTTTGAATACTTGTCATCTAATGATGCTCGATCGGTGTTATCTCTGGAATACTCGATTAATATGAGTCTAGTCGACTAATCATGAAGCTTGGATGGTTGGATGATCATCTTCACGATCAAATAATGATCGATGATTTTACGTATTGACCTCGTAGACTAACTAATCACTTCAATGATCACCTAAATCTCACATACAAAAGTCTCAAGCATGCTCCTGCTCTCTTGAATAATTTGAGTACACACCCTAAATCCATCAACCACTCTACTGATTTTAGCATCAAAACCATTTTTATAAGATTTTTCATCGAACCCTCCTGTGTACTGATATAAAACTTGCGATAATCTTAGATGTTAAGCTCGGATTGATTCTGAACCCTGTTAGGACGATCAGAATATGCCATAACATATCTATGTTTATGCAGCAAATACTTGTGGGGGGTAATTAATTATCATGCATTTGTTTACATGGGTTTAACTCATCCATTTTATTAACTTGTACTGGATTATTCATCTACTTTCCAAGACGAAGGCCTGTAGTTTTGTACGCTGAAGTCAGTGAAACATCTCGGCCTTGTGGAAGGGTTCAGATGTGTATGAATGCATATTAACTTAGCCAAAAAGGTTTTCTGGGTTCACCCATCTTAGCCACGCTTCTACGCAATATCTTCACGGCAAGACATCCTCAGTAGGCTACCCTTCTCCGACACACCATTAATTCTTGTCTCCTTTGAACCCTGCACTCCTCCTTTCCCGTGTCTCCCTCTCCGGCTCCTCTCTCTCTCTCTCTCTCTCTCTCTCTCTCTCTCTCTCTCTTCCGCTCCTACATATTCTTCGCGCTCTCTCTCTCTCTCGGACAGTGCTCTAGCTAGGCTGCTGGGGATGGCTTCCGGCACTGGTTCGCCGTGCGGCGCGTGCAAGTTCCTGCGTCGGAAGTGCGCGAGCGACTGCGTGTTCGCGCCCTACTTCAGCTCGGAGCAGGGGGCGGTGCGGTTTGCCGCCATCCACAAGGTGTTCGGCGCCAGCAACGCGTCCAAGCTGCTGCTTCACGTGCCGCAGGCCGACCGGTGCGAGGCGGCCGTGGCCATCGCTTACGAGGCTCAGGCTAGACTCAGGGATCCTGTGTACGGCTGCGTAGGGCACATCTTCGCCCTGCAACAACAGGTAGCTGCAGCTCTCAGACTCATGCATGCATGCACGAACGAACGAACCAGGCCGCATCACGTCATATCTCCCATTGCTACGGAACAATTCTTTCCCAAGATCCAATCTTTGCATGATCTGAATTGGAGAACATCATTCGACAATATCGGATGAGATCCTCCCCCAGTTTCTTGTTCTCTTGGGAAGGGAACAAGAAACACTGTCGAAAGCCATGTCTATCTACTCCAATTCGTGCTATGGATGTTGATTATTTGTGCTAATGTCTCTTGTTCTCGTGATATGTGTGTATAGGTTGCCACCTTGCAGCTGCAGCTGATGCTCGTCAAGGCGCAGATAGCCCAACGTCTGGTTACTTCACAGCCTTCAGGAAGCCAATGGCAAGGAAATGATGATGGCAACCCTTGTCTCCAACCATATTCTTCTTGGGAATCCATGTCTTCTTCTCAGAGTTCCCTTAACTGCATCAATCACGATTCTAATAGACCTTTACTGAAGCATGATGCTGTCTTCAAGGAGGATCTCTCCGTAGGTGGCAGTAGCAACAAGATGTGGGCGACACATGCTGAAGTGGGGGAGCTTCACGATTTGGCTTTCAGAATGGCAGGCAACTTGTGATGTTGATACCAATGATTTACGATTTAGTAGAGCTCCCGAAAAAACAACTTGTGATGTTCAGAAGATGCTTCATCTCTAAATTCTTGATATTAAGCAGTTTAATTAGATTCCTTCGGTTGGTATGTTTATATGCTAATGAAGCAGTCATAAGTTTCGAAGGCATCCGAAGCTAACTATTGATCTTTGAGGTAAGAACTTGTCGACACGACTTCTTGCTCGAGAGGTGAATATGAATACACTTGAATTGTATGTTGTCTGCTTCGAACTTGCAAATGAGAAAAGGGTGGTGCAATAGGAGGAAGAAGAAGAAGAAGAAGTAACCTATATATAATTTGCAATGAGAAAGATTGCATCTGTACAACTTTCTTGGATCAAGGATCCAATAAATATTGCATTTCACTGTATGCCTCGGCTATTGAGTCATGTGCTTCTATATATAGAGTTTGACTTTAGGATTAACATGATGCATTGGTGGCATCAAAATCTTTGCCTACAAAAACATATGCTATGTGACCTAATCGGTTCCAATACTTGCATGGAAAGATAGGTTCAATATGAGCCGATAAGCTCCAAAGTTTTGAGCTCACACTCATCAAGCAAAACCTGTACATTTCCCTGGTCCACTCATAACGTATTGAGAGTTCTCATAATGTTGCTAGTGTCATCAACACTAACTTGGATGGATTGGGCAAACGTTCCTTGGAGAAAAATGGACTATAATTTGCATAAAATAGCACACTTTAACGACACATGACAAGGAAAGAAAAAAGAAAAGTTTCTTCTTCTTTGGATCCAACATAATAAAACCTAATATTTTATCTCAGTGTAGCCTTATTTGGTGCTTGCCATTGTGAGAACACATGAGAAAATTGTCCAGTCATTCAACACATTCATGCTCTGAACATGATGAGGCAGCACGCAAAGCACATAATAATGCTCGTCTTATTTTGTTTTTCCTATACATCTCAAGTGGCCTCTGGGCAGCTGTAAGAGTTGAAAAAGATGACAAGCTGCCTAACACTTGTGAAAGGAAGGAGTGCATTAGCTTTTGCATTTTAAAACTAAGTATGTACTTATCGCTTTTGATTAGGACTTGTCTAAAATAAACTTATCATACCCAAGAGATGGACACTGTGTCTCCCTGGATGATTACAAGGTACATCATCAGAGGAGTAGTTTGCAAACTCCAATATCCTTCCATCTTAATCTTTGCCAAACTATTTTGAGGTGATCTATAATAATTGATTAGATAAAGCAAACCTTGGGCAAGACAAAGGCAGCCTGATGTCTCTTTGTACTAACTAAAGGCCAGATGGGAAGAGAACCTTCACCAAACAAGGCCCCACCATTATGCTCGATTAACATAATGCCAAAAATGGCTCAAGACACTAACATTTCTCACCAAACTCCAAGTACTTCAAATATTTGTTTTATCACCAATCTCATTGTTTTCTAATCTTGCTTTCTCATAGGATTAACAAGGACTGGAGGTGGAGTTCGTGTAACATGAACCATATGTTCTAATAAATCACCCTACACAGAGTGTGAAAAGGAATTGGAAAACGGCTAAACAATAAAGTAATCAATGTGCTTTGGGGAGAAAATTCCACTGAATTCATCTAATCTAGGAGGGTTTTCCGGAGAGGAAATGCAATGGTCGGATAATTTGCATATGACCAAGTGTTATTTGCAACTATTTTATTGTGAGCAAAGTCGGCCTCCCACATTGTTGTGATCACAATTTCTAGCTTTGGAGTAGGAAAGGTGTTGAACTTGAGGAGTGGGGGGTGCATCTAACTCCGAGATTTATCCTAAAAGGAGAGAGAGAGAGAGAGAGAGAGAGAGAGAGAGAGCATGTATCTGTCCTTGAGTTCGGATCATAGGCCCTATGTAGCCATTACCTTAAATAGTCCTAGTTAAAAGTGTTATTACCATTGGAGATAGAGATATATAGGTTGATAGAGAGAGAGAGAGAGGCAACATTAGAGTAATTTAAAATGACGAGGCACTTTAATCACCCTATATAAGTTTAGGTATGCTTTAAAAAATCTCATTATGTATTTATATATATACATATACATATACATATATATATATATATATTAAAATTAGTCACAAACAAATTGTATGCAGGTGAATCTCCGTGGGTGTTTAGGATTTTAGCCATGAAAAGAGTCAATTTTTCTAGGAGACGATTACTTTTGTAGATGTGTGTGATTCAATGGGTACATTTAAATAGGTCAAAGCAGAAATATAGCCACTTGGAGATCATTATAACATAAGAACTTAAACTCATAGGCCTTATATAAATCAAAGCCATGTATTTAATTTTTCTCATTGACTTGAAACTACTGTTCTCAAATCAATTCTGAAACTATCAAGTGTGTCATGGATTAGGCAAATGCTACTTTTGCATCACAATTTCGATGGCTCCATGGACGTCACCCTTCCCTTTGGACTTTCATCAACCAAGCCAGCAAGCATTGCAGGCAAAGGCAAAAAGCCTCATCATGCAAAAAGAGTGTGTTGAGTGGCCGAAAGAAGAAAGAAGCTCGAGTAAAGTGAAAGCAAGTGTCACATCGAGGGTCATATGATCTTATCTTGTCACTTGTTTGAAATCAACAAGTTTAATCCTTAAACCTCGTCATACAAGCAACATATCATGCAAATCTCTGAAGACAAAGTAATACTTAACTAGCTAGTGAATGAATAGACTTTTGGTTTTTATTCCTACTTACTACTAAACTAATGGTCATGACAAGTTCGCTTTAATTTGCTGATGATACATCCCACAGCTTGTGCTAATTATATGTTTAGCTGAATGAATGCATGTCAATTATTGGTAATGGGCAATGATGAGGCATCCAATAATGGATCTTCATTCTTATGAATGACCAGGATAAGCAAAAGCTACAGATCGAAGGCCCTCCACATCAGTATATGATGATGATGACGACCTCCAAGGGCCAGCTTGCACGTCGAGAGATGCCATGGAACGAGGAGCATCCTCACTCTGGATCCTGAACACCATGGCCTCGTCCTCCACCATGGCAAAATGGGAGTTGCAGTCGTGAGAGGACCGGCAGCTGTTGCAATCCGCAAGCCAATCGCTCGTCGAGAGCATTGATGCGAAAGCAAGTGGTGCGATCCCTTCTCCAGGCGACGTCGTGCCATTTCCAAGAGCCAATTGAGCTTGGGCTTTCAGAGAGGCTAGTTGAGCTTGCAGAAGAACAACCTACAACATGGAGGGAAAGCATTAACACCGGAAGGAATGCGGTAAAAAAGATCCTTCTTGCGTGCTGATGAGGACTCACTTGTCGCTGGAGGGCAAAGATTTGGGCGACGCAGCCGTAAACGGGGTCCAAAATCCTCGCTTGTGCCTCGTACGAGATGGTGACGGCGGCCTCGAATCGGTCGGCGGGAGGGAGGTGCATGAGGAGCTTGGACGCGTTGCTCGCCCCGAACACCTTGTGGATTGCCGCGAAGTGAGCCGCGCCCTTCTCATGGCAGAAGTGGGGGGCGAAGACGCAGCCACTGACGCACTTCCTCCTCAGGAACTTGCAAGCTCCGCAGGGCGAGGCACACCCTGCCATGTTGATTAGCCTTCGGATCGATCAAACGGGATTGGGTTGTCTTGTGCTTGTGGGCGAGGAAGAGCGACGTCTGCTTGGCTTATAAACGCTTGAAGAGAGGGGAGTCGGGATGAAAGATCAACATTGCTTGGCCTTCCGAATGGCCGACAGATTTCACTGTACTTTGTTAGAATATAGCTCAAACATCACTTCATCCCACGTAATATATTTCGATTGAGCAGCCATGGAAGGTTATATTTCCCGATTCCTTTCGTTCGATAATGCAACCACGTACTATTGGTGATACAGTAGTGGCCATATTGTTGCCTGAAGGCGTTAATCATTCACTCAACCCGAGATGCAAACATGAGGATCTCGTGATCATTTACTCAAGTATTACGCCATGAACAGATTCAGTTGCTTTCCAGTGTTTGCAGTTACTGTTGTATCATTTGAGTTGGGAGATCAGAAGTGGCTGCAGCTTTGTGCATGGAATTGGACTTCTTGGAATCCATCATCTTCCACCTTTCCATGACTTCAGTCATGCGTGTGTACGCGTATATATGTGTGTGTGAGCTTTATGAGAGACAGCTATACCTTTTTCCCAATGCACAAATCTAGTCATATTCCTTGTCTTGTACAAATTATTGGCCAATATCTTAGAGTTGAAGACAGCGAAACTCACGCTTTACAGCACGAACATACATAAGACCTTGTGATTATCATCTGTTTTAGACAAGCTAATCTGCGTAGATGAGTCGCTATGTTTCACATACTGTACTCCATATGAAACATTATGAAGTTTATGCAATAGTTTCTTGACCGAGTAATTGCTTCTGCTAGTATTAATAAGCTATCTACTAGTTGTAATGCATCCATATATTAATGAAACAATAGCTTGAGTGAGAATGCATAGTTTTGTCTGATATATTTAGAGCACTTAAAGAAAGTACCACCGGTTGGTCAATTTTGGCAGGATTTGGGCAACATTAAATATATGTATATACATATATGTATTTATATATATATATATATATTATATATATATATATATGTATGATCATAACAAACCTTATCAATGTATTAATTAGTCTAGAAGACCAGTCAAGCAGACAAAAAAGACACATGTGGGGCCAACACACGTGTGATCATGTTATCCTCGTTTAAATCCAAGTCTCAGGAAATTTTCTGTTCCCTCTTGTTGTTGCCGGAAGATAACAACAACCGATCATTCATAGCCGCGACAGCCTCCAAATTGTACGGTAATGGTTGTACAACATATACCATCATATGAAGATGATGCATATATAAATACAAATATACATGTTGTTTATTTGTATAAATAAACAATATATAATCATCAAATGGCTACATAAACATGATGAGCCCCTTCAATGAGCTCAAATGGACATCTAATTGGTTGAACAAAAATGGGGACAGGTAAGGCCACGATAGCCGACTAGTTGCCTGATGGTCTTGGGACATAATTTTGTTGTGCTCCTTTTGTTTTATTTGGGTGCCTTAAGCTTGCGAAGACCCCTTCAATATAAGGACAATGTTAACTTATATGGTTTAGCCACTAAAGACCAGCAATGCTATCACTTCAGGAGAACACAAAGGGCTTCACCTGAAGGAACAAGTGTGTAGTGGTGATGAAGCAACAAAATCTTGTTAATCATTAATAACTCGGTGCAAAAGTGTAGCTTATGAATTGATAAATTGCAAAACAAAGTAAGCATAAAACTTGGGAAAAATGGATCTATAGTTTATCAACTCGACCTCTAGTGTATCAGAGAATAAGATAGAACACAACTTTGACAAAGGAAGGGGATCTTAAATCTCCGCCAACAGGAAGAAAATTACACGACTGTGGTGGCCTCATGGGGGAGTAGACCAACTGATTCCTACTAACTCGTACTGCAGCAACCATCAAACACTTCAATTGGTTTTTGTCTTAGAAACCTTCTTTTTCTGACGCTTTGGGATGGAGTTCTTCATGCCCAAGAAAAAGAGCAGCCCACCAATGAGAGCCAAATTCTGGATAACAAGAAAAAGAAGAAAGAAAGAATCGAGTCACATCCAATTATAACAAAATCCTAACCCACAGAAACAAAATAGAGTGACAAATAACGCGAAGGACATGTGAGGAAACCTGAATAAACTTGCTGAAAAGCTGCACAAATTGTGACTTCTCAACATCATAGTTGTAGAAGTCATACATGACCGGAGTGATGAAAGCCAGGTAAAGAAGCTGCACACGAATAAATGTCCAAGAATCAGAAATTTGTTTTAACTACCATCAGAATGTGCATCAAACAACACTTCGTTGCAACAAATTATAAGCCAGGGATGACACCATGGTGTATGGAGTCTCGCTGCACCATCAATGGCAGAAGTAGGCAATGACAGGAAGAATTGACATATTTCATGTAAATGAAGGTCCATCTAACAAACTTCAGCCTCTTGCTGTTCAGTTCCCCAATTGAAGGATTTAACTTAAATATGTTATACTGAGTTCAAACCATTTTGGATGGGTTTGGTAGATTCTAGCAAAACTGTTCAAAACTGATCAAAACCAAATAAATTAGATGGGATTACTGAAATTAGGCTAAACAATCCCAATTGACTTAATCTCGAAGCTTAGGTTTCATGTATTCTGCAAGTACTCGGTCTAAGCTAAACAACCAAAAATATCAGATTCAATACTGGTAAATATCCAAAGCATCCCAGGCCAAAAGTTTCTCTCAAGCAAAATGCTTCCTTTCTGGACAAAACATGTAATAATAGTTATATACAAGACGACAATTACCAGTAGATATGCTCCAAACGAGCTGCTGAAGATAAACAGTAGGCCACCAAGTCCTTTCAGAAAAATAGTACCAGCAATAACCTGTCTCATCTGAAAACAGTGAACAAGAGGACATTTCAGATAAAAAATATCAGTAGACAAATATATCATCTCAAGTATTGAAAAACAATAAAGACAGTTCCTACTTCAACATGAGGCACTTCAAAGCCAATATGTGAAGAAGCATGCCTCATGAAAAGGTTGAATTTTGGCTTCAGAGCCTTTGCAGCTGGTCCACCATCAACTCCAAATTCACTAAACCTGTAACACCATCATATATCAGAAGAAAGCATATAGACAAATTCAATGCATATCGAAGATGCCTGAATCATACATAATGTCAGTCAATAATCTTCATCCGAGTACTGTATCTCCACAAATTACGATATATCGCAAGTTACGTTTATGCAAAGTTTAACTTGCATTGATTCCGTGAAGTCACCGGGCGCTTCCCTAGGCTCTCAAGCGAGGCTTAGGTGAGGCCCGAGCACCTCAAAATGACTCAAGCAAGGAGCCTAGGAGGGGGAACCAGGCAAGCGCCTCAGTGAAACCAAGCAAATCAGAACACTTTTTAGGATTGGATCTGATTCAAGCCATTTGGTCTGATTTGATGAGATCAAAAATCTAAATCCAAACCTCCCTCTTCCCACCTGTACCTCAGTCAACCAATGCGAATCAGAACACTTTTAAGGATTGGATCAGATTCAAGCCATTTGGTCTGACTTTTAGTCCAAAAAACCAAACCCAAACCTCCCTCTTCCCACCTGTGTGACAACCTCCATGTGTCAAAAAAAATCAGAACACCGTCCTCTTCTCCCTGGAAAATCTCTGTTTTTTCCAGCTATTCTTGATAATAATAGCTTATGAATTGTATTAATTACTAAATTTATCACTGTTAGAATTTTGAATTGTCACCACAGTTTTAGGATCTCAAAATCTAGAGTCATGACAACTGTAGGTAATATTGTATTGTCTAAATTTTTAATATTTAATTTTTTTTTATTAATTTTATATTAGAGAGTGTCCTGCTTCATGCGAGTGAGCACCTAAGTGAGTGCCTAGTGCCATGAGAGTTTCAAAATCTTGGCGCCTTTTAGAGTTAGCACTTTTGGCAGAATGTACCAGTTTCTAGCTCTCAAAATATCCGCTGCACTATCTTAATACAACCAATAAAGACATTATAATATATCATTCCATTCTGTGGCAGGGGCAAGATTTTATCTACCTCCCTCGCTCCTTCCTCGAGCTGAGTTTACAAATAAAATTAATAGATACTTGTGTTCATTACCAAAAAACGACCTTTACTGCAGAAATTCCTTTACAACAAAATAACAAACACATGACAGTAAAATACTAAAGATGAAATGAAATTGGAAAAAGAATCTAGTAACAATAGTACAGTTGTATCTATAGGAGAAAGTTAGTCATATGTTTTACCCCAAGTGAAGGCCAAGGTTTGACTTGGGGAGATTATATAGTAACTTCAAAGGCAAATTTTTGGCATTACTCATTATTCTTATTATGTTTATAAAATAAAAACATAAAAAATTGTAACAAATATTTATTTTTTTTCAGAAATTACTTGCAGAATTTTTTCAAAGTTACAGAAGTAGAACGTTTCTATGTCTACAATTTTTATAATATCGATTGCATACCTTACCATCTAATATTCCTAATGAGAAATAATAAGATTGCATACCCAACAAACTTTCTGAGAAAACACAAATGAAACATACACCATGCAAAACACAACCTAGTATTACTTCTCTAAGATGTCAATATTCTTTTATTTAAACATACTGACAAACATTATACCATTACCATCTCATATCAGGTCAACTCAATGCTGAAGCAGGACAGGCAAACATTCAGGTATAGTCCAGTATATATAACTTTATGGTTATTTAAGCTGTATATATTCACCAATAGATGGTATTTAGGAGTTATCTGGCAGGTCGTGTCCTGATCCTTGTTTGGACATGCTTGATGTACCACAATACTTTTTAGTGCATAGATGTTGATGACATTTAATAACATAACATGGAGATACTCTCCGTTTAGCCACCAGACATAGTATCATCACTTTTTCTATGTTACTAATACAATGATGTCCATAAATATTTGATAAGACCCCTAAGGGTTTTATCGTGGAAAAGACAAAAGAAGCGGAAGAAGTGGGGGAAAAGGGGATAAATGATCGCTTCGAGAGGATCGGCCTCCTTGATCGCTTCGAGGGGATCGGTCTCCTTTAATCGCTTCGAGGGGATCGACCTCCTTAGTTTAGCCAAAAGACTAAATAATTCTTCGTTCCTTTCTCCTTGTCCGAAAGAAATAGTTACATCCCTTTTCATAGAGTCCCACATAGAGTCCCCTAGGACTTGGACTCTTATTAACCGACTCCTAACCGAATCAGTAACCGACTCCCTACTAGATGACTCCATAACATTATCCAAAGCATTATCCAAAGCTTAGAAAGTAAAAGATTTGTAGCAGTTCCGCCCTCATCAAATCAACCTTGTCCTCAAGGCTGAGCGGCATCAAATTCGACACAAGGTCTCTGTGGCGCATTACAACTCGTTGATCAAGTAAGTACGACCTCCACTTGATGGTGTGAGAAATAGATCGGCCTTTTAGTGTAGTAGTCTTTAAAGTCTTTTGGAGAACCCTCTTCATCTAATAGCTAGTAGCAGCTGTGGCCTTACTTCTTTGTCTTCCATTTAGGATCACCATTTCGAAGTCTTCTAAGGGTAGCAAAAAGAAATCCCACAGCAGTTTTTGGCCCTGTATAAACAATTTTATCTTTGAACATTTGCTGTCACAAGTCAAAGGTCATCTATCAGCGATCTTTACTTTGAATTTGTCAAAGTCTTCAAAATGATAGGCTAATCGGTCAGCAACCTTACTGTCCATGAAATTGTTAGTGCTACCGGTATCAATCAGGACTGTAATAGATTGATGTTCCAAAATTCCTTCAGCTTTCATAGTTTGTGGGTTATAATAGTCAGCTAATGCATGCACTGTATGTGTAATAGGTTCAACATCTTTATCAAAATTCATACCTTCATTATCAAAGTCAACTTTGTCAGCTTCTGGTTCCTCTCTAATTGGTTCAATCATCAGAGGTTGCTGTTGTTTACATTAGTGCTCCTTACTAGGTGGCTCGTTGATCATTTGTTTGTAGTCACTTCTGTATCGATGATTTTCTCGATTGATTTTTTCCTCATGTAGACGTGCAAATGAAATTGCAGCTATCATAGTGTGGGGTTGTCACGCCTTAACTTCACATCTGATCTCCGGAGTAAGCCTTTCAATAAAGGTACCCACTAATTATCGCTCAAACCAATCTCTAACTTGATTCGACAATCGCTCGAATCTGCCTTAATATTCTAATACTGTAGAAGTCTGACGAATTTTTGCAAGCTGTCCATCTACATTTTCATACTCTGAAGGCCCAAATCGAACAAGAAGTCCCCTCTTGAATTGCTCCCATGAGGAAACTCCGTGGCAGATTTCATACCAGTCATACCACTGAATTGCATCACCGTCTAACTGGATTGAGGCTATTTCCACCTTAGACTCCTCCGGGGTTCTATGGAAACGAAAGAATTTCTCTGCCCTCGAAATCCAACTGGTTGGCTCTCCATCTTCCTATTTTGGAAATTCTACCTTAATACGTGGGTAGCTAGAGTCATATTCTCGGTGCACCTTTTCTGTATCTCCCGATCTGTTTAATGTGGAGTTTGAACTTCCATCTTGTTGTAATTTGCCAAAATTTCCCAATAGGCTTCTTTTAAACTCATTAAAGGTCTCTTGTAGTCGGTTGTCAATTCGGGTTTCTAATGCTTCCATTTGGTTCCAAATTCGAATTTCTAATGCCTCCATTTGGTTCCCAATTCGAAATTCTAATGCCTACATTTGATCCCCAATTCGAGTTTCTAATGCTTCCATCTGGGCTTTCACTGGTTTGTCGATGGTCATTGTGTAAGATTGTAGATCAGTAATTCCCTGTTCGTGCCTCTGATGTCTGGTTAAGGGCATCAGCATCGAAGGCGTGAACTGCGAAGTGCAACGTAAGGCTCGCTGGGGTTGCTGTGAGGAGAAAATTTCTGTTTCTTCGTGCTGCGTGCGATATTGCTGCAGGGCTGCGATGAAGAAAAAAAAGAGCAGGGGTAGCGGGGAAGAGTGCGGGCCGAGAAGCAGTGGCGGCCCAGATGCGAGGCCGCCGGTTGCAACGGCGACGACGGTGAGAGGGGGCAGAGATCACTGGCCGCAAAGATGGCGGTGGTCGCGGCCAGGAAGAGTGTTATTTCACCGCCGAACGAGCGAGGCGGTGGGGTGCGTGGGTCGGAAAGCAACGGCGTTCTTTGCCGGGAGAGGGCAGCGACGACGATGGTCGCCGGCGCAGGGGTGGTGGAGAGGGGCAGCGATCGCGCGGCTAGATCTGCGTTGCCGAGGGAGCGACGGGGCTAGATCTGCGTTGCTGAGGCAGCCGAGGAGATGACCTCTGGCCGGAGGCTACGTCGACGACGATCGCAGGCCGAGCACGAGGGGTGCGTGGCCGCCGATTGAAGCCGCGGGGGGGGCGGGAACAGGGGAGTTCCACCCCTTACGTGGCCGCTGGTGAGGTGAGCGCAAGGAACAGGGAACGTGGCTGCATTCTTCTGCGTTCGCCCCCTTTTTCTTTTTTTTTTATTGGGACTGCGACAAGGTTGATGCGAAGTTGCAGCGAAAACACCAAGGATCGTCGCTCTGATACCAATTGATAAGACCCCTTAGGGTTTTATCGTGGAAAAGGCGAAAGAAGCGAAAGAAGTGAGGGAAAAGGAGATAAATGATCGCTTCGAGGGGATCAACCTCTTTGATCGCTTCGAGGGGATCGGCCTCCTTGGATCGCTTTGAGAGGATCGACCTCCTTAGTTTAGCCAAAAGACTAAATAATTCTTCATTCCTTTCTCCTTGTCCGAAAGAAATAGTTAACCGACTAAATAATTCTTTATCCCTTTTTATAGAGTCCCACATAGAAGAGTCCCCCAGGACTTGGACTCTTATTAACCGACTCCGTAATCGACTCCTAACCGAATCAATAACCGACTCCCTACTAGATAACTCCATAACATTATCCAAAGCATTATCCAAAGCTTAGAAAGTAAAAAATTCGTAACAATATTCCAGTACATCAAAAAGCAAATACAGAAGAACACACAGCAAAGAAATCCATATGTAATACTAATTTCTCGAACTGCTAAAAGAACAAAATGCTGATACTAAATTTGCGAACTGTTGGAAGAACAACATGCTGATAATTAAAGAAAACCAGATGACAAACCATAGAATGTGGATAAAAGTGTCATAGCCAAATAACCGTATAAGGTACAGATACCTCAGAAGTTTCCGTGATATAAAAAAATGCTAATATAAAAAGGTAATAAGAGTATGGTCACAAATATCCATCACTCTCCAACTAAATCCTTTCAGGAAGGGTCGATTCCTTCCTTCGTATCTGTTTCTCTGAAAGCCTCTCCTTTCTGGGACCATATCAAGAAAAACTTCTATTTTGCTGAGACTACTCAACCATAGGAAGTCTATTGGCGTCTCTGTTGTACCAATCAAAAACTTCTATTTTGCTGAGACTAGTCAACCATAGGAAGTCTATTGGCGTCTCTGCTGTACCAATCAAAAACTTCTATTTCTTAACCGATCAGGAACAAAATCCATAGGTAGTCTATTGGCGTCTCTGTTGTACCAATCAAATAAAATCGAACTCGAGACAAACTTTTATCCAACCAGGTACTCCCTATTGCCTATATCTACTTACAATTATTCATTTAATGAACGTGTATCCAATAAAGATCGTAGCGCATCAAATTAAATGACAAACAAAGAGAAGGAAAAATTGAAGATCTAACTTACTTCCAACAAGAATTCTAGAAATAAACATATCATATCAAGAGAAAACAATACTCAAACAATGAGAGAAGAAAGCATCGGACAGAGACCTCACATAAGAGATCAAGAGATAGATCAAAGAACAAAATCTACCGAATCAACCTCAGCAAACTAGATCCGAGCAAAACCGCCAGTTAAGGCAATAAAGCATCACCAGAAAACCCATCCAAAAGACACAAAACGAGCTCATCAGATCACCCATAGGCGACCAACACAACAAGAAAGCAAAATTCCTTAAGCCCTGGTCTCTAGCCAAATACCCCCAAATTTAAGTCCGGAACAATAGAAAAACCAAGAGAAACCCACAAACGAAAAGCGTCAAAAGAATTGGAAAAAAGAAGAAGGAGAAACTGCGGATCCAAAGAAGACAAACAAAAGATCAATAAGTAGGGGGGAAAGAAAAGAAGGGCAAGAAAGCGAGGGAGACAGAGATTACTCCTGGTAAGCGGAGAGGAGGAAGACGGAGGCGAATAGAACCCTCCCAGCGAAGGACACAAACCCCATCTCCGATCCGAAAAGGGCAGGAGAACAAAAATCTCCGATCCAAAAGGGGATGGAGAGAGATGGGAAGGGATCACTGTCTCGGTCTCTTGCTCCGATCCGCCGATTCTCGGAGGCGCAGCAAAGGATCGCAAGCTAAATAGAGGGAGAGCGCTCGGATCCTCACCAACCACTTTGAAAGGTCACAACTTCTGAGAGAGGCCAGAGTCCACTTGCTGACGCCCAGTACTCGATCTGGACCGTCCATTCCAGTAGACTCAAGCGCACGGAGCGTCCATCTAGATCATGCGTGGCACAGGGTACTGCGGAGAGCTAGGCCGATTCAAAATGCCGTGTTTGCTATGCAATCGCCCTGAAACTTCAAGGAAATATCCGCAGTGCCTCTCCGGTCCACCCCAAGTCTTCTACCGCATATTCTATCTTATGCGACACTTCGCTGGCCATCCGATTCGTTTTGGGGAGGTTGAGATAGACAGTGCTCGTGCGGAGTTCTGCGTATATGAACAGTTCGGTCGGAGTTATTCGAAATTTGAATGGATGCATCTCTAGCCGTCGGATCATATGATCCAGAGGAGCGATGACGGTGGAGATCAGCCGATGTAATAGTCACGCGGCTTGGACTCGATGGCGCGGCGCCATAAATTGGTGTTATGGGTTGCAGCGTCCTTAAATTGCAGTGCTACTGACCAACCTGCATCGATGGAGCCTAATTTATTAGTACAAAAGGGTTGAAAAGGTATCTAAATGTCAAAACAAAATGGTTTATCCGAAAACACCTTTCAGAGATGAATTTGATCATGTAGTTCCTCGTTCGGACTTAGAATCAGTCTCCAGTGAGCCTTGATTTTTAAGGGCAGAGTATACCTGCATTGGCAACATATTATCATATTCTCTCTCGAATTATTATTATTATTATTATTATTATTATTATTATTATTATTATTATTTTATTCTCTATAAATATTTTATAACATGTATCATTTATTCTCATAAATTTTATTTTTTTAAAATAAAATAATGAAAATAAAATTGAATATCAAGACCATACAGTTGAAATCCTTTTGTTAATTAAGTTCGGTACATGATCACCTCGATAATATTTTAAATACATGATGAAAATAAGATTTTGATCACCAAAATCTTAATAAAAAATCTAAAAAAAATTTGAATAAATTTTTTAGCTCTAAACTATTAATATTTTAAATTTTGATCATCATATGTATCCTTATAGGCATCATTGTTCGATTGTATTAGACAAAATCTAGATTAAGCGGTACATGCATCGTAGAAAACGATGCTCTAGAAGATTCGCTGGAGGCAGAGGGGTTGCACGTGGCAAAAGAATGCAGTTGCTTCCGCAACTATTATATCATTCTCTCATATATATATATATATATATATGAGATTATTTAGTTACTTTATTTGTCTCAATATTTTTAAAATTTATATTAGGATTTCTATACTCATGAAACATTTGATCCCATTTTTTCTCATGTTATCGACTTTACTAAGTACATGTTTATCTCACTTTTATTTATCATATTATATTTTCGTTAATAGAATTGATGACGTGAGAAGAAACAGAATTAAATATTTTACTTTCGTAAGTATAAAAATCTTAATATAATTTTTTAAAAATATAATAATTAAAATATTAAATATAACTAATTATAAGAGATAATATATAATTAATTTTTTTTATTTTTTTTTATCGATTATATGTATTTTTGACGTGCGACGGCCGTCTACCATAATAGGGGCTAGCCGTTCTGTTCTAAAAAGCAAAAAAAAAAAAAAAAGGACTTTCCAACGCACATACGTAACCCTACGTAACGAGCATCATGTGTGGAAACGTGGCAGAAGCAACACATGGACAAAAATGTTCTTTCGATGCTTTTCCTACCTTTAACCGCCAATATAAATGTAAAAACATAGCGAGAGCCCATCCACGAACCAAGGCAGCTTCCACAACTACCATATCAATGGCGTCATTGCCGGCGTTCCGAGTTCCCGAGAGTGCTCGAGTGTCTCCACCGCCCGGAGGGGGTAGCTGAATCCACTTTGGCCCTCACCTTCTTCGACTTAGCATGGTTAAACGCTGGAGCCGTGGAACGAGTTTTCTTCTACCACCTCCCCCACTCCACCTCCTACTTCTTCGACTCCATCCTCCCCGACCTCAAGTCCTCCCTCTCCCTCGCTCTCCAGCAGTTCTACCCGCTTGCCGGCAAGATCTGCCACCCCCTCGACAAGTACGAGATCCACTACGCCGACGGCGACTCTGTCCCATTCACGGTGGCGGAGTACGAGGCGGACTTCGAGGATATCTCCGGCAGCCATGTACGTGACATCAACGTGCTGCCACCCTTGGTTCCCCAACTACCCAAGTCTGACGACGGCCGAGTGCCGCTGCTGGCCTTGCAGGTGACAGTATTCCCAAACCAAGGCGCGGCCATCGGCGTGCACAACCGCATGCGACGGCTTGAGCTCCACGCGGTTCATGTCTTCCTGGGCCTCGACATGCGCGCGGTCCAAAGCCTTGGCGGGGGTCGCAGCGTCGCCGGTCTTCGACAGGAGTATGATTGCTGATTCCCAAGATTTGTACTCGATATTCTATAGGAAGCCTCGACATGATGAATCGGCAAGCCACCCGGCTGCTCTACTGGACACGGTTCTCACGTCGTTCAAATGCTGAAGGAAATCGTCACCTCCAAAGGTAAAGCTGCTGCAGACGGCAATTCCTTACATTGCTCCACCATCGTGGTGACCTTTGCTTATGTGTGGGTGTGCCTCCTCAAACTACGAACATATGAGAGCGACAGGATTGCCCACTTCAACTTTGCTGCCGACTGTAGAGGAAGGCTGCAACCGCCCGTACCCCCAGCATACTTTGGGAATTGCATCAGCGGCTGCCTCGTGAAGGCGAAGGCAAATGAACTTACACCAGAAGATGGGGTTTTAGCAGCAGCAATGCTTACTGGCAAAGCCATCGAGGGACTCAGATGGCCCTCTGAAAGGCGCGGAGACATGGCCGGAGAAATATAAAGAACTCGAATCCTAAGAACATTTCAGCGTTGCAGGATCGCCCAAGTTTCGAGTGTATGATTTGGACTTTGGATGGGGAAGTCCGAAGAAGACTGAGATAATCTCCATCATGTGGTCAAGAGCCATGTTGTGGCAGAGAGCAGAGAGCAGAGAGCAGAGAGGAAGAAGGTGGCGTGGAGGTCGGTTTGGTGCTGAAAAAGGATGAGATGACTAGTTTGAGAGGCTATTCTCCAGTGGCGTTGTGTAGACCAAGACTGTGTGACCTTTAGTCGTCCCGAGCAGTGGGATCACTTCTCGTGGTAGAATAAAAAGGTTGGGTATTTTCCTAATAATTTAAGTTACTTGGAACTTCTGGTTACTCAGTTAAGGATTTTTTTAAAAACACTGTTAGAACAGATCACGAATTCGAATTTTAAATTCATTCATTGATTTGATTAAACATATTTGTTCGATTCTCATTCTCGTTAGATCCTCTTCTAACAATCAAGTCTTGAAATTTGTGATCACACAACTATAACCTTTTTGTTGGTTTTGGAATGTGAGACTAGACGATCAGCAAGCTGACCTACAACCATTCCGTTCTTACACTAGGAACAATCATAGGTTAAACAATGCAGTCCGGGATATTGGTCTCCCAAAAAGAACACGACGGTTCAAAATAAAACTAGCCTGATTGAGGAGGTTGACATGGTCGAGCCTCGTTAAACGATTTTAATGATATCTTTCATGTAGATTATATGACATGGTCGAGCCTAGTTATCAATTAATAGAAAGTAAATTTAATTATAATATAATTTTTTTGAGATGATGATAGATTTCCTAATTATCATTCAAAGGTTTTGCTCTTGCTTATAAAATGATAAAATCTTGATACAAATCAATTATTGAAACATTATATATCTTCTCTTATTTTCATCTATTCTTAATTTATAAAAGATAGGACGAGAGAAAAAGATAAATCTAGTTCTCCATGTAGATCAGATCCGATGATGGTACAGTTGTATATAAGATAAATACTTTCTGAATGACATCAAATGATACAAATCATATATTTGATCTATTATTATTTTATTTTAATTTTTATATTAAAGTTTTTTATATAATAATAACATAGTTAGTTTTTATGCTTACGATTAGTACTAATTATATATTTTGAAATCAAATATTTTAGATTATAAAAATATTTCAAATACATTTTGTATTTAGATCTGTTTATTAGCCCTTATCACTTGCGAAAATGTGTTATTCAATTTTGATTTACAATATGTATATATTATCGATCTACTTTTCTATCTAGTTCGTCCTGTCACCTACTTGTAAGCGATACAAGGTTCCTTATGTTTTATTAATGGAATACTGTGGATAGCTTCCTGTCAACGATAATATTGTTGAGGTGATGATCTCTGGTGGTCACTAACCTAATTGTGGGCAATGGTTACGTACATAATGGAAGTGTCATAAGGTGAGATAGCCAATGGTGGCCGCATACACAACTGCCTATGTATAACAGTCTTGTGATGACTAGCTTACCTTGGTCGTATGTAGCTATAGTAGTTTCACTATCTACAATAGCTATAGTAATATCGATGTGACATTTGCTAGTCGTGGTCTCCATCAACTAAACATCATGGGCCATAATTCCTAGAGGTTGCATAGTAAACAAGGGAACGATGATGGTGGCTAGCGAGTTGGTCAATAGCCAGCTACCAACGATAACTTCACTATGGCTACGATGCTCCATCGTCAACAAAGGTAGAGGCAGGTTGGCTTGTCATGGGTTGTGAGTTTATAAATAGTATATAAACTTATAAAAGAAAAATCTTCGTAGCAGAGTACTCCTATAACAATAAATGTCATGTCAAGAAGGATTATAAGACTTTGGTTTAAAAGAAAATATTATAAGTTTAACTTTATATGTTTGAATCAAATATTATAAAAATTATTTTCTAATATTGTAGATTGATTCTGACACTTCAACTTATATTACTAATAATAGAGATTCATTTTAATATGAGAACTAAAAGAGAATAAAATATTTATCATTACAGAGAATCATCTTAAAGTGAGAGCGATAATAGTTGGTACCTATCGCCTATGCTTAAAGATGATTTACCTGATATTATATTCCTATAATTTTAAAATTTTAGTATCTTTACCTAGAATTGTTAGGATATTATTTTTCTTTGATGGTTGTAAACTCAATATATTTATGATTTCATAAAAATTAACTTTTAAGTTCTGTATGATGGTTTGTACAAAATTAATATGAATTTTAAGTTTATAATGATTCTATAATTAAATATTAGAATAAAATATAATTTTATAAACTTATTGAGATTATATATACTTATATCTATGAATCACTCTATATCTGTTTTAGTGGATAAAGATATTTTATTACCTTTATAGATTACCTATTGAGATATGACTATATGTATCTGATTCATGTAACATCTTAGGCTCTTGAGATCTTCAGGTGTATAAATATAAAGTTGAGAAGTAATTAAATAGAAAAATCAAAATTATCAAATCTGATAAGGGTGATAAATTTTATGTTAGTTATGATGAGCCTAATTATAATTTAGACTCTTTTGTTAAATTCCTAAAAAAACATGGTATTTGTATTCAGTATATTTTATTAGATGTGCTCTAGTTAAATGAGATTGTCGAAAGGTAAAATTATACTCTTATGAGTATGGTTAGGAGTATAGGTTCCGAGTTAGTCCATTTCATTAACTTCTTTCGAGTTATGAATTAATAGAAAACTCAATTTGAGGCATTTATATATTAAGAATTATCCTATAGAGATAAAGATATTCAATTCACATTAAAAGAAATTAGATTCAAGGACTATTTTTGAATATTTTATTATTTATTTAAAAAAATTTAAAAGGATATATTTTTGTTGCCCTAATTGTAGGAGAATAATTAAATGTGGTGATACAAGATTCCTTTAAAATAATAAATCAGTGAGAGCGAAAATCTTAAATTTTAATATTAATATTAAGAAAACATAGGTTGATACTCCTTTATTATTTTACATTTGAGAGATTATTATTTCTCAAGTCACTAAGAGAATTGATGATGGTAAATAATAAAATAACATTAATAAGAAAATATCAAAGGTAAATAAGATATGTCATTTCTTATTATTATATATTATATCTATAAGAATCATATTATAAAATAGGAATCAAAATGAATCCTTATTGTTTTTACAAGTTATAAAAAGTAATATTTTTAAAAATTGATATGATATAATAAAATAAAAGTTAAAATCAATGGACTAAAATGATATTTATTTTTATGTTTTGTCGTCCAATTTTTTTGCTGACTCGATCCACATCTTATAACCTTATAATCTATTAATTCTTCCAACAAGTGATATTAAAGCCAAATTACTATGTTACTAGGCTTTAATAGAGGTCACGAGACATGAGATCAAAAAATTGAACCGAAATGTCAACTATTCCTAGTGGATGGTGAAGATGAAAGTCATCTTAAAAAGGGAGAAACCTTAGAATACTATTCTCGGGAAAGAGAAAACGATGAGCACAAATGAAAAAAAAAGGCAAAAGCTGATTAGGGTGACATGACAATCTTGTTTATATGCAAATCAAATGAAGCACTCTGGAAGGTTATTATAGAACAAATAATAGTATGAGTTTGGGCCAAATTAATAGCTCTATATCAAGACAAAACCCTAGTAGGGAAATAGCTCGTAAGTAGAGATTATATCTATTATGAATGATAGAAGGAACCTTAGTGAACCCGTGCATTAGCATCTTTCGAACCATAATCATGGATCTAAATAATATGTATCGTCATAAAAAAAAAGGAAGATAATGCCTTGTTATTATTACGTTTTCTTCCTATTTTATATAATTTTTTTTTTGTGAAATAGTTTTATATAGGAAGAGTACTATTTCTCTAATTACTATGATTTTCAACCTTAGTGTCAAAAGAAGATATGGACTCCCATAAACCTCCAAAAGTCATGCTAAAGCTTTGAACTCTAGAGGAAGGTGAGGCTGAAGCAAATTTAGCTCCAAATTTAGATAAAAAAATATTTAGTATTACTATTATAAAGTGAAGGGTTATATCAAAACAAACTATCAAGTTCTTCAGAAGAAAAACAAACTATTGAAACCTTGTACCCAGATAAAGAAGTTGAGATAGAGATATTTATAGCCTCCACATGCCATACTAAGTTACAAAATGAATGGTTTTTGAAATTCGGATTTTTATTTCATATGACATCACGATGAAATTAGCTCTCCACCTATGAACCCACCTAAGAAATAGATGTACTTATAGGAAGTAATTCATCGTATAAAGTCATTAAAATGGGGTTAGTTAAGATCAAGATGCATGATAGGATTGTAAAGACCTCAGAAAAGATATGACATGCTCCTAAGTTAAAGAGGAATCTAATTTTATTGTCTATTTTGGATGCCTTAGGCTATATTACTTTGGCTAAGATAGAATTTTCAAAGTTAGAAATGAGGCTCTTGTGGTGATATAGGCTAAAAAGAAAATTCAACTCTATGTCTTATTGAATCTCAGATTTTGATGATGAAACCAATTGATAGAGTTTATGATATAATCTATATTTTGAGTGATGTAGGACTAGTTTCGATCAAGGAGAGGTAAATTGATTAAAGTAGGAGGAATCAGACATTGGACTGGAGTGAAATATATTAGAAGATTGGACGTCAAGCCGGAGGATCGATCGACATATCGACAGAAGGCTTCGTGCCATGAGTTCGAACATCGGGCCAAGAAGAATGAACATTACGCTAAGGAGATCGGAGTTGCGGGGTTAATGTATCGATTGGGCAATAGGCCACAAGAGAGGATGATACTTCGAAGGATCGGACGAAGCGTTGATAAACCAATGACATACTGGACAACATAAGATTCATGCTTGTAATAATTTATCTAGATCGAAGTAGTTTAGAGGACTAATTGAGTTAGTTTTAATATAATTAGTCTAACTCAATTAAGGACCCATTGGACTTAAGTTAAAATTATATTGATCCAAGAAAAAGGTCCAATCAATGACCCAAAAGATGGGTCAAACGATGACACCGCGAGAACATACAATGGAATCGCCAGTGGCTCAGTGTCTGAGATACAATTTATATGATCATGTCAGATGATGGTACCGTCAGACTAGGCGGTGGGATCGTCCAGTATCAAGGCAGACTGGGTGATGGAACTGCCCAGTACTAGCGGTGGTACTGCCAATACCTTGAAGACTCATGATGAGACTAGTTTTGACTTCAAGTTTAAATCTATTTGAGACCTATAAATACCCCTTTCATCCCTACTTAGAACATACAAGAACTGAGAACAAAAAGAGAGAAAATGCTATTGTAATTATATGAAAATTTCTCATTTCTAACTCTAAGTTTTGGTTAAGTTTAAGAAAAGAGTGAGTGGGGTTGTAAAGGTTGTTTTCTAAACTTGTAAAAAGGAGAAAGGATAGTAAGAGGATAGTTAATCTTTCTCCATTGAAGGAAGACTATTAGTGGAAGCCAATGGTCTTGAATGAAGAGGTATCAAGAGTGAATGTAGGTCGGGACGACCGAATCACTATAAAATCTATTTGCACATCTTTCTCTATTTGTTTACTTACTTTACAATTATTTTACTTCTATATCACTCTTTTACGAATGCTTTCAAGTTAAAAATCTTTATGATATAGTTTTTAATCGAAACGAATCTTTGAATCGTCGAAAGTTTTCATAAATCGAACATTTTTATTGTAAACACTAATTTTCCACATCTTAATATGTCCTTCTAGGCTCAATAATAATCGGAGATATGACTATCTCTAGCTTGTCTCTCTCGTACGAAGACTATGTAAAGATATGACACATGAGGCTAATCCATATGAGAGAAAAATGTATGATGATATTAAACTAAGCAAAGTTTATCGAGTGATAGAAAGTTATTAAAATTAGAACAATGTGAGCACTGTATTTTTGGAAAGCAAACCGAAGTTTCCTTTTCCACTGGTCAACATCACACAAAGGAAATTTTCGATTACATCCATTCATACTTGCGGGGTCCCTCGCTAGTAGCTTCTCAAGGAGGAGCTCACTAACTTATCAAGGAAGATATATATATATATATATATATATATATATATATATATATATATATATATATATATATATATATAATTAAATACAAGAGTGAAATTTTTAAGAAATTTTAGATGTGAGAATATGATGGAGAAACAAACTAGGAGGTATGTTGGGACACTCTATAGCCATAATGATCTATAATTTTGCAATGGCAAATTCAATAGTTACACTACAAAAGAAGGAATCATTTGCCACCATACAGTACCTCGCACTCTACAACAGAATTGGGTAATACAGAGAATGAATCATCATTTTGGAAAGGGTATAGTATATGATCTCAAAAGCTAAGCTTCCAAGGTCATTCTCAGCTAAGGCAGTGTCGATCATTTGCCATCATTTGTCATTGAGTTCCAGACACCAAAAAAAAAAAAAAAGTTGGAGTGGATCCCTTGCCTCTTATTTGCATTTAAGAATTTTTTGTTGTAAAGCATATGTAAAGGTGAACGATGATAAACTAGAACCTAGATCAAAATATTATATTTTCATAGATTATCTCTTAGGGCTAAAAGGTACTTAGGGCTAAAAGATTTTAAAGTCAAGTGCCCGAAGAATATAAAAAGCTACAATATAGAGATGTCATTTTTTTATGAACAGGTGTTATTATGAAAGGACAAGGAAGCTACAAAAGATGCATAACTAACTGAACAAGAAGTTTCGATTCCAAAATAGTCCTCTGCACCTGAAGAACCTATCATCACCCTTACATCTTCAAAATGAAAAAGATAAGAAGGAACCGCAATCAATCAAGGAGGAGCACCTCTATAACATTGCCCATGACTAGCAATGTCATCAATAACATCCTAACACAAAGTATGTGAACGTTATCACCTACACACTCAATATTGTTGAGGAGTTACAAAGTATAGAAGAGCCAACTTCATGCAAGGAGGCTTTTAATAGTCCAAACTTGAAAAAGAAGCATAAGTGATGATAGAGGAGTTTCAATTGATAAAGCCTCTATCCAACAAGAAGCTAGTGAGGAGTAAGAGTTGAATCTTAGATTTTGATGATAAAACTAATTGATCATGTTTTGGTTATCTAATTATGTTTTAAGTTACGCAGGTCTATTCTTAATCAGGAATAGATAATTGATGCAGGATGAATTAGTATTATACTAGAGAAAATCACATCAAGAGATTAGACATCGAGCCGAAGGTCTGGTCGACGATCGACAGAATGCTTCAGATAAAGAAATCGGGCATCGGGCCAAGAAGAATAGAGTTACGCTAAGAAGATCAGGATTACAGCAGTCAACTGCTGATTAGGTAACAAGCCACAAGAGAGGACGATGTGCTGAAGAAATGAACGAAGCGCCGATGTGCCAATGACGTGCAGGGCGACATTTCGATTAAGACTTATAATAATTATCTAGATCAAAGTAGGATTAAGGACTAATTAGGTTATAATTGGTCTAACCCAGTTAGGAGTTAGTTGGGCTCATACCCGGATAAGTTTGGACTAGACTCAAGGCCCAAACAGCATTGCTGAACCTTATTTGGCGGTGGCACCGCTAGATTGGAGTGGTGGTATCGCTGGGGTTCAATCTCCCAAGTGGTTTGGGCAGTGGTACCGTCCAAACTGGGTGGTGGCACCACCTTGGGGCAGAGTGCCTGGGCGGTGCAACCATTGGCTGGGCAATGGTACCGCCTAGTATATTGACAAAACCAGAGTGCACTGGCGATGGTACCGCCAGTGTCAGGCGATGGTACTGCCAGTACCCCTAAAATCTGAGGTGATTCAAATTTGGGCTCCAAATTTGAATCCTCTTAGGGTCTATAAATACCCCAGATGTTCTTGCTTGGGATAGAAAAAATTATGAAAGAAAACTAAGGGAAAAATTTATAATTCTTAGTAGAAATCCCTTCTCTTAAACCTTAAAGAGTTGGTCTTAAGTGAGATGGTTAAGGGAAATCTTGTAAAAGAGTTTGTAAGAGAGTTTGTCTTTGTCCGTTGGAAGAAAGGCAGCTAGTGGAAAGCCGATGGCCTCAAGCGAAGAGGAATCGGGAGTGGTCGTAGGTCGAATTACCGAACCACTATAAAAACGGTTTACATTTATATATTATCTTTTATATTTCTGCAAACCGTCTTTTCTTCGTTGCTCAACTTACTCATCACTGTCCTTTTTCCTCTCTAAACATTTCCTACTTTAAGCACTTTCCGATACGCTTCAATTGAAATTGGATTTTAGTCAAAACAAAGTTTTCAACGTATGAAGTTTTCAAAATAATTGTTTTAAAACATTAAAATTTATTGTTATTTATCACTGCACTAATTCACCCCCCCCCCTCCTCCTCTCAGTGCCGCTCTAGATCCCAACAATTAGTATCAAAGTCACGTTGTTTCTCTTTCGGATTCACACTCGTGAGAAATGACTCTTCATGACTTTCAAGAAGGTTTTTCGATTGTTCGTCCTCCGTTCTTTAATGGATCGAACTACACATATTGAAAAACTCGAACGAGAGTTTTCTTAATTTCTATGAATTTGGATTTATCGAATATCATTGAAAATGCTTTTCAACTTCCCTCTAAATCGACGAACGAATGGTCGGACTTAGAGAAGAAATCTTTTTCATTAAATGCAAAGGCTATGAATGTCTTATTTTGTGCTTTAGCTAAAAATGAGTTTAATCGGATTTCAACGAGCAAAACGGCTTTTGATATTTAGCATACTCTTGAAATCACATACGAAGGAACGAGTAGAGTCAAAGACTCGAAAGTTAACATTTTGATGCACAATTTTAAGCTTTTTCGAATGGAACCAAGCGTGACTATCGATGACATGTTCTCCCGTTTCTCGGATGTCATCAATAGTCTAAGAGCTCTTGATAAATATTTTTCATATTTTGAACTCACTAACAAGATCTTAAGATCCCTTCTAAAAAGGTGGGATCCAAAAGTAACGACGATATAAGAATCAAAAGATTTAAATAACTTTCTATTGGTAGAACTAATTGAGTCATTAATGACCTATGAAATGACATTCTTGGAACATTTTGAACTCGATAAACACATGAACCACCTTTCAAAGAATAGGAAGGATTTAGAACTCTTGACTATTAAATGCCACTTGAGTGATGACTCAAGTGATGAGGACAATGAATAGGACATTGAACTTTTAATGAATTTTAATAAGTTTATTAAACAAATATCTAAAATTAAAAATGAACTTAAATGAAAGAAGAGGCCACCAAAGAAGAAGAAGAAGAAGGCTCGCTAAGAAGAATCAAGCAAACAAGAGGCAAATTGGGCTTTAACGATTTTTGACAACAAGGTAAGAACCTCACTTGAAATGTTTGTATGTTGTTATGAAATTACTTGATAATTTTTCATGAATTGCTTAACTTAGTTAGTAGGAAATAATTTTATTTTAATATCTTTTTTTATGTTTTTGAAAATTAAAATGATGCTTGCATAATTTGTGATAATGCTTGTCCAAGATTAAACCGATGAATTTTTATCTTGACAATTTTCGTATGTCTTTTCCTAAATGTATGATTTTGGTATAAATGCTTAGGTATGCTCATATGAAATCATGCTTGATTATGATAAAATGAAAGTATTAAATATATGATTTGGGCTTTAATCATGATGCTTAACGATTTTACATCGTGCATATGTATGATAAATATAAATGTTTTGGAATGATGTGTTTTTCATCTTGATAGTTTTGACGTAACCTTGTTTTGGAGTCATACGATGATGGCTTTCTTATAAATAAATAAATAAATATATATATATATATAATAGATATACTTAACAAATAAAATACATAAAAAAGAAAGCATATGATCATGATAAATTCATGAATCTTGATGATATTATATTGATTTTGGTTTCAAACAAGATGCATGATTTTTGACACAAAAAATTAATGACATGTTTCAAGATAATGCTTGCATACCAAGTATGATTAAAAGATAGAAGCAAGCATATTGATGGTTTCACTTTCAACATGATGCATAGTCTTTACCTAAAAATTTAAACATGCTCAAATGAGATCAACCTCATAAAATAAAATATATAAAAGTTGAAAATATGTTATTATGATGTTTTGGTCTTGACGGTTTTACGACGAAACCTATGTCTTATTTTTTTAATATTGATACATAAAATAAACCTATGTCATATTTTCATAAAAGACTTGAACATGCTCACATGAAATCAATTGCATGAAATGAAAATGCATTTTCTATTCTATTGAAATTAATGAACTCATTTAATGAATCATGTGAATCTCTTGAATCAATTTTGGAAAATGTCGCATGCTTAATGTGTTTTAACTTAATAATTTTTAAGATGAAATTTGCCATTTTGTCTTGAATGTTGACATTTGTTTTATTAAGGGCAAAGGCTTGATTATAAAATGAAACACATTATCATAAATTAAATCTTATGTTTTAAAAAATATGTTATATTTTTGTCTTGATGATTTTTATAACGAAGTTTGTCTTTCGAGTTTGAATGTCGTTACTTTTATTTGATTTGGTATATAAAGACAAATGCATGCTTAGACGAAATGAATTACTCAAAAAGAAAAAGCTTTTCCTATGTTATTAAGATTAAAGAATTTTTTTTAATCTCGTGAATGATTTTGATGATTCGTTTTGTAAAATTGAATGAGCTAAAAATGATGAATATCTTAACAATAAAAGCTTGCATAATGCTTGATGAATTCACATTTTAAAGCATGATGTATCATACGTTTTGAACTTTACATGCTTATCTCTATTTGACATTAAAAGTCAAAGGTATACTTATATGAAGATTCACATAAATTGAAACATAATGTACTTTCTATCTTATCGAGATCAATGAATTCATTTAGTTAATATTGTGAATCTTGTGAATTCCTTGAATGTGATTTTGATGATGTGTTTGGAGTTCATGAATTGAACTAGAATGAGATTTTTTAAAATGATTCATGACTTCTAAACTTTCGGAATCTGAACCTTATTTTGTTGGAATCATGACTTGTTGAGTAATGAGAGCTCGAATACTTAAATCAATGTGTTCTCTTTGCTATTTTCTACCAAATGAATCATGATTGATGTCATCGCTATTATACCTCCTATGATTCATGTTGTAGAGAAATAATTCATAAATCATGATGCAATGAGAATTTTTATGTAATAATCAAGTGCTCATGTGATTCTTTGCTAAAAAAAATATTTACAATTCATGATCTTGATAATTATAACTTGAAACTTTTTTTTAAATCAAGATCGTATGCCATGATTATTTCATTCATCAAAAAAGAAGTTTCCAAAGGAAATATAACTTGTCTTTTGATTTCTCGGAATTCAATACTTGAATTTTTATGAATTCGTGATCTTGATACTTGAATTTTTCTTTATGAAATGCGATCTTGACATCTTTTATGATGAATCATTATTAAAAGGATTTGTCAAATGAATCATGTTCCTCTTGATTTTCTTGAGCTTTCATTTCATATCTTTCATGACTTAGAAATGACATGATTACTTTGGTTTGCATACCTTATGTGATGATTGAAAATCAATTTGCTTTATGATGAATCATTGAATCATGATATGTCATTTGACTACTTGAATGCATTATGTGATATTGATTGATGAATTTTTTTATAAAATAAAAAGTTGATGTAACAAGGAAGAAAACTTTGTCCTCCTTTCTTTTTTAGAATAATAAAGGGAGAGCAAAATTACTAGCTTACAAAAGAAAACCAGCTTGCACTTCTCAAGAGAGAAGAAACAAAAATTATATGCATATTATAAAGGAAGCAAAGAAAGTGTAATTTGCACATATAAAAAAAAAGAATGAAAAATTACTATTTTGCTTACTTTAAAAAGAATTTAAAACTTGCTATGATTGAATGTTATAAATCTAGCTTATCTGAGTTGACTTGCATATCTTTTAAAATAGCTAGAGCTACTTCTCCTTTTGTTTGATGACATAGAGGGAGAAGTAAATTGATGACTTCATGTATTGAATTGAAGATTTTATATATTTGCATGATGTTTTGATATTTCTTATAACATGTGATGAATATTACTTGGATTTAGAATAATCCAATGTTTCTATCAATAACATATTGATAGGGAGAATTTGGTTAAACTCCAGGAGTTAAGATTAACTCCGTCAGTCATCAATTAGTTGTCATCATCAAAGAGGAAAAAATTGTTGAATCTCAAATTTTGATGATGAAACTAATTGATCGTGTTTTGGTTATCTAACTGCGTTTTGAGTTATGCAAGTCTACTCTCAATCAGGAATAAATAATTGATGCAGGATGAATCAGTGTTATGCTGGAGGAAATCATGTTAGGAGATTGGACGTCGAGCCAGAGGTCCGGTCGACGATCGATAGAAGGCTTCAAATAAAGAAATCGGGCATCGGGCCAAGAAGAGTGGAGTTACACCAAAAAGATCAGGGTTGTAGCCATCAATCACTGATTGGGCAACAAGCCGCAAGAGAGGACAATGCGCCAAATAAACGGACGAAGCACCGAAGAAACGGACGAAGCGTCGATGTGCCAATGACATGCCGAGCGACATTTTGATTAAGCATTGTAATAATTATCTAGATTGAAGTATGATTAAGGACTAATTGGATTGTAATTGGGCTAACCCAGTTAGGAGCCAGTTGGGCCTGTATCCGAACAAGTTTGGATTGGACTCAAGGCCCAAACAGGGTTGCTGCGCCCTGTCTGGCGGTGCCACCGCCAGATTGGGGTGGTGGTATCGCATGGGTTCAATCTCCCATGTGGTCTGGGCAGTGGTACCGCCAAAGACAAGTGTCGGGCGTGTTAATGTATCGCAGCTGGTACCGTGCTAAGTGTCGACGGTGGTACCACCAAGTACAGCGTGGTACCACCAAGAGTGCACTAGCGATGGTACCACCAGTGTCAAGCGGTGGTACCGCTAATACCCTTGAAATCCGGGGTGATTCAAATTTGAGCTCCAAATTTGAATCCTCTTGGGGTTTATAAATACCCTAGATGTTCTTGTTTGGGTAGAAAGAAATGTGAAAGAAAACTAAGAGAAAACTTTATAATTCTTGGTAGAAATCCCTCCTCCTAAACTTTAAAGAGTTGGTCTTAAGTGAGGTGGTTGAGGGAAACCTTGTAAAAGAGGTTGTAAGGGAGTTTGTCTTCGCCCGTTGGAAGAAAGGCAGCTAGTGGAAAGCTGATAGCCTCAAGCGAAGAGGAATCGAGAGTTGACATAGGTCGGATGACCAAACTACTATAAAAACGATTTGCATTTATATATTATCTTTTATATTTATGCAAACCATCTTTTCTTCGTTGCTCAACTTACTCATCGCTGTCTTTCTTCCTCTCTAAACACTCCCTACTTTAAGCACTTTTCGATACGCTTCAATTGAAACTGGATTTTAGTCGAAACAAAGTTTTCAACGTGTGAAGTTTCTGAAATTATTATTTTAAAATGTCAAAAATTATCGTTATTTATCGCTACACTAATTCACCCTCCCCCCCTTTTAGTACAGCTCTAGATCCCAATAGTAAGTGAATTTATAAGATCAATGGAGGGGTAGTTATAAGGCTCACTTGGTGGTGGCTAAGGGATATAGTTAGATAGTAGATATCAATTATCAAAATAACTAACTTTTTTTTACAATTGTTAAACATACTTATGTTCGAGTTCCTACAGCTTTAGGAGCAACATTCGGTCAGGAGTTAGAGCAGATAGATATGAAGATAATATTTCTTCATAGATACTTAGAAGAAGAGATGTACATGGAGCTGCCATAAGGGTTTAAAGAAAAAGGGAAGGAGAACCATTTTTGCTTACAGAAAAGATCAATCTATGGCCTCAAGCAGTCTTCAAACCAATGGTATACATGATTTGATCAATTTATGCTTAATTCTGGATATAGTAGATCACTTTATGACAACTATATATACCTAAAAAAAAAGAAATAATTTCACAGTATATTTACAGCTATACATTGATGATATGCTACTTAGTGCAAGAGATAAGTCTGAAATAGACAGGCTTAAGAATATACTTAAGAGAAAGTTTGAAATAAAGGACTTAGGGATGGTGAAAAAAATTCTTAGCATGGAAATTCATTATGACAGATTTGCCAAGAAACTATACTTATCCCAGGATACGTATATAAAGAAAATGGTGGAACGATTCAACATGCAATCTTCAAAGATCATTCATACTTTACCAATTATACACTTTCAATTATTAAAGTCCCAGAGTCCTCAAAGAAGTAGAACTGAAAAAAGTTCCTCATGCAAGTGTAGTAAGCGGTCTGATATATGCCATAGTATATATGTGCTTCGATCCTACTGTTGTTGTTAACACAATGAGTGGGAAGGGCTCATTGGAAAACTATTAAATGGGTTCTTTAATATCTTTTGGGAATCTAAAAACTTACTTAGTATTCGAATAAACTAATGTCTCACTTGTAGGTTTTTCAAATTCTAGTTATGTTGAATATCTTGATAAAAGAAGATCTATTACCGCCTACATCTTCACTATAGGTGGTACCATTATGAGTTGGAAAGCTGTATTTTAATCTACTATTGCGCTTTCAACCATAGAGATTACATAACGATAATGATAACTAAAGTAATGAAGAAAGCAAATTTGCTTGAAAATTTTGATAAAAAAATTTATAAATAAAAAAGAAGACGTTATTGAGTTAATCATGTCTAAGGATCAAATGTTATGATAGATATCATTTTATTCATGAAGTAAACATTCAAAAAAAAATTTCATAAAATTGATACAGCTCACAAACTGACAGATGCTGACGAAGCCACTTTGCTTGAATTTGGTCAACCTACGTCGGCTTCAGTCTCATGCCCTATGAGACATTTTTGGAAAAAGAGAAGATAAAATTGTAGAACTGAATCGACGCCAATTTTCCGTGAAGAAGGAGAATTTGTAAAAAGGGACTCAAATTGGACTCAGATTTTAGATCAACTCGACTCAACTAGGAATGTTGACCACATCGAGCGGCCTCCACTTCTCCTCCTTATTGCAGCGTTCGCTGCTTGTGCTTACGTCGCCACACGGTAAGGTGAAGTTTCAGACTGCGTTCCTCTCCGCGCGGCCATCACCATCCGTCGCGTGCTTGCTGCCCTCGCGCACCGGGGTCGTGTTTCTCACAACTGCCCGCCGCTCGTCGGCTGCCGTCGGCCCACGTCGCTCGCCACAGTCGCACACAGCCGCCCGCGTACGTTGCTTCGGTCCTCACCGTAACCCACGTCGCCGCGTGTGCCCATCACCGCGGTCCTCGTCACACGTGGGTGTGCCAGCGCATTGCACACTGCAGTTGCTCGTGTGCTGCTCGCCGCAGCCGCACCTCTCCGCTCGCGAACAGCGAGCCCTTCGCTTTCCCTCGCTCCTGTAAATGGAGCTCTGGGGAACAACAAGAGGAAGTGGAGGGAAGAAGAAAGAAAGAAAATGAGAGAATCGAGGAAGGAGAAGTAGAGAGGAAGACGTGAGAAAGATCTCCCACTTATTCGAGACAAATCCGACCAAAAACTGTCCGACGTCGATGTAAAAAAATTTAATAACAAAAATATATTTCTAAATCAATATAATAGAAACACAGGAAAGCTAATGCGGAAACGAAATTACGTATCTCTAGCCATTATTATCGAAAAATTTTTGTAATAATTTTTCTTAATATTTTGACTCTTTTCGGCTCAAAACCCTCACTCTGGATGGTGTAGGAAATCCTGAAAACTTGAAAAAAGAGATAGAGCCCAGAAATCAAAAACCTTAATTATATAGATGTTTTTTCATTAAGAACATTTATTACCATTAAATTCATAATGTTCAATAATTAATTCAAGTTTATAACGTTTGGATCATAATTAAAAATTTTAATGCTAATGAGTAAAAAATTTAATAATAATGATTACATTCATAATACATAAAAAATTAAAATATTTAAATCACAATAAATAAAAAAATAGATGATAATGAACGATAAACTTAATGAAAACAGTTACATTCTCTAAAATCAATAAAAATCAATCGTAATGAATAAGGAATGATTACATTCTCCCATTTGGTCCATATGTTTAACTTAATAATTTGAATTAATCTTATTGAATAACTTTCTTAAGAAACAAATTCATGAATCATAACGATAAGTCCTTTAATAACGAGTATTATCATCAATGTATTACGATATATTTAATTCTTTTCTTAAGAAATAATCTTAATATGATAATATTACTTAATAAATAAACCTGATATTTATTATTAGTCTAGCATAAATATATTTTCTAAAATTAATGTACACATGAATGAGAAAATATTACAATATATATAAAAGTTTTAATATAATTACAAAGTGGAACTAAGTTCCATTTTCTCTTCATGATCCTTGAATTTTAGAAGTGGCATGCCTTTAGTTAAATGATCAACAATCATCAATTCAGTACTAATGTGCTCAATGACTACTTTCTTTTATTTTATACATTCTCTTATGGTTAAATATTTAATATCGATGTGTTTACTTCAACTTCCACTTTTATTGTTCTTAGTGACAAAGATAGCAGCTGAATTATCGTAGAAAATTCTTAATAATCTAAAAATAGAATCCATAATTCTGAGCCCAAAAATGAAACTCTTAAGCTATACACCATGTGAAGCAGCCTCAAAATCAAAGACAAACTCAGCTTCCATTATAAAAGTAGTAATCAAGATTTGCTTGATACTTCTTTAAGAAATAGCTCCACTGGCCATCATAAAAATATATCCTGATGTTGATTTATGAGAATCAACACAACCGACGAAGTCTGAATCTGAGTAGCCAATCACATCTAGATTAAGTATGTCATGTAATCTTTGATTCTTGAAGATACATCATCACTTTCTTTATAGCTCTCCAGTGGTTCATACCTGAATTACTCTGATATCGACTTAGCATCCTCACGGCAAATGCAATATCAAGTCTAGTATAGACTTAGGCATACATAAGGCTTCCTACGATAGAAGCATATGAGATGTTTTTCATTAATTCGCTCTCATGGTTATTCTTCGGGCATTGGTTCAAATTATACCTATCACCTTTTAGAATGGGAGCAACACTTGGTGAATAATTCTTTATCCGAAATCTTTCTAAAAGCTTATTAATATAGGTTTTTTTGTGACAGATCTAAAATTCCTCAAGGTTTATCTCTATAGATCTTAATGCCAATAATATAAGATGTTTCACCCATATCCTTCATATCAAAGTTTTTATAAAGGAATTGTTTCACCTCATGCAGTAAACCCTTATAATTGGTTGCAAGCAAAATATCATCTACGTATAAAAAAAGAAAATATATTTTACTCCCATTGATCTTCTGATATATACATTGATCCATGGGATTTTCAACAAATCCAAATAAAGAAATCACTCTATGGAATTTAAAATACCATTGGCAGGAGAATTATTTTAAACCGTATATAGATTTCTTAAGCTTACAAACAAATTGCTCACCAACGCTAGAAGAGAAACCTTCATGTTGTTTCATATAAACCTCCTCGTCTATATCTCCATTAAGAAATACCATTTTCATATCCATTTGTTGAAACTCAAGGTCAAAATATACAACCAATGCCAAAATAATACGAAGAGAATCTTTCTTAGATATAGGAGAAAATGTCTCAATATAATCGATTCCCTCTTTTTGAGTAAATTCTTTTATAATAAGTTTTGTCTTATATCTCTCAATGTTATATAATGAATCTTTCTTGGTCTTAAAGATTCATTTGTAGCCAATAGCCTTTGCTTCCTTAGGCAACTCTATAAGATCCTAGACTCTATTGCTCTTCATAGAATTTATCTCCTCCTTAATACCATTGTACCATAAATCTAACTCTTTACAATTTATGGCTTGTGAAACTATTTCAGGATCATTTTTAGCTCTAATATTATAGTCAAATTCTTGTAGATATATAACATAATCACTAGGAATTATTGATCTTTTATTTCTAGTAGATCTTCTTAATGTTGTACCAATATTACCCTTAGGAACTTATGGTTCAACTAATTGTTTAGGAGCTTGTTGTAATTCCTGAACTTCTTGATCTATTAGAATACTGTTAGCAATTTATGAAATCTCAATGATTGGTTGTTAAACACCAGTTTGTACTTGATAAGTACTATGAACTATAATCAATCTATCGTTTGATGTGGAATGTTAAGATTCTATATGATCATGTGCAGAAACTATGTTCATGAACTGATCACTCCCATTGATCATCTTATCCTAAAGAAAACTTAGTGTTTCTTGATTCTACAATCATAGTTGTATAAGATAGATAATAAAACCTATAACCTTTGGACTTTTTAGTATATATAATGAAATACATACTAATAGTCCTCGTGTCTAGTTTCTTCTCTTATGGATTATATATCCTGATCTGAGACGGACATCCCCAAATGTACATATATCACAAACTCAATTTTCAACATTTCCATAATTCAAATGTTATCTTTAGGACAGCCTTGGTTGGAACTCAGTTTAATACATACACAATATCTTTAGTGCTTCGGTCCATAAGAATTTAGGAAGATTGGAGTTGCTAAGCATACTCCGCACTATATCTAATAATGTTCTATTTCTTCTTTCTGTAATACCATTTTGGTCTGGGGAACCAGGCATAGTGTATTGAGCAATAATCTCATGTTCCTGAAGAAATTTAGCAAAAGGACTAGGTGCTTGTCCATTCTCAATATATCTACCATAATATTCTTCACCTCTATTTGATCTCATAATTTTAATTTGCTTATCATATTGGTTCTTTAACTTCAGTCTTAAAAGACTTTGAAGGCATCCAATGCTTCATTTTTATTATAAAGCAAATAGATATACATATATCATGAGTAATCATCTATAAAGGAGATAAAAAATTTCTAACCATGTGCGTCCATGTTTGGATAATATATATCACCATGAATGATCTCTAATATGTCTAAACTCCTATTAGCACCTTTCTTGGATTTGTTGGTCTGTTTTCCTTTAATACAGTCCACACAAGTCTTAAAATCAATAAAATCAAAAGTACTAAGTACTCCACCATTAACTAATATCTCAATTCTCTTTATAGAGATATGTCCTAATCTTCAGTTCCATAACATAGAAGAGTTCTCATTAATATTACACCTTTTAGTACCAGTATGAACATGCATTGAACTTTGAGTGTTATTATTTTATAAGAAAATATGATAAAGATTATCAGACAAAATATAATTCCAAACATAATCAGATTTATATAATAAGTTAAATGATGTGTCTTGAAAATTAAAAGAATATCCAAATAGTACAAGTCTAGAAACAGAAATCAAGTTTCGTGAGAAACTTGGTACATAAAATGTCCTTTCTAATTTTAAAATAAAACTACTACTTAAAGTTAAAATGCATGTTCCAATTGCCTCCACATGTGAGCTCATCTTATTGCCTGATAAGATGCTTTGCTCACTTTCTACTGGTTTCCTTCGGTTTTGCACACCCTACAAAGAGTTTGCCACATGGATTGTTGATCTAAAGTCAATCTGTCAGGTGTTAATATTAACATTAACCATATTAGATTCATAACATACAAACGAGGTTGGTTTACCTTTTTTTTCAAGCCATTGTTAGAATTTCAAGCGTTCCTTCTTCATATGTCTCTTCTTTTTACAAAAGAAATACTTTGCTTCTTTCTTGATATCAGTTTGGTGTGGTATTTTACATTTTCCCTACTGATTGACTCTTTGATTGGCTTGATTTTTATTAGTTTTATTCTTCCCACGAGTGGTTACCACCAATGCACTCTCACCGAGCTCCATCACTAGCCTCTCTTCTTCTTGAACATACATGATTATAATTCATTGATTGATAATTTGTTCTTATATGTATTGTATGAAATCTTAAAAGGTTTGTATTAATGTGGAAGAGTCTTTAGAATGTAGTACACTAGGAAGGATTCTGACATATTAACCTCAAGTTTCTTAAATTACGTTGTAATATCTCACATTTGCATTATATGCCCGTGCATACCTTTTATGTTAGTGAGTTTAAGAGATAAGAATTTTATTATTATGGTACTTGCTAATACATTTTCTGAAGTGACGAATTACTTGTTGATAGCTTGTAGCAAGTCTCGGACCTTCTCATGTTGGTCAACAAAATCATGTATGTCAGTAGTTATTTTAGTCTTAATAAACATCATGCTGAGCTGATTGGATCGCTCCCATCGCTCATATAGCGCGACCTCAACTGGAGTGCTGATATTAGTAACTATAGGTGGTTCATCCTTCCTAATAGCATAATTAATATTCATCCACGAAGGAGAATCCTCTCCTTCCAAATCTTATAGTTATTACCCCTAAGTTCAAGAATGTCACACGGATATCAAAGAAATTAACAAGCTGAGAAACTACATAAAATCTAAAATGCTTATGTCAAAATTTGAAGTTTAATAGTCTAAATTGCATGCTTTACTAATGTGAAACATGCCAAAATTGAATCTAGTGATATAAAAATTACCTATGGGCTAAATTTTTAATTCAAATAGATTCAAGTGGTCTTTACGATAAAACTATCAAATTATGTATCAATTCATAATCCCTGTAAGTAAATTATGAAAATAATATGATATTTTATCTTGATTAATTCTATAAATATAATAAAAGATCCTATAAGATAATAATTATCATATTAAATATAATCAATCATAATATTATGTCTAATTCCTTATGTGATCCTTATTTTAACTTTATATATAATTTTAATCAATTAAGGATGTTTTGGCTAGTCCCTAATTAATTAAGATTATATAGATCACTAGATATTTTGAATAAAATTGACTCATAAGTATAAATTAATATGACCAAATATTCATATAAAATATGAGCAATTTAGCGATAATAAATGTTTCATTTCATAAAAAATACTAAAAATCTTATATCCTCATGATTTTCAACATTCAATGCATCAAAAATTTTAAAAAATTAAAATCAAGCCATATTCATGATAAAAAAAATAAAATCTTTTTTATATCAAAGCAGAGGTTAATCACGCTCTAATACCAAATGTAAGAAAATTTAAGAACAAAAATATATTTCTAAATCACCATAATAGAAATATAAGAAAGCTAATGTGGAAATAAAATTACGTACCTCCAGCCATTGTTGTCGAAAAATTTCTACAATAGTTTCTCTTAGTATTTTCGTTCTTCTCGGCTCAGAACTCTCACTTTAGATGATGCAAGAAATTCTAAAAACTTGAAAGATAGAGCCCAGGGACCAAAAACCTTACTTATATAGATGTTCTTCTTTCAAGAACATTTACTACCATCAAATTCATAACGTTTAAGAATTAATTTAAGTTTGTAACGTTTGAATCATAATTAAAAATTTTAATGCTAATGAATAAAAAATTTAATAATAATAATTACATTCATAATGAATAAAAAATCGAAATATTTAAATCATAATAAATAAAAAATAGATGATAATAAATGATAAGAACGATTACATTCTTTAATATCAATAAAAATTAATAAGAAACGGTTACAAGCTTCTTCAACCGACGCCGACCGGCTACTGTGCTCGTGGCAGCAACCACCGAGAAGAGGAAAAAGAGGAAGTTGTACGGTTGACTCGTCAACTCTTATAAAACACTAGTCAAATTTTGGTCAACAGAGGTAAGTCTGTAAACTTTTATTACTTTATGTTTTTGTTATATTTGAGTAAAGATTTTCGGATTTTACTATTCAAAACTTTTGAACTTTTATTAGGATTTTCTTTTTCTCATAGGCGTAGGAACGCTATTTACATTTATATCGTAATCCGAATCCTATTGAATTGCCTATATTTGTTTTTTATTTTATCATTTGATTTTTTTTTTTCAAATATCTCGTGACCCCATAATCTATTAATCGATCCAACAAGATGGATTGAATTCTTTCTTCTTTTCTTAATTATGATTCATAAATTTTTTCATAATTTTTTGTTTTGCTGCTGAATCTATAGGATGAAATCTTGTTAAATCTTTTCTTTATCTAGGAGGAAGGATATCATATAAATCTTGAGATAAAAATCTCGACTAGTGTTTGTACTTAGGAATAAGATTTGTTCAGACTTGTTTCCCAAATATTTTATTTTGTATTTTATTCTCCTAGTTTTGTTAGTTTATTGATCAGATCTGATTACTTTTACTAGTATACTAATACCAATTTAATTGAAGACAATGAAAATGAAATGTCTATAGATTTACTTATGTCCTTACCAGGGCGATGCAGGAAGGTGACTCCATGTTGTATAGGCAACACAAGAAATTAGAAAATCAAAGCTTCGTTTGTAGAAGGCAAAAGAACAATTTGTCTCTGTTCTCTTTCAAATAAACATTACTCCAAGAGAATTATCCCTATATTTCTTTATCTTTTTTTCTCCCTATGGTGAGAAGTAAAAAAAGAAAAGGAGATTCTGCATGAGCTAGCTACTATGGAACATCCCTTTGAGACCGTCACTCATATCACGTGGATGTAAATAACTATGGCTTCAGGGAAAACATTATATAAAAGAGATAGGGACTATGACCAAAATGGTAACAAGATTAAAAGCTCCTCGACAAACATATGTTTTTGGCAGTAGAGTTGCAGTTTCATTTGATAACAAGTTGACAAGTCAAAAAGTCGCAGGAAATAGTAGATGGACATGGTAGCTAAACATTATTATAAAAATCAATACCTGATTGGGCGTTATTAATGAAATTTAGGCATTTGAATCCATCAACTGCATCAGGAGCTGCGCATTTGATGAAATCAGCAGTTGAACCTGCACATTCCAAGATAAGCTCTACCAGGTCCAGTATCATCTTGGTCATCGTACGAGTCACCGAGTTACGGTAGATGAGCAAGAGCTGAATGCAAAAGAACAATTATATCTGGGTTATCACCCTAAAGAACAAACCAATCAAGTTGATGTAATGCTGTAAGATCATAGCATATGCAATAGACATTCCCCACTGAATTCCTTTTTCCCCAATAAGTAGGGCATATATGCATTGTTTCCAAGAAACCGAAGCAGCCCAGAATATTGTAAAATAATTAGTGCTTGACTATCTCAAAATGGTCATTTCTTCCTGTGTCACTTCCAGTGACACTCGTGTGTCCTACAATCTAAGCATATTCTGCAATGGTGTGCCCTTTCAACGATCTATTAGATGGGAAAAAGGTCACGGGTAAGTACGGTATTATTTGTGAAAAATGTCCATTGATTTAGACTTCTCAATCGTTCTACCGTACGACGAGGAGTCTGTCAGTCAAGATGGCTATCCGACCAATGTGAACTGTTTGTTTCTTGATTGAAGGACACGACTATAGACTGTTTTGATGCTCAATCCATCAAGAGCATAAGTACGGTGATTTTGCCACAATGACAGCGCACACCATCGAAAGTAACACAAGTCTGCAATACAAGGATTGGTGTTTCACAGCCCTCTTCCTTGTACAGAACCTCTTCTAAAAGAAGTATACTTATACCAAAATTAATCCTCGACGAAACTCAACTCTCATCAATATCACAAATATAGACTGGCCCATATAATGTGTTTGTACAGAGATCCAACAAGATTGGTTTTGTTCTCGGTTAAGCTTGATCGCCGCATCTTTTTTGGCCACAAAAGCCATGCAACTTATTTAGGTTCGGAGCATCAGTTTTCTCAATTCCTAATACCATGGTTCGGAATGAAGGAAATTAAGGACCAAGCATTTCGTCAAACAAACTTTAATGATGGTTGTTGTACGACTGATTTCTCATCAATGATATTTCATAAATTTTTGTATATCAAACAATTTAGCATAATTAGGGAGTTCTCTCTATATCGCAATATTTAGATAAATTCTTTAAAAGACGAACAATATTACTCACATCCAACTATCAATATAGATCAATTGACATAAATACACCATGCATTATAACAAAATGATTGTTGAATTCTGTATTTTAACGATGAAACTAATTGATAAATTTATTATACTAATATGCTTTTGAAATAAATGATATAAAAAAAATACTTTAATCATCGACTCGAACGACCAAAGGGTTGAACATTGTCTTGAAAAATTATCATATTGAAAATTGAACGTTGAGCTAGAGGATTAGTCGATGTATGAAAAATTGGAGTTTGTGCTAAAGGTTTGAACATCATGTCAGAAAAATCGGATATTACATCAGAAGATTGGATATCGTGAGAAAATCAATATGCCGATGAAATGGACGATATGTCAAAGGAAAGAGCAATATGTTGGAGGTCCGAAAGATCAGACAATATACCATAATAACGTACAATATATTGAAAGCTTTGTAAATATATTATATGTATGATTAATTTGTTAAAGTCTTAATCAAGGTCATTACAGGTCAATTTGAATTACTACGAGGCCAAAACTATACTAATTTATCAAGAAAATCATTAAGCTTAAACCGGGATCGATTTAGACCTATTAGAAGACCAAACTTATGATCTAAATTAAGCTTAGGTGGTGGTATCACTATGCCCAAGTGGTAGTATAACTTGAGTCAACCGACAAGCATTGTATGTGCTTTGTCGGTGTTTTTAACGGTGGCACCACATATGCCAATGATAATATTACTTAGTTGGATGGTAGTACCACCTAGGCCAATAGTAGCATTGCCTAGGCCAGTGATAGTATTGTCAAAACCGATATTTGCAACCTATTTATGACGATAGTATTAGCCAATGCCGATGGTAATACCGTCCATACTTTAAAATTTTGGCGATTTAAATTTTTAGCTTCATCTTAAAATCTTTTGGGGTCTATAAATACCTTACTTACGTTTAATTGATTAAATTGATTAAGCATATATTCTAAATAAAAAGGTATTGTAAAATCTTATTTTATGTATAATTTGAGTCTTCTCCTTTTTTTTAGTTTGGTCATAATTGTAAGTGAGATGAGAGATTTTCTATAAAAAAAAATATAAATATTATCTTTTTAGTTAAAAAAAAGTTATATTAAATTGATTCTTGTCCATTAGAAAGAAGATCGATAGTAAAAATTGATGATGTCGAAGGAAAAAAAATCGGGAATAGATTTAGGTTGAAAAAATTGAGCCACTATAAATTGATTTATCTTTTTTTACTTGTCCTTTATTTATGATTTAATTTTGTTCTCTTTACTTATAATTTTAATTTGATTAATCAAAAATTTAAAATATATTATTTTATCGATCAAAATTTAAAATTAATTAAAAAATATTATTATACTAATTTTAGAAGACAAAAAGAAATGTGAGGAAAACAACCGATAGGTTATCCTTTTAATAATATGCAAGAACGAATGCGTCTCTCCCCAACATAATGCATTCATCATCAGGCTACTGGCTGTAAAATTTTATGAATCACATAAAAAGAAATAGCATAATCAGAATGCAAGAATATGTCATTATTCTCTGAGAAGAACACGTATAACCTCCGTTGATGAGCAAATGCAAAAATCTAAACAACTCGATAAATGGCTGATGAGATAGAGAAGTACTCCTATGGCTCCATTGGCAGTTGCCAATTCCAAAAGCACAATCCATCGGATTATTGGGATCTCGAAGTCCTAACCCTAATCCCAAGCCAATCGAGAAGGGAGAGGAGGATGATTTGGGATATTTGGGTGGGGTGCGGTTTTCGAATCGGGAATATATATAGCAAAACCATATCACGTGATCCGCATGTGATACCGTCCACCTTGGACATGTTTATAGCGTAGCTTTGCCGTAGGAATACTGCTTAAGCAGTTATGCTACGCCAACAAAAGATTTATAAGTTTCGCTTAAGCCTTTATTAAAATGAAATATATAACAAAATTAAAATACACCAACTTAGCACAACCTCTTCTAAAAGAAGTATACTTAGCACAAACTTATAAAACATTATACCACGGAATCATACACCCGATTGTTCATTTCAGTTTTCTTCATTTAAAAGATAAATTTTTTTAAAGCCTGTGGTGATCTCTAGTGCTGGAAAAATATTTCATGTGCCATAAGAGTAGCCAAATTTCACAGTTGTCCCCTAATAACCAACATTTGACTTAGGTGAGGAAATATATTTTTTTGTCCTTAAAAAGTTTAGTTAAAGAGGTGTGGAATAGAAATGGCAACGAAAGAATTTAAGGGATCCTATTCGGTACATGGTATTTTAAGTGGATCTGAAATATAAATGGTAAGTATATAACATAAAAATTCATTGGAAGATTGTTCAACTGCAGCAGACGGTGAGCTATTAGAGTACCTAAAAGAATTGGTACACGTATTAATCGTGACGATTGCAATTGTGGTATAGCCACAAAAACTCAATCCAAGAACAAATTTGTGGTTGGACATCCACCAAAATTTATCCTCGCCGAAACTCAACTCTCATCAATATAACAAATATATATAGAGTGACCCATATGATATATTTGTACAGAGATCCAGCAAGATTGGTTTTCTTCTCGGATAAGTTGATCGCCGCATCTTATTTAGCCACAAAAGCCATGTAAATTATTTAGGTTCAGAGCATCAGTTTTCTAACTCCAAATATCATGGTTCGGAATGAAGGAAATTGAGGACCAAGCATTTCGTCAAACAAACTTTATTTATTGATGGTACTTGTACGGATTCTCATCAATGATATTCCATAATTTTTTTATATCAAACAGTTTAGCATAATTAGCGAGTTCTGTCTATATCGTAATATTTAAATAAATTCTTTAAAAAACAAGCAATATTACTCACATCTAACTTATAGGAATATAGAATAAGAGACGCAAATACATCATGCACAATAATGATAAAATGATTGTTGAATGGTGAATTTTAATAATAAAATTAATTAATGAATTTATTATACTAATATGTTTTTAAGATAAATGATACAGGAAATATTTCTATTATGGACTTGGACCACCGAAAGGTCGAATATTATATCAAAAAATTATCATATCGAAGATTGGACGTTGAACCATGAGATTGGTCAAGATGCGAAAAATCAAACTTCGCATTAAAAGTTCGAGTATTATGTCAAAAGGATCAGATATTGTGCCAAAAGTTTAGATATCATGGGAAAATCAATATGCTAATGGAATGAATGATATTTTAAAGGAAATGATGATGTGTTGAAGTTCGAATGAAGTACCGAAAAATCGAATGATATGCTAGACTAACATACAATGTGCCAAAAGCTTCATAAATATGTTATATGTGTGATTGATTTGTTAAAGTCTTAATCGAAGTCATTATAGATCAATTTGAGTTGGTATTAGTTTAAAACTTTGCTAACTTGTCAATGAAATCATTGGGCTTGAATTAAAATCGAATTGGGCCAGAAGGCCAAATCAGTGGTCTAAATCAAGCCTAGGCGATGGTATCACTATGCCCATATGGTAATATCGCTTGAGTTAGCTGATAAGTATCATTTGTGATTTGTTGGTGTTTTCGACGATGGTACTATATATGCTGGTGGTAGTACTGTCTAGTTCGATGGTAATATCACCTGGGCCAATAGTAATACTACCTAGGCTAATAATAGTATCACCAAAGCCGATATTTATAGACTGGTTGTGGCAACAATACTGCCCAATGTCAATGGTAGTATCACTTATATTTCGAAATTTTAAGGATTTGAATTTTTAGCTATATCTTGAAGTCTTTTGGGACCTATAAATACCCACTCAGGCTTAGTTGATAGAGTATCTATTCATAAATTAAAAAAATATTATAAAATCTTATTTTCAGTATAGTTTAAATCTCATCCTCCTCTTGAGTTTATATATATTTATATATATATATATATATATATATATATATATATATATATATATATATATATATATAAACCATATCACATAATCTGCTCATGTTACCGTCTACCTTGGATATGGTTATGACGTAGGAATATTACTTAAACAGTTAAGCTACGGCAACAAAAGATATATAAGTTTCGCTTAAGCCTTTGTTAAAATGAAATATATAACAAAAAAAAATGGCAACTTTCAATCAGTTTGCGAATTAAAAATTCCTTATTGCGATTTAAACCTATTTCCGCTAAGAGGTATTCACTGCTTATAATGAATCAAATGTTCATTATTATGACTGAAAATATAATTTATTATGAAAAGATCCAAAACGATCACTCCCTTCTCGGATTGGTCTTAACGTAAGAGAAATATTTTATAGTTATGACGAAGTCCAAAAAGATCGTTCAGAATTTACGTTCAAGTCAAAACGAAATAAAAAAAATGTATTGGAACGGCAAAAGGTTGCAGACTATTTTATTTATCACAGGGTAGGACCCTTTTGAATAGACTTGTCCTTCAATATCTGTTTAATGTAGTCAAAGGAATCTATTAATGCATTAATGTGTGACCAATCATGGACGATGAGACTATGCAACAAAATATGCACAATCGATGAGACCATCCATATGTGCGCACTCGAGAGATTGGGTGATAGGACTTATACTAAGTGGATGGATATTGGCAACCTTTTAACGCCTTGAACATATAAGCAACACGTCTAGGAATGTAGATATTAAAGCCAAACACGAGAGAAGAATCGATTTGTGGAATTTTGATATCAACTATTTAAATATGTTGTCATCGTCAGCACAATAATATTGTTATCGAATAGGTTTGCCACTGAACACAAAGGTAGACGCACCAAATAAAGTAGATCATGATCTTTGAACTTTCAGATTGCTGATACCGAGGCAAAACCAACTTGAATTCCTCAGAGTTCTTGACTCAGAATGTTCTGAAACCACTCCTCGTCTCCCCACCCCTCTCCAGGAAGCTTCCTCAACTCTTTCCCCGAAGAGATTTATGCTCGCAAACCCAGCTTCACCTACCCTTCACCTTGGCGGGGTCTCAGCAACAAGCTCTGTGGGACCTCGATGGTGAGGGGTGGCAGTCCAAGGAGATGGCCTGGTTCACTGCACTTGGGAAGGCGGTCTCTGCTACCTGCCACATGTAAAAAGCATGTCCTGCTCCGGACAGTGACATGGTAGGAATTGTCACAGTGTGTCGATAGAAGCAGTGGCAGCTCCGTTTGTGATATCGGTTTCGCTTGCTTGCCTTTGTGTTGCATCGCCACGGTCGAACGTGAGGTGATGACGAGATGAAGGCGATTGGGAGATCAATTAAGATGGATATTCTTCGCCAATAGTCCTGTTTTACAACTCGAGTGCGGCACGTAATTGCCCCTGATTTGGATTGATGTCTTCCGATTACATCACCAGGTGTCCCATCACAGTCTTCTTCTGCAAACAAGCTCCTCTACCTTATTGCCAAGCAATATATCAAGCTAGCTTTTGCTTAGCTTGGATACACCATTGATTTTTCACTCACAAAATATGAGAGAGACAGAGAGAGAGAGAGAGAGAGAGAGAGAGAGAGAGAGAGAGAGAGAGAGAGAGAGAGAGAGAGAGAGGAAGAAGAAGACAAGTAGCTGGACTCATTGAACTGCTAAGTAGACCATGAATATTTTACTCCCTAGCCATGTTGAAACGTAGAAGGTAGTCAAAAATGTCAAAAACCGGGTTTGACTGGGGACTTCGCACTTGTAGTTCCGCTTTCATCCCTCCTATTCTTTTAGGAGTGTCTTTGTGCAGACCAACTCTGCCGATTGCTTGCAAAAATCTCACAGTGAGATGCGATTTCGTATCCCTCTTTCTGAAACACTTTGGTCACCTTGATTTGTTTCTGGAGCAGAAGAAGAAGCAGCTCTGCGAAAGTTGCTTCTCTTGAAGAACTTTTTTTACACTCTTGTTTTGGCATATGAACAATGGGAACTATGCATGATGATGCAAAATTTGTCATGCATACTCTGTGCCGTGCTGTCCGCTGATCCTGTTAGCTCCGTATCAATACCAGTGGAGTCAAATGGAGCAATCATCAAGAGTTATTGTAACATCTCATCCCTCTGCTCCACTAGCTTGTCAGGGTCCTTTCCAGACCACACTTCCCAGGATTGAAGCCTTCCCAAACCACTACTCCTGTTCACTATATATATGTATACATATATAGAAAGAGAGAGCGAGAGAGTTGTTTGTTATTGGGCCCAGTGGTGTGAGATGCTCTTATCTGACCAAGCCGCCGTGCGAGATTGACTCACGTGCTCTTTTTAGTCATTCAAGGGGCGAGGGGGCCACCTCCTCCTACCTGGGCCCCAGTATGCGATGCCTTCGATTCGCACAAGTCCAAGTGGCCCCCTTTTGTCCCATCCGTTCCCTCCCGCCCTCGTCTCCTCCAAGTATAAGACTAGGCGGGCTCCAGCCGTCCTTACGAGCAAGCTTTGTAGTAGCAGTGATACTACTGAGACAGGAGGAAGGCAGAAACAATCTCTATCTTGTCTTCCTCTTCAATGGATTACCCTCTCTCCTTTCACTCCCATAACCAGGAACACTCATCCGAGTCCTCCACGTACTCGCCCAGGTCCTCGGCAACCGACGGCTTCGGGCTCGTCTGCCCTGACAAGTCCCTTCCGTTCGACGAGAACGACTCCGAGGAGATGCTGCTGCTTAGCATGCTCGCAGAGGCCTCAGGCAAGGCGTCGTCGTCGTCCTCGTCGGAGGTCCTTGACAGCCGCAGTTCACCCCGACCCAAGGAAGAAGAGGTGGAATCGAGAAGCAACGTGGGTCATGACACAAAGGGAGAGAAGTCCTACCGCGGGGTGAGACGGCGGCCGTGGGGGAAGTTCGCCGCCGAGATAAGAGACTCAACGCGGCGCGGGATTCGCGTGTGGCTGGGAACGTTCGACAGCGCGGAGGCAGCTGCGCTGGCTTACGACCAGGCGGCGTTCTCGATGCGGGGGACGACGGCGGTGCTCAATTTCCCGGTGGAGAGAGTTCGGGAGTCGCTGCGGGGCGTGAAGTACGGGGAGGAGGAGATTGGGCTGTCGCCCGTGGTGGCGCTCAAGCGGAGGAATACCCTGAGGAGGAAGTCGACGAGCAAGAAGGCCAAAGGGAGGGAGGTGAGGACGGCGGAGAGTGTGGTGGAGTTGGAGGACCTGGGAGCAGAGTACTTGGAGGAGCTCTTGAGCACCTCAGGGTTTGCCAGGCCGTGGTGAACCGGCAACTATCAATCCTCAAGGCCATGTTCTCTGTATACCTTTCTTGTTTCCTTCCTTCTTTCCTTCGTTCAATTGTTCCAATCCTGCAGCACAAAGAAGCTCTAAGAATCCTACTTCTTCCTCTGTTCCAGTGCAAAAGCGTTTGTGTTATGATCAGAGCACGCAATCATGGCTGACCACAGCATATCTATCATCAAAATACTAAAAAAGTTAAGCATTACAGTAAATTTTCATGAATCTAACTATTTTTTTATTTCAAATCATTAAAAACATGTTTCTCCCATATTAAATGTGGATTCAAATCTGAGACTTATTACTTATGGAATAATATACTGATCAACTCGAATGTCTCAACCTGAAACCTCTCGACAGAAACATCTAATTGCTTAATGCTACTCTTCCAATTGGAATACGATCCATCTAGTTTCATCGAGTGTGAATAATCTAATCTAGGCATGTAAAGATCGGCTCGTGCATGCCAGTCTATAATGGTTGGCGTTCCTACTGCTATCTTTTGCTGCCATAGTTTCAAAGGCAATCTTCTGCTGGTTCATGACAAAAGCCAGGTGCTCTCTGACCCACAAGGATCAGGGCACCACCACTCCAAGTCATCATCTGCTGATGGCCATGGCTGCTGTGAAGGAGATGGTGTTGTCCAAGGGGGATGCATTGCCAAATTCTTGGAGTAATGGGTCATTGTCTCTACTTGTCATTTTCCATGCGTGCTGCTTCATGGAAGTTTCCCCTGTTCCTTTATCCGCTGCTGATTTGAATAAGATTGTGGAACGAGGAAGAGTTGTGCAGGTCAAGTTGACCAGTCAAATTCAAGGGTTTTGTGCTTGCTTTGTCTGTTCCCCATTTAAAGAACCTTTTCGTGCAAGCTCTTGGATTAAGCCTTGCAGAATAAGTAATGCTTTATATATCCAATATAAAATATATTGTTCTATATTATGCTTGATCCAGTTCATTAATTCCCTCGAGAACTAGGATACTCTTCTCTTCCTCAGCTCTGAGAAGTTCCATCAGGAGGAGATACGTGACTTAAAATCCTCTCGATGCTGCTGCAAAAGCTGAGAACGTAAGAGGCAGAGATGAAAGCCTCCAGTAACAGCCAGGATCGTGCAGGGCTGCAGTCTAAAAGTAATACTTCCAATGATGTGAAAAAAACACAATATACCAAGGTATTTAAAGCTGCGTATGATCCAACATTAACTAAATAGAACAAAAAAAAAGTCGAACAATTAGGTGCCATATGCTTGCTTGAACATAGCAAATAGATTTATTTTCTTTTACAGAAGTCAAGAACATATACAAAGATATCTTTGATACAGAAGCAAATATACATATATATATATATATATATATGTTTAATGCTTTCTGAATATTCTACTGAAATAAAGTATAAGTTGATCGAATCAGAAAGACAATCTACCCAGGATCATGATCTCTTCATTCTCTCTGCTTAAGCTCACTTGAAGTGACAGCAAGTAGAAGAAAGAAAGAAAAAAAGAAGAAAATAAAAGAATGATGAGTGCGTTCTTTCGTGGAGGGAGGCACAAAAGAACAATATTTCAAGACCAGATTGAAACAAGATATCGTCCATTGGTTGTTTTGGAGAGTCTTATTTGTTTGTTTCCTTTGAGAGAACTCTCACTATAATTCTATCTCCGGAGTTGTCTTTTCGTGCCGACTCGAGCACTTCAGGGGAGGCTCTTCCAAAGACTAGGCCTGTTGGATGGGTGTGCTTCAGCTCCCGACTTACGTTGCAACTTAGCTTACGACACTTGGGAAGCATTTTCTTTATTGGCAAACAAAAGCATTTTTGTTTAAGTTATTTTGCATTTGAAAAATAAAATTCTATGTTATTCTATCTAAAAACTTCAATTAACATATGAGATATAATTTATTTTAATATTTTTCTTTCAAATATGATTAATATATGTTAGGACCGAAATCAACATTAAGAGGAGAGGGTGAATTAGTGCATATATAAAAACGTCGATGATTTGAAAATTTTCGTATTGATTAAATCTGTGTTGAAAATATATTTAACTTAAAAAAGATGTAAAGTGGATTATGCAGCCTAATCAGTAACTAAATAAAGAGAAAACAGCAAAGAAGAGATCATATTGGATTTATAGTGGTTCGATCGTTGTTAGCTACTTCCACTTCTCGATTTCTCCTTCGTCGAGACCACCGACATCTACTAATGGTCTTCTTTCAATGGATGAAGACCAACTACCCTCTTATAATACTTTTCTCCTTTTCACAGGTTTAGGAGACAACTTTTATAATAAACTCATCCTTCTCTCAAACTGAATTTAAGACTTAGAGCTAGAGAAAGGGGATTCTTAAGGAATTATAACAATGTTTCACACTAATTTTCGTTTAAGATTATTATGTTTTTAAGCAAGGATGAAAGAAATATTTATAAGCCCCAAATGACTTCAAAAATAGAACAAAAAATGTCTCATCCTGAGTTCTTGGTATACTAGTGATACCATCGCTAGTTCTGGACGGTACTACCACCTAACACCTTTGCACTCGCGGTACTACTGCTTAATCTGAGTGGTACTACCGCCTGACATCTCTGCACTTGCGATATCACTGTTTAGTTTGGGCAATACTATCGCTTGATACCTCTACACTTATGGTACCACCGCTTAGTCTTGGTAATACTACCATCTAGCAAAGTCTCAAAGATTGAGCTCTAATGGTACCACTGCCTAACACTATTAACTACCGACGGTACCACCGCTCACCGCCCAGACTTAGCTTGGGAGGCCGAGCCTCAGGCGGTGCCACCGCTTGACATGGCTCTAGGTCATTGAATGTGCCATCAATCCAGCATAAACTAGCCCTGACTCGGGTCCAATTGGTCCCTAATTTGAGTTTATGGGATTACCTCCCAAAACTAATTTAAATTAAGTCATAACTACGATAATTAAAGTTAAAACCAAGCAATCTCAGTTGTCCGGTATGTCAATTGTTCTTCTGGTGAATTCTTGATGAACTTTCGATGATCTTTCGGTGAGCTTCCGATAAACTCTCGACGAACTCCCGACAAGCTTTCGGTAAACTCTAGGTGAGCTTTCGGCAAACTCTAGGTGAGCTTTCGGCAAATTCCCAATGAATTCTCGATGAACTCCCGGTAAGCTTTCGATAAACTCCTGGTCTTTGACTCCAGCCCAACGTCTGATTTTTCTACTTTATATATTTTTCATAATCGTAGTTAATTCTGTATAACTTTTCTCAACACATAGATTAGATCAATAATTCATCAATTAATTTCATCATCAAAATTTGAGATTTAATAATCTCCTATTTTTGATGATGATAACCAATTGATGATAGAGTTAATCTTAACTCCCCCTATCTATATGTCATATTAAGATAAAGTAAACTTGAATTCAAAAAGAATCATAACCTTTGAATTCAAGTGAAACAATTTCGATCATAATGATCATATCAAAATTTCATATATTGTGCATCATCATAGTTTCAAGTCATCAAAGTATAACATGCATAATTTCATCACTTTATGTATGATACCAAAGCATTCAAATTTTTAATCATTTTGGGCATAATATACATGATACTAAAATATTTTTTAACTATTTTTTACTTTATGTATGATACCAAACTTAATATCATTTTGGCATGATACCAAATAATCATCATTTCTACCCCTTTGTCATCAACAAAAAGGAGAAACATTCAACAAGTATTTGAACCATGCAAACAAGTTCTACACTATTCTATGCAAGCTAGCAAATTTGTGAGATGTGAAGTTAAACAAAATTTTGCAAGATAATAACTTTTGCTTCTTGAAATGGGCAAGCTAGCACTTCTCTTTAGATGTGCAAGTACTTTTGGTTCTTCTTGAGGTATGCAAGCTAGTACTTTTGCTTTTCTTGAGATGCTAGTAAATTTCTTTCTCTCCTTTGTCATAAGAATAAAAAGAAGAAAAAGAAGAAGGGAGAAATTTATTCATAAGAAAAATATCAAGTGATAAGAACTGAAAGTCCATGAAATAAACTTTTACTTCTGTAAATAGAAAGAAAAAGGATTCATCACATAAAAGATCAAGATGTGCATACTAAAGGTTCATAAATTAACTCTCTTATTCTTATAAATAGAAAGAAGAAGGATTCATAGGAAATAATCATCGCATAAAAGATCAAGTATACCAAAAGTCCATGAATAAAAATTCTTCTTTTATAAGTAGAGAGAGGAATGATTTATATGAAATCATTGAATGAAAGATCCAATGTATCAAAAATCCATAAATAAAAATTACAAGAAGATGATGTGAAATGATCTTGATAAAAAGAAATCTCAACTTCCAAAAATCGAGAAATCTAAAAAATGTATAAGAGGAACTCATGCATTCGGAGGATTTAACTAAGCCTAATTCTCTTCTTATAAGATCATAAAGTGTTGCATGCATCATAATATCATAAAAAGTGCATCATAATATTGAAAGGTATATAACATGTAAAAGTACATCATAAAGTGCAAGACAAGAAGTACAATATATTAAATAGTACAACAAAAGGATAGATGTTCTTCCTCTTTTGTTATCAATAAAAAAGGAAGAAGAAATATACAAGTTATTCGGGTGGTGGTAAACCAAAATGCCTAAACAGAGTATCAAGTTGTCGATGAATTTGCTACATCTCAGTTAAGATTTGATCTTGACGAAGTTCAATTCGATCCAGTCGAGTTACTATGGGATTGGTAGATAAGGAAGGTGCTACCTCAAAGGGACTAGTAGGAGGAGATTGACTTCAATATGTATTTTTGGTTTAGGTGGGGGAGGATCAGTTCTCCTAGGTAATCTAGTCCAAACACAATTTCTTATTATGTATCTTAATCTTCTTAAAATATTTCTATTGATGACATTAAATCTGTTTAGCTTCATAGTTTCTTCATCTAGCGGAATGACTATGTCATGGGCATGTATTACTCTAGTGATTAAGCTACCATATTGAAGCAACATATCTTTCGTTGATAGTTCAATTATGTTTTGCCATATCAAATATCCAAAATGTTTATCATGTCCTACTATAATTTAATATATTATTCCTAATTTCATTTGACTAACTTTATCATGATGGTGCTATTTTGGAAGCAAAATACTTATTATGATATGATGAAGCAATTTTGTATTGAAAGGTAGCAAATATTCATAACTATTTGGAATGGTAGATAAATTTGTGTTTATAAAAATAGTACATAAAGCCTTAGAATATGTAACTCCAATAAATTCAGTGTCCTATTGTCCTCTAAAATAGCAATCTCTTTTTTTCTTCGAAATTTCTATAAGATTGTAAATTACACTATTCATAATGGGTATGTGATACTCTAAGAGATAAGTAAACACCATATTGTATTCATCCATATTCAAGGTATTGTAAAACAATTGAACAAATCTAAGATAAATGAGTTTATTAATTTAAAGAATTGGAAGGACATCTAAGTTAGCGAACTATTTAATTGGTTCCAAATCACTCAATTCTTCTAGATCCATATATTTTCCCTTATGGATATTTTTAGACTCAAAGGTTGAGAATTTAAGGGCATGCTCATTGGAGTTAAAGAGTATAGGGTGATAGGTTTCATCTAATCTCCTCTTCCTTTTGTCTCTTGAGGATTTTCTAGGTACCATGGAACTACATGTATTATCAATGAAAGAACTACATGTAAGAAGCAAGTTTAAGCAATAAATTGAGATTAAAGTTTAAGGATTACTCTTGTAGTGATCTAAAAAAGGATTGAGATTGATCCTTAAATTTGTAGAAGAGAGGGTTTCTCTTAGACTTTTTGAGGGAGAGTAAGGGGAATAAGAGGTGGAGAAAGGTTTAGAGAGGTGGAGGAAAGGTTGGGGGCGGTTCTACTGGCGACCATAAAAGACATTTTACAGGGTGGGGTTTCGGACAGTGGTACCACTAATTAGGCAGTGCTACTGCCTATGGGCAATATGCTATGGCAGTGCAACCACTAGTCCAGCGGTGTTTTCGCTGGTGCATTGCCTTTAGCTTATTTCAAGCTATAATTTTGACATTCAACCATTTAAACTTCCATATTTAGCATTTAACATTCTAGTGGTGCTAACATTTAATATTTAAATCAATCATCTAATAAAATTCAAGCTATTATTTAAGCGGATGATATCAATCTTATATTTAGCATTCAAGTCACTCTTTGCTTATTGTACAATGCAAGCTTTACTTCTCTTTTGATAAGTACAAGCTATTAAATTCCTCTACTTTTACAACACTGATTTGTTAGGATCAAGTTTGGCATTAAGAGAAGAAGGGGGGTGGCTTTGGATTAGTACAACGGTTAAAAATGATGATTTCATGATTTTCAAAATATCATTTCGTATAATGAAAGCCTTATTGATAAAAATCGATTTTGAGTACGCTTTAACTTAAAAGGATTTATAAGTGAAAGAGGGTAGTCGAGCAATGAGAAATTAACTTAGAAAGTAAAGGCAATGATAAAGAAGGGCATGATAAAAAATACACTCCGATGTTTATAATGATTCGGTCATCCGACCTACGTCCACTCCCGATTCCTCCTTCGTTAAGGTCATCGGCTTTCACTAGCAGTCTTCTTTCAATAGGCGAAGACTAACTCTCCTTATAAACTCTTTATTTTATAAGTCTTTCCTCAACACCTCTCTTTTTGAACTACTTTTAAGATTTCGGTAGAGGGATTTTTATACTAAGAATCATAGAGTTTTTTCTTAGTTTTGTTACTCAGTTATCCCAAGCAAGAATAACTGGGGTATTTATAGACCCTAAGTGGATTCAAATTTGGAGCCCAAATTTGAATCATCAAGGCCTTTAGAGTGCTGACGGTACCACCGCTTGTGCTGGGTGGTACCACCACCTAGCACACTAACACTGGGCGGTACCACCACCCAGACTGCTTGACACTGGGTGGTACCACCTAGCACACTAACACTGGACATGGGTAGTACCACCGTCTAGTCTAGCGATACCACCACCCAGATCACCTAGAGGACTGAACCCTAGGTGGTTCCACCACCCCAATCTGGCATTACCATCGCTAGATAGGGTTTGTCAATCTTGTTTGGGCTATAAATCTAACCCAAACCAATCCGGATATGAGCTCAAGTGGCCCTTAACTGAGTTGGTCCAATTCCAACTCAATTAAACCTAATCCTACTTTGATCTAAACAATTATTACAAAACAAATCAAATTTGTTGCTCAGCATGTCATTGGTCCATTGGCGCTTTGTCCGATACTTTGACGCATCGTCCTCTCTTGCAGCTTATTGCCCAATCGGTAGTTGTCCTCCGTAATTCTAATCTCCTTATCGCAACTCTGCTCTTCTTGGCCCGATGCCCGAATCCTTTGTCCGAAGTCTTCTGCCAATACATCGACCGATCCTTCGCTCGACATCCAATCTTCTGACATGTTTTCAAAACTCGATTCTTCCTGCTTCAATTGTTTAATCCTGATTGAAAGTAGATCTACATCACTCAAAATATAATTAGATCATTAATCATAATCAATTGGTTTCATCATCAAAATTTGAGATTCAATAATCTTCCCTTTTTTTATGATGACAACCAATTGATGATAGAGTTTAGACAAACTTCTGGAGTTTAAACAAACTCTCTCTATCAATATGAGAACCTTTGGATTTCAAAAAATCTAAACAACATGTCAAAAAAAATCATGTAATATTTTAAAATATTCAATACATTATACAATGCATGAAATCATCAATATACTTCTTCCTCTTTGTCATCAATAAAAATGAGAAGTTGCATCTAGCTAGTTTTTAGGATATGCAAGTTTTACAACATACTAGCAAGATTTACATCACTTTACAACATTCAATCATAGCAAGTTTTAAGGATATGTAAGTATAGCAATTTATCACTTGCTTCTTATGCAAGTTTGCACTTCTTGGTGATATTCAAGATGGTAAGTCCTTTCTTCTCTTTTGAGAAGTGCAAGCTAATAGTTTTGCTTGAGATTTACAAGTTAGCAATTTTTTCAAAAGGTGAAGTTGAGCAAAATTTTTGCCTCTCTTGAGATAGTAATTTTTGCTTCTCAAAATTCAAGCTAGCAAGTATTTTTTTCTTCCTTTGTAGGCTAGCTATTTGTTTTCTTTACGATATGCCAAGCTAACACACTTTTCTCCCCTTTTATCATTGTCAAAAAGAAGGCAAGAAAGAATATAATGATAAAAAAAAAAATTTACATCCATTTTTAAGCCATGATAAAAAAATAGATCAATGATTCAATCATATCATGAGGTATATAAACCTTACATATAAAGGAATTATGTCATGAAGGATATGATATAAACAAAATCTTAGGTATCAAGATCATGATTCATAAATATTTTTTTTAATAATGATTCATCACAAAAGTTATCAAGAAAAATAAATTTCTTTTATATCAATTTTCAATCATCACATAAGGTATGCAACCAATACAAAAGAATCATGATATAGAAAAAAATATCAATATCAAAAATCAAGTCATTATTCATTTTGATATGTCTCTTCTTTTGTAAATAGCAAAAGGAATCTTAGGAAAACAAAGGAGAGATTTCAATTCATGCGTAGTATCTATCAATTCATCAAGAATCATAATAAATTTAAGTTATGATTCCAAAAAATTCATGATACATTTAGAAAGTTCCCCCTTTTAGTAAGTGACAAAGAGAAACATAGGAGAAAATTGGTTCATGCATAAGAAACATCGAGTCATCAAGATAAAAAATTTTGAGTATCAAATAAAGAGATTTCAAGATCATAACTTGGATTGTTATCCTCTTTAGTAAATGGTAAAAAGATGGAATCATAGAGGAAAAAAATTTTGATTCCCATAAAAGAAATCTCAAGTCAAGAAGTTCATGATTCACTTCAAAAAAATCTTATTCAAATCAATTCGCCAACTCCAAACTCATCATCAAATCATCAAAATCATTTTCAAGAGATTTAAAATGACATAAATAGATTTGGATGAAAGTCATTCTCAAATCGATAAAATCACTTTGATAATTCAAGAGATTCACAAAAGACATGGATTGATGAATCTCTTATTGAAGAATCAGTAAGAGATAGAAAAGGCATTTCTCTTTTTTTTATATGTTTCAATTCATGTGATTTACTTTTTATAAGCATGCCTTTGCTTCTAATAAAAATAAGCATCAACGTTCAAGGCCGAAAGGCAAACTTCATCATAAAAATCGTTAAGGCCAAAAATATAACATGTCATCTTTTTTTAAAAAAAAATTCGTCATAAAATCGATTAAGACCAAACATATAAAGCATCTTCGAATAAAAATTTGATTCATCATGATAACACATTTTCCCTTCTCCTTTTCTTTTATGTGTTTCAATTTACATGAGCATGTTCAAATTTTTCATGCAAAGGTCGAGTATCATATTTAGAACCAAAAGCATCATCAAAATTCACAAAACATGGATTTATCATGATCATATACTTTTCTTTTTATATATTTCATTTTAAGTTATTTGTTTCATATAAGCATATTTAAGTTTTTTTATACGAAAGCCATCATCATATAAATTTGAAATATAAGTTTCATCATCAAAACCAAAAACACATTATTCCAAAACATAGGAGTTCAAGTCATCATTACTTCAAATACTTTTGTATGATATAAAATTGTCAAGTATCATGTTTAAAATCGAAAAACAATTCAAAGTCATCATGATAACATTAATACTTCTTAAGACATGCCCAAGATTAGTCTTGGTCAGTATAAAGCATTACATTTAATTTCAACATTTTATTTCTTTATCATGAAGCAGGCAATTTTTATTTATAATTTTAAATTTCAAAAATCACTAGAAAGAAAAGCATGTTATATTTTTGTAAAATTTTTATTTCCTACAAACTAAATTAAGTAACTCATGAAAATATCAAGTAATTTCATAATAATATAAAAACATTTCGGATGAGTTACTTACCTTGTTGTCGAAAGTCGTCAAAGCACAATTTACCGTTTCGTCTTCGGATGCACTTAATTCTTCTTGGAGTTCTTTCTTCTTATTTGGCCTCTTCTTCTTTCTAAGTTCATTTTTGGTCTTTAATTCTTGTTTTATAAATTTTTTAAATTTCATAGTCAAAAGTTCAAAGGTATAGTCATCATTGTCCTCATCACTTGAGTCATCACTTAAGTGGTATTCTTTTGTTCAAAGTGTCAAATTCTTTTTGTTCTTTCGAATGTGGTTCTCATGTTCATTATATTCTAAGCATGTCATCTCATAGGTTATTAATGATCCGATAAGTTTTTCAATACGAAAATTATTTAAATCTTTAGTCTCTTATATAACGGTTACTTTCGGATCCCACCTTTTTGGAAGGGATCTTAGAATCTTGTTTACAAGTTCAAAACTTGAAAAATATTTACCAAGATGTAGTTAGACTGGGCAGTACCACCACCCAGTCTGGCGATATCACCACCCAGATCACTAGAGGACTGAACCCTAGGCGGTTCCATCACCCCACTCTAGCGTTGCCACCGCCATATAGGGTTCATCAACCCTGTTTGGCCCAAACTAGTCCGAATACGAGCCCAAGTGACCTTTAACTGAGTTAGTCCAATTCCAACCTAATTAAACCTAATCCTACTTTGATTTAGACAATTATTATAAAACGAATCAAATTTGTTGCCCGGCATGTCATTGGTCCATCAGCGCTTTGTTCGATTCTTTGACGCATCGTCCTCTCTTGCGGCTTGTTGCCCAATCGACAGTTGTCCTTTGCAATTCTAATCTCCTTGTCACAACTCCGCTCTTCTTGGCCTGATGCCCAAATCCTTTGTCTGAAGCCTTCTACCAATATGTTGATTGATTCTTTGCTCGACATCCAATCTTCTAACATATTTTTCTTCGGCACAACATCGAAAATAGACCTGTTTACAAGTTCAAAACTTGAAAAATATTTATCAAGACTTTTTAAACTATTGACGATGTTCGTGAAACAGGTGTACATGTCACCAATAGTTTCGCTTGGTGGCATTCGAAAAAGTTCAAAATCGTACATCAAAATATTTACTTTTGAGTCTTTGACTCTACTTATGCCTTCGTATGTGATTTCAAGTATGTGTTAAATATCAAAAGCTGTTTCATAAGTCGAAATATGATTAAATTTATTTTTATCCAACGCACAAAATAAGATGTTCATAGCCTTTGCATTTAACAAAAAAAGATTTTTTCTCAAAATTCGTCCATTCATTCATAGGTTTAGAGGGTGTTTGAAAGCTATTTTCAATGATAATCCATAAATCTAAATTCAAAGAAAGTAAAAAAACTTTCATTCAAGTATTTCAGTAAGTGTAATCCGTCCCATTAAATATGGGAGAATGAATGATAGAAAAACGCTCTTGAAAGTTGAAAAGAGCTATTTCTTTTAGGTGTAAATCTAAATTAGAAATATCGTGGCTCTGATACTTGTTAGGATCAAGTCCAGCACTAAATTAAAAAACGATGATTTCATGATTTTTGAAAAACCATTTCGTATAATGAATGCCTTATCGATAAAAATCAAATTTCAGTATGCTTTAACTTAAAAAGATTTGTAAGTGAAAGAGAGCAGTAGAGTAGTGAGCAATTAACTTAGAAAGTAAAGGCAATGATAAAGAAGGGTAGAATAAAAAATGCACACCGATGTTTATAATGGTTCGGTCATCCGACTTACGTACACTCCTGATTCCTCCTTCATTGAGGCCATCGGATTTCACTTGCAGTCTTCCATCAATGGGCGAAGACTAACTACCTATACAAACTCTTTCTTTTACAAGTCTTTCCTCAACCACCTCTCTTTTTGAACTACTTTTAAGATTTCGGTAGAGGGATTTTTACACTAAGAATCACAGAGTTTTTCCTTAGTTTTCTTGCTCAATTCTTGCTATCCCAAGAAAGAATAGCTGAGGTATTTATAGACCTTAAGTGAATTCAAATATGGAGCCAAATTTGAATCATCCAGGTTTTCAGGGTGTTGGCGGTACCACCGCTTATGCTGGGCGATACCACCACCTAGATTGCCTAACACTGGGCAGTACCACCGCCTAGATTGCCTGATACTAGGTGGTACCACTACCTAAGTAGAGCCTAAGCTACTAGACTTGGGCAGTACCATCGCCCAGACCACTTGGAGGACTTAACCTTGGGCAATTCCATCGCCCTAGTTTGGCGATGCCATCACCCCAGTCTGGTAGTGCCATCACCAGACAGGGTTCATCAACCCTATTTGGGCCATGAGTCCAGCCCAAACTAATCCGGATACGGGCCCAAGTGGCCCTTAACTAAGTTGGCATAATTTCAACCAAATTAAACCTAATCCTACTTCGATTTAGACAATTATTACAAAGCAAATCAAATTTGTTTCCCAACATGTCATTGGTCCATCAACACTTCGTCTGATTCTTCGACACATCGTCCTCTCTTGTAGCATATTGCCCAATCGACAGTTGTCCTTTGTAATTTCGATCTCCTTGTCGCAACTCCGCTCTTCTTGACTCGATGCCTGAATCCTTTGTTTGAAGTCTTCTACCAATCATCAATCAATCCTTCGCTCAACATTAAATCTTCTGACATGCTTTCCTTCGGTGCAATATCGATTCTTTATGCTTCAATTGTCTAATCCTGATCGAAAGTAGACCTATGTCACTCAAAACATAGTTAGATCATTAATCATAATCAATTGGTTTCATCATCAAAATTTGAGATTTAACATAATTCAATCACATCATGAGAAATACAAACCATAAATACAAGGAAATTATACATAGTAAAATTCAAGTTATAAACATCAAGAAGTTTAGTTACATATTATGATTTATTTGGATAAATCTTTTTCCTTAGTCAATACCAAGAAGAATCGTAAGATAGTAGTTAATGAAAAACTTAGATTCATATAAAATAAATCTCAATTCTTAAATATCAAGTGAAAGAATTAAGATTTGTTTAAATAAATAGTTTTAAGAATTAAGAAAATTTGTTTCATATATGATACATCTTAAGTCGTAGACATCGATATATTATCTCATATGAAAGCAAATCCAAAATCATCATCAAAATCACTTTTCAGGAAATCCAATAAAAACAATGTAGATAGTTTCATATAAGATTAAAAATAGCTAAGGTTCTTTAGCTTTAATTCGTTTTTATACTAGTATGCTCTAGTATTCCATACAAAAATCATTTATCATCATTTAAGACTGAAAGACAATATATAAATAATCTTTAATCAAAAGGTTTATCATAACAAAAATCATCAAGTTTCAATCATTTTGATTCAAATGATCTTTCCTTACTATTATTATTTTAGCTAGTGAGCTTGAAAGATGTATTGGATCTTCGATCACAAGTCTTGAGGATCCACAATCAAGATATCTTTTTTGCTCCTATTTTTTTATTATAAATATATTTACAAGAAAGGGATATTTTCCTTTAGGTACCCATTTAACTTTGAGTGCCTCATTAATAGATCTACTTAACTTAACTAATAGCATTGAGTTATTTATGGTTCCTTTAGGAACCTAAACTAATTTATATAGACTACATTTTTTAAATGAATATCTATATGCATAATGTTCAAATCTTTTACAAAAATTATATTTGTTTCAGGGTGAAACGTGTAATGTGGGGTTTTTTTTAACAAAGACGGTTGGCTTTTATTGAGTGTTACTCATAAAGTCAATTCCTTCGTTTCTATGAACATGACCCTTATTAGCAAGGGTCATGTTTAGAGATTTATTTCTTATTTTAAACTTTTCTAATGTTTCTTGTAGTAAAGCATTTTGCTTTTTAAGTAAATCTATCCCTTCACACTTAGTGCGAGGAGCTAACATATTATTATCATGCTAAATTTTTAATTTATCAAATTTACTAACAAGAGAAGCATGCTCTTTTTTTAATAATTCATACTTTTTGCTAACTAATTTAAAATAATCAAATAAATCATTAAATGTATTGAATAATTCATTGTAAGATAATGAAGATTCATTTAAATTACATACCTCGTTGCCAAATGTCATTAGTGCGTAATTTGCAACTTTAATTTTATTAGTAGGCTCATCGTCTTCGGATGCACTTGAGTCATCCCAAGTGGCTTTTAGTGTCTTTTTTTTTTGCAGCTTTCTTTCATTTTTGAAGTGTCTCGGCTCTTGCATTCATAGCATATTATTAAGTTCTTTTTTAGTTCACTTTTATTCTTAGTATCTTGTTTTGTTTTATTCTTTTTTTTGAATTTTTTAAACTTTCTTATAAGAATTGCTAAGTCATCATCATCATCATCATCACTTGAGTTTTCTCCCAAGTGGTATTCTTTAGTTCTAAGTGCTAAGCCTTTCCTATTCTTAGTTCGAAGGTTGTTCTCAAATTCATCATGTGCAATACATGTCATTTCGTAAGTCATCAAAGACCCAATAAGTCCTTCGAGCGAAAAATTGTTCAAGTTCTTTGCTTATTGTATTGTTGTTACTTTAAGATTCCAACTTTTTGGAAGGGATCTTAGTATTTTATTAATAAGTTTAAAATTAAAAAAAATTTACGAAGTGCTTTTAAATCATTAATGACGTCCGTAAAACGGGTATACATGTTTCTAATGATCTCGCTTGGTTTCATATGAAACTACTAGTTATAGGTGCCCTATAAGCCAATCACGTGAGTGATGACACCTGTAACATACTGCATCAATCTCTTTACTTATGATTATTGATATTTTCTTACATTATTTGGATGTATATTATGATATCCTTAGATCTGTGTAATGGAAATCGGATCGTGATGAGATCACGATAATGAGACCGATTCACCTTTAAATATAAACCTTAAATAATTATAGTCATAAGTTACTTAAGAGGGACATCGAAATAACTACTTGAAGCATCCCATAAAGCTGTTCCTCATTTAGTACCAAGGGGCACCTCGCCGGCTGTGCAAATTGATCACCTGCCTAATTACCTCGGCATAGTATCTGTATACCCGTCTATATGATGGAGGTGACTGGTCTCATAACTACTCATGTAGGGACACTAAGGATATAGTGTATATACTTATTGAAGAATAAGTTCACTGATTGATCCGCTTACGGAATGCTGGATAGTTATTAATACCTCACATCATATAACAATTTCATAGTCCCAATAGTATTTCTGATCCTTAGACTTGAGACACCAAAGATGCCTTATATGAGTACTATATTTTTTGACACTGGACTTACAAGTTTGGAAAGTTTCAAATCTAGTACAACCGGTTCTTGAGAGTGGTAGTCAACCTTTTGAAGGCAATTGAGTGTTAATAGAGGATTATCCACTCTCGGTATCATGAGAGAAATATCTCATGTATTCTTGCTCAAGTAAATCACTGACTAGGGTCATTCGGATTGAGAGAGAAAGAATTCTCTAGGAGAATGCGATTAGAGCGAGACTCGACAAGAAACCGTATGGGTTTGATAGCACCATGCCCGATATATTATCTATAGGATATTAGATGGATGAGAGACTATAGGTATATGATAATTAAGGATAGATATGTCCAAAGGATTAGATTCCCCTATAATGTCTGAGGATTACAGTGTAGTGATCTAGTACGTCTATAGTTGATGAGTCAAGTGAATTATCATAGAGATAATAATTTACTGAGTCAGAAAGAGTTTTGATAGGTATGACTCATGACCAGCTCGATATTGGGTCTAGAGGTCACACACATATGGTAGATGTTACGATGAGTAGAGGTTCAGATATGATATATCCGCCAGAGCCCCTATCTTATTGGATATCCAATAAGCCCTTGTATTATTGGATCCCATGGATGAGATCCAATAAGAGCTAGATTATTGGGTAGAGACCCATTAATCTAAAAGGTTTGGGTAATTGGATGGAGATCCAATACCCAATAGGGTAGGATCCATTAGGGTTTATAGGAGACCTATATAAATAGGAGGGAACCAAAGGTCCATAGGCTGGGGCCTTCTTGGTAGCCACCTCCTATCCTCCTCTTCCCAGAGAGGAGCATCGTCGTAATCTCTGTTGTGTGGATCACTACTAGAGAGGAGGATGCTTGACCTCTTTAATCATTCCTCATGGATCTATAGGAATCTCAAGGATATACGATCTCTCTAGGTACTATCTTTCTTACATACGTAGTTTTCAGATTCGTAGATTTATTTTTTTTGCACTGATCTTTACACGATGATGATACTTTTCATGGAAATATAGAATGTTTTATTTTTTATTCTTCCATTGTACATATGATATCGCCCTTGTATTTCCCAATAGTGGTATCAAAATTAGGTTGTTCGTGCAAAGATCGAATTTTAACTACGTGTATTGCGAATTAGAGAGACTTTTGACATCAAAATCGTTAATGTAACAACGGAAAAGGGCAGCAATTATTGCTGCCCTTGCTACCCTCGTAGGTTGGCCATGGCCAAAGGCTGCTTGCAGCCTTGGCCGTGACCTAGCCATCCGCGAGCAAGGGCCGTAAGTGGCCAAAGGCCGGCGGCTATGAGATTACCTCCCATCACCGCCTAATGTAGCTCTAAGTCATTGAATGGGCCATCAATCCAGCCCAAACTAGCCTTGATTCTATCTCAATTAGCCCTTAATTTGAGTTAGTGAGATTATCTCTCAAAATTAACTCAAATTAAGTCCTAACTATGATAATTAAGACTAAACCAAGCAATCTCAGTTGTTCGGTATGTCAATTGTTTTTTCGGCGAATTCCCAATTAACTTCCGGTGAGCTTTTGGTAAACTCTCGATAAACTCCCGATAAGCTTTTAGCAAACTCCTGGCAATCTTTCGACGAACTCCCGACGAACTCTCGGTGAACTCTCAGCAAACTTTCGATGAACCCCCGGTCTTTGACTCTAGCCTAATGTTCGATTTTTCTATTTTATGTCTTTTTCATGATCGTAATTAATCTTATATGTGTTTTCTCAACACATGGAGTAGATCAATAACTCATCAATTGATTTAATGATTAAAATCTGAGATTCAATAATATATAATTTTATTCATGAATTTTTAATTAATTAGGATATATAATGAACAAAAATTTGATCATAGGACCTTAAATTTTTTATTAATGTAATTCAATCTTAAAACTTAAGACATAATATATCGTACGATGCCTATTTTATCATCAACAAACATTTTATGTGACAAAACTAAGGGTGCTAAACAGGGTAATTTATTAAAAAAACTCTCACTATTTATTTTTTGCTAGATTGTACCTTTTATTGGTTTCTAGGTGATGCTTTTTTTTTTTCTCAAATGCCAATAAAGCCCAGAAACGGGTGAACGTCTTAATGAATCATTTAATTTAGATTCAGTTTCTGATAAATTGAGTTTATGTTGCTGCATTGAACGGGTTCAAAATCAATTAATTCATTTTAATTCCCATCGTCTATCATGTGGGTTACATTGTTATCGAGTGTAACCATATATCTATTGCAATGATGATATTTATTTTGATTTCCTTCCTCAGTAGCAAAGTCTACTCCGAGTTTTCCTGCTTGGTGGGGACAGCAGCATTTTTTCGGATTTCCTTTATCGACGATAGTCGCGAATATCCATCAATTTTTGTACTCGGCGGTGAAGTCTCCTCTAGTTTTCTTGTTCATCGATGAAGTCTCCTTTGGTTTCTTTGCTCAATGATGATGTCTTCTCAACTTTCTATCCTTGGTAGCAGTCTCTTGTCGGTGGTGACCTCTTATTGATGATAGCTTATCGCCAATAATTAAGTCCTGCTTTACAACTAACCCTCCTTAGCATCCATTTCACCCTTCAATCTTATATCATATTAAAGATAAAAATTTGATATCTTGATTTCTTGTAATAAAGTGTTTCATAAAATAAAATAAATTTTTTAGTAATTATTTTGCCATCATCTCATCATTTTTTATTTGATTATCATTTTGGTAGCCTTTATGTGCTTTAAAACATGATAAATTCCTTTATAAGTAAAAAGAATACCGTGTATTAGGAAATGGATAAACATGTTATGAGTTATGACCTAAATTGAAACTCTCTAAAACTAGCATAGATGTAAGCATGTAAGCTTGGAAATGATTAGAAATTTAGCATGTTTTAAAAATGAATAAATTGATTCGTTTTTATATAAGTCTAATGTGAGCACGGGTAAGTAGTGTATTTACAGTATCTTTGTGCCAATTCCTATAAATTGGAACCTATCGTTTCAATGGTCTTACCCTTTGTTTTAAGTATCAAGAGAAGTTCTTACAACTCATGCCGAAGTATGACCATAATGTCTCATCTCTTTTGGTTTAAGTTAGGTGCACGAATCTTGTTCGCCATTAAACATGGTAGAAGATAACATCTCTAATTATATCGAGGACATAAATTTTTATTGTTCTGTACTAGTTGATGGTAGGACTTAGCTAGTCGACGATTTAAAAGAATGCTTACCTAAAGTCAACTATATTATATGTTGTGAAGGAGTTGCTAAATCCTAAGCTTATGCTACACTTATCAATTACATAGTACTAATCTCTAGCTTATGCTATATCTAGGAGAGTAATCCTTAGCTTTGACATCACTTGTTAGAGAGGGATCGAAGCCTAAATGATTAGCTAGAAAAGGATCTGTATGCATGCAAGAGACACTAACAACCCTATAGTTTTAGGCAGTTAGGTTATCCGCCAATGTATGTGGTGAAGACTCTTCAATCAAGGCCATATGAGACTAATCCTTGTTTTATTTGATTGCTCCGTCCACCGCCATCCATTTATTCTTTATTAAAATTTTAACACATTTAATTTCTAGATCATTAGCTTATGTTAGAAAAATTACTTGATGATTTTGGTTTTCTATATTGAATATGTTATTTTATCCTTATCATATTGATAATATTTATTTTTAACATAAATAAAATAACTATATGTAGATTCCTTCGATGACTATGAGGTACTGATGAAAATGTAGATGGAAATTACAATAGATAATATATTTGATTACACTATGATTAATATTAAACATTTTTATGTAAAATATAACTAATTAATTGTGATTTTTTGCTAAATGTGATGTCGATGCATTCGTCATACCCACCTTCACCAAGTCAAATTTCATTTAACTATATAGTTAATGATTATAGTTTTCTCAATCATTTTAAGAGGTTTTTGTCTTTCCTAATTTCTAAGAGTAGAGATCGCACTCCATTTCTCTTATGTAATGTCATATAATTATATTTTGGAGGATTTGATTTTATCATATAATTAATATATATTCCTAACATTGGATGAAACATTGGGGTGTTCTTTTTAGTATTATGAAACATTAGATGAAGGACTGTGCTTCTTTGTATTAAGGTTGTAGTCATATTCTTCTATAACTTTTCCTCTAACATATTTCCATACATATCTAAATTGAAATAAATATATTCACCAATAACATCATGGGTATTATGTGTATTATAATCCACATCTTGTTGAACCTCTTTTGTTATTCTGTGCTTAAACCCTTCTTATTCAAATATTTCATAGTTATCTTCATTCTCATCCATTACAAAAATTCTATGCAAATCAAAGTCAGAAGGTTTTAATTATGTGAAAGCATATTCTTCAATTTAATCTTGAGCCTCATAACGACCTCCCAAAACAAAGTTTGAAGTTTGAATATGCATGAAAATAGATCCTTCAATTTGGTCAAATATCTCATGATTACTTTTCAAATCAAAATTAAAAGTTTAAATTTATGTAAAAGAATATCCTTCAATTCAACTTGTATCTCATGGCTAGTTCCCAAAACTACTTTTGATTCTAGGATCGTTAAAAGTTGTGTTTGATTGAAATTCTCTCTCATCTAAAATGCTAAAAATATTTTATTTGGAAAAGGATCATCTAGTCAAAAGTGGCTTGGTATTAGTATTCAATTGATATTGAATATCTATAATATTAAACAAATATGAATGAAATGAAGATGTAGTCATCTAATTCTAACATTGTTTCAACATGTTAATATCAAATATGAAACAACTAATGCAACATCAAAAAAGTTCATGTAGCAAGTTTCTTCGTGATCATGGTTGATATTATGATTATATGCTCACACCTAGTGAACTTCATGAGTTTTCAGATACTGTGTTCTGCAAAACCATACAATCCTCCCCTGAAAACAAAAAACTTTGTAAGACTAATGCTTCAACTTCCGGAACAGGTGATGAATGTATCAAGTTGATAAAAATAACCCAGACAACATCTCAAACCATGACTTCTGCAAATTTAGATTAACAACACCTCTCACCGCATGACCTACTTAGTGATGAACCTTTACCTTAACGAATGGGCTACTTAGTCATAGCGAAGACGAGTTACATGACCGTCACACTAGGAATCCATGCTTCCATGATCAACACCGTCTAACGAATGCTTTGGCGATGCAGCGAAGGCTTCAGCAAGCCAATTACACTTAGCAATGTAGCTAGGTCACGAGGAAAACGAGTTCCATTATCTCCACACCAAGAATCCAACCTTCGACGATCGGTATCATCTAACGGATGCTTCACTGACGGTGAAGGCTTTGACGCCCCAGTTACACTCAAAGAGAGCGAAAGAATTTGACGATGCAACCAAGGCTACGGTGACGTAGCCATGAATTGGCAACGTAGCAACGCTGCCTTCCACAAAATGCTTTAGTGATGCAACAACCTATGCTTCCACAAATGCTTAGCAAACGTAGTCAAGAAGCCTTCCACGAATGCATCGAAGCCTTTGATGTCGATGTAGCGAAGGATTTGACAACATAGCAGCGAAGCTATCCATGAGTGCTTCATTGACAAAGCTTATCCACATTGGGTTGCTTGCTCACGTGAATTGAGGATTTTGGCTTGCCTATCTGATAAAACGTAATAGCGGGACCTCTTTCTAGTAAAATGCACAATATATAATTCCCTTTATATATATATATATATATATATATATATATATATATATATATATATATATACGGGAATTAAACTATTGCACTTCTTGGAACCTAATTTTTTTGGAAATTGAGATCTCTCTAATTAGAATTTCATGAAGTAAAAAGTAATAATAGAGGTCATAACCTATCTAAACATACAAAGTTTAAATATAATCTATTTTTTATTATAAAATTTAAATATAGTATAAACTAGTGTGAGTTAAAAAAGAATATAAATTAAAACTTTATTAAAGATTCTTGAGTTGTTTTGGAAGGTATCTCTAAGAGCATATCGATACTAGAGTTCCTACTCTGATGATATATAAGTAAGCTCTCTAAAAGATCAGAATATATGTGTGTTCTTTTTACTTTATATATTGTTGATAAACGCAAACCGATCCAAAAGTTAAAATTCTCCCATAATATATACTATGAGCATTGTACATGTAAACAGTGGAAAGTGAAAGATAGGGTGCATTGGAAGATTTGAAGGAGCACGTGTCATCCACAGGTTCACACGCACAACATATGAAGTCATTGTAGTTACTATTTATTATATGACAGCGACGGACATCATCACTGTTACTATTTATTATATGTGACGTGTATGTCCAATTCACCTCATAACAAGCATACTTTATCATATGATATAGGTTTTAAAGTGTCACATTGTGTTTTAGTTATATTTTTAATATATAATTGAAAAAAATTAAGTGAATATATTGTTTTGAAATACTTTGAATATTTAATAAATAATAGATAAAAACTAAATTTTAGATGTGCATTCATATAAGAGCTATTTGATAAAATTATATTTCAAAATTATATTGAATATTTTATAATAAAATTATCCTTTAATAATTTTAATATTTATTTAAAAGTGAATATATATTTATTTTAATAAATAAATAAATAAATGTAATATTTAAAACAATTTGTATGGCCCAAATATATAATAACGTATAAATAAATATAAAATAATTTTTAAAAATAAATAACTAAAAACTCACTTTATAAAATATAAATTATATTAGTTTCTCATTAGATTATTTTGATAATCTTATAATTTTAGATAAAATTATAAAGTACATTCGAAATTTAAAAAATATATTAACATCCCTTAAATATTGAGATGCTAATACTATCCTATGGTGGCATCTGAACATTTTTAATATAACATCTAAGTCAAATATAATTTTAAATTTTTTTAAAATATTAATTTATATTCAAAATATATATTAGACCCTCGACGCATATTTTAAATATGATTTCAAATTTATCCCCAGTCTTCGAGACTTCAAATTATATTATATCGCTCATGAGAGTGACCAGCATTCCATACCCTCTAAATTTGACTTGTGTCAGATCCGGGTTGAATCTTGGAATGGATTCTTCTTGGTGTTGCTGACTCAGATTCGTACCCTTTGCAGACGTCGGATGCCCCACACGACCGACCCACGTACTCCCCTACCTCGATCTGACGGTCTGGATCAGATCACTAGTCTCCCTCTGTGTCTGTTGCGAAACTTCATCCGTCAGATCCTTGATGACCGGCCTTGGCTACTGGACCTCTCAATTCGAGGGGAAAAAAGCTCTTTTTGCACCCAGGTAGAAGTGGATAGAGAGGAGTGAGTGGAAATCGATGTGACGAAGGAAAGAGAAACCCTACTGTATCGGGGAAGAGAGGGCGGTTCTCGAAATGCAAGAAAATTCGGAGGTGAAGGGGCTGCGGAGTCTTGAAATCTCGCGATATGTGGTTCACAGCGACTTTGGGCGGTGGGTTCGAAGGGAAAGGTGGTCTTTTTAGGTGTTGTTGCGTTTTCTTCTTGTTTTCGTGGTGATCTTTTGGCAGTTTTTGGTTTTGAGAGGGAAAAGAGGGTTTCCGTTCCCGCTTCGTGGGGATGGATCGGAGGGCGCTGGATGATATCATCCGGCGGCTGCTGGAAGTTAGAGGGATTCGACCGGGGAAGCAGGTGCAGCTGTCGGAGGCGGAGATCCGGCAACTGTGTGTTGTATCGAAGGATATATTTATGCAACAGCCCAACCTTTTAGAGCTCGAGGCGCCTATTAAGATCTGCGGTAAATTCTTATCATTTCTTTGATCTTGTTTATGTTTTGTACATGGACTGATTTGATAGCCCTGGTTTTTTAGAGGAAAATGTTATGATTATTAGTCAAATATGCTTCAGAGGCAAAAAAGAGATTTTTTTTATTTCATGCCGTCGGTTGTTCAAGGTCTCCGAATTGGCAAAATGGTTTAGCAATTTGGAAGCTTGCAGTTTAATTAAATTTTATTTCGCCAATTATCTTCTTTTCTAGCACTAGCTATGAGATTGCCACAAATTAGAGACATTTCAGTTAGTTAATTTCCTACCCTTGTCTTACCTGCTTATAGATTGATGGATTTTTTATATGTGCTAAATGGTAGCTAGTTTAAGTAGGACAATCTCAGTATCTAAGAATGATTATTCGGAAGTAATGTATAGTGATATTGAAAGATAAAACTTTTACAAAGAGTTGATGATGTTTCCATAAAAAGGAAGTGGACATAGTCTTATCCATTGGAACTAGGATTTTTCTGTATGCAGTAAAAATATTATTTCTGTAGTGTTGAGACACATGAGTTGTGTTTCTGTTTACGTGGGAATAATGAAACGTTTAGTTGGTCTAAATTTGAATTTATGACAATTTGTCATCTGATGTTTTTAGGAATCCTGTCTAATTGTATTTGTATGTTTATAGGTGGCTATCGATAGGTTCTTATGACAAATTATGAGGTTTGTACTTTGTATTACCACATTTTGTCTTTGTAATTAATGACAGATGGTGATATTAGTCATCCACCTTATGATCCTTGAAATCCTTTGATCTGCCCAAAATGGCTTGCTTGTACCTTTATACACGGTTTGAAATTTGATGTCAGGATAACCATAGCATTATTCTGGAATCTGCTTTGGGTTCTTACTTAAGAATTATGCTTTATATATAGCCTAGCCCATAGCAGTAGTAGAATTGTTGGAGTACTATGCCATTCAAACAGTCATCTATAAAAGAAATAACTAGTGGTAAAATAATACTTTAAGAGGTGACATCTATTATGATGCTGATTTCAGTTATAGATGGTTAAGAGTAACTAAAGATTACCTTCTAGTTGCATCTTTTATTGATTCACCTACACTGGAGATGTGAAAAAAAAAAAAGTTGATGCATAAACAATATTCTCTGTCTCCATACTCTTATCTTTTGTTACACTTGAATGGCGAGTAGTTTATGAAGTTTCTGTTTTGGTATTTACAATTCCAAACCTGTGGAAATTGATTATTCAATGTAGATGAAAGTATTTGTTTCCTATTGGCACCTATCTTTTCATGCCAAATTGTCAAGGTTAGACCCGCTATATTAACGCAGATCATATTCAGAGAATTTGATATAGTAGCAAAACATGTTTTGGTTTTGATGTGCAACATTGAATATCTTTGTCTAGTTATTCTGATATTTGACATGCTTAGATTTATTTCTGTTTGATGTATCAATAGCGTACTCGTTGATTTTAGACTTTGATTACTTAATTTTTAATTGTTGTATTGAATGAGAGCATGGTAAATTGGCCTACTGGTATGTGGACACTAGGGGCCTTGCTTCTATCTGGCTTTGTGATGCACAAACAGCTCTGCACATGAATTGAGTCGAAAAGCTTTTGTACATGCTGTTTTTCCTAGTTATCTAATTTCTAGGTTCTTTCAGTGTCCGTTGGTAGTTCTGTTAGCTAAACATATGTGCCATTCTTTCATTTTGAAAACAGGTGATATTCATGGCCAGTATTCTGACCTTTTGAGGCTTTTTGAATATGGTGGGTTGCCACCTCAAGCCAATTACTTGTTCTTAGGTGACTATGTAGATCGAGGGAAACAAAGCCTAGAGACCATATGCCTACTTTTGGCCTATAAGATTAAGTATCCAGAGAACTTCTTTCTTTTGAGGGGCAATCATGAATGTGCATCTATAAACCGTATTTATGGGTTTTACGATGAATGCAAGCGCAGATTCAATGTGAGGCTCTGGAAGGTCTTCACAGATTGTTTTAATTGCCTACCCGTGGCAGCTCTTATTGATGAAAAGATTCTCTGCATGCATGGTGGTCTCTCTCCGGACTTGCAGGATTTGGATCAAATTCGAAATTTAGCATGCCCAACTGATGTGCCGGACACTGGGTTGCTTTGTGATCTTTTATGGTCAGATCCTAGTAATGAGATTCAAGGTTGGGGAATGAATGATAGAGGAGTATCTTATACTTTTGGGCCTGATAGAGTGACTGAGTTTCTTCAGAAGCATGATCTGGACCTGATCTGCCGTGCTCACCAGGTTATGATTAACTCTCTTTTCTTTTTTCTTCCCTATATTTTTTTGCAAAAACATCTGTACTTCTAGTCTTACTTCTCTTCCTAGGTGGTAGAGGATGGATACGAGTTCTTTGCTGACAGGCAACTTGTGACAATTTTCTCTGCCCCAAATTACTGTGGGGAATTTGACAATTCTGGTGCCATGATGAGTGTAGATGAAACCTTGATGTGCTCATTCCAGATTTTGAAACCTGCAGAAAAGAAGGCAAAGTTTGGGTTTGGTGGTATGCCTGCAACTAAAACTGGAACCCCTCCCTCTGGCACTAAGGTATGATGCATCTTTTTCTCAATAGTTATTTTTATTTCCTAACATATATTAGAATCAATGTTTGATTTTGTTGATAAAAGCCACAACTGACTTTAAGTGCCACTAGTTCCAATCCTGGGTAACTCTAGTTGCATAAAGCATGAAAAGCTCCAGATTTATCATTGCTGTTAAGTTCCTTCTGTATCAGCAAAACATAGAAAAACACTTGGGTAGATTATATGTCCTCTTTGATGAATATATGAACATAGGACACAAATTTAAAATTTATATGTTAGGTTACTAGTACTGAAACAAAAAGTACTTGAGGCATCAATAGGCATGATTGTTCTATCGAGACTGGCATGCAGATATTTCATCTTTTGAGGAGGCTTGTTTGACATTTTAATTAGTTTTGCACTAGTTTGCTTTTAGAGTTAAATATATCAGTGAGAACAGTATCACTGGGATTTAGTTTACCTTCTTATGTTTTATTGAATTTTATGTTCAATTATTTCAGTAACTACTCTGATGCGCTTGAGTGTACTTTTATGGTATATCCTGATCCACATGGCATCTTTATTTGGCTCCTGGAACAAATTTGTCTACACCTTTTCAATGAGTTGTAGCACATAAATTTCTGCATGAGTGAATTCATGTAACTTAAATACATATCCATAGGGAGACGAGTATCTAGAAAGGTAGTGGTGGATATTGGCTCTAATGATGAAGACTCGGTACCAATCTGATGTAGAGCAACTAGGGGGAAGAGAGGAGAGAAATTGGAGGGTAGAAGTGGACAGTCTAGGAAGCTCTTGAGCAGTAGAGAGACACAGAGGAGAATAATGTTAATCATTTTCATACCAAATCATCTCATGTTGATAAATCCTCCACTTGCAGGCCCCAAATCATCATGAGTCTCAAAAACTATATTAATTTAACTCACAATTCCAACAAGTCAATCTGAAGTTCCAAGACTACAGAAATGAACACCTATTCCCTAGTCTTTAGTTCTTCTGCAAAGAGTAAATCTTTTTAAAAATTCTTAGTTGGGTCTCCATCCGAAGTACATCAGGCATTCTATTTTCTAAAAGTTCTTAAGAGTTTAATTTATGCAATTGGATGTGATGTTTTACCTGGTTTTTGTAACTGATCTCGCATTTTTAATCTTCATGATTTCTGGTGCTTGATCTAACATATGGCCATTTCTTGAACATAGTGGGAAGGAGTGTAAAGCGACTGTTGTTAAGAACCATTCAGTTAATTCTTCCTCATCAACTGACTTATTTTTTGCAGTCTTCTCTTGGTGCAATGCATAATCTTTGAGAACTAGTCATGGCATGCTGCACACTGGTCACTCTTTCAAAAAGATTCTGAACAGCGTATATGATGACCAACTGTAAAATATTCCAATTAGAACCTTTTTCCATTTACATTGGCACATGTCTTGATGCCTATGAACAATTGAATGTTACACAAAAACATGGAGTTAACTTGACGCATGGCAATGAATGTGGTTGGATCTGAACAAAGGTGGAGTTGGTGCTTGAGAAGAAAAAGATGACAACCCTAGTTGCTTTCTAAGCTTGTATATGGTATACGCTAGTCACATGTCCTCTGAAGGAACACCATTTTGTTTCCTTTTACTTTTTTGCTTACGTGATACTCTGTTGCATGCTATTGTGATGTTTGTCAAAATCTCTGGAGTTATGTAAGTTTTCATTTTGATGAGAATTAAAACCTGATGCCTCTAATTGTCATTTAGAGCAACTAAAATTTCAATGGTGCACTGCAACCACAATGTCCTTGTTGCTAAAAGTTGAAGATGCATCCTGGAAGCAGTAATTTATGTCTCAAATATATCTTTCCGTGTTATTTTTTTATCCTAATTCTTGCACTAACTTGGGTGAAAATTATGACAATAATGCAATGAGTAGTGTCTGTGGTGGTAGATGCTGAATTTGGAATTTCTTTGGTAACATGTTTAAGAAGGTTAACGGTATGTTTTATCATGGCAGTAAGTACTCATAAGATCATTACTAGCTTGGAGAAAGGAAAATTAGATTTCAGAATGATAATATCTGTAGTTCTTTATCTTTAGTTTACTGGACTCGAGCAGTCCAAGGTTTTTAATGCACTCAGCATTTCGCAAAGCACTTAATGATTATTTTTAATGCTGAAAAAATGGAGAATTTTCACCTTCTTTAGTGTCCCTAATAATGCTGACTGTTTGGAGGACACTCAAACTGGGATCCTATCCAACATTGTGAAGTTTTGTGCTGAAATTTTGTGATTACAATCTCTCCAGTTAAAATCTCACTCTTCTTTGGTACGAGTTTTTTGGAAACCCATCTGCTGTGACTGCGGGAATTTATGCTGTAGGCAGTCAACAGGATCTAGTGCATTTCATGAGATAACACGTTATTGTTGTATCCTGTGCTTGTTCCTGTAAATTCAAGAGTAGCCTTTGTTCCACCCTGGATTGTTGTGCTTCTCTGCTGCTTGCTATTCTTACCTTTTATGTCCTAAAAGTATTTATACTTGAAGCATGGCTGCAGGCATGAGAGATTCATGTCTCTTTTACTGCATCAAGATGACAAATTGTGATGCGGTTATGATAAAGTGATTTTCCCTACTTGATTTCTCATAAGTGCATCTGGTATCCATTAAAACCTCATTATATGCAATCCATTAGTTACGTGATGCTCCTTCTGTCATGGGTTGCAGTAAAATATCCAACAAACTCGTTATCTGTGGTCTTGGGTTGTAGTTCGTGTGTCCAAAAGTTGTAAACGAAGAGACTTAGATCATTTTATTGATGATTTTGGAGCACATCAACAGGGATAATGGCAGTTTTCGAGTTGTAGTTCTTGTATCTACAAGGTTGTAGAAGAAGAGACTTGGATCATTTTATTGATGATTTTGAAGCACATTGACAAGGAACATGACAGTGGCAAGCAGTCTTTTCTTGAATCTCCTCAGCATGGGTCAGCCACAGGGTACAAACTCTAAGAGTTCTCTTCACTGCCCCATGCCTAACCTAATATTCCCCTTCAGTATCACCCTTGGTCAGAGATCAAAGGTCAGTGAGACAACATTGTTCATCTTTGTTGATGCTGCTCTCTACACTTTTCCAGATCTCACCAACCGACCTATTCTTCACCACTTTGGATTGGAATACATCGAAACGTACTTGGTTCTGCTGCACTAAAGTTCATGTTGACTTCCATTAGAGAATTCTTGATGTTGACCATTCAGAGAAGCCCCTAATAACATCAACATTACTTCCCCAATTCAGTTTTTAGTTGGTATGTAGGTTTTTATAATTTCATAGATACTCATCATGTTTGTTTAGTAATGATTTATCCTTTACTAATGCTTTAGTTTCTGAGATTTGATCATAGCACAAATTTGATTCCTTCGAGTAGTAGTGGTGATATTTGGGTCAGCATAGATGCCTTCATAACATGGTCGAATGTTCTTATTTGCCACGTAGGTGTGCATCTCTCATGCAGAATTATGACGCATTGATGGTCGTGCACGTAAAGCCAACTACAGTCCCATGTAGTTTGCTCAATCTCCGTTATGATAACCTCTATTATCAGATAAATTGAAGTTTGATGATAAAAGCGAATCAGTTCAATACAACGTCTATTCATACTTGTTTGTTGGGAGACAGAAAGTTATTCTCAATTGAACAGTCAGATTTTCTTATACAATGAGAGAAATCTCATTTGCTATTATATCCTCATAAGATTAAGTTTCTGTTAAAGATATCGATCTTGAACCAATGTAACAATAATAATTTACGGACGAGAGGCTTCATGAATAAGTCTGCTAGTTGATTAGCTGTATGTACGTAAGAGACACGTAGTTCACATTTGATAATTTGATCTTGCATAATGTGAAAATTGATGATAATATATTTCATGCATGAGTGAAACATTGGATTGACACATAAGAAGATAGCTCCAACATTATCATAATATATTGTAAGAGTAAGGGTAGAGTTGACGTTAAGTTCCTTGAAGAGATTTGTGACCTAATTGAGTCCAACAGCAGCGATGGCGATGACATGGTATTCAACTTCAATTGTAGATCGTGTGATTGTCTTTTGCTTCTTAGAACTCCAACTGATTGGATTAGCTCTGAGGAATATAATATATCATGACGTAGATGTTATATCATCAAAATTCCCTATCCAATTAGTATCAACAAAGGCATAGATATGAAGTGAGGTGTGTTTGCGGAGAAAGAGATCATAATTGAGGATCCCTTTAAGATACCGTAAAATTCGTTTGACCATAGACCAATGCATAATAGATGGTCGATGCATAAATTGGGATAATTTATTTACTGCAAAAGAGATATTTGGATGGGTGAGAGCCAAGTACCGTAAGGAGCCAAGTACTTGTTGGTATTGAGTAGAGTTTGTGGTAGGGCTTTCATCATATAATTTGAGTGATGCACTAGTAGAAAGGGGAGTTATAACCTCTTTTGTATCATGCATATTTGTCTTTGATAATAAATTTTGAATATACTTTCTTTGTGATAGGAAGAGACCGAAAGATATAAATGTTGCTTCCACCCTCAGAAATTAACTCAAGGGTCTTACATCTTTGAGAGAGAATTGATTAGCAAATTGCTTTAGGAATGTCTAAATCTCTAAGGGATCATTGCCTGTGATAATTATATCATCAACATATACTAAAAGATATATTGTGTTTTCATTTTATTGTCGTAGGAATAACGAGGTATCAGACTTAGAGTTGATGAACCCAATTTATGTCAGAAACGAGCCAAGTTCAGTATATCAAGCTCTTGGAGCTTGACGAAGTCCATAAATAATATTTTATAGTTTGTAGACATGTCAGTGATACTTAGGATGAGTAAAGCCAAGGGATTATTGCATGAAGACATTTTTAGTTATAGTCCATTGTAAAAAAGTATTGTTAAAATTTAGTTGTCATAAGTGTTAACCTTTTGAGATGGCCAAACTTAGGATAAGTCAGATTGTTATGGGTTTAACAACAGGACTTAATGTCTCTGTAAAGTCACCACCAGGTCATTAATGAAACGATTTGGTTACTAGATGTACTTTATATCGAACAACAGATCTATATGTGTTTTGCTTAATTCGAAATACCCATTTATGCCTGATGATGTGTGTAAGATGAAAGGGTATAAGGGTTTATGTAGAGTTATGGAAGAGGGCATCATATTCCTCATACATGACTTTATGCTAGTGTGAAAATTTTTGGACTTGAGAAATTATAATAGGTTTATTAGTCTCAGGAGAGAATTTTGTGATAGCATGTAGGCTAAGGACTTGACTTGGTTTGAAGATACTACTTTTGGAGCATGTGGTCATTGGATGTCCAAAGATTATAGGTTATATTATTGGTATGGGTGATGGAGAGACACTGACATTGGTTGGGGAAGGCTGAGATACTTCAGTGTCATTGAGTCTAGAAGAGGGTAAAGAAAGTGATTGTGTTTCCGAGGGCATTACTTCAGTAGTAGGGGAAACTTGTCAAGAAGGGAGAGGAGCAATAGAGAGAGCAAGGCGCTATTGAACCAGAATAACAAGAGAGTGCAGATCCTGAGGAAAAGGGCTGGATAGTATTGTGGAAGGTTTGTTTGATAGGATCGACGATATACTCCAATAATGTATATTTGTTGGAGTGGCTTGCATGGCAGGAGATTTATGGTTTTGAAATGGAAAGGTAGACTCCACAAAAATAACATAACATGATATAAAGGCATTTTTAGTTTGGGGTTCGTAACATCGAAAAACATTATGTTTAAGAGAGTATCTTATGAAAATGCAAGGCTTAGATCTTGATGTTATCTTATGTGTGGCATAGGGACGTAGCCATGGATAACATAAACAGTCAAATACTTTAAGTTTCTAAAGATTTGGAGATTTATGAAATAGTGTTTCAAATGGTGACTAGTATTGGAGGAATAGAGTGGGCATACGATTAATGATGTAGATAACAATTTGAAAGATTACAAACTAAAAGGTGGTTGGCATGAAGGCTTGATGTAGAAGTGTGAGACGAGTTTCAACTATATATTGATGTTTGCATTTAGTAGAGCCAACTAGTTGAGGAGTATGTGGGGGTGACTTAAAGTGTTATATACCATAAGCTGAAAGATAGGATGTGAGGGCTTGATATTCACCTCCGCCATTAGAATAAATTGTTTTAATTGTAGACTAAAAAAAATTCTTGACCAACTTTTTAAAGTTGGTAAAGATTGTTAAAACTTCATATTTATGATAGAGAAGTTATAACCATATGCACTTGGTGAAATAGTCTATGAAAATGACATAAAATTTAAACTTATTTAAAGAAGTGATTGGAGAATGACCTCAAACATTAGTATAAATAATTTAAAATGGTTTAGAGTAGGATATGAAGGATATTCTAAAAGAGAGTCTATGACTTTTATTACTTAAACAAGCATCATAGTGAGTTATAATGCTACTAGTTTTAAGACTAGGAAGAAAATAATGTAAAAGTAATTTTTGCTGGATAGAGGATGAGGGATGACCAAGACAATGATGCCACACTTCAATTGAAGTTGCAACTAAAGATTAAATAGGGGGCTGGTTGAATTGTGAAATGGACGGTCACACATAAATGTTGTCCTTACTCTAGCCTTGGACCAATGATGCCCCCATGCTTAAATCCTTGACAGTAAAAAAATTAGAAAAAAATTTGATTAAAGTATTATTTTATTTACAGAATTGGAAAATATAAATGAGATTTTATTTAATGTGAGATGCACATAGAATATCATCGAGTGTAAAAGTTGTGCTTTGTGAATTAAGCGTTATAGAACCAGTGTGAGTAATGAGGATTCCTTTACCATCACCGATGATAATGTCTTTATTTTCGCCATAGTTGTTATAGATGGACAAGTTCTATAGATCGGAGGTGATGTGATGAGATGTGCCAGAGTCTATAATCCAATTATATTGACTAGTATTTAGAGTAGTCGTGAGATTTGCTTGAGGCAAATGTAATAGAGGAGGAAGGTCGGGTCGAGATCGATAGACTTTTGCAGAATGATCGACTTTATCACATAGCTAGCAGATAACTCTTTGTTGATTTGTATAGTCGGAATGCCAAGGCTAAGGATAATTAAAGTAGCCACCTTGATAGTTATGACTGAAATATTGATGATATGGAGGAGGGGAGGTTTGTTTGGAGCTCATAAGTTCAGGAGGTATTCTGGCCAAACCTTTGTTGATGATCTTGTTATACTAGTTGCCTCTCTTCTTAGATTTTTAACTAACTTGAGCTGTGATGGATGGTCATGACAATTTATCCTCATGCTTGAGATATATCTCATAGTTAGCCAACTTATCATAGAGTTCTTCAAATGACATCAATGAGTTATGTGCCTGTATTACTACTGTAAATTTCTTATACTCGTCTCCTAAGCCATTAAGGGTATGGACAATGACTTCTTTATCACTAAGGGAATAACCTATCAGGGGTAAGTTATCAATAATAACTTTTATATTTTATAAATAATCGGTAATAGGATTTTTCTCTTGTTTTATTTTCATAAGACTGGATAGAAGACTAAGCATGCGAGTACGCGAATGATTTACCAAGATGGTTTGCAGCTTGCACCAGGCTTTGACAATGATGTCATATGAAGATATGAGTGGGGCAAGAGATCCAGCAACCGAGGCTTTAGTTGCTTGAAGGATGAGACGATCTTGGCGTAACCATAGTTTGTGGTCTGGATTTGGTATTGAACTAGGTGCTCCTAGGATGTTGAGCATTATTGGTGGATAACGAAGAAAGCCATCGACGCAGCCTAGTAAATCATAGCCAAATAAGATATTAGAAAATTGTGCATACCAGGATACGTAGTTGTCACCTTTGGATAACTTGAAGAGGATGAAAGTTGTAGCATTGATGGAGATAAGACCTGTATATTAAAGAGTGCTATGGTTCCCTACAGGGACAGTAATTGGAGTGTCAGAGGTAGACGAAGAAGACATGTTGAGGATATATACCAATCTGAGGTGACAGGATGGCTGCTACTAAGCACGGTGTGCCGTGCTTCATCCTGGGGACTATTGCTGTAGTGACGACAACAGATTATCGGGATGCAGAGATAATAGCGATTAAGGAGAAAGACGTTTAGCTATATGTAGTATGTAGGCTATTGAGTAAAGTTATAGATCTTCATTCAATAGTTTCTACGGTTATGGATTTGGGTGGTGAAGAATGTGAAGAGCATTGCAATGTAGAACTCTGCTAGAGGGCAACGCGAGTGCTTCGCCGGTGAGGAAGAATTGCTATTCCTTGCTTAGCAGCGATGACAATGATGGGCAGCAAGGGGATTTTGAGTTCTTGGCATTTGAGATGACTCGATATGCTATTGAGAGGCTAGACAGCAAGGAGAGAGAAGACATCTTCGTCGTCAGTGATGATCTGGGCCTCCTTGTGGTGGGCAGGCTATCGACTTTGAGAAAGTGATTGATGGTGTAGTTAATGCCCAGGAAGAAAATTGAGGAAGGAACTCCTCCTGAGCTTTATCGAAGAGGGAAGCAGATTGATTTAGTAGATCAAGGCTGTAGTAGTAGTGGTGGGAGTGCTGCTAGAGATGTGGAAGCAAGAGGTGAAGCCGGGTGTCTTTATTTCACGATGCAACATGAAATGTCTTTGTTGTTTACAGTGAAGTCGGCTGCCAGAAACGCTCTAGCTTTTGGTGTAGAAGTTCTTGGATCCACATATCTAGGTAGCTCTCGATGGGATGAGAGTGCTTCCTGGAGGAGGTGGCTTCTGTTGTGAGTAGTGCTTATGGCAGTTGATGTTAAGAATTGATTTATAGTGGTTATCTAGGTAGTTGCCATGTTCTAGGTAGTTATAGGCATGTTCTAAGAAGTGACCCATGATCTAGAAGTTATAGGATAGTTCCTATACCTAACTCAATCATGGGTGATATGATGGAGGGAGGTAGTTACTACTAGGTCCTATAAATAGACCATAGTTTATGAAGCAAGGTAGAAGATATGCACTAGGAAAATCTTATAAGTGTTCTATGTAATTCCTCTTATTTTTTATACTATATCAGTTTTCTTGATTGAAAGCATTCTCTCTTGATTGCATCATAGTATTATTTTTTTATCATTTCCTTACTTCTCCATCCCCAACATTTGTGATATCAGAGCTTTGTTTTAATCTGAATTGGGCATTATGACTTTTAATAGTAATTCCATATCTTGACCCCTTATTCCCATCTTCTCAGGTAAATACTATAAATTTTGGAGTATCAAGATGAAGACTCTTTTCAAGTCTCAAGATTTTTGGGACTTAATATAGAATGGATATATAGATCCAAATGAAGAAACCAGACTGAGGGAGAATAGAAAGAAGGATTCAAAGGCATTGGTTTTCATTCAACAAGCTATACATGAGATAATTTTCTCAGGAATTACAGCAGCAACAACCTCAAAGCAAGCTTAGTTGAAACTTTAAAATGAATTTCAAAGCTCATCAAGAGTGATTACGGTAAAGTTTCAAACCATTCGTCGTGAGTTTGAAATTTTGTTCATGAAAAGTAATGAATCGGTGCAAGATTTTCTTTCTCGAGTGACTAAAATTGTTAGTCAAATGAAATCTTACAGTGAACATCTTCATGATCATATAATTATTACAAAAGTTTTGAGAAGCTTAACTTTGAAATTTGATTATGTTGTTGTCGCAATTAAAGAGTCAAAAGATTTATTTACATTTTCATTTGATGAACTAATGAGTTCCTTACAAGCACATGAAGCAAGGTTGAACAGGTCACTTGAGAAAAGTGAAGAAAAAATATTTTAGGTTAAGGGGGAGTCTTCTACTTCAAAAGAAGGCAAAAATTCAACAGGAAGATGATATGGTAAAAGAGAATTTCGTGGTAGAAGAAATGGAAGAGGAAGAGGAAGAGGATACTTTGATGGGCATGATGAACAAAAGCAATTAAATTATGAATAAAAAAACTACAAGAGTATAATTCAATATTACTATTGTAAAAAGTTTGGTCACATGAAAGCATATTGCTGAAAAAGAGAAAAGCAAGCAAGTTATATAGAGAAAAATAAAGAAAATAGTAAATTATTTATTACTCATTCACAAGTTAATAATATTTCAAATGATATTTAGTTTTTGGATAGTGGATGTTCTAATCATATATCAAGCATAAGATCAATATTTAGAGATATTGATGAAACTCATAAGTTGAAGGTTAGACTTGGAGATAATAAGCAAATCTAAATGGAAGGAAAAGGAACAATTGAGGTGAAAACAAGTCAAGAGAAGGTAAAACATCTTGATAATATTTTCTTTATTCCTAGTTTATCACATAACTTGTTGAGTATTGAATAATTGATAGATGATGGATACTCAGTTATATTTGATGATGATTCATGCACTATTAAAGATAAAAAATCTAGTTTGATTATGATAAATGTTTGCATGACACAAAACAAGATGTTTTCACTTGATGTTTCAAATATTAAAAAATATGCTCTTGTTGCAATTCAAAAGAATAAGTCTAATTTATGATATTTAAGATATGAATAACTTAACATTAAGGGGTTAAGGTTATTAAAGCAAAAAAAATAATTTTTAGATCGCCCAAAATTAATACGCTTGATGTATGTGAAGGATGCATTTATGGCAAACAAAGTAAAAAATCATTTCCTATTGGAAAAGCATGGAGAGTATCTAATTGTCTTGAATTAATTCATGTTGACTTATATGGACCTATGAATACAAAATCATTTAGTGGAAATCGATATTTTCTATTATTTACTGATGGTTATAGTCGCATGAGTTGGGTATATTTTTTGGAATTGAAATATGAAATATTTGATAATTTTTAAAAATTCAAGGCACTTGTAGAAAGGCAAATTGATAGATGCATAAAGACACTTCGGACAAATAGAGGTGGTGAATTTTTATCTATTGAGTTTAATTCTTTTTGTGAAGAAAATGATATTCATAGGGAATTGATAATACCATATACACTAGGACAAAATGGTATAGCTGAATGTAAAAATCAAACTGTTATTGAAATGGTAAGAAGTTTACTTAAAGGAAAGCATCTTCTAAATCAATTTTGGGTAGAAGCAGTTGCAATAGTAGTTTATTTGTTGAATATTTCACCAACAAAGACTATTATGAATTGAACTCCTTTTGAGGCTTGATATGGTATAAAATCAAGTGCAAGCCATCTAAGAATTTTTTATTATATTACTCATATTTTGGTAAATTCATAAAATCACCATAATCTTGATGAAAAATCTGAAAAATACATCTTAATTGGTTATTTCTTATAATCCAAAGCATATCGATTGTATAATTCTATTAGTGGCAAAGTTATTATTAATAGAAATATTGTGTTTGATAAAAGGGCAAGTTGGAATTGGGAGTCCAATGAAAGTGAAATACAAACTCAGATTCCAATAGAACCAAACACTCCACAGAATCAAGTAACAAATCTTGCTCCAATAAGTTCATCGTCAACCTCACCCACTAGCAGTTCAAATTCTGATTCCAAACCCCTCTAGGAAAATTTAGATCATTAACAGAAATTTATGATTCAACATTCGCTTTATTTATTTCAGATCCTATAACTTTTGAGGAAGTAGTTGAAAAAGAAGAATAGCGAAAAACAATGAAGGAAAAAATCAAGTTAATTAAGAAGAATGAAACCTGGGAGCTAATAGATCTACCGAAAGAAAATAAAGTTATTGGATTGAAATGAGTGTTCAAAACAAAGTATAATGCAGATGGAAGTATCCAAAAGCATAAGGCTCGGCTTGTAGTAAAAGGATATTCACAACAATAAGGCATTGATTTTGACGATACTTTTTCTTCAGTTACTAGATTCGAAACCCTAAGAACTTTTTTGGCTTTAGCTGCTCACTAAGTTGGCCTATTTATTAATTTAATATTAAATCTATGTTTCTAAATAAGAATTTGCATGAAGAAGTTTTTGTTATTCAACTTGAAGGTTTTTTGGTTAAAGGACATGAAGAAAAGGTATATAAGCTAAAGAAAGTTTTTTATAGGCTTAAACAAGCTCCAAGGGTATGGTATAGTAAAATTGATTATTATTTTCATCAAAATAGATTTAAGAGGAGCAATAATAAATCTACTCTTTATCTAAAGAAGGAAGGTGAACATAATATTCTAGTGGTTTGCCTTTATGTTGATGATATTATATATATAGGTTCATCTAACTCTTTTACGACAGAATTTAAAAAATACATATTGAATATGTTTGAAATTTTAGATCTAGGTCTGCTGCACTATTTTCTTGGGTTGAAAGTGAAGCAAGGATCAGATAAAATTTTTATTTCATAAAGAAAGTATGCAATGGATCTACTAAAAAATCTAACATGATTAATTACAAAGTTACAGCAACGCCTATGAATGTAAATGAGAAACTAAAACTTGAAGATGGTACATGTTTGACAAATGTAAGATACTACAGAAGTTTGGTCGGAGGTTTGATTTATCTAACTCACTCGATCAGATATTACCTTTTTTGTTGGTGTAGTATCTAGGTTTATGCATAGCCCTAGTAAACATTATCTCGGAGCTGTTAAAAGAATTCTACGTTATATTGTTGGAACTACAGATTATGACATTTGGTATTCTCATAATTTTAAATATAAATTATTTGGTTTCATTGACAATGATTGAGCAAGAGATTTGAATGAAAGAAAAAGTACTTCAAGCAATATTTTTGGCCTCGGATTAGGTGCTATATATTGGAGTTCAAAGAAGCAAGCAACAACTGTATTATTGACATCAAAAGCAGAATATGTAGCTGCAACATCAGTAGCTTATCAAGCAATAAGACCTTAGAATACTTCTTGAAGATCTTCATTAAGAACAAAAGGAAGCAATAGAAATATTTTGTGACAATAAAGCTACAATTGCAATGATGAACAATCCAACATTTCATGGAAGAAGAAGCATATAGAGATACGCTATCATTTCATCCGGGATCTTATAGTAAGTGGAGCCATAGCAATGAAGTATTGTGGCACAGATGAGTAAGTTGTGGATATACTCACTAAGTCGCTTTTAGTTCAGAAGCATGTTTATTTTATCTCAAATTGGTGTATGTAATTATGAATCAAGGGAGAGTATTAAGAATTAATTCATAGTGGTTATCTAGGTAGTTGCCATGTTCTAAGTAGTTATATGCATGTTTTAAGAAGTGACCCATGATCTAGAAGTTATAGGGTAGTTCCTACACCTAACTCAATCATGGATGATATGATGAAGGGAGGTAGTTACTACTGGGTCCTATAAATAGGACCATAGTTCATGAAGCAAGGTAGAAGATGTGCACTTAAAAAATCTTGTAAATGTTCTATACCATTCCTTTTATTTTTAATACTATATCGATTTTCTTGATTGAAAATATTCTCTCTTAGATTATATCATAGTATTATATTTTTATCATTTCCTTGCTCCTTCATCCCCAACAGCGGAGGCAATGGTTGCATGACGTCTACCGTGGATTACTATCACCGTGGGCAGTGAGACAGTGCGGATGCAATGGTGGCTGTGAAATCTGTTAGTGTAGGAGAATGAGAGGCAGAGAGAGATCAGCGGTCGAGAGGCATACCGATGCAAATTGGGTCTAGCGATCGATTTTTACGGAGAGGTAGATATAAACTACTATGATAGAAAAGAGGAAGGCATGGTAGATGGCAAGGACCAGTGGGGAGCAGGTAGTGAAACCCACACAAGTAGATGGCGACGTGAGGGCAAGCAGCATAGCAGTTCGCTAAGGGTAGCTGGAGTGTTGTCAGTATTGGTGACACTGTGCACCTCCGAGGATAAGGCAGCGGGAACTCGGCCTCCTATTGTGCAACTGCTGAGAGACGATAGGCACTTCGTCGATATCTCTTGCAACTCTAGGGTGATGAATGGAGAAAGGTACAATGGAAGCAGAGGAGAAGTTATTTCGGCAGCGATGTCCCAGTGCTTAAGGTGCTCTGCAACTAGGCGAGTGGTCTAACTCTTGCACTTTATGCAGAGATTAGTGTTCGGCGTAGATTTAGAGATGCATATCAACGCTGGTAAGGGAAAGAGATTCTGCGCTGGTGATCCTGAGGCCAGTGAATGTGATGGACAGTGGCACCGGTGAGCGCAGTGATAGAGGCACTGTAACGAGGAGACTGAATGCAGTAGAGGAGGCACATGTAGGAGCCTTCGGAGAGCTCTGGCCGAAGTGGTGGTGCTACATTTTGGAGTCACCAAAGAAGTAGGGGTGGCGCCGCTGCTCGTTGGAGGTGGTGCGACAGTGATGGAGCTTGAGTACTTTGGAGGTGTTGGGGGAGCGATGGGGCTAGTTGTGTTTGTTGCAACCGTTGCCTCTGGGATGTCGTCTGATGATTTCACCGTCGGTGGTGGAGTTATAGCTTCAGAGGCTGGAGAGCAAGGATGCGACAATGGAGAGGAGTGACAGTGGTGAGTCAGCCAATGCTATGCTCTCACGAAGAAGACAAATCAGCCACTTGGTGGATCCTATAATGTGGATCTGCAGTCGAACCTGACTGAGGAATTGTTGGTGGCACTACACCTGAGCATGGGCTGCAATCCTCCACCGGAATACTTCGGCTGGAGAACGAAATAGATGCTGCAATCACTAGAGAGAGTGGACACGATAGCGGAGAGGAGCGACAGTGGCAAGGAGACCAACACTGCACTCTCACGAAGAAGACAGATCAACCACTCGTTGTCACCAACGAGATGTCATTGGATAGTGAGGAAAAAAGGATAGGATAAATCTTGCTTTAATATAATAGAGGCTTTGATATCATGATAAATTGAAGTGTAATGATACAAATACATTTTAATCAGTTCAATATAATATCTATTTATATATGTTAGAAGAAAGAATTTTCATAGCAGCGAGATTTCTTATGCATTGGAAAATCTCATCGGCTATCAATGATCGTATCAGATGAGGACATTATTCTTTAAGCTTTCCATGGCCCTCGAAGGGTACTTTGTTGCACTACATAGGATCAGTTTCTTCAGTGTTCCCTTGGGAGTTTGACCAATGAATGCAGCTGCAAACTTTGCTGAGTCTGCAGGTATAGAATGTGAAACGAGTATTCTTCAAAGTAGATCAAAGCAGCTCAACTGCGGAGCTGGGTGTCAACATCTTGCTAAGAACAGTGCCAGCAGATTCCAATACAATAGCCAACTCCTTATTCCATATTCACACCCTTTTCATGAACAAGCTGCCATGTCTAAGACACGCATATCATCATGTATGGGGTGGTGAGAAGAGAAAAACAAGGGTGGAATCTTCTCCTTTTGAGTAAACAATTGGAAGCAAGAAACTTTGGCTTTTATTTCTTTGGAGTTCTCTTGTTAGAACAGCAGTACTATGACAAGGAAAGCAGTTTCCAACCTTTTTGCATGACGATGTGAGAGACAAAAAGACTCATGGCAATATTGGAAGGTGGCAAACTTGACACGGGTCAGTTTGCTGAAGGTGTCAAAGATTCTGTTCTTCCTTCCAATCTCTTAGTCCATTACGAAGGAGATCTACTTGTCATACCCTATGCATGTTCTTGGCTAGTTCTTCCCCGAACAGTATTCCACACATCATTACATCTTCTTCCCTCACGCATCCAAGGAAAAGAAAGATAGAGAAAATGAAGAAGAAACAAAAGAGCAAGTGATACTATAAACAAGAAATAATTGGTAATGATCATAGAATTAATGTGTTCCATATTATTTCAATTAAACAGCCATTTATTTAATATGAACAACCTCTCTTTGTTGAGAATGTGATTCCCTCAACCCATTAAAACCTATCATGAAACAGTCATCACCAGAATTTGATTTATTATAGGCATCATGACCCTTTGAATCCAGTTTAAGATCCATATAATCCAGTTCAGAGAATTAAGATAGAATAGGCCATAGAGGAAGTGTGAGTATACTGGAATTGTAGATCTGAATTTGCCTATAGATAGCCAAGCTATCAGCAAAAAGTTATTTGAAGTTGAACCTTTTAAACGAGGGCATATGAGTAGCAATTGCCAACAAGATTTCCAACAGGAAACTGAGCCCTGATGAATGACCCAATGCACACACAGTAAAAGGATGTGGAAATCATAAAGAGCAGCTTCTTACGTCACAAAGGACAGTAAAAGTATAACAGAATTTGGAGTTCCATTTCACATCATAGGTCATGGAACCTTGTGGAGCTCCATTGGTGGAGGCCACATTACCAGTCTCTCTACTTAGAATTCTCACTATAAAATGCTGGTACTCTCTTGACTTAATTCAACATAAGCCAGCCTCTTAAAATTTCCAAGTGTTCTTCAAGCTATAGGTGAGTTCTCTTTCAACATTTTTGCCTGTTCTTGTAGTCAACAGACTCCATACACTAATTCGGTTCTGCTTTCTTCTTTAGTGCCTGAACTTATAGTGCCTGTGAAGCAGAAGCAGAGACCAAAGATGACGTCGATATCTCTTCTTTTGCTGCTGCTTCTTGCAATGGTGACTTACAGCTTGGCTAGATGGAGAACAATTCATATGGACAAGGTTAAGGCAACACTTGGGTCTTCTGGCAGTAGTATTGATAACCATCATAGCATACCAAGAGATCAATATAACGGTCACAGTAGCCGTGGCGGCGGCACCGGTCAGCAACCTCCTTATGGAGATAACGGAATAGCCAAGGATTTGGAAGCGGTGGCATCAAATATTTTCAGAAGTGGAATGTATTTAGTGCTCAGTAGTATGTGCTTGTGTACTAAGAAGAGTGGCGGTCATATGTTGGATTATGTGGAGCAGTACATCCTGTTTAAGTTTGGACAACAAAATACATATAACTGATAAGTTTCATCTCAAGCAGAAACAATGAAGTTTGTGTCTTTGGCTTTTCAAGAATAGAATTTTGAGGGTCCAAAACCTGAAATATTTCATTAAGATGAAGAAAACTATGTTCAAGTTAGACTTCAATTAACCAATTCATCTGCTTGCAACTTCTCAATACAGACAAAGTCTCGGCAAGAATTTGAGATATGTTGTAAAGCTGTTCAGATCCTGATGGAGAAGTACTGCTACAACTTGGCACACAAGTTGGAGAAAAGATTAATTAAATCCAGGAAAGCTGGAAGTAACTATTCACATTACAAGAGATCAGAGGATAGTAACAGGCACTTCTCAAGAATACACAACATGTATGGATTATAGTCAATAAACTGCTACTATGTACATCAATATGAATGTGACACAACAGTAACAGGAACGTATATTACTAACAGTATCTGTAATGCACTGGTACTTATTTTTGATAGCTTTTACCAGTGTTCTTTATAAGCATAAAGGAAAAATAACATAAAGAGATAACAAAACATGAATTGGGATCCACTGCCTCTCAACTCAGGAAAAATAGCATAAACGGATAACAAAACATGAATTCTCTTTGTGGAATCCTACTTTTACTTTAAAGGTCTCACACTGCTCTAAACAACACAGGAAAAGCTCAAGGATTAGTGGTGATTGACTTAAAATGAGAACCCACCATAGCAAGCTGGTAAATGCTTATTTGATAGGCTTAGTGCCTGACACAAACATACTGTTTACTCCACAGAATTTATTGCTACTAGAATAAGCTTGACTTGGGTGGATTGCCCACCACAAGTGCGTTTTGCACCACATCACAGCACACCACCTGACTTTGCTCTTCCATTATTTCTACAAGCAGTAGCTTCGAACCGTGAATCATTCATCTCCTGTGATGTTGAAGTGCCTCGGTACGATAATTAAAAGAACATGAGCGAAAACACATTAGGTAGTGATCGTGCAAAAGTGATTCGAAAACGTTTACTATGATATAAAGGCAACTTTTACAAACTAACTAGAGGCCATGTTAAGGGGGTTATGCTCTCACACGATAGGATGCGCGTGCAGCATGCAGGCGTCAGGGATGATTGATCAAGGTATCCTTTCTTTCTTCCGTGGACTATCTGCTAGTGTTTTTATTGATCTGAGTTATCCACATTCTTTTATATCTCCTCATTTTATAATAAAATTAAATAGAGACTCAAAGCCTATAACTAAGATTATAGTGGTTGATAGTCTTGAAGTTAGTTTGTTGTCCTATGAGAAGATGACAGAATGACACAATTCGGTTCGGGCCCGATGACCGATTAGCTCGAATCATCTCGTGTTGTTAAGGAATGATCGGAGAAGACTTAGTTGATGGAATCTTAGAGCCAACTCTTGAAGTGCCTTTTGATCTCCTGAGGTGCATTCTGAATCCCCAATCAATTCCATCGAATGCTTAAGTCAAAGATATGAATATGGGGAGTGGAAGAGGAAAAAGAGAATGAAAAAAAAAAGAGAGACTATTATACCAAGTGCCTTGTACCTATCAATGATTTGGATAATTAAGATAGATGCAGAGGTAGCACAACTGTCTGTTGAGATGGCAAATGAGTTGGTGTAACTTCCTATAGATGACGTAACCTCGTGCTGGTGTGACATCCTATAGCTCAATTGCTTGCTGAAATAGCGCAACTGTGGTAACGGGCCGCTAAGGTGCCTTAACTGCCTAGTGAGGTGGTGCAACAGCCCATTGAGGTGACGCAACTGCTTGTAGAAGTGGCTCAACCACTGTTGAGGTGGTGGTTGACTTGGCATAATTACCTACTCAAGTGGCATAACTTTCTGTCGAGGCGGCGTAACTTCGCCTAACGAAGTTGCCTGGTACAAATCAATCTTTGCTGTCTGGAGGTATCCATGTGTTAGCTTTAGAAAGATCCATTTTATCATCTATCAACGGTGGCCACATCGATTGGAGATTCTTTACTAGCTAACTTAAGTGTTTAGTGGATACATTATGATAAGCATGAATTATGGTTGAACTTATTTTGCTAAAATTCTATGACTTTCATGTTAGTTTCACCTTTGATCAGCTACCTTTTCAATTCAGTAGAAACCAACAGTAATTTTTTTTTTAATCTGAACAATGGAAGTTAACAGTTTATTGAGGAAATACTATTAGGGTTCTTGAATCTAAGAAGCTTGTACTACAAAATATTATTATGATAAAAAATTTACGAATATCATTTTTAAGAATTTACTTGGATTACCTCATGACAAGTAGATCAAGTTTACTATTGATTTTCTCTCTGTATCTATTTTTAAGCCTCCTTATATATTGAATCAAAGGAGTTGAAAAGATAAATTTAGGAGTCATTACATAAGGGTTTCATTTGATTAGCATATTCTCATGAGGTATGCTTGTTCTGTTTATGAAAATAAAATAAATCAATGAGATTATAAATAAATTATAGACAACTCAATCAAGCAATCATCAAAAATAAATATCTCCTCCAAACAAATGATTTATTTGACCAACTTTAAGGTACTCAAGTATATTAATAGATTGATCTAAAATTTAGATATTATTTATTAAAAATAAAAGAAAAATATATGCAAAAAAATTATAATTAAAATTAAGATATTATCATTGTGAATTTTTTTATGATGCTTTTTAGATTGATTAATGCACTAACTGCACAAATGTTTGATTATATTTATTGATGATATTGTGATATATCGTAGGAATAGGGTGGAACATGAGTATCCTCTTAAAATAATTTTGGATATACTGAGTTTAGAAAAATTTTATACAGATTGAGCAAATGTAACTTCAGCCCAACGAGGCTGTTTCGAGGTATGTGATATTTAGTTTAGGTATTTTTATTGATCCTTAGAAATTAAATTTGTGTTAAATTGGAAGTAACTCTCTAATTTATTTTTACTATAAGCATAAAAAAATCACATCTCATGTCTGGTTCTTTTTTTCTTTTCAACCCATACAAAACATACGGCTGAGAATATCCGAGAGCATTATGTAAATTAACTAATTTTATTCTATTCAAATTTTAAATGCATCTTAATTAACAAGGTCTAACACAAAATAAAATCAAGCCTTAATGCCTTGTGCTAAAACTACAAAGACTAAGGGCCTCGACGCAATTGATCATGTTCCTCTTTTACAAAAGTTAATAGAATTGAAAGTTGCTGTGAAAAACATCAATAATAGAAATCAATAATGAATAACAACGACCAACACATCTTTTCCAAACATATGACAAAATCAATAACATAACATGTACGAATTGATGAGATAACAACAAGAAACTTTACGTATGAACAAATACAAATATATCGTAACATGCAGTAAAATTAAACAAAAATTATAATAAAATAAAACATCAAGATTTATATAGAAAACTCATCCAAAGTGAAAGGTAAAAATCATAGGATAAACAAAAAAAAAATCCACTATAAGAATAATAAATATACAAATATCAAAGTCTTGCCCAAACCCAAGCAATAATCACAAGAGAATATTTGTATCATAGTGCATGATATTCAAAATCTTCTCAAGTAATCAAAATAAGAATCCACTGTAAATATGATCTAACCTAATGAAAACACTGGTTAAATGATTGAGAACAGTCTCTGCATTGTCCTTGTCTTCTTCCCTTTCTTTTTTTCTTACCTTTCTGCTCTTTCTTTCTCTTTTTCTGAACCACGTTGCTATTATTTTTTTAGCCCCAAGTTTATAGCTACCACTACCCTCCTTTTGTTCTCTAGTTGCCACACCTCTTGTTTAAAAGAGTTAGGGTTTCGGTTAAAAGAGAAAGGGTTTTAATTATTATGGGCTATGGGTTATTAAAGTTCACTATGGGTTGAACTCATGAGTTATTTGCCTAACAACCTCCCCCTTCAATTCATAAGCGATGTTGTCCCATGACTCCTTAGTGTGAAGTTATATCGACCAATTGTTAGTACATCTCCTACCTTTCTTTTGTTAAAAAATCTAAGGACGATATCACATGTGCAGTAGAAGAATAGAAAACAAAAATCCTAAATTTCTACAAAAAAAGTTTTGTTGTAGTGTGAAGATTGGTATGTAAAATCCGTGAAACTAATAACTACGTATATAAGAAAGATAATACCTAGGGAGATCATATATCCCTGAATTTCTACATATTTGTGGGAGAAGAGGAATGAGGTCAAACGTCCTCCTCTCTAACAATAATCCACATGATAGGGGCTGCGAAGATACTCCTCAAGAAGGGGAGAGGAGAATAGAAGGTGGCAACTAGGAAGCCCTAGCCAATGAGCCTTTAGTTCCCTCTTATTTATAGAGGTTCATTGTCAACTTAATCCTAATGGATCATACCATATTAAGTATTGGATCTCCATCCAATTATCCAAACCTTTTAGATTAGTAGGCCTCTATCCAATAATCTCTTATAAACTCTTATTGAATCTTATCTATAGAATCCAATAATTCAAGAGTTTATTGGATATTCAATATGAATATGATAGGGGCTTCGGCAGATATCTCATATCCAAACATTTACTCGTCACAATACCTACCAAATGTGTGTGACCCTTCAGGCCTAATATCAAGCTGATCGTGAGTCATACATGCTAGAATTCCTTTTGGCTTAGTGAATTATTATCTCTATAATAATTCATTCGACTTATCGACTACAGACGTACTAGGCAATTACGCCGTAGTCCCTAAACGATACAGGAAAATTCAATCCTTTGGACCTATCTATCCTCGGTTACCATGTACCTATAGTCCCTCATCCATCTAATATCCTAGAGACCGTATACCGAGTATGGTGTTGTCAAGCCTATATGGTTTCTACTCGAGTCTCGCTCTAATCGGATTCTTTTGAAGAACTTTTTCTCTCTCAAACCGAATAACCCTAGCTAGGGATTTATCGAAGCAAGAATACATGAGATATTTCTCTCATGACACCGAGAGCGGATGATCCTCTATCGACACTCAATAGCCATTGTAAGGTTGGTTGCCACTCCCAATGACCGATTATACTAGATTTGAAACTTCCAAATCTATAAGTCCGGTATCAAAGAGTGGAGTACTCATACAGGACATCCTTGGTGTTTCAAGTTTAAGGACTAGATATACCATTAGGACTACGGAATCACTGTCTAATAATGATGTATCATTAACTATCCAGTATTTCGTAAGTGGATCAATTAGTGAATTCATTCTCCAATAAGTACCTGCACTATATCCTTAGTATCACCACACAAGCAGATATAAGATCAGCCACCTCCATCATATGGATGAATATACAGTACACTAGTCTATCCGATTATCTTGATGTCCCTCTCGAGTAACCTATGACTAGGATTATTGAGGGTTTGTATTTAAATGCGAATCAGTCTCATTATCATGATCTCATCACGATTCGATTCTCATTATATAGATCCATTGATATCACAATACATGGAACAAGCAATATAAAGTGAGAAAAAAATTAAATAAATAATAAACAAAAATTATGCATATGATGTCACAAGTGTCATTACTCACGTGATTAGCTTACAGGCAATCTATGACTAACATTTTTCGGTAAGATCTTTGTCAACATGTCTATTCCATTATCATCTGTATGAATTTTCTAAAGTTGCAACTGCTTCTCTTCAAGTATATTTTGAATCTAGTGGTATCTAACATCTATATGCTTTAACTTAAAATGAAAAGTTAGATTCTTACACAAATGGATGACACTCTGGCGGTCATAATGCACCATATAGTTTTTCTATTTCAGCTCAATTCTTATAAGAATTCTTTTATCTAGAATATTTCTTTGTAAACCTCTATAGCAACAATATATTTTATCTCTATGGTGGAGAGAGTAATACACCTTTATAATCTGGATTTCCATGACAACTCCTCTTGCAAAAGTAAGTACAAAACCTGATGTGGACTTTCTCGTATCAATATCTTTTGCCATATTTGCATTTGTATAACTTATCAACATTGGTGGTCCACCTCGAAAGGTTAAACAAATCTTAGAGCTCTCTCTGAGATATTTAAAGATCTACTTCACTACTGCATAGTGCTCTTTGCCTAGATTTATAAGAAATTTGCTAGTAATACCTATTGTATATGCGATGTCTGGCCTTATACATATCATTGTGTATATTAAACTTTCAACTACTAAAACATAAGGAATCTTTTATATTTTTACCTTCTCCTCATCACTTAACGGACTCTACTTTGAGCACAACTTAAAGTGACTTAAAAGGGAAGAACCAACTAGCTTTGCATTGTTCATTTGAACCTTTCTCATACATTCTCGATATATTTCTCCTATGACAATCAAATCTTCTTATTTTTTTAATCATGAAAAATCTACATACCCAATATTTACTTTGCTAGCCCCATGTCCTTCATTGCAAAGGACTCACTTAGTTCATTCTTCAACTTATTAATTATAAATATATCTTTTCCAAGAATAAGCATATCATCAACATAAAGTAGGAGAATAATAAAATTCTCACCAAACTATTTGATGAACACATAATGATCTAAAGCCATTCTTTTGTATCCATTTTCAGTTATAAATGAATCAAACTTTCAGTACTTGCTTTAGCCTATACAAGATCTTCCTCAACTTAGAGATAAATTTTTTTTTTACCTTTGGCTTTGAAGCCTTCTAATTGCTCCATATAAATTTCCTTCTCCAAATCACCATAAAGGAAAGCTATCTTCATCCAACTACTCAACCTCTAAGTCTAGGCTAGTAGCAATACTAAGAGCAACATGAATAGAATATATTTTAACAATAAAAGAAAAAATCTCTTCAAAGTCAATATTTTTCTTTTGATCAAGGTCTTTCACAACCAATCTAGCTTTGTATTTTGGTTAAGAATAATATTTTTAAGTCTTCAACATAAAAACCCACTTATTCTTCAAGGCCTTTATTCTCTTTAATAGTTGCACCAAATCATGTATGGTTCTTCTGCAGAGTATTCATCTCTTCCTGCATAGTAACTAATCACTTCTTTTTCTACTTACTTTCAATTGCTTCATAATAACTCTTTGGTTCACTTACATCAGTAAGCATCACATACTCATCTGTAGAGTATTTTTTAAAAGTCAGTAAGCATCACATACTCATCTGTAGAGTATCTTTTGAAAGTCAGTAAGCATCACATACTCATCTGTAGAATATCTTCTGAAAGATTGACATTGTCTAGAAGATCTTCTCAATTGAGGTTCTATGGAAAGTTACTCCCCAACTTCTTCTTGCTCAACATGTCTTTCAAGTAGATCAACATTATGCTCTATACCATCTTTCTACACATCTTTCTCATCACCCTGATATACTGGAGGAGTAATTGGGTCATAATATGTTAATCCTTCTATAGAAGTATTGGTTGGTGCATCCTTCTTCAAATCCTCAAGGGTTTGATCCTCAAAGAAGATTACATCTTTATTTCTAAATACTTTCTATTTTTCTAAATTCTAAAATATGTAACCAAATTAATTATATGAGTAGTCCAGAAAAATATATTCTTTTGTCTTACTATCCAGCTTGGACCTCTCATTATCTAAAACATGTGCAAATGTATAATAACCAAACACTCTCAAATACCTATAAGAAATATCTTTCCCTGACCATACATACTCTACATTACCATCTAGGGCTATACAGGGTGAGAAGTTGATCGCCATCAACTGTAGTCCTTAAAACCTCATCTCAAAGCTTTTTGAGTAGCTTGGCCTGTGAAAGTATACATTTGATCTTTTCCATAATTGTATGGTTCATCCTCTCTATAATTGCATTATATTGAGGTGTAGCAGGAATTATCATCTCATGTTAGATCTCATGTGTCCTACAATAATTATTAAATAATCATGTGACTCAACCATTATCATTATGCATTTCAATTATCTTTCTATCTTGTTTTCAACTTTGGCATAAAACTTTTTGAAGATATTAATAACCTAATCTTTACTCTTCATAGCATAGGCCCAAATTTTTCTAAGAAAGTCATATATAAAAGTGACAAAATAAAGTGCACCACTAATGCCAGGAACATTAATAGATCCACTAAAAGTTTTTGTCCTGAAAGGACCATATATATTTGTATAAATACGATCCAAGACATGTATTTTTCTAGATAAAACAGGGCTAGCAAAGGAAACTCTGTATTGTTTACTAGTCAAATAATCAATATAAGAATTCAGATGTGTATCTCTCTCTTGGAAAGAATTTGCAACCCCTTCTTGCTCATGTGTCTCAATCACCTATGTCATAATTCCATGTTGAAATCTTTTTCTATAGCAGTCAACTGCTCACCACAAGCTTTAGCCTGCAACGTATACAAAGCATAACATTTCTTCCCACTAGCTATAACAAGAGAACCCTTACTAAGCTTTCATTGCTCTATATGAAATCCGCTATCATAGTCTTTCAACTGAAATTAAATTCAGCCTTAAATCAATTATATGCCTCACATCCTTAAGTACCAACTTGTAGCTAAGATTGATCTTTATGTGGATATCACCGATGCTAATGATGTTTGCCATGTCAGAGTTGCCCATCTTGACAACATAAAAATTTCCAAACCTATAGATAGCAAAGAATATCCTTTGTGGTGTAGCATGATAAGAAGCACTTGTATCAATCACCCACTCAAGATCCTAACACACACAAGAAAAAATATCATCAGAAGGAGACAAAATCAAATAATCATCATCCTACATTGTAGTTGTGATATTCTCTTTTGATTATGTAGACTCTACTTCGTTTTTATTTTTCTTGATTTTCTTAGGTTACTTGCATTAATTCTTGTAATGTTTTTTCTCACTACAATTATAGTAAATAATATCTTTTCCTGATCTTGACTTGTTTCTACCCATGCGTGAACTACTTTTATCTTTAGAATTTGAAATTCCTCTGTTCTCTGAGATAAGTGCTTGTAAATCAATTTAAGATGTTGCTAAATTCTTTCTTCTTAACTTCTCATTTAATAAACTATTTGTTACTTGACTCTTAGTGACAATACAATCTGGTACATAATTACTTAGAGAAACTACTAATGTCTCCCAACTTTCTGGTAATGAACTGAGAAGTAACAATGCTTGCAACTCATCATTAAGAGATATTTTCATAAAGGATAACTGGTTAGTGATACTCTACATTTCATTTAAATGCTCAGCAATAGAAGTGCCCTCTTCATATTTCAGGTTCACAAGTTTTTTGATCAAGAATACTTTATTGCCAATTATTTTTCTTTTATAAAGACCTTCCAACTTTTTTCAAAGAGAGTATTCAGAACTTTTAGTAGAAATATTATAAAAGACATTATCATTGAGCCATTATCGAATAAACTCAATCCTTTTTTAATCTAACATCTTCTACTCATCATCTATCATAGTTACAGACTTTGCACTATTCCCTTATCTATACAAATCTTTGCAATATAAGAGATCTTCTATTCTTGATTTTTATATCATCCAATTATTTCCGTTCAAGCTAATTATATGAGAAATATTATCGGCCTCTATGTTCGAATACAAAAATTAAATGCCACCAAAACCTAACTCTAATACCAATTGATAGGATAAAAACAATGAACTTTATATATGAACTAATACAATAATTTTTCAATCTAACATCTTCTACTCATCATCTATCATAGTTACGGACTTTACACTATTCCCTTATCTATACAAATCTTTGCAATACAAGAGATCTTCTATTCTTGATTTTTATATCATCCAATTATTTCCGTTCAAGCTAATTATATGAGAAATATTATCGACCTCTATGTTCGAATACAAATATTAAATACCACCAAAACCTAACTCTAATATCAGTTCATGGGATAAAAATAATGAACTTTATATATGAACAAATACAAGCAGACCGTAGAATATAATAGCATTAAACAAAAATCATAATCAAATAAGACACTAAGAGTTATGTGGAAAACCCCTCCAACATAAAGAGTAAAAACCACGGGACAAGTCATAGAAAATCCATTATAAGAATAATGAATATATAAATCTCAAAGATTTTTATGCAAACTCAAGCAATAATTACAAGAGAATATCTAGGATACAAGGATTACATTACTATGTATAATATTTAAATCTCTCCAAGCGATTACAATAAGAATCCACTATAAATCTAATTTAACCTGAGATGAGAACACTGTTTGGATGATTAAAAGACATTGTCCTTATCAAGATCCTCAATACCGTACTGTACCGGTGTACCAAGAGTTGGTCAGTATGGTATGGTACGGTGTACCAAGTGGTACGCTAGGGCGTACCGAGCGATACGTCGGGGCGTACCGAGCGATACACTTAATTAGCTTCAATTAGCTTCAATTGAAGCTTCGATTAGCTCCAATGGTCAATTTGACCGTTGAGATCGTTATACCGATCGAAGCTTGGTCGAAATCGATCGTTATTGAGTTGTCTTTGGCGATAACGATCGAAATCGACCGCTACCGAAGTCAGTCTTGTCTTGGCGATAACGATCGATTTCGACCGTTACCGAGTTGTGTCGGGCGATAACGGTCGAAATTTCGACCATTACCGCCCGATATATCTCTGCATCGATTGATACAGGAGATATTAGGCATTCCGCTCGGTAGAGGGTGGTCCGTGTATCGGTATACCATGTTGCTATAGTTCTTTTAGCCCTAAGTTCACAGCCACCGTTGCTTTTTTTTTTCCTTAGCCACCATGCCTCTTAGTTAAAAGAGTTACGATTTATGTTAAAAGAAAAATGATTTTAATAATTATAGGCTATGGGCTAAACTAATGGGCTGTTTGCCGAACAAATAGATAAGAAAATCTAAATCATACTTCTAATAATGAACAAAATGATCTCTCTCACTTATTAAAGTGAGGACACATTCCTCAATATAATAAATGAAGAAATTATCTAACACTCTTTGATATTTCACTGAATCTAAAAAAGAATAATCTGATCATTTTACTAGCTTACTGGTCTAAGATAGGATCCATATATGTTCTCGTATGATATCAAATTCATATATTATCTCATAACTTATTAGTATCATAAACGATACTAACATATAAACTTATGAAATTTATAAATATCTATTCAACATTAATATCAAAAGAAGTTATTCTCTAACCCACCCACAATTGATTTGAATTTTAATTGAATTGGTTGAATTGAACCAAGCCAAACTTAATTCAACTAGAACTAATTGAAACAACTTGAAATTCTTATAGAACTAACCTAGAATAATCCAAAACCGGTGATCTGATTTAAACTTAGGTCCAATTTAGGTCAAATAAGTTTAAATCGATCAAAATCGATTTGGAATCACCTTAATCAGTCTTTGGTTCAACCTTAATTTGGGTAAATCTGGGCTCTGTACAGTGATGGTCTGGGCTACGGTGAACCTGAGCCATGAACACGTGCACTGCACGCATCAGGAGAGTCGCGGCAAGGCTGGTCCAGGCTCAGCCCGCGGGACAGAAAATGGGCCGTACACTGGACTGGCCTGCAAATGCTCATGTGCGCAGTACGAGCATAAGAGAGCCAGGAGCGCTGGGCTGGACTGCCATATGGGCCATACTTGGGCCTCAAGCGCTGATCCCCATCCAACGGACCGTGTCAGGTCGAACACAACTGGGCCGAGCCGCTCCGACCCGCCGAGCCGCGCCGATCATGCCGCTGGCTTTCTGGACCGAGGCGAGTCTGCGCCGGGCATTACATGCCTTGAACCGGAGCCGACCCGTGTCACCCCCGGATCAAGGCTGAACCAGGATGGGGTGGTCTGATTCGAACCGGATCTGACTCGGTTCGGACACGAATTCAATTAAACACATTTTTTAATAGAAGCTTTAAAAATTCTATAATAATACTTTTAATTGCTCAAAAATCACAGAATAATCAGATAAAAATTTCAAGCATACAGTATAAATTAACTAGAACAGAAATATATCTAATAAGGTTCTAAATTTAATTTTCATGAATTACAAATCTTAACAAAACAATAACCGAATTAAAAGTTATAATTTATAAAAAATTTAGAGAAAATATTATGAAATAAAGACAGTTCAGATAGATTAAAATAAGATTAGATAATAACCCAAAACAATATTTCTAACAATTATTAAATCATGGATATCATGTATTTCAATCTAAAATATCGATTCATAATTCTAAATTTTTAAGAAAATTTTTAATCAATCTAAATCATATTTATTTATGTAAAATTAATATATTAAATAAAAAGCTAAGGAGAGTCTATCTTTTTCATTAACCACCTCATGTCTTTCTTTTGGATCTATTCTTGTTTCCCTATTGATGAATAAGAAGGGGCTCTAGTCATCCCTAAACAGGAGAGGGGAGAGAGTTTAGGTTAGAAGTGGAGATAAATTTAAATTTAATAATTAATATTTAATTTCAATTGCTTCCTATTTAGTAGAATTTGATTAGGACACAAATTACCTTTTTTAAGTTATCCTATCATTAGGATCCAAATTGCCAGTCAAAGAGGAGGTATATTACCATAATTGATATATATATATATATATCGAATTTATTCTGAATTTAAATTATTTGATATTACACTTGGTGCCTGACACAGATTTTGTTTACTTCACAAAATTTATTGCCACTAGAATATGCTTGACTTGGGTGCATTGCCCACCGCAAGTAAGGTCTGCACCGCATCACGCCACACCTCTTCACTTTGCTTCTAAAGTGGTAGCTTCGAGCAATGAATCATTCATCTCCTGTGATGTTGAAGTGCCTCAGTACAACAATTAAAAGAAGAGGAGAACAAACATTAGATAGGGACCGTGCAGCAGAAGTGATTCGAAAACGTTTTAAGCAATAGAAATAGAAACAAATGGACCGCCATGATCTCTTCTTAACTGAGTTCCAAATGGGATGAATTAAACACGGACGATCAACCGAGTAAGTAGCACGGTAGTAATGTTTTACGAGCACGAATCAACCGTACAAATCATCATCGTCAGCGGCATCAGCAGAGGTTGCGAAAGGGAACTCGCTTCAGAGCGGCAGCAGCTTCAGAGCGCTCCGGAAACCGGAACTCGCTTCCGAATCCTCTGGACTGCTGCAACGTCTGTGCAAAACTCTGGTACTTCCTGATGTCCGCATCGCTGTCGCTCCTTCGAGCAAACTTCATTGATTCTTCAAAATGCGCAGCTTTGATCTCTGCTACTTCGTCAACCTCGTCTTCGCCCATCGCTTCGGGATTCTCACTCTTCCTTCTCTCCCTTTCGATATCCTACACCATCAGATAACAAGCAATGCTTTCTCCCAGCCTCTGTGCCCAAAAACATAGACAAATGCCGAAAAGGAAGGAAGGAAGCATCGAGACCTTTTCAATGTTCTCTCTGATGGCATACTTGCATGCACGTTGGCAAATTTCTGTAATATCTGCACCGCTAAATCCTTGGGTGTATTTGGCAAGAGCCTTCAGGTCAACATCTTTAGCGACGGGAGACTTTCTCAGGCAAGCTTTAAATATTTGGTGACGAGAAGCCTCGTCTGGTAAAGGGATATAAATCAATTGGTCCAGACGTCCTAGCCTAAGCAAAGCAGGATCTATAATGTCAGGTCTATTTGTTGCCCCAGTAATAAATACTGTCTTTTTAGCATTCATGCCATCCATCTCCGTCAGTAGCTGATTGAGAACCCTATCAGCGGCGCCTCCTGCGTCTCCAACATTGTTGCCTCTCTGAAGCGGTCCGGCATCAGAAAATTAGCTATGGTTGTGCTAAAGCAAACATAAGGTCGAACGACGACATGGGTGAAGAGACCCAACCTGGGTAGCGATGGAGTCGAGCTCATCGAAAAAGAGAACACATGGTGCAGATTGACGAGCTTTGTCAAATATTTCACGAACATTTGCTTCACTCTCGCCGAACCACATGGTCAGCAATTCAGGACCCTTGACACTTATGAAATTTGCTTGGCATTCATTGGCAATGGCTTTAGCTAACAGTGTCTTTCCACAGCCAGGCGGTCCATAAAACAACACTCCCTTTGAGGGCGACATCCCAAACTTCTCGAACTTCTCAGGATGCTCAACCGGACATTGCACCGTCTGTAAGAACACGGGGACAAAAAAACAGAAAGATTTAGTCAACCATCTTGCGAGGATATCCAACGCGTTTTGGCATATACCTCTTGCAGTTCCCTCTTGACATTGTCCAACCCGCCAATATCATCCCAGCTCTTGCTCCACCCAAAAAGAACCCAATAAAAGGATGAGAACCCTACAAAAGCATGATTAAGAATGTGTAAGAAATGCACACAATAGCCCACCAATCAAAGGATAATCTTGATATCTTAGCATTGATGGACCGAGGCCACATCACCAATCCTCACCTTAAGGTTTGGTCAAATAATTTTATTCATCTTGATCTTCATTTTTTCATATGTATCATTAGCCAAAGTAATAAAAATCAAATCTATCTTTTTATTTCTCTATAGAGATCAAACATTAATATAACAATATTTTATATAAAAAGTACAATTTAAATATAAACATATTCTATTATCTAATGTATTTAAAAATTAAAAAAATCCCCCATGTCTCAAAATGGGCCTACAAAATTTAGTTAGAGATAATGTGATTTAGATCACATATAATCTTAATAGGTCAATTATGTCATTAAATCAGATTATTAATTGTTATCAAAATATATCTAACAGTATGGATCACTAAAATAGAATGAAAAAAAATGAAGATAATTTGTGTATTGTACTTGAAAAGTATCATTAAGGGTCATTCTATTAGCAGTACATATGATTAATGGATTATAAGAACAATGCATATCTCATGTTCATGTTATTTTCTTCTTTTATGTTAGATAGATTGAATATTTGGGTCTACCAAAATCTCATCAGGAATAATGCTCTATGCTCCAAAGTTGTGTTCCAATTAAATTTATAATATGATGTGGATCTCGTATATTTTTTACTAATGAACCTAAATGTTAAGTTGTTGTGATCTCACTTTTTAGATTCTATTATTGGTTTTTGTGAGAAGAGCTAAATTAACATATAAATTAACTAAATGCTTGATATGAACCGTATTAAGGAATAAAGTCAAATATATCAAATAATTAAATGAATTATTGAGTCATAATTTATATTGAATAGAATACAAAAAGAAATAGTATTAAGGTTAGTATACATTATAATAAATATTATGCTTAATAAATTACAAAATATAAGAAAAAAGTATAATTAATTATGAATTATTAGCATAAATAATCAAAAGATGAAAATAATTTATAATTTAAATATAACACACTTCAAATAGATTTCAACTCCTTTGATTGTGTTATCAATAGAATGTATATAAATACAATTCTCATACTTTAAAATCCCTAAGATTTGATTTGTCAGCTTTACTCATCGTTATCTTTGTTTCTTCAAATGTATCCCTCAACTAAAGCAATACAGATAGTATCTCTATTTTGCTTAACAATCTAAAGTTCAAAGTATATTGTTATCTATAAAGTATAAATTCTAACTGAATAATATATATATATATATATATATATATATATATATATATTCAATATCCCCTCTCACATATTCATGAGAAAGTAACACCTAGGCAATTTGATTATATATCATCCTATAAATTTGATGTTGGATATGATAAGGGCGCAAGACCCCTACGGTCAATACGAGCCTATATTCAATGAAAGTTTTTATAATTAATTGATGATTAAAGATTTTATGTAACCATCTTCAGAATTAACTATCATCTTGTAAAAATAAAGAAAAGTTCTTATTTCTAAAACTTATCAAGTAATCCTTGAGAAATTCTATTTTGATTCATAATAACCATTAATTTTATTTCAACTCCTATTATAGTCATGCGAATCTTAAGGAGCCCACGCAACCGCATCATGTTGTTGAGCAAGGACAACGTAATGTTTTATTATATTTGTGTGAATGAGGAGTGGAAAAAGTTTTCTGAGGCCAACCTGAACAAGGACTCATGACGTGAATTGTGTGTAGCTATTTCTGTACAATTCAGGAGTACTTCCACTGTCATATAGTTTAGATTCGTCCTTTTTTATTATTATATTTCCTTAAAGATATATGTCATTTCAATCAACATGGAATATATCATACTAACATAGTCTCACCAATCGAATTCAAGTTGTCCATTTCTTCAATTCAATTGATACCGGATTTGGCACTCTCTCTTGGATTTGGCACTCTCTCTTGTTGGTTCAAAATGAATCATGGGGTTCCGAAGTCCAGATTATGTTCCAAACGGGAGAAGAGAATGTGCTAAGTACGAAGTATGAAATGGAGAAGAGCCATTCGGCTGGCTTATACCCTATAAATAAATAAATAAATATATATATATATATATATATGTTAGTGACTCGATTAATGACGAATTGTCCCAACAATTATATTATTGCACAACCTTGGAATTGACAAAGAATAACAAGTACATTAATGCACCAACACTTACTCACGATCATATATGTTGAAACATCGAAAGCAAACCAAATTGCCCGGTGGACTAGAGAGATACCAGCACGCGCGTCGAACACCATACTTGACGACCTTCACATTAACGGAAAGGATATAGAGATGACGGAGACGATGGGTGACGGGCTCAAGGGCACTGGAACTCCTTGGGGACGTTCTTGCCACAGTAGTTGAGGAGCAGGCTGAGGTCGATGGGGACGTTGAGGTTGATGCCGAGGATGTTGGCCTTGAGGGCGGTGCAAAGGCAGACGGCGGCCTCGAGGTCGAGGAGGCCGTCGATGAGAGTACAGCACTCGCACGGCTGCTTGGGGAACTTGCCGATGCCGACGGTGATGAGGCCGTTGAGCACGTTGGCGCAGGCAGCCAGTTTCAGAGTGTCGACGGGGCATTTACCGTAGGTCGGCTTCGGGGTGGGCGTGGGGCAGGTGGTGCCGCAGGCACTGGTGAGTGCGAAGAAGAGGAGGTTGAGGGCAAAAAAGAGGCCAAAAGAAGCTGAGGCATTGGACGCCATGGTTTCTCAGAAACAACTCACTAGGAACACTTGCAAGTGGTTGCGATGGATAGCTCGGAGGTGGAGCGCCGAGGTATTTATAGAGAAGAAGCTGCTGCATGTGGAGGTTACTTAATGCTTGGTGCAGCTGTTGCAGGGGAAGATGACAAAGGAAGCCATGTGGATGATGAAATGGATGGGCAAGGAGTTTTAGCTGGCAATCATTCTGGTGATCCGAAGGAAGCAAGTTGCATGTTGACTTGTTACCTACCTCTCATGCAGCAGTGAACACCAGTAAGTGCTTGTTCTTGTTCGTTTAGTCTTTGCATCTTCATCAGTGATAGGCATGGAAATCGCGTGGCTCTTATTAAATTCTGAAACTTAAACTACGAAAAATAGAGTCTTTGCGTTACACAATGCTCCATATCACTCTCGATCTTCATGCTGTGTCTCATGTCACGTATTACAACCTCAACTTCTACATAGAAAGATGCATATCGATACGTATGAAGCTACCAGTAATAACTGTTTATTTCACCGTGCTTCGGCCATACATGAAGCAGCCGTGGGAAACACCCGTGTGTACGCCAAGGTTTATAGCAAGCATGAGTTGACTTTTCAAGCTCATTTTCTGTATCGATACACAACATACAGGCCGGTAAGCAAGCATACATGATCGGGAGATCATCGTCAAAGACTTTTTATATATGTTGTTGTAGATAATAGCGATTATCCCCGCAATATTTAGACTAAAACCCAACCCTACTCGAACTACGAAGTCTATAGTCATGGTTTTTGCCCCCGACAAGTGAAATAAACTACAAATGCTTATAGCGGCCAAGTCTCACGAGGAGTACGACGATCCTGCATGCATTCGATGCACATTCTCCACGTACTTACTGTACAATCTAAAGATAAAACTTTGGAAAATCTTCGCGCAGTCACCATCAACGGACGTTTGAAAATTAATATCCTAAAGATAATTTCTTGGAAATGCTCGTCCGACCACTTGATCATATGTATCTTTCCTTTGCTCAATGGTAGAACAGACATGTCGCAGTGGACGACAGTGATCGACGTGACATATCAATTGAGGACAAAATCGTTGGTAATCCAATCAACAAACAACACAGACTAATTTGATGGTTGATCCGGAATTATTTGAACATATATAACCGGGCTCCACACGGGGAGGACCCCACCGGTGTGAACAACAGAAAAGCCGAGGGTTGGCACCCGCATCGAGATTTGGAAGCAATCCCCAGTGAGGTTATTAAATGGGGTCGGAGACTCTCGTGACACCACCACAGCTTGTGAATCGAGTTGTTATTTTGCTGTGCTGTGCATCGTTCCGGGAAACCACCCCGTGATGCATGGCGACAAGCAGATCGATGTCGATCCGGTTAGCATGCATGCATGACCCCGTTAACGGAATGGACGATCTTGCAAGTGAAAGGTCTCCGTCAGTTGTGATGCGGTTGTGGCAGTGGGATGGAGTGGTGGACAACCTTGCAAATGAGACGAGGTCCATCAATGTACTGATCTGGCAAGCATTTAGTGCCTGTTTTAAAAAGGTCAGGTTGATGTTATGAATAATAATAATCCTGCATAAGATCCAGAATTCCGGATGGAGTAGTCCTACATGCCCAATAATAAAAGGAAGAGAAAAGAAGGGAACAAACTTTAGTATTCTGTTTCCTGATCCAATGGCTCTGCGCGCTGCGAATTCATCATCAACGAGAATGGGCACAGCTTAGAAGAGAGAGCTCTCGTCCATGTCAGGAAAAGAACAAGTAGCATAAAAGCAGCATTCAACAGGAACATTTTATTGCAGTTGCGGTATTCACCATGTGGGTGATGGAACCGGCGTAACCACGTATCAGCAGTTCAGCTATTCATCTTGTAGTCCTCACAGGACTTAGGGTTCCCCACCGAGCTCCTCACGTTGATTGCCATATGTGTGACCGCATGCAGACATGCACCATACTAGGAAGTAAAAGTAAAACCAGATGTGCCAGTGTTTTTTTTTTTTTTATCAACTCATTGCACACCCCTAGCTACAAGAACCCTAATCCAAAAAAGTATGTTTATCAAGGATAGTAAAAGCATACAGATGATAGATATTAAAGCATGTAATCATTATTCTTAAAAATCACTAAACTTGCAATTACATGATGTGGTGGCTTTATTTACATGTATCGATTCTACAAATTCTGGATAACAAATGGTAGAATAGATCGACTTTGCTTTAAAAGCATGTTCTGGGTATATTTATTGGTCCTATCGAGCTTTGTTGATCTATCCTTCAATAGTATTCTTGGTATCCATGCTGTATTTGATAGATTTATGCATTGGCACACAATCTTATAGAGCTTCTGGTGTACTAACTTCTGGTACTAGTGATAGTTTACTAATAACAAGCGATACCAAATCTAAAGCCCCTCCTTGTCATCTCTAGAAGGAATAAATAGGTTCGAGTCATTTTGAGAAATCAGAGATAAAGAAAGGGGAGTATTGGTCCGCTTCTTAATTACTCAGAAATCAAACCTATTGTCATTTTCTATAAAGAAACATGACCTCCTATGAACTTAACGTGGATAAATGGATACCAGATATGATGTTATTTAGAGATTACTGATCTTCTCTTTTTAGTCACATGAAATTATTGAGATATCATATTTTTTTTCTTATCTCTTTTTAATTCCTAATCCATCTCTGATAGCGGTCCGTGAAAGATTAGAAGAAAAGAGAAAATGAATCTAGCTCTTGCAGATCAATATCATTACAACTTTCAGATCCGATGATGGTGCATCTACAAATTAGATAAAAATTTTGTAAGCATCATAAAAAATACAATATCATAAATTTTGATATATTATTATTTGATTTTAGTTTTTTAATTAAAAATTTTCGCATAACCATAACATATTATGGTTTTTAGATAAAATCAATTCTATTGATTTAATGCTACAAAGGAAATCCGAGTAATTGAGATTGGATGAGAGCAAAGAAAGAGTGCTTGAACTATAATAATTCATGTAATTTGTTGACTTTTTATCTGTTAGATATTCTATTATTTCCCTATATATTTACACTATATTAAACTTGACTTTAGTCAATTTAATATATAAGTGCTATTGACATGAAGTCCTACCTACCATCTACTAGCTAACTGTAACAAATATAAATGGTTCAATCACAATTAGATTCGTGCTGAGCCAGTCATGTAATGTGACCAAGGCGCCTCAGCACTTTCACGTTAAACCCACACATGTATGAACTCACTTTATCGTTTATATTATCATTGTTTGTTAAAAGAGGTAAATCAACATGTAAAAAGAAATCCAGTAAAGTTGCGTGGATATAGTAATAAGAACCATATTAAGGATTAAAATTAAACAGTTTAATAAACTATTGAGTTATAACCTACATTGACGAGGAACAGAATACTAAAGGAACCATTGTTAAGGTTAGTAAACGTTATAAAAGATATAATGCTAAATAAAAATAGAAATGTAAGAAAAATACTACTTAACTATGAATTACTCAATATAAGTCATCAAAACATCCACATCACCAAGTCACGCTCTAAAATTGATCGAGTAACTTTATTCATCTTCATCTTTGGTTCTTCACATTTATCATCCACTAATGCAATACAAATCTTATTCCTCCGTTTTTTTCCTATAGAAATTACATATTAAAAGGGCATTGTTTTAAATTCTAGAACTGAACACAATCAAATATTTAATATATTTTAAAATTTTAGAAAAGTCTTTGTGTCCCTGAATAGGTTTACATAATCTAGTTAGGCTTAAGTAGAGTAGATCACACGTCCGATCAATCATCTCACCAGTTCAGCAAGAGAATTATTATCAAAACATATCCAATAGCATAAGCCCCTAAACTAGAAGGATAAAATGCATATAATTTATAATAAGTATTAGATTAGACTACTATCACTAAGCATCAATTCTATTAACAATATATATGATTAGTGAAATGTAAAAGCAATTGATGACTCAACAACTATGCTGGCACCGACATAGTTGTCGAGTGGTGTTGCTCTGCACTTGTATTGGTATCGACATAGATGTAGAGTGACTCTCATCTCTCGCTGCAGCTCTCCTCATCCATAACAACTACCTGTGACTCATAGCAGCACCGTCGACATCACCGCTAACATCATCCGCTACCACTAATTAGAATATTAAAATTATCATTTTATTATATATTTTCATATTTTTATTAGTAAAATCAATAATATTATGATAAATTGACATATATGCTTTATTTTCGTAACTATACAAATGCTAATATAATTTTTTAAAATGTAAAGACTAGAATACTAAAATTAGCTAACTATAGGGGATAATATATAATTAGCCTCGTAAGATCACATCACCAAGTCTCACCCTAAGATTTGATCGAGCAGTTTTATTTATCTTAATATTTTGTTCTTCGTATACATCATAATCTAAAGCAATACTAATAATATCCTAACTTTGATTTCCCTCTATAAATCAAACATTAAAAGGATAATGTTATCAATAAAGAGTAAATTCTAAAAATAACATAACCTAATGTCTAATATATTAAAAACTTTGGAAAATACCTTGTGTCCCTAGATAAGACTACATATTTTAGTTTGGGCCAAATAAAGAAAGTTATGTGTCCTCTTAATAGGTCAATTAGCTCACTTGATAAGATTAATACTTGTTATCAAAACACATCAAATGGCGTAGGTTCCAAACTATAAGGAAAAAATGAACATAATTTGTAAAAAGTATTAGATAAGTCTAATATCATTAAGCGTCAATTTTGTTAACAGTACATGTGATTAGTGGAATGTAAAAACAATTGATTTCATGTGGTCCATTAATTTGTTATATATTTTGTGTTGGATAGATTGAATACTTGAGTCCACCAAAATCATATCAGAAATCTACACTTAAAAATTATACTCCAATTAATTTTGTTATATGATGTGGGTCTTCATGTTTTTTGACTTTTGAACTCACACATTAGGTTAGTGTGATACAATTTTATGAATTTTATTGTTGTTGTTTGTAAGAAAAGCTAAATTAACATATAAAAATATTCTATCAAAGTTATATAGACACAGTAATGAGAACCATGTTAAGGAATAAAGTCAAATAAAAGTTTGTGAATCAACTAAATCGATTACTGAATCAGAACTTATATTGAGGAATAGAATACAAAAAGCAATAGTCTCATGGTTAACTTACATATGACAAGTGTCATGCTAAACAAAAATAGAAATATAAGAAAAAACATCACTTAAATATAAATTGCTCAACATAATTCATCAAAATATTAAAGCAAACAATTCATATTTCAAACATGCATCAAATAGTCAAGTAAGGGTGTCTCAAATAACTAAATGAACTATTGAGTCATAATTTATATTCATGTGAAATAGAATACAAAAAGAAATAGTACGAACGTTAGCGTATGTTATAATAAATAATATGTTAAACAAAACTAGAAATATATAATAAAGTATGAATTACTCAGCATAATTCATCAAAAGATTAAAGTAAATAACTCATACTTGAAATATGCCTCAAATAGATTTCAACTCCTTCGGTTGTGTTATCAATAGGATGTATATGAGCACGTTTTTCATATTTTGACATCTTCGCAACGATGGACCGATATCACATCAGTGGGCCTCACTCTAAGGTTAGACCACAACAATAGGATTTATTCATCTTGATCTTTGTTTCTTTACAGATCGTATCTCACCTTTTCTTTACCTATAGGAATCAAATGTTAAAAGTGCAATGTTTAATGTACGTTATCTAATGCGTGATTATGTTATATGTCGTTTAATATAATAAAAATATATTATTATTGTTACTCGTTTTCTTCAAAATCAAAATCATATAGAATTTTTGTTTAACGTAATACAAATATGTGGTCATTCTACCTCCTGTGTCTCCAAACTCAAAATCAACAAGATTTTTTGTTTAATGTAATAAAGATATGTAATCATTCTGACTACTCATCTTCTCCAAGATCAGAATCAAATATATTTTTTGTTTAATATAATAAAAATATATCATCATTCTACCTTCAATATTTTTTAAAATTAAATCTGATATAATTTTTTTTAACATATAAAATATTGATATAATGGTGATATATCATATTCACTTGCCAAAACTTATATTCGAAACCTTCACCACTAGTTCATAGAATCATAATCCACCGTCACCACTAGTCATTTCAGATTTGTAATGAGATTGAGACGTGATTTGGAACCGAAATCCAACTTATTACTTAGTTACTGAATTTTATCTAATTTAAATAGTTATTTCATTATTTGAACTCATTTCAAATTCGAGCATCTAAACCTCGTATTGCCGTCGTCATCCCCTAATAAAATCAGTGTATAGAATATCGATAAATTTCACTATCTCAATATTGATTTCTATACTCGAATCCGTCGAAATTCGATTAAAAGAAATCAAATTTGGATCGATTGGATAGCTTTAATTAACGCAAACCGAGGGCACGAATCACATGGCGGCTTCTGCAACCACATGGAAAGACAGTCAAAAAACAATATGCGGCAGTCGCTGTTGAAGGGGACTCGACGCGCACTCGCACTTCGTCTCCATGAACAGCCGAGCCCACAACAAAGGCTCCACGTGGAGCACCAGAAGGGTGCCATTGACGGCTCGTCGTGTTGATCTCTCTCAAAACCATCTCCACAAACGTGGCCATACATCATTGAACCTGCGAAATGACCTCACGTTTTCCTCGGAACGCAGGTGATAATTCATTTCCTCGGTAGCTGAAATGTCTCTGATCTGATCTGTCTGTCTGCGGTGACGCCGTGGATGACGCTGTTGGAGCACCGAACGGAAAGCTACTATTGTCAAGCAGCTGGTAGAGAGATTGGCAGGGTGATCACCGTCTGCAAGGCTTCGCAGCACTGAAATGTCCGAATCGGAGGGGATCCCCAAGCACCACGCCCTCTTCGTGGCTCCGCCCTTCCAAGGCCACTTCACGCCGGCTGCCAACTTCGCCGTCGAGCTCGCCGCCAGGGGTTTCATCGTCACCTTCGTCACCACCGAGGCCTTCCACCACCAGCGCGCCGCATCCGGTGCCGTGTCCGATGACGGCCACGAGGTCTTCGCCGACGCCCGCTCGATGGGCATGGACATCCGCTACGAGTTCGTGAGCGACGGCCTGCCCGTGTCCTTCGACAGGGCCATGCACCGGGATCAATTCTCCGATGCCTTCTACCACCTGCTCCCCGCCCATGTCGAGGAGCTGATGCGGAAGCTCCTGCTCGCGGAGCCCCCCATCGACGTCCTCATCTCCGACACCTTCGCCATGTGGCCATCGACCTTGGCCAAGAAGTTTGGTTTGCCTTATGTCTCCTTCTGGACCGAGCCGGCACTCGTCTTCGCCCTCTACTACTACATGCACCTCCTCGTTGAAAATGGCCACCTTGGATCTCCTACCGGTTGGTATACATCCTTTGATACGAACGTTCTCCTTCGTGATGGATCGATTGAGCTTCTCATGTTTGTCTATGGTGACCGAGCAGAGACTCGCAAGGACACCATCACGTACATACCCGGCGTGCCGTCCATCGAGCCGACGGACCTCGTGTCGTTCTTTCACTCGCCGGAGGCGTCATGGCGGGTGCTCAGGAACGCCGGTAAGGCATTCGAGGAGGTAAAGGGGGCCAACTTCGTGCTGTGCAACACCGTGCAGGAGCTCGAAGCGGAGGTCATCGGGGCGCTGCAGCAGGAGCGGCCATTCTACGCCGTGGGCCCCATCGTTCCCGCGTCCGGCGAAGGCGGGGCAGCAACCAGCCTGTGGCCCGAGCTGGATTGCTCGCAGTGGCTCCACTCCATGCCGCCGCGCTCCGTGCTCTATGTTTCTTTCGGAAGCATCGCCCAGGTTAGCAAGCGGGACGTGGACGAGATCGCCTACGGAGTCCTCGGCAGTAAATCCAGCTTCATATGGGTGCTTCGGCCAAGAAGCGGGAGCTCGGAGGCCAGCCCACTTCCCGAGGGGTTCATCGAGGCATGCAAAGGGAGGGGGATCGTGGTGCCGTGGTGCCGTCAGAAGCAAGTCCTGCTGCACCCGGCGGTGGGCGGCTTCCTGACGCACTGCGGGTGGAACTCGATCCTGGAGAGCATGTGGTGCGGGGTGCCGATGCTGTGTTTCCCGGTGTTTGCGGACCAGCCGACGAACCGGAAGATGGTGGTGGAGGACCTGAGGATAGGGATCGATGTTGGAAGTATCGGCGAGGTGAGCAGGGCGGAAGTCGCGAGGAGGATCGACAGCCTGATGGGAGGAGAAATAGGCGGTGCGCTGAGGAAGGAGATGGAGGAAGCTCAAAGAGCGGTCCAGAGTGCGGTGGCTCCTTGTGGTTCGTCAAGCAGGAACATGGAGCAGTTCACTGCGGATCTGCTGAAACATCTGTCGGATAAGAATCGAGAGCAATAGAGGTGTCGATGTGATGGATATGGAAAATGTCCTAATTTTTTACTGCTCGCGGATCTACTTTGAATGTTTGAAGAGGCGAGTGGTTCTCAATTATGGTATCCAGATAAGATAAGAATATATGTGATGAAGGTTTGAAGAGGGCTATTCATAATTTGATAAATTATGGAAAGGATAGGAAGATAAGAAGATTTGATGAGCAGTCCTGCGTTACTAAGAATTGGAAGGATGAGATAAAATAGATGGATTGGACCCATAATTTAATAAATTTAAACTTTTGAATTGAATTTTGACCTAATTGTTATCGTCGACTTCTCCAATTGATCCAACACTATTTGTTTAATGGATCTCGTTTGCACTGATTGGATGTGTCAGTTTCAACTCTAATGGGTGAAAAAAAATATTTTTATTTTTATTTTATTAGAGAGGTCAAACTTAATTTTTTATAAGAAAGCTTTATCTCCTATCATGTAGTTTTATTACTCAATTCAATAGGGAGAAAGATATTCAAATGAAGTTCAAGAAGAAAATTATACTTTTTTGGAAACTCAAAATTGAATGTTAAATCCATGTGATATTTATAATACCTAAATGGTTTTAAGAATATAACTAATAATTTAAAATATTAAGATTTTATGATATATATATATATTATTATTATTATTATTGACTTTAAACAGTATTATGATCATAATTTTTGATAAAGAATTATAATGCTGGATTCCAACAATACTATTACTATCATAAGTGATAGACAAAGTTGATAAAGTACAATCAACTTTTTTTTCTTTTTTCTTTTTGGGTACTAATTGCCCCCTAATAGTTTAAGTCATGTATTTAGTCTTATAATAGGTCTAATTTTGATCCAATTTCAATCCTAATAATTACTGAAAATTTTTATGATAAATGGGCTTAAGCTTTGTTTTAATTAATATTAACTTAAATTGATATAAATGACTTAAAAAGGAAGATCTTGACTCATCAACACTCATCTATTACATTTTTTTTATTCTTTATCATAATTTTTAGCATATTATTAAATCTTATGACACAACTTTATTCTATGGTAAGATATTTAATCTTTTGGCACATCAATTGTTCCTCTGACTTAATGTCTAATTTCTCAATTCAACAGTCAGCTAATGTGACAATCGATCTCTTGGCATTTGAACTTTTGACGATCTAAGTTTTTAGTCAAAGTGCTTCTAATTTCACTTATCTCAATAATATATCAGTTTATCATATTTATATTATTAATAAGATTTCATATTCAATAGTTATTTCTTCTAATAAAGCTAATTTGATTCCTTCCTTAACTATTACCATCTAAGGTTATTAAAATCAAACTGAATCAAAATCAAATCGATCCAAAACCGATTTGATCTGAATTGGTTCATTAATGATTCAATCTTTAAGGTTACAAATGGTTTTGATTCGGGGACACTTTTTTTTATTCGATTAACCAATTTGAATCAAGCTGAATTGATTTTAATTTAAAAATATTAGTCATATTGAGTTCACTATCCTAAACTATTTAACTAATTCAAATTAAATAATCAAATTAAAGATCCACTTTCATAAATGAGATGGGCTCAATTTCACAAAGTGTGAACTCAATTTGACTAATATTTTGATTCTATTCGATTAAATCAAATCAATCAATTTTTTTTAAAAAATTATATTTTTAAATTAATTAAATAATTAAATTAGATTAATTAATTTTAAATTGATTCGATGCGAATCAATTTCGATCGAACGATCTCACTTTAACTGAATCGGAAAAAGAAAATTCGATTCAAATCAGTTTTCAACACTAGTGTTACCATCTTGATGTACCTTACTCCACTTCTTTGTGAACGTGCCACATAGAACCAAACAAAAGTCTTCATTATTTCAAATAATAAAACAAAAGTCTTGGCCCGGCCCTCATTTGGCTTCTTTTATTCATATATGCACGTTTTGATCATATAATCATTACAGCAAAGATAACAAATATGTGTATTCATTTAGTCTTTCAAGGTCGGTATTAAGTAATCTTTCCCAACTAAAGACATGCATCTTTATTGTCGGGATTTCCTAAAATTCTCTCAAATTAACATCATCCAGGAAGGTCACCATATATTGATATCTCCAGTGTCTATAAGAAAATCTAGTAAATAATTAACCATTAACACTAAATTTCATATCGATTTATCCTTTTAATGAATCAGGGGTCAATTTTGGAGACTTCATAACGGCCTTTACAATTTCCTTACACAGAACATCCTATACAAATTATCCACTCTATCCATTTCCAAGGAAAGATTAATTATGTTTCCTACTCTAAATATGTTTGGATTCATCTTTAGTGAGGCTTGTTGTATGCTTATGGTTCTCAAATTTAACAATGTGGTCGTTAATATAATAGAAATATGTTGTTACTGTTACTCCTCATCTTCTTCATAACCAAAATCAAATAAAATTTTTGTTCAACTATATTCTTTCTCCAAACTCAAAATCAAATAGAATTTTTATTTAATATAATAGAAATATATAGTCATTCTTACTAATCTTCCCCAAGATCAAAATCAAATAAAATTTTATCTAATATAATAAAAATGTACTATCATTCTCTATTTAAAATCATCGAAGTCAAAACCTCATATAATATATTTTTAATACTTAAAATATTAATATCATAATTGTTAAACTGAATTGCAATGATAAAAAGTATATTGAATATGACTCAATAGAGTCTTATTTGAAGAGAGAAGAAGAGAAGATTTTCCTCAACAACCAGGAGGATTTTCCTCAACAGACTAGCGGGATTTCCTCATATAGTTAAGAAAATCTTATCCGCTATCATGCCCCCGCAAGATGGTACTCCTATCAAGGATGCCAATCTTGGATCAATGTAATGAAAATAGTTTACGGGCAAGAGGCTTCGTGAGTGAGTCCGCTAGTTGATCAGCTGTATGTACGTGAGAGACACGTAGTTGATGTCGGACAACTTGATCTCGCACGAAGTGGAAGTCGATGGCGATGTATTTCATGCGTGAGTGGAATACTAGATTGGCATATAAGTAGGTAGCTCCAATATTATCACAATATATTGTAGGAGGAATGGTAGAGTTGACGTTGAGTTCCTTAAGGAGATTTGTGACCCAATTGAGTTCGATGTAGTAATGTAGCAATAGCACGGTATTCACTTGATCGTAGAGCCGTGCATTGTCTTTTGCTTCTTAGAACTCCAACTGATAGGATTAGCTCTAAGGAAAATAATATACCCTGACGTAGAAGTTCTATCATCAAAGTTTCCCACCCAATCAGCATCGACAAAGGCATGGAGATTAAGTGGGGTGTATTTGCGGAGAAATAGGCCATGATGAAGGGTTCCTTTAAGATATCTTAGAATTCGTTTGATGGCAGACCAATGCGTAGTAGATGGCTGGTGCATGAATTGAGACAACTTATTAACTACAAATGAGATATCTGGACAGGTGAGAGTCAAGTACTATAAGGAGCCAAGTACTTATCGATATTGAGTAGCATCCGAAGCAGGACTTCCATCATATAATTTGAATGATGCACTAGTAGAGAGAGGAGTTGTAACTTCTTTTGAATCTTGCATGTTTGTTTTGGATAATAGGTCTTGAATATACTTTCTTTGTGATAGGAGAAGACCTGAAGATGTAAATGTTGCTTCAACTCCCAAAAAGTAACTTAAGGGTCCAAGATCCATGAGGGAGAATCGATCAGCCAATTGTGTTATGAATGTGTGAATCTCTAAGGGATCATTGCCTGTAATAATAATATCATCCACATATACAAGAAGATATATTGTGTGTCTTTGTTGTCGAAAAAATAACGAGGTATCAGACTTGGAGTTGATGAAACCAACTGATGTCAAAAATGAACCAAGTTCAGTATACCAGGCTCTTGGAGCTTGACGAAGTCCATAAATAGCTTTGTGTAGTTTGCACACATGTCTTGGATACTGATGATGAATGAAGCCAGGGGGTTGCTGCATATAGACATCTTCAGTTAGAGTCCCCTGTAGAAAGACATTATTAACATCTAGTTATCGTAGCTGCCAGCCTTTTGAGACGGTCAAAATTAGAATAAGTTGAATTGTTGTGGGTTTAACAACAGGACTGAAAGTCTCTGTGAAGTCAACTCCAGGTCGTTGATAAAACCCTTTGGCTACTAGACGTGCTTTATATCTAGCAACAGATCCATCTAGGTTCCGCTTAATTCGAAAGACCCATTTACACCCGATGATATTTTGTGTAGGATAAGGAGGTACAAGGGTCCACGTGGAGTTATGAAGGAGGGCATCATATTCTTCACACATGGCTTTACGCCAATGTGGAAATTTTTGAGCTTGAGTAATTGTGGTAGGTTCATTGATCTCAGAAGAGGATTTTGTGGTAGCATGTAGGTCGAAGACTTGATGTGGTTTGAATATACCACTCTTGGAGCGTGTTGTCATTGGATGTGTAGGAGCTATAGCTTGTGTTGTTGGTATAGGTAGTGGAGAGACATTAACATGGGTTGGAGCAGGCTGAGGTACTTCAGTAGCATTGTGTTCAGAAGAGGGTAAAGAATGTTGTGTTTCCGAGGGCATTACGTCAGTAGTAGGAGGAGGAGAAGAAATAGAGGGAGTGAGAAGTTATTGAACCGGGAGAACAAGAGAGTGCGGATCCTGAGGCAAGGGACTGGATGGTGTCATAGGACGTTCGTGGGATGGGATCGGAGGGATACTCCAGTGACTTATGTTTGTCGGAATAGCTTGCACGGTAGGAGATTTGTGAAAAGGAAAAGTAGACTCCACAAAAGTAATATGACGTGATATAAAGACTCTTTGAGTTTGGGGTTCGTAACAACGGAAAGCATTATGTTCTAGAGAATATCCTATAAAGGTGCAAGGCTTGGATCGGGGTGTTAGTTTGTGTGAGGTATAAGGTCGTAGCCATGGATAACATAAACATCCAAAGACTTTGAGTTTCTGAAGATTTGGAGGTTTGTTAAAAAGTTTTTCAAATAGTGACTGGTATTGTAGGACTGGAGTGAGCATACGATTAATTAGATAGACGACAGTTTGAAAGGCTGCGGACCAAAAAGTTGGGGGCATGGATGCTTGATGTAGAAGTGAGAGACTAGTTTCAACTATATGCCGATGTTTGCATTCAGCAGAACCAACTAATTGGGGAGTATGTGGGGGTGACTTGAGGTGTTGTATACCACAAGCTGAGAGACAAGATGTGAGGGCTTGATATTCACCTCCGCCATCAGAGTAAACCGTTTTGATTAAAAACTGAAAGAAATTCTCGACCAATTTTCGAAAGTTGGTAAAGACTGTTGAAACATCAGATTTGTGGCGGAGAGGATATAACCATGTGTACTTGGTGAAATAGTCGACAAAAATGACATAAAATCTAAACTTATCAAAAGAAGGGGTTGGGGCAGGGCCCCAAACATCTGTATAAATAATTTCAAATGGTTTAGAGCAAGATATGGAGGATACTCCAAAAGGTAGTCGATGACTTTTATTGCTAAGACAAGCATCACAATGCATATTAATGCTATTGGTTTTAAAAGTAGGAAGAGAATAACGAGAAAGTAATTTATCTTTGGATAAAGGAGGAGGGGTGACCAAGACGACGATGCCACACATCAACTGGAGCTGCAACGGAAGAGTGAGCAGTAGGCTGGGTAAGTTGCGAAGCTGATAGCCACTCATAAATATTGTCTTTATTCTAGCCTTGGACTAAGGATGCCCCCGTGCTCAAATTCTTAACAAGAAAAGAGTCAGGAAAGAATTCAATGGAGGTATTATTCTGTTTACAGAATTGAGAAACGGAAATGAGATTTCGTGAAATGTGAGGTGCACACAAGACATCATCGAGTGTAAATATTGTTGTAAGTGAATTAAGTGTTGTGGAACCAGTATGAGTAATGGGAACTCTTTTACCATTACCAATGATGATATCTTCATTTCCTTAACTATATGAGGAAATCCCGCTAGTCTGTTGAGGAAAATCCTCCTGGTTGTTGTGGATGGACAGGTTCTGAAGATCAGACGTGATATGATGAGAGGCTCCAGAGTCCATAAGCCAATTAGATTGGCTAGCGGTTGGAGTAGTCATGAGATTCGCTTAAGGCCACCGTGATGGAGCAGGAGTTCTGGGTCGAGACCGGCATACTTTCGCACAATGTCCGACTTTATCACATAGCTGGCAGACAACTCGTTGTTGGCTGATGCGATCAAGATGCCAGGGCTGTTGAGTGTTGAAGTTGACATCTTGAAAGCGATGATGGGGATGAGAAGAGGTTTGCTTGGGACTCATAGGTTCGGGAGGCAGTTGAGCCCGGCTTTTGTTGACTTCCGCATTGTCTTGGTTGCTCTTTCTTTTCGATTTTTGACTGACCTGAGCTGTGATAATTGGTTCGGGTAACTTGTCATGACACTTCAAATATATCTCATAGTCAGTCAACTTGTCATATAGTTCTTCAAACGATATTGGTGAGTCGCGTGCCCGAATTGCTGCTGCTAGTTCTTTGTATTCGTACCCTAGGCCATTAAGTGTGTGGATGAGGACTTCTTCTTCACCAAGGGAGTGACCTATCAAAGTTAAGGCATCGATGATAACTTTGATAGTTTGTAAGTAATCAGTAATAGTACTTTCCCCTTGTTTCACTTTCATCAGATTGGATAAGAGTCCGAGCATACGAGTACGCGAGCAATTTGTCAATGTGGTTTGCAACTTCGACCATGCTTCTGCAGCAGTCGTACATGAAGATATTAGTGGGGCAATGGACCTAGCAACTGAGGCTTGAATGGCTTGGAGGATGAGGCGGTCTTGACGTAACCATAGTTTGTAGGCTGGATTTGGTGTTGGATTGGATCCTCCTGGGATGTTGAGGACTTCAGATGGACAATTGAGAGAGCCATCGATGTAACCTAGGAGGTCATATCCAAATAGAAGATTAGAAAATTGTGCACGCCAAGATGCGTAATTTCTATTTTTGGATAACTTGAAAGGAATGAGTGCCGCTGCATTGATGGTGATGAGGTTTGAAGGTTGAGAAATACTATGGTTCCCTGCAGGTACAATGACTGGGATGTTGGAGGTAGACGATGAAGCTGATGAAGCCATTTGATGAGACGATGGCGTCAATCAGTTGGGAAATTTGTCGGATGTAGCTATTGCCGCTGTCAACCCGCCAGATTGGTTCTGCGACGAGCGGTGCAGGGAAGCAGGTGACACCAAGGAACGAGTATGTTCGGTGGAGATTGGCAGTAGAGGAGAGAGTGGTCTCGGTAGAGAATAGCACCGAGACTGAGAGCAGCGGTGCTGTCCTGTTTCTGTCACACCGCACTCTGGCCGCGGGGGTTTGAGGAAGCAGCGACATCGATGGTCACTAGTAATAGCGGCAATAGAGAGGCGGCTGACCGGAGGGCGTAGCAGGCGACGGGACCTCGCAGGCCTGGATAGCTGGGTGGATGCCACATGAAGGTGCAGTGGCTTCGGTTGGAAGGAAGGAGAGCTCGTCGGTCCTTGCCGATGGTCCGCCACCGCTGGGCTGGACGCGCAACTCTGCGCTATCGCGCGGCGGTAGAGGGTAGCTTTCACCCGTGGAAGCAGAGGAAGTAGGGGAGGAGACCTGATCTGGCGCGATCAAGGTGGTGGTCCGCTGGCCAGAACAATGGCGAGAAAGCTTCCGCCCGTGGAAGCAGAGGGAGCAGAGGGCGGAGGGGAAGAGTCGGTGAGAAGCTTACAGGATGGCAACAGAGGATAGCTTTCGCCAAACTTGCAAGACACCGATTGCTGTCGTCGGACAGTGAGAAGAAGGAAAAAAAAAGAGAGAGCTTGCTCTTAGACAAGCGGCTCTGATACCATGTTAAACTGAATTGCAAAGATAAAAAGTATATTGAATATGGTTCAATAGAGTCTTATTTATACACATAAGAAGAGAGAAGAAGAGAAGATTTTCCTCAACAACCAGGAAAATTTTCCTCAACAGACTAGCGGGATTTCCTCATATAGTTAAGGAAATCTTATCCGCTATCAATAACGGCGTATCAGGTCTCGTAGCATTCGAAACTTCATCCAAAAAACCCTAGAATCAATAGCCACATTTCCCACTTGTCCTTGAAGATTGATAATGAGATTGAGAAGTGAATAAATACCTAAATTGAAATAATTACGTGGTTACTGAATTCGAATCCAATCCAAATAGTTATTTTTCATATTTGAACTTATTTCAAATTCGATCATCTAAGCCTCCTGTTGTTATCGTTATCCCAGAATAAAATCATGATGATATCGGTAAATTTCACTATCTGCATATTGATTTTTATAGTCCAATCCGTCCGAATTCGATTAAAAGAAATCAAATTTAAATCATTGGGATAGATTTAGCAAATACCGACAACCAAGGGGCCCCAACTCACGAGGCTTCTCCACCCCATCGAAAGAGTCAAATACAGTATGCGACACTGGCCTTTGAAGGTACACATGCCGTCCACGTTGACTCACACCAACCAAGAGGACAACGAAGGCTCCACGAGGCTTCCCCACCGCGTCGAAAGAGTCAAAGACAAGATGCGGCAGTCGCTGTTGAAGGTACGCATGCCGTCCCAAAGTCTTATTGACGTTAACTCACACTAACCAAGACGACAAAGAAATGGTGATGATGTCTCCTTGTGTTCATCTCACTCAAAACCATGTCGGCATACCTGATTGAACCTTGGAGTGTGGGTGATCTACAATTCAATTCGATGGCGGGTGTACTTGTTAGAAGTCTCGGAAGCTGAATTGTATACTCTGACCTCGGTCATTATATCAGATGCTGTCTCCATTTATATTTTTTATGAAGGGTATTTTTTTATATTATGATCAAAATATTTTCTACAAATCAAATAAGGATAGACAACGTCAGTTGATTCGGTTTGACTCTGTTTTACAGGCTGAATTTTGATATGAACTAGATTCAGTTTAAAAAAATTAACTATTTGATTTATTTAATTTAGCCTAAATTGACTCTTGTTTTTTTTCTAAATTATCTCATTAAATCTCATTCCATAAATTTATCAAGAACATCAAAGAGGTTGTCATTTCCAACCTTCTTATCATTGGCCATGGTTTGGCAATTGGAATATCATTGCCTAATCTCGTGGTCGAGAGAGTTATAGTTGATGCCTTCCCATGGGGCCTCAGTAGTCACGATGATCTTCGTCGATATGGCAGGAGGCCATTGTCACCATCTTGATGAGCATTAGTGGTTGCAAAGTCCATTGTCAGGGTAAGAAGTCACCCTTGCTTTTTCACCGAGCCTCGATGGTCGCGATCAACATCATCGGACAATATGTCACCATTGGTGTCACTAATGAGATAGGAGGTCGTTGCCGCCTTCCTTCCAACAGAACATCCACCTTCCCCCTGATTGTCTCTCATGGTTGGTTGTTGTGCTTAGGTGATTGGTGGGCCAATAGAGTTGTCGCCTAATCATCAACTGTTGTCAATGAAGCCTTGTGGAGTCTTAGTGATTAACGATTTATTATCACAACCCCATTTAATTTTTACATACTGTCATGCATTTAGCTGGAATTGTCTAAATGGTGAGGCACCATTGCATCAAGTCATTGACTTAACTAGAGTTGCCTAAGTCATGAAGTACCCTTGCACCCACTTCGATTAGACTTAGCTAAGATTGCCTAAGTCTTGAAACGCCCTTGTGACATACGTGTCTGCTAAGGGTCAGCCAAGTTACAACCTCGTATAGGTTCCGTAGGACTTGTAAAATAGAAAGTTGATTAGTTTTGAAACAAGCAATAGACAAGTCCCGACATCTCGCGAAGAGGGAAGCTTTACAAATAATTTAGCGAGCACTTGGAGTGCAGGAAAGGACAAAGAAAAAGAAAGGAGGAAAACAAAAACTTTAGAAGGGTGAACGAGCAGCTATAAGTCCGCAAACAACTACTCCCCAAGTGTTGGGCATGAAAGTAAGTTTTCGTCAAGTTGACATACAAACTTATGAAGATGTTCAATACCCAACACTATCCCGAAGACCCATCCCCCATAGTACCACCCGGGTGGTTCCAAGGGGCTGAGATGGCTAGCGTTTTGGGGGCTACTACAAACTGTAGAAAATAGGTCACGACACACAAAAATGGAGTCATTTTGGGGTAGTTTTGCCCAGTGTGGCGAGCGATCATGTTGTAGTGCTGTGAACTACCATTTTTGACTTTTTTACAAGCAAAACATACTAAAACTATAGCAAAACATATTGCCAATGATATGTACAAGCATGCAAAAGTGACAAATAATTCGTTGAAGAAAGTTGTGATAGAACCCCAGAGGAATTCTATGGAGATTGATCTTTGAGGGGGATCAACCCTTGGAACGCTATAGGGGTTCCACCCTCCAAGTAGCCTGGTGGCTGCAATTGTAGATTGATCTTTCTTATTCCAAAGAGGTGGAGGCTACAAGCTTATATAGAGCTCCAAACCCTAACCCTAGGGGTTGCTTCCTAAGTGAACTACCCAATTTGCCCTCAACCTTAGCGGCCGGCCCAACAAGGGGGGCGGCTAAGAAGCCCAAAGACCCAAATATAAACCCTAGCCTCTCTTCTTTATAGGATAGAGGCGGCTAGGTGGGGTTTATTACATTCTCACAGGGTTTTTATTAGCTGTTACATGGTTGAGTAGGACCTAACCCTGCTAGGGTCCTATCAAGCCCGCCCTCTTCAAATCACCTTGTCCTCAAGGTGGGGTTCCATGAACTCAGGAACCGGGACTTCACTCTCATATGATTCCCATGTGGCATCTTCAAGTGGTAAATTAGTCCAATGTACTAGTACTTGATGAGAGGGCGTCGACGACGCATCACGACTCTGCGGTGGCCGAGGATGGCTTGTGGTTGGGCTTGAATATTTCCATCATCGGTGGTGTTGGGCGTTGGATCAGGATGCCTCGTGTTCTCCCAACTTGGGCTTCAAGCATGACACGTGGAAGACAGGGTAAATTTTGGCATCTTTAGATAATTTAAGTCATGACGCCACGGCTCCAATACGCTCTATGATCGATAGGGCCCATAAAAACGTGGAGATAGCTTCATGGAGGCTCGTGTGTTGATGGATAGTTGCTTGTATGGTTGTAGGCGAAGATAAACCCAGTCTCCTACTAAAAATTCTCTTTCACTTCTTCGTGTGTCACTTGTTAAGCATTTCATTCTAGCTTGAGCGGTAGAGAGATTATTCTTTAGCAAATTGTAGGAGTTTGTCCTGTCAATTAAATCTTGATCGACTGATCTACCTTAGTGAGCCAATTACATACATTGGAATCACAGAGCTTCAGCCTACCGACCATATAATGCTTCATATGGGGTACATTTTGTAGATGAATGATATATAGTATTATACCACCATTCGGCCCAGGGGAGCCATTTCGTCTGGCTCCTTTGGTCGATCACTAGCGAAGCAACAGAAGGTATGTCTCTAAACATCTGTTCACCATGCTTTGGCGTCAGTTTGTGGATGATATGCAGTGCTCATCTTGAGTTTGGTGCCTGTAATTAAAATAACTCGGTCCATAATTTACTAGTGAAGACCGTCACGATCACTTACGATGGACCTTGGCATCCCATGTAGTTTAACAATATTTTCTATGAAAATCTGAGCAATACTAACAAGCGGTGTAGGGATTTACACAGACAAACAAAAATGAGCATATTTAGTAAGTCGATCAACCACCATAAGGATTGTGCTTTTACCTTTGGAAGGTGGCAACCCTTCGATGAAGTCCATGAAGATGTCACCCATACCAGTCCGGTATAGGTAGTGGTTGTAGTTTCCTTGGACTCGCCATTGTTTCACCTTTTCTTTGTTGACATACATCACATTGTGCTACGTATTCGAAATAATTTTTTTCATCCCTTTCCAATAAAAGTTTTGCTTCACTCTTTTGTAGGTTCTTAGAAACTGAGTGCCTGCAAAAGGTATGGAGTGCATTTCGTGTGAGAATGACTTTGATGCAAGGGGAGTTTGGTATAAGCACAATACGACCTTTATAGCATAGATCCCTCGAATCCCAAGTATAGTGAGCTATTGCGCTTGGATCCTCCTCTAATTTTTGATGATGTTGCTGGTTTGGATCCTTCTTCCATTCCTCCCCCTCCGGTTGGTCTTTGGAGATGCATAAGAAAGCCACCATTTATCTTGTGTAAAACTTTCTCCATTCGTTGGGTTGAAACGGTGGTTACGTTGCTTCCACGCTTCCAGCGTAGGGTGACCTGCTTACCTTTGCAATAGAATTTCATAATCAATTTGAAAAGTTCCAAGAGACATCACCTAGTGTCGTCACCATTCTATGCCTAGCACAACCTCATAATCATTAATTGGTAGGAGGAAGAAGTCGGCAACAATTTCTTGGCCTCGGTAATAGTTTCACTGTGGGCATCTTTGGTCGCATTTTAGGATTCACCGTCGGCAACCTTTACGTCGAACTTGCTGCAACCTTCGATATAGAGCGCCATCCGAGCAGCAACCTTACTATTTAGAAAATTATTAGTACTGCTGTATCGATGAGAACAAAGTTGATTGGTTGTTGTTTGAGCAGGCCTCCAACTTTCATCGTTATGGATTTGAGTAGCCGGCAGCGCATGTACCATAAAGTTGGTTGATTGTGGCTCTTCTTCCACATCTTCATCCTCATGTTCAAGACTCTCTTCGGCTGTTCACCTGATCTTTTCTTCCTTTGGTTCAATCACAAGAAGTCTCCTTTTACAACGATGCTCGCGGCTCCACGGCTCGTCACAATGCCAACATAACCCGTTAGCGGATCGGTCTCAAGCTCTTCTCTTGTCAACCTTTTTTGGTGCAGGAGCTCGACTGATAGTAGGCGAGGCCGAGGGCTTCAATATTTCTGGTCGGGAGCGACCTAGTCCTCGGGCTTCATGGTTCAATCGCTCCTCCTGAAGTCGTGCGAAAGAGATGGCTGCCATAAGCGTGTACGGTTGTCGCGCTTTAACTTCTCCCCGGATCTCCGGCTTCAAGCCCTCAATAAATGTCCCCAATAACTGTTTTTCAGACCAATCACGAGTTTGATTAGATAACCTTTCAAACCTGGTTTGATACTCCTGGATGGTGGAGGTTTGTCGGATCTTTGCTAGTTGTCCGTCGATGTTCTCGTAATCGGTTGGTCCGAAACGGATCAGCAGTCCTTCTTTGAATTGTCGCCATGAGAGGACTCCATGAGTATGTTCAAACCAATCAAACCATTGTATGGCATCTCCTTCAAGATTTATAGCTGCAATTTCTACCATAGATGCATCTCGGTTTTGTGGTGAAAATATCGCTCATGGCGAGATCCAACCAATCGGGTCTCCTTCTTCCCATCTAGGGAAGTCCACCCTCATGCGTGGATAGTGAGGATCGGTCATAGAGCCTCCTCTCTCTTGGAGGTCATCTCTTCGATTAGAGCTTTCCCCTTGATGTGATTTCTTTGGGCTCGGTGGTCGACCCAAACTAAGTTCTAAGCAAAGAGAGTCCGAATCTTCTCCTCCATTCGTGTCTCGAAAGCTTCGAATTTAGCATCAATTGCCTCCTCGGATGCCATAGCATATGTCTCCAAATCTGTAATATTAAGATCTCTCTTTTGTTGCCGGGTTAAAGGCATGAATTATTTGAGGGAAGTGGTGGCGAAATGGTTTGTGGATTGGTGGATGTAGGCTGCGGTTTAGGCTTGTTTTGTGGCTATTTTGGGTGCTGTTTGGGGCTGCGATTTGATGGAGTTTTGGACTGAGATGGTAGTGGATGAAGGTTAGGAAGAAAGTTTTAGATCTGTGGTAGCTCACAGCAAAGATTTGACAAAAATCAATAGAAATTGCTGCCTATGTGCTTTTGTCTCGTAAGAGCAGAATTGTCGTCGAAGAAATATCGGTTTCTCGACGAAATTTCCAGCGAAAACTCAGGGGTTTGAGGAGGGGGTTTGATGGTAGAATCTTAGTTTAGATAGTAACAAGGATAACAAATTGGATCAAGAAATTTTGGCAGCAAAGCAGTAAAGAAATCGGTGCAAGTTGCGATAGCAGAATTCTCGTCGAAAAATTTCAGCATTTGCATGACGAGAGATTGCAGCAACACACGAATTTGTTTTTGTGATGAATTCCACAATTGATCAATCATGGATGGGAGCCAAGATGATCTATGAGGTGCACAAAAATTTCGTTAAAAAGGATAACAATTAGATCGGTTAAAAAAGCAACACGCGGCTGAAATTTTCGCAACAATCCTTCGCTCGCAAAGATGGTAACTTTCGCGACGCAAAGAATTTGCAGCAAGGGATCGATAGAAAAACTTCTTTTTGATATTTTAGATGAAAAATTGCAGCAGCAAAAGGTATTGGTGGTAGAAAAATACCAGATCTCTGATGCAATTGGAGGTGGCGACAGTAGATCGATTTGATCTACGCCGAGGAGATGACGGTGGAGATGATGACGTCAAGAGCAATTGTGGGAATTGCTTGGCTGATGGATGGCGGCAGAGATGGCAGCAAAAGCAGCAAGATCGCTGCTCGATACCAGATGATAGAACCCCGGAGGAATTCTATGGAGATTGATCTTTGAGGGGATCAACCCTTGAACGCTATAGGGGTTCCACCTCCAAGTAGCCTGGTGGCTGCAATTGTAGATTGATCTTTCTTATTCCAAAGAGGTGGAGGCTACAAGCTTATATAGAGCTCCAAACCCTAACCCTAGGGGTTGCTTCTAAGTGAACTACCCAATTTGCCCTCAACCTTAGCGGGCCGGCCCAAGAATAAGGGGCGGCGGCTAAGAAGCCCAAAGACCCAAATATAAACCCTAGCCTCTCTTCTTTATAGGATAGAGGCGGCTAGGTGGGGTTTATTACATTCTCACAGGGTTTTTATTAGCTGTTACATGGTTGAGTAGGACCTAACCCTGCTAGGGTCCTATCAAGTTGTTGCAAGTATGCAATGATCGTTTGTGACATTCTCCCCCACTTAAACTATCGACGCCCTCGTCGATGCTTGCGAGTAGGCTTTGATATTTGTTTCTTCATGTCAGAGGACATCTTCAAACTCCCAATTGGCTTTGGTTCTGGGCTGCTTTTGTCACTTCACTAAGTACTCAATTTGCTTAACTCAGTGGGGCAGCTTTATCTTGCGATCCATCAAAATGGTTTCAACTCACTTCTCGTAGGAGGCTCTAGTGAGGGGGTATCTAAGTTGGAACACTTCGGGAAGCATCTTGCGGATCTGAGTGGTAGGCTTTCAAATTGCTGGCATGAAAAACATTATGAATTTTGAGTCACACTGGTAGCTACAATTTGTAGGAGACATTGCCCACCCTATTAATAATTAGGAAGGGCCCTTCATACTTGCACATCAATCCTTTGTGTATCTTATTCCTAAAGAATTGGAATGATGCTGGTTGGAGCTTCACCAACACCAAATCTTCAACTTTGAATTCCTATAGTCACCTTCCCAAGTCTGTTCACTTCTTCATCTTTTTGGGTGCCTTCTCCAAGTAAGCCCGTACAATATCTACATTTCGATGTCATTCTTTTGCAAAGTGATATCTGGATGGACTACTCCTAGTATAACTAATAGCCAAAGTGTGAGGAGTCGATGGCTATTGTCCTGTTATAATCTCAAAGGGGTTCTTGTTGGACGTAGAGCTTCGATGTAGGTTGTAGAAAAATTGGGCTACGTCTAATAGCTTCACATAATCTCGTTGGTTGGTACTCATGTAGTGTCGAAGATATTGCTCCAAGAGCGAGTTTATTCTCTAAGTCTGGCCATCCATCTAAGGGTGGAGGTTCGTGGAGAAGTATAGCTTAGACCCCAACAATTTGAATAGCTCGGTCTAGAATCGTCCTAGAAATTGAGTATCTCGATCACTTATGATATTGTGTGGGACTCCCCGATACTTCACCACATTCTTCATCATCAGCTTGGCCGCTTCCTCTGTTGAACAGTGTAGGGGTGCAGCAATGAAGGTTGCACACTTCAAAAATCGATCGACCACTACGAGTATCGATCCGAGTCCCCATACTGCCAACAAGTTTAATATGAAATCCAAAGAAATACTCTCCCACGGTCTTTCTGGTATGGGCAACAGCTCTAAAAGCCCCATCCGCTTCCATTGCTCCACCTTATCTTATTGACAAGTTAGGCATGTTCGAACATATTCCTTCACATCTGTCCCCATCTTCGGGCAGTAGAAGGCCCTCTCCACGAGAGCCAATGTTCGGTGAATGCCCGGGTGTCTTGCTCAAAGGGAATTATAATACTCTTTCAATAGTTCACGCCTCAAATTATCTACTCGAGGAACATAAACTATATTCCCTTTGGTATAGATGAGCCCCTCCTGGACCCAAAATCATCGTGCATTGCCTTCTTGGATTAGTTACATCAGGGTTACTACTTGGGGATCATTGTATAGTTCGTCCCTGATCCAGGAAATAAAGTTGGTGTGCAACTGACTTATTTGGCCTTTGCCCTCCAATTGCATAGCATTCCCTCGCTCCACTTTTCGGCTCAAAGCATCGACTACAACATTTGTTTTCCCAGGCTTATACTCTATTACTATATCAAATTCAGTTAGGAAGTCTTGCCATCGTGCTTGCTTTGTAGAGAGTTTCTTTTGAGTTTGAAAGTAACTCAAAGCGATGTTATCCGTTCTCAACACAAATCATGATTCGAGAAGGTAGTGTCACCACACTCGTAGATAGTGGACCACCGCTGTCATCTCCTTCTCATACACCGGATACCACCGCTCAGTCTTATTGAGCTTGTGGCTTTCATAGGCCATTGGGTGACCCTCCTATATGAGTACTTCCCTAATAACGAAGTCTGAAGCATCTATATGGACTTCGAAGGGCTTCCTATAATCTGGCAATTTGAGCATCGGTTTTTCTAAAACAGCAGCCTTTAGATATTGAAATGTCGCTTTGCATCTATCAGACCATCTCCTAGGCTGTTCCTTCAACAACTCCATTAGTAGAGTTGCACACTTTGAATACCCAACTATGAAGCGTCGATAGTAATTGACGAAACCAAGGAAGGATCTCAGCTCTAGCACCTTCTTTGGAGTTTGCCATTCTGCAATAGCTTACACTTTTGATTTGTCCATTCAAATGGAACCATTGTCGATTCCATACCTCAAGAATAAGATCTCATTCTTGTTAGGGATCGAGCGGCACTAAGGAGGGAGGGGGGGAGGGGCGGGTGAATTAATGCAGCAGTTAAGAACGATAAACTTTCGACAATTTAAAACAACTTTCGAAAACTTCATACAAAAAGAATAACGTTTCGATTAAAACTATTTTGATTGTGTTGAAAGCGTACGTAAGAAGATGAGGGCAGTGAACTTAGCAAAGTAAAGGTTTGTAGAAAGATAAATACATGAACATAAATGCAAACTATTTTTATAGTGGTTCGGTTATCTGATCTACGTCCACTCCCGATTCCTCTTTACTTGAGGCCACCAGCTTTCCGCTAGCTATTCTCCTTCCAACGGGCGAGGATGAACTCCTTTACAACTCTCTCCTTTTGACGGGCTTAGGAGGTAACCCTTACAAGGCCTCTCAATCCTCTCTAAGGCTAGATCACACTTTAGAATCAGAGGAAAGTTTTTGACACTATTTCAATAGAGTTTTTCCTTCTTCTTTCTCAGTTTTTTTTGTGTGTTTTAACCATGAATGAGAGGGGTATTTATTGGTCTCAAGAGGATTCAAATTTGGAGCTCAAATTTGAATCACTTTTGGTTTTCCCGATGCTGGCAGTGCCACCGCTTGTCAATGGCGGTGCCATTGCCTGTCAGTGTTTGACACTGACAGTGTACTGGGCGGTGCCACCACCCAGCCAGCGGTGCCACCGCCCATGCTCTCGGGTGCTGGGCGGTGCCACCACTCGGGCCTTTTCAGCACACTGGTTTGGGCCTTAAACTTGACCCAAACCGGTCCAAAACAAGGCCCAATTGGCCCCTACTTGGGTTATAAGATTAATACATAATCCTAACCCAAATTAATATACTAACTACGAAATTAAAGATATTTTCTAAGCTATTACAAAGTCCGACAAGTCAAGACTTCTTCTAACGAGCTTTCGGTAAACTTCTGGCGGTCTTTCAACGAACCCTCGGAAACCATTCTGTGGACTCCCGGCAAGCTCTTGGACTTCATGATGATCTTGGCAAGTTCCAATGAACTTCTTTGGTAAGCTCCGATCTTTCTTCGCAAGCTCCGTGAACTTCTGACGAACCTTCCAGCGAACTTTCGAAAACCCTTCGGCAAGCTCCCTACTCGTCCTCGACCAGTTCCAGTAGCACTCCCAACGAATCTTCGGACTTCCATCGAACTCTCAAACTCCCAACGATCCATCACACTTGTCTTCCAGTACTTTGTTTCGCTTTACGTCTTCATCGTTATCGTAGTTAATCCTGCACACATGCAAACAAAAACTCTACTTCAATCTAGACAATTATTATAATACGAATTGACATTCAGTTGCCCGACATGTCATTGGTCGGCGCTTCATCCGATTCTTCGGCACATTGTCCTCTCTTGCATTTTGTTGCCCAATCAGCGGTTGACCTCCACAACCCCGATATCCTTGGCACAACACGCTCTTCTTGGCCCGATGCTTGACGTCCGAAGCCTTCTGCTAATTGTCGATCGAATCTCCAGCTCGACATTCAATATCCTAACGTGATCACCCGGCACAACATCAATTCCTCCAACGTCAATTGTCTAATCCTGATCGATAGTAGTGTTAGGGATCAAGCGACACTAAGAGTGGGGGGGGGGGTGAATTAATGCAGTGATAAAGAACGATAAACTTTCTATGATTTAAACAAGTTTGGAAACTTCGTACGATAAAAATCACATTTTCGACTAAAATTAATTTCAATTAAAGCGCAATGGAAAGTGCTTAAAGTAGGGAGTGTTTAGAGAGGAAGAAGGGTAGTAATGAGTAAGTTGAGCAGCGAAGAAAAGATGGTTTGCAGAAAGGTCAATGCACGAACATAAAAGTAAACTATTTTTATAGTGGTTCAGTCATCCGACCTACATCCACTCCTGATTCCTCTTCGCTTGAGGCTACCGACTTTCCACTAGCTGCCTTCTTTCCAACGAGCAATGACAAACTCCCTTTTACAAACTCTGTTTACAAAGCTTCCCTCAACAACTCTCTTAAGGACTCTTCTAAACTTTAGAGGAGGAATTTCTACTTTAAATGACAGAGTTTTCCCTTAGTTTTCTTACATACTTCTTCCTCTCCAAGAGAGAACTTCTGGGGTATTTATAGACCCCAAGAGGATTCAAATTTGGAGCCCAAATTTAAATTGCCTCGGTTTTTCCGGTGCTGGCGGTGCCACTACCTGTCAGTGGCGGTGCCACCGCCTGTCAGTGTTTGACACTAATAGTGTACGGGTGGTGCCACCGCCCAGCCTATTCTAGCTCACTAGTTTGGGCTTTAAACTCGACCCAAACCGGTCCAAAACAAGGCTCAATTGGTCCCTACTTGAGTTATAGGAGTAACATCTAATCCTAACCCAAATTAACATGCTAACTATGAAATTAAAGACGTTTCCTAAGCTATTACAAAGTCCGACAAGTCAAGACTTCTTCCGGTAAGCTTCTGGCGAACTTCCGGTGGTCTTCCGACGAACCCTCAAAAACCATTATGCGGACTCCCAGCAAGCTCTTGGACTTTACGATGATCTTGGCAAGTTCCAACGACCTTCTTTGGCAAGCTCCGTGAACTTCTGACGAATCTTCCGACGAACTTCCGCAAACACTTTAGCAAGCTCCTTACTCGTTTTCGGCTAGTTCCGGCAGTACTCCCAACAAATCTTCAGACTTCCATCGAACTCTTGAACTCCCAACGATCCATCACACTTGACTTCCGGTACTTTGTTTCACTTTATATCTTCATCGTTACCGTAGTTAATTCTGTATACATACAAATAAAAACTCTACTTCGATCTAGACAGTTATTACAACACGAATTGACATTCTGTTGCCCGACACATCATTGGTCGGTGCTTCATCCGATTCTTCAGCATGTCGTCCTCTCTTGCGATCCATTGTCCAATTGACGATTGACCTCTGCAACCCCAATATCCTTGGTGCAACATGCTCTTCTTGGCCTGATGCCTGATATTTGAAGCCTTCTGCCGATTGTCGACTGAACCTCCGGCTCGACATCCAATATCCTGACATGATTTCCTCTAACGCAACGTCAATTCCTCTAGCATCAACTATCTAATCCTGATCGATAGTAGACCTACATAACTCAAAATGTAATTAGACAACAAACCATAATCAATTAGTTTTATCATTAAAATCTGAGATTCAACAAATAGACCTGCGTAACTCAAAATGTAGTTAGACAACAAAACACAATCAATTAGTTTTATCATCAAAATCCGAGATTCAATAATTCTGAGCAAAGCAGCACTTCTCTCTTTTCACGAATAAAATATTTTCTCTGAGAACTTTGAAAATTGTTCGAATGTGCTAAATATGCTCCTTAAGTGTTTGGCTATAGACGATGATATCGTCAAAGTAGATGACCACAAACTTATCTAAATACTCATTGAATAGTTGGTTCATAAGAGAGTAAAATGTGGCCAAAGCGTTAGTTAAGCCGAAAGGCATCACCAAGAACTCAAACGCTCCATACTTGGTCACACAGGCAATCTTCGCTTTATCGCATTTAGCAATACGCTCTTGCTAGTACCTCAACTAAAGGTCGAGTTTGGAGAAATACTTTGCTTTACCCAGTTGGTCGAACAAGTCTACGATAAGCGGGATGAGATACTTTTTCTTGATCATCACCTTGTTGAGGGCTCGATAGTTGACGCATAGTCGGAGACTCCCATCTTGTTTCTTTTGGAAGAGAACTAGAGCTCCGAATGGTGCTTTCGAAATGTGGATGAGACCACTGTTGAATCTCGGATTTTGATGATGAAACTAATTGATTGTGTTTTATTGTCTAACTGCGTTTTGAGTTATGTAGGTCTACTATCGATTAGGATTAGACAATTGACGCTAGAGGAATTGACGTTGCGCTGGGTGATCACGTTAGAATATTGGATGTCGAGTTAGAGGTTCGGTCGACAATCAGCAGAAGGCTTCGGACGTCAGGCATCAGGCCAAGAAAAGCGTGTTGCGCTAAGGATATCGAGGTTGCGGAGGTCAACCGTCAATTGGGTAACAAAACGCAAGAGAGGACAATGCACCGAAGAATCAGACGAAGTGCCAACCAATGACGTGCTGGGCAACAGATGCTAGTTATAGGTGCCCTATAAGCCAATCACATGAGTGATAGCACCTGTAACACGCTGCGTCAATCTCTTTGCTTATGATTATTAGTTTTATCTCACATTATCTAGATGTATATTGTGATGTCCTTGGATCTGTACAATGAGAATTGGATCGTGATGAGATTACGATAATGAGACCGATTCACCTTTAAACATAGACCCTAAATTATCCTAGTCATAGGTTACTCGAGAAGGACATCGAGATAACCGGATAGACTGGTGTGCTATATACCCGTTCATATGATGGAGGTAATTGGTCTCATAGCTACTCATGTGGGAATACTAAGGGTACAGTGCAGGTGCTCATTGAAGAATGAGTTCACTGATTGATCTGCCTACGGAATACTGGATGGTTATTGATACCTCATGACAGATAGCGATTTCGTAGTCCCAGTAGTATATCTGGTCCTTAGACTTGAGATACCAAGGATGTCCTGTATGAGTACTCCACTCTTTGATACCGGGCTTATAGATTTGAAAAGTTCCATATCTAGTACAGCTGGTCATTAGGAGTGATAGCCAACCTTACGAGGGCTATTGAGTGTCAATAGAGGATCATCCGCTCTCGGTGTCATGAGAGGAATATCTCATGTGTTCTTGCTCGAACAAATCCTTAGCCAAGATTATCGGATTGAGAGAGAAAGAGTTCTCTGAGAGAATCCGACAAGAGCAAGACTCGAGGAGAGACCGTATGAGCCTGACAGCACCATGCCCGGTATAGGGTCTTTAGGATATTAGATGGATGAGAGATTATAGATACATGGTAACTGAGGATAGATAGGTCCAAAGGATTGGATTCCCCTGTATCGTCTAGGGGTCGCGGCGTAGTGGCCTGGTACGTCCGCAGTCGATGAGTTGGGTGAATTATTATAGAGATAATAATTCACTAAGTCAGAAGGAGTTCTGATAAGTATGACTCACGGCTAGCTCGATATTGGGCCTAGAGGGTCACACATATATGGTAGGTGTTGCGACGAGTAGAGGTTCGGATATGAGATATCCGCTGAACCTCCTATCTTATTGGATATCTATTAAGCCCCTGAATTATTGGATCCTAAGATGAGATCCAATAATTGCTAATAAGATATTATTAGGTAGAAACCCACTACTCCAAGAGGCTTGGGTGATTGGATGAAGATCCAATACCCAATAGGGCAAAAAGATCCATTAGGGTTTTAAGGGGGCCTCTATAAATAGGAGGGAACTAAAGCTCTATAGGCTGAGGGTTTTTGGTAGCCACCTCCAATTCTCCTCTCCCTAGAGAGAGAGGTGCATCGTCGCAATCCCTACTGTGTGGATATCGCTAGAGAGGAAGACGCTTGACTTCCTTCATCCTCTCCCACAGATCTACAGGAATTCAGGGATATACGATCTCCCTAGGTATTTTCTTTAACATATGTAGTTTTCGTGGATTTGTTTTTGATGCACCGATCTTCGCACGACTGACGAAAACTTTCTACGAGAAATTTGGGGTTTTATTTTCTATTTTTCCGCTGTGTATGTGATGTCGCTCCCCTTGTGGATTTCCCAACAACAGAATGTCAATTCGCGTTATAATAATTATCTAGATCGAAGTAGAGTTTTTGGTTGTGTGCAAGATTAACTACGATAACGATGAAGACATAAAGTGAAACAAAGTGCCGGAAGACAAGTGTGATTGATCGCTGGGAGTTCGAGAGTTCGATGGAAGTCCAAAGATTCGTTGGGAGTGCTGTCGAAACTGGCCGAGAACGAGTAGGGAGCTTACCGAAGTGTTTTCGGAAGTTCGCCGAAAGATTCGTCGAAAGTTCGTGGAGCTTGCCAAGAAAGATCGGAGCTTGCCAAGAAAGATCGTTAGAACTCGCCAAGATCATCGTGAAGTCTAGGAGCTTGCCAGGAGTCCACAGAATGGTTTCTGAGGGTTCATCGAAAGATCACCGAAAGTTTGCTGAAAGCTCACCGAAAGAAGTCTTGACTTGTCAGACTTTGTAATAGCTTAGGAAATGTCTTTAATTTCATAGTAAGCATGTAATTTGATTTAGGATTAGGTGTTAATCCTATAAACTAAGTAGGGGCTAATTGGGCCTGATTTCAGACTGGTTTGGGCCGAGTTTAAGGCCCAACCAATGAAGCTGAAATAGCCTAGGCGGTGGAACCACCTAGGCTGGGTGGTGGCACCGCCCAGAGCCAGCAAGCTCAGGCGGTGGCACCGTTGGGCTGGGCAGTAGCACCGCCTATACATTATCAGTGTCAGACACTGACAGGCGGTGGCACCGCCATTGACAAGTAGTGGCATCGCTAGCACCGGGAAAACCAAAAGTGATTCAAATGACTCCCTCTTGAGGCCTATTAATACCCCTCTCATTCATGGTTGAAACATACACAAAAACTGAGAAAGAAAAAGGGAAAAATTTATTGAAATTGTGTCAAAACCTTCCCTCTTATTCTAAAGTGTGATCTAGCCTTAGAGAGAGTTGAGAGGCCTTATAAGGGTTACTTCCTAAGTCCGTCAAAAGGAGAGAGCTGTAAGGGAGTTGATCCTCGCCTGTTAGAAGGAGGATAGCTAGTGGAAAAGTCGGTGGCCTCAAGTGAAGAGGAATCGGGAGTGGACGTAGGTCGTATGACCGAACCACTATAAATTGGTTTACGTTTATCTTATTGTCATTTACATTACTGCAAACCATCTTCACTTTGATGCTCTACTTCTTTATCTCCTCCTTACGTATTCCTTCAAATTAAAATTCAATCGAAACGGTTTTAATCGAAACGTTATTCTTTCGTACAAAATTTTTCGGACTTATTTTAAATCGTCGAAAGTTTATCATTCTTTACCGATACACTAATTTACTCCTCCCCCTCTTAGTGTCGCTCAATCCCTAACAACCACCACATAACAGTTCATTTAACTGCTTTCTGAGCTCTGCTAACTCGAGAGAGGACATATGGTAAGGTGGTCTTGTTGGAGGCTTCATTCTCTGCTCTAGCTCAATCTGACGATCCATGTGCTAGTCATATGTGCCTTGCAAGCCAATCACATGAGTGATGGCACTTGTGACTTGATATGTATTTTTTCTCTGTGTATTATTAGGTGTTTTATCACTTTATCTTGCATGTTGCATATATTATGATATCCTTAGATCTGTGCAATGGGAATTGGATCATGATGAGATCATGATAATGAGACCGATTCATCTTTAAACACAGACTCTAAATTATCCTGATCATAGGTTACTTGAGAAGGACATCAAGATAACCGGATAGACTGGTGTGCTGTATACCCATCCAAATAATGGAGGTGGCTGGTCTCATAGCTACTCATGTAGGGACACTAAGGGTACAATGCAGGTGCTTATTGGGGAATGAGTTCACTAATTGATCTGCATACGGAATGCTGGATGGTTATTGATACCTCATGTCAGACAACGATTCCGTAGTCCTAGTAGTGTATCTGGTCCTTAGACTTGAGACATCAAGGATATCATGTATGAGTACTCCACTCTTTGATACCGGACTTATAGGTCTGGAAAATTCCATATCTAGTACAGTCAGTTATTGGGAGTGGTAACCAACCTTACGAGGGCTATTGAGTGTCAATAGAGGATCATCCGCTCTCGGTATCATTAGAAGAATATTCCATATATTCTTGCTTGAACAAATCCTTGGCTACGGTTATTCGGATTGAGAGAGAAAGAGTTCTCTAGGAGAATCTAACAAGAGCAAGACTTAAGGAGAAACCGTATGGGCCTAATAGCACCATGCCCGACATAGGGTCTCTCGAATATTAGATGGATGATGGACTATAGATACATGGTAACTGAGGACAGATAGGTCCAAAGGATTGGATTCCCCTGTATCGTCTAGGGGCTACAACGTAGTGGCCTAGTACGTCCGCAGTCGATGAGTTGGGTGAATTATTATAAAGATAATAATTCACTCAATCAAAAGGAGTTCTAACAAGTATGACTCACGGCCAGCTCGATATTGAGCCTAGAGGGTCACATACATATGGTAGGTGTTGCGACGAGTAGAGGTTCGGATATGAGATATCCGCTAGAGCCCCTAACTTATTGGATATCCATTAAGCCCCTGAATTATTAGATCCTAAAATGAGATCCAATAATTGCTAATAAGAGATTATTGGGTAGAGACCCACTAATCCAATAGGCTTGGGTAATTGGATGGAGATCCAATACCCAATAGGGCAAGATCCATTAGGGTTTATAGGGGGCTTCTATAAATAGGAAGGAATCAAAGCTCTATAGGCTGAGAGTTCTCTTGGTAGCCACCTCCTGTTCTCTTCTCCCTAGAGAAGTGTGTCGTCATAGTCCCTGCCATGTGGATACCGCTAGAGAGGAGGACACTTGACCTCCTTCATCCTTCGTACAGATTTGCAGGGATTCAGGGATATACGATCTCCCTATGTACTTTCTTTTACACATATAGTTTTTGCGGATTTATTTTTGATGAACCGATCTTCGCACGACGACAGAAACTTTCTACGAGAAATCTGGAGTATTTTGTTTTTTGTTCTTCTGCTGTGCATGAGATGTCGCTCCCCCGAAGGATTTCCCAACAGTGGTATCAGGGCCAGGTTATTCGTGCAAAAATCGAATCTTAAACTGCATGTGTTGTGATTTAGAACAGGTCTTATCGTCAAAAATCGTTAGCGCAAAGGGCGAGGAAGGGCGGCAACTGTTGGTGCCCGTTGCACTCGTGCAACGATCGCAAGGCTGCTTGCAGCCTTGCTGCCTGCACAGGCAACAACCGGTGGCCGGCGACCTGCGTGCAGGTGGCAATCGGCCGACGGGCTATGGGCCGCAAGCAGGCTGCCCGCCATGGCCGACAGTCTGCTGCGTGCTTGCGACCTGCGGGCAAAGGCACCCGCAGAGGCAGCGCTGCCTAAAGGGCGGGCGATGCCCGCAGGGGTGATTGCCGCCGCCCGCGGCCAGGCAAGTAGTGCTTGCAGCCACCCACAAGGGCGGTCCCCGCAAGGGGCAAGGCTGCATGAGGAGGCGGCGCCTACCCGCGGCGACGTCCGCGGGGCAGCGCATGCCCGCGACTATGGCCACAGGGCAGTGCTTGTGGGCGCTACGCCCATCCCCCAATACCCTTGGGAATTCTAAAAATTTCCTCTTTATCCCTAATTTTAGAAAAATATATATGTTAATTAAATAGTTTAATTAACTATTATTTTTATATAGTAGTCTTATAAAATAATATATTCATGTGATGCATGATGTGGATAGATGATCATGGACCTGTGATGTGATATGTATATATGTGATTATTATTATTATTATTGGAGCTTGTGTGCTTGTAATTATGTTGTAATTATATGAGGAGGCATAGCAGAAGTGTGGAAGCGATAGCGGTAACCACGAGGTCGAGACGGACAATCCGACGCATGGAGATGTGTTGAGATACCGACGGAACCGACGAAGCGAGAAGGATGATCACAGGGCATGGAGATGCGCCGAAGCACACATAGATCTTGATGTGAGTGATTGGGCCCACTGGCTCGGGCTTAATCACATTAGGATATGGTCCATGATCATCTGGTGTGATTGCTCACCTGCTAGATATGTATATATATTTGCATGCGATGTAGATATATATTAAATATACATGTGTTTAACATATTTTGTTAGGAGACCAAATCAAAATCTCCTCTATTAATAATATTAAGTCGGTAAACATAAGGCAATTAGATTCCCACGTGGCCTTCCATCGTTATAGCTAGGAATTGATTCCCGATGTAGTTTGAGTTGGTCGAGTTCCTCGAGACTCACCTATATTGCGTTTTGCTATCTTATCTACGATATAGAGATGTCACCGGTGACCTGAGGACATGGTATGCTTGGTTAAGTCCCTCGAGAGTATATCACAGAATCATACTTATCTTATAACGATGGTGATGACTTAACCGAACATCATGGTTAGTCGAGTCCCTTGAGGCCATGGTGGTTCGGAGGCCGAATAGGACGGTAATAACAAGGAGTTGTGATTGACAAGAGTTGTCTACCTTTATGGGCTTAACGTGATTGGTCGAGTCTTTCGAGGTTATGTTAAGACGCCGATTGGATCCCGATCCCCACTAGAGATCCACCGGGGGTTTCCGATTCACATACCGGAGGGTGTTGTGTGTCTCGTAAAAAATTAATGGGAATACATTAAGATAGAAGTCTTTATCTTAACTGTTTAATTTTTGTAAAGTTTGCATGTTATTTATTTCTACTATATCTTTAATTTCAGAAAAATATCGCTTTCAAATCCTTTACGTGGCATACTTGATGCCAACCACCTCATTGGTCCAAATTATACGAATTGGCTTCATAATCTAAGAATATGACAAAAAAAATCACATATGTCCTTGATACAGTGATCCCTACACCCGACGAAGGGGCAAGCGAGGATGAGATCGCTCATTATACGAAGTACATAGATGATTCCGCTCTTGCTCAATGTTATATGTTGGCTTCTATGACTACTGAGTTATAGAGATAGTATGAAAATATGGATGCTAATTCTATACTCCTGCATCTCCGTAAACTATTTGAGGAATAGGGAAGAACTCAATGATATGAGATATCAAAGAGTTTGTTCCGTGCTAGGATGACTAAGGGGACACCGGTTCAGAACCATATCCTTAAGATGATTGAGTGGATCGAGAAACTCACAAGCCTATGAATGGTTCTAAAGGATAACCTGTGTGTGGATCTTATGCTTCAGTCCCTACCAGATTCTTTTTCTCAGTTCATAATGAATTTTAATATAAACAAACTTGAGGTGACCCTCCCAGAGCTCCTCAATATATTGAGAGAAGTAGAGAGCACCATCAAGAAAGAGAAGCCGGTTCTCTATGATGGTGAGACCAGAAAGAAAAGGAAGGTTGAGAATACCCTTAAGAAGGGCAAGGGCAAAATGGATAAGGCAAAGGTTGACAAGAAAGACCCAACAAAGGACAAAGGCTAGTGCTTCCACTGCGGTAAAGATAGGCACTGGAAGAGGAACTGCAAAGAGTACCTTGTAGAGAGGGCGAAATAGAAGCTTGGAGATGTTAGGGATCGAGTGGCACTAAGAGGGGGTGAATTAGTGCAGTGGTAAGGAACGAGAAATTTTCAGCGATTAAAACAAGTTCGGAAACTTCGTACGAATGAATGCAACGTTTCATTTAAACCCAAAAAGATTACGTTTTAACTTTAAAGCATACATAATAAGATGAAGATGAAGTTTAGTAAATAAGGCAGCAAGTGGAAAGGGTTTGCAGCAAAGTAAATAGCAAGGACGTAAATGCAAATCAGATTTTATAGTGGTTCGGTCATCCGACCTACGTCCACTCCCGATTCCTCTTGCTTGAGGCCACCGGCTTTCCACTAGCTATCCTCCTTCCAACAGGCGAGGATGAACTCCCTTACAGCACTTCTCCTTTTGATGGGCTTAGGAGATAACCCTTACAAAGCCTTTCACCCTCTCTTGGACTAGAACACACTTCAAACTAAGAGTGAAGATTTTGAACACTTTCAAGAGAGTTTCCCCCTTCTTTTTTTCAGTTCTAGACCCCTTTCATCCAAGAATGTGAGGGGTATTTATAGGCCTCAAAGTGATTCAAATTTAGGCTCCAAATTTGAATTCATTTTGAGTTTCCTGGTATCAGGCGGTGCTACCGCATGTCAGAGGCGGTTCTATCGCCTGTCAGTCTGGCAGACTGACACAGTAGGGGCGGTACTACCACCCCAGCTAGGCAGTGCTACCGCCCCAGGCTAGGCAGTTCTACTGCCTGGTACTCGGCCTCTGGGTGGTGCCACTGCCCAGGTCATTTTTAGCATAGTGGTTTCGGCCGAAAACTCAACCGAAACCGGTCCAAATGAAGTCCGAATTGGCCCAAATTTGGTTTATAGGATTAACACATAATCCTAAACTAAATTATGTGCTAACTAAAAATTTTAAAGATATTTTTAAAGCTATTTCAAGGTCCATAAGATAAGACTTCTTTCGGTGAGCTTTCGGCAAACTTCCGGCGGTCTTCCGACGAACCCTCGGAAACCATTCTATGGACTCCCGGCAAGCTCCCGGACTTCATGATGATCTTGGCGAGTTATATCAAGCTTCTTTGGCAAGCTCCGATCTTTCTTGGCAAGCTCCGTGAACTTCCGACGAACCTTCCGGTGAACTTCTGAAAACCCTTCGGCAAGCTCCCTACTCGTTCTCGGCCAGTTCCGGTAATACTCCCAATGAATCTTTGGACTTCCATCGAACTCTCGAACTCCCAATGATCCATCCCACTTGTCTTCCAGCATTTTGTTTCGCTTTACGTCTTCATCGTCATCGTAGTTAATCCTGCATATACACAAACAAAAACTCTACTTCGATCTAGTTATTACAACACGAATTGACATTCAGTTGCCCGGCTTGTCATTGGTCGGTGCTTTGTCCGATCCTTCGGCATATCGTCCTCTTTTGCGGTCTGTTGCCCAATCGGTAGTTGACCTTTGCAACCTCGATATCCTTGGCGCAACACGCTCTTCTTGGCCCGATGCCCGACGTACGAAGCCTTCTGCCGATTGTCGATCGAACCTCCAGCTCGACATCCAATATCCTGACGTGATCACCTCTGGCACAATGTCAATTCCTCCAGCATCAACTATCTAATCCTGATCGATAGTAGACCTGCATAACTCAAAATACAGTTAAATAATAAACCACAATCAATTAGTTTCATCATCAAAATTCGAGATTCAACAATCTCTCCCTTTTTGATGATGACAACTAATTGATGACTAACGTTGTTAACCATAACACCCCGGAGTTTAACCAAACTCCCCCTATCAATATGCCATTGATAGAAACCTTGGATTATCCTAAATCCAAGTAATATTCATCACAATGTTAATAGAATGCATCAAACCATCATGCAAATATATAAAATATTCAATCAATGCATGAAGTCATCAATCTACTTCTCCTCCTATGTCATCAACAAAAAGGAGAAGTAACATCATAGCTAGTTTTCAAGGATATGCAAATATTACAAACATACTAGCTATTAATCACATCATACAACATTTAGGCATCACAAGTTTATCATGATAGGCAAGATAGCACTTGTCGTGATGATAGCAAGTTTTTCTATGTTTCTTTGAGAAGTGCAAGCAAATTGTATTCAAAGATGTGCATTTTCTTGATTTCTTTTGCGATATGCATGTAATTTTGTAATTTCTTTCTTCTCTTTTGAGAAGAGCAAGCTTGCAAGTTTTGCTTTCTTTACATGCTAGGACTTTTGCATTCATTTGTAATATGCAATCTAGCAAAAGCCTTCTCCCCCTTTATCAATGTCAAAAAGAAAAGGAGGATTAATACTACAAATAATCTTGCATGAGATTCAATAATAATTTGTAACAAAGATGCAAGCAATTTTGTTGAAAAAAATGAAGTTGAGCAAGATTTTTGCCTTTCTTGAGATAGCAACATTTTACTTCTCAATGTTTAAGCTAGCAAATTTTTCTCTTTTGATACATAAGTTAGCAATTTAACTCCCCCTTTATCATTATCGAAAAGAAGGGAGGAACCAATGAAAAATTTGCATCAATCAATATATCAATCATCACATGATGCATACAAGATGGTATTGAAACATGAGAAATCATGTCATGAAGGATATCAATATGTAAATTTAACAAGAATCAAAACCATAAGATATCATCCATGATTCATAACTTTTCATTTTAGTAAGATCAAGATCATGATTTTAAAACAAATTCTAAGCATATAGTTCCGAGAAATCAAAATCATGATTCATAAATATTTTCTTTAGCATCAAGTTCCAATTTATGATAAAGGATATACAACCTAGAATCATGATGCATAAGAACATAGCATTCTCATAGATGATGTCATGATTCAATGATTCTTCATCATAAAGTAAATTTCATTTATCAAATATTTAATTTACCATACAAGACAAAGAAATCATGTCACTTCTAAGATCATGAAATATATGACATCAAGGCTCATGATTCATTTGAAAAGATATAGCACAAAGAGCAACTTGATTCATGTATAAGAATTTTCATCAAGATCACATTTCATAAGAATCAAGATATTTTCTTTAGCAAACAATCACATAAGCATTTTATTATTATATAAGAGATCTTATTGCATTATGATTTACAAATTCTTTCTCTACAACATAAATCATGGGAGGTATAATAGCAATGATAGCAATGAAGAAAGTATTTCAATTCACATAAAATATCTCAAGTCAAGAATTTAAAATCATGATTTCAAGAGATTAAGAGAGGAGTCATAAAATCATTCAAACTCATTTTGTTAACTCAAAACTCGTAATCAAATTTATCAAAATTGTTCTCGAGATTCAAGAACATAATATACATGGATTCATCATTTGTCTTTTATCAAAAATTCGATAACTTTAGAGAGACAAATTTCAAAAGTCATGTATTTCCTTTTTATGATTTTTATTATCTAAGTATGTCTTTATATGCCAAATCAAAATAAGTATTCAAAAAATGAAAGGCAAACTTCATTATAAAAATCGTCAAGACAAAAATATAACACATTATTTCAAGATATGATATTCAATTTTTCATGATAATGTGTTTCATTTTGTTTCAAACAAGTGTGCTCATGTTTCAAACAATGAGTATCAAATTTAAGACTAAAACATGAGTTTGTCATCAAAATATGATATCACAAAGTCATTAAGCATAATAACAAACTTTTAATATTTTCATTTCAATGATGATTTCATAATATATGTTCAAATATTTATATAGAACCCATCATTGTATAAATTCAAAATATAAGTTTGTCATTAAACCCATCAAGATCAAATACATCAAATATCATGATAGTGCATTTTCTCATCTTTATGAGTTTCAATTTAAGTGATTTGATTTTTCATAAGAATGTTCAAATTTTTCATATGAAAATGTCATGCATCATATTCAAAAACAAAAATATCATCAAGATCATTTTAATTCTTTCTTACATTAGTTATAACAAGATGATCGATGCTCAAATTTTTGGTAAAATCATACATTATTTTATAAATCTGAAAAATAATTTTCGTCATGAAACCCATTAAGTCCAAATATAACACAAGGCAACATCAAAGCCACATTTCTTTCATTTTGAAAATTTGTGGGTTGGGTCTTTATAATTGATTTCATGAAGACATGTATCAATAAAAATTTCATCATAAAAAGGGTTAAAGCCCATTAAGCCAAGATGGAAGTTTTCAAATTATAATCAAGATACATACATCTATCATTAAAAGATTTTCAAGAAATTTATACATAGATATGTATCATGTTTAAGATTGAAAACATATATGGAAAGTATACATGAAATTTCATCATCTCAAAATGTCATCTTAATTTGACATGAAAACAATTAGACCAAAAAATACGTTAATCCACAACATAGAGTCAAATCAACATTACTTCAAAAACTAATGCATGTTACAAAATCATCAAGCATCTTGTTTAGAAACAAAAAGTAATATAAAACATCAAGATACACATGCATGGATTAATCCTAAGCATTATCATAAATCATGCATCATTCATATTTTTAATTTTTAAAAAATTACTAGAAAGGAAAAAGCATAAAAAAAATCCTACCAACTATTTCAAGCAACTCATGAAAAGCATCATGTAATTTCAAAATAAGGTAAAAGCAACTTGCGTGAGTTTCTTACCTCATTGTCGAAAACCATTAAAGCGTAGTTTGCTTCTTCTTTCCTTGATTCTTCTCGGTGAGCCTTCCTCTTCTTCATTGGTCTATTTCTCCGTTCAAGTTCATTGTTGATTTTAGATTTTTGTTTAATGAACTTATTAAAATCGATTAAAGGTTCAAAGTCCTCTTCATTGTCCTCATCACTTGAGTCATCACTCAAGTGGCATTCTCTTGTTCGAAGTTCAAAAACCTTCTTATTCTTTGGAAGGTGGTTCAAATGTTCATCATGTTCCAAGAGTGTTATTTTATAGGTCATTAATGACCCGGTTAGTTCTTCAATTGAATAATCATTCAAGTTTTTAGACTCTTGAATAGCCGTAATTTTTGGATCCCAACTCTTTGGGAGGGATCTTATAATCTTGTTAGTGAGTTCAAAGTTAGAAAAACATTTACCAAGATTTTTTAAGCTATTGACGACATCCGTGAACCGGGTGAACATGTTGCCAATAGTTTTGCTTGGTGTCATTCGGAAGAGCTCAAAATCATGCAATAAGAGGTTTACTTTCAAGTCTTTAACTCTACTAGTTCCCTCATGCGTGATTTCAAGAGTTCGCCAAATGTCAAAAGCCGTTTCACACATAGAAATGACACTCTGACATTCATAGCCTTTGCATTCAAGGAAAAAGATTTTCTCTCTAAGTCCGACCATTCATTCATCGGTTTAGAGGGAAGTTGAAAACCGTTTTCAATAATCTAAGTCCATTAAAAGTATGAAAACTCTCATTCGAATTTTCCAATAAGTGTAGTCCGATCCGTTAAAGAATGGTGGATGAAAAACCGAAAAGCCCTCTTGAAAGCTAAAAAGAGTCATTTCTCACGGGTGTAAATCCGAAAGAGAAAGAACGTGGCTTTGATACCAATTGTTAGGGATCGAGCGGCACTAAGAGGGGGGGGAGGTGAATTAGTGCAGTGGTAAGGAACGAGAAATTTTCAGCGATTAAAACAAGTTCGGAAACTTCATACGAATGAATGCAACGTTTCGTTTGAACCTAGAAAGATTGCGTTTTAACTTTAAAGCATACGTAATAAGATGAAGATGAAGTTGAGTAAATAAGGTAGCAAGTGGAAAGAGTTTACAGCAAAGTAAATAGCAAGAACGTAAATGCAAACCAGATTTTTATAGTGGTTCGGTTATCCGACCTACGTCCACTCCCGATTCCTCTTGCTTGAGGCCACCGGCTTTTCACTAGCTATCCTCCTTCCAACGGGCGAGGATGAACTCCCTTACATCACTTCTCCTTTTGATGAGCTTAGCAGATAACTCTTACAAAGCCTTTCACCCTCTCTTGGACTAGAACATACTTCAAACTAAGAGGGAAGATTTTGAACACTTTCAAGAGAGTTTCCCCCTTCTTTTTTTTCAGTTCTAAACCCCTTTCATCCAAGAATGTGAGGGGTATTTATAGGCCTCAAAGTGATTCAAATTTGAGCTCCAAATTTAAATTTATTTTGAGTTTCCCGGTGTCGGGCGGTGCTACACTTTGTCAAAGGCGTTTATCGCTTGTCGATCTGGGCAGATCGACACAACAGGGCGGTACACCGCCCACCAGGGGCTGCCACCCTAGGCTGGGTGGTTCTACCGCCTGGTACTCGGCCTCTGGGCGATGCCACCCAGGTCATTTTCAACACTGTGGTTTCGGCTGAAAACTCGACCGAAACCGATCCAAATGAAGTCCAAATTGGCCCAAATTTGGTTTATAGGATTAACACCTAATCCTAAACTAAATTATGTGCTAAATACAAATTTTAAAGATATTTTAAAAGCTATTTCAAGGTCCATAAGACAAGACTTCTTTCGGTGAGCTTTCGGCGAACTTCCGGCGGTCTTCCGACGAACCCTCGGAAACTATTCTGCGGACTCCCAGCAAGCTCTCGGACTTCATGATGATCTTGGCGAGTTCCATCAAGCTTCTTTGGCAAGCTCCGATCTTTCTTGGTAAGCTCTGTGAACTTCCGACGAACCTTCCGGTGAACTTTCGAAAACCCTTCGGCAAGCTCCCTACTCGTTCTCGGCCAGTTCCGGCAATACTCCCAACGAATCTTCGGACTTTCGTCGAACTCTCGAACTCTCAATGATCCATCCCACTTGTCTTCCGGCACTTTGTTTCGCTTTACGTCTTCATCGTCATCGTAGTTAATCCTACACACACACAAACAAAAACTCTACTTCGATCTAGACAGTTATTACAACATGAATTGACATTCAGTTGCCCGGCACATCATTGGTCGGTGCTTCGTCCAATCTTTCGGCATATCGTCCTCTTTTGCAGTCCGTTGCCCAATCAACGGTTGACCTTCGCAACCCCGATATCCTTGGCGCAACATGCTTTTCTTGGCCCGATGCCCGACGTACGAAGCCTTCTGCCGATTGTCGACCGAACCTCCGGCTTGACATCCAATATCCTGACGTGATCACCTCTGGCACAACGTCAATTCCTCCAGCATCAACTATCTAATCCTGATCGATAGTAGACCTGTGTAACTCAAAACGTAGTTAAACAATAAATCACAATCAATTAGTTTCATCGTCAAAATCCGAGATTCAATAGGAGAAGCTTCAGGTACATTCATGATCAGTCTCCATTTGTCAGAATCTTATGATAACACATGGGTATTAGATACCGGGAGTACTTATCATATCTATAATTCATTGCAGGTTCTGGCAGGACCTAGGAGATTGAACAGAGGCAAGATAGACCTTAAGATGGGCAATGGAGCAAAGGTTACTGTAGTGGCTGTTAGTAAAGTCACCTTACATCTGCCTGGTGGAGCTATTATTGCATTAAATGCATGCTATTATGTTCCTTCTATTATTAAAAATATTATTTTCATTTCATGTTTGACAGTTAGTGGATATAAATTATTTTTTGAGAACAATGGTTATTTAATAATATTAGATGATGAAATCATCACGAGAGGAACAATGCATAATGGTTTATTTATGCTAGATACAGCTCCATATATCACGAGTGTAAGTGAGTCTAAGAGGAAACGAGAAGTGAAGAACCAGATAGGAAAGAGTATTAAAACCTTTCGATCAGATCGAGGAGGTGAGTACTTGAGTACAGAGTTCACCCAGTTCCTTAAAGACCATGAGATTTTATCCCAATGGACACCTCCTTATATACCACAGCTTAATGGTGTGTCAGAAAGGAGGAATCGCACACTATTAGACATGGTGCGTTCCATGATGTGTTTTGTCGACCTACCCATCTCATTCTAGGGATATGCCCTAGAGACCGCAGCTTACCTTCTGAACAGAATTCTAACTAAGTCAGTGATATCTACTCTATATGAGATATGGAATGGGAAGAAGCCCGATCTTAAGGTCGTTAAGATTTGGGGCCACCCTGCCCACGTCAAGAGACACAATCTTGACAAGTTGGAATCCAGGACGGAACGATGCAAGTTCGTGGGATACCCCAAGGAAACTTGTGGGTATTATTTCTATCACCCTGAAGACCAAAAGGTCTTTGTAGCCAAGAGAGTAGTATTCCTTGAGAAAGAACACATTCTTGGTGGAGACAGTGGGAGCATGACAGAATTGAGTGAGGTTGGAGAACCTCGCTCAAGCGTCATTCCACAGCCATAGTCTGTTCAGGTACCTAGCACACAAGTTCCAACTTTACGTAGGTCTAATAGAGTATCTCATTCTCTTGAGAGATATGTAGGATATATCAAAGGAGAGGATGTTGAAGATATTAATCCTCAGACCTACAAGGAGGCTATTATGAGTATAGACTCCAGGAAATGGCAAGAGGCCATGAATTCAGAAATGGATTCCATGTACTCCAACAAGGTTTGGAACTTAGTTGATGCATCGGAGGGTATTGTACCCATTGGCTGCAAGTGGATCTTCAAAAAGAAGATTGGAGTAAATGAAAAGGTAGAGACCTATAAAGCAAGGCTAGTGGCTAAGGGGTATCGTCAGAGGCAAGATATTGACTATGACAAAACTTTCTCACCTACAGCCATGCTAAAATTCATTTGAATTCTATTGGCTATTGCAGCACACTATGATTATGAGATCTGGCAGATGGATGTCAAAATCACATTCGTCAATGACAACCTCAAGGAGGAGGTATATATGATACAGCCTGAGAGATTCATGTCCAGGGATAACCCAGATAAGGTATGCAGGTTGCTTAGGTCCATTTATGAACTGAAGCAAGCTTTCAAAAGTTGGAACATAAGATTTGATGAGGCGATCAGATCTTATGGCTTCGATAAGAACGAAGATGACCCTTGTGTGTACAGGAAGGTAAGTAGGAGTACTATCACCTTTTTGGTATTATATGTGGATGACATCCTGATCATTGGGAATGAAATAGGAATACTCTCCACAGTAAAGGCTTGGCTATCTAGACACTTCTCCATGAAGGACTTAGGGGAAGCATCCTGCATATTGGGGAGACGGATCTATAAAGATAGATCTAAGAGAATGCTAGGCTTGTCCCAGTCTAGGTACATAGACACCATTATCAAAAGGTTTAACATGAAAAATTTCAAGAGAGGTCTCATACTAATGAGACATGGAATATCATTTTCTAGGAGTATGTCCCCAAAAACTCCTGAAGAAAGGGTACACATGGATATGATACTATATGCCTCAGTGATAGGATTTATTATGTATGCTATGCTATGTACCAAGCTTGATATAGTGCATGCTCTAAGTGTCACGAGCAGATATCAGGCAGATCCAGGCTTGGAGCACTAGAAAGCAGTAAAATGTATCATTAAGTACTTGAGAATGACTAAGGATCTTTTAATGGTATATGGAGGTAGTAGCCTCAGAGTTAAGGGCTACACGGACTTGAGCTTCTAGTCTGATGTCGATGATAGCAAGTTTAATTCAAGGTATGTGTTCAACCTGAATGGAGGAGCAGTATGCTAGAAGAGTTTCAAGCAAGACACTATTGCTGACTCGACTATAGAGGCGGAATACATTGCTGCGACAGAGGCAGCAAAGGAGAGAGTCTGGATGAAGAAGTTCATCACAAATCTAGGAGTCGTCCCAAGCAACGAGGAGCTGATTCCTTTATATTGCGATAACTACGGTGCGATTACTCAAATAAGGGAACCCGAGCCTTATCAGAAGTATTCTGAGGAGGTTCTAGCTTATTAGAGAGATCATGGCCCGAAGAGATGTAGTAGTGGAAAGAGTTCTATCCGAAAATAGCATTATAGATCCACTGACAAAGCTATTGACTCAGATTGTCTTTGAGTGTCATAGAAGTCTGATAGGGATCAGACACATTGGTGATTGGCATTACGTTAAGTGAGAGATTGCTAGTCAAATGTGCCCTACAAGCCAATCATATGAGTGATGGCCCTTGTGACTTGATATACATTTTTTCTCTTTACATATTATTAGGCATTTTATCACTTTATCTTGCATGTTGCATATATTGTGATGTCCTTAGATCCGTGCAATGGGAATTAGATCGTGATGAGATCACGATAATGAGACTGATTCACCTTTAAACACAGACCCTAAATTATCCTGGTCATAGGTTACTCGAGAAGGACATTGAGATAATCAAATAGATTGGTGTACTGTATACCCATCATATGATGAAGGTGGTTGATCTCATAGCTACTTATATGGGGACACTAAGGGTACAGTGTAGGTGCTCATTGAGGAATAAGTTCACTGATTGATCTGCCTTTGGAATGCTGGATGGGTATTGATACCTTACGTCAGATAATAATTTCGTAGTCCTAGTAGTGTATCTGGTCCTTAAACTTGAGACACCAAGGATGTCCTGTATGAGTACTCAACTCTTTGATATCAGACTTATAGGTTTGGAAAGTTCCAGATCGAGTCCAATTGGTTATTGCGAGTGGTAACTAATCTTATGAGGGCTATTAAGTGTCAATAGAGGATCATTTACTCTCGGTATCATGAGAGGAATATCTCATGTATTCTTGCTCGAATAAATCCTTAGCTAAGGTTATTCGGATTGAGAGAGAAAGAGTTCTCCGGGAGAATCCGACACGAGCAAGACTCGAGGAGAAACCGTATGGGCCTGACAGCACCATACCCGGTATAGGGTCTTTGGGATATTAGATGGATGAGGGACTATAGATATATGGTAACTGAGGACAGATAGGTCCAAAGGATTGGATTTCCCTATATTGTCTGGAGGCTGTGACGTAGTGGCCTAGTACGTCCGCAGTCGATGAGTTGGGTGAATTATTATAGAAATAATAATTCACTAAGTCAAAAGGAGTTCTGACAAGTATGACTCACAGCTGTTGAATCTTAAATTTTGATGATGAAACTAATTGATTGTGTCTTATGGTCGAATTACGTTTTGAGTTACGTAAGTCTACTATCGATTAAGATTAGATAGTTGACACTGGAGGAATTGATGTTGTATCGGAAGTGATCACGTTAGGATATTGGATGTCAAGCTGGAGGTTCGGTCGACAATCGACAGGAGGCTTCGGACGTTGGGCATCGGGCCAAGAAGAGCAGAGCTGCACTAAGGATATTGGGGTTGTGAAGGTCAATCACCGATTGGGCAATAAGCCGCAAGAAAGGATGATACATCGATGAATCAAATGAAGCACTGACCAATGACATGCTGGGCAACTGAATGTCAATTCGCATTGTAATAATTATCTAGATTGAAGTAGAGTTTTTGGTTATGTGTGTGTAGGATTAACTACGATGATGATGAAGACATAAAGCGAAACAAAGTACCAGAAGATAAGTGTGATGGATCGTTGGGAGTTTGAGAGTTCGACGGAAGTCAAAAGATTCATTAGGAGTGTTGCTAGAACCGATCGAGAATGAGTAAGGAGCTTGCCGAAGGGTTTTCGGAAGTTTACCAAAATGTTCGTCGGAAGTTCATGGAGCTTGCCAAGAAAGATTGGAGCTTGCCAATGAAGCTCGTTGGAACTCGCTAAGATCATCGTGAAGTCCGGGAGCTTGTCGGGAGTCCATAGAATAGTTTCTGAGGGTTCATCAGAAGACCGTCGGAAGTTCACCGGAAGCTTGCCGGAAGAAGTCTTGATTTGTCGGACTTTGTAATAGCTTAGGAAATGTCTTTAATTTCATAATTAGCATGTAATTTGATTTAGGATTAGGTATTAATCCTATAAACCAAGTAGGGGCCAATTTGGCCTTGTTTTGGACCGGTTTGGGTCGAGTTTTAGGCCCAAACTATTGAGCTAAAAAGTGCTAGGCAGTGGCACCACCCAGCACTAGAGAGGTGTGTAGTGGCACCACCTAGCACTCGAGAGGTGGGCAGTGGCACCACCCAGCACTCGAGAGGTGGGCGGTGGAACTGCCCCAGGCTGGGCGGTGGCACCGCCCAGTACCGCCAGAATAGCAAAGTTCGAGGTAATTCAAATTTGGGCTCCAAATTTGAATCCTCTTGGGGTCTATAAATACCCCAAAAGTTCTTGCTTGGAGAACAAGAAGTGTGTAAGAAAACTAAGGGAAAACTCTTTCATTTAAAGTATAAGTCTATCCTCCAAAGTTTAGAAGTGTTCTTAAGAGAGGTGTTGAGGGAAGCTTTGTAAACAGAGTTTGTAAAAGAGAGTTTGTCTTCACCCGGTGGAAGGAAGGCTACTAGTGGAAAGCCGATGGCCTCAAGTGAAGAGGAATCGGGAGTGGATGTAGGTTGGATGACCAAACCACTATAAAAACGGTTTGTGTTTATGTTCTTCGCTACGCAACTTACTCATCACTGCCCTTCTTCATCTCTAAATACTCCCTACTTTAAGTACTTTCCATTATGCTTTAATTGGAATCAATTTTAGTCAAAAACATGATTCTTATTATACGAAGTTTTCAAACTTGTTTTAAATCGTCGAAAATTTATTATTCTTTACTGCTGCACTAATTCACCCCCCCTCTTAGTGTCGCTCGATCCCTGACAATGGCCAGCTCGATATTGGGCCTAGAGGGTCACACACATATAGTAGGTGTTGTGATGAGTAGAGGTTCGGATATGAGATATCCGCCAGAGCCCCTACCTTATTGGATATTCATTAAGCCCTTGAATTATTGGATCCTAAGATGAGATCCAATAATTACTAATAAGAGATTATTGGGTAGAGACCCACTAATCCAATAGGCTTGGGTAATTGGATGGAGATCTAATACCCAATAGGGCAAGATCCATTAGGGTTTATAGGGAACCAAAGCTCTATAGGCTGAGAGTTCTCTTAGTAGCCACCTCATATTCTCTTCTCCCTAGAGAAGTGCATTGTCACAGTCCCTGCCACATGGATACCACTAGAGAGGAGGACGCTTGACCTCCTTCATCCTTCCTACAGATATGTAGGGATTCAGGGATATACGATCTCCCTAGGTACTTTCTTTTACACATGTAATTTTCGCGGATTTGTTTTTGACAAACCGATCTTCGCATGATGACGGAAACTTTCTATGGAAAATCTGGGATATTTTATTTTTTTGTTCTTCCGCTATGCATGAGATGTCGCTCCCCAGAAGGATTTTCCAACACCATGCCTCTGCGTAGTGGTAAAGTTTTCGGTAGCTCAAGTGGCATAACGTTTGTGAACTCCTTCAGAACATTCACCACCACAGTAGGTTCTTGAATAGACTCTCCGTCAAGTGGTTCTTGTTTCATAATAATCACAAAGGTTAACTCTCCTTTATGTATCCCTTTCTTCAATTGCAATGTCGATAATGTTGGGGGTCCTTGATTCCTCTCCGAGAGACGGGAACCACGCAGGGTTGTCACTTCTCATCAGACATAAGGAGTCTAAGAATGGCATTGGCACCAACTTCATTATGTACATGAACTCCATTCTAAGATTGTCTAATGGCACTACCATCATATTCCCTCTCCATGATCCGATCTTGATGGGGACTCCCTTTGCTAGCGCGGAGATTTGCTTGGCCTTCGAGTTTACCGCCTTTATCCGACTTGGGTTCTTCTCCAAGCTCAGCCTAAGTTGCTTTGCTTCTTGGTCGGCAATAAAGTTATCGGTAGCGCCCGTGTCTACCATCGCACGAGTGGTTTGGCTATTGAGCTTGATGTCCACATATATTAGCTCATTGTTTCCTGCTTTTTGTTGCTTTGCCTTCATGTTCTCCCCCACTTGACCCTGTAATGCATTCAACAAATGCATCGCTCCCATACGGGGTCCTTGCGACTCCTCGTCATCACTACCAGATTCTGAGCTACTTAAATTGAGAGTAACTATCTTGCCCTTGTTTGGTTTGGGGGGATGGATAGAAGCCATCAAGATATTGAATGCCTATTTCTATGGGCACTCCCTCACCATTTGTGGCCCTCCACACAGGAAGCATCCGTTAGGTTTTGATACCTTGCCTTTTGAGCTTGGCACTTTATGAGAACTTTTCTTTCTTTGCTCACTCTTATGCTCCTTCCCCCAAGAATATTTTGGAGGGTGATTTCCTGAAGACCATTTCTTCTTCCCTGAGTCCTCTAATGAAACAAAGTTGGTGAGCCTTTCTGCAACTGTAATTGCTCTGATCACATCAATGACATTCCATCGATGTAGTTTTTATTTAGCCCATAGCTTCAGGCCATCAAAAAAGCTGAACAACTTATCATTTTCGGACATGTCTTGGATATCCAGCATCAGTATAGAAAATTTCTTCACATAGTCCTGAATGGAAGTCGTTTGGTAGAGTTATCTCAACTTCCTCCTTGCGATGAACTCAAAGTTCTCGAGTAGGAATTGAGTTCTCAACTCTCGCTTCAAGTCTTCCCATATATCCACTTGGCACTGACCTTATTGGATCTCCTCCAAACGGGTCCTCCACCAAAGTTTTGCATCTCCGTTTAGATACATCATTGCTATTGAAACTTTGGTGTCCTTGAGTCAAGCCTCATAGCCCCAAAGTATTGCTCCATGTCGAACAGGAAATTCTTAAGCTCTTTAGCATTTCTAGCACCCCCAAAACGTGGGTGTTGCTCCCTCTCGTATTTAGCGCCTTTGTGAGCACAATCACTCTGGAAGTGAGTTCTACCATAACTTCTTGCAGATGTTGCATGGAGTCCTTGGTGTCATCCGTTAGTCAGTCAACTAGGGCCTCCACCTTGTTGATCCAGGATTCAATTTCTTCTTGTGAACTCTCTACCCCAAGAAGCCTACGTTGGCCTTAGTAGAGTTCCTCCAAGCTTGCTTCAAGAATATCCAAGCGGGTTTCTGCCATTGTGAGTCTCTCTTTATGGCTCTTTTTCTAGGTTGGTGCTCCAGTTTGTGCCTCCCCCACTCATGACGAGTAGCCAACTTCTTGCTCATCATGTTCGTTGTTACACTCCTCCTAAGTGGCTCCAGTAGCTAAGGAGTGAGTTTGCACATGTAGCCCATGTTGGGAAATCCAAGGATGACATCACATACACAGCAGAAGAATAAAAAAATAAAACATCCTAGATTTTCATGAAAAGGTCCATAGTCATACAAAGATCGATACGAAAAATAAATCCCCAAATCCAAAAACTATGTATGTAAAAAGATAGTACATAGAAAGATCGTATATCCTAAATTCTTGTAGATCCATGGGTGGATGAAGGAGGTCAATTATCCTCTTCTCTAGTGGTGATCCACACGGTAAGGCTGTGAAGATGCTTTTCTTTGGAGAGAGGAGAATACGAGGTAGCCACCAAAAAACTATAACCTATGGACTTTTAGTTCTCTCCTATTTATAGAGGCCCCCTTTATACCCTAATGGATCTTGCCCTATTGGGTATTAGAACTCCAACCAATCACCCAAGTCTCTTAGATTAATTGGTCTCTACCCAATAATCTAGCTCTTATGGGATCTCATCCATGGGATCCAATAATACAGGGGCTTCGGCGGATATCTTATATCCGAACCTCTACTCTTCGTAATACTTATTATATGTGTGTGACCCTCTAGGCCCAATATCGAGCTGACCGTGACTCATACCTGTCAAAACTCCTTCTAACTTAGTGAATTATTATCTCTATAATAATTCACTCGACTCATCGACTATGGACATACTAGGCCACTACGCCGTAGTCCCCGAACGATATAGGAAAATCTAATCCTTTGGACTTATGTATTCTTAGTTACCATGTACCTATAGTTCTTCATCCATTTAATATCCCAGAGATCATATATCGGGCATGGTGTTGTCAAGCCCACAGTTTTTAGTCGAGTCTCACTCTAGTTGGATTCTCCCGGAGAACTCTTTCTCTCTCAATCTGAATGACCATGATCAGGGATTTGCCTAAGCAAGAACACATGGGATATTCCTCTCATAATATCAAGAGTGGATAATCCTCTATTGATACTCAATTGCCTTCATAAGGTTGGCTACTATTCTTGAGAATCGGTTATACAAGATCTAAAACTTTCCAAACCTGTAAGTCCAATGTCAAAGAATGAAGTACTCATACAAGGCATCTTTGGTGTCTCAAGTCTAAGGACCAGATACATCACTAGAACTATAGAATCGCTGTCTGATATCAGGTATCAATAACCATCCAGCATTCTATAAGCGGATCAATCAGTAAACTCATTCTCCAATGAGCACTTATATTGTATCTTTAGTGTTCCCACATGAGTAACTATGAGACCAACCACCTCCATCATATGGACAGATATACAATACACCAGTCTATCCGATTATCTTGATGTCCCTCTCGAGTAACCTATGACCATGATTATTAAGGATCTGTGTTTAAAGGTGAATCGGTCTCATTATCATGATCTCATTATGATCGGATTTCCATTGCACAGATTAAAGTATATCACAATATACATCTAAATAATGTGAAAAAATACTAATTATCATAAGCAAAAAGATTGATGCAGCATATTATAGGTGTCATCACTCACGTGATTGACTTGTAGGACACCTATAGCTAGCAATCTCTCACTTGACCTAAAGCCAATCACCTACGTGTCTAATTCCCATCAGACCTCTGCGATACTCAAAGACAATGTGAGTTAATGACTTTGTCAGTGGATCTGTAATGTTATCTTCAGATGGAACTCTTTCCACTATTATATTTCTTTGGGCCACGATCTCTCTAATAAGTTAGAACCTTCGTAGAACACTTCTAATGAGACATAGGTTCTCTTATTTGAGTAATCGCCCCATAATTGTTATAATATATGGCAATTAGCTCTTCGCTGCTCAGCACGACTCCCAGATCTGTGATGAACTACTTCATCCAGACTCCCTCTTTTGCTACGTCTATCGTAGCAATGTACTCTGTCTCTATAGTCGAGTCAACATTAGTATCTTGCTTAGAACTCTTTCAACATACTGCTCCTCTATTAAGGGTTAACAAATACCCTAAATTAGACTTGCCATCATCGATATCTGAATGGAAGCTCAAGTCCGTGTAGCCCTCAACCTACAGGCTACTTTCTCCAAATATCAGCAAAAGATCCTTAGTTCTTCTCAAGTACTTAAGGATACATTTTACTGCTTTCTAATGCTCCAAGCTTGGATTTGCTTGATAACTGCTTGTGACACTCATAGCATATGCTATATCAGGCCTGATCATAGCATAGTATACATGATAGACCTTATCGCTGAGGCATAGGGTATCTTATCCATGTGTGCCCTTTTGTCAAGAATCTTTGGGGATATAGTCCTAGAAAGTGATAGCATACGTCTCATCGGTATGAGACCTCTCTTAGAATTTTTCATGCCAAACCTTTTGACAATGGTATTTATGTACTTGAACTGAGACAAGCCAAGCACCCTCTTAGATCTATCTCTATAGATCTAAATCCCCAATATATAGGATGCTTTCCTTAAGTCCTTCATGGAGAAGTGTCTAGATAGCTATGCCTTTATTATAGAGAGCATTCCTACATCATTCCCAATGATTATGAGAGCATTCCTATCACAAAAAAGGTGATAGCGCTTCCACTTACCTTCTTGTACACACAAGGCTCATCTTCATTCTTAACGAAGTCATAAGATCTTATCCCTCATCAAATCTTATGTTCCAACTTTAGGAAGCTTGCTTCAATCTATAAATGGACCTAAGTAACCTGTACACCTTATATGGACTATCCTTAGATATGAATTCCTTAAGCTGTATCATATACACCTTCTCCTCGAGGTTGCCATTGATGAATGCAATTTTCATATTCATTTACCAGATCTCATAATCAAGGTATGCTACAATAGCCAATAGAATTCAGATGGATTTTAGCATAGCTATGGGTGAGAAAGTTTCATTATAGTCAACATCTTGGCTTTGACGATACCTATTAGCCACTAGCCTTACTGTATAGGTCTCTACCTTTCCATCAACAAAATGACAATTGACTATAGTTTTTTCATTCCAAGGTTAGATGATTTACTTGATCAACTATGTGGTGCTTTTATTTTCTCTAAAATTGATTTGAGGAGTGGCTATTACCAAATAAGAATAAGGCCGGGAGATGAGTGGAAAATAATATTTAAAACTAGAGAAGGGTTATATGAATGGTTGGTTATGTCATTTGGGCTATCTAATGCTCCAAGTACTTTCATGAGATTCATGAATCATATACTTAAACCATACATTGGGACTTTTGTTGTGGTTTATTTTGATGACATATTAGTATACAGCAAGAGTGAAGAGGAGCATATAAATCATATTAGTATACTCCAATCTTCTTCTTGAATATCCACTTGCAGCCAATGGATACAATACTCTCGGGTACATCAACTAGGTTTTAAACCTTATTGGAGTACATGGAATCTATCTTTGAATTCATGGTTTCTTGTCACTTCCCGGAGTCTATACTCGTAATAGACTCATCGTAGGTTTGAGGATCAATATCCTTAGTATCCTCTCCTTTGATATTTCCCACATATCTCTCAAGAGGATGAGATACTCTACTGAACTTACGTAAAGTTAGAACTTATAAGCTAGGTACCTGAACAGACTTTGGATATGCAATGGTGCTTGAGCTAGGTTCTCCAATCTCATTCAACTCTATCACACACCTATTGTCTCCACAAAAAATATGTTCCTTTTCAAGGAATACTATTCTATTGGCTACAAAGACCTTTTGGTCCTTGGGGTGATAGAAATAATACCCATAAGTTTCTTTGGGGTATCCCACGAACTTGCACCGTTCCATCATATATTTCAACTTGTCAGGCTTGTGTTTGTTAACGTGGGTAAGACAGTCCCAAATCTTAATAACTTTAAAATTGGACTTCCCTTTCTATATCTCATATGGTGTAGACACTACCGACTTAGTTAGAACTTTATTCAGAATGTAAGCTGTGGACTCTAGGGTATATTCCAAGAATGAGATGGGTAGGTTTGTGAAACTCATCATGGACTGCACTATGTCTAACAGTATGTGATTCATCCTTTCTGACACACTATTAAGCTAGGGTGTATAAGGAGGTGTCCATTGGGATAGAATCTCATGGTCTTTGAGGAACTGGGTGAACTCTGTACTCAATTACTCACTTCCTTGATCTGATCGAAGAGTCTTGATATCTTTTCAGTTTGAATCTCTACTTCATTCTAATACTCACTAAATTTCTCGAAGGTTTTGAACTTATACTTCATCAAGTACATATGGTCATACCTAGAGAAATCGTTAGCGAAAATAATGAAGTAGGAATAACAACCTATAGCTTGAGTTGACATGTGACCACATACATCACTATGTATGAGTTCTAACAACTCAATGGCTCTCTCTCGAGTTTCACTAAATGGAGAGTTAGTCATATTTCCATGAAAGCAAGGTTCGCAAGTCGCATATGACTCATAGTCAAATGGATATAGGTATCCATCTGTTAGTAACCTTTGAATCCTTCCCTTATGGATATGACCTAGCCTATAATGCCATAGGTATGCACTGTTCACCCCATCTTGTTTCCTTTTGGACACGCTTATATTCATGATATATGGAGTAGTGTCTTGCATAATCAAACTACTATGCAATGTTCCTCTCGTGATGATCTTATCATCCTTAATAATTGAACAACTATTATTCTCAAAAACTACTTTATATCCATTGAATGCTAAACATGAAATGGAAATAACATTTTTGATAATAAAGTTAATAAAATAACATATATCTAATGCAATAGTAACTCCACCAAGCAGATGTAGGGTGACCTTGTAAACAGTAATAGCAGCAACTCTTGCTTCATTGCCCATCTTGAGGTCCATCTTACCTCTCATCAATCTCCTAGGTTGTGCTAGAACCTACAATGAATTACAGATATGATAAACACTGTCGGTATCTGATACCCATATATTATCATATGAGTCTGATAAATAGAGACTAATCATGAATGCATATCTGAAACTTCTCTAAGCTTTTGTTTCACCTTCTCTACAATGTACTCCTCGCAGTTCTACTTCTAATGCCCGTCATTGTCGTAGTGAAAGCATTGGCTTTTATCCTTTACCAGGCCCTTCATAGCAACCTTTTCGTTACCTGAGCTGCCCTTGTCCTTACCCTTCTTAAGGGACTTCTCTGTTTTCCTTTTCTTTCTGGTCTTACCAGTATAGAGAACTGTGAAAATGAATCTAGTAGAGACTAAAGTACAAGACCCACACATAGGTGATCCTCTAAAATCATTCATAGACTTGTGAGTTTCTCTATTCACTTAATCATCTAAAGGATATGGTTCTGAACCAATGTCCCCTTAGTAATCCTAACATGGAAGAGACTCTTCGATATCTCATATCGTTGAGTTCTTCCTTATTCCTCAAACAATTTACGAAGATGCAGGAGTATAAATTTATCATCCATCTTTTCATGTTGTCTCTGTAACTCAGGAGACATGAAGCCCAACATGCAACATTGAGTAAGAGTAGAGTCATCTGTATACTTCATGTACCAAGTGATCTTATCCTCGCTTGCCTCTTCGTCAGACATAGGGATTACTAAACAAGGATGTACGTGAGTTTCTCTATTGTGAAAACTATTCTCACGTTGCAGAGTCAATCCATTTAATTTGGACTAGTGAAGCGGTTGGCATTAAGTATGCTACGTAGAGGGTCTACTAGTGATATTTTCTAAAAATAAAGATTTTACATAAATAAATAACATACAAATTTTGTAGAAATATAAATAATCAAGATATGGACTTCTATCTTGATGTACTCTACTACTTTTTAAGCGAGTCACGCGACACCCTTAGCATGTGAAACAGAACTCTCCAACAGACTTCTAGTGAGGATCGAGATCCAATCAGCATCTTAGTATAACCTCGAGGGACTCAACCAATTACACTAAGCTTAAAAGATAGGCAACTCTTGTCGATCACAACTCTTTGTGATTCCTGTCTTGTTCGACCTCCGAATCACCATGGCCTCGAAGGATTCGACCAATCAGAATGTTCGGTTAAGTCATCACCATCATTACAAGATGAGTCTGATTTGATGGTATACCCTCGAGAGACTCAACCAAGCATACTATGTCCTCAAGTCACCGGTAACATTTTTATATCACAAATAAGATAGCGAATCGCGATATAGGTGAGTCTCGAGAGACTTGACCAACTCAACCTACACCGGAAATCAGTTCCTACTTATAACGATGGAGGGCCACATGGGTCAATTTAATTACATCACGTTTACTAACTTAATATTATTGATAGAGGGGATTTTTTATTCGATCTCCCGCTATAATATGTAATGCACATACATATTTATTATATATCTATATCGCATGCAAATATATATATCTAGTAGGTGGATAAGCAATCATACATCATTGGGCAATTACACTAGATGATCATGGACCATATCCTAATATGATTAAGCCCGAGCCAGTAGGCCCAATCACTTACATCAAGATTTATTTGTGCAATGGTGTTTCTCCATGCCCTGTGATTGTCTATCTCGCCTTCGTCGATTCCGTCGGTATCTCAACGCATCGCTATGCGTCGCGATCATTCATCTCGACCTCGTGGGTCCCGCTATCGCTTCCACACTCTTGCTACGTCTCCTTGTATAATTATAACATAATTACAAGTACACATGCTCAATAATAAATGAGAAAAATATAGGCTCACATGCTCCAATAATAATAATCATATGTTCACACACATCACACGGTCCATAATCATCCGTCCACAGCATACATCACATATACACATCATCATCACGTAGGACTCCTAGATAAATAATAATAGTTAATTAAATCTTTTAATTAACTAATATTTTTTTAAAATCAGGGACATAAAGAGAATTTTATGAATTATGAAAGGTATTTTGGTCATTCGGCCAGAAAGGACACAAATTGAAATTTCTAAAATTCTAAGGGGTAGAAGTATCTTTCAATCGAAAACCTTAGCTCCCTTCCCTGCTTGTGCTGCAGTGCGACCACCACCACCCTACCAGTGGCGACCTCTACGTGGGGGGCACCACCCATGTCCATGGGCGAGCACAGCGCTCGCAGGCGCTACCCCTACCACGGGCGACCCGTAAGCGGCACCACTCCCTTGCGGGCGACCACCGCTTGTGTATGCGTCGCACTTGCGGGCATGCGCGCTAGCAGTAGCTCACCTACAGGAGCCCCTACGGGCGCTTCTGCCCACAGGCACTACCCGCCCTTGCGGGTAGGCCGCTTGCAAGCGGGTGCCTCCTGCCCTTTGCAAGCAGGCATCGCCCACCACCTTGCAGGCAGGTGGCCTACGCAACCATCCTATGGGTGTTGCCCTTGCTAGCGCAGTGCCCATAGGTGGCGCCGCCTGCTCTTGCGGGCAGGCCGCCTACACAGATGGCAGTCAAGGTTGCCATCTGTGAGAGCAGTAAGGGCAGCAATAGTTGCTGCCCATTTCTATTTTGCTTCGACATCAAAAGTCTCTCTAAATCATAACACATGCAATTGTTGCCCTTTTCCATTTTACATCAATAATTTCGATGTCAAAAGTCTCTCTAAATCATAACACATGTAGTTAAAATCTAATCTTTATATGAACAACCTGGCTCTGATACCACTGTTGGGAAATCCAAGGACGATATCACATGCACAGCGAAAGTATAAAAAAATAAAACATCCTAGATTTTCATGAAAAGGTTCCATCATTGTCTGAAAATTAGTGTGAAAAAATAAATTCATAAATCTAAAAACTACGTATGTAAAGAGATAATGCCTAGGGAGATCGTATATCCCTGAATTCCTGTAAATCCATAGGGTGGATGAAGGAGGTCAAGCATCCTCCTCTCCAGTGGTGATCCACATGGCAAGGCTACAAAGATGTTACTCTATGGAGAGAGGAGAACAGGAGGTAGCCACCAAAAAATCCTAGCTTATGGACCTTTGATTCCCTCCTATTTATAGAGGCCCCCCTTTAAACCCTAATGGATCATGCCCTAATGGGTATTGGATCTCTATCTAATTACCCAAATCTTTTAAATTAATGGGTCTCTATTCAATAATCTAGCTCTTATGGGATCTCATCCATGGGATCCAATAATACATGGGCTTATTGGATATCTAATAAGGTAGGGACTCTGGCAGATATCTCATATCCGGACCTCTATTCTTCGCAATACCTATCATATGTGTATGACCTTCTAGGCTCAATATCAAGCTGGCTGTGAGTCATACCTACCAGAACTCCTTCTAACTAGGTAAATTATTATCTCTATAATAATTCACTCGACTCATCACCTGCGAACGTACTAGGCCACTACGCCGCAATCCCCAGACGATACAGGGGAATCCAATCCTTTGGACCTATCTATCCTCAGTTATTATATACCTATAGTCTTTCATCCATCTAATATCCTAGAGACCATATATCAGGCATGGTGCTATCGAGCCCATACGGTTTTCAATCGAGTCTCACTATAATCGGATTCTCTTAGAGAACTCTTTCTCTCTCAATCCGAATGACCCTGGCTAGGGATTCGATTGAGCAGGAACATATGCGATATTTCTTTTATAATACCGAGAGTGGATGATCCTTTATTGACACTCAATTGCCTTCGTAAGGTTGGTTACCATTTTCGAGAACTGACTATACTAGATTAATAACTTTTCAAACCTGCAAGTCTGGCGTCAAAGAATGGAGTACTCATACAAGGCATCTTTGGTGTCTCAAGTCTAAGGACCAGATACACTACTAGGGCTACAAAATTACTGTCTGATATCAGGTATCAATAACCATCTAGTATTCTATAAGTGAATCAATCAGTTAACTTCTTCTCCAATGAGCACTTGTACTTATCCTTAGTATCTCCACATGAGTAGCTATGAGACTAGCCACCTCCATCATATGGATGGATATACAACATATTAATCTATCAGATTATCTTGATGTCCCTCTTGAATAATCTATGACCATAATTATTAAAGTTTGTGTTTAAAGGTGAATCGATCTCATTATCGTGATCTCATTACGATCTGATTCCTATTGCACAGATCCAAGGAAATTATAATATACATCTAGATAATATGAGAAAATATCAATAATCATAAGCAAAAAAATTGATGCAATACATTACAGGTGTCATCACTCACGTGATTGGCTTATAAGGCATCTATAACTACAGCCCACTTATGGCTATTTGGGGCAATAGTCCGGCTTACCCCATTTTACTCGATTCATTACGATGTTTTGCCATGGTGAGATTGTGAATTTTCTTCGTTGCTTACTCGAATTGTTTACTGTTGGGAAATCTGCGGCGGCATCATATGCGTAACAGAAGAATAGGAACAAAAATCATATATTCTCTATAAAAAAAAGGTTCTTATCATCGTGCAAAAAACCTGCGAAATCGAAAAACTATATGTAAGAAAATTATCTAGAGAGATTGTATACTTCTGAATTTGTACAGATATGTAGGACTAGATGAAGGAATTCAAATGTCCTCCTCTTTAGCGATAATCCACACGGTATGGGCTGTGACGATGCTCTTCAAATCACTGCTCAAATCTCCTCGTTATGTACACTATGCGATCAAGAAGGGGTCGACCCTTCTTGTGGTTCACACGCCCCAAACTAGGGCTACTATTTGAGCAGGAGAGGGGAAGGAGAATAGGAGGTGGCTACCAAAATACCCTAACATAAGGGCCTTTTGTTTCCTCCTATTTATAGAGGTCCCCTTTCAACTTAACCATAATGGATCTTGCCCTGTTGGGTATTGGATCTCTATCCAATTACCAAAGCCTCTTGGATTAGTGGATCTCTACCCAATAATCTCTTATTAGCTCTTATTAGATCTCATCATAGAATCCAATAATTTAGGGGCTTAATGAATATCCAATAAGATAGGGGCTCGATCTGGCGGATATGTCATATCTGAACCTTTACTCATCGCGACACCTACCATATGTGTATGATCCTCTAGGCCTAATATCAAACTAGCCGTGATTTATATTTATTAAAACTCCTCATGACTCAGTAAATTATTATATCCATAAGAATTTACTCGACTCATCGACTACGGATGTACTAGACCACTACGCCATAGTCCCAGACGATACAGGAGAATCTAATCCCTTATACCTATCTATCCTCAGTTACTATATATCTATACTCTTTCATCTATCTAATATCCCATAGACCCTATACTGGACATGGTGCTATCAGGCCCATACGGTCTCTCCTTAGGTCTCACTTTAATCGAATTATCCCGGAGAACTCTTTTTCTCTTAAACTGAACAATCTTAGCCAAGCATTTGTTTGAGCAAGAATACATGGGATATTCCTCTCATGATACCGAGAGCGGATGATCCTCTATTAACACTCAATAGGACTTGTAAGGCTGGCTACCACTCCCAATGACTCGCTATACTAGATCTGGAGCTTCTAAACCTATAAGTCTAGTATCAAAGAGTGGAGTACTCATACAGGACATCCTCGATGTCTCAAGTCTAAAGACCAGATACACTACTAGGACTATGGAATCGATGTCTGACAATAAGGTATTATCAACCATCCAGCATTCTGTGGGCGGATCAATTAGTGAAGTCATTCTCCAATGAGCACTTGTATTGTAACCTTAGTGTCCCCATACAAGCAACTATTAGACCAGCCGCCTTCATCATATGGACGGTTATATAGTATACTAGTCTGTTCGGTTATCTCGATTTCCTTCTCAAGTAACCTATGATCGAGATTATTTAGGATCCGTGTTTAAAGGTGAATCAGTCTCATTATCGTGATCTCATCATGATCTGACTCCCATTGCACAAATCCATGAACATCGTAATATATGTAATATGCAAAATAAAGTAATAAAATTTTAAATAATAATAAGCAAAAAAGAGTACATGTCAAGTCACATGTGTCATCACTTACATGATTGGCTTGCAAGGCACATATGACTAGCAATCTCCCACTTTACCTAAAGCCAATCACCTACGTGTCTAATCTCCATCAGACCCCTATGACGCTCAAAGACAATATGAGATAATAGTTTTGTCAATGGATCTGCAATGTTATCTTCGGATGGAACTGTTTCCACTACTACATCTCTTTGGGCGATAATCTCTCTTATCAGTTGGAACCTCCTCGGAACATGCTTTGACTTCTAATGAGACATGGGTTCCTTTGCTTGATCAATCACCCCATTATTGTCATAATATAAGGGAATCGGCTCTTCGTTGCTCGGCACGATTCCTAGATCTATGATGAACTTCTTCATCCATACTCCCTCCTTTGCTGCCTTTGTCGCAACAATGTAATCCGCCTCTATGATGGAGTCAGCAGTAGTGTCTTACTTGAAACTCTTCTAACATATTGCTCCTCCATTCAGGGTGAACACATACCTTAAATTAGACTTGTTATCATCGACATCGGACTGGAAGCTCGAGTCCATGTAGCCCTCAACCTTGATGTTACTACCTCCATATATCAGTAAAAGATCCTTAGTCATTCTCAAGTACTTAAGGATATACTTTACTACTTTCCAATGCTCCAAGCTTGGATATGCTTGATACTTACTCATGACACTCAGAGCATGTGATATATCAGGCATGGTATATAGCATGCATGATAGACCCTATCGCTGAGGCATAGGGTATCCTATCCATGTTTGTCCTTTCTTTAAGAGTCTTTGGGGATATACTCCTAGAAAGTGATATTCTATGTCTCATTGGTATGAGACCTCTCTTAGAATTTTTCATGTCAAACCTTTTGACAATGGTGTCTATGTACCTGGACTGGGACAAGTCAAGCATCCTCTTGGATCTATCTTTATAGATCCGAATCCCCAATATGTAGGATACTTCTCCTGAGTCCTTCATGGAGAAGTATCTAGATAGCCAAGCCTTTACTATGGAGATCATTCCTACATCATTCTCAATGATTAGGATGCCCTCCACATATAACACAAAAAAGGTGATATCGCTCCCACTTACCTTCTTGTACACACAAGCCTCATCTTCGTTCTTAATGAAGTCATAAGATCTGACCATCACATCAAATCTTATATTCCAACTTCGGAAAGCTTGCTTCAGTCCATAAATGGACCTAAGCAATATGCACACCTTATCTGGACTGTCCTTGGACACGAATCCCTCAGGCTGAATCATATACACCTCCTCGAGGTTGCCATTAAGGAATACGATTTTCACGTCTATCTGTCAGATCTCATAATCATAGTGTGCTGCAATAACCAATAAAATTTAAATGGATTTTAGCTTGGTTACGGGTGAGAAAGTTTCGTCATAGCTAACACCTTACCTTTAATGATACCCTTTAGCTATTAGCCTTGCCTTATAGGTCTCTACCTTTCCATCTACTCCAATCTTCTTCTTGAAGATCCACTTACAACCAATGGGTATCATACCCTCGGGTGCATCAACTAAGTTCCAAACCTTATCGGAGTACATTGAATCCATCTCTGAATTTATGGCTTCTTGCCACTTCCTGGAGTCTATACTCATAATAGCCTCCTTGTAGGTAAGGATCAATATCTTAAACATCCTCTTTTCTGATATGTCCCACATATCTCTCAGGTGGATGGGATACTCTACAAGACCTACGTTAAGTCGAAACTTGTGTGCTAGGTACCTAAACAGACTCTGCTATGGAATGGTGCTTGAGCTAGGTTCTCCAACCTTACTCAACTCTATCATGCTCCTACTGTCTCGACCAAGAATGTGTTCCTTCTCAAGGAACACTGTTCTCTTAGCTATAAAAATCTTTTGGTCCTTAGGGTGATAGAAATAATACCCACATGTTTCTTTAGAGTATCCCACGAACTTGCACCATTCCGTCCTGGATTCCAACTTATTGGGGTTGTGTCTCTTGACGTGGGCAGAATAGTTCTAAATCCTAACAACCTTAATATAAGGGTTTTTTTCCTTTCCATATCTCATTTAGAGTAGACACCACTAACTTAGTTGGAATTCTGTTTAGAAAGTAAGCTGCGGTCTCTAGGGCATATCCCCATAATGAGACGGGTAGGTCGGCAAAACTTATCATAGATCGCACCATATCTAACAATGTGCGATTCCTCCTTTTTTATACATCATTAAGTTTTGGTGTATAAAAAGGTGTTCATTGGGATAGAATCTCATGGTTTTTTAGGAACTGGATGAACTCTGTACTCAAGTACTCACCTCCTCAATTTAATCAAAGGATTTTGATACTCTTTCTAGTTTGTTTCTCTACTTCATTCTTATATTCCCTGAATTTCTTGAAGGCCTCGGACTTGTACTTCATCAAGTATACATATCCGTATCTTGAGAAATCATTAGTGAAAGTAATGAAGTAGGAGTAACCACCTATGGAATGAGCTGACATGGGACCATATACATCACTATGTATGAGTTCCAACAACTTAGTGGCTCTCTCTCCAGTTCCACTAAATGAAAAGTTGGTCATCTCTTCATGAAGGCAAGGTTTACAAGTCGCATATGACTCATAGTCAAATGGATCTAGATATTCATCCTTTAATAACTTTTGAATCATTCCCTCATGGACGTGACCTAGCCTATAATGCCATAAATATGCACTGTTCACCTCTTCTCATTTTCTCTTAAACTCACTTACATTCACAATGTGTGGAGCTGTGCCTAGCATATATAAACCATTATGCAACGTTCCTCTGGTGATGATCTCATCATCTAATGATATTGAATAACCATTGTTCTCAAAAACTAATTTATATCTACTAACTGTCAAATATGAAATGAAAATAATATTTTTGATAATAGAAGGAACATAATAGTATGCATCTAATATAATAATAGCTCCATCAGGCAGATGTAGGTTGACCTCGCTAACAACCACTACAGTAACTTTTGCTCCATTACCTATCTTGAGATCTATCTCACCTCTCTTCAATCTCCTACGTCCTACCAGAACCTATATCAAATTGTAGATATGATAAGCACTCCCGGTATCTAATACCCATATGTTATCATAAGATTCTGACAAATAGAGACTGATCATGAATGTTCCTGAAGCTTCTCCAAGCTTCTGTTTCACCCTCTCTACAAAGTATTCTTTGCAGTTCCTCTTCCAGCACCCATCTTTGCCGTAGTGGAAGCATTGGCTTTTATCCTTTGTTGGGTCTTTCTTGGCAACCTTTGCCTTACCCGGTTTGCCCTTGCCCTTGCCCTTCTTAAGGGATTTCTCAACCTTCCTTTTCTTTCTGGTCTCACCAACATAGAGAATTGACTTTTCTTTCTTGATGGTGCTCTCTACTTCTCTCAACATATTGAGAAGCTTTGGGAGGGTCACCTCAAGTTTGTTCATATTGAAATTCATTATGAACTGAGAAAAGAAATCTGGTAGGGACTAAAGCACAAGATCCATACATAGGTTATCCATTAGGACCATTCCTAGACTTGTGAGTTTCTCTATCCACTCAATCATCTTAAGGACATGGTTCTGAATCGGTATCCCCTCAGTCATCCTACGCGAAAGAGACTCTTCGATATCTCATATCGCTGAGTTCTTTCCTATTTTTCAAACAGTTTGTGGAGATGGAGTATGGAATTGGCATCCATATTTTTATGTTGTCTCTATAACTCAAGAGTCATAGAGGCTAACATATAACACTAAGCAATAGTGGAATCATCTATGTACTTCACATAATGAGTGATCTCATCCTCGCATACCCCTTCATCGGGTGTAGGGATCACTATATCAAGGATGTACGTGATTTTTTCTGCCATGGGAATGATTCTTAGATTGCGAAGCCAATCCATATAATTTAGACCAGTGAGGCGGTTGGCATCAACTATGCCACGTAAAGGATTTGAAAGCGATATTTTTCTAAAATTAAAGATATAGCAAAAATAAATAACATACAGATTTTGTAAAATTTAAATAATTAAGATAAGAACTTCTATCTGAATCTACTCTCATTAATTTTTCACGAAACACACAACTCCCTCCGGTATATGAATCAGACCCCCCGACGGATCTCTAGTAGGGTTTAGGATCCAATCAGTGTCTTAATGTAATCTCAAGGGACTCAACCAATCACGTTAAGCCCATAAAATTATGCAACTCTTGCCAATCACAACTCATTGTGATTTTTGTTCTATTCAGCCTCTGAACCACCATGGCCTCGAGGGGCTCGACCAACCATGATGTTTAGTTAAGTCATCACCATCATTACAAGATAAGTATGATCTAATGATATACCCTTGAGAGACTCGACCAATCATACCATGTCCTCAGGTTATCGGCAACATCTCTATATCGTAAATAAGATAGCGAATCACGATATAGGTGACTCTCGAGAGACTCAACCAACTCAACCTAAACTAGGGATCAGTTCCTACCTATAACGATGGAAGGCCACATGGGTCAATCTAATTGTCTCACGTTTACCGACTTAATATTATTAATAAAGGAGATTTTTTATTCTGTCTCTTAATATAATGTGTCACACACATACATAATTAACATATATCTACATCACATGCAAATATATATGTATCTAGTAGGTGTATATATAATCACACATCATATGTGTAATCACACCAGATGATCATGGACTACATCCTAATGTGATCAAGCCCGAGCCAGTGGGCTCAATCACTCACATCAAGATCTATGTGTGTACCGGTGCATCTCCATGCCCTATGATCATCCATCTCGTCCTCATCGGTTCCATCGACATTTCAATGCATCTCCATGCGTCGCGATCATCTGTTTCATCCTCATAGGTCCTACTATCGCTTCCATGCTCCTGCCGCCCTCCTCGTATAATTATAACTTAATTATAGGCATGCAAGCCCGATAATAAATGAGAAAAAAATGAAGGTTCATAGGCCCCAATAATAATAATAATAATAATAATAATCACATATACACATATCACATGGTTTATGATCATTCGTCCACATCATAAATCACATGTACACATCAGCATCATGTAGGGCAACTAGATCATAATAATTATAATTAATTAAACTATTTAATAAATTACTTTGCTGCCCTCTATGATTACCCTACCATAGGGTACCCTTATATAGTAAGAAGTCCCTTATGTGGCTAGGAAATCTCAACCACTAAGGACTCCCTTATGGCCAAGAATTCTAGGCCACAGGGCTGCCTTGCATGGCTGCGAAACCCTAGCTATCAAGGAGTCCCTTGTAGCTAGGAAACCTTGGCTGCATGGCAGCCTTGGGTGGCCAGGAATTCTGGCCTCTAGGGCAATCTTTACAGTCAAGAAACCCTAATTGCCAGGGTGACCCTACAGTTAGGTTTCCTGGCTGTAGGGGCTGCCATGCAATAGGTTAAGAGTAGCCTTACTGCTCTCATTCTTGCTGCTATTGGCCAAGTCGAGAGCAGCAAAAAGGCTCTCAGCCAAGGCTGCAAGTAGCCTTTGGCCAATCTAAAGGGGCAGCAACCGTTGTTGTCCTTTCTTCCTCTTTTATGCCAACATATTTGGCATCAAAAGCCCTTTGTAAAATGCCTTATAACAAAGAAATAAATTATAGCATAGATTTGATATCTATGATAAAAAATTACTATAATCACGTAAAATGATTCTTATACAATTGAATACAATACACGTAATTTAAAAGCTAATCTTTTGCATGAGCAAGCTGGCTCTGATACCACTATTGGGAAATCAACGACGACATCATATACGCAGTGGAAAAACATAAGTAAAAATCATAGAATTCTCATAGAAAAAAGAAGTTCTTATCATCGTGCAAAAGTAGATGCTCAAAAACTCGTGAAACCAAAAAACTATACGTAAGAAAATTACTTAGGGAGATCGTATATTCTTAAATTCCTACACATCTATAGGACTGGATGAAGGAGTTCACATGTCCTCCTCTCTAGTAATAATCCACACAATAGGGGCTGCGATAATACTCCTCAAATCGCTGCCCAAATCTCCTCGTTAAGTGCACTACGTGATCGAGAAGGGGCCGACCCTTCTTACTATCCACACGCCCCAAACTAGGGCTACTAGATGAGGAGGAGAGGGGGAGAAGAATAGGAGATGACTATCAAAAAATCCTAACCTATGAGCCTTTGGTTCCCTCCTATTTATAGAGATCCTCTATCAACTTAACCACAATGGATCTTGCCTTGTCAAGTATTCGATCTCCATTCAATTACCCAAGCCTATTGGATTAGTGGGTCTCTACCCAATAATCTCTTATTAGCTTTTATTGGATCTTATCTTAGGATCTAATCATTTAGGGGCTTAATTGATATCCAATAAGATAGGGGCTTCGGCGGATATCTCATATCTTAACCACTACTCGTCACGATACCTACTATATGTGTGTGATCCTCTAGGCCCAATATCGAGCTAGCCATGAGTTATACTTGTCAAAACTTCTTCTGACTTAGTGAATTATTATCTCCATAATAATTCACTCAACTCATCGACGGCAAACGTACTAAGCCACTACACTGTAGTCCCTAGACGATACAGAAAAATTTAATCCTTTAGACCTATCTATCCTTAGTTACCATGTACTTATAGCCTCTCATCCATCTAATATCTTACAGACTCTATACCGTGCATGGTGCTGTTAGGCTCATATGGTCTCTCCTCGAGTCTCACTCTAATTGGATTCTCCCAGAAAACTCTTTCTCTCTCAATCCGAACAACCTTGGCCAAGGATTTATTTGAGCAAGAATATATAAGATATTTCTTTCATGATATCGAGAGCAGATGATCCTCTATTGACACTCAATAGCCCTCGTAAGATTAGCTACCACTCCCAATGACCGATTGTATTAGATCTAGAGCTTCCAAACCTATAAGCCCGGTATCAAAGAGTGGAGTACTCATATAGGATATCCTTGGTGACTCAAGTCTAAGGACCAGATACATTACTAGGACTACGGAATCGCTGTATGACAATAAGGTATCATCAACCATCTAGCATTCCGTGGGTAGATCAATCAGTGAGCTCATTCTCCAATGAACACTTATACTGTATCCTTAGTATCGCCATATATGTAACTATAAGACCAACCGCCTCTATCATATGGATAGGTATACAGTACATTAGTCTGTCCGGTTATTTCGATTTTCTTCTCGAGTGACTTATGACCGGGATTATTTAGGATCCGTGTTTAAAGGTGAATCGGTCTTATTATCGTGATCTCATCATGATCTGACTCTTATTGCATAGATCCTTGGACTTCATAATATATGCAACACGTAAGATAAAGTGATAAAATATCAAATAATAATAAGCAAAAAGAGTACATGTCAAGTCATACATGTCATCATTCACGTGATTGGCTTGCAGGGTACATATAACTAGCACTTGCCCACTCTGATACCATAATGTTACACACTTAACTAGAATTACCTAAGTAGTGAGGCACTCTTATAGTAAGTTATGGACTTTGCTGGAGTTGCCTAAGTCGCAAAGCACCCTTACTCTCACTTCGATCAAACTTAGCTGGGATTGCCTAAGTCTTAAGGTACCCTTGCAACATACACATATGCTAAGGGTCAGTCAAGTTACAACCTCGTATAGGTCTCATAGGATCTGTAAAATAAAAAGTTAATTAGTTTTAAAACGAGCGACAAACAAATCCCAACGTCTCACAAAGAGAGAAGCTTTACAAGCAATTCAGCGAGCACTTGGAGTGCAGGAAAGAATAAAGAGAGAGAGGAGAAAAATATGAACTTTTGAAGGGTAAACAAGTAGCTACAAGTCCGCAAATAACTACTCCCCGAGTGTCGAGTGCGAAGGCAAGTTTTCGTTAAGTTGACGTGCAAACTTGTGAAGATGTTCAATGTCCGACACTGTCCCGAAGACCCATCCCCCATGGTGCCACTTAGGTGGTTCCAAAGGGTTGAGATATCTGACATTTTGGGGACTACTGTGGACTACAGAAAATAGGTTACGACACATAAAAATGAAGTCATTTTGGGATAGTTTTGCTCGGTGCGATGAGCGATCATACTACAACGCTACGAACTGCCATTTCTAACATTTTTATAAGTAAAACATACTAAAACTATAGCAAAACATATTACCAAAGATATGTTCGAGTATGTAAAATTAACGAACGATTCGTCGAAAAAAGTTTTTACGGGTGTGTGATGACCATTCGTGATAGTACCTTTGTTGAATTGCTACATGATTGACCATTATATTTGGTGAAGTATTTGTAGTATCATCGAAGCCACAACATCATTTTTGACAGTCATTAAAGTGTTGACTACATCGACCCATCATTAGCATCATCGAATCATTCACTATAATAACAAAAAAATTTATGGTACGAGGTGAATATATATTTCTAGTTTAGTATTATTAGGTCAGAAGGAAGAAAAAAAAACAATGATAGAATCAAGTTATACTGACAAGATCATACTGTAAAGGAACATGACATCTTCGAACTTTTTGTATAGTGTAGTTTTTGTTAGTTTTTTATTATTTACATTAACTATAGAAGGTAATTTTTTATGCATAGTATACATATACAAGCATACCTATATAATTTTTTGGCAAATGTGTCATGACATTATGAAACATTGTTATTTTTTTGCTAATTTTGAATCTAAAGTTATCATTTTACAATTAATGTTACAAACTTTGTTATATTTACATTTTAGTTGAATTGATGTTACCATTTTGCTAATTTCTGAAGTGGATTTTAATTTAGTTATGATATTTTCTAATTGAGTTACACTTGAGTTATGAATTGGATACAATTTCGATTTAACATTTCGATCACTAAGTGTCAAATTCCATTAAATTTATGAAAATTATCTAAAATTATAAAAAATAATTTTAATTATCTTTACAATCATATCATAGCAGTTATGGATAAGTTTCGATCGATTTGATTAAATTTAACTCTAGTTATATTCGTATTACACTTAAGTTACACTTCATCGTAGTGTAACATTACCTAGTTGCGATGATACCACTAAGCAAGCAATGGTACTATTTATATCTAGTGGTCTACGGCATTGCCCTAGACCAAGTGATAGTATCACCTAAAACTACAATACTTTTTTTGAACATTTTAATTCCTAAAATTATCTAAAAATTAAAAAATAAAAAAGTGATATAATAATATTAAATCATATTATGATAGTTATCTAGAAGTTTGGATAGGTTTGGTAAATACTTCTTGAGTTATACTCGATCATAGATTCAAAATGCAGATCTCCTATTTAGATAATTAATCACCTTAAAATTAAAAAAAATTAGAACAAATGATACAAAACATACTAGAATTATATTAGGATATTTAGTAAAAATCTTTTGAGTTACATTCAAGTTGTACTCGATCATACATTTAAAATATAAATCACTTATTTGGACAATTAATCATCCTAAAATAAAAAAATAGAAAAAGCAATACTAAATATACTAGAATCATATTATGATAATTATAGAATAGTTTGGTTAGGTTTTGTAAAAATTTCTTGAGTCACACGTGTTATACTCAAGTTATACTCAAGTTACAAATTCAAAACATCAATCCCTTATTTGGATAATTAATCATCTTAAAATTAAAAAAATATGAAAAATGATACTAAAATATTAGGATAGTTATAGAGAAGTTTCAATATACTTAATAAAAGTTTCATGAGTTACACTTAAACTATATCACAGATTCAATCAAAAACATCTTATTTCGTCAATTAGCCACTATAAATTCAAAAACAATTAGGATAAGTGATACTAAAGTTAGCTTATTAGAGTCATATTAGGATTGTTATAGAGAAATTTGGATAGGTTTGAGAAAAATTAGTTGGGTTACACTAACGTTATACTCCGGTTACACTTATTAGAAATTCAACCCAAAGCACCATATTTCAAAAATAAAATATCCTAAATTCACACACAAAAGAGAATTATCACAACCATATATATGGAATCATAATAGAAACACTTATTTAATAATCAAAAACCAAAAACATGAAAACAACTCACAACAACACTAATCAATTTGTATTGTTAAATAATTTATATAACAATATAGTCCATCATCATATGTTCTATTACTTAATTCTATTATTTTAAAATTCTTTAAATAACTTTCTCTTCCTAATAAAATATGGGTTATATTTTAATGCTCGATATATTTTCAGCTTATGCTACCTATGGACTATCAACAGAGTAGTCCTTGATCAATTCTTTGGTGTCACAGAGTGCAACGGAAGAATGCTCTACCAAGGGTCATAAGATGACAAAGTCAATAATCTTTAAGTATCTTTTATAATAATTTTATTTTATTTTCTTTCTTTTTACACTCGGTACTTTCTTTATCTTCACCAATATATGTCATACAAATAGTTTAACATATTAAATAATATATTTTAAATATATAAATAAAAAATCTAAATTATTATACATTAGTAATCTTAAGCAATAGTAGATGAGACTCAATAGTTATCAAGGTGAGTACTTAATCTATCTGCATAATATGTGTATATAATAGTTATAAAGAATAGGTCTGTATCTCCAAATGAAATCCTAAGTTAATTATCTTGTTCTTAGTTATCGACTATAATCTTAAGTCAATAATATTCTAATTACTAACGGACCTTATCTCTAAAGTTATGGATGATCAAGATAATGGGATGACATATATATATATATATATCAACATAGTCGTATAACCATACCTATCAAAAAAATTAGCAAAATTAAGAATTAAAATTAATTTATATTGAGCTTTTCATATGTATGTAGATAAATGAGATTCGACTTATAATCAAAAGGGATGCACAACCTCTCGTATATTTAATCATCTTGATGCCATCCTCAAGTTTTAACTTCTTTATACAAGTATCCATAGTAGGAATCTTAATGACAATGTAAGAATATAAAGTCATCGCCCAGTCATAGTTTGTAAATGAATTCAAATCATCAGCATAAGATAGTAACATGAGAGATGAAGTATAGTTTATTTGATTAAAAAAAATACATACAAAAATATGTAAAATATATAATCAACAAAAGTCAAATGTCAATATCATTATCACTAGACACCAACATACAATATTATAGTCTACTAGGAAGCTGATCTCTAAAGTATTTCTCAAACATATTATCCAAACTCATTGCTTCAATATCTACAACTTGCCTACAGTTGGGAACCCCCAAAATCATAATAACATTACTTGGTCTAAACTCAACTGGGACACTACCAAAAGTAAAAGTGGATCTCTCTGTCTAATATTATAAAATACTATATAGAGTATATCAACACATAGAATTGTTAAGAATATTTACTATATAACAAAAATGTGTCATAAGAACATGAATGGCATAGCTTAGGAGAAATATATATCATATGACATTGAGTCCTACCACTAGATTCATAGATAAAACATCTAAAATAGTGGATGTAATAATGATCATTAACTAAATATTATAGAGGAGGTGATGTAGTTGTTGAGGAAAAATGAGGTGGCGATTAAAGGGGTGACATAAGAGGGTGCAATGTAGGAGGAGGTGAGACTGGTGGGGGCGATAAAGGAAGGATTGAAGATGGAGGAATGTATGTTTGACTTTACACTTGAAAAAAATATATTAGTTATATATAACTTAATAACGATTAATATAATTCATTAAGTTATGATATATGTTATCTATAGTGGCCACTTGATCTGCTTTCTTGCCCCCAAGTCTAAGGAATCTACATAATAACATCATTCTGTTTATATATAAAATTAAATATTATAAATAAGGGATATTATATCTATATCTAAAGTTTAAGAAACTATAGGAAAAAAGTTTGAGAAAGTGACTATTCTAAATATTTAGTTTATATAAATTATTTTTGCTAGGCAAAATATATAGTAGTTGTTTGTCCAATTTCATCAATTAAGATAAGAATTGTAAATCCTCTAAGAAAAGTCTACAATCACTAAAACAAGATTTGAATAATATTACTTCTAAGAGAAAACTATAATTATAAATAATTTCACACTTGATTATAACTAAAAATAAGAATTAATTGGCTCAAAGCTCACCATGAACATAAAAAACTATCAATAATAATCCTAGAAGGTTTGCAAGTATAGTAATGCTTCTCCTGAATACTTCCACTAAGTTTACTGATCCAAACCCAAGATCTTGACATCTCAACAACAAAAAAATTTATCAATAAAGGTCCTCTTTAGTTTTAGATATCAATCTTTTCTTATTTCACCAAAAACTGACAAAGCCCTTACACAGTGTCAAAAATATAAATATTAGTAATTAGTGTACACTCAACCATTTTCATCGTATAAATATATAAAACCTCTACGAAGTATCACAATATCAATAAGATTAGCACATATACTCGGAGACAAATTAGTTTTTTAAAAAAATATTATTTTTTTAGGTAAAAAAAAGAAGCTTGTCAATAGAGAGGGGAAGATGTCATACAAAGACACTGTAATTGCCATCCGAAGAAGCAATGAGATCATTACCGATGTGAATACTAGAGAGGAGCATAGGAATTTACCATAGAATAGGGGCAGAAGAATTTATCGTTACTGGAGAGGGAAGATTACCACCGCTGTTCACAAATACCAAAGAGGAGCAGAGAAGTTCGCCACCACCAAAGAGGAGAGATGTCGTCACCGTTCATAAATACTAGAGAGAAGCAGAGGATTTCATCATTGTCATTCTTTATCAAAGACTATAGAGGAATTAGAAAGGGGAGGATGCCACCACCATATAGGAGCAAAGGAGGGAGAGGATCACTAATCGTTGCCGATTACATTGGTATGATGCAATTATCGTATAAAACCATTTGTCATTTGATTCAAATTTAACTCGATGTACTTTGCAAGATCTAACCTGAATCCATTGTACCTAGACTGCAATCATGTTCGAACTGAACCAACCTTTGCATCGGTCAGATATAAATTAGGCTTCTTAATTGAATAAAAAGGATCAAACCAATTTTAAGAGCATTTTTTATATTTTAAATAAAAGGGTGCCCGGCTATAAACCAAATATGAAGGCGCTGTTAAAACTTTATTATTGAAGATTTTTCTGAGTAAATTACCCTCGAAAGAATCTAATTTGAATTTTATATTTAATATGTTGTATTGAGAGATGTCCAGGTGGTCACCGTCCGCAAAGTTTCACAGCAAAAAAGAAAACAAAAAATGGCCGATTCGGAGGGAATCACCAAGCACCACGCCCTCTTCGTGACCGTGCCCTTCCAAGGCCACTTCACGCCGGCCGCCAACTTCGCTGTCAAGCTCACCACCAGGGGCTTCATCGTCACCTTCGTCACCACCGAGGCGTTCCACAACCAGCGCGCCGCATCCGGTGCCGTGTCCGTTGACGGCCACGAGGTCTTCGCCGACGCCCGCTCGATGGGCATGGACATCCGCTCCGAGCTTGTGACCGACGGCCTGCCCGTGTCCTTCGATAGGGCCTTGCATCGGGATCAATTTTTCGATGCCTTCTACCACCTGCTCCCCTCCCATGTTGAAGAGCTGATGCGGAAGCTCCAGTTCGCGGAGCCCCCTATCGACGTCCTCATCTCCGACACCTTCAACGTGTGGCCTTCGACCTTGGCCAAGAATTTTGGGCTGCCTTATGTCTCCTTCTGGACCGAGCCGGCGCTCGTCTTCGCCATGTACTACTACATGCACCTCCTCGTCGAAAATGGCCACCTTGGCTCTCCTACCGGTTGGTATACATCCTTTGCTACGAACGTTCTCCTTCGTGATGGATCGATTGAGCTTCTCATGTTTGTTCACGGTCACCGAACAGAGACTCGCAAGGACACCATCATGTACATACCCGGCGTGCCGTCCATCGAGCCGACGGACCTCGTGTCGTTCTTTCACTCGCCAGAGGCGTCATGGCGGGTGCTCAGGAACGTCGGTAAGGCATTCGAGGAGGCCAAGGGGGCCGATTTCGTGCTGTGCAACACCGTGCAGGAGCTCGAAGCGGAGGTCATCGGGGCGCTGCAGCAGGAGCGGCCATTCTACGCCGTGGGGCCCATCGTTCCCGCGTCCGGCGAAGGCGGGGCAGCGACCAGCCTATGGCCGGAGCTGGATTGCTCGGAGTGGCTCCACTCCATGCCACCGCGCTCCGTGCTCTATATTTCGTTCGGAAGCATCGCCCGGGTTAGCAAGAGGGACATGGACGAGATCGCCTACGGAGTCCTCGGTAGCAAATTCAGCTTCATATGGGTGATTCGGCCAGGAAGCGGAAGCTCGGAGGACAGCCCACTTCCTGAGGGGTTCATCGAGGCATGCAAAGGGAGGGGGCTCGTGGTGCCGTGGTGCCGTCAGAAGCAAGTTCTGCTGCACCCGGCGGTGGGCGGATTCCTGACGCACTGCGGGTGGAACTCGATCCTGGAGAGCATGTGGTGCGGGGTGCCGATGCTGTGCTTCCCGGTGACCGCGGACCAGCCAACGAACCGGAAGCTGGTGGTGGAAGACCTGAGAATAGGGATCGACGTCGGAAGCATCGGTGAGGTGACGGGAGCGGACGTGTCGCGGAGAATCGACAGCCTGATGGGAGGAGAAGTAGGCGGTGCGCTGAGGAAGGAGATGGAGGGAGCTCAGAAGGCGGTCAAGAGTGCGGTGACTCCGACTGGTTCGTCAAGCAAGAACTTGGAGCAGTTCACTGCGGATCTGCTGAAACATCTGTCGGATAAGAAGCGAGAGCGGTAAAAGTGTCGGTGTGATGGACATGGAAAATGTTCCTAATTTTTTACTACATCTGAAACACTACTTTGGATGTTTGATTGTTGAGGAGGCGAGTAGTTGTCAATGGCTGTTTGATTGTTCCCGATGATACCAAATGAGCTGTTTTTTGGACGTCACTTCATTTATTTAGCTGTGTGATTAAGATTGGAAGAGGACTAATGAATAGTCTCACGTAACAATGTCTCGAAGGGATTATTGGATAAAGCAGATTGGTATTTGACCCACAATTTCATAAATTTAAAATTTTGAGTTTTGATTCAACCTAATGGTTATTCTCGATTACTTCCACTTTTTCCTGTTTAGGGTCTCTCATTTCCAAGGATTGAATGTGTCAACTGGGTTGGAGACAAACACTATCGGATCCAATTTTCCCAGTAGAGCTGTTTTTTGGATCCCATTTCCAATGATGGAATATGAGTTGTGGTTGATGGCTAAATTCCTATGTACACTTTTGGCATAAATATGTAGCCTTGGTCAATTTGACTTATCTTATTATTCAATGAAGGTTTGTGAATGGTGATTTCTCACACTTCCGTTTTCCCCTCAGATTGTGCTATATTGTATATTTTGTTACATTTTTTTTAATCAGTTTTATCATCGACAGAGACTAAGAAGAAAATATAGAGGAAGCATATGCTATATTCTTAGGATCAGTATGAAATCAAAGTTGGTCTTCTGCTTTGATCCTTTATTATACAGTAACTTTCATCACATATTCTGCTCAATGAGCATCCAAAATGTTCAACCCTAGTTAACGATAATACCAGCGCATTGGATCTATGTGTCAATTGGGCTGAGACAAACCGTACGGGTGGACTTGGGTTGTAACAAATATGGCCTTGGTCAACGATAGAGTTGGACTTGCCTCACTATTCACTTGCAACCTTGGTAAAAAGAAAAGGACACGTTCACCAAGTTCCTTGTTGGGTCCATGGGAAGTTAAACATGGATTCTTTCATGGGGAAACCATCATCACCTCCTTGTAACTATTTTGATGGATGAGGACGAAGGACCTACGGGTCTCTTTTCCCAATCAACATCAACGCGCTGGCTTCTTTTCCCGACCGAAACTGTGGGGGTAATGATCATACAATTGCAGTAAAGATGTAATCCTTTCCCAACCGACATTGTGGGGTTATGATGTAATCTTTTCCCAACCGGAATTGTGGGGTTATGATCATACAATTGCAATAAAGATGTTATCTTTTCCCAACCGACATTGTGGCGTTATGATCTTACAAATTGCAATAAAGATGTAATATCTATCTTTGTTTAGTCAACATCAACGTCTTGCACAATTCGAAGTGTATCGTATGCTTCATATGATTGTAGGAATTCTTCCACTTTGTTGTACATTCGTGTCTTCTCTTTTTTCCTCCTCTTTTTTTTTTTTTTTGGTTTTTGGTTCAAAATTAGCATGCAATACAAGAGGAAGCAGCAGACGCCAGAATCTAAGCACCGGTGTAAAGTTAACAACACAAGGAAGGCAATTAACTCTTCTTCAACAACACAGGCCAAACATCAACAACGAAAGCTAAAGAGAAGAGAAATGCAATCGAGCACGGCACGACATGTTCGTGAGAGGATTAGCTACAGTTGTATTTAGGTTTAACCAGAATAAAAAATGAAAGAAAAATACACTACTTATTAAATCAAAAACAAAATAAATCTTATCTATCCTTTTCTTTATTGATCTTTTCTTTTCATCTATAAATCTAGGACTTGTAATGTAGGGGATGAGTGAGGTATGTGATGAGCAAAAATAAAAAAACGTCATTAAATGTGATAAGGTGAAAGAGCTTAATGATACTAATCTATCTACATAATCATAACTTGATTATCTTTCAATTAGTTTAAATAATCATTTAATAAATCTAAATAAGAAAGTATAAAATAACTAGATAAAGTAAACTAAGAGAGGTTAAAATACTCACTTTGGCTAAAAGGACCAAAATTAAAATATGCCAAAAGCTAGTCTCAAAAAAGATATAATAAGGGATTGAATAAATCATATTCCCTAAATTAATACATCACTTAAACTTTGAGGGCAAAAATATTTCTCTCATAAACAATCCTTAGCATAGCTAAAAATAATATAATATTATTGGCCTTAGATAGTGAAACAGTGGTCGATGGGGGCTACATCGACAACAATCGGTAATTGACATTGTTGCACCTTTTGATAATGGTGGTACCACTATAACGTGATAGTCTTATCACTATTATTGAAGATGAAAGAGAAAAGTGATGGAAAAAGGAGATAAAGAAAGAATAAATTAAGTAAGGCCTCTCACTCTTGAAAGATTCTCTCCTCACTAGAGCCTCTAACCAAAGGTTTTTAGCAGCTATGAACTCTTAATTCTTCGTTCATTCATTTATTAACTCTAAAATATAAGAGATTTACAATACTTTTATAAGAATAGATATCCCTTAAATTAGTGTTACATATCTTTTTTTTTTTAAGTAGGTAAAGATCCACAAAATAAAAACAAGTGTTTATCTTTGGGTAAGTGTCACGTACCTCTCTTTAAAAAAGTGATGAGTGGGGATTAATAGAATAAAGATACGTATTCATCCTGACATGAATAACACACATGCTCTTATTTTATAAATCTCTTAAATATATAATAGAAACATATGTTCGTCCAAGATCCTTTAGCATTTTAAAATGTATATAATATCCCTCTTTGATTACTCATATAAGTTTAAACCCAAAGCCCAATACAAAAATGTTTCATATCTAAATTCTACTATAATCTAATAAAAAATAAAATATATATAAGATGAATTCTAAGTATTTATTTAGGTCCATATAATTCTGATATAATAATTAGAAGCTCTATGTATCCTCTTAGACCTCCATAATAATAATATGATGATGCTTTTATTATCATCAATGTCTTAATCTCCATAAGGATGATGTAAGATCACTAACAATAATGACGGCTTCACACGTGCAAGGCCAAATAAAAAAAAAGAGTCATATTATGTAGAAAATCTTTTTTTTCAATATTACCCCTAAATTTATGACTTAGGTTTAATATTAATTTCTTAATTTTATAATTTATTAAAATTCTTGTTATTTTAAATGAAAAATATTATCTAACCCTAAAATTACTTATCACTATATAAAAAAAATAAATCTAAGTTAATAATAGCATCTGTTTATTTGATTTCATTTCCAATTGCTGAATGTGCCAACTGGGTTGAGACAAACACTACCGGTGGAGTCGAGTTGGATCCAATTTGACCTTGCATTCCCATCGATTGATGTGTTGTACGTGGTGACTTCCCACACACCTTTTGCCTCTCATTTGTACTGTATTGTAGGCTTTGTTGTATTTTGACAGGAGAAAGCCTAATCAAATTTGTTATCAACGGATACTAAGAAAAATAAATGTAGAGGAAATAATTGTTATATGCTTTAGCACCACTATCAAATCAAAGTTGAGGTCTTTTGCTTTTATCCCTTTATTTTGCTATAAATGTTACGATCGTACTTCACAGATTAAAAAATATTTGAGTCCAAGTTAACAATAATATTTGTTTATCGGATCTCTGGTTGAACGTATGAAATGGGTTGAGACAAATAACGGCAGTGTTGTTGGGTTGGATCTACTTAGCCCAATAGTGAGCTAGGACTTATCGAATTAGATCTTGATTAGTCCTATGGAGAATCTAACTTGGTTGAGACAGAGTTTTGACTCTGACCTCGTTGCTAAATTCCTATATATACTTTTTTCACAAATATTTGGCCTTGGTAAAGGGTATAGTTAGACTTGCGTTGTTTTTTATTGATGATGTGTTGTACTTGATAGACTTCCCCACTTCTTTTGCGCCTCATTTGTGTTATATTGTATATTTTATTACTTTTTTAATCAGAGAAAACATACTCAATAAGCATTATCGACAGAGGCTAACAAGGAAGTGTTGAGGAAGTAAATACTGTATATGCTTAGCATCACTATCACTTCTTAATAAATTCAAAATGTCCAAGCTCAATCAAAATCAGTATAGTGCTAGCAGCATTTTACCAAACCAAATCATTAATTTAAAATGCTTAAATTAGTAGTGTATCATCGACCTATTATAATTTAATTTAATTTAATTCTTAACCTACAAACTAAATCAAATCGACCTATTATAATTTAATTTAGTTCTTAACCCACTTCAAATGTGAGATTAAATCAAATATTATACTAAGTAAATCTCTAATATATCTTTGTCAAAATCTTATAGTATTATATCAATTTTAAGTTGTAGTATTTTTTACTTCTTAAATATTGGTTTGGTAATTGTGTACCAACCTTACTAAAGATTTATGATTCGAAATATCATTCGATATATCTTTTGAAAGTCTTAGCTAATTTAACCGGTGAAGACTTTAATAATTACAAGGTCATAAACTCGAATTTTACCATTCTTATTTATCATTTGAAAAAAAAATCATCCCAAAATGGTTAGAAATATCATGACACGTTATTGTTGTTATAGTAAACTTTGATTATACTTATCAAATGTGAAGCATTTTTATGCTATATCTAGATAATTATATAAACATAGCCTATCTTTGTAGTATCCAAATCTCACGCATATTAAATTACAACTAGCATATCATAGCAGCACAAATAATATATATATATATATATATATATGTTACCTTTATTTTATGATATGATTTATGATGATTACGCTTATGAATATGATAAATGATATGCTCATATTTTCGATTCATAAAATTAAAAAATATGCTTTCCACAAATGTCATTCTTACTATTCAACGTAATATCAATATTTATATTAAGTATAGCATAAGAATCCAAAGTGTACTGATAGACTTTAATATGAGGTTAAGTTATCTTAATATTTAGGATAGAGTAGGAATATTTATGTCTGAGGATCAATAATTAAGATAAAAAAATACATTGAGTATTATATATTTTAAAATATTCAATTATATGTGATATCATAATATAATTGATGCCATGAAGATAAATTAACTTTAGGTTTTTTTTGGATTAGATATGTAATTTTATGTTTCCGAGGACCTGTTTATCAATATAAAAATTACAGGAAAAACTACAAAAGTTTAAAAAAAAACGTGGGATTCTGATCCCACCTCCTCCCACGCACCTTTGTTATAGGAAACAGAGGAGGTGCGGTATGTCGATAGAGGAGAAGGAAAGAAGAGGAAGAAGAAAAGAAGGAGAAAAGAGAAAGAAGAAGAAAAGAGAAAGGAGGCTACAACTAGGGCAACGGCTTGTAGAGAAGGAGCATAAGAAGAGAGGGAGAAAGAAGAAAGAGGAAGGAAAAAACAAAAGGGGAGCAAAGAAAGAAGAAGAGAAAGGAGGCTACGGCTTGGAGAGAAGGAGAGGAAGATGTAACCGTTTCTTATTAATTATCATTGAATTTTATTGATTTTAGAAATTGTAACCGTTCTCATTAAGTTCGTCATTCATTTCTCCATTTATTTTGATTTAATTATTTCTATTTTTCATTCATTATGAATTAATCATTATTATTAAATTTTTATTCATTATCATTAAAATTTTTCATGATGTTTCAAACGTTACAAAACTTGAATTAATTCTTTAATGTTATGAATTTGGTGGTAATGAATGTTCTTGATAGGAGAACATCTATATAAAGAGAAGTTTTGGTCTCTTAGCTCTATCTCTCAAGAAAAGTCTTCAGGGATTTCCTACACCATCTAAAGTGAGAGTTCTGAGTCGAGAATAACCAAAACACTAAGAGAAACCACTGTAGAAGTTTCTCGACAACAATGGCTGAAGGTATGAAATTTTATTTCCATATTCAATTTCATCGTGTTTCTATTATAGTGATTAAGAAACACATTATATTCTTCAGTTTTTCTTTCATTTGGTATCAGAGCCTCAATTAACCTTTGCCTTGATATATATAAAAAAAAGATTTTTATTTTTATACCATGAATGTGCCTTGATTTAGGTTTCTCTTTTGAAACTTTTGATGCATTCGATATTAAAGATCATGAAGATATAAGATTTTCAATAATTTTAATGAAATAAAACATTCATTATAGTTAAAATTGATTATATGTTATATGAATATTTAGTCATATTAATTTATGCTTATGAGCCAATTTTATTCAAGAAAAATGTCTAGTGATGTATATAATCTTAATTAATTATGGACTAACCACAGCATCCTTAATTGATTAAAATTATATATAAAGTTAAAATTAGGATCACATAAGGAATTAGACATAAAATTATGATTGATTATATTTAATATAATAATTGTTATCCCATAGGATCTTTTATTATATTTATATAATTAATCAGGATAAAATATCAGATTATTTTCATAATTTACTCACAGGGATTATGAATCGGTACATAATTTGATAGTTTTATCATAAAGACTAATTGAATCTATTTGAATTAAAAATTTAGCCTACAGGCAATTTTTATATCATGAGATTCAAATTTTGGCATGTTTCACATTCGTAAAGTATGCAATTTAGACTATTAAGCCTCAAATTTTTTTGACTAAGTATTTTGGATTTTATGCAGTTTCTCAAAATATCAATTTCTCTGATATTCGATGTGACATTCCTGAACTTAGGGGTGATAACTATAAGATTTGGAAAGAAAGGATTCTCCTCCATCTAGGGTGGATGGGCATTGATTATGCTATTAGGAAAGACAAACCACCTATAGTCACTAATACCAGTACTCCAATTGAGGTCACGCTATATGAGCGATGGGAGCGATCCAATCGGCTCAACGTGATGCTTATTAAAACTAAAATAACTGCTGGTATACGTGGTTCTATTGACCAACATGAGAATGTCCGAGACTTGCTACATGCTATCGACGAGCAATTCGTCACTTTAGAAAAGGCATTAGCAAGTACCCTAATAATGAAATTCTCATCCCTTAGACTCATCAATGTAAAAGGTGTGCGTGAGCATATAATGCAAATACGGGATATTGTTGCTTAACTTAAAAAACTCGAGGTTGATATGTCAGAATCTTTCCTGGTGCACTATATTCTGAACACCCTTTCACATCAATATAGGCCTTTTAAGATTTCATATAATACACATAAAGATAAATAATCAATTAATGAATTAATAATCATGTGTGTTCAAGAAGAAGAGAGGCTAGTGATGGAGCTAGGTGAGAGTGCATTGGTGGTAACCACTCACAAGAAGAATAAAACTGACAAAAATCAAGCCAATCAGCAGGGAAAAGGTAAAATATCACCCCAAGCTAATATCAAGAAAGAAGCAAAGTGTTTCTTCTGTAAAAAGAAGGGACACATGAAGAAGGAATACTTAAAATTCCAACAATGGCTTGAAAAGAAAGGTAAACCAACCTCGTTTATGTGTTCTGAATCTAATATGGTTAATGTTAATATTAACACATGATGGATTGACTCTGGATCTATAATCCATATTGCAAACTCTTTGCAGAGTATGCAAAACCTAAGGAAGCCAGTGGAAAGTGAGCAAAGCATCTTATCAGGCAATAAGATGGGTTCACATGTTGAGGCAATTGGAACATGCATTTTAACTTTAAGTATTAGTTTTGTTTTAAAATTAGTAAGGACCTTTTATGTACCAAGTTTCTCACGAAACTTGATTTCTATTTCCAGACTCATACCATTTGGATATTCCTTTAATTTTCAAGACACATCATTTAGTTTATTATATAAATATGATTGTGTTGGGAATGATATTTTGTCTGATGGTCTTTATCGTATTTTATTACAAAATAATGACACTTATAGTTCAATGTATGTTCACGTTGGCATTAAAAGGTGTAATATTAATGAGGACTCCTCTATGTTATGGCATCGGAGATTAGGACATATCTCCATAGAGAGAATTAAAATATTAGTTAATGATGAAGTACTTAGTACTCTTGATTTTACTGATTTTAGGACTTATGTGGACTGTATTAAGGGAAAATAGACCAACAAGTCTAAGAAAGATGCTAATAGGAGTTCAGACATATTAAAAATCATTCATACTGATATATGTTGTCCAGACATTGACGCACATGGTCAAAAATTCTTCATCTCCTTTATATATGATTACTCACGATATATGTATATTTATTTGCTTCATAACAAAAATGAAACATTGGATACCTTCAAAGTCTTTAAGGCTGAAGTTGAGAACCAATGTGGTAAGCAAATTAAAATTGTGAGATCAGATAGAGGTGGAGAATATTATGGTAGATATATTGAGAATGGACAAGCACCTAGTCATTTTGCTAAGTTTCTTCAAGAACATGGGATTATTGCCCAATACACTATGCCTGGTTCTCCAGACCAGAATGGTGTTGCAGAAAGAAGAAACCGAACATTATTAGACATGGTGTGGAGTATGCTTAGCAACTCCAATATTCCTAAATTCTTGTGGACTGAAGCACTAAAGACGACTGTGTATATATTAAACCAAGTTCCAATTAAGGCTGTCCAAAAGACACCATTTGAATTATGGAAAGGTTGAAAATTGAGTTTACGATATATGCACATTTGGGGATGTCCATCTGAGGTCAGGATATACAATCCACAAGAGAAGAAACTGGACCCGAGGACTATTAGTGGATATTTTATTACATATGTTGAAAAGTCCAAATGTTATAGGTTTTATTGTCCATCTCATACAACTAGGATTGTAGAATCAAGAAATACTAAGTTTCTTGAGGATAACATAATTAGTGGGAGCGATCAGTTTAGGAACATAGTTTCTGCACATGATCATATAAAATCTCAACCTTCCACATCAAATGATAGATTGGTTATAGTTCATAACACTCCTCAAGTACAAACTGGTGTTGAACAACCAATCATTAAGATTCCATAAGTTACTGATAATATTCTAATAGATCAACCAGTTCAGGAATTACAATAAACTCTTGAACAATTAGTTGAACCACAAGTTTTTCAAGGAAATATTGGTACAACATTAAGAAGATCTACTAGAAATAAAAGATCAGCAATTCCTAGTGACTATGTTGTATATCTACAAGAATCTGACTATAATATTGGAGCCGAAAATGATCCTGAAACATTTTCATAAGCCATGAGTTGCAAAGAGTCAGATTTATAATACAATGCTATGAAGGAAGAGATAAATTTCATGAAAAGCAATGAAGTCTGAGATCTTGTAGAGTTGCCTAATGAAGCAAAGGCTTTTGGCTCCAAATGGGTCTTTAAGACCAAGAAAGATTCATTAGATAATATTTATAGACACAAAGCAAGACTTATTGCAAAGGGATTTACTCAAAAAGAAGGAATCGATTATACGGAGACATTTTCTCCAGTATTAAAGAAAGATTCTCTTCGTATCATTTTAGCATTAGTTGCTCATTTTAACCTTGAGTTGCAACAAATGGATGTGAAAACTAAATTTCTTAATGGAGATCTAGAGGAGAAGGTTTATATGATACAACCTGAAGGTTTCTCCTCTAGTGTTGGTGAGCAATTAATTTGTAAGCTTAAGAAATCTATATACGATTTGAAATAAGCCTCCCGCCAATGGTATTTTAAATTTCATGGAGTGATTTCATCATTCGGATTTGTTGAAAATCTCATGGATCAATGTATATATCAGAAGGTCAATGAGAGTAAAATATGTTTTCTTGTTATATACGTAGATGATATTTTACTTGCAACCAATGATAAGGGTTTGCTTCATGAGGTGAAACAATTCCTTTCTAAAACCTTTGATATGAAGGATATGGGTGAAGCATCTTATGTCATTAGCATTAAGATCCATAGAGATAGACCTTGAGGTATTTTAGGTCTATCACAAGAAACTTATAACAATAAGCTTTTAGAGAGATTTCGGATGAAGAATTATTCACCAAGTGTTGCTCCTATTGTAAAAGGTAATATGTTCAATTTGAACCAATCCCCGAAGAACAATCTTGAGAGGGAATCAATGAAAAATATCTCATATACTTCTATCGTTGGAAGCCTTATGTATGCCCAGGTCTGTACTAGACCTGATATTGCATTTGCTATGGGGATGCTAGGTCAATATTAGAGTAATCCAGGTATGGACCACTGGAGAGCTGCAAAGAAAGTGATGAGGTATCTTCAAGGAACCAAAGATTATATGCTTATGTATAGACATACAGACAATCTGGATATGATTGGCTACTCAAATTCAGACATCGTCGGTTGTGTTGATTCTCATAAATCAACATCAGGATACATTTTTATGATGGCTGGTGGAGCTATTTCTTGGAGAAGTGTCAAGCAAACCTTGATTGCTACTTCTACCATGGAAGCTGAGTTTGTCTCCTGTTTTGAGGCTACTTTGCATGGTGTATGGCTTAAGAGTTTCATTTCAGGGCTTAGAATTATGGATTCTATTTCTAGGCCATTAAGAATTTTCTACGACAATTCAGCTGCTATCTTTATGGCTAAGAACAACAAAAGTGGAAGTCAAAGTAAACACATCGACATTAAGTATTTAGCCACAAGAGAACGTGTAAAAGAAAAGAAAGTGGCCATTGAGCACATTAGCACTGAATTGATTATTGCTGATCCTTTGACTAAAGGCATGCCACCTCTGAAATTCAAGGATCATGTAAAGAAAATGGGACTTGGTTCCACTTTGTAATTGTATTGAAACTCTTATATATATTGTGATATTTTCTTATTCATGTGCATATTAATTTGAGAAAATATAATTTTGCTGGACCAAGAATAAATATAAGGTTTATTCATTAAGTAATATTACCACATTAAGATTGATTCTTAAGAAACTAAATATATCGTGATACATCGATGATAATACTCGCTCTTAGAGGACTTATCGCTATGATTCATGTATTTGTTTTTTAAGAAAATTATTCGATAAGATTAATTCAAGTTATTAAGTTAAACGTATGGACCAAGTGGGAGAATGTAACCGTTTCTTATTAATTATCATTAAATTTTATTGATTTTAGAAATTATAACCGTTCTCATTAAGTTCGTCATTCATTTCTCTATTTATTATGATTTAATTATTTCAATTTTTCATTCATTATGAATTAATCGTTATTATTAAATTTCTATTCATTATTATTAAAATTTTTAATGATGGTCCAAACATTACAAAACTTGAATTAATTCTTTAACGTTATGAATTTGATGGTAATGAATGTTCTTGATGGGAGAACATCTATATAAAGAGAAGTTTTGGTCCCTTGGCTCTATCTCTCAAGAAAAGTCTTCAGGGATTTCTTACACCATCTAAAGTGAAAGTTCTGAGTCGAGAAGAACCAAAATACCAAGAGAAACCACTTTAGAAGTTTCTCGACAACAATGGCTGGAGGTATGCAATTTTATTTCTGCATTCAGTTTCATTGTGTTTTTATTATAGTGATTAAGAAACACATTATATTCTTCAGTTTTTTTTCAGAAGAAGAAAACGGAAGAGGGAAGAGCCGGTGACTGCTCTCTTATACCTTCTGCACGAGGAATCGTAGTTGTGGAAGAAGAAGGGAACGGGAGATAGGGAAGGAGGAAGGAGCAGGGAGAAAGTAGAGGAGGAATGAGAGGGAAGAAAGAGCTACGGCTACGGGGGAGAAGAAAGAAAGGAAGAAGAAGGAGAAGGGAAGAAATAAAAAAGAAAGAAGAGGGAAGGGAGAAGAGAAGGAAAGGAAGAGGAGTTGCGGCTCTACAGCTGTGGTAGAAAATGGAAGAGAGAACAAAGAAAAAAAGGAAGAAATAAAAGAAAAGTATAAGTTTTATATGGTGTGGTGTTTCACAAGTGTCTTTATTTTTTTAAGTTAAATCAGGTAAGTATAAGTTTAATCATTATAAAATAATAGTAATATATTTTTTATGTATAATATATTTCAAAAATATGTTTTAAATTATTTTAATATAAAATTTTATTTTTTGAATGATATGATCATTACGAGTTTATATATTCTGTAAATATAAGTTCAATCACTATAAAATAGTGATCATATATTCTTGTATGTATGATTTATTTTGAAAAACATATTTCAAATGATATGATCATTATGAGCTCATTTGAGCTAAACGTAAATATATGTATTTTGTAAGTATAAGTTTAATCACTGTAAAATAGTAATCATATATATTTTCATATGCATAATATATTTTAGAAAACATGTTTCGAATTATTTTAACATAAAATTTTATGTTTTGAATGATATGATCATTATGAGCTCATCATGAGCTAAACGTAAATATATATTTTTTGTAAGTATAAGATCAATCACTACAAGAGCATTATATATTATTGTATCAGAGCCTAGGTCATGAGTCCTATAAACTATTTGTTTCTACAAAAGAATGGTGTACACTGCTCAACTATCCTATAAGTTTTAATAATTGATTTAAATTAATTATTATTATTATTATTTGATGCTCTTATACTAGGTTGTGAGTAATTTGGGATTAATTAGGAAAATAATATGAGAATTAGAGAGCAAGCTACTAGCTCTAAATGTTCGAAGGGAGACTCTCAATGGTGGAGAGGCATCTACATAGGGAGATCAAAAAGATAAGGTGATTAATAGGTTAATATAGTTGGTGGAGTGAATAATATCGATAATTGAAATGATTATTGGTTTGATGACGGGAGATGATGCTAGTAGTAGTTCAAGGACATGACGTTTTAGAATCACTACTCTTTGAAAGTGATATAGATCTATTAACTAAAAGAAAGTATATAATATTTGACAAATATAATTAAAATTACGATGGAACAAAAAGTTAAGCTAGATGTGATATACCAATTGTGAATAAATATCTAGAAGTATTTTCAAATAACCATCTATTTTTAGAACTAATATAGGCTACAGAACCTACTTGTATTTTCAAAGAACCACCTATTTTTAGAACTAATACAGGGCAGTGAACCTAGTTTTAAAGCATCTTATAAAATGAACTCCGTAGAACTGAAGGGCGTTAAACCATCCCATATAAGGAGGTGGTCATTTAACTTTTGGTTTCTTATTATGGAGGTAACAACACATTCATTATGTTCCTCGATTGTTCAGATCCCACATGGTGGATGGGATCCACATAAATGATGCCATTGCTGCAAATTGTTCTTATTCTTTCATTTTTCTTGTGCAAAGATGATACGGAATCAAGTTCTTGTTGGATTTATGCTACGTGCCTTGTGCACCGAAGTCTTCGTTTTGCCATCTTAAATCATGCTGTGGCAGAAAACAATGTTGATCATTGATGAATCTGCAAAAGGATAACCATGCAACAGGAGGTGACCATGTTCAAGTAGAACAAGCATGAAATAAGTCTACCAAGCAGCTTGGCTTCCTCTGAACTATCCACGCCATTGCCAGCTAACAAGCTTTGGCCACCGATCTCATCCTTCACATGGCTTCCCTTGTCATCTCTATCCTCGACAACTGGACTGCATGACTCCTCATAGAGCTTCTTAGGCTATATATACTTCACCTTCGCGCATAACTATGCCCATCACAAGCACTTGGTAGTAAGAGTAGTCTACTTGGGTGCCTCGGTAGCAGAAGCTAGCCATGGCGTCCAAAGCCTCAGCATCAGTTGCCCTCTTCCTCACCCTCAATCTCCTCTTCTTTGCCCTCACCACTGCCTGTGGCACCAGTTGCCCCACACCTAAACCGAAGCCCACCCCACGCCCATCCTATGGCAAATGCCCCGTCGACACCCTGAAACTGGCCGCCTGCGCCAACGTGCTCAACGGCCTGATCACCGTCGGCGTCGGCAAGTTCCCCAAGCAGCCGTGCGAATGCTGTACTCTCATCGACGGCCTCCTTGACCTCGAGGCCGCCGTCTGCCTGTGCACCGCTCTCAAGACCAACATCCTGGGCATCCACCTCAAGCTCCCCATCAACCTCAGCTTGCTCCTCAATTACTGCGGCAAGAAGGTCCCCAAGGAGTTCCAGTGCCCTTGAGCCTCCCTGTCTTCTCTGTCGTCTGTTCCCGTAGTGCATGCTTGCTTGTGAGAATCCTTCTTGCGCATTGTATGTTTGTTCGTGGCTCCATTGGAACTTCTTTGGTTTGCTTGTGGGGTTGAGCCAGCAGCAAAGCAAGAGAGCCAGTGAGAAGGCGTTGATGTGATGCAGCCTTGCTGCTTGGTGTGATTCATTGTTGATTCTTTCTTAATTCAAAGCTTGTGCAATTGTTTGGGACAATGCGTGCCTTCAGCTAACAAAGACTGACTAAATTCTTAACTATCTGTGGAGGATTTATTTTCTTGTATTTTAATTTAAAGATAAAATGAAGAAGAACATAAGCCAAGTTATGACTAATTATTCTCAGTTCTTTTACCAGGGAGAACTAAAGGTGTTAGGGTTCAGATCATGCTAAGTGAAGTCAAATTTGTAGTTCAAGGGCAGACACTTAGGATTCCAGATAGAAGATGCATGACATTGGTGCAATTGCAGGTTTCTGTGTTGCTTGTTTTTGATGTCTTATCTGATATCACATCTCACCCAGCTGTGCCACAAGACAGCAATGTTAATGATCAATGGGGTTGTGAGAAATAAACAGATAAAAACAAGTTACTGGGTTGTTGTATTCTGATTCAAGCGGAGCATAATGTTTGAAATAATTCCACTTGTCATTCACATGGGCTACAATGCATCTATTTTTCGCAGCGACAGCTGAACTATGATGAGGGTCTGAAAACATTTGACGGATTTTTCTTAAGGTGTAGCAGTTCCTTATGGATGTAATTGGGCACTATCACAAACCAAGGGCTTAATAATGTATTTAGATGGCAAACCCATATCGATACCATGTAACCCAATTCCTTAATAATCACTTAGTGAAAACAATCCATAACAAAATCATTAATTGATTATGACATCATATATGATGATTAGAGAGCTTTGATTGGAAGACCAAGAATCTCTTATACATACATACATACATATATATATATACATATATATATATATGTACATACATACATATATATATATATATGTATATATATGTATATTTATATATGTATATATATATATACATGTATATATATACACATATATATACATGTATATATATACACATATATATATGTATATATACATATATATATGCATATATATATATATATATATATATATATATATATATATATATATATATATATATATATATATATATATATATATATATATGATTCAACATCCCGTCTCACAAGTTTGATTGACATATTCATAAGAGGATGTAACATCTAGGCAATTTGATCGCACATGTGATGAGGATGTTATAATTGTAACATCCAACGATTCAACGAACGTGTTTATGATTAATTGATGATCGAAGATTTTATGTAACTATCTTCTTCTGAATTAACTGCCCACTTTAATTTCCTTGATCTTCTTAAAAAAAAAGAAAGTCCTAAGTGTATCCTCTAACCCATATGAGAAAAGCATATATTTTAATTTTTGAATTTTTTAAATCTTTATTAACTTAAATACTGGATGGACATCTTTTTTTTATGTCTAATTTTTGTAGAGTCACCAGCTGAATCCTCTATCTTCATGATATTCATGTTGGGTTTGATTTGTCTGAAATTTAGAAAGTAATTTATCCCCTCTCATATAAAATATGACATGCATCTCAACCTCAAAATAGACAAATAATCTTGTAAAGGTCAAAAAAGGTTCTCATTCCTAAAACTTATTAAGTAATGCTTGAGAAACTCCAATTCGATTCATAAATACCATTAATTTTATTCCAACTCCCATCATGGTCATGTAAATCTTAAGGAGCCCACGCAATCGCATCACGTTGTCAAGGACAGCGTAATGTTTTATTATATTTGTGTGAATGAGGAGTGGAAAAAGAAGTTTTCTGAGGCCAACCTGAACAAGGACTCATGACATGAATTATGTGCAGCTATTCCTGTACAATTCAGGAGTACTTCCACTGTCATATAGTTTAGGTTCGTCCTTTTTCTTTATTATATTTCCTTGAAGTTATATTCCATTTCAATCAACATGGAATATATCATACTAACATAGTCTCACCAATAGAATTCAAGTTGTCCATTTCTTCAATTCTATTGATACCGGATTTGGCACTCTCTCTTGTTCGTTCCGAAGTCCAGATTATGTTCCAAACGGGAGAATGTGCTAAGTACGAAGTATGAGATGGAGAAGAGCCATACGAATGGCTTTTATATATATATATATATATATATATATATATATATATATATATATATATATATATATATATATATATATATATATATATATATATATATATATAGTGACTCGATTAGTGACGCATTGTCCGAACAATTATATTATTGCACAACCTTGGAGTTAACAAAGAATAACAAGTACGTTAACACAGCAACACTTACCATACCATCATATATGTTGAAACATCGAAAGCAAACCAAATTGCCCGGTGGACTAGAGAGATAACAACACGCGCGTCGAACACCATACTTGACGACCTTCACATGAACGGAAAGGATATAGAAATGACGGAGACGATGGGTGACGGGCTCAAGGGCACTGGAACTCCTTGGGGGCGTTCTTGCCACAGTAGTTGAGGAGCAGGCTGAGGTCGATGGGGACGTTGAGGTTGATGCCGAGGATGTTGGCCTTGAGGGCGGTGCAAAGACAGACGGCGGCTTCGAGGTCGAGGAGGCCATCGATGAGAGTACAGCACTCGCACGGTTGCTTGGGGAACTTGCCGATGCCGATGGTGATGAGGCCGTTGAGCACGTTGGCGCAGGCGGCCAGTTTCAGGGTGTCGACGGGGCATTTACCGTAGGACGGCTTCGGGGTGGGCGTGGGGCAGGTGGTGCCGCAGGCACTGGTGAGCGCGAAGAAGAGGAGGTTGAGGGCAAAAAAGAGGCCAAGCGAAGCTGAGGCTTTGGACGCCATGGTTTCTCAGAAACAACTCACTAGGAACACTTGCAAGTGGTTGCGATGGATAGCTCGGAGGTGGAGCGCCGAGGTATTTATAGAGAAGAAGCTGCTGCATGTGGAGGTTACTTAAGGCTTGGTGCAGCTGTTGCAGGGGAAGATGACAAACGAAGCCATGTGGATGATGAAATGGATGGGCAGGAGTTTTAGCTGGCAATCATTCTGGTGATCCGAAGGAAGCAAGTTGCATGTCGACTTGTTACCTACCTCTCATGCAGCAGTGAACACCAGTAAGTGCTTGTTCTTGTTCGTTTAGTCTTTGCATCTTCATCAGTAATAGACATGGAAATCACGTGGCTCTTATTAAATTCTGAAACTTAAGCTACGAAAAATAGAGAGTCTTTTCGTTATACAATGCTACGTATCACTCTCGATCTTCATGCTGTATCTCATGTCACGTATTACAACCTCAACTTCTACATAGAAAGATGCATATCGATACGTATGAAGCTACCAGTAATAACTGTTTATTTCACCGTGCTTCGGCCATACATGAAGCAGCCGTGGGAAACACCCGTGTGTACGTCAAGGTTTATAGCAAGCATGAGTTGACTTTTCCAGCTCATTTTCTGTATCGATACACAACATACAGGCCGGTAAGCAAGCATACATGATTGTGAGATCACCATCAAAGACTTTTTACATATGTTGTTGTAGATAATAGTGATTATCCCCACAATATTTAGACTAAAACCCAACCCTACTCGAACTACGAAGTCTGTAGCCATGGTTTTTGGCCCCCCACAAGTGAAATAAAGTACAAATGCTTATAGCGGCCAAGTCTCACGAGGAGTACGATGATCTGCATGCATTCGATGCGCATTCTCCACGTACTTACTGTACAATCTAAAGATAAAACTTTGGGAAATTTTCGTGCAGTCACCATCAACGTACGTGTGAAAATTACTATCCTAAAGATAATTTCTTGGAAATGCTCGTCCCACATCTTGATCATATGTATCTTTCCTTTGCTCCGTGGTCGAGCAGATATGTCGCAGTGGACGACAGTGATCGACGTGACACATCAATTGAGGACAAAATCGTTGGTAATCCGATCAACAAACAACACAGGCTAATTCGATGGTTGATCCGGAATTATTTGAAGATATATAAACGGGCTCCACATGGGGAGGACCCCACCGGTGTGAACAACAGAAAAGCCGAGGGTTGGCACCCGCATCGAGACGTGGAAGCAATCCCCAACGAGGTTATTAAATGGGGTCGTACGACTCTCGTGACACCACCACAGCTTATGAATCGAGTTGTTACTTTGATGTGCTGTACATCGTTCCAGGAAACCATCCCGTGATGCATGGCGACAAGCAGATCGATGTCGATCCGGTTTGCATGCATGCATGACGCCGCGTTAACGGAATGGACGATCTTGCAAGTGAAAGGTCTCCGTCAATTGTGATGCGGTTGTGGCAGTGGGATGGAGAGGTGGACAACCTTGCAAATGAGCCGAGGTCCATCAATGGATTGATCTGGCATGCATTTAGTGTCTGTTTTAAAAAGGTCAGGTTGATGTCATGAGTAATAATCCTGCATAAGATCCAGAATTTCAGATGGAGTAATCCTACATGCCCAATAAAAAAAAGGAAGAGAGAAAAAAAAAAGATAATTATTTATTATCTCCTATAATTAATTATAATTAGTATCTCTATTTTTATACTTAAAAAAATAATATTGGGACCTCTATATTTATAAAATTAAAATATTTAACCTCAATTCTTCTTAGGTTATTAACTTCATCAATTAAAAAAATCGCACATATTGTCACATGCAAAAAGAATACGAATGAAAAAAGAAAAAATATATAATTTTATTATCTTTTAAATTATTAATTTTATATAATTTTTTTTATTTTTCCTCCCCTCCTCTTTCCAACCTGATCGCCCGCGCTCACCCGTTGCTTGCCCGCAACTTGCCTCCTCACCCATCATATATGCTCGCCCACTACACCTACTCGCCCGTCGCTTCGTCATCCTTGCATTAGCCAACGATGGTCTCGTCTTCGTCAGTGAAGCTTGCTACCTATGTATGTCATGTGCATCTTCACTTTTGCAAGAGTGGTGAAGAAAATGAAGCCATTTCTATGTGGAACTCTTCTCTATAACACAATCTAGAAAAGGGCAACGACCAAAGCACTATAACGCTCTCATTGTTTATCGAAATCAACAAGTTCTTAGACCTCGTTGGGTACAACACCGAGGAGTTCTTATATTTGATATAGGTTGTTTAAGAATGAAAGAGATCAGATTTATGGCTTGCTACATTTATGTTACTCACCAAATAGACTTTATAATCCTTCCACTTTTATATAGCTGAGGGATTAGAAAATTATTTGAGTGGTATCAGCTTTGTTTGTGTAAAAAAAAAGATAAATGTTAACTTATGTATATTCCCTACATTTTGATTCTTGCAAAGAAGAATTTATCTTTCCAACTTTATGATTTTGGAGGAATAAAAAGAGGAGCATGTATATTTCTTGCAATGGCTTTACCGTGAAATTTATAACATACATATGGCTGTAAGAATATCAGCTTAGAAGCTTTATTGTTTTTTATTAACACGGTGTCTTGTTATGCCCTATTTCAAGTAGCTAAAGATAGAGAAAGCTTTATTTCAATTTCTTTTTTTGGGTTTCGAATTAATTCAATCACTTACATCCCATAGCTCTTGAAACCTGATCCATCTTGTACCCAACTATCAAACTAATCATGAATTATGAGTTCTTTCACAACCTAGTTTATATGCAAAGAGATCAAGCATGCAAACTGATGCCAAAAAGTTTGTTTCAAGAACGGTCATTGGAGATAATATATAAGTTCTTCAACATTGCAAGTTCTGTACTCATTTTCTTTAATTACCTAAGATGCAATCATGAGATAATATACAAGTTCTTTAACATTATTGCAAATCACTGAAATATATTGGCACCAAGGGACTCCCAAGCTAGCATCACATCAAAAGTTAATTAGCGGAACTTCTTATCGGCCAAATAATCTAGACTCTTGATCACCACATGAAAAGTTCTGAAACAACAATATTCGAATAGGTGGTCTCTTGCATATGTAGTAGGAAGTTTGACACGATCAGGGAACTCAGTCTCAAAAGATTGTTGCAATTTGCCTCTTGAAATGTGGAGAATCCTGCAGTTGCATGGACCACTAGGAGCTTGCTGTTGTTAACATCCAAGCAACAAGGCCGACATCCGGCGGTGAGTCACATGACCCATAAGTTAATGCTGCCAATGAGTCAGATCCGATATAGATAATGACACAAATGTGATATAGATAATCACACATCTACTTATAAGCCAAAAAACTATGATTTCATTAGCACTTATTGGAAGGAAGTTACTTACAAAAAGACTGAGCACACAAGATTGCTTAAGATCTTGCATTCAAAGATCATATCATTTGGAGGTAATTACAAATTAGCTCCAAAGTAACATTAGGATCTCTACACTTACAAAAATAAAATATTTAACACTAATTCTCCTTACATTATTAATTTCACCGATGGAAAAAAAAATGCACATATTGTCACATGCAAAAAGGATACGAAAAGAAAAAGATAAAAATCTAATTTTATTATTTTTTAATTATTAATTTTATATAAACTTCTCACCCTAATCGATTTTCTCCTATCCTCCTCTTTCAAACTTGCTCACCTGCAGCACCTACCCAGTATGTTTTTGATTCTTCTATCAAAGAAAGCAAGTCCTCGATTCTTACTTGGAACAATGGGCGAGAGCACAATTAGTGAAGGAGGGGAGTAGGTTGAAAAGCAGGGCGATGGGTGAGCGACAGGCAAGCAGATGCAATGGGCGAGAGGGTGAGCAATGAGCAAAAAGTGCGATGGGTGAATAAGTGTGACGAGCGATGGGGCAAGCAACAAGCGATGAGCATGTTGGTTTGAAAGAGGAGGGGAGGAGGAAATCGAGAAAAGTTTATATAAAATTAATAATTTAATTATATTTTTATCTTTTTTTTATTCGTATCCTTTTTGCATGTGACAACACGTATAATTTTTTCCGTCGATGAAGTTAACGACATAAGAAGAATTAGGATTAAATATTTTATTTTCGTAAATATATGAACTCCAATACTACTTTTTAAAATATAAAAATCGAAAAACTATTTATAGTTAACTACAGAAATAATCTATAATTACCCCGAAAAGAAAGGAACAAAGTTTGGTATTCGGTTTCCTGATCCAATGGCTCTGCGCACTCCGAATTCATCATCAACGAGAATGGGCACAGCTTAGAAAAGAAGGTTTTTCAAAGAGCAGTTACATTCCAATGGCAAGAGAGAGCATAATTAAGGCTAATGGTTCCACATAATTAAGAAGAGAGAGCATGTATGCTCTCGTTCATGTCAAGAAAAGAACAAATAGCATAAAAGCAGCAGTCAAGAGGAACGTTCTATTGCAGTTGCGGAATTCACCATGTGCGTAACCACGTAACAGCAGTTCAGCTATTCATCTTGTAGTTCTCACAGAACTTGGAATAATATCTTAGGGTTCCTCACCGAGCTCCACACGTTGATTGTCATATGTATGACCGCATGTAGATATGGACCACACTAGAAGTAAAAGTAAAACCACGTGCCAGCTTTGTTTTGTGTTTTTTATCAACTCATTGCACACCAATCCAAAAAAAATATGTTAATCAAGGATAGTAAAAGCATACAGATGATATTAAAGCATGTAATCATTATTCTTTACATAATGTGGTGGTTTTATTTACATGTATCAATTCTACAAATTCTGGATAACAAATGGTAGCATAGATGGACTATGCTTTAGAAGCATGTTCTTGGCATTTTTATTGGTCCTATCGAGCTTTGCTGATCTATCCCTCAATAAAATTCTTGGTATCCATGCTGTATTTGGTAGATTTATGCACAAACACACAGACTTATAGGGCTTTCTGGTACTTGTGATAGTTTACTAAGAACAAGTGATACCAAATCTAAAGCCCCTCCTTGTCAGCTCTAGAAGAAATAGATTCTAGTTGATAGCAGATAAGATTTCCTCAAACTATGTATACAGCTATATTGAATCAATTCATTTTTACGCTTCAATCTTTACATGGTATCAGAGCCGCTTGCCCAAGAGCGAGCTCTTTTCTCACTGTCCGACGACAGCAATTGATCCTCACCTCTACCACCAAGTCCGACAGCATTCCCTACCTCTGCTTCCTCTGCTTTCATGGGTGAAAGGTTTCGCTTTGTTGTTTCGGCCAGCGAATCATCTCTTCTTTTACTGCTTCTTGGCCACGACCACGCCGTCGAGCCCTTGCAGTCTCTTCTGCGGTGCGACAAAAGCAAGGCACTCTCTGCCTCGGCAACCACTCCTCATCCTGCTCGAGCGAGAAAGGGCCGTCGTCGGCCTTGTTCCTCCAGTCTAACGCGGTCCATTTCAAGCAGATTTCAAAAACAGAGTAGTCTCGACGCTCTTTCCCCTCCCTCCTTCCAATCGCAGCCACTGCACCATCGCGTGGCAGGGCTGAGATCCACCATCGCGGCTTCGCGGAGGACCAATCCACCCAGCCATCCTGGCCTGCGCGGCCCCGTCGACCGCTACGCCCTCCGGTTAGCCGCCTTATCTCCCTCCTACTACCCCCTCTCCACCACCGCTGCTTCCTCAAACCGTCGCAGCCAACGTACGGTGTGATAGAAACAGGACAGCGCTGCTGCTCTTAGCCTCGGCGCTCTCTTCTACCGAGAATGCTCTCTCCTTTGCCGTCGAACTCCACCGAATGGTGCGATCTGCACCGGTTGAGTCTTCGACGCTGTTCTGCACCAAGCGGCTGCCCCTCCTCCTACACTCGTTCCTTGAAACGATACTAGCAAGCAGCAGAAGTTACCTGCTTCACTGCATTGCTCGCAGTAGAATCAATTCAGTGGGGTGACAGTGGTTTCCTCCTTCCTCACTGTCTAGCGACAGTAAACACTCTCTACAACCCATCGAAGCCGACTGCTTCCTCTACCGAAGGCTCCTCTCCGCTACCTCTTCGGCCATCAAACGTTGTGGTCTACATCAATCGCAGCCGACTGCCTCCTCTACCGAAGGCTCCTCTCCACTGCCTCCTTTGCCGTGACGATCTGTAGTAGCAGGACGCTGAGGAAGTTGTCCACATCTGACAGTCTATATCCGGCAAATTTCACAACTGATTGGCGCCATCATATCATCAAATGGCTTCATCGTCTACCTCTAACACTCCAGTTATTATCCCTATAGGGAACCATAATACTTCTCAACCTCCAGACCTTATCACTATTAATACTGCAGCACTCATTTATTTCAAATTATCTAAAGGTGGAAACTATGCATCTTGGCGTGCACAATTTTCTAACCTTCTATTTGGATATGACCTCCTAGGCTACATCGACGGCTCTCTCCATTGTCCACCTGCAGTACTCAACATTCCAGGAGAACCCATTCCAATACCAAATCCAGCCCACAAACTATGGTTACGTCAAGATCGCCTCATTCTCCAAGCCATTCAAGCATCAGTCGCTAGATCCGTCGCCCCACTAATATCTTCATGTACGACTGCTGCAGAAGCATGGTCCAAGTTGTAAACCACATTGGCAAATCGCTCACGTACTCGCATGCTTGGACTTTTATCCAATCTGATGAAAGCCAAATAAGAGGGAAGTACTATTGCTGATTACTTACAAAATATCAAAGTTATCATCGATGACTTGACTTTAATAGGTCATTCCCTCAGTGATGAAAACGTCCTCGTCCACACCCTTAATGGCCTAGGGGACGAATATAAAGAATTGGCAGCTGCAATTCAGGCACGTGACTCTCTATTCATTCAAAGAACTTTATGATAAATTGACTGACTACGAGACATATTTGAAGCGCGATGACAGGTTGCCCGAACCACCTATCACAGCTCAAGTCAGTCAAAAATCTAAGAGGAAGAGCAACCAATACAATAAGCATATCAATCAAGTTCCGGCTAAGCTGCCTCCTGACCCTATGGGTTCCACACCAAACTCCTCTCATCTACATTATCAACACTTTCATCCTCCTCGTCAAGGTGGTAACCCCTATAATCATCAGCCCTAGCATCCTGACCTCAGCGGTCATCGCCAAATCGTTTGTCAGTTGTGTGATAAAATCGGACACTCCACGAAAATCTGTCGCTCTCGACCTCGACTTCCTACTCCAACACAGTGGCCTCAAGCCAATCTTATGACTACTCCGACAACTAACCAATGGACTCCGGAGCATCACATCACATCACCTCCGATCTTCAGAATTTATCTGTCCATAACAACTATGGCGACGATGAGGATATCATCATCGGTGATAGTAAAGAACTTCCTATCACTCATACTGGTTCCACATTGCTTAATTCATTCACCACAACCTTCACACTTGATGATGTTTTGTGTGCACCTCAAATTAAACAAAACCTCATTTCTGTCTCTTAATTCTGTAAGCAAAATAATACCTCAATTGAATTTTTTCCTGACTCCTTTCTTGTCAAGGATTTGAGCACGGGGGCATCCTTAGTCCAAGGCCAGAACAAAGACAACATTTATAAGTGGCCATCCGCTTCGCAAATAACCCACCCCAATGTTCACTCTTCCGTTGCAGCTCCAGTTGATGTGTGGCATCGACGTCTTGGTCATCCCTCGTCCCTTATTCAGCAAAAGTTACTTTCTTATTATTCACTTCCTACCTCTACTACTAGCAACATTTTAACTTATTGTGATGCTTGTCATAGCAATAAAAGTCATAGACTTCCTTTTGGAAAATCCTCTATATCTTGTTCTCAACCTTTTGAAATTATTTATACTGATGTATGGGGTCCTGCCCCAACCCTTTCTTTTGACAAGTTTCGATGTTATATCATTTTTGTTGACTATTTCACTAAGTACACATGGTTATATCCCCTCCGTCATAAATCTGAAGTTTCAACAGTCTTTACCAACTTTAGAAAGTTGATCGAGAATTTCTTTCAGTCTTCCATTAAAACAGTTTACTCTGATGGCGGAGGCGAAAATCAAGCCCTCGCATCCTGTCTCACAGCTTGTGGTATACAACACCTCAAGTCACCCCCTTATACTCCCCAATTAGTTGGTTTTGCTTAGTGTAAACATCAACACATAGTTGAAACTGAGCTCATACTTCTACATCAGGCCTCTTTGCCATCAACTTTTTGGACAACAGCCTTTCAAACGGTCGTCTATCTCATTAATCGTATGCTCACCCTAGTCTTACAATACAAGTCTCCATTTGAGAAACTATTCCACAAGCTTCCAAACCTTCATAAGCTCAAAGTCTTTGGTTGTCTATGTTATCCGCGGCTCCGTCCTTATGCCTCACGTAAGCTTACACCACGATCTAAGCTCTGCATTTTCATTGGATACTCTCTTGAATATAATGCTTTTCGGTGTTATGAACCACAAACTCAAAAAGTCTTTCTGTCATGACACGTTATTTTTGTAGAGTCTTCTTTTCCTTTTCAAAATTATGAGTACCCTACCATGCAAGCTACTCCGACAAACAAATATCACTAGGGCATCTCCTCAACCCCATCACATGAACTTCCCACAACACCATCCAATCCTAACCCTCCTGGTCAGTACACTCCTCCTGTTCAACAGCTCCTCACTCCCCCCATTATCTCTCTAATCCCTTCTTCACAAGTTTCCCCTATTAATGAAGCAATACCCTCAACTACCTCATCATGTGCTATTGAAGTACCGCAGACTAGTCCGATTGATCTCGATAACTCACCACCGACTATACCAACAACTCAACCTACCACTTCTGTAGCTCCTAGCCATCATATGATAACACGCTCCAAAAGTGGTATTGTTAAACCACGTCAAGTTCTTGATCTACATGCAATAATGAACTCTTCCCTTGAGGCTAGTGAACCCACCACAATTATTCAAGCTCAAAAATCTCCTTAAAACCATGTGTGAAGAATATGATGCTCTTCTTCATAACTCTACATGGACCCTAGTTCCCTCTTATCACACATAAAACATCATCGGGTGTAAATGGGTTTTTCGAATTAAGCGGAACCCAGATGGATCTATTGCCAGATATAAAGCACGTCTAGTTGTCAAAGGGTTTCATCAACGACCTGGTGTTGACTTCACAAAGACATTCAGCCCAGTTGTCAAACCCACAACAATACGACTTATCTTGAGCTTGGCTATCTCAAAAGGCTGGCATATACGACAATTGGATGTTAATAATACCTTTTTACAGGGGACTCTAACTGAAGATATTTTTATACAGCAACCCTCTAGTTTCGTTCATCCATAGTATCCAAGGTATGTCTGCAAACTACAAAAAGCTATTTATGGACTTCGTCAAGCTCCAAGAGCCTGGTATTATGAACTTGGCGCATTTTTAACATCAATGGGTTTCATCAATTCCAAGTCTGATACCTCATTATTTCTACGACGACAACATCGAAGCACTATATATCTTTTGGTATATGTAGATAACATTATTGTCACGGGTGATACTCCTATAGAGATTCAGGCATTCATCAAGCAATTAGCAGATCGATTCTCCCTTAAAGATCTAGGCACCTTAAGCTACTTTTTGAGAGTAGAAGCAATATATACACCTTCAGGTCTCTTTCTATCATAAAGAAAGTATATTCATGATTTATTATTCAAGACAAATATGAAGGATGCAAAAGAGGTTACAACTCCTCTCTCTACTTCATCACTCAAACTATGTGATGGAAGTCCTGCTACAGAACCTACTCAATATCGACAAGCAGTTGGCTCCTTACAGTACTTAGCTCTCACTCGTCCTGACATTTCATTTGCGATCAACAAGTTATCACAATTTATGCATCGGTCATCTGCTATGCATTAGTCTGCAGTCTAGCGAATCTTGTGATATCTTAAAGGGATGATTAATCATGGTCTCTTTCTCCACAAACACTCCTCACTTCATCTCCATGCTTTTGCTGATGTTGATTGGGCAGGTAACTTTGATGACAAAACATCCACGTCAGGGTATATTATTTTTCTTGGAGCTAATCCAATCAATTGAAGCTCCAAGAAGCAAAAGACAGTTGCAAGGTCAACAACTGAAGCTGAATATCGTGCCATCGCCACCACTGTTGCAGAACTTAATTGGGTAACAAATCTACTCAACGAACTCAACATCAACTCTACTCTCACTCCTATAATCTACTGTGATAATATCAGAGCTACATATCTTGCGCCAATCTAGTATTCCACTCTCGCATGAAGCACATTGCCATCGACTTCCACTTTGTGCGAGATCAAGTTCTCTGGCATCAACTATATGTCTCTCATGTACACATGACTGATCAACTAGCAGACTCATTTACGAAGCCTCTTGCTCGTAAACCATTTTTGTTACATCAGTCCAAGATTGGCATCCTTGATATGAGCGCCATCTTGCGGGGGCATGATAGCGGATAAGATTTTCTCAAACTGTATGAGAAAATCCTGCTGAGTTGTTGAGGGAAATCCTCCCTAGTTTGTTAAGGTAATCCTCTCCTATAAATAACTCTGTATACAGGTATATCGAATCAATTCATTTTTATGCTTCAATCTTTACACTAGTCACTATATTGTCAAAAGGATGCATGATCAATCCTACATGTGAGTTCTATTTAAGTCCTAAAGGACGAGCACCGACACCACAGTAAGGTTACTCCTTGTTACCGAGGTTCAAGTGGAATGGTAAAACTTGTTGAATCTTCTATTTTCATTATGAAATCAATTGATAGATTATTTGATCTAATCTATATTATTAAGAAAAATATGTAGGATTAACTATGATAGCAATGAAGACATAAAGTAAATTATCGGGGTCAAGTACATCGAGAGTCCGAGGTTCCACCGGAAGTCCGAAGGTTCATCGAAAATGCTATCGGAACTGACCGAGAATGAATGAGAGACTTACTAAGGATTGTCAGAAGTTTGCCGAAAGGTTCGTCGAAGGTTCGCGGAGCTCACCGAGAAAGTTTAGAAGCTTGCCAAAATGACTCGTCGTAAAGTTCGGGAGCCTGTTGGGAGTCCATTGGAAAATTATCCAAGGGTTCGTCGGAAGTCCCCTAGAAGTTCGTTGGAAGCTCGTCGAAAGAAGACTCGACGTTGTCGGATTATGTTTTACTTAGAAATATATTTTCAATTTCGTAGTTAGCACATAATTAGGGTTAGGACTAGGTGATAATCCTTTAACCCTGGTAGGGGCCAATTGGGCATGTAATTTAAGTGGATTGTATTGGATTCAAGGCCCATCCAATATTGTTGGACTTGTCTGACAGTGGCACCACCCCAGAACAGGTTCCCAGGTGCTTTGGGCGGTGGTACCACCCCAAGTCAGTGGTGGTACCATTGATAGTTATTACCTGTCAACGATGGTACCGCTTGATAAGCGATGGTACTGCCCCTCCACAGAGCCTGAGACTCTGTCAGGCAATAGTATTGCCTAGTACATTGATAGAACTAGGGTCACAATGGTACCGCCAACACCCGAAAATCCAGGATATAACTCTTTTTTGCTCCAATTCTGAAGCCAATTGAGCCTATAAATACTCCTAACTTCTTAGCTGGCTAAAAACATTGAGAAGTGTTAAGAATAGAGTCAAAACTCTAGCAAAATTGCCTTTAAAAGTTAGAGTGTTCACCTCCTGAATTCATAAGTGTAAAATTCTATAAAAGAGTGTGAGCCACCTGCGAGTTCTGTAAAAAGGGGTGTTTTGTCCTTTCCCTTCAAGAAGGATTGATAGTGGAAGTCAGGAACCTCATCGGAGGAGGTTTCGGAAGTGGACGTAGGTCATTTGACCGAACCACTATAAATCGCTACGTACCTCTCTTGGTGTATAAGTTTTAAATTGTTGCATTTCAATTTTTACTTGGCTACAATCTTTTAATCTCCTCCTCTCTTACTCTCTTTCGCATTCACTTAAATAATTCACTTTGCCAAAATCGCTTTCGTCGGACAAAACTTCTCAACATACAATGCTTTTCAGAATCGGTTTTAAACTATTATTTTTATTCATTGTACTAATTCACCCCACCCCCCCCCTCCCTCTTAGTGCCGCTCTAGATCCTAACAGTTGGTATCAAAGTGAGGTCACTCTCATTTGGTTTAAAACCTAAGAGAGATGGCATTTGTCGGCATGCAAGAGGGCCACTCAATTACACGTCCGCTTATGTTCAATGGGTCAGATTACATGTATTGGAAGACTCGCATAAAATTTTTTCTTATTTCTATGGATTTTGAACTTTGGAACATTGTCGAAAATGACTTTCAAAAATCTTCTCTTCCGATGAACGAATGGAATAAATAGGAGAAGAATGTTTTTGCTCTTAATATTAAAGCTATGAATATCTTGTTTTGCGCTCTTGATAAAAATAAGTTTAATCATATTTCAATTTACGAATTGGCTTTTGATATTTGGCGTACTCTTGAAATCACTCATGAAGGCACTAGCCAAGTAAAAGAGTCCAAAATCAACCTTTTAGTACACTCTTACGAGTTCTTTCGAATGAAACCAAGTGAGTCCATCGGAGACATGTACACCCATTTTACGAATGTCGTCAATGGACTCAAAGCACTTGGGAAAAGTTTTTCTAATTTTGAACTTATAATGAAAATCTTAAGATCCCTCCCAAAGAGTTGGGATCCAAAAGTTATGGTCATTCAAGAACTTAAAGAACTTTCCTCTCGAAGAACTAATTGAATCATTGATGATCTACGAGATGACTTACAATGCTCATGATGAACTTAAGAACTCCCTTCCAAAGAACAAGAAGGATATGGCTTTGAGAACATAAGAAGACTACTTGAAAGAATTTTCAAGTGATGAGGACCTTGATGATGAACTTATACTCTTGACTCGAAAATTTAAAAAATTTATAAGAAGAAATAAATTTAAAAACAACTCTAAAAATAAACTTGAATCTAAAAAGGAACAAGTAATATGCTATGAATGCAAGAAGCTGGGGCACTTCAAAAGTGAATGCCTCCAAGCCAAGAAGAAGCAACCAAAGAAGAAGAAGGCTCTAAAGGCAATATGGGATGACTCAAGTAGCTCTGAAGATGAAGAAGCAACAAACAAGGAGGTTTCCAACTTCACCTTGATGGCTATCAAAGAAGAGGTAAGAGAGTTATTTAATAAAAATTTATCTTACGATGAGCTTTTCAATGTATTTTATGAATTGTTTGAAGAATGTAGAACTATTAGCAAAAAGTTTAGTTTGTTAAAAAGGGAGCATGCTCTCTTACTTGATAAGTATGAAACTCTTAAATACAATACTCCTTCTTTGCCTTCATACTCTAAGTGTGAACACTTAGAGGAACCTAAGAAGGAAAACTTACTACTTAAAGAAACCTTAGATAAATTCAAGATTGGTAACAAGTCTTTGGACATGATCCTTGCTAATAAGAGTCAAGTTCACAAAAAAAAAAAAATGGAATCGAATTTGTGAGTGGATCTCACCGAAATCCAATCACTTTCATTAAAAAACCTACATTACACGTATCACCACATACTAAGTGGAACTTTTGTTACAAGCCCAAACATGTTTACAAATGTCCGTTTAAGAAACTAAGCCCACAAATTGATATGGGTTCCTAAAGGGACCATAAATAATTTAATGCAAAATGATAAAATTAGTAGATCAATTTTTGAGACACCCAAATTTAAATGGATACCCAAAAATATTCTTTTGTAGGCATTCTAACCATTCCAAGCTAGAAGCAAGTAATGATACAATACATGATCTTTATCAAGCTCACTAGATCGGGTAATAAAAGATCCTTGAGTGTTATACATTGTTTGTTTATGCACCATAATTACTAAGGCTAAAACATACTTACATTAAGTCTCTTGAAAAATGATTTCGATGAGAACATTTGTGTCATTTTATAATTTGAAATCCTATGTTTTGGAATGATGTGTTTTTAGTCTTGATGGTTTTAACGAAACTTTGTTTTGAATCTAAACAATGATACTTGGCTTTAGTATAAAAGTTCTGAACATTCCTATGAAAAGTCAAATCAAGTAAATTGAAATACTTAAAAGAGAATACATTTTTCATTCAAGATTAATGAATTCAATTATTTTGTGAATCACGGTGAACTTCTTAAATATGATTTTGATAAATTGAACTAGAATGAGATCCTTCAAAATGATTCATGACTTCTACTTTTAGACTTTTGGAATCACAATTTTATTGAAATTATAACTTATTGAGCATTATTGGTTTAAATGCATTTGATACTCAAATTTTCTTTTGATCTTGATGACTTGATGAATCATGATCTTATTTGATAATACATTCAACTAAATCACTTATCGATATTTACGATTGCGATATATCCCTTTTGAAATATCTTTCAAATGAAATTCTTAGTAATGAATGTTTTAAATCATGTTTGACGATCTTTTATTTATTTTGAAAATATGTGCGATGGGTAAGGATAGTTTGACTACATGAATCGATAATTTTCCCTACTCGAATTTTTTTCTTGATCTCTATTCCTCGGACTTATGACTTGTGATAGTAAGATTCATAATTGTTGATTTTGATCTTGCTAAAAAGAATATTTATAAACAATGAATGATGTCTGATGTTACGAACTGACCTTTGTTAATTTTGATGATTACATCTTCTTTCGATTATTTTTTTTATTTTGATGACTTTATTCAAATCAACAAACATGAGGGATGAAATTGACTTAAATGTTATTCAAATGCATGACAGCTAAAATCAACCAATTTGATATTATAATTAGAAGAACAATTGATCAAAAATCAAGGTATTACTGCCCTTGAAAAATTGTCTAAGTCGGGGTACCAGCAGTGGCATCACCAGAATTGGCGATATCACCACCTGGGCATTCTATTCCCATGCGGTGGCACTGCCCAGTTGGTGGTGGCACCGCCCGAGAGCCCCCTTATATAAAGGGGCTTTAGGGCCGGTAGAGAACCGACCCCAACCTTTGCTGTAGCCTCCAAAAACACTCCTCCACCTTTCAATCACCATCTTTCTTCTCAAGAAAACTAAGAGAGACTTCTAACTTATCAAATCTTTGATCAAGACTACTATCTTTTCAAGAAATCTCTACTAAGATATTCCTTAACATTCTCTCTTTGAACTCTTAATACATTGCTGCCCTTTCAAAATTATTCGTTTATTATCATCAATTGTAGACAAATGGCTCCTAGGAGATCATCTAGAGACAAAGGAAAGAGGAAAGAAGGAGATTCATATAACCCATCTCTATTTAGCTCTAGTGAAAATACTCTTAGGTATCCTAGTTTTAAAACTAGAAATGTACATAAGGGTAAGTTCGTTGATCTAACTAAATTAGGAGACCTAGAACCTATTCATTGGTTTGTCAATTTAGATATCTTGCCTATTTTGTAAATTAGCAAACCAATATATCCTAGGCTAGTTTGATTATTTTATGCCAACCTAAGTGTAGATGAAGACGACAATGTGACATCTTATCTTTTTGGAAACTAAATATCAATTACGGATAGTGCGATTTGTGATCTAATAAGAATTACAGAAAAGAGTATAGGTTGTTACTTTAGAGGCCAATGGGGTCTAGATGAAATCAGAGTAACTTATTCCGAGGCCTTAGGGACTATTTTTGGAAATCCTAATCTATCCATTGTCCCTAAAAGTTGTGAGCACTTGCTACCCTTTAGCTCTAAGGTTTTCCATCACATAATTATTAGTATCCTAATTCCAAAATAATTCCACCACGATGAAGTCAATCAAATGGAACTAGGAACTATATATTGGATAATGGCCGGACAAGAAAATTATTTGGTTACTTAATCCAGCAAAACATAATTGATGTATCTAAGTAGGATCTAATGCTTCCATATGGTGGTTTTATCACAAGACTATTACATGCATACAATATTAGGATACCACCCAACGAAGAAAGAATAAACATAGATAGATATAATGTCATAAACAGAAACTTACTTAAGTGATTAAGGTGCATATTTAGGAATAGAATCTGGACTAGGCTGCCTAGAAGGATCGGTTCTCCCCCTCTAGTAGAAGAACTCGAAACACCTGTATTTATGGATAATGAATCTCCTCTTCCTAGTCCCTTTGGTGCTGCACTGACAAATCTAGCTCCTGCTCTATCTTATGATGATCCGATCATGACTGAAATAAATTAACTCAAATCACAACAAGATGAGATCCTAAATGAAGTACGTCAAATGAATCGCAAGTTGGATAATTTATATAGACATATTAGTATTGCATCCGAGGAATAGTTGTAAAAACTCTATGTTGACTTCATGAGTTGTAATGGAGCTCATAACTCTCATTTTATACTCTTAATGTTATTTTGATATACTTTAAGTTTCATATATGTTGAACTTAATACATGAGGTTGTTGTATGTTTCTTTTCTGAAATTTTTTAACTTCGTATTATCTCTTCGATTTTCATGAATTCACCTATCTTGCTATTATCTTTTCGGATTTCATATTATCTTATGCCATCTTTTCAACGGAGCTTTCATCTTCCTCCAATCTTAGATTGATACTATTGTTTCATCTATTAATGATTTTTAGTATCATATACATGACTTACGGTTGATGATTTTTGAATTGATAACATCACTTTGATTCTATCGTTTCTATCCTCCCTCTACTTCTATTGAATGGCTTTCACAATTCACTTTTCACACTTTTGTATCATCAAATTTGATGTTTGATACATACTTTTATATCATGAATTATATGTGAAAAAAAGCTCTTATAATTTTTTTTATATAGTTTGAATGCTCTCTTCAGATTTCACTCATTTCTCTTCATGAGAATTTAATGTTCTTAACTTTTGTAAATTTTGTGTCATGAGCCTTTATGAATATTTTCATGGCTTGATGGGTTGTTTTTCACTTAATGAATTTTCAATGAAAATGCCAAGTTAGCTTTCATGAATTCTTCTTTATGAGAATACCAAATTAGCCCTTTATGAAATTTTTGGATGCTTTTTTCATGAGCTTTTAAGTATGTAAATTTTTGATCATCTTACCTCTTGAACTTTTCATGACTTTCAACATCTCGATACACATTCATGACTCTTATCATAAGTTTTGCGTTGAAATGATCTCTCTTTTCTATTTCACAAATTTTATTTGGTGAAAATGATTCTTGAGTGAATTTTTATTGACTTGAATGATTATTTTGTTGAATTCACTCTTAATGCTGAATTATATCTATGATATGAATTTTTTTATGAATTATAAGTCTTCTTGATGCATTCATGGATATAAGCCTTTTCTTGTTGTTATTTTTCACAAAAACTCTATCAGACCAATTGGTATCAATAGTTCATTTCCTTTTAGTTGATGACAAATGGGGAGAAAAATATAGCAAATTAATGACTTGATGGCTTTGTAATTTGAAAATTGTGATGTGTATCGTAAAAGCAAATTGATGAAATGCTTGTATCACAATTGTCATATTTTGTATCATAAAATGCTTGCTATCATTAAAAGTATCATAATGTATCGCAATTGTATGGAATGTATCTTATGCATCACAAATAACATAAATATACTTAAAAGACTAATTTTTCTATGATCATTATCGTATCATGCCACTTGAACTTGATATCTTGCCTTGATATGATAATCTTTCATTTGTATATCATTGAATGATGTATCGTCAATTGATATCATGCCTTGAATTGTGAACTATTTGATATCACTTGATTCTTGCTACATTTCAAAATTATAGTTTGTATCATTTATCGAAATAATGATTATCTATCATCATTCAACATTGAATTTGAAAATGTATGTCATGCCTTGACATCATTTTCAAATTATAAAAAATACGAAGTTTTGTATTTAGGGATGAAAAATCATGCTTGTGGAGTATGTCGATAAGTTCGAATGTATGTAACTTATCAGTTTTGGCTTGAATTCAAAGGGTTTGAATTCAAGTATTTCTTTTCTCATATATGGCATATAGATAGGGGGAGTTAAGACTAACTCCGTCATTAATTGATTATCATCATCAAAAAGGAAAAGATTGTTGAATCTCATATTTTAATGATAAAGTCAATTGATATGTTATTTAATTCAATCCATATTATTGAGAAAAGTGTGTAGGATTAACTACGATAGCAATGAAGACATAAATCAAATTGCCGAAGTCAAGTACGTTAGAAGTCCGAGAGTCCATCGGAAGTCCGATGGTTTGTCGAAAGTGCTGCCGGAACTGGCCGAGAATGAATCGGGGACTTGCCGAAGGATTGTCAGAAGTTCACCGAAAGGTTCGTCGGAGGTTCGCGGAGCTCATCGAGAAAGTTCAGAAGCTTACCAAAATGACTCGTCGGAACTCACCGTAAAGTTCGGGAGCCTATTGGGAGTCCGCCGGAAGATTGTCCGAGGGTTCATCGGAAGTTTACTAGAAGTTCGTCGAAAGCTCGCCGGAAGAAGACTCGACATACTCACATAATAGTGCACGAGGCATCTGTTTACCTTCAATAAGATCCAACTGCAACAACACGAGTGTCTAAACTTAAAATTAACATTGTACGCTCCCATAATAGTGGAATATGTCTAACAACATACATATGTCAATGCTGAAATCAATATCCTAAGCATGCGGAATGTACGCTAGGTAGGTGGTATCCAACAACCCAAGAATATGACAATGTACGCTCATAACAATATGATCAATTGCATCTCCAATGCATCCTAAGACTCATTTACTACATAGGCATCCCTACAACCTGTGCCACTGCTCATACAATAATGAACAGCCATGTATCACCAAGGTGTCACAATGCATACTTACCTACTACACTACATAAGCAATTTTGCGAGAAGACAAGAGTGTCCAAAAGTTTGCATTTTGCATTATTCACTCCAATGATCAGGGAACATGTATAATAACATATACATGCATCTGCGTCTACACGTGTAGATGTGGATCCAACACTTTGAGCCTCCTGAATGACACATGGTCGACCAAGCACCCAAGAAATTGGCCATAATACAAATGACAAATTGTATGTCGCCTAGGCATCCTAAGACAGATTTATTACCTAGGCGTAACCAACTACCATGCAACTACCTCTAACACCAGTGACCAACTATGTAACACCTAGGTGATGTCCCAGTGCACATTTGACACCTAGGTGATAACTCAACCATTCAAACTACTAGTCCAAAGGAGCGATCACTACCTAGGTGGTAAACCAACTACCCAAGAAACTTCCCCAAAAAACTAATGATCTACCATCTATGGCCTAGGCATCTTGAGGTGCATATTATTAGTAGTTAAGATTTCTCTTGATAAACAGTTAAGATTTCCTCAACTACATGAGGAAATATCTTAGATTAACAAATGAATGAATGAAAATATTCCATCATAATATGTATAAATGGAGCACCATCTTATCAATCCCAATGGTTGTTCTTCTATATTTTATTTTATCATGGTATTTGAGTATCAAAGCAAGAGTTCATCATTTTTTTTTTCTCTTCCTTCTCATTGGACGCATCGACTCAAAAACTAACATGATCTAAAAGACAATGTCTCACTTCCAAGGACAACAAGTGGACCGATGAGATCCTCAGATCTATCGCAGAGGTTGGAAATTCATTCCTCAGAGGAACATTTATCACTCACATAATCTTTGATGCACGATGGCATCTGTTTCCCTTCAATAAGATCCAACTGCAACAATAAGAGTGTCTAAACTTGGATGGTCGCATTGTACGCTCCCTACACCTAGTGGGGTTTACAACATACATATGTCAATGCTGAAATCAATATCCTAAGATGGTCCTCGCTAGGTAGGGGTATCCCACTATGACAATGTACGCTCATAACAATAGATTGCATCTGGAAGCATCCTAAGACCTTTAAACAGCAGAACCCATCCTTTTCTTGGTGTGCCACTCTCCTTCTTCATCTTAATGAACAGGATGATGTTCAAAGGAAGTCACAATGCATCTTCCTTCACACTACTATAAAAGTTATGAGAAGCCAGATCGTTTCCATTTTGATATTTCAATGTTCTCTTATTAACATATACATGCATCTCAGTCACAGCTACACTGTCCTCTCATTACTCTGCTAGCCTCCTGAATGACACAACGTCGACTTGTTGCACCCAAGAAATTGGCCTCTTGCCAACAAATTATTTTTCATCACATTGTTCCAAGATCAGATTGATAGGAGCGTAACCAACTTGGGGCATATTAGTAGTTAAGATTTCTCTTGATAAACACCTAAGATTTCCTCAACTACATGAGGAAATATCTTAACTATTGAGGAAAATATTCCATCATAATATGTATAAATAGGGAGCACCATCTTATCAATACAATGGATCTCTTCTTTATATTTTATTTTATCACATATCCTACCCAGGAGGTAACCAACCACCCAACCGACTGCTTGGAACAACATGACAACAATGATCGACCATATGATGAGAAAACTACTAATTGTATTCGTGTGATGGAAGTGACTAATAAAGCACCAGGACAAGTTTCATCCAAATCATAAACAAATGTGAATATGTGATGCCTGTTTTACATAATGACCCATCTGATTTATTTGACATTTGCAAAAAATTTGTAACTTCAAAACATATCCAGTTTTCGAGGACAAACTTGTACAAAACCTTATTTCTAAATTTTTTATTAGGTGCTTAAGTCAACTCAGTATAATCTAATTTGGTTTTAAATAATAAACTGATAAAGTAACACGAGACCAAGCTCTTATGTGCAAAAACCGTGTGCTCTTAAGTTCGATTGGCATGTAATCTCAGCCAAGTTCCTGCTGCGAACTATATTTGGCTTACAAAAGAAACCCCTTTTTATTTCCAGAAATAGTCTCGCATATATATGTCCTGCCTTATATATGTGATGTCATACAAAAGAAATTTTCAACTCCTTTATGAAATCTTTACAAGCCAACTGAAGGAACAGTTTGGGCCTGATGGTGTTCTATGTGGAATGGTCTGTTCTGCTATTCTTTCCCTTGACTGTTTTTCCAATGTAGCGAAGTATGAACTTTGAACAACATAGTGCGTGAAACTTTCTTCAAGAGTATATGATATGGAGATGAATAGCTGTACACAGGAATACTGTGCTGCTCACGGAACCGTAGGAATCATAAAGGCTATCAGCATTTGTACAATTCTTCAAATATAACAAATATTCGTTCATAGTTGGAAGTCATCCTGATGAAAGTAGGAGGATCGCTGAAACTTTGGAAGACACGCGTAGTCCCCAAGCTTCTTAATGAAAGATTGATACAAGCCTAGCATAATCGTGTTCATCATTAATGCCAATCATGATACGGTAAAAACAAAAGATTCTGTCGTTTGAGATGACCTAATCGACGCAAAGAAGCAAAATTCAAAACAGGGCATCGATGTTCGATATGGAGAACATTGGGATTCAAGAAAAGCGAGAGGACTTACGAAGGGTATCTTGGACGCTTTGTCATTCCACACGGCCAGCTCAGCACAGCCACGCCAACGCTTCGTACTGATTAAAATCCCAGAACCCAAAGAATCACGTATGACTCCATTCTCACATTATATTAATCATCCAAAGAAAACCAGAAACAAAACCCTAATTTTAGGAGGATGGGTGTACCTTTCCGACGGTGGGAGCTAGGCGATCTATGCAGGGTTCCGCATAAGGGGTGCCGTTGTCCCAAACCATGCCGGAGCGCAACCGAAGTGCGGAGGCGGCGAATCGGGCGGCGATGCCGTTGCCGCCCATGATGCGGAATGCCACGCCGCTCAATCTCCCGGCCATTTCTCCCTCCTCTCGCACTCCCTCGAGCTTTCTTCCATTAATTGCCACGGCGTTTTGCTTTAATCGTGAAGACTCGAGGACCGTGAGCAGTTCGCTTCGATGTTTAGTGGCATATCGGATCGGAACTACGCCAAAAGTGAAACCGATAAAAGTGTCGGATCCAAAAGTGGATCCGGATATGAATTTTCGGGTCGGGTTTGTTGGCGGACGCACCTGTGGTTGTATCATGGGCCGCAAATCCTCATCATTGCGATTCCGAGCCCAATCGAAGGGTGTATCAATGATAGTTCAGTTTATTAATATGAGTCATAATTAAGCAATTTGATCTTTTTTCACATCAAACCTTCCTGTCTTAAATCATAAAATCAGGTCAAGACAATAAGTAATTTGCATTATTTAGAGTTTGAGAAGGGGAAACAGCACAATGGATTTCGCCTGACGACCACAGTATGCAGCAATTTCTGGAGTAGTACATCTTCTATTCTGTATATATATTTCATCACAAAGTTGAAAAGTATGACGCATGTAGAGAGCTCGACAACGTCGCGTTACATCTCCATTTGGGAAACATCGATGTCTTCCTCTTCGAATTTCTGAAAGCTTCCTACTTATTGTGAATCGACGGTCCTCGTTGAGCTCTTGGATAGTCCATTGAAGATACGTCGGTGAGAACTCCCGTCTCATTGGATCCTATGTATTCTTCGTTGTACTCACTCCCTAGCAATGCTCGCACTCGCTTCTCCAGCCTCGCCTACAGAAGAATACACAGATTACCACCTTGAATCCATACAATTCGAGGAATGCACGAAGCAGGTCCAGGCATTTAGTAACCATGTGATCTTGAACCCTCAATGAGGAGCAGACGGTGCAGGAATAGGCCATGAGTGACCATATCCTCGTGCTATAATTAGCTATTGGTTCCATAACTGCAAGCATTCTAAGTATTTAATTTCTCCAGACCCATCCAAGATTGGCAAACGACTTTCTCATGTACCTTTGATTTTGTTGTTTGAGGCAGCCCAGCATGAAAAGAAGGCATTGGAACCTCTCTTCCTGCACAACCTATCGCTGTTAGGAATCCTGAAATATCCATGTTACTTGTAGAAATATGTAGGCAAGATGGTCGAGATAATTCAACGAGTTCTCATCTATCATTCAAGTGCAATCCAATGTACAAAGACAAGATGTCTAAGCCACTGCAGCAAACAAAACGCATATAGCCAGTATAATCTAACTAATGTGAGGCTTATCAGATGTGTGTATATGTTTGAAGAAGAGTAGGACTCCACGACTTGTTTCTATCTCGGTGTTTGTGGGAACAAAGTTCAAAGCTTACAAAAAGGAGGGGAGAGTGTGGCATTGGAGTGGGGTGTATCAGTTGTGTGATGGAGGATGGGTCCTTGGTTCAGCATAATCCACATGAAACCCAGGGTGCTCCTCCAGTCCACGCCCAGGCACACGCCATGAAGCGTCAACAAGTGACGGGTTTGGAACAGCACCTGACACTAGTGCACCCTTCTTCCACTTGACGTCTGCTCTCAGATCATCTGCAACACCTTTGGATGAGGACGATTGAGGTGTCCTTGCCTGGACTGGAGACTCATCAAGAACGATCACCTTCGTAAAAGCCTAAACAAGAGAATGAGATTATGGCATCTCAACAACGATAAGAAGCCTTGGTACTTGATAGTGTAAACGGAGTTGCACCAACCTCGTTGGATATATGATATGAACTGTCTGAATCTTTGGCAGTCATCCTCAGATGTCGAGCACTGCATGTGGTGATAGAAAGAGCTGACAGGAGGAGGAAGAGAAGAGCAACAGAAGACATGTTTTGCCTGAGTCTGAGAGTTCGACGATCAAAGAGTATTTGTAGACGGCGGCATTAAATGCAGTCTCGCATGGGATCGACGTGAAGTGACGGCAGTGTTTCCTCTAAGAAGACATGGAAAACTATAGCGAACCAGAGAGAAATCAGAGAGAAAGGAGGAGATATGGAAGGGTGTACTGCTTTGTCTAATCCTTCCACTACTCCTCCATTGACAGAACCAGGGAAGAGGAAACTGAGAGGCTTCAGTGGGAGCATCATATATAAGAGAACATGGTGTTGAAGGAGTGAAGCCCAAGACGAAACTGAGGGCCCCTCATGTTTCTATAGTGAGACCGAGTTAACAGGGAATTAGGCAATTTTGTCGGCTACAACAGGTTGCCTGCCCCCGCTGTATACTAATACCTAGTCAGAAAACAAAGAAGTCTTACGGAAGTTGACGGCTTAAAACCCTGCAATTGTCTAGAAGTCAATGCTGGATTAAGTTAATCTTTACATATATCTATGCTGGAAGTTTAGTTAGATCTGTTAAGCGATTAAGAGGACAAGTACGAAGCAATGTTTACGTTGAGTTTCGACATATATTTGATCGAGTTGTTCGTAATAGTTTTTGACTGCCCTCAAATTGACTTTCCAACACTACCCACCACGGTTCCTGTGGGCCATATGCCACGTGGAGAAGGGGAGGGTGGGGCCAGTGAGATCGGAGGTGGGGAACGGGGGGACGGGTGGCGGGCGGGGGGGTGTGGAGGACGACGGCGCATACCGAGGTGAGGCTGGGGAAACGGTGTGGGATGCGGGCCGAGTCGATGGGGTTTGACTCAGGCCGTGTCGGGTAAAGCGCTTGCAAAGGGCGCGAGTCACGGCGCGTCGGTCGCTCGGGTCCGTCGTCTCCACGGCTCCCTCCCATCTCCTTCCCAAGAACGATGATAGTAATAACAATAATAATAATGATATTTTACAGAAACTTTTGCATGATTACCCTCGTACAAATAATTATGCTTTCGTTCTTAAAATGTTTGATATAGCATCTCTCTCGAATCCCTCCAAATACTAAGATTATGCACATATCTCACGTTAAGATTCACCCAAAAAATGGCAATTAATCACTTTAGATAAGGATTATTAAATATTGTTTCAATTAACACATTTAAATATAACAATTCAATTTTCATTATCATATATCATTCAAATAATATGTTTTAAAAATATTATTATCAATTAGAGTTTTATTGTAAAATGGTTCCAAAATTTATTTCTCCTAATTCCTACTTTTCAATTGTTATTTCTTCTTCTTGTGGAACAATGGTTCCGAAATTAGGTTTTCATGTGGCAAACTATTTGAAAAAATTATTATAGTAGAATTTTTTTTTTCTCTTTATGTATTAAAATAGGTTTTTATCAAAATATCAATTTATTATCAAAAGTAAATATTAATCAGAGCAGCATAAATAATAGAATAGTGAATCAATCACTAAGTGAGACACCAAAATCTTATGTGAAAAACTCAATGAAAAAAAATCATAAGACCATAGTCCACTTCAAATCTCCATCATCACCAATAATGATAATAGGTTTACGAAGCCTTTTGTCAACACGTCGACCAGTCCGACTTCCAATCTTCTAATATATTTAATTCCGATCCAATCGCTAATTCTACTGCTTTAATCGATTTATCTTTCTTTGATTGAAACTAGTCCTGTGTTACTTAAATGCACATTAGATCATAACTTTATCAATTGGTTTTGTCATCAAAATTCAAGATTAAATAATCTTTTTCTTTTTAATAATGACATCCAATTGATGCCGGAGTTTAACTAAACTTCCCCTATTAATATGTCATATTGATAGAAATTTTGATAAAAAATCATGAGAATTTCATGCATAATTATAATTTTAATATATTATTCCATATATGATCATCATCATAACATCTCCCCCATTGTCATCGACAAAATAGAGATGTGCAACTAGCAAATTTTACATCATTTTAGAATATGCAAGCTAGTAAGTTTCAGAGATGTGTAAGTTTGTAAATTTTTTTTTTCTTTTGAGAAGTGCAAACTATTGATTTTGCTTCTTTTTGAAATGTGTAAGCTAGCAAATTCTTTGCTTTCTTTAATGATATGCAAGCTAACAAGTTTTTTAGAACGTGAAGGTTAGCAATTTTTGCTTCTCTTGAGATAGCAACTTTTTATTTCTCTTTATAATATGTATACTAGCAAGTTTTCTCTCTCTGAAAGATATAAGCTAGCAATATTTTCTCCCCCTTTATCATTGCCAAAAAGAAGGGAAGAATACAATGATATAAAAAAAATTTCTTTTACATCAATTTTTAATTCATTATAAATATTAATAATAACGATAAGTTTATATCAATATTTTAATCATCAAAAATAAAAGATCAAGTCATGAATACTAAAAGACCATGAGTCATTTTTGACAATTCTCTTTTTAGTAAATAACGAAAAGAAATCTTAAGAGATTAAATAGTCAAATAATCTTCAAAGGAAATCTTATATAATGAATTCTGAGAAACAAAGAGAAATTTTTAAATAAATATTCTCTTTATTAAAACAAAGGAATCATAGTAAACAATCTTGATTTATTTAAAAATCTTAAGTTATAATTATCAAGATCATGGTTTGTTTGCATGATTTTCCTCTTTACTAAATACCAAGAAGAATTGTAGGAGAACAAATAAAAAATCTCGATTCATGCATAAGAAATCTTAAGTCATCAAGATCTTGATTCATAAAAAATCTCAAGTAACAAGTGTAAGATTTGGATAAAATTCATTCAAATTCAAATCATTAAATTATCAAAATCATTTTCATAATTCAAGAGATTCATAAAAGATAATATATATATAGATTCATCAATCTCTTATTGAAAAATTGAAAAGATTTAGAGATATTTTTAAGAAAAATGTATTCCACTTTTACGTTTCAATTTATGTGATTTATTTCATATAATCATGCCCAAATTTTTTATACCAAATCCATGCATCATTATTTAAAACTAAAAAATAAAATAGAAATCATTAAGATACACATTATTACTTCTTAAAACATACATAGGATTAATCTTATTAGGTGTACAAGCTTTAGATTTAAATTTAACTTTTTGTTCCTTTATCATAAAATATATAATTTTTATGATTATTTTTTTAATAATTTATATATATATTTAAACTAATTTAAAATTATCAAGCAACTCATGAAATACATTAAGTAATTTTATTATAAGATAAAGACATTTCAAGTGAGTCACGAATCTCTTTGTTAAAAGCTATCAAAGCATAGTTTATCACCTCGTCTTTATTAGTTTACTTCTCGTCTTCGGATGTACATGATTCATTATTGAGTACTTTTTTCTTCTTTAAGAACTTTTTCTTCAGTTTTTTACACTTATCTTTGGAGTGTCCTAGCTTCTTGCATTCATAGCAAATGGTAGTGTCCAATTCGAGTTCATTTTTAGATTCTTATTTTAATTTAGTCTGTTCTTTTTCATTATTTTTTTGAATTTTTTTGTGAGGAGTTCTATGTTATCTTTGTTAGAAAATCTGTAGCGACATCATATGCATAGCAGAAGAATATAAATAAAAATCATATATTTCCTATAGAAAAAGAGGTTCTTATCATCGTGCAAAAGTTGGTATACAAAACCCGCTAAACCGAAAAACTACGCGTAAGAAAATTACTTAGAGAGATCATATATCTCTGAATTCTTACAGATCTGTAGGACTAGATGAAGGAGTTCAAGTGTCCTCCTCTCTAGTGGTAATCCAGGCGATAGGGGCTACAATGATGCTACTCAAATCGCTGTTAAAAACTCCTCATTGCTCGCACTATGCAATCAAGAAGGGGGTAGCCCTTCTTACTGTCCACATGCCCCAAACTGAGGCTGCTGGCTAAGGAGGAGAGGGGAGAGGAGAATAAAAGATAGCTGTCAAAAAGTTCTAGCCTATGAGCCTTTGGTTCCCTCCTATTTATAGAGGTCCCTTGTTAATTTAACCCTAATGGATCCTATCCTATTGGGTATTGGATTTTCATCCAATTGCCCAAGCCTCTTAGATTAGTAGTCTCTACCCAATAATCTCTTATTAGCTCTTATTGGATCTCATCTATAAGATCCAATAATTCAAAGTCTTAACAGATATCTAATAAGATAGAGGCTCCGGCGGATATCTCATATCCGAACCTCTACTCGTCACAACACCTATCATATGTGTGTGGCCCTCTAAGCCAAATATTGAGCTGGCCGTGAGTCATACTTGTTAGAACTCCTAGCTCAGTGAATTATTATCTTCATAATAATTCACTCGACTCATCGGCTACGGACGTACAAAGTGCTGAAAAATCAGAAGATTCGACATCTCATGCATAGTGGAAAACAAAAATAAGATCGGATTTCCTATAGTTACGTACTTGATCATCATGTGACGATTGGTGCACAAAAATCGTAAATCCAAAAAATTTGCATGTATCATGTTAGAGGCGTTATCTGGAGAGATCGTATATCCCCAAAAATTTTAGATCCGATGAAGAGGATGAAGGAGCACTAGTGTACTCCTCTCTAGTGGTAATCCACACAGTGGACACAGCAACGACGCTCCTCAGATCACCACGGGATCTCTCTCCACGTGCACCACAAGGCTACCGGAGTCAAGGAGGAGGAGAGGAGACTACCGAGGATATGAGGATGACTACCAAGAGCTCTTAGCCTATGAACCAGGAGGTTCCTCTTATTTATAGAGGTGGAGGAAGCTTATCCATAACAGATCGTGTTCACACTGGATCTTTATTCAATTGGATCTCATTAGATCTTATCCACAGGATCCAATTTGATCTCATCCAATTGGATCTTATCCAATTGCACAGATCCATGGACATTACAATATTCATCCAAATAATGTGAGAAAATATCAATAATAATATACAAAGAGATCGACGTAACATATCACATGTGTCATCACTCACATGATTGGCTTGTAGGGCACCTACAACCAATACTAGGCCACTACGCCGTAACCCCCAAACGATACAGGGGAATATAATCCTTTGGACCTATCTGTCCTCAGTTACCATGTACCTATAGTCCCTTATCTATCTAATATCCCAGAGACCCTATACCGGGTATGGTGTTGTCAAGCCCATATAGTCTCTCGAGTCTTTAATCGAATTCTTCCGGAGAACTCTTTCTCTCTCAATCCAAATAACATTGGTCAAAGATTTGTCTGAATAAGAACATATGAGGTATTTCTCTCACGATACCGAAAGTGGATGATCCTCTATAGACAATACTCAATAGCCCTCGTAAGGTTGGCTATCACTCCCAATAACTGACTGTACTAGATCTAAAACTTTTGAACATATAAGTTTAGTATCAAAGAGTGGAGTACTCATATAGAATATCCTTAGTATCTCAAGTCTAAGGACCAGATACACTACTGGAATTACAAAATCGTTGTCTAATAATAAAGTATCATCAACCATCCAGCATTCTGTGTGCGGATCAATTAGTAAACTTATTCTCTAATGAGCACATGCACTATATCCTTAGTGTCCCTGCTAGTCATATGTGCCCTGTAAGCCAATCACATGAGTGATGGCACTTGTGACTTGATATGCACTTTATCTCTTTGCTTATTATTAGGTATTTTATCACTTTATCTTGCGTGTTGCATATACTGTGATGTCCTTAGATCTGTGCAATGAAAATCGGATCGTGATGTGATCACGATAATAAGATCGATTCACCTTTAAACACAGACCTTAAATTATCCTGGTCATAGGTTACTCGAGAAGGACATCGAGATAACCGGATAGACTGGTGTGTTGTATACTTGTTCATATAATGGAGGTAGCTGGTCTCATAGCTACTCATGTGGGGACACTAAAGGTATAATGCAGGTGCTTATTAGAGAATGAGTTCACTGATTACTCCGCCTATGGAATACTGGATGGTTATTGATACCTCATGTCAGACAGCGATTCTGTAGTCCCAGTAGTGTATCTAGTCCTTAGACTTGAGACACCAAGGATATCCTAAATAAGTACTCCACTCTTTGATACCGGACTTATAGGTTTGGAAAGTTCTAGATCTAGTATAATCGATCATTGGGAGTGGTAGCCAACCTTATGAGGGCTATTGAGTGTCAGTAAAGGATCATCCGCTCTCGGTATCATGAGAGGAATATCCCATGTATTTTTGCTCGAACAAATCCTTGGCTAAGGTTATTTGGATTGAGAGAGAAAGGGTTCTCCGGGAGAATCTGACAAGAGCAAGACTCGAGGATAGATCGTATTGGCCTAACAGCATCATGCCCGGTATAGGGTCTCTAGGATATTGGATGGATGAGGGACTATAGATACATGGTAACTGAGGACAGATATGTCCAAAGGATTGGATTCCCCTATATCGTCTGGGGGCCACGGTGTAGTGGCCTGGTACGTCCGCAATCGATAAGTTGGGTGAATTATTATAAAGATAATAATTCATTAAGTCAGAAGGAATTCTGATAAATATGACTCACAGCCAGCTCGATATTAGGCCTAGAGGGTCACACACATATGGTAGGTGTTGTAACGAATAGAGGTTCGGATATGAGATATCCGCTGAACCCCCTATCTTATTGGATATCCATTAAGCCCTTGAATTATTGGATCCTGAGATGAGATCCAATAATTGCTAATAAGAGATTATTGGGTAGAGACCCACTAATCCAAGAGGCTTGGGTAATTGGATGAAGATCCAATATCCAATAGAGCAAAAGATCCATTAGGGTTTTTAGGGGGCCTCTATAAATAGGAGGGAACCAAAGCTCTATAGGCTGAGAGTTTCTTTTGGTAGCCATCTCCTGTTCTCCTCTCCCTAGAGAGAGAGGTGTATCGTCGCAGTCCTTGTCGTGTGGATACCGCTAGAGAGGAGGACGCTTGACCTCCTTCATCCTCTCCTACAGATCTGCAGGGATTCAGGGATATACGATCTCCCTAGGTATTTTCTTTAACACATGCAGTTTTCGCGAATTTTTTTTTGACGCACCGATCTTCGCATGAGGACGAAAACTTTCTACGAGAAATCTAGGGTGTTTTGTTTTCTTTTCTTCCGCTGCGCATGTGATGTCACTCCCCTGACGGATTTTCCAATAGTGGTATCAGAGCCAGGTTGTTCGTGCAAAAATCGGATCTTAAATTGCGTGTGTTGTGTTTTAGATCTGCTTTTGACGCCAAAATCATTGGTGCGAAGGGCGAGAAAGGGCAGCAACTGTTGCTGCCCACTCGTGCAGCAACCGTAAGGCTACTTATAGCCTTACTGCCTGCACAGGCAGCAGCCAGTGGCCGGTGGCCTGCTTCCATTGGCAACCGGTCGATAGGCTGCGGACCGCCAGCAGGCAGCACCTGCAGGCTGCTTGCGCCGGCTGCCGCCGCAGAATCGACGTCGCTCGCGAGCGCGCGCAACCACGCGTAAGCCCCGCGTTTGGCAAGGGCACCGGCAGTCTTTGCACCGCAAGGGCGCCGCCACGAGCGATCTGCTCACAAATGTGGATGCACCCGCAAGGGGCAGTGCCACCCGCGGACAGACCGCTTGCAGGCACTGTGCCCACGAGCAGGGGCATCGCGCCCGGCCGCAATGGTTGCCGTCGGCAGGGTGGCGGCGGCTGCAACTCTGCAGAAGGGAAAGGTATTAGGGTTTTTGGGCAAACGATAGTTTTACCCCTCGGAATTTCAAAAATTCTAGTCTCTGTCCCTTTTGATAAAATGACTAAAATACCCCTAGGAATTTTTAAAATTCTAATTTTATCCCTTATGGCCGAATGACCAGAATGCCCTTGTGAATTCAGATAATTCCCTCTATGTCCTTGATTTCAGAAAAATATATTTGTAAATTAAATAGTTTAATTAACTATTATTTTTTTATCTAGTAGTCCTATAAAATAATATATACATGTGATGTATAATGTGGACAGATGATCATGGACTTGTGATGTGTGTACACGTGATTATTATTATTGGGGCCTGCGAGCCTCTATTTTTCTCATTTATTATCGGGCCTGTATGCCCGTAATTATGTTATAATTACATAAGGAGGTGCAGTGGTAGCGAGACCCACGAGGTCGAGACGGACGATCCGACGCATGGAGATGTGTTGAGATGCCGACAGAACCGACGAAACTAGAATGGTGATCACAGGGCATGGAGATGCGCCGAAGCACACATAAATCTTGATGTGAGTGATTAGGCCCACTGGCTCGGGCCTGATCATATTAGGATGTGGTCCATAATCATCTGGTGTGATTGCTCATGTGATGTGTGATTAGATATACACCTACTAGATATGTATATATATATATATATATATATATATATATATATATTTGCATGTGATGTAGATATATATATTAAATACGTATGTGTGTGACACATTATGTTAGGAGACCAAATCAAAAATTCTCTCCATTAATAATATTAAGTCAATAAATGTGAGGCAATTAGATTGACTCACGTGGCCTTCCATCGTTATAGGTAGGAACCGATTCTCGGTATATGTTGAGTTGGTCGAGTCCCTCGAGACTCACCTATATCGCGTCTCGCTATCTTATCTACGACATAGAGATGTCACCAGTGACCTGAGGATATGATATGCTTGGTCGAGTCCCTCGAGAGTATATCATCGAATTAGACTCATCTTGTAACGATGGTGATGACTTAACCGAACATCATGGTTGGTCGAGTCCCTCGAGGCCATGGTGGTTCGGAGGCCGAACATGATGAAAATCACAAGGAGTTGTGATTGGTAAAAGTTGCCCACATTTATGGGCTTAACGTGATTGGTCGAGTCCCTCGAGGTTACGTTAAGACGCCGATTGGATCTCGATCTCCACTAGAGATCCGCCAGGGGTCTCCGATTCACATACCAGAGGGTGTTGTGTGTCTCATGAAAAATTAGTGGGAATACATTAAGATAAAAGTCCTTATCTTAATTATTTAAATTTTTACAAAGTCTGCATATTATTTATTTCTGCTATATCTTTTATTTCAGAAAAATATCGCTTTCAAATCCTCTACGTGGTATACTTGATGCCAACCGCCTCACTGGTCCAAATTATACGGATTGGCTTCGCAATCTGAGAATCATTCTCACGATGGAGAAAATCGCATATGTCCTTGATACAGTGATCCCTATGCCCGACGAAGGGGAAAGCGAGGATGAGATCGCTCGTTATATGAAGTACTTAAATGATTACACTCTTGCTCAGTGTTATATGTTGGCCTCTATGACTACTGAGCTACAGAGACAGTATGAAAATATGGATGCTAATTCCATACTCTTGCATCTCCACAAACTATTTAAGGAGCAGGGAAGAACTCAGCGCTATGAGATATCAAAGAGTCTTTTCCGTGCCATGATGACTGAAGGACATCGGTTTAAAACTATGTCCTTAAGATGATTGAGTGGATCGAGAAACTCACAAGTCTAGGAATGGTCCTAGAGGATAACCTATGTGTGGATCTTGTGCTTCAGTCCCTACTAGATTCCTTTTCTCGGTTCATAATGAATTTTAATATGAACAAACTTGAGGTGGCCCTTCCAGAGCTCCTCAATATGTTGAGAGAAGCAGAGAGTACCATCAAGAAAGAGAAGCCAATTCTCTCCACTAGTGAGACCAGAAAGAAAAGGAAGGCTGAGAAGACCCTTAAGAAGGGCAAGGGCAAGGGCAAAATGGGTAAGGCAAAGGTTGCCAAGAAAGACCCAACAAAGGACAAAGGCCAGTGCTTCCACTACGGCAAAGATGGGCACTGGAAAAGGAATTACAAAGAGTACCTTGTAGAGAGGGCGAAACAGAAGCTTGCAGAAGCTTCAGGTACATTCATGATCAGTCTCCATTTGTCATAATCTTTTGATAACACATGGGTATTGGAAACCAAGAGTGCTTATCATATCTGTAATTTATTGCAGGTTCTGGCAGGACCTAGGAGATTGAACAGAGGCGAGATGGAACTTAAGATGGGTAATGGAACAAAGGTTGCTGTAGTGGCTATTGGCAAGGTCACTTTACATCTACCTAGTGGAGCTATTATTGCATTAGATGCATGCTATTATGTTCTTTCTATTATCAAAAACATTATTTTCATTTCATGTTTGACAGTTAGTGGATATAAATTAGTTTTTAAGAACAATGGTTGTTCAATAATATTAGATGATTAGATCATCATGAGAGGAACATTGCATAATAGTTTATTTATGCTAGATACAGCTCCACATATCATGAGTGTAAGTAAGTCTAAAAGGAAACGAGAAGAGGTGAACAATGCATATCTTTGGCATTGTAGGCTAGGTCACATCCACGAGGGAAGGATTCAAAAGTTGCTAAAAGATAGATATCTAGAACCATTTGACTATGAGTCATATACGACATGTGAACCTTGCCTTCGGGGAAAGATGACCAACTCTCCATTTAGTGGAACTGGAGAGAGAACCACTGAGTTACTAGAACTCATATATAGTGATGTATGCGGTCCCATGTCGACTCATGCCATAGTTGGTTATTCCTACTTCATTACTTTCACTGATAATTTCTCAAGATACGGGCATGTGTACTTGATGAAGTATAAGTCTGAGGCTTTTTGAGAAATTCAGAGAATATAAAAATGAAGTGAAGAACCAAACAGGAAAGAGTATTAAAACCCTTCGATCAGATCAAGGAGGTGAGTACTTGAGTAGAGAATTCACCCAGTTCCTCAAAGACTATGGGATTTTATCCCAATGGACACCTCCTTATACACCACAACTTAATGGTGTATCAGAAAGGAGGAATAGCACACTTTTAGACATGGTGCGTTCCATGATGTGTTTCGCCGACCTACCCATCTCATTCTGGGGATATGCCCTAGAAACCGTAGCTTACCTTCTGAACAGAATTCCAACTAAGTCAGTGATATCTACTCCATATGAGATATGGAATGGGAAGAAGCCCGATCTTAAGATTGTTAAGATTTGGGGCTACCCTACCCACGTTAAGAGACACAACCCTGACAAGTTGGAATCTAGGACGGAATGGTGTAAGTTCGTAGGATACTCTAAGGAAACTTGTGGGTATTATTTCTATCACCCTGAGGACCAAAAGATCTTTGTAGCCAAGAGAGCAGTGTTTCTTGAGAAGGAACACATTCTTGGTGAAGACAGTGGGAGCATGATAGAGTTGAGCGAGGTTGGAGAACCTAGCTCAAGCACCATTCCAGAATCTATTCAGATACCTAACACACAAGTTCCAACTTTACATAGGTCCGATAGAGTATCTCATCCTCCTGAGAGATATGTGAGATATATCAGAGGAGAGGATGTTAAGGATATTGATCCTCAGACCTACGAGGAGGCTATTATGAGCATAGACTCCGAGAAATAGTAAAAGGCCATGAATTCAGAAATGGATCCCATGTACTCCAACAAGGTTTGGAACCTAGTTGATGCACCCAAGGGTATTGTACCCATTGGTTGTAAGTGGATCTTCAAAAAAAAGATTGGAGTAGATGGAAAGGTAGAGACCTATAAAGCAAGGCTAGTGGCTAAGGGGTATCGTTAAAGGCAAGATGTTGACTATGATAAAACTTTCTCACATGTAGCCATGCTAAAATTCATTCGAATTCTATTAGCTATTACAACACACTATGATTATGAGATCTGGCAGATGGACGTCAAAACCGCATTCCTCAATAGTAACCTCAAGGAGGAGGTGTATATGATACAGCCTAAGGGATTCGTGTCTAGGGATAACCCAGATAAGGTGTGCAAGTTGTTTAGGTCTATTTATGGATTGAAGCAAGCTTCCCGAAGTTGGAACATAAAATTTGATGAGGCGATCAAATCTTATGACTTCATTAAGAATGAAGATGAACCTTGTGTGTATATGTAATTAAATGGGAGCACTATCATCTTTATGGTATTATATGTGGATAACATCCTGATCATTGGGAATGATGTAGGAATGCTCTCCATAATAAAGACTTGGTTATCTAGACACTTCTCTATAAAGAACTTAGGGGAAGCATCTTGCATATTGGGGATACAGATCTATAGAGATAGATCCAAGAGGATGCTTGACTTGTCCCAGTCCAGGTATATAGACACCATTGTCAAAAGGTTTGGCATGAAAAATTCCAAGAGAGGTCTCATACCAATGAGACATGGAATATCACTTTCTAGGAGTATGTCCCCAAAGACTCCTGAAGAAAGGGCACACATGGATATGATACCATATGCATCAGTGATAGGATCTATCATGTGTGCTATACTATGTACCAGGCCTGATATAGTGCATGCTCTGAGTGTCACGAGCAGATATCAGGCAGATTCAGGCTTGGAGCATTGGAAAGCAGTAAAATGTATCCTTAAGTACTTGAGAAGGACTAAGGATCTTTTGCTGGTATATGGAGGTAGTAGCCTCAGGGTTGAGGGCTACACAGACTCGAGCTTCCAGTCCAATGTCGATGATAGCAAGTCTAATTCAGGGTATGTGTTCACCCTGAATTGAGGAGCAGTATGCTGGAAGAGTTCCAAGCAAGACACTGCTGTTGTCTCGACCATAGAGGCGGAATACATTGCTGCGACAGAGGCAGCAAAGGAGGGAGTCTAGATGAAGAGGTTCATCACAGACCTAGGAGTCATGTCGAGCAGCGAGGATATGATTCCCTTAAATTACGATAAATATGGGGCGATTACTCAAATAAGGGAACCCGGGTCTCATCAGAAGTGTTTTGAGGAGGTTCCAACTTATTAGAGAGATCGTGGCTCGAAAAGATGTAGCAATGGAAAGAGTTTCATCCGAAGATAATATTGCAGATCCACTGATAAAACCATTGACTCAGATTGTCTTTGAGCGTCACAGAGATCTGATGGGGATCAGACATATTGGTGATTGACTTTAGGTCAAGTGGGAGATTACTAGTCATATGTGCCCAGCAAGCCAATCACATGAGTGATGGCACTTGTGACTTGATATGCACTTTATCTCTTTGCTTATTATTAGGCATTTTATCACTTTATCGTACGTGTTGTATATACTGTGATGTCCTTGGATCTGTGCAATGGGAATTGGATCGTGATGAGATCATGATAATGAGACCGATTCACCTTTAAACACAGACTCTATATTATCCTAGTCATAGGTTACTTGAGAAGGACATCGAGATAACCGGATAAACTGGTGTGCTGTATACCCGTTCATATAATGGACGTAGCTGGTCTCATAGCTACTTGTGTGGGGACACTAAGGGTATAGTGCAGGTGCTCATTGGAGAATGAGTTCACTGATTGATCCGCCTACGAAATGTTGGATGGTTATTGATACCTCACGTCAGACAGTGATTCTGTAGTCCTAGTAGTGTATCTGGTCCTTAGACTTGAGACACCAAGGATGTCCTATATGAGTACTCCACTTTTTGATACCGGACTTATAGGTTTAGAAAGTTTCAGATCTGGTACAACCGGTCATTGGGAGTGATAGTCAACCTTACGAGGGCTATTGAGTGTCAATAGAGGATCATCTGCTCTCGGTATCATGAGAGGAAAATCCCATATGTTCTTGCTCGAATAAATCCTAGGCCAAGGTTATTCGGATTGAGAGAGAAAGGGTTCTCCGGGAGAATCCGACAAGAGCAAGACTCGAGGAGAGACCGTATGGGCCTGACAACACCATGCTCGGTATAGGGTCTCTAGGATATTGGATGGATGAGGGACTATAGATACATGGTAACTGAGTACAGATAGGTCCAAAGGATTGGATTCCCCTGTATCGTTTGGGGGCCGCAGCGTAGTGGCCTGGTACGTCCGCAATCGATGAGTTTGGTGAATTATTATAGAGATAATAATTCACTAAGTCAGAAGGAGTTCTGACAAGTATGACTCACGGCCAGCTTGATATTGAGCTTAGAGAGTCACACACATATGATAGGTGTTGCGACGAATAGAGGTTTGGATATGAGATATCCGCTGAACCCCTTATCTTATTGGATATCCATTAAGCCCCTGAATTATTGGATCCTAAGATGAGATCCAATAATTGTTAATAAGAGATTATTAGGTAGAGACCCACTAATCCAAGAGACTTGGGTAATTGGATGAAGATCCAATATCCAATAGAGCAAAAGATCCATTAGGGTTTTCAGGAGGCCTCTATAAATAAGAGGGAACCAAAGCTCTATAGGCTGAGAGTTTCTTTTGGTAGCCATCTCCTGTTCTCCTCTCCCTAGAGAGAGAGGTATATCGTCGCAGTCCCTATCGTGTGGATACCACTAGAGAGGAGGACGCTTGACCTCCTTCATCCTCTCCTACAGATCTGCAGGGATTCAGGGATATACGATCTCCCTAGGTATTTTTTTTAACACATGTAGTTTTCACGAATTTGTTTTTGACACACCGATCTTCGTACGATGACGGAAACGTTCTACGAGAAATTTGGGGTGTTTTGTTTTATGTTCTTTCGCTGCGCATGTGATGTCGCTCCCTTGATGAATTTCCCAACAGTCCCCACCCGAACAGCTATGAGACTAGTTACCTCTATCATATGGATGATTATACAACACACCAGTTTGTCCGGTTATCTCGATGTCCTTCTCGATTAAGCTATAACTAAGATTATTTAGGCTCTGTGTTTAAAGGTGAAACGGTCTCATTATCGTGATCTCATCACGATCCAACTTCCATTGCATAGATCCATGACATCACAATATATACAACACATAAGTTAAAGTGATAAAATATCAAATAATAATAAATAAAAAAAGTACATGTCGAGTCACATGTGTCATCACTCACATGATTGGCTTGCAAGGCACTTATGACTAACAATCTTTACTTGAGTTCTCGCTCGAGTGGTCTTCTTTTGTTCTAAGTATCAAATCTTTCCTGTTCTTTAGAAGATTATTCTCATGTTTGTCATGTGCCATAAATGTCATCTCATAAGTCATTAATAAGCCGATAAGTTTTTCAATAGGAAAATAGTTCAAGTCTTTTGCTTCTTGAATAATAGTTACTTTTGAATCCCAATTTTTAGGAAGAGAATGTAAAATTTTATTAACAACTTCAAGATTCAAAAAACTTTTACCAAGTGCTTTCAAACAATTGATGATATCCGTAAAATGAGTGTATATGTTTCCAATGGTTTCTTTTGGTTCCATTCGTAATAATTTAAAATTATATATCAAAAGATTAATTTTTCATTCTTTAACCTAGCTTGTGCCTTTATATATAATTTCAAGAGTGTCAAATCTCATATGCAGTTTCGTAAATAGAAACACGATTAAATTCATTTTTGTTTAAGGCATAAAACAAAACGTTCATTGTTTTAACATTCAAAGAATAAGTTTTTTTCTCCAAACTATTCTATTCATTCATTAGATTAAAAGACTTTTGAAAAAAAAAATCAATAATATTTCATAAATTCAAATCCATGGAAGCAAGAAAACTCTCATTCATATTTTTCAATATGTGTAGTCTGTCCCATTGAACATAGGTGGACGAATGATAAAGTGACCCTCTTGAATGCCAAAAAAAGTTCTCTCTTGGGTGTTAAACCAACGAATGTAAAAACTTTCATCGATTCAGAAAACTTCAACGATTTGAAAAAGCTTGATTCGATGAAACCGTAAGAAAATGATAACGAAGTGTGCTTGACTTAGAGTAAACGTAATAAGCAGTTAAAGTAGAAAAATAATAGTAATGAAGAGCAGAAAGAAGATGTATATCAAATTTATAGTGGTTCGATCGTCGTGACCTACGTCTACTCTCGATTCCTCCTCCGTTGAGGCCACCAATGTCCACTAATGATCTTCTTTCAATGGGCAAAGATCAACTACCCTCTTATAACTCTTTTTTTCTTTTCAAGGTTTAGGAGATAACATTTACAACCATTCACCCCTTTTTTAAACTAAAATAAACACTTAGAGCTAGAGGAGAGAAATTCTTGCAAGATTATAATAATGTTTTCCCTAATTTTTATTCTTAGTTCTTATGTATATAGAGCAGTGATGAATGGGGTATTTATAAATCCTAAATTGATTCAAATTTAGAGATAAAATGGTCTCATCTTAGGTCTTCGTGATACTAGTGAAACCACCGCCTACCAGTCTAACATTGGGCGGTACCACCGCTTGACATAGTTTTGGAAACTATGTCTTAGAGACTAAGTCTCTGGCGGTTTCACTGCCAGCCTTAATGGTTTCACCGCCTGACCTACCTTTTGGATCACTAAATGAGCCTTTCTCTTGGCCCAAAACAGCCTCAACTTAGGCCCAATGGACCCCTAATTGAGTTGGCATAGTTACACCCAAAACCAACTCAATTACAATCATCACTACTTTAATCTAGACATAATCGATTATAAACAAGAATACTAAGTTGTCTGATATGTCATTCGTTTGTTCGGCGCTTCGTCCAAACCTTCGGGTAATATGCCTCTCTTGCGGCGTATTGCCCAATTGGCATGTTGACCTCTACAACTCCAATCTCTTTGGTGCAATGTCTGCTCTTTTTGGCTTGATACCCAAACTCATGATACGAAGCTTTTTACCGACACGTCAACTAGCCCGATGTCCAATCTTCTGACATGTTCAATTTCAACCTAACCTTTGATTCTACTGCTTTAATCGATTTGTCTTTCCCTGATTAAAACTAGTCATACGTCACTCAAACGTACATTAGATCATAACTTCATCAATTAGTTTTATCATTAAAATATGAGATTTAATATAAATGACTTGCAAGTGGAGAATAAATTATTTTGACTTTACTTATATTGAATATTTCAAGAACCTTTTCAATGTAAATCTCCTGTGATAGTCAAATATTCTCATTCTTTCTATCACGAAAAATATTTATGCTAAGTATTTATTTCGTCGATCCTAAGTCTTTTGTAGCAAAAGACTTAGTTTTCTTTTAAGCTTTTCAATTTTACTAGCATCATGACCGACAATCAACATATCATCAACATATAATAGAAAAATAATGAAATCATCATCTGAAATCTTTTTTGTAAACACATAATGATCAGATATGATTAATCTTTTTTTCTGAAGTCTATATAAGCTTTTCCTAAGCTTGCACATTAAACTTTTTTTTCCTTGATTTTGAAACCTTATTGTTGCTCTATATAAATTTTTTCTTTTAAGTCACCATGAAGAAATATAATTTTCATATTAAGTTGCTCAACTTCTAAGCTTAAGCAGGCATCCAAACTAAAAATAACTTGAATAGATGATATTTTCACCATAGGAGAAAATATTACTTCAAAATCAATACCTTTCTTCTTACTAAATCTTTTTATAACTAGTCATGCCTTATATCTTTGTTGTGAGTTATTATTTTTAGTTTTTAATTTATAATTTTATTTATTCTTGATAGCTTTCTTTTCTTGAGGTAATTTTACTAAGTCATAGGTGTAGTTTTCAAATAAGAATCTCATCTCTTACTGCATAGCTTTAACCAACTTATTTTTGTGCTCATGTAGAATAGTTTCTTATCATGTTTCTATCTCTCCCCCATCAATAAACATAACATATTCATGTAGAAGATATCTTATAGATGATTGTCACTCTCTTGTAGATCTTTTCAATGAAATCTTAATTAGTGGTAGAGGTGCTTGCTCAAATTGTTCAATTAGTTCAACATCATCAACTGTATTAGCATTATCACTTATATTCTCACCACAATCTTTTTATTCATTTCCCCCATAATCATTATAAACTATAGGTAGAGGAACTAGCCCAAACTCCAAGAGATATAACAGACGTTTTTGGCTTCTCAATATGATCACCATCATCAAATAATTAGTTTTCAAGAAATAAAACATCTCTACTTCTAATAATATTCTTGTTCACTAGATCTCATAATCTGTACCCAAACTCTTGATGACCATACCCCAAGAAAATATATGCTTGTACCTTATTATCAAGTTTGGATCTCTCATCTTTAGGAATACGAACAAATATTTTACATCCAAAAACTCTCAAATGATCATAAGATATATCTTTCTCTTTTCATTCTCTCTCTGGAACATCACCTTTCAAAGGAATTGATAGAGAAAGGTTTATTAAGTCAACTATAGTTCTTATAACCTCTCCCTAAAATAACTTAGATACCTCAGCATGGAAAAGCATATACCTAAATTCTTTCTTCAATTGTTCTATTCATCCTTTCTACCACACCATTTCACTAAGAAATTTTAGGAATTATTTTCTCAAGCCTGATATCATAGAATCTATAATAATTATCAAAAAGACCCCTATACTCACCATTATTATTTGCTTGAATATATTTTAGCTTTCTTCTGGTTTCTCTTTTTAAGACTAATATAAAAACTTTTTGAAAACATCAAGTACCTAGTTTCTAGATTTCAAAACAAAAGTCCAAACTTTTTTAAAATGATCATCAATAGAAGTAATAAAATAAAGAACATATCTAAAAGTTATAATTTATATAGTACAAACATCAATGTAAACCAAATCAATAATATTTGATCTTCTAAATGGTAGATAAGTATGAAAGGTAACTTTATATGTTTTTCTAGCTAAGCACTGATCATAAGATTTAAGAAATGCACCTTGTAACTCTAGTAAGAACTATTTTCTAATAAGAATTTGAAGTTGCTTCTTGTTAATATGACCAAGCCTCCTATTCCAAAGATCTATGTTTTCATTCTTTTGAGTTGCATTAATATCTTCTTTATGTAACTTAGCTTTTATAGCATAAAAAGAGTTTAGCTTTTTTCCTCTCATCACAATTAAAGAACATTTGATAAGGTTTTATTTACTTTCACCAAAATAGTATATAAATTCTTCATCATCAAATCTGTTTATAGATATCAATTTAAAATAAATATCTAAAACATATCTAACATCTTTGAATATAAATTTATTCTTAGTATTAGTCTTTAAGCAAATATCTCCAATACTCGTAATCTTAGATATACTATTGTTTCTCATTTTAACATTGCCAAAATCACCAGTATTATAAGTTCTGAAGAAATCACTATAAGAAATAATATGAAATGAAGCACTAGAGTCAATTACCTAATTATTATCTAGAGCTACAAGACTGACACATCTGTCATTACAAATAATAATGATATCGCCTTCAACAACAATTGTATTGATCTCTTTATTATTTTTCTTTCTTTCATTCTATTCTTGCTTCCAAAACATACACTCTTTCTTCACGTGACCTAGCCTGTTTAGTAGAAACACTTAATATCTCTTCTAGACTTGGATCTTCCTCTATAATACATGGATTTCTAATGTGACTTCTTCTACGTCTTTCTTGTTTTTTAATAATAAATACACTAGAAGAAGATTCTCCTTATTCTTTCTTTCTAGCATCTTCATTTAGCAAGCTGTCTTTAATCATGGCTATGGTTAGAGTCCCCTCTAACGTAAAGTTAGCAATTGTCACTATATATGTTTTCTAACTTTTCAGTAAAGAACTGAGAAATAACAATCCTCTTACGTCTTATCATCTATATTCATTTTCATAGCTACTAACTTATTAAGACTTATATACTCAATAATATTGCTATCATCTTTATATTTTAAATTGATAAATCTTCTAAAAAAAAATTCTATTTCCCACTATCTTTTTCGTAAAATAATTTTTTAATCTTTATCAAATAACATCTAATCTGATATCTCATCAAATTTATATCCATTCATCTTTCTTCTAATATGAATAATAATTTTTCTATGTTAAATCTTTCATTCTTCATGTAAAAAAAAAAATTAATTATAAAATTTGATAAATTCAATTTAATCATAACATTCTTACTCTTCCATTTCACCATATGTCCGATCTCTTTCAGCTATATTCTTCCATCCATCCATTCCAATTCCACAGCTCAAACAGCCTCATCCAATCTAGGCACGCGGAATGCACACTATAAACAACAAGCCACGTTATAAAAGTTGGTAGAGAAATTGAAGACAGCATAGTACATGAGCAACCCTAAGAGTTGGCAAGTTCAACTACAAGAGACAATGCAGCAGCAAATAGCCAAGCACACAAGTGGTCACACACAAAAAGTTCATCAGGACTCAATGAGGTTATACTCATTCTGGCTAAACTTCTGCATAAGCCGGTTCAAGAATCTCAGCCTCGGCTTCCTGCACCTCCTTCTCCGTCTTCTTCCCCTTCTTAGACTTGTAGTAGACACTCATAAAAGTCCCGACTGCCCCATATTTCTTGCGGCAGTGCTCATAGTGCGATCCATCAAACATCCGCCAGAAGTTCTTCTCGGTGAGCTCGGAGACTGCATACTGTGGCTGGAACCCGTGGTTCTGGATCAACCATTCCTCGAGGTTGCGGACAGCTTCAGCACCATTGAACTCCTCACCGCGGAGCACGGGACCTGGAGCATAGTACACCCCAATGTCCGTGAACATTTGGGCATAGCTCGTGTCTCCCTGTCGGTGATGATGCTCGAAGCCTGGTTCTGGGTACACCATGGTTTTCACAGGAAGCTTGAACAACCGATGTGGACAGAGCCATATCGGATAAACCTGAATGGCAACAAATGAAGGCCAACTCATTATCAATTATATGTAGCATGCATCCCTAAATGGTAACTTGAACTGTTAATGTTCCATCAATGCAAGTTGATCTATAGCATGACATGAAATTTCTAGTTCATATATTGTCCATGGTTGGCAATATTTTAGAATCAAGTACTAAATCCAAATTAAACAAATGCATACTAGCAAAATTCCATACCATGTTACTAAGTCATGGATAATTACCTCCATTTCATTGTGACAATATTCTAGAGCATCTCCAACTTTGTACAGAGGAACCAAGAGATCCTGGATCACATGCATATCATGGTAGTAGTTCCTGATCGATTCACCTTGGGTGGCCTTGAGCAAAGAAACCTTCGGAGGCATCAACCAGCCCAAAAACCATCTGAACCACCACTGGTCTCCAAATGGCAGGATCAGCTTACCTTCCCAATACAAACATCTCGTGTGCCTATGGTAATACTCTCTAGTGGGTATGTACTCCACAAACTCACCCTTCTTGAGTGCTGTCTGCGCATGCTGGTAAAACCAAGGTTTAAACCACCACCCTACGTTGTTGATGACATTACCCTTCTTCTTCGCTTCTTCTTTAGAGGCATATTTCCCTGTCATGTGCACAGCCTCCGTTGGATTATAGATCATTCCCTCGACAAAGTCTGGAACCTTCGATGGGTCTCCATCTCTGGGTGCAAAAGAATCAGCATAAGCCTGTGCAAGTTCCTTCAGGGTTCCACGGTATGGGGTATAGGTAAGCCTCATATATTCCTTAATGGGTATTAGTTTTATCTCAGCAGAAACTAGGAGACCAAGAGTTCCCTGAGACCAAGGGATTCCATAGAAAAGGTCAGAGTATTCATTATCCTTTGTGCACCTCACCACTTGGCCATCTGCAAGGACAACTTCCATGGCAACAACTGTGTCGGAAAAGAGCCCATAAATGTGTGAGCTCCCCTCGATGCCATAACCATTAATCAGTCCACCAGCAGTGAGATCGTCAAGCTCTGCAACGACGGCAAGTGCAAGATTCATAGGAACTGTATATCTAGTTATCTGGCCCATATTAACAAGTGGCTCCACCTTAGCAACCATTCGCTCTTTATCAACCTCGAGAATGTTTCTGAATGCAGAGAGATCAACTTCAAAATGTCTTGCGCGTTTATAATCAACATTACGCATGCCAACAGCAATATACGGTTTCCTGGCCGTGCACACAAGACCATCTTTCTGGGGATCTCTCTGCTTGAGGCGATTTACAACTTTCTTCACATTCTCTTCATGTTCCTTCTGGCGACGCTTTTCAGATTTCATTGCGGATTTCACATCACCCAGAAATAGTTTGAAATAGATAAAGCAAGAGACTGGAAGCACAACAAAGATGACAACAATCCATCGGAACTGGACCAGATAATCCACCAAGGATTTCTTTCTTTTGGGTTGTAGAGGTGCTTGCAGATCAGACATTATTGGTACCTGAATTTTGGCAAAACAAAATAATCAACAAACTGTTTCATTTTCTGCAACATTTGTGATCAGGTAGCCTGGTGTACTTGACTCCCACTGCCATGTACCCAACTTGGTTCCACAAACGTAATTGTTTAACAAGTCGAAGAGTGATGTGTGTATAAAGGTCAGAAAGACACAGATTCATGCATTGAAAGCACGTAGTCATAAACCTAATCCACATCTTTATTTAGCATGATGAATGAGATGTAGATCTGGATATATGAAAACAATTTGAAATTATTTTCAAACAGGCCCAGGGCAAGGCTTGCACTAGATAAATATACATTATATAGAGAGAGTGCTCAGCTCATAAAATGAAGATGCTATAGTCTAACATTGAAGGATAAGCAGACCGGTATAAAAATACAAAATTCTTCAAAACAGAAGAGACTTACAAATGCTGATGTTTCATGAACAAAGAGAAGACAGAAACAAGAAATCGAGTCGTTTTTTTGCTAATATATGCTAGATCTTTGTAATCGTTTTGGACAATCATTAGGACCGACCACATGTCAGCAACAACCGTGGAAATTTAAGCATTCCCAACTACCGGTCAAAGATAAGCAACAAATTGAGAGGATGTTGGGTTGAGAAGGTCCAATGCTCGATGATCCTGATAGTTCATAGTCGAACCTCATGCAGCATGACAAAAATTTCAGACAAGCACAAGACAAATAAAATATAGTCACCTAAGTGGCTGCATCGCTTGGATCAGTCATTTATCATTGCACAGCAAGGGAAGCAGAAAACATCTTTGAAAAATTGGATGATGTTATGCTAGAAAGTTAACAAACAGTGTTCTTAATCTAAAAATCTGAGCAATGACTTGAGATACCAACATGCAGTCACTTATGATTGCATAGCGACGGAAGCAGAAAACAATTTTAAAAGTTAGACCTACTAGAAAGTTAACAACAGTATGTTTAATCTGAGCAATGACTTGAAACTGACACCAACATGCAGTCACTTATGAACGCACAACAATGGAAGCAGAAAACATATTTAAAAATTAGACCGACATTCTACTAGAAAGTCAAACAACAGTATGTTTAATCTAAAAATCTGAGCAATGACTTTAAAATGACATCATACCGAGAAACCAACTTCTAAGAGAAAAATAAACAAACAAAACAAAACAACTACTCCAACATTAGCGTCAGCACTTAGACTTGCTGAACAATGCACATAAGGGAGTGAATGCACAGAGAACAGGAAATGCTTACTAAATCAAGGCAGAAAAAGAAAAAACAGAAGAAATGATGCTGGAAAAAGAGGGAAAAGGAAAAGAACTGTCTTTTGCATGGCAAAATAAAAAGCATCAGAAGATCTAACAAATCCGGAACAACTATGACAAGCGAAATAAAGTCGCAATTTTGACGATATTGTAAGGCACTATGGAGCAAGAAAGAAATATCACCCGCTTGCTAACGACAAATGCATCACAAAGAAGTAGTAGCAGAACGATCCACACGCAAAAGTGGACGAACTTATAAGATCTAGCAAAAGCTGATCAACAATGACGAATGGAGAAAAAGTTGAGATTTTGACCATAAATTCAAGGCACTACGCAGCATGAAAGCAAGCTTGCCCACTTGCCAGCAGCAACCACATCACAAGGAAGTAGTAGCAGAAAGAAAGATCCACACACATACACACAACCAAGCATCACTTACAGGGTTCCTTCAAGAAGCGGAGCAGGGTAGACCTAATCAAGGGGGGCGGAGGACGGCGGGGGAGATGAGGAGAGCTGGCCGCCGGGGCCTCAGTTGACGGAAGCAAAGGGGCCGGCCGAGGGATTCGGGTGCTTGGGATGTGTCAATATAGCACCAAAAGATGCTCTTTCTTCTTCTTTTTTTCTCTCTCTCTCTCTCTCTCTCGCCCTCTCAAGATCTATACGGCAGGACTCCAAGTGGCTGATGATTTCTTTATACTAATATATACCCAGAAAAGACGTCACAGCAGGTAGCATGCTCTTGCTGTCAGGACGTTGGTTTGCAATCTTATTAATAATAATAATACTATAGGAGAATTCATATCATTTTTATGAGAGTGCATTATAGTTCGACAAGAAGATACAGCAATCCACTTATGCTGCTGCAGGAAATATTTGTATCGAGAATTATCAGAGCAAATCGAACTCATTTTAACAGTTTGGTGGAGCAAAATATCATCAATCACTTGTTTATATTGCATGCCAAACATGTTCAAAATTTCTTTTCCTGCTAAATCTTTGCGGATAATGTTGGTGATTTCATGCAACAAACATCTCTAGCTGTCAACCACACACAAAGATGGCCATCATGCCCCGTTCACAATGAAATAAGTATCCATCCTCTAAACCGATCGTGGCAGCATGTCCAAAGATGCACAAAGTCGTGCAAATCCGCGTATGAAATATTACAACTTCACTGTCAGAATCAACATCGCCATCATGCATTGTGCCATCACAACACCCCGCTGGAGGTGGCAGAACAAGAATAAATGGCATGATCATGATCATTAATTAACGGCAGCAGCTCCTTCTCATGTTTTGTGGCTACTGGGACAAAAGATGGAGCCCAGCAGCTGACAGCAAGAAGAGGAGGGAAAGCTCGTTTCGAGGTGAGTCGAGGCCATGTGAAGAAGAGCTGTCACTTGCAACACCTGATGCACTGTGGGGCAGATGATGCCGGATCTGCAGATCCTGAATTGGCCGAGACCATGTGCACCACCTCTCTTGCTCTTCTTTAGCACCCGGTTTTGCTGCAAGCCAGCGAACCTCATCTTTTGCTGCCACGACAACACTCCTCGAGCTGGAGCTGGAGCTGTGAGTGACATCTGAGCCTCTCCTGTGAATCTACGAGACTCCACTAATCCTGTTTTAGATTACCAAATATTTATTTTTTGGAGCAATTATTCAATGCTTTGACGGAGGAATGCGTGAATGCTACTTCTCGTACGAGTTCTGTCAGAAGCCACCGGAATCAGCAACCATCACGAAGTCAACTAATTCTTCACACAAATAGAACAAACACCCGCCGCAGATACACAGCAAGACTTGTCCGACGATTGAATTGGTTCCAGCGTCCGGTGCAGGCGAAGTAAATGTCATGCTTGAGTGGTCTCACGTCGGACATGGACTATGAAATGACATTGTTGAGGTACCTATTCAAGCGTTACAACAATCCTCACCAACTCCATACAAAGTCGGCCTGCGTGTGGATCATATTCCTTCGGATGCCATAAAACGGAGAAATGTGGCTCGTGACAGACGAGGTCTCGTTCGTCACCTGCTCTTCTTACTCGTCTGTAGTTTGCTCTAGTTGATTGCTTCAAGTTTGGATTGAAACCACTGGCGTTAGCTCGAGTCTACGAGATTTGGAGAAGAACAGAGACATCAAAATCAGGCATCCTTTTGTTGTATTCAGCTGAGACATGTGAATCTTCCAAATCGACACTATTTCATCTGAGTCGTGACACCGTTTGCAGATGTAATCTTCGAACTCGAGCTCACGTTTGCCTCCTTTTTACCTCTTGCTGCCATTTTGTTCTGCAGCTAGCTTTAGCTGGAACTTAGCATGAAGCGCATATGCCCAACAACACGTTCGGTGGAGAGAAGGCGTCAAAACAACAGAAGACAATCTAGAAATCAATAAATAAAGACCAAATCTAGAAAGCCGATGAAACATCCCAGAGAACTAACTCGCTTTCATCCATCTATCTGCTCTTCCAAATTGGCTACCACTATTTTCCTCGTTGATAATCGAAATTGGAGATTGCTGAAAAGCTAAAAATGTGAGAATTTCTACTACATTTGGAGAACGCTGTCTTCCAAATCAATTATAAGTGTAACATTCCCAAATTTACCGAAGGATCGACATGATGAACGGAGACTAAATTACAAAAAGTGTTATGCACTTTTGTAAGGAAAAGAGAAAGAAAGTGCGGGAGCGTGTGGGAGAGAAAAAAAGAACACAAGAATTAAAAGAGAGAGAAAAGAAGAAAAAGAAGGAGGGAATCAGAGACGAATAACAGAGGAAGAAGAAGAAGAGGGGAAAAGGAAATAATAAGAAGAGGTATGGAGGAGGAGGAAAGGAGAAGAAAACGGAAAATTTAAAAGGGAGAAACAAAGGATCGGCTGTGAGAGCAGAGAAGAGAAGGAACAAAGAGATGAAGGGGAAAATAAAGGAGGAGGAGAAGGAAAAGAAAAGACCAGATCAAAAAGGGCTGAGCAGAAAGAGATATTTATGTATTTGATATTTATAAATTTTTATAATTTACAAATTATAAGTCATTTTATTATGTAAAAGCGTTGTAAAAAGATTTATACGTTGAAGATTTGAAAATCCATGTCGTTTGAACAGTTATCTGTTAGGTTTTAAATATTTATTAATTTATGCTATACATATGAAAATGTTCATTCAGTAGTGTATTTGAAAAAGATAATAAAAATATGAGGTTTTGAAAAAATAAGTAAAAATATTTGTCTGATATGTTATTTTTCATTGATAGTTGTTTAGTAAGTATAACTATAATCTAGATCCTACCAATAAGGTTAAATATCGATATTTGTTCAATAACTAATTTTTTTTCCGATACAGGGAAATATATATTATTTACATCATGGATTAAACATAATTTTGAGCCTCGTTATAAAGATATAATATGATCGTAATAATTGATACTACTACTGTGACTTTTTGTTCAGGCATGTACACCTTAATTATATTTATGTTTATAAACCTCTAACTATATTTTATGTTTATTTGTGAAAAATTAATGGCAGTTATATTAGTTATGCTTTCATATGTGATATAAGCTATACTTATATTTTCATTATAAAAATATATTTATAGATATTTTATATTAAAAAATATCATTGAGAAGTCATGATTTGAAAATGTATATGAAACTGGTGTTTTGTAAATTGATGATGGATTTGATATTCAAATATCTTAAGTTTAAATTTTTATAAATTGTATCAGCTTAAAAAAAAGTCTATGATATCTATGCATATTTCAAAAATATATATTAAATGTATAAATTTTTTATATATTTTAAAAATAATATTTATTTATGATAAGTTTTAACTGGCATGTGAGCCACGATGTTTACTGAGCTCTGGTTTGCACATATGATTATCTCTCAAATTTTTTAAAACTACATAGCAAAAATATGATGGATCAAGGATCAATTATGGATTGAATTATATGATCAATCTATTCAAGATCATCATATGCTTGAATTGATTATGATTTGAAATATGTAATGTATGTCTAATAGGTTGATTAAATATGAATTAAATTATGTTATAATTATAATGTGAAAATTATTTGCTTAGATTCAGATTTTATATTCAAAAACCTAAAGAATTGTGACATTATATAATCCCAGGTTTCCACTGGATTGGGAGCATAAGAGTAGGTTTTTTTTGTTTTTTTTTACGCATCATAATAAATACACATGCACACTATATTTCCATATCCAATTTGAAAGTGATTATTTGTCAAAATAATAAAATAAAATACCCTTATAATTACTCTAACAATAAATTAAAAGTCATATCCAGACAAAAAATCATCCTAATAATCCCTCGTAACTTGGGCCAGGCATTAATTGTTCTTGTGTCTACCTATATGCATAGGTCGCTTCCGCTACACACAAATAGAAGAAGATCGAGTAGGGGAGAAGATGAATACGATCATCAAACTAATTCATGTTTACAACAACCTTCTCTTTCAAGGCAAGTCAAGCCCAAACAAAAAGCCATGCTAATTGTAAGACGATCCTCATGACATGCTTAAGCTGGTTGATGGATCAAGTCACCTACAAATCCTCCGCAGTGGATTGGTCACAATTTTATATGACCATTTGCCACTTACCAAGACAACATTATCAATTGCTGATGAATCATATTGAATCCGAGTCCATCCTATGTGTTCATACTGTCCATCTAAACTCGACCCGTTCTTTCTTGAATTGAATTGAACTCGATCATGGTCAACATAAAAAACGCTTGGAGCACGGACCGACTCCCTGATACCTTTCCTTGCTACTAAAAAAGAGGTCTTACAGGTCTATCCTTGCAGATAGCTTATTTTTCCCTTGTAAATTTTGAGATAGTATATACAAATTTGCAAACACTTGAATCAAGTACATTTAGCCTGCGCTTAAGCATTCACATCCGAAGTTTCCCGGTTAATCACTTCTAATCATAATTCGTATTAACCAAGTTGAATTTATCTTGACAAATTTGTACTATTATTAATCTTATTATCATCATGACATCGAGCACTGATTTTTTTTATTATATTAATATCGCTTAGAGGATCAACTAACGCATAAATCATAATCAACTATCAAAGACTTATACATATATATATAAACTTTGTATTATAGACGACGTTAGAATCAATTTTCGTACCTGCCACGCTTGGTCGTCGCCATACGCAATGGAATTGACTTGGCAAGTGGGACCGCCACCGGCACGCGACCGGGCCAACCCTCTTTGACCACCGTAATTGTGGTATCGCCACTCGTAACGGACGCGGGTCGGCCATCTCACGCTACGACCAATTAGCCTATTGGACGGAGCATCGGGCTCCACCTCACCATCATAATTGATGGGTTTGGGCTCATTTCTAATCATAATTTTGCCCCCTCCGGCGCTTGCCTGGGTCGTTCCCTATGAATTGGTTCTTAAGATAGTCTTGGGCGTGAGGTGTTCGACGAAATGTCCGGTCGCTTTCTTAGCGGAGATTGCTTAGCGACCATCATCTCGAACGAGTAGCCCGACTTCGGAATTACCAACGCATCCCTGGCCGACAGTGCAAAGAAAGAAACGAAGTGTTCACAACTAGTTTAGTCTCCGACCCATACCCTCCCCTTTTGTTTGCTTATAAACCAGTCTTATGGCGCTTCCTCCGCATCCTTCTTCTCCTTCGGTTTGGTTATGAGATTGGATGAGAAGAGAGATGAGCGAGAGGCGGGAGCGATGGCTGCGGCGGGCGGTGGTGGCGGTGTTGGTGCTCGCGTTGGCGGCCACGGCGGGGGCGGAGGGAGGCGGGGGCCGGCGGCACGCGTACGCGGCCATGATGTACATGGGAACGCCGAGGGACTACGAGTTCTACGTGGCGACGCGGGTGATGATGCGGTCGCTGACGCGGCTCGGCGTCGACGCCGATCTCGTCGTCATTGCCTCCCCCGACGTCCCCCTTCACTGGGTCCAAACCCTGTAAGCTTCTCTCTCTATATGTATTCTATACGTTAATCGAACGGTGAAGATGGCAGTAAAACCCTTAACGAACGGCTAACATTAGACGTTCGATCTATTTTTTCCCTATTTTCTTAGCATTAATATGAATATATTTCCGACTTCATTTTTCCAGCTGGCTTTTACTTCGTCGGGACCAAGGATTTTGACTTCCGATTTCGTTGACCCCCAAAAAAGGACCCGTTATGCTCCTGTTTCGTGTTATTACCCCTACAGGTCCTCCAAACTAACGAACTTACCTCTAATGCACGGTGGGCATAATGAACCAACAGGAAAGAGGCAGACGGAGTGAAGGTGGTGACGGTGGCGAACCTGAAGAACCCATACGAGAAGCAGGGCAACTTCAACACCAGGTTCAAGCTGACGCTGAACAAGCTCTACGCGTGGAGCTTGGTGTCGTACGACCGAGTGGTCATGCTCGACTCCGACAACCTCTTCCTGCAACGCACCGACGAGCTCTTCCAGTGCGGCAAGTTCTGCGCCGCCTTCATCAACCCCTGCATCTTCCACACCGGCCTCTTTGTCCTTGAGGTACCATCTCCGCACCAGTCGAGCTCGATCTTTGGCGAGCATTTCCTGCATTCAGCTTCTTCTTACACGCATTGGATTGCAGCCTTCGATGGTGGTGTTCAAGGACATGCTTCATGAGCTGGAGATGGGACGTGACAACCCCGATGGAGCGGACCAGGGTTTCTTGGTGAGCTACTTCCCCGACTTGCTCGATCGGCCGATGTTCCACCCGCCCGCCAACGGTAGCAAGCTCGACGGAACCTATCGACTTCCTTTGGGATACCAGATGGATGCTTCTTACTACTGTGAGTTTGATCGGTAGCCTCCTTCTACTTGAAGTTGTTGTACATCAAGCAGACTGTGTGTGACTGGATCTGGTTGTTCTTATCGCAGATTTGAAGCTTCGGTGGAACGTACCATGCGGACCCAACAGCGTGATCACGTTCCCCAGTTTGCCATGGCTGAAACCTTGGTACTGGTGGTCTTGGCCAATCTTGCCGCTGGGTCTCCAGTGGCATGAGCAACGACGAAGCAGTCTCGGGTAGGTAAACCAAACGTAAGCAGAAGCAGGGTAAGAAAACAGTTTCGATTAACAGCTTGTCTTTTTTGCCCCGATGAGCAGATACGGGGCGGAGGCGCCGGCGATGCTGATCCAGGCGGCGACATACCTGGGAATCATGGTGGTCACGCGGCTAGCACGGCCGGGCTTGTTGAGGCTCTGCTACAGCCGGCGGTCGGAGAAGAGCATCCCCTTCCTGCACACCATGGTGAAGGTGGCAGCACTGTGGTCCATGCTTGTGGCACACGTCGTGCCCTTCTTCCTCGTCCCGCGAACGGTGCATCCGCTTCTGGGCTGGCCGCTCTACCTGCTCGGAGCAGCTGCGCTGTGCTCGATTGTGACCGGCGTCTTCCTGCTCCCAGCTCTTCCGGTACTCACGCTGTTGTTGGCGATATCGGGTTCCCTGTTTGTGATGGCGTTCCCTTGGTACTCGGATGGAATCACCAGGGTTCTGGTTTTGCTTGGTTACGCCTTCTGCTGTGCTCCGGTGGTGTGGGCATCGCTGGCGAGAGTGATGAGCTCCTTGCACAGCTTACTCGAACGGGAGGCCTTCTTTCCCAGACTGGGAGAATCGACACCTCTGTCCGAGGCCAGCAAAGCGTATTAACCCACAGCGACGAACTGGAGCATGTATTGCGTTAGAGAGACTGACTGTTGTTCCTTTATTTTTGGTTTTAGTTACGTGCATCCAGCTTCCTCATCGCAGCGACTGTGTTTCCTGAGACAAATGTTCGCTCGACATACAAATGTCAAATTGGAGTGATCTTACAGATTATAGAGAGCTTCAGATCGATGGTATCATTAGCCCTGCATATCAGTTGGAACCCGTCTGTGACATAAGATGCAACCATTTAGTTTATAAATACAATAGGAACCTTTCTGTGACATAGGATTTGATCATATTTGCTACACCAACAAAACCGTGTATACTTTTCCTTATAATACAATTACCAGCAGACTTATATTTGGGCAACATGCACTGCACACAAATAGATCCCCGTCAAGTAAAAGATTCACTGCACAGAAAGAAAAAGGACATTGAAAGGTTAAACACCATTTCACAAAAGCACATACAATATTAACATGATACAAAACTCATTAATGGTGGGGAGGTGCACAAGGCCATTATGAGCCTACCTTCAGCTCTCCGCATATCCAGTCCACATTTAGATACAAAAAGGAAAGGTTGATTTTTCACTGTTCTGTGCCGTATTTTCAGAAATCCAGATCTCTGCAGGGACCCTTTCGAAGTTTTTCATGTAATTCCAACTGCTTAGGAAGAACGAGTTCAGTTCCTAGACCTGACATAGAGAAATATCTCTCGAGGACCATCTGAAACAGAGAAAACAATTTGAATGAGGCAAAGCATTAAGATATCCTTCGGAAAGTATATATGACACACCATGGCAGAGTAAGCATCAATCTTCCCTTGGCGAGCAGACCTTTTTAGGCCCCTGAAAGAAAGTAAGCTTCCATCAGAAATCTGATCTGCACATCACTCAAAACAGTAAGTCGTATAATCCAAGTTGGGTTCTCACAAAGTGCAACATCAAGAAACCATGAGAAAATATATTAAAAAAAACATAGTAATATCAAATAGCAAGATACTAATATTGTCTGATTGGGAAAGGATGTTTGATGGCTCTCCAAGTTAGCCATATTTACTTCAATTAGAAGATCATATTTTGCAACTTTACTAACGATTAGGAAAAACAACCGAACGTAAGCTATATTTAGCAATACTTTAAATATCATAAACAAGCTGAAACTTATAGAAGATATAGCAGTGGTTACATGATAAACATATGTTAGAGCTGGCCCCAGGAAATTACCACAGGGTAATTTGGCAACCCAATAAAGACAATAAACAGAAAAGAATAAAAGAAACAAGGAAACCGAATTTACGTGGTTCGGTCAATTGACCTACGTCCACGGACGAAAGGATGAGCAAATCTTTACTAAAAATGGGACAATTACAAATGCCTTAGGAAATTATTCCTAGGCCATAAAGCACCTGAAACTACTAAACAAGAAAAGCCCAAAAGTTTAATATAGACTTAATGAAATTAAATCCAAAGCGGCTTTTCTTGTGGTGCCTGTGGTGCATCTAGCTAGAAAGCTTAGACCCCTTTTTATAGCATCAATAGGGGATAGGAAATCTGGTTTTCCAAATGTGGGACTAAAGGACTTGTCAAACCAACAAATCTCCACCTTGGCATGTCCCAACAAAACTTGCTTCACCTTCTTCACAAAAGCCCCAATGGGCAATCATCAACAATGAATACCAACCAAGTCCAAGCACTGCTTGAACTTGTAAACCGGAAGAGGCTTCGTAAGCATATCAACTGGATTGTCCTTCGTATGAATTTTCTGAACAAGGACCTTTCCTTCAGTAATGGTATCATCACAACAAACTGCATTTGAGTAGGTAGTAGGCTCACCAACTCCACCAGTTTCTTCTGCAACAGACAAAGCATATACAACTAAATTTGCATATCTTTGTGGTGGTCGAATAACTCTCCGTGGTCTATCATTGGCTATGGAATATTGATCTTCCTCTGGATCACCTTCGTTAGTAGACTCGGGAGAATTGAAGCTGACTCTTTTCTGCTTCCTAAAAATGCAGTGTTCACAGAAATCCAATGGCCCAGTACTCTGTCCACAAAGAAGACTTCTTTTGCTCAATATGCTCAAACCTTTTTCAGAATTAGACAATGATGATGACGAGATCAAGAATCGATCCTGTGACAGTAGTTCCCTGCAAAATATACAAGCTACCAGAACTACAAGCTTTCATAACAATAACGGCATTTCTAGAAACTTTCATAACTCCACCTTCAGCTGTGTATTTGCACCCAAGAGCCTCTAGGGTGCCTAAAGAGATGAGATTCTTTTTCAAATCAAGAACATGTCTAACATTAGTGAGCGTCCTCACAATACCATCATGCATTTTAATTCGGATTATGCCTTTACCAATAACATCACACGCAGCATTATTGCCCATCAAAACAATTCCACCATTACAAGATTCATATGTGGAAAACAAATCCCTCTTGGGACACATGTGATAAGAACAACCCGAATCTAAAATCCATTCATTTTTAGACCTTGTCTGTCATCAAGAGCAAAGAAAATATTTCAAAATTCTCATCACCGCAACACTAGCTTCAAATGACTCGATGAGTTTTCTCAACAATTTTTTCCTTTTGCTTTAATTTATTTTTCAATTTAAAGCAATCACCTTAATGTGCCCTATTTTATGACAAGATTCAGCACTCCAAATTTCTATATCTGGATTTAGATCTAGATTTAGATCTACTCTTGTCAAATTCTCTTTTATCGATTCTACCCTCGACAAACGGACTTCTACCGATTTCCTCTATTCTCCCCAGTGATATCCTTATCAATCTGCTTCTTAGATTTTAATGCAGATTTAATTTCCTGATACGAAATTGTTTCTTTTCCATAAATCATTGTATCACGGAAATACTTAAAAGATTGGAGAAGAGAACACAAAAGTAATAGAGCCTTATCCTCATCATCAATCTTTGCATCTATATTCTCCAAATCCATAACTAAAGAATCAAATTTATCAAGATGTGAGATTATAGATGTACCTTCACTCATCCGAAGCATATACAAACTCTGCTTCAAGTAGAGACGGTTCTCCACCGTTCTCTTCATATACAAGGCTTTAAGCTTATCCCACATGCTCTTAGCCGTAGTCTCCGTAGCTACCTCCCGTAAAACCTCGTCAGAGAGATTTAGAATAATGATAGATCGAGCCTTCTTATCCATACCTGCAAAATCTTCCTCTGACATGCCATCTGGAATTTTCTCAGCTCCCTATAGTGCCAAATCAACTCCGTCTTGAACCAGAATAGCCTCCATCTTGAGCTGCCATATGCCGAAGTTGACATTTCTGTCGAATTTCTCGACAACAATCTTTGTTATTGTCATTGTTGCCAAAAGATCCCAAAACCAGGCTCGATACGGTTTGTTAGAGTGGCCCTAGGAAATTACCACAGGTAATTTTGGCAACCCAATAAAGACAATAAAGCAGAAAAGAATAAAAGAAACAAGGAAACCGAATTTACGTGGTTCGGATTGATTGACCTACGTCCACGGACGAAAGGAGGAGCAAATCTTTACTAAAATTGGACAATTACAAATGCCTTAGAAATTATTCCTAGGCATAAAGCACTGAAACTACTAAACAAGAAAAGCCAAAAGTTTAATATGGACTTAATGAAATTAAATCCAAAGCGGTTTTTCTTGTGGTGCCTGTGGTGCATCTAGCTAGAAAGCTTAGACCCCTTTTTATAGCATCAATAGGGGATAGGAAATCTGGTTTTCCAAATGTGGGACTAAAGGACTTGCCAAACCAACAACATATGTCCACAACCACAGGCCATTTGTCTCTGACAGCAGGTGCTTAACTCGAACACTTTTAATCTTACCATTATCTATTAAATTATTGCTTTTTTAATAAGAAAGACAATGCAGATTAGATCAGTAAATAAAGGCAAGGCAATCATTTTCTGAATATTAAATCACTGTAAAAGAACACAAAATCACCAAATGGTTACATATAACCAAAGAAGAGTCTAACATTAACACCCTAGAGTGCAATGTCCTTACCAAAGATATACAGTAACTCATGTGAAAGCCAAATGGCTTTCTCGTAAACATAACCAAATGTAGCCATCTCCAAAATATAACATTTGCATTATGTAAGTACAAAATGTAAAAAAAAGGAGGATAATCTCACATGTCTATCATATAATCAAGGGCATCTAATGAAGTGCCATGTTCATCCTGCAAAAATACTCTCCAACCTCTGCACACTTTAAAAATTGTATATGAGTGTAACTGTCTCAGGATAGATAAAACACAAACTGCGCATGGACGATATTAACATCAAAAATTGTTTGCAGCGACTATAAGATAAATGCTTTCAGGAACATACAAAAATATGTGCTCAATAGAAAATCCATGGCATCAAGCTAATCTAAAATGCGCAACAGGGTAACAAAGAAGATACAATAGAGATCATCAGTCTTAGTTATGCAATTGCTACACTGAGACAATGTCATAAACAAGTTAACCTGAAATTGTTGACTGACATGGAAAGTTATGCCCCTTATCACATAACTAAGATGTTAATTAGCAAACCAAGATACTATAAAGCAATAGGCAAATTAATATCTAAAGAAATGTGATCAGGTTCCTATTGCCATAGAATGACTAAAAAGAAAGTTTACATGGCTACCAGTTGTTCAAGAAACACAAAAACCATCATAGGTTTTACATAAAAGGATTAAGATTTTTTCTTACCCATTCAAAGAGAATGCAGAAGATAAACAGGATTAGTTCTTGCATAGTGCACTAACATTTTGCTCAACAATCTGAACATTATGTCAAGAAAAATCCACACTCCAGCCACCCAAAGTTCCTACTTAAAGTAACTGCCTCAAAAGAGTCTCAGTTTAACAAAACTTAGCATGCCTATGTCAGATCCAAAGGTGTGTTAGATTCAATGACTCCATGCCGCAGTTTGTCTCTTCCAACTTGTTTAGTTGTTTTCATCTATCTTGAGGCCTTCCACACGATTGCATCTTTGTATCAACAGCATAAGGTATATAATCCTTCAGAACAAATGAGTAGCATCTTTTTGTCTGCATGAGTATCCTTCCATGTCAAATAATTTGGCAATAGTCGAACTAACCTATCTATGTTTAACTAGGCTGCCTAGACACTGATCATCAACTCATGGAATACAAAAAATAATTCTACCCAAAGAAACTAAAACTTTTTACCTGTTTTAGATAGAATTACCTGAACTCCTTCGTTCACTCATGCAAAGTACGTATTTGTATTTCAGACACGAATCTTGGGACTTCGACACAAATCAAATTCTTCCTTCATTATAATTTATGATATAGTGAATTGATGCGATTGGTGTGACCCTTTAGAGATTGTGAGGCTGCTACTTACCGATTTTAATATCACACACTAATATGTGGAATACTATATTTTCCACCTTGTCTGTGTCTACTTGCTGCCTCCCTTGTGAGATCAAGCACTATGATATAGGGATGAAAACACAATTTCTTTGTCCTTATACATGAAATACTGAATAGCAAGAATCAGGCTATAATATGTTCTTTAGTATCTCAACGATGAACAAGAATCAGCGAAATTCCCTGTTTGTTCTTTGTTTGGCCATCCTCTTTGAGAACTAGGAGAAGCTATTTGTCTTCACCTCGATCACATTTTTATGCACCACGGGTCCCTATATAGATGGTAGACCATTGTATGCATGGGTCCTTATATAAATGCGGATGTTAGATACTTCACTAACCACCAACTGCCACGGATATGTAGTCAGATAAGGCAAATTGTTGCAATTAAGATTGACCACAAAGCTCTCTCTAATGAACTATCACTGAAAAAGTCCAATTTAGGTTACAGAGTTTCAGTTTCAGGTGCAAAGTTGTCTGATGTAAAGCCAAAGGCTTCCAACTAAAGCAGTTCAAAATTTTGTGTTCTTCTGCGGGTTCTGATTTCTGTGCTCCCTCATCTATGTTTTGACCCCTAGGTACGATTCAGCATGTTTCAGATGTATCCCAAGCATAAAAATTTGATCCAAGCCAGCAACTCCAATGAACAAGGTAATACTCAAATAAATCATCATCAAGAGAACAATGAAACATATGATTTCTCCAACTATTTCAGTAATATAATTTGTTTTCACCCAACGTTTCAACGATAATGACACGCACACGGAGATCTGCGTCTCTGTGGCACAAGACGGATTAGTGGGACCAAAAAGTTGGGGCAAACGGTTCAGAAGAAATTGAAATCGCAAGCAATAGAGCAGAAGATCACTCACCTCTCCGCGGCCCGTACTGCGAGCCTTCCTGCGATGCTACGAACCTTGTTTGATTGTGCCGTCTCCTTTCCGTCATGAGATTTCGGAAGCCCAATAATGAACTCATCGACCTCCTATCCAAGAACGAAAACTTACAAATAATACATTCGTCATCTCAATCAACACAAAACACCAATCTACAAATCTTCAAGAAAAACCCAAGACCTCCTTTTCGGCAATATCAAGCAGGCGCAACTCGAGCTTCTGACCCGTTAGCTCCAACACCTAAACCGACACCAAGTTAACCCTGAACCTAATTCGCAAGAACAAAAAGGATGTTAGGGTTTCCTGGATGGTCACGATGAGGGGCCGCGGAGAGTAGCCTTTGCCGAGAGCCAGGCCGGTCCGAGAGGCGCCCAGATCGACGCCGAGGCTGAATCCTCCGCCGCACCAGGTAGGGTCGATCTTCCGTCGGCGAGCATTGGGGAGGAACTCCTCACCGGTCGCGGAGGAAGAAGCCGAAGACCTGGCATTGACCCTAATGCGAACCCCGATCTTTCCACCAAAACGGAGAGAGCTGTAGGAAGATGATAAGCTTCCGAAGGGAGGACGAGGCGGCGCGGCCATAGTTCCCATCGACCGTTCCAATTTCTGTTTCGGCGAAAGCACAATGAAAAATTATATGTATTTTTTACAAATAAAACAATATCTTATTAATGTGCACATAATGAAGAATAATATGTCTTTTTTTAACAAATAAAATAATATTTTATTAATGTATTTCGAGAAAGCATAGTAAATAATATTCTACATTTTAACTTAGGAATCTAAATATAATTTTGTATTTTATAAGGAAATTCTATCTAAAATAAAATTCTAGAATTTCGGATAGAGAAGAATAAGATTGTATTCGCAAGTACCAGATATGATTTGGAATATTTAAATATTATCTTGATCACGTAATATTTTGCACGTTAATGATTTTCATATCATAATATTTTATAAACGATTAAGGAGTCATAAATTTTCTATTGATGAGATATTTGGATATAATATATTTGTGAATCATGATTGAGAATTTTTTAAATATTTTCTATTAAAAATTAGAAAAATTTATCAGATTATAGTTATACAAGATTTATGAATAAATATTATTTATGTGATCTTATGGCGATCGGTGTAAGTTATTTGATAATTTAATTGTTGTGAACTATATGATTTCATAAAGTTTTGAGTAATAATATGAAAAAATAAAAAAAATCATATGCTATAGTAACCAGACAATATGGATTATTATCTACTGATTGGTTAATTATATATTATCTCCTATATTTAGATCATATTATTATCATAAAAATTATTTTAAAAACTTATATTTTGATCCCTTTAATTTTGAAAATAAAATAAATAATTTTATGTATCCTAACAGTATCAGCATTAACATCATGTGTTGGATCGATGCAAAAATAATAAATTAAAAAATAATTTTAATATTCATTTTATTTATAGTACGTGAGATGTTAAAATTATTTTTTATCAATAAAATCATTAAAATGAAAATAATATTAAAATTATCTTTTTATTTATCACTTTCCTACCAAATCAATACATACTATCACATATTGTGTTTTCAATCAATATAATTGATAATATTAAAATAAATCCAATTATTTATTTTATTTTTAAATTTATAAAAAAATTAATATATGATGCTAATAGAATTTAAATATATAATATATAATTAGTCAGTGACAATTGCATGGCAATCAATGCAAGAAAAGGCTCGATACAATAGATGGCATACAGAGAGAGAGAGAGAGAGAGAGAGAGAGAGAGAGAGAGAGGAACCTGCATGCAGCAAGAAATGATGGCACGGGAGAGTGCAAGACATCAACGTAGAGAAAGATACAAGGGAAGGATGAAGAGGAGGAAGGAAGGAAAAAAAAAAAAAAAAAGAAGGTTAAAAGAACTAAAAGAATTTAATATTCATAAAAAATATTTAATATGATTATTAAGATTTGGCTCTAGACGAGATTCATCATACCAGCATTTTATAGTTTTGTATCCATATATGATTATTAACTTATACTTTTTATATTCTTTAGGAAAGAAAGAATGATTTGTGATTAATTTTGGTTTCGTATGATAAAGGTAAATACTTAGCGACTTGGTTTGGTCTATTTTCAAATCTTAAGAAGTATTTGACAGTGTTTATTTAAAAATATATGATTTGTAAGTATTAACTGAAATATCTGCTCTAATAATTTTTAGAGTAATTAGTTTAAAAAAATATTATATGATGATATTTAGATTTTAAAATTAAATATATGTTTTAAAGAGTTACTCAAATAAGTTAATTATATGATATTATGAGACATCAACCTTTTGTTTAGTATGGGATTGATATTTACGAAAAATTAATTTCTTTTCGATCTTGACATGAGAATAAATATGTAAGTTAAACATGATTATGAGTCTTGTCATAATTGTTATCGCAAAGATGAAATCTATCTTAGCGTGTGTTATTAGGTATGTATATACTGTATAAAAATAATATTCAAGAGTTATTTTTTAAAAAAATTATTTTAAATCTTATTTGATGAAAGTATAAGACCTACAGGATATATGAAGTTTAATTTTGCAAAAATATAAATTTATGTACTCATGATTTAAATTTCTTGCAGATACCGAATAGGACGATTAGTTTATGTGACTTGGGATTTTTTTTGAAGTTTGGACTTGCTTTTATTAATGGTACTGTTTAAATTCAAATACCCCAAACAATTCAGCATGTAGTTGAATTTGTTGAACACCATCATAGACAAATTTAGGTCGTTGCACCACTCTCGGCTCTTTATTAAGTTGAGACACTCATTACACATAAAGATGATCTCTTTAAATTAAAAATAAATCTAAAATAAAAAATAAAAAAATTAATATTATACGTATTGCTTTTAAAAAAAATATTTATATTTATCTCTATATTGTGTAATACTAAAAAACTAATGTAACAAAACAATGCTTAATCTTTGAATTATCGATTGTGAATATCAACATTTCTTCAAAATGCATTAGTCATTTTTATGTTCGCCATGCTAACTTTAAGTTTATAAAATAAGGAAATGTTCTGATACTTAAGACCTCGTATGAATCGGATATATATCCTATTATCATAATAATATAATTTTTTTGAAATAAACTTATCAGAACCTTTGCTTTGAAATTATCCACGTCGAAGTCGTCTGTAAAACAACGGGGCCAACCTGACACGTGTCAACTTCTAGTTGGCCTGTTAAGTTGATGGCAACCAAAGAACGGCAGCGCACACATCCGTACGATGCCTGGTTCCAGGGTCGACCCGTGATCCCGCACGTACCGACGTGGCAGTCTCTGAGAGGGAAACCCGACCGTTGAGTGGGCCCCGCCGCGTGCAGTCTCCGGCCTCGTCCTCGACTGGGATTTGCTTACCGTCGCAATCCGCCCGTCTTCTTCCCCGTGCAGTCACTCCCCTCCCCCAACGCTTGCTCCAACGTTCCCAAGCCATGCACGCCAACCTCACAGAAAACACTACACGCCATGCTCCCAGCCTCATCCCATCCTCCACTTTTCTCCATGGAGAGACGACCGTTGCCATTCCCCCCTCTCCCTTTAGCTCAAAAGTCGCTACAAAGCAAAAGGATACTCCTGCTAAAGGCTCCAACCTTTTCCCCCTGTAGCCTTCTTGTCCCTGTCCTCACGGTGTGTGCGTGCAAGAGAGGAAGAGAGAGATGTCATCAGGTCACATGATGGGTTACTGTTGTGGTTTTGAGGTTTTCCTCAGGCAATAAAATAAACTAGTTGCAGTGAAGGTACCACTCCCATGCCTAGGGCTGTGTCACGATCATTGTGCAGTGGCCTGCATGTTCCTCTCCAGTCCCGACGTGTCGTCGTTATTCTCTCCCCAAGGCCTCCACTGCGTCCTCCCAGCTCAGATCACTACCGTTGGCCCGACAACTATTCCGACTAGTACTTATACTCGTATACTGTTGTTCTTCCTATGGCCTTCCTCCTCTCATCACGCGGTTCTTGATCTTATTATAGCCCCAGACACACACGCACACCTGCATCGCCACCATTAGTTCCATTGTCGCAGATCGATCTTCCGTCTGTCCTTTGAGTTGCTTGCAGTTCCCACTGGAATCGCAACTTGAAGGCTCTCCGTCTCTCTATTCTCTCTTCATTAATTGCGTTGCACTTCTTAGCATTTGGATTGGCCATGGAGTCTCTAAGATTGTTCTTCTTGTTTCTCTACCTCTTTGTGGCAGTGCACTGCAGTGCGTGTGAGCTCAATTCCACCAAGCCGCACCGGCACAAATGGTTCGAGCCCACCAGCCAGCACACCATCGTGGTGGACGCCAATGGCTCCGGCGACTTCTTGTCTGTCCAAGAGGCCGTCGACTCGGTCCCAGAGAACAACACCAAGCGTGTCATCATTCACATCCATGCTGGTTGCTACATGTAAGCAACTCTTCGCCTCCTCCTCCTCCTCCTTATATGTTGATTGTTCCTCTTTGGTGTTTGCAGAGAGAAGGTAGTGGTGCCGGCGACGAAGCCGTACGTGACGTTCCAAGGGGCCGGCAGAGACGTGACGGTGATCGAGTGGCACGACCGGGCCAACGATCGAGGACCCAACGGGCAACAACTACGGACTTATAATACGGCTTCTGTGACTGTTTTTGCTAACCATTTCACTGCTAGGAACATTAGCTTCAAGGTGAGTGATCGATTCATTCAGAGCTCTCGAGCATGGCCTGTCAGCTCAACAAGCTATCCAAGGAGAAAGTCCTCATGCCCGCTGAAACCAGAAACAAGAACAATTTGCGTCGATAATGTGGCTAATGAGGTTTCGAATGGCAGAACACGGCTCCGGCTCCGATGCCGGGCATGGAAGGATGGCAAGCTGCAGCATTCCGCATCTCAGGCGACAAGGCGTACTTCTTCGGCTGCGGCTTCTACGGCGCGCAGGACACCCTCTGCGACGACGCGGGGCGACACTACTTCAAGGATTGCTGCATCGAGGGATCCATCGACTTCATCTTCGGCAATGGCAGATCCATGTACAAGGTGAGCAATCAAAGCAGCTCTCCCTCTTTCTCGCTCTCTCTCTCTCTCTACCTATTCCCCTCCTGTGGTCAAAACTCATCCGGTTCTGAGCAGGATTGCCAACTCCACTCGATCGCAAACCGGTTTGGATCCGTCGCAGCTCAGGACAGGAACAGCCCGTGCGAAAGAACTGGATTCGCTTTCGTGAACTGCCGAGTGACAGGCTCAGGCAAGCTCTACGTGGGGCGAGCCATGGGGCAGTACTCGAGGATCGTCTTCGCTTACACCTACTTCGACGATGTGGTCGCGCCGGGCGGGTGGGACGACTGGAATCATAACAGCAACAAGAACAAGTAAGTGAACCCCCTCCATCTTCTCTTCTCCTATAAATGAACATAGTAGAAAGTGGTCATCTGTTGCCTGATCTGTTCTTCCTCTGTTCATCGCAGGACGGCGTTCTTCGGCGTCTATAGATGCTACGGTCCCGGTGCAGCAGCAGTGCGTGGTGTTTCGTGGGCTCGAGAGCTCGATTTCGAGACGGCACGGCCATTCCTTGTCAAAAGTTTCGTGAACGGAAGACACTGGCTCGGCCCTTCCGATCCCTGAGCTGAAACATACACACTCTTCAAACAATGGCTCACACACTCTTCAAACAATAGCTCACACATTTGTAATCTCCATACAGCAAAACATTGAAGTTGTTGCCTTCATACCAGCAAACTATTTCATTATTTGTTCTGATCATTCCATCATTCATATTTGTATTCGAACCACGCAATAAGTGGCAAGCATGTATTTCTTGGAATAATATAGTGAGAGTTTGATGTTTAACCCAAGTGATCCCAAAGCAAAGTTTTGACACAATATTAAACCATAAATTGTCTTTTACACACTTTACAATTTAGCTGATTACCTATACAAACAATCAGAAGAACCAAGTTGTTCCCCACATTGTCATTCTTATGAACAACGGCAATGCTGCTTATTTGTGATTCAGGAGAAATTATTTAGCGTCTGATCCGACTCATCTTCTCGTAAACCTTCACAACAATTTCTATATAGAAACTTGCATCCGCATGTTTTTAATCTAAAAGGATGTATCCAAGGACTGCGATTGTGCCTCTGTAAGCATACTAAACTCTTCAGGGAAACTCTTCCATGATCAGTAAGCTGTTGGGTCCCGAGTCATATAGATCATCTGTTGCCAGCAGCTTATTAGGCATCTATGGATATACAAGACAGCCACACATCAAAGCTCAACCTGATGAAGGTCATCATCCATTTTACCCCAATTAAGCTGCAAAGATGAATTGCTCCGGCAATCATCATGGACAAAGGATGATGGCACATTTGATCCATCTTCGGAGGAGTTCACTCGAGCCATCGTAGGCATGAAAATGGTGTTGTACTTTCCACTCCATGATGGTGCCGGTGAACCATTAGAGAATGAGCCCTTGTTATTTTGTAGCACTGTTGCTGCACCCTTTTTAGAGAAGGTGTTAGTATCCATGCCAGGAGAATGTTGCACGGTCAAAGGTATCGGTGGCGATGATGATGGTGATGGTGATGAAAATGATGCTTCCTTATCCACTGTAGTAAAAGATTCAGAAGCCAACAAAGATCCTAAAGTGCTTTCTCCTGCTGCATCATCACAAGTTGCAGGCGTGCCAGGAGCAAAAAATGTGGCACCAACTGCTGGCTTAACAGATGGAGTAGAGGGTGACCGGAATGAATTTGTGAAGACCCGTCCATCCTTGTTGAATGTGTCAACATATCTAGAAAGGAGACTAAATTAACATAATTTTTGCCACATTGAACAGTATATAATTCCTTGTAGTAAAAGTGAGAAACCCACCTAGATCTTACACCCATTTTGTTGCGGGCTGAGAATTGGTTTGGGCCAGGCGATATGGGTGGGATCCCTGAAGCATGTTGTAATGGACTAGGATAACTGGTTTCCAGTATTCCATTAGCATTTTGAGTTGGGCTCTTAAAGGCACTATTGGTGTCATTGACAGAAATCCCATTTTGGTGGGCAACTGTGGTTGGAGGAGGTGGTAAAGACGCTTCTTCAGGTTGAGGTTCAACACCCTCTTCCACCCATCTCTTGAGTTTTTCATCATAAAAAAATTTGTTTCTTTCACCCAATTTTGCCTTCATTCACAATTGAAAAGGTAAGATGTGGTTTAAATAAATATACAAGTCCTGCTCTTTCAAATTTGTGAGGCATCAGAAAATGTACCTGGCGTTCTGAACGAGATCTAGAGACCCACCCCACGGTCCTCTGAAAAATCTGAGAACCAAAACGGCCTAGACGTGATGAAGCTTTGCTCTCTGAGTCAGGTGAGATTGAATCCATAGATTTCTCCTGAATGAAGTAGTAGAAGGCTCACAATATAATTCCACAAACTCAAAAAGGAACATGGTTAAGAAGGTAGTATAAACATTTACGATAAAGTTCGTGTTACTGTAAGAAAAATGCTTAAGGAAAGAATCTACCTGCTTTAAGGCTTTGCCAAAATCTGGCTCTGATGCACTTCTGCTGTGCATAGTCCTGCTATTTATTGCCCAATCATTCAAGTTTTCTTGGGAACCTGACGGAATTAAGGATGACATGGCCATTGTGGATTGGCTGTTAGCTACTTTTGGGGCAACAGAATTATATTCTTTGCCATTTGTGCCACTCTGAGGCATTGGCGTGGTACCAATCATGCGGTGGATGGATCTATCAATTGACGTAAATAATTTACCAACAAGTTTTGCAGGGTCCAAATTTGTGCTATACCCAGCCTGAAAAAGTACTAGTGAATTGAAATCAAGGGAAACAAACTAGAGATTATTATGGGTAGTAAACAGTGGATTGGGAAATTGTACCTGCAGATGCATTCGCAAGCGATCCTCTAGTGATGAAAATAGCGATCTCCACATCTCAATAACAGGTGTGCGACTAGAACTTTTCAGCAGCTTCAAGGACGCCTGGCAATACCTACATTGGACAAATAACAGCTCAGGAAAATTCATCAAAAAAAGAACCAACTACAGTGTCACCAACCTCAAGGAATCAGAAACCTTCCCAACTTCTGCAAGCATGTAAGCATATACAAGCTTATATGGTTGAAATGGTAACAAGATGAACTGGGAATTCCCAAGCACCTTTGAGTATTCATATAACTCGGTCCTCTGCAAGAAAATTTGTCATGTTCAATTGTTTAAGATTTAAAACATCTAAGACAAAAATCTTATCAAGCATATATCAGAATATGCCAGCTTCCATCTAAAAGTCAACAGTAGACCTTAGTTTGAAAATAGATTAAAGTAGGCAAAAGGTCGCATATGAAGAAGTAAAGTTGAGAAGAAATCAAACATCAAGATAAAGCATCATTTTCACATCTTTAGACCCTAACAAAATTTCGAAATACCCCAGGAAGGGAAGTGGAGCTGGGGGAAGAGATAGAATTATTAGAATCCCTAATATATAAAATCTGCATATGCAGAAAAAGCAGAGTTTAAGCCACAGTGGGGGTCCCACCAGATCTTTATATATCAACAAAGTGGACAGCAGATTAACATGGGACTATGTATACAGATATTATTTGCAGAAGCGTTTACTGACCCAGCATAGATAATCACTAGATTAGTTTCTTCACATCCGACATCAACATATAGCTTCATTTGGAAAAAAGATAAATAAAAAGAAGAAGGCTAGTTTACTGGTTCACTTGTCATAGATTACAAATATTTAGAAGCATACAACCACATATAATCACTATAACAAAGTAACTCATAAACCATTACATATGCTTAAAATCATCAGCCACATCTGTAGAAACAGGATGCAATCACAATAAAACAGGAGAGGGTTATATATCATTTGATTAACTTTATGACCACAAAGATTATCACAAAACATTATCAAAGAAAAAACCCACAATATGCTACATAGAATCCACCAAAACTAATGATGAAAGAAAATGGGCACAACCTGGATAGCATCAGGACTGGCATATGTGCGAGGGTGCTTCCAGTGATCTGCACCAAGAAGGCACATTCTTGCACTGTCAGAGTATGACTCAAAGTTAGCTTCGGCAACCAAGTAGCAGATGTGTGCAGCAGATATCTGTATCAAAGGTACAGAGAATATTAAACATAGAAAAAAGTTAAGATCCTTAGCTAGATTTAATCAACGATAAAATACTAAATACAAACCTTTCCTTTTTCCCTCCACAAACAATCTCCAAGATGAAGTATTACCAATTCATCATCTTTTGTTCTATTTGCTGTAATAATAGCTAGATGTTTTTCCCAGTCATCAAGCATTCCATTGGAAAGGACCTGTATCATATTGGTGACATCAGAAATCATATATACAATCTAAACAAAGAAGAGAGTTGCTCAAAATAAGTTTTACATCTTGCTTAAACATTGAGTCAAGACATGAAGTGCTTAGTCACTTTCTAGAAAAGTATCTGATTTATTGTCACCTTCATAGACTGTTCTGGTGCATTATCAGAAGTGGGAAAACTACTATCCGAGGAGTTCTTGAAAGAAAATACATCTGCAGGTTGTCCAGCAATAAGCAAGTATAATGTCCTCAAAGGTGATCCAGATATGAACTGACGATTAGCCATTTGCTTGACAGTTTCAACATAAAACTGCAAGTAATCAACCAAAACATTAACTTAAAGGAAATGGAAACTCTTTGATAAACATTGGAACCATTATCAGTTTAGCAAAATAAAATGTCAAATACCTTCTCACCAAGCTGTGCCGCCAGAATAAGAGCAAGTCCCCATAACTGTCCTGCTTGTGCACATTGAAGAGCCTCCTTCCTTCTACCAAAAACAAGAAGATTCTGCACTGCGATGGCAGTTCCCTGATCAAGTGGTAGAAAGTTTTAATACATAATGTGTCAATAAAAACATTGAAAAGATAAAATTTTACCTGTATATCACCTTCAGTAGGCAGGTACTGCATGCAGTCTGTGATAGAGCCATACTGCACCGAAGAAGAACCATTCTTGCTAACAGATGCAAAAAGATTAGTAATGGAAGATGCTGGACCATCAGTGTCCTATTCACAAAAAGAAAATGTTAATACAATGAATTCCTCATTGTGAAACGTAATATATTAATCCATGAGATAGCCCCACTTAGGCAATATGGATTATTTTGTATAAAAAAGTAAATTTTATTTGCAGTGCATTTCACAGGCTAATAACTGCCATTTGCTACCTGTAGAGACCAAAGTAATGATAAAGAAAATAAATAGTACCCTGCTGTCTAAAACTAGCCTCTTAATTATATTAATATTTTGTTATAGAGGTGTATGACGATGGGCTTTTCCAATTCCTTCCTCATCATATGATGACCTCTAGAATCCTCTGTTAAAACTAAAATCTTAAAGTATCCCCATTATTTATCAGATTTCTTGTGAAGGATGCGCCTTTTATGTTCCTAATACATGGCAGCTCAAAACTAACATGCCAAGACACCATCTTGATCAAAACAATAGAAGTCTTTAAGTTTAACTAGATTAGTGTGAAAAAGATGCCTAGAGCTTCCGGCTAATTCTGAAAAGATCACAGCACAAAGATCAATGAAGTGATGACCTGTATATGCATCAAGTCATCAACTGATTGAATGAGTGGCAGGTAGTAAGGAAGAAAGAAATCTTTACACAAAATACGTCAGTAACCAATAAATCTACTTCTATGCAGCTGAATGAGTGTATATAATCCAGCATGTTAAGTTTCCTGCATGATCAGGAAAATATCTGCAACAAGATCTCCTCATGGTCCTATAGAACTGCAACCAAGGGAGAATGAGTATGTAGCTTGATGAGGTGGATATGGATATATTACAAAGTTGGAAAAAGAAGAAACAAATTGACGCATGACAATAGAAAGTAAAGTAGCTGGAGTAAGAGGCTGTAGAGGTTAACAAAGGTATGAAAGATATGACATAACAAGAAAAGACTTTATAATCGTTTAGTACAACAGATAAGAAACATCCAGAGCAGATAATTTTATTCTTTATCATAAAACCATGTAAGGCAACGAATGCTAACTTTTAAAGTAGTTATACAAATATCACAACTTGGACAAAACATGAAGAGAAAATTCATTTGCATAAAAGCAATTAAGGAAAGAAGAGGATGCTCAAGAAGATGACTCTTTTTGCATACGTTTCTACAGCTCAAGACATGATAACTCCTGCCATAATCATAGGAATAAAAGAATATGTCGCAGCCAATAAATATCACTTATAGTAGCCCAAACACTATCAGTGGCTCAATACAGGAATGTGTCCTAATTAACAGCATATAACCTGTATTGAGTTTGCTGATATTATGCATAAGTAACAATAAATGTTTATGCACAGAAAAGTCTGAGGAACCAGTTGTTTCAAATTGAGATACTTAAATATGTTGAATAAACGGCTAGTAAGTGACTGATTTATGCAATAATTGGATATTTTCCCTAAGGAAATTTCTAAAACTTCGACCACAACCCCAGCGAGATCAAAGTACCTCAGTTTCCTCCTCTTAAGCAAACTTAGTGAGACTAATTGAACAAGCAGAAGCATGGCTTCACTAACTATGCTTCCACTGAGCTTTATCATCTAATATGTAGGTCCTAGAAAGACACAATAAGATTGGTTAATTGGCAGCCTAGATTGTCAGTTTTTGCATTTGCATCAACTGCAACCTCGATATTTTGCTTCCAGAAACCAATCATCAACATCATATACTATGGATATTACTTATACAAGTGCAAAAGAATTTACAAGAAAACCAGTAAAATGCATCTCATGGAGCATTATGAAACATGAATTTGGCAGAAAAATATCAAATTCATAATTGGAAGTTGCATTATCTAGACACAATTAAACTATAAAAAGATGAGCTTAAGAAGACCAATCAAATATTTACCTCAACTGATGGGTCAGAACTGAAAGGAGATCGAAGTTTCCCATAATGTTGACATAATATTTTCAGCAATGAAAGAAGCAACCTTTGCAGTTCTCCTTCAGTAGCATCTACCAAGGAATGTGCTATTTTGTCATCTATCCATTTGTTCACATCCTTTGCTGAGGCATTGCCACCTATAAGTGGACCCGGAAAAGATTGTTGGCACAAAGCATGGAAATAACCACATTTAGTAGTTATGGTGGTTGAATCATCAGTTTTCTTCATCAAAATGTCCATTAAACCCAGAATGGAGATTGAACCCTCCTTCATGAAAGAGATCATAGCATCAGTTTCAAAAACAGCATCAAAAGACTTTACGTTGCTATCGTAGACTGAGAGCAACAAAAAACTGACATGATTTCTGTCAAATTCTTAAATTCTAAAAATTCAGTCAGAAAAGTTAACAAAGTTATCAGAGCTACCTTCCTTCCATAATCCAAGCTTGAGCCAGAACAGCTTGCATCTTTCATGAGAATGAGGTTACCACCAAAACCAAAAGCAACCAAAGCATGCGGAGGACGTCCAGCTGAAGATCTGCCTTCATTTAGAGCATAAGAAAAACTAGAACATGGAGGACTTGCATAGCTCATTGATTGCTGAGAATGGTACGTTGCCTTTTGATTGTCATGGTGCTCATGAGATAAGCATGCCTGGAAGCTTTGTTCGACTTTTGGCTGATTAACATGGTCCATGTTCTTTGTAGGCAGAAAGTTCCGGAGCCTTGTTGCACCATTACTACTGCCGTAATCATAATTTGACAGTGGTTCCAGGTCCCTAGTACCTACTTGGACATCCATACAGTTTGCTGCATGACCCATTGTGTTATATAAGTTTACTTTCTGTCGATTTTCATTGAAATCAGAGATCCCCTCATCCACTGGTTCAGGTTGTTGCATGTTTTCTTCAACAGACTTACTCCTAGAGCCATCCCAGTGAATTCCCATAACCTGGCTGCAGTGGCCATGTATAGTACCAGTTGTTGCCTGAACGACTGGAGCGTAAGATTGAAGTGTGTGCCACTGCTGGATATTAGTGTCATAGTACCATCCAGGATATTGAGGATCTAACACCACATTAGCTGGATATTCAGTGGTACCATAAGAGTTCTGATTCCAGTTGGAAACATAACCAGTGAAGCTAGCCTCAGCTGTTTCTGCCACCACCAAGTTAGCAGACTGTTGATAGTAAGAAACCTTTGATCTCTGATCCATAATAATTCCATTACCAGCAGCCAAAACCTTGTCTTGATCATGTTGTTGTTCATTCATTGCATTGCTGTTTTCTGGTTCAGCGGTTGTTGCTGCATCATAATCATTAATTTGATACCACTGACCAGTGCTAACATCAAACTTCCAACCTGGATAGAGACTCTCCCAGTATTGAGCTTTATTCACATCTGGAGTTTGCTCACTTGGATGGCTATAACATTGAGCTTCTAGCTGTTCAATGGACTCGAAGTATAAGCATGCATTAGCGGCTGAACTGTCTGCAGAACTACACTTTTGGTCAACTTCGGCTTCGAGCTTGTTGCCACACTCACCCACATTCTCTGTCAAGAAGTCTGTGTAGGATCCAAATCCATCTGAATCAAACTGCCGCGGATCAACTCTGAACGCACTCCATTGCACCTCCTTTACAGCCGTCTCCTTTGATCCAGTATTCTTCCCCAGCGACGAACCTGGGGATCCAAACTCCGATCTGGTCTCCATCGAACCTCCAGATGCGACCACATTGTCACGAGCTGGTAATGGTGCCGATGCCACAACCTCTTGTTGCTCATCCTTGGAATCTAAGGTCTCAACTTCCACCCTAGAAGCAAATGAAGCAGTTGATATGGGAATTGCACTGCTTTCCACAGCCAAGGATCTGGGTTTGGGAGATCCGGGCCACTGCGTGACCCCATTTTCTTGACGGTTTCCATCTGTCGCTGCCAATCCGGAAACCCCCAGCCTCGAGTCCTCCAACGTAAGACCGACATCATCGATGCTCATATTAGAAAAGGCCATTTCGGTGGTTGCCTGCTCGGAAACAGATCCAGCAAAAACCAAATCATCATTGACGAGGTTGTCGAAGAAGTCCTCATCGGTTTGATCCTCCAACGAGAACGGAGGAGGAGAGGCCATCGGATACAACAAACAAACACCGACGAGCAAAGGATCCCCTCCTCCCCAACCAAAAGGGAGCATTCACCTCAACAACCCTCAGATCTATTCAACTCCCATCACCACCTCCGAAAGTTCATCAACTTAAAGCTCCCAACTTTTCAGCCATTATAGGTTCTTCGGACGAGAATCGGGGCCAAAAGCACAAATTAACCAAGATCCGGCGTCGGTCGTCGTTCTTACGGATTGGAAAAAAAATCCACGAGAGAAGACACAAGAAAAAAAGCAGAAATGGAAGGTGGAAATGGGGCGACGGAGAGGAATGGAGAGTTACCAACGACGGTGAGGATTGCAGCGAATCGATCAAAGCAGCTTGGAATCGACGAGAGTGGGAGCAAAATACTCTGTTTTGGAAGCGGCCGACATCCCACCACCCCTACGAAGCTTGTCTAAGACGCGTTCGCTCTTTGATCTTTTATTTTTGTCTTCTTTTTATTTACCCGCCAAAGAAGGGAAAAAATGGATTTCTTCAAATAAAAAAAAGAGTTTTTTTTTTATACTTTTAACCGGCGGTATGGCAGTTGCTTATTCTTTGGGATTTTTTCCAGAAATTTGGATTCCTCAAAATGTAAAAAACATAAATTACTAAATTAAAAGAAATGTTACATTATCATGATATCAAATTATCAAGGATATAAAATACATAAATAACATCTCATATCTCATCTAGTTCCCTAAACTTTTAGATGTAATGATATTAATCAAGATGTTAAAATAGTACCAAGGTAGAAAGTATTGTGTCCAAATCTTCCTCAGACCAGACGAATCAGAATAAGGTAAACGAATGTGTTAGTCACTAAAATATATATCAAGCCATCAAGTACTTTAATATATATATATATATGAAAAAGATTGAAAAAGGGTTGTTAATAGTTTCTAAAAAATTTAGGTTAATCACTTTTAGTTTGTATTAAAAATTAGTTTCTTTGAGTTAATAATAATAATTTTTTTAAAAAAATAATATAAATTGGAGTTTCAAATTATAGTTAACTAATATAAGTTAATGGAGATTAACTATAATAACACATATGCAAGCTTTTAGGGTTTTGAGGGATATTATATGCACATACTAATGTTGGTTTGAGAGGTTAATTTCAATCAAAGTTTTTTTTAAGAAAATAATTGATTCCTACCTTTAGTTATTTCATGTAAACTAATCTTTTTGTTTGGATACATGAAGTGCTTTCAGTAAGTGCTTTTTGTTTGGATACATGAAGTGCTTTTTCTTAGCTCTTCCATCTTTAAATAGAGGACTTACAAGGGGAAATATAAAAATTGAGAATGAAATATAAAATTGTAAAAACTAATACTTTCCTCATATAGTCTTTGTCGAAGAGCAATATTTCATATATATGGTTATCTTCACCAAGCCATGGGTTGAATAAAGAGACTAGAATGCATCATGATTCAAGATTCTTTAGACTTGGAGCTATCATACTATCTATTTTGCTTACAAGACACTTAATGATTTTTTATTACAGTCACTTGAGAATATAAATATAATAATAAAGGCATATATATATATATATATATATATATATATATATATATATATATATATATATATATAGAAGTTAAATCTGCACAAAATTAAAGGAGAAAAGACTTGAGGTGGATGAACATCCACTGCAAAGAAAGATCTGCTTGTCCACCTACAATCTACAAATTATCATCACAGCCACTGCCTTCCTCATTTGACCTACTCTTCTTGCATCAACCAGCTACTAAAAGGTTGGGGAAGTGAAAAAAGTAGAGAGCAAAAGGGAAACACTTCATCGTCATTGTCATCCAAGCCTCGATACTTCATTTTGCCAAGTTATAATGACACATTATTAACAATATGCTTCTTAATTATAAACATCATAATGACACACAAATGCTTCTTAATTGAGTTATAACTCACAATATATATGGTTCTAGGCAGCAATCACAGTTGAAACCACAGCAATTTGACAGACCGCACCTGCCGCAGATGTGAAGGATTGCCATCTCCTTTGATAAATCTTTTACCTCACTGTGCATGCAAGAAACGTCACCATGATGGCTTCCCCTGATCACCAATCAAATCAGGCAACTCTGTAGATGCTTGATAATACGATGCCAAATACTAATTGTTCTATGATTTCTGCCACATCTTCTGACAGGAATAGCTTTTTGTGGAACGAAGAGCCTGATTTCATCTCTTTGCAGCCTTCTACTACTTTTCGTTGCCATGGATCTGCATGCGTCGACTCTTTCCCAATGAGACAACAGAGGACTGCAGTATATCTCTGTGGCAGCTTCTCTGTTTAGATGTCAAATCTGTAACTTAGCATGAGTGCTACATGGAAGGAACCCGTATTTAATGTCTCAGTGCTTGATAGCTATAAGTCTTTGCACTGTTAAACTGTCAAACCTACTCGAGCACATAGATTTCAAGTCAGGGATGCACAAGGCCATCTTAAGCAACATGGAGACCTTGGATTTCCTACCTAAAGGAAATAAATTTCTCACACTCATATTGTTCAAATTGTATTGTTTTATCCCTGCAAGTAGAGATTCCAAGTGCAAGTGAGACGGGAAGAAAGGAAGAAAAGGAGCTGAGACAGTAACCAGCAGCAGTGAGCAGCTACTTGAGTTGTTCCTTTGGCAATTCCAATGCTCACTTGAAAGTTGTGTGAAGAGTGGAAAGCCCGCAACCCCACGCACAACTCTCTCTCTCTCTCTCTCTCTCTCTCTCTCTCTCTCTCTCTCTCTCTCTCTCGCTGTGCCCCAGTCGACAACAGCCAACCTATCTCATGATACATGTTATTCTTCTCGCCCTCCTACTTTATTCCTTTCCCACCCTCACGCGCATCATGTACACTCCAAGCTGTCTTTTAATCGCTCACGTAATTGTGGTAGAAGCATCTGCAGGAAATATAAAACATTTCGATGCTTTTGTTGCGAGAAGCAAAAACATGCCATGGAAACTGACAACTACGGGAGGTGTTTTCTTTGGTATAGCTAGAGTTTCCAATACTCCACCAAATAGCTTCTGCGGGATCCGGTTCAATTTCTCTTTGTTCCGGTTCGAACCGCCTACAGAGTGCGTAATTGGACCCAAACCAAACCGCCCACTTCGATCGAAGTCGTCCTTCGCCCACCCCTGGCCAACACCAGGAGTAACCCGAGGAGAAAGCTTCGCGAAAGCTTCCATCACAGCGGTCCAAGGTGACTCACACGTTGGAGATCAGGTTCGGTCAACTAATACACCGCCACCCAAGTGTACGCATCTCAATGGACTAATGGAACAGTCAGTAAGAGCCGCTGGTGGTAGGGGACAGCGAGAGGATGAGCTCGAAGAAGGGAAAGGGTGACGAAAAGCTTCTGCATTCCTCCCCTGTTTGGGGGCAATATCAACAACATCATCAAATCACCAGCTTTATCTACTGTTAGACTGGAAGAGGAGGAGTTGAAGCTTCTTAGTTTATCTCAAAACTTCGACCCTTTTTGTGTTTCTGTGTCTTTAGACTTGGTTTGCTCTCTCTTGCTCTGTGGGTAAAGAGAGAGTGCTTAGATTGCATGCTTGCTAGACGTTGAGGTTGGGAAACGAACTTCAGTATCGGAAATGGCGGACAGCTCGACGTCGTCGTCCGCTGGCGCTGGCAGGTTAAGGTCGATAAGGCCGAAGCTGCGGACGTAGTTGTTGACGGCGGGGACAGGGGAGGTGCTCGACGGCGAGTTGTTGGTGACAGAGGACATAAAGTGCGATCTCTTGTGGCCGCCGAGAGCTTGTCCGGAGCTGAAGACTCTGAAGCAAAAGGGGCACTCGTAGACTCTGGCATCGGCGTTGGTGTCGACGTCGTCAGCCGAGGTGGCGACTCGGCGTTCCACGGCCGGGACACAGCCGTTGGTTCTCTTGTGGCTCGCCCGGTGGCCGCCGAGCGCTTGGTACGACCGGAACACCTTCTTGCACGCGTCGCACTGGTGCCGACTCCTTCCCCTCAGGAGCGGGGGCCGAGATCGGGCGGCGGCCCAGGAGTCGCGGGAGAGCATCATCAGGCAGAGGGCGACGTCCTCGTCGGGGGTCGCGTCCGAGACGGAGCTCGCCGGCTCCGCATCCGGCCGATCCGGCGAAAGGGCAGTGGCCCTGAGGCGGCGCTTCTTCGTTCGGGGGCGACGGGCGCGGGGTGACTCCGTCTCGCTCTCCCAGTCTGGAACGACGACGCAGGGGCCAGCTGGCTCGTCGGCAGCGAAGGAAGAGGAGGAGGAAGAGGAGAATTCCGAGTCCACGAGCCGGAAGTTCTTCCGGAGGTTCACGCGGAGGCCATAAGAGAGTCCCACCTCCACCGCCTCCTCCTCTTCCACGTCGCGCACCGCCGCAGCATGACCAGAAGAGACGGAGGAGTGGGAATCTCGAGGGCGGCATGACCTCGCCCGAGGGGCTGTGGAGGTGACGTGTGAGCGCATGTGCCCGCCAAGAGCGTAGCCGTTGGAGAAGCGGCGGAAGCAGAGGTTGCAAGTGCGCCCGTCCATCGAAGCAAACAGTAGAGGAGCAGTGGAGATTAACCTAAACTGGGAAGCTCTTCTTCTTCACAGAGGACGAGGAGAAGGGAAGTGTTGAAGAAGAGAGGGAGCTAAAACAGTGTAGAGCGACAAGCATTCCTCCACCACGTCACCTCGAGAAGAGAAGGAAAAGGAATGAGAAGAAGAAACGGAAGAAGAAGAAGGCATGTAGTAGAAAGAGGAAGAGAGAGAACAAGTGGAGTGTATCTTTCGGCATTTGGAAGTCAAGACACGGAGGGAAGGAATTAAAGACATTATGGGAACGGCATCTGCTCGGTTGCATGCATCTTTCTTATCCCCTCCGCCTCCACTGTGTTTGCGACTACCGTGCACGAAACATGGGAAAGTTATCAAGGGTTCCTCCGGGATCAAATGCCATACCCATCCCTTTCTAAGCACTAAATCAACAAATGTTAATTACTTCATTTAAGTGTATTTTTTTTCTTTCTAAAAAGATTGGGCAATTTAGTTTTCCCCCCCCTCATATAAGTGTATGTGTTGCATTATAATTAATTTCCATTTTTCTACTATAAGCTAACGTTGACTTGAAACTATAAATTACATCACTGTTCTTTAAAGCGGATATGGTCAAATATTTAGTTTGATTTGTGTGTTGCTAAGTATGGAAATACAAGCAGTTACAATTAATTATGCAGCAGCTCGAGGTAAAAAATGGTTGCGTCTCCCAAGCACCCAACTCATAACTATCATTGACCGAAAACAAAAAATCCTTCAGATTATTTCTTCCTGTCTTTAATCCTACGACTCAATCCAAACGACTGTCATAACAACATCTGATCTCTTCTCTAAGTTCCCATTTGGTGGAGTCTCCTTTCAAGTTGGGTGGGTGGGTCCATCGAATTTTAATAAAAATATGGGTCAGACAAGACGGGATGATGGTAACCATCAAACTGCCAAGACATTTGTTCCCTTAGTGACAACGGGGCGAGGGGAAACACGTATATGTATATACAACTAAGAATACGTAGACCAGTCCTCCACCATCATGTCGGCAACAAGTACTCAATACGAGTGCCATCGGATTGCCGTAGCTTATCACTTTCTTGCCTTCAAAGACGAGCGGTCGTCACATGTTGGGTTGTACTCGGAGGCTTCTTCAAGTGGAGTTTTCACGCGGAATTGAAGTGCGTTGTCTTCCACACTGTGGCCATGGAACTCTGTTGTCTTCCAAGGAAATGGCGTCCAAGGAAAGGGAAGCTGAGACAAGACGAAAGAGATGGATGCCACAAGAGAGAGAAGAGAAGTATAACATATATGACTCGAAGATTTACGAGAGAGGACGATAAAGAGAGAAACTACTCAACTCTTTGACCATGCAAATGGCTGAAAGATCATCCTAATGTCAAAGGCAACTGAAGTGAGATGTTGACTTGGTCTAAATTTGAACACCTGCGGAGACACTAGAGTGTAAGCTCAAAAACCTTCAGATCGAATATCAACATAATTATGTTAAAATTTATTTTATTTTATAATTTTTGTTATCAATAGTATATTATGTATTTTCACTTGTTTAAGATAATGATAATATATTTATCATTGTTTTAAACAAAATCATATTATGAAAATTCAACGATAAAATAGTCCGTTATCCCAAATATATGCTTGATCATGGATGGTCTCAAGGGCTCTCAATCAAATTGGCTCTATTGAGTGACCTTTTAAGGCTTCAAGCCTTTTGATTGAATGGCCAAGCTCTCAATCAAATTGGCCAAGTTTTATTTGATCATGAAAAGCCAACTTATGTTAATTGCAATCCTTAAAGACCTATTTTATGGTCTTTTAAAGCCTCAAAGACCTATTTGACTTTAAAAAGCTCACTTATCTCGATCTTAATCATAATCATATTCGATTAGGATAACCTTCACTCAAATAAGAGTAATCACTAAGAAGTATAGTAGTCCTTTAAAGAAAATCTTAGCAGTGCATATCCTATAAGAAAAGTCTTTAAATCTTAAAAATTTTAGGCAATCATTTACCTATAAAACAAGGATTGTTCTCCCATCTAAAGAAAATCAAAAGAAGTTTACACTAAACCTTAATTGGCCCTAGCTTTTTCAACCTAAAAAAAAAAAAGAGAGAGGAGAAAAGAGAAGAGGAGGGTTTCGTGTAGTTATAGCCCATCCTCCAGCTATAGCCTTCTTCCTCAAAGTTCCAATAGTTATAGCTTCGCATTAAAGCTAGTCCCCAAAGTTTGCTGCTTATTGTCCAAACCTAAAGAGGAGGTTTCAATAGTAAGGGAGAAGAAGAAGATCAAACCAATTATAATAAGCAAACTATCAAGAGCATCTATTTGCTGTCCAAAGATAACCTATGTTATGTTCTTGTGTATCCATAAGCTTTTTATAATGTTTTTAATTCTCTAATTTTAAGTTTTATAGTTAACACTTTAGCCTTAGAAGTAATAAGATTGTTTTCTTTCAGTTTTATACTTAATCTTTCTATTATAATTCTTTCCTTCATTAAAATTTCCATCCGAAAGTTGGTATTAGTTGACGGAACGTCAAATCTAAATCTCATACGGATCAGTGCTGTTAGAGCAACATTCATATGGATGGTAGTGAGCATATTTTTAATTCCATAGTTTTAAGTCTTATAGTTTGCACTTTAGCTTTAGAAAATATGGTTGTTTTTGTTAAATCTCGAATTTTAATGATGAAGTTAATTAATAAGTTATTTGATCTAATCCATATTGTTGTAGGATTAACTACGATAGCGATGAAGACGCAAAGTAAAACGAAGTGTCGGACTCAAGTACGTTCTAATCGTTGGGAGTTTGAGAGTCCATCGGAAGTTCGAAGATTCATCGAAAGTGTTGCCAGAATTGGTTGAGAATGAATTGAGAGTTTACCGAAGGGTTTTTTGGAAGTTCTCTAGAAGGTTCATCGAAAGTTCATGAAGCTTGCCGAGAAAGATCGGAGCTTGCCAAGTAGACTCATCGGAACTAATCAAGGTTGTCGTAAAGTCTAGGAGGCTACCGAGAGTCCGCTAGAAGATGTCCGAGAGTTCGTCAGAAGTCCATCGGAAGTCCGCCGGAAGCTCGCTGGAAGAAGTTTTGATGTGCCGGATTATGTTTTTACTTAAAATATATTTTTAATTTTATAATTAAAATATAATTAGGATTAGGATTAGGTATTAATCCTTTAACCATACTAGAGGCCAATTGGGCCCGTAAATTAATTGGATTAGACCGAATTTAAGGTCCATCCAGAAGTGTTGAACCTTGTTTAGCGGTGGCACTGCTAGAATGGAGCGATGGAATCACTTAGGGTACAGATTCTCAAAAGCTTTGGGCGATGGTATTGCCCAGGTCAACGATGGTACTGTCGGCAGTTATTACCTGTTAGGCGATAGTACCACCTCTCCACAGAACCCGAGGCTCTACTCTGATGGTAGTACTGCCTAGTGTAGCGGTAGTATCGTCAGTGACAGGCAGTGGTACCGCCAGCTCCCGGAAATCCAGGATGAGACCTTTTTTGTCTCCAATTCTGAAGCCAATTGAGGATATAAATATCCCTTACTTCTCTACTGGTAAAACACATTGAGAAGTGATAAGAACTAAGTCAAAACTATAATGAAATAACTTTGAAAAGTTAGAGTATTCACCTCTCGAATTCTCAAGTATAAAAATTCTGTAAAAGAGTGTGAGCCACTTATAAAGTTCTGTAAAAGGAGTGTTTGATTCTTCTCCTTCAAGAAGGATTGATAGTGGAAACCAGTAACCTCATCGGAGGAGGTTTCAGGAGTGGACGTAGGTCAATTGACCGAACCACTATAAAATCACTATATTCTTCTCTTGGTGCGTATTTTATATTTGCTGCATTTCAATTCTTATTTCACTGTAATAGTTCGATCTCCTCTTTTCTACTCTCTTACGAACTCTCTCAACTCAAATAGCTTTCTGAAATTATCTTCATCAGATAAAATCTCTCAACAAACAAAGTTTTCTAGAATCAGTTAAATCGTTGATTTTTATCTACTACACTAATTAAACAGTTGATATCAGAACAAGGTCACTCTCATTCTGGTTTAAAACCCAAGAGAGTTGGCATTTGTCGGTATGCAAGAGGGCTACTTAATCACACGTCCGCCTATGTTCAATGAGTCGGATTACACATATTAGAAAATTCGTATGAGAATTTTTCTTATTTTTATGGATTTTGAACTTTAGAACATTGTTGAAAACGGCCTTCAAAAGTCTTCTCTTCGGATAAACGATTGGAATAAGTCAGAGAAGAAGACTTTTGCTCTTAATTCCAAGGCTATTAATGCCTTGTTTTGTGCATTAGATAAAAATAAATTTAATTATGTTTCAATTTTTGAAACGACTTTTGATATTTGACATATTCTTGAAATAACTCACGAAGGTACTAGTCGAGTGAAAGAGTCCAAAATCAATCTTTTAGTGCATTCTTATGAGTTATTTCGGATGAAACCAAGTGAATCAATTGGAGACATGTACACTTGGTTTACAAATGTTGTCAATGGACTAAAAATACTTGGAAAAAGTTTTTATAATTTTGAACTTATAACTAAAATTTTAAGATCCATTCCAAAGAGTTGGGATTCTAAAATAACGACTATTCAAGAGGCCAAAGACTTAAAGAACTTTTCTCTCAGAAAATTAATTAGGTCATTAATGACCTATGAGATGATTTGCAATGCTCATGATGAGCTTGAGAACTCCCTTTCAAAGAACAAGAAGGATATGACATTGAGAACACAAGAAGACTACTTGAAAGAATCTTCAAGTGATGAGGACTATGATGACGAACTGTCACGGACTTAACTGGTTTTGCCTAAGCTGTGCGGCACCAATACGTATCACCGCAAAGGTCAGCCTCCCCGAAATCTCTTACAATCCCTTAGGACCAACGAAAGAGAAGACGGGATAGAGAAAGCGCTTCACACGGGATCCGCAAGCCACTCTTTTAGCAAACACTTTATAGCCGATGCACATTCCAACCATGGATATTACAAGCTCAGAACGGTTGCACAACAAAGGCATAAAGTTGGTCCACTACAGACCGAATTCTAGTACAAGTATGCACTCGACGCAAACATTATGTACAAGCCTACAATGGCTACCAAACTCGCTCAAATGGGGCATTTTGCCTTTGACAAGCCCTTTACAAGCTTTATAAATTACAACCAACCAAAAGGGACACGGACAAGCATAAGCATTACACCGAACAAGCCGTTTATAATTTTATCCGTGACATTCTCCCCCACTTATTCCTTCGACGTCCTCGTTGAAGCCTTTGCTGACGCTGCAACTTCTTTTCTTTGTTGGATCTTGATCTTACGCTCCCGCCTGCGATGCGCCTTTGACTCCCAATTGTTCTCCGCTTGTTGTTGTTGAGTCGTCGAACTTTAATCCGCCATGCTGCTTTAACTCGCCAATGACTCTGACTCTGTTGTGGGGTTGGCAGAGTTATGCTGATCCTTGTTGGTTCTTACGGATTGATCTGATGAAGAGAAAAGACCATCTTTGATATCGCTTGATCTTCAAATTCTTGTCTCCTGAATTGAATAGATGCTTGTTGGAGCTTTGACGAGCATCGCCTCGCAACCTTTCAAGTTTTCGGTCCTTCCTCCGCAAAATTTGCCCATCGAATCTTCTTCCACTTAGTTGTCTTGCCCAAGTAGGCTCACATCACTTCCGCTTTCGATTGGTATTCAATTGGGAAATGAAGCGGACAATCTACTCTCGTGATAATCGATCACCGTTGGTGAGGACTTAACAACCTGTTGTCTTCTATTAGTCTCTTGAAGGGTCTTCAAATTTGTGCAGAGCTCCTCTGTTGAATAACTAAGAGAGTGGGTACTCGGTTTCACCCATTCTCTTGAGAGTTGAGAAGGCAAAGGTTACTTGTCTTCGCCCGCCTCCTCGAGTTTGTACTTCGTGCGTCGAGCTGGTTACTAGACTTCGCCTGCTCTTAGCTCACACTTCCGAAACACTTGAAGTGTTTGCAATCCTTGCACTGAGTTAGCTACTATGATTCACCTTCTCATTGCCATTGAACTTCTAGAATGCAAGAAGTTATCACTCCGACTTGGAGTAAGTCTCCGGTAGATCTGGTCGCCTTTGGGATTGTACCGCCTTCTCCATCATTTCTGTCGCCGACTCCTTTGAGTAGCAAAGGTACAGCACCGCGTACTGTCTGCTTCGATCCTTGGTCATACAATCTTGCATCGACCCGAAGTCCTTCACTCATGGCTATCTTGATGGAAAGTCTGTTGACACTGGTCTTACGAAGTTCTCAAGCCACGCCCTTCAGCCTTGTCTTGGTACATAGAGTTTGCTAAAGCATTCTCCTCCTCCACGGCCCATATCACGACCAAGTGCTCTCCCTCTAAGAGAGCAAGGGATTGATGACTCCCCGGAAGTCCCGCCTCAGCGGTACCATGGCACTACGACGCCCATGGCACTACTATCCGTTGTCTCGCATCTGCATCCCTTCTTCGTGATCGGTAGATCCGCCTCTGCGGCATTGTGACACTCCTCTGAGTTCACCTTCAATCTAACCGATGATTGATCTTGGGTAGCTGAGTCCCTCTTGGACTCGTCATTGCTTCCTCGCCATATTTCGACCACCTGCTTTGACACCTATGTGTTCTCTGGGCAGTTCCACTTGGTCGCTGGAAAGACAGACTACAACTCCCATGTATGGCCACCGCCACTCATGTTGCAGAACTTGCACCATTTATGTTCTCCTTAGCTTCATTGGCTGCAATGTTCGCTTACTCGGCCTTGTCCTCTAACTTGCCGGGCTCCCTTAAGCAAATGTGAGCTCTGAAGTAGTTCCACTCTTCAGCAGCTCTGATCATACCTCTGTATGATCCAGTCCCCCTGTGGGACTCCCTGGTACTTGCATCCGAACTTCTTCCTCGATAGTGCACGGCCCCATAAGGCGATGTCCAAGGCTTCCATTCAATGCAACATTCGATGCACGCACGGAAGACCCACCCTGCGTGGTACCATGGCATTTCTTTGCTTGAATCCATAGCTCTTCTTGTCGTCGTGTTGTTCATCGAAATGGAGCTCCCAGTCGCGCTCCCGATCATCTATTCCCACCATGGGACTCACTATGTGTGTCGACTTGCCACGAACTTTTCCACCACGATCTGCTACATCATGTCGTCGCCTGGTGACATCTCCTCGCATTCGATCCTGTGGTATGAACTCGAATCTGCGATATCTCCATGTGTGGACTCGCCAACACATCGCAGGGCCTTCGCCATCTTGTATTCTATTATTCGCTCGTCGCATGATCGGCCTTCGTCCACCTACTCTCGGGTCACACTCGGACGAAGGCTAGCTCTAGGACGATCCATCGCCTAGTAGCTCCTCGAAGTCTCTCGACTTTGGCTGAAATAGGTACATATTTATGCGGATCCGGGACTCTGCCCTTACAAAGACAATCTCCGCTGCGCACCGCTTTCCTCATGGCAACTCGAATAGCATCACTATGGCATATTCTTCAAGAGTATCGCCTCTGCATCCTCTTGCCCGTGCAAGGCCTTCTAACACCAACTTCGCCACTGCAAGTTGTATCGCCTTAGTTCCTCCGTCAAATGCTTCACCGAGATGAGGTGCATATGCCCCGAAGTTCTCTTCGTCTTTGGCACCATACATGATGAGTCTGCTCCATCAGAATAGAGAACTCAAGGAACGACATGATCATACTCTTGTCTCTGCAAGAGTCCATGTCCTTGACTTCTGTCTAAGGAAAGCTCCACGCCTCCACTCCACGTTCTATCTTCTTTGCCAACTCCCTTCATGCGGTTTGGGTACATCAACAAGTTACCCACAAGTTGTTCCACTTCTCGATTTGCATTGCGTTAATGGTGGCCCTCACGCCAACCATTCCATGGGTTAGCCCTCTGTTGAGTCCGATCTCACTATCGGCTCCAAGTGTGCCTTCACTTTGTGTTGCCTGGGTTGCTCCCCTACTTGATCTCGCTATGCGTCCACCAACGCATCACCACTTGCGAGATCATGCAATGACTCTTACCGCTCACTCGATCCATCGAGCTTCGTCTTGAGGTACTCCTCAACTAGTGCGGTTCATTGCACATGATTCTACCTCTGTAGAACCGGGACTTATCCCTCCTGGGTATCTGTCCCGTTGGAGCAACTTCGCTCTTTGCATCCTTCCCTTTGAAAGTTTTGGAGACCACCATCCTCTTGGACTACTTCGCCTCTGCTGAACAAACTGTGCCCAATTCTGCCTTTGCAAATGCACTTGCTAGATTGTGACACTTCACCAATCACTCAGCGCACTGCACCCCTCTGGGTCTAGCAAAATGCTGAACCTGCTGCACACTTCAGCCTCTTACGAAAGTATCCTGCACATGCCGAAGAGAGTTTTAATGCTCCATGGCGCCGACCTTCGGTCGCCTTGGGATGGCCGCGAACAATCCATCGTCCGCTTGCAAGGCCATGCATGAGTATCAAATTCCTTGAGTTTACAACTCTTTCGATCGTTGAACAACCCACTCCACCTTGCCCGGTCTCATCCTTTGCCAAGCACTCCACTTGCCTCGAGCACCATCAAGGTTGGTTATTAACGTCGAGCCACTGCTCGAACTCGGCCATCTCGACCTTTGTGCGCTCCGCAATTCTTCTTAGCTTGTTGTACTCGTGGTGCCTCACTAGGTCCCCCCATGTTTGCATGCTAAGTATTTGTAAGTGGGCTTGTCCCGCTCTGATACCAACTGTCACGGACTTAGCTGGTTTTGCCTAAGCCGTACGGCACCAATGCGTATCACCGCAAAGGTCACCTCCTCGAAATCTCCTATAATCCCTTAGGACCAACAAAGAGAAGGCGAGGACAGAGAAAGCGCTTCACACGGGATCAAGCCACTCTTTTAGCAAACACTTTATAGCCGATGCACATTCCAACCATGGATATTACAAGCTCAGAACGGTTGCACAACAAAGGCATAAAGTTGGTCCACTACAGACCGAATTCTAGTACAAGTATGCACTCGACGCAAACATTATGTACAAGCCTACAATGGCTACCAAACTCGCTCAAATGGGGCATTTTGCCTTTGACAAGCCCTTTACAAGCTTTATAAATTACAACCAACCAAAAGGGACACGGACAAGCATAAGCATTACACCGAACAAGCCATTTATAATTTTGTCCGTGACAGAACGTGCACTCTTAACATGAAAATTTAAAAAATTTATAAGAAGAAATGAAACTAAAAATGACTTTAAAAATAAACTTGAACTCAAGAAAGAACAATAAGTGATATGCTATGAATGCAAGAAGTCAAGACATTTTAAAAACGAATGCCCCCAAGCAAAAAAAAAAAAACAACCGAAGAAGAAAAAGACGCTAAAGGCAACGTGAGATAATTAAAGTGACTTCGAAGATGAAGAACAAAGCAATAAGGAGGTCATCAACTTTGCTCTAATGGCTATTGGAGATGAGGTAAGTAACTTAGTTAATGAAAATTAAACTTTCGATGAGCTTTCAAATGCTTTTCATGAATTATTTAATGAGTGTAAAGTAATTAGTAAACAGTTTAATTCTTTGAAAAAGGAGCATGCTCTCTTAGTTAATCAATTTGAAAATCTTAAGTATAACACTCTTTCTTTACCTCCATGCTCTAAGTGTGAACATTTAGAGGCACTTAAGAAGAAGAACTTGCTACTTAAAGAAACTTTAGAGGAATTTAAGGTTGGTAGCAAGTCTTTGGATATAATCCTTACTAATAAGAGTCATGCTCATAAAAGAAATAGAATCGGATTTATGAGTGAGTGTCATCGAAATCCAACTACTTTCGTTAAAGGTCTGATCTTGCATGCATCACCTCACACAAAATGCAACTTTTGTTGTAAGACTGAATATCTTATTTACAAATATCCTTTTAAGAAACTTAGCCCACATAAATTGATATGGGTTCCTAAAGGAATCATAAGAAATTCAATGCAAAATGATAAAATATGTAGATCAATTTTTGAGGCACCCAAGATCAAATGAGTACCCCAAAATCATCTTATATAGCTATCTTTACCATCACAAGCTAGGAGCGAATAACGATACCTCAATGATACATGATCGTTATCAAGCTCACTAGCTCGAGTAATAAAAGACCCTTGAGTGTAATATATTGATTATTAATACACCATAATTAATGAGACTAAAACATACTAGCATCAAAACTCTTGAAGAATGATTTTGAAATCCTATGTTTTGGAATGATATATTTTTGATGGTTTTGACGAACCCTTATACTTGATGATACTTAGCTTTCACATAAAATTTTTGAACATTCCCATGAAAGATCAAATCACTTAAAATGAGAAAATGTACTATCATGATGATCTTGATAGTTTTGATGATGGAACTAGTGTTTTGATTTTAAACATGATATGCACATTATAAATCTCTTGAATCGAATTTTTTGTTGATGTCGCATGCTCAATATGTTATATTTTTTTATTTGAAGATCTTTTTGATGAACTTTGTCTTTTGGTCTTGAACGTTGATACATGTTCCTATTTGATAAGGCATGCGTATGAAATAAATTATAAAAATGAAATGCATGTCTCTTGAAATTTTTTTCTCTAAAGATTTCGATTGTTCGATAAAAGACAAATGATGAATCCATATATATTATGTGAATCTCTTGAACCATGAAAATAATTTTGATGTTTAGAACTTGAACGAGCTTTATCATATCATGATCTTGATATCGTGTTAATTGAATTTTTTTTTGACGTATTGTCACGGACTTAGCTGGTTTTGCCTAAGCCGTGCGGCACCAATGCGTATCACCGCAAAGGTCAGCCTCCCCGAAATCTCCTACAATCCCTTAGGACCAACGAAAGAGAAGACGCAGAGAAAGCGCTTCACACGGGATCCGCAAGCCACTCTTTTAGCAAACACTTTATAGCCGATGCATATTCCAACCATGGATATTACAAGCTCAGAACAGTTGCACAACAAAGGTATAAAATTTGGTCCACTACAGACCGAATTCTAGTACAAGTGTCCACATGACACAAACTTTCTGTACAAGCCGATAATGGCTGCCAAACTCACTCAAATGGGGCGTTTAGCCTTTGGCAAGCCCTTTACAAGTAATAACAAACCAAAAGGGACACGGACAAGCATAAGCATTACACCGAACAAGCGTTTACAATTTTGTCCGTGACATTCTCCCCACTTAATCCTTCGACGTCCTCGTGAAGCCTTTCTTTCGACGCTGCAACTTCTTTTCTTTGTTGGATCTTCGATCTTCGCTCCTCGCTATTTGCGATCGCCCCTTGGCTCCCATTTGTTCTCCGCTTGTTGTTGGTCGTCGAACTTTAATCCGCCGTCTTTGCTTCAACTCGCCAATGACTCGACTTTGGTGTGGGGTTGGCAAAGTTGTCTTGATCCTTCTTTGGTTCTTGCGGATTCATCGATGAAGGGAAAAGACCATCTTTGATATGCGCCGATCTTCAAATTCTTCTTGTCTCTTGAATCTGGATAGATGCTTTGTTGGAGCTTTAACGAGCATCACCTCGCAACCTTTGAAGTTTTCGTGTCCTTCCTCCGCAAAATTTGCCCATCGAATCTTCTTCCACTTAGTTGTCTTGAAGGGTCTTCACATCGTGCAGAGATCCTCTGTTTGGATAACTAAGAGAGGGGTACTCGGTTTCACCCATTCTCTTGGGAGTTGAGAAGGCAAAGGTTACTTGACTTCGCCCGCCTCCTCGAGGTTGTACTGCAAGGCGTCAGTGTAGTTCTGGAATTCTTTGCTCTTAGCTCACACTTAGAAGCACTTGAAGTGTTTGCAATCCTTCTTGTTGAGTCACTACTATGATTCACCTTTCATTGCCATTGAACTTACGGAATGCAAGAAGTTATCACTCCAACTTGGAGTAAGTCTCCGATAGGTTTGGTCGCATTTGGGATTGTACCGCATTCTCCATCATTTTTGTCGCCGACTCTCTCCGAGTAGCAAAGGTACAAAGAGCACAGCGTCTTTGCTGCTCCGATCCTTGGTCATGCACTCTTGCATTGACCCGAAGTCCTTCACTCACGGCTATCTTGATGGAAAGTCTGTTGACACCGGTCTTACGAAGTTCTCTGGCTTCTGCCCTTCAGCCTTGTCTTGGTACATGGAGTTTGCCAAAGCATTCTCCTCCTCCACGGCCCATATCACGACCAAGTGCTCTCCATCTAAGAGAGCAAGGGATGGATGACTCCCCGAAAGTCCCGCCTCAGCGGTACCATGGCACTGCGACGCCCATGGCACTACTATCCGTTGTCTCGCATCTGCATCCCTTCTTCGTGATCGGTAGATCTGCCTCTGCGGCATCGTGACACTCCTCTGAGTTCACCTTCAATCTAACCGATGATTGATCTTGGGTAGCTGAGTCCCTCTTGGACTCGTCATTGCTTCCACGCCATATATCAACCACTTGCTTCGACACCTATGTGTTCTCTGGGCAGTTCCACTTGGTCGCTGGAAAAATAGACTACAACTCCCATGTACGGCCACCGCCACACATGTTGAAGGACTTGCACCATTTCTGTTCTCCTTAGCTTCATTGGCTGCAATGTTCGCTTACTCGGCCTTGTCCTCTGACTTGCCGGGCTCCCTTAAGCGAATGTGAGCTCTGAAGTAGTTCCACTCTTCAGCAGCTCCGATCATACCTCGGCATGATCCAGTCCCCACATGGGACTCACTGGTACTTGCATCTGAACTTCTTCCTCGACAGGGCACAGCCCCCATAAGCTGATGTCCAAGGCTTCCATTCAATGCAACATTCGGTGCACGCACGGAAGACCCGCCTCTGCGGTACCATGGCATTCACTGCTTGAATCCATAGCTCTTCTTACCGTCGTGTTGTTCACCAACTTGGAGCTCCTTGTCGCGCTCCCGGTCATATCTCCAAATGACCATGTCCCTCACGGGATACACTGTGTGTGTCGACTTGCCGCGAACTTTTCCACCACAATCTGCTGCATCATGTCGCCGCCTGGTGACATCTCCCTGCATACTGATCCCTGTGGTATGAACTCGAACTGCGATATCTCCATGTGTGGACTCCGCCAACACATCGCAGGGCCTTCGCCATCTTCGATTCTGTTCGATTCCTGTGGCAATCGACCTTCGTCCACCCACTCTCGGGTCACACTCGGACGAAGCCTAGCTCTAGGACAGTCCATCGCCTAGCAGCTCCTCTGAAGTCCCCTGACTTCGCTGAAATTGGTGCACCACTATGCGGATCGGGACTCGCTCTACCAAAGACAATCTCGCTGCGATCGCTTTCATCGTGACAACTTGAATAGCAACACTGTGGCATATTCTTCAAGAGTAGCTGTCTCTGCATCCTCTTGCCCCGTGCTAAGGCCTTTTGACACCAACTTTGCCTCAGCAAACTGCGTCACCTTAGAATCTCCACCAAGTGCTTCATCGAGATAAGATGTATGTGCCTCGAAGCTCCCTTCGTCTTTGGCACCATGCAAGATGAGTTTGCTCCATCTGAATATGAAACCCATGGGAACGACATGATCCGATTCTTGCCTCGGCAAGAGTCCATGTCCTTGACATCGTGTAAGGAAAGCACCAAGCCTCCGCTCCATGTTCCGTCTTCAAAGCCAACTCCCTTCACGCGATTTGGGTACTTCACCAAGTTTTCCCCAAGTTTCTCTGCTTCTCGATTAGCATTGGATTAATGGTGGCCCTCACGCCCACCATTCCACGGGTCAGCCCTCTGTTGAGTCCGAACTCACTGTCGGCTCTTAGCGTGCCTTCACTTTGTGTTGTCCTGGGTTGCTCCCCCACTTAATCTCGCTATGCGTCCACCAACGCATCACCACTTGCGAGATCATGCGACAACTCCTCGTCGCTCGCTCGATCCATCGAGCTTTGTCTTGAGGTACTCCTCAACTGGTGCAGTTCATTGCACATAATTCTCCCTCTGGAGAACCGAGACTTATCCCTCCTGGATATCTGCCCCGTTGGAGCAACTTCTCTCTTCGCATCCTTCCCTTAGGAAGTTTTGGAGACCACTATCCCTTGGACTACTTCGCCTCTGCTTTGAACAAATCGTGCCCATTCTCGCCATTGCAAATGCACTTGCTAGATTGTGACACTTCACCAATACTGACTCGCACTACACCCCTCGGGTCTAGCAACATCTTTGAACTCCGCTTTGCACACTACAGCATCTTACGAAAGTATCCTGCACATGTCGAAGAGAAAGTTTCAATGCTCCATGGCACCGACCTTCGGTCGCCTTGGGATGACCGCGAACAATCCATCGTCCGCATGCAATGGCCATGCATGAGTATCGAATTCCTTGAGTTTACAACTCTTTCGATCGTTGAACAACCCACTCCACCTTGCACGGTTTCATCCTTTGCCAAGCACTCTGCTTGCCTCGAACACCATCAAGGTTGGGTGTTAACGTCGAGCCACTGCTCGAACTCGGCCATCCCGACCTTTGTGCGCTCCGTAATTCTTCTTAGCTTGTTGTACTCGTGGTGCCTCGATAGGTCCCCCACGTTTGCATGCTAAGTGTTTGTAAGTGGGCTTGTCCCGCTCTGATACCAACTGTCACGGACTTAGCTGGTTTGCCTAAGCCGTGCGGCACCAATGCGTATCACCGCAAAGGTCAGCCTCCCCGAAATCTCCTACGATTGTAGGACCAACGAAAGAGAAGACGGGACAGAGAACGCGCTTCACACGGGATCCGTAAGCCATTCTTTTAGCAAACACTTTATAGCCGATGCACATTTCAACCATGGATATTACAAGCTCAGAACAGTTGCACAACAAAGGTATAAAATTTGGTCCACTACAGACCGAATTCTAGTACAAGTGTCCACATGACACAAACTTTTCTGACAAGCCGATAATGGTGCCAAACTCACTCAAATGGGGCGTTTAGCCTTTGGCAAGCCCTTTACAAGTAATAACAAACCAAAAGGGACACGGACAAGCATAAGCATTACACCGAACAAGCCGTTTACAATTTTGTCCGTGACAGTATGGTCTTGATGAGAATTCTTATGTATAAATCATGAGATTCTTTTACAAATAAGATAATATGAATCATGAATCTTGATATTAATTTTACTAAAAATAATACTTATAAACCATGAATAATGTCTTTCATGATTTTACGAATTGATTTTTGTTAATTTTAATGATTATAACTATTGAATCTCATATTTTGATGATGAAACTAATAGATTGTGCTTTATTGTTTAACTACATTTTGAGTTACGCAAGTCTACTATCGATTAGGATTAGATAATTGACGCTGTAGGAATTGACGTTGCGCTGGAAGTGATCATGTCAGGATATTGGATGTCGAGGATATTGGACGTCGGGCATCGAGCCAAGAAGAGCAGAGTTGCGCCAAGGATATCGGGGTTGCGGAGGTCAATTGCTGATTGGGCAACAAGCCACAAGAGAGGACGATGCGCTAAAGAATCAGATGAAACGCCAACCAATGACGTATCGGGCAACTAAATATCAATTCGCGTTATAATAATTATCTAGATCGAAGTAGAGTTTTGTTTGTGTGTGTGCAGGATTAATTATGATGACGATGAAGACATAAAGTGAAACAAAGTACCAGAAGACAAGGTTGATGGATCGTTGGGAGTTCGAGAGTTTGACAGAAGTCCGAAGATTCGTTGGGAGTGTTGTCGGAACCGGCCGAGAATGAATAGGGAGCTTACTGAAGGGTTTTCAGAAGTTTGTCGGAAGGTTCGTCGGAAGTTCGTGGAGCTTGCCAAGAAATATCGAAGCTTGCCAATGAAGCTCGTTGGAACTCGCCAAGATCATCGTGAAGTCCGGGAGCTTGCTGGGAGTCCGCAGAATAGTTTCCGAGGGTTCGTTGGAAGACTGCCGGAAGTTCACTGGAAGAAGTTTTGACTTGTCGGACTTTATAATAGCTTAGGAAATATCTTTAATTTCATAGTTAGTACATTAATTTGGGTTAGGATTAGGTGTTAATCCTATAACCCAAGTAGGGGCTAATTGAGCCTTGTTTTGGATCGGTTTGGTTCAAGTTTTAGGCCCAAACCAGTATACTGAAAAGTGCTGGGTGGTGGCACCGCTTAGTACCGCCAGAATGTCGAAAACCAAAAAGTTTCAAATTTGGGCTCTAAATTTGAATCATCTTGAGCCTATAAATACCCCTCTAATTCATGGATGAGAGGGTGCCTAGAATTGAAAAAAAGAAGGGAAAAACTCTCTTAAAAGTGTGTCAAAATCTTTCCTCTAAGTTTTAAGTGTGTTCTAGTCCAAGAGAGGGGTAAGAGGCCTTGTAAGGGTTATCTCCTAAGCCCGTCAAAAGGAGAGGTGCTGTAAGGGAGTTCATCCTCACCCGTTTGAAGGAGAATATCTAGTGGAAAGCCGATGACTTCAAGTGAAGAGGAATCGGGAGTGGATGTAGGTCGGATAATCGAACCACTATAAAAATGATTTGCATTTATGTTCTTACATTTACCTTTCTGCAAACCGTCTTTTCTTCACTGCGCAACTTATTCATCACTGCCCTTCTTTCTCTTTAAACACTCTCTACTTTAAGCACTTTCCATTACGCTTCAATCGAAATCGGTTTTAGTCGAAAACATGATTTTTATCATACGAAGTTTCCAAACTTGTTTAAATCACAGAAAGTTTATTGTTCTTTACCGCTGTACTAATTCAAACCCCTCCTCTTAGTGTCGCTCGATCCCTAACAATAACATCTTCTTTTGATTATTTTTTAAGGAGGTTTGATAAGCTTATTCAAATCGATAAATAATGAGGGATGAAATTGACTTAAATGTTGATTAAATGCATGATAATTAAATTTAAATAATTTAATATTATAATCTCTACAAGATTGAGGAAGAACAATTGATTAAAAGATCAAGGGGTTGCTGCCCTCAAAAATTGCCTAAGTATGGGTGCCAATAGTGGCATCGCTAGAATTGGCGATGGCACCACCTGGGCATTCTGTTCCCAGGTGGTGGCACCACCCAGTTGGCGGTGGCACTGCCCGAAAGGTTCTATATATAAAGGGACTTTAGGGCCGGTGGTAGAACCGACCCTCTCTTTAGCTGCAACCCTCTAAATTTCTCTCTCACCTCTCAATCTTGATCCTCACCCTCTAGAAAACCTTAAATGGACCTCTACTTCATCAACTTAAGGATTAATCTCAAGTTCTAGGGAAATCACCACAAAGGTATACTTTAATTGATGCCCCTTCTTTCAATTATTTCTTTTTATCATCATTTGTAGACAAATGGCACCTAGAAGATATCTAGGGACTAAGGGAAGAGGAGAGTAGGAAATTTATATGATCTCTCCCTATTTAACTCTAGTGAAAAGGCCTTTAAGTATCTTAGTTTTGAATCTAGAAGTGTACACGAGGGTGAGTATGTTGATCTAAGTGAATTAGGAGACCTAGAACCTATACAATGGTTCGTCAATCTAAATGTCTTGCCTATTTTATAAATTAGCAAACCAATATACCCTATGCTAGTTTATTTGTTTTATAACAACCTAAATATAGATGAAGATGACAATATATCAACTTACCTTCTAGGGAATCAAATCTCAAGTACGGATCGTACTATTTGTGACTTAATAGGAATTTCAGAAAAGAGAAGAGGTTGTTATTTTAGAGGCCAATAGGATTTAGATGCAATCTAAGTAATCTATTCCGAGGCTTTAGGGATCATTTTTGAAAATCCTAATTTATCCATAGCCCTAAAAGTTGTGGACACCTGCTATCCTTTAGCTCTAAGGTTCTCTATCACATCATTATTAGTATCCTAATTCTAAAATAATATCACCACTATGAAGTTAATCAAATGGAATTATGTACTATGTATTGGATAATGGCCAAACAAGAAAATTATTTTGGATCCTTAATCTAGCTAAACATAATTGACATATCATCTAAAGATTTAATGCTTCCATATGAGGGGTTATCACAAGATTATTACATGTACACAACAGTAGGATACCACTCAATGAAGAAAGAATAAAAGTATATAGATATAATACAATTAATATAAATCTACTTAAATGATTGAGGTGTATCTTTAGGAATGTAATTTGGACTATGTTACCTAGAAGAATCGATCCTCCCCCTCCTATAGAAGAACACCTTGAAACACCCATATTTAGGGGTAATGAGTCTCCTCTCCCTAGTCCCTTTGATACTGCATCGATGGATCTTGCCTTGCATCTTCATATTCTATCAATCCAATCATCACTCAATTGAATCAACTCAAGTCATAATAAGATCAACTCAAATCATAACAAGATGAATTCAAACTACAACAAAATGAGATCCTAAATGAAGTGCGTCAAGTGAATTACAAAATCGACACATTGTATAGACATTTTGGCATTCCACCCGAGTAGTTGTAAAAAAATTCTATGTTGACTTTATGTGTTGTAATAGAGTTATTAACTCCCTTTTGTACTGTTTATGCTATTTTAGTATATTTTAAGTTTCATACATGTTGAATTAAATGCATGGAATCAAGAGTACTCATCTTTTGGAATTTTTTGATTTTGTATCATCCTTTCGAACTTATTTTGATCCCTCACCTATCTTGGTGTCATCTTTACGATTTCATATAATGGAGCTTTCATTTTAACTTCCTCCATTCTCGGATTGATACTCTTGCTTCATCGATTGATGATTTTTAGTATCATATACATTTGATGATTCACGTTTGATGAATTTTTGAATTGATATCATGACTTTGTGAATTCGATTCTATCAATTTTATCCTCTTGTTATTCACTAAGATTTCACTCTTGTAAACTTTCAATAAGAAATGAATTTTTATGTCTTGAAAATTATTGCAAAAATTATGAACACCATTCATGAACTTTACATTAATGAAAATGTCACTCTCGGATTCTATTTGATTCTTGAGCAAACTCTTGCGAAATAATATATGTGACATTCTATGAAATGATATGTTTTGGCTTTTGATAAACTAAATTCCTTTTTGCTTGAATGAATAGCTTTCATGATTTTCTTTTTATATTTATGTCATGAAATTTTAATGAAAAATAGAAGTTTGATAAATTCTTGATAACCTAAACAAATTACTTTTATGACACATGAAACTATTCTTTTATATATATCTTCATGTCATAAACTCTATTTGAAAAGAAGAAGCTCTCATAAATTTTTTAAATTTCATTCATTTGTCGAAATGTGAATTTAAAGAGTTTTCAACTCTTGTGTAAATTATGTATCATGAGCCTTTATGAATTTTTGATGACTTGAATGGTTGTTTTCCACTTCATGGATTTTTCATGGAAATGTGGAGTTAGCTATTATCGTTGGTTTCTTTCTATGGCATGAATTTTTGATTATTCGAATAAATTGTCTCTTGCTCTTTTCATGACTTTCAATATCTCAATTTTTCTTGAATGAACATTCATGACTTTCGCTATGACTTTGTATGAAGTTTTGTGCTTGAATGATTTCTCCTTTCTACCTCACAAATTTTATTTGGGAAATATGGACATTAACGTCTCTTGTATAAAATTTTAAGGCATGAGATCTTAATGGAAAGTAGAGTTTTGTTAATTTTTTTTATGATATGAATGATTCATTCTAATGACTTGATGAATTTTTATTGGATATATGGAATTAGCTCTTATTACAAATCTTTTTCTTTCAATATATAAAATTCTCGATTGCATGAGCGGATTTCTTTCTACATATGAAGTCTTTCTCTTATTGCAAAATCTCTATGACATAAATTTTCATAACATGAATGAATTGCTTTATGTTGTTTTATTCACGAAAATTTAAGTCTTCTTGATGAAATCATCGATTCATTCTTCTCCTTTTGCTATTGTCACAAAACTTTATCGTAACAATTGGTATCAATGACCCATTTCCTTTTTGTTGATGACAAAGGGGGAGAAATATGATAAATTTGATGACAACTTGATAGCATGATTTGTATTGTAAAATTGCTTTGTATTGTATTGTAAAATTAATTTGCATCATGAAAAATGATTTGTATCACAAAATGCCTTGTATCACAATATGTTGTGTATTGCAAAAATACTTTGTATCATAAAAACAAATTGTTGACATGCTTGCCATGCTTTATTTCGTAAAATGCATGTGTCATCAAAAGCATTGCAAAATATTTGAAGTATTGCAAATGTATCGTATGCATCACAAGTGATTGAAATAAATCATTTATGCTTAAATTGATTTTTTTTATGATCGTTATCGTATCATGCTTATTTATTGGTATCATACCTCGATACGATAAGTTAGTTTCATTATTGAAGATTGTATCATTAAATTGTCAAATGATATTATGCTTTGAAATAGTGACTTATTAATTGAAATCATTTGATTGTTGCTAAATTTTAAATTTAATGTTAGTATCATTTGTTGACATAATGATTGTCTATCATCATTCAATATTGGACTTGAAAATGGATGTCATGCTTTGACATCATTTTCGTTTTATGAAAAATACATAGTATTGTATTTTGGGATGAAAAATCATGATTGTTGAGTACGTCGATAAGTTTGAATGCATGTAATTTATCGATTTGGACTTGAATTCAAAGGGTTTGAATTCAAGTGTCTCTTTTATCAAATATGACATATAGATAGGGGGAGTTAAGGTTAACTCCGTCATCAATTGATTGTCATCATAAAAAAGGAGAGATTGTTAAATCTTAGATTTTGATGATGAAGTCAATTGATAAGTAATTTAATCTAATCCATATTGTTGAGAAAAGTATGCAGGATTAACTATGATAGCGATGAAGACGTAAAGTAAAATGAAGTGTCAGACTCAAGTATGTTCTAATCGTTGGGAGTTTGAGAGTCCGTCAGAAGTTCGAAGATTCATCGGAAGTGCTACTAGAATTAGCCAAGAATGAATCAAGAGCTTGCCGAAGGGTTTTTCGAAAGTTTGTTGGAAGGTTCGTTAGAAGTTCACGGAGTTCGCTGAGAAAGATTGGAGCTTACCAAGTAGACTCATTGGAACTAACCAAGGTCATCGTAAAGTCCAGGAGGCTGCCAAGAGTCTGCCGGAAGATGTTCGAGAATTTATCGGAAGTCCGTCGAAAGCTCACTAGAAGAAGTCTTGATGTGTCGGATCATGCTTTTTTGCCTAGAATATATTTTCAATTTCGTAGTTAGCACATAATTAGGGTTAGGATTAGGTGTTAATCCTTTAACTCTGGTAGAAGCCAACTGGGCCCATAAATTAATTAGATTGAGCTGGATTCAAGGCATATCTAGAAGTGCTGAACCCTATCTGGCGATGGCACCGCCAGACTGGGGTGGTGGAACCGCCTAGGGTGTAGATTCTCAGAAGCTCTAGGCGATGGTACTACCTAGGTTAGTGGTGGTACCACCAATAGTTATTACTTGTAAGACGGTAGTACCACCCCACCATAAAACTCGAGGGTCTGCTCTTGTAATAGTACCACTAGGCTAGGTAGTGGTATTGCCTAATGTCAAAATCAACTAGCAGTGATACCGCCGGTGATAGACGGTGGTACCGCCAGCTCTCGGAAATCCAAGATGAGACATTTTTTAGCTCCAATTATAAAGCTAATTGAGGTTATAAATATCTCTTACTTCTCAGCTAGTAAAGCACATTGAGAAGTGATAAAAACTGAGTCAAAACTATAGTGAAATAGCCTTGAAAAGTTAGAGTCTTCACCTCTCGAATTCTCAAGTATAAAATTTTTATAAAAGAGTGTAAGCCACTTATAAAATTCTGTAAAAGGGGTGTTTGATCCTTCCCCTTCAAGAAGGATTGATAGTGGAAGTCGGTAACCTCATCGGAGGAGATTTCGGGAGTGGATGTAGGTCAATTGATCGAACCACTATAAAATCACTGTATTCTTCTCTTGGTGCGTATTTTACATTTGCTGCATTTCAATTCTTACTTCACTATAATTGTTCGATCTCCTCTTTTCTACTCTCTTACGAACTCTCTCAACTCAAATGATTTTCCAAAATCATCTTCGTCGGATAAAATCTCTCAATGAATAAAGTTTTTCAGAATCAATTTAAATCATCGATTTTTATCTACTGCACTAATTCACCCCCCTTCTTAGTGCCTCTCTAGATCCTAACAGTTTTCTTTTGGTTTTATACTTAGTCTTTATGCTATAGTTCTCTCCTTTGCTAAAACTTCCATCTGAAAGGTCGTATCATTTGATGGATCATCAAACCCGAACCTCATAAGGTTCAAGTGGTATCAGAGCAATATTCATATGGATGATAACCACAAAGCAAAGATACAAAGCTTCTGGAGAAGAGCTACAGGAGTTAGAGTCTGAGCCACAACCACTATGAGGAATAAACATCGACAGGATGGTAGCCAACCATCCAACAATCTTAGCTGACCTTATTGCCTAGATGGTAATGTTAGCTTAGCAGATGAAGATCATCAAGGGTTGGATGCAAGCCCAAAACAACTCTATAGCCAAGATGAATGAGCAAATAATGTCATAACAAAAGAGAGAGAGTCATCTCTATCCGAGATATACAACTGTGAAGAGGACATGGCTAAACAGAATATCACAGTAAAAACTTGACCTTATCACATTGAGGCATGCATTAGCATACCCTCCTACGATGGCTCAATCAACATTGAGGTATTAGACTCATGGACAAATCAACTTGATATTTAGTTTAATCTATATGACTTCAACAATGAAGATAGGGTGATGCTTGTGCGACTCAAGTTGACTGAACACACACTTATATGGTGGAAAGCCTATCTTCGAACCAATAGCGATGAAGACGTACCACGAACAAAATTCAAAAAGATAATATGAGAAAAATTCTACCATATATAGTATCTTAAAGAAAGATAAAGTGACATTATCTATACCAAAGAAGGGATCAATTCATACAAGAATACACCATCAAGTTTCGACAACAAGCAGTGACACTTGAAATTTTCCTTAACTATCATCCGATGATGATGAAATATATCATTGGCCTCTATGAACAGATTCATACTGACATAAGTCTCTTCAGAGTATATAATTTTTTGATCACTAGTAATATAGAGATGGTAATCAAGAGAAAGGGAGCCACTTGAAGGTGTAAGAGAATTTTAGGGATAGTAAGACTTCTTTCTTGAAACAAAGTGATCTTCTTTGCTAACATTGTAAAATTGTATGTCACCCCATATAAAAGTGTTGAAAGGTTCACATGAAACTCTTCTAAAAATAGTAGTTGAAGAACGATTAAATATGAATTTGAGTCTATCGCTAATAGCTAGACTGAAGGTTATAGCTCGAATCTAACCGTCAGTCTAGAACTTTAAAAAGAATTATTCACTCTCAAGATCCAAGTGAAACAAGAGGTCATCAATGTAATCTTTAATGTTAGAAGCCAAAATAATCTTATCTCAATCAGTTTAGTTAAGAAGCTCGGCATAGATACAACATCGCATCTGCACATATATCCTCTTAGATGACTTTATGATGATGTGGAGATGAAGATCGATTAACAATTTAAGATATACTTTGCTATTACAAAGGAATTCATCAATGAGGTGATATGTGATATGCTTCTACTTGACATATATCAAGTTACCTTTAGGATATCTATTTATGAGATCGAGATATCATTTATTTTTACTAACCCTAGAAGTATCATCTCTAGAAGGATGAAAAGAAATTCTTCATCACTCGAGATGGGATTGATTTGACAAAAGACTTGATATTTGCTAGCCAAGCAAAGAGGACGGTGAATGCTTGTCGAAAGCTTATGACTCTCACTTCAACATGTAAAGAACAAAGGCCTTTTTCTAATATAATGAAAGATGAGAAGAAGCCGAAAGGAGTAGCAACAACCTTGAAGCCCCAAGAAATCTAATAAAACCCTCAAGTTGATGGAGAACCCCATCAAAATGGTGCACATAGAAGACATGGTTAGGCACGCAAGATTCAATGGGACGTTAATTGCTTAATTGAGAGAGTTATGACCAAGGACGATATCAATAGTTCTCAATAAAATTGGCCAAGCTTTGTTGGAGGGGCTCTTGAAGCTTCAAAGTCCTATTTGGCCAAGAAAATACTACTTATTTTAATCTCAATCTTGATTGGACTCGAATTAGGGTAGCTCTCACTTAAATACGGATAGGCACTAGGTAAGGGAGGTGCAATAGCCTAGGAGGAAAGTTATTAAACCTTAAGACTCCTTAAGAGAAACCAAAAGAAATCCTCAGCAAGAGGAGAAAAGAGAGCGGGAGGGTTTTACGCAGATGCAACCCATCATCTGGTCACAACCTTCTTATTCAAAGTTCCAATGGCTAAATCAGATGATCAGATGATCATCTGATATGTTGTTGCACAATCAGATGATCAGAAAGTGATCCTGGCAAAATCAAATTAGAAAGAATCTAGATAATTAGGAATGTGCCCTAGTGGCTTTGTTGAATAAAAAATTATCCCTTCCCCAGCAGCCTTTTTCCCCAGTTATATTTGGTTATGTACCTGATTAAATGGAATCTAGCTTCCATTTAATCTGTGTTTTGTTTTGTAGGAGGTTATGAGCTGGAACCAGTTTTGTGGGATGCGGTGAACTGGATGTTCATCTTTGAAACTCCTGTTGATTTTGGAATGGCTAAAGGCTCAGTAGATATTCATCACTAAAGTAGAGTCCACTCCAATCAGAGTTGAAGTTACTTATGGCATCAAATTTTTTCACTCAGCCATTGAGCACTGGACCAACCTAAACTCGTTCGACCCATAAATGTGTCAAATGTTTTGATGGCTGCACCTCCGGGTTGAGTTTTTTCTTGACCTAAATAAAATATGAGAAGATTAAGTAGCTTTTCTAGCCTAAACATGCAACAACCACATTAATGATTGTTAAACCTCATAATGGTGCTCATTAAGTCCTTGTTCTTGTTTACCAATTTCATGTTCTTCCATCATGCATTATTTGCAAGTTATGTTGCTTCCATCTGACTTCATTGTCATGGATTCTGTTCCCCAGGGTAAAATGAACAAATCGGTGCACTCAATGTCCAGGGTGATTTAGCACCGCAGAGCCATTCACGATCCCTCGTCCAAGGATGAGAAATTTGTGCCTTCAACAGTAACGGCAGTGGTGTTGCCGAAGCCGAGCTTGCCAGGTAAGTAGTGGCCTTACTCTCATGTCACGTGGTCGCAATAGGTCTGTCTTTAGCTTGTCCAGTTGACTCGGTGACATTTAAGTACCCACCTGTTCTTAACATGATGTGATTTAATGCATCCGTTGTCAACAAAACTCAACGGGTGGCGCAAAGTGGCTCCTCTCCCATTTGAAATTTTGGGATCGTGCCCTTGCAATTCAAAATCCCAGGTCACATCGTTCTAGGCGTGGGCATGAAACAGTTGGCACGCCATTTGTTTGTGTGTGCATGTACGGCCGTCCTCGTCCCCAAATCGAAAGAGCGGCCAAGGGGATTCGAGCTTTTTCTTAGAATAATTAGTATTAAAATTAATCACTTCGCACTTCAATCGTCAATCCTCCACTCAACATGCATGATTAGTATTAAAATTAGATAATCTAATTATATATGTACTTATCCATGTGGTTAACATCGTTTTTTTGTTTCGTTGTCTGCTTTAGTTAAAGGAGAGGGTGGAAGTCCAAAGGGCAGCGGAAGGAGAGCGTGATTTCAAGATGAATCCATGCCGTTCGTTCGGCATACTCGACCCAGCGTGAGGGTGTCCCGGTAATTATCTCCTACCAATTGCCCAAAGTCATAGTCTTATGTTTTGGTGATGGAGCAATAATAAGATTATTATTTAAATTTTTTTTTCTTTTTCTTCGCATAAGATTAAGAGATGACGATCGATGAAAAAGAACACTGACGTCGATGCCAATAAAATCATACAAAGATTATAAAAAATGTAGATAAAAAAATAAAAATAAAATTAAAAGAGTTATAAAAGCAAAATATTATTTTTTTTTAATTTTAAAAATATAAATAATAAAAAATTGTTAATAAATAAATAAAATATTATTTTTAAAATTTTTAAGAAATTGAATAATAAAAAGACTCTACATAATAAGCTTCATTAATAATATAAAAGAAAGACGGGCTCGGCTTTGACGCGCCCGGGAGCTGCAGACGGTCAACAAACAAAGTCCCGCTACATAACAACAAGAACTAACACCGTTGCAGGAAAATTGTTTGTTCCACCGGTCTCCACTGACCCTCCTGCGTGGGTCCCCACAAGGGGCATCCTCCATAATGTGGCGGGTGAGCCACGAATGGGTCAGTTGTTGTTTTGTTTGTTATGCTCGAATTAGATGAGTGGATATATTTTTCTCTTTTTTTGCTTAATTCCATGCCCTCTCGTCCCGACCGACTCTAGAATTCACGACTAAGCTCATGAGAACAGGCGCTTCTGCGCGTATAGTTCTCCCCTTGGACGTCCATGTCGCGTTTAATTTAGTCGGAACGTGAAGCATTTTGCCACCGAATTCCCTCCCTCCCTCCCTCCCTCTTCTGAAGAGATGTATATCGTTCACTTTATATAGAGAGAGGAAACCAGATGCTTTGAACGGAAGGTAGGGGAAACGAACAGCAGCACGCGCTCCTTGGCACATAGATAAGACGGCGATGCAGAGGGGAAGCACCCCGCTCCCCGCCGCGGCCTCCGCAGTCTCTCGCCGGAACCCTTGATGTACCAGGCCCACTACCACAACCGCCTGAGGAGCTGGCCTAACACTTGGTTCGCTGCCGCCGCCGTTGACAAACCCCTCAAGCATGTGGTCTTCAAGATGCAGCTCAGTGACCAAACCCCTACCGTAGAAGATCCCGCGCCGCGGCAGCGGCACGGCGCCAGCGGCGCCGACGTCACCGCGCTGTTCTCCGACGAGCTCCTACTCCGCATCCTCGCTGCCGTACCGGAGCCCCTCCGCCTCCCCACGTCCCTCGTCTGCAAGCGATGGCTCCGCCTCGTCGGCCGCCTGCGCCACTCCCTTTCCCTCCTCGACTGGTCCTTCCTCGACCGCGGCCGTCTCTTCTTCCGCTTCCCCGACCTCGCTGAGCTCGACCTCGTCCCCGGCTCCTTCGCGTCCCCTTCGTCCGTAGCCGCCACGGGCCGCGTCCTGCTTTCCTGGGGTCCTTTCTCTGTCACGGTCGACACCTACGCCGACTCTCCTGTAGGTGAGTGCTACTTCCTCGAGCCGGACGTCATCGATCGCGGCCTCGGGACCGTCGCCCGCAGCTGCCCTGGCCTTCGGAAGCTCTCCCTCGTCGCCAGTGACTCGGAGGCCGGCCTCATGGCGATCGCTGGAGGGTGCGACACTATGCAGGAGCTGGAGCTCCATCGGTGTTCCGACCTCGCCCTCCGCCCCATCTTCGCCTTCAAGAACCTCCAGATACTGCGGCTGGTGGGATCCGTTGACGGGCTCTACTGCGGGCCTCGCGTCACCGACATTGGGCTCACCATTCTGGCCCATGGGTGCAAGCGGCTGGTGAAGCTGGAACTCAGTGGGTGTGAGGGTAGCTACGACGGGATCTCTGCCGTAGGGCGGTGCTGCATGATGCTTGAGGAATTGACGATCTCCGACCACCGGATGGACGATGGTTGGCTGGCGGCGTTATCCTTCTGCGGAAACCTGAAGACGCTGAGAATGCAGAGCTGTAGGAGGATAGATGCTGATCCAGGGCCATCGGAGCACCTCGGGACATGCCCGGCCATCGAGACGCTGCAGATGCAGCGGTGCCAGCTGCGGGATAAAAGAAGCTTACAAGCACTGTTTATGGTGTGCGAGGCAGTTAGGGATGTTGTGTTTGAAAATTGTTGGGGGTTGGACAACAACATGTTCGCGCTCGTGAGCATTTGCAGGTATGTATGTTTCTTAGATTTACCCCCTAATTTGCTGTCATTTTATGATAGTAATTGTTGCCATTTCTTCGTTTTAGCATTTGCAGGTATGCATGTTTCTCTATGTTTCTTAGATTTACCCCCTAATTTGCTGTCGTTTTATGATAGTAATTGCTGCCATTTCTTGGGTTTGACGATGTAGTAATTGCTGCCATTTCTTGGTTTTGATGATATGCCGGAAACTGTATGGTTCCATAGTCATAGAAAAGCACATTACAGAAGCTGAAGATCAAATTTGGTCCAAGTTATATCTTCACTCCTAGACTAGTTTTCCTGGACCGCTCAGCTAACTTTGCTACTGAGGATACTTCAAGTTTCTGATGTTTGCAATTGCCAGCAGTTTGGCAGCCAGTCATGGTTAAAGCACACAGGCTGCCAATCTCCTTTATGATCAGTGCAGCACAATGTGCACCTTTTGGTGTTGTTGCCAGGGAGCTACCATATGAAGCTTGCTGTGACACAACTCATCGTCGGAGTTTAATTGCCTGTTGGTGACTATTTGTTATGTCACCTATACTGTAGTGGTAACAAGGCATCATCTGAACCACTTCTTAATTTGACTTCTCAGTTAGTGTTTCTGGAGAAATAGAACTTGGATCATTAGGTGAATGCAGTTACTGTATGCTAGTTATTGTTGGCAATATTGGTTACATCTCAATAGAGCAACCCTTTATAGATTCTCACAAATTCATAGACTGTAGTTTCTTATACCATTTTATATTGTTCACTTGTACAAATTCTTTAGTGCATATCTAAACTCATCCTAAGTTCTTCCAATGCTATTCAGTTCATGTTCAAGATTTTGATCTCCAATCGCAACTTAATCTCCTTAAGGCTTCTACTGATTGCTTTTGTAATTACGCTTTATCTCATGCAGCTTTAAACTAAGTGTAAGGGAAATTGTTTTCTCCACAGAGATGCAGTTGTAATAGGTTTAAAGTTACATTTTGAACTAAGTCACTGCTCAATGATGTAAGGTTGGAATGGTTGGATAAATAAATCACTTTCAAGTGGTGCCAAATATGGTTTATAAGTGTGCGCGCGCGTGCGCGTGTGTGTGTGTGAATATAAACACACACACAAAAACAAAGTTATTGTATATGGTTTGATGTAACTGAAGAATTTCTAACTCATCAATTGATTCAATATGTGCATATATGCAGATAGCATATTCAAATATGTGCAGCTTTTTTGTTTAATCCATTTATTTTGAACTTGAAGAGCTGACCCCTTTAGTTGTATTGATAACTCCACTTGCCTTCTTTTCTGGGTTCGGGGTTAAAAGTAATTGTTATTTGTTTTTCTCCAAGTCCTTTCTGTTGCATCAGTTCACATGGCTAGTCGTTACTGTCAGAAACAGAGAAGACAAGTTCAACCACTGAAGTATGTACATGCTGCAAAACTTCTATGGAACTGAATGGATTTGATTTGGCTTGTTTGTAATGTATTTTCTTTTTTTAAATTTTTTTTTGAGATAGGAAATGTACTTTTATGGTGGCATTTGGATGAAGAAACAATACATGTCTGCAATTTATGGTGCTTATTATTTTGGGTGGATATTCTTTGAGGAAGACGTATTTTAAAGTTTCATAATTTTTGTTTTTGAAAAATTTGAATTTAGAAATGATGTACTTCTAAAAGTTTGAAAAATGTTATCAAATGTTTTAGTCATCTGTTTATATTGTATCGAGATCAAAACAATGAAACTGGACGACCAACTAGACCAAGGTGTGTATTTATTGAATTTGCCCAGGAATCAGTCAGACTTGGGCGGTTTTGTTAAGTTTTGGCCAGTTTGAGCTGATCCAGATGAGTACTGGACCATCTTATTTTTGCATTTTAGATTATAGTTAATATTTTCTTTTAATTCTTTGTTTTTGTTGATCACCTTATCACTTTCTCGCTATGTTGACATCTTGGTTTATGGAGGCAGAAGGACATAGGATGATTTTGAATGTCTGTTGCTTTTGTAGGTGTGCCTTTTTACAATATCTACTTGGGGTTTTTTATACAATATGTCATGGCAGCCATCAATCCATGCCAAAAAAAATAAAAAATAAAAAAGAAGGAAAGAAAGGAAAAGGAATCTATCATATGCTTATATGATGTTGATGTATGATTGGTAAAATGGCTGTAGCTATTGATACCAGAATCATGCATGAAATCTCAATTTTAGAAGCTGGTGTCTCAGTTTTCTGTGTTCACGCCATCTTATAGCTGCTTTTATGGTTGGTCAGTCTTTTAACTGATAAAGGTTAGATCTATTTCTTTGGGATGCTACCCTTATAAGATCTGACTATTGCTTATCCTTTCCTTTCATCTACATCGAGTACTTAAATCAATTTATATGGGTGTAATGGCCCATTGATTAGGATTTTTATCTATTCTTTTCACGGAGGGGCAAAGTGGCCAAATGGTTATTTTTATGTGGATAATTACTTATGATTTGAATTAAATTGCTTAAACTGTTATATTTCTCAAGAGGATTTAATATGTGGCTGATGACGGTTCTAGCGTTAAAATTACAGACAACCTATTGTGTACTAGTACGTATACCCAACAAGTCGTTTAGTAGCTGGTCCAGTGCAATCAGAAGTCAAAACACTAGTTTTAGTATCTGATTTATGGCTTCATCAGCCAGCTACAGCTTATTTTATGCCTAAAAAGATTGATGTGACATTTATTTGGTGCCTGGCTCTTGCTTCTATGTGTATGTGCGGGCGCATGTACATTTGATGCTTGCTAAGTCTCTGAATGTGTTTGTTTGGCTACTGTTTTTCCAAACAGTTATTGCAAGCTATAAAAGACTGGATGCCTAAAGCATTTAGTGTTTTTTTGTTTATTCATCATGAAACACTCAGAATGGGCCTCTTGTCGTGTATCTTTTTTACTCTCTTTGATTTCATTTATATGTTAATGTTATAGATGGGTTTTCTTATTACCTCTCTGCAGGAGGGTGAAGTTTCTCTCACTGGAAGGGTGCTCGCTTGTAACAACTGAAGGTTTGGAGTTGGTAGTTCTATCCTGGATGGATTTGCAGAGACTCACCGTCATCTCCTGCAACAATATAAAGGACGGCGAAGTATCTCCTGCTCTATCAAGCCTGTTCTCAGTTCTCAAGGAGTTAAAGTGGCGACCAGATAGCAAATCTGTCCTGGCTACAGGCCTTGCAGGGACAGGCATGGGGAAGAAGGGCACGAGATTTTTCAAAAGGTTGTGAAGTCTCGATGATGGTATGTTCATATACCTCCCCTCTCCTCCAAAGGAATAGAAAATTGAACTCAGTGATCGTTACAGACGATTCTGCAGGGTCAATAAGAGGTTGTAGAAGATTTGTGTACCGATCGAGCGGGAAACCTGTGTTCCCAAACTGATACAGAACCATCAATTTTTGTTGTAGCATGCAAAGTAGTGTTGTACATTTCATGTGCACAAGAAGAATGATGAACCAAAGTGCTTCGTCATTAATCATGTATGTGAAGCATCAAGAACTAACTTTAGTGTCTCCTAGCTATCCTTGTACAAGGAGAGGATGGTTTTACTGCATCCCAAATCAACATACTACACATCTAATTACATTTGATGCTATCTTCAGTGGTCTCCATTATGAAGACAACGGTCCAACTCATGGCAAATTGTGTAGGAGAGACTTAACTAGCTAAGCTTACAAGTCTGCTACTCGAATACAGAATCCATGCGCATGTTGCTTGGTCGATTGCATCTTACCTATAGGGAATATGCAGATGAGTCCAGGTATTCCTGTGCTTGTTGGCAAGGCCAAAATCAATAACATACACCTATATGGAAAAAGCTAAAAACCCAATTATTAATTAATAAGTAGACAGTAAAAGCTAAAAATTTGGAAGCACAAACTCCGCTCGATTAAGAAACTCATAATACATCAGATATGACAAATTAGAGCAATCAAAAAACCCCATTCATCCATGTTGGGCCTATAACTAGATGCCGAATTAGCATGGCAAAGTCGAAGTATTATGAGCGCATTGTGATAAACAAGGCAAGGACAGGGAGTAATTCAAGAAAAGACAATGGAAGAAGATTTGATGCATGCGGTGTTGCCAGGAAACAAGAATATGATAGGCATCCATAGAGAGGAATTCATTATATAGTGGAAATGGAACAGTGGAAAAGGCCTAAATGTCAAGAGATAGCATCAGAACATGCCAGAAAAAGATTGTCGTGGAAGCTGCGAGAAAAGGGCATTTGGGTATACGAAGGACACATCAATCACATTCCCAACATTGAACAGTAGGATATCATGCCAATTCAGAAATGTGCATTACAGCAGCAACACACCATTAGATCTGCATGCATCAAAACAGTTTTTAGCGAGGGTTTTCTGCTGCAAAAGTTAAATAGATCTTCAAGACTTGATCCCAATAATTCCATCACAACCATCAACACTGAACTATTTCATATTTGGAATTCCAGCTGCCAAAACAAATAAATAAAAAGAAAACAATGAAGATTGAGAAAGTAGAACCAAACTACCAGACAATTTAAGAAGTCAAAATTTTCGTTACTTTCTCATTGCAGAATCCTGACATTTTTTCCTGATAAATAGGAAAATGCATAAGAGAAAATTTATGCAAGCCATTGCAGGTATTAAGTGTTATAAATTGTTCAAATAAAAAAAAGAATAATAGTTATTAGATATTTAAAAAGGTATTTTTTAATAATTATTTTGGTAGTTATTTATCAAAGGTTGTGTCTTTTGTAAGGTTGTGTTTTTGTGAAAATATCTATAAATAGGTATTTAAGAGTAAATTATAATTATTATTTTTTATTTTTTTATTTCAAAAATAACTTTCCAAATGAAGATTGTCTCATTCCTATTTGAAGATTCTTTATTGTTTGCTCAATACATATCTTTTGAATGTTTATTATATCCACTAAAACTATTTATATTAAACCCATACTAATCTCTGAGAACATAATACAAATATTATTTTTAGAAAAGTGTTTATACACGTTTGAAGCCTAAATACATTTTCTATAGTGTTCTTGATATTGTGTTCGTTTGGATTGTTTTGATGGGATGATTTTCACTCATTGGTAAGACAAAATGAAGTTTATATTAATTGCTTTGAAAATTTTCTATATGCTTGATCTAAATCATCTACCAATTCTTGATTCAACCGATAATAACACTAATAAAGTCAAGATTGAATAAAAGAAGAGAAATAAAGATGAAGTTATATGCATAGGACATATTCTCAATGCTCATTCAGATCAATTTTGTGATCTTTATACAGTCGAACCATATGCAAAAGCAACTTTGAATACTTTGAAATTCAAGTATCAAGCCGACGAGGAAGGTACAAAAAAAAATTTATTTATAAATATTTTGATTACAAGTTTGTGGATGACAAGCCAATCTTACATAAGTGCATGAGTTATAGGTCATTATTAATCAATTAAAGAATGAAAAAATCGAACTTCTTGAACCTTTTTAAGTAGGAGCTATAATAGCCAAGTTGACTTCATCTTAGAAAGGATATAGGAAGAAGATTTTGCATGAATCCAAAGGCATGAAGCAAATTCCATCTTTGAAACTAGGATGAGAAACAAGTGTGAAAACTCTTTTGGTAATACAAAAGTAAATGTCGTGAATCAACCTAAGAATTACAACAAAGGCAAGCAAAATGAAGAGAATCATCTTAGCTCTAAAAGGGATCAAGAAAATTTTAAGAAGCCAAAGAGTGAATGTTATTTTGTTTGTAAAAAATACGATTATTTTGTCATAGATTATAGACTTAAGAAAAGGTAAGAAATCAAAAGTCAACACCGTTGAGGAAGATGATAATATAGCAGCCACGGTGGACGAAATAAATGTCATATTTGGTAAGGTTTCTAGTTGATGGTACGAAACGTGTGCTACCATCCATGTTTACTATGATAAAATACTCTTTAAGACTTACAAATTCACGGATGGGTAAGAGATTCAAACTAAAAATGAAATTTGTTCTAAAGTGCTTAGTAAGAGAAATGTAAAACTTACTTTCACTTCACAAAAGAAAGTCATTTATACAAATATTCTTCATGTACCGGATATGACTAAAAATTTAGTAAATGAGAATCTCCTTGGCAAATCTGGAATTAAATCTGTATTTGAATTTGAAAAGTTAATTCTATCACGTAATGAAACTTTTATTGGAAAAGATTATTCCGCTAAGGGAATGGTCAAATTATTTGTTGGTGATAATGATTTTAAAATTAATAAAAATGTTGCTTCTGTTTATATTATTATTATTATTCAATATGACATTATAGATTAGCACATATTAGAACTAGCACCATTAAAATAATAGTTAAGTATAACTTAATAAATTATCATTTTGATGATATTAATAAATATAAAATTTGTGTTAAATAAAAAATGACTAAGAAACCCTTCAGAAGTGTTGAAAGGCACACTAATTTGTTAGATTTAATACATTCTGATATTTATAAATTAAATGACATTAACAAGAGGAGGTAATAGATATTTTATTACTTTCATAGATGATATGTATAGGTTTATGTATGTTTATTTATTAAAACATAAAAAATAATGCTTTTAATGCTTTTAAGGCATATAAAGCAGAAGTTAAAAATCAATTGAAGTTTTAAGAAATGATAGAGGAGGAAAATAATTTTCTAATGAATTTAACTTATTTTATGAACAATATGACATAATTTATGAATATTCAGTACCTAAAACACTTGAACAAAATGGATTAGCAAAAAAAAATAGAACTTATTTGGAGATGATAAATACTATGTTGTTGCATACTAAATTGCTTTATAATTTGTAAAGAGAAGTTTTATTGACTACATGTCATATTTCAAATAGAATTTCTTCTAAAAAGAGCAAAATCTCTCCATATAAGTTATGGAAAGGAAGACAATTTAACATTGATTATTTTGAAGTATGGGAGTATCTTGCATATTGCAAGAATAATAATCCTCAAAAGATAATGTTAGGACATAGAGGAATTAAATGTGCAATTGTAGGCTATACCTTAAATAGCAAAGCTTTTGACTTTTTAATTTAGAGTCTAATGTCATAATAGAATCGCAAGATGTGGAGTTCTTTGAATACTTATTGACTTCAAGTGATAATGTTCATCCTCTAACTAGTGAAGAGTCACCAGTAGAGATATCTCAAGAGGTTGGTCAGCAACCAAAGATTCTTTTGATTAAACATTAATCAAGTTCATAAGATGTTGGAGAGCAATCTCATGAATTAAAGAGAAGCACTCTCGTGTACAGAAAGCAAAAACATTAAAACCAGATGAGATTGATTTTTAAAATATTTTTTTTACCTTGCAGAAGAAACTATTTAGAGAGTCCTAAGAATAATTATTCTCATTTTATAAGTGTAAAATGATCCTAAAATTTTTTAAAAAACTATGGCCTCTTATATGCTGCTTTATAGAAAGATGCTATTAATGATGAGATGGATTCTATTATATCAAACCACACTTGGGAATTTATCGATTTATCTTCTGCCTCAAAACTTATTAGTTGTAAATATGTATCTCATAGGAAGTATCATATAGATAGTACTTTCTAAATATTCAAAGCAAGGTTAATTGCCAAAGAATTTCAGCAAAATAAAGGAATATATTATTTTGACACATATGCTCGCGTGGCTAAGATCACATTTATTAGAATTATTTTACTTTAGTATTAATTTTGATCTTTATATTCATCAAATGGATGTCAAAATAATATTTCTAAATGGAGATCTCGATTAGAAAGTGTATATAAAATAACCCGAAGGGTTTATTCTACCAAGAAATGAACATAAAGTGTGTAAGCTTATTAAGTCATTATATGGTTTAAAGTAGGCTCCAAAATAATGGTATGAGAAATTTGATGTAATAATTTTTTCTAATAGATTTGTTCACAATGTAGTAGATAAATGTGTCTATTTCAAAACTTGTCATGACTATATAATGATAGTTTGCCTTTATATTGATGGTGTACTAATAGTGAGTAATAATATGAAAGGTGTTATAGAAACAAAAAAGTTTCTATCTTCAATATTTAAGATGAAAGATCTTAAGCAAATTGATGACTTACTAGGTATCAAGATAAAAAGAAATAGTGAGGAATATGTTTTGAGTCAATCTGATTATATAAAGAAAGTACTGAAGAAATTCAGTCACTTAAAAATCAAAGAAGCAAATACTCTATTTGACACAAGTATCAAATTAATCAAGAACGTTGGAAGAACAATGACTCAATTAAAGTATTCAAGTACTATAGGAAGTCTTAAATATGGAACGCAATGCACAATACTTGATATAGCATTTGCAATTAGTAAATCGAGTAGATTGACTAGCAATCCAAGTGTGGAGCAATGGAAGATTATTGCAAAAGTTCTTGGGTACCTTAAATGGACCAAAGATTATGACCTATAATACTCTAAATTTTTTACTATTTTATAAAGATATACAAACACAAGTTGGATATCGAGTTTAAGAGATAGTAAATCTACTATTGGTTGGGTATTCACCTTGGGAGGTGGTGCTATTTTTTGGAAGAGCAAGAAACAAATATGTATTACTTACTCAATTATGGAATCAGAATTTGTTGCTTTAGCGAAAATAAGAAAAGATGTTAAATGGTTGAGGGACTTTCAATTAAAAATTTCATTAACTTTTAAGAGTATAAATTCAATTTCTATACTTTATGATAGTTAAGCTACTTTAGCTCCTATATATTGTCACGAAAAAATTGTAAACGACTTGTTCGGTGTAATGCTTATGCATGTCCGTGTCCCTTTTCGGTTTGTTCTAACTTGTAAAGCTTGTAAAGGGCTCGCCAAAAGCTAAACGCCCCATTTGAGTGAGTTTGGCAGTCATTGTCGGCTTGTACCGAAAGTTTATGTCATGTGGATACTTATACTAGATTTTGATCTGCAGTAGATCAATTTTATACCTTTATTGTGCAACCATTCTGAGTTTGTGATATCAATTTTATACCCAGCTCTCTTAGTTATCCAGCAGAGGAACTCTGCATAGATTTGAAGACCCTTCGAAGAGACTAATGAAAGATAACAATTGTTAAGTCCTTACCAATGGTGATCAGTGCTACTGAGAGTAGATTGTCCGCTTCATTTTCCAACCGAAGGCTAATCGAAAGCGGAAGTGATGCGACCCTATTTGGATGAGACAACTAATTGGAAGAAGATCGTTGGACAAATTTTACGGAGGAAGGACTTAAAAACTTCAAAGTTTTTAAGACGATACTCATTAAAGCTCTAACAAGCATCTATCCAGTTCAAGAGACAAGAAGAATTTGAAGACTTGCACATATCAAGGAAAGTCTTCTCCTTCATCAAATGAATCCGTAAGAACCAGCAAAGATCAACCCAACTCTGCCGACCCCACACCAAAGTCAGAGTCATTGGCTAGTTGAAGCAGCATGGTGGATTAAAGTTCGACGACTCAACAACAACAACAATGTAGAGAGCAATTGGAAGCCGAGGGGTGCATTATAGCAGGAGCAGAAGATTGAAAATCCAGCAAATACAAGGAGTTGCAACATCAACAAAGGCTTCGACGATGACGTTGAAGGAATAAGTGGGGGAGAATGTCATGGACAAATTATAAACGACTTGTTCGGTATAATGCTTATGCATGTCCGTGTCCCTTTTCGCTTTGTTTTAACTTATAAAGCTTATAAAGGGCTCGTCAAAGGCTAAACACCCCATTTGAGTGAGTTTAGCAGCCATTGTTGGCTTGTACTGAAAGTTTGTGTCATGTGAACACTTATACTAGATTTCGATCTATAGTGGACCAATTTTATACTTTTGTTGTGCAACTATTATGAGCTTGTGATATCCATGGTTGAAATTTATATTGGCTATAAAGTGTTTGCTGAAAGAGTTGCTTGTGGATCCTGTGTGAAGCACTTTCTCTGTCATGTCTTCTCTTGTGCAGGCCCTAAGGGATCGTGGGAGGTCGAGGAGGCTAACCTTTACGGATTGACAAGCAATGGTGCCGCACGACTTAGGCAAAACCAGCTAAGTCTATGATAGTATAGTGAAATATACAATGGAAAATTAAAACACATAAGTTTTATACATGATTAGGTGAGAAAATTAATCAAGAATATGATTATTTCACTCACATTTATGAAAACAAGTAAGAATTTGGTTGATCCGTTTACCAAACCTCTTACAAGAGAAGTTGTAAGATTAACATCCAAATGGATGAGGCTAAAACTCCTTGAATAAAAGATCCACCAATTATGAAATGAGTAACGAAGAGTTCAAAGGGTAAGAACAAATCATTAACATATAGAGTGGTTTAGCACTTTGGAATATTTTACTAGTCCTATATAAAGATATTAAAGTGCTGGTTGTCATCGAACGAAGATTGAGTTAATTATACTCTTAATAAAGTTCAATTAAGTTAGGATAAGTATCTCAAAGAATAATAAAGATATTATAAGAACTTTATCCATATGAACTTAAAAGTTGTATCGATTCGACTAAGAGTTGAAGTTTCTCTCATAAAAATTTATAAACTTGGATGAGCCCGAGGCCAATATTAGGGTTGAGCAAGAATTGTGAAGATTACGAGAATATTATATTTATATATGTGGTGTCCTTAGTGTTGTCATTAGGAATAACAAATTCAAAGCTTTTATGTTGTTTGGGATTTTGACTTTACTTTATGATGCTTACACTAAGGTGATATTTAAATTAAAATTTATATTAATTTATTCATAAATACTATTTAATCACTTGAAGAAAATTTTTATATTTGAACAAGTGAAGGATTGTTATAAAAAGTACACGTAGAAGAAAATGGCAGGTCCCCATTGCCTTTCATTGATAGAGGATATAAAAAGTATAGCAGTATTTCTAAGATACAAAGATTACATTATGCAACATGTTAAATCATTGCAGTAAGACACCGACACTCTGAGTTGTCCTTCATCGTCACAATTCAAGGTTGATCATGGTTTCGAAATCAAATCAGAAGTAAACTAGTTTAAAACTAAAACAATGATTCGATGGTTTCAAAATGAACTGAATCTGAAGTCATATGGTTCGGTTCCTAGAATTTAGAACCGTCATTAGAATCAATATTCTCAAACTAGTTAAGTATATAAAATAAAATAAAATACAATATAGTCATTAGTGTTTTTAACTTTAAGAGGTTTAATCCATAATTTTAAATTTCAATCCTGGTTAAATATTTTTCACATAATATATTATTCTAACGCTCCCAACAGTTTCACCAATTCAAAGATGTCAACTTATTAGGCATCCAAGAATTTATTTTGAAAAACTGCCATATTGTTCAGATAGATATGTATTAAATATCAAATAATTGAGGTCTCTGATCAGACAAAGGTGTTTGATTGGTATGCTTAAAACAACTAACAAAAGTTAATCCTTAGACAACCCGCTACTTATGGCCCTCAAGATCAAGTGGTTTGAAATCTAAAGCACATTCTAGAAATGGTTAGTATTAATTAACTTGAAGCCCAATGACTTGAGTTTAAATTTTGGTGAAGTAATTTAATTATTTTTTTATCAATTAAAACTGATGGATCGAATAGAAACTAGAACTAGATCGACATCGACATTATGACATCATGGTCATCCTTGTCCAATTAAACCTACTTCATTGGGGTTAGTGATTTGCACATAAATGCACTCGATATGCTAGCTCGTGAAAGAGGGACTTCCCTCCTTATTAAATGACAGTTCATATGCACAAGACATAGTACTTATATATCATAACAATTTAATCAAATGATATTTTTGTTATTGTTGTTGTATCATATGGTACTGAAAAATATTAACAAAATTATAAAAGAAAGGTTAACACTATCACAATGGATTGACAAGAAATAGGCTCTTTAATGATAGATAGTATCCATATATAATTTCTCCTAGTTGTATTTTGTCATCATCAACAACAACAACAACAACATACCAAAAAAAAAAAAAAGTCACAACCTCTTTATTAAAGTCAAAGATGGATAGTATCCAGATATAGTTTCTCCTAGTTGTATCTTATCACCAACAATAAAAAAAAAAATTGAAATAGTAAATATACTCAAGTCATTCAAAATAATTTGATCATACCAAAACACTAGAAGCATAAGAATGAAATGAATGAAAGATAACGGAAATAGTAAGTATAAAATAATATTAAATATTTTTTATTTTTTAAGATTATGATGAATAATTGTTATTATCTTTATTTCTTTCTTGGATGGGATATTGATATACTTAATGTTTAATCAAAATTTTACAATAATTATAATTTAAGGTTATTTTATCTAACTATACAACTCTGATCTACGAGAAAATCCAAATAGCATATTCTTTCTCATCATATAATTATTCAAAAATAAAATAAAATAAAATTATTTAAATATTTTAATTATATGTATAATTATGAATATTATTTTTAAATAACATCTATGAGTAATCCCTTAATATCACTATATAAATTTATTAATCTATGACACTTTGGCTGTTACTAGACTCATAAAACCTAAAACCCTATATATCTTACAAATGATAATCTTTTAAGATAATTCACACATCATAAGCCTATCGTGTATGACACTTTCATGGCTACTAATCAAATAATATTAAAATATATAACTTATAAATAATATTCATTTAACTTATCTTTAATATTATTTATATAAAACTATCTAATAATAGATAATTATAATACAACACGTGTTCTTTTTTTTTTCATGTATGATGTCAGTCCAAAATAAACTAAATTTCTAGAAAAATAAGTGTAATCATGTCCTAAATATTTCTTTAACACAAAAGTATACTATAGATCTCCTTCGATATAGTTATCAGATATTTATTAATAATAATCTCATTTCCTTTAATACTGTACAGAGGCCTATGATAATTGGGCCTCTCGGTCGGGCCAACTTAATTGGGAACCCAGAATCGGACCAAATGAATTGGGTAGTCTAGAATTAGGACACCAAAATTAGGCCACTCAATTGAGCCCAATCGATTGGGTGAGTTAAGGGCAAAATTAAGGTCAACTATGTCAAAATTAGGTTTTGGGTCAAAATTAGGGTGTTCCGCCTCAGCCATTCACTCACGACTTCACCGCGGTCGATTCCCCAGTATGCACGGTCAATCACCTCCTCACCGTCTCGCCGGCGACGCTTGACCGTCGTCCGCCCCAACGATCTCTGACGCCACCTCCGGGATGCCCACAGCTAGCGAAGGAACATGGCGAAGAATCCTTCCTCGTTGCAGCGTCCACCGCTGCAACGCCCATCGCCCTCGTCGTCGCCATCTGTGGCCAGCGCCCGAGGTCCACCGGTGACTCCATCAATCCCAGCCACCGCCAAACGTGCGGCTGAGTTCCACCGCCTGAGGCGCTGCTCCGCCGAGCAAAAGAGAAATGCCTGACCAGCTCCGCGCCTCGCCTTCTGCGGTGATCATTCCTGCGACGACTTCTTCCGCGACGCCCCCCTCCCGCAGCGACTTCCGTTCCTTGGACGTCCCTTCACAGTCCCTCCGTCTCCGCCGTGCATGGCGTGAGTCGATGTGCATGGCCTGCAAGCAGGCAAGCAGAAGGATACGTGCAGGCTCGAGCATAATCCTAGTACGCTGGTAGGGCATTGATTCATTGTCAGCAATTTGAATATTAATTTAAAATCTAAAGTAATTAGAATATATCTATTTTTTTATGAAATAAGATATTTAGATTTTATCAACTCTCATATCACTCGTTAAAAATTTAGAGTAGAAAAAATATTTAGTCAGAATTAAAATCTAATAATATTATAGATTAGGCAATAGTAATGTAACATTATCAATCCGATGTAACAAAGTCATAGATCTATAGAAAAACTAGTTTCGTCTCCTCTTTTCTTATTACTTACATTTAGAAAGAGATCGTCTCTATTGCAATCTCTAAAATTAATACTCCTTTTCTATTAGTCATTATTTTTAATCATAATTCAATTAAACCACTAATATATCTTATCTTAAATTAGTGAATCACATAATTAGACATTCCGAAATTATTTAAAAGTGATATGCGTTAAAAGACACAAGGTGCTTAAATGCTTGTGATATCAAGCGTTCATCCGAGTGAAGCAAGATACTCATAAACATTATATTACTAATCATGAAGATTAGTCTTATAATACTTGCAACACTAGGTATTCACCCAAAATGTTTTTAGTATATTCTTACTTTGTAACATGCTTTTGACCATGTTGAGGATGGTCTAATTTTTCCTCTCCGTTATACTATTTTATTGAGGGGAATAGGATGTTGCCAATGGTCTTGAAATATCATATGCTTCACAAAAATCTTCAAACTCCTTTGATATGAATTCTCTTAAACTCTTTGAATGATTCAAAATTCTTTGACTTTTCTGTTGGGAAAGAGATTCCAATTTTCCTACTAAAATCATTAATGAAAATTAGAAAATGATAATGTTAGAGATATTGGTCCATATATCTCATAGGTTGACTCCTTTCAAAAGCTCTTGCCAAAAATACATTCTTCACAAAATTAATTTAAAGAGTTGATGTACCATAGTTCTTCTACCATCCTTTTGTTTGATAATAAATTAAGCACACCCAAGTTAAGATGTCTATTATCGTATCCAAGAGCTCTCTTTCAAATTAGCATTAAGGCATATGTCATCAACATGCTTTATATTCAATGCGAATAACTTATTCTTGACAAGTGACAAAGACAAATTCGATCCCACGATCTTGCTAGCAAGAGTAAGGTACATAATGATTTGAACCCTAAATCTAAGGGTGTGCTCTTTCTATCAACTATTTCTCGTTAGTTTGTTTTAATCAGTTAAAGTTTTAGCTTATATTATTAAAGCAATGGTATAAACACATAACTCTAATTAAAAAACAAACTACGAAAGGTTAAATAATTATATTAAAAAAATTCAGAAAATAGACGCAGGAACACAAAACCCAATTGAGAAAGGAACGAAGAGAGAATGGCTGAATCAATTGACGCAAATCTTTCACCTACAATGATCGAAACAACCATTTATGGTTACAGAGCTACCAAATAAAAACTAAATAAGATTTAAAAAAACACAGTTTTTTTTTTTTTTTTGTTCAAGAAAAACCATGGCTGAAGCTGCAGAAGGTCAACGATTGCAGTCAGCTTCCACCCACGTGAAAAAGGAAAACGAAAGGCAGCCATACACGAACCACTCGGTCAGTCTTCTTCTTCTTCTTCTTCTTCTCCTTCTATAGAGAGAAGGGACGAGAGTTCTAGTCGCAAGAGCTGCAGCAACATCAAAAATATCATATGGGGAATCACCACCGAGCTCGTTTCACCCTCATGATCTCCTCCATCATCATCATGTTTTGTTTGGCAGCATTACAGCCGGCAGAGGCGGGCGACGGGTGGCCGATACCGAGTAGGTGGGTCGACCCAGATCTACTGTTGCCGTCGCTGCCTCAGGGTACTACTACTCTTCCAAGGCGTTCATTGGAATCATCCATTTGCGGCCCTACTTGTCTGGCTCCTGTCTATAATCCGAAACCTCCACCGCCACCCTAAAGTCCATATAAGTCTCCAATAAATCGACCCCTACGCCGACCATAAGCCTCCAGTGGGCTTCCCGTGCAACGTGGACGCCGATCCGAGTATATGCATGTTTCTGCTTTCTCAGCTTGCTTCTGTCCGCAGCAACCAAAATATTCGAAGAGAATAAAAGTATCTATTTTGTGCTCGAGTTGTGTCAAGGTTTCTTGGAGTGCCTGCGTGTGTTAGATATGCTTGTGCCATCTAATTCGTTTGCTATGCTTTTTTCTATGTTTTTCGTGCGATAGATATGTAAGTATAAAAGCTTTAATCATGCTTTTGTAATGCGAAAAAATTTTAATGCTAGAATTGAAATCAAAGAATAATAGATCTGTTTTTACGATGTGTACCTTTGATGCCATCCGCAAAGAAATGAGGAAAGATCTGAATACCTTCCTTAGATCCAACGCCTGCGTCAATCTGCAAGGAGAACTAGACTCCTTCTCCTCTCTTCCTATCCTTTCACAGGACCACTGTAATTGATGGCTCAGGGAGATTGAGAGGGAAACTGTAATCTCTCAATCTATGTCTGTGAAATATTTTCTTTTATGCAACTCCTAGATGCATCTGTGTTGCTAATCTTTACGCAACTCTTAGATGCTTCTGTGTTGCTTCTCACGCACGACACACATAAAGTCCCCTGAGGTCCTGTCTATTTATAGGCTAGAGCAGAGGGTCTAGGATAAGTTATTAGGGGAGTTCCTTCCATCAAGGGCATCCCCTAAGGTATCCTCCAAAATATGGACTTCTTTTCTATTGGCCGATACTGATATCAGAATCCAATTAGTTATACCAAATATCTTATCCGATTACAACGGGCCACATAATCTAACATTCTCCCATTTGGCCCATTAATTGATAAGATATAAAATATATTCAAAATCAAAAATAAACAAAACAAAATTTGTTTGAAAATAATTTTACCTAATTGGATTCTGAAAATTTTGAAAAGCATTTTATATATGGCCATGAATTTTAAAACAAGCCAATAAATCCAATAAACAGAATAATACTATATTAAATCCAACCATCAATGCGAGTCATAGCGGTTGTATATCATCAATATTATACTCCCTTCTATGTACTACAACATTATTAGTCTTTCATAATATAGTCCATAATGACCCCTGTAATTTGTCTTGTCAAGACAATCCTGTTATCACATTCAACCATAATATGTACATACATAATTGTGAACAGGATAGCAGAAACAAATAACTTTAAGTACGTAAGTAAAAATGTCAATTACAATGTCCACTCAAATATGCATCACCATATCCTTTATGGGTTGCTCACAAACCCAATCATAAGAACATGTTCTTTCAAAATACCTTAGGCTGTAAATCATAAGTAAATGGATCAGTAATCAATACAGTGGAATTCAAGTAATTAATTGACATTAGATGTTTCTGGACTCGTCTTCTCTAACCATCAAGTACTTTTTATCATAATGCATAGAAATGCAATAGTACTTGTCATTCTTAGAGAAGAAAACTACTGCGATATCACAAAATATCTTCAGCAACTTGACAATTGAGTCTGACTACACCAAGTCCTGAGATAAAATTTCACAGTTATAAAGTTTGATTAGTGGCCTCAAAGCATACCACAAAATCAACTTTCATAATAAATTACCTCTCTAATTAATATAGATCTTAACCATAAGGTGGACTTCCTGTTATTGAGGCAATTTATAGAATCAGCATTTGAAAAACACCATCATTTCAAGCTGATATAATTTCATACATGTGAGCATATAATCCTTCATCCCTTCCAGATATCTTATTTCTTTTCTTTGCAGTCCTTTAATATTTTTCACTTTTGGATAACTCAAATATCTACCCAGTATTCTAACTGCAAAAACTGATATATGTTCTAACATAGGCTTGAGTATAGACTTTCAATTGCGCATATATAAAGAATATTTTCTTTATCCGATTCTTTTCAAATCATTTTAAAGCACTCAATTTTGACTAAAATTTTACTGGTTGAACAAAGTTGAATAAAGTTGAACAAAGTTGTATATTAAATCATCTCAAGACCTGGTTAATATATTCTTTCTGAGACAGTCTTAATAATCATTGAGATATGTTCCTGAATATCTCAATACTAATAATATAAGATATCTCATTCATATCAACCGTCTTAAATTCTTAGTGATAATTTCTTGGTTTAGTATAATAAACCAAGTCACTATTGGCAATGCAAAATATTATCCACATATATGATCAATATAATAAACTTGCTCCCATTGATCCTCAGATATAAATACTGATTAATAGTATTTTTTTTAAATCTGAAGAAATCAATGATATTAAGAAACTTTATATTGTCTAGAAGCTTGTTTAAGATCATAAATAGATTCCTGAATTTGCATACCAAATTATATATTTCTTTCATTTTCTCTGCGAGTCATTCAAAATAACCCATATAAAACTAGATCCTTAATCAAAAATTTATTTTCATATCATTATGATATAACTCAAATTCATAATGAATCACTAATGTCATGACGATTCTTAACGAGCTCATTTAAAAATTAAATATCTCGTTATAATTGATACATTCTTTATGAGTAAAATCTATAACCATATAAAAACTAAAAGTCTGACTATTAGATTATTCGACATTGTCCTTTGAGTCATATTTATATAATAGACTCTTTTACAATTATAGGACAATTCAACGAATTCATCAGACACCATTCTGGTTATTGATTTTAACTCTTCTTATATTATATCATATTACTTTTCAGAATCGTTACCTTTCATGACCTATGAAAACAATAAGGGATCTATTCTGATTCCTATATTAAAATATAATTCTTATAGATATACCACATAATCATAAATGACAGGATTCCTTTCCCATTGAAAAATTTTCAATACTGTCAAATGTGGTTATTCTATAAGACCATTATCAGCGATATCAATATAATGTGGGAGTTTGATAATGTTATTTTGTTGTTCACCTTTATCAAATTATTTATAATTTGAGTAGCAATAATCTCTCGAATAATAAAGGAGTATCAACATGTATCTCTTCTATATTAAATTTCGAGATTTTTACTCTCATTGATTCGCTAATTTATAGGAACCTTATATTACCAGATTTAACCATCCTCGTACTATGATTAGAGCAATAAGACATACACCCTTTTTTTAAAACTTTTTTGAATAAATAACAAAATATTCAGAAATAGTTATTAACTTTAATTTTTCTTTTATGTGAGTTGAAGATCCTTATCTCTACAAAACAATCCTAAATATGTAAATATCTTAAGTTAGATTTCTTATCATTCCATAACTCAAAAGAAGTCATGTAATTTACTTACTAGAAACTCCATTTAAGATATACATAGTTGTCCTTAGAGCTTCTTCTCACATTGATTTGGGTATAAACGAATAATACATTATGCTCCTAATCATATTTATAAGTGTACGATTATACCTTTCAGCAATTATGTTTTGCTACGACATATCTGGTAAATCATGAATACCATAAAATCCATCACCCCTATCAGATATGATGATTTTAACTTTTCTATCTAATTGTCTCTCGACCTCTTTTATGCACACTTTAAGAGTGTCAATGGCCCGAGACTTTACATGAATTAGATATATATAAAATCATATCTCAATAGGTTATCTATATGGTGATAAAATACCTCTCTTTAATTAGACAAAAATATAGAGTGACTCACAGATGTAAGTATAATCTTAAGGAGTTTATAAACTTATATTTTATTTTAATATTTATAGGATCGTTATAAACTCAAGATTCATATTAATTCTGTATACACCATTATACAGAATCCAAAAGTTAACCTTTATTGAATCATATTGAGTTCACAACTATCAAAGGAGAAACAATATTCTAACAATTCTAGGTAAAGAATCCAAATTTTCAGAATTATAAGAATATAACACGAATCCTCAAGATTCATCAAATAAATCATCTTTAGGCGTAAGCGATAAATACAAACTGCTATCGCTTTCACTTTAAGATGATTCCCTATAATGATGAATATTTCAATCTCCTTTGATTTTTATTCATTTTCTTTTTTTTAAATATTAAAATAAATCTCTATTATTGGTAACATATATTGAAGCATCAAATTAATCCACCAAATATTAGAAAAATAATTTCTATAATATTTGATTTGAATCACATAACTTTTCATTTCAAATCAAATCTTATAATTCTTCTTCATATAACTTGCATTGTTACACACGTAACACTTTATTATGAAGAAATTCTTTTATGAGTTTATATAATAATTATAAACTCAGGTGGCTTATGCTTCATCCTTATTTTATTGTTACCCACTCCTTGAGTAGAACTCAAATATTTTAAGTCTTGAGCTTACAACTTTGTCAATTATATTGAGGAGGTAATCTTTAATTCCTCAAATACTATCATTTTTAGTCAGTTCTTTTATTGAGGTGTCAACTCATGACTTATCAGAAAATTTAAGTTGATCCTTAATATTCTCATGCGCTACTGTACTGAAGTCTCTAAGTATCATTAAATTGAGTTTTTCAAACCTTTCCTGATCAGTCACTTTAATTATTTATTTCACAGAACTTTCAGTAAATAAGTCTGTGTTCCTTCAAATAATCTGATCAAGGTCTCACTCATTCAATATAACTTATATATGCTCAAGCCATTTATTCTAGAAAATATAGGGACATTTATAAAAATGCAATGAAGGAAATACCACTGTAATAATATAACATCAATGCTTTGAGTTTTATGTTGAACTATTGATATCATCAATATTTTACTTTCAATATTAACATATTTATTGTTCACACATATAATCATTTATGGAGGACTGATACCATCTTTGTGGAATAGTGTTAATACCTTTGAGTATAAAACACTAAACAGCAAGGATATCCAAAACAGTATCATCCTACCCCATCACATAATTATTCAAAATAGATTCTCCTTTGGGATTATCTAAATCTCCTAATTATGTGTGTCATTGTGAATATTATTTTTCTTTAATGTCATTTAGGACCAATCCCATAATGTATTTTATAGATTATTGGTCTAGGTCACTTTGGTGACTACAAGACGAATACAAAAATATAAAATATAATCTAAAATATCCTATGAATGATAAAACTTTATTGTAATTCATATCCCATAAGCCTATCATCCCAGGCTACTTTGGTAGCTACTGATCAGATAAAACTTAAGAAAATAAATTACAAATAATATTTATCAAATTTCTTTAATATCATTTAGGATCAATTCCATAATGTATTTTATAAATTATTAGTCTAGGTCACTTTGGTGGCTGCAAGACCAATACATAAATATAAAATACAATCTAAAATATCCTATAAATGACAAAGCTTTTATTGTAATTCATATCACATAAGCTTATCATCCTAGGCCACTTTAGCAGCTACTGGTCAGATAAAACTTAGGAAGATGAATTACAATAATATTCACTAAATTTTTTTAATTCAATTTATGCTAAGTAATTCAATAATAGAACAACAACCATAATGATTATTGAATATTCATGAGCATAAATAAAATTCATATGACAACTATAATCATGATAACACATAAATCATAAAAAGCCTTTATGTGAAAATTAACTATCATTTCACAATTTCAAATATATACATATGAATAATCAAACAAATATCCAAAAATAATAATTGGATACTATTTACAACTTACAATCAATAATTCATATATATTGATCAGTATAAGAAAAACTCATATGATAACCATAATCATGATAACACATAAATCATGAAAAACTTTTATGTGAAAGATAACTATCATTTCACAATTTCAAATAAATACATATGAATAACTAAATAAATATCCAAGAACAATAATTAGATTTTATTTATAAAATACAATCAATAATTGGATTTTATTTATAAAGAACTATTATGCCAATCAATCTAGTTTAATTGGGTAAGCCCATAATTGGGTTAACTATTAGCCCAATTAAACTAGTCGATCAAAATCAAATATTGATCAAAATTTAATCCTTTCTAAATTTGATCAAAATTAAATTCAAAATACAATCATGATCAAATTTAATTATTTTTGATCAATTTTAATAATTGAGAATATAAATCAAAAATTCTCAATTTCATAAAGACAAAACTATAAATATATTGATAGGATTAAACTGTAATTTTTCATATTAATAGAGGGCAAAAACTGTCAAAATACTAAAAGTATTAATAAAATATAAAAGGGCAAAACTATAATTTGGCAAAACCCTACCCCAAGGGCAAAACTATAATTTTTGCCAAAAGCCCTTTTTCTTACATTGTCGTCACAAGACGCTCACTGCCTTATGGGATATGGCGCGCCGCCTCTCCACGAGGTCGCCGCCTGGCGCTGCTCGGCGGTTGTGGCTGCTTCATCGCTTGGCGCTGCTGGCGCTGGCGAAAATCGCAACGGCCATGCGCGGAAGATTGTCGCCAAACGCCGCCACGGCACGCTGGCTGGGCTCGCAGTGCGGTGGCTGCGCTCGCATGGCGCGGCTCTGCGTTAGCGCTTATACAATTTACGCGTTATGCTGGTTGGCGCGACGCGCTGCGCCGCTTACCGGTGCTGGCCGCCTTGCTGGTCGTTCACGAGGTTTCGCCCTATCGATCGACCACTCATGGTCGCTTATCGCAGCGACGATCGCCTTATGGTCGACGCAACAAGGTTTACGATCGTTGTTTCTTAATATCACGACATGCTGCATTTGATAAAATGATAATAAACCATAATTGATATGAATACAGATTTGACAGAATTCGGATCAAACATCGTAAATCAAAAACAACATATCTAAAGTTTTGATTTCAAGAACCTAGACTCTGATACCAATTGTAAGCATAAAAACTTTAATCATGCTTCTGTAATGCGAAAAAACTTTAATGCTAGGATTGAAATCAAAGAATAATAGATCTGTTTTTACGATGTGTACCTTTGATGCCATCCGCAAAGAAATGAGGAAAGATCTGAATACCTTCCTTAGATCCAACGTCGCATCAATCAAGCATGAGAACTAGACTCCTTCTCCTCTCTTTCTATCCTTTCACAGACCATTGTAATTGATGGTTCGGGTGGAGATGAGAGGGAAACCGTAATCTCTCAATCTATGTCTCAGTGAAATATTTTCTTTATGCAACTCCTAGATGCATCTGTGTTTAATCTTTACGCAACTCTTAAATGCTTCTGTTGCTTCTACATAAAGTGAGGTCCTCGTCATTTATAAAGAGAGCAGAGGGTCTAGGATAAGTTATTAGGGAGTTCCTATCCATCAAGGTATCCCTAAGGTATCCTTCAAAATATGGACTTCTTTTCTATTGGCCGATACTGATATCAGAATCCAATTAGTTATACCAAATATCTTATCCGATTATAACGGGCCACATAATCTAACAAGATATGCTCGGGCTTAGATCTTCTTTCCTCGCAATCAACTACGATTTCAACAAGGAAAACAAGAGAATCCTAGATAGCTAAGAAACGTGAGTTCTTGGGATGATGCTTTTATGTTGTTAAAACTTTCATAAGATTCGAATAATCAAGAAAATAACCATATGATTATTGAATATTCATGGCATAAATAAAATCATACGATAACTATAATCATTTTGATAACATTTTAATAAATTTAAGAAATAAATCACTCAATTGGTTTATAAATAAAGTTATTGTATATGGTTTGATAACTGAAGAATTTCTAACTATCAATGATTCAATACATATGGCAGATAGCATATTCAAATATGTACATATATGACCCCTTTAGTTGAATAATACTTGCCTTCAAATATCCAAAAAGTAATTGTTAATTGTTTTCTCCAATGCATCAAATCACATATTATTTAATAGTACCACTGAAGTATGTACATGCTGCAAAAACTTCTATGGAAAATGTATCAAACTTTTATTGAAGAAACAATACATGTCTGCAATTTATGGTGCTTATTATTTTGGGTGGATATTCTTTTAAAGTTTCATAATTTTTGTTTTTGAAAAATTTGAATTTAGAAATGATGTACTTCTAAAATATCAAAACAAACTCGACCAACTAGACCAAGGTGTGTATTTAATTTGCCAGGAATCAGTGATGGGCGGTTTTGTTAATGGCCAGTTTGAGCTGATCCAGATAATGGACCATCTTATTTTTGCATTTTAAATATAGTTAATAATCTTTGTTTTTGTTGATCACCTTAAAATGTTGACATCTTGGTTTATGGAGGCAGAGGACATAGGATGATTTGTAGGTGTGCCTTTCAATATCTACTTGGGGTTTTTATACAATTTCAATCCATAAATATAAAAAAAAGAAGGAAAGAAAGGAAAAGGAATCTATAACTTAATAATGATAAAATCCAGAATCAATGAACAATAGAAATGCAGTTTTCTGTGTTCACATGCATCTTATAGCTGCTTTTATATTGGTCATAAAATACAATTGCTTATCCTAATCTACATGGATTTTATTTATGGCCCAAGATTAGGATTTTATCTATGCAAATGGTTATTTTTATGTGGATAATTACTTATGATTTGAATTACGATGATAGCCCTAGCGTTAAAATACAGACAACCTAATGCATTATACCCCAAGCTGGTACAGTGCAATCAAGTCAAAACACTAGTTTTAGTATCTGATTTATGGCTTCATCAGCCATAGCTACAGCTTATTTTATGCCTAAAAAGATTTCATTTATTTGGTGATCTCTTGCTTCTATGTGTATGTGCGGGCGCATGTAATTGATGCTTGCTAAAATGCTATAAAAGACTGGATGCCTAAAGCAAAATTATCATGAAAATTCAGAATAACAATGTGAAGCTGGAAGGGTGCTCGCTTGTAACAACTGAAGGTTTGGAGTCGAAGTAGTTTAATTATTTTGACTCACCGTCATCTCCTTAAGGGCGCTGAAGTATCTCCTGCTCTATCAAGCCAATTGTTCTAAAGAATTAAATCAGATAGCAAATCTGTCCTGGCTACAGGCCTTGCAGGGACAGGCTATGGGGAAGAAGGGCGTGAGATTTTTTCAAAGGTTGTGAAGTCGATGATGGTATGTTCATATGCCTTCCCTCTCCAAAGGAATAGAAAATTGAACTCAGTGATCATTACAGACGATTCTGTAGTCAATAATAAGGTACTGATCAGCGGGAAACCTGTGTTCCCAAAATACAGAACCATATTTTTGTTGTAGCATGCAAAGTAGTGTTGTACATTTCATTGCAAAGAAGAATGCCCAAACGTCATTAATCATGTATGTGAAGCAAAACTCTCTAGCTACCCAAAGGATGGTTTACTGCATCCCAAATCAACAACAGCTATTAACATTTGACGCTTCATTTGGTCTCCATTATGAAGACCGGTCCAACTCATGGCATAGCTAAACACAAGTCTGCGAATACAGCATGCTATGTTTGGTCGCATCTTACCTATAAGGAATATGCGGATGAGTCAGGTTATGTGCTGGCAAGGACCTATATGGAAAAAGCTAAAGCCGTACAGTAAAAGCACAGATATGACAAATTAGAGCAATCAAAACCCCATTCATCCATGTTGGGCTATAACTAGATGCCGAATTAGCATGGCAAAGTCGAGTATTATGAGCGCATTGTGCAAGGCAAGGACAGGGAGTAATTCAAGAAAAGACAATGGAAGAAGATTTGATGCTGGAAACAAGAATATGATAGGCATCCATAGAGAGGAATTCATTATATAGTGAAATGGAACAGTGGAAAAGGCCTAAATGTCAGAGATAGCATCAGGAACATGCCAGAAAAAGATTGTCGTGGAAGCTGCGAGAAAGGGCATTTGGGCGAAGGACACATCAATCACATTCCCAACTGCCAATTCAGAAATGTGCATTACAGCAGCAACACACCATTTAGATCTGCATGCATCAAAACAGTTTTAGCGAGGGTTTTCTGCTGCAAAGGATCTTCAAGACTTGATCCCAATAATTCCATCACAACCATCAACACCTATTTCATATTGGAATTCCAGCGCCAAAACAAATAAATCGAAAGTAGAACCAAACTACCAGACAATTTCGTCAAAATTTTCGTTACTTTCTCATTGCAGCTGACATTTTTCCTGATAAATAGGAAAATGCATAAGAGAAAATTTATTCATTGCAGGATAAGTGTTATAAATTGTTCAAATAAAAAAAAAGAATAATAGTTATTAGATATTTAAAAGGTATTTTTTAATAATTATTTTGGTAGTTATTTATCAAAAGCGTTGTGTCTTTTTGTAATGAAAAATCTATAAATAGGTATTTAAGAGTAAATTATAATTATTATTTTTATTTTTTATTTCAAAAATAACTTTTTCCAAATGAAATTGTCTCATTCCTATTTGAAGATTCTTTATTGTTTGCTCAATACATATCTTTTGAATGTTTATTATATCCACTAAAACTATTTATATTAAACCCATACTAATCGAGAACATAATACAAATATTATTTTTAGAAAATATAACGTTTAGCTAAATACATTTTCTATAGTGTTCTTGATATTGTGTTCGTTTGGATTGTTTTGATGGGATGATTTTCACTCATTGGTCAAAATGAAGTTTATATTAATTGCTTTGAAAATTTTCTATATGCTTGATCTAAATCATCTCACCAATTCTTGAGTCAGCCGATAATAACACTAATAAAGTCAAGATTGAATAAAGAAGAGAAATAAAGATGAAGTTATATGCATAGGACATATTTCAATGCTCATTAAGGATCAATTTTGTGATCTTTATACGGTCGAACCCGAATACTTTGAAATTCAAGTATCAAGCTGCGAGGAAGGTACAAAAAAATTTATTTATAAATATTTTGATTACAAATGACAAGCCAATCTTACATAAGTGCATGAGTTATAGGTCATTATTAATCAATTAAAGAATGAAAAAAATCGAACTTCTTGAACCTTTTTAAGGTAGGGCTATAATAGCCAGTTGACTTCATCTTAGAAAGGATATAGGAAAGGATTTTGCATGAATCCAAAGGCATGAAGCAAATTCCATCTTTGAAACTAGGATAACAAGTGAAAACTCTTTTGGTAATACAAAAGATGTGTGAATCAACCTAAGAATTACAACAAAGGCAAGCAAAATGAAGCCTTAGCTCTAAAAGGGATCAAGAAAATTTTAAAAGCCAAAGAGTGAATGTTATTTTGTTTGTAAAAAATACGATTATTTTGTCATAGATTATAGACTTAAGAAAAGGTAAGAAATCAAAAGTCAACAGATGTTGAAGATGATAATATAGCAGCCAATGAATAAATGTCATATTTGGTAAGGTTTCTAATGGTGCGGCGTGTGCTACCATCCATGTTTACTATGATAAAATACTCTTTCACAAATTCACGGATGGGTAAAGATTCAACTAAAAATGAAATCAAAGTGCTTATAAAATGATCACGTCATTTATAAATATTCTTATGTCTGGGATATGACTAAAAATTTAGTAAATGAGAATCTCCTTGGCAGATCTGAATTAAATACGTATTTGAATTTGAAAAGTTAATTCTAGATTCGCTAAGGGAATGGTCAAATTATTTGTTGGTGATAATGATTTTATAAAAATGTTGCTTCTATCACAATATTATTATTATTATTCAATATGACATTATCAGATTATACATATTAGAACCATTAAAATAGTTAAGTATAACTTAATAAATTATCATTTTGATGATATTAATAAATATAAAATTTGTGTTAAATAAAAATGACTAAGAAACCCTTGAAGTGTTGAAAGGCACACTAATTTGTTAAATACATTCTGATATTTATAAATTAATTTAACAAGAGGAGGTAATAGCATAGATGATATGTATAGGTTTAATGTTTATTTATTAAAACATAAAAAATAATGCTTTTAATGCTTTTAAGGCATATAAAGCGAAGTTAAAAATCAATTGAAGTTTTAAGAAATGATAGAGGAGGAAAATAATTTTCTAATGAATTTAACTTATTTTATGAACAATATGACATAATTTATGAATATTCAGTACCTAAAACACTTGAACAAAATGGATTAGCAAAAAAAAAATAGAACTTATTTGGAGATGATAAATACTATGTTGTTGCATACTAAATTGCTTTATAATTTGTAAAGAAGTTTTATTGACTACATGTCATATTTCAAATAAATTTCTTCTAAAAAAGAGCAAAATCTCTCCATATAAGTTATGGAAAGGAAGACAATAACATTGATTATTTTGAAGTATAGGGGAGTATCTTGCTTGCCCTCAAAAAAAGATAATAGGACATAGAGGAATTAAATGTGCAATTGTATTATACCTTAAATAGCAAAGCTTTTGACTTTTTAATTTAGAGTCTGTCATAATAGAATCGCAAGATGTGGACTTTGAATACTTATTGACTTCAAGTGATAATGTTCATCCTCTAACTTGAAGAGTCGATAGGAGATATCTCAAGAAGGTTGGTGAGCAACCTAAGATTCCATTAATGTTCATAAGATTGAGAGCAATCTCATGAATTAAAGAGAAGCACTCTATACAGAAAGCAAAAACATTAAAACCAGAGGAGATTGAGAGAAGAAACTATTTAGAAGTCCTAAGAATAATTATTCTCATTTTATAAGTGTAAAATGATCCTAAAATTTTAAAAACTATGGCCTCTTATACTTGCTTTATAGAAAGATGCTGTAATAGATGAGATGGATTCTATTATATCAAACCACACTATCGATTTATCTTACGCCTCAAAATATAGGAAGTATCATATAGATAGTACTTTCTAAATATTCAAAGCAAGGTTAATTGCTAAAAATTTCAGCAAAATAAAGGAATATATTATTTTGACACATATGCTCGCTATTGGCTAAGATCACATTTATTAGAATTATTTTACTTTAGTATTAATTTTGATCTTTATATTCATCAAATGGATGTCAAAATAATATTTCTAAATGGAGATCTCGATTAGAAGTGTATATAAAATAACGAGAAAGGTTTATTCTACCAAGAAATGAACATCTTGTGTAAGCTTATTAAGTCATTATATGGTTTAAAGTGAGGCTCCAAAATAATGGTATGAGAAATTTGATGTAATAATTTTTTCTAATAGATTTGTTCCTTCCAAAAACTTGTCATGACTATATAATGATAGTTTGCCTTTATATTGAATACTAATAGTGAGTAATAATATGAAAGGTGTTATAGAAACAAAAAAGTTTCTATCTTCAATATTTAAGATGAAAGATCTTAAGCAAATTGATGACTTCTAGGTTCAGATAAAAGAAATAGTGAGGAATATGTTTTGAGTCAATCGATTATATAAAGAAATTTGAGTCACTTAAAATCAAAAAGCAAATACTCTATTTGACACAAGTATCAAATTAATCAGAACGTTGGAAGAACAATGCTCAATTAAAGTATTCAAGTACTATAGGAAGTCTTAAATATGGAGCAATGCACAAGACTTAATATAGCATTTGCAATTAGTAAATTGAGTAGATTCTAGCAATCCAAGTGTGGAGCAATGGAAGATTATTGCAAAAAGTTCTTGGGTACCTTTGGACCAAAGATTATGACCTATAATACTCTAAATTTTTTACTATTTTATAAAGATATACAAACACAAGTTGGATATCGAGTTTAAGAGATAGTAAATCTACTATTGGTTGGGTTTCACCTTGGGAGGTGGTGCTATTTTTGGAAGAGTAAGAAATAAATATGTATTACTTACTCAATTATGGAATCAAAAAGCGAAAATAAGAAAAAGATGTTAAATGGTTGAGGACTTTCTCAATTAAAAATTTCATTAACTTTTAAGAGTATAAATTCAATTTCTATACTTTGTGATAGTTAAGCTACTTTAGCTCCTATATATTATCACGAAAAAAATTGTAAGCGACTTGTTCGGTGTAATGCTTATGCATGTCAGAGTGTCCCTTTCGGTTTGTTTAACTTGTAAAGCTTGTAAAGGGCTCGCCAAAAGCTAAACGCCCCATTTGAGTGAGTTTATATCATTGAACTTGTGCAGAAAGTTTATATCATGTGGATACTTTATACTAGATTTTGATCTGCGGTAGATCAATTTTATACCTTTATTGTGCAACCATTACGGAGTTTGTGATATCAATTTTATAGGCTCTCCAGTTATCCAGCGTAGAGGAACTCTGCATAGATTTGAACCCTTTAATGAAAGATAACAATTGTTAAGTCTTACCGATGGTGATCGATTACTTTGAGTAGATTGTATCAAAGCCATTTTCCAGCTAGAAGGCTAATATGATCGACCCTATTTGGATGAGACAACTAATTGGAAAGAAGATCTACGGAGGAAGGACTTAAAAAACTTCAAAGTTTTTAAGGCGATACTCATTAAAGCTCTAACAAGCATCTATCGATTCAAGAGACAAGAAGAATTTGAAGACTTGCACATATAGAAAGTCTTCTCCTTCATCAAAATGAATCCGTAGAACACCAGCCAAAGATCAACCCAACTCTGCGCCCCACACAAAGTCGAGTATTGGCTAGTTGAAGCGGCATGGTGGATTAAAGTTCGACGACTCAACAACAACAACAATGTAGAAGCGGTTGGAAGGCGGGGGTGCATTATAGCGGGAGCGAGAAGATTGAAAATCCGGCAGTTAATACAAGGAGTTGCAACATCAACAAAGGCCGACGATACGTTGAAGGAATAAGTGGGGGAGAATGTCATGGACAAATTATAAACGATTCGGTATAATGCTTATGCATGTCAGTGAGCTTTGTTTTAACTTATAAAGCTTATAAAGGGCTCGTCAGGCTAAACCCCATTTGAGTGAGTTTAAGACCATTGTTGCTTTATCTTGAAAGTTTGTGTCATGTGAACACTTATACTAGATTCTACTTTTGTTGTGCAACTATTATGAGCTTGTGATATCCATGGTTGAAATTTATATTGGCTATAAAGTGTTTCTTTGAAAGAGTTGCTTGTGGATCTGTGTGTGAAGCACTTTCTCTGTCATGATGCAGGCCCTAAGGGATCGTGGGAGGTCGAGGAGGCTAACCTTTACGGATTGACAAGCAATGGTGCATTAACTAAAAGCTAATAAGTCTATGATAGTATAGTGAAATATACAATGGAAAATTAAAACACATAAGTTTTATACATGATTAGGTGAGAAAATTAATCAAGAATATGATTATTTCACTCACATTTAAATAAAATTTACCAAACCTCTTACAAGAGAAGTTGTAAGATTAACATCAAATGGATGAGGCTAAAACTCCTTGAATAAAAGAAATGAGTAACGAAGAGTTAGGGTAAGAACAAATCATTAACATATGAGTGGTTTAGCACTTTGGAATATTTTACTAGTCTATATAAAGATATTAAATGCTTTGGTTGTATCGAGCGAAGATTGAGTTAATTATACTCTTAATAAAGTTCAATTAAGTTAGGATAAGTATCTCGAAGAATAATAAAGATATTATAAGAACTTTATCCATATGAACTTAAAAGTTGTGTCGCTCGACTAAGAGTTGAAGTTTCTCTCATAAAAATTTATAAACTTGGATGAGCAAGAGGCCAATATTAGGGAAATTGTGAAGATTACGAGAATATTATATTTATATATGTGGTGTCCTTAGTGTTGTCATTAGGAATAACAAATTCAAAGCTTTTATGTTGTTTGGGATTTTGACTTTACTTTATGATCGTACACTAAGGTGATATTTAAATTAAAATTTATATTAATTTATTCATAAATACTATTTAATCACTTGAAGAAAATTTTTATATTTGAACAAGTGAAGGATTGTTATAAATTGTTCAAATAAAAAAAAGAATAATAGTTATTAGATATTTGAAAAGGTTTTGTAGTTATTTTGATAGTTATTTATTAAAAGTTGTGGTAAGGTGTATTTTATGAAAATACCTATAAGTAGTATGTTGAGAGTAAATTATAATCAATTATTTTTTATTCTTCTTCTTTCTTAACTTCAAAAATAACTCTTTAAGTGAATAAAATAATATTTTTTATTATTTATTTAATATAGATCTTCTAAAAACTTGTTATATCTACTAAAACTATTTATGTTAAATTCATAGCAATCTTATTGAGAAGAGAGGACAAGTATCATTTTTAGGAAAGTATTTATATACGTTTCAAGCCTAAATACATTTAGTATAATATTTTGATATTATATTTATTATTTGTAGTTGGTTTCATAGTGTTATTTATCCTCTTTTTATTATATTTTCTCAAGGAATAAATTAGTCTCACCGATGCACGATTTGAGGGGACTCAATCGAAAATGAATATCGACATCAGAGGAAAAATATTTATCATACCAAGCACACGTAGAAGAAAATGGCAGGTCCCCATTGCCTTTCATTGATAGAGGATACAAAAAGTATAGCAGTATTTCTAAGATACAAAGATTACATTATGCAACATGTTAAATCATTGCAGTAAGACACCGACACTCTGAGTTGTCCTTCATCGTCACAATTCAAGGTTGATCATGGTTTCGAAATCAAATCAGAAGTAAACTAGTTTAAAACTAAAACAATGATTCGATGGTTTCAAAATGAACTGAATCTGAAGTCATATGGTTCGGTTCTAAATTAGAACCGTCATTAGAATCAATATTCTCAAACTAGTTAAGTATATAAAATAAAATAAAATACAATATAGTCATTAGTGTTTTTAACTTTAAGAGGTTTAATCCATAATTTTAAATTTCAATCCTGGTTAAATATTTTCACATAATATATTATTCTAACGCTCCCAACAGTTTCACCAATTCAAAGATGTCAACTTATTAGAATTTATTTTGAAAAACTGCCATATTGTTCAGATAGATATGTATTAAATATCAAATAATTGAGGTCTCTGATCAGACAAAGGTGTTTGATTGGTATGCTTAAAATTAATCCTTAGACAACCCGCTACTTATGGCCCTCAAGATCAAGTGGTTTGAAATCTAAAGCACATTCTAGAAATGGTTAGTATTAATTAACTTGAAGCCCAATGACTTGAGTTTAAATTTTGGTGAAGTAATTTAATTATTTTTATCATTAAAACTGATGGATCGAATAGAAACTAGAACTAGATCGACATCGACATTATGACATCATGGTCATCCTTGTCCAATTAAACCTACTTCGTTGGGTTAGTGATTTGCACATAAATGCACTCGATATGCTAGCTCGTGAAAGAGGGACTTCCTTTCTTATTAAATGACAGTTCATATGCACAAGACATAGTACTTATATATCATATTATTGTTGTTGTATCATATGGTACTGAAAAATATTAACAAAATTATAAAAGAAAGGTTAACACTATCACAATGGATTGACAAGAAATAGGCTCTTTAATGATAGATAGTATCCATATATAATTTCTCCTAGTTGTATTTTGTCGTCATCAACAACAACAACAACATACCAAAAAAAAAAAAAAAGTCACAACCTCTTTATTAAAGTCAAAGATAGTATCCAGATATAGTTTCTCCTAGTTGTATCTTATCACCAACAATAAAAAAAAAAAAAAATTGAAATAGTAAATATACTCAAGTCATTCAAAATAATTTGATCATACCAAAACACTAGAAGCATAAGAATGAAATGAATGAAAGATAACGGAAATAGTAAGTATAAAATAATATTAAATATTTTTTATTTTTTAAGATTATGATGAATAATTGTTATTATCTTTATTTCTTTCTTGGATGGGATATTGATATACTTAATGTTTAATCAAAATTTTACAATAATTATAATTTAAGAGTTATTTTATCTAACTATACAAATCAGAGAAAAATAGCATATTCTTTCTCATCATATAATTATTCAAAAATAAAATAAAATAAAATTATTTAAATATTTTAATTATATGTATAATTATGAATATTATTTTTAAATAACATCTATGGTAATCCCTTAATATCACTATATAAATTTATTAATCTATGACACTTTGGCTGCTACTAGACTCATAAAACCTAAAACCCTATATATCTTACAAATGATAATCTTTTAAGATAATTCACACATCATAAGCCTATCGTGTATGACACTTTCATGGCTACTAATCAATAATATTAAAATATATAACTTATAAATAATATTCATTTAACTTATGCTTTAATATTATTTATATAAAACTCTAATAATAGATAATTATAATACAACACGTGATGTATGATGAGTCCAAAATAAACTAAATTTCTAGAAAAATAAGTGTAATCATGTCCTAAATATTTCTTTAACACAAAAGTATACTATAGATCTCCTTCGATATAGTTATCAGATATTTATTAATAATAATCTGACAGAGGCCTATGATAATTGGGCCTCTCTTTTCCAATTCGAATCGGACCAAATGAATTGGGTAGTCTAGAATTAGGACACAAATTAGGCCACTCAATTGGCCCAATCGATTGGGTGAGTTGCAAAATTAAGGTCAACTATGTCAAAATTAGGTTTTGGGTCAAATTAGGGTGTTCCGCCTCAGCCATTCACTCACGACTTCACCGCGGTCGATTCCCCAGTATGCACGGTCAATCACTCACCGTCTCGCCGGCGACGCTTGTCCACCCAACGATCTCTGACGCCACCTCCGGGTTCGAGCGAAGGAACTCACGAAGAATGTTGCAACGCTGCAACGCACAGCTCGTCGGCCATCTGTCGTCACGGTGACTCCACAATCCCAGCCACCGCCAACGTGCGGCTGAGTTCCACCGCCTGAGGCGCTGCTCGGAAGAAATGCCTGACCAGCTCCGCGCCTCGCCTTCTGCGGTGATCATTCCTGCGACGACTTCTTCCGCGACGCCCCCTCCACGCAGCGACTTCCGTTCTGAGTCCCTTCACAGTCCCTCCGTCTCCGCCGTGCATGGCGTGAGTCGATGTGCATGGCCTGCAAGCAGGCAAGCAGAAGGATACGTGCAGGCTCCGAGCATAATCCTAGTACGCTGGTAGGGCATTGATTCATTGTCAGCAATTTGAATATTAATTTAAAATATAAAGTTGAATATATCTATTTTTTTATGAAACCAACTCATATTCGTTAAAAATTTAGAGTAGAGTCAGAATTAAAATCTAATAATATTATAGATTAGGCTAATGCGATGTAACAAAGTCATCTATAGAAAACTAGTTTGCCTCCTCTTTTCTTTTACTTACATTTAGAAAGAGATCGTCTCTATTGCAATCTCTAAAATTAATACTCCTTTTCTATTAGCAATTAAACCACTAATATATCTTATCTTAAATTAGTGAATCACATAATTAGCGAAATTATTTAAAAGTGATATGCGTTAAAAGACACAAGGTGCTTAAATGCTTGTGATATCAAGCGTTCATCCGAGTGAAGCAAGATACTCATAAACATTATATTACTAATCATGAAGATTAGTCTTATAATACTTGCAACACTAGGTATTCACCCAAAATGTTTTGGCATCTTTTGACCATGTTGAGGATGGTCTAATTCTCCGTTATACTATTTTATTGAGGGAATAGGATGTTTGCTGCTTCACAAAAATTTCAAAGATATGAATTCTCTTAAACTCTTTGAATGATTCAAAATTCTTTGACTTTTCTGTTGGGAAAGAGATTCCAATTTTCCTACTAAAATCATTAATGAAAATTAGAAAATGATAATGTTAGAGATATTGGTCCATATATCTCGTTGCTTTCAAAAGCCAAAAATACATTCTTCACAAAATTAATTTAAAGAGTTGATGAAGTTCTTCTAATCCTTTTGTTTGATAATAAATTAAGCACACCCAAGTTAAGATGTCTATTATCGTATCCAAGAGCTCTCTCAAATTAGCATTAAGGCATATGTTCAAATGCTTTATATTCAATGCGAATAAATTCTTGACTGACAAAGACAAATTCGATCCCACGATCCTAGCAAGAGTAAGGTACATAATGATTTGAACCCTCATCTTTCTAGTCAAATGGCGATGTTAAAGTTTTGAAGATTTAAAAAACTAAATAAGATTTTAAAAAAAATCTTTTTAAAAAACCCAATTGAGAAAGGAACGAAGAGAGAATGGCTGAATCAATTGACGCAAATCTTGCACCTACAACGATTGAAACAACCATTTCTGGTTACAGAGCTACCAAAAAACCTAAATAAGATTTTTTTAAGAAAACATAGTTAATTTTGTGTTCAAAAACCCATGGCTGAAGCTGCACACGGTCAACGATTGCAGTCAACTTCCACCCACGTGAAAAGGAAAACGAAGGGCAGCCATACACGAACCACTCGGTCAGTCTTCTTCTTCTTCTTCTTCTTCTCCTTCTATAGAAAGAAGGGACGAGAGTTCTCGTCGCAAGAGCAGCAGCAACATCAAAAATATCATATGGGGAATCACCACCGAGCTCGTTTCACCCTCATGATCTCCTCCTTCATCATCATCATGTTTTGTTTGGCAGCATTACAGCCGGCAGAGGCGGGCGACGGGTGGCCGATACCGAGTAGGTGGGTCGACCCAGATCTACTGTTGCCGTCGCTGCCTCAGGGTACTACTACTCTTCCAAGGCGTTCATTGGAATCATCCATTTGCGGCCCTACTTGTCTGGCTCCTGTCTATAATCCGAAACCTCCACCGCCACCTAAAGTCCATATAAGTCTCCAATAAATCGACCCCTACGCCGACCATAAGCCTCCAGTGGGCTTCCCGTGCAACGTGGACGCCGATCCGAGTATATGCATGTTTCTGCTTTCTCAGCTTGCTTCTGTCCGCAGCAACCAAAATATTCGAAGAGAATAAAAGTATCTATTTTGTGCTCGAGTTGTGTCAAGGTTTCTTGGAGTGCCTGCGTGTGTTAGATATGCTTGTGCCATCTAATTCGTTTGCTATGCTTCTTCTGTGTCCTTCGCGTGTTAGATATGCTCGGGCTTAGATCTGCTTTCCTCGCAATCAACTACGATTTCAACAAGGAAAACAAGAGAATCCTAGATAGCTAAGAAACGTGAGTTCTTGGGATGATGCTGCGGTTGTTCATTTGCAAGCATAAGATTCGATTGTTGGGATTGAGATTGATTGTTATTTTATATGATATCATCTTTAATATGACAACCTACAACTTTTGCTCAACCTACACCAACGATCAACCAATAGCTATATTTCAAGCTATTATCTTCACAACGAGTCAGCATCTTCGTTTTCAAACTTAAGCTGGTTTCTACGTCAAAATTTATGGGATGACATCAAAGTTAATATTGCTTTATAGGGTATAAAATTACCATGTAAATGGGATCCCATATATTTATGGGATTACGTCAAAAGTTAATAATGCTTTATAGGGCACCAGAGACCTAACCAAAGCTTATTCTCTATGGCTTGTTTTTTAGATGAATGACAACTAAATAGCATAATCTCTCTCCTGGCTATGAAACTGACACTCCTGATTGTAGAATAAAGTAAACTGATTGCGAAGAATATATATAACCTGACTCCGAAGAACATAAACTCACTCCTAGTTCAAAAAGAAATAGTAGCCCTTTCGAATTAAAAGATCTGATGTAGTTCCAATCAAGTCTTGGAGATCGGAAGCTGGAGAAGCGGAATTAATTTCAAAAGATAGGGATGCTATGTCTTTACTTGAAATCTTTTCGAAAGATGAAATAAACGATTCCACAAAGTGCTCAAAGGATGAAATTACTGTTTACGAGAGAGGTGAAGGTGCAAGTAAGACGGTTCTCCGACAGGGAAAACCCTATCTCAACTCAACAGAGCCCCGAACACCACGGAATTAGGGCTTGCTCGTAACTCATACTAACACGTAGTTGCTTGTTTAGTAATTAGTGGTTCGGTCTTTTTAATGAATTCGAGCCTAATCAAAAAGAACTTGCCGCTTGAAGCCACCGTAGGAAAGCCCATCAGTAAAACTCATGAATCACTTGCGATGGTTCCCTCGGATCAATATCACATTGCCATGATATTGTTCCGTGGAAGGGGGCGGGCAGCTCTTTTTGTAAGTTGGGCATTCTTTACTCACAAAAGAGGAATAGATCTTTCTGTCGAACCGGCATGGCCCCACTGATTTGTTGTTTTGGATGGGAGCATCAAGCAGCGCAGCCGGTTCTACTTGATTGAGCCCCGCGCTCGTCCAAGGCGGGGAGCTTGCTTGACCCAATTCTCCAATTTCTAACGAGGCATATATGCCTCCGACCCGACGACATTCATGGGTTTGGAAGCTGGCAGAGGCCCACCCTCTTGTCCAAGTCAGAGCGAGTCCCGGACGGATTAAACTCGTTCACTTGCGCCAACCAACGCGGTTTCAACCACAACTGGCCATTCGTAGCAACGAGCAAGCAATGGGAGCCTCGGAAGGACGACTTGGACCACGGACCAACCCTCGCATCTGAGCCAGGACTCGATCCAGCTTCTTCTCGAACTGGAAATCAATCAATCTGTTGTACTACTTTTCGACTTCCCTAATGCATCACACTAGTAGTCGCTTGTTTCGAGTGTGACTTCACTTACCGAGTAGCGGTCTACATCTGCTCTGGCTGGCAACCAAACTATTTAACTTGCTGAAGCTTGGCATCGTGTGTTGTCATTCCCTTCGTCGCTTGTTTAGTTGTTTGAGTTGAGCTCAGAAAGCCATTACGGCTTTCAGAAAGAATTAAACGAACTAGTCACCTCAACTCACTCATCTCTCCTGCGCCTCCGTTGTCTGGCTCCCTGTGTCGTAGCCTTCCGGCGTCACCTGGCGACGGCCAGTTTGTCGCTGCCCAACAAACGCCACTGTTTCTCCCAGCGGTCGACTCGCTCTCCGTACCGACCTCCTCCTCCCAACCCGTAAGCCCAAGAGCCAGTGCCACCACCATTCAGCGTCTCTCGACAACAACAGTTATCATCAACAAGAAGAGCTTTTGTTGCGCTCGATATGACGATGGGGGATTGCTTTGCAACAAAATATATGTTAAGAGAAGACCGACAGTCTCGCAAAGGATTGTTGTTTGTTATGTCATTCAAATCCCACTTCAATACCATCTTGATAGCTGTACGAATACCGCATCAATACCAGGCACCTTACATTTTAGGACTCATGATCATGGTCCGTAATATCGCACTAAATACCATACCGAGTGTATGCAGAGAGTTGCTCGATGCAGTGCGATATGTACCGAAGCAGATACCAGGCGTCATCGAGTGGTACACTTAATATAGGTGTAAATTCCTCCGAAAATACCTAAAAATAAAAAAAAAGGTTAGGATAGAGTTTTTACATTAGAAATAAATATAGTAATACAGTAAGTTTAGCAAAATCAATGTAAATTAGGTAAGAATAGTATCACATATCTTTTTGGACTTTAAGGACTAGTCTTGTACAAGATTGGTATTTGATCCATTCAGATTATCATTCTGTAAATATTGAAATATCTATAGAAAAATCATTTGAATTATTAGACGATTTTATTACAATATAAACTCTAAAATTTAAATGAATTAAATAATCATATATGAAGTTATACCTGATTGCTAATTCTACCACCAAAATGAATGACGTGTCTCCACGGGTGGTGGATCGGGGTCCTTGATCCTATACATCTGCATATCAATATGATATGTTTGTTGGACCCAATCATGAAATTGATCCCACGACATAGTGTATTGATACACTGTATGCCATTGGTGCATCAATGTAGTGATGATCGTAGGCTGATCATTATGAATCACATTTGTCCGAGGCAGCCCATGAGGTATATATTGGTGAATGTCAGAGCTTCGACTTTCACTACTGATCTGCTGCTCTGTATCATGCTGTTGCTCGGAGAAGTATAACCAACTATCACCATACTATTGTTGGTCATATGATTCTTCATAATATGACGGTTGTGAATACGATGAGCTTCGTTCTGTGTCTACATCATGTAGGCTCTGTCGCATCTACTCAAATTCATCCACTGGTTTCCCCTTCCCCCTCCCCTTCCGTGCATAAACTTGATGAGAACCTTGTCGAGTTCCATGATCTAAATCTTGGGTGGCATGTGTAAAATATTGCTCCTCGGTCCATGCACCACCCTCAAGTTGTGTAGACGAGACCAACGATTGCCCGGCATCGTCGCCATCATCCGTCGAGGCACTACTGTTCGTATTGTTGTCATATCTCTGGACTGAGCAAGTTGCTGAATGCGATTATGAATGTGTCTCGTCACCTGACTCGATTCTTTTCAACGATGCGACTGATGCTACTGCCTTCCCCTTTGCTTTTGCATATTGGGCAGACGAATGTGATTGTTGAGTGTCTGTAGTTCCTCGAGCAATTTGACTCGATGAACTCCTGTCATGTTGTGATCGAGGGGGACTTGTTACCTGTTGATGTTGTGATTCTTCTTCTTCTTCTATTGCCTCGGTGATAAAAACGTGAAGGATACTGAGGATCTCCCGCCTCATCAAGTAGAGGATCCTCTTGGTTCTCTGCTGCTTCAACCCAATCTAACATCGGCTCTAAATCTTCGTTGTAGAATTGGAGGTCAATGGGATCAATATCTAGTTCCTATGGCTCCTTATCCAGCTTAGCACATCGTAACTTTAGTCGCATGTTATAATGGACATATACTAGTTTCTCTAACCGTCAATATGAGAGTTTGTTGCGGATCTTCGTATGAATCAATACAAATGTTGACCAATTACGTTCACAACCGTTAGATGTTGTCGTCTGTGAAAGTACACGAATGGCAACCTTTCTTAAATGTGGTGCATCCCTTCCAAATTGTAGCCATCACTCAATTACAAAAAATATAAATAATTATTAGCATAATAAATAATTAACATCAAATAGAATTGATAATTGATAATCAATATATGTAACTTTTCCTCACCAGGATCCATAGTGTAACGACACGATACTGCTACAACATCGAAGAATGAACTAATTATTTCTCGAAATAATCGACCCTCCATAAGAGCATCAACTGCATTGGTAGTGTTTGGCAAGAGCCGATATATAACATTTCGCAGTGCTGCTAGTAAATCATGTTGTATTCCGAGAGCATACCGATATTGAATTGCCGGGTTCAGATAATACGCTGTAAGACATAATTTTGTTAGTATGATTTTTTTATTATATAAAAAATAATAAATTAATTTATTCTAAATATGAATTTACCTGCATTATGGATATCCTGATCTATATGAGCTCATGATCGACGATCAATGATCCGTATATATTGGTCACTTTAAAATCATCCTTGAATACTTTCGACCTCATCTCTTGCTTGAATCAAAGATATATTTGAGATATGGCATCTATGGACACTTGTCCATATCAACCTTCAGAGAATAACAAGTTCCACACCTTTATGATTTACGCCATGGTGTCCCAAAATCTAGAGGACAGAATAGACTTTTCTATTTTCTTTCCATCGCTTAATCTCGAATATCTGGAATCAGACCACTCTTTTGAGGTGACCATTGCCTTTAAGCCATGCCTTTTTTGCTGTAATGATTTTAATGCAATATAATTGGTAGCAAATCGAGTGACTCTAGGTCGGAGTATCTCACCGTTTACATACTTTTACATTAAAGCGTGGATCCAATGATGATTATATATAAACTTTGTAATTGATTGTGCTCAAGCTACATAATTCTTGATCGCGTTCAACTCACCAATATCCTTCGGTATTAGATATATGTAATGAGTTGCACATGGAATCCAAAACAATGTTTTTCTTTTTTCCATTAATTGCAAACCGGTCTTCTTGAAATTTACTCCATTGTTGGTTACTATTTGGACAACATACGGTGGTCCGATCTCCTCTACTATAGTGTCCATCAAACTTTCAATGTAGTTTGCATCTTAGATTTTTCAGAAGTATTAATTGACATATGAAAAACCACTCTTCTATTGTAATAAACAAGAAAGTTGATGATACTCATTCTTGTTGTTCCTGTCCAACTATCACACATCAGTGTCACCCCATATTCGTCCCATTGTCTCTTAGAGGATTTGATCCAATCTTTCAATTCTGCCACCTCCTCATCTAAGTACACACCGTAAATCTCCTTCGGTGTTGGAGGTTGGATACCCGAGCCAGACTTTTGAATAGAAGAGATCATGTTCGATAATATGGACCTTGAAGTGTGTTGTTGGAATCTATGGAAGTTGAACCATTTTAAAATTGCCTTCCCAATATCTCGCTTCTTTTCCTTTGTGTATGCATCATCAATCCATGTCTGTTTCGCTGTTTGTGGGGGATAGACTTGCGGATCAATATCAATAATATCTGATGCAGACCTCCTGCCAAGACCTCTCATAAAACCATGGAGTCCACTATGCCTCATGCTACTAGTTCGACCCAACTTAGGAGGAGCAGTTGGGTGCCTCATGCTAGCCAACCTCTGGATTCCACTACCATTGCCGTGCTCTAATTGTGAGTCGCGTCGTCGATACCTCATTGCTTCATCGACCATATACTGATGCTCCAATGATATACGAATCCCAATTGTGAGATTTGGATCGGCTTCATCGCCGCAACCCTCATACTGATTATAAACTAATTCCTGTGTAGCCCTCCTATATTCTTCCTCAACTCTTATCTTCTTTTTTAATGTATCTTCCTTTTCTTGTTGTAGCTTGCTTTTAAAAAATTTACGAATCTCCGTTGGAACCTTTTTGCATTTTACAATGTCCGGATACCCGCTGGCCAAATGCATCTTCACCCGAGTTATTCCTCCACTCTTGCCAATGTAATCACAATAAATACATTGCCAATGATAACGGTTCTCATCTAACTTTTTGGCATGAGACCAAGCGTCATCATGTTGCTGTTCCTTTGATGTCATGCTTTTACCAAATTTAAATCAAATAAATATGTTGAATTGATCATATATCGATAAAAAATACTAATCGTAGCATTAAATAACTTTAATAAAACCTAATTAAACCTATTTTACCATCATAAATATGTGAAACACATAAAAGAAGCATTACATACGAAATTTTAATCTAATATAGTTCAAATTATGATGAAATCATCATTAGATACACTAATTACATGATTAACAATTAATTTTTAACTAATTACTTCTCTTTCAATACTATAATAATGTTAAATACCCTAATAGGTATTAAAAATATTAAATTGACATAAAATCGATCAAATTTCTATTAAATCATCACTAAAATGTCTAATCACAGCATTAAATAACTTTAATAAAACCTAATTAAACCTATTTTACTATTATAAATATGTGAAACACATAAAAGAAGAATTACATACATAATTTTAATCCAATATAGTTCAAATTATGATGAAATCATCATTAGATATACTAATTACATGATTAACAAGATTAATTACCAACTAATTACTTCTCTTTCAACACTATAAATATGTTAAATACCTAATAGGTATTAAAAACATTAAATTGACCTAAAATCGATCAAATTTCTATTAAATCATCACTAAAATGACTAATTACAGTATTAAATAACTTTAATAAAACCTAATTAAATCTATTTTACCATCATAAATATGTGAAACATATAAAAGAAGTATTACATATGTAATTTTAATCCAATATAGTTCAAATTATGATGAAATCATCATTAGATATACTAATTACATGATTAACAATTAATTACCAACTAATTACTTCTCTTTCAACACTATAAACATGTTAAATACTTTAATAGGTATTAAAAACATTAAATTGACCTAAAATCAATCAAATTTTGATTAAATCATCACTAAAATGACTAATTGCAGTATTAAATAACTTTAATAAAACCTAATTAAACCTATTTTACCATCATTAATATCTTTTAATATTTAATATGCATGAAATATAAATATTTGACCTAATAAGCTTCTAATTTTAAATTAATCAATACTAAACATACTAATCATAATATTAAATATCTTAATTACTCTTTAATTAAAGAAAGAGAATACATACCTCTTGATTAGAAAGTTCTTCCTCTTAATCTTTCCAAATTAGCTTCAATTCAATTCACAAATAGATGTTTTGTAAAGTTTAGAAGAGTTTAAGATTGTGTAAAAGAGTAGGAGAATGAAATGGAGTGAAATAGAGGGAAAGAGGTGTTTAAAAGACATGAGAAAGGGCTCCAACGGTCAATTTGATTTGAGTATCTGTTACTACGATCGATAACGATCGAAATCGATCGTTACCGAAGTCAGTGCGGGTGTAACGGTCGAAATCGACCATTACCAAAGGCATGTCTTGAAGCGAATTGGTCGATTTCGAATGATTCGTTATCGAAGTTAATGTCGAGCGTAACGATCAAAATTTCGATCGTTACCACTCGATATATCTCCATATCGATTGATACGAGAGATATTAGGCGTTCCGCCCGGTAGAGGGTGGTCCACGTACCGGTATCCTGTCGGATCGGTACGTACCGCCCGTACCGGACGATACAGGTCAAAACTACATACCTTGCTCGTGATGCGTATCGAACTCTCTCAAATATATTCATTCATATGATTATTATCGGATAACATACTGTAGGACTCGGATTAGCACGAAAGACAATGAAGGTTCTTCATCAACCCATTCTGGATAAGTGTACTAGCATAATTATTTTCCTAATATGAATGTATCTAACATTTTGATTAAAAATAAAATAAATCCCAAGACAAAAAGTTGCTCTTCTTCGATCTCTCTGTCTCATTTTTTGTGTTAGGGTTAATCGGATTGTATAGGGCCTTGTTTATATCCCTAAATTAGTCCTAGATCAATAGTTTTCTACTCCTAATCAAACATAAACTCTTAATTTATCTCAAACTCCTAATCTAATTCCATTCAAATTTAAATTACAATGTCTGACATCCTATCTTAATTTAAATTTTTTTCTTAAAACTCCGAGTAATCTTTTCAGGTGTTCAAATGCTTCCATCTTTAAAGGTTTTATATAAATATTTGTAACTTTATCTTCCCTTCTGTAATATTTTTTTCTCGATTATCTTATTCTTTATTTAATATCTTAGAAAGTGAATGCTTGTTTCTACCATGATTGACTGGTTTTTTATATAATTTTAAAGCTAAAAATTATCAAAAAAAAATTTAGTAGACATGTCATGATCAAATCCTAATCCTTCTAGCACATTTCTGAACTAAATAGTTTGTGATGCATATTTTGCTTTTATAGTTGGCATTGCTACAACGGATTACTTTTTAGAAGATCATGAAATATGCTCTTCTTATTATCAAGATCACTTATATAATCACTATCAAAAAATCCAATTAAATAAAAAATTTTGCTATCATAAAAAAAACCAAAATCATTAGTTCCATTCAAATAAGAATTTTAACCAAATGTGCTACTTGAAGATGAATTTCTATTGGATTCTCCGTATTTCTGTTAATCAGATGATTCCATACATAATATTTGATCTAGCTGCGTACATAAGACTCCCCAAAATCTATTTATAAAAAATATTGTCAATCTTCTTGCCAATATCAACATAACTAAGCTTCAAACTTATTACAACTAGAGTACTAATAGTTAACTTTTATTTCAAAAATCTATCGGGTGTACTGTTTCTAAGAAATAAAAACTTGTATATCTTGTTGCTCAACATTAATTCCAAAATAATATTTCATCAAACCCAAGTTAGTCATGTTAAATTCTTTCTTCATAAAAGATTGAAACTCATGAATCATGTTAGCATCTTTACTAGTATAAATAACATCATCCATATATGAGCAAACATTTAATACCATCCTTGCCTCTCTATATTTTACAAATAAATTATGTTCATATGGGTTTTTTTTTTTTTTCAATCCATGTGTCTCAAAATAGATATCAATATGACAATACAAAGCTCTAGGTGCTTGCTTTAGACTATGTAATATCTTTTTAAATCTATGTGCCTTATTTTCAAATCCTTTAATCATAAATTAAAGAGATTGATTAGCATAAACTTTCTTATAACTCACCAAGCAAAAAAGGATGACTTAATATCTAATTGATAAACTATAGACTGATGCAAACACCTCATTGTGATCAATCTCTTTCTTCTATTTATAACCTTTTACAACTAGTCTAATTTTGTACTTTTTAACAATGTTATCCTGTCTCAATTTTGTTATGGAGATCCATTTTTCACCAATAGACTTTTTCTCTAATGGGTAAATTAACCAACTCTCCGATTTGATTCATTTCAATAAAATATATCTTCTCTTGCATCACTTTCTCTACTTTTCAACATATGATACCTCCTTAAAAGTGATTGGATCACCATTTGCAAATAGTGCAAAGTAAACTAAAATATTATCAACTTCTTTTTCAGCATTTGTAAAATCATAAAAAAAAAAGTAATATAATCTTTCATCTATCTTAGTTGTCTTCTAATTCTCTTAAAAGTTATAGGAGTTTATGTAAATGGCGATGTTGAAGATTTTTCTGAAGTTGATGGACTTGGAGAATCTCTAACTGGGGAAGGAGATCCTCCTGATGTAACAAAAACTTCTTATTGTGACTTACCATGCAAAATGGTTGATTTAATATCTAATTGATAAACTAAACAATTATTTTGAGCTATAAGAGAGTGCTAACCTAAGTTTCTTATCTAGTAACTAGTGCAAACACCTCATTGCAATCAATCTCTTGATTTTGTTTATAGCTTTTTGCAACTAGACTAGCTTTATACTTTTCAACATTGTCATCTTGTCTCAATTATATTCTGTAGATCCATTTTACACCAATAGACTTTTGCTTTGGAGGTAAATCAACCAACTCCCAAGTTTGAATCTTTTCAATAGAGTCTATCTCATTTTGCACCGCCTTTCTCCACTTTTTATCATGTGATGCCTCCTCAAAGGTGATTGGATCACCACTTGTAAATAGTGCAAAGTGGACTAGAATATTATTAGCTTCTTCTTAAGCATTTACAAAATCATAAAGATTAGTAACATAATCTTTCATCCATCTTGGTTGTATTCTAATTCTCTTAGAAATTATAGGAGCTGATGTAGATGGTAGTGTTGAAGATTTTTTGGAAGTTGATAGACTTGGAAAATCTCTAGCTAGGGAAGAAGATCCTCCTGATATAACATAAACTTCTTCTTGTAACTCACTATGTAAAAGCCTGATTTAATATCTAATTGATAAACTAACCAAAAATTTTAAGATGTAAGAGAAAGTACTAACTTTACTATTTCTGATCTAGTGACGGGTGCAAACACCTCATTGTAATCAATCCTTTTCTTCTGTTTATAGCCTTGTGCAATTAGCTTGTCTTTATACTTTTCAATGGTGCTATCTTGTCTCAATTTTATTCTATAGATTCACTTTCCACTAATAGGCTTTTGCTCTATGGGTAAATCAATCAACTCTCAAGTTGATTCTTTTCGATAGAGTCTATCTCCTCTTGTATCACTTTCTCCATTTTTCATAATGTGATACCTCCTCAAAAGTGATTGGATCACCATTTGTAAATGGTACAAAGTAAACTAAAATATGATTAGCTTCTTCTTTAGCATCTACAAACTCATGAAGATTAGACTAAGAGAGAGGCATAAAGCAATCATTAGAAATGTAGGTTTCCTGACTCTCCATATTTTATTGTATGTGAATTCATATTTTCACATATTTTATTATATGTGAATTTATATTTTTCATATTTTTAAAATTATTTATTATGGTATTTAGATTTAATGCATAAAGATTTGGATTAATTATTATTATTTAATTGATTCTGATGATTATTTAATTATATTTTTGATCTCTCTATCTTCTAAGTATTTCATAGATTTTTATCTAGAATTTTTTGTGTTTTACAATAATCTTTATATGAATTAATAGATTTAATTCGTAGAAATATATTTTTAATATTTTTATTATTTATTTATTTTAAATAAAGAGTTTTACATGATTATCAGTGACTTTTGGGTACTTTTAATATTTTGAGAATTTCATATATAATTATAAATTTTATATAAATTTTAATTTATGAAAATATATTTTGAAACCTTTTTATTTATGTTTCTATTTGAATCTACTGTTCTGCATGTCCTGAATTTTATCTATTTATTCTGATATTTTTGAGTAATTATGTCTATTAATTTAGAATTATTGACTTGCATATTATTTTAATTTATAAAAATAGATTTTGAATATTTTTAATTATGTTTCTATTTCGAATAAACTATTCTGCATGTTATAATTTTATTTGTTTAGTTAGAAATTTTTTAAGTATTTTTAGGTATTAATTTGGAATTCTTAACTTGAATAACATTTTTAATTCATGAAAAATAGTTTTTGAATTTTCTTGATTATGTATCTATTATGAATAATTCAGTATCGATTTTCTTTGACCTGAAATATAATTAGGGATGATTTAGTAAAGTTCAAGCTATACTCTAACTCGATCCAATTGAAGTTCTAATCAGACCCCAATTTAATTATGATAAAATCAAATAAAGATTAAGTTGGAATCTAAGCTCAAAACCATATTCAAGTCAGCTCAAGCTTCACTCAGATTAAACTCAAATATTGAATCCAAGTGCCAAATATAATAGGATTTTCCAAGTTCTAAAAGTTAGGACTCTTGAAGTTCTAATTATGTTATGACTCATCAAGTCCCTAACTTAGCTAGAACTCTACCCCTTCTTCAACTATAAAAGGAGGAGAACCTCGTCTAAAGCATCTCTAAAGAACCTAAGTTATATCTCCTCTTTGAGAAGTCAGTTGTCCCTAAGCTGAGAAGAGATGTGAGAAAGAAAGGAAAGGGTTTGCAAGTTCAACAACCCTTCTTTTTGCATTTAACCATTTTATTGTGGATATCTCTTGCAACTTGCTATAGTCTTAATAGCTTCCAAAGAGGCTTTTGACAGTAACAAGTAGAAGATAAAGAATAACCAAAAGGCAGCCAAGAACTCCCGTAACCAGCCCTAGTCCCAACTTGTGACGAGAGTCAAAGGAAGAAGAGTTTAGAAAAGGGTTCTATCCTCTAGCCACAGGTGTTTATTCTTTAAGTTCTAGAGTCGAAACCCAGCATCAAAATTTTATCCAACTGCTATGGGAAGTTATGAAACCCTACTATTTGATATCCAAATCTTAAGAGGATGTTCTCGTAGCAAAAGAGAGAGACCGAAACTAGCAAAGATTTGTAACTTACCGAGGACACCTAATAATAATTTTCTTCTCAACCAAAACTTCCACTTGAGATGTGGTATCGGATCGATAGATCAAAATATATTCATATGATTTTATTTAAATTATTTATGATTTACTAAAATTTTAAATTTAGAAATACTAGTTGTACATTATATTTTTATTTTTAATTAAAATACTTTGAATGTTTTAATTCTTGTTTGATTATTATGGAATTTTTGAACTCTTTATTATATTATTTGTTTTGAAATTTTAAAGTTTCATGAAAAAGGAGATTAAGTTACTTAGGTTAGTGGGTCTGACTCAAGTCAAACTAACGAGTGGACTAGGTCAGACCTAACCAAGCTAGCAACTTTCAACGCTTGACTCAACCAGGTGTAGACTCGACTAGAGCGCATGGCTTGACCTAGCATGGTCCACTTGGCTGATTGGCATAAATGCTATGCGACCATATCGATTCGATGTAAGGTCAATACAGTTTCAATGTAGCCCTAGCACAAGGTCGACGTTGGTGTAGTGGTAGTGTGGGCTCAGCTCAATCCAATGGGCTATAGTTAAGCCAATCAACTATGGCCCATCATAGCCTACCAACTATAGCTCGACATAATCAATAACATAAACCTATATGGAAAAAGCAAAAAATCTAATTATTAATTAATAAGTAGACAGTAAAAGCTAATAATTTGGAAGCACAAACTCCGCTCGATTAAGAAACTCAAAATACATCAGATACGACAAATTAGAGCAATCAAGACAACCCCATTCGTCCATGTTGGGCCTATAACAAGATGCCGAATTAGCATGGCAAAGTCGAAGTATTATGAGCGCATTATGATAAACAAGGCAAGGACAGGGAGTAATTCAAGAAAAGACAACAGTCACTCGAAGACAAAATGGAAGAAGATTTGATGCATGCGGTGTTGCCAGGAAACAAGAATATGATAGGCATCCACAGCGAGGAATTCATTATATAGTGGGAATGGAAGAGTGGAAAAGGCCTAAATGTCAAGAGATAGCACCAGAACCTGCCAGAAAAAGATTGTAGTGGAAGCTGCCAGTAAAGGGCATTTGGGTATATGAAGGGCACATCAATCACATTCCCAATACTGAACAGTAGGATATCATGCCAATTCAGAAATGTGCATTGCAGCAGCAACACACCATTTGATCTGCAAGCATCAAAACAGTTTTCAGCGAGGGCTTTCTGCTGCAAAAGTTAAATAGATCTTCAAGACTTGATCCCAATCATTCCATCACAAACACACTCTAATAACCATCAACACTGAACTATTTCATATTTGGAATTCCAGCTTCCAAAACAAATAAATAAAAAAGAAAACAATGAAGATTAAGAAAGTAGAACCAAACTACCAGACAATTTAAGAAGTCAAAATTTTCATTACTTTCTCATTGCAGAATCCTGACATTTTTTCCTGATAAATAGGAAAATGCATAAGAGAAAATTTATGCAAGCCATTGCAGGTATTAAGTGTTATAAATTGTTCAAATAAAAATAGAATAATAGTTATTAGATATTTAAAAAGGTATTTTTTAATAATTATTTTGGTAGTTATTTATCAAAGGTTGTGTCTTTTGTAAGGTTGTGTTTTTATGAAAATATTTATAAATAGGTATTTAAGAGTAAATTATAATTAATTTTTTTTTATTTTTTTATTTCAAAAATAACTTTCCAAATGGAGATTGTCTCATTCCATTCTTTATTGTTTGATCAATACATATCTTTTGAAGGTTTATTATATCCACTAAAACTATTTATATTAAACCCATACTAATCTCATTGAGAACATAATATAAATATCATTTTTAGAAAAGTATTTATACATGTTTGAAGCCTAAATACATTTTCTATAATGTTCTTGATATTGTGTTCGTTTGGATTGTTTTGATGGGATGATTTTCACTCGTTGGTAAGACAAAATGAAGTTTATATTAATTGCTTTGAAAATTTTCTGTATGCTTGATCTAAATCATTTACCAATTCCTAATTCAATCGATAATAACACCAATAAAGTCAAGATTGAATGAAAGAAAGAAATAAAGATGAAGTTATGTGCAGAGGACATATTCTCAATGCTCATTCAGATCAACTTTGTGATCTTTATACAGTGCAACAATATGCAAAAGCAACTTTGAATACTTTGAAATTCAAGTATCAAGCCGATGAGGAAGGTACAAAAAAATTTTTAATTTATAAATATTTTAATTACAAGTTTGTGGATGACAAGCCAATCTTGGCATAAGTGCATGAGTTATAGGTCATTATTAATCAATTAAGGAATGAAAAAATCGAACTTCCTGAACCTTTTTAAGTATGGGCTATAATAGCTAAGTTGACTTCATCTTAGAAAGGATATAGGAAGAAGATTTTGCATGACTCCAAAGACATGAAGCAAATTCCATCTTTGAAACGAGGATGAGAAACAAGTGTGAAAACTCTTTTGGCAATACAAAAGTAAATATCGTGAATCAACCTAAGAATTCCAATCAAGGCAAGCAAAATAAAGAAAATCATCTTGGCTCTAAAAGGGATCAAGAAAATTTTAAGAAGCCAAAGAGTGGAGGTTATTTTGTTTGTAAAAAATTTGATTATTTTGTCAGAGATTATAGATTTAAGAAAATGTAAGAAATCAAAAGTCAACACCATTGAGGAAGATGATAATATAGCCGCTTCGGTGGACGAAATAAATGTCATATTTAGTAAGGTTTCTAGTTGATGGTACGATACGTGTGCTACCATCCATGTTTATTATGATAAAATACTCTTTAAGACTTACAAATTCATGGATGGGTAAGAAATTCAAACTGAAAATGAAATTTATTCTAAGGTGCTTAATAAGAGAAATGTAAAACTCACTTTCACTTCACAAAAGAAAGTCATTTATACAAATGTTCTTTATGTGTCGGATATAACTAAAAATTTAGTAAATAAGAATCTCCTTGGCAAATCTAGAATTAAATCTGTATTTGAATTCAGAAAGTTAATTCTTTATTGGAAAAGGTTATTCCGCTAAGGGAATGGTCAAATTATCTGTTGTTGATAATGATTTTAAAATTAATAAAAATGTTACTTCTATTTATATTATTATTATTATTCAATATGATATCATAGATTAGCACATATTGGAACTAGCACCATTAAAATAATAATTAAGTATAGCTTAATAAATTATTATTTTGATGATATTAATAAATATGAAATTTGTGTTAAATCAAAAATGACTAAGAAACCCTTTAGAAGTGTTGAAAGGCATACTAATTTGTTAGATTTAATACATTCTGATATTTATAAATTAAATAACATGTTAACAAGAGGAGGTAATAGATATTTTATTACTTTCATAGATGATATGTATAGGTTTATGTATGTTTATTTATTAAAATATAGAAATGATGCTTTTAATACTTTTAAGGCATATAAAGCAGAAGTTAAAAATCAATTAAAGTTTTAAGAAGTGATAGAGGAGGAAAATAATTTTCTAATGAATTTAGCTTGTTTTGTGAATAACATGGCATAATTCATGAATATTCAATACCTAGAACACTTGAACAAAATGGATTAGCAGAAAGTAAAAATAGAACTTATTTGAAGATGATAAATACTATGTTGTTGCATGCTAAATTGCTTTATAATTTGTAGAGAGAAGCTTTATTGACTACATATCATATTTCAAATAGAATTTCTTCTAAAAAGAGCAAGATCTCTCCATATAAATTATGGAAGAGAAGACAATTTAACATTGATTATTTTGAAGTATGGGAGTGTCTTGCATATTGCAAGAATAATAATCTTCAAAAGACAAAGTTACGACATAGAGGAATTAAATATGCATTTGTAGGCTATACCTCAAATAGCAAAGCTTTTGACTTTTTAATTTAGAGTCTAATGTCATAATAGAATCGCAAGATGTGGAGTTCTTTGAATACTAATTGACTTCAAGTGATATTGTTTATCTTCTAACTAGTGAAGAGTCACCAGTGGAGACATCTCAAGAGGTTGGTGAGCAATCTCATAAAATAAAGAGAAGCACTCGTGTACAGAAAGCAAAAATATTAAAACCAGATAAGTTTGATTCTTAAAATATTTTCTTTTACCTTGTAGAAGGAACTATTGAGAGAGTCCTAAGAATAATTCTTCTCATTTTATAAGTGTAAAATGATCCTAAAATTTTTAAAGAAACTATGGCCTCTTATATGCTGCTTTCTAGAAAGATGCTATTAATGATGAGATGGATTCTATTATATCAAACCATACTTGGGAACTTATCGATTTATCTTCTCCCTCTAAACTTATTAGTTGTAAATATGTATTTCATAGGAAGTATCATATAGATAGTACTTTTTAAATGTTCAAAGCAAGGTTAATTGCCAAAGAATTTCAGCAAAATAAAGGAATATATTATTTTGACACATATGCTCACGTGGCTAAGATCACATCTATTAGAATTATTTTTACTTTAATATTAATTTTGATCTTTATATTCATCAAATGGATGTCAAAATAGTATTTCTAAATGGAGACCTCGATGAGAAAGTGTATATGAAATAACCCGAAAGGTTTATTCTACCAAGAAATGAACATAAAGTGTGTAAGCTTATTAAGTCATTATATGGTTTAAAGTAGGCTCCAAAATAATGGTATGAGAAATTTGATGTAATAATTCTTTCTAATAGATTTGTTCACAATGTAGTAGATAAATGTAGTTTGCCTTTATATTGATGGTATACTAATAGTGAGTAACAATATGAAAGGTGTTATAGAAACAAAAAAGTTTATATCTTCAATATTTAAGATGAAAGATCATGGGCAAATTGATGACTTACTAGGTATCAAGATAAAAAGAAATAGTGAGAGATATGTTTTGAGTCAATCTGATTATATAAAGAAAGTATTGAAGAAATTCAGTCACTTAAAAATCAAAGAAGCAAATATTCTATTTGACACTTAATGCACAAGTATCAAATTAATTAAGAATGTTGCAATGGAAGATTAAAAGTTCTTGGGTACCTTAAATGGAGCTCAATTATTTTATAAAGTATTCAAGTGCTATAGGAAGTCTTATATATGGAACACAAAGTGGTGCATAAGACTTGATATAGCATTTTACTCAATTATGGAATCAAAATTTGTTGCTTTAGCGAAAATAAGAAAAGATGTTAAATGGTTGAGGACTTTCAATTAAAAATTTCATTAACTTTAAGAGTATAATTCAATTTCTATACTTTGTGATAGTTAAGCTACTTTAGACTATATATTATCACGAAAAAATTGTAAACGACTTGTTCGGTGTAATGCTTATGCATGTCCGTGTCCCTTTTCGGTTTGTTCTAACTTGTAAAGCTTGTAAAGGGCTCGCAAAAGCAATAGAAGATTATTCATGTGGAAAAAGTTCTTGGGTACCTTTAAATAGACCTTAAAGATTAGATTTGACCCTTACTAATGAAAGATAACTCAAATTTTTGCTATTTTACAAAGATATACAAACACAAGTTGGATATCTTAAAACTTCAAAGTTTTTAAGACGAGATAACAAGCATCTAATCTACTATATCAAGGAAAGTCTTGGGTATTCATCAAATGAATCCGTAAGAACCAAAGAAAGATAGGAGGTTGCATGGTGGATTAAAGTTCGACGACTCAACAACAACAACAACTATTTCTTGAGGGTGCATTATAGGAAGAGCAAGAAACAAATATCTATTACTTACTCGTTGAAGGAATTATGGAATCGACAAATTATAAACGACTTGTTTGTATAATGCTTATTTGTTACTTTAGCGGAAATAGGAAAAGAGGTTGAATGGTTGATGGACTTTCAATTAGAAATTTCATTGACTTTTAAGAGTATAAATTTAATTTCTATACTTTGTGATAGTTAAACTACTTTAGCTCCTACGTATAGTGAAATATACAAGTGAAATATACAATAGAAAATTAAAACACATAAGTCTTATACATGATTATGTGAGAAAATTAATCAAGAATAAGATTATTTCACTCACATTTATGAAAACAAGTAAGGATTTGGTTGATCCGTTTACCAAACCTCTTACAAGAGAAGTTGTAAGATCAACATCAAAATAGATAAGGCTGAAACTCCATGAATAAAAGATCCATAAATTATAAAATGAGTAATGAAGAGTTCAAATGGTAAGAACAAATCATTGACATATAGAGTGGTTTAGCACTTTGGAATATTTTACTAGTCCTATATAAAGATATTAAAGTGCTGGTTGTCATCGAATATGGGTTGAGTTAATTATACTCTTAATAAAGTTTAATTAAGATAGGATAAGTATCTCAAAGAATAATAAAGATATTGTAAGGACTTTATCCATATGAATTTAAAAGTGGTGCCGATTCGATTAAGAGTTGAAGTTTCTCTCATAAAAATTCATAAACTTGAATGAGCCCGAGGCCATATTAGGATCGAGCAAGAATTATGAAGATTACGAAAATATTATATTTATATATGTGGTGTCGTCAGTGTTGTCATTAGGAACAACAAATTCAATGACTTTATGCTGTTTGGGATTTCGACTTTACTTTATGATGCTTACACTAAGGTGATATTTAAATTAAAATATATATTACTTTATTCATAAATACTATTTAATCACTTGAAGAAAATTTTTATATTTGAATAAGTAGGGGATTGTTATAAATTATTCAAATAAAAAAAGAATAATAGTTATTAGATATTTGAAAAGGTTTTATAGTTATGTTGATAGTTATTTATCAAAAGTTGTGTCTTTTGTAAGGTTGTGTATTTTATGAAAATACCTATAAGTAGATATTTGAGAGTAAACTATAATCAATTTTTTTTTATTCTTCTTCTTTCTTAACTTCAAAAATAACTCTTTAAGTGAATGAAATAATATTTTTTATTATTTATTTAATATAGATCTTCTAAAAGCTTGTTATATCTACTAAAACTATTTATGTTAAATTCATAGCAATCTTATTGAGAAGAGAGGACAAGTATCATTTTTAGGAAAGTATTTATATACGTTTCAAGCCTAAATACATTTAGTATAATATATTTGATATTATATTTATTATTTGCAGTTGGTTTTCATAGTGTTATTTATCCTCTTTTTTATTATATTTTTCTCATAGGAATAAATTAGTCTCACCGACGCACGATTTGAGGGGACTCAATCGAAAATGAATATCGACATCAGAGAAAAATATTTATCATACCAAGCACACGTAGAAGAAGATGGCAGGTCCCCATTGCCTATCATTGACAGAGGATACAAAAAGTATAGCAGTATTTCTAAGATACAAAGATTACATTATGCAACATGTTAAATCATTGCAGTAAGACACTGGCCCTCTGAGTTGTCCTTCCTCGTCACAAGTCAAGGTTGATCATGGTTTCGAAATCAAATCAGAAGTAAACAATGATTCGATGGTTTCAAAATGAACTGAATCTGAAGTCATATGGTTCGGTTCCTAGAATTTAGAACCGTCATTAGAATCAATATTCTCAAACTAGTTAAGTATATAAAATAAAATAAAATACAATATAGTCATTAGTGTTTTTAACTTTAAGAGGTTTAATCCATAATTTTAAATTTCAATCCTGGTTAAATATTTTTCACATAATATATTATTCTAACGCTCCCAACAGTTTCACCAATTCAAAGATGTCAACTTATTAGGCATCCAAGAATTTATTTTGAAAAACTGCCAAATATCAAATAATTGAGGTCTCTGATCATACAAAGGTGTTTGATTGGTATGCTTAAAACAACTAACAAAAGTTAATCCTTAGACAACCCGCTACGTAGGACCCTCAAGATCAAGTGGTTTGAAATCTAAAGCACATTCTAAAAATGGTTAGTATTAATTAACTTGAAGCCCAATGACTTGAGTTTAAATTTTGGTGAAGTAATTTAATTATTTTTTTATCAATTAAAACTGATGGATCGAATAGAAACTAGAACTAGATCGACATCGACATTATGACATCATGGTCATCCTTGTCCAATTAAACCTACTTCGTTGGGTTAGTGATTTGCACATAAATGCACTCGACATGCTAGCTCGTGAAAGAGGGACTTCCCTCATTATTAAATGACAGTTCATATGCACAAGACATAGTACTTATATATCATAACAATTTAATCAAATGATATTTTTGTTATTGTTGTTGTATCATATGGTCCTGAAAAATATTAACAAAATTATAAAAGAAAGGTTAACACTATCACAATGGATTGACAAGAAATAGGCTCTTTAATGATAGATAGTATCCATATATAATTTCTGCTAGTTGTATTTTGTCATCATCATCATCATCAACAACAACATACAACAAAAAAAAAGTCACAACCTCTTTATTAAAGTCAAAGATGGATAGTATCCAGATATATGACTCCTAGTTGATCTTATCACCAACAATAAAAAAAAAAATTGAAATAGTAAATATACTCAAGTCATTCAAAATAATTTGATCATACCAAAATACTAGAAGCATAAGAATGAAATGAATGAAAGATAACGGAAATAGTAAGTATAAAATAATATTAAATATTTTTATTTTTTAAGATTATGATGAATAATTGATATTATCTTTATTTCTTTCTTGGATGGGATATTGATATATTTAAAATTTAATCAAAATTTTACAATATTTATAATTTAATGTTATTTTATCTAACTATACAACTCTGATCTACGAGGAAATCCAAATAGCATATTCTTTCTCATCATATAATTATTTAAAAATAAAATAAAATAAAATTATTTAAATATTTTAATTATATGTATAATTATGAATATTATTTTTAAATAACATCTATGAGTAATCCCTTAATATCACTTTATAAATTTATTAATCTATGACACTTTGGCTGTTACTAGATTCATAAAACCTAAAACCCTATATATCTTACAAATGATAATCTTTTAAGATAATTCACACATCATAAGCCTATCGTGTATGACACTTTCATGGCTACTAATCAAATAATATTAAAATATATAACTTATAAATAATATTCATTTAACTTATCTTTAATATTATTTATATAAAACTATCTAATAATAGATAATTATAATACAACACGTGTTCTTTTTTTTTCATGTATGTTGTCAGTCCAAAATAAACTAAATTTTTAGAAAAATAAGTGTAATCATGTCCTAAATATTTCTTTAACACAAAAGTATACTATAGATCTCCTTCGATATAGTTATCAGATATTTATTAATAATAATCTCATTTCCTTTAATACTGTACAGAGGCCTATGCTAATTGGGCCTCTCGGTCGGGCCAACTTAATTGGGAACCCAGAATCGGACCAAATGAATTGGGTAGTCTAGAATTAGGACACCAAAATTGGGCCACTCAATTGAGCCCAATCGATTGGGTGAGTTAAGGGCAAAATTAAGGTCAACTATGTCAAAATTAGGTTTTGGGTCAAAATTAGGGTGTTCCGCCTCAGCCATTCACTCACGACTTCACCGCGGTCGATTCCCAGTATGCACGGTCAATCACCTCCTCACCGTCTCGCCGGCGACGCTTGACCGTCGTCCGCCCCAACGATCTCTGACGCCACCTCCGGGATGCCCACAGCGAGCGAAGGAACATGGCGAAGAATCCTTCCTCGTTGCAGCGTCCACCGCTGCAACGCCCATCGCCCTCGTCGTCGCCATCTGTGGCCAGCGCCCGAGGTCCACCGGTGACTCCATCAATCCCAGCCACCGCCAAACGTGCGGCTGAGTTCCACCGCCTGAGGCGCTGCTCCGCCGAGCAAAAGAGAAATGCCTGACCAGCTCCGCGCCTCGCCTTCTGCGGTGATCATTCCTGCGACGACTTCTTCCGCGACGCCCCCCTCCCGCAGCGACTTCCGTTCCTTGGACGTCCCTTCACCCTCCGTCTCCGCCGTGCATGGCGTGAGTCGATGTGCATGGCCTGCAAGCAGGCAAGCAGAAGGATACGTGCAGGCTCGAGCATAATCCTAGTACGCTGGTAGGGCATTGATTCATTGTCAGCAATTTGAATATTAATTTAAAATATAAAGTAATTAGAATATATCTATTTTTTTATGAAATAAGATTTTATCAACTCTCATATCACTCGTTAAAAATTTAGAGTAGAAAAAATATTTAGTCAGAATTAAAATCTAATAATATTATAGATTAGGCAATAGTAATGTAACATTATCAATCCGATGTAACAAAGTCATAGATCTATAGAAAAACTAGTTTCGTCTCCTCTTTTCTTATTACTTACATTTAGAAAGAGATCGTCTCTATTGCAATCTCTAAAATTAATACTCCTTTTCTATTAGTCATTATTTTTAATCATAATTCAATTAAACCACTAATATATCTTATCTTAAATTAGTGAATCACATAATTAGACATTCCGAAATTATTTAAAAGTGATATGCGTTAAAAGACACAAGGTGCTTAAATGCTTGTGATATCAAGCGTTCATCCGAGTGAAGCAAGATACTCATAAACATTATATTACTAATCATGAAGATTAGTCTTATAATACTTGCAACACTAGGTATTCACCCAAAATGTTTTTAGTATATTCTTACTTTGTAACATGCTTTTGACCATGTTGAGGATGGTCTAATTTTCCTCTCCGTTATACTATTTTATTGAGGGAATAGGATGTTGCCAATGGTCTTGAAATATCATTTGCTTCACAAAAATCTTCAAACTCCTTTGATATGAATTCTCTTAAACTCTTTGAATGATTCAAAATTCTTTGACTTTTCTGTTGGGAAAGAGATTCCAATTTTCCTACTAAAATCATTAATGAAAATTAGAAAATGATAATGTTAGAGATATTGGTCCATATATCTCATAGGTTGACTCCTTTCAAAAGCTCTTGCCAAAAATACATTCTTCACAAAATTAATTTAAAGAGTTGATGTACCATAGTTCTTCTACCATCCTTTTGTTTGATAATAAATTAAGCACACCCAAGTTAAGATGTCTATTATCGTATCCAAGAGCTCTCTTTCAAATTAGCATTAAGGCATATGTCATCAACATGCTTTATATTCAATGCGAATAACTTATTCTTGACAAGTGACAAAGACAAATTCGATCCCACGATCTTGCTAGCAAGAGTAAGGTACATAATGATTTGAACCCTAAATCTAAGGGTGTGCTCTTTCTATCAACTATTTCTCGTTAGTTTGTTTTAATCAGTTAAAGTTTTAGCTTATATTATTAAAGCAATGGTATAAACACATAACTCTAATTAAAAAACAAACTACGAAAGGTTAAATAATTATATTAAAAAAATTCAGAAAATAGACGCAGTAACACAAAACCCAATTGAGAAAGGAACGAAGAGAGAATGGCTGAATCAATTGACGCAAATCTTGCACCTACAACGATTGAAACAACCATTTCTGGTTACAGAGCTACCAAAAAAACCTAAATAAGATTTTTTTTAAGAAAACATAGTTAATTTTTGTGTTCAAAAAAACCCATGGCTGAAGCTGCACACGGTCAACGATTGCAGTCAACTTCCACCCACGTGAAAAAGGAAAACGAAGGGCAGCCATACACGAACCACTCGGTCAGTCTTCTTCTTCTTCTTCTTCTTCTCCTTCTATAGAAAGAAGGGACGAGAGTTCTCGTCGCAAGAGCAGCAGCAACATCAAAAATATCATATGGGGAATCACCACCGAGCTCGTTTCACCCTCATGATCTCCTCCTTCATCATCATCATGTTTTGTTTGGCAGCATTACAGCCGGCAGAGGCGGGCGACGGGTGGCCGATACCGAGTAGGTGGGTCGACCCAGATCTACTGTTGCCGTCGCTGCCTCAGGGTACTACTACTCTTCCAAGGCGTTCATTGGAATCATCCATTTGCGGCCCTACTTGTCTGGCTCCTGTCTATAATCCGAAACCTCCACCGCCACCCTAAAGTCCATATAAGTCTCCAATAAATCGACCCCTACGCCGACCATAAGCCTCCAGTGGGCTTCCCGTGCAACGTGGACGCCGATCCGAGTATATGCATGTTTCTGCTTTCTCAGCTTGCTTCTGTCCGCAGCAACCAAAATATTCGAAGAGAATAAAAGTATCTATTTTGTGCTCGACTTGTGTCAAGGTTTCTTGGAGTGCCTGCGTGTGTTAGATATGCTTGTGCCATCTAATTCGTTTGCTATGCTTCTTCTGTGTCCTTCGCGTGTTAGATATGCTCGGGCTTAGATCTGCTTTCCTCGCAATCAACTACGATTTCAACAAGAAAAACAAGAGAATCCTAGATAGCTAAGAAACGTGAGTTCTTGGGATGATGCTGCGGTTGTTCATTTGCAAGCATAAGATTCGATTGTTGGGATTGAGATTGATTGTTATTTTATATGATATCATCTTCAATATGACAACCTACAACTTTTGCTCAACCTACACCAACGATCAACCAATAGCTATATTTCAAGCTATTATCTTCACAACGAGTCAGCATCTTCGTTTTCAAACTTAAGCTGGTTTCTACGTCAAAATTTATGGGATGACATCAAAGTTAATATTGCTTTATAGGGTATAAAATTACCATGTAAATGGGATCCCATATATTTATGGGATTACGTCAAAAGTTAATAATACTTTATAGGGCACCAGAGGCCTAACCAAAGCTTATTCTCTATGGCTTGTTTTTTAGATGAATGACAACTAAATAGCATAATCTCTCTCCTGGCTATGAAACTGACACTCCTGATTGTAGAATAAAGGAAACTGATTGCGAAGAATATATATAACCAGACTCCGAAGAACATAAACTCACTCCTAGTTCAAAAAGAAATAGTAGCCCTTTCGAATTAAAAGATCTGATGTAGTTCCAATCAAGTCTTGGAGATCGGAAGCCGGATCAGAAACAGACTAAGCTCTCGTAGAAGAAGCAGAATTAATTTCAAAAGATAGGGATGCTATGTCTTTACTTGAAATCTTTTCGAAAGATGAAATAAACGATTCCACAAAGTGCTCAAAACATGAAATTACTGTTTACGAGAGAGGTGAAGGTGCAAGTAAGACGGTTCTCCGACAGGGAAAACCCTATCTCAACTCAACAGAGCTCCGAACACCACGGAATTAGGGCTTGCTCGTAACTCATACTAACACGTAGTTGCTTGTTTAGCAATTAGCCGTTCGGCCTTTTTAATGAACTCGAGCCTAATCAAAAAGAACTTGCCGCTTGAAGCCACCGTAGGAAAGCCCATCAGTAAAACTCATGAATCACTTGCGATGGTTCCCTCGGATCCAATATCACATTGCCATGATATTGTTCCGTGGAAGGGGGCGGGCAGCTCTTTTGGTAAGTTCGGCATTCTTTACTCACAAAAGAGGAATAGATCTTTCTGTCGAACCGGCATGGCCCCACTGATTTGTTGTTTTGGATGGGAGCATCAAGCAGCGCAGCCGGTTCTACTTGATTGAGCCCCGCGCTCGTCCAAGGCGGGGAGCTTGCTTGACCCAATTCTCCAATTTCTAACGAGGCATATATGCCTCCGACCCGACGACATTCATGGGTTTTGAAGCTGGCAGAGGCCCACCCTCTTGTCCAAGTCAGAGCGAGTCCCGGACGGATTAAACTCGTTCACTTGCGCCAACCAACGCGGTTTCAACCACAACTGGCCATTCGTAGCAACGAGCAAGCAATGGGAGCCTCGGAAGGACGACTTGGACCACGGACCAACCCTCGCATCTGAGCCAGGACTCGATCCAGCTTCTTCTCGAACTGGAAATCAATCAATCTGTTGTACTACTTTTCGACTTCCCTAATGCATCACACTAGTAGTCGCTTGTTTCGAGTGTGACTTCACTTACCGAGTAGCGGTCGACATCTGCTCTGGCTGGCAACCAAACTATTTAACTTGCTGAAGCTTGGCATCGTGTGTTGTCATTCCCTTCGTCGCTTGTTTAGTTGTTTGAGTTGAGCTCAGAAAGCCATTACGGCTTTCAGAAAGAATTAAACGAACTAGTCACCTCAACTCACTCATCTCTCCTGCGCCTCCGTTGTCTGGCTCCCTGTGTCGTAGCCTTCCGGCGTCACCTGGCGACGGCCAGTTTGTCGCTGCCCAACAAACGCCACTGTTTCTCCCAGCGGTCGACTCGCTCTCCGTACCGACCTCCTCCTCCCAACCCGTAAGCCCAAGAGCCAGTGCCACCACCATTTAGCGTCTCTCGACAACAACAGTTATCATCAACAAGAAGAGCTTTTGTTGCGCTCGATATGACGATGGGGGATTGCTTTGCAACAAAATATATGTTAAGAGAAGACCGACCGTCTCGCAAAGGATTGTTGTTTGTTATGTCATTCAAATCCCACTTCAATACCATCTTGATAGCTGTACGAATACCGCATCAATACCAGGCACCTTACATTTTAGGACTCATGATCATGGTCCGTAATATCGTACCATACCGGTGTACAGGAGAGTTGTTTCGATGACGTGACGCAAAAATCGAAGCAGACACCTCGCAGGCGTCTGAGTGGTACACTTAATATAGGTGTAAATTCCTCCGAAAATACCTAAAAATAAAAAAAAAGGTTAGGATAGAGTTTTTACATTAGAAATAAATATAGTAATACAGTAAGTTTAGCAAAATCAATGTAAATTAGGTAAGAATAGTATCACATATCTTTTTTCGGACTTTAAGGACTAGTCTTGTACAAGATTGGTATTTCAGTCCATTCCAGATTATCCTTCTGTAAATATTGAAATATCTATAGAAAAATCATTTGAATTATTAGACGATTTTATTACAATATAAACTCTAAAATTTAAATGAATTAAATAATCATATATGAAGTTATACCTGATTGCTAATTCTACCACCAAAACGAATGACGTGTCTCCACGGGTGGTGGATCGGGGTCCTTGATCCTATACATCTGCATATCAATATGATATGTTTGTTGGACCCAATCATGAAATTGATCCCACGACATAGTGTATTGATACACTGTATGCCATTGGTGCATCAATGTGGTGATGATCGTAGGCTGATCATTATGAATCACATTTGTCCGAGGCAGCCCATGAGGTATATATTGGTGAATGTCAGAGCTTCGACTTTCACTTCGATCCGGGGCCGCTCAGTATCATGTCGTTGTTGCTCGGAGAAGTATAACCAACTATCACCATACTATTGTTGGTCATATGATTCTTCATAATATGACGGTTGTGAATACGATGAGCTTCGTTCTGTGTCTACATCATGTAGGCTCTGTCGCATCTACTCAAATTCATCCACTGGTTTCCCTTCCCCCTCCCTTCCGTGCATAAACTTGATGAGAACCTTGTCGAGTTCCATGATCTAAATCTTGGGTGGCATGTGTAAAATATTGCTCCTCGGTCCATGCACCACCCTCAAGTTGTGTAGACGAGACCAACGATTGCCGGCTAAGATCGCCGCCATCATCCGTCGAGGCACTCATTGTTCGTATTGCCTTTGTCATATCTCGGGTGAGCAAGTTCTTTGAATGCGATTATGAATGTGTCTCGTCACCGACTCGATTCTTTTCAACGATGCGATCGATGCTCGCCTTCCCTTTGCTTTTGCATATCGTATTGGGGCGGGACGAATGTGATTGTTGAGTGTCTGTAGTTCCTCGAGCAATTTGACTCGATGAACTCCTGTCATGTTGTGATCGAGGGGGACTTGTTACCTGTTGATGTTGTGATTCTTCTTCTTCTTCTATTGCCTCGGTGATAAAAACGTGAAGGATACTGAGGATCTCCCGCCTCATCAAGTAGAGGATCCTCTTGGTTCTCTCGCCGCTTCAACCCAATCTAACATCGGCTCTAAATCTTCGTTGTAGAATTGGAGGTCAATGGGATCAATATCTGGTTCCTCTGGCTCCTTATCCAGCTCAGCACATCGTAACTTTAGTCGCATGTTATAATGGACATATACTAGTTTCTCTAACCGTCTATATGAGAGTTTGTTGCGGATCTTCGTGTGAATCAATACAAATGTTGACCAATTACGTTCACAACCGTTAGATGTTGTCGTCTGTGAAAGTACACGAATGGCAACCTTTCTTAAATGTGGTGCATCCCTTCCAAATTGTAGCCATCACTCAATTACAAAAAATATAAATAATTATTAGCATAATAAATAATTAACATCAAATAGAATTGATAATTGATAATCAATATATGTAACTTTTCCTCACCAGATCCATAGTGTAACGACACGATCATTGCTACAACATCGAAGAATGAACTAATTATTTCTCGAAATAATCGACCCTCCATAAGAGCATCAACTGCATTGGTAGTGTTTGGCAAGAGCCGATATATAACATTTCGCAGTGCTGCTAGTAAATCATGTTGTATTCCGAGAGCATACCGATATTGAATTGCCGGGTTCAGATAATACGCTGTAAGACATAATTTTGTTAGTATAATTTTTTTATTATATAAAAAATAATAAATTAATTTATTCTAAATATGAATTTACCTGCATTATGGATATCCTGATCTATATGAACTGCGGTCTGACGATCAATGATCCGTATATATTGGTCAGCTTTAAAATCATCCTTGAATACTTTCCTGACCTCATCTCTTGCTTGAATCAGCATATATTTCAGATATGGCATCTATGGACACTTGTCCATATCAACCTTTCAGAGAATAACAAGTTCCACACCTTTTATGATTTCTGCCATGGTGTCCCAAAATCTAGAGGACAAAATGGACTTTTCTATTTTCTTTCCATCGCTTAATCTCGAATATCTGGAATCAGACCACTCTTTTGAGGTGACCATTGCCTTCAAGCCATGCCTTTTTTGCTGTAATGATTTTAATGCAATATAATTGGTAGCAAATCGAGTGACTCTAGGTCGGAGTATCTCACCGTTTACATACTTTTACATTAAAGCGTGGATCCAATGATGATTATATATAAACTTTGTAATTGATTGTGCTCAAGCTACATAATTCTTGATCGCGTTCAACTCACCAATATCCTTCGGTATTAGATATATGTAATGAGTTGCACATGGAATCCAAAACAATGTTTTTCTTTTTTCCATTAATTGCAAACCGGTCTTCTTGAAATTTACTCCATTGTTGGTTACTATTTGGACAACATACGGTGGTCCGATCTCCTCTACTATAGTGTCCATCAAACTTTCAATGTAGTTTGCATCTTAGATTTTTCAGAAGTATTAATTGACTTATGAAAAACCACTCTTCTATTGCAATAAACAAGAAAGTTGATGATACTCATTCTTGTTGTTCCTGTCCAACTATCACACATCAGTGTCACCCCATATTCGTCCCATTGTCTCTTAGAGGATTTGATCCAATCTTTCAATTCTGCCACCTCCTCATCTAAGTACACACCGTAAATCTCCTTCGGTGTTGGAGGTTGGATACCCGAGCCAGACTTTTGAATAGAAGAGATCATGTTCTGATAATATGGACCTTGGGCTGTGTTGGCTGGAATCCTATGGAAGTTGAACCATTTTAAAATTGCCTTCCCAATATCTCGCTTCTTTTCCTTTGTGTATGCATCATCAATCCATGTCTGTTTCGCTGTTTGTGGGGGATAGGCTTGCGGATCAATATCAATAATATCCGATGCACCTCCCGCCAAGACCTCTCATAAAACCATGGAGTCCACTATGCCTCATGCTACTAGTTCGACCCAACTTAGAGGAGCGGTTGGGTGCCTCATGCTAGCCAACCTCTGGATTCCACTACCATTGCCGTGCTCTAATTGTGAGTCGCGTCGTCGATACCTCATTGCTTCATCGACCATATACTGATGCTCCAATGATATACGAATCCCAATTGTGAGATTTGGATCGGCTTCATCGCCGCAACCCTCATACTGATTATAAACTAATTCCTGTGTAGCCCTCCTATATTCTTCCTCAACTCTTATCTTCTTTTTTAATGTATCTTCCTTTTCTTGTTGTAGCTTGCTTTTAAAAATTTACGAATCTCCGTTGGAACCTTTTGCATTTTACAATGGGATACTACCGCCAAATGCATCTTCACCCGAAGTTATTCCTCCACTCTTGCCAATGTAATCACAATAAATACATTGCCAATGATAACAGTTTCATCTAACTTTTGGCATGAGACCAAGCGTCATCATGTTCTTTGTTCCTTTGATGTCATGCTTTTACCAAATTTAAATCAAATAAATATGTTGAATTGATCATATATCGATAAAAATACTAATCGTAGCATTAAATAACTTTAATAAAACCTAATTAAACCTATTTTACCATCATAAATATGTGAAACACATAAAAGAAGCATTACATACGAAATTTTAATCTAATATAGTTCAAATTATGATGAAATCATCATTAGATACACTAATTACATGATTAACAATTAATTTTTAACTAATTACTTCTCTTTCAATACTATAATAATGTTAAATACCCTAATAGGTATTAAAAATATTAAATTGACATAAAATCGATCAAATTTCTATTAAATCATCACTAAAATGTCTAATCACAGCATTAAATAACTTTAATAAAACCTAATTAAACCTATTTTACTATTATAAATATGTGAAACACATAAAAGAAGAATTACATACATAATTTTAATCCAATATAGTTCAAATTATGATGAAATCATCATTAGATATACTAATTACATGATTAACAGATTAATTACCAACTAATTACTTCTCTTTCAACACTATAAATATGTTAAATACCCTAATAGGTATTAAAAACATTAAATTGACCTAAAATCGATCAAATTTCTATTAAATCATCACTAAAATGACTAATTACAGTATTAAATAACTTTAATAAAACCTAATTAAATCTATTTTACCATCATAAATATGTGAAACATATAAAAGAAGTATTACATATGTAATTTTAATCCAATATAGTTCAAATTATGATGAAATCATCATTAGATATACTAATTACATGATTAACAATTAATTACCAACTAATTACTTCTCTTTCAACACTATAAACATGTTAAATACTTTAATAGGTATTAAAAACATTAAATTGACCTAAAATCAATCAAATTTTGATTAAATCATCACTAAAATGACTAATCGCAGTATTAAATAACTTTAATAAAACCTAATTAAACCTATTTTACCATCATTAATATCTTTTAATATTTAATATGCATGAAATATAAATATTTGACCTAATAAGCTTCTAATTTTAAATTAATCAATACTAAACATACTAATCATAATATTAAATATCTTAATTACTCTTTAATTAAAGAAAGAGAATACATACCTCTTGATTTGAAAGTTCTTCCTCTTAATCTTTCCAAATTAGCTTCAATTCAATTCACAAATAGATGTTTTGTAAAGTTTAGAAGAGTTTAAGATTGTGTAAAAGAGTAGGAGAATGAAATGGAGTGAAATAGAGGGAAAGAGGTGTTTAAAAGACATGAGAAAGGGCTCCAACGGTCAATTTGATTGTTGAGTATCATTACGATCGATAATAAATCGAAATCGATCGTTACCGAAAGGTTGTCTTAGGGGTAACGGTCGAAATCGACCATTACCAAGTTGTGCGAAGCGATGAATTGATCGATTTCGACTGTTATCGAAGTTAGTGTCGAGCGGTAACGATCAAAATTTCGATCGTTACCACTCGATATATCTCCATATCGATTGATACGAGAGATATTAGGCGTTCCGCCCGGTAGAGGGTGGTCCACGTACCGGTATCCTGTCGGATCGACGCATCGCCGCATCTTAGGACGATACACAGTCAAAACTACATACCTTGCTCGTGATGCGTATCGAACTCTCTCAAATATATTCATTCATATGATTATTATCGGATAACATACTGTAGGACTCGGATTAGCACGAAAGACAATGAAGGTTCTTCATCAACCCATTCTGGATAAGTGTACTAGCATAATTATTTTCCTAATATGAATGTATCTAACATTTTGATTAAAAATAAAATAAATCCCAAGACAAAAAGTTGCTCTTCTTCGATCTCTCTGTCTCATTTTTTGTGTTAGGGTTAATCGGATTGTATAGGGCCTTGTTTATATCCCTAAATTAGTCCTAGATCAATAGTTTTCTACTCCTAATCAAACATAAACTCTTAATTTATCTCAAACTCCTAATCTAATTCCATTCAAATTTAAATTACAATGTCTGACATCCTATCTTAATTTAAATTTTTTTCTTAAAACTCCGAGTAATCTTTTCAGGTGTTCAAATGCTTCCATCTTTAAAGGTTTTATATAAATATTTGTAACTTTATCTTCCCTTCTGTAATATTTTTTTCTCGATTATCTTATTCTTTATTTAATATCTTAGAAAGTGAATGCTTGTTTCTACCATGATTGACTGGTTTTTTATATAATTTTAAAGCTAAAAATTATCAAAAAAAAATTTAGTAGACATGTCATGATCAAATCCTAATCCTTCTAGCACATTTCTGAACTAAATAGTTTGTGATGCATATTTTGCTTTTATAGTTGGCATTGCTACAACGGATTACTTTTTAGAAGATCATGAAATATGCTCTTCTTATTATCAAGATCACTTATATAATCACTATCAAAAAATCCAATTAAATAAAAAAATTTTGCTATCATAAAAAAAACCAAAATCATTAGTTCCATTCAAATAAGAATTTTAACCAAATGTGCTACTTGAAGATGAATTTCTATTGGATTCTCCGTATTTACATTAATCGAGCGATTCCATACATAATATTTGATCTAGCTGCGTACATAAGACTCCCCAAAATCTATTTATAAAAAATATTGTCAATCTTCTTGCCAATATCAACATAACTAAGCTTCAAAATTATTACAACTAGAGTACTAATAGTTAACTTTTATTTCAAAAATCTATCGGGTGTACTGTTTCTAAGAAATAAAAACTTGTATATCTTGTTGCTCAACATTAATTCCAAAATAATATTTCATCAAACCCAAGTTAGTCCTGTTAAATTCTTTCTTCATAAAAGATTGAAACTCATGAATCATGTTAGCATCTTTACTAGTATAAATAACATCATCCATATATGAGCAAACATTTAATACCATCCTTGCCTCTCTATATTTTACAAATAAATTATGTTCATATGGGTTTTTTTTTTTTTTTTTTTCAATCCATGTGTCTCAAAATAGATATCAATATGACAATACAAAGCTCTAGGTGCTTGCTTTAGACCATGTAATATCTTTTTAAATCTATGTGCCTTATTTTCAAATCCTTTAATCATAAATTATAGAGATTGATTAGCATAAACTTTCTTATAACTCACCAAGCAAAAAAGAATGACTTAATATCTAATTGATAAACTATAGACTGATGCAAACACCTCATTGTGATCAATCTCTTTCTTCTATTTATAACCTTTTACAACTAGTCTAATTTTGTACTTTTTAACAATGTTATCTTGTCTCAATTTTGTTATGGAGATCCATTTTTCACCAATAGACTTTTGCTCTAAGGGGTAAATTAACCAACTCTCCGATTTGATTCACCTCGATTGGATCACCATTTGCAAATAGTTCAAAGTAAATTCAAATATTATCAACTTCTTTTTCAGCATTTGTAAAATCATAAAAAAAAAGTAATATAATCTTTCACCTATCTTAGTTGTCTTCTAATTCTCTTAAAAGTTATAGGAGTTTATGTAAATGGCGATGTTGAAGATTTTTCTGAAGTTGATGGACTTGGAGAATCTCTAACTGGGGAAGGAGATCCTCCTGATGTAACAAAAACTTCTTATTGTAACTTACCATGCAAAATGGTTGATTTAATATCTAATTGATAAACTAAACAATTATTTTGAGCTATAAGAGAAAGTGCTAACCTAAGTTTCTTATCTAGTAACTAGTGCAAACACCTCATTGTAATCAATCTCTTGATTTAGCTTTTTGCAATTAGCCTAGCTTTATACTTTTCAACATTGTCATCTTGTCTCAATTATTTTCTGTAGATCCATTTTACACCAATAGACTTTTGCTTTAGAGGTAAATCAACCAACTCCCAAGTTTGAATCTTTTCAATAGAGTCTATCTCATTTTGCACCGCCTTTCTCCACTTTTTATTATGTGATGCCTCCTCAAAGCTGATTGGATCACCACTTGTAAATAGTGCAAAGTGGACTAGAATACTATTAGCTTCTTCTTAAGCATTTACAAAATCATAAAGATTAGTAACATAATCTTTCATCCATCTTGGTTGTATTCTAATTCTCTTAGAAATTATAGGAACTGATGTAGATGGTAGTGTTGAAGATTTTTTTGAAGTTGAGACTTGGAAAATCTCTAGCTAGGGAAGAAGATCCTCCTTCTTGTAACTCACTATGTAAAAGCCTGATTTAATATCTAATTGATAAACTAACCAAATATTTTAAGATGTAAGAGAAAGTACTAACTTTACTATTTCTGATCTAGTGACTGGTGCAAACACCTCATTGTAATCAATCCTTTTCTTCTGTTTATAGCCTTGTGCAACTAGCTTGTCTTTATACTTTTCAATTGTGCTATCTTGTCTCAATTTTATTCTATAGATTCACTTTACACTAATAGGCTTTTGCTCTATGGGTAATTCAATCAACTCTCAAGTTGATTCTTTTCGATAGAGTCTATCTCCTCTTGTATCACTTTCTCCAATTTTTCATAATGTGATACTTCCTCAAAAGTGATCGGATCACCATTTGTAAATGGTACAAAGTAAACTAAAATATTATTAGCTTCCTCTTTAGCAATTACAAAATCATGAAGATTAGACTAAGAGAGAGGCATAAAGCAATCATTAGAAATCTTGAGCTGACTCTCCATATTTTATTGTATGTGAATTCATATTTTCACATATTTTATTATATGTGAATTTATATTTTTCATATTTTTAAAATTATTTATTATGGTCTTTAGATTTAATGCATAAAAATTTGGATTAATTATTATTATTTAATTGATTCTGATGATTATTTAATTATATTTTGATCTCTCTATCTTCTAAGTATTTCATAGATTTTTATCTAGAATTTTTTGTGTTTTACAATAATTTTTATATGAATTAATAGATTTAATTCGTAGAAATATATTTTTAATATTTTTAATATTTATTTATTTTAAATAAAGAGTTTTACATGATTATCAGTGACTTTTGGGTACTTTATTTTTTTTTGAGAATTTCATATATAATTATAAATTTTATATAAATTTTAATTCATGAAAATAGATTTTGAAACCTTTTTATTTATGTTTCTATTTGAATCTACTGTTCTGCATGTCCTGAATTTTATCTACTTATTCTGATATTTTTGAGTAATTATGTCTATTAATTTAGAATTATTGACTTGCATACTATTTTAATTTATAAAAATAGATTTTGAATATTTTTAATTATGTTTCTATTTCGAATAAACTATTCTGCATGTTATAATTTTATTTGTTTAGTTAGAAATTTTTTAAGTATTTTTAGGTATTAATTTGGAATTCTTAACTTGAATAATATTTTTAATTCATGAAAAATATTTTTGAATTTTGTTGATTATGTATCTATTATGAATAATTCAGTATCTATTTTCTTTGACCTGAAATATAATTAGGGATGATTTAGTAAAGTTCAAGCTATACTCCAACTCAATCCAATTGAAGTTCTAATCAGACCCCAATTTAATTATGATAAAATCAAATAAAGATTAAGTTGGAATCTAAGCTCAAATCCATATTCAAGTCAGCTCAAGCTTCACTCAGATTAAACTCAAATATTGAATCCAAGTGCCAAATGTATTAGGACTTTCGAAGTTCTAAAAGTTAGGACTCTTGAAGTTCTAAAAGTTAGGACTCTTGAAGTTCTAATTGTGTTATGACTCACCAAGTCCTAACTTAGCTAGAACTCTACCCCTTCCTCAACTATAAAAGGAGGAGGAGAACCTCATCTAAAGCATCTCTAAAGAACCTAAGTCATGTCTCCTCTCGAGAAGTCAGTTGTCTCTAAGCTGAGAAGAGATGTGAGAAAGAAAGGAAAAGGTTTGCAAGTTCAACAACCCATCTTTTTGCCTATAACCAATTTATTGTGGATATCTCTTACAACTTGCTATAGTCTTAATAGCTTCCAAAGAGGCTTTTGACAGTAAAAAGTAGAAGATAAAGAATAACCAAAAGGCAGCCAAGAACTCTCGTAACCAGCCCTAGTCCCAACTTATGACGAGAGTCAAAGGAAGAAGAGTTTAGAAAAGGGTTCTGTCCTCTAGCCACATGTCTTTATTCTTTAAGTTCTAGAGTCGAAACCCAGCATCAAAATTTTATCCAACTGCTATGGGAAGTTATGAAACCCTACTTCTTGCTATCCAAATCTTAAGAGGATGTTCTCGTAGCAAAAGAGAAAGAGACCGAAACTAGCAAAGATTTGCAACTTACCGAGGACACCTAGCAATAATTTTCTTCTCAACCAAAACTTCCACTTGAGATGTGGTATCGGATCGATAGATCAAAATATATTGATATGATTTTATTTAAATTATTTATGATTTACTAAAATTTTAAATTTAGAAATACTAGTTATACATTATATTTTTATTTTTAATTAAAATACTTTGAATGTTTTAATTTATGTTTGATTATTATGGAATTTTTGAACTATTTATTATATTATTTGTTTTGAAATTTTAAAGTTTCATGAAAAAGGAGATTAAGTTACTTGGGTTAGTGGGTCTGACTCAAGTCAAACTAACGAGTGGACTAGGTCAGACCTAACCAAGCTAGCAACTTTCAATGCTTGACTCAACCAGGTGTAGACTCGACTAGAGCGTATGGCTTGACCTAGCATGGTCCACTTGACTGATTGGCATAAATGTTATGCGACCATATCGATTCGATGTAAGGTCAATGTAATTTCAATGTAGCCCTAGCACAAGATCGACGTTGGTGTAGAGGTAATGTGGGCTCAGCTCAATCCAATGGGCCAGAGTTAAGCCAATCAACTATGGCCCATCATAGCCTACCAACTATAGCTCGACATAAGCAAACACAGCCTACTGATTATGGCCTAAACGTGGCCTAATGCACAATCAACCTAGTTGCTTGATCTAAGTCTTAAATCATAGTTTGGCTCGATGTCTTCATGCATTTGAGCCTGAATTTGTGCTTTGAAGGCCCTTTTCAATCCTTGTCTTAGTACATATTTGGGCCAAAGTTTGCCCACAACAATAGTGGGCACTACTAGAGCCAGCCTAAATTTACTCAGTTTATACTTTACTAGATTTTAGCCTAATAAATCCCTAATTAAACTTGAATCAAACTAGTTTGATTGATTCAACTGGTTTAGGATAATTATGAAATGATCTAAACTAACTCAAACTTGTTTGACCCAAATTCGACTTAACTAAATACAAATTAGATTAGTCTATGATGATTCTAGTAGTCTTATGAGGATTGTTGATTGGTTCAATTAAGTTCTAGTTGAATTAAGTTCGATTCAAGTCGATTGGACTAATTCAACTAGGGTTCGAACTAATTGAGGGTTAATCATGTTTTGATTCATGATGTTAATGATGTTGATAGGTCATTTATGTTTTAAGTTATTGAGGTTGATTTATGAGTTTAATTATGAGTTTAATTATGATTGTTTAATAGATGAATAATCTACTTAGATTAGTATGGATGTGAGATCTTTACTAGTTATGCCTTACATAACAAAAGCCTCAAGAACATCATGCATCTGAGTGGCACATACTAAATCAAATTCCTTATATAATTCTTCTAGTATGATCTACTCTTGTTGATGGATATATGTGATAGCACAAGTCTTAGGACTGATAGGATATATGATACTAATATGAAAAAAAGACAGATGATTCATATTAATTGTAGGTGATCCACTATACTGAAGGGTGATTCCTTTCAAAGGCTAACGAATCATTAAACGTGGATGTTAGACAATTCCTCTATCTATTATTAAGAGGAACGTATCTACACCTTAGCAGATAAAGAACATCACGTTATCTACTATTGGAGTTATGATATGGATTCATTTCATCTACTATTAGGAGAGAATCCATCCCGAGGGATAAAATATCTCTATCGACTATTGAGAGTATAATATATTTGGTCTCCAAACTACACAATGTGTATGAGATCTGATATGAGAGTTGATATTGGAATCATTATAACTTAGTTTTTCAATGCCAAATTTTATGATTTTAAGAAAAATTTAGAATTTATTTTGAATAAGTTATTTTATTAGTGTATATTGCTCTAAATTATTCAATATAAAGTATTCTATACACATGTAAAAGAAAAATAGGCATGGGATATGATAGTTACTAATTGTAAAGTTTGATATTATTAATTGATAGTTTTTTAATTGAATGAATTAATTACGAGAATATAAAGACTATAAGTTCCTCATCACTAATGGGATTTCTCATCCCTGCCCCATCTAAATGGGGAATGGACTCAAAATGAGGGATAAGATAGGAACAAGGATAGGAGCACTCCTCACTTCTATCCCATCTCGTTGACATCCCTAAGCAAGGGGGAAGGAGAGGTATAAGCTAGTAAAGAGAAGAAGAGGGAGGATGATTATTGAAGTTCTTTTTACTTTAATTATTTTTTCCTTTGGATTTTTAATTTAATTGGGCTGTGATTATTGGTCTTGTCTTTCTCTCTTCTTATTTCATATATGTTTTATAATCAATCAACTTATCATATAGTTCATCAAATGACATTGGTGAGTCACGTACATGAATTACTATTGTGAGTTCCTTATATTCGTCTTCTAGGTCATTGAGGGCATAAACAATGACTTTTTCTTCATCACTCAAGGGATGACTTATTAAAGTCAAATTATCTATAATAATTTTTAGGTTTTGTATATAACCAGTAATAGTATATTTTTTTTGTATTATTTTTATCAGAATAAATAAAAAACTTAGCATACCAATAGTATAAGGGCGATTGGCCAGAGTGATGTGTAACTTGGATCATGCTTCTACTACAATACTGTAAGAAAAGATTACTGATACTATAGTGCCAACGATTGAGGCTTGAATGACTTATAGAATGAGATAATCTTATATAACTTGAGGTTAGGATTTACTGTTGGGATGGGTTCTCTTGATATTATGATTTTTTTTACAATTAAAAGAGCCATCAATATAACCTAATAGATCATATCTAAAAATAAGATTGGTGAATTGTGCTCACATAGATATATAGTTGCCTCCTTTAGAGAGCTTGAAGGAGACTAGAGTTGCTATAGTGATATATATATATATATATATATATATATATATATATATATATATATATATATATAAGTTCAGTAGGTTAAGATGAACTATTATTTCTGAGAAAATAATAATTGAAGAATCGATGTAAAGACATGCTAAGAAGATATTGTAATCCAATAAGAGAAAGCCATAATCAATTGATGGTCTGATTTGGATGCATCGATGGTGGAGATCTGAGAAGTGCATAGGAGAGGATTTAATCTGACAAATAATATCAGATTTAAAAAGTGCATAACGAAGGATATGATCCGAGATATGCAGAAGAGGATGATCTCTTCCATTCTCTCTTGAGTTCTTTTCTCGATCACGAGCGCTAATGACATAGTTGAAAATATTATGGTAAGCAATGGACTATCGTTGAGACGTCGATCATAGATCCGAGGCACTAGTGAGTTTGACGATTGACGAGAAGAGAATAAGGATGCGAGGATGCTAAAGTTGTAGGTAGGAATAGAGGGTATACCCACAAAACATAACTACACAATGATGAAGAATCACTGAAGAAGCTAGTCAATCAATAGAGGAGGTTGATCAGATCAACAAAGTAGAGTAAATCTGTTCCAAAGTAAATCATACTAAGAGATTGATAGGGAGGAGTCGTGCATCTTCATCTTTGATGCAATACCAAAATCTAAAAGCATGAAGAGTTATAAAGCATCAACATGGTTAATAAGAAAGAGAAATAGCAATCGCTAGTAAGATAGAGGAAGAGAGAGCTATGCTTGAAAAAAAAAAAAGGATCTCATACCATGAAAAATTTATTATAAAAGGAATAATTTCATTCATTAAAGTTACATATTTATAAAAGAAAAGATTTCACTCAATCATATATTCAAATTTTATACTTAAATCTATGATTAATTCTCAAATCATAAATTTATTGAGAATTAAAAAATATAAAAAAAAAATAAAATCATCATTCTATATTTTTCTATATCATGATCTTTTGTTATTGTTAGATGAATATTAAAAGTTTTCTTTACTTATGATCTTATCATTCCTATGTGATTGTTAACAATTAGGTTTGGAGTTTTAGCATGCTTATAGCGCCAGAATCGGAAGGTGATCTTACTTTCTGGGAATTTAAGCCTCGCGAAACTACTAAGGTCGAGTGAGAAATGACACACTCAATAGGTTTGAACACTTTATTTTGTCTAATATATCTAATATAGAATTACGAAAACCTTACACATATAAACATGTTGACATGCACAAGAGGATTGTGGAATGATGAATAATATATATAACTCTTATAATGGGATGCACAATTTAAATATAGGTGCCTACATAGGCACACCATAGACATTTATTTTTTATTTATAAATATTATGTCTATTATATCTGAATTTTAAAATTTTACACCGAAATAAATCCAATCAAACATTTCATATTAGTAGTTACTATCGGTTAAAATCACACTTAAATCTCTCTTAGGGGAGGTGAAGGGAGAACAGAAGACCGTTCACAGTAACTGCGCTTTCCCACCATCGTCTGTCACACTCCACTTCTTACCTTCTCCCTCCCTCCCCAGTCTTTATATCAGGCAGAAAGCATCTCCATGATTGACCCAAAGCAAGGATAGGATTTGCATGTCATTAGCCGGGGAAACATGAATGAGGTGGGGAGCAACTGCTGCGCTCCTCACCGTCGCCCCGTTGTCATCACGTGACCGAGAGATATTTTTCTCTTTTCACTTTCCGTCCGGCACGCACTTGCAGCGGCAAGTCACGTGCTTTCCCATCCCCTCTTCGTCATTCCATTTGTTTCTTTTATTCCTATCTCTTATCTAGAAAGAAATTAGAGCGTTCGATGAGATCTCAACCGTCCGATTCGGGAGGAGCCTTCACAACAGAAACCCGAGAATTTGTAGGGGCACAAATTTAGAAACAAGGGAACCATAATGAGGTGGTGGGAGAACGACCGCCCGCCCGGCGGCCGTGGGCAGCTTCGGGGCCTGGCTTCAGCTCAGCAAACCCCATACTCGCTGAACAGCAGATCCGGCCGTGCGGAGGAGGGGTCGTTCTCCTGGTGGCGGAGGTGCAGCAGCTCCTTCTGGCGGCGGAGCTCCATGACCTTGCGGTGGGAGTTGGAGTGCTGCGTGAGCACGAAGGTGGGGCTCGCTGCCGGCCGGTACTCCGGCACGAGCCGACCCGACTTGTACCTCACGCCGCACGCATTGCACAGCGTCTTCGGCCCCAGCGGCCCCGTCCGCCACTGCGGCGTCTTCTCCGACGCGCAGTGCGTGCAGCGCCGCACCCCGCCTTCCACCCCCACGCCTCCTCCACCCTTCTTCCCTCTGCTGCTACTGTTGCCGTTGTCGGCACTGCCCGCCTTCGGCCTGGACGGAGAGAACTCGGAGGACGACGAGGAGGACGAAGACGAAGGCGAGTTCTGCGCCGGTGGATGCGGTGGCGCCACCAATGAGGACCAGGCGGCGGCCGAAATGGCACCGGTGGCCGCCCTCGAGCGCTTGCCCCGAGCTCCGCGGCCGCTGGCCGGCTGCTCCACCCGGAGCTGCCCCTCACACGAGGGCGCAATTACGGCCGCGCCGGACTGATAAGAAGGCACGTCCGAGAAGGAGTCCTCCACAAACTTGGACAGCCACTCGAGCTCGGCCGCGTCCTCGCATTGCTGCACAAACAATAAAAAGCTTCAAGCACTCGTTCATCTAAAGCAAGCCTGCGCAGATCATACTCGGGGCTCTGGTGGTGTCCTCACAGGAATGTAAAGGTCGAAGGAGGTCTTCTGAGATTGGCGATCGGAGAACGTCTGTCCCGACGACGGACCGCTGCCGGGCACGGTCGTCGTGGTGGCGTAGAATTGAGCGTCGACGCCAACAGAAGCGTAGAGATCGTGGTTGGAGAAGTCGAGGAGGTCATCGACGCGGAGACTGGCGTCGGCGGTGGGCGGAAGAGCCCCGTAGAGGTAGGCAGGCGTAGTGGCAGGAGTAAGCGGCGAAACAAGAGGTGCCGTGGTAGAATAACGGGCTCCCGGTCCAAATTCCATTCCCATCCCGAAATCCACCCCCGTTGCCATCTCCCAGTCCGGAGCCATCGCCAAAGGGAAGGGGAGAAACGAAGGACGATGGTCCTCGGAGCTCTTAATCTTGTTCTTTTCCTAGTTGGTGGGGGGGCTGGTGGCGGATATAGAGAGGGCGAGTGAAAGAAGGGAGAAGCAATGGCGATGGGATTGGGGTCAATATGGCACTCATTAACTTGCAACTCTGCTACAAATAATGGAGCCGGTCATGATGAGGCCAATGATAAATAATGTCGATGGCGATGCGGAAGTAATGAGGCACTCGGACTGGGAAGAAGGGCCGGGGGAAGAGCACATTAAAAAGGAGTCGTGGCTCATGCACTTCATCCATCCCTTGCCCTCCTCTCGTCCCGCCCCCACCTCCCTTCCTCTCTTTAAAGTCCTGTTACTTTCACTGCTTCCTCTCTTTTTCCTCTTCTGCTGTCCCCTCATATTTATCCCTCTACCATGTGAGTTTGTCACATACATACATACACATATATATATATATATATATATATATATATATATATATATTCCCTCTTTCTCTTTCTGCTTTTGTTGGAGGTATTGACCATGTGGCATGGCCATGTCCATGCTGTATGTGGCTTGATCGACATGCATTTGGTTGACCGTCTGAAGAGTGACTGCGGAGACTGACTCTCCGGCCGGCGAGTAGCTGGGGACGAATACAAGGGTGAGTTCGTCTGTCTACGCGACGTTAGACGAAGATTTACCCGTACGTCATGGGACTGCGTGGCCACTGCGTTCCGACGCTGCCGCCCATGCACGAAACGATCCATCCCATCGGCTGCTGCTTGTGGAATAGCGCAGGCGCTGTCCATCGGATAAGGAGGTGGTGGTCCCCGCGGCGCAAATGGTGCGGGACGCGTCCTGTTCGCTGTCCGCAGCGGTGCTGCGGCCGATGAGCCGGAGAGGGTGGAGGTTACTGTGGGTGAGGCGAGTGGTCGGTAAGACATGTGTAGTGTCGGACGCCGTGGGGACCAGCGCTGCAGAGCCAACCCGCCCTTTTCTCTCTAACCGTTTACCTTTTGCTTTCCTTTACCCCTCTCTCTCTCTCTCTCTCTCTCTCTCTCTCTCTCTCTCTCCTCATATGTTTGACATGGCCGAGAAGCTAAAGGGGGAAAGGAAATAAAAATACCGACGCGAGACAACTGGATACAGCTGTGAAATCTCCGAGGAGGAGAGTCCCAGCAATCATGCGGCTGGCGTTGCACCTCCCCCCCTCCCCGCTTCGGGCCACGACGGCGACCGCACACAGGCGTCGCACTCACTCTCACGCGCGGTCCGTACGACACCTCGTCCAAGGCGGGCCCCGGGCCGTGGACGAGGCCTAGGCCGCCAGCTGTACAACCGGTCCCCGTACGGCCCAGGACCACGCACCTTTTTTTTTTCTTTCTTTTTTTTTATAATTTTATGTGCCACCGTCGCGTCGAGAATCTGAGGATCCCTCAGCCGTCGCGTCGGGCGGGGCCGGTGGCGGGTCCGGGTTCGGTGTTCATCCACGTGGCTGTCATGTGGGAAGAGGGCGGAGAAGCATCGAATCACGCGAGGGCGATGGGGATCCCGAGGCGGGGAAGGAATCGCACACCCACCCCGCACGTGCTCGCTCGTGGCCTCTGATCACGCTTACACGTGATCGGACCTGATTGCCAGCCCTCCTTTCCCTTGTTTTTGCCCCCGCCCTTTTCATCCACTTTTGTCTGCATGAATCATCCGATTAAGTTAACTCCACGAACTGAGGTGATGACGCGTTTGTGTGGCGGGTGCTCCGCGGGTGAGCAGACCCGCGTCGATGTCGGCGGGCGACTTCGGAAATCGCCGCTGGACAATCCCGTCGTCACGTGGCGGTCGCTATCCACACCCCTCCACGTGTCGGGTAGCTGCCGAAGGATGGAGTAGCGGGTGTGCATCCCGCTGCACGCGGGGTCCCTGGTGGACCACGGGCACGTGGCTCTCGTCAGAAGCCCTGCCCGGGAAAAGCCTTCGCTCTCTCTCTCTCTCTCTCTCTCTCTCTCTCTCTCTCTCTCTCCATTCTCTCCGTCTTTTTACGACGGGGGAAAGCAGCAACAGCAGCTGCCAGTGTGCAGAGCATGTGGAGCGCACGTGCGGCAGATGGCCTCCGACATGGCTTTGGAACCCATCTGCGTGGTGGTTGCTTTACTCTGTGCGCCCGTCCTCGGAATTTGTCGTGCCTTTTACATTATCCAATGGGTGAATGGTGTGCCTAGGAGAGTAACTGGAAGAAAACGGGGGGGTTTTCTTCCCTTGAGAATTTAACACCATTGGCAGCCGCGGCAGTGTTTTCGGGCCATTGATGTTGCTTAACTGGCAGTTACCTCGGTCTCAGTGCAACCATAACTGCTATCAAGTTGTCATCGGTGCAACTTGACAGAGCGAGGGAGAGGGAGAGAGAGAGAGAGAGAGAGTGAGACGGCAGTCGGTTCGAGGAGCAGGTGGCCTCAATGTGAAGTCCGAAGTCTCAGTAATCAAATGCACCTTACCACGTGCCGGTCATCGTAGACATCCAAAAGGCTTTCGATTGTTGCTGATTAGAAACTTACCACCATCAAATGACCTTTTTCTGCCTCTCCGTGTCTAAAGATTTCCTACTGTCATACACCAAAGTTTAAGATTTCATTTGGGGATTTGATAGGAGAATAGTGCCAACGATACTCGAAACTACCAAAAGACCACCATGTGATTTCCCAGACAAACACTACCTGTCATATCTTCCACCCTATCAAGTAGTCGCATTTTATCAGATGCTACGCTACAGCACGGAAGTCGGGTACCTACCCATGCATAAGAAGCAGACACCCGACCGAGTAGATGTTTCCCCTGAACTGAACTGGCAGCTGCGTCACACATCTCAAGCAGCATCAAACAAATTGCTAGTTATAATGAATCACCACCGTTTCTGTTCTAGTTTTTCATAAAAGTTACGCATCTAAGAACCGAGCATACCATGATATTAAATCATGTAAAAAGTTGGACCCCATAGGGTACGATTCATTCATCCCAATGTTGTCAAAGGCACCGAGGTTCTAAAAGGCTCAATGCGAGAGGGACGAAGTGAGATGTTCATCAATATAAAAATTATCTTAAAAAGTAATTAAAAATAAATATACCTATTAAAATAAAAAAAATTAGATAATACTTGGGTTTCAGATCCTTTATATTCTGAATATAAATGACATTCAAAATATGAATTACATAAATTTGACCACTAAAACAAAAGAACAATCTATGCTTACCATGAGTCGAGATTCTAAGACGAGAGATAAAAGATGAGAAAGCTTGCATCACTGAAAGAGAGAAGAGAGAGGTCATGCGATCGTATGACACCATTGAAGGATGCATCATCAATGACAATGAGGACTCGAGTCCAACAACAAAAATGCCGATAGAAAGACTCAAGTTTAAAACATTGATCATTTTGGTGCAACAACGAGAGCAATTGGTTCGATAGATAGGTATTACCAAAAAGAAACCTCTAAACCATCGGCTAGTGATAGATAGGTTTCACTCTTGCGTCTTTAAGTCAAGTGGGCCAGTTGAACCAAATTAATTCAAAGTTAAACTCAAGCCCACCCAATTGAAATCACTCACGAAGAATGAATTCTAGAGGCACTTGCACCTCGTGCTTACATTAGTTTCACCTTGGCTAATGATATATAAACGCACCTTTTCCACAAAGAAAAAGGTAAATTCATATTTTTAGTGGGCCATATAGAAATAACACGTACCCTTTTGGCCCTATTTACTAGATATCAAGGCATATTCGTGGTCATTTGCCTACTACTTTTGTTATCAATATATATATATATATATATATATATATATATATATATATATATCAAAGAGGTATTCACTAGTGCAGATTGGTTAGATTGAGCCGTGGGTAACTCAGCCATCCTATGTGCTAGAAAAGTTTTCCTCCCTTGGGAGAAACAAAAGTTGAGATACTTTATGACGATCCATCAACACACCCATAAGTCAATATCTATACTTGTTAAAAATTGCCTAGTACTAATTTTGAATAGCAACTAAAGTAATGAATTCTCCATTTCAGTTATCCATAGATTTCAACCACCTTTATTCTCCTGAAATTGAGATTGGAGAGATACCCAATTCAAAGCTAACAGATTTGCAAGCATACCAGACAAATTATGGATGGGAAAAAAATACAGCACAATAGAAGATAGAAGGTCGTTATGAAATGAGGCACTTTGAATTCAGCAACTATTTAGTATCCTTTGTTTTGTAAAATTTGAACTCATCAAGGTGCGAGTTCTACAAATTCGTGCACCTCCCACCTCCCCGAGCAGGTAAAAGACACTCCCAACTGTGGTCGGACTTCAAGAGTCACCTTTGAACTGAAAGACCCATCTCTGGATGGAACATGCAGATGGAGAAACTCATCAGAGAAGGAAAAATATTTTAATTATTAATAGGAAGATGAAAAATACCAAAGCAGTCCCATATACAAAAGGATGAATCAGCAATTCCCATGGAAGCAACGAGAAAGAACAAATATTTGCAGGAAAAAAGTATGAACCAACCTTTAAAAATAGCAAAAGGATGAAGCAATTTTGCTTCATGTACCATCAATGTGATCTGGAAAAAGGACAATGTCATTATACTCTAAACTGTACTAATCGATTAAAGTGCAACAAACTTATTAGCATTTCCCAAAACTCTGAAACAAATTAGTAGGAACAATATGACATTATTCTGTGCAAGAATTGCACAAAAACTCAACTCTAACTTTCTCACTGCTATTTCAACCCAAAAATAATACTTCCTCAGAGAATTTTCGGTAAAATAAAGATGTATCCAACATGCAAAGTCACTTGTACCAGTTTTCCTCACAGCAATCAGATACAATGACCCTTGCTTTGTGGTTTATACAGGATAGCATGTAGAGAACTTTCAGGCATAGGAAGTAATAGGAAGTAGAATCTATCTTTATCCAAGATTCTGTTGTTTTTTTTTTTTTCTCTAGTACAGAATCTTTCAGAACAACTGTGAACAGGCACAAGAATGTCCAAGATTTTACCATAATTTTAAACAAAAGCCTCCAACAAAGCTAAGAATAGGCCCAACAATGACATATCTATCAGGAAAGGCTTTTATTCTTAAGCGTTGTAAATCTTCAGTTTACCTAACCATTTCACAATAGAATTTTTGCTAGGGGATGAGTAATGAAGCCCTAATTAGCATCTAAGTAACTAAAGCCAATCCTGCATCCATGATACAAAATTACACATAATCACATGAATTTCTACAAAATAAATTAAGCAAGACTGGGCAGCCAAACATCAACCACTAAAAACCGTTTTCAACTAGCCATCCAATTCATGAAGGAAAGACTCTGTCCATGGGCATAAGATAAAAAAGCCATCAAAAGTCGATCACAAATCACAATGCTAAGTCGTACATGTCACCAACTACCTTGTCTTAGCATTAGAAATGTAATTCATTCCACTTCATTCAAGAAGTCAGTTTCCATTACTCCAACCCACCAGGGAGAACATTTATGAGCAAGTCGCATGATTGGAAATACTTAATTCAAATTTCACATCTGTCATCTTTCATTTTTTATCTTCTGATCCAGCCACCTCATTATGAATTTAAGTGGCCAACCTTCATCCAGTTTCATTATTAAATCAGTTCATTCCTTATATATCATAACAATTTAATCTTATAATCAATGGTCCTGATAACCACATCACAATGGATTGACAAGAAATAGTCATTGATAGTAAAATATAGTTGTATTTTGTCATCATCATCATTCAACAACAACAACAACATACAAAAAAAAAAATTAAAAAAAAAGTCATTCAAAATAGTAAATGACTTTGATCATACCAACAATAAAAAAAAAGAAATAGTAAATATACTCAAGTCATTCAAAATAATTTGATCATACCAAAATACTAGAAGCATAAGAATGAAATGAATGAAAGATAACGGAAATAGTAAGTATAAAATAATATTAAATATTTTTATTTTTAAGATTATGATGAATAATTGATATTAATTTCTTCTTGGATGGGATATTGATATATTTAAAATTTAATCAAAATTTTACAATATTTATAATTTAATGTTATTTTATCTAACTATACAACTCTGATCTACGAGGAAATCCAAATAGCATATTCTTTCTCATCATATAATTATTTAAAAATAAAATAAAATAAAATTATTTAAATATTTTAATTATATGTATAATTATGAATATTATTTTTAAATAACATCTATGAGTAATCCCTTAATATCACTTTATAAAATTATTAATCTATGACACTTTGGCTGTTACTAGATTCATAAAACCTAAAACCCTATATATCTTACAAATGATAATCTTTTAAGATAATTCACACATCATAAGCCTATCGTGTATGACACTTTCATGGCTACTAATCAAATAATATTAAAATATATAACTTATAAATAATATTCATTTAACTTATCTTTAATATTATTTATATAAAACTATCTAATAATAGATAATTATAATACAACACGTGTTCTTTTTTTTCATGTATGTTGTCAGTCCAAAATAAACTAAATTTTAGAAAAATAAGTGTAATCATGTCCTAAATATTTCTTTAACACAAAAGTATACTATAGATCTCCTTCGATATAGTTATCAGATATTTATTAATAATAATCTCATTTCCTTTAATACTGTACAGAGCCTATGCTAATTGGGCCTCTCGGTGCCAACTTAATTGGGAACCCAGAATCGGACCAAATGAATTGGGTAGTCTAGAATTAGGACACCAAAATTGGGCCACTCAATGAGCCCAATCGATTGGGTGAGTTAAGGGCAAAATTAAGGTCAACTATGTCAAAATTAGGTTTTGGGTCAAAATTAGGGTGGGCCGCCTCAGCCATTCACTCACGACTTCACCGCGGTCGATTCCCCAGTATGCACGGTCAATCACCTCCCCACCGTCTCGCCGGCGACGCTTGACCGTCGTCCGCCCCAACGATCTCTGACGCCACCTCCGGGATGCCCACAGCGAGCGAAGGAACATGGCGAAGAATCCTTCCTCGTTGCAGCGTCCACCGCTGCAACGCCCATCGCCCTCGTCGTCGCCATCTGTGGCCAGCGCCCGAGGTCCGCCGGTGACTCCATCAATCCCAGCCACCGCCAAACGTGCGGCTGAGTTCCGCCGCCTGAGGCGCTGCTCCGCCGAGCAAAAGAGAAATGCCTGACCAGCTCCGCGCCTCGCCTTCTGCGGTGATCGTTCCTGCGACGACTTCTTCGGCGACGCCCCCCTCCCGCAGCGACTTCCGTTCCTTGGACGTCCCTCCGTCTCCGCCGTGGTAGGGCATTGATTCATTGTCAGCAGTTTGAATATTAATTTAAAATCTAAAGTAATTAGAATATATCTATTTTTTTAATGATATAAGATATTTAGATTTTATCAACTCTCATATCACTCGTTAAAAATTTAGAGTAGAAAAAATATTTAGTCAGAATTAAAATCTAATAATATTATAGATTAGGCAATAGTAATGTAACATTATCAATCCGATGTAACAAAGTCATAGATCTATAGAAAACTAGTTTCTCTCTCTTTTCTTATTACTTACATTTAGAAAGAGATCGTCTCTATTGCAATCTCTAAAATTAATACTCCTTTTCTATTAGTCATTATTTTTAATCATAATTCAATTAAACCACTAATATATCTTATCTTAAATTAGTGAATCACATAATTAGACATTCCGAAATTATTTAAAAGTGATATGCGTTAAAAGACACAAGGTGCTAAAATGCTTGTGATATCAAGCATTCATCCGAGTGAAGCAAGATACTCATAAACATTATATTACTAATCATGAAGATTAGTCTTATAATACTTGCAACACTAGGTATTCACCCAAAATGTTTTTAGTATATTCTTACTTTGTAACATGCTTTTGACCATGTTGAGGATGGTCTAATTTTTCCTCTCCGTTATACTATTTTATTGAGGGGAATAGGATGTTGCCAATGGTCTTGAAATATCATATGCTTCACAAAAATCTTCAAACCCCTTTGATATGAATTCTCTTAAACTCTTTGAATGATTCAAAATTCTTTGACTTTTCTGTTGGCAAAGAGATTCCAATTTTCCTACTAAAATCATTAATGAAAATTAGAAAATGATAATGTTAGAGATATTGGTCCATATATCTCATAGGTTGACTCCTTTCAAAAGCTCTTGCCAAAAATACATTCTTCACAAAATTAATTTAAAGAGTTGATGTACCATAGTTCTTCTACCATCCTTTTGTTTGATAATAAATTAAGCACACCCAAGTTAAGATGTCTATTATCGTATCCAAGAGCTCTCTTTCAAATTAGCATTAAGGCATATGTCATCAACATGCTTTATATATTCAATGCGAATAACTTATTCTTGACAAGTGACAAAGACAAATTCGATCCCACGATCTTGCTAGCAAGAGTAAGGTACATAATGATTTGAACCCTAAATCTAAGGGTGTGCTCTTTCTATCAACTATTTCTCGTTAGTTTGTTTTAATCAGTTAAAGTTTTAGCTTATATTATTAAAGCAGTGGTATAAACACATAACTCTAATTAAAAACAAACTACGAAAGGTTAAATAATTATATTAAAAATTCAGAAAATAGACGCAGTAACACAAAACCCAATTGAGAAAGGAACGAAGAGAGAATGGCTGAATCAATTGACGCAAATCTTGCACCTACAACGATTGAAACAACCATTTCTGGTTACAGAGCTACCAAAAACCTAAATAAGATTTTTTTTAAGAAAACATAGTTAATTTTTGTGTTCAAAAAAACCCATGGCTGAAGCTGCACACGGTCAACGATTGCAGTCAACTTCCACCCACGTGAAAAAGGAAAACGAAGGGCAGCCATACACGAACCACTCGGTCAGTCTTCTTCTTCTTCTTCTTCTTCTTCTCCTTCTATAGAAAGAAGGGACGAGTTCTCGTCGCAAGAGCAGCAAACAACATCAAAAATATCATATGGGGAATCACCACCAGCTCGTTTCACCCTCATGATCTCCTCCTTCATCATCATCATGTTTTGTTTGGCAGCATTACAGCCGGCAGAGGCGGGCGACGGGTGGCCGATACCGAGTAGGCATGGGATATTGCTCTAAATTTAGAATTTATTTTAAATAAGTTATTTTATTAGTGTATATTGCTCTAAATTATTCAATATAAAGTATTCTATACACGTGTTAAAAAAAATAGGCATGGGATATAATAGTTACTAATTGTAAAGTTTGATATTATTAATTGATAGTTTTTTAATTAAATAAATTAATTACGAGAATATAAAGACTCTATAAGTTCCTCATCACTAATGGGATTTCTCATCCCTGCCCCATCTAAATGGGGAATGGAGTCAAAATAAGGGATAAGATGGGAACAAGGATAGGAGCACTCCTCACTTCTATCCCATCTCGTTGACATCCCTAAGCAAGAGGGAAGGAGAGGTATAAGCTAGTAAAGAGAAGAAGAGAGAGGATGATTATTGAAGTTCTTTTTACTTTAATTATTTTTTCCTTTGGATTTTTAATTTAATTGGGCTGTGATTATCGGTCTTGTCTTTCTCTCTTCTTATTTCATATATGTTTTATAATCAATCAACTTATCATATAGTTCATCAAATGACATTGGTGAGTCACGTACATGAATTACTATTGTGAGTTCCTTATATTCATCTTCTAGGTCATTGAGGGCATAAACAATGACTTTTTCTTCATCACTCAAGGGATGACTTATTAAAGTCAAATTATCTATAATAATTTTTAGGTTTTGTATATAATCAGTAATAGTATATTTCTTTTGTATTATTTTTATCAGAGTAAATAAAAAACTTAGCATACCAGTAGTATAAGGGCGATTGGCCAGAGTGATGTGTAACTTGGATCATGCTTCTACTACAATATTGCAAGAAAAGATTACTAGTACTATAGTGCCAACATTTGAGGCTTGAATGACTTATAGAATGAGATAATCTTGTATAACTTGAGATTAGGATTTACTGTTGGGATGGGTTCTCTTGATATTATGATTTTTTTTAGACAATTAAAAGAGCCATCAATATAACCTAATAGATCATATCTAAAAATAAGATTGGTGAATTATGCTCACATAGATATATAGTTGCCTCATTTAGAGAGCTTGAAGGAGACTAGAGTTGCTACAATATACATATATATATATATATATATATATATATATATATATATAAGTTCTGTAGGTTAAGATGAACTATTATTTCCTGAGAAAATAATAATTGAAGAATCAGGTGTAAAGACATGCTAAGAAGATATTATAATCCAATAAGAGAAATCCATAATCAATTGATGGTCTGATTTGAATGCATCGATGGCAGAGATCTGAGAAGTGCATAGGAGAGGATTTAATCTAACAAATGATATCAGATTTAAAAAGTGCATAACGAAGGATATGATCCGAGATATGCAGAAGAGGACGATCTCTTCCATTCTCTCTTGAGTGCTAATGACATAGTCGAAAATATTATGATAAGCAATGGACTATCGTTGAGAGGTCGACCATGGATCCGAGGCACTAGTGAGTTTGACGATTGACGAGAAGGGAATAAGGATGCGAGGATGCTAAAGTTGTAGGTAGGAATAGAGGGTATATCCACCAAACATAACTACACAATGATGAAGAATCACTGAAGAAGCTAGTCAATCACTAGAGGAGGTTGATCAGATCAACAAAGTAGAGTAAATCTATTCCAAAGTAAATCATGCTAGGAGATTGGTAGGGAGGAGTCGTGCATCTTCATCTTTGATGCATCTTTGATGCAATACCAAAATCTAAAAGCATGAAGAGTTATAAAGCAACAACATGGTTAGTAAGAAAGAGAAATAGCAATCGCTAGTAAGATAGAGGAAGAGAGAGCTATGCTTGAAAAAAAAAAGGATCTCATACCATGAAAAATTTATTATAAAAGGAATAATTTCATTCATTAAAGTTACATATTTATAAAAGAAAAGATTTCACTCAATCATATATTCAAATTTTATACTTCAATCTGTGATTAATTCTCAAATCATAAATTTATTGAGAATTAAAAAATATAAAAAAATCATTATTCCATATTTTTCTATATCATGATCTTTTGTTATTGTTAGATGAATATTAAAAGTTATTTTTTACTTATGATCTTATCATTCCTAAGTGATTGTTAATAATTAGGTTTGGAGTTTTAGCATGCTTATAACACCAGAATTGGAAGGTGATCTTACTTTCTGGGAATTTAAGCCTCGCGGAACTACTCAGGTCGAGTGAGAAATGACACACTCAACTGGTTTGAACACTTTATTTTATCTAATATATCTAATATAGAATTACGAAAACCTTACACATATAAACATGTTGACGTGCACAAGAGGATTGTGGAATGATGAATAATATATATAATTCTTATAATGGGATGCACAATTTAAATATGAGTGCCTACATAGGCTTACGGTATAGGTTTCACATTCGTCGTTGTTAGGGTGGGTTTCTTTTTTCTTTTAAGAGTAAGTGATGGAGATAGAATTCGAGTTTAGACATTTATTTTTTATTTATAAATATTATGTCTATTATATTTAAATTTTAAAATTTTACACCGAAATAAATCCAATCAAACATTTCATATTAGTAGTTACTATCGGTTAAAATCACACTTGAATCTCTCTTAGGGGAGGTGAAGGGAGAACAGAAGACCGTTCACAGTAACTGTGCTTTCCCACCATCGTCTGTCACACTCCACTTCTTACCTTCTCCCTCCCTCCCCAGTCTTTATATCAGGCAGAAAGCATCTCCATGATTGACCCAAAGCAAGGATAGGATTTGCATGTCATTAGCCGGGGAAACATGAATGAGGTGGGGAGCAACTGCTCCGCTCCTCACCGTCGCCCCGTTGTCATCACGTGACCGAGAGATATTTTTCTCTTTTCACTTTCCGTCCGGCACGCGATTGCAGCGGCAAGTCACGTGCTTTCCCATCCCCTCTTCGTCATTCCATTTGTTTCTTTTATTCCTATCTCTTATCTAGAAAGAAATTAGAGCGTTCGATGAGATCTCAACCGTCCGATTCGGGAGGAGCCTTCACAACAGAAACCCGAGAATTTGTAGGGGCACAAATTTAGAAACAAGGGAACCATAATGAGGTGGTGGGAGAACGACCGCCCGCCCGGCGGCCGTGGGCAGCTTCGGGGCCTGGCTTCAGCTCAGCAAACCCCATACTCGCTGAACAGCAGATCCGGCCGTGCGGAGGAGGGGTCGTTCTCCTGGTGGCGGAGGTGCAGCAGCTCCTTCTGGCGGCGGAGCTCCATGACCTTGCGGTGGGAGTTGGAGTGCTGCGTGAGCACGAAGGTGGGGCTCGCTGCCGGCCGGTACTCCGGCACGAGCCGACCCGACTTGTACCTCACGCCGCACGCATTGCACAGCGTCTTCGGCCCCAGCGGCCCCGTCCGCCACTGCGGCGTCTTCTCCGACGCGCAGTGCGTGCAGCGCCGCACCCCGCCTTCCACCCCACGCCTCCTCCACCCTTCTTCCTCTGCTGCTACTGTTGCCGTTGTCGGCACTGCCCGCCTTCGGCCTGGACGGAGAGAACTCGGAGGACGACGAGGAGGACGAAGACGAAGGCGAGTTCTGCGCCGGTGGATGCGGTGGCGCCACCAATGAGGACCAGGCGGCGGCCGAAATGGCACCGGTGGCCGCCCTCGAGCGCTTGCCCCGAGCTCCGCGGCCGCTGGCCGGCTGCTCCACCCGGAGCTGCCCCTCACACGAGGGCGCAATTACGGCCGCGCCGGACTGATAAGAAGGCACGTCCGAGAAGGAGTCCTCCACAAACTTGGACAGCCACTCGAGCTCGGCCGCGTCCTCGCATTGCTGCACAAACAATAAAAAAGCTTCAAGCACTCGTTCATCTAAAGCAAGCCTGCGCAGATCATACTCGGGGCTCCGGTGGTGTCCTCACAGGAATGTAAAGGTCGAAGGAGGTCTTCTGAGATTGGCGATCGGAGAACGTCTGTCCCGACGACGGACCGCTGCCGGGCACGGTCGTCGTGGTGGCGTAGAATTGAGCGTCGACGCCAACAGAAGCGTAGAGATCGTGGTTGGAGAAGTCGAGGAGGTCATCGACGCGGAGACTGGCGTCGGCGGTGGGCGGAAGAGCCCCGTAGAGGTAGGCAGGCGTAGTGGCAGGAGTAAGCGGCGAAACAAGAGGTGCCGTGGTAGAATAACGGGCTCCCGGTCCAAATTCCATTCCCATCCCGAAATCCACCCCGTTGCCATCTCCCAGTCCGGAGCCATCGCCAAAGGGAAGGGGAGAAACGAAGGACGATGGTCCTCGGAGCTCTTAATCTTGTTCTTTCCTAGTTGGTGGGGGGCTGGTGGCGGATATAGAGAGGGCGAGTGAAAGAAGGGAGAAGCAATGGCGATGGGATTGGGGTCAATATGGCACTCATTAACTTGCAACTCTGCTACAAATAATGGAGCCGGTCATGATGAGGCCAATGATAAATAATGTCGATGGCGATGCGGAAGTAATGAGGCACTCGGACTGGGAAGAAGGGCCGGGGGAAGAGCACATTAAAAAGGAGTCGTGGCTCATGCACTTCATCCATCCCTTGCCCTCCTCTCGTCCCGCCCCCACCTCCTTCCTCTCTTTAAAGTCCTGTTACTTTCACTGCTTCCTCTCTTTTTCCTCTTCTGCTGTCCCCTCATATTTATCCCTCTACCATGTGAGTTTTACATACATACACATATATATATATATATATATATATATATATATATATTCCCTCTTTCTCTTTCTGTTTCTGTTGGAGGTATTGACCATGTGGCATGGCCATGTCCATGCTGTATGTGGCTTGATCGACATGCATTTGGTTGACCGTCTGAAGATTGACTGCGGAGACTGACTCTCCGGCCGGCGAGTAGCTGGGGACGAATACAAGGGTGAGTTCGTCTGTCTACGCGACGTTAGACGAAGATTTACCCGTACGTCATGGGACTGCGCGGCCACTGCGTTCCGACGCTGCCGCCCATGCACGAAACGATCCATCCCATCGGCTGCTGCTTGTGGAATAGCGCAGGCGCTGTCCATCGGATAAGGAGGTGGTGGTCCCCGCGGCGCAAATGGTGCGGGACTCGTCCTGTTCGCTGTCCGCAGCGGTGCTGCGGCCGATGAGCCGGAGAGGGTGGAGGTTACTGTGGGTGAGGCGAGTGGTCGGTAAGACATGTGTAGTGTCGGACGCCGTGGGGACCAGCGCTGCAGAACCAACCCTCCCTTTTCTCTCTAACCGTTTACCTTTTGCTTTCCTTTACCCCTCTCTCTCTCTCTCTCTCTCTCTCTCTCTCTCTCTCTCTCCTCATATGTTTGACATGGCCGAGAAGCTAAAGGGGGAAAGGAAATAAAAATACCGACGCGAGACAACTGGATACAGCTGTGAAATCTCCGAGGAGGAGAGTCCCAGCAATCATGCGGCTGGCGTTGCACCTCCCCCCCTCCCCGCTTCGGGCCACGACGGCGACCGCACACAGGCGTCGCACTCACTCTCACGCGCGGTCCGTACGACACCTCGTCCAAGGCGGGCCCCGGGCCGTGGACGAGGCCTAGGCCGCCAGCTGTACAACCGGTCCCCGTACGGCCCAGGACCACGCACCTTTTTTTTTCTTTCTTTTTTTTATAATTTTATGTGCCACCGTCGCGTCGAGAATCTGAGGATCCCTCAGCCGTCGCGTCGGGCGGGGCCGGTGGCGGGTCCGGGTCCGGTGTTCATCCACGTGGCTGTCATGTGGGAAGAGGGCGGAGAAGCATCGAATCACGCGAGGGCGATGGGGATCCCGAGGCGGGGAAGGAATCGCTCACCCACCCCGCACGTGCTCGCTCGTGGCCTCTGATCACGCTTACACGTGATCGGACCTGATTGCCAGCCCTCCTTTCCCTTGTTTTTGCCCCCGCCCTTTTCATCCACTTTTGTCTGCATGAATCATCCGATTAAGTTAACTCCACGAACTGAGGTGATGACGCGTTTGTGTGGCGGGTGCTCCGCGGGTGAGCAGACCCGCGTCGATGTCGGCGGGCGACTTCGGAAATCGCCGCTGGACAATCCCGTCGTCACGTGGCGGTCGCTATCCACACCCCTCCACGTGTCGGGTAGCTGCCGAAGGATGGAGCAGCGGGTGTGCATCCGCTGCACGCGGGTCCCTGGTGGACCACGGGCACGTGGCTCTCGTCAGAAGCCCTGCCCTGGAAAAGCCTTCTCTCTCTCTCTCTCTCTCTCTCTCTCTCTCTCTCTCCATTCTCTCCGTCTTTTTACGACGGGGGAAAGCAGCAACAGCAGCTGCCAGTGTGCAGAGCATGTGGAGCGCACGTGCGGCAGATGGCCTCCGACATGGCTTTGGAACCCATCTGCGTGGTGGTTGCTTTACTCTGTGCGCCCGTCCTCGGAATTTGTCGTGCCTTTTACATTATCCAATGGGTGAATGGTGTGCCTAGGAGAGTAACTGGAAGAAAACGGGGGGGTTTTCTTCCCTTGAGAATTTAACACCATTGGCAGCCGCGGCAGTGTTTTCGGGCCATTGATGTTGCTTAACTGGCAGTTACCTCGGTCTCAGTGCAACCATAACTGCTATCAAGTTGTCATCGGTGCAACTTGACAGAGCGAGGGAGAGAGAGAGAGAGAGAGAGAGAGAGAGAGAGAGAGAGTGAGACGGCAGTCGGTTCGAGGAGCAGGTGGCCTCAATGTGATCTCAGTAATCAAATGCACCTTACCACGTGCCGGTCATCGTAGACATCCAAAAGGCCTTCGATTGTTGCTGATTAGAAACTTACCACCATCAAATGACCTTTTTCTGCCTCTCCGAGTCTAAAGATTTCCTACTGTCATACACCAAAGTTTAAGATTTCATTTGGGGATTTGATAGGAGAATAGTGCCAACGATACTCGAAACTACCAAAAGACCACCATGTGATTTCCCAGACAAACACTACCTGTCATATCTTCCACCCTATCAAGTAGTCGCATTTTATCAGATGCTACGCTACAGCACGGAAGTCGGGTACCTACCCATGCATAAGAAGCAGACACCGGACCGAGTAGATGTTTCCCCTGAACTGAACTGGCAGCTGCGTCACACATCTCAAGCAGCATCAAACAAATTGCTAGTTATAATGAATCACCACCGTTTATGTTCTAGTTTTTCATAAAGGTTACGCATCTAAGAACCGAGCATACCATGATATTAAATAATGTAAAAAGTTGGACCCTATAGGGTACGATTCATTCATCCCAATGTTATCAAAGGCACCGAGGTTCTAAAAGGCTCAATGCGAGAGGGACGAAGTGAGATGTTCATCAATATAAAAATTATCTTAAAAAGTAATTAAAAATAAATATACCTATTAAAATAAAAAAATTAGATAATACTTGGATTTCAGATCCTTTATATTCTGAATATAAATGACATTCAAAATATGAATTACATAAATTTGACCACTAAAACAAAAGAACAATCTATGCTTACCATGAGTCGAGATTCTGAGATGAGATAAAAGTTGAGAAAGCTTGCATCACTGAAAGAGAGAAGAGAGAGGTCATGCGATCGTATGACACCATTGAAGGATGCATCATCAATGACAATGAGGACTCGAGTCCAACAACAAAAATGCCGATAGAAAGACTCAAGTTTAAAACATTGATCATTTTGGTGCAACAACGAGAGCAATTGGTTCGATAGATAGGTATTACCAAAAAGAAACCTCTAAACCATCGGCTAGTGATAGATAGGTTTCACTCTTGCGTCTTTAAGTCAAGTGGGCCAGTTGAACCAAATTAATTCAAAGTTAAACTCAAGCCCACCCAATTGAAATCACTCACGAAGAATGAATTCTAGAGGCACTTGCACCTCGTGCTTACATTAGTTTCACCTTGGCTAATGATATATAAACGCACCTTTTCCACAAAGAAAAAGGTAAATTCATATTTTTAGTGGGCCATATAGAAATAACAGGTACCCTTTTGGCCCTATTTACTAGATATCAAGGCATATTCGTGGTCATTTGCCTACTACTTTTGTTATCATATATATATATATATATATATATATATATATCAAATCAAAGAGGTATTCACTAGTGCAGATTGGTTAGATTGAGCCGTGGGTAACTCAGCCATCCTATGTGCTAGAAAAGTTTTCCTCCCTTGGGAGAAACAAAAGTTGAGATACTTTATGACGATCCATCAACACACCCATAAGTCAATATCTATACTTGTTAAAATTGCCTAGTACTAATTTTGAATAGCAACTAAAGTAATGAATTCTCCATTTCAGTTATCCATAGATTTCAACCACCTTTATTCTCCTGAAATTGAGATTGAGAGATACCCAATTCAAAGCTAACAGATTTGCAAGCATACCAGACAAATTATGGATGGGAAAAAATACAGCACAATAGAAGATAGAAGGTCGTTATGAAATGAGGCACTTTGAATTCAGCAACTATTTAGTATCCTTTGTTTTGTAAAATTTGAACTCATCAAGGTGCGAGTTCTACAAATTCGTGCACCTCCCACCTCCCGAGCAGGTAAAAGACACTCCCAACTGTGGTCGGACTTCAAGAGTCACCTTTGAACTGAAAGACCCATCTCTGGATGGAACATGCAGATGGAGAAACTCATCAGAGAAGGAAAAATATTTTAATTATTAATAGGAAGATGAAAAATACCAAAGCAGTCCCATATACAAAAGGATGAATCAGCAATTCCCATGGAAGCAACGAGAAAGAACAAATATTTGCAGGAAAAAAGTATGAACCAACCTTTAAAAATAGCAAAAGGATGAAGCAATTTTGCTTCATGTACCATCAATGTGATCTGAAAAAGGACAATGTCATTATACTCTAAACTGTACTAATCGATTAAAGTGCAACAAACTTATTAGCATTTCCCAAAACTCTGAAACAAATTAGTAGGAACAATATGACATTATTCTGTGCAAGAATTGCACAAAAACTCAACTCTAACTTTCTCACTGCTATTTCAACCCAAAAATAATACTTCCTCAGAGAATTTTCGGTAAAATAAAGATGTATCCAACATGCAAAGTCACTTGTACCAGTTTTCCTCACAGCAATCAGATACAATGACCCTTGCTTTGTGGTTTATACAGGATAGCATGTAGAGAACTTTCAGGCATAGGAAGTAATAGGAAGTAGAATCTATCTTTATCCAAGATTCTGTTTTTTTTTTTCTCTAGTACAGAATCTTTCAGAACAACTGTGAACAGGCACAAGAATGTCCAAGATTTTACCATAATTTTAAACAAAAGCCTCCAACAAAGCTAAGAATAGGCCCAACAATGACATATCTATCAGGAAAGGCTTTTATTCTTAAGCGTTGTAAATCTTCAGTTTACCTAACCATTTCACAATAGAATTTTTGCTAGGGGATGAGTAATGAAGTCCTAATTAGCATCTAAGTAACTAAAGAAAATCCTGCATCCATGATACAAAATTACACATAATCACATGAATTTCTACAAAATAAATTAAGCAAGATTGGGCAGCCAAACATCAACCACTAAAAACCGTTTTCAACTAGCCATCCAATTCATGAAGGAAAGACTCTGTCCATGGGCATAAGATAAAAAAGCCATCAAAAGTCGATCACAAATCACAATGCTAAGTCGTACATGTCACCAACTACCTTGTCTTAGCATTAGAAATGTAATTCATTCCACTTCATTCAAGAAGTCAGTTTCCATTACTCCAACCCACCAGGGAGAACATTTATGAGCAAGTCGCATGATTGGAAATACTTAATTCAAATTTCACATCTGTCATCTTTCATTTTTTATCTTCTGATCCAGCCACCTATTATGAATTTAAGTGGCCAACCTTCTTCCAGTTTCTCTTTCCTCTTATAACAAGTGATCCACATTGTTTCTTAGTCATTGTAGAAAATATAGTTGTTCCACTCAATATTTGCTTTTTAAGTGCCTTAATAAAATATCTTAATTTTTCTTTTCTCATAACTTAAAACTTCAAATCCAGAAGCTGTCAAAACAAAAAGATAATCATGAAAGAATTCTTACATTACAAGGGGTGTCTATTCCTAAAAAGTATCATATGAATAGAATGTAAATGCTTCACACAAGCATCACTAGCAGTGATGCATCATGAGTTTTAGGCCATAGTATCCCACGCTAAAGGTGTGCGACTATACTAATTGTCATATCTGCATCTATTTGATGTGTAATTCTTAGGTCTGACCTCCACACAAAAAATAATTTTTTCCCAAATTAAAGGGTCATAAAGAGAAGCGATGAAGACAGTGGGAGGAAAGTTGGCTTATATCTTTGTTTTACTTGATGTGATTGCAATTGCAATCCTCAACATAGTAGACAAAATTCTCAGTAGATAAATCATTTAATAGTAACTAATATGTAACTTAGTTACATTCAATTACTTCAAATAATGCAATGGCCAAATGTACTTTGAGTAGTCAATGCTAAAGTGTTAATTACTTCCTTGATCCTTTCAATTACGGAAAACCAAGGTTAGTATATTAAGAAAAACTAGGTGACACTTCAAAGAGGTACAATGTGAACAATAGAAAGAACACGGTGAACATACAGAAAACAGCTACCCAACGGCACCATATATCACAAGGTTGACATTCAACAAAGACTAGAACAAGATATTTTTGTAAGGCATTAATAGGAAGACTACAAAAAGTAATTAATAACCACCAACAGCAAGGGAATTCAATACAAAACCCCCACACGCACCAACAAAACACCAAACACACAGGACAGGTCAATCAACTGTGCAAATTGTTGGCTAGCTATATGTAGTTTAATTAAGTTTGGTTTAAGTAGACCTGGTAATAATGGGTTTTAAGCATGTCAAACTGTTACCAACAATGATAGTCTTGGATGCATTATTTTATTACAGTTTTTTTACCACATAAGAGGATACTTGATGAAATAGTATGAGGAAGAGGCGACTTCCAAAATATTTCTTTAAGAAACACAAACAACTTCAGGAAAAATTCACTTATACATGGTTGACAAATTGATTATATAAGAGTCTTAAGTACAACTAACAGTTCTAAACATTCAAAGTTGGAGTCATGTAGCAATTCCCATCCCAAATCTAAAAGAAACCTAAGCAATTGATGGCTTCGTTAATGTTTTAAATCAAAACCAATAAAACCAATTTGAGATGACTTCAGTTTTCCTGTCGAAACATAGCGTACAAGTAGAAATTCTACATATAGATTCACAACTAGAAGCAAGAAATCTTTGATGCAAAGCAAATACTAAATGCTCGAAACAAAGCTACTCACAGATAACTGGAAACACTGACAGAACAAAGACAGCACTAGAGTCCGGGATAGGTGCGGCGGAGGATACCCTGTGAGAGAGCCCGGCCGCCGCGGGAGGTCGCGCTCAGACGCGACGTCAGCCTCGCCGCCGCCACCGCGCTGTGCAACGGGAACAGGGAGCCGCCGCAGCACCCCAACTCGACAGGAATCCTTCATCCGAATCACAAATAAAAGCGCCAACTAAAACCTGAGTCCAAAAAACGACTCCTAGCACCAATCGAAAAACTCACCTGGAGAGGGAAGAGAAGCGGCGGATCGGACACGGAGCGGCGGCGACGGGTCTCGATCTGACACCGAGTGACCCGAGGCAAGACAGAGTGATGCGGCGGCTCATGGATCGCACGCAACTCGACGCCATCCGACGATACTAGCGAATTCGACTGGGGTTAGGGTTCCGGTGAGAGAGAGAGCTTGTGGGGCTTATCCGCCAGTGGGACAAAAGCGATCGGGCTGAGGCTAAAATGGTAATTATAAGGGTAGCCGTCCCATCCAATTGGCTGCGGATCAAGATTTAGTTATCCAGGACCGGGCCATTAAGCGAACACGTCCGGTCCATGACAGCGAAATGGTGGTGAAAAGGAATCATGTATTCGACCCGACCCAATAACGAACAATGATTCTTGAACGAACAATGAACCCAATGGAAACCCGTTAGAGTAGTTCGAGTCGACGATACGTTCGAGGGGAGAACGGATCGTGGTCCGAAAGTTTCCTCCACGGAGGATGAAACGATGGTCGTTCCATCTCATCCAGCAGCTTTTCCCGGATCTCCTCACATTATGCGCGTACCACGGTGAATGAACGCATCAACCGCGTACACACGTGTCCCGGGCCCATCCGACACCTGCGCTGCCCTGCCACCGCCAGGGCCCCGTCACCTGAACGACTCCACCTTCGTCTTCTTTTTTCCCCAATATAGGTCCTCTGCGTGATGTGCGTCTTTTTACGGTGAAGCAGCCGCCGTTATCCGTGTGTCTGAGAAAGTGAAACAGCTTGTGACTTCTAGTAGGAGCAGCTGCAGGAGTGATGGGGAATGGGAGAGCAACATGGAAGAGATGAGTCCCGTCGTGGGACTTCTGGGAGCTCGGGAACTGGTCTCCTTCACATGTTTGCCTCGTCCTCTTCTTACTACGCTGCAGCCCAGCAGAGGCATATACCCCGGCTGCCGCCCGCTGCTGGTTCTTCTACTGCCGAGGTTCCAGGTGGACAGGTTCGGCAAAGTTCTGGCGAAGGACTGCGAGCTGCACTCCAAATCTCCAAGAGCCGTGGTGCTCGGCGTCTAACACCGAGCGCTTCTGTCAGCAGTGCAGCAGGTGCTTCCGCCACCAAAGCAGTGAGAAGTTGAAATGAAGACCTCGATAGAACTCACAGGTTTCCTTTTTGGACTTGGAAATCGTGAACAAATCTAGCATTTTACATAGAGCAAGCTCGCTCCTCACGGACTCCACCCCTTGCTTCCTTTACTTCCACGGGCGGAAGCTTTCTTTCCGCTGTTCCGGCTAGCAGACCAACCCTCCTCTATCGTTGCCTCTTGGCCGCGACCTCTCCATCGCCGCCGTTGCCAACGACCATCCCCGCCCCTACTCTTTCCCCTGCGACCATCACCGTCGTTGCCACCGATCTCGGCAGCAACTGCTGCTGCTTCTCGGCCCACACACGTCCTCTGTCGCTGCTTCAACCGGTGGCCACGCAACCCATCACCATCGCTGCCCCCCCTCCCGGCCAGTGATCTCTTACCCCTCGCTGCCTCAACCGCAGCGATCTACAGCCGCAGTCGCCTCTGTTCTACGGCGAAACAAAGCAGAAGAACGCAAGAAAGAAAAAGGGCAAAAGAACACAGCAGCCAACCTCGGCATCCACCGCTGCCGCTGCTCTTTCCTTCCCCTCGCCACACAACCCCGCCGTCGTAGCTCTTCGGCCCGCAACCACTGCCATCGTAGCCTCTGGTCGTGTGATCATCCCACCGGCTGTTGAAGCGTGAGAAGGGTCGCCACTGCTGCTCCCAGTCGTGCCACCACCGCTTCAAGCCGTCAAGCCCTTGCAGCGGTAGCGTTCTCTTCTATGGTGCGACAGAAGCAGAGCACTCTCTGCTGTCGTCGCCCAACCATCGATTGTCATCACTGCTTCACTCCCTCTATTGCTTCTCCTCTCTCTCTTCTTCACAAACTTCCCCTACTACTGACATAATGCCCTCGGAAACACAATAACATTCTTTACCCTCTTCTGAACACAATGACACCGAAGTACCTCAGCCTGCTCCAACCCATGTCAATGCCTCTCCACTACCTATACCAACAATACAAGCTACAGCTCCTAAACATCCAATGACAACATGCTCCAAGAGTGGTATATTCAAACCACGTCAAATCCTCGACCTACATACCATCACAAAATCCTCTTCTGAGATCAATGAACCTACCACAATTACTTAAGTCCAAAAATCTCCACACTAGCGTAAAGCCATGTGTGAAGAATATGATGCCCTCCTCCATAACTCCACATGGACCCCTGTACCCTCATCCTACACAAAATATCATCGGGAGTAAATGGGTCTTTCAAATTAAGCGGAACCCAAACGGATCCGTTGCTAGATATAAGCATGTCTAGTAGCCAAAGGGTTTCATCAATGACTTGGAGTTGACTTCACAGAGACTTTCAGTCCTATTGTTAAACCCATAACAATTCAACTTATTCTAAGTTTGGCTATCTCAAAAGATTGGCAGCTACGACAACTAGATGTTAACAATGCTTTTTTACAGGGGACTCTAACTGAAGATGTCTATATGCAGCAACCCCTTGGCTTCATTCATCATCAGTATCTGAGACATGTTTGCAAACTACAAAAAGCTATTTGTGGACTTCGTCAAGCTCCAAGAGCCTCGTATACTGAACTTGGCTCATTTCTGACATCAATTAGTTTCATCAACTCCAAGTCTGATACCTCGTTATTCTTACGATAACAAAATAGAAACATAATATATCTTCTCGTATATGTGGACGATATTATTATTACAGGAAATGATCCCTTGGAGATTCAGACATTCTTAAAGCAATTGGCTGATCGATTCTCCCTCAAAGATCTTGGACCCTTGAGTTACTTTTTGGGAGTTGAAGTAACATTTATATCTTCAGGTCTTCTCCTATCACAAAGAAAATATATTCAAGACCTATTATCTAAAACAAACATGCAGGATGCAAAAGAAGTTACAACTCCTCTCTCTACTAGTGAATCACTCAAATTATGTGATGGAAGTCATGCTTCAGACACTACTCAATATCGACAAGTACCTGGCTCCTTACAGTATTTGGCTCTCACCCGTCCAAATATCTCATTTGTAGTCAATAAATTATCTCAATTCATGCACCAGTCATCTACTACGCATTGGTCTACTGTCAAAAGAATTTTGCGGTATCTTAAAGGAACCCTTCATCATAACCTCCTTCTCCGCAAACACACCCCACTTAATCTTCATGCCTTTGTTGATGCTGATTGGGCGGGGAACTTTGATGATAGAACTTCTATGTCATGATATATTATTTTCCTTAGAGCTAATCTTATCAGTTGGAATTCTAAGAAGCAAAAGATAGTCGCACGGTCTACGACTGAAGCTGAATACCGTGCCATCGCTACAGCTACTACTGAACTCAATTGGGTCATAAATCTCCTTAAGGAACTCAATGTCAACTCTACCCTTCCTCTTATAATATATTATAATAATGTTGGAGCTACCTACTTATGTGTCAATCTAGTATTCCACTCACATATGAAATACATCGTCATCGACTTCCACTTCGTGCGAGATCAAGTTGTCAGACATCAACTACGTATCTCTCACGTACATACGGCTAATCAACTAGCAGACTCACTCACGAAGCCTCTTGTCCGTAAACTATTTTCATTACATTGATCCAAGATTGGTATCCTTGATAGGAGCACCATCTTGCCGGGGCATGATAGTGGATAAGATTTCCTCAAACTGCATGAGGAAATCCCACTGATTTGTTGAGGAAAATCCTCCCTCCTAACCTGTATAAATAGAACTCATATTGTAATAATCAAAATCAGCTTTCATAATTATATTTTTATTCTATCAGAAACATGATGCAGGTTTCATGTGATCTCTAAGTTCGAGGAGTCTGAGAGGAGTTGCAGAAGGCAGCTGGCCGGGCACAACGAGTGCAGAAGGAACAACGATGGTGATTCCATCACTATCATCCCTCTTTTAGGTGCAAACACAAACCTATGCTTTTTGTTGCATGTTGCAGAACTTTATGTAGGCTAGCTCTGCAATTCATATTGAAATTGACCATCATCACTGATAGGTCACGTACCTACGCCACCCACTTATGGGCGGCACTCCACTGCCACATCAGCATAAAAGCTGAGATGGTAGATGACCTCAGCGTAGCTCGGCGACCCTCGATCATACTAGAATGGGCGCCGACCAGAGCATAAGACGTCACCCTCCGAAGCACGCCCTCGTACGGGCGTGGGTGTCGTCCATAGTACAACGCCTTCCGAGAAACTCGGGGATGGCACCAACGCAGCCCGTCCAGGCATGCCCTCGTGCTGGCGCAGGCGCCAAGATGTAGCCTCATCCTTGGAAGACTGGGATGGCGCCTTCATGGTGCCTCCTCGGAGAGCCCGGGATGGCGCCTCCCAGATGTCACATGGAGATCCAAGGCGGCATCGTACTACACCCCGGGAGTCAGCCCTCCCTCCAGTATAAAAACCCCAGACCATGTTGTTCTGGCGGGTGGTTGGAAGCACTACCTTTCCCCACCAAGTACTAACTTAATCATCGGAGGGGTCGGGTCGAATCATCCTGACCCAATCTGTGTAGGATCCAGGAGGCACGAGGTGGACAGAGTATAGGAAGGAGGCCTCAACCCAAAGCAAGCCAATGACTCTCTTCTTCCAACCCGACACCAGCTTTACACCCAAGAACCCGCCGTGGTGATCTTGGCACATCCGTACCCGAACTAAGCTATGCTGACTCAGCGGCCATGGTACAAAGGTACACTAACAGATTGGCGCTAGAAGAAGGACCCGATGTCACAATATCAATAGACTGACCCGGACGAGAGCCTGATGAAGGGGTCTCGTCTGACCAGAGAACCCAGGGAGTGTCCCCCACAACCCGACGAGCTCCGAACTGAGGACCCCATCGCGACTTCGGAATGCTACTGGCGGTTATTCACTGACTTGGGATTGTCGCCACCCGGGGGCGTCGTGACCAGCCAGTCGCCCGTTTCGCACGAGGCGTTCTAGGGCCTCGCCCATCAAGTTCAAACTCTAACCGGGATGATGCAGGCCATCGTCCCCCTTATCCTGCAATTGGTGTAGCTGTCGGTGACCCCACCCCCACAATGGCCGAGAACATCGGCTCCAATGCTTATGGCGCCCCTGATCCCAAGGGCGCCCCCAGCATCAACCGAGGTGGGCCCAGCCCCACTCTCGGAAGGGGTGTCGGGAAATCCGAGCGCGCCACTAGAACCCGAGGTACTGTCATCAGACTCGACGGACTCCCTCCGAGCTCGGCTACGCTCCGTCAACCAACGACTTGATGATGTGCAAAAAGAAGTCCATAAGTCCAAGGAGGAGCTCAGGGAAGACGCTCACCGAGGGTCCGCATTCGCCCCCGAGATACAGGAAAGGTTAGTTCCCCCAAGCTTCCGCCTCCCCTCTCTCAACACATATCATGGCGGCACCAACCCAACGGAGCATGTGGCTACTTTCCGAGCCCAAATGGCGTTGTACGGAATATCCGATGCCTTAATGTGCAGGGCGTTCCCCACCACTCTCAGGGGGCTGGCTTGGGCGTGGTATAGCAAGCTAAAGGTCGGATCGATCACATCCTTCGACCAGCTTGCTAGAGACTTTGAGCTTAACTTCCTGGTGTACACCCGGATGAAGCTATTCGTCGCCTTGCTCCTCAAACTCAACCAGAAGGAGGATGAGTCCCTTTCCCACTTTGTGAACCATTTTGCCATTGAAATCCGGAGGCTACCCGACGCTCACCCATCTCTAATAATGCGGGCATTCATGATAGGGCTACGACCCTCCAGGTTTTTCTGGTCGCTCATCGAAAGGTAGCCCACGGCGGTCCCGGAGATGCTCCAACGCATGAACCAGTATGTTGCGACGGAATCTTTGATGGCCGAGAGGCGAGAGAAGCACAAGATGACCAAAGCAGAGCTATCCCGGGGTCAATCGTCAGCCGCCCCAAGGCGGAGGTTGGATCGGCCTAATGCGCCGCCCACAAAGTCCCCCCTTCTGGCCCTGGGCACGTTCAGAACTGAAATATTCCTCCAAATAAAAGAAAAAGGGCTGCTGAAGGCCCCCAACCCGATGAAGAGCCCTGGGGAGCTCAGAGATCAGACAAAATACTTCCGTTTCCATCGGGAGCACGGCCACGACACCGAGGAGTGTCATGACCCGAAGCGTCAGATTGAGAAGCTCATATGCCGAGGACATCTTGGTCGATATTTGAGAAGGGATCGAGATCCTTCACCGTGCCCTGAAGGTCCCATCAAATGGTAAATTGATGTCATAATAGGCGGGCCGACGTTTGGAGGGAATAGCATGTCGGGGCGAAAGGCATACGCCCGAGTAGCCACGGACGAATTCCCCAGGCGGTGGATCGACCCCAAAATCACATTCCCGGCTGAGGAAACAGAGCATTTCAAGCATGACGATGCATTTGTGATCACGACTAGGATCGCCAACGCCCGAGTAAGGAGGATCATGATAGACACAGGGAGCTCTGCCGACGTCCTCTACTTCGACGCCTTTCAAAAGCTCAGCTTGCTCAAGGACGCCCTAGAGCCGATGCACTCGGCGCTCACCAGGTTCATCGGCGATTCGATCTCCCCACTGGGCACGATTACCTTACCCATAACCCTAGGAGACACGCTGAGGTCGAAGACGATGATGGCGACCTTCATGGTGGTAGACCTTCCCTCAGCGTACAATGTCATCCTAGGTCGACCAACCCTTAACAAGTTCCAAGCTATCATTTCTACATATCACCAAATGATAAAATTCCCAACCCATGTTAGGATCAGGAAAGTTAGGGGAAACCCCCGCGAGTCCATGTGATATTACTTGACGATGGTCACATTGCCCAAGAGAACAAGGATCAAGCAACCCCTTGAGGACCTGCGGGACGTCAAGAGACCTTCTCAGCACCCCGAGCTGATGGAGTCTACCATAGACATACCGCTGTTTGAAGACCGACCAGATCGGGTCATAAGGGTCAGGTCAAAACTACCAGAGCAAGAGCGGGTGCAACTCATTAGCTTCCTGGTGGACAACGCCGACGTCTTCGCTTGGTCGCCGGCAGATATGCCCGGAGTCGACCCTAGGGTGGCGCAGCATCACCTAAGCATCTCGCCCGAAGCTCGTCCAATGAAACAGAAGCCTCAAAGGTTAGCCCCCGACCGTCAACGAGCAGTCCGTAACGAAGTGGAGTGTCTCCTAGCGGCAGGCTTCATAGCTGAGGCCAAGTACCCACGGTGGCTGTCAAATGTGGTTCTCGTCAAAAAGCCTAATGGAAGCTGGAGAATGTGTATTGACTACACCAATCTCAATCGGATGTGCCCGAAAGACTATTATCCACTTCTAAGAATCGACCAGTTGGTCAACGCAACCTCCGGTTATGGATGCCTTCTCCGGCTATAACCAGATCAAGATGGCACCCGAGGACTAAGAGCATACAGTCTTCATTACCGATCAAGGAATACATTTCTATTGAGCCATGCCATTTGGTCTAAAGAATGTCGGGGCCACGTATCAAAGAACGGTGAACAAGATGTTCGCCCAATAGATCGGGCGAAACATGGAGGTGTACATCAACGACATGATCATCAAGAGCAGGACAACCTCAACACACCTATCCGACCTTGCCGAGGCATTTGCCATGCTGCGAAGATTCAACATGCTCCTCAACCCCGCAAAGTGCACTTTCAATGTTGGCTTGGGAAAGTTCCTTGGATTTATCATACACTAGAGGGGGATTAACACCAACCCAGAGAAGGTCTGAGCTATCATTGACATGCAGCCACCCCAGACAATCAAGGAGGTACAATAGCTAACCGGGAGACATGCTGCCCTGTCTCGGTTCCTGTCCAGATCAGGTGACAGATATCTCCCCTTCTTTCATGCCTTGAAGAACCCGAAGGGCTTCAAATGCACAACGGAGTGCGAGGAGGCCCTTGTGCAAGTTAAGCAACATTTGGCAGGACTCCCTCGCCTTGCCACAGTCTCTCCAGGAGAACAGCTCAGCCTCTACTTAACCGCTTCTTGGCATGTGGTTAGCTCCGTCCTGATCCAGGAAACCTCCGGGATGCAGCGACCGGTCTACTACGCCAGCCTTGTGCTGAACAGGCCCGAAGAGCGGTACCAACCGATCAAAAAACTAGCCCGGGCACTTGTATTGATGGCCCGAAAGTTGTGCCCCTACTTCCAGGCTCACCTGATCAAGGTAATCACCAATCACCCGCTTCAACAAGTTTTATCTAAGTTTGATGTCTCAGGTCGTCTCCTCAAGTGGTCGGTCGAGCTCAACGAGTTCGACATTCAATATGCCCCAAGGACTGCCATTAAAGCTCAAGTGGTCGCCGACTTCATCTCAGAGTTAACTCCACCCGAGAACGCTGAGTCGGGGTGACCTAAAAGAATATGGAGCCTACGCATGGACAGATCGGCCAACTCAACGAGTGCGGGAGTAGGACTAGTGTTGGAAGTCCCGACGAGCAATCATTTGAGCGCTCCCTCCGCTTCTGTTTTAAAGCCACAAACAACGAGGTAGAATACTAGGCGTTCCGGCTGGACTTAGATTGGCCGCCAAGCTACAAGCAAAAGACATTCACGTCTACACCGACTCGCAGCTAGTAGCCGAGCATGTCAACAGGGGCTACGAGGCTCAGGACCCGAACATGTCAAAATACCTGGCCAAGGTAAAGAAGCTAGCCACTAACTTCCCACGCTTTATACTATCCAGAGTCCCGAGGGATCAAAACAGATGAGCAGACATGCTAGCAAAGTTGGCTTCGGGACCCGACGTCAAAGTCGGTCCCGAGGTTGAGGAACTCCCGTTCCATGCTATCACTATCGGGGTCATGGCCTCAGTCGACGTGCAGGCGACATGGACACAGGAGATACTGCAATACAAATGGAGCAGGACTTTACCCACCGACAGGGCTATGGCCCAACGCCTACCGCGCACCCAGGCCTAGTACTGTGAGATGAACGGACAGTTCTACCAAAGGTCATTCACCCGCCCGCTCTTACGATGCCTAGACCTCGAGGAAGCTTTGTCAGTCCTAGCTGAGGTCCATGAGGGAATCTACGGCGAGCACATTGGCGAGCAGACCCTAGCCTTCAAAATCCTTCACCACGATTATTACTGGCCAACCATGTGCTGGGATGCAAAGGCTTATGTACAGTGATGTGGCCTATGCCAAAGGCACGCCAGGACACCCCGGCAACCCATGGTACTACTCACTCCCATAGACTCTGCATGGCCTTTCGCGCAATGGGGCATGGACCTCCTCGGGCCCTTCCCACCAGTCTCGGGACAACGAAGGTATATCATTATCGGGGTGGATTACTTCACCAAGTGGGTCGAGGCCGAGCCGCTGGCGACGATTATTGAGCGTCAGGTGGAGAAATTCATTTGGAAAAACATAGTGACTCGGTTCGACTTACCAAGAGTCATCATTACTGGTAATGGGACTCAATTTGCCAGTGCCAGGTTCAAAGAATTCTGCACAGGTTATGGGATACAGTTGAGGTTCAGCTCGGTGACCTATCCTCAGATGAATAGCCTGGTTGAAGTAACCAACCGAGCCATCCTAGACAAACTTAAAAGGAGAGTATCGGGGGCTCGAGCTGCTTGGGTAGATGAGCTTCCGAGCATCCTATGGTCTTCGCGGACCACACCCAGGAGTGCCATGGGAGAATCCCCCTATAGCCTCACATTCGGCACCAAGGTCATCCTACCACCCGAGATCGTCATTCCGACACCCCGGGTGAAAAACTACGAGGAGGAGGCATTGTCAGAAGGACTCCGAGCCGGCCTCGACTTGGTGGAAGAACGACGGGCCGATGCCCACTTAAAGGCCCTTGCCTATAAAAGGGCCATCGCCAAAGTCTATAACCAAAGAGTGCATCCCCGACTGATCAAGTTAGATGACCTGGTCTTACGCAAGGCTGAAGTCAGTGACCCAACTCAATCACACAGCAAACTCTCCCCTAGCTGGGAAGGACCTTATCGCGTGATCGGCGTCGTTCGGGATGGCACTTACCGACTAGCCACCATGGAAGGACGCCCTATACCAAGGACATAGAATGTGTTAAATCTGAAGAAGTTTTTCATGTAACAATTCGAGCAAAGTGATTTCAAACGCAGGAGTCAAAGCCAAAAAAACTTCTCTTTAAAACCAAATAAGGTTACACGCTCAGATCGGTCATGGCTTACAAAACCAAGCTTCGTCGGACCAACCCCTAACAAAAGAATACATCAACAAACCCTACGCCCCAGGAATATCCAGGCTGTCGTCGAACGGAACCTCCTCCGACATGTTGACAGTCTCGTCCTCAGGCCAAGAGGCAAATAGATTCTCCTCAATCTGGAAGTCTAGGTGTCGGGCCCAGAACTGAGCCATCACGATCCGATACCCATACTCATAGGTGACCTGTCCCGATCGAGTCAACTCGAGTTAGAAGCCCTGAGACTTCTTGTAGGCCTCGATCAGCTGCTTGTCCTTCTTAGGCCTCTGACGAACTTCCTCCGCCAGCGTCTTGGATGATGCTTGGGCCTCACCATGAGCCGCCTCTAGGTCCTTGGAAAGCTGGAGTAGCTCCGCCTCCATCGAGCGCACTTGAGCCCAAGCCCCCTTTAGTTGCCCCTAGAGCTCCTCCTTTTGCTGTGCGGCCTCCTCAAGCTTGGACTTAAGGCGTGCAACCTCTGCCTCCAGCTCAGCCGCGCATTTCTCAGTCGTCGCCATGGCTTTAGGCGCTGCCTTAGCCCGAAGCTCCTTATTCTAGCTCTGTAGCTCGACGATTCAATCGCCCATGCAGTTGACAATTCGACTAGCATCTCGCACATGGTCGATCAACACCATGAAGTAATGCTGGCCCTACAAAAAGGAACGGGTTAGAGCGACAATGCCCAAGTGACACGGGTAACCGAGGGTGAGACACTTATCCATAGCAGCGACTTGGCAGATTTGGAGATTAGGACCTCCGAGGAGGAAGTATACAATTCCCGAGCTAGGTCGGGATGGAAGCCCTTGCGGATGAACGAGATCACAGAATCGTCGTCGGCCCACACCTGATCCCCGCAGGACAAACTCATCCAACGGGGCACAAGCGGGTCGGATGCCTCCCCCTCTGAAAGTTCGCCCATCACCAAGGCCTGGTAGGTTTTGTCCTTGATGCGCGCAGGGATACGACAAAGATCGCGCATGGAAGGCGCACGTGGGGCCTTCCCTATCTCTTCCCGACTGGGGCCTGCTTCGCCCCTCTTGCGGCCGATTCCTACACGGGGAGCGCGTTCGGCAGAGACCGCCCTTGCTCGAGCCGCGACCGCCTTAGATTTCTTCGAGGCACAGACTTTCATCTTCTTCCGCGATCGATCTGCCTCGACCTCCACAGGCATCCCTTGAGATCCGGAAGCTAGCTCTACCATCAAGCAAGGAGCGGGAGCGGATGAAGTCTGTGCCCCTCGCACGGCCTTGAGGTTCACCATTTCTGCAAAAAGGTTCAAGGTTAGACAAGATACCGGGCAACCTATAAGAAGCAATTGCAGACACGACTACGGGCATACCTCGAGGCGCCGGGCTAAGACCTGCCTCGATCAGCCACTGTTCGGTCATATTTTTTATCACTCGAGAGGTAGGGAGGATCCCCCTCAGCCTTCTGAGGCCCACATACTCCTCATCGGTTAGCTCTAGAGCAGAGTTGTCTATTGAGTGCGCCAACCACCGGAGGCTGAAGCTCCAACCCTACGCGTAACTAACATAAAAGAACCTACCCTTCCACCCCTTATTATTGGAAGGGGCCCCGCTAACCCTAAAGCCCGACTGTGCTGATAGATAATAACCGTCCGAACCCTTGAAAAGATGAAAGCAAGACAGAAAAATGGATCGGGTCGGGGTGATGCTAGCATTTTGACATTCTCCTAGGGACATCACCAAATAGCACCAAGAGTTCGGCACCATTTGGGATGGTGAAATACGCCACAGAGAGAGGCAAGACTCAATAACAGGATGCAAGGGGAATCGTAATCCCACCTCGAGTGCATCTAGGGTTAGACCAAACCCTTGAGGGAACGGGTCATACACCCGCTACCCCGGTTGAGGGGTGTGAAGCTCATAGTCTGTCGGGATGTTGTAGCACTCCCGGATATGACTGAGCAGCTCCTCACTCACCGTTGAGTCAAGGTCGTGCCACCACATCAGGGCCTCAAGGGCCCGTGCTGCCTTCTCGTCAACGGGCGAATCGCGACCAGAGGATGAGGATGAATGGGAGGAAGAAAAGGCCATCCCAACTGACCTGAGAAGAAAAAGAAGGGTGGACCGAGGAAGACGACGAAGACTGGAGGAGGAGCGACCAAGGAAACAACCAGCTGAGAGCATGAGGGTGAAGCCGGCTCTACGTTATTGATAGGGAAGATCCTGCTAATCGAGGCAATCCCTCGCCTCTCCGGGAGCGGGTGACAGCCCACTCTGTCATTAATACCCACTTGCAGAGCACATCGTGTCAGGCAACTCAAACGTCGCCCCACAGTAAATGATGGCTGACTAGGCCACCAGTGTGTCACGGACTTAGCTGGTTTTGCCTAAGCCATGCGGCACCAATGCGTATCACCGCAAAGGTTAGCCTACCCGAAATCTCCCACAATCCTTTAGGACCGGCAAAAGAGAAGACGGGACAGAGAAAGCGCTTAACACGGGATCCGCAAGCCACTCTTTTAGCAAACACTTTATAGACAATGCACATTCCAACAATGGATATCACAAGCTCAGAATAGTTGCACAACAAAGGTATAGATTTGGTCCACTACAGACCGAATTCTATTACAAGTATTCCCTCGATGCATACTTTATGGACAAGCCTACAATGGCTGCCAAACTCACTCAAATATGGGCATTTTGCCTTTGGCAAGCCCTTTACAAGCTTTACATTATATGACAACCCAAAAGGGACACGGACAAGCATAAGCATTACACCGAACAAGCCGTTGACAATTTTGTCCGTGACATTCTCCCCCACTTATTCCTTCGACGTCCTCGTTGAAGCCTTTACTGACGCTGCAACTTCGTTTCTTGGTTGGATCTTCGATCTTCTGCTCCTGCTGCAATGCGCCCCTTGACTCCCACTTGTTCTCCGGTTGTTGTTGTTGAGTCGTCGAACTTTAATCCGCCATACCACTTCAACTCGCCAATGACTCTGACATTGGTGTGGGGTTGGCAGAGTTGTGCTGATCCTTGCTGGCTCTTGCGGATTCATCGATGAAGGTAAAAGACCATCATTGATATGCGCCGATCTTCAAATTCTTCTTGTCTCTTGAATGGATAGATGCTTGTTGGAGCTTTAACGAGCATCGCCTCGCAACCTTGAAATTTTCAGGTCCTTCCTCGTAAAATTTGCCCATCGAATTTTCTTCCACTTAGTTGTCTTTGAAGGGTCTTCAAATCTGTGCGAGCTCCTCTGTTTGGATAACTAAGAGAGTGGGGTACTCGGTTTCACCCATTCTCTTGGGAGTTGAGAAGGCAAAGGTTACTTGACTTCGCCCGCCTCCTCGAGGTTGTACTTCGTGCGTCAAGTGAGTTCTTGGAATTCGCCGCTCTTAGCTCACACTCCGAAGCACTTGAAGTGTTTGCAATCCTTCTTGTTGAGTCGACTCTCGTGATTCACCTTCTCATTGCCATTGAACTTCGGAATGCAAGAAGTTATCACTCCAACTTGGAGTAAGTCTCCGATAGATTTGGTCGCCTTTGGGATTGTACCGCATTCTCCATCATTTCGTCGCCGACTCTCTCGAGTAGCAAAGGTACAGCCACAGCGTCTTTGCTGCTCCGATCCTTGGTCATGCACTCTTGCATTGACCGAAGTCCTTCACTCACGGCTATCTTGATGGAAAGTGCATTGACACCGGTCTTACGAAGTTCTCAAGCTACGCCCTTGACCTTGTCTTGGTACATGGAGTTTGCCAAAGCATTCTCCTCCTCCACGGCCCATATCACGACCAAGTGCTCTCCCTCTAAGAGAGCAAGGGATGGATGACTCCCGGAAGTCCCGCCTCGGCGGTACCATGGCAGCTGCGGCGCCCATGGCACTACTATCAGATTGTCTCGCATCTGCATCCCTTCTTCGTGATCGGTAGATCTGCCTCTGCATGCATTGTGACACTCCTCAGAGTTCACCTTCAATCTAACCGATGATTGATCTTGGGTAGTGAGTCCCTCTTGGACTCGTCATTGCTTCCACGCCATATATCGACCACCGCCCGACACCTATGTGTTCTCTGGCAGTTCCACTTGGTCATTTGGAAAAGCAGATTACAACTCCCATGTATGGCCACCGCCACACATGTTGAAGGACTTGCACCATTTCTGTTCTCCTTAGCTTCATTGGCTGCAATGTTCGCTTACTCGGCCTTGTCCTCTGACTTGCCGGGCTCCCTTAAGCGAATGTGAGCTCTGAAGTAGTTCCACTCTTCAGCAGCTCCGATCATACCTCTGTATGATCCAGTCCCTCTGTGGGACTTCCTGGTACTTGCATCTGAACTTCTTCCTTGATAGTGCACAGCCCCCATAAGCTGATGTTCAAGGCTTCCATTCAATGCAACATTCGGTGCACGCATACGGAAGACCCACCTTGTGGTACCATGGCATTCACTGCTTGAATCCATAGCTCTTCTTGCCGTCGTGTTGTTCACCGATGTGGAGCTCCCAATTGCGCTCCCGATCATACCTCTGTACGATCTAGTCCCCCCATGGGACTCACTGTGTGTGTCGACTTGCCGCGAACTTTTCCACCACAATCTGCTGCATCATGTCGCCGCCTGGTGACATCTCCCTGCATACTGATCCCTGTGGTATGAACTCGAACTGCGATATCTCCATGTGTGGACTCCGCCAACACATCGCAGGGCCTTCGCCATCTTCGATTCTGTTCGATCCTGTGGCAATCGACCTTCGTCCACCCACTCTCGGGTCACACTCGGACGAAGCCTAGCTCTAGGACAGTCCATCGCCTAGCAGCTCCTCTGAAGTCCCCTGACTTCGCTGAAATTGGTGCACCACTGTCTGGATCCTGGGACTCTGCCTCTACCAGCACAATCTCCGCTGCGCACCGCTTTCCTCATGGCAACTCGAATGGCAACACTGTGGCATATTCTTCAAGTAATGCGCCTCTGCATCCTCTTGCCCCGTGTCAAGGCCTTTTGACACCAACTTTGCCTCAGCAAACTGCGTCGCCTTAGAATCTCCACCAAATGCTTCATCGAGATAAAGTGCATGTGCCTCAAAGCTCCCTTGTCTTTGGCACTATGCAAGACGAGTCGGCTCCATCTGAATATGAAACCCAAGGAACGGCATGATCCGATTCCTGCCTCTGCAAGAGTCCATGTCCTTGACCTCTGTCTAGGGAAAGCTCCAAGCCTCCGCTCCATATTCCATCTTCTAAACCAACTCCCTTCATGCAGCTTGGGTACTTCACCAAGTTACCCCCAAGTTGCTTTGCTTCTCGATTTGCATTGCGTTGATGGTGGCCCTCGCGCCCACCATTCCACGGGTCAGCCCTCTGTTGAGTCCGATCTTACTATCGGCTCCAAGTGTGCCTTCACTTTATGTTGCCCTGGGTTGCTCCCCCACTTAATCTCGCTATGCGTCCACCAACGCATCACCACTTGCGAGATCATGCGACAACTCCTCGTCGCTCGCTCGATCCATCGAGCTTTGTCTTGAGGTTCTCCTCAACTAGTGCGGTTCATTGCGCATAATTCTCCCTCTGGAGAACCGGGACTTATCCCTCCTGGATATCTGCCCCGTTGGAGCAACTTCTCTCTTCACATCCTTCCCTTAGGAAGTTTTGGAGACCACTATCCCCTTGGACTACTTCGCCTCTGCTGAACAAACTGTGCCCAATTCTGCCATTGCAAATGCACTTGCTAGATAGTGACACCTCACCAATACATTTCAGCCTTTGCACCCCTCTGGGTCTAGCAACATGCTTTGCACTGTTGCACATTTCGACCATACGAAAGTATCCTGCACATGCCGAAGAGAAAGTTTCAATGCTCCAATGCACGGACCTTCACCGCCTTGGGATGGCCACGGACGATCCATCGTCCGCGTCTGCAAGACCTTGCATGAGTATTGAATTCCTTGAGTTTGCAACTTTCCTCACCTCTGTGAGCTTTGCACAACTCTTTCGATCATGAGCAACCCAGCAACTTGCACGGTCTCATCCTTTGCCAAGCACCCGCTTGCCTCGAGCCGTCAAGTTTGGGTGTCAAATGTCGAGCCAGCCTTTGCTTTCGAACTCAGCCATCCCCACCTTTGTGCGCTCGCAATTCTTCTTAGCTTGTTGTCCTCGTGGTGCGACAAGGTCCCCATGTTTGCATGCTAAGTGTTTCTAAGTGAGCTTGTCCCGCTCTGATACCAACTGTCACGGACTTAGCTGGTTTTGCCTAAGCCGTGCGGCACCAATGCGTATCACCACAAAGGTCATCCTACCCGAAATCTCCCACAATCCCTTAGGACCGGCAAAAGAGAAGACGGGACAGAGAAAGCGCTTCACACGGGATCCGCAAGCCACTCTTTTAGCAAACACTTTATAGACAATGCACATTCCAACAATGGATATCACAAGCTCAGAACAGTTGCACAACAAAGGTATAGATTTGGTCCACTACAGACCGAGTTCTATTACAAGTATTCCCTCGATGCGTACTTTATGTACAAGTCTACAATGGCTGCCAAACTCACTCAAATATGGGCATTTTGCCTTTGGCAAGCCCTTTACAAGCTTTACATTATATGACAACCCAAAAGGGACACGGACAAGCATAAGCATTACACCGAACAAGCCGTTGACAATTTTGTCTATGACAAGTGGGCGCACAGAATTCCTGCCAAAGCTCGAACTTTTTGAGCTTGGTGCCCAAAACCCTATGGCATGACACCCTAGGGTTATCTTTCAAGATCCCCAGCGGACAAGGCAGGGACCGCCTCAGTACCCCGAGACGGTCCCTCGAGATCCTCAGTATATGGGCAAGCTCCCTAGACTGCCCGAGTCATGCACCTCGGCCGTTGACTACCCGAGTCGTGCACCTCGATCGCAGACTGCTCGAGTCATGCACCTCGATCATAGACTGCGCGAGTCATGCACCTCAGCCGCAGATCGCTCGAGTCGTGCACCTCGGCCGCAAACTACCTGAGTCGTGCACTTCGACCACAGACCGCCCGAGTCGTGCACCTCGACCGCAGACCGCCCAAGTCGTGCACCTTGATCGCATACCACCCGAGCCGTGCACCTCGACCGCAGATCGCCCGAGTCGTGCACCTCGGTTGTAGATTGTCCGAGTTGTGCACCTAGACCACAGACTACCCGAGTCGTGTACCTCGACCGCAAAATGCCCAAGTCGTGCACCTCGACCGCAGACTACCAAAGTCGTGTACCTCAATCGCAGGATTGCTCGGGTTGTACACCTCAGCCGTAGACTGCCCGAGTCATGCACCTCGGTCGCAAACTGTCCGAGTCGTGCACCTCGACCATAGGCTGCTCAAGTCGTACATCCCGAAACCTTCTTAGAAACAACTGAAAGGCAAACTAGAAATCACAGCTTCGAGAAATAAAAGTCACACCATGGCTTCCCCCCAACTGGAGTTGATGCATGGCTTTCTCCAGGGGTAGAATGATAGGTCACGTACCTACGCCACCCACTCATGAGCGACGCTCCACTGCCATGTCAGCATAAAAGCTGAGATAGTAGACCACCTCAACGTAGCTCGGCGACCCCCGGTCGTACCAGAGCACAATACGTCACCCTTCGAAGCACACCCTCATACAAGCGTAGGTGTCGTTCGCAGTATAGCGCTATCCCGGAAAACTCGAGGATAGCACTGACGCAGCCCCTCCGGGCATGCCCTCATGTGGGCGCAGGTGCCAAGATGTAGCGCCGTCCCTGGAAGCCCGGGACGACGCCTCCCGAACATCGCATGGAGATCCAAGGCGACACCGTACTACATCCCGAGAATCAGCCCTCCCTTTAGTAAAAAAACCTCAGACCACGCTGTTTTGGGGGGCGGTTGGAAGCACTACCTTTCCCCACCAAGTACTAACTTAGTCGTCGGAAGGGTCGGGTCGAATCATCCCGACCCGATCTGTGTGCAGGATCCAGGAGGCACGAGACTGACAGAATACAAGAAGGAGATCTCAACCCAAAGCAAGCCAACGACTCTCTTCTTTCGATCCGACACCAGCCTTATATCCAGGAACCCACCGCGATGATCTTGACACATCCGGACCTGAACCAAACTGTGTTGACTCAATGACCACGACACAAAGGTACACTAACAGTCACAAAGCACATTCACATAGCTTGAAGAAGTTGCATGTTGTAGTAACTAATAGCGATTTTGAGCTCAGTCAACCTTACTCTCATGTTGCTCCTTGAGTTCCAATTTGTTGCAGAAGGTGCAATGACTGGAGACATGGCCCTCCTACTTATCAACTTCACCGGACCGTGCTCTCTCACCTGTCATGCAAGCCTTCCTCTCCTTGTGTGTCGATGTGGGGCTTCTGGTCCAGATCGAGCACCGCGCTCGACAAGCTGATCGCCTACAACCGCGCCGCCGCCGGACTGTTCCAAGACCAAGGTGGGTGGCACGCCGTGCGAAGCAGCAGCCGCCAGTCTGGCCACATGAACGCCTACCAAGTAACACCAGAATCAGCACCTTACCGCACCAGCTTACTACCGGTAGTCGAAGTCAAACTTGCAGGAGGGGGCTGGAAACCGATACCACGTGACGCTCCAACACCACCCTCAAATATGTCAACTTTGTAATCCTCTGATTAATTTGTATGAGTGCGTATCTAAATTTGTAAGCCATCAGCTTCCAGTGGATGTCATGAGCAAATACATCTTTCCTTGTATGATCGTCAATCATTAAAACTGAGATGTAAGTTTGACCTAATAGAACAAGACTTCTTCAACTATATATGAACTGGTTTTATCATCGACTAATAGAACTGCAAGCTTTGTATCTGCTCAGCTCTCTCTCCACCTATGGCCACAGCTTGGGTTGCAGCAGACAAAAAACAGTGTCATTCCTTCCTCTCCCCGGCTAGCAGCCTGCAAACATTGGGCACCATACCGTGTAAGCTATATAGAGAATAAAAATGAGTAGAGAATAAATCAGACTTCTCGTTCGTATCCAAGGGTTATTAATGAGTAGAGAATGAGAAATGACAGCTGCAAGGGTTATTGCTTGGACAAAAAGCTTTCTTGTTCGTATTCAAGTAATTAGCAGCATTTACCTAACCGACTTCTCTCTAACACTAGAATATGTAGAGAACTAAGCTGTAGTATAATCCATCTAGGGCACTATTAATGTGTAGAGGAAAAGGAAGGGGCCTTCTTCACACATCTAAATCAGTAAAAACAACTTGCTAAATATTGATCAAAAGCTATGACATACGCAGCTGTTCCTTTATTAACAAACACATGGAACATGCTAAATATTGATCAAAAGTTTTTGTTTATAACTGTCCATTACCATTCATTTAGAGATTTTCACTACTAGATCACTGCTTAAAGAAGCATCTCACATTATTAAGATAATGCAAAGTATCAGATCATCCATGAAATGGTTGCAGGGCATCTCTCCTGCTGTCAGTTAAACAAATAGAACACCATCCTACATCTATAACACCATTGGCAACACAAGCAACAATAATAATGACATCCTACAGTGCGGGCCACAAAGTAATTGTGGAACGCACATCCTCTTTTACATATATACATAATGACACCAAGATCTAATTGAATGACCACAAGGTGAATAACTGAAACAAGTAGATAGTGCGGCTATCTAAAAATTTGGCTGAGAGACACACTGAAGAAGCCAAAACAATAGCGGAGAAGTATCTAGTGTTAAGAATACAATTAGAAGTTCAAAGCAAAATTTGCTAAAACAAACATCTTATGAACTAATGTATAGCATTAACTCAAAGATATTAGGAACTTAGTTTGACAAAAGACAATCATCGCCTGCTAGGTGCAAAGCATGGCCATTGAAACTCAATGATAAGACAAGTGCTGCTTAATTAGTGTTGGCGGGGACAGCAATAGCATCCAGAGGATGGTATTGGTGACGGGAGTACTGACAATAATACCAAAGGCATGATGTAATGGTGATGGTGGAGGTGAAGTGGCATGGTATTATAGTTGTTCTGCCAAAAAATTGTGGAGAATGGAGTAATGATGATAATGAAGATATGCTCAAGTAAAAAAGAAAATATGAGATTTTTTTTTTGTAGTTATTTCATGAAAAATAAACATGTTTGTGAGATTACATGAAAAAGTTTCCCATTTTCAAACTACATGGAAAAATAAAAATTATGGAAATAGTTATTTCATGAAAAAGTTTCCCAATTTCAATCACTCAACATGTTTTCTATACTTCCATTTTGATTTTAAATAAAGATAGATGAAAGTAAACACAATAAGTTCTTCCAGGAAAAACTTTTACCATCCAGCTGCTTTTAGAACCTACGTTGGTGAGATAACTGGTAGCAAAAAAACAACTCGTGCGTTCTTGGACAAAACTTTGTTTAGATCCAGTATGTTGTAGTGGTTGGATATAACATATCATTCCTTATGTGTACTTACTTTAGGGCTGAACATTGACACGTCTTATTAAGCATTACAAGGAAAATGATGATGCTATGATCTTTGGTACTAGTCATGTCTGATTATGGAGATGGCCAAAATGACAATGATGTGGTGTTAAAGACAGAGTGATGGTGGCAAAAACGATGATAATAGTGGTAAATATTATCGTCACCTCGGTTGTCGGCACCACAATTAATGCTGTCAATAAATATATCCTTATTTTTATCACTACTAATGCCACCACCATCATCCATACCAACAACAGGACTCCACTACTGTCAAAAGAAGAAAAGAGATTTCAAGATGCTCTTTGTCTTTCACCGAAGCAACAAAAAGAAAACAGCCAATTAGCACGTCTATATACATTACCACAGGAGAACAATTTCCAAGGGTACGAAAATCTTGCATTCTCAAATTTAAAATAGGCAAAATATATCTGACCTGGAAGAACGCAGCTTCTGGATGATTGCATTTGCTGCATTTAACTGCCTTTGTACGAGGAAGAGTTGGATCAGCTGCTACATCCTGTAAGACTTGAGTGCGTTCACTTGCAGTATGATGTACCTCATTTCTGTAGACACAACTATAGTCAGCAACCTCCTGCATTTGGAAAAGTACATTTCAACATAAAACTTGAGGATAACTGTATATTAGAGGCACTTAAAAATCTCGAGTAATTTGGGATAAGCTAACCTAGGTATGTATACTTCAAAATCTTGAGTAATTTGGCGTAATCTAACCAAGTTCTTCATTTCTCATTATTGAGTTCCATAGAAAGCAATATCTTTAGGTAAATTAAGAACTTTCAAATCAAGAGCTGTAAGAAACAAATTCAAGCGCTTTACACTAATTCAATTGAGGAACTTGGCCTGTGAACCATCCAAAATAGCCAACTAAAATTAATATAACAAGGTTCATCGTTTTTTTTTTCATAAAAGAAAATAGCTTTGCAGTCATTCCATTGAAGAACAACAAAACCATAAAAATAGCAGAACTTCTCTAAGAAATAAAACCTGTACAAATTTATTATTGCATATTTATTCCTTCAAAGTGCTTATGTGTAACTATTTTCATGTGAAAGTAGGGGTTGGTATTTGAATATATATACTCTAAGCGTCAATTTTACTAATAATTCTTTGTGCTCTAATATCATAGAATAGCCTTTTTGGTAATAAATATATTTCTCTTAGGCAACCTCAGAGATGCTAAAGAAATGTCATTCATAAATCTTCATAAACCATGCAGATTAGAAATTGAATCCTATGACAAGTTTTTTCTAAAAAAAAGCCACCTTTAGGAAAGGAGAGGACTAAAATGACATATAGGTCTGCACAAATTTCTGGATAAATTAGGCCAATGATAAGGTACAAGGTACACGTCTCTAAACATTCTGAACCATGTGACGTCCACATCCATGATATCCATATAAGTACAAAGTTAAAGTGGAAAATTCACCATCAAAGTCAAAGGAAAAAAAAGAAAATCATCATTGGTAAATGTCAAGTTAACATGGACAGGTAAACAAGAACAAGTACCTTGATACTTCCCAACAATATATAGCATAAAAAAGAAACTGATAACAAGGGATTTGCATCTAATTTGTTTGGTACCTAATCACAAATTATACAAAAATATGGAGCCTGACACCATATCATGTTGATAAAATCAAAGCAATCATTTAAAACATTTTATGCTGAAGCATAGCTGAGGGTAGCTTTATTTGGGTTATGGTCTAGGAAAATATGTCATAAGTCATGATGAACTGATCCTTCTATACTAAATAAAATATCTTCAAGAAAAGATAGAAAATTTTATTTAGCAAATAAAATCCACATCGGAGTGATGACGCAGATGCTGATCCTGTAGTAACTGGAAGCATCAGACTCCAAATGCGTGAGGTATCGAATAATGTTTGGCACCTCGAGCTTAGGCCCATTTTCAGGTATATGTTTAAGCATTTTATAATGTTAGATTACCAGAGGGTAATGTTTCAAATCCAACAAGGTCAATCATTTTGGAGTGAATTCCTTGTGATTCTCATCATGTGTTCATTTCCATCTTTATCTATGTAGCATTTTACTACATGTATGTAGTTAAAGATGTTTTGCTCTCTGTCATTGGTTTCTAATCGTCTATCTCCATTCCAGGCAATCTTTTGTAGGTTCTGCAGAACCAGATCGGCATCCAACGTACTTTCAATTGTTTGCCTTGACACTGATAACCTTTTCATGTGTCATTACATTTAATCCAAGGTCGGACCTACCTCCCTCATTCCTCACTCTTCCCTTTCGAAACAAAAACCCAATCGCTTCCACCAAAACGATTAGAATCTGATAGAGGTTGAAGACGCATATCCGCAATAGTGTCGCAATAGCTACCGTGGAATGATGCTGGTGGAAGAACAGCCGAAAATATAAAGGGAAAGAAACCCTAGCGAGGCTCGCCAGTGCAGGAGAGACGACGGTACAAATGTCAGCAAAAAGAACCGAAAGGAAGCGGAGATCGAGGAACCTGGTGGTAGCAATTGCGGCAAGCGAAGAGGAGGACCTTCCGCTCCTTGTCTTCCTTGGGGTACAGGATGTTGTTGCTGCTTCCGACAATGGGAAGAAGAAAGGTAGAGATGGATCATCGCGAAGAGAGAGGAAGAGGGAGACAGAATAGGGCATCGCATTTACCATTCACGGCAAAACTTCATGGTACTCATGGTCGGCCGTCGTTGGGAGTCGAACCACCTTTCTCCGCTCCGCTTCGCTACGCTTCTTTTCTTGGGATCGCGTTCCATGGCCGGGTTTTATAGTCCGGCCCCGGGGACGCAGATCACGTGGTCTACATGTGACTGAAGGCAGGCTTCCGCTCAAGCCCAATAAGAGGGGATCGTCGCGGCCAATTGGATGCTAATTTTGGCCCCTATTAAGAAAAGTCAACGTTGACTTCTAAGTCCTTATTTCGAACTAATAATCCAATCGATATACTCCATTTGGAGGAACAAGCTTCCTGCGATTCGAGCTCACTTGCACGTGGGAACGAGGTGATCCAACCAAATCATGGAGTGTATTTGTGTAACTCGGTGGATTTTGGTCGTTAAGTTGACGTGTGACAAGATCGTTTCGACTTGGTTTTTTTTTGTTTTTTTTAATATTATGAGTCTCAATGAAGCAAAGGAATGTTTTATTAAAGAATGCAAAACTTACTCAAGGGAGAATCTAACTCCAGTAAGAATGCAAAACTTACTCAAGGGAGAATCTAACTCCAGTAAGAATGCTCATCGAGGAGGAGCCGCCTCAGAACATCCTTTTGTCTCGGACGATTGCATTTTGCAAGGAAAAGCTCTCAATAAATCTTCCAGACACTAACGAGGGCACATCCGACAAATCACTATCGATGAAGAGTGGAGAATGTTTATGGCAAATCAGGAGACTTTTTTAAATAATATAAATTTTGTAACCATTAATTTAAATAAAAAAACGTTCCTTTTTAACAAAAAAAATATAATTAGCGTTTTGGATAAATCCTTAATTAGAAAAATTAAGTAGAAAATAAAGCTTCACAGTTGTCTGCTCATGCATAACTCGTTATGAAGGCGACAGCCAAACGAGACATGCAGGGAAAAGGGCAAAACGCAAGACACAACAAAAAAGAATAAACTCCAAAATTTTGTGATTGATAATTTCCTTATCGACTGTTTGGTTAAAGACAAACACGGAAAATTGCAGGATTCTTTTTATTATGAAGAACATGCATCACATCCATTTACAAGACCTCAGAAATCAACGAATTCTAAGAGCAACTTCACAACCCTTTTGTTTTTTCGAGTAAGATGTCCTCTTAACATTTTTTGCCCAAAAGGAAGATTCAATATTATAACATTGCAAAGCCATAAATTATATCAATCATAACTATAACTATATATAACTATATATATATATATATATATATATATATATATATATATCGCATCATTCTGAGTCATCCGATGCCTAAAAGAAAAATCCAAAAAACTGCAACATGACAATCACATCCCTACGCTTACCCACAAACACAAGAAATAGGATGTGATCACTATTTCCTGGTCCATCGCTTCCCTTGCATCCTGTGGCGTACAAAATCCTAATGAGATCTACCAAGAGCAGTGAAAGGTTTGGCACTACTAAGAGTCAGAGTCAGATTGATGTATTTAGGCTAAGATATAGAAAGACTGCAACTTTGCACCCGTAACATTTTACACCTAATCATCTAATTACGAGGTTTTTTTTTTTACACCGTCTGTCTGTCGTCTGAGAACAAATCTTGTGTCCCAATCCTTCGGATTGTATATGTACATGATGACACCTACAGAGAATTCCTTCACTGTCAAGCTGGCTGGACAGGCAACGCAAACTTGCATTACGTGTCGTTACATCGCAACGATGCCCTCCGATCATTCATGACTCTGCCCTGTAGCATCATGTAAAGTGAGACAGTTCTCAGTCCTGTACAACGAAGGATAATGTATTTTCTTTTTTATTTTTTTTTTAAAAAAATAGCTTACCTCTAGCAGTTGATACACCCCGATGCAACGTCTTGGGGCCTCTTTCGTGTGAAACACCAGGACCACCCTTGGCTACAATCAGAGAGCTTTGCAATCCTTCCAGTAACTGTACACAACAAAAAGATTAAATTCTGATAATCAGAACCTCTGGACATGAAGAATTAACGAACTATTTTCAAAAACAAATCCCACGACAACTCAAAATTCAAACTTGGACACAACATGCCATAATGCCCCAACAAAACTCAAATTTGGATCCCCCCCAAAAAAAATATTGCAAGTACTACAATCATGCTGCTTTCTCTCGATTCTCATGGACAAATATACAAATGCCACAGAAGTTCGATCCTCAATGATGGCAATACTTTTCAGAAGGCAAAAAAGGAATAAAGCAGCAAAACAAATTCTACAAGCATAATACAGAAAACAAAGTCTCAAGAAAGCTTACTCTTGATGTTGGCTGAATCCTACGATTGGATCGCCTGGGTTCGATGACATCAGCAGATCTTGTTCCTGGATTTTCAGAACCTTTAACTTCAGATCTGGAAAATTTGTCCACGGCAGATAAAACCCTTCTTTTGTCCTCCATCTCAGCCACAACAGTAGTGGATTTCTTCTTAGACGATGGAATGCCAGGTACAGACTGCACAGAAGACTCTATCACTGCCGTATCTACTTTTTCAAGAACGTGTGGAAAAGAACCAGTTTCCATTGAGCTATGTTTCTCTTCATTACTAGACGTGGTCACAAGGCTGCTTTCTCCCCCATTTAAGACAGATATAGCGGTGACAGGTTTATCCTTATCCACAGTACTGCTAGCCTGAACATTCTGAGACCTCAAGGCTTTTGGGGCCCTAGTGTTCAGGTTGGTGACTCGTCTTCCTTTTATATCAACTTTTGAAGTATTCCTCCATAACTGGGAAGCTTGTGGCATCAAATATTTTGCAAACTTTATAGGGTCACTCCTTTCTGTTGACTTTTCAGGCTTATCTGTGTTGTAGTGTTTGCTTACTTCCATGAATTTTCTTTTCTTTCCAGGCTTAGGAACACCAAATACCACCTTAGATCCATCTTTCTGAAGGCCAGCTCGTCTAACCTTAAGTGCATTGGCATTTTTATCCTCACCCAGGTTCTTTCCGACAGCAAATGTTGCATACTTTTCTGACAAATTAGGTGGCCCTGTCTCCTCAAGCTTCCTTGAATCATCGGCACAAATATTTTTTAACAGAGTCCCCATTCCTTCCTCACCCATTTCTGACTTACTTTTGGAATCTAGTCGGCCTAGTTTTTGTCGTTTCTCATGTGGTGTGTCACCCTAATTGTCATCATGGCATATAAAAATCAAAGTTGTATAAAAATGACATCATAATGCAAAAGATCAACCACATGGAATGACGATGTTTAGCCAGGAGGAAAAAGACTAAGAAAGGTCAGAGAAAATACCTCATAGGGTTCCAGAGTAACTCTTTCTTTTGCCTGGGACCATTCTACCCATCGGCCATCCTTCCAGATAAGTGATGGTCGTAGATTCCAAGCTCTAACAATTGAAGAATTGCCACCAGCTGTAAACAGTGATAAGCAAATTTTGAATGGTCAATTCAAAGAGAACAAAAAACACAAAAAATGGTAAGTGAATGATTTTTCAACATATTCTAGATCTGAATGTTGTTAAAAACAGTGAAAAAAGGGATTGCACCTAACATGCAAACAGCTGAATATCAGTAAAAACAGTGACAAAAAAAAAGGACTAATTGCACTTAACATGATAAATATAGATGGTTATAAAGCACAATTTCTCAAATGAGTGATGTTATAGATAAATCTTCAGGTAAACAGGATTTTCCATCATGCTCATCCACATAGTGAACACAACAGAGAGAGAAACATACAAGTCCTGAACCCACCTGGATATTATCCCATGCACACTAAGGGCAACACATTCACATTTAAGCATCTAAATTCAAGTATGATGGCATAATGGACCAACAGAATGATCTATGTGAAATGCAAATTCACTATATATAGCATTTGCGATGTCTTCCTTCTTGCAAAGCTGGCCAAAGATTCTATTCAAGTCTTATGGTTTACCAAAAAAAGGCTTTCATCCACCACGAATCATGATATATTACTCAATTCATGTCTATAAGTCAAAAAAGTACTTATCGAGTAAAACAATGCCGTTTGTCCTCAACCAACTTATCCTGATGCTATAGAAAGAGCCAGAGGGGCAACCAGATCATGGTTACAAAGGTATATGTCCAATAAATTCCTCTTCCCAGGCAAATCAACTACTTGACTGGAATCAGACTAATGTGTCCAAGAGATGTAATTCTGGCATCTCCTGATAAAGGTGAGCTTCGGAGTTGGGATTAGGAATGCAATGGTTGTTATTGCAGTTAGTGACACAAATTTACAAATCAATTGATTCCCCACAAATTCTTTTTTTTTAATTTTCTTATTATTTCCTGTACATGTCATAGATTCCCCTCAAATTCTGCTAAACCAAAAGTGCCTGTTTTTTCAGAGTTTGCCTGATAATTGGTTTTGATCAGACTGATAGGCATGGATCCACATTCCTGGTGTGGCTACTAAAGCTGGAAATGGATGTAGGAGGGATAAGAGAATGATGAAGAGGAGAAAAGATATCAAGTACAGATATATTCACATTGATTAGACCTTACTCCATGATCATCTTTTGAACAAAATCACATACCACATATGTTTCAATGACTTAGTATACCTCTTTTGTACAACTATTCTTCTCTATGTTTTTATCTTATCTTTACAATTTTTTTTGTTGGGTTTATTTTGATAGAAACTTCAGTCTAAGGATCCAACCCTGCCCCTTTGGCAGACAGACACCACTAGCACGTTACACACACTGGGCTGTACTTTGTCAAGCCATAATACATATTTTTTTATTAAAAAAAATTACATTCATGTCGTACATGACGCTTACACGTGGACTCAAGCCTACAATCTATCCCTTGTACAACAATGTAATAAGTAATAACTGATCAAATGTCTTAACAAAGACAAGCCATACTACATATTAAGATCAAATAAAACTTCGATATATACAAAAATTAGTCGATGCCTTTTTTAATTCACAAGGATTATAAATATCCTCTAGCTGCATAAGGCACATGCTCATGCAGAAGCCCAATAAGCAACTGAAGGGTAAAACAGTAAATATGCAGGAAATAATCTAATCCATGATGAATACAATAATTTCCTAAGCAGAATGCAATGAGTTTATTTGTTACATTAGGATGCATTAAGATTGAGAATAAAACATATATGAAAATCTGCCATCACAAACTCCTCCACAAGCTACAAGATCATAATGTAGGACGAATAAGACTGCAGGAATCTTTGATTGGAATAAAATACTGAAATACCCCATGGAGACTTAGAAAACTGTTTCCGATAAACACATTTCAGACATTGACATGAACAGTTTAACAGGTGCCTAAACCATTATGCCTTTCATTTCACGCACCAAGTTGACACTGGAATATAATAGAGATGATGGCTGCACATAATAACATGTGCAACCGCACCCAATCCCAAAAGCATGTGCAGAAAACCCACCCCAGAAAATGGGAAAAAAAATGCAATACCATCATCTCCAAAAAGGAAAATAATAAGGAAACCCACAAATAAAGGGAGAAGAAGAGAAAAAGAAACCGATAGCTGAGTGATATCATAGAACATACCTGGAAAATGGACAGTTAACTTGGTTTCATCATCTTGATTCTTCTCAGTGACAATGCCTTCCCACCAACTGAGAATATAAGAAGCACATACTTAGTTTACAGTTGTCATATAATCTGTTAAGCCAAAGTAGAAGTAGGGAAATGTCTCCAATCATAACAATCTCTCATTCATGAGAAAAATTAAGCATTGAAAAAAGGAAACATAAGAAAGACACAAGCAAAAGCGAAGCAGGTTGCAGCTGCAGAGATAAGTAATTTCTGGCCTTGTGAGGAAGATTACACAGAGGAAAGAGATAAACCTAACAAAAAAAACCCTCTCCCTCCAGTTACTAGAAAAAAAATTCTGAAGCACATAATGAGTAAGAATCTCTTTTTTAAGGAGCACCCTAGTGCACACAGCTCCAACCACCATGTCAGGGGGGATGGGATTAAGATGTACATAGCCTTATTCAAGTGGGGAAGTAAATTCCTCGAGATGAGCATGACACCCAAGACACAATGAAGCAACCGTACCAATGCACCAAGGCCCTCTAAGGAAATCTCAAATACCAACAGGTAACATACAGCCATTGTGGATGCAAATTAATTGGGGAGACTGCTGATCCAAGAAAGAAAAAAAAAACGTACAAGAATCAAAATTTTGGTAAAATTAAATAAAAGATATTAAGCCAAGTGTTGTATATCAGTTACTCAAAAGTCACAACAACATTTCTACACAGATGTTGGATCCAAATTTTGTCTATGAACTTTGGGGAGAAGGGTTACTATAGGAGCCGACTCAATTCTATTCAACCTCAAATTAGAGATAGATCAAAGCCTGTGAAAAATCAGATGAAAAAGGTAATAAAGAAGAAAGAATTTAAGATGGCTACCATAGAAACAATATTACATGCTAAATCACAGGATTAGTATACAATGTTTTGGATATATATAAGTGGTCATCGAAATAGTATTAATTATACCACAAGGCAAAAGCAGGCGTTTTTATCCTTTTAATTTTGCAACAGTCATTATGTGGTTTTTTGATTCCATGTCCTTCACCTGGCCAAAATCCAAATATAAATTTTGATTCCATGCCCTAACACACACTTGGCCCTAGGCAATCAATGCCACTAGTTTCTTTGAGACTTTTCAGATAAACGGAAGACTGTAGTTTCTTTTATTTTTGCAACTGTCATTATGTGGTTTTTTCTTCCATGTCCTTCACCTGTCCAAATATAAATTTGATTCCATGCCCTAACACACACTTTGCCCTAGGAAATCAATGCCACTAGTTTCTTTAAAACTTTCAGATAAACGGAAGACTGTAGTTTCTCTCTTCCCCGTTGTTGTCTGTTGTTTGGATATTTTGCCATAGTAAATTGCATCTTGATTTATAAATGACTCTTTATCACACCCTCTTTCTTCTATTTGCCATTAGTATATTCCACAGACATTTGTGCACCCCATGCTCTATATATATCTTATTTTTCACTCTAAATGCTGCTAGATCAATGACACAAGGCAACACAGGCCTCCTCCTTTGGCACCTCTTGATCATTAATTTCAACAAAGGCTTTTGTCTTTGATGCCATATAACTTATGCCGTACATGGCATCTAAAACTTGCCACATGCTTCTACCTTCAAGCGATACCTAGTCTGGCACGCCATCAACAAATAGCATATATCAAGCTCAACTCAATGCATGCATAGTAACTCACTTATGATTAATGAAACTAAGAACTTGGTAAAAATGTCCAACAAACAAATTTCAGTCATGGCATATTGAGGTTATGTATGATGGTAATAGAATCCAATGGAGTGAAGTAGAGAACAAGTAAACAGAAGATGAGACATAAGGTCATCTGTATAAAATGATCTCCTCAGGCAACTCTAGTTTAACAAATAAATCATTCAAAAATACCAAAAGGCAAAAGGTACATAAAGCAGTCTTACCCATCACGTATAAAAGCATCTACCCTATCTCCAATCGCCCAAGTGAAATTGCCTACAGCCTCTCTACGTCGCTTCCTTGTTCCTTCGGATTTGGCTACAATTACAGGATGACCCACACGTATTCTAGGAGGTTGATCACTTTTGGATTCAAGTGGTATCCATTCCTTAAGCTTGTCATTGTCTGCATAATGTGAAAAAGTTACTAGAACATATCAATCAATATACGGCATTTAAAGGGACGAGCTTCACATGTTGTGAGAGGTTTATCACTTTCAAGCGACATTTCCAACCACTTCTTAAGCTAGCCAAAGTCTACATAGTATAAACAACACCATACAATAATGAGTTTCTCAGGTACGACAAGTAACCAACTTGCAACAGCCAAAATTCAAAACATATAAAGTTAATGACTTAATAGACCAGAATTAGAAACTAAAAATTAATATTGTATCAGTGGGTAGTGCAATTACAGGATTAACCATCTTTTACCTTCATCAGATAGACCATCGTAGCACACATATGCTTTACCATCTTTGAGATCAAGAACCCGTGCAGAAAACCAAGCTCCTCTAAGACCATCTCCATCAGCTACAACCTGGGAATCCATTGTGTTAGAAAATCTAAATTGAACCCCCAAGGAGAAAATTACAAGGACCAGAAACATTAAGTATTGTTGTTAAAAAGAGCAATTCAATCATAAAGTGGGCTAGAGCAAAGTAAAAAAAAAATCAAACAAAAAAAAACTAATAATCTAACGTTACTAACAAGGTTCCATAGATGCAGGCACTGTCACTTAATCTTGTTTAAATCGTTGTGCCAGCGAGACCTTATGTGATACGCTGAGGACATAGACCCAATCAACGGGCTGGTCACTTAGCAGGCACACAATCATCCTACCAAGAAATCTCACATTATATGGCTGATTCTGAATATATAAAGGCAAGTTCACCCACTTAACATTCCCTTTTGCCCTATCAAATTAGCAATGCAATCTATTATTGAGTCCTTTACAACTGAATATCAATGTCTTTCATCATAAGCAGAGTTTCTCATAATCAATAACCTAAGACTAGAATATTTGCAATAGCTCCCATACAAAGGTGATGATTATTAATAAAATAAAACTTTTTTATTTCTTTTGCGCATTTATAGATCTTCTGGCTTCCTTATGTACTTAGAAGTTAACATAGATCCTTAATCCTTACCTAGAGAATCCACCAATTTGGACACCAAGTTTTAGCCAAAAACACCAAATCAATATCAATACAAGTTTGGTATTTGATATTTAAATTCAAAATATTTTTAAAAATAAAAAAATATGAAGTTTTACATTTGATAATGAGAACAATAAAAACTCAAGAGTATCTGCAGAAAGGAAGAATAATAATTTCCTATGCAAAATTGTACCTCAACAAGAGAACCTTTCTGAATACTACTTCCTTGCATAGCATCTCTTGCAGCTCCATCAGTTGGAACAGTTCTTGATTCATTTTCTAATTCGCATTCTGACAAGGTAAGATAACCCATTATATTGATGAAATTAGATAAATACACAGACTGCATCCAAATAAATCAGCACTTGTAAAAAAATTGCAAGCTGCACTTACCTTCAGAATTTTCTTCCAAAAACAAGGACTTCTTATTGTTGGGAGGCATTTCTTCCACAATAGAAACTTTCTGTCCCTCATTACAGGTCAATGGTTGCTTGATTGATTGTCTTGTATTTACCTCAAGATCAACAGCCACATCTAAAGCCAGATTATCCCCGGCATGCACACCATTTGTTTCAATCCCCTTTTTTATACCTGCACAACAAATGTTCCAATGACCTTCAGGGCCTGCTTCTACTAATTCACTTATTGAGAATGGTAAGGGATCCCCCATAGCAATGATGGTTCCAACTTGTGATACAGCCTCTGCAGCCATTTCTGCAGCTTTCAGTATGGCATCCAAGTTCTCTGCTCGCTTGATGGCAGCAGAAGCTGCTTCAACCCTCTTTCTGGTGGTCTCACGTGCCTCAGAAATTATTGAATAAGGACCACGGATCTTGTCCTTGCTCTTGGAGCTTGAAACAGGAGTTGATGTCAACAAGTTCTTTCCAACATCAAAGCTGATTTCAGAATTTTTAATAGTACTTCCTGTATTAGAAGAATTTAGAGCATCATCGACCATCAATTTAGCCTGTAATGAAGCATCGGATGCAACCTTGGCGACTTCTGCAGCTGCCTTTGCAACAGAAGCAGCTGCAGCAGCTGCTGCAGCTGCAGAGGCAAGTTTCTGTTCAACTTCTGATGCCAGGCCTAATTTTCTTTGGGCAACCATCTGCTCCCAAATAACTTGACCATGCCTGACAGCAGCAGCAGCATAAGCAGAAGCATTCTCAGCTTGAAGCTTTGTGTGCTCAATTTGAATGCAGGTCTCTTTCGAGAAGGTGACCCTCTGCTGAGTGTGACCACTGCCTAATATTTGGTAGTAAGGCATGGTTATGGGGTGAGTTGTAGTTGAAACTAGACCAGAAGATGTAACAGTGCTTAGAGAATTAGAAGACAAAGAAAGACCCACGGAATTAGGCAGATTATTAGTAGTAAAAGCTGCAGAAGCAGATTCTGCTTGAAGTTGAGAAACTGAAAATTTTGGCACAAGCTCCTCGGGTGCAGAAACCTTCTTCCTCTTTCTGGATTTCTCACTGACAACTGTGTTCTTAGTATTTACAGGAGTTGCTTCCCTATTTTGTGTCTCGAATGGCACAACTAATGCAGCAGACACACGGGCAGCATCCTGATTAGTCAGCAAGGTACCAGTGGAAGCAAGTTGCATGTTTGAGGCACAAGGTATAGAAGAGTCTCTAACAGGTGTTACTGGAGCTGTTTCAGAAACCAGCATTGCAGAATATTGTGAAGTGGAATCAACAGGTAAACTTTGTGATGAAAAAGACCATGAAGCAGGGTGCGGGCACTGGGATAACCAAGGTGTAGAATTGGTCATGTATTGCTTGATCTGAGAAGTCTGGTATGGATGCATTGGAGATAGAGATTGACCGGATTCCAAGTGGATGCCTCTTGTGATATTGGAGTGTAAACCATCATTAGATGAAGTCTGGAAAGCTGACTGCAAAGACACAGTGGAACTTTGTATTGCTGAACTTGGGACCTTGTTGTCCTTCCAACCACCAGGGGAATCAAGGACCTTGCCAGGAAGAGGGCTGCAGCTGATCCCTTGTTCTGTACTTATACACCAAGTATCGATTACCCTGAATAACTTCCTAATGTTAATGAATGGAATGCTCAATTAAAATTCATTCACCTGAATGATGATGCAAATGTGCGCCAGAACTAATGGATGATGACTTCAGGTTATAGAATCTTTCTGAAGATGCACGCCACGCTCGCTCCCATAAGCTCCTTCCTCCATCTAAATGAAAGCAGCCAATACAGTTTACATCAGATAAGAATGCATGACAACAATTTAAGAATTATGTATACTAAGTTACTAACCACTTCCTCCGAAGGCTGGTACCATACAAGCCTCATCTGGCAAGACACCTTGGCTGCACCAAGTAATTAATTCATATTTTACCAGATTACATAATAGTTAAAAATCAAAGAAAAGGCAGCTGCAACTCACATCAGTGATCCATACACAAAAATCTGAGCACGCAATTGTACTTGCTGTAAATCTGTGAAAGGCTGGTGAAACTGGGTAGGAGCTGATGTATTCAAATCAGGCAGATTAGATGTTTGAACACTTGGAAAACAGGATGGATTTGCAGTATTAGTCTCAACAGAGAGACATTGCTGCATACCCTCCCTCTGGCTTTTGCTTCTTGTGGCTCTCTCAGGGACAGGCGAGGTACTACATGGGTTTTTTTTCCTTCCTTTACCACGAAAATCATGCGACTTCTCTTTAGCATCTCCTTTTAAAATGCCTACCTTTTTAGTTGCCTGAACAGAAACTTTACCACTTTTGTCTTCCACAATTGTCTTGCTGATAGTTCTAGTACTCTCATTTACACCTTCACTCAGATACCCCTGTGAAGTCTCCGTAGAAATCTGAGTAAAATATGATCATTTAGATTTAGTTGAAGGCCTTACCTGTCTTTAAGAAAATTATAAAACTAAAATATAATACAAGATATTGAGAATGGTAATTGTAGTTACCTGCGGCTGTTCAAAGGACTGTGTATTGGAGAAAAGTGTCAAATCCTTGTTACTGTCCTTTTGGGAAAAATCTGCATCTGGCTGAACTACAAATGTGAAGTTGCCGTCTTCTTCTGATGTTATGCTCACTTTAGAATCTTGAACAGTGAATTTTAAAATATCAGAATTTTTTGTTGACGCAGAACCTGCACAATCTTGCAACGGACTATTGCTTTCTCTATGTTCCATTTTCTCCATAATAGATTGGTTGCAACTAATGACAGTTGGTGAACCACAATTTGGTTCAGATGAACTTAGATTACCACCATCAGGATCCAATAAGGAGGACTCAAGATTACTTTCAGGCAAAGTGGATTGAGGATAGTAGTTTCTCTCGCTATTTAATGCAGCAACTGCAACGACATAAGTTGGTTACCTTCATATGTACTGGCTTTCATATTGTATCATGCAAACTAGAAGATATGATATCAACACGCATAGAACAAGGACATTAATAAACTTAAAGGCTACAGCATGATGGCATCTAACAGTTGAATTACTATTTTAAATATGCCCTCACTAACCTAACACAAACCATGTACAATCTTCAGTAACGGATGATGAGATGAAACAGAACCTACTGAAAAGCATTATTTTAACAGATGACGCGCCAATGACCTATTGTAGGCTATACTATAATACTATGTTAAATATGCCTCAGCTGGCCCAACACGAAGTCACAAACCAAATACAATCTTCACTAATGGATGTTGAGATGAAACAGAATGTAGCGAATAAAGAAATCATTTTAACAAATGGCATGTCGATGACCTAATGTAGACCATTTTATTTAATTATTGTGTTAAGTATTCAGAATTAACATGTGCTACAAATGACTTAAAATTTTAGAAAGCACTATTGATTTAAAAAGCATTAGACAACAAAAGATGCCAAGGTCCCAAAATACCCAAAGCGCTAGGCGCTCACCCAAGTGAAACGAGACGCTATGAAATATTAAAATATAAAAAATATATAATATAATTGATAAATATGATTATATAAATAAAAATACAACATTAAACTACTGCTAACAGTAGTTAAAGGGGAAGAAAAGAACTCTTAAGAGGGCCAGAAAAAGTCACCGACAATGGAACTTTCAGACGACAGTGGCAGTGGCAGAAGCTACTGACGACAGCAATGGCAACTGCAGACGATCACATCGTGGGCGGAGGAAGCTTCAGCAATGTCCGTCGGTGGTGGAGGAAGCTACGATCCTCTCCCTCAATGGTGGAAGGAGCTTCACACGGAAGCAACAGCAGCAGAAAAAAGCTATGGACGAAGGCTAGGTCGTCGGACCTATCCATCGACCACAGAGGAAGCCTTGGTCCGTTGCGTTTCCGGCGGAAGTAGTGGCAAAAAGCATCATCGGCGAAGGCAAAAGCAGCGCTAGGGTTGATGGCTCGAGGTCGCGCGGGCGTGCGAGGGGTGGCCTTTGCTGGTAAGAAAGTGGCTAGTTGGTTCAATTGAACCAAGTAGCCACTATTGAACCCAACCAAACTTAAAAAGTATGGTTTGGTTGCTTCATTTGAACCGAGCGCTCGCCAGAGCTACCGGTTGGGTTCAGGCAAGCGCCCAGGCGACGCCTCACTGAAGTGCATCGCCTGGTCCACCCTTGAGACGCTCGAGCCTTGCCTCGCCTCACCCAAACGCCTATTTAAACCACTGGATAGCACTCCATGTTTGCACTTTGCACACACATAGACAGTATCCAAAGGAATATTCATGTGCATGTGTAAATGTGGAGTATCATTGGGATTATCTGAAAGTTAACAGAAATAACAAAATATTCTAACCCTCGTGTCCCAACCAATATAAGAATTTTGTTTTTTGTTATGCCCCACCATACTTCTATCATAGTTTCAACGGAATAGTAAATGGACATTAAAAGTATGAAGTAAGCTAAAACAACAAGGGAATAATGACTTATAGAATCATCAAAGGAAGATGACTCACTTTCAGTTTCAGTATGCTTTGGTTTGTCACAATTGTTCGTTCGAACTAAATCAGTATCTTTCCCTTCTGTGCTTGGGCATGTAACAAGAGAAGATACACCATCTGATGAACCTACCCATACCTCATCACTGTTGGCAGTTTCTGTTCAAAAGAAAAAAGTAAATTTTGTAATCTATATCTGTCTGCCAGGAAAAGCAGCAGTTGAATATTCTTTGCAACAAACCATGACATATGTTCACCAGACACCTAATAACTAAATGGGAAAAGAAGATTTGCTTCATCACATAGAATTGCCAGAGTAATGAAAAGGTCATCTCCCATTTTAATGGGAATGATCCTAATAAATTTGATGGCTTCTTCTATGTACAACAGAACCTTGGGAATGAAGGTCCATTCAAAAGACAAAAAAAACAGCAAGCATGTGCAGAAACGACGATGTAAAGCAGTTTCTGGCATTTGATAGTCAGTAGAAGCTAAATTTCCAAATAGATTAAGCATGGTGGGTTATATTTTTATTACGTAAGGATCATGAACTGTCAAGACCGGCAAAAACTTAGCTGTTTTTGCCTGACCTGATATGTTGGCATTGTTTGTCACCTCTGGTAATGACAACTAGAAGCATGAGCTTCCAGCAATCCATTATTCCTTGTTATCGGCTGAATTTGGTAAAGTGAAACTTAAGGTTGCACCTAACCACAGTTTCCATAACTTTCCAAAATAGCCATGTCAAACATGGTGAAGATGATTGGGTGGAAATTTACATTTTAAAAGCAAAAGAACTTTAACTTTGTTCAGTTGTTCACTTCATTCAGGTTATTGCCCCTTGGCCAAAAATTTTAACCCATTTAAGTGACATATGCTTTATATAACCTAAATGTTTTATCAAATCATAAGTGACAGTTTTGTGGGTAACACTAAGGATATTCTGAAGATCAAAGTTCAAAATAGACCAAGACATACTGACAAATATTTACCAGCCTAACCAAGTACTGAATATCAAAAAGTATACCTCAAAATTGACACTTTTCTCTCATTTCACTTTCTTTTTTTTTTCTTCAATGGTACCATGGGAATGGATCAATATATCACATTTATCTTATTTCATTTTTATTTTTTTATTATTTTACACAATGGTAACAGGGGAATGGGTCAATACATCACACGGTATATTAGTAATTGCACTGGACTGATAGATTACTAAAACCGATCGAACTAACACTCGAATCTTTATTCGATGTTATGGTAAATGTTTCAATTGAAAGTTAAATTCTATTTAGACTTAAATATGGACTTGTACTATCTATAAATTAGAAAATATCAAGCACATTAGCAGCCAAATTACCCAAGTTATCTGAAAAATTCTTCACTGATGGGACATTAGCATCTGAATCAGGCACCACAAATTGTTGTTTTGAAATCTGATTGTCCATGCTGCTCTTTGTAACCGATAAGGAAGAGGTGTTTACATTCTTCTCATCGCACCCAGATGCAGGTATAGATAATGGTGCCACTTCCTTCAGTTCTACAACTACTTCAACTTCAGAATGCAACTGCTGGAGAATCATTGAATTGTCAGAAGAAGGCAATGTGAGACATCCTGAGGCCAGATCAGCAACTGCAATAACGCACAGGCACATCAGCACCACTATCTTAGATACTGTGACATATATATAAGACTTCAAGCAAAAAACATAATAAAGATATATATGAAAAATCCACGTATAACCTGCTTGGTCCATGATTGAATTTTTGTCTGATTCCATCAACATACCATTATTTTGAGTTTCAAATGAGGAAATTTCTGTATCCTCAGTAGCAGTGGAGCAGTCCTTAAGAGTCATGCCACTTGAATCAATCAATTGTGCAGTGCTTTCCTTTTCTTCAGAATGAATTACATTATTCTCATTATGTTCAGCAACCAAAGAACTTGTATCCAACTTATCATGAACAGGAGATGAGAGCTTATTTTCTGTGTCATCCAGTAAAGCAGCACAAGGTTCACTGAGTATAGCATGTCCTGGAGCATCCAACTTACCAGTGGGATTTTCAGCAATGGATTTCAAGCATTCATCTTCAGCACTTTCTTCTGTTGAAATGGATTTTTCATCAATAGATTTTAAGCATTCATCTTCTGCACTCTTTTCTATTGGAACGGAGTCAGATTTCTTCGAAATTAATGTATCAATTTTACAGTCCTTATCACTATCAACTCCGGCTGTCCCTATTTCAGCTTTCATGGCAGTTACCTCAACTGCCATGTCTGATCTTCTCAATTCATTACAGTTGTTATCATTAATAACCGCCTTGGCGGTAGCAAGGTCTCTTTCTTCTTCAAGAGCGATAATGTCTTTGGTCGCTGGAGCATGTGGGTTGACACCACCTTCTTCAGAAATATATTCATGCACATCATGTCTAAAATATATCGGTCCTTCAGCTATATCACTTAGCTCACGAGTATTTTCAGTGTCAACTCCAACAGAGTTTCTCCCAACAATACCATCTTTTTCCATTGCTAAAGAAGGTACCTCCGTTGTGCAAGTTAAACTTGTGTCCCCTGTCATTAAGTCTTTGTTTGAAACCTGTACCTGGCAAGCAAAAGCTTCCAGCAGTCCACCAGAGTTCTGTATTAACACAGTGCTATTAGATCCGTCATTTGGCAACATTAGAGATTCTGCAGATGAAACCAATTCAGAAGAATCCTTAACATCACAAACATGACTATTAACCTGGTCTTGAAAATGCTGATCATTCACTTTGCAATCATCATACAGATTGTAACTTGTTTCATTCTGCTTATTTTCAGATTGCAGCGTTTCTGATCTCTTGCTTATGTCAACTACATAGCACTCTTCCATTTTTTGCTCGGAAAATAATGGGTTATCAAGCTTTTCAGTGATCATACCAGCATTAACAGTGGATAAACCTGAAAGGTCATTTTGAATATTGTGAGAAACAAAATTTGAACTAACTTCAGTATCTTTGTTTACAGCAGAAGCACGATCATTGAGTGAACTACTCATCGTGGATGTATTATCCAATGGTTCCTTGCTCCGAACCACCTCAAGAAGCTCACTAGAAACTAAATATGCTTTACATACATCACCAGATGATGAAATTAATCCTTCTTTAGCAGTACATTGTGAGGCAACCACTTCTGCAGAAGAGTGGAATTTTTTATCTGATGGACTTACAGCCAAACCTGCTTCTGATTTTTTATCAGTGGGAGTTTGAGAAGTAACTTCATGTTGCTCCACATTTTCATTTGATGCCAAAATACTGTTATGTAATTTATCGGTCAAAAGGCCTGAATCAGTGTGTGTAATATCATTTGTTCCACATATAGCAGAATCTTCAATTGCATGTACCTCTGCCTCTGTATTCATAATTTGTGGGCTTACCTTCTCATCCTTTTCAACAGATTTCACTAACATTTGCACAGATTCAGATGATGGAGCACTGGACCAGTTAATGTCATGCCTGGAAAGGGAGCAAGTATGAGAGGCACTTGAACCAAATTCGATGGCACTGTTTCTGGGCGAAAACTCCTCAATCCAATTGTTTTCTTCACCTTGAATGCCAAGTAAAAGCCCTGTTTCTGATAAACTGTCAAACCTTAGGTGAGTCTGGAAGTGATCGTCTATATCAAATTTTGGTGCATATGATTGTAAGCTTCGAGGAAACCCATCATTGTCCTCTCCAATTAGTTGAAAATTCTCATTCTGAAAATCATTATCATCACAATCCATGGATATAGCCCTGCAATGTTATAGGATATCTACATTATAAAAATCCAATGGTAACTTCACAAGATAGGATAAATTCTGAAGTAACAAACGGAATAACACAATGAATGAGAAAAGAAAGAGAAGAATAGTACATTTTTGAAGTAGAAACAACTGAATGCAAAACTTGAGATACTATCAATTGCTTCATTTTTATTCCAACAGAAAGTTGGAAGAGTAACCAGAAGACTTAAAAAAATAAAAAAGAAGGTAAAATATCAGAATGTAAGAGAAGCCAAGTGACAAAAACAAAAGTCCAAACTAAGTGCTGATATAAACATAGCATGTTCCATCAGCATGTTGATCCAGAACCAACCATGAGACAAAATGTTATCTCAAACGCATCTAGTATCTCTCGGCAATATACAAAGACATCCTTCAAATTGATTTCAGCAAATAATCTGTGATGCAAGAGCCATAGCACAATGCACAAAGTGAACATGATGTTCTGGGGCTTCATTTCATAAAATAAATCCTTTGCTACCATTGTAAATATCTAACCATCCTCATGGTCCTAATTTAGGATCCAACACAAAACATAATTAATTTACCATAGTACACAATTAAATGACTCCCCAGCATCTTCCTTCAGCCCAGATCACTTTATCTGACTCATGCCAGCAACAAAATCCCAGAAAGTTCATTATCCACCATATCCTCATAACAACAACAGATACACATCAGTTGAGCTACAGTTAAGAATATAATTGTAGCTACAGTTAAAATATAATTGTACAGTGTACAGAGGCGACAGATCAATACAATGTCTGAAAGCAGCATTTGCTGCACCTGCAGTATGATGGCTGCAAGCATCAGCTTCATGTATGATGTACTTTGTTTTTCATATAAAGTGTGACATGGATTCCTCAGAGAAAGGATCTTGCCCCATATTAGGTACTAACTAGATATTAACCAAGAGCTTGTGACCATAAAAGAACATGATTTGGCATTTCCACATTTTTAAGGAATTTTTTTCTAAATAAGCAGTAACCACGATATGTGGAAAACAGCATTTCAAGGTCTACCAGATTCTTAAAATTCCATAATCTGCTGTTTATGACTTAACAAGAATAACAAAAATAACAATAACAGCGAACACAACAAGGAGAAGAAATATAAAGGAGAGAAGGAAAAAATCTGAAAAGTTCCTGCTCGTTCTCAAGCTGCCAGGATCATCATGTGGCCTCACATGGCGCAAGCCTGAGGCCAATGCAGCATTTGCATGCGCATAACTAACTTGAAACCATCTCAAAGCCATGGAAGAAAAAAGAAGACCAATAAGAGGCCAACAAGTCATAGCTGATGCCCAGATCAAAACCGGCCAGATAATGTTATTATATGTTCTCATTGGCACAAATTAGTATGATGTCACTAATTCAGTAACACCCTAGCTATGACTGTAATTTACTATAACTAGGCAAATAGCTGCAACAAAGGAATGTTGTCATGATCAGTACATACGAATACATTTCAGGTGACGAAAGGGTATGAATTCTCACAGCATGAGAATTCATCATGGTAAAATTACTAGCAAGCAGTACCTCGGCTCTAAAAGATCAAGCATTACATATGACTAGGTATCAGGTCACATAAGGGTATAAATTCTCGCAACATGAGAATTCATCATGGTAAACATTACTAGAGAGAAGTACCTCCACTCTTAACAGAACAAGCATTACAATACCAATCATCTAAATTGCATAAACCCTATTAAATCTCTTAACAAGACCAACATGAAAACAAGTGCAGGTAGGGAAAGGAACAAAGCTATTCACTAAAATATCAACTTACTGAATCAAAAAAAGAAAGTATTAATAATAATATGATTAAGCATTATCCTCCACCAAGCTCATAATCAAAAAATTTCCATGTTCACAACGACTCCTAACGTTCAACATACAAATGTTCTCTAAATAACCAAATCAATTTACATGAAGAACAATTATATGCAACCAAAAAAAAAAAAAAGTGGTCTCTTTAACCATCAACTGAGCAAACAGCCAACTTTTGCAAATAAATCCGCAAAATCGTAAACCACAGTGATGACAGCACCGAAGAAAGCTCAAGAAACAAGGCTAACATCTAAATTTAGCGATAAAGGCACCAACTTTCGAGAAAGAACAAAAAGCGAACAAGGAAAAAGTTCCCGCTACATAAAGCATATCAATGACCTAATTCTCAAACCTGTCAACCCCAACGAATGAAAACCACAACCTTAACCTCCTTTCACACCAAACCCCATCACATCAAAAGCGAACCAAAGCAGTAACGGAGCGCCGAGAAAGCAGCGGATGCCAACGTAGAGAAAATAAGAGAACGCACCAAATAAGGAGCGGCTAAGCTTCCACCACCCTCCATCCGAAGACGAAATCTCGCCCCTTCAGCGACCGGACCAGAAATCCCACGCAGATCCGTGGGCTCTCATCTGCGCCTAAAGATCACGATAACTATAACTCCTTCCGCCAGCAAGCCCTAGCTCCGAGGCATCCCGGCATGGCGGCGACACGGGCCACGAATTCTCCGGTGGATCGGAGGGGGCGAAGGCGAAGCGACGGGCGGAGTGGAAAACCAAAAGCCCCTCTTTTTTCCTTTTTTTTCTTCCTCCTCTACTCTTCTTCCTCCTCGGGCACCCTATCCTGCGCTCACTGGCTCACACGCCCTGCGTTGGATTTGGTGTGTGGGGGGGGGGTGTGGGGCGAGCGGAGTTTATGACGAAGCCCTTTTCTGATGAGGATCCCCACCAAATCTACTTTTCGACTACTCTCTTCGAGTCCTCATCTCGACCGTCCGATTACGAGGTCCCCGCCTCGTGCCAATGGACACCGATTTGGTCTAGTCACGGTGGTTTGGGTCTGGAGAAAGGTTGGAGGGGATCCTGCAGCGAAGAGAGGCGGGGCTCCGGAAACGGTCATAAGATGGGCTTAGATTTACTGTTCTGCCCTCATTGACGATTCCATTGGCACGTGCGAGAGCGCGTCGTCGGAGCAGGAGGACGGTTTCGTCGGCATGCGGATGGTGGGGCGGACACGTGCCGGGTTAGGATGCAAACTCCCTGCGTCCGAACCCATCCATCCCGCTTTTCTCTTTCTGATCTCAACCGTCCGCCAGCCTTCGAATACGGAACATAATATTTTTGATCAGATGAGACGGACGGTCGAGATTAAAAGAGCAGACGAGATGGAGCTTTCGTGCCCCTTGTGCATCTCCCTCTCGCTCAGCTGCTGTGTTGACGATATCCGATCCTGGTTGGAAGTCGGATCCGGGTTGGGAAGAGTCTGGCAGCATAACGACAATCGGTGAATCGATTCGATGGCGAGCGGGGGGGAGTTATAAGTGATGGTGAGAGATTGGATCGGGTTCGGGTGAAGACGGGTCGGATTTTTTTATCGTGATCCTTGAAAGACACAACTCACATTAACTTGTTAGGAAATAAGAACGTGTACACGATTGAGCAAAGAGAAACAAACAGTAAAAGCCGTCAAGTTAGACAATTGCTAGATTTTTTTCTTATTTGTCATCAGTGCAATGGGCAAAAATGTTGTCCCAATATTTATTGGGCACATTTCAATTTATTCATATCTTCCAATATGCTTGACGTCTCAATTTTGATTGAATCGTGTAGTTATTTTGACTTATAAACTGAATTTATGAATTGTTATCACGATAAAGCTACTAAAATAAAAGAATAATGGTGTTCAGGTGCATTTAGTAGCATATTTATATTTTTAATATGTATTATAAAGAAAGAGATGCATTTGGTAATATATTTATATTTTAATATGCACTATAAAGACAGGTTTGAGTGCTTTCAATGTTCGGTAAATAGGATGCAAAAAATTATGTTTTAAATGTACATTGATATAAATATTATTTAATAAATTTATAGTTCAAAAGTCCATTGTGGCAAATTTACTCTGATGATATTTTAAATATTTATTCACCAATAAATAAGTAAGTAAATAATATATATATATGTATGTAATCTTACAAAAATTTCATATGGCCTAGATATATAATAAATAAATAATAATACTCATATAAATAAGTGTAAACTAACCTTTGAAAATAAATAAAAAAGAATTTAACAATATAGGAGATATAAATCATATTAATTTCTCACTAAATTATGCCATTACATTAAAATATATCAGTAGAAGGGTGAGGAAATGATGGTTACATTAATAAGCTTCTGGTTTTAGTGAATGTCGTAAGATACTTCAATTTTTTTAATAAATTTTATTAGCATCGTATAAATACTAAAATGTTACAGTAATATCATAATCTGAGTATTTGTGTCAAATATAATTTTTAAAAAAATATCAAACAATAATTCACATTTGAAATATATGTTGGGTTCTCTATATTTCGATTATGTTCTCAAATGTATCATTCATTATGTAAAAAATATCTCAACAAGGAAAAAAAATCAGAAATGAGGTACGATGATCATATGATTTTATAGCCATTGCATGATGTTATAGAATAAGGACTTCATGTGCAATGGATCAGTCTTGCACCTTTTGTGCAATGATCATTCATCATCATTCAAATAGGGGAAGTATGTTCGTTTCATTTGTTAAAATATCACATGATCATTCAAATAGGAAAAATATATTCATTTCATTTCATTCTTAAGAACATTGCAAATTTGAAAAATAATTTGATTTAACAAGTCAACCTATTTTAATAAATAAAATAAATTTTTTTTTTTCAATTTGCTGAATCAACTCATCTCCCACGATCAATTAACGACATTCTTATTACCGATGAACTCGTTCATTCAATGTCAAAATTCAAAAATCATAATCCCGCTACTCTCTTGAAAATTTATCATGGTAAGTCATATCCAAAGATGCTAACCCACGTGAATTTTCTTATTAAATTAATCTTTTGGACATCGGTCTCCCCAACTCACTCTTATTCGGTCGATGGTCAACGATTTCATTGGTTTAGAAGTCAGGCAAAAGGATCCACTTTTCTTACCTCTTTATTCTTTTCTTGCCTTTCTCTCTTCATTTTCTTTAATATTAAAGAGATAAAAATTCTTGCGTCTAATATATCGATGATGACATCTACGAAAGGTTCTAACAACACACGTATTAACCCTTGAGATCTAGTGTTCTCCCACTAATTTTTTGGTCAACCAACATGATGTGGGTAATAAATGGAACATGGCGTCAGCCCGTACCGCCTACATCCGGATGACGTTTTCTATCTCCATCGCGACCGGCTGTAGCCTGCATTGACCGACAGAGGTGACGCCACCCGTTCCGCACAGGCCGCACAGCCGTCGAGGCACATCACCATCCCGCAGGGGGCAGGTCCTCGGTACGCTAACAGACGCAATCAGAGACAGCATCACAATTACAACCGAGAGAGCAGTCTGGCCCATAAAAGCGGAGGTAGACGAACGTAAGAAGGGGGGGACCACTGAGAACAAAGCAGAGATCCCTTCAAGGTAGCCTGAGCTAACTTGATCGTCGGAGGGGTCGGGCGGAGTTCCCCCCGACCCAACCTTTTTTTTGCAGGAACAAAGGCGGAGCCCCTGGCATTGAATGCAGCCTGAAGCCTTCCTCCTCGAACGGTGGATGCTACCCCTTCGTTGCCCCGATCGGCTTGAAGCCCGGACCGAAGGATCCCCGCACATCCGGACCCGAACCAGGCCGCTTTGGTCCCGAGGCCGCGGCGTAAAGTTGAATTCCCCATCAGTTTGACGCTAGAAGGAGGGCCCGAATGGCAGGGGATCACCAGACCAACCAAGACGAGCACGGCGGTGAGGGTTTTACCTGGCGGGGGTCCCTCTCGAACGTCCCCACCCCGGTGAGCCGAGGGTGGACGACCCCGCCATAATCTCGGAACGATATTGGCAGTTGTTCAACGACCCGGGATTGCTTCCGCCTGACGGCGCCTTGGCCGTCCCGCCGTCTGTGACTACCGAAGCCTTCAAGGACTTGACTCACCAGGTCCGAGTCGTTGCAGAGATGGTGCAAACCTTCGTTCTGCTCCTTTCTCGGTCGGCGAACCCGCCAGAGGTCCAGCAATGCCAGCAGCCCGAGCCCCCCGCTCAGGCTTACATGACGCCCTCTGTCTTCCCCGCCCCGGCGTCGGCTCGACCGGCTCTAGGTAGAGAACGAGCCGCGGGAATCTCCGATGGCCGACTCGAACCTGAGGTGGTATCCTCAGATTCGGCCGACTCTTTCCGAGCCCAGCTCCGCTTCGTCAGTCAGCGGTTGGACGAAGTACAAAGGGAGATTCGTAAATCAAAAGAGGAGCAGAGGGAGGACCCCTACCAGGGGTCCCCGTTCGTGACGGAAATACAAGAGCAATCAGTGCCACCGAACTTTCGACTTCCCTCTATCGATGCGTACGATGGCGCCACTAATCCGGCGGACCACGTTGCGGCCTTTCGAGCCTAGATGGCGTTGTATGAGACCGCTGACGCCCTGATGTGCCGGGCGTTCCCCACGACTTTAAGGGGGCCAGCCCGCGCTTGGTATAGCGCTTTGAAAGGCGGGACAATCGCCTCTTTTGATCAGCTGGCCAGAGAGTTTGAGCTCCACTTCCTGGCGCACGCTCGGCCGAAGCCCTCTGTCGCCCTCCTCCTCGGACTGAATCAAAAGGAGGGTGAATCTCTCGCCCACTTTGTGAATCATTTCACTACTGAGATCCGGGGCCTGTCGGACGCTCACCCTTCCTTGCTGATGTAGGCATTCATGGTTGGATTGCGCCCCTCTAGATTTTTTTGGTCTCTCGTCGAGCGCCCCCCCAACGCGGTGTTGGAAATGCTTCAGCAGGCCTACCAGTACATCTCGGTGGAAGTCTGGATGTCCGGGAGGCAGGAGGAGCTCAAGAGGGGCTGGCCGGAGCCTCCCCGAGGGCACCAACCCGTGCAACCGAGACGCATGATGGACCGTCCTGAACCACCCGTCTCAACCCCTCCCCTCCCCGCCTTGGGTACGTCCCGAACACAGGTATTTCTCCAAATAAAGGAGAAGGGGATGCTTAGACCCCCAGCCCCAATGACAAGTCCGTGGCAACTGGCGGACCGGACTCGATACTGCTATTTCCATCGGCAGCAAGGATATGATACCGAGGAATGTCACGAGCTGAAGCGACAGATCGAAGAGCTGATTCGCAGGGGACACTTGGACCAGTATCTTCGACCGAATGAAGAGTCATCCCCTCGCCCTGAGGGGCCCGTCGAGCGACACATAGATGTGATCACCGGCGGCCTGGCGTCTGGAGGAGTCAGCACGTCCGAGCGAAAGGCATATGCCCGCACTGTTGTGATCGAGGACCTCAAACGTGCTCCCGAGTCGGAAATCACATTTCCGGCCGAGCGGCCCGAGCAACCCGAGCACGATGACGCGTTGGTGATTTCCGCTAGGGTGGCCAACGCCCAGGTGAAGAGGGTTATGATTGACACGGGAAGCTCCACCGACATACTCTACCTGGATGCCTTCTAGAAGCTCGGATTGTCCAGGGACGCCATGAAGCCGATGCATTCGGCGCTCACTGGGTTTATCGAAGATTCGGTCTCGCCGTTAGGGGCGGTCACACTGCCCTTGACCCTCGAGGATGCGTCGAGGATGAAGACGGTGATGGCGACTTTCCTGGTAGTCGACCTACCTACTACCTACAATGCAATTTTGGGGTGACCTACCCTCAATAAAATCAGGGCGGTCGTCTCGACTTACCACCGAACCATGAAGTTCCTGACCAACGCTGGAGTTGGAGAAATCCGGGGAATCCCCTGCGACTCCAGACAATGTTACCTAACAACGGTCTCCCTGCACAAGAGGGGAAGGTCCGACCATCCGCTGGTAGACCCCTGGGAGACGAAGAGGCCAACCCAGCATCCCGAGCCGACAAAGCCCACCATCGACGTACCCCTGCTGGGGAGTCGTCCCGATCGGACGATCAAATCAGCTCGGAGCTCCTAGAGCAAGAGCAGACTCAGCTCATCAACCTCGTCCAGGAGAATGCTGACGTCTTCGCCTGGTCGCCAGCCGATATGCCAGGCATCGACCCTAAGGTATCCTAGCACCACTTGTGCATCTCCCCTAATGCCCGACCAGTAAAGAAGAAGCCTCGGCGACTGGCTCCCAAGCGGCAGCTAGCTGTCCGAGAGGAGGTGGAACAACTCCTGACGACAGACTTCATCGAGGAGGTCAAATACCCACGATGGTTGTCCAATGTAGTCCTCGTTAAGAAATCTAATGGGAGATGAAGGATGTGCGTTGACTACACCGATCTCAACTGTACATGTCCAAAGGATTGCTACCCCCTTCTAAGGATCGGCCAGTTGGTCGACGCCACTGCCGGATACGCTTGTTTTTTATTTACGGATGCCTTCTCCAGCTACAACCAGATTCAAATAGCGCCCGAGGATCGGGAACACACGGCTTTCCTCACCAACCAGGGGATCTATTTCTATAAGGTTATGCCGTTCGAATTGAAGAACACTGGAGTCACCTACCAGAGGACTATGAATAAGATGTTTGCCTCTCAGATAGGGAGAAATCTGGAAATCTATGTCGACGACATGATCGTGAAGAGCCGCACAGGCCCGACTCATCTTACGGATATGGCCGAGACGTTTGCCACACTGAGGAAGTACGACATGCGCCTCAATCCTACCAAATGCGCCTTCGGTGTCAGCTCGGGCAAGTTTCTCGGGTTCATCGTGCATGAGAGGGGAATCGATGCGAACCCCGAGAAGGTCCGAACCATCATTGACATGCAACCACCCCGGATGGTCAAGAGCCTTCAGTCCCTCAACGGGAGGCTCGCTACATTGGCACGATTCTTGTCCCGCTCAGGCGACCAATGCCTTCCCTTCTTCCGAGCTCTGGAGAATCCGAAGAGTTTCGAATGGACGACGGAATGCGAGGAAGCCTTCACGCATTTGAAACAACATCTGGCCGCCCTTCCTCGCCTCGCCTTGGTCTCCCCCCGAGAGAACCTCAGCATCTACCTAGCCACCTCCCAGCACGCGGTGAGCTCCGTACTAGTCAAGAAGGACTCCGGAGAACAGCTACCAGTCTACTATCTCAGTCACATCCTAAAAGGGCCCAAAGAGCGATATTCGCCCATTGAGAGGCTGGCTCTAGCACTCATGTTGGTAGCTCGGAAGTTGCATCCGTATTTCCAGACCCACCCGATCGAGGTAATCACTGACCAACCTCTTCGACAAGTTTTATCAAAGTTTGACGTCGCAGGTCGCCTCCTCAAATGGTCGGTGGAGCTAGAGGAGTTCGACTTACGGTATAAGCCAAGAACCGCCATTAAAGCATAGGCTGTGGCTGCCTTCATATCGGAGCTTACCCACCCTGAGGACGAGGGTTCCGAGCAGACCGAAGCTGAATGGGTCTTGCGGGTAGATGGGTCATCCAGCTCGACGGGCGCGGGAGCAGGGCTAGTATTGCAAGCCCCCGATGGGTGCACGTTTGAACGCTCCCTCCGCTTCGGCTTTACGGCCACCAACAATGAGGTGGAATATGAAGCACTCCTGGCAGTTCTCAGATTGGCCGTCGAGATGCAAGTGGGTGCAGTGCGCGTTCTCACCGACTCGCAGCTAGTCGCTGAGCAGCTTGGCGGTGGATACGAGGCCCGGGACCCGACCATGGCAAAATACCTGGCGGAGGTAAGAGCCCTTGCCGCCAGCTTCGTTCGTTTTACGTTATCCAGAGTGTCTAGAGGTCAGAACGAGCAAGCGAATGCACTCGCAAAGTTGGCCTCAAGATCGACCCCCCGAAGAGAGGGCCGAAGTTGAGGAGCTTCCTTTCCGCGCCATTGCCACCGTCGCGGTGGTCGAGCCCGGTGTCCCGACAACATGGGTTCAGGAAATGCTGCAATATAAGCGGGACGACACGCTCCCTCTTGACGAGGCTGTGGCCCAATGTCTGCACCGTACCTAGGCCTGGTACTGCGAGGTCGATTATACAGGAGGTCATTCTCACGCCCTCTCCTACACTGCTTGGACCCCGATGAGGCTAAATCAGTTCTAGCCGAGGTCCATGAGGGGATTTGCGGGGAGCACATAGGTGGTCGTACCTTGGCGTTCAAGGTACTCCGTCAGGGCTATTACTGGCCCACCATGTATCAGGATGCGAGGGCCCATGCGAGACGGTGCGATGCGTGTCAGCGACACGCGCGAGCTCCTCGGCACCCGGCGGTCCCGCTCACCCCCATGGATTACGCGTGGCCCTTTGCTCAGTGGGGAATGGACCTCCTCGGGCCTTTTCCCCTGGCCTCAGGGTAGCGGAGATACATCATTGTCGGCGTAGACTACTTCACCAAATGGGTCGAGGCTGAGCCACTGGCGGCGATCACGGAGCCCCAAGTGGAGCGGTTCATGTGGAGAAACATTGTGACCCGGTTCGAATTGCCCAGGGTCATTGTTACCGATAATGGAACTCAGTTCGCCAGTGCCCGATTCAGGGAGTTCTGTGCGAGCCACCATATACAACTAAGGTTCAGATCTGTGGCTCATCCTCAAACTAATGGCTTGGCAGAGGTAACTAATCGATCAATCTTGGATGGACTCAGGAGGAGGACCCTCGCGGCCCGATCTAGCTGGGTCGATGAGCTACCGAGTATCCTATGGTCCTTATGGACAACACCTAAAACAGCGACCAGGGAGTCTCCATACAGTCTGTCGTTTGGCACCGAGGCTGTCATACCAGTCGAGGTGATCGTCCTCACTCCTCGGGTAGAAGCCTTTGAGGAAGCAGCGTCGGCCGAAGGGCTATGAGTTGGGTTGGACCTGCTCGAAGAGCGCAGAGCCGATGCACACCTAAAAGCCCTCTCTTATAGAAAGGCCGTCGCCAGGAGTTACAACAGGAAAGTTCGCCCTCGACCGATCAGATTAGGTGACTTGGTCCTGCGCAAGTCTGAGGTGAGCGACCCGACTCGGGCACGTGGTAAACTCGCTCCCCGGTGGGAAGGACCCTACCGCATCGTCGAGGTCGTCCAAGCGAGAACGTTCCGACTCGAGATGATGTCGGGTCACCTATTACCGAGGCCATGGAGCGTTCAGAACCTTAGAAAATATTTCGTGTAAGCGTCACGATGGAGAAGACGAATGAGAATTTGGAAAAAAAAACTTTGTTTATTTTAGTAGGAACGGAGTTACAAGACCTGACTGACTTAAAGACCGACTGACCCCCTAGAGTAGACTACAAAATCTAAAATACTATTTTAGGTCTTCGGGGCCTCCAAGTTATCGTCGAAAGGGACCTCCTCGGGCATGCTCACCTCCAGGTCTCGGGACAGGAGGTAAAGGGATCCTCCTCCACCTCGAGACCGAGATGGCGCACTCGGAAATGGGCCAGAGCTATCTAGTATCCATATTCGTAGGATACCTGCTCCGTCCGAGTCAGCCCGAGTTTGAACCCCTCGGACTTCTTGTAAGCCTCGAGGAGTTCCTTGTCCTTCTCTGGATGAAGATGCCTCTCCTCAGCAAGGGCCTCGCAGGCTGCCTTCGCCGAGGCCTCCTGCGCCTCTAGCTTCTTACTTAGGGTGGACGCCTCCATTTTCAACAGACAGATCTCGGTCCGGTCCACCCGCAGCAACTTATGTAGTCCTTTATTGGCCTCTCCTGCTGCCTGGAGCTCGGACGTGAGGCGGGCCACTTCAACCTCCAGATTGGACGTCCGCTTCTCGGTAGCCACGACCGCCTCGGGTCCCGTCCCCCCTGGAGTTCTTCAAACTGCTGGCGTAACTCGGTGTTACGATTAGTCAACCCGCCGATGATCCGACCGGCGTCTTGGACCCGGTCCATCAGGGTTGTTGCATAGTGGAAGCCCTACAGAAGCGGGGTCAGGATCAATGGCATTTAGGAATAACGGTAAGAAAGGAGAGTGATACTTACCCACATTAGGGACTTGGCTGATTTGCCAAGCAGAACCGCCGAGGGCAAGGTGTACAAATCCCGAGCTATGTCGGGATGAAGTGCGCCTTGGAGGAACGCCACGGAGGACTCTCCTCCGGCCCATACTGTTAGGGATCGAGTGGCACTAAGAGGGGGGGGGTGAATTAGTGCAGCGGTAAAGAATGATAGATTTTTCAGCGATTAACACAAGTTCGGAAACTTCGTACGAATGAATGCAACATTTTGTTTGAACCCGAAAAGATTGCATTTCAACTTTAAAGCATACGTAATAAGATGAAGATGAAGTTGAGTAAATAAGGCAGCAAGTGGAAAGGGTTTGCAGCAAAGTAAATAGCAAGAACGTAAATACAAACCAGATTTTTATAGTGGTTCGGTCATCCGACCTACGTCCACTCCCGATTTCTCTTGCTTGAGGCCACCGGCTTTCCACTAGCTATCTTCCTTCCAATGGGCGAGGATGAACTCCCTCACAGCACCTCTCCTTTTGACGGGCTTAGGAGATAACCCTTACAAAGCACTCTTATCCCTCTCTTGGACTAGAACACTCTTAAGACTTAGGGAAGATTTGACACACTTTCAAGAGAGTGTCCCCCTTCCTTTTTTCAGTTCTAGGCACCCCCTAAACTCTGAATGAGTGGGGTATTTATAAGCCTCAAAGTGATTCAAATTTAGAGCCCAAACTTAGAGCCAAAATTTGAACAATTTTGAGTTTTCGATCTTTGTCGATCTTGTGATCGGCACATCGACACACTCGGTGCTACGGCCTGGCTTTCCAGGCACCAGGCGGTGATACCGCCTGGCTTTCCAGGCATTGGGCGGTAGCAGCAGTGTTACTGCGTCAGGCGGTGCTACCGCCAAAGACACACATTTCTTGGGTGGTGCTACCGCCTGATTGTCTTTGGTTCTGTTTAGGCCAAAAACTTTGGCCCAAACTAAGGCCCAATGGCCCCTACTTTGGGTTAAAGGATTAACACTTAATCCTAACCCAAATTAATGTGCTAACTATGAAATTAAAGACATTCATAAGCTATTACAAAGTTCGCAAGTCAAGTCTTCTTCCGTCGAGCTTCCGGCGAACTTCCGGCGGTCTTCCGATGATCCCTCGGAAACCATCTTGCGGACTCCCGGTAAGCTTTCAGACTCCACGGTGATTTTGGCGAGTTCCCCCGAGCTTCTTTGGCAAGCTCTGATCTTTCTTGGCAAGCTCCGCGAACTTCCGACGAACTTTCCGGTGAACTTCCAAAAACCCTTCGGCAAGCTCCCTACTCGTTCTCGGCCAGTTCCAGCAGCACTCCCAACGAATCTTCGAACTTCCATCGAACACTCAAACTCCCAATGATCCATCGCACTTGACTTTGACCCTTTGTTTCGCTTTTACGTCTTCATCCTTATCGTAGTTACTCATGCACAACAACAAACACTCTACTTCGAACTAGACAGTTATTACAATGCGAATTGACATTCAGTTGCTCGACACGTCATTGGACGGTGCTTCGTGCGATCCTTCGGCACATTGTCCTCTCTTGCGGTCCGTTGCCCAATCGGTGATTGACCTCCGTAATCCCGATATCCTTGGTGCAACATGCTCTTCTTGGCTCGATGCCCAACGTACGAAGCCTCCTGCCGATAGTCGACCGAACCTTCGGCTTGACATCCAATATCCTGACGTGATCACCTCCAGCGCAACGTCAATTTCTCCAGCGTCAACTGTCTAATCCTGATCGATAGTAGACCTGCGTAACTCAAAACGCAATTAGACCACAAATCACACTCAATTAGTTTCAACATCAAAATCCGAGATTCAACACATACTCTGTCCCCTCGGGAGAGACCGCCCCATCGGGTGACTAGCGGATCCCCCGCTTCCCCCACCGGAAGCTCTCTCATCGCCTGAGCCAGTAGGGGCTCGTCCTTGCCTGGGGAAAGGTAGCACAAGTCTCGCACCGTCGGAAGTCGGAGGTCCTTCCCCCTCGCCTCCCGACTGGGGCCGACCTCCTTTCGCTGCGGGTCCGCCCTCGCTCGGTCCGCCTGCTCGGCGACCGCTCCCCTCAAGCGGCTCGTGGCCGCCTCGGACCCCTTAGAGGCGAGGGACTTCAGCCCCTTGCGCGGACAGGTGGCTTCAACCTCTAGTGGGGTGTCCTTTAAGCTGGGTCTTGGATCAGCCACCGGACGTGGGGAGGAAACCATCGAAGACCGTCCGCCGCGGAGAGATTGGAGTTTTAACATTTCTGCAGAAAACTAGACGTCGGTTAGCATTGGGGATAATCTGTAATACCCATGAACCTAACACCTAGGACGTACCCTGAGACGACGGACTCAGACCCGCTTCGACCAGCCATCGCTCGGTCATACTCCGAATGGCTCGTGAGGAGGGAAGAATCCCCTTGAGCCTCCCCAGGTCCTCGTGCTACTGGTCACTGAGGTCCGGGGCTGTATTATCGATGGCCCTCGCGGACCATCGGACCCCAAAACCCCAATCCTTTTGGCATATCACGAAAAAGAAGCGCCCCTTCCATCCTTTGTTGTTGGAAGGAGCCCCACCGACCCGGAAGCTCACTCGGGCGGAAAGGAAGTAACCCCCCGACCCTTTGGAGAGGCAAAAACAGGACAACAAGAGGTTTTGGGTCGGGGTAATGTTGGCGTAATGGCATTCCCCTAGGAAAGCCACCAGGTAGCGCCAAGAGTTCGACGCCACCTGCGATGGTGAGATTCACCACCAAGAAATGCAGGCTACGATGATGGGGTGGAGAGGAAGACGCAGCCCCGCCTCAAGGGCATCTAGGGTCAGTGCGAAACCCTTTCGGAATCGGGTCATAAGCTCGTTGCCCCGATTCAGGGGCTAAGAGGATGTAATCCTCCGGGATACCGTAGTGATCCCGGAGGTTTCCTAGGGATGACCCGCTCATGGCGGAGTCGAGGTCATGCGGCCACATCAAGGCCTCGAGAGCCCTAGCCGCCGCCTCGTCAGAGGACTGGCCGGGGGACACCGGAGGCACCCCCTTGTTAGCATCGCCGGGGGATGGAGAGGCAGAAGAAGAAGAGGAGGTCATTCCCACTGACCTTGGAAAAGAATGGAGGAAGGGCCAACTTGAAGGAAGGAGAGGACGCTGGAGTCAAGGAAGGGAAGGCGAGACCCAGGACGGAAGACTCACGCAGCAAGAAATGAGAAGAAAGCCAGGCATGTGCTATTTAAGGGAAAACTCCTGCCAGAAGCAACGCCCTTTCGTCTCCCGAAGATGGGCGACTGTCCCGCTTCCGCACCCGCCTACAACCCACGTCACGTCAGGAAGGCCAAAGGACGTCCCCTCATAAATGAAGCCACGCTGTCACGGACAAAATTGTAAACGGCTTGTTCGGTGTAATGCTTATGCATGTCCGTGTCCCTTTTGGTTGGTTGTCACTTGTAAACGGCAAAATGCCCCATTTGAGCGAGTTTGTAAGCCATTATAGGCTTGTACATAAAGCTTGCGTCGAGTGCATACTTGTACTAGAATTCGGTCTGTAGTGGACCAATTTTATGCCTTTGTTGTGCAACAATTCTGAGCTTGTAATATCCATGGTTGGAATGTGCATCGGCTATAAAGTGTTTGCTAAAAGAGTGGCTTGCGGATCCCGTGTGAAGCGCTTTCTCGTCCGTCTTCTCTTTCGTTGGTCCTAAGGGATTGTAGGAGATTTCGGGGAGGCTGACCTTTGCGGTGATACGCATTGGTGCCGCACGGCTTAGGCAAAACCAGCTAAGTCCGTGACAGATGGTATCAGAGCGAGACAAGCCCACTTACAAACACTTAGCATGCAAACGTGGGGGACCTAGCGAGGCACCACGAGTACAACAAGCTAAGAAGAATTACGGAGCGCACAAAGGTCGGGATGGCCGAGTTCGAGCAGTGGCTCGACGTTAACACCCAACCTTGATGGTGTTCGAGGCAAGCGGAGTGCTTGGCAAAGGATGAGACCGTGCAAGGTGGAGTGGGTTGTTCAACGATCGAAAGAGTTGTAAACTCAAGGAATTCGATACTCATGCATGGCCTTGCATGCGGACGATGGATTGTTCACGGCCATCCCAAGGCGACCGAAGGTCGGCACCATGGAGCATTACAACTTTCTCTTCGGCATGTGCAGGATACTTTCGTAAGAGGTGAAGTGTGCGGCGAGTTCAGATTTTGCTAGACCCAGAGGGTGCAAAGTCATGAGTGTATTGGTGAAGTGTCACAATCTAGCAAGTGCATTTGCAAAGACAGAATTGGGCACAGTTTGTTCAGCATAGGCGAAGTAGTCCAAGAGGATGGTGGTCTCCTAAACTTCCAAAGGGAATGATGCGAAGAGAGAAGTTGCTCCAATGAGGTAGATACCCAGGAGGGATAAGTCTTGGTTCTACAGAAGTAGAATCATGTGCAATGAACCGCATTAGTTGAGTACCTCAAGACGAAGCTCGATGGATTGAGTGAGCGGTAAGGAGTCATTGCATGATCTCGCAAGTGGTGATGCGTTGGTGGACGCATAGCGAGATCAAGTGGGGGAGCAACCCAGGCAACACAAAGTGAAGGCACACTTAGAGCCGATAGCGAGATCGGACTCAACAGAGGACTAACCCGTGGAATGGTTGGCGTGAGGGCCACCATTAACGCAATGCAAATCGAGAAGCGGAACAACTTGGGGGTAACTTGTTGATGTACCCAAACCGCATGAAGGGAGTTGGCAAAGAAGATAGAACGTGGAGCGGAGGCGTGGAGCTTTCCTTAGACAAAAGTCAAGGACATGGACTCTTGCAGAGACAAGAGTAGGATCATGTCGTTCCATGAGTTCTCTATTCTGATAAAGCACACTCATCTTGTATGGTGCCAAAGACGAAGGGAACTTCGAGGCATATGCACCTCGTCTCGGTGAAGCATTTGACGGAGTAACTAAGGCGATACAACTTGCAGTGGCGAAGTTGGTGTTAGAAGGCCTTGGCACGGGGCAAGAGGATGCTAAGGCAGATGCTCTTGAAGAATATGTCACAGTGTTGCTATTCGAGTTGCCATGAGGAAAGCGGTGCACAGCGGAGATTGTGCTAGTAGGGGCAGAGTCCCAGGATCCTGACAAATATGCACCTATTTCAGCGAAGTCAGGGGACTTCAGAGGAGCTGCTAGGCGATGGACTGTCCTAGAGCTAGGCTTCATCCGAGTGTGACCCGAGAGTGGGTGGACGAAGGTTGATTGCCAAAGGAGCGAACAAAATCGAAGCTGGCGAAGGCCCCTGCGATGTGTTGGCGGAGTCCACACATGGAGATATCGCAGTTCGAGTTCATACCACAGGGATCAAAATGCAAGGAGATGTCACCAGGCGATGACATGATGCAGTGGATCGTGGTGGAATGGTTCGTGACAAGTCGACACACACGGTGAGTCCCATGGGGGGGACTAGATCATGCAGAGGTATGATCGGGAGCGCGACTAGGAGCTCCAAGTCGGTGAACAACACGACGGCAAGAAGAGCTGTGGATTCAAGCAGTGAATGCTATGGTTTCGCAAAGGCGGGTCTTCTGTGCGTGCACCGAATGTTGCATTGAATGGAAGCCTTGGACATTAACTTATGGGGGCTGTGCCCTATCGAGGAAGAAGTTCAGATGCAAGTACCAGGGAGTCCCATGTGAGGACTGGATCATGCAGAGGTATGATCGGGCGGTACCAAGAGTGGAACTACTTTGAGCTCACATTCGCTTAAGGGAGCCCGGCAAGTCAGAGGACAAGGCCGAGTAAGCGAGCGTTGCGACCAATAAAGCTAAGGAGAACAGAAGCGGTGCAAACCCTGCAACATGAAGGCAGAGGCCATAATGGGAGTTACAGTCTGTCTTTCCATCGACCAAGTAGAATTGCTCAGAGAACACAGAGGTATTGAAGCGGATGGTCGAAAAAGGGCGAGGAAGCAATGACGAGTCCAGAGGGACTCAGTTACCCAAGATCAGTCATCGGTTAGAAGGAAGGCGGAGTCAGAGAAGTGCCGCATTGCCGCAGAGGCAGATCTACCGATCACGAAGAAGGGATGCAGATGCGAGACAACGGATAGTAGTGCCATGGGCATTGTAGTGTCATGGTACCGTAGAGGCGGGACTTCCGGGGAGTCATCAATCCCTTGCTCTCATAGAGAGAGAACGCTTGGTCATGATATGGGCCGTGGAGGAGGAGAATGCTTTGGCAAACTCCATGTACCAAGACAAGGCAGAAGGGCAGAAGCCAGAGAACTTCGTAAGATTGGTGTCAACAGACGTTCCATCAAGATGGCCTTAAGCGAAGGACTTCGGGTCGATGCAAGAGTGTATGACCAAGGATCGGAGTAGGCAGTACGCGGTGCTGTACCTTTGCTACTCAGAGGAGTCGGCGACAGAAATGATGGAGAAGGTGGTATAATCCCATAGGCGACCAAATCTATCAGAGACTTACTCTAAGTTGGAGTGATAACTTCTTGCATTCCAGAAGTTCAAGGACAATAAGAAGGCGAATCATAGTAGCTGACTCAGCGCAAGGATTGCAAACACTTCAAGTGCTTCGGAGGTGTGAGCTAAGAGCAGGCGAAGTCTAGTAACCAGCTTGATGCACGAAGTACAACCTCGAGGAGGCGGGCGAAGTCAAGTAACCTTCGCCTTCTCAACTCTCAAGAGAATGGGCGAAACCGAGTACCCCAGCTCTCTTAGTTATCGGCAGAGGAGCTCGCACAAATTTGAAGACCCTTCGAAGAGACTAATGGAAGATAACAGTTGTCAAGCCCTCACCAACGGTGATCAATGCTACTGAGAGTAGACTGTCCGCTTCATTTCCCAATTGAATGCCAATCGAAAGCGGAAGTGATGCGAGCCTACTTGGGCAAGACAACTAAGTGGAAGAAGATTCGATGGGCAAATTTTACGAAGGAAGGACCAGAAAACTTTAAAGGTTGCGAGGCGATACTCATTAAAGCTCTGACAAGCATCTATCCAGTTCAAGAGACAAGAAGAATTTAGAGACTGGCGCATATCAAAGATGGTCTTTTTCCTTCATCAGATGAATCCGCAAGACTCAAGAAGGATCAAGACAACCGCCAACCCCACACCAGAGTCAGAGTTATTGGCGAGTTGAAACAGCATGGCGGATTAAAGTTCGACGACTCAACAACAACAAGTGGAGAGCAATTGGGAGCCAAGAGGCGCATCGCAGCAGGAGCAGAAGATCGAAGATCCAACAAAGAAAAGAAGTTGCAGCGTCAGCAAAGGCTTCGACGAGGACGTCAAAGGAATAAGTGGGGGAGAATGTCACGGACAAAATTGTAAACGGCTTGTTCGGTGTAATGCTTATGCATGTCCGTGTCCCTTTTGGTTGGTTGTCACTTGTAAAGCTTGTAAAGGGCTTGCCAAAGGCAAAATGCCCCATTTGAGCGAGTTTGTAAGCCATTGTAGGCTTGTACATAAAGCTTGCGTCGAGTGCATACTTGTACTAGAATTCGGTCTGTAGTGGACCAATTTTATGCCTTTGTTGTGCAACCGTTCTGAGCTTGTAATATCCATGGTTGGAATGTGCATCGGCTATAAAGTGTTTGCTAAAAGAGTGGCTTGCGGATCCCGTGTGAAGCGCTTTCTCTGTCCCGTCTTCTCTTTCGTTGGTCCTAAGGGATTGTAGGAGATTTCGGGGAGGCTGACCTTTGTGGTGATACGCATTGGTGCCGCACGGCTTAGGCAAAACCAGCTAAGTCCGTGACAACGCGTGGCAACGCAGGAGTAGGCGAATTGGATGACAAGATACAGGCGCTTTGACTTCGACGTCTACGAGACCCGATGAATCAGCCCACGGGCCCCCGCATCAAGCAAAGGAATCCCCAATTAATTGCACCATGTGAGTTGGAACAGGGGGTCCACATCCTGCTAAGTAGCCGCTCGGCCGTCGACCGCCCGAGTACTTCTCTGCGCGGCCCTCTGCCTAAGTACGTACCTCGGCCATCGACTGCCCGAGTACTTCTTTGCGTGGCCCCCTGCCTGAGCACGTACCTCGATTGTCGACCGCCCAAGTACTTCTCTACGCGGCCCCCTGCCTGAGTACGTACCTCGGCCGTCGACCGCCCGAGTACTTCTCTGCATGGCCCGCCCGCTTGAGCATGTACCTCGACCCCCGACTGCCCGAGTACTTCTCTACGCTGAGCATGTACCTCGGTCCCCGACTGCCCGAGTACTTCTTTACGCAGTCCGCCCGCCTGAGCATGTACCTCGGCCCCCGACTGCCCGAGCAACGCCTCGGTCGCAAAGCTCGAGCAATGCCTCTGCCGCAAAACCCGAGCAACGCCTCAGCCGCAAAGCTCGAGCAACGCCTCGGCCGCAAAGCCCAAGCAATGCCTCGGCCGCAAAGCCCGAGCAACGCCTCGACCGCAAAACCCGAGCAACGCCTCAGACGCAAAGCCCGAGCAATGCCTCGGCCGCAAAGCCCGAGCTACGCCTCGGCCCCAAGGCTTCACCTCGGCCGCAGTCTCCATGCCCATTTCGCAACCTGACCCCCAAAGCTGAACACTCCAGTCTCGTCGCGCCTCTGGACAATGAGCCAACAGATCCCCGCCGCGAGCTCCCGGAAAGCATCATTCACCCCCATCAAAAGTGTATCCGGCAATCCCCGCGGGCTGAAGCCAGCCTCGGACCTCGGAGCGAGCCCCAAGGCAGGGCTTCCTTCGGGGGGGGGAGAGTGATGTGGGTAATAAATGGAACATGGCGTCAGCCCGTACCGCCTGCATTCGGATGACGTCTTCTGTCTCCATCACGACTGGCTGTAGCCCACGTTGACCGACAGAGGTGATGCCACCCGTTCCGCACAGGCCGCACAGCCGTCGAGGCACATCACCATCCCGCAGGGGGCAGGTCCTCGGCACGCTGACAGATGCAATCAGAGACGTAGCATCACAATTACAGCCGGGGGAGCAGTCTGGCCCATAAAAACGGAGGTAGACGAACGTAAGAAGGAGGCGGCGGCCACTGAGAACAAAGCAGAGATCCCTTCAAGGTAGCCTGAGCTAACTTGATCGTCGGAGGGGTCGGGCGGAGTTCCCCCCGACCCGACCTTTTTTTACAGGAACAAAGACGGAGCCCCTGGCATTGAACGCAGCCCGAAGCCTTCCTTCTCGAATGGTGGATGCTACCCCTTCGTTGCCCCGACCAGCTTGAAGCCCGGACCGAAGGATCCCCGCACATCCGGACCTGAACCAGGCCGCTTTGGTCCCGAGGCCGCGACGTAAAGTTGAATTCCCCATCACAACACAAATCTGAATTCTTCTTCCCCAAAAACTAAATTGCTGAAGTCAAACACAGAATCACTAACCTTCCAGCTTGTAATGCTGGTAGTTAGCAAATAACTTGGATCCTACCTATTTGTTTCTCAGATTCCTCTAAGGTTACAAAACTAATATTTGTTTCAAATGCCTGATCCGACAAAATTATTTTTTATAGACATTATGATCAATTTCATGCCAACTCATTTCCTTATAAACATGAAAAATTCTAACAAAATCCTTAATCAAATCATCAAGATTTTTAGAGATTGTTTTTGAATTAAACCACTCATAAAAAAAATCAACCTTATTTGTTGGGATCGGGTTTGTATCCACCGAAGCTAGTGAGAGTTTAGGTATATGATATTTTTCTGCAATCAAGAAAGTGATGTGTGTCCAAAGTCTCATCTCGTTCCAAATCAAGATAATAATAAGCTTTAAGTTTTAAATTTATCAATAAAAACATATGGTCTCATCTCGTTCTAAATCAAGATAATAATAAGCTTTAAGTTTTAAATTTATCAATAAAAACATATGATAATCTCATACCTTGATAAGTCAAATCTAAACTGGAAGAACTTTTGATCTTTTACAACATAAATATTAGCCTTAAGTAGCATATTGAAAATATCTTGTCACTGTAAAACTAATCTATTAGGGTGTGCAGTGCCAACGCTTATAAGGCTCAAGACTTCCCATTTTCTTATCAATGTAGGACTAAATACATCTTATTTATCCCCTCTTGGGGCGCACCCCCACCTGGGGTGCTCGGCGTGATACCTCCTCTGGGGTGATTATCGTGACATCCTTGAGAATTCACCCTGCCTACCTCCTTCGGGACGCTTGGCGTGACATTCTTACCCACCCAATCTCGTGATGTCCTCGTCACGGACAGACCACCCTGCCTACCCCCTCTAGGGCGCTCAGCGTGGACACTCCCTCTAGGGTGATTGGTGAAGGCCGGGGGTTGCTTTGATACCACTTGTTACGTGGCCGTTATCTACTCCCCGCAAGTCTATTTCTATTTTAGGTGATTCTTGGATCTCTAATATTCATTTCTCCGAATGTATCTTTGGATTATGTAGCTCTATTTAATTATATAAGATATATTAAAGATATGATTAGATTCTGATTATGGTTATTGATTAATAGAAAGGAATGCCAATTAAAATAGGATTTCTTAGAGGATATCCTTGATGGGAAAAAGCCTCATAATATTTTATCCTAAATCTTCTGCTCTCGTCTATAAATAGACAGAACCTCTAGGGATGCATCAATTGAAAATACAAAAGAATATGAGAAGAAAAAATAAGAGAGTACGATTAAGAGATTGTAGGTATGCATCATAATATTATTTCAATCCATTGCTATTTGATTTCAGATTCTAGCATTAAAGTTATTTCGCATTATAGATCACATGATTATAAATTTTATGCTAACACTTCAACCCTGATACTTTATATGTCAAATAAAAATTCTCAAAGTCTCATAGTGAGAAATCACCAGGATTCTCGTACTCTCTAATTATTCAAACACTTCAAAGCATTTGATGGTGACTCTTGAGTAGAATCTTTTATTATAAGTAAATATTTATTGAGAAATAAAGATCACGATAATAAAAATAATTGGCTTGAATAGAGGATTACGTAGAAACCAAATATTTATTTTTAAATTAAAAACATTCTTTTGGAAACTTTTGTTCTTGCCTATATATGTTTTCTTCTTAACGTGAACTTTAGTCAAGAAGTCTGGACAATCACTCGAAATCACCTGCAAACTAACTTCCCTCTCTTCACACCTATACCCGACATCATTCCAACGGTGTTCCCAATTATGATCTTCCAAGTATCATCTCTGCTCGACAACTCCAACCTCCAAGCCAAAGCTTCTTAGTTACGATGGAAGAGATGTAAGGCCAATTTGTCCGTCGATACTAACACCATTTCCCTCTTTTTTTGTTTTCTTTTTGCCTACTTAACCAACAACAGTGCAGGCTATGGACATACTACCCCAACTTGATTGCAGCCATAATTTTGTCGGTTCCTCCGCTCTGGCCGAAGGTGTTGTCATTCTCATATTTTGATCATCTTTTAACTCTATAAATTGCATCTATTATATTTATAATATAATTAAGATACCTCAGTGTACATCTTTTTTTTTTTTCGGGATATTTTGTTGTGATCAAGAAGATGATCACTATTCATTTTTATCATATTTCTCGTAACATCACGGGGCATCACTAATAGATATGCGAATCACCCCCTACCTGTCTCTCTCTATCAAATTTTTAATCATTTTTTGTTTAAAAATAACAAATAATCTTTATTTTTTATAAAAAATAATTTTTATTTGCCTAATAATAATATAATAATGATTTTTATGATTACATATTTAACTTATTTTTAGGGAGCAAAGTCATAAAATATTTGTAAACAACATAATCATTATTTTTATGCTTACATATTTAATATCCATAGTATAACTCATGTCACCAAGAAGCAACGATGCTCATCATCGTTTATATTTTTATGGTGTTGTGGTAGAATTGTTTTTAAGTTGTATTTTTGAGGCACGAACCTTTTTCTTAAGCCGCTGTTAAGACTTTCAGATAATCTTCAATTTAGCATTTCTTGTTTTTTTTACTTTATAATAATACATGATAACATGCTAAGTTCATAGTACATGATAATACCTTATAAATTCAGACTAAATTTAGGTTTGATGCATGAGCTTACTATAAATTCAGGTGTCGAGAAGATGGAGGGATTTGAGACATGATCATACAAAAACTATATTTATACAAACATCTATTTTTTTAATATATGAAAATGAGTGAAAATATAAATTGGTGCTGTCGGATGTATATCATATATGCTCACGTGCTAGTCTTCAAAGGACACATAGGCATCATATTGTACAATATTTTTTCTCGCCTAATCATAATCACAAATGTCATACCATTATTTACTTTTTTTTTTCCTTCATAGAGATAAAATAGATTACTTGACAAAACCCATAGCTGATGATGCCAACAACAACCCACAAGTCGATGGTGATGTATTTTTTTTATTATGGATAATTTGGAGATAATATGCATGTAATTAATTAAAAACTAATGAAATTATAACATTTTATGTAATTTAATGTTGCATTTTAATATTTATTAAGAAAATACCAGCAAGGTTGCAGCAACAGTAACGAGCCAAACATACCGCTCACCGGACGGTGACCGGATCCCGTAAGAGACTTGGTCGGAAAGACTAAAATACCCCCCACCGTCTCTGGAAGGAAAAAGTCGTCCCCGACCGTATTATTTTTCTCGCCCGTGCGCGCTTTGCTGCGGCCGTGTGCTTCCCCTGCTTCCTCCGCCCTGACGGGACTCCTACCGATCCCCACTTCTCTACCTTTCCAATCCAATCAGAGGCCAAACGACTACGAAAGATCGAATATTTCTGCGGGAGATCCCAAATTCCAGTTCCTCTTCTTGCCCTACTTCGATTTTGCTGGTTTTTCCCTTTTTTTATTCGATCTTTCGGTGATCCTGGAGTCCGGGTTTAGATTCCTGGTTTTGATCGCGGAACGCATCTTCTCGTGTCGGTTATTTGCTTGTTTTGTTGGGAATTTGGGGAGATTCGGGAGCGCCGTATATGACTGTGGAGCAGCTGCCTAGGGTTTCCTGGTGCTAGCGGTTAGGGTCATGGGGAGCACCGGGGAGCCGGGGAGGAAGCGCCGCCATTTTAGCTCCATCTCCCCCACCAGTGCCGGTGCCGCCGCCAAGAAGCAGCCGTTCGCCCCGTTCTCTGAGGACAAGAAGGTGTGATATCTGTGCTTCGGGCATTTTTATACCTTGGTATTGTTTTACGGTGGATGGTCGAGTCACATATGTTTTTCTGTCCTTTCATTGTGTGGATTGGTAACCGCAGTTTCTAGGGTTAGCAGGGATTGTATCTCGTAGGGGAGTGGGGCACTATTTGATGGTTAATGGTATAAGATTGATTTTTGTTTATGTTGGATCTCCGATGGACTCAAGGGGGGCCGGTTCATTAGATGTATCTGATATTAGGATCGATGTGTTATTAAACTTAGCTTCATTTCCAACTTGTTTATAATAATTCTTTTTCTTTCATGAAGCGTCAGTTGTTCAACGTTTTGGCATTTTGGTATCAAACATAGAAGGAAAATCACTATACATTGTGGAACGTGGGTAAGTGATTGGTTATTGTAGCAAGGGACCCAAAGTGTCATTTTGCCAATCTGATGCAGGTTTTTTTTTTTACCTTTCCCATTTTTTCATCCGTCGATTGATTCCCGTATTTATCTGTCATATCGAATGAGATTTTATTGGCTGAGTTTGGCTGAATAGAAACTATTGTTGTAACTCTTTTTAGTGATTTTTTTTATGTAGCTCGATGTTGCTGTGCTGCGGTACAAGAACCAGAAGCTTGCTGAGCAATTAGAAGCTCAGAAATTTGAGTATCTTGCTCTCGAGAATAAATTTCATCAGCTGAAAGAGAAACAGGAGACTCACGATGACACATTAGTTGTGGTTAATAAATACTGGGGGCGGGTTAGTATGCTCTATTTCTTTTTATGATTGACTACAACAGTCCATCAGATTTGTATATTGGCTTAAATAACAACTTTATTAGTCGATTCAACAGCTTGTTGGTGATCTGGAATCATTTTCTGTCAGTGCAAGTGGATCTGCAGGTGCTGTTCACTTGAAAGATTCTCATGTGACAGAGAGTGAGACATTTTAGCCATTATTTTACATTCAATAAGTTCTAAATTTATACCTTCAGGAGATATAAGTTTTCCCTTGTGAAAATTTTGTAGCTCATGCATATTTGCTTTTAGTTTGCTGTATGTTGCTTTAAGGCCACATTTTGAGAACATTTTGCAATGATGTTTACTGTGGCTCAAGACAAAAATGTTTGCTGTACTGGAGGTATGCTGAAAAGACCAGCAGGAAAAACTAAAAGTGCAGTCAACCAGCATATGCAAATGCATCATTTGCTTTCACTTGGATGGCCAAGTTAGAGGAATCACCCAAAGGGATTTGAGATTGTTTTTGTCTTCTTTTTTTCTTCCACTTGATTCTCACTTTTACAACACATATTATTATTTGACTCAGTGAAGTTTGTTAGTAATATGAAGGATGGATGGAAATCTTGGTTCGCTGCTGATATTGATTGGAGGCCAGATTGGTACTGTACTGGTACAGGTTGGTGTGTTGAAACAGGTCAGTACTGATAGCTACCAAGCCAGACCAGAGAGAGAGAGACAGAAGAGGGGAGGAGGCAGCACCACTGGCAGGCTGCAGCGGACATGGACGATAACAAGGAGGAAATTACATGGAGGAGGAGGCAAAGGAGTATCTGTAGCAGGAGGAGGAGGATAAGATGGAAGTGGTGGTGCAGTAGGAGAAGGAGAACATAAGGAGGAGGTGTCGTAGGAGGAGGGAGAAGAAAATGAAAGAAAGTGCAGTTATTAGGAGTTGTTAATAAATTAAAAAAAAAAGATTTGATACCAGTATGTCGTACTGCCTAACACAGCTTGGTGTTCGTTAGCTTATTTGCCTGGCAAGGTTGATACAATGAGTTAACTGTGTTGCATTCTTAACTAGCAACTAGTGCAGATGTGCTAGGAATCTGCTCATGAAGTTATGGGGCAGTTGCATTCCCTCATCAACATGTTGATTAGAAATCTTGGAAAATTTGGTTTGGAGATTGTGGGGCAACAAAGCATCCTATCTTGTGGTTATTTCAGGCTCATGGAAACATATGTTTGGCATGGCTTGATCTTCAAAGAATCTCTTTGTTGTCTGTTGTACCACTGTCAAGTCATGAAATTTCAGATTTTATATAGACTTCAGATATAAGAGATTAGTGGACTTGTGTTAGTTGATTGATTCAATCTGCTTCTTCTTTTGTGGATTATGTCTTTATCTGGGAGTTTCTGCGGGTCTTTATTTAGGCACCGGTCTGTTTATATTTGCCGAAGGTGTGGTGTCTGCTATGATCCTGGGTAGGGCGTTCTGTGCTTCCAGCTAGGGAAGCAACTATAGAATGCTAGGTTGCCTTTTAACACTATTTTGTTGTTATTGTAGTCTGTGTAACTTATTTTATATGTTCTTTTCAGATGGACCAACCTCCCACACAGAAGATGATTTCTTGACAAGGCTTACGGAAACCGGTGCCACTGAGTGTTCAGATGATGTGGCTCTAACTTTGAATCAAGATGATCTGCAAGCAGCACAATTGATGATAAAAAACATCTTACAAAATATTATATGTTCATTTAATCATGTGTGGCATGTAAATGAGGTGTGTGCTGCTGCCGCCCTTGCTACTCTGCCTGAAGATGGTATTAACCTATATCATGCCGTGTCTTATTTATCTTTGTAGCTTTTTTATTTGATTAATCTTGAGATCTGTTTCTGGCTTATTCTTTTACATTGGTTGGTATGTCACAGAACTCAGTAGGACATTGCTAAAAACTGCTAAAGACCTAGAGGTAGAGATTAAGAAGTTTCTCATGGCTGTAAGTGATCTTCATTTGAAGCACAGACTGTTGGCAGATACTGTCCAGAACCATCGAGATGTAGATATTAAAAACAAAGCTGAATGTAAACGCCTGGCAGGTAACCTCGTCAAAACTGTTGGAGGTTCCTTCAGAAGCCTCTGCTTAATAATTTTACTTTTGAACTAAGGACTTAATGGGTTGGGAGTGCCTTTGGTTTCTATATTAGCTTATGGAACGGTGCCATAAACCTTTGTCTCTCTTTAAGAACAACAGCAATCTATATTGTATGTTGAAATATTTGTTTGATTTTGACATTTACCTTTATGATATTTTGTGAAGAGGAGTTGGCAAATACGGTTTCCGAGTTGGAAGAAAGCAATCGTAGACTAACACTCCTCAAGTCGCAAAAAGATACAGCACAAACCACACGATTCCTTTTTCAAACTTTAGGAAACAAACCAGTAGGTGCAGATAAGGTCAAGGATGTTCAAAAGGATATGCAAGATATGGAATTTTATCTCAAGGAATTGACGGTAGATATTGACACTTCACATTTCTGATCTATATTGTGTTGTTTTTGTTATCCTATTGACTGTTGCATTTGTGCTTGAGGTGATCAGGATTTAGTTTCGAGCCGATTAACAGAGATTAGTAGACTGAATGAAGAAAGAATTGAAATTTTAAAGAAACTGGCTGATTTGCGGGTTGGTTCTTTTTTGTTTGTCTTATTTACTGTCAAGTATAATATTCTGATTATTTTCTAAATTCTTATGCATTTTAATACTACTGTGCATGGACAATATATTCCAGAATGCTTTGATGGATGTCAAGAGTATATCTTCATCCAAAGCTTTTCAATTGCTGAATGCTCACCTGCAAAGATCGAGAGAAGAAATGGATCAGTGCCGGGCATTACTGGAAAAATTGCAGGTGGTAACTGGTCGGTAGATACATGCAGTCTACATGTATGTTTAGGTATTTTAGCTCATATATGTCTGATGAGATTTGTCTCGACTTATTTATTACAGGTTGAAAAGGATAGCTTCAGTTGGCATGAAAAAGAAGTGAATTTGAAAGTTGAATTAGCTGATATTGCTCAGAGAGTCTCTCTATTCTCCGAGTCTAGAATTGCTGAGCTAGAGCAGATTTTGCAGAAACTAGCCAATGAAAGGGTTCTCTTAGAGAGCAAATTTGATGAGGCCACAAGAGAACCAAGTATCTTGTCAAGTGGCTCAAGTTTACTTCAAAATACCTTGTGAGTTAATTTCTTCTGTTTCAATGGACTTACTTGGGGCATTACTGATGATTTCAGGTAGGAAAGATATAATTCAAGAATTTAAGGCACTTGTTTCATCGTTACCTAAAGACATGGGAATCATGCAAAGTGAAATCGATAAAAACAAGGGGGCTGCTGTAGAACTTAATTCTCTGCGTGCAGAAGTTCAATCTCTTTCTAGTATGTTGCACAGGAAGGTAAGAAATTTGTCAAACAGGCCACATGCAGAACCTGCTTCATTTTGTTAAGCATGATGGATTTTGAAGCCACTGCAATATTTGGTGTAGGAGAATGAGATTAAATCTTTATCTGGAAATTCCGCCCATCAACTTTCTGAAATAAAGAAACTGCATTCAGTGGTAGGCTCTTATATGCTTGTCTGCTTTTTGTTTACTCCTATAGCGTATAGATAGCATCATAGCAAGACATGTTGAATTTGGTTTTGTTACTTTTTTGAAGCTTGCTTTTTAAGTATTGCTTGAACTGCAATATTTGCTGATCTCAATATGTGTACAAGTAGCTCTTTATCATATGTGGCTGGAGTTATGTGTGGAAAATGTTTATATGGGTTGAAAACTTGAAATAGTTATATTTCCAAGGTTTGCTCATTTTTCATTATTAGAATTATAAATAGACAAATTTGATTTAGGTTGTTTTTTTTGTTAGTCTTTATGCTCTAAAATTTACTGCTACAGTTTATTTTTGGTTGCTGTGGAACTTTAAGATGACATGTTGCTCGAGTTTGTGGATCCCTTGTAAACTGAGGAATACCCAAAAAGAAAAGCTTGAGTATAGGAATTTTATTAGGTTGTTTAAAATGGATGGTCTTGTGTTTATATGATTGAGAAATTATTATTAACTTATGGGAAGTGGAAGGTGACATCACGGACTACAGCTTGAACTAAAGAATGAAAAATTAAGCAAGATAAGCCTAAGTTTGTGATGGTCTTTAGAAAGACATTTGATTGCTTGAAAGTAGATCTCTTATCCAGTGTCTTTCACAAAGATCATCAGAACTATGCGTACTACTTAAGTTTGTGACAAGTCTTTGGTTCATTGTTCATTTGCATGACAATGGATCTAGAGACTTATTCTGTTCATCTTTATTATATTGTCTTGATTCTGTGAACTAACTTTTGTTTCTCAATAGCCATGGTCATTTTGGTATATATTCTTTAATTATTTTCATTCTGGAATTAGTTCTACTCCAACTCATTCCTTTTTGGTGCTTTACCTTGTCTTGATGTGTTCATTGCCAGTTTGGTTTACAGTCTTTGCTTCCTTTGCCATTCTTCCATGTAATAATTTTAAAATGTACCGACAACTCTGCGGTCAAATTCTTGTATAAATTTTCCTCAACATTTTTGCAGAGTTTGACATCTAGAAATATATTCTGTTTTCTTTTTTGAACACTAACTGGCTGGTGATGCTTTTCTAGAGTTTTTTTTTTATTTTTTACTGATGTTCATATTAGGGATTAGAGAGTAAATATTTCTATGTGGCATTGTATTTACATCCTGAATTTGCTTTAATGTTTGTTGTTTGCTTATGCTGAAGCAGCTTCATGATTTAAGAGAGTATAATCAGGAGTCGGTGCTATTCCTAGAAATGTATAGACGTGAATCCACAGATTCCAGGTTTGTAAATTTATCTTTTGCATAGGAGCCACATGATACATTCTGCATAATATCTTTCAACATGTTAGCTTTTAGTGAATGGTTTGATTCACATGTGTTCTCTTTCTCGGTGGCATGACTTATGTACATATGCTTGAAATTTGTTGAACAAGAATTAACTAATTCTCTTTTTTTGGCACTAATTATTGTTTCATATTAATTAAAAATAATAACTATTAGTCCTTTTGTCATAAGCAACTAGATTGGGAGCCCTGGACTTGATTATCTGGTTCTAACTTCTTTTCATTTTTTCAAAAGATTTTCTCTTGATTTGCTGCCATTAAGAGATGCAAACTATTTTCTTGTCAAAACTTTTAAGCATAGTTCTATTTAGAGTTTATAATAGATGCTGTACCATATGAATTGTTAGTGGGTGTATTCATATTATCATAGTTTGCTTGGGATGTTCCCTTTGGTGTTACTACATTACACCCTCTTTGTATAATTTGTCTTACATTTTTAAGCTTTGTTTTCTTATAGACGATAAAAATAATTACATCATGGAATTGCTTCATTAGGTTAATGCTTCTGATTCTTGTAGAATTACTTGCAATCGTGATCGTATAAGAGTGAGTAAATATCAATGAATCTGAAGTAGGATACCTCAATCAGATTATTAAAATGTGTGTCCTGCAAACATTGTATTTCCAGTACTATTAATGACTGGCTTTGCCACTCTTTAGTGTGCTTACTTTTATATGTTAAGCAGGATGTTTGCTTTAAATACTGGTATGATGATCAGAACTGTTGGCTTTTCATCCAAATGAAATCATGTTTTTTGACTGAGGAGAGACAGTTCATTCATTTTTCGAAAATGCAGTGAAAGGCTACTTCTTGCACCTGTTTAACTGTTAGCAGAGATTCTTCTTCTTTTATGTAATAGTTGCATTAATAAAGCTTCTTTTCCAGCCTCTATAGTTTATACCATATTGATGTGGGAAGGTCAGATGCTGTTTTCACCGAGCATGATGTTTAGGTTGATCAGCAAAACTAAAATTTAAGCTTATATATCTTTCTTACTGCAGGGATGTCATAGAGTCCAAGGATAATGAATACAAAACATGGGCTTTGGTTCAAAGTCTTAAATCATCTCTTGATGAGCACAACTTGGAGTTGCGTGTTAAGGCAGCCATTGAAGCTGAAGCAACATCTCAAAAGAGGCTAACCTCTGCTGATGCCGAGATCGATGAACTAAGGCGGAAGTTGGAGGCATGTGGCAGGTATCTTATGCTCATATTACCGTCTTTTATTCTCCTGGTCCTGGGTGGATGGAGCTGTTGTTAGTGTGCAGTATATTCCATGAATTGTACCAGGAGCGGTTTGAGATGTTATTATGGTTACACAGTTTTGTTAAATTTTTAGTAGATGATTTCATGCTTAGGTAATATGTAATGCACAGAGTGTTGCATGTACTTGTGCTGCATGCATGTGAGTCAGATGCTCTAATGACTCTTTAATTATTATACTATTTCAATAAACAAACATGTAATACAATAATACACGTCCGCATATCTTTTTTTTTTTTTTTTTTTTTGGTCACTTGAATGCAGAATGCAGATTTATATCATATTCTCATGTCTGTATTCATGCAACACTAGTTTTTAGCACTTTTATATTTCGTCCTGCAGGGAAATGGTGGCTGGAGGGTTTTCTGTAGGTTTCTCTCTGAAGTATGTGATGAATGACCAGTATATTTTTTAATGCAGAGATATATCTAAATTGTCTGAGATTCTGAAGTCTAAACATGAGGAAGGTGAAGCCTATATATCTGAAATCGAGGTTAGAATTTCTTTATTAAAGATGTATCAGTTGTTCAGTAATGAAAATTTATACTGAGATGAACACTTGACCTACTTGCTGCAGAGTATTGGGCAAGCATATGAAGATATGCAAACTCAAAACCAACACCTCTTGCAGCAAATTATAGAGAGAGATGATTACAACATTAAGGTGATATCAACATGAGTTTTGTGCTTTGAGATTCTTTGGCTTCCTTGAGAGCATTTTACAAGCTGGTTCTTCTTACTTGAGACATGTGAATTGCTTTTCAGAAATGACATAAAATTGTCATTGTTGACAGTTATTTGATTGGAGTGCATGAGTGAACAAATTTTTTGGGTACAACTTCATGATAGTTTAGTGGCAGATATTATAGGTCTCCAGTTTAGATAATTCTCTCAAGTTGCAAACATGCTGCCTGATGCCTCACATGAATTGTCCTTTGTGAAATTTGGACTCTTTTCACATAACATGTTCTTTTTGAACTTAGATACTTGATCTCAGGGACAAGGGACCTATAAAATGTTTTTCACTTAGCAGAAACAAGGTTGTTGGATGCAATCGTGTCATAGGTGAAGCAAGCTACACTACTATATAGAGTAGGGGGAAAATCCTGGATTTGAGACTGATGGTCATAGTTTTTCTGTTTTGCCCAACATGTTTCATACTGTTCTAGATCTGCAACTGAAGGCATAAGCATTAATAATACTGTACTCTTCTTATCACCTTGTTGTAATGTTTGTAGTTTCCTTGTTAAGAATGAGATCAAATTGATGGTTTCTCGTTGAACCTACTTATTTCAAGAAAAAAAGGACCAGGTATGGGTTTCCGTGACAAAAACATCCATATGAACGATGACCATGATCTATTTTATTGTCTTGGATCAATTGTGAGTTATGCATCAACTAATAGTTGTCACGCTTCACATCTGTTTATTGCCAAATTCTTCTTTCCTCATTTTTGAGTGTTTCCATTTCCATTTTAATCTTCCTTTTGGTTTTTGTGCTGTCTTTATCAATTTGTTATTGGTTATGTTGTGCCTCCAACTATTACCTTAGAGTCACTTAATTTTGATAATTTTTTGTCCAGCTTGTTGTAGAGGGTGTGAAAGCAATGCAGCTCCAGGAAGCATTGCATTTGGAAATACAAACCATGAATAAGAAGTTGCAGCAGGCAAACTTGTTGGTGGATTTATATAATATAAAAGTTTCCCAAATGGACGACCTGGTAGTACGACTTTAACAATTACTTTTGCATATGGCTCATCCCAAAAATTGACCAGATATGTACTTGCTGCAGTCAAAGGAATGCTCAGATCAAGTTGGGAAACTTACCGAGGACGGGTGGCAGAGTACTGTCATGTATGAGAACAGTGAAAAAAGATTATTGGAGGTGCAGACTGAGTCGGATAACCTAAGGCAATCATTTGATGGGATGAAAAACAAGGTCGAGAAAAGCCGACTGGATGTTGCAAATATGTTGATAGAACTAGAGAAGGAGAGGTACCGAGCTACATTATTCCTGCTGTTATAACAGAGTTGAGTTCACTGTGCTAGAGCCTACTGAATTCTTGTCCAAATGATCAGGTATGACAAGAAGAGAGTTGAGGAAGGCTTAGAAGTCATGACCAGGAAAGCTGCCTACCTTAGGGCACAAATCAACTGCTCTACAGTCCTGGAGAAACTTCGGCAAGAAGTAAAGGAATACAGGGGGATCCTTAAGTGCAGTATCTGCCTCGACCGACAAAAGGAGGTGAAAAATACTCATAGAAACTATTACTACGATCATTGTGATTGTTTATGCTGACATTCTTTTTTTCTTCTAATGATTAACTAGACTACTCCGTTTTCCAAATATTTTACATGTTCTCTTCTTGTGGACTCAGGTTGTGATTGCGAAATGTTATCATTTGTTCTGCCACCAGTGCATTCAGAGGACCTCTAGCAGCCGTCAACGTAAGTGCCCAACTTGTGGCACGAGTTTTGGGCCTAATGATGTGAAACCAATCTACATATGATCCTGTGTTGTTTGTGTTTTTGTGTCATCGGAGGTGATGGATTCAAATCTGACGCGACACCACAGAAGGCAAGTTGTGTCGCTGCTGCCATTCTTGTGTCTTGAAGCTTAGGTGTTTTGTTGTTGTTGTTGTTGTTGTTGTAACATATCTTGTGATTGAATGAGGAGGCACCATGGGCTGTCTGTCATAGCAAGTTGTAGCTTTCTGGCCTCACTCGGGTGACACAATGAACCTCTGGTCCAGCCTGCTCCATCCAATCTATTGTTTGATAATTCAATGAAATGAAGCTCAGGATTCACCTTGCTCGCCTTGCTGGGCTTGTGCCGAATCAGAGTGAAGCCTCGTTGTAATAAGATTTTTGGAAGTTACTCCTGTGGTTCTTCCATTTATATATTACTGTAGTTGTTTCGTTAGTGGAGGCCATGGCACAGGCTCAGTTTGTTTTACATTATATGCAAGTGAAATTAGGGAGTCGGTCGTTTAAAAAGGTTATGAGATGGAATTGATATGTGCTAATTATAATTAGAAAGTTTGAGATAGTTACCAATTGTAATACAAGAAGAGGTAGTTTATATAAAAAAAATTATAGAAATGAAGTATTCTTAACGAAGGGTTGATACTAATAGTTATATGGGACAATCTGTGGTGTGGTGTTACTTTGATATGTGGATGCCGATGGGGGTTTATTGGAACAGACGAGGAAGCAGTAGATTCATTATACATGTATGGCCGTTCGAAGATCGCACGTCCGACGTCCCCACCCGCACTTTTGTCGTCATGGAAAGCAAGGAGAAAGGGTCGAAGGCACCACACCGCAGCGCATGGTTCAACAGAGTGGGCGCACCGGAAGATCTACCAGTGGACACGGTCCTCATCGCAGTCGCAATAGGAAACTTGTGTCGATGAGCACGCGGCAGCAGCGTGTCGGTTCTCACTACGCAATGCTTAGGGAAGACGACGGACTGCGTGACTGCGTCAGCGGTACTGTGATGGGTGCAGCTGGTGACAATAATTAAGAGGATCGAGCGGTGGGTGGTGTTTGCTTTTCCTCCCATCCTTATCTTCTTCGGAGGGCGCTCTAACAGGAAATCTAGCAGTAGGGAACGAGTCGGTCTTCGGAGTGAATGGAAGTCCACACCACCACCACCACCACCACGACGACGATAGTGCACGGTGTTTTATTTATATCAGTGAAGAGCCATCCATCGACAACATTCAGGTTAACCATGACAAATTAAAGTTCTTATAAAATTATATTATATTATAAAATACCATTTTTTTTTTTTTTAGTTTTTCATGCAAGCTGTCCTCTTCATATGTTGCAAAGCGTGAACCCTATTTACCATAATATCTGAAATATAATACCTACAATAGCATACAAGCTGTTCTTTTCATATTTCCCCGAGCGTGAATCCTATTTGCCATAATATCTGATGTTTCGTTTTGACAAGACAACTAGAGCATCCACATTATTATATGTATGTTTGTTTATTAACCTTTTATTGTTTATCAAGTTGCCAACCACTACCAAGTGACCAGCTTTTATCTATATATATATATATATATATATATATATATATATATATATATAGAGAGAGAGAGAGAGAGAGAGAGAGAGAGAGAGAGGGTCCAACTCCTTTGCCATTATCTCTCTCTCTCTCTCTCTCTCTCTATATATATATATATATATATATATATATATATATATATATATATATATATCTATCTATCTATATCTATCTATCACCAGTGATAATGTCACTGACAGTGACTGGAATCTAAGATGCATGAAGCAAGGTTGACACAAGGCATTCTCGTTCTCACTCTATTCTATTTGAATAAATGATGGAATCATTTTACCAAAAAAAAAACAAAAAAAAAAAACTTGTAACCTCGCATCACTCATATATAAGATGATTCATTTGGATTGATGCATTATAATATTAGCTCAAGTATTAAAATACAAAAATATAAAAATAAAAAATTATAATCGCTTCAAATGAAATATAAGATCTTAATTTGTTTTTTCAAAGAAGGCAATATTCTTGACTTAATTGATTTGAAGAATAATCTTTTGTTAAGATATTATTGATTGAATAGTTAAGATCTTCAATTAAGATTTACAATCTTCTCTGTATTTATTTATTTCCTCTCGAGTAGATATTATCTTGTGATAAATTATGCAAAATACCTTTAAACTAATAAAATTTATTCAAATAATACATGAACTAAATTGTTCAAAAACGATGGACTCACTCGTGGTTCGTATATCTAACAACGTGGTACCGTTGCTTTCCCCACCGCTGCTGAGTTAGGTCACCCGGAACACATTGCGGCTACTCCACTTGACCCAAGTGATTTCCTACTCTTAGCGAGGCACCGCCATGAGAAAGATCGAGCGCAGGCTGAAAAGAAAGATGATAAGTTTGGGGTGTGGTGTCATGCTACATCTGCTCCTTTCTGATCTCGCTTTCCTATCTTTTGGGATCGATAAACAACCCGACAAGAATTTGCCCGCACTTGTTTTGACCCAATAAATGAGTGTTCGTTCAATGCGCAGTTCCTTTTCACCTCTACATCGTTGATTTCGGAACATACGCCCTCTCGAATCCGACTTGCACTGGAATGGATTTTAAAGCACCCGATGCTGCTTTACCATTCCAAAGAAAAGAACTCGTGCTTGTGAGTCTTCCTTCCTCCCACCCCTGTTGGGCCTCTCGGCTTCTTCCTCACATCGCTTCCTTCCTGTTGTCTACCCCGATGGCCAACAGTAGCAGCACAGTAACAGTCTCGCGGGTTCCGTGTGGGAGCGTCGCCCACTTGCCCTCCTCCTTTTGTTCTCGACCGCAGCTTTAGTCTCGCCACCTCATGCAGAAATATCCTTCTTCACCGGTGCATTGCCGTCACTTAAATTGCGTGGCGCCCTCCCCCGGCACGAGGTGGCTGCTGCGTCGCTTTCTTCCCCATTAAAACGACACCCGACAATTCAACGGCTTCATCACAAGCACAAGTGAAGTGAAAAGCAATTTGGCATCCATGAACCACCTTTTCTCCCTTTCTTGAGCTCGTGAAATGAAAGCCTACCCACTGCATGCAAGTCAGCTAATGTACATTCCAGAGGATCATCAATGCGTAATTAGTCCTTCATACTGGCCTGATCTTATCGGTGGCTACTGCACCGGCGGCCGGAAGTAAATCTACTCCATTGTCTTTGGGTCCCAAAGGAGAGGAGGAAGAAGATGCACCAAGGCATGCAAGATCTCGTGATGCGTGGTGGTGGTAAGAAGAGGCACATCCTGGGCTTCTTTCCTTCACTGGCTGCAAATACTTCCTCCTTCCCTTCCTCCACAGTGAAAGAAAAAGAATTATAATGTGCGACTTTATGCTTTGCTTGTGCTTGTCTTGCTCAGCTTCCACGAGGACATTATTAGGAAGTGGTCAAGCAAAAACTTTGCATCTTTTGTCTTATTCACTATCTGCGATTCATGGATGAAGTACTGCAGGACTGTGCTGAACAGTTGGTTTTGCCCTTACCACGATGAAACTGTTTGTTCCATTGGCTAGTGAAAATTAGGGAAGCAAAGGGCGTGAAGCTTCATCTATGTGGGTCAATTATCCAGGTCTTACCAAAATGCTTGAACCCAAAATTCTCTAATTAAAAGAGGAGAAACCAAGGCGAAGATAACCTGTGAGATCAGGAGGGTCAGTATCCGCAACCTAACTCAAGGATGATGATCCATTGTAATTATTCGGCATGAAAAATTTGCAGAGTACAAAACTCATGTTAGGCTTGAATTGCGAACATGTGTGTGTGTGTGTGTGTGTGAGAGAGAGAGAGAGAGAGAGAGAGAGAGAGAGAGAGAGAGAGAGAGAGAGAGAGAGGCAACAATAATTTACTGTCATTTCAGAGGCCACATTATTTGAAAGGTCAGTTCCATGCATACAAAGTTCTTCCCTCGATGCCAGATATCGACTATTCATAAGCACCCAGCTAACCTGCTTCTGTCAGTATTAGGCTACAGAATCATGTAATGAGAGCCGTGAAGGTAGATTGCTGGTCAGGTTCCCCTTTCAGTGTTATATATTGCCAAATTGGCTCATCAAAAGATTCTGATGCCCACTATCAACATCATCAATTCACCCTACAATGATGCACCTCGAGCTTTATATATATATATATATATATATATATATATATATATATATATATATATATATATATATATATATATATATATATATATATATATATATATATATATATATAGCATGCATTGATGTGGGTGAGGGACACTCTCACCGTGTACCGTTGCTCGCTTGCCTTTTGTGCTGCCAGCCTGTGTGCCCATGCAACATCGAATACCGCTCACCTGTCACTCATCGTCATTAGTGTGGAGATCAGCTGCAGGTCTCTGATCGCTCTGCAACCCAATCCCTGCAGTGATCTTAATCACGTATGAAGGTTACACTCATCATTTATAGTACACGAGAAGTCGTTGCAGGGTTCAATCCCATGATTGCTTCATTTTGTCATCTCAATCACATAGCAAAGATAAAAGGACCTGCGACTTCAGTGGCTATAGATCGTTCCATCTCAGTTCCTTTATCTCGTGACCTCCATCTTGTAATCCGAGTGGTTGTGGCGTCTAGATGGGAAAGAGAACAGGTTAACCCTCGTTACCATCTCCGTAACTTTTCCTTGGGCTGAAGAGGAGGAAGAGTTGCTGATTCCCTGGAGGTTTCCGACTTCCTGATGTATGTATAGTAGCGCCACCTGGCTTGCCAAGTCATGACGTTAAGCCAACGATTGAGAGAGAGAGAGAGAGAGAGAGAGAGAGAGAGAGAGAGAGAGAGATCCAAGCGTTCGCTGGAGGAGAGATTAAGGTATCTACAAATACATATGAGTGCAGCTTGGATTCTTGCTTAGTGCTGAAAGATCATCTTGACGAGTGGATAACGAATGCTGATAAAGATGTATTATTCGTCAAATGAGGAAAAGAAGCGTCCTGCTTGTGCTTTTGTCACTATGTCCACAGCAGCCAAGCACATGATCAAAGCAAATGCTTTCCAACTCAGCAAAAGGGAAGATAGCAACAACGACCATCGCCTTGAATCTTTATTCACATACACATGAATTCAAAGCTTATTCACACTCATATCTATGCCTGCCATCGCAGACTAACTTGTGATGCAAGAAAGTAAACATGTGTTCCTGCTTCGTCATGTGTTGTTTGACCATTCAATCGTGCAGAGCGGATACGTAATTGAGGCAGAAGAGTTGCAGAGCTTGTGGATTTGGAGCCTGCTTCCAGTTCCAGTTGAGGAGGAAGCTCATGGTGGACGGTGCACGTGCTGCTTTCTTTGCTCACGCCAGTGGAGGTGGACAGAAGGGATACGGATGCATGCATGCATGGGTTGCGCAGGTTAATTGTCCTCCCAAAGGAATGGCTCTTCGATTCGGAACTCGACGCCGTCTTCCTCCGTGGAGGGCAGCCATGCAGAAGAAGAAGAAGACGAGGAGGAGTAGCAGAATCCTTCTCTTAGGTCGAGGAAGAGATCTGGCAGGTCAAAGAGCGCGGCGTCGTCGTCGCTCGGCGGCGTCGTGGGGTCCGGCTGCTCGGCCTGGTCCGGGGCCGAGCACTGGGAGGTCGTGCATGGCCCACAGAATGTGGCCGCGGCGGCGAGGGCTGCCGCGGCCTGGACGTCCTTGGGAGCCGCGGTGGCCGGCCGCGGCAGCTCGGCGGCCAATTCTGGGAAATTGAGGTGCGCGGACTGGCCCTTGATGGCCAGCGCCGCCACGTCGTGCGCCCGGGCCGCCATCTCCGCCGTCGGGAACGTCCCCAGCCAGATCCGCGACTTCTTCCTCGGCTCCCGGATCTCCGACACCCACTTGCCCCAATTCCGCATTCGAACGCCACGGTACACTGGATGCTTCCCATCCTTGCTTCGCTTCTCAGCTCCACCCCCACCAGCAGCAGGAGCAGCCTCAGCCTGTCTCTTGGATCCACTCTTAGAAGCCTTCTTCTCCTTCTTCGAGCTTTGACCAGGTAGTTCTGGTGAGGCATTGGGGCAGCAAGAGGTGGTCATGGAGGACAAGGAGGAAGAGGATGAGGAGGAGGTGATGGTGGAGGAAGAAGAAGAACAGGTGTTAGCTTCGCATTCTCGGGGGAGTACCTCTTCTTCCATGGAGGGAGAAGCCAAAAGGTGCTCGAGGAGGAGGGGCAATGATGAGTGGCAGCATAAATAGCAATGTGATGGGCTCTTATGATGCCCAGCGAGAGACCTGCAATTAAAATTAAAGAAAGACGTTGCATTTATGCTGTCACTGATTACATTGGGAATGACTGGCCTACTTCCATTGACTCCACATTTACTCTCCCCTTTTGTTCTCCCAAGTAAACCCAAAAAGATTACCAGTGTGTGTTTCATGTGCCCATTTGGTTGAAATTGTATATTGATTGATGATGAATTAATATGCAAGCGAATTAATTTAATCTAAAAAAAATTAAGATGATTAAGTTATAGAGCAAACCCAGCACATGCCACCGAACTTAAAAATATAACATCACATGGAGACCATAATCTAATCTAATCTTATCGATTTCGATCGATTATTTTCTCAACCTATCTATTTCAATCACTTTGAGGTTTAGTATCACTACTAACCACCTATTCATCTCTAATGATCAAGCAATGCTAGGAAATCTAATTATTTTAATTATAATAATTATTTTTGATGAATCCAATTTGAGTGAGTTAAATTCTAGAATCTCTGTGTGAATTGGAGAACGATAGTTATGCGATTTTGACACATGAACATAAACATTATATACATATATATGTATATATACATATAAATAAGAGAGAGAGAGAGAGAGAGAGAGAGAGAGAGAGAGAGAGAGAGAGAGAGAGAGAGAGAGAGAGAAATTGGCAGATGGATGATAGTGGGCAGGAGAAAATGGTCCAGTGGTGCAGAAGAGGCCACAAAAGGTGGAGGAGGAGTTTCTCTCACAATTGGACTTATTTAAGCAAACCAAAAGAACTTAGATTACGCTCCACAATTATACATCCAATGAGGGCATTAAGGCTACAAATCTGTAGCATGTGATGCCGCCACAGTCCTCGTCACATAAAAAAACTTGGCCCACTTGTGTGCACTACATGCACACCGAGAGAGAGATCATACCTAAGAGGCTATATCAACTGAGGACCTTAAACGACTCAGCCACAGTACAGTAAGAAGGAAGAGGGGCTGTCATGTGGGACCCTAAAAGGGGATTGGTTGTGTAGGATGTTGCCACATGCCCAAAAACCGATCTGATCGTCTTCCTGGCGCAATCATAAAAACATGGCCTGAGCGGCACTGTGCGGGAGGGGAAGAAGTGAAGAGGATATAGTGGCCAATGAAGTGCCAGATATGGCGGTGGTGGCTGCCCCCACACATCTTAAACACGACGTGAATGTGGTCGAGTCACATGACAGCAATCAGTTTCATCAGCCCTGGCCACCTACCAAATTGCTTTGTCTTCGTCTCCCCCACCGCAGCTCGAACCAAGATTTAGGCAGCAGCCCACTCTGAATGATTGGGAGGTCAAATTAATCTCTCTCTCATCCGTCGACCGTGCATTGGAGACAAACCTCCATGTCCTCCGCACGAATCTCATAGCAACCGGATCGCACGCCATCCAATGAGTGCCGATGTATTCATCACGGTACGTTAACCGAGAATCCTGATGTTAATATGAGCCGTCATGTTATGATTATAATGTTGGATGATTTAGCAAACATCTTCATGACTTAATAATGATCAAAGAATTTACAACCTCATAAGCTAATTTTATATTGGGAGTCTCTAACGTGTGGGCTAACCGAGATATTAATATGGTCTGTCCACTTTTGTCATAGCAACACGCTGTGATCTCACGCTACTGGCATGCGCCCACAACCTGTTTGTGGTTAGACCAGAGAGTGGTCCACCGCACTGGAGTGGAGGCCATGTGGTGGGTCATCACGGATCACGGGGTCTCGAACGCCGCCAAACCAAGGTCTTGTTTTGAGCCATAATAATAATTGGAAACATGGGAGACGGAGAAGCCGCTGCTGTTCCCGTAGCCCCCTCTCCATGACACAACCACACATCAGCAGCAACTGCTGTAAATTTCGTGATTACAGATCATGAAATGTTGATTTTTTTTTTCAGATTTATCCATCGAAAAGAAGCCCAAGATGGCGAAGACTTCAATTTTGTCATGGATCATTGTCATGATTTTGTATTTTTAGTATGGTAATTTCAAAATTATCCTTCGATCTCTTTATGTTGTCATACATACATACATAAGATTTGATGATTTAGCCACATGATTCACTTGATGCCACTGTTTGCACGTTGACCTTCCAAGATTCCTTGCGGAATCTGTAAAATGCTACCCAAGATAGGAGTGCATGATTCGACTTTCATAACAATATCTGGGACACGAGATGCACGTGGTTTATAGGAAAGAGTACTCGAGTCCCTACGTTGGAACGATGCTGATCGACTTCATTGCAGCATATCATTTGACAACTGATGGACGTGCAACTCATCCATGTGCAAAGCCACCAAATTGCAGTATGCTGAAAGCTAAATGGATGCAATTTTGTTTTTTTAAACTTTTGGGATTAGCAATAACTCAATACGTTTTTTTTAAAAAAAAAATCATATCGTCGGATCCGTAAACTAACGAGAAAAACTAAGCTTCTAAGGGTTAATGATCAACCATCATATGGACAGATGTGAACCAATAGATGAAGTACTGACGGGTGCATAAAATTACCTCTGGGCACAGTGCACGCCTGCAGCTCGATCGTTGCCTTCATCCGAAGCTTCCTCCTCTGCTGCCTTATCCTCGTTTGCTATCCGATGCTAACATCATATCATATGGAGTGGTTTCTTCACATTTATCAGCGTCATGTCAGACAACTGATATCTGCTACGGTTGCAGGCAGAATTTTCTGCAGAGAACGGCACTGATCAGGTGTCGGAGAAGATAATGTTGAACTTGATGTAAAGGCATTTCAGATTAATTTTTAAACATAAAATCTGTGTTATGCTATATGTAATGTGAATTTTTTTTATAATAAAAGTGAAATCAAATAATGTTTACATCAATTTTTATGATATATACCTTTGATGTCATCTGAAAAGAGTCTATGTATAATCTAAATATCGTCTTTAGATCTAAGGTCATTGTTAATCTGTAAGCAAAATTAAACTTCATTTCTCTTTCTATATTTTTGTACAATCACTTATATTGATAATTTATAAAGGTTGAGAGAGAAACTATAATATCTCAATTACGTCCTCTATAACATGCGTCATTTAGTCCTTAGATATCTTATCTATTTATAGACAAAAGCAGAGGGTCTTAGATAAATTATTAGAAGTGTTTCTTCCACATCCCTTAAGAAATCCTATTATAACATAGACTTCTTTTATATTGGTGCTGTAAGAATTCAATTAATTATATTATATATCTTATCAAATTATAAAGGGTCACATAATCTAACATTCTCCCACTTGGTCCATTAATTGATAAGATATAAAAGATATTCAAAATCAAAATAAATAAAATAAAATTTGTTTAAAAATAATTTTACCTAATTGGATTCCAAAAAAATTTAAAAAGTTTTTATACATGGTCATGAATTTTTAAAATAAGCTAATAAGTCCAATAATCATAATACTACTATATTAAGTCCAATTATTAATGCGAGTCATAGCAATTTTATATCATCAATGTCATACTCTCTTCTTTATACTATAACATTGTTAGTCTTTCCTAATATAGTCCATAATGACTCATGTAATTTATTTTATCAAGACAATCATGTTATTGTATTTAACTATAATATACATAAACATAAATATAAACATGATAGCAGAAACAAACAACTTAAATTAAGTAAGAAAAATATCAATAATAGCATCCACCTGCATCACCATATCTTTTATGGCTAGCTCACAAGCCTCGTTCTAAGAACTTGCTCACAAGCCCCGTTCTAAGAACATGTTCTTTAAATATTTTACATTGTAAAGTTTTGGTAAATTGATCAGCAATCATCATAGTGGTACTCAAGTTCTTAATTGACACTTATTGTTTCTTAACTCTTTCTTTAACCACTAAGTACTTTACTTCAATGTGCTTGGAACTACTAAATTACTTGTCATTCTTAGAGAAAAAAACTGCTATAGTATTATCACAAAATATCTTCAGTGGCCTAACAATTGAATCGACCACACCAAGTCCTGAGATGAAATTTCATAACCATAAAGGTTGATTGGTGGCCTCAAAGTACGCCACAAATTCAGTTTCCATTGTTGATGTTGCAATAAGTAATTGCTTTATATATTTTTAAGAAATTATCCCACCAGTTAACATAAATACAAATCCTAAAGTGGACTTCCTGTTGTCGAGATAATTTACAAAATTAACATCTGAATATCCCATCACTTCAAGCTGATTTGATCTCCTGTATGTGAACATATAAAATTTTATCCCCTATAGATATCTCATTACTTTCTTTACATCTTTCCAATGTTCTATTCTTGGGTTGCTTTGGTATCTACCCAACATTGTAACTACAAAACTAATATATAGTCTTGTACATGTTTGCGCATATAATAGACTTTCAATTGTGCACCCATAAAGAATGTTCTTCATTTGATTTATTTCTAAGTCATTTTTCGAGCACTGATTTTGGTTAAAATTTTCACCTATAGTAATAGGTGTATCATTGGCTGAGCAAAGCTACATATTAAATTTCTCCCAGATACAATTAATATATTATTTCAAAGATAGTCCTAATAATTTTTGAGATCTATCCATGAATATCTTAATGTCAATAACATAGGTTGCCTTATTCATATCAATCATCTTAAAGTTCTTAGAAATATCTTGGTTTCGTGTAATAACCAAGATCACTACTAACAAGCAAAATATCATCCACATATAAGATCAATATAATAAACTTATTCTCACTTACCTTCAGATGTATGTTCTGATCAACAGTGTTTTCCTTAAATCCGAAGGAAGTAATGGTATCATAAAACTTTATATATCATTATTTAGAAGCTTGTTTAAGGCTATAAATGGATTTTTTAAGTTTATAAACTCAAATTTCTTTTTCTTTTTCTGTGAATTATTCTGGTTGTTCCATATAGATTTCCTTATCTAATTCCCATTCAGAAATGTTATTTTTACATCCATCTAATGTAACTCAAGATCATAATGAGTTACTAATGCCATGATAATTCTTAGTGAGTCATAAATTGGAGAAAATGTCTTATTGTAGTTGATGCATTCTTTCTGAGAAAAACCTTTGACTACAAGTTTGATTTTATATCGTTTGATATTACATACTGAGTCACGTTTTATTTCAAGGACCCATTTACAATCGACTCTCTTATAATCATTGGGCAATTCAACGAGTTTGCATGCACCATTTTGGTCCATTGATTTTAACTTGTCTTTCATTGTATAATACTAATTTTCAGAATCATTATTTTCTATGGCTTGTGAAAATGATAATGGGTCTCTTTTTATTCCTATATAATAATCTGATTCTTTAGATATACCACATAATCATCAGAAATGACATGTTTTCTTTTCTTTTGAGATCTTTTCAAAGCTGTCAATTATGATTGTTTTACAAGATCATCAGCATCGACATCACCATCATATGAGAGTTCATCGATATTATTTTGTTGTTCACCCTCGTCAATTCTCTCATTCATTTGAGGAATAACAATTTCTCGAATAGGAGATGATATGAGAGAATTAACCTAAATCTCCTTAATATCAAAATTGATCTTTCGAGATTTTTCACTCTATTGATTTTATCATTTTTTAGGAATATTACATTACCAGATTTTATTATTCTTGTACTATGATTGGGGCAATAAAATCTGTATCCCTTGAACTTTTCTGGATAACCAATAAAATATCCATAAATAGTTCTTTGATCTAATTTCTTTTCATGTGGATTGAATACTCTTATCTCTGTAAGACACCCGCAAATATGTAAATGTCTTAGATTGGACTTCCTACTAATTAATAACTTAAATGGAGTTAATAAAATCGACTTACTAGGAACCCTATTCAAGATGTACATAGCTGTCCTGAGAGCTTCACCCCCACATTGACTCAAGTATAGAGAAATAACTTATCATACTCCTGACCATATTCATAAGAGCACGATTTCGCCTTTCAGCAACACCATTCTGTTATAGCACACTTGCTAATACATACTGAGCACAAATACCCCGTTGTTTTAGAAATCTAGTAAAAGGATCAATATTCTGATCGAATTTATCATATTTGTCATAAAATTCACTACCCTTGTCAGATCTGACAATTTTAACTTTTCTATCTAATTGTCTATCGACCTCATTTATTTATATTTCAAGAGTGTCGACGACCTGAGATTTTTCATGTATTAGATAAACATAGCTATATATGGATAAGTTATTTATGAATATGATGAAGTACCTTTCTCTACTAAAATAGAGAATATGAAGTGATCCATAAATTTTAATATGAATAATTTTAAAGAGTTCTTTACTTCTTGTGGTATTTTTCTTTATATGTTTGGTTTGCTTTCCCTTAATACAATATATATAAACATCAAAATGAGTGAAGTCTAAATATTTCAAAATATTATCTTTGACTAATCTTTCAATTCTTTTCTTGGAGATATGCCCAAATCATCTTTGCCACAATATAGAAGATCTTTTACTATTGAAACTAAGTTTCAATCCAACACTTGATTATAAGGTCAATTATGTCTTTGCAAACTCAAGATTCAAATTAATTCTATATAAATCATCACATAGAATTCTAAAATTAACTTTTATTGAATAATAAAATATACTGAGTTTACCATTACTAAAAGAAAGATAATATCATAACTCATCAATTCTAGATCGAGAAACCAAATTTCTAGAAATAGTAGGAATATAATATGTGTCAACAAGATCCATCAGATGACTCGTTTCTAGGCGTAGGCGATAAGTCCCTACTGATATCACTTTTGCTTTGAGACGATTTCCCATAATGATGAATCCTTCATGTGTTTTTGGTTTTCGGATTGAAAGAAATCCCTACATATTGATAACATAAGTTAAAGCACCAAAATCAATCCACTAAGTATTAGAAAGAACTTATGTAATGTTTGATTCAAAACATACAAAGGTTGAGTTCATATATTTCTTTTCAAACAAAGTTTTACGTTTAATACAGTCTTTCTTCACATATCCTTTCTTATTACAAAAAAAATACTTTACTGTAGAAGCTTTCTTTCATTAGTCTGTTTAACATTTTTAGACTCGGTAAATTTCTTTGATGGATGATGCTTCAAATTTTTTTTCTTGTTACCTACTCCTTGAGTAGTAGTCATGACATTATATGAACTTTCATGTCTTAATCTCAATTCTTCTTGAACACATATATTAATTAACTTATTCAAGTCCCACTTATCCTTATTTATATTATACTGAATTTTGAATGAGTCAAATTAAGAAGGAAGAGAATTAAGAATAAATTACACGAGGAAGGACTCCTCAACATTCATGCATAATGCTTTATGTTTTATAGTTTTATTAGCCATATTGAGGATGTGATCGTGAATTCCTCGAGTGTCATCATACTAAGCCGTAGTCAGTTCTTTTATTAGTGTATCAGTCAATGACTTATCAGTAGATTTAAATATATTTTCAATAACCTTTAAATATTTCTATACGCTAATTATAATCGGTAATGAAGTCTTTATGTTATTTGTAATCGTAATTCTTATGAACATTAAATTAAGTCTATCAAATTTTTTTTCTAAGCTTTCATTTCATAAACTAAGCAACTCCTTAAACTGCTCCAAATCAAAAACATCAAATCATAATCGATGATAACCCGAAAGTAGTAATTGAGATATCACAATAGACTACTTTTATTAGGAAGACAACAGTTGCTTCAGCATAAGCAACACATGAGGCAACAACAATATCCTATGTAATAAGCATTCAGAAAAAGAATTAACACGACTAAGAGAACTACTGAGATGAAGGACAATCTTGTAAGCATAAAAATCTTTAATCATGCTTCTGTAATGCAAAAAACTTTAATGCTAGGATCGAAATCAAAGAACAATAGATTTGTTTTTACGATGTGTACCTTTGATGCCATCCGCAAAGAAAGGAGGAAAGATCTGAATACCTTCCTTAGATCCAACGCCTGCGCCAATCTGTAAGGAGAACTAGACTCCTCCTCTCTTCCTATCCTTTCACAGGACCACTGTAATTGATGGCTCAGGGAGATTGAGAGGGAGACTGTAATCTCTCAATCTATGTCTGTGAAAATATTTTCTTTTATGCAACTCCTAGATGCATCTGTGTTGCTAATCTTTACGCAACTCTTAGATGCTTCTGTGTTGCTTCTCACACACGACACACATAAAGTCCCCTAAGGTCCTGTCTATTTATAGGCGAGAGCAGAGGGTCTAGGATAAGTTATTAGGGGAGTTCCTTCCATCAAGGGCATCCCCTAAGGTATCCTCCAAAATATGGACTTCTTTTCTATTGGCCGATACTGATATCAGAATCCAATTAGTTACATCATATATCTTATCCGATTATAACGGGCCACATAATCTAACATTCTCCCACTTGGCCCATTAATTAATAAGATATAAAAGATATTCAAAATCAAAAACAAACAAAACAAAATTTGTTTAAAAACAATTTTACCTAATTGGATTCTGAAAATTTTTGAAAAGCATTTTATACATGGCCATGAATTTTAAAATAAGCCAATAAGTCCAATAAATAGAATAATACTATATTAAGTCCAACCATCAATGCGAGTCATAGCGGTTATATATTATCAATGTTATACTCCCTTCTATGTACTACAACATTATTAGTCTTTCCTAATATAGTCCATAATGACCCCTGTAATTTGTCTTGTCAAGACAATCCTGTTATCACATTCAACCATAATATGTACATACAATAGATTTGTTTTTACGTACATATTATGGTTGAATGTGAAAAATTGTGAACAGGATAGCAGAAACAAATAACTTTAAGTACGTAAGTAAAAATGTCAATTACAATGTCCACTCAAATATGCATCACCATATCCTTTATGGGTTGCTCACAAACCCAATCATAAGAACATGTTCTTTCAAAATACTTTAGACTATAAGTCCTAAGTAAATGGATCAACAACCTATATAGTGGAACTCAAGTAATTAATTGACATTAGATGTTTCTGGACTCGTCTTCTCTAACCATCAAGTACTTTCTACCATAATGCATAGAAATGCAATAGTACTTGTAATTCTTAGAGAAAAAACTATTGCGATATCACAAAATATCTTCAACGACTTGACAATTGAGTCTGACCATACCAAGTCATGAGATAAAATTTCGCAGTTATAAAGTTTGATTAGTGGCCTCAAAGCATACCACAAAATCAATTTTCATAATAAATTGCCTCTCTAATTAATATAGATCTTAACCATAAGGTGGACTTCCTGTTATTGAGGTAATTTATAAAATCAGCATTTGAAAAACACAATCATTTCAAGCTATTATAATTTCACACATGTGAGCATATAATCCTTCGTCCCTTCCAGATATCTTATTACTTTTCTTTGCAGTCCTTTAATATTTTTCACTTCTAGATAACTGCAAAACTGATATCTATTCTGATATAGACTTGAGCATAGACTTTTAACTGCGCATATATAAAGAATATTTCCTTTATTTGATTCTTTTCAAGTCATTTTAAAGCACTCAATTTTGACTAAAATTTTACTTTTATGATTTGTTGAACAAAGTTGTATATTAAATCATCTCAAGACCTTATTAATATATCCTTTCTGAGACAGTCTTAATAATTGTTGAGATATATCCCTGAATATCTCAATACTAATAATATAAGATGTCTCATTAATATCAACCGTCTTAAATTCTTAGTGATAATTTCTTGGTTTAGTATAATAAACCAAGTCACTATTGGTAATGCAAAATATTATCCACATATATGATCCATATAATAAACTTGCTCTCACTGATCATCAGATATAAATACTGATTAATAGTATTTTTTTTCTTAAATATGAAGAAATCAATGATATTAAGAAACTTTATATATCATTGTCTAGAAGCTTGTTTAAGATCATAAATAGATTCCTGAATTTACATACCAAATTATATATTTCTTTTATTTACTCTGCGAGTCATTCAGAGTAACCCATATAAAACTAGATCCTTAATCAAAAATTTATTTTTATATCATTATGATATAACTCAAATTCATAATGAATCACTAATGTCATGACGATTCTTAACGAGCTCATTTAAAAATTAAATGTCTCATTATAATTGATACATTCTTTATGAGTAAAATCTATAACCATATAAAAACTAAAAGTCTAACTATTATATCGTTCGATATTGTCCTTTGAGTCATATTTATATAATAGACTCTTTTACAATTATAGTACAATTCAACGAATTCATCAAACACCATTTTGGTTATTGATTTTAACTCTTCTTACATTGTATCATATTACTTTTCAGAATCATTACCTTTCATGATCTATGAAAACAATAAGGAATCTATTCTGATTCCTATATCAAAATATAATTCTTATAGATATACCACATAATCATAAATGACAGGATTCCTTTCCCATTAAAAAATTTTCAATGCTGTCAAATGTGGTTATTCTATAAGACCATTATCAGCGATATCAATATAATATGGGAGTTTGATAATGTTACTTTGTTGTTCACTTTTATCAAATTATTTAATAATTTGAGTAGCAACAATCTCTCAAATAATAAAGGAGTATCAACATGTATCTCCTCTATACCAAAATTAAATTTCGAGATTTTTACTTCCACTGATTCGCTATTTTATAGGAACCTTATATTACCAGATTTAACCATCCTCGTACTATGATTAGAGCAATAAGACATATACCTCTTTTTTTTAAACTTTTCTGAATAAATAACAAAATATTCAAAAATAGTTATTAACTTTAATTTTTCTTTTATGTGAGTTGAAGATCCTTATCTCTACAAGACAATCCTAAATATGTAAATATCTTAAGTTAGGTTTCTTATCATTCCATAACTCAAAAGAAGTCATGTAACTTACTTACTAGAAACCCAATTTAAGATATACATAGTTGTCCTTAGAGCTTCTTCTCACATTGATTTGGGTATAAAAGAATAATACATCATGCTCATAATCACATTTATAAGTGTACGATTATACCTTTCAGCAATTATGTTTTGCTACAACACATCTGGTAAATCATGAATACCATAAAATCCATCACCCCTATCAGATATGATGATTTTAACTTTTCTATCTAATTGTCTCTCGACCTCTTTTATGCACACTTTAAAAGCGTCAATGGCCTGAGACTTTGCATGAATTAGATATATATAAAATCATATCTCAATAGGTTATCTATATGGTGATAAAATACCTCTATTTAATTAGACAAAAATATAGAGTGACTCGCAGATATAAGTATAATCTCAAGGAGTTTATGAACTTATATTTTATTTTAATATTTAATTATAGGATCGTTATAAACTCAAGATTCATATTAATTCTGTATACACCATTATACAGAATCCAAAAGTTAACCTTTATTGAATCATATTGAGTTCACAACTATCAAAGGATAAACAATATTCTAACAATTCTAGGTAAAGAATCCAAATTCTCAGAATTATAAGAATATAACACGAATCCTCAAGATTCATCAAATATATCATCTTTAGGCGTAGGCGATAGATACAAACTGCTGTCGCTTTCACTTTAAGATGATTCCCTGTAATGATGAATATTTCAATCTCCTTTGATTTTTATTCCTTTTCCTTTTAAATATTAAAATAAATCTCTATTATTGGTAACATACATTGAAGCATCAAATTAATCTACCAATAATTTCTATAATATTTGATTTGAATCACATAACTTTTCATTTCAAATCAAATCTTATAATTCTTCTTCATATAACTTTCATTGTTACACAAGTAACACTTTATTATGAAGAAATTTTTTTGAGTTTATATAATAATTATAAACTCAGGTGGCTTATGCTTCATCCTTATTTTATTGTTACCCACTCCTTGAGTAGAACTCAAATATTCTAAGTCTTGAGCTTACAACTTTGTTAATTATATTGAGGAGATAATCTTTAATTCCTCAAATACTTTCATTTTTAGTCAGTCTTTCATTGATGTTTCAACTCATAACTTATCGAGAAAATTTATATTGATCCTTAAATATTCTCACACGCCATCTGATCAAGTCTAAGTATCATCAATTTGAGTTTTTCAGGACCTTTCCGATCGTAACCTTAATTATTTATTCCATGAACTTTCAAAATAAGTCTGTGTTCCTTCAAATAATCTGATCAAGGTCTCACTCATTCAATATAACTTATATATGCTCAAGCCATTTATTCTAGAAAATATAGGGACATTTATAAAAATACAATGAAGGAAGTACCACTATAATAATATAACATCAATGCTTTGAGTTTTATGTTGAACTATTGATATCATCAATATTTTACTTTCAATATTGACATATCTATTGTTCACACATATAATCATTATGGAGGACTAATACCATCCTTGTGGAATAGTGTTAATACCTTTGGATATAAAACACTAAACGTCAAGAATATCCAAAACAGTATCATCCAACCCCATCATATAATTATTCAAAATAGATTCTCCTTTGGGATTATCTAAATCTCCTAATTATGTGTGCCATTGTGAATATTATTTTTCTTTAATGTCATTTAGGACCAATCCCATAATGTATTTTATAGATTATTGGTCTAGGTCACTTTGGTGACTGCAAGACCAATATAAAAATATAAAATACAAAAATATCCTATGAATGATAAGACTTTAATGTAATTTATATCCCATAAGTCTATCATCCCAAGCTACTTTGGCAGCTACTAATCAGATAAAACTTAAGAAAATAAATTATAAATAATATTTATCAAATTTTTTTAATATCATTTAGGATCAATTCCATAATGTATTTTATAAATTATTGGTCTAGGTCACTTTGGTGGCTACAAGACCAATACCAAAATATAAAATATAATCTAAAATATCCTATAAATGACAAGACTTTTATTGTAATTCATATCTCATAAGCTTATCATCCCAGGCCACTTTGGCAGCTACTGGTCAGATAAAACTTAGGAAGATGAATTACAAATAACATTCACTAAATTTCTTTAATTCAATTTATGCTAAACAATTCAATAATACAACAACAACCATAATGATTATTGAATATTCATGAGCATAAATGAAATTCATATGATAACTATAATCATGATAACACATAAATCATGAAAAAAATATTATGTGAAAATCAACTATCATTTCACAATTTCAAATATATACATATGAATAATCAAACAAATATCCAAGAACAATAATTGGATATTATTTATAACTTATAATCAATAATACATATATATTGATTAGCATAAAGAATACTCATACGATAATAATCACGAAAAGCCTTTATGTGAAAGATAACTATGATTTCACAATTTCAAATATATATACATATGAGTAACCAAAGAAATATCCAAAGACAATAATTGGATTTTAATTTACCACATGTAATCAATAAATCATATGAGAAAAACTATAAAAGGAACAATAATTTATATTTTTTTAATATATAAAATATCAAATTAAACTAATCAATTTTATTTAATTTGGGCAAACCCAAAATCGAGCTTGATATTAGCCCAATTAAATAAATCGATCAAAATCAAATATTGATCAAAATTTAATCTTTTCTAAATTTGATCAAAATCAAATTCAAAATAATCATGATCAAATTTAATTATTATTTTTTTGATCAATTTTAATAATTGAGAATATAAATAAAAATTCTCAATTTCATAAAGATAAAACTATAAATATATTGACAGGATTAAACTGTAATTTTTCATATTAATAGAGGGCAAAACTATCAAAAATACTAAAAATATTAATAAAATACAGAAGGGCAAAACTGTAATTTGGCAAAACCCTACCCAAGGGCAAAATAGTAATTTTTGCCAAAAACCCTTTCTTCCTCTGCCACATGCCTTTAGACGCTTGCTTGTGCGTCGTGTGTCATGTGCATACATGTGCGGCTTTCTGAGGTCGCGTGGCGCGCCATGGCGGTTATGGGCGCTTCATTGTTGGCTAGGAGGCCCGCGATTTGCAGAAGGCCGCCGCAATAGAATCCATACATGGCATAGGCGAAATGCCTTCGCTGGCAACTGGACGCCGCGTAGTGCGCGTGGCGGCTGCGTGTCGTGGAAAGCCTGGCGCATGGCCTTGCGCTGACAGCCGCATCCGACGGGGTTGCCGCCTCGTGCGGTCAATCTGCGGCTGACATCATTGCGGTGCGGTCGTTGCCGGCGACTTACGCCAGACGCAGCGAGGTTGTGTAACACCAACAACGATCGTTGTTGTTTCCTTAATATCGCCGACAAGCAGACGATAAACCACGACAATAAACCAAAATCGATAGGAATACAGATTTGACAGAATTCGGATCAAACATCGTAAATCAGAAACAACAGATCTAAAGTTTTGATTTCAAGAACCTGGCTCTGATACCAATTGTAAGCATAAAAATCTTTAATCATGCTTCTGTAATGCGGAAAACTTTAATGCTAGAATCGAAATCAAAGAACAATAGATTTGTTTTTACGATGTGTACCTTTGATGCCATCCGCAAAGAAAGAAGGAAAGATCTGAATACCTTCCTTAGATCCAACGCCTGCGCCAATCTGCAAGGAGAACTAGACTCCTCCTCTCTTCCTATCCTTTCACAGGACCACTGTAATTGATGGCTCAGGGAGATTGAGAGGGAGACTGTAATCTCTCAATCTATGTTTGTGAAAATATTTTCTTTTATGCAACTCCTAGATGCATCTGTGTTGCTAATCTTTACGCAACTCTTATATGCTTCGTGTTGCTTCTCACACACGACACACATAAAGTCCCCGAGGTCCCGCTGTCATTTATAAAGTAGAGCAGAGTGTCTAGGATAAGTTATTAGGGGAGTTCCTTCCATCAAGGGCATCCCCTAAGGTATCCTCCAAAATATGGACTTCTTTTCTATTGGCCGATACTGATATCAGAATCCAATTAGTTACATCATATATCTTATCCGATTATAACGGGCCACATAATCTAACAAATCTTACTTTCTTAGCATCACCAACTTTATCAGGATGATTCTTTATAGTTGCCTTCTTATAGGCCATCTTTAGCTCATCCGGGCTTGCACTCTTTGCAATACCAAGAATCTCATAGTACTTGGTACAGTTACTCCTCGGTGCACCCCCAAACATGATGACCGACCTCACACTAAATCAGTAATATAAGCATAAAATCAAGAATCATGTTTTTGGTAATACGAAAAAACTTTTATGCTAGGATTAAAATTAAATAATAATAAATCAGTTTTACGATGTGTATCTTTTGATGCCATTTAAAAAAGAAGGGAAAAAATCACCGTGTGATCTGGGCACATTCTTTAGATCCAATGTCGTTGTTAATCTGCAAGAGGAACTAGACTCCTCCTCTCTTCCTATCCTTTCACAGGATCACTTAGATTGATGGCTTAGGGAGATTGAGAGAGAAATTGTAATATCTTAGCGATGCTTATGATATACTTTTTTTATGCAACTTTTAATCTATAGAGGTCCTGTCTATTTATAGGTGAGAGCAGAGGGTCTAAAATTATTGAGATCTAGAGCGACACTAAAAAGGGGGGTGTTGAGTTAGTGCAGCGGTTAAGAATGAAAAATTTCTGCGATTTAAATAAGTTCGGAAACTTCATACGTTGAAAACTTCATTTCGATGAAATCCGATTTTGATTGCATATAAACTTAAAATGATTTGTAAGAAGGAGATGAGGAAGTGGAGTAGTAAGTAAATAAGATTTGCTGAAATATAAAGAACAATAGTAAATACAAACCAGGATTTTTATAGTGGTTAAGTTATACGATCTACATCCACTCCCGATTCCTCTCCTCTTGAGGTCACTGGCTTTTCCACTAGTTGTCCTCCTTCCAACAGGTGAAGACTGACTCCCTTATAACTCTCTCCTTTTGACGGGCTAGGGAGGTAACCCTTACAAGCACTCCACTCATCTCTTTCGGTGGAATACAAATGAGAACAAGAGGAGGGATGTTTAGAAGGATTTCTATAGCGTTTTGTTCCTTTCAAAATCTCTGTGCTGGTGTGTTCAACCCAATGATGAGAGGGATATTTATAGGCTCTAATCGGATTCAAACTTAGAGTTAAAAACCTTCCCATCTTAGGTTTACTGGGTATTGGCGGTACCATTGCCAGTGCTGGGTGGTACCACTGCCTGACACTATGGTTCTGTTAGCGTACTGGGTGGTACTACTGCCTAGACTCAGTCTTGAAGACTGAGCCTTCAGGCGGCTCCATTGCCTGATGTGGTACTTGGGCATTGTGTGGGCCTTTCATCCAGCCCAACACAGTCCTGAATTGGGCACAATTGGCCCCTAATTGGTTTAGCCCAATTACAACCCAATTAGACCTAATTATACTTCGATCTAGATAATTATTATTACAACGTGAATTAGAATGTCGCCCGGCACGTCATTGGCCTATCGGTGCTTCATCTGACACTTTGACGTATTGTCCTCTCCTGCAGCTTGTTGCCCAATCAGTAGTTAACCTTCGCAGCCATGATCTCCTTGACGCAGCTCTACTCCTCTTGGCCCGATGCCTGATTTTTTTATCCGAAACCTTCTACCGATCATCGATCAGATCTCCAGCTCGACGTCCAATTTCCTGACGTGATTTCCTCCGGCGCAACACTAATTCATCATACGTCAATTATCTAATCCTGATCGAGAGTAGACCTGCGTATCTCAAAACATAATTAGATCACTAAAACATACTCAATTAGTTTCATCATCAAAATTTGAGATTCAACAATCTCCTCATTTTTTATGATGACAACTAATTGATGACGGAGTTAACCTTAACTCATCGGAGTTTAAACAAACTCCCTCTATCAATATACCATATTGATAGGACCTTTGGATTTCAACAAATCTAAGTAACATATCATTAAAAGCATAACATGTCATTAAAAACATTCATTCATGCAAAATTTTAAAATATTCAAACATCATACATTGCATGAATTCATCAATCTACTTCGCTTTCTTTGTCATCAATAAAAAGGAGAAGTTGCTCTAGCTATTTTAAAAGATATGCAAGTTAACATATAAGCTAGATTTACAACATTCAGTCATAGCAAGTTTTTTTAGTTTAAGCATTGTAATTTTTTACTTGCTTCTTGAGATGTGCAAGATTGCACTTTGTTTCTCAAGATAGGCAAGATAGCATTTTGTTTGCAATGAGCTAGCAGTGCAAGCTAAATTTTTAATGCAACATATAAGCATAGAGGCATAACAAGTGTAAGATTGTAAATTTTCTAAGTTTTGTGCATTTTGCTTCTTTTGATAGGTAAGATCTTTCTTCTTTTTTTGAGAAGTGTAAGTTTACAAGTTTTGTTTTCTTTTCATGCTAGCAAAGCTAGCAATTCTTTCTCCCCCTTTGTCATTGTTAAAAAGAAGGGAGGATGCAATGTTATAATTGATTTTTTTTTCATCAAAATGATAAATAAGATATTAGAAACAAATATTGACATAAATGTTTCAATCATTAAAATTCAAGTCATGAATATGAATTTAACATTCAAGTCAACAAGCTAGCTCCCCCTTAGTTATTGTCAAAATGAAGTGGAGGACTCAACGACTAAAAATTTTAATTACATCCACTTTTTATGTCAATTATAAATTTGCATCAATATACATCAATTTTTCAATTATCGCATGATGCATTTAAGGAAGTATTGAAACATAAAAAAGAACCAATTTAAACATATAATGTTTCAATCAAATTCAAGTCATGAATACCAATGGATATTATTTGTGATTCCAATTTAGTAAGATCAAGATCAAGATTTTCATGATGAAGGGTATATATCCAAAATATATCAATATCAAGTCATGATTCATTTGAAATCATCTCATTCATAAAAGAATCATATGAGAACATATTTCATGCATAAGAAATCTCAATTCACAAAAGTTAAGTTATGATTCTAAGAGATTAAGACAAGAGTCCAAATCATTAAAAAAATATTCAAATTCAAGTCGACAACTCCATACTCATCATTAAAATCATTTTTATAGATTCATATAAATGGATTCTTTAACACATCATCAAAATCTCATTCATAATTCAAAAGATTCACAAAATATCATAAATGAGTTTATCACTTGTCTTTCATGAAAAAATAAAAAAACTTTTAGAGATTATAAGATTTCAAGAATTATGCATTTTTTTTATTATTTTCATTTAAGCATGTCTTTATCTTTTACTATCAAATAGAGATAAGCATGAAAGTTCAAGACGTAAAGGTAAAATCTCATAAAACAACTCATCAAACATGATTTTAAGCATCCATTTTCAAGCCATGATAAAAAGAGCAAGTCAAAGATTCAATCATCTCTTCCAAAAGACATCTCAAGTTATCAATATCACATTAAAAAGATATTTTAAAAAGATATATCAATAAGTGATTCATTTGTATCATTTCATTCAAATTTATGATTCATTTGGAAGGTTCTTCTCCTTAATAAATAAAAAGAAATTATAGAAGAACAAAATGAATTAAGGAAGATAGAACATGATTCATATTTAAAGTGTATCTCATGTCGTAAATGTGAATCAAGCATTTGTCAAATCCAAAATTAGCCTCAAAATCACATTCAATAAATTCATACATAACAAGTATAGATTTATTGAAAAATCGATAAGATAGAGGATTGCATGTGATTTGTTTTTTATAAGCATGCCTTTACCTTTAATAAAACAAGTGACAACATTTAAGACGGAAAGTCAAATTTCGTCTTAAAAATCATTAAGTTGAAACACATTAAGCATGATAACAAACCTTTTTTTTTAAATATTTCATCATTATCAATGATGATTTCATAAGGTATGTTCAATGAAAGCCATCATCATATAAATCCAAAAAATAAGTTTATTAAGACTAAACGAATGAGACACTCATTTATTTTCAAAATATTCAACATGTTTATTTTCATGAGATTCACAAGATTGGTAAAGTGAATTCATTAATCTCAAAAGGATAAAAAAATGTAATCTCTTTTTATGTGTTTTATTTCATGCAATCATGTTCAAATTTTTTTATATGAAGACCATCATCGTATAAATTTGAAATACTTATTTTGTCGTCAAAATCATCAAAACCAAACATATCAAACATGAAACATCATGATAGTGTATTTTTCATTTTTATGTGTTTCACTTTAAGTTGATTGATCTTGTATAAGCATGTTCACATTTTCACACAAAAGCCTAGCATCATATAAATTTGAAATCATTATCAAAACTGTGTTTTATTCATTCAAAAATTTGTTGATAGCAATATAGGTTAGGTCTTTTAGTTTTGCAATTGATTTCATGAAGACATGCATCTTTTAAAATTTCATCATAAAAATGATTAAGACTTATTAATCCAAGATAGAAGTTTTCAAATTATAAGCATGATACAAACATCTATCATCAAAAGACTTTCAAGAAATTTCATACATAGATATGTATCATGTTTAAAATTGAAAACCGATGTGAAAAGCAGACATAAAATTTATCTTTATAGGTGTACATGCATTACGTCATCTTAATTTATCATAAAAATAATTAGACTAAAAATACGTTAATCCAAAACATAGAGTTTCAAATCAACAATACTTCAAATCCTCATTGCATGATACCATAAAATCATTAAGCATAAAATTCAAAATCATCAAGATATACAATCATGGATTAATCTTAGGTGTACAAATATTATCATGTAACGTTTTGTTTCTTTATCATGTAAGTATCTTTTTAATTTCTAAAAACATGAGAAAGAAAAACAATATAGTTTTGCAAAAAGATATTTATTTTTTATTTCCTATAACCTAAATTAAGCACTCATAAAAGATTTCAAGTAATTTCATAAAGTAAAGGAGCTTTGGTTGAGTTGCTTACCTTGTAGTCGAAAATCGTCAAAGCGTAGTTTGCGTCTTCATCCTTTTTGCACACTTTCCTCTTCTTCATTTTTGTGTACTCGTCTTTGGAGTGTTTCAATTTCTTACGTTCATAGCAAGAGTTAGTGTTCTTTTCATTTGTGTTCTTTAATTCTTTTTTAATGAAATTTTTAAATTTTAATGTCCAAAGTTTAATGTCCTCAACATTGTTTTCATCACTTGAGTCATCACTCAAGTGGTATTCTTTTGTTCAAAGTGCCCAAAACTTTCTGTTCTTTGGAAGGTGGTTCTCATGTTAATCAAGTTCAAGAGTCATTTCATAAGCCATTAAAGACCCGATTAGTTCTTCGAGTGAATAAACGTTCAAGTCTTTAAGCTCTTGTATAGTCGTTATTTTTGGATCCCGACTCTTTGGAAGGGATCTTAAAATCTTGTTTACTAAATCAAAACAAGAAAAACTTTTGCCAAAGCTTTTCAAACTATTGACGACATCCATGAAATGGGTGTACATGTCACCAATAGTTTCGCTTGGTGCCATTCAAAAAAGCTCAAAATCGTGCATAAGAAGGTTTACTTTCGAGTCGTTGACTTTACTCATTCTCTCGTGTGTGATTTCAAGTGTGCGCCAAATATTAAAAGCCGTTTCGCATCTGATTAAACTCAATTTTATCTAGAGCGTAAAATAAGGCATTCATAGCCTTTGCATTTAATGAAAAAGATTTTCTCTCCAAATTCGTCCATTCGTTCGTCGGTTTAGAGGAAAGTTGAAAGCCGTTTTCAATGACATTCCATAAATTTAAATATAGAGAAATCAAGAAAACTCTCATTCGAGTTTTCCAATATGTGTAGTCCGATCCGTTAAAGAACGGAGGACAAACAATCGAAAAACCCTCTTGAAAGTCATGAAGAGCCATTTCTTGCGGGTGTGAATCCGAAAGAGAAACAACGTGGCTCTGATACTAATTATTGGAATCTAGAGCGGCATTAAGGGGGGGGTGAATTAGTATAGTGGTTAAGAATGAAAAATTTTTACGATTTAAACAAGTTTGAAAACTTCGTACATTGAAAACTTCGTTTCGATGAAATTCGATTTTGATTGCGTATAAACTTAAAATGATTTGTAAGAAGAAGATGAGAAAGTGGAGTAACAAGTAAATAAGGTTTGTTGAAATATAAAGAACAATAGTAAATGCAAACTAGAATTTTTATAGTGGTTCGGTCATACAACCTATGTACACTCCCGATTCCTCTTCTCTTGAGGCCACCGGCTTTTCCACTAGTTATCCTCCTTCCAACGAGCGAGAACTGACTCCCTTACAGCTCTCTCCTTTTGACAGGCTTAGGAGGTAACACTTACAAGCACTTCACTCATCTCTTTCGGTGGAATACAAATGAGAAAAAGAGGAGGGACGTTTAGAAGGATTTCTACAACGTTTTGTTCCTTTCAAAATCTCTGTGCTTATGTGTTCAACCCAAGGATGAGAGGGGTATTTATAGGCTCAAATCAGATTCAAACTTGGAGCCAAAAACCTTCCCATCCTAGGTTTACTAGGTACTGGCAGTACCACCGCCAATGTTGAGCGGTACCACAACTTGGCACTCTGGTTCTGTCAGTGTACTAGAAAATACCACTGCCTAGTCTAACGGTATCATAACCCAGACACACTATCAGTGGGTGATACCACCGCCTAGACTCAGTCTTGAAGACTGAGCCTTCAAGCGGTTCCACCGCCCAACTGGCGATGCCACCGCCTGACGTGGCACTTAGGCACTGTTTGGGCCTTTCATCCGGCCCAACATAGTCTTGAATTAGGCCCAATTGGCCTCTAATTGGGTTGGCCCAATTACAACCCAATTAGACATAATCATACTTCGATCTAGACAATTATTATTACAATGCAAATCAGAATGTCGCCCGACATGTCATTTGCCTATCGACGTTTCGTCTGACATTTCAGCGCATTATCCTCTCTTATAGCTTATTGCCCAATCAGTAGTTGACCTCCACAGCCCCGATCTTCTTGGTGCAACTCTGCTCCTCTTAGCTCGATGACTGATTTCTTTATCCGAAGCCTTCTGTCGATCATCGACCGGACCTCCAGCTCGACGTCTAATCTCTTGACGTGATTTCCTCCGACGCAACGCTGATTTATCCTACATCAATTATCTAATCCTAATCGAGAGTAGACCTGCATATCTCAAAACGTAGTTAGATCACTAAAACATACTCAATTAGTTTCATCATCAAAATTCGAGTTTCAACAAGGATAATGTTAGGTCTCAAATTTTGATGATGAAACTAATTGATTATATTTTATTGTGTAATTGTATTTTGAGTGACGCAGGTCTACTCGATCAGAATTAGACAGTTGACATAGGAGGAATTGACGTTGTGTCGGAGGAAATCATGTCAGGATATTGGACGTCGAGCCGAAGGTCCAATCGATAATCGGTAGAAGGCTTCGGACGTCGGGCTGCTGGGAAATCGGGAGATTCGGCATCTCATGCACAGCGGAAAACAAAAATAAGATCAGATTTTATATAATTACATACCTGGGGAGATCATATATCCCCAAAAAATCCAAATCCGATGAAGAGGATAAAGGAGCACTAGCGTACTCCTCTTTAGCGGTAATCCACACGGCGGACGTAGCAACTCAGATCACCACGGGATCTCTCTCCACATGCACCACAAGGCTACGAGAGCTCTCAGCCTAGGAGACCAAGGAGAATAGGAGAATGACTACCAAGAGCTCTCAGCCTATGAACCTGGAGGTTCCTCCTATTTATAGAGGTGGAGGAAGCTTATTCTTAACAGATCCTATTCACATTGGATCTCTATCTAGCTGGATCTCATTAGATCTTATCCACATGATCCAATTTGATCTCATCCAATTTGATCTTATCCAATCATTTAATTGGATCTCATCTACAGGATCCAAACTAGGGGCTTCGCAAATATCTCATATCCGCACCTCTACTCGTCGTAACATCCACCTTATGTGTATAACCCTCTAGGCCCGATACCGCACTGGCCGTGAGTCGCTCCCGTCAGAACTCCTTCTTACTCAGAACACCTTCTGATATAGTGAATTATTATCTCCATAATAATTCACTCGACTCATCGGTTATGGACGTATTAGGCCACTACGCCATAGTCCCCAGACGGTACAGGAGGATATAATCTATCGGACCTATCTGTCCTCAGTTATCATGTATCTATAATCCCTCACCCATCTAATATCCCAGAGACCGTATATTGGGCATGGTAGAGTCAGGCCCATACAGAATCCTGTCCGAGTCTCGCTCTAATCGGATTCTCCCGAAGAACTCCTTCTCTCTCAATCCAAACGACCCTGGCCAGAGATTTTGCCCGAGCGAGCACACGCAGGATATATCTCTTACGATACCGAGAGTGGATGATCATTTATTGACACGCAATTACCTTCGTAAGGTTGGCTACCATTCCCGAGAACCGGCTATACCAGATCTGAAGCTCTCCAAATCTATAAATCCGACGTCAAAGAATGGAGTACTCAAACAAGGCATCTTTGATGCTTCAAGTCTAAAGACCAAACATCCTATTGGGACTACAGAATCACTGTCTGACAATAGGTATTATTAACCATACAATATTCTGTAAGCAGATTAATAAGTGAACTCATTCTCCAATGAGCACCTGCACTGTACCTCTAGTGTCCCCACACAAGCGACTAAGAGACCAGTCGCCTCCATTATATAGAAGAGTATACAACGCACCAGTGTATCCGATTATCTCGATGTTCTCATCGAGTAACCTATGACCATGATGATTTAGGATATGTGTTTAAAGATATATCGGTCTCATTATCGTGATCTCATCACGATCCAATTCCCATTGCACAAATCTATGGACATCATAATATTCATCCAGATAATGTGAGAAAATACCAATAATAATATGCGAAGAGATCGTCGTAACATATCACAGGTGCCACCACTCACATGATTGGCTTGTAGGGCACCTATAACCAACACGGGCATCGGGCCAAGAAGAGTGGTGTTGTGCCAAGGATATCAGGGTTACGGAGGTGAATCGCCGATTGGGCAACAGGCCACAACAAAGGATGATGCGTCGAAGAAGTGGACGAAGCATCGAACAATGATGTGCAAGGCAACAAAATATCAATTCACGTTGTAATAACTAACTAGATCGAAGTAGATTTAAGTTTTATGTGTGTAGGATTAACTACGATACTGATGAAGACATAAAGTGAAACAAAGGCCGGAGTCAAGTACGATGGAATCATTGGGAGTTCGAGAGTTCGACGAAAGTCTGAAGATTCGTCAGAGTGCTGTCGGAACTGGCCGAGAATGAGTAGGGAGCTTGCCGAAGGGTTTTCGGAAGCTCACCGAAAGGTTCGTCAGAAGTTCGCGGATCTCACTGAGAAAGATCAGAGCTTACCAAAGAAGCTCATCGGAACTCGCCAAGATCAATCATGAAGTCTAGGAGCTTGCTGGGAGTCTGCAGAATGGTATCCGAGGGTTCATCGGAAGACCGCTAGAAGTTTATCGGAAGCTCGCCGAAAGAAGTCTTGACTTTCTGAACTTTGTAATAGCTTAGGAAATGTCTTTAATTTCATAGTTAACACATAATTAGGATTAGGATTAGGTGTTAATACTTTAATCCTGTTAGGGGCCAACTAGGCCTTGTATTGGATCAGTTTGAGCCGAGTTTAAGGCCCAATCAGGAGTGTTGGACACAATCTAGTGGTGGCACCACCAGACTCGGTGGTGGCACTGCCCAGGTCCAACTTCCTAAGTAGTCTAGGGCAGTGGTACCGTCCTAGGGCTGAGTGCCTAGGCGATGGTACCTCCCAGTACATTGACCATGTTAGTGTGTCAGGCTATGGTACCATCAGACTGAGTGGTGGTACTATCCAATGTCAGAGTCAAACCGACAGTGGTACCGTCAGAACCCAGTAGACCCGAGATAAGATATTTTTTCCTTCAAGTTTGAATCCAATTGGAGCCTATAAAAGACCCCTCTCATCTTAGGGTTGAAGATACAAGTACAGAGATCTTGAAAGGAACAAAACGTTGTAGAAATCTTTCTAAAATTTCTCCTTTAACTTCCATTCATATTCAGCTTTAAGAGAGGAGTGAGTGAGTGCTTGTAAGGGTTACCTCCTAAGCCCATCAAAAGGAGAGTATTGTAAGGGAGTTGGTTCTCGCCCGTTGGAAGGAGGATAGCTAATGGAAAAGCCGGTAGCCTCAAGAGAAGAGGAATCGGGAGTGGACGCAAGTTGTATGACCGAACCACTATAAAAATCGGTTTGTATTTACCTTATTACTTTTTATCCTTATGCAAACCTATTTCCTTTACTAGTTCATTGCCATCTTTCTTCTTTTAATGCTTTCAAGCTAAACTCGTTTCCTATATGCAATCGAAACCAGATTTCATCGAAACGAAGTTTTCAACGTATGAAGTTTCCAAACTTATTTTAAATCATTGAAATTTATCATCTTTATCTACTGCACTAATTCACCCCCCCTCTTAGTGCTGCTCTCGATCCTAACAGATAAGTTATTAAGGGAGTTCCTTCCATCAAGGGCATCCCCTAAGGAATCCTACTATAATATGAACTTATTTTCTATTAGCCAATATTGTTATTAGAATCCAATTAGTTCTATTATATATCTTATCTAATTATAAAGAACCACATAATCTAACATTCTCCCACTTGGCCCATTAATTAATAAGATATAAAAGATATTCAAAATCAAAATAAATAAAATAAAATTTGCTTGAAAATAATTTTATCTAATTAGATCTTGAAAATTTTTAAAAAGTATTTTTTACATGTCCATGAAATTTTAAAATAATCTAATAAGTCCTATAAACATAATAATACTATATTAAGTCCAACCATCAATGTGAGTCACAATGGTTATATATCATCAATGTTATACTCCCTTCTATGTACTACAACATTGTTAGTCTTTCCTAATATAGTCCATAATGACCTCTGTAATTTGTCTTGTTAAGAAGATCCTATTGTTACATTCAACCATAATATGCATAAATATAAATGTAAATGGACTTTAATTATGCAAGAAAATTATTAATAATAGCATCCATAAACATCATTATTATATCTTTTATGGTGCTCACAAGCCCCATTCTATGTTTTTAAATATTTTACACTATAAAGCTTTAGTAAATGGATCAGCAATCATCATAGTGGTGCTTTGGTTTTCGATTGACACTTGTTTTTGGATTCTTTCTTTAACCATCAAGTACTTTATCTCGATGTGTTTGGAACTACTATAGTACTTGTCATTCATAGAGAAGAAAACTACTACAGCATTATTACAAAATATCTTCAGCGGCTTGGTTATTGAGTCAACCACACGATGTCCTGAGATGAAATTTTATAGCCATAAAGCTTTATTTGTGGCCTCAAAACATGCCACAAATTTAGCTTCCATTGTAGATGATGCAATAAGCGATTGCTTTACACTTTTTCAAGAAATTGCCCCACCGGCTAATATGAATATAAATCCTGAAGTGGACTTCCTACTATCGAGGTAATTTACAAAATCAGCATATGAATATCCTGTTACTTCAAGCTGATCTGATCTCTTATATATGAGCATATAATCTTTTGTCCCCTGCAGATTTCTCATTACTTTCTTTGCAACTTTCCAATGTTCTTTTTCTGGGTTGCTCTGGTATCTACCCAGCATTGCAACTGTAAAACTGATATATGGTCTTGTATAGATTTGAGCATATAATAGACTTCCAATTGCGCACCCATAAGGAATGTTCTTCATTTGATTCATTTATAAGTCATTTTTCGAGCATTGATTTTGGCTAAAATTTTCATCTCTAGTAATAGGTGTATTATTAGCTATGCAAAGCTACATATTAAATCTCTCCAAGATACGATTAATATATCCTTTTTGAGACACTTCTAATAATCCTTGAGATCTATCTTTGAATATTCCAATGTCAATAACATAGGCTGCTTCATTCATATCAATCATCTTAAAATTTTTGCTGAGAAATATCTTGGTTTCGTGCAATAAACAAATGTCACTACTGACAAGTAAATTATCATCCACATATAAGACCAATATAATAAACTTGCTCCCACTTATCTTCAGATATATACACTGATCAACAGTGTTCTCCTTAAATCCGAAGGGAAGTACTGATATCATGAAACTTTATATATCAATGTCTGGAAGCTTGTTTACAGTCATAAATGGATTTCTTAAGTTTACAAACCCAACTTTCTTTTCCCTTTTCTATGAATCCTTTAGGTTATTTCATATAGATTTTTTCATCCAGATCCTCATTTAGAAATATTATTTTCACATCCATCTGATGTAACTCAAGATCATAATGAGCTACTAGTGCCATGACAATTCTTAACGAGTCATTTCTAGAAATCGGAGATAAAGTTTCATTGTAGTCAATGCCTTCTTTCTGAGAAAAAAATCTTTGGCTACAAGTCTAGCTTTATATCATTCAATATTACCTATTGAGTCATGTTTTGTCTTAAAGACTCATTTACAATCGACTCTTTTATAATTATTAGACAATTTAATGAGTTCCCAGACACCATTCTAGTCCATTGATTTTAACTCTTCTTTCATTGCATCATACCATTTTTCAGAATCGTTACTTTCTATGACTTGTAAAAATGATAAGGGGTCTCTTTTTATTCATATATCATAATCTAATTCTTGTAGATATACCATATAATCATCCGAAATGACATGTTTCCTCTTCCTCTAAGACATTATCAAAGTTGCCAATTGTGAGAGTTCATCTTGTGAGAGTTCATCAATGTTATTTTGTTGTTCATCCTCGTCAATTCTCTCATTAATTTAAGGAACAATAATTTCTTGAATAGGAGATGATATAGGAGAATTAACCTAAATCTCTTTAATATCAAAATTGATCCTTCGAGATTTTTTTACTCCCATTGATTTTGCCATTTTCTAGGAATCTTACATTACTAGATTTTACCATCCTAGTACTATGATTATGGCACTAAAATCTGTATCCTTTGGTTTTTTTGGATAACTAATAAAATATCCAAAAATAGTTGTTGGATCCAATTTCTTTTCATATGGATTGAATACTCTTATTTCTGCAGGACACCTTCAAATATGTAAATGTCTCAAACTGGGCTTCCTATCGGTCCATAACTCAAATGGAGTTGATGAAACCGACTTACTAGGAACCTTGTTCAAGATGTTCATAGTTGTCAGAATAGTTTCACCCCACATTGACTCAGATATAGAGGAATAACTCATCATGCTCCTAACCATATCCATAAGAGTACGATTTCTCTTTTCAGCAATATCATTCTACTGTGACATACCTGGTAAGACATATTGAGTATAAATATTTTGTTATTCTAGGAATCTAGCAAAAGGACCAATATTTTGACCGGATTCATCATATCTACCTAAAATTCACCACCTCTGTCAGATCTGATAATTTTAACTTTTCTATCCAATTGTCTCTCGACCTCATTTTTGTACACTTCAAGAGTGTCATAGATCTAAAATTTTTCATATCTTAGATAAATATAGCTATATCTGGATAGGTCATCTATAAATATAATGAAATACCTTTTCTCCACTAAAACAAGGAATATGGAGTAGTCCGCATATATCAGTATGAATAATCTTAAGGAGTTCTTGACTTCTTGTAGTATTTTTCTTTGTATGTTTAGTTTACTTTCCCTTAATGCAATCTATACAAACATCAAAATTAGTTATGTCTAAATTTTTTAAAATATTATCCTTCACTAATCTTTCAATTCTTTCCTTGGAGATATGCCCCAATCGTCTATGTCATAGTATAGAATATCTTTCATTATTGAAACTACGTTTCAATCCCACATTTGATTGCAGGGTTAATAATATTTTTGCAAACTCAAGATTCAAATTAATTTTGTACAAACCATCACATAGAATTCTAAAACCAACTTTTATTGAATTAAAAAATATACTGAGTTTACCATTACCAAACAAAAGATAATATCGTAACTCATCAATTCTAGATAGAGAAATAAATTTCTAAAAATAGTAGGAACATAACAAATGTCAATAAGATCCATCAGATAACTCGTCTCTAGGCGTAGGTGATAAGCCCTTACTGATATCACTTTCATTTTGAGATGATTTCCAATAATGATGAATCTTTCATGTTCTTTTGGTTTTTAGATTAAAAGAAATCCCTACATATTGTTAGTAACATGAGTTGAAGCACCAGAATCAATCCACCAAGTATTAGAAGGAACCTCTATAATGTTTGATTCAAAACATACAAAAGTCGAGTTCACAAATTGTTTTGATGGATGACGTTTCAATTTTCTTTTCATGCTACCAACTTCTTGAGTAGTAGTCATGACATTATATGAACTTTCCTACCTTAATCTTAATTCTTCCTGAATACATATACTAGTTAACTCATTAAAATCCCACTTATCCTTTTTTATATTATAGTGAATTTTAAATGGGTCAAACTGAGAAGGAAGAGAATTAAGAATGAACTGCATGAGGAAAGACTCATTAACATTAATGCATAATGCTTTAAGTTTTGTAGCTTTATCAGCCATATTGAGGATGTGATCCTGAATTTCTCGAGTGTCAATGTGTAGTCAATTCTTTCATTAGTGTGCCAGCCAATGACTTATCAGTAGATTTAAATCTATCTTCAATAACTTTTAAATATTTCCATGCATTAGTTGCAATCGGTAATGAAGTTTTTATATTATTTGCAATCGTCATTCTTATGAACATTAAACTAAGCCTATCAAATCTTTCCCAAGCCTTCATTTCATTAACTTATTCCACAATATTTTCATTAGTCAAGTTTGTGGGCTTTTCAACAAGTAATGCTAAGTCAAAATCTAATACGCCTAGTGTGAATTGCACATACCCTAACCATTTTGAATAATTTAATTCAGAGAGTACATGGACACTAGAAGCATAAGAATAAAAGGACGAAAGTACCACTACAAAATATAAAAAAATATTAATACTTTAATTTTTAAAAATATGATAAACTATTCATATCATCTATATTTAACCTTTAGGTGAAATATTGACATATCTAGTGTTCACTCAAAATCATATATAGAGGACTAATATCATCCTTATGGAATAATATTGTTACATTTGGGTATACAACCATAAACTGTAAGGATATCCAAAACAATATCATCCTACCTCATTACATAACTATTTGAAATAGATTCTCCTTTGGGATTATCTAAATCTCCTAATTATGTGTCATTATAAATATTATTTCCTTAATGTCATGTAGGACTAGTTCCTTAATGTTATTTTATAAGTTATTGATCTGGATTACTTTGGTGGCTACAAAACCAATACAATAATATAAAATAAAATTTAAAATATCCTATAAATGATAAGACTTTTATTATAATTCACAGCCCAAAAGCTTGTCATCCTAGGCCACTTTAGCAACTACTAGTCAGATAAAACTTAGGGAGATGAATTACAAATAATATTCATCAAATTTCTTCAATTTAATTTATGCTAAGCAGTTCAATAATAAAACGACAACCATAATAATTATTGAACATTAATTAGCAAAAGAAAAAACTCATATAATAATTATAAATCATGATAACATATAAATCATGCCTTCATATCAAAGATAAATATTATTTCATAATTTCAATTATATACATGTGAATAACCAAAGAAATATCCAAGAACAATAATTAGATTTTTATTTACCACATGTAATCAATAAATTATATGAGAAAAACTATAAAAGAAACAATAATTTATATTTTTTTAAATATATAAAATATTAAATTAAACTAATTAATTTTATTTAATTTGGGCAAGCCCAAAATTAGGCTAAATATTAGCTCAATTAAATAAGTCGATTAAAACTAAAAATTGATCAAAATTTAATCCTTTCTAAATTTGATCAAATTTAAATTTAATCAATAATTAATCAAAATTTAATCATGATCAAATTCAATTAAATTATTTTGATCGATTTTATAATTGAGGATATAAATAAAAAAATTATTAATTTCATAAGGGTAAAATTATAAATATGTTGATAAGACATATATTGTGCTTACGAGATTTGTAAAGGGCAGAACTATCAAAATACTAAAAGTATTAATAAAATATATAAGAGTAATGCTGTAATTTTGATTAAAAAACCTAATGGCAAAACTATAATTTTGCCAAAAGTTGCTTGCGTTGCCGTCACCACCTCCTACTCGACTTCCATCGGTGTAGTGGCCTGTGCACGCCTGATTGCAGCCACTACCCGTGGGCAGGCGTCGTTAGTGCGGCGCTGCTTGCGTCGACGCGCGGTCACTGCCTCTACTTGTGGGTGGGCGTAGTCTCTGCTCGCGCGAGACTATCGTCGATGCAGCCTTTGCCTGTGGGCAGTTACCACTCGTATGACCATCGCCTGCACGCGGCCTTTGCCCGCGTGAGACTACCACGTGTGCGGCTGTACTTGCGCGTGCGAGCACTGCCTATGCGACCGCTACTTGCAGGTGGCTGCCAACTGTGCAGCCCCGCTTGTAGCACCAATCCAACGTGCGGCCTGTGCCCGCGCGCGATTGTTGCCCTCGCATGACCATCGCTTGGACACGGGTTCTACCCACGCGCAGCCATTGCATGTGTGCGGTCAATCTACAGCCCCTATGGCTGCTGCGGCATGATCGCTTGTGACCCCTATGGCCATACGCAGCGAGGTCGACAGTGGTGCTGCACAATGACCGTAGCTGTTTTGTTAACATCACCGACAAACAGATGATAAAACATAATTAGGCGATAAAATAAAATAGATAGAAATACAAATCGACATAATACGAATCATCCAAACATCGTAAATCAGAAAATAACATATCTAAAGTTTTTTTATTTCAAGAACCTAGGCTCTGATCCCGATTGTAAGTATAAAATCTATAATCATGCTTTCTATATGGTGGAAAAACTTTTATGCTAGGATTGAAATCAAATAATAATAGATCAATTTTACGATGTGTACCTTTTGATGCCATCTGAAAAAGAAGGGAAAAGATATTTATATGATTTAGATACCTTCTTCTCTCTTTCTATCCTTTCACAAGACCACTTAGATTGATGGCTTAGGGAGGTTGAGAGAGAAACTGTAATCTCTCAACTGATGCTTGTGAGATGCTTTTGTTTGATGTAACTTTTAGTCCCTAGAGGTCCTATCTATTTATAGACGAGAGTAGAGGGTCTAGAATAAGTTATTAGGGGAGTTTCTTCCATCAAGGACATTCCCCTAAGGAATACTATTATAATATGGATTTCTTTTATCAATACCATTACATAATCTAACAAGTAAAACGATGTGAAAGATCAAGCCAAGAACCAATTTTCCTACCAGAAGATGGAGAATCAGTAGAAACATCGATGCAATTCAGTTCTTGAAATCTTGGATCAAAACCAAGCCTTTTTTTCCTCAATCAATTCGAGGAACACAATGAATTCGATAAGAGGAACAGAGAAAAGAGAAAACTTTTAGTAGAAAGGGATGGAGATCGGAGCCGATGGAAGCATGACGGGATCGCGGACGCAAGTGGCGGACTGGGAGGGCGATTGGAGGAGATGGTGTCGGTTTATATAGGAAAGAGACCCGTCGCATGAGCTACACTTTGGAGAGCTCGGAGTGGTAGAAGTCGTTGGATGATGAATTGGACGGTGGATGTACGCTTGGAAGGCGATGGGAGTTTGCTAGTGGCACACCCCTCGACTAAAACTGCTCTCATTGTTGATCGTGAAATGGGAATGACATGTTAGAGACATGTCGAAAAATGTGTGTATTAGTGAATCCAAAATGTTGTGATCGAAAGATATTGCCTTACGCAAGTACTAAGTACTTATATGAATTTTTGCTAACATCTAATTTGTGTTGTTTCTAGCTTAGGGGTATTAGTTTTTTTTTTTAATATGAAATAATGTTGGGCCCTGTATTTATGCAAGGTGCAGTTTTTTTTTTTTAGCACGTAAGGACTGTGTATAATGAGCTCATTGTTGTTCTTGAAGGTTGATTAACATTGTCATAGATGTAAGATCTTTATTAGGTTCGGCTTTAACAACTGCAAGATCCTCTTGCTTCTTTTTTTAGTATTGATTCTTTGTCGTACGCAAGTTCTTCTATTCTGAAACAAATATGGATGAATGTATAATACTGAAAAGTCACCTAATAAAGAAATCAACGATCAGAAGAAAAAAAAAATTCATCTCAGTTCTTAATAGTTGGGATATCATGGCTTATTGTTGTTTCACAATCCTGCCTATATGAAAACCAAAAAGTTTCCCTTTTTCCTGAAATATATCTACAACACCAAAGAAACATTCAAAAATGATTCTTTCATTATCTTAAAAGATCATGAATGAATACATATAGAGAGAGAGAGAGAGAGAGAGAGAGAGGAGTACAACAGCCGACCAACATTTAAAGAAGCTGCTAACAAGCGAGTCATAGGTGTCTCAACTTGTAGCATTCATTTGAAGTCGGTGAACTGGAGCTAACAGTTTAAGAATCTACAATTCAGCCATCTGATCTGAATGCAACTGGTTCCATAAGGTAAAGACTAGAATTTCTGGATCCTGGCGTGACGACATTAACTTTATCGTAGGGCGGGCAAATACATGATAGCATAGGCCCCCTTCTCCTACCATGCAGTTCATGCACCACAAGTATTTATTTGGTACTCCACATAGCAGCAATCTAGCCTTTGGTATCTAGATATCCTTCCCAAACTGTCAGTGCTGCATCATAAATTAAAATCAGAATTTTGAAAGGATCCACAGTAAACTTTGGACAAACATTAGAATGGTATACCAAGAAAACAAGTTTTCTGTGACAAAGTAGACCATCAAAACTCAAAAAGATTTGATAACCGATTAAGTACACTCATTTTGAAAGCAGTTGGGGATGAAGCATCATCGGTCTTCAATAGCTGAACTGCTGAAGATTTGTCCTTCTTGCAATATCCTCAGAACTAGATTTCTATAAAAATATACAAGTCCACAAGTGATGAGAGCCGATTGTTCCCTTCTTAGACAAAATACTGGGCATGCGTCGATTCCTTCTGATCTTGTGCTTTGCACGTAAAGCTGAGATCAACTACTTAGCTTCATCCCCTTCTACAGAGTTTCAAAGACAAGAATGCTGCCTCGGATGTAAATCTCACTCAAGCACTCTTTCAAGTATCTCATGTTCTTCCTGGAAAAAAAAAAAAGCATCTTTTTCTCATGAATGATTGTATCCAGACTGTTCATCCATGTTTATTGTGAAATCAATGACAAGGAACTGTTTAACCGTATTACCAACATAAGAATGATGAGAAGATACCCTACAACTTGCAGGTGTTCTTCTTCCTCATCAGCTCTATGTTTTCTGCTATTGTCGACCCAGCAGTCCCCACAAACCCCAGTGATGCACAGCTGCAAACTGATTCTTCTATAAACAAAAGAATATCTGGTAACAACACTTGGTTACAAGCTTTCTTCTTCCGTGATCCTTCATAATTTCTTGGAAGGACACTAGACCTGATTCCATGTTCTGATGCCATTAGTCTCTTGGCTGCCTGCATGACCAATTCAGATTTTTCTTCCATGGTATATAGTTGATATGTTGAATCTTTTGCAAGGTCCGCTAGGTAAGTACCAGTCCAGTTTACGGAAGGAAGATCTGTCATGAGAAAAATATTAATAGGGTCACCGAGTATCCTTCGATTTGGTTTCAGTTCTAAGGACTTCAACTTCTGCTCCAGAGTTGAAAATGTAGCCTTCCAATGGTTCTTAAATTGCCCATCTAACAACCTAAGCTGAGCACAGAGAAAAGGATTTTTAATTTTGTTCAGAGCAAACTCCTTCCCTGCAGCCAGGATTTCTGGGGCAAATGGAATAAACTCCATTTTCTTGAGCAAAGATTGTATTCGTGGGTCTCCTGGCACTTCATGGATATCAATATACGACTCCGAACCTCTGTAAGGTGCTGAAAAGAGCGTTCCAAAAGCCAGGATTGGGGACATTGCAGCTTTTGATCCGGGCCCAAGAGCTTTACTGATACTTCTACGTTTTCTAACATATGAAATTTTCTTCTTTTTCAGCAACTCTTTGCCGGCCTGAAATGAGTCCAACATTTCATCATTGTCCTGAAGGTATGTCCACACTGTTGTCCTACAATCATCTTCTACAGCATATGTACACTGGTTATTATTACCCTGCAAGCCAGATAGCAATGATCTGCACTGATCAAAATTTCCCACAGCAGATTTTGTGCCAGAAATAGCACAACATAAGCCACCAGAGCAAGCTTGCTCCATGTTTAGCGCACACCAAGCTGAAGCAAATATCCTAAAATCAACTGTTCTAACCATAGATGATGTCACCACAGATAGATCAATTATGTCTCCCATTGATACATACCTGAAAAAGGAACACAAGATTTTTCAGAAATACTAACAAACAGCAGCCAACACTGACAAAAGAAGAATTAGTCACCCACAATCTAGAAGCACGGGCATCATATATGGCAACCATAAGTCACAAAGCAAGGCTTAAGCAATCACCAACCACCAGTGAGGGACTTTTAATTTTGATTTTGGGTTTTGGTTGAGGCATTTTATAAACTCTGCAAAGTTGTGATATAACAAACTGACTACAGCCTGGGCAAAGACTAATCCCTAAAATTGCTGTCGCTTCTGGTGGCAGTAATTGGAGTTGGTTTAAATCAATAAATATAGGTAATGCATGATACAGATTTCAAGAGTAGCGATCAACGTAGTAGTATTCTCCAATCATTTTTTGACACGATGTTTCCTAGCAGAATCGCCTTTCTTCATATCAGTCTTTCTTGCCCAGGCTGGCATACCACGAAGGGCGAAGTATACAGATTTCACAGGATAAATAATTGAAGTTTCTTGATTGGTGACTTCAAAAAATGAATTCGACGACAAGAAACTGCTTGTTCATTTAACATTTACTAAATTACTATGAAATTTCTTGGTGTTGATCCTTCTCGGCCATAATTGGGAGCAGGAAATCAATTAATAGGCACTCACCTCCGATCTCGAACGAGCTCCATGATGTGATCCCACACTGCCGTCCGGAGCTCGGTGGGGCTGGAGACCCTAAACTTGGGGCAACTACCCAGGGCGACGGCATGGTGGTCGAGCACGGGGGGCACGATCAGGGTGCGGTTCAGGATGGCAGCGAAGAGGATGGCGTTCTTGAGCTCGGAGACCTGGTTGCTGAACCCGCTGTGGGGGGCGAACCAGAGGAATCGCTCGCCGCGGAGGGAGAAGCCGCATTGGGTGGATCGAGCAGCGTCGAGGGTTCCAGAGGAGGAAGGGAGCAGGGAGCGGAGGAGATCGGCGGTGGAGGAGAGGCAAAAGGCAAGGAAGAGGGCGAAGAGGACGAGAAGGGCAACAGAGAGGAAGAAGAGGGGATTGTTTCTTGGGCTTCTCTTCCGCCATCGACTCATCTCTCTCGCTCTATACTCCCACCGCCGTAACCGACGCTCGAGAAAGGAGTCTTATTGTGACTAGTTTCGGTGCCTCGATCCCTGTTAAATTATTTCTTTTTTAATTTTTCCTTTATATATATATATATATATATATATATATATATATATATATATATAAGCGTTGTCCGAAAAATATCTCTTTTTTGGATTTTTTTCAGATGATATCCTTTTTATATAATTTTCAAACAATTATCTCATATTTCTAATATTTTAAAAATATCAATTTTCTCGCTCAAATCTTTAAAAAAAAATTCGCCAATTATTTATAATATTTTATGGGTTAACTTTTTATTCATAAAGCATCATAGAGTGTTTTTATATTGTAAACAGTTGACAGAAAAACCTTCTGGATTTGAGCGAGAGAATGCATGACAGCTTTTGAGGATATTTTTAAAATTTTTAGAGTTAGGGGTGAATGTTTGAGAATTATGAAAAGGGGTATCATAAAAAAAAAGGGGGGTTATTTTCCCAGACAATCGCCTATATATATTCTCCTATAAATTTTAGTTTGGTTAAAGAATCATTAACTAAACTTTGATTTATATTAATATCCTTTAGCAAAATTTTACACTGTATACTTTAATGGCATTTGTGAATCTTATTATTTAAAGATGATATGCATTATATTAAGATTTATAATGAGAAATTTGTTATTTTCTAAATTTGATATAGATGACTTTATCTTTCACTGCAGCTCTTCCCATCTCCCCAGTTATGTAACGGGAGATTTCGGTCAGAGTTCTTAGATTTGGGTTTTTTCTTAATAGCGTCCTTCGTTTCTATATTTCCCAAAAAAAGAGCTCCTCTCTTTGTAAAAGGACTAAAATATCTTTTAAAAAATTATTTCTTGCAAAAAATCTAGTTTGGGATCTTTCAATAGAGTTACAATATTTCTTATTATAATATTTTTGAATATGGTGATAGTGTTTTTGATTACTGAACGAAAAACACAATAATTTCATTGTAAAATATTATAAATGAATAATATCTCACTAATTTAAATGATTGTAAATAATATAAGGTTGTTTAAAATATTTAGACCTAAATTTAAGACAATGGAAAAAATTAGAATTTTCATTATGGTTTAGTTTGAAATAGGTCAACACCATCATAATTTTCATTCAAAATCATTCAGATTCTCATATTAATAATTTTATAATACCTCCAAACATATAGTATAATTGATATTTATTTTTAATAAAAAATTTAATTAATTTAAAATTAGTTATAATTGCTTTATTACAGTTATAATACTTTAATTTAGTGTCCATTCAAAATTATTCTAAATAATAATATTTTTATAAAATATAAATAATATAAGATTTTTTAATAATTATATGCCTAAATTAAGGTTACGTAAAAAAATAAAGACTTGTCATCCTTTATTTTGAAATATATCAAAATATTCTTAATTTACATTCAAATCATTTAAAATTCTTAAATAAAATATTTTATTAAATATTAAAACATATAATATGGTTAATAATTAATGTTTAAGATTATCTAAGTTAATTAATGTGTCATAGTGTTTCTAAATATGGTAAAACATTTCAATAAAATAAACACTATAACTCTATTAAAAAATAATAATTGATACGATTTAACACTTGATTTGAGAATTATAACATAACATGGACGGATGACACCTTAGCATAAGGTAATTTATATCCGACACCTCAAATCTATATGATTGATACATCAATGTCACATGATTTACACTTCACAATTAAATGATCGATACCGAGGTATCGAATGGGTGATGCATCACTACCCTTCGGATAATATGATAATCAATTTAATCTAATTAAAATTGGTACAAGAGATTGAATCAACCAACTATTACTCCATGTTTCCTAAATTCGATAGTATGCCATCGTATATATGGCTGGAGGATACATATAATTCTTTTGAGTATTAACCATGACCTCAATTCAATAATCAAATTACCATTCTATAAGGACCCCAACTATGTTCTCAAGCGAGCTATCCTTTCTTTGGTTGATTATACTTTCATATTTAATACTTGATTAAATTCTTCAAACTTTTTATTGATTTAAGCATCAGAGAGATATTATCGAGTATGCGCTTGGCATAGTTCCTTTTTGTTTTTTTTAATAAGATCCCTTATCAAACTTACATATTTCCGAGATCAAATTTGTAAGAGACTAGATTTGAACTAAAATTAGCTCTAAACCCCTTCCACGTGTTAATGATCAAATTATGCTTTAATAGATTGATGTTATGAGAGCATAATAGAAAAATAACACACACTATTGCATCATGCCCTCCTTTGGTGGGATGAAATGGTAGTTTAAAATGGCAATTAGTTGAACTACCAAAAGAGAAAATTTTCAATGCTAACATGGTTGAACCGCTCGAGAGGATGGTTCTTAACACTAATATAGCCAAACCCCCGAAGAGATGGCTCTTGACACGAATATGGTTGAGCCCCCGTGAAAAGATAGTTCTCAATACTAATATAATAGAATCGTTTGAAGAAGCAATTTTTGACATCGATATGGTCAAATTGCTATAAGAGGTAATTTATGACACTAGCATAACCAAACCGCTTAAAGAGATAGTTCTTAACATCAATTTGATCAAATTGAGAGGTGTGTCTTAACACTAATACCGTCAAACAACTCGAAGAGGTGTTAGGTGTGTTAGGGATCGAGTGGCACTAAGAGGAGGAGATGAATTAGTGCAGTGGAAAAGAACGATAAATTTCTGTGATTTAAAACAAGTTCCAAAACTTCATACGATAGAAATCACATTTTTGACTAAAACCGTTTCGATTGCATTGAAAGCGTATGTAAGAAGATGAGGGCAGTGAACTTAGTACAATAAAGGTTTGCAGAAAGATAAATACATGAACATAAACGTAAACCATTTTTATAATGGTTCGGTCATCCGATCTATATCCACTCCCGATTCCTCTTCGCTTGAGGCCATTGGCTTTTCACTAGCTATCCTCCTTCCAACGGGCGAGGATGAACTCCCTTACAATACCTCTCCTTTTGACAAGCTTAGGAGGTAACCCTTACAAGGCCTCTTACCCCTCTCTTGGACTAGAACACACTCAAAGCATAGAGAAAAGATTTTGATAATAGTTTTTCCTTTTTCTTTCTCAGTTGTAGACTCTTTTCAACCATGAATAAGAGAAGTATTTATAGGCCTCAAGAGGATTCAAATTTGAAGCCCAAATTTGAATTACCTTGGTTTTCTCGATCTTTGGCAAGATTGGGCGGTGCCACGGCTGGCTCTCGGGTCTTTGGGCGGTGCCACCTGACCAAGCGGTGCCACCGCCTGGGCTCTTCCAACTCACTGGTTGGGCCTTAAACTCGGCCCAAACCAGTCCGTTATCGGGCCCAATTAGCCCGTACTTGGTTTATAGGATTAACACTAATCTTAAACTAAATTATATGCTAACTATGAATTTTAAAGACATTTCCTAAGCTATTACAAAGTCCATAAGTCAAGATTTCATCTGGCGAGCTTCCGGTAAACTTTCGGCGATCTTCCAACGAACCCTCGGAAACCATTTTGTGGACTCCCAGCAAGCTTCTGGACTTCACGATGATCTTGGCGAGTTCCACCGAGCTTCTTTAGCAAGCTCTGATCTTTCTTGGTAAGCTCCACGAACTTCCGACGAACCTTCCGGTGAACTTCCGAAAACCCTTCGGTAAGCTCCCTACTCATTCTTGACCAGTCCCGGCAGTACTCCCAATGAATTTTCAGACTTCCATCAAACTCTCGAACTCCCAACGATCCATCACACTTGTCTTCCGACACTTTGTTTCGCTTTACGTCTTCATCTTTATCGTAGTTAACCCTGCACACACAAACAAAACTCTACTTCGATCTAGACAATTATTACAACACGAATTGACATTTTGTTGCCTGGCACGTCATTGGTCGATGCTTTATTTGATTCTTTGGCACGTCGTCCTCTCTTGCGTTTTGTTGCCCAATCGACGGATGACCTCTACAACTCCGATATCCTTAACGCAACATGCTCTTCTTGGCCTGATGCCCAATGTATGAAGCCTTTCGCTAATTGTCGATCGAACCTTAGGCTTGACATCCAATATCCTGACGTGATCACTCGACGTAACGTTAATTCCTCCAGCATCAATTGTCTAATCCTGATCAATAGTAGACCTGCGTAACTCAAAACGTAGTTAGATAGTAAAACACAATCAATTAGTTTCATCATCAAAATCCGAGATTCAACAATCCCCCCCTTTTTTTATGATGACAAGTAATTGATGACTAACGGAGTTAACCATAACTCCCCAGAGTTTAACCAAACTCCCTCTGTCAATATGTCATTGATAGAACACTTGGATTATCCAAAATCCAAGCAATATTCATTATAAATTATGAGAATTATCAAACCATCAAACCATTATGTAAATATATAAAATATTCAATTCAATGCATGAAGTCATCAATCTACTTCTCCCCCTATGTCATCAACAAAAAGGAGAAGTTGCATTATAGCTAGTTTAAAAGATATGCAAATTTTACAATTATACTAGCTATCAATCAGGATATTCAACATACATCACATTCAATCATAACAAGTTTTTAAATTCTTTCTAAAGATAAGCAAGATAGCAATTTTTTATCACTTGCTTCTTGTGCAAGTTTGTACTTTGCTTTTCTTGAAATTACAAGGTAGCAATTTTTGATATTCAAGTTCTTTTCCTCTTTTGTAGGCTAGCAAGATAGTAAGTTTGTACTTTGATTTCTTTGTGATATGCCAAGCTAGTAATTTTCTTCCTCTTGAATGAACTAGCAAAATTTTCATTTAAGATGCAAGCTAGCAATAAACTTTCTCCCCCTTTATCAATATCAAAAAGAAAGGGAGGATTAATGTTTCAATGAAATAATTTTGCATCAATCAATATTTTAAATTTTCACATGATGCATACAAGCCATAGATGCAAAGAATTCATGAAAGCAAACCAAAGTAATCATATCATTTCTAAGTCATAAAAAATATGAAATGAAAGCTCAAGAAAATCAAGAGGGACATGATTCATTTGATAAATCCTTTTAGTAATGATTCATCATAAAGCAAATTTCTCTTACATCAAGGCAAAGAAAAATCATGTCAAAAATTTCAAAAAGTATTTCAAGCCAACAAGATCACATTTAAAGGATAAACTATATCACAATCGTAAATGTAGATAAGTGATTCATTTGAGTGCAAAACCACTTAATTCATGCATAGAAATTCCAAGTATCAAATATCAAGATATCAAGACTTGGATTGTGATAAGGTTCATTCAAGTTCAAATCATCAAAATCATTAACATAGTTTATGAGATTCACAAATGACATAAACTTGAATTGTTCTCCTCTTTGGTAAATGATAAAAAGAAGTAATTATAGCAAAAAATATTTTGATTTACAAAAATATCTCAAGTCAAGAGTTTAAAGTCATAATTTCAAGTGATCAAAAGAGGAGTCATAAAACCATTCAAACTTATTTTGTCAACTCGAAACTCCTAATCAATCAAAAATATTTTTGAGATTCATAACATGAATGAAGTGATTATCAACTTTTTAGAGATTGCAAAATGATAAATAGAATTTTAATAAACACTTATTATCAAATCATTAATTTCATAATTTATTTAGAAGGTTCTCCTCTATGGTAAATAAAAACAAAATTTAGGAGAAGAAAATTAATTAAGGGAGATAGAACATGATTGAAGCATTTAACATTGAAGCATGATTCATATTTAAAATGTATCTTATGTCATAAATATGAATCAAGCAATTTTCAAATCTAAAATCATCCTAAAAAATTACATTCAATAAATTCATACATGACAAGCATAGATTTATTGAAGAATCGATAAGATAGATGATTGCATTTTATTTTTATAAATTTTTATTTATATGATTTGCTTCTTATAAGCATGCCTTTGCCTTAAAATAAAATATCAACATTCGAGATGGAAAGACAAATTTTGTCATAATGATCGTTAAGTCAAATCACATTAAGTATGTGATATTTTTCAAAAGATTCGATTCAAGAGATTCACATGGATTCATCAAAACTGAAAACTTTAGAGATAGAAGAATTTTCAAGATCATGCATTTTCTTTTTATGATTTACTTTATGTAAACATGTATTTATCTTTTAATGTCAAATTGAGACAATCATGAAAGTTCAAGACGTAAAGGCAAAAACAATCATCAAGATTCTTATAGTCAAAAAATATAACATGTCATATAAATAATTCACTATAAAATGATTAAGACCAAAAATATATAGGTTCAAAGTGCAAGAGTCACTCATCACACATAATGTATTTTATTTTAATTTGTTTGTTTCATATGAGTGTGCTCATATTTTAAAAGATAAGTATCCTTTTTTAAAACCAACATATGAGTTTTGTCATCAAGATATGATATCATAAAGTCATTAAGCATGATAACAATCTTTTAACATTTTCATTTTATCATTATCAATGATGATTTCATACAGTATATTCAAATATTTTTATGAAAGCCATCATTATATAAATTCCAAATACAAGTTTTATCATTAAAGTCATCAAGATCAAATGCATCAAACATCATGATAGTGCATTTTCTCATCTTTATGAGTTTCAATTTAAGTGATTTGATCTTTCATAAGAATGTTCAAATTTTTCATGTAAAGGCTATGCATCATTTTTAAGACCGTAAGCATTATCAAAACCATTAAAATTTATGTATTCATCATACACATTATTTCAAAATATGAGATTTCAAATCATCAAATATGATACAATCATTAAGTATGTTTTCATAATGCATCATCAAAATCATTTTAATTCTTTCTTTCATTTGTTATAACAAGATGATCAATGCTCAAATTTTTGCTAAAATCATGCATCATTTTATAAATCTGAAAAATAATTTTTATCATGAAAATCATCAAGTATAAATATAATACAAGGCAACGTCAATACCACATTTTTTTCATTTTGAAAATTTGTGGGTTAGGTCTTTTGATTTCATGAAGACAAATATCATCTAAAAATTTTATCATAAAAAAATAAAAAAACTCATGCATGATATAAAATCATCAAGCATCATGTTTAGAGACAATGTAAAACATCACGATACATATGCATGGGTTAATCCTTTTAGGTGTACAAACATTATCATAAATCATATAATCATCATTCATATTTTTAATTTTTAAAAATTACTAGAAAGAAAAAACATAACAAAAAAATTCCTACCAGCTAAGTTAAGCAATTCATGAAAAATATATCAAGTAATTTTATAACAACGTAAGAACATTTTAGGTGAGTTGCTTACCTCATTATTGAAATCTGTCAAAACCCAATTTGCCGTTTCGTTATTTGACTCTTCTTTGCGCTTCTTCTTCATCTTTGGTCTCTTCCTCCGTTCAAGTTCATTTTTAGTTATAAATTCTTGTTTTATGAACCTTTTAAATTTTAGTGTACGAAGTTCATGTTCATCATTGTCCTCATCACTTGAGTCATCACTCAAGTGGCATTTCATAGTTTAGAGTTTCAAATCCTTCTTGTTCTTTAGAAGGTAGTTTATATGTTCATCATGTTCCAATAGGCTCATTTCATATGTCATTAGTGAGCCAATTAGTTCTTCAATAGGATAATTATTTAAATCTTTTGCTTCTTGTATAGCCGTTACTTTTGGATCCCACCCTTTTGGAAGGGATCTTAAGATCTTGCTTACGAGTTCAAAATCCAAAAAAAAATTCCAAGAGCTTTTAGACTATTGATGACATCCGTGAAACAGGTACACATGTCACCTATAGTCTCGCTTGGTTTCATTCGAAAAAGCTTAAAATCATACAATAAGAGGTTTACTTTCGTGTCTTTGACTCTACTAGTTCCCTCGTGCGTGATTTCAAGTGTTCGTCAAATTTCAAAAGCTGTTTCGCACGTAAAAATCTGATTGAACTCATTTTTGTCTAAAGCACAAAATAAGGCATTCATAGCCTTTGCATTCAAAGAAAAAGATTCTCTCTAAATCCGACTATTCGTTCGTTGGTTTAGAAAGAAGTTAAAAATGGTTTTCAACAACGTTCCACAAATCCAAATCCATTGAAAGTAAAAAAACTCTCATTCGAGTTTTCCAATAGGTGTAGTCCGATCCGTTAAAGAACGGTATACGAACAACCGAAAAGCCCTCTTGAAAGCCATGAAGAGCCATTTCTCATGGGTATAAATCCGATTGAGAAATAATGAGGCTCTGATACTAATTGTTAGGGATCGAGTGGCACTAAGAGGGGTGGGGGGGGTGAATTAGTATAGCAGTAAAGAATGATAAATTTCTATGATTTAAAACAAGTTCCGAACCTTCGTACGATAGAAATCATATTTTTGACTAAAATCATTTTGATTGCATTGAAAGCGTACGTAAGAAGATGAGAGCAGTGAACTTAGCAAAGTAAAGGTTTGCAGAAAAATAAATGCATGAACATAAACATAAACTGTTTTTATAGTGGTTCGGTCATCCGACCTACATCCACTCCCGATTCCTCTTCGCTTGAGGCCATCGACTTTCCACTAACTATCCTCCTTCCAACGGGTGAGGATGAACTCCCTTACAACACCTCTCCTTTTGATGGGCTTAGGAGGTAACCCTTACAAGGCCTCTTACCCCCCCTCTTGGATTAGAACACACTCAAAGCTTAGAATGAAGATTTTAACAAGAGTTTTTCTTTTTTCTTTCTCAGTTCTAGACCCCTTTCAACCATGAATGAGAGGGGTATTTATAGGCCTCAAGAGGATTCAAATTTAGAGCTCAAATTTGGAGCCCAAATTTGAATTGCCTGGGCTCTCGGGTGCTGGGTGGTGCCATCGCTCGGGCTCTTGGCCATTGGGCAGTGCCACTATCCCAGCCAAGCGGTGCCACCGCTTGGGCTCTTTCAGCTCACTGGTTGGGCCTTAAACTCGGCCTAAACCGATCCGTTATTAGGCTCAATTAGCCCCTACTTGGTTTATAGGATTAACACCTAATCCTAAACCAAATTACATGCTAACTATGAATTTTAAAGATATTTCCTAAGCTATTACAAAGTCCACAAGTCAAGACTTCTTCCGGTGAGCTTCCGGTGAACTTCCGACGGTCTTCCGACGAACCCTCAGAAACCATTCTGCAGACTCCGGCAAGTTCCTGGACTTCACGATGATCTTGGCGAGTTCCACCGAGCTTCTTTGGCAAGCTCCGATCTTTCTTGGCAAGCTCCGCGAACTTCCGACAAACCTTCTGCGAACTTCCAAAAACCCTTCGGTAAGCTCCCTACTCGTTCTCGGCCAGTTCCGACAACACTCCCAACGAATCTTCGGACTTCCGTCGAACTCTCGAACTCCCAACGATCTATCACACTTATCTTCCAGCATTTTATTTCGCTTTACATCATCATCTTTATCGTAGGTAATCCTACACATACAAACAAAACTCTACTTCGATCTAGACAATTATTACAACGCGAATTGATATTTTGTTGCCCGGCACATCATTGGTCGGCGCTTTGTCTGATTCTTCGACGCATAATCCTCTCTTGCGTTTTGTTGCCCAATCGACGGTTGACCTCCGCAACCCTGATATCCTTGGCGCAACACGCTCTTCTTGGCCCGATGCCCGACGTACGAAGCCTTCTACCGATTGTCGACCGAACCTCCGGCTCGACATCCAATATCCTGACTTGATCACCCGGTACAACGCTAATTTCTCCAGCGTTAATTGTCTAATCCCGATCAATAGTAGACCTGCGTAACTCAAAACACAGTAAGACAAATTCCCTTCACGATGAAGGGAATTGTTTTGGAAGGGGCATTCCCTTCACGATGAATTATATTTTTCGTATTTAACGTTTGATTGAATAATTCAAATCTTTCATTGATTTAAGTATTGGCGTGATTTTATTGGGTATGTGATTAATATAATCTTTATTTTTGTAGAAGTCCCCACAAACCTATTCTATCTCCCAAAATCAAATCAAATTTATGACAGACTCCAACCAAGTTCTAAGCATGTATCCGCTGTCTAACTGGCTTGGGAGAAAATTTCGAAAATTACAACCGGCAGTGATGTCTGTTCGTCAAATTAAAAAGTAAGATTCTCTTTAGACATCGAGGGGTGCTATCCCGAAAAATTGAAAAGTTGAGCTTTTCTAGAGAATCACACTTATGTAAAGGGTGATTTCCCTTTTCTTTTCTTTTGTTTGCCTTTGTTTTAAGGAATTTTAAGATTATTTTATAAATAAAAAAGGCTAATTCTCAACCTGCAATTCTTTTCACGGTATTTCTCCAATTATTCTCAGAATGAGAAATCCTGAGAGGGTTGAAGACTAGCTCACAGTTGATCCTGATTCATGGTACTGCCATAGTTTAGAGAATTCCTTGGAACAAAACTCTTACCCATGTTTTGAATTGGTCAGAACAGTGACTTGCGGTGAAACATCCACAGTTCTTGCCACTCCAAATACAACAAATCCAGCAATATACACAATATTGTGATTAAAATTTTTGATATCAGCACTGACTCAGTGATAGCTAGACCATTAAGTAAACAAAACAAAATAAAAACGAACACAACCAGTAAACAATGGTAAATCAACTTGAATCTTTTATGCTAGTTACACATTACATTTGTCTTCAGCATATAATACATATAAAAAATAATGAATACATGTAACATATATAAGTACTCGTAGGCAGATACAAGTCCTTGAAGCTGTACACTATTAACAGGCACAAGAAAAATGAATGGTTATGTGGTCAGCAGCAGGAGACAGATGGTTCGCATGGATCCAATTGTATTCTGATGGAAAGAGCAAGTTCTGATGAAGCCCATAATAGCATCCCCAGCAACACAACACCTTAATTAGATTAAAACAGGAAGACATGCTCAGCACATAAATCACATGATATCAAAGACTAGAAAGTGAACTATCATCCATATAACAGAAAGCAAACAAAAAATAGATCTCCTGGACAACATATCAACCTTGCTTAGAAATCATAGAACGCTTGGGAATACATGTTTATCAGGTTTATTAGAGTATATGCAACATCTTTTGATCTCCAGATTATCTTCAGTTTATTCTTAATTCATTTATAACAGATCCTTATTATGTTTTCCTCTATAAGCATCAATGTAAAAGTAACCAAGTAAGCATCACAGGATATAAACCAGTCTCACATGCATTTAAGTTCTGCACTTATTTAATTCATGGCCCTGAATCTTGAAATGGGAAAGCTATCCTAATTCCGAAAGACTTACATAAGAACATACTGTGTAAATCCATTCAAGAGTACAAGTAGAATGAAAACAGGCCAGCAAAGTCCAACTAAGAGTATCTTCTGTTAAACCAAAATTTAATAACATGAATTTGGAAGTTACTTGTCATCCAATTCAATGAACTCAGTTCAGAACTACAGCTACCTAAAAAGTGCAGCTTAACTTTTAGAACCAGTGTTTACTTTCAGTGGCTTCAGCAGTGGGAAACACAAGTTGTTCCAAAAGAGTTATGTCTGCAACCAAGAACCTATGGTACTTGGGTGCATTTTATGTGCTGCAGTTGCTGATTGATTGGAAATTGCTTAAACACCAATGACCAAGGATGCTAATCAACTGATCATTTACGAAAATATTGGATAAGAATGGCAGTATGAGGAAATTGTCCAAAAATGCAGTTACTTCCATGGTTCCGTGATCATCTATGAACAAGAAGGCAAGGATAATTATCACATGACAAACCTTCACTTGTTGACCCTGTCCAAATAGTTGGATCATGTATGAGCCCTTGTGGATGGATTAGCATGGAAGGGGGATTGCCTCTTTGAACCTCGAAGCAAAAACAGTGAAGATGCTGTTTCTCCAACAGACTATCCTATGCTCAGTTTTGACATACAGTTCATCAACGTTTATGGGGGTCTTTAAATGTACTGCTGTTGGCTTCATAATTTCATGTGCCTGTTGCTCTGAAGTATCTGCCTTGTCTCCTGACCATTGAGGGAATGATAATTGTAGAAATGGTGAAAAATAAGCTGGAAGTAACACATGATAACTGCACTGAAGAGCTTCTGGTTGTGGGACAACTGCATCCTTATCATTAGAGTCCATTGATTCAAAATCCTCATTCAGTGTTGAAGGCACTGGAAGGGGCTTGTTATTTTGTGCCTCTGATTCTTGGAAGTTCATTAGAGATGGTTGAGCTTCGAGGGGCTGAAAAATTATAAGGTGGGATAGTTAGGCATACTGAAAAAATGATTTTAGAAACAGATTATATATGTATCTAAAATTAATCCTTCTCACCTTTCTAAAGAGGTCTACTTTGCATGATTTCTTTAATGTAAAAATAGCATATATCAACCCTCATCTGAGACTAAGGAATGTGTGTGTGTGTGTGTGTGTGTGTGTGTGTGTGTGTGTTAATTAGAAAAGGAAACCCAATAACTCAACTATATTTCATTGGCTTCCATTGAGCACTTGCTGTCGGACAGGGCTCGAAGAACTTCATTATCGGGATCTTTGACCTAAAGGTTTTGAAAACTTTCTTTGCAAGACCTCCTGGCATGGTAGTTCTACATGGAGAGATCCACTCTTGGCATGTTTTGAAAATTATTTTTCTCTAAGAAGTCATTCACCTGGCTCAAATTTCAGAGATGCAGGAAAGAATGTTCCTAATTCTGTCAATCTTGACTTGGCAACTATACACTTCTTCTCTCTAGAAATTCTTTCATTTTCACTAAACTGTATGGTTGATAGATAAAAATGGTTCCATATAATCTTCAGTATCAGTAGCCCTCACAGAAATAATCGATCCCATAAAGACAAGGCAGACAGACAGATTTAAGGGGTCATCAGTCCTTGATAAATCACAGGAAGGGTCCAAACTTATCTGAAAGTAATAGATTAGGTTGAAATACTGTGAATAATATGTCAAAATCCAATTATGTTGAGATGATGTGGCATTGTGCATGTCTAATAGACAATCATAAACATTTGCCCCTAAGGAAGCTAAAACAAACAGATGCAAACATCTGCTCATTACAGTGACACACACACAAAGAGAGAAAGGGGCCTCGTCAGGTTCCACGTCAAAGAGGCTTGATCTTCTCTTTCTTCTTGTTGTATTGGCTTTACGAATAAAATACTTCTGTGCATGACTAGCCACTTGAGTAGGTGATCTTGATACCACATAGTTACGAGATATGACTCGCCAATCACCTTTACCAAGCTTTTGTAAGCCGAGTAAAAACATTATCTGTTCTTCTTCAGTCCACGGATTACCTTCATATATCATCAACGAAGAGCCCTTGCAACCATCATCAATCAAGTTCCAGATTGGAATAACACAACTGATGGTTATAAACACTGAATCAGAAACTGAAATGGATGTGATACCAAGAAAATCTTCCACGTCGACAAATCTAGTACAGTTGAGCGATTTTTTATACATGCACAAGCTTGGACTGTTGTTCTACTACTATCTAAATGTATCTTTATTTTTCTCAATTTCACTCTCTTCTCTCCATCTTCTAAGCCATATATAGGAACTTTCTGTCAAGATGGATTAGTGGCAGTGCCATCCATAGAGGGTTTGCCACTTGCCAGGAAGTCAGTTACAGCCTGTGGAAGCCACAGCAAAGGGTTGCATTGTGCGAGTGTATTGATTTATCATGACACAATGACTTTTTTGTTTTGTATCAATCGTAGAATATCTGGTGGTTTGTCACCAACTTGTCTTCATTATTTCTCAAAATACTATTATCTTCTCCAGATTTCCTTTTATATTCTTAGAACAACCCAACTAAACTATGAGACTCTATCACCTTCCCAAGAATCGAACAAATTTTATTATCAAACCCTAGTTACTCAACAAAACCTATGCTGCATCACCAACCACTTTAAAGGTTCAGTATATTTCTTTGCATTTCTTTATGTATTCCTCAAACAAGCTCCATTTCTTTGCTTAGATCTAAAATAAGCAGACCAAATAATCAAACTAAACTGTAAAAGTTGATCCAATTGTTGCCATTTCTTTCGGTTTGTTTCCTGTCAAATTTTTAGCAAGTTGGCTCTTCTTATTTGGATCAGAAAGCTACATCCTTGGGACTGATTATGAAAAGTTCAATGAAGTTGACTACCCATTTGGTTGGAGTAGTTATTAGTAACAACGCAGCTACAAGAGAAGTCATTTATTCTTTGACAGCCTTCCTTCTAAAATCCAGATAAAGTAATAACACGGTTTGTGGCACCAAATACAAATCCAGAACAAATCATCCCGTCCGGTGCCTCTCATAGAAGGAAATGTAGGCAGACCAATACAAGTTTTCAATGCCATCTTCCCTCTAATTATAAATTCTTCATGCTGCTCTCGTAAACTAATAATTGGACAGATACCATCACTTACTACACAGAGTGAAAACCAACACAGCAAATCTAAAGCAAAAACAAAATCCTCAAGGATATCCTGAAATTGTGACGCATAGATCTCATCCCTTACAAGTCCAAGATAACCCAAAGCTTAATTATATCCTTCATGAAGAGATAACATACATTTGAACAAAAAAATTAGGGATCCGAATAAGAATGCCTACAAGCTAACGTGTGGATTCTACACAGCATACACACATGTTTAGTTTGGAAAGCAGAACAGATGGGCATACCACACATTTCATTTCAACTTTCCGCTAAGTATAACCAAATCCAGACCTTTACATAATATTCGATGAGATAAGAAAGAAAGCTGCTGAAGTATGATAGACAGGCTCTCATTCGGCTTAAAAGGAACAAAGTTAACGGTTTGACCTAACAAAAGGAACAAAGCAAGCAAGAGGGACGAGAGATCAAGGGCGGCTCACCCTTCTTTCGCTCGCGGCAGCTCGCGGCAGCTCGCGGACGCGTACCCGTCGGCGGAGGCGGCGCTGCCGCCCGGCTCCGACCCGTTAGCGGGCGACACACCGCCACTGCAACCGGCGAGGATGGAGAGGTTACCCATGCTGGCGCTCTTCCGGATGGATCCTTCGGTGAGCCGTACACCGAATAGCTTCACGCCGCGGTTGGGGCACGTCCGGGAGTTGTGGCCATCGTGACTGCAGTGGGAGCACCGCCGCGTCATCTCCCCGCCGTCTCCTCCTCCGCCTCTTCCGGATTCAAGCTTTGGAGCCGACAAGTGGAGAGGTTTGGGATTGGAAGATCGCTCGAGGCGAAGGCGTCGCGGAAGAGGAAGAGCTGGATATGTGATAAAGAGGAGAATTAGTTTTCTACTCTCAAGTATTCCCCGGAAAGTTACCATCCACTGGTTGGCGCACGCATGGGTTCCACAAGCATGTGCTCTATGGGCTCCGCTCCCAAACCAGTAAGGGACATGATGAAAGACGTACCAGTGAAAAATCGACGCAAGACATAGAGCGAGAACAGATGGCGGCATTGGGTCCACGAGGAGGATATTATTTCCAGTAAACCATTCCACCCTCGGTTGGACCTCTCATGTGAAGCCTCTTCATGCAAGAGTCGTAAAGGGCCACCAGCTTTTCCAAATCAATTTGAAGGTAAGATATTTGGGTCTCCTGCTAATGTATTTGGGCTGCATATATTTTCTCAAATAAAAGTCAAAAAGATTATAAGCCAATAAGATAACAACACATTATATTATAATTATAGTAAACAATTATAAGATTTATTATTGTTATTTTTAACATTTTGATATTGTTTAGATTTGTTTTTTTATATTTTTATATCGTTATTATCTTATGTCTATTATATATAGTTCATTAAATATTGTATAATACTACATGAAATTTAATCTAAAACAATGGATTATTTGACAAAGTACTTTGGAACTAAGGAACCGTAAACTTCTTGTATCTTAGCACAAACGACAAAACACAAGTCAATCATTGATGAAATCGAGCTCCACAATTGTAACAAGCAATAGTAAGCCCTTGGAAGTATGAACTCCAAGAAAGCAAGCATATGGCACTGCAACTGCTTCCCGTGAGGCATTCCCTTATGAAGCAGATGAAGTTGGAGGAGGCGGCGGCGGCGGAGGCTCTAGGTAGTCAAACAAGTCCGACGGCAAGTCATCGAACAAGCTATCAGGCGCCGGTGGCTGCTCATCTTCTCTCGCGAACGGCGGTCCGTCGTACAAGAATTGCATGCACGGTGACGACCCCTGGCAACCGAACTCCTCCGGAAAGCAGATCTCCTCGCCGGTGAAGTGGTCGAGGTAGTCGAGGGGAGGCTGGGGAAGGGGGCCGATATGCTGCTGCTGCTGCGGTGGCGGCGGCATCGAGGTGTTCGGGAGGCGAAGCAGCTCCTCTTCTGTTGCTGGTTCAAGCAGGGGCGGTAGGGCCGTCCCAAGGCCAAGGTTGCATGGGCTCGGAGCCATGCTCATGGCGTACTGGTTGTCCACGTAGAGAGCGTTGCCGCACTGAACGTTGGAGGATCCTTCTTCAAGCAAAACCAGATCGAGGCAGGTGTCCTGCTTACAAGAGAGGTTAATTAAGACATTCCAGAACGTTGGAGGATCCATGGTTTCCTACGTGAGATCAGGCTGGTGATGGAATGCCGACTTACTTCCATGTTGGGCGATGCTTCATATGAAGAGACAGCAGTTAACTCCTTATCGTTCTTGCTTGATCTGGGTGGGAGAGACGAGCGCGAGATCCTAGCCAGCCTCTTCTGCCGCGTGCTCCAGAAGTTCTTCACGTCGTTGTCCGTCCGCCCCGGCAGGTACGTCGCGATCCTCGCCCACTTGTTCCCGAACTTGGCTTGCAGATCCAGCACTATCCTCTCCTCCTCCGGCGAGAACTTGCACCCGCTTCTCCAGCCATGGCAACACCAGTCAACGCAGCAATTACAGGCATGACCCATGCAGTGAATCCACCACAGGATTTGATTCGAATCAGGAGAAGGGATGGCTTACGTTTTAAGGTCGGGCTTGAGTTTGTTGACCCAGCGGAGGCGGCAGGACTTGCCGGTGCGGGCGAGGAGGCCTTTGGATCGAATGGAGCTCCAGTCGCGAGGGCCGTGCTTCCGGACGTACTCCATCAGGATCTCGTCCTCCTCGGCCATCCACGTCCCTTTCCTGATCGCCATCCCTCCTTCATCCCGTCTGCTGCTTCGCCTACCGCTGCTTCGGCTACTGCTGCTACCCACGCTCCCATTGCTGCTGCTGGTCGCGGGCTTGGCCCCTTGCATTGGCTTCACTGGCGTCTAGCACCCGGAGTCCTCCGCATGAAATCCTCACATGTACGTACAACCAATGGAACAGGAGGCTTTCTTACAGTTCATCTGCTTCCCACCATTTAGGGTAGAAACGAGGCGAAAGGTACATCAAGGTGAAAGAGAAGACCAGGTTTCAGGACTCTTCTTGTGCTTGATATGAGAACTAAGCATGTCCTGTAACTGACGGACAAACCCCCACTAACCCACGTTTAGAGAAAGAGGGAAGAGGATATCAAATCGAATGCAGGTTTGTCCTCTGTCGTCCGATGAGATACCAAGGGTTGTGATATCAGGCGCGCCTCCCCCTCCTCCTCCTTCCACGGAATACCTCTCATTATCCATTACGACCACCTCTAAGCGAATGTACGCATGCATGTGTATATGCACGTGTTCTTGCATCCACCAGATATAGATATATGCTCTCTCTTCCATTATCTGGTGATCTTGGCAAGAACCAAAAAGAAACAGTGTCTATATATATATATATATATATATATATATATATATATATATATATATATATATATATATATATATATATATATATATATACCCATGATCACTGGGAGGAGTATTTTTATAAGGGAGGGACGAGGTCATGTGGGAATCACATGGGTTCGGGCGGAAGGAGCCAAATCCTAATTCTCCTCCAAATCATATAATAACGAACATACCCATCCGTACGCCTAGATCTTCAAATTTATACTTTAAAAGTATTTTAATGTATTATTTTCGTTCTATATTACACGTGAATCGATGAAGATTAATTAAAAGGAGAGCAGTTAAACTTTAAAATAAGAGATCAATATGAAAATTCACTTAGATATTTTGCCTGCGCAAAAAGAAAGGGTTTGGTAACATCGTATTCTTCTCCTTCATGACGGTGATGAAAGGATGATGGAGGGGTAATACAAAAGTGGATGCACGTGGGACAGGTAGGAAACACACGTGGGAGGGCACAATTAATCATGTCCACGCCCAACATCTTGCCGGAGTTATATCTCACTCGTTCCAAGGTGCGGATTGGATTTATCGGAATCCACAATTTAACCTTAGCCTCTAAATCCAAAATATACGAACCCGAGCAGAACGGGATGGGCAAAACTAATGGGGCCGAGCCGGTGTCCGGGTTTGGCCCGACAAGATCGCACGAACGGCCGGACCGGGTCGGCCCGAACCCGGCCGCGTCCCCACCACGTGCCTACGCACATGATTCGGCGGTCGGGGCACGGGCCCCTCGAATCCACGGTCAAACTGCGCTCGGCTTTCTCCGCCCTCGGAATCACGGTGCGGGTCCCATTCCCTCACTCTCTTCGTCCCCGAGATTCGTGCGTAGCTCCGTCTGGAAGATGAGTTTGCTGGGAAGAATGGATTATGGTTGATGATGATGTGATGATGGTTGGCCAGGTGAGCGGCTGATGAGTGTGATTGTGCTGGTGCAGTCTCGGACACGCCACGATGCCATGGGGAGGGAGATGAATGGGCATGGAGTGGCGGTGGGGCCAAACTGTTCCTTGGGATCCCATCTCATCCACGGACTGTGATCATTGCACAACTCAAAGGCAATGATAGACACAGAATGGCAGCATGTGAGTCATCATTACAGTGTTCAGAGTGATCCTGACACCAACCCTCAACTGGTCAACTTCGGTAAAACACTTACATGATCATGGAGGAAATCCATCCCATCCTAGAGATAATTGCATTGCACGTTTCTTGTTTGCATGTTCTGCTGTTGCGCGTATATATATGCAATACACACACACACACACATATATATATATATATATATATATATATATATATATATATATATATATATATATATATATATATATATATATATATATACGTGAAAGTGTGAGGAGTGGGAAACAGTCGATGGTCAACCGGAGGAACAGCGCTTGGTTTACGGAGCTCAGTGGCGCGTGGAGATGTAGAACAGGAGGCCACCATTGAGATCAACTTTTTTGGGGGGAGATAGAAATAATCTAAAGAGTTAAAGGATTTAGTAGCAGCATTCATGATTGCGATAAGTGGGGAGCACTTGAAAGGCACGATCTACTATATAATACCCCTTCGCCATCTCCAAACTCCCCAAGAGAAGACACCACATCTTCAACAACAGGAGGCCACCATTTCCACATCTCTCTCTCTCTCTCTCTCTCTCTCTCTCTCTCTCTCTTTCACATTTACTGTTGTACTCATCCTTTTCTTCAGCTGCTTTCTTTTCTATCTTTTCCTTTGCTATCAATCATATCAATGGGAGCCAAAGGAGGAGGGTGAAAGTAAAGGAAGCCGAAGGAGGAGGGTAGAAGCAAAGGAAGGGTTAAAGCTGAGATTGAGAGAAGGAAGAAAAAAAGAAGAGAAAGCTGAGAAAGTAAGCCAAATATGTTGACGGAAAAGGAGGATCTGGCACTAAGCCTCAGCCTGAGCTCCTCCACCAATTACTTTGATCATTCTTCTCCTTCGCAACCACTGCCATCTTCTTGTCTACAGAAGCCGCAGTGGAGCCATCTCAGCTTCGCCCCTTCGGGTACTATTTACACCACGCTCGTTCTTCAGTCGGTAGATCTGGTGTTCTTGTCTCAAAGAAACCGCAGATTACATGAGGTATCTTGATTGCAGAAGATAGGTCGACGCTTGATGTGTGGCGACGAGCAGGAGTGACGCGGCCTGTGTTGCGAATGATAGACGTGAACTGGGCGTCGTCTGCGGCTGCGGCAGCAGGAAGGGACAGCGAGGAGGAGGCGGACGCGTCCTCCCCCGACAGCGCCACCTCCAGCGTCGGCGGGAAGAGGGCCGAGCGCGACAAGAAGCACGAGGCGGAAAGACCCTGTTCCCGCGGCGCCGCCAGCGACGAGGAGGACGGCGACCTGGTCTCCCGCAAGAAGCTCCGCCTCTCCAAGGACCAGTCCGCGATCCTCGAGGAGAGCTTCAAGGAGCACAGCACCCTTAACCCTGTACTCTCTCTCTCTCTCTCTCTCTCTCTCTCTCTCTCTCTATATATATATATATATATATATATCTCTCTCTCTCTCTCTATATATATATATATATATATCTCTTATATATATATATATATATCTCCCTCTCTCTCTCTCTCTCTATATATATATATATCTCTCTCTCTTTATATATATATATATATATATATATATATCTCTCTCTCTCTCTCTCTCTCTCTCTCTCTCTCTCTCTCTGATGACCCTGTTGCTCCTTGGCCTTGGCGAGCAGAAGCAAAAGCTGGCATTGGCGAAACAACTCAATCTGCGGCCAAGGCAGGTGGAAGTCTGGTTCCAAAACAGAAGAGCAAGGTATACTCCTCCTCATGCATATCGGAGATAGGGGCGTTTCAGAATGATACGAAGCCACACTGATGCCGTTGTTGGGTTCAGGACGAAGCTGAAGCAGACGGAGGTGGACTGCGGATTCCTCAAGCGCTGCTGCGAGAACCTCACGGAAGAGAACCGAAGGCTTCAGAAAGAAGTCCAGGAACTGAGAGCCCTGAAGCTGTCGCCTCAGTTCTACACGCAGATGACCCCTCCCACAACCCTCATAATGTGCCCTTCCTGTGAGCGTGCCTCCAAGTCCTCCACCGCCACCTCGTCGACGAACGCACCACTACCGGAGCAGCACCATCAGTTCCTCCCACACCACCGTCAGGTCTCTGCACCGTGGGCGCCGATCTCGCTTCGTCCGCCCTTCCTCGATGCCCCTCCGCAGCGATCGTAGCCTCCGTTGCCACAGCCCCTGTCGGCCACCCCCGCCACTCCACCTCCATGAACAGCTCTACATGATGCTGAGTTTTGAGTAGTAACCTCTTTGGCTTTCATATGATGGAATACTGTTTAAACAGTATGTACTACTGTCAACACAGAGACTTATGCGTGAGGAATCAGATGATGGATTATATGTACTATTTCTTTTATGATATATATATATATATAATATTGTTTTCTTTCTTTTTTTCCAACATATATATGTATCTACTAGCATATCAAACTATTCTACTTATCCATTTTCTGTTGTTTCATTAAATTATTTTAAACCTTTTTTAGACACTCACTATGGACATGCTAGATGAAGTAGTTGTATATGATATAGAGTGCTCTAAAAAAGATGTCACATTCATCATGTTTCCTGTAAAATTATTCGCTTAATCTTGGTTTCAAGTGGTTGACGATCAATTGTAATAGAATGAGCCATCTACCTTCTAAACTCACCTATAAGCAAATCATCATAAATAGTAGTATGTTCCAAGAGTTAAAATCCATGAAATCATGAACAGCATATGGAACGCCTGCAAATTCCGTTAAAAGAAAAAAAAAAGTAATTTTGCTTTTTCCCACGGAGAACATCTATTTTTTTAAATGACAAAATCTATAATTTCTAAAATGACAAAAGTACGCCTGACCACTTGTTTATCTTTTTCTCCTCTCTTCCTTTTCAAATCCATTATATTTAAACCAGCCTATTATATTGAACCGATTCATTGAACTGAACTGATTTAATTGATTCAAAACTTTAACCACAAAAAATGGTTAATAAATTAAAGAATATTAATATTTGTATTAATCAAAATGTACATATAAATATACAATTAATCATACATAATAGTAATAAATTATTAAGAAAACAATAAAATTATGATATGATTACAAGTTTTAAGGAATAAAATGAATAAAAAAAATTGAAATGCCTAGAAATAGAAAAATTATCTAATTAGGAGCGATACAGCATCATAATTTCCGTAAGTTTGCTTAAGAGATTTACAATGTCTAAGAATATTTTACTAAACTTGTACATTCTTTTTTGCATTTATGCTTGAATTTAAAAAACACATAGATGTTAAACATTCCCTTATATTTATATAAATATTAAAATATAATTTTATATGATTTTCAAATCATAACTTTTAACATAATAAGATACAAGATAATTTCAAGCATAGTCATTGAATATATTTTTATAAGTGAATAAAAATTATTTTAATATAAATTTTACCATTAACTAATCAAGGATCAGTAAACATCTAAATTTATAACTAAGGCTTGATATATAAACTTATAGATAATCGTAACTATAACCAAATGCATATATCACAATACAAGTGAATAGAAGTAAGAGTACTGATGGTTATTATAATATCTTTTATTTTTAAATTATTTATTATATTCATGATTTTTATTTGATTATTTTAATAAAAATATTTATTAAATTTTTAATTATATAATCTTTCATTGGAAACTTATTGCTAGGTTAGGGACCTAATTTTGAATTCTAGAATTTAAATATAATTTATGAAAGGATTCATATTAAGTTTTTTTTTTTAAGATGGATATTTGTCAGTAGCTAACCAAAGGATTGTGCCACTTATGCTTGTTCCATTGATGACACCCATACTTCTTTGATACCTGTTTGTCATTTTGTCATCTTTTTATTAGCCTAAACCTAAGTAATTATAGGAGAAAAGTGAAGAAAAAAACTTATCAAATAATGTTGCTTTAACCTTGGACTATAGAAGAGAACGGAAGATGAATCGAAGAAGAAGGAGAGGTATTGCTTTGGCTTGAGGTTTTGGACCAATTCAATACTTTTCGGATTAATTTTTTCTAAAACAAGTAACCCATCATGCACAAATTTCTATCCTTGATTTTTTTTATTTATAAGCAATTTGTAGAGTACTATTTTTTCTAGTGGCATCAATCTTATTTGAGCTATAAATTTGTTAATTTGGATTTTTGAGAATTCTTATATATCTATCTTGTCTTATCTATAACATTTTGTATAGAATTCTGATTTAGGCAAAACTTAATTTTTTGAAGACTAAACACTTATATCTTTCTTTTAGTATCTTATCTGAATAATTTGGAATGCAAATGTTTGCCCAAACATTTGTTTCATTTGATCATTTGGATTATGCAAAATAGAGGTAATATTTTTTAATCTCTCTATTCTCAATTGCTTGTAATTCTTTGTAAACAACTCCAATTTATACAAAACTTATTTTATTTGAAAATAAATTTGTATATCTTTCAAATGATGTCTTGCTTGAGTAAATTAAAGTATAATTTATTATCTAAATATCTCATGTAATATGCCTTATAAATTTTGCTAATATAGATTTATTTCTAAATTTTCCTATTTTTGTTTCTACCTTTTTGAACTTGATTCGATTAAAATAATTTTCTCAATTAAGCCTTATGTGAGACTAATCTAATAGTCATGTAGAAATGAATGAATCATGCTATATTATGATCTTACTTTACTCCTTATATTTCTTTGACTTGCATATGTGTTCCTATGTACTCTTTGAATAATATTTTTCATTTATTCTTAATATGCTCCTAAATATTCTTTATTCTATTAATATACTCCTAAATACTCTTTAGTATATTGATGTGCTCCTAAATGCTCTTTACTCTATTATTATGCATGAATCAATAAAAATGTCAAAGATAATTCTATTCTTGAGCCAATGACTTGCATCTTAATATTAAGTAGCTTATATGTTGCTCTTTGCTCCCTTGTTAAGCATACTTCTAATGAAATGATATTTATTATTCTTATATCTAATAAAATAATATCTATAATTCTTGTATTTAATAAAATGATATTTATGATTCTTGTATTTCTACCTTGCACCCTGATTTTAAGGTCATATTATTTATCATATTTTCATCGTAGATATTTTAGTCACTTGTTGAGTTTTATAGCTCATCTTATTATTATATAAAATTTTTAGCTTAATTTATTACTCATTATAACTTTAAAGGATTAGGCTGAGGTAGCGGAACACTAAAAGATTTTGACAAGTCTTTGGTGGCTTGACATGATATTATTATAAAAGTACACTTTATATATAATTTATTTTCAAATAAATTCAAATTGATGTGTGTTAAAGGGCCTCTCATATTTAGAATTTTAGAATGTTAAGTTTTGAAGTTTTATGTTTATATGAACTTATGATAAATAGTTAGTTTTATAATTATATAAATTCTTACTCTCGTAGGTTTATAAGTGAATTATTAATGATTTTTGAGATAATCTTCGATTACATTGAATTATCGAGTGATGTATTGACTGACTATAAACTATACAGGATTTTTAGGTGAATAATAATTTAATGCTTTTAATGTTCTTTAAATATTATATCTTGAATCTTGGATTTAGATTATGAATGAATTATAATTTTCTTAATTTGAGATACATTCAGAATGTTATGTTGGAGGTGTGACGATTATGATTATGTCGTATCCGTATGATTTGGAACCATGCTTAATTTATATAGTTGTGCTAATATATTAGGATTCAAAATAAACTGGATTATGAAATTACGATGGATGCATAACCCCATAGTTCAAATCATAGCTAAATTGATTAAATAATTAAAGAATACTTAAAATAATATATCAGCATGTGTTCAACATCCAAAAGAATAAATCTGCTATCCTTCTTTGTTTTGACATTTTCTCATTGAAATTGAACTAAATTTGCACTTAGGCCTAATTAAAAGGCTATATAATTCCTTTGCTTTAATTTTCAGGTATTTCTTTGAGAATTTTCAGATTTTTTTTGGGTTTGTCGACACATACTATTGAATCAACATTCTGGTTCCAATCAGTACATATTGGTTCGGGCCTGGACCAACATCATCGGTCATCACGAGACTACATACCGTATTTAGAAGGTACATCATAGTAAATGTGGTACAATTATGTAGATGCACATGTACTAGTTATCTTTAATTTTTAATATATTTTTTAAGTCCTACTTAATCAAGTGAGCCGGGCATTTGGGCTCAGCATTTAGGCTCATATACCGATAGGGTGAGGAAACTAAGCCCTAGGGGTTAGGTGGGTGTGGCAATATTGATAAGAATTAAAAATTTTGATTCATTGATGGTTAAAGGGTTATGATTATGAGTTCATGATACAAATGAAATTCGCATTAGAAAGTCATGAAATAAAACCATCAGGGTTTTAAACTCTTGATGAAATATGTTATATATTATTTTTATTTATTAAAATATTAGATATATTAAAAAAATAAACATAATATTGATTTAGTGATGTCAGAATTTCAGAGTTATAGGTATTTGATTCAATTCTCAAATATGTGTATTTATATATATTATTATTAAATATAATATAATAATATAAATAGGATGGGGGTATGAAAGTATCTTACTCATATCTGTCTTATTACCATAGGAATACTAAACTATATCCCCATCACTTACTATCTATACTTGCGGGTATAATTGATATTTTTTATTATTTTAAAATAAAAAATATATTATTTTTATTTAATTTTATTTACTATTATTTATTTATGATTGGTCTAATATGATGTTAAATGAGTAGTTGTGTGTGTGTGTATGTTTTTTTTTTTGGTGAAAGTAGAGGTTTTCTATGAAAAAAAGAAAACAATGGTATTATACTGAAAATAATAAAAAAATTATTTATAAAGGAATTTACCCAAATAGTAAGGATGATATATATAACATTACTAAATGTTTGTCGATACAAACAATTTTGTAGTTTGTCCATGGATACAGTTAAAATACCCTAACAAAAGAGTTTGAATTCTTTAGGAATCATTCACTCTGGATTCAATTTATACCAATTAATATCTCTGAAAATTATAGGACATAGCGCGAGTATTATTGTAATGAAACTCTAAATAATTGCCAAAAAAAAAAAGAAAGGTGAAACACGCTTTAATGCGCAACTCTTTTGTGGACATAATAATGGTACAAATTGTACTTCTTCCACATAATTTGCACTCACGTGAAACATTTTTTATGCTTTTTTTTTACATCTTTTGGGGTATAGAAAAGTATTCGATGCGACTTATGAACATTACGTTGTTCAATTATCATAAAGAACAATATAATTGCATCGAGTGGAATCACATAAAAGTAGTTCGAAAGTTCCTCGTTTTATTTGTGCAAGCAACCATATTAATTATCTTAGGCTATATCTCATTTTTGACATTAGATTGGTTTCGTCATGCTTCATTTCATAGTAATTGTTTTTGTAATGATGGTTGCAATATTGAATGCCGTTGGTTAACATGTCAACTTCCAAAATCAAAGCAAGTGGGACAAAAAAAATTGCATTATTTAGCTTTCAAGCATGAGAACGATGGTAACTAGTGATTTTTATGTCAAAGTCTTCTCTCTCTCTTTTTTTTTATATATACTTTGGAACTTTATATTTCTATAATTTGTTCCACTCCTGTTTATAATTTATTTATTTTTTTAATTGTATCTTCGTCAGAATTGGTTTAAAAAAACAATTAAAAATGATAATGATAATGAAGGTTTTAATTGTCCTTTTATAATGTAGTCAGAATTACCTTATCAATAAAAAAGGAAAAATAATTTAATATTAAACGCATCTCGGTGTTTCAGTTATTGCACCGAATGTGGTTACAAGGCTTCCCTATTGGATTTCCAGAGGTCCCACTTTTGCCTCTGAGAATTCCCCAATAGGAAGCGCTTGTTTCCTGTTTGTTGTTCGGCGCGATGAGCCCTGCCATCATTCATACGAGGAGCCGCGATGCGCTTTCTTTATCGTCAACCGTCCGTATAACCTCATCACCAGCACATCAACGGGCCTGATCAGTCTTGACCTCGTCATGATCTTTTGGACACCGACCCTTCTTCGTCAATGAAATTGCTCTCATTCGATTGGGGGTGATTTGCGAAGGGCAAGCAGGCTGTTATCAAAAGGAGCGAGGGAGGGAGGGAGAGGGGGCGAGGAAGAGAGACAGAGAGATCGTTTCTTCGATTCGAATCGACGCAGCAGGGGATCGCTTGCGGCTGGGGAATCGCCCCCCGGGGGTTCTCGATCCGTTTCTTGCTCAATCGGGAAACCCTAAAGGGTCTCCTCTTCGATCATCTGTGGTCCCTCTTTTGCTCTGCGTTTTCCGATCGCTGCGGTCTCGATCTGAGGCTAGTATAGTGGAGAACGTAGGTTTGGTCGGTGCGTTTCGGATTTCAAGATTGGGCTGAAGGAATTGGAAGTATGTATATTGAGGAGTTAAGGGAGGGGGACACCGAGGGTGGGGGAGGTGAGCAGGACAGATCGATCTTGGAGGTTTATGGCGGAAGGAATGGGCTTCTGTATGTGAAGAGGGCGGTGGTGGGAGTCGGGGCTCGGGTTCTCTTTTACCCGACGCTGATGTACAACATTGTGCGGAATAAGATCGAACCCGACTTCCATTGGTGGGATCGAGTCGACGAGGTTTGCTTTCTTTGTCTTTCATTTTTCTTCTTTCATCCTTTGAATTTAATGTTTGGATTTTTTTTTCCCTTAATTGTAGTATTTTTCTTTCATCTCTTGTTAACTGACTATTTTTTTTCTATATATGAAATTAAGTGGAATTTGTTCATGAGTGGGCTTAGGCTGGTTATTTTGCTCATAAATTCGTGCTGACCCAAATGGTCTTTGTGTGTTAGATTTTTTTTTTTTTGGGACAGTGCCATTACACTTCTGTCCGGCATATGATGATTTGAGATTTAATCACAGTAGGGGAAGTGAAGGTTCTGAGCTGGGAAGCTGTGGGGGAAACAGTAAATTGGAGGTTTGCTTTAAGTATTGAAATTATGTTGAATAAGAGCGGATTTAAATTTGAGTATTGTAATATTTGTCCATGATTGAAGAGCAGGTTAAAAAACACATGTATATTTCATAGCGATATATTTTAGAGCATTTAACATGGCATGGCATAGTATTACTATGTTATGATTCACTGAATTTTTATGATAATTTATGGTATAATTACATGTCAACAAGACCTAAAGAAATCCAAAATCCAATTCAAAGGTCTACAGACTATCCTGATACCAAACTGATTGTATTTGCAATGTTTGAGACTAAATGAAATTTAAGAGATTTCATGTAGCTGATTCAAATAGTCGGGATGTATGTGCCATTTTTTGTGTATAACTTGCATTTCTTTTAAGTTCAAGACTATAATAGGAAGAAAAAAAAATCTAAGTGGTACTTTGATTTGTTTTTCATTTTATGTTGATCTTTAAAAAGTTTGAGTGAGTTTTAGACGAAAATTAGATTTAGTTATCCTATCTTCTGACTTTAATCTAAAGATGTGCGTTGGAAATCTTTGTATCATTCAAATATATCCATGATATCCATTATAACCCCAAAAGTGTAGGAAAAGTTTTGCCATTTTGGTTTGATTTTAAAATTTTAAAGTAAACTTTGTTTGTGAATACTAATGTGTGTCATGATGTTTATTTTTAAAAAATGGTACTCAAGCATATATATTTGAATGGAAGTTTTTGCAACATTCCAACGATGCAGTAATTGCATGGGACAAGGATTTTTTTGTGGATTCTGAATGCTGGATGTCTTTTGTTTTGTTTTTTTTTTCGTCTCACCTTATTTCAAATATATGTGATAACGAGTACATGTTCCATGTGAACAATGAGGTTTTGTGTTCTGATTCCCTTTGTGTCATGACTACATTAGAATGACACATGAATTTTGCATAAAATATATGTTTTGCAATGTACTAAATGATTCAAGTAATATAGAGATTCTTTTTGTTACTTATCCTGTATACCGAACAACCATTTAGATGTATCGGAAACATAACTGCCTGTTCTTTCTTGATGATAAGTTATTATGTGAACTTGTATAATGTCTGTCAGGTTTGTTAGCTTTTCTTACTTTGGATGATAACTAACCCGCAAGTCTTCCAAGTTTTTTTTCCCATGCTTTCTATATACAGAGTTTCACTAACATATTCGGTTTCAGTTTTTATTATTAGGTGCTGTTCCATTTCCTACTCATGTTCCTTGCTTAAAGCAACTTGGTGTTTGTGGAGTAATTACATTGAATGAACCATATGAGACCCTAGTGCCTACCTCATTTTATCTTGTGAGTACTTTTCTTCTCAGGATTTACTTTTAGCATTACATTTTGTTGTTGTTCCCTGAGAAAGATTGTGATACACTGAATTGGTTTTTTTTTTTTTTCCTACATATGCAAAGCGACATGGTTAGACCAATGCTTCTGAATTTAGCAACACCCAGCTTCATCACATCCAAAAATATATGTAATGACAAAAACATTTATTGGTTTACTAATTCATGGTTTGAATTACTAAGATGCATCCTTCTCTTTAACTCGAAATAGCAAGGTTATTTCTGTCACAATTCCCGAGCACTTCTATCATTTATTTTTCTTTGGAGATGATATTCACACAAATTTTATCTTATTCAGATCAGTGCTTGGCTCTACATTTAGCTTCATAAACAGAATCATAACATCTGTGATTATTAGATTCTTGACCTTAAATTAAGCCAATTTCTTTTACTTCGTGATTCATGTTTTGAACTATTAAATGCATATTTCTATTTTAGTTAAGAATTGTTTCTGTACCTTGAGAATGAGTAGAACTATATATGAGTTTCAGGGATTTTTTAGAATAATAATTGTCATATTTTCATGTTTGTGTGGTGAAATTGAGTTAAGCATGTCCTTCTTCCTGGCATCAGCTGGAATCAGGTAAGCTGAATTTTCATGATCATCTGTTATTACCTCAGATCGTATTAATGAATAAAAATCATAAGTCCTACTTGATTATCTTTGATGAAGAATAATCTGTATGATGTGAAGATACCCATCAACTATTTCAAGTTTCCCGATGGATATTACTCTTGGCCAATTTTGCATGTGCCTGACCCAGCCTATTAATTAGACCTGAAGTTGGGAGTCTGGCGGCTGCGTCATATTTCTGTCTCATAGGTCATGTATTTTCCCATATAAGTTAGTCTTGTGCCAAGAAGACCAATCATAGGCCAAAACAATTGAACCAGCCCTTAATGAATGGATAAAGGGTATATATTTTTCATTTGTGTAGCCACATTGCATAACTGATGTCAGCTCTCTTTTATGATTTTAGGCATGTTAATTAGTCTTAAGTTGTATCGTATCATATGCTAGTGAAAATTTGAACTAATGGCATACAGTTATCTATGTTCCCAGAACGTTGTCTTTCCATGAGTTGAAATATTTTAGTTATTAACGGATACAAATTTTGATATCTTCTTTTTATTGCGGCTTCTGAAATATACTCTCCGCCCGCCCCCTCCCCTCTCTCTCTCTCTCTCTCTCTCTCTCTCTCTCTCTCTCTCTCTCTTAGTGAGTAATTTTATGAACTTAAAAATCATTTATTTGGATATTTAGTCTTTTGGTTCTTCTGTGTAGTCTCATGATATTGAGCATTTGCGGATACCAACAAGAGATTACCTTTTCGCTCCATCATTTGGAGACATTTGCCGAGCTGTGGACTTCATTCACAGTAAGTGCTACATTCTACCTCTTATTATGATCAGATTAGATATTTTATTATGCCTCTGAGACCTGATAATGGTGTGATTTTTTCAAAGTTTGATTCATAATGTGTTACTTGATCCCATTAGGAGTTTATGGCCAACAGCTTGCACACCATATCAAGAATAACATATGTGCCATTTTGCACTTGCCCTGTGAATTTGTAAGGAGTGATGCAACTAAAGATTCTCATAATTGCAGCTGATGTATTCTCTATTGCGCTGTAACCATTTCTACTTTTGAGTAACTTATGGTTATAACATTTTATTTTAGAAACTGTTGCTTGCAATAAGAATAAGAGCAATGGTTGTGATATCTTAGTTTAACAATTGTTGATATTATAGTGACACTGATAATCATCTGCTGATGATACTAAGCACCTGCTGAGTATCTTTCAGTATTTGAATTAACAAGTGTCTCAACATATGAGGCTTTAGCAAAGTGGCCTGATACACAAGGCCTTAGGAAGGTTAAAATATTTATTGAAGGATGGCTTGTATTCTGTATCCATCAAATTTATATATTATTGAATAATGCATTCATGTTTCTCGTTCAGCATTCTATCTATCTTTCTATTGCCATTATTCCTTATTTTTACAGTTTTTTTTTTCTTTTTCATGTCATGTATCTACCTGTTTCAGTGACACTTACTTTTGGTTCTATGTTGACTTTGCAAAGGAAATTCCACCTGTGGGAAAACAACTTATGTTCACTGCAAAGCTGGTCGAGGACGCAGCACAACCATTGTTCTCTGTTACTTGGTTCGTTGAAGATTTTTTTTTTTTTTAAAGAATTTTCTTTTTATGTTGTTTTTGATGTAGTGCTTCGTATTAAATTTTCATTTTTCAGATGCAACACAAGCAAATGACACCAACTGCTGCATATGAATATGTCAAAATAATTAGGCCAAGAGTACTTTTAGCTTCTGCCCAGTGGAAGGTAACTTCAAGCCTTTGTGCGCATTTTATTCCAATCAAAATCTATACCCTTCTTTGTTCACTTGTATGTTTATATCTTTCAACTAACTCAAATGCTGAATTTTGTAGCTAGTTGGAAAAATTGTGAAGCATATTTTAAAGAGAACATAATGACCTTTGAAAAACTTTTGCCAATCAAGATTCTCTTACCATTAATCCATCAGTAACTATGTTCCCTTTATTCTCTTTCATTAAGTTTATGATATAACTTTATAAGGGAGAGCAGGGTTATGAGTATTTGTCTGGGTATGTCCTTAGGTTATGATTAAGTTCATATATGCAACTCTCCTTCTGACAGAGTTGACTGAATGAGTTTATAACTGAAGTTACTGGCAGTCCAAAGCATTGATTTTTTTTTTTGAATGTTATAATAGGCTTTCATTTATCAAAATTAGGATGTTTCATGTTGGCCATGCATATGTGCCCAAGTTTATCTATGGAATATAGGGTCATCATAAAGGATAAGTTTCTATTTAGTCCCGAATTTGTGATTAGGGTTACATGAAACATAATCCTAAGAGTTCAGAAGGGTAAAACTGAAGTTTCAGACTAAACCCGTGGGTAAACGAGAAGTGATGAAGAGTCTTTTAAGGTTTTTAGTGGCAGTTTTTACCCTTAAACAAGGATATCAGATTTTTTTACAGTTTCACTGGCAGTTTTGACTAATTGCAATCGGAAGTAGTGGCTTTGAAGTGAAATAATATTCATAGAAGGTCCCGAAAAAAAAAAAAAACTGATGGGATCAGGATGAGTATATTAGTGTTTATTGCTGATCTGTATCTGTGGTTTGGCTGAAACTATGTGATGAAGCATAATTGTTAACTGTACTTCTATTTTTCTCATGTATTTGTCAATCCTCTGTATGAATTTGGAAACTCCTGATGGTAAATGGCTGCTTTTCAGGTCAGTTATTAAATAAGAAACTAATTCATTCAGGAGTAGCTTGTTTCTCTTAATCCGAAGGAAAGTTTGGAGTGTGTTTGATTGGCTTAGAGAGTGTGTGTGTGTGTGTGTCATTCTTCTTTCTCAAGTAGCATAGAGGGACCGAAGAAGAAATCAAATTTCAAGAACTTGATCTTGTTGGATCACATTTTGTTGCAGGCTGTCCAAGACTACTATCATCTCAGAGTGAATACAGTTGGAAGGTCCGTCCACCCCAAAGATCTCATTTCAAACCCACCTGTACCACCAGCAACTGGAAATTTTGCAGCTTTGGATGAGAGCTCCTTCGAGGTGGTATCACTATCTGACCTCGATGGGTATGACACAAGCACCAACATTGGGAACACCGTGTGGGCAGAGCTGAGGTTAGTGTACAGGGTGCAACATGCTGGGCAAGCAGCCCTTGCGAGGTTCTCATGTTTCTTGATCAGCTGTCACCCACGTGGGAGACTGAGCAACTCCAGAATGACGATCCCCGTTTACTGCGAGGGTTAGTGGCAGTGAAACTGTAAATAAGTCATCGACTCCTGGATCGTTTTCCTTTGTTTCTGTCTTTGTCAAACATGTATGGTTTTATGGTCTCTTATAGAGGCTATGTGCGCAATACTTTTCCATGACGAGTCCTCTTCCAAAGGTGATGTAAAATTCTCCAAAGGCCTTCTCCACCAAGTTTTAGCCTGGCCGAGAAGGGAAAAATGTCAGAGGAATCAGCTTGCTTCATACATGTATTGGTCAATGTTCGTCCCGTCTCTAGTAAAACTAGATTATTCCTCTTTTATTACACATGGCTCTGTCGCCCAGCCTGCACGCATGCCGAAATAGTAAACCCTAGTGTAGTGGCGTATTCTAGAAAGGGGAGCTTTGATGACTTATGCTTGCCGGCGTTACATGGTGTGGTTGCAGGGGCTTCAGGCATTTGCGCTTCGTCTCTCTCTCTCTCTCTCTCTCTCTCTCTCTCTCTCTCTCTCTCTATATATATATATATATATATATATATATATATATATATATATATATATATATATATATATATATATATGACTGATTCGGACGTTGCATCAAGCTTCTTATTATTTTTATATTTGTTCTATCTTCTTTGCATCTCCACCAAACATGATGGATTCATATTTTTTTTATTTTTTGACATTTGAGTTTCTTAGTATGTTCCAAAATTATGATAAAATTTTGATCCAAAAAAATAAACTCTTTATATACGATATCTAGAGACCCCAAAATCAATATATTAACATAAAGGAATGGCCCAAATGATATAAATTTTTTTAAAAAACTTTTAATTGAAACCAGCTTAACTTCTATAATAATTTTTTTGATTTTTTATATAATTGAAATAGTCTGGTGTTTTCTTTTTTTTTTTTCATTTCCATGAAATCATGATGGATGCATGTAAATATTCTTTGATATTTGGGTTTTTTAATATGTCCCAAAGTTATGCTAAAAATTTGTTTAAAGAATATTTTTAAAATTTATTTAACTTGTTAACAATTAACTTTTTATTTTTACTAAGATATAATAATTTCCATAAAATATTTTTATGTCTTCTCATACTTGGTAGTTGAATCTCATTTTGATCTTAATATTTTGTGACGCCGTACAAGTGTCGATCGACTCGTGACAGCTTGGTAAGGATCTCCGACATCATCGATCGATCCCATTTTGCGACTGATCCGTGCTATACCCCCAGTTAATAATATTACAAATCCCAACTCATGCATTCTCCGGCAACGAATGAGTCCAGCAGAATTGTTAATATATAGTCGTTAAGGCCATGGACGGGGATACTTCCATGGATAACAACGCCACCACCGAAGGCTTCTCCTATTTAATCGTCTAATTCGTACGACGCGGACGGCTAATTCCTCCACTTTTGTCCACATGCTCTTTAATGATATGAGGTTTCAGGCCGAACACCATGCACTCATGATGCATCATCTTCACCCCATCGGGATTGATAATACAGTCTTTTAATTTGCCAAGCTCATGGGCCCTGTTAAGTTCATCGTAACTTTGTGAGCTAGCTGATTATATCTTATCACAATTAGTTAATTTTAGTATTTCCATCTTTATATTTTTAAAAAATTATATTAAATTTTTTATATTTAGAAAAATAAAATATTAATATCCGGGTTAAAAAGATAATTTGATAAGATTAAAAATAAATTTTTTTATTATAATAATAGACTTAAATGTTTTATCTAAATGCATTATAATAAAAATAATTACCAATTTTTATTTACTGAGATAAAAGATTTAAAAAAAAAGAACTTCGTAGTGATTGAAATTGTGGGCAATTATTTCACTCTCACATGAGTCTTGCGTTGCTTCGATAAAGCACACAAAAATTGGAACATTAGGGCTTGTTATTGTTCGTAATTGTGTCGTTGTACGATGCCGTTTACGTACAAAATAAACGCGTGATGGCTGCGACAGGCCAAACAGCCAATCCGATACGTGCGGGTCTTGTTTCGCCCGCGTCAGCGCGTGCCGCCTCCTTATCGACAACAAAACACGGCGTAAGGCACCGAACAGCTAAGACATCAAACCAAGACGTTCCACGTTCACCACACGCCCTTCATATACCCCGACTCTTTTCCCTCCCCTTTTCCCTTCCTCGAACCACCAAAAGCAGCTCCTATTGCTCTGCACACACTCCAAGAAACCCGACCGGAGGAATCGCCGGGGTTCTTGCTTCGTCGGACTTCAATCCAAGCGGAAGGCACCAAATCTTGTTGGTCGCTTCCTCGCTCCTCTCAGATCCGAAGCTTCGAATCTCTGTAATTCCTAATCTAATCCCCACTCCATCGAGGAAAAAAAGCGCTTTTTCTCCTTATTTTCTGCCAGAAAATGGAACCTTGTTTTAGTCCTTGCAGGTAGATCAAAACGTCGGAGAGAGGACATGGGGAAAAACCAGGAAGTCCGGGTCCTTTTGGGCTTAGCTTTCTCGTTCCTTTCCCTCCTCCTCCTGTACTCGTGGTATTACTGTTATCGGAGGAGATTTTCGTCGAGGAGGAGCAAAGGAGGCTCCTTGGAGGACGGCGGTGGTGTTCGATGTGGGGGAGAGGAGGAACTGCGGGAGGAGGAGCTTATCAAGTTCGCCGGAGGTGAGAATTTGACGGCCCACGACATCTTGGACGCGCCGGGGGAGGTGGTGGCCAAGTCGGGGTATGGGACGCTTTATCGGGCTAGCATTCAGAAGAGCAACTCGGTGGTGTTGCTCCGGTTCGTCCGGCCAGATTGCGTTGGCCGGACCGAGGAGGTGCTGCCGGCAGTCCGGACGTTGGGATCGGTCCGGCATCCGAATCTGGTGCCGATGAGGGCCATGTATGTGGGGCCGAGGGGGGAGAAGCTCTTTGTGCATCCTTTCTATGCTGCAGGGACTCTAGCACAGTTCCTGAGAGGTGAGTTTTTCCATCTGCTGTCTCAGCAATGTGATCTTCTTAAGGTTCAACCTTGGAACTTTGTGGCATTTGAGCTTAAAATTCGAGTTAATGATCACCTTCTTTTTATCATGATGTATTGCGCGAGTTTTGTTGTTAAGAGAAGCCTGGGATGTGCTATGTTGTTGCTGTTGTTTTTCCACTTTTCCCACTTTGTTGTGATGTTCGTATTCCCCGTTTTGATAAAAGCTACTCGAGTGTTTTGTCATAGATTTGGCATTTGACGTCCATGTTATTACGCTCGGTATTGCAATCTGGAGAGGCAGAAATCTCAAATTGGAATATAGAATTGCTCGTGGATTTTCGATTGCTGATCATTTGGATCAGAGCATGCTTCCTTTTTGCTACCTGCTTTCAAATTGGAATATAGAATTGCTCATGCAGAAATCTCTTCTATCATTGGCAGCTGGTGTTGCTGAAGCGCACAGATGGGATATCATCTATAAACTATCTTGTGGTATCACCGGGGGGCTGGATCACCTGCATAATGGGTATGAGAAGGCCATAATCCATGGCAACCTCAAATCGAACAACATTTTACTCGATGCTGATTTCCAGCCTCGCCTCTCGGATTTCGGTTTGCACATCATACTGAATCCAGCTGAAACCCAGGAAATGCTTGAAGCCTCGGCAGCTCAGGGCTACAAAGCCCCTGAGCTGATGAAGATGAAAGACGCCAGCAGGGAGACTGACGTCTACAGCTTGGGGGTCGTCTTGCTTGAAATGCTCACTCGAAAGGATCCCATCAATAACGATTTCTTGCAATCGAAGGATCTTCATCTGCCCTCGTCCTTGAGAATTTTGGTTCTCGAGCACAAAGTCTCTGATGTGTTCACCTCGGATCTCCTAAAGGAGAGTATAAATCAGAATTGTACTAATGAAGAAGGCCTGGTGATGCTCTTTCAACTGGCAGTGGCTTGTTGCTCTCCGTCGCCTACCATGAGGCCAGACATCAAAACAGTTATCAGACGGCTCGAAGACATTGGTCGAAGATGATCATCCTTCTTGGGAGTGATGGTACAGTGGTACCAATCATTCATGGTAATGTGCTAACAGAGGAGACAAAACCTTAAATTTGGAAAAGTAGATTAGGACCATTTGATGTCTCCTATAGATGACAGTTTTACGTGTTGGTTTAGCAAATTTGCATCCCTTGTGACTTCTGGATCAGAGATCTCTGCAGGCGTGAGGTCTGGTGGATGCACAGTATGGACCATGTGGTTGTTGGAATGTGCATTTGTTTGGTTACAGAGGAACCATCATGCATGATCCACAAGAGTTCCAATCGAGACTCTGACAATGTATAGTCTTCCCTAATGGGACTGGGAAGATACATGTGGCCAGATTGCTACAAAACTTGGACAAATTTGAACTCTTGGAGAAGTTAACTAGGAGCTCATCTGACCCTTTTGGTTGTCTTCTCTCCCACCGCGAATAGCATGAGTTGGAGATCTGTCTTGAATCACCATTCACCGGTAGTCAAGATCGTAAGAATATGAAACCAGCAAAATCCAATGTAGTCAATCTTTCTCCCCTTGGAGACTCCCAGTCTAATACTTCTGGTCCTTGGTCCCTCCTGTACTGTTGCTGCATTGAAGAAGAAATCATGTGATTGGTGCTTCTTTTATCTTGCCTATTAAATGGATTTGGCTAGATGTGCAGGGACTCGAAACCTTCACTGCCACCTAATTGTGGGGATTGGTTTTGGATGGTGTAACCAGTTGGCAGACCTTCACTGCCACCTAGTGATGAGGAGTGGTTTTAAGTGGTGCAACAAGTTGCCAAGTACAGCAGGTCTAAAGCACATTGTAGGGACTCCCGTTGTTGCAAGGCGTCTGTGGATTTCATGTTTCCAAATCCAAACCAGGCATTGGGGAACCCACTCAGCACACATGAGAGACAAGAACTGTCTGAGGAGTCTCGACAGAAAACAGACGGTCCTTGCAGTGCCAGAACATGGTCTCACCCTTGATGTGAATATGAGATGTTTATCTAACATGCAATTGAAGAAGGATGGCTGTTCTCTAAAGATTCTCTCTGACTTGCACAGTTACAGATCTGTCTCACCCATCCCCAAAATTTGTCCTCAATGATTCATATTAGAATGGCACAGAGCATCAGCTTCTCTTGAACTGTGTACTGCTTTGAAACTGTATGCTTTATTGTATTAAATGTAATCTTTAGATGTTAAATGATGGCCTTAACTTCGAAGCAGTATCCATTTAGTGAGTGATTGCTCACTTTATTCAATACCTACAACATCTGCCTTGTGGTCCATAATCATATTCCAGCATACTAGTCTTTCTTGTGTCAATGGACAGACTGACCGCTGCTCCATATAATAGCCAGAGCTTTCCACATCTAAGTTTTTAAATATTGAGGATTAAGTGGTCATGATAGGAGGACACGTTACCCATGTCCCATGTCAGGCCATGGTTAGTAGAATAATGACATCCTGGTTTATTTTTCTCTTAGAATTCCATTCTAATCTCTGAATCTCTATATCCCCTTGCAGGGCTAAGAGGACTATTGTTGGGGTCTGTGGCCTATGCTTCTTCACCTGGTACATGAACTTGGCTTGAGCTTGAACAATAATGATGGGGATGGCCGTGGAAGTGGAGCCTTTTGCCCCTCTTTCTGCTGGTGTTAAAGTTGAGGATGGGGACTCTGATTCACTTCAAATTTGCATCATCGTCTATGATCAAGGTATGTCTTGAGCTTTGTCCTTAGTGAAGAGCATTTGAATCAGGTTGAACAAATGCTTGCTTGGTTTTACACGATAAGGAGCCTATATGATAGTATAATCTCTTAATGAATGATTTTGTTTGTCTGCAGTCATTCCAGAAGCAACCATTGCTTGTTTTCTTGATTCATATGTTTTACCGAAACAACATCACCATGTATACAAACAGTAAATTTTTGTAGTGAATCGGCAACGAACATCTCTCCCTTACAGTATCTAAATTACACATGCAGAACTCCAGAATCTTGATCGTGGATTTGTCAACATATCTCTTGTGGTTGTCCCTTGAAATAAATTCTGCTTGGATTTGTGCTTTCAGAAATAGGCTTATTTGTAGAAATGGCATGGAAAGATGAACTGAAGGGATGTTCTAAGATCAAACCAATTATTTTGTCTTCTGAAACCAGAATAAATGGGTGCCTAGTGTTCTAAGTGGAAAACTAGCTAGTGACTTGAAATTTTGTCACCTGAAATCCTTCATTTGCATCTGCCACATCAATAAACTTCATAACATACATTAGTTAATTGCTAGCTAGATAAATATCAAAGGAGCAAAAAGTTGGAGATCAGACAAGGATTCAAATAGGACAGTATCCATGGCTACCTCAGTGTTTTTTTTGTTTTTCTTTTGGAGAATGCTTCGGGGATGAAGCTAAGGGGATTTGAAAAAGCAGTGATGGCGGCAGCTGCAGCAGCAGAAATCATGTAAGAACAGTAGCATTGAGTAGGGAATGAAGAATTATTAAGGACCTCAAAGGAACAAGCTAATAGAGAAAAAAACATGGTCAGGTTTTATTCCCATTTCTTTTATTCTACTAATTTATGTTGGGACAGAAACATGGTTATGTATGTTAATAACAAAGAACAGATGGTCATGAACAATTAGTACCACTTTTGCTTTTTGTTACAATTACATAAATAACATCATGTCTGCTAATTATCACTATAAAATCTCGCCATAATGCGAAAAAAAATTCATCAGAAAAAGTTGCATTAAGATTGGAACCAAAACATAATTTTCGTTTTTTTTAAAATTTAAGATCTGTAGAGCTTTCAGTGTAGATAATTTTTTTTAAGATATTGTCTTCCAAAATTTCAGTGGATTGCGGCTAATAAAAACACGAGTGACTAATCCATGGACTGGATCTGGCTTATGTGAGCTCTTGATCATGCCAAGGAGAGAACCATGGGCCTCGAAGACATTGCTCTGTGGATTGGATTGAAGGGAACTTTGAAGATGGAATTCACTGCACTTTGTTTTAGCGTAAATAAAAGCATCATACAATTGCTTTAGAACGGTGCCGGATTTTTCTCCATTTCTTGACATATTACACATGACCTACCTAATACTTTTGATCTGTGTCAGGTTTGCAAATGAGAATGATCTGTTTGAGATGTTCCACTTCCAAGGATTCTTCAGCTACAGTCTTCAACTTCCTGTCAAGTACATGATAGAACATAATGTCTACTGATGATGTAGGATGCTGCTATCAAGTTCAGATTGGCATCACTTCACTCCTCACAAAGTGAAATCATCAAAAGCTGGGCAACAATCTCGTTACTTGAACAATGTGATAGATAATACCCCAACAAGAGGCTGAAATGAAGCCTTTTTTAAGCTTTCTAGGAGAATTAAAGTCATAGAAGAGTGCCCCCATCATCAAGTAATATTCCTCTCTCTCTCTCTCTCTCTCTCTCTCTCTCTCTCTCTCTCTCTCTCTCTCTCTCTCTCTCTCTCTCTCTCTCTCTCTCTCTCTCTCAAGAAATAATTGATTCGTTCACGAGAGAAAGTTGTCGCTCTCTGTCTTTGCTGCATTTTCTATAGAACAGAAGGTGATCAAAGATGGTGACACTCCATCGGTCAGCAATTCACCTGAAACCCTTTCCCTTAACCAACTTCGATAATTGATGCGAATGGTATTGTAAAGTCACAATACATTACAACAAAAATATAATAAAGCATTACAGCCATGCATTCTGGCTGGATCACTAATAATATAACTAATAAGGATGGGATTCTACTCGGAATGACACCTCCACTCAAAAAGCTAAGATCGATTTGATGCCTCCCCGTTGTCGTTTGACATCTTTGTATGGAACCATTCACTATTGTTTATTGTCCCTTAACCGTGGTTCTGCATAACAATTCTTCTTCAAGCGATTGCTGCTTAAACAACATCATCTATTCGACTTAATTTCCATGGGAGACGTGTTTGCTGGCATTTATTTCTATGTTAATCTCTGACATTTGCGCATAAGATCGTCTCATAATGCATAAAAATGTCGTCGGTCCATGAATTGAGTTCTCGCTATCACAATCGACGACCAATTAAATCTCCCAAATCCTATATTGTCATTATCATTTAATTATTTACGTACATTTGGTGGACTTGCAATTAATCTCATATTAATTAGAGAGTCTGAAGAATCAAAACCTAATTAAGAGCGAGTCCAAAATCATATTTGACACGGCTCACAATTCATGATCTGATAGATTATGATGAATTTTAATGTTTGACGTTCTAAAATATCCATCCCGGAGGGTTGCATCGATGACACGACTAAGATTTTGAACCTCACCTCGTCGACATTGTCTTAAGACTATAATTAGCTACAATGATGACCGGATGCCCTTTTTCACGGGTTCCGCGACAGGTGTTTGACTCGGTGCCACGGAGCCCAACCGAGGCAGAGAGCGAGTCCGGCACCGAGTCGTCCGAGGGGCACGCCCGGCCCAAAAGCTCTCTCCCTCTCCCCCGCGTCTCACGAAGCAGCAGCTCTTCTGCCTTGTGGATTCGTCGCAGGCGTGAGAGGACAAAGGCTGTCGGTGACGGCCTCATCTGTCTCTTCCCCTCCCCCTCCCCCCAACCCCCACACTCGTTCCAGGCTTCACTTGATCCGGCAGCTCCATCGCCTCCCTCTTCTCATCATTCCAATTTGATCTCAAAGCTGCGTTGTTTCCTGGGTCGATGATGTGCTGCTGAAGGAACAGAGACGATGAAGAAAAGAGGCCCTTTCGTACCTCTTCCATTCGACCCTCTGCTTCTGTGCGGAGCAATGTCTCGACAACTATACTTCGGATTTCACCCGAGCAACACAACGAACGACTCTCTGACTGCAGATCCCATCGGCGGGAGTGGTGGTAATGATTCCGAGTGAGGCAGGGGACAGGATAAGAGCTTGGTTTCTGGGTCACCTTTAATTCCATCGACAACAGGCCATCTTGCACGACTGCACATCGCACATGATCATGATGATGGCGATGGCCATGGTGCTTTTGTTGCCGACCGAGTCGGGTGACTCCAAAATCTCTCTTCTGCTCGCTGCCAATATTGCGTTTCAGTAGTCCAGCAAGAATGAATGCTGCCGAGCCGTGAAGTTTTGCCTTTATCTCTCTCCTCAACAAGCCTAAGACTATGATGATGAGGCTCCGAGTCACATGCAACCGCAGAAGAGGGAGGCGGTGAAGGCATTTGTTCTCCTTGAATGCCAAGGATTAGATATAATGAAATCCCATACACAGCAGACGCTGCAGATTGGTCTGAGATATTTGTTTAATGATTATGGAGACTCTATTTATCATGGACTGGACATGGCAGACAGCAGCACTCGGTCAGATCTCATTTATTCCTATCTGGTTTGGTGGAATACCGAAATCATCAACCCTTGCTGGTCCAACATCAATGAAAGGAGTGAGATCATTGCAATGCTGACCCATGTTAAAATATCAACCTTCTCCTATTACTTGTAGGATATATGTAGACATTAATAAATATATAAATAAACTAGTTTACTTGTAAACAAACATTTTTTAAATTATTTTAATATACAGATAAAAATCTATCATTATCATTTATTCTTTGAAAAAAATATATATATTAAAATTATATGAAAAAGAAAACTACAAAACATAATCATATGAGAAAAGAAAGTAAAAAAAAAGTAACATTTACAGCAATCAGCCACTTGTTCCCAATGCTTTATCCCAACTACACTTTACCCAACTGACCATAAATGTAGTGGAAAATAAGTTGAGCTCCACCTAAAGCAAACCCACAAACGAAAACCCACCACCCAAGCTTTGCATTACCAAGAGGACCACTCACCGCCACCTCCGCCTCCTCTAACCTTCTTCTTCGTCGTCTCTCTCGCTCTCGTGTGGTCTGTTTCCTTATTTCTGTTCTGTTTTTGGCCGTCACATCCGTCACCGTCGCCGTTAAATGGCGACGGGGTGGGTGAAGTCACTGCACTGCAGGTCTAACGCCGTGGAGGATGTCGTCTACTACCCGACGCCGTCATCTTCGTCTTCTTCTTCTGCTAAGAAGCCGCTGCTCTCCTCCGTTTCCTGCGGTACCGCACGTCACACCGTTAAAGACGTCATCTTGCTGGCCCCTAACTACTCTTCCTCCTCGATTCCGAAGAAGCCCCGGCACAAGACGAGGCCCAAATCCAAGCACAAACCAAGAACATCCCGCCCGTGCGCGTCGCCGCCGCCGGTGTCCGCGTCCGAGCTAGTGGGGCCCGCCCGCGCGGAGCCCATCCCCACGCTAACGGAGCTGCCGGCGGGCCACTCATCGCGGCGGGTCGTGGAGATCATCTTCAGCTCGAGCTGGTGCTCCTCCGGGGCAGGCGGAGTCGACGGCTCGGCGGCGGCGTTCCCGAGCGAGATCGAGATGCTGTTCCGGGTTCACAACCCGGCCCGGACGGTGGCGCGGTTCGAGGAGCACCGGGCGTCGGTTCGCGCCCGGGCCGACGACGCGCGCTGCGCCGCCGACGGGAACGAGATGATGCGGTTCCACAGCGGCCGCGCCGGGGGCGTGGTCTACGACGCGGGGGTGGCGCGCAGCGCGGCGTGGTCGGCGGGGAGGAAGGTGGAGGGGGTGCGGACCTTCGCGGGCAGCGGCGGGGCGCACGCGAGCGGGGGCGGCGGGGCCGGGCGGAGGGGGATGCTGGTGTGCCGGGTCATCGCGGGCCGAGTCAGAAGAGAGTCAGACCCCGAGCGGGAGGCCGAGTCGGTGAGCCTGGGGAACGGGGAGCTCCTGGTATTCGATCCCACGGCAGTCCTCCCCTGCTTCCTTATCATCTATAAGCTCTAAACGTAAGCTTCCCCCACTATTTCCACCCATTTTATGGTACTCTTCTCTTGTGGAATGTGGAATGCTTCGTTGGCGTAAACTCTCATATGGATATATAGTTTTTTCTCCTCTATTGTTCGTTGTGTAATTTCTTTTATGCAATCATTGAGTGACTCTGGGCATTCTAGTCTCGTGTTCAAAGAAATTGCCGTTTTGTTGTTGGTACTTCAATTAGCCATTAGCTCCTGATATACTCCAATCTTGGGAGTTCCAACAAATGCCAAAACACGAAATTAGACAAGTTGAGATGAACCTGTTTCAAAGCTAATTACGATTAAGCAACAAATAACTGACACGCTAAAAATTGCTCCTGCATACGACATTTATTGGATGACCAGATCATATACTGAATAACAAGTAGAAAATGGGGAACATGGCCATTGAACTTGACAACAATTAACAAATGCAGAATAAATAGATGACCGACTAAATCGAGTCCTGCTCATACTATTTCACACGACTCGTTTGTCAGCTACTTGTGCATCGTAATATATATATATATATATATATATATATATATATATATATATATATATATATATATATATATATATATATATATATAGTGGCTTATGTATGATATTTGGTTTGTAATAATGCTTGGGACTTCTTCCAACTCACGAGGGACTCGAGAAACTGTAGTACCTACAAGAGAACAGCGAGTATTATATTCACATACCACACGTACAACGGAAGTAAATGGAAGCGAACAGATATTATAATTAACTCACCTCAGACGGGTCTCTGAGAGAGTAGAAGGCATTAGTTTCTTTAGGTAGGGTGGATACCAGTATCCCAAATCCACGGTCGCTCTCCCTCAAGACCTGCCGAGTTTCGAATTTATAAGAAAGACAATATAACAAAACTAGCGTATTCTCGAGGAACAAGTTTCTTCTATTATACCTTGAATGCATCCTCATCGGTACGATCATCTCCAACATATATCGGAAGTACATCATCACGATGGCTAAGCCCGAGTGATTCAAGAAGAAACTCGACAGCTTTACCTTTATTCCAGTCAATCACAGGACGGACCTCTAAAACCTGAAGAAGAAGAAGAATCTTCCTTAGAAGTGCTCATAGAAATCTTCGACTTTTTCTGGCCTAAAGTTTGTGTTCACCTTCCGCCCATGGGTGACTCGCAAACGTGGGAAACCCTTTAGAAAGCCAAAAACACGCTTTCCAACTTCTTCCCACATCTGAAATATACACAAAAATCATCAGGAGCAAATTCTTCTTTTAGGTTGGGTAACTAAACAAAAGCTTTTAATCTTTACCTTCTCGTCAACGTTGCGGTAATGCACGGAGACGCAGAACTTGTTGCTCTCGACTTTGACACCTATAATATCTTTGGTGATCTCATCGAGAGAGTTGTACACCTATCATTCAAAACAATCTTTCAGGAATAATATGGATGACAGGAACTAGTAGTTGTTGAAGATGGCAGCCAGTCCTACCTCATCGATCATTGGGAGAAAGTCGCTAGCAGGCTGGAATAGATGGACCTCTTTGCCCTGTTACCAAGAATGAATCAGCAGCTAGATAGCAAACTAACAATAACGTAGAATTTTCTTTCTTAGATACCGAATTAAGAATATATCAGTATCACTTGGTCGAACCATAACCATGGTTAAACAAGATATTTAACAGGAGCACAAATACAAAGTACTACGTGAAAGCAAGATGGATACAAACTGCATGTTAGTTCAACCTGCTCATCAGTTGTTCTGATGCAGCCTGGATGGTCATCAACAGACTCAGATTCTCTGATTGGGCCCATTATGTCCATCCCATGACTGCCAGCATAATGCAGTTCTGATAGCCTCACAAATCCGTAGACCTAGAACAAACATGTGTTTTCTTAATATCATTAAATAACACGTTAAAGTGTATTCATTTATATATAATTATCTTTAACAACCACTCAAATAAAAAGCATTACCTTGTCACGAGATCTCCCACTAATAATTGCAGTTGGGAAGTACTTTGCAACTTTTTTTACAGTGCTTCGCATCTGAAACAAATTAAATGATCACACTGAAGAAAAATGAAACCCTAAACAGCAGACGCGAGATTAAATATTCGGTTAGTCCACGAACCATTATTTGGTTAATGTACCAGTATTTTGTTAGTGTACCAAACAAGTTTGTGCAAGTAGGAAATCAACTAACCGCGACAGACATAAATGCATGGTCAGGGTTGTCGACAATAGGTGAAAGAGTTCCATCATAGTCCAAAAACAATACAATATTCTTGCATTTAGCATAAGTTGTGATGAGGTGAAACTTAGTTAAAGCGGATGGATAGCTCATCTGCAGACAGAGTGCAAACAAATATGAAGTTATTCAAAATGTTTTTTTTATGACACTATAAATATTCCATAGGGTAACAGTTTTAATAAACAACAGCAGCATAAACTCACCTTCCAGGTGCTGTACGCAGCATCAGTTTCGTCTGGCTGAGATTCAGACATGAAATCTTTGTTCATTAACTTTTTGCGAGGAGGTGATGAAGATTTCATCGCGTCCAGCCAACCAGTGGCTCGGACATCATCAAGTTTACCAGCTTTTCTTCTGGGAATCTGTAAATACAAACCAGAAGACGAGTACGGTGCTGCTACCGGGGAATATGCTGTTATGTTAGATGGCAAGCCCAATCTTGACTTGCTCAACGGTACAGGATCAGTGAGAACAGGGGAACTGTGGTTTGACTTCATATCCATGAATTCAAGATCACCAACAAAGTTATGTTCAATAGTATGATATCTGACAGCCTGCTCTCACAGAATTAATCAGCCTCTGTTTTTCGTTTTTGTATATTTATCCGACCCTCTTATCAATGAAAAACCACCTCTTCAATGTCTTCTTGTCAGTTGAATTGTGCATACAGTCCATCAAGCAGACGCTACTTGAAAACTGAGAAAGATTTGTCAGATTAAACAGAAAAAATATTTAGTTTTTGGAGAATGAAGAAAATGAATATAATCACTGTTTATACCTTATCATTGCAACAACTATAAAGCATTTACACGAGGCAATTGATCATTTGAATTTGTATGTTGTCATCGACAAGAACCAACTCTTTATCACTTTAACCAGCAGAACCTACGCTGTACAAACTGGAAAAAACACCAAATTATTGATTTAAAAGATCACAAACTGCAATTCTTGTGGGAAAAAAATCCGTAGTAATAGTAGGACCATTACAGTGACAAACTAAAGTTTTACAACATCATAAAGGACTAATAGAATGCTGGCATTACAATAGTACTAAAAATGTCTGACACATGCAGATTTTCCTGGATTTTATACATGCACCATATCTACCCACTCAAAATATAAGGAGCTATAGTTATGAAAATTGATGGAATATGCGCACATTGATGCTCAATTAGAACATTAGTTAATGACCACAAAAGTATTCATTAGTCTGTACTGGTACCAACCCTGTTTCAGTAGTATTTAAGGCTAAGCACCATGTCACGGATGAAATTAATTTAATCTTGTAATCTTCTAAGAATCTGCTTATAAATTAATTCATTCAACCGGATTGGAATTGGACGCATCACACAATCAAAGACATAGTATAGCAATATTTAAGAGCCTCGCCAAATGCTGACAAGATGAATAACAAGCTAGAAAACGAGTCAAGTAGATAAAAAGGTCATTAAAAAAACCACGACGATGATGTTGGATAATACGAAATGGAAACATCATTCTTCATAATTTTATAATTTGGTCTTAAACTTCTCTCACTCACAAACACCCATAATCATACGACACAAGAGTCACATGTACGAGAAAGTCTTTTCCCATCAGCTTTTAAGAAAAGATAATCTCTATGGGAAAATATATTTCGGCCACCGTCAATTGGATCAAAACAATGAGCAGATTTGCTGCGTGTGGAACTGGCAATCAAAATCAGATTCACCGTACTGATCCCGGTGGCAATTAAATCTATCGTTGTCAATTACTGTTAGTTATTATATCGATTTATTCCGTAACAAGGAGGCACGGAAGATGGGGGTCATCTTCTTGTTAAGGACAAACTCGGAAACAACGGGCTGCCTCGGAAACCAAGGCAGAGAAACGCGATGGACGGCACGCCATCACTCAAACAATGGTGTCTTAGCTGCCCAATAACGTCTCCAACACATCGCTAACTGCAGCAAAACGAATCCAAGAAAACCAAACAACGCAAAAGAAATCGGACTTAACCCCCAAAAAAGGAACGATTAGCCATCAAAACAACTTCCATCAAAGAAACAATCAAAACGATCAACCAAAAATTAGCCAAAACATCACCGTCCAATCAAAAAAAGGAGCAAAGAAAAGCTGCAATTATATTCGCTTTCTCCCACGACATAATCGACAGACCGTATGAACAAACAAACCCGTCACCGAGAAAGAAACCAAAGTTGGCGAGAAGACATTGCTTCTGGATCGATGCAACAAAAAGGGAAAAGCTCACCTGATTACCGCAAGGGATGTCAAGTCAGACACGATCGAGCCGCTTCGCCGATGAGATCTGACGAGCTATAGCCAAATCGACACCTAAAAACGAATCGAGGAGGAGGCGAGAAGATCAATCCCTAGGGAATCGCAACGAACACTAAACAATCGGAGATAAGGGAATATTACAGAGATCGGGGAGGGAAGAAGAGGAGAAGAGATGAGCGTTCGGGCGAGGCGCCTTATTTATAGCGTTCCTCGTGACGACAAAGAGGGACAGAGAACCGTGCCCTTCAAGGAAACTTACGGTTGCGAAAAATATTGTTATTAATGTTATTATTTATTGCGATTTCCTAATTAATTATATAGATGACATTAAATGCTAGCGAGAAATCTACCATGTTTAACAGAATCCCGCTCGTTCCTGTGAACGTGGCTGAAAAGAGACCCCAATTGGCATCAATGCTTCCTGTTGCCTCGCTGTCAACCGTGATTGACGGTTCAGCTTTCCTGCTCACGTTGGTTCCTCAGGTTCGTTACTCGGTGACGGGCCCCATCCCGGAAAGCGAGCGGCGATCCGTGAGTCGTGCTTGGGGAGAGACGGCTGATCCCCGCCATGGTTTTGGTGGTTCTGAGATCTGGGTACCAAAGTGGGTTTTTCGTCGGTCGGTGTCCGCTGCGAGGCCTCCGCGACTCTCGCCACCGCCCGCGTACACTGACCGCCGCGTGGAGGCACGCCGTACGTGTCTCGACGTGGCCACGTGTCGTCGGGCTGGAGCTGGGCCCCGCTCTCGCTTTCGCCTTAGCTGCCCTTCCCCTTCAATTATTAAAGAACCCAGAACTATACCGCTACTACGAAAACCCACCTAGTTTCCGTTGGCGGCGATCCAATCAAATTGATGGGTAAGTTTGCAGGGGCTGACGACTGTGTTGCTTTCTCATGCGGGCGTCCTTTCTTTGACCGTTTCGCCCACGCGTGTGACCCGAGGGGTCACGTGGGAAGAGAGATCGTACTGGGTTCGCACTCGAGCTGGCTGCGGTCCGCTGGTCCGCGGTCAAAAGCCGGCTCGTCTTCTGTTCCATGGAGGAGAGGACAGGGACATTAAACGACCAAACAATACAAACCGCCACCAAAAGAAAAGAGTCCTCTCTGGGGCCAATCGCCAAAAGTTACTGACCTTTTCTGCGGCTTCGATTGGCCTCCAATTGCGTCCGTCGATGATGCTAATGTCTGAAAAGCCGGGTCCAAAGCATATGATGTTCTGTTGCAGTAGAACTTTCACGGAGGGCACCAACGTGGAAGTTCTGCTCAAGACTTCTTCGCATCAATATTTAATGATCGTGGTGGTCTTTGATTGATCTGTCGGCGCATGCCATCGAATTCTTTGCCTGTGAGGCTTCGTTTATGGTTCGCAAGAGTTGCTGGATTCGGACGCTCCTCCATCCACCACGTTCCATGTCCAAGCACTCGCGCGCATTCTCTGCTCATATATTCCTAAATCCCGCAGCGGTGGCGCTTTTCCGTTGCCTGCCTGCAATATCTTCTCTCCGTTCTAAATGAGAGAGCAACGTCGCGAGCAGGTCATTTTCTTTCTTATCTGTGCCTTTCGTTGCCTTCGACAGTTTGCATCTCTCAAGCTCACAGCGACAGGAAATGGCAGCGAATCCGCCTCGGATCCACGAGGGCGTCTTGTCGCGGACGGAGTCACGACGACGACAGGAGGGGGGGGGGGCGGCCCGCCGGGCCCACGCGCCAACCGCTGATGGTTTGTGTTTTCGGTGGGGCTCGACGTGGCGGTGACGCCGCTACCACCGTCGTCTCGGAGATGACGCGGAGCCGAGTCCTGCGACTTCGAAAGAGTCAAACACTGTCACAACATTTACAAACTCTGAACTCACTAATTTTTCTGTTGAATTGTAAGTCAAATGAAATTATGATGTACTAAATCCAACGCTTGTGCGATAATATATCAAATGCAAAATCTTTGTAGCCACATATGCCAGGGCATCAGCCGTGTGCAATTGGGTTGTGATGTTTTGATCAGCTACGCTGACAGGAAGGGGAGGGAATATTGCATTCCAAGAATATCTGATGAATTGGTTGCTATGCTCTCACAGTCATGGCCAGCTCACATAGCAGTCGCACGGCAAATGGAGACAATAGCAAGGATTAGATGTCCATATAATTTCATATACTGCATGTGTTAGGGTCGATGTTTGAGATCAGGGGGTGCAGGACACTAATATTAATGCATTTTGTACACAATACCCAAAATGTGGATAAGCATCAAACACTGGCATTTTAGTTGATCAATACATGATACAAGGAGGATTAACATACGAGGTTTGATATTTGTCGGTCATCAGACTGCAAAGAAGCAACTTTACCATCATGTTCATGAATTCAGGAGAGTTAACAGAGAGCTTTTCTCTCAAGTTGAAAGCAATTACCTGCCGCTCTGCTTCTGTTGCACCAACAAATTAGGTCAGTGTCCATCTGCTGTGGAGGAGAAGCTCTTCTGTGAGATGTTGAGGAGATGGGAGACACTGGCATCTGCGGTTGAGCTACGACCAAGTTTTTGCATGCCCCATCAGAAATGCAACAGATATGTCACGACTAAATGGCTCTGTCATGTTTTGGGTCCTCAAGAATCCCCCAACAACACGAATGCTGCAGCAAATGAATCAACATGTGAGATGGGGCACGAGACGATGAACTTTAAACCACTGGTATGGCCCTGGGAACCCGTATCGCTGCTCTGTTTTCGTCATGGCACAACAAATTCTTAGGAGCATGCCGATAATTCTAGCAACAGCTACACCATGGCCTCATCCTAATAGCAGTCTAGGGTGGCTGTCTTCAGTGTCTTCTTCTAAATATTTCTGGGATCTGCACAACTACATTATTTTCTTGAGAAAAAGAACAACATAGAAAATGCTCCATTTAAATGGAATACGAGGAACAAGTTGGAACACTGAGAATTTAGGAAATGGAATTTGGAGCTTCCACTCAAATGGAAAAGGTTATGGATTTTCTATCCTTCAAGTGCTTGCTCTTTGGTATGGGTTCAATTGATCATGGCCTTCGACTCTTAACAACACAACACTATGTACAACCAAATCTGAAACACCAAGTCCATGAAAAGGCATAGAGTTAGCTGAAACCAAGAACTGAAACTTGGATTGCATCCAATTGCTTACCCGACAATCTTAAATTTTGTTTGTCGAGCTGGGTTTGTTGGCCCGATAATAACATCATCGAGAATCTTGAATATCCTGGCAGGGAGTGTCAAGTTAGCAATTTCATGATTCTTTCTTCAAGTATAGAAAATAGAGTACTTGTACAAATATACCATGTGAGGTACTTGTATGAGAATACCAAGTCAAGCCTGCTGTGTCTCAGCCCCTCCGGAGAAAGAGAAACAGCATTTTGTTAACCCAAATCCCGGCAGCTAATGTTCGCAAACAAATCATTGGCTGATCCCTATAGTGAGAGCAATCTCCTCATTCAAAATATCATCAGATCAGCGGAAGATTCTTTGACACTGGGGATAATATAAATGTAGGACAGCCCAGTGCATGAGGCTGCCGCCAAGGTGGAGTTTGAGGAGCTTAGTCTTCCCTCCATAAACTGAAAGGTTGTTTCTGGGGTTCGGACTCAATCACCTATGCTGCAAAAGAGCAACTTCACCATGTTGTTAAGGCTCACTCTCCCACGGATGCAGTTAGTATGAGTGGTGACTGCAGCTTGATAAATTACAAAAGAGGCTTACTGCAGTAATATTAGAAAAAAATTATCCATAAATGGGAGTATCTTTCTTGAATATCAATTGACAGAGAGAGTTGTAATGCAATCTATTCTTGAACGGGTTTATTGGTTCAGTGACAACCAAAAATATCTACCGATCATGACATTTCCATCATATTCATGCAACATATGTTGTCTACACCTCTTCAAGTCTCTCTCAACGTATTTTTTATAATCAAGATGCCAACCAAGATTTCTCCCATCTAGTTTTGTATCTCTGCCTCAGATACCAAGGCCACCAGCGTAAATCTTGCATTAACATCATATATGTATGTTTCCTATCATGAGATGGGTGTTGGGATGAACTGTGATAGAGTAAACTTGAGCATTTATAATGTGATGTCTCAGAAAATGAGTGAGAATCATATAAGACTTTCTCCGTCATGATTGTATGATTACACCATGATGATGAGAGATCCAGCAGTCATAAATAGTATGCTCTTTGAGAAATGAGTTCAAATGCATGCACGCACGCACACAGACACGGAAAGTTTTGCTCAGAAATGGTCATTGACAATCTCAGAAAAAGTTTTCCAAGCTATTAGAATCTACATGATGCAATGATCATCGTTACGCCTATAATGGATATAAGATCAAAACCATATTTCTAGTGCATCACAATGTCTTCAGATGAATGAATTCTAAGATAAGGACCTTTTCAAATGTACTGGTGTCGAACACAAGTGAGAACAAGTATGACCACCAACACACTAAGAGAAAGCTTTGCTCAGATATGGTTCATTGGCTATCTCAGAAAAGTTGAAAGCTTTGCCCATATATGGCAATTGACCATCTCAGAGAAGCTCTCCAAGCTATTACAATAATCTACATGATGTAATGATCATCGCTACGCCTGTAATCGGTCTAAGGCGACAAACGTATATCATGCGCATCACATTGTCTTTCGATGAATGAATCCTGTGTAAATGTACTGGTGTAGAACATAGCAAGAACAAGAATCACCTTCACACTGGTAAAAGATAACCCTCTATACCTGAGCTAACGGGTGATAGGAAATAAACACACGATCAGGTGGCTTAGAACCCTTCTTCCTCTTCTTGGGACCAACGTGATTTGAGAGAGAAAGAGCGATGAAGTTTAGGATTTCATGAAGGGTCCTTCGGTTTCTTGGAGTGAGGAGCGGAGGAAGACGAGGGAGGAGGAGGAAGAGGAGAGACTTGCCCGTGGACTCGCACAGTACCTTGCCTTGAAGCGAAGGTGTTCGACCAAAGTGCGCCGGGTTCGGGTTCGGGTTCGGGTTTGGGTTTGGGTTTGGGTTTGGGTTTGGGATGGGAGAGGACGGCCGGGCTTGGCATGTAAGCCGTTGGGGTTTTCTCGAGTCAAGTTGGAGGAACCAAGCCGGCTTAGATTCTTAACTTATACTCGATCCAGATCCACTGATTCCATGTTTCGTCTGAATCAATTTGAACCCTATCCCCTCAATTGTAACATCTCTACCGTCCGTTTACGGTATACTTATGCATGAACGGTGGATCTGAAGTGAGTTCGTAGAGGGTAGTACCTTCACCCAATTTGGTTGGACGCGTAGAGGCGGTGAAGTGGCGGCGGAGTTTTCTTTCTCGCTGCCGGCCCCCCTCTCTCTCTCCCGCGATGCTCGTCCCCCTTTGCGCTACCTCTCTCTCCCTGCGGCGGCCGCCACCAGATGTTCGCGTCGAAGACTCGCACCCTCTGCTCTGTCAGAAGAAAGCTCATATATTCTCGCTTCTCCCATTCGGCCGCCGCCTCCGTCTCCTCTTCCCTTCCCATCTCCGACTCCGACACGCCACCTCCCTACGAGGACATCCCCGCTGCCGCCCACGGGTCCCTCTGCCTCTCCCTCCTCCTCCGCCTCGTCCGCCGCGGCTTGCTCTCCGCCGCGTACTCCGTTCTCGATCGCATCGTGACGAGGTTGCCCCTCTCCGACGCCACCTCGGCCGTCGACCTCGTGGCGTTCCATGGCCTCTCCCCTGACCATGGACGCCTCATACGCTCCCTCGTTTACTCCGGACAGTTTCTAAAGGCCGAAGCTCTCTTCGCGCACGCCACCAGCGGTGCACTCTCCGATGATCCCTCTGTGCTGGATGCCATCATAGAATGTCTTTGCAAGATGGGGAAGTTGGTAGAGGCCAAATTCCATCTGGACCAGATGATAAAAATTCGAACTTTGCCATCGAAGAGGACGTATGACGCGTTGCTTCGCGCGCTCTGTGCGGAAACAAAGTTCTTGGAAGCTGTGGACCTCTTCTTGCTAATGGCAGGCGCCAGCGTTTACCCTTATTTGGCGTGTTATAATCAATTAATCCCTAATTTGTGTTCAAAGGGTTACTTGGGTCAGGCACGTTACCTGTTTGATACAATGATCGGCACAGGCTTGCACCCTGCTGCCCGTGTGTATAAATCCTTAATTTGTGGATATTGTAAGGAGGGAAGGTTGGAACCGGCTCTGGATATTTTCAAGGCAATGAAGGAAAATACTTTTTTGGAGCCAGATGCCTATGCCTACAACACTCTGATACATTGCTTCCTGAAGCTTGGTCGTGTTGATTCAGCATGGGAGCTGTACAATGAAATGATTGAGACCGGATTGCAACCCAATGTGGTGACTCACAGTATGATGATCTGTTGGTACTGCAAGAACAACATGCTGGATTGTGCTTTGAAGCTGCTTGATATGACCTTTAGACATGGTTTAGTTCCTGGTGTCCAATGCTTCAGAGTTGTGACAACAGCGCTTTGCAAGGAAAATAGATTGGTAGAAGCTGAGCAATTGTTTGATAAGATGTTGGAAAGTGGTCTCATCCCAGATCTTATGATGTTTGTTTTGCTGATTCAGAATTTTCCGAAAGGTCATGGATTTAAATTTCTTTGGAAGACTCTGCAGGCTGTAGCTAAGGCAGACAGTAGTGTTGATAATTCATATTCCTCAGTACTGTCCATTTGTAGTTCAGATGAAAAGTCTCTACAAGAAATAGCAGTTCTACTTGACGAGATCATGAAGCGTAATTTGCTTCCTATTGATTTGGTTCTTAATATAATGATAAGCACCATGTGTGCAGAAGGAAAACTTGGTGTTGCTTATTGTTTGATGGACCAAATGGTTAGTTCTGGCTGTGAACCTTCAATCTCAACATACAATTTTCTACTAAGATGCCTATGCAAAGAGAACCAGATGGACGACGTTCGACTACTCCTGAACCTAATGCACAGCAGGGGAGTGGTAGGGAATGAGGCTACTTATTCATTTGTGATACATGCATATGGAAAACTTGGGGACATAGACGCAGCTTTTGAATCATTTAATCAGATGATTGATCAAGGTGTTGAGCCTAATGTCGCTATCTATGACTCGATAATCAGTTGTCTTTGCAGGATGGGAAGGCCAAGGGAAGCTGAGCTAGTGTTTGACAAAATGATAGGAGGAGGGGTCATGCCTGATGAAGTCGCCTATACTACTCTTCTAAATGGTTACTCTAAAATTGGAAGGCCTATTGATGCTTGTCGCCTTTTTTATGAGATGATAGATCAGGGTTTCCAGCCTAGTTCCCATGCCTATAGCGCACTTATAAACGGACTAATAAAAAGAAACATGTTCAGAAAAGCCTGCCATTATCTGGATAAGATGTTGATGGATGGGTTTCTTCCAGATACAGTTCTCTATACAATGCTATCTAGTCAGTTCTTCAGGAAAGGGGAGGCATCCTTAGCCCTGGATCTAGTTGACTTGATGTTGAGAAACCAGATCGAACCTGATCTGATTACCTATGGATCATTAGTTAGTGGCCTTTGCAGAAATGTCTTGTGTCGAAATAGAATGCCTCCTCCATTGTCTTGGAAACTGGAAGAAGCAAGACGCATGCTTTTTAGGTTGCTGCCACAGAAAACTGTGTGCCTTGAAAAGATAGAACATAGGGATTATTGCACATCAACTGCACAAACGATTGAGCTCGCATTAAATATAATGCAAGATCTAGCGGACAATGGGATGATGCCAGATCTTCATGTTTATAATGGAATGCTCAATGGATTATGTCGAGCTAACATGATTCAAGATGCTTATGATTTGGTTACACTAATGCAGAAAGTTGGCATCATTCCCAACCAGGTGACCTTTACAATTTTAATGAATGCCCACATCAGAGTAGGTGAGATTGACCGTGCTGTTCAGTTATTCAACCACATGAATGGAGATACACATGTTCCTGATAAAATCGCCTATGACACATTAATTAAGGGTTTTTGCAAGGCTGGAAGAGTTGATGAGGCTCTGTCGCTTGTTAAAATGATGCAGAAAAGAGGCTTTTGCCCAAGCAAGACTGCATATGATACACTAGCTGAATCTCTGTTTCTTAGTTCTTCCACTGACCTTGCCATCAAGCTGCTTGAGGAGATGCTTTCTAATGGTTATGTGCCACGGCCTAGTAATTTTTATAAGTTGCTCTGATTTCTCTCTGAAAGTAATTTGTTTGAGGCTCATAGATTTTTTAATATGATGCTGAAAAGCGGAAAAGTCCGGATCAGGAAACAAAGATGCATTTGGTTGCAATGTGTTTCAGGCATGGACTATTTGACATGGCTTTTGAGATTGAAGGAAACATGTTAATCCATGAGAACTCTCGACGGAGTGAGTGCCATTCAGCATCAAAAGTTGTTGGAATCGTGCCTGAAATTTTTGAATGCTTAATTGATTTTCGTCCTTCTTCATTAACCTTCTATTTACGGTAATGAAATTCTTTGATGCATGGAAACTTGCACTCTGTATTAGACACATGTTAGTTATGATGCATATGGGATACTCTTTCAAGGTATCTGATATCTAACTAGTAAATGCTTTATGGATTACTTAGGATAACTGCTTATCGTATCCATTTTATATAAGTGTTGGTAATGCATCTTTCTGCTAGGAATTTTTGTCGAACATGCATGATCAGTCATGATTATGAATGAGAGTTTCGGTATTTTTTAGAGCATGTCATGTCCATAAAATCTCTAACCAATTCCAATAAGTGTGTATTGTTTTTTTTTTTTTCTTTTGCAGGACAATTACATAAGCTGACAATTAAATTATCAAGCTGCATGGGCGTAAGTTCCAGGCTTGTGCTAATGAAAGGACAAGAAGAACCTGGATGTTGCTCTTCAAATGAAAGAATTCAAGTTGCACGATAATTATTTCAGGTTTGTATGCTGGAACATTTTGTGTGTGTAGAGAAACAGCCACCAACAGAATGATCATTAGCAAGTCTGGACAGGAAATAAATGTATAGTCCATATAAATGACAGTTAACCTGCAACTTAATTCAACATTTCAGGTTCATCCATGCACTTCAGCAATTTCTAGGTCATCTGCATGATGATTGCCAACTACTATTAACAATTCTTTTGGCGTCCATTAGGTTGTTGTTTGATCAAGTTCTATTTGATGAACTATTCAAATGCATGAGGACCACGTCCAAAAGACAAGGGAGTGAATTATGTTGCTGTCAGTCACCCTCTACATGATGAAGCGGGTTTCATGTGGTGCTCAATGGAAGTTGAACAGTGATATGCTAGACATGAGAAGCAGTGGTGAAAGCACACTGTGGCTAACTCCCAGTGGTTCAATAAATATCCATTTTTGGCTGGTGAGCAATTTTTCTACATCTTTGTGGTATAGCTGTCATATAATTGTTCACGTGTTGGATTACTGGGATTAATATGCGTACCGGACAGAATATTGCTAGTGCAGAATAATCCTCCCTGGTGTGCTATTTTTGCTCGTCAGCTATTAGTTCTTGTATCTTTTAAGGGTGTTTCATTGTCCTCTTTCCGGTGGATTATACCTAATGGAGGTGTTTGTTCTTTCTATATCTATTATGGCCTTTACAAACCAATATTTGTGATTTAGCCTCAGAATTCTATGCCGTGATAACTTTAGGCATGTGTATCAAAGAAATAGGGTCCATGTACCACAACCTGTTTCTTATTGACGGAGTAATTAGTTCTTAAAACTTTGCTAGGTTACTATGGTAGCGGTTTATTGCAAAATCATGATATGCATATTTTAAAAACCTTACTGGCTGTAGCATCAATGAACCCCATGGAAAGATACTGTATATTGGACTGTCCCGTAATGAATAATTTGGAGTTGCAGTTTACTATCTGAAGTCGCAATTACTTGCTGCCTGCAGGTGCACTTATTAAGTGGGAGTTCAGCAATAAAAAGGAGACCGAAACAGGAAGCTTCTCTAAATTCTTTTCTTCAACAATTGCTTGCACATATATTTGGGAATTTCATGTGAATGTTAGGTATTCGCAGGTTCTCAGGCCTTTTCTCTTTTATATGAGTTGTGTAGATATACATCTCAAACGCTTGTGGCAACTTGCAGGTACCGGCATCTTCGACGATGATGTGTCTTGCACCGGCATCGGTCTTATATGCCCCAATTGTGAATGGTGGCATTTCAATTGGGGTTAATTTTTGCCTATGCCTCGACTAGAGACAAACCGTTTTGGCCTTTTCCTGGTAGTCAGTTGCAATGCTTCTCAAAAGGGACAAATAGTGAGTGGGATCGTTAGGTAGCTTCAAAGGCAATGCATTGTTATTTGGACTGGGCGGAAAAGGTTCTGAGATAAGCTGTTCTAGACATCACAAGTGCTTGTTTTGATCTATGTTACATGGGACCATCGGAGAGAGTGCAAGAATTTTCTTACTACAGTACTCTTGAGGCAAGGGCCCTCCACCCTATGTATCTAATGCACATCTTAATGTATTCATACATGCATGTTACTGTAGATTTGTGGATAGTTTTCTTGCTATCGTAGAGTGCTTTAAGCCGTCAATCTGCCTTTGTCCACTGGAACTCAAGTCCATAATTGCGTGTGCGGAACATACTCATCTCGGTGATGTCGGTGTTATCGATTTCTGTTGCCCCATGTTTTGTCCACGCATGCTTTGTCTTGTTGATGTATCTTTTCCTCTCCCTTCCCCCACATCGTTCCTTTTTTTGGCCTTTATGTGTCATTCATTCGAGACTTTTGCTGTGATATTTGTCGAGATTGATGTCGGATTAGATCAGAAAGATGTGGACTTCCAACATATCTTTCTTTCCCTTATGAAGTTGACTTCTGTTATGAGATTAGTATCCAGGTTTTGAAGTGTTTTTCGGCAACCTATTATTGAATGTATCCAATTGATGTTTAAAACTATGGTTTGCCCCATCTTTAATTTCTTCAATGCCTTGATTAATCAACGAGTCTTAAATATTTGCACTTTTGTCTTTAGTGTCCTTGTTTCCCTTTCGTCCATGTCATCATAAACATGGGGACAATTAGATCAAGGCAGCAAAATCCAACAGTGCTGACTCGGAAGCCACCTGAATCTATTCGTATTGGCAGACGACCCCGACGTTTATGATCTTTTCATCACGCATTCACCCAATCTCATCATGACTCGATGCTGCAAGCACCCCCACCATGCATCGCGTGTTCCCGTCTCCACAAGTCGGATCGGATCCATTATGGATCCATAAACCATTAGGATACGCCACGCCTCTTCATTAATTGACTCTCGCAGTTGCCACCGTACGGCAATGCACGGCGGTGTCCCACTCGTGCTTAACACTGAGAGCCTTTGACTGGATTTCATGTCGGACTGAGATGGTGTAGCTGTTTTGCGCCCCCAAATCTGGTCATGATCTTCCAAACAGTCATCAAATCTGGGAATCTGAGTCTTATCTCCAGGCATTAATTTAAGTGTTTTCTGATAGAGAAGAATTCGAGGCTCCGTTGCCATGCCCACATAGCAATCTCGACACAGTCTCACATTAATTCGGACGGTGTGTCATCATCTTCTTCGCTGCACAGGGTCCTGCTAGGTTGCAAACTGGGGGACAGCGTGAGAAGTAGAGATAAGGACACGCATGCATTCCGGCCACCTGCTTCACCAACACTTGCCTCGTGTCTCGTGCGGGACGAGATAAATCATGCCGAGTGTAGGCGAAGGCAATGTTGGAGTCGCAAGTGTTTGTGGGTCTTCTTTGTCTCATGTTCGTTCTACTCCTCGTTCATCTGATATATCTTATGTTGGCAAGGTGTAGATCCACCGCATGCAGAGATCTCCTCCTCGGATCAAGCCTGGCTTCTGTCCCTTCTTGCTTTAGATCTACTACAGGAGAGATTTCCCGAGAAAAATTCTTAAGTTTTAGGTTGTTTTTTATTTTTATCATTTTTAAAAGATTAGAAGAACTTATTGCTCTTAAAAAAAAGATCAAAATATCTTTTAATAATGATCTTACACTAAAATCATGTTTGGATTAAATCGATTCATTGTTACAATATTTTTTAATAGAGTCATAATTTTTTTTTGTTTATAATATTTCTGCATAGAACTATGAGACACTTATAATGCTTTTATTACTGAACCCTGTAACCCTATCGAAAAATACAACATATTTTCTATCATTCTTTCATAATAAATTATTATAAATAGTTCAAGATTTTTTTGAAAAATTATTTAGACCTAAACTCAAGATAATTAATAAAATTAAATCTTTTATCATGATTTATTTTGAAATATGTTAAGACCTTCATACTTCTCATCCGAAATCATTCAAAATTTTATATTAATGATTTTATAAGAACACTAAGCCTATAGTATTGTTGATGTTTATCATTAGTAAAAAATTTAATTAATTGAAACTGAGTTACAGTTTTTTTTAAACTAGAGTTATAATGTTTTAACTAAATGACAAAAAAAATCACAAATGCGTTTTATATCATCATTCTTTAATAAATAAAATAAGCATTTATCAGCTTAAATTTAAGGTCACGTAAAAGAAAAAGGATTTATCATCCTTTATTTTGAAATACTTTTCAAATTCATTTAAAATCACCTAAGAACTCTCAAATAAAATATTTTATGAAACTTAATGCATAAGGTTAATAATTAATATTTATAAAAATGTAAATTAATTAAAATATTTTTTTTAGTTCAGTGAGAAAAAAAAAACACCGCCATCGTATTAAAGAATACTAAACCAAAAATACTGATAAGTGGTCCGGCTTAACATCAAAGCGATTTAATTGGTTTTGGCTAGTGAGGGTTTTATTATTATTGTGGTTGTCGTTGTTGTTTTAAAAGGAAGAAGCTATCATATCACACACTTTGACCGTGTGTAATTGAGTGCTCTGATCGGTTGCGGTGATGGCAAAGAGAGATCCTGCGTTGGGGTTTCACCATCAACGTGTTGACGTTGAATGGGAGAGGCATCAGCAGATGGTGGGATGCTTCGGCACCTGCAGGCTCTTCTTCTCCGCCCAAAGTGGACAAGATATGAACTACTCCAGGCAAAGAAATGGGGAGCATTTAGATGCTGCGAGGAAAGCCAACCTCTGCTCGATGCTTCTATTCCCTTAATTCTGGTCTTGCTTTTACTGTTCCATCCCATACTAGCCCAACATCTCTCTCCTGTATACCAAGCGTACGAGGCTCGGCAGTTTACTCTGTTGGCAAGAGTTTTCCCTGCTGGTGCAATTACCATATGGGCATGCCAATTAAGGAAGAAGCGAACACATCACTTCAGTTCTTCTTACGTCTCTTCTTCGTTTGAGACTTGGGACTTGGGACTCCAAACAAACGACACGATGCAAAGGCTCACCATTGAGCTTCCTTTGCTCTACTTATACTTACCCTGGTCTTTCCTGCACGTTTGAGCCCCAGCAACCCGACCTCCTCCTGCTCCTCTTCCTCCTCTCACCTTTCTTTCTTCTATTATACTCTTTCTACACAACAAAGCCTCTCTCTGTTTCTTTCCCTGACCGAAGAAGAGAGTTCGTGCTGATTAGTTCCACAACAAAAGTCAGAAGCAGAGACAAGGAAGAGATGACCAACACCTCTGGTTTCTTTGAAGCTGCTAAGTAACGCTACGTCGTCTTCTTCCTCTTCCTCCTCCTTCTTCTTGTAACTTAGTTATGAAGAGGTATAGAGGATTCAAGTTGGGGCGGCGGCTCGTGAGAGTTTGGCGATGGGTCCTCCACCGCCGGAGCCGTCGCGTCCCCAGGAGCTACCTCCGCCTCGACTCCACCACCGACTCCATCTCAAAATCCCTCCTCTCCGGGCCTTCGACGACGATGACGACAAAGCTCGTCCACTGGGGCCGCCATCTCGCCAGCCGCCTACGCCGCGGCCGGAGCGCAGGAGGAGGAGCAGGATCGCGGCGCATGGTTTGTGCCCGGGGCTCCGCTGACGAGGTGATGTTCGGGGAGGGAGTGCCGTTGCTGGAGAGGGAGGGCGGGCGGGGTTGGACGCCGCCGCCGAAGGGGCACCTGGCGGTGTACGTCGGCGGGGAGAAGGAGGGTGGGCCGCCACGCAGATACATGGTGCCGGTGATCTACTTCAACCACCCCCTGTTCGGGGAGCTGCTGCGTGAGTCGGAGGAGGAGTTCGGGTTCCACCACCCCGGCGGCATCACCATCCCCTGCCCCGCCGCCAAATTCGAGCTTGTCCGGACGCGGATCGCCGCCGCCGCAGACAACAACAAGCTCCGCCGCTGATGCCGCCCCATTCCACCCGTAGTCCATCGCATCACTGTTGTCTTGGAAACATTTCCTTTTTGGAACTGTTCTTTTTCTCGTGTCAGCAATCCTTTTTAGTCTTTTATGATTAGATTCTTATAATCTTGCCATACTAGTTGAATGAGAATCATAGTAGTTCTTCTGTGCTTGGAAAGACTTGGCATCGGTCCATGCTCTTCCTTTTCCTTTCTTTCTCACTCTTGGTCTCCACATTGCAACTATAATTTCAAAAATATTTTTTTATTATTATACGATCGATTTAGGATTCAGATTCCAAGGAAAAGTAGTAAATTGAGTCAGTGAAAGGATACTGGATTTGGATGGAAGAGAAACTACATGCCGCACTGAAAAAATTAAAGAGAAATAATTTATGATTAAAGGGATAGAAAAATTAATCTAAGCAAGCAAGCAAATCTATTCCATTTCTTTTACTAAAAGGAATTGGCTGGCAGCAGGTAGATGTCCCGATGACCTAATCCGCTGCAACAATTACTTCGACATTAATCTAATAGCTCTGTTTCATGAGGAAAGATCATGGGAGCTTCTCACAGAGGTCATCCCTCGACCTAAAAAGCTGTTCTTAATTCTTTTCTTCTGCATGATCACTGTCACCTCACGGTCAATGCTTTTGCTGCTGTACGATTACACGTGTCTGTCACTTTGTCTTCTGTACAGGGAAGCAGGGCGGAGCAATTGCTTCCGTGGAACTGCTGATGCTTTGTGAGCACAAGTTAGCCATCTCAGTCTCTCTCTGTTCTACTTCTGAGAGTGCCGGTTGAAGAATATTATTGTCATGTTTGATAGATTCTGCAAAACTTCCATGGTGGCCAACTTCTTCATGCAATAAACAGTATACTGCTTTGGCGTACACTAAGCAGCAAAACATTCTAACTTATACTTTTATTCTAAATTAAGAAATACTTCAACATAAGTTTTGTTTTTTATCTGATAGTGTAAGTAATACACATATGTATATATGAAGGAGTTAGCAAGCTCTTTTTACCAGATTTACCATCTGTGGTCTAATAACATCTCAAGTTGATTAATGGGTATTTTCAGGTTTTCAAACCATTGCAACAACAACAATACCAATACAATCGTTTCAGCAGATAGTTTAAAAGTGATTCAGAATGCAATAATGTTTATCCTGTGGAACAGTGATGACATCAACTGTAATCATTGAGATCAATTATTATGGATGACAGAAAATAAATCTCAGAAAAGAGACTTCTTTTGCTTCTTCTTCTTTTTTTTTTTTTGAGAAAAACAAAAACAAAAAGAAAAAGACAAGCTAAGAAAATGGCACCCCACCCCCACTCATAATAAATCATGGCATCTCACTTCATTTTATTGGGTTAAACTGATAAAGCTGTCTTTGTCAAGGGTCTTGTTCGTGGATGTCCAACAAATTGCTCTACCTTTTCCAACCTCATCATAAATGGAACTACTTTTACTATAGCAGACACTGCTTCTCGAAGCTGATCTAACTTCTGGTCACAAAGACAAGGGTTGATTTTTCTCTCTTTCTTTTTGTATCTTTGATGAAGAACAAGACATCGCGGCTGTTTCCTCCCCCTAAAAAAAGCTCATCTCGCAAGCAACATCCCTCCCTTTATTTCAGGACAAGCTGCCATTAGTTCTGCTTTCTTTCAGGGTAAACAAAGATCGATGACATTAAATTTGATCAGCATCTGATGCATCATGCAGTGATGGACCCCAATCATGTCGGCACTTGGTGAGAGACTGGTCTTGCAAGACTTGGAATCACTATCTAATCTTCTCTCTTCTGTCTCTATGAATATGACATAGAAGTTACACTGCATCCTTTGATTCTTCCACGGACTTGGTCTTCTGCTGCGGTTTTCTTTCCCGCAGAATGAAGAGGTCTGAAGATTATTTTTTGATGGATTAGGATGAATCAGTGGTTTTCTCAATCCATCACTGTCCATCTTCCTCATTGCAGACAATGATAATATTTTTTTTCTTATTCTGATAAATTGTCCATCGGTCTTCAGAAGAAACAAATCATTCGTGTTCATTTGGTTCACTGGATTTGTGGTATGGTCTTCGAGATTTTTATTCGAACTTGTGGTCATCAATCAGGTTTGTTTCTGATGGATGTAAATAGTTGGAGCAATATGCTCCACACTTCAAAACGTCATAAGAATTATTATTGCTCTGGAAACATTATACCTCTTTAAATTAGCGGCAGCATATCCATCAAATTCTTCATCTACTCTTATTGTGAGATTAAACTAAAGTATTATAATATCCACCATATAACGATTTAAAATCATTGTCGTCGAGGATTAAGATAATTCAGAATCATTTTAGCATGATACACGACGAGGCTGTGCTGCTCCACAAATAATTTTTGTCTACTCCAGCACTTGACCAGCTTTAATATTATTTATCATAATCTAACTTGATGTGAAAATTGACTTATGAATTTATACTTTGACCTTAATCTTCACCCAGATTTAATTTATGACTAAATCGGAACATAACAAAATGGTGAAATATCTTACATAAGTTCACATATCAAATCTCAACTACAGTTAAGATTTATCTTAATTTCTAATTATATATATACACATAATATATATGTATATATATATATATATATATATATATATATAAATATAAATATATATATATATATAAATATATATATACATATAAATATATATATACATATATATATACATATATATATATATATATATGTGTGTGTGTCTATATATATATATATATATATATATATATATATATATATATATATATATATATATATACACGTATGTAAATGTACATACATACATACATACATATATATATATATATACATATATTACATATATATGTATATATATATATATATGTAAATATATATACATGTATATATGTATATGTATATGTATACATATACACATATATATATATGTGTGTATATGTATATATATATATATATAATATATATATACACATATATACATATGTTTATATGTATATATGTATACATATATATATATATTTATTTATTTATTTATTTGTGTGTAGTTTTTGAAATTGTACCTTCATTTACATGAGGATCATTTTTAACCGCCTCTCAACCTTTCTGCAAGAATCTGAGCGTCTTATAGTATTTATCTGTACATGGGGTTATAGAGAGTCTCGAAGTCATCGAGTAACAAAAAATGAATCTAAAAGAAATTGAGCGATCAACTAATAGTAAAAATTATTTCTAATTCATATTTTTTGAACAAATTCTCATTGAAAATAGAGATGGTTGTTTATTTATATAGATAAAGAAATTTCTAATAATTAAATAATGTTGTTTCTATCTCAACATGAAATGAAAAATAAAAATACACGAGATGGGTGGAACGAACAGTATGATTTATGGCCAAAAACTAGAAGCTGTAAAAGGTCCATCAGTCCCAAGGATCCACATGATTTAGATTAGTTATGAAGCCAGCAACAAACCACATAAGTTTTAATATGTGATTTAATCTCGTGTAATAGCAAAACACAAGAGAAAGAGTGAGATCTCCACCATCTTTTTCAAGCTTTTGTCCAAGTAGACAATAAATAGCCAATTTGGAAAGATTTTATAAGCCAATCATATATTTCTCATCATATAATATTCTATTAGTCGATTAACGGCTGATTCGTCACTTTCGATTGAGATTTGATCCGTAACGTAGTTACTGATTAATATGTCTGGTTGCGATGGTATGGTGCATGTGTCGTCGTGTTGTTGATATATAATAATATGGCTACGTCACACACCTTCGCAATCACGTAAGGTATCTGTGTTATGATCCTAATTAATGTAGGCCATCACTTCGTAAGCTAATTAATGCTACACAGCACGACTAGTGGTACTCTATACATCAGATCCTACATATAAGAACAAGATCTAGAAGAAGACCATCCTAAATAACATCTCTGTAAGTTTCACATTGTTGGGTCCAGCCCATCGGTGGGCTTAGACCTGAGCCTTTGAGCTCAAATTAATTAATTAAAAAAAAGAAAAAAGTGTGTGCAGTTGAGGATTGTTACAGCGAAGAGTTTTGCGGCGGTGAAAAAACTACAATAATTTTTTGCTTTATGGTCAATAGTCAAATTTTGTCAATTTTAACTCAAATTTAACGTAAAGAATTTTTACAGTAAATTTTACAATCTTATTGTGCTGATCTATGGTTTATCCTCTTTAAGATACTTTCCTATCATACCTATTTGGGGAGACCTAATTTTTTTTCTTCAATGAGATCCATCTATACGATGATAACGTACTGAGTCAAGATATGTGATCTTGATGTTATTATGATCCTCTTGTTATTTTAGAGAAGAACTATTGTAAACCTGTTATCATTATTGGTGATAGTGGAAGTTTAAAGTGGATTACGGTCTTATGATTTTTTTCGCATTAGGTTTTCCATGTTAAAAATTCAGTTTCACTTATGATTCATCGGTTGTTTTGCTACAAATATTGTTCTGGTTAATATTTGCTTATGATATCAAGTTGGTATTTTTGATGAGGAACCCATTTTGATACACAAAGAGGGAAAAGAATTATTCCGCATTAATAGTTTTTTCTCAACAAGTGGTATCAGAGCAGCAGGTTGTTATTTGCTACTAGTTTTTCTTGTGTGATTGAAATGGAAGAGTTAGATGGTATAATTAAATTGAACTCATCAAATTATTCCACTTGGAGGTGTATGATGGAAGACTTGCTCTATTGCAAAGATTTGTATAAGCCCATCAAAGTTAAAGAAAAACCCTCTACTATGGAAGAGAAGGAATGAGAGGTCCAACGCAGAAAAGCTATTGCTTATATTAGAAGATGGATGAATATAAATTTGCATGAGCATATTTCTGATGAAACCAGAGCTGATATTATTTTGCAAAGGTTAAAAAATCTGTTTACGAAAAAGACAGTAGAAAATAGAATTTCTCTCATTAGAAGGCTTGTTAATTTGAAGTATAAAGATGATAGCAATATTGTTGAGCACATAAGTCTATTTCAGAGTCTTTCAAACAAGTTGGTTGCTATGAAAATAAATATAGATCATGAAATACAGGGATTGCTATTTCTAAGTTCTTTATCAGAAAGTTGGGAAACATATGTGGTGACAATTTGTAACTCCATGCCAGAGGGGACTCTAACTATAGACATGGTTAAAGATAGTTTACTGAATGAAGATACCAGAAGGAAAGAACATGGAGAATCTTCTTCTGGTGCACTTATTACTGAAATGCAGGAAAGATGTGAAAGAAGTCACAATAGAAATCCACATGGTTACAGAGGAAGATTCAAGTCTAGAAGAGATATCAAGTGTTTCCACTGCAACAAACCAGGTCATATGAAGAAAGAGTGTAGGTTTTGGAAGCGAGAACAGAATAAAAGGAAGAAAAATGAAAAAGAGACCAATATAGTTGCTGCTAAAGGTGATATCATTATTGTTTATGACGATGGATATGTTAGTCTTGCAGCTCAGGACGGTAACTGGGTAATTGACTCTGGTGCGTCATTCCATATTACTTCTCATGGTGATTTCTTCAGATTCTACACTATTGGTGATTTTGGCAATGTTAGAATGGGAAGCAGTGGTACATCCAAGATTGTGGGTATTGGAGATATTTGTTTAGAGACCAGTACTAGAAGCAAATTGATATTCAAAGATGTTAGACATATTTCAGATATTCGTTTCAATTTGATATCTACAGACAGACTTGATGATAAGGGATTTATACACTATTTTGGTGAAAGCAAATGGAAGCTTACTAAAGGTTCTCTAGTTGTGACGAGAGGAAAGAAGTTAAAATCTTTTTATATTATGGAAGCTAAGCTACACAAAGGAGAGATTAATACAATTCAAAAGGGTGAAAGTATAGATCTTTGACATAAGAGACTTGGTCATATTAGCGAGAAGAGACTTCAAAGTCTTGCTAGAAAGTAGTTCTTATTAGAGTTGCAAGATACATCTCTTAAATATTGTGATCATTGCTTAGTTGAAAAAATATATAGAGTTACATTTCATACTTATCCGTCATCTAGAAGATCAAATATTATTGATTTAGTTTATACTGATGTTTGTACTATACAAACTAGAACTCTTGGAGGTGCTCTTTATTTTGTTACTTTTATTGATGATCATTCTAAAAAAGTTTAGGCTTTTACTTTAAAATCTAAAGACCAGGTACTCAATGTCTTTAAAGAATTTCATATTAGTGTTGAAAGAGAAACTGACAGAAAGCTAAAGAGTGTTCGAGCAGATAATGGTGGCAAGTACAGGGGTCCTTTTGAGAATTATTGCAGGTTTCATGATATCAGGTTTGAGAAAACAGTTCCAAAAACTTTTCACCAAAACGGTGTGGCAGAAAGGATGAACAGAACCATTGAAGAAAGGATTAGGTATATGCTTTCTCACGCCAAGTTACATAAGTCATTTTGGGGGAAGGCTATGAGAACTACAGTTGACTTGATAAATCTTTTTCTATCAATTCCTCTGAAAGGTGATGTTCTAGAGAGAGTATGGAAAGAGAAAGATGTATCTTATGATCATTTGATAGTCTTTGGATGCAAAGCATTTGTACATATTCCAAAAAATGAGAGATCCAAGCTTGATAATAAGGCAAAGGCATGTATTTTCTTGGGATATGGTCATGAAGAGTTTGGGTACAGATTATGGGATTAGTGAATAAGAAGATTGTTAGAAGCAGGGATGTTGTATTTCTTGAAGACAAATTATTTGATAATGGTGATAATGTTGAGAAGCTAGAAACCTCTATTTATATTCCTTGGAGTTTGGGTTTAGTTCCTCCATCTATAGTTCATGATGATCATGGGGGAGATGATGAAGAAGAATGTGGTGAGAATGTTAGTGATGATACTCCTACAGTTGATGAAGTTGAACTAACTGAACAAGCACCTCAACCACCAGTTGAGATTCCATTGAGAAGATCTACAAGAGAGCGACAACCATCAACAAGATATCCTCCATATGAGTATGTTATGCTTACTGATAGGGGAGAGCCAGAAACTTACCAGGAAGCTATTCTACATGAGCACAAGAATGAGTAGGTTAAAGCTATACAAGAAGAAATGAGATACTTGTTTGAGAACCACACTTATAACTTGGTAAAATTACCTAAAAAGAAGAAAGCTCTCAAGAATAAATGAGTTTACAGATTGAAGACTGAAAATAATAACTCACAATAAAGATATAAGGCACGATTAATTGTGAAGGGATTCAGTCAGAAGAAATGTATTGACTTTGAAGAAATATTTTCTCCTATGGTAAAAATATCCTCTATCCGAGTTATTCTTGGTTTGGCTGCCCATTTGAATTTAGAAGTTGAGCAACTTGATGTGAAAACTACATTTCTTTATGGTGACCTAGAAGAAGAAATTTATATGGAGCAACCAGAAGGCTTCAAAGTCAAGAGAAAAAAAAATCTAGTGTGCAAGCTAAGAAAAAGCTTATATGATCTCAAACAGACACCCAGACAGTGGTACAAGAAGTTTGATTCCTTTATGATAAGTCAAGGGTACAATGGAACCACATTTGATCATTGTGTGTTTATAAAGAAGTTTTCAGCTGATGATTTCATTATTCTCCTACTATATGTTGATAATATGTTGATTGTTGATCATGATGCTAATAAAATTAAAAAACATAAAAGAGAGTTAAGTAAGTCTTTTACTATGAAAGACTTGGGATCGGTGAAACAGATACTTGACATAAAGATTTTTCGTGATAGAAAGAAAGGAAAGATTTGGCTATCTCAGGAGACCTACATTGAGAAGGTTCTTGAAAGATTCAATATGAGTAAAGCCAAAGCAATTTATTCTCCACTTACATGTTATTTTAAGCTCAGCTAAAACAATATCCGACAAGTGAGAAAGAAAAATAAGAAATGTCCAGAGTATCTTACTCATCTGCAGTGGACAATTTGATGTATGCTATGGTTTGTACTAGGTCAGATATAGCTTATACAGTTGGAGTTGTTTGTCGATTTCTCTCTAATCCTAGAAAAGAACATTGGGCAACAGTAAAATGGATATTAAGATATCTAAAAGGTACTTCCAGATCGTGTTTATGTTTTGACAATGGTGAACCTGTGTTAGAATGGTACACAGATACAGACATGGCTGTTGATACTGACTCCAGCAAATCCACTTCGGGGTTCTTAATGACATTTACAGGGGGAGCAATATCTTGGCAATCTAAGTTACAGAAATGTGTTGCTCTATCAACCACAGAAACAGAATATATAGCTATTACTAAAGCCTGTAAGGAAGCTTTATGGATGAAAAAGTTTCTATAAGAATTGGGCTTGAAACAGGAAGGATATATTGTTTATTGTGACAATCAAAGTGCCATTCACCTCTCTAAGAATTCAACATACCATTCTAGATTCAAGCATATTGATGTAAGATACCATTGGATTCTTGATGTGCTTGAGATTAAAGAATTACAGTTGGAAAAGGTATATATCAATGAGAATGAATCAGACATGTTGACAAAGTCTTTGCCTAAGGAGAAGCTTAAAGTTTGTAGGTGAAGAACAAGCTTAGTATAGTCCACCATATGAGTTAAAGGGGAAGAATTATTAGATTCAACTCGATGAGCTTGGATCAAATAATTGGACCTTTGAGACTAAATAAATTAATTAAAAAAAAGATACATGAAAAAGAGAAAAAGTGGGCGTAGTTGAGAATTGCTGCAGGGATGGGTTTTTTGTTTTTTTGTGTGCAATGAATCTGGCTGCACAGTAAGTGAAAGAAAAAAAAAAGAGCGAAGGAGGAGAGAGAAAAATTAGGATAAGTTTTTTATGGTCAAATTTCAATAGTTTTGATCCAAATTTGATGTGGAGAATTTTTGTAGTAAACTTTACAATCTTAACGATGCTGATTTATGGTTTATCCTCTTTAAGGTGCTTTCCGGTCATACTTATTTCGTGAGATCTAAATTTTTTTTTGATAAGATTAATACATATGATGATGACTTGAGCTACGTGATTGATCTTCTTGTTATTTTAGAGAAAAAATATTATAAATTTGTTTAAAGTGGATTACGGTCCGTGATTTTTTTCGTGATTTTTTATATTAAGATTTGTTTATGTTAAAAATTTAGTATCACTTATGATTGATCAATTGTTTTATCAATCCATTTTGATATACAAAGAAGGAATAATTATTCCACAGTTTTTCGCAACACACATTAACTCAACGTGTTGGGCTGATGACCAGATTGAATCTTGCGGCGCTTTCCGTGACCTGACCATGGCGAGCGGTCTTGAGCGCTGCGTGAATGGAGATGTGGCCACTCCATTAATGGCAACAACTGGCGGTGGCCACCGGGCTCTTCTCACGATGCACATCGGCAGTGGAGCAACCCATTGACCCGGCGCTCCCTCATCCACCGGTCGGGCCGCCGCCACTTCTTTAATTGTAGACTATTGGATCCACGAACATTGCTTGATCCAATGATCTCCTCGAGCTGCGTTTGGAGACTTTGACATCTCTAGATTCACAAATCATGCCTATGTTTCAGCGAAAGAACAGCAAGCAAGATCCACGACTCACACGATCCTGTTTTAGATCGAGACGACATGAAACGAAACGCTAATGCAAGAATTCAGCCAAATCTCATGTTCTGATGGCGAATGCAGAAGGGAGATCCTTCAGCAATCGGCAAGAAAAGCTGTTCTAATAAGAATGTCGAGCTGTCGAGCGAGCTACAAGCTCGGATCGAACGGCACGCCCGTCGACGGGATCCATGAACGGCCGGCTATGAACCGCCCTACAGTGAACGGCCGCACGATCGACCGCCGCCGGATCACATGGTACCCCGGCCACTTCACCCGCCTCGATATCCTCGACCCTGGCCCGGTGTTCTCGAACTCGCCGTAGTACAACGTGTTCAGCGCGAAATTGCCGTTGAACGGTAGCCACCCGGCGGGGTCGATGATGCCGTCGATGTAGCTCTGCAGGAAGAGCGTGCGGGAGTACTGCATCCATGGCCGCCCCAGGTACGACCTCACGGTCTTCCGCACCGGCAGCAGTTCGGCCGCCGGTTCGATGTTGGAGAACTGGATCACGATGCCGGTGTTCTGGTTGGGGTCGCTGCGGCCTTGCGCCGTGATGACGTTGGACTCGCCGTGCCGGGGCCGCCTTGCGTAGATGTTGCAGCGCTGGAGAACCACCGCTGCATTACCGAAGATGAAGTCGATCGTGCCGTGTATGTCGCACTCCCTGTAGAACTGCCGCTGGCTGTAGACGAACAGCGTGTCCTGGTATCCCTCGATGCTGCACCTGTAGTAGACGGAGCGATCCGACGCCGACAGAAGCGCCACCGCCTGTGATCCTGGACCAAACGTGTTCCTGAACGTGATGCCACTCGCTTTGAATCCGTCACCAAACACACCTATCGACATGAATAAGATCACGTGAACTGATGAGTGATGCAGGCGTGCATGCATGCTCGTCGAACAAAGGTAACGTGGGTCTGTAGTTTCTTACTGAAGGTTGCAGAGCTGAGGGTGGTATAGCCACTAGCGACGCTCCTGTTTCCGGTGATTACGGTCTTTCCAATGCCGTCGCCAAGCATCACGAGATTGCTGAAGCTAGTGGCTACCTGCACGTACTCGTTGTACACACCGGCCTTGACGTATATCACGAACTTGGATAGCCTTCCGCTCTGCATCCTTGCCGCGGAGGCGTCGAGAGCTTCCTTGATGGTTCGGAAGTTTCCCGACCCATCTTTGGTCACCACGAGGTCGGCGCTGGCCGACAGCTGCAGGAGGCGTCTGTTAGCGATCATCATCCAGCTCGAAACCCCTCCGCGGTCCGTCGTCGTCGACACATTAGTCGTGGCAGCGGCGGCGGCTGGGCGGTTGATGGCGAGACAGTTGCTGATGAGGTCGGAGACGTTGTATCGCGTGACCGGCTCGATGATCTCCGACGAGGCGCCGGTGTCGTTGAAGCCCGTGAGGCAGGTCTGCAGGTTGGTCAGGGCGGCGCTGAGCCAGGTCTGGGAGTCGAAGGCGGTGCAGGCGCTGTGCGGGGCGTCGAGGGTACGGTTGAGCTGGAGGACGGTGTTGTCGTAGAGCTTCCAGCAGTCGAGCCAGGCGGTCCTCTCACGGGCTTGGCGGCACGCGGGGCCGCGGCGCTCGAGCTGGCTCTGGGCGCGGACAGTGAGGTCGAAGGCGAGGCGGAGGGAGACCTGGTAGAACTGGGTCGTGTCCTTGGGGATCCCGACGTGGGGGTTGTTGCCGAGGTAGTAGCGGCACGGCTCCGGGTGCGGCGTGTTGCTGCACCAGTAGTCTATGTCGTCGGAGTCATGGAAGGAGAGGGAGGGAGATGGCAGTGAGGTAAGGAGGACGACGAAGAGGAGCAAAGCGGGCAGCTTCTGCATGCTTGGTAGCGTGAGGCGGAGAGCGCGTGGTGGTCCGTGTGTGCCTTTAAAGCAAAGGATCGATGTGCTACCGTTGTCTCGGTGCTTGATGAGAGATCGAGCATAGGAACGCCCTCAGGTTTCAGGACGGAGAGTGATGATGTGAGGGTTACAACCAGACCGGTGAAAAGATGGTGGCCCAAATCCACTTGCTTCGCTGAATCATGACCACAGTACATCGTTTTTTATCCCGACCCGCTTCTTGTACGAGTCAAATGTAGCACAAAAACGCACGATGTCAATCCTTGTTGGTATAAAACAAGTCAAACGGGACCACAAAGCTACATCGACTGGGCCTCACAAAACCCAAGTCTCTACCTGCTCGTTACTGGCCCGCTAGTCTCTTCTCTACCTCCCACCATTCGGGTCCATGTTCTGTGGGGCCCACTCTTGTACTCTCACAAGTCAATTCAATTTGCGGCACCGCGGTAACGGTGGGCGGAGCGTTACGCCTTAGCCAGCCCAGCCCAACTCCATTCAATTTGCGGCACGCTTGCGCATGTCACATTTACTTTCGGTACGCGCCCGGCGGTACTCTTCGGACGCTTATGCGTTATGGCTGGACAACATGGCCGCGACCGCCCGAGCCCACCCAATAGACATCACAGCAATATCAAACGGGTACGCCGAAAGAGGGTGAAAAGAAGTATCAACCGCGTGCGATATACGACCCGGATTCACGGTGCGTCCGTCGACCGTCCCGACTCATCCACGCCGGCGCGTGATCTGCCTCCATCGTTAGGATTCGATTCATGGCTTTAAGATTCGTGCGTACCAGGAGATGCATCCTCCGCCCAGGTTGCTACATGGCGGTGACGGATCCCAGCCAACCCCGTAGCAGGTACGTCGAACGAGCCCTGGACGAATCAATCGTTCGAAAACGTCCAACAAATCTCTCCAATTTTTAGCTTCGATTTATTTATATTAAATCCAGGGAGGAAAAAAAAAAACTTAAAAAAGACAAATAAAAAACAAGAAAAGAAGCGATATATAGTCGACTTTTCTTTTTTTTTTTTTAGCCGATCCGCCATCGATAGAGCAGCTCATTTCTTTCTCATCTCGCCAGTCGCGGGGACCGACCTTGTTCGTTCGGTTCCGATCGCTCTTTGGGGGTTCCGAATCGAGGCGGACGGAGGCGTTTCCGCGGCTTATCCGGTGCGCTAACCCTTGGATCTGAGGCGGGCTTCGGCCGATCGGACGCCGGCGATCGGATCCGCCGCGGTGAGGGCGGATCGAGGGCGGCCATGGCGCTGTCCGGGATGCGAGGGCTCTCCGTGTTCATCAGTGATGTCAGGAATTGCCAGAACAAGGAGCAGGAGCGGTTGCGGGTCGACAAGGAGCTCGGAAACATCAGGACCCGGTTCAAGAACGAGAAGGTCATCCCTCCGCCTGCTTCCTTCTTTCTGATTTTTTCGGCTCTCTCTCTCTCTCTATTCAATTTTCTTCCATAAACCCTTTCCTTACGTGGTCTGAATGCGCCAAGAACGAATAGGTCGCAGATCGCTTCTCCTAGGTTACGATTGTCTCACATCTGAAGAATGTTATGGTTATTTTAGTTGATCTTTTGCCGCAGATAGCAGCTGAAATTGTCTCTAATTTTGTCTACTTAAGGTACTTTTCTTTCGTGCCGTCTTTGACTACCTAGGGTTGCAGCGCAAAATTTAGGAAGAAAAAAATACTGGTTTAGGCTGGGGATAATTTTATGTAGTCAATGAACGACGAATTAACATTGCCATCATGCTTGAAGAGTGAGGTTGGTTGGCTGGAATGATGTCCAATAGTTCGAATCCAACTTTGTCAAGTTTTATCTGAAAAGGTACTAAAATTTTTTAAAAAATAAATAGTTCAAGTAACAAACAACAAATAAAAATGAATGTTAAACAAAATTAAGAGAACATTTGCTGCAACACTGAGTATACATCATGCTCTATTTATTTCTAAGGCTTCTTATAAGCTTGTCTTCTTATATTTCAAATATGTGCAATGAAAAAAAACTGCAAGTATTAAAGTATGTTTTCTTCTGTTTATTCTCTTCTTGCTCATTCAAAAATATTGACAACCTGACTTGGTACTGTTAATGTTGTTTTGTACAGAACTTTTGATACAAACCTGAATCCTGTTTCAGTTTATCAGATAATGATACAAATGTTTCCTTCTTTGACAGGGCTTGTCACCTTATGAGAAAAAGAAATACGTCTGGAAAATGCTCTACATATATATGCTAGGGTATGATGTTGATTTTGGACATACGGAAGCTGTTTCTTTGATATCTGCTCCAAAGTATCCAGAGAAGCAGGTAATGTATGCTTTACATGATTGCTGCAGTTCAATTCTGGAATAGTTTCTTTAACACAGTGACCTTTTAGATTTCCCATCCCTTTAGTTTTTAATTGTGGCTAAATCAGATGTGGATTCAAGTGGCAAAAAAAGAAAATAGCCTTGACAAAGTTAAATGCCACAAAATTAAATGTCTGTTTGATGGAGGCATAGTCCTTGACAAAGTTAAATGCCACATGAAAATGAAGTGAATCCAGCTTTAGAGCTCAGTGCTATGTTGTCATTGCTCTAGTAGATTCCATAATTTCTTTATATGCCATTTTACTCTAAAAAAATCAATTACTTATTTTATAAGTGAGTTGACTTGAATGCATTTACCTTTACACCACGTGTTTCGATGCATGAATACATGATAGATTAAGGTACCAAAAAGTCTAAACTATATAAGGTGTTTAGGAGTTTGGGTCTACAGGTGACACCTTATGAGATATGGAAGATCATGCATTATATTAGAAGAACATGCTAATGGACAGCCCAAAAATGAGTAAGAAACATGGATGACTGAATGATGTCCATATCTTCACAATTGTTGATCTGTTCTCAATTACTTTCATGTGCATTGTAATGTTCAGTTCTTGTGTGTTGTAATTTTTCATGTTAAACAAAAACTGGACCAAGTTTATTAGGCTAAATAGGACTAGAACCAAGGGTATAATTAAAATAGAGGGACACAAAGTTTAAATATCTTTGATTTATTACTTGTTAAGTAGAGGAGAGTGATGAAGATATTATTTGTAAAGTTGAAAGTGTGGATGGATAAGGTGGAGAGGTGCACTAAGTTGTGTGATGGTCATGTGTTCCTCATATTACAAGACAATTGTAAGGCCATTTGTGTTTTATGAATGTGAATGCTGGCAACTCATAAGATACATACAAAGTGTTCTGGCAACTCATAAGGTGCATGCAAAGAGTATTATTGTTTTAACAACTAGGGTGATGCAAGATGAGCGACAATAAGGAATAGAAAGAAGGAGGATAAATATAATAACTGAAAGATAATAGAAAATAAAGGGATAACTACTAGACTCGTATTGGCTCAAGGAGAATGCTCCTAGGCTGAAGGTGTCATACCTCCGCACATTTGATACATGGGCGATCGAATTCCATCGAAAAAGCAACTTGTGGCATTGCACTACTTATACATAAGGTGGGAAAATAACTCAATTCATTGATCTTCTTTTCATTGATGCATTACAATGTTTTAGTCCATTTTTATAGGCTCTAATACAAGAAAAGAAAAGGAAAATGTAAACAATTTCATCAAATAAGCTTCCATCCACGAAGAGATCGATCTTCACAAAATCTTCAATCAGAATTTGTAGTCTTCGATTACAATCATAATTTAATTTCTTCCCTTTTTTATATTTTCTTTTTTTTTGTTCCTTGAATAAATTAGGAAACTAGATTAGAATTATTCTAGATGTTGTCATGTGCCGATCTATGACACACCTTAATTGATAAAATTTATTTAAATAAGCGATGGACTATATTGGTCTTGCAGTACACGCTTCTGTTGCGTAAGAACTCATCTCAAGTTCATGAAATATGGATCAACATTGATGATCGAACATCTTGGCTAAACCAAAAGAATTGATACTAAATCTGATGTAGGACTAGTAGCAACAATTTTGTTTTTAATGATAGATGACTAAAAGTAGGGTAAGAGATAATAATAATAGAAAGATAATAAAAATGAAAGGATAATTACCATACCCCCTTTGGCTTAAGGGGAGAACTCGTAAGATGAATGCCTTTCGCCTCTGCACGTGGACAATGAAAATCATGAAATCATGCCATTGAAAAAACAAATGTGGCCTCATAGCACTCACACACTTGGTGGGAAAAGTGCTCAATTTCACTCACACTATATATATATATATATATATATATATTCTTCCGGAGAGGATAATATTTTTGATTGATAAGCTTCTGTCCGAATAGAGATTAATCTTCACAGAATCTTCAATCATAGTTTGAATTCTTCCATTTTTTCACATTTCTTTATTTGTTTGTTCTTTGAATCAAGGTTTTTAATTTCGAATGATATCGCTCAAATCAAGGCGGTATGTACCGATCACCGATGAGGCGGTACACGGACCGCCCGCTCTGCAAGGCGATATCGTTGATTGAGGTTGTTTTCGCCCCGTTATTGTCTGGCGGTTATCGAGGGAGAAGAAAGAAGAGGGGTGACCGAGGGAGAAGGGCAAGAAAGATAGGGGAAAAGAAGAGAACCTGGAGATTGGCGTCGCTCTCCCTCCTCGTCTGTCGGCGACTTCTCATTCGCGTGAGGAGAAGAATCATCGGCGTCGCGAGGAGAGGAGAGGCGATGCCTCGATTTAAAATTTTTTTTTACTTATATATATATATATATATATATATATATATATATATATATATATATATATATATATATATATATATATATATATATAAAAAGCGATGTCGTAGATTTTTTTCTTTTCTTTTTCTGCGACGTCACCTTGGTGACGTCGCCCCACATGGGGAGAAGAGAGGCGACATTGCCGAGGCAACGTTGCAGATTTTTTTTTTTTTTTCTGCGACATCGCCCTACGTGGGGAGAAGAGAGGCAATGTCGCCGAGGCGACGTCGCAGAAAACTATATTTATTTATTTATATATATATATATCGAGCGATATACCAAAATATACCGCTCGGTATATAGTACCGTACTGAGCGAATTTCAAAACTTCGATCCGGTACGAAATTTCAATCCCTGCTTTAAATAAAGTAGGAAACTAAGTTAGAATTATTCTAGATGTTGTCATGTGCCAACCTATGGCACATGAAAATAATCCCTAAACTAATAAAAATTATTTAAATGAGCGATGGATTAGATTTGTCTTGCATCATACAATTTCGCTGTGTAGAAACTCATCTGGAGTTCATGAAATATGGATTGACTTTGATGATGAAACATTCTGGCTAAACCAAAAGCTTATATATACTGATAGCAAATTTGTTGTAGGATGATCAACAACAAAATTTTTTTTTATGATAAAGGACTAGAAAGGATGGAAGAGAATAATAATAATAGAAAGATAATAACAAATAAAGGGATAACTACCAGAGTCGCTTGGGCTTAAGGAGCAAACTCATAGGATGAATGTCTCGCACCTCTTCATGTCTTGTATGAGGATGATGAAATCATGCCATTGGAAAAACAAATGTGGCCTCATAGTGCTCACACACATGGTGGGAAAAAAGCTCAATTTATTGATCCATTTTTGATTTATGCATTACAATGTTTTAACCCATTTTTATAGGCTCATATAAAAAATATAAAAATAAAAAAATATAATTGCATTAAATCAAATATATATTTGATTTGACCTTCCTTCTGAAGAAGATAGTATTGTCGATTGATAAGCTTCTATCTGCGTTGAGATCAATCATCACAAAATCTTCTATCAGAATTTTTAATCTTCAATCATAATCATAATTTGATTTCTTCCATTTTTTTCACATTTTCTTCAATTTTTTTGTTCCTTGCATAAAGTAGGAAACTAGATTAGAATTATTTTGGATATTATCATGTGCCAACTTATGACACATGAAAAATAATACTTAAACTAATTACATATATTTAAATAAGCGATGGACTAGATTGGTCTTGCATCGAATGCTTCTATTGTTGCGTAGGAACTTATTTCAAGTTCATGAAATATGGATCAACCTCGATGATAGAACGTCCTGGCTAAACCAAAAGCTCTGATACCAAATCTGATGTAGGACGAGTAGCAACAATTTTTTTTTTAAATGATAGAGGGTTAAAAAAGGGAAAGAGAATAATAATAACAGAAAGATAATAAAAATAGAGAACTATCAGACTTGCTCTGGTTCTAGGTGCGAACTCTTAGGATGAAGGCTTCTCACCTCTGCATGTCTCGCACATGGATGATGGAATTATGCCATCGAAAAAACAAATATGGCCTTGCATCACTTACACACATGGTGGGAAACTGATCCATATCTGATTGATGTATTACAATGTTCTAGTTTCTTTTTATTGGTGCCCAAATGCAAGAAAAGAAAAGGAAAATGTGAAAATATAATTTACAATTACATCAGATCAAATATATATTTGATTTCATCTTCCATCCGAAGAAGATAATATTCTAGATTGATAAGTTCCATCATTATAGAGATCAATCTTCACAAAATCTTCAATCAAAATTTGTAATTTTCAATCACAATCATATTTTGATTTCTTCCTTTTTTTTTTTTCTGTTCCTTGAGTAAAGTAGGAAACTTGATTAGAATTATTCTGTATGTTGTCATGTGGCAACATATGACACATGCAAAATAACCCCTAAATGAATAAAATATATTTAAATAAACGATTGATTAGATTGGTTATGCATCAAGGGGTTCTTCTGGTTAAGGATAAACCAACAGGAAACCATTTAAGATGGTCTATGTATGTCCAAAGGACACTGCATATATATTAATTACATGATGTGAGTCGTGATTGTTATTCTGTTGAGAGGTAGAGAGAGACAGGAAATTATATTAGAAATAGTGAGAAGAGATTTGGTAGTTCCTATTTTTACTAGTGGTATTGCCCTTTGCTAAGTGTAGTAGCAGTAAGATATCCATGTTACGGTCCTCAAAAAGTTAAGACCTTATGGGTTGTTTTTCTTCCTGTTAGATACAGTCAATTTTATAAAGTTTTGGACCCAACTCTTACTAATTTATATCATTCCATGTCCAAATTTAAAATATTTACAGGTTTTCAAATGTAACATGTGACTGAAATTTGAAGTCCTATTCTAATACCTATGATGAGCTCAGAAAATAAGGCATACATAAAAAATTGGCTAAAACACTATATAAAACAAGGCGATCAAATGCAGAATGCCTTTCTGCTAATGCAAGGCTTTGAGAAGGTACCTTTCTGCCAATATGGGGTTTATAAAGGGTTAATGTACACAACCTAGATTCTTGTATATAAAGAGGTTATTTCCATAACTCGAACTGTAATCACATAGATTTGGGGCATTCTTACAATGACCAAAAATCTACAAGGGTTTTAACATTAGTTAAGGTGGGAATGGGAAGAGAGCTTATCTGAGAAACAGAATCTTGTCCAAAATATGCTGAGATATTTATCTGAAAAATGGATTTGAGTTTTGCACGCTTTCAGTTGTCTTCTACTTGATATTTTTTACTTCTTGGATTGTATATAACATTACGGAATATTGATGGCAAAATAAAGAACATTAAGGAATATTAAACTAAATATTTCTTGAGTATGGGTAGTCATCTTTCTGTTTCTTGTAAAATGATTGATTTATCATTTATGGCTGAGCTAGTTACATTGTCAAATAATATGGCTTTATAATCAGTTGCCCGCTTGACCCATAAAATTAATTTTTATGAATATCTTGGATTTCAGAGAATCAGTTTTATTGCTAGTCTAAGACCCATGTTTTTTCTTTGGCATTATATTACTAAAATTTGCCAGTGGATTTTTCTTATACACGAAAGTATTGCTGCAGGTTGGATATATAGTGACATCTTGCTTACTCAATGAGAACCATGACTTCCTAAGAATGGTTATAAATACAGTACGAAATGATATAGTTGGTCGAAATGAAACTTTCCAATGTTTGGCACTGACAATGGTAAGAAGTTAGCATCCTCTACAAGACATTCATTTATTCTGTAGTTGATGTGTCATGAATATTTGTTTATGTTAAATTGGATTCTTCTATTTATTGCTTTAAGATATCACATATACTTCTTTTGTGTTTGGATATTTGTTTCTACTGTTTATACGTAATTAATACTTGTAACCTACTTCCACTTTTCTTACCATCTCTCTGACATTTTAGACCAGTGAATGATATTACAGTTTGATTGTCAAATTGCAGGACGTGCGATATAAATGGGGCATATTCACAGACAAGACTACATTGTGCATTATTTTGTCCTTGTGTCATGCTTATTTTGATCATCCCTATACACAAATTGAGTGATGGAAGCAAACCCTGAGGCTGCATGCTTTAAGATATTGACTTTAAATAAGGTTAATTAAGAGACAAGTTTAAAATTACAGGTTGATTGTTATTAAAACATGAAGTTAGAATCATACTCATGATATACTAATATGCTGACAAGGTTAGATGCTTGCTAAGGTTTTTTTAGACAGTTATTAGTGGGAAAGGGAGGAAAGTTATATATATATATATATATATATATATATAATTTTATTTTTTTGAGAGGTGGGTGGTTTATTCATAATGTTAATTGACACATTGTCAGATCCTTTTGACAAAGAATGCAAGCTTGTTGCTTGAGCTTCTATATTTTTGTTTAATGAGAAGCTTAAGTTCTATTTTGTGCATTCACCATTCATAAGGGAGATGGAATAGTTAAAACTCGGAGACAGAGGCATTCCATAACATCTAGAAAATGACCCATGTGTCTATCATGATCTACATTGTCCAGATGTTTAAACAATCATCCAGATTCCATTTAGATTTTCATCAAATGACCAATTGATTGGCCAAACAAACATTTTGGTGATGTCATAGGGAAACTAGATTAATAAGATAGCATATATAGTGAGTAATGACTCGAGAGTAATAGTTCCATTCTCATAATGAGCTGTATCCACAGGAATATTATATGTGAATTGTAGATGATTGGACTCCTAATCTACCCAAAGAACATATACAGGAACATGTTCATGTATCGTATGCCATCATCAAAAGATCACAGTAGCTGTTGCTAGAAGAGTATAACAACTTTCTTGTTTACCTAGATATATCTACATGTACGTACATTATCCTTTGGGCATGGGTTAATGCTAATAATATCTAGGAATTATGCATGCCTTTGACACAATCTGGGGATATGCTTGCCATTCCTATAGCGTTGCCTGCTAGAAGACATACACATGCTATAAATTGCACAGTGCGGACCAGCTTTCTTGTGGTTAATCTTATCATCCAGCTAAACTCTGGTACTTAATATTTATTAGGTTGCTGATGTAACCTGGAGACAGGGTAGGTTAATGCTAACTTGTTAGATGAAAACTTTATCTAATATAAACTTAGATTTCAACTGTTATTTGATTCCAGTTTTCTCTTTCTATGTTCCGTGTAACAATGGACAATTTTGACACACTTTTAATTGTTGTCAGCGAAGGCTGGACTTATTCTATTATGAGTTAAATTGTGAGTTTGGAAAAGAGTCCACTTAAAAGGGATTCACCAATGGTTGTTTCATAATAATAAAAAAAAAAGAATCATGAATCCTATTTCATCAATATTCTACCTGCAATGAGTCTAAGCTCAATGGTGGTGTGTAGGTGTTGGCTTTTTGGAACAAAATGGCTGCATTTCTACTTTATGTATATTGTTCATTGTAGGTAGGAAACATTGGTGGGAAAGAGTTTTCTGAATCACTGGCACCTGATGTCCAAAAGCTGCTGGTAAGTTTATGGAATTTCTCAGTTCCTACTTTTTCTATGGAAGTATGATTGATGCTGATGCTGTAATCTCCATTAGATTTCAAGTAGCTGCAGACCTCTAGTCAGGAAAAAAGCTGCGCTGTGTCTTCTGCGTCTTTATAGGAAGAATCCTGATGTCGTTAATGTTGATGGCTGGTAAGCATGCTCTGGCCATTGTCCATGACTCCATGTATTAATAATTTCATTCATATGGTTTATTGATGTACACCCGTATAACGTATGCACATTCATGCATATGTTTGAATTTAGTCTTGATTAGTTTTCTTTTGTTTGCTCTCATTTTTAGGTCTGATCGAATGTCACAGCTTCTGGATGAACGTGACCTGGGAGTATTGACATCTGTCATGAGCCTTTTTGTTGCTTTAGTCTCAAGTAACATTGAAGCTTATTGGAATTGTCTTCCAAAGTGCGTTAAAATACTGGAAAGGTTGGCTAGAAACCAAGATGTTCCACAAGAATATACCTACTATGGAATTCCATCTCCATGGCTTCAGGTTAAGCATGATCATGTTCTTTTTTGTTTCTTATTCATGCTGTTTTCTTTTCTTATACCAGCTTTCTAATTGTATCATGGATCTTTTTCCATGCTTTTCTAAACTTTTCTAATTTCATCATGGATCTTTATAGTATGATTGTGGCCTTTTCCTTTGCCCATTTTCTAATATGATAGTGATTTGTAACTTCGGTACTTATTAAGTTCATTGTTTCAGCCATATTGTTATTTTTTTCTATAATTAATCAGTGCTTTCCTGTTACATGGATTAACTCTTGAACAATCAAAGGCATGATGAGTTTTGGCATATTATATCGTTGCAAAGACACCCATGATTATCTTTCTGATATGCTTGATTATCCTACTCAATGTTCTAAATACCGTATTGTACTAGTGTATTGAGCTATGCTCTGTACGGTATGGTACGGTGTACCGAGCGGTATGCTTAAAATAGACATAAAACCCTTCAAAAATATCAAAAAATAGAAAAAAAAAGTTTGGATAGGGTTTTTAAGCTAGAAATAAATATACATTTAGTATAGTTTTAGCAAAACTAATGTAAATTAGGTAATAATAGTGTCACATATCTTTTTCGGACTTTGAGTAGCCTTGTGCAGGGTTCACAATTTCGGTCCATTCCGGATCGTTCTTCCGTTAATATTGAATTATATATGAAAAAATTATTTGAATTGTTAGATTATTTTATATACAACTTAAACTTTAAAATTCAAATGAATTAAGACAAACGATGGGCCTTCACGGGTGGTGGAATAGGGTCTTCGATCATATGTATCTGTACATCAATATGATATGTTTGTTGGACTCAATCCTGAAATTGATCCTATGACACAGTATATTGATACACCGTATGTTATTGGTGCATTAATGTGGTGATGGTCGTAGGTTGATCATCATAAATTACATGTGTTGATTAAAAAGTTCTAATCCTCCCAAATTAGCCTTCTAAATTTGATTCAATTCATAATTAATTGCTTTGTTGAGTTTAGGAGAGTGAAAATGTGAGAATAAGAGAGAGAATATGAGAAAAAATGAGTTTAAGAGAGTTTAAGAGAGAAATGGATTGATGGAGGGGAGGAAAGGGTTTAAAATCCCTTGAGGAGGTCTCCAACAATCAAATTGACTGTTCGACACTGTTACCATTTGGTAACGATCGGTTTCGATTGTTATCACCCTGTACAGGTCGGTAACGGTCGAAATTGATCAATACCGATCGGTACAAGTTGACAACTGTCGAAGTTAACCGGTACCTGCTGGTACAGGTCGATAACAATCAAAATTTCGATTGTTACCGCTCGTACAGCTCTATATCGCCTTATACGGGGCCAAATACCTGATACTGCACGGTAGCGAGCGGTTCGAGTGCCGGTCTGCTGGCGGGCAGGTACGTACCGCCCATGCCGAGCTGTACGGTACGGTATTCGAATCATTCCTAATGATACTTTGTTGTGGTTAAGCAACTTCTCCACCAATAGAGGATCACACTGTTTGGAACTCAAAATAACTGAGCTGTAATGGTAGATTATCTGCTCTGTACTAATGTTTGACAAAAAATGTAATATTTGTTAGGCTGAGTTAGGAGATAACAGAGAAAGAGGATAAAGAGATTAGAATTGACATACAAACGCCACAGATCAACCTACTTTCAATTAATCACATATCAATTCAAGGCCAATTATATAACCTGGTAAGTGGTCCTCATATATGGAATTTTTAGACCCTAATTGTGACAAGTATAAGCTCTGTTGTGAAATAAGACTTCCTTTTCTCTAAAAAAATTATAGCTCACAAAATCCTATACAAAATAGTGAAATACAAACTTCTAATGGATTAATAATGTCCTTAATGCTAATTGTACCTGAGGAGATCCTTAGCTGTTTATAGGTGCATTGGTGCACCTAAGGCCTGTTAACTCTCAAGGTCCAAAGCCCTAATTTTGCACTCTAACCTCATCAGGTTTCACAAGGCATACCTAGGGCATGTGCGTGCACTTCATTAAACAAAGCAAGGCTCACAAAAGCTATGCATTGTGATTATTACTATTGGTTTCCTCATAAAAAGAAGCAATGATTATATGGGTTGCTTTATTGTTTGGTTATTGGGATTTTGTCATTGGGAATTGGAAAACTAGTGGATAGAGTAAAGAAACTGTCTCATACTTCTTAATTGTTCTTTTCTCTATTCTAGTGCTGCTTCCTTTGAATGGTTTAACCACACCTCTGCCTTCTTCTTCTTTCATTTTCTGCTGCTTTGTTGTGTTTGCGTTGCTCTATTTCCCTACTTTTGTTGCTGCACTCTTGTTTTTTCTTTTTTATTATTATATTGGTATACTAGCTGCCTTTGTTTTTTCAGGATGTGGACCTTTATCTTCATGTTCATGCATTTTGCTATGAGAGCAATGCTAGAATTGGGCTTTGCAGCCAAACTTAACATTTTGATTTTTTACATATGGAGCAGTAGATAACTAATGTCTTGTGATTTGATTTATTTTTGAATCATATTTTTGATAATTACCATTCAAATCATGCCCCTGCTTCAAAGAGGCTTGTGCCTCATCTTGTTTCTTACCTGTGGAAAGATATAATCAAATATCTTATAAAATAGAAAAATACAATTTGGAGTGGTGTCTACTAGGCAGCACGCTAACCTAGACTCACTTATGTCTCAACTATGGCTATAAGCTAACTTTTCTTGCATAATTCAGAAAGCAAAGACCTTGGTGACATCAAGCTCCTGCTTCATATTTGTCAGTTCAAGAAATTGCACTGAGTTGTAATATTTCATAGTCCTGGTAAAAGCTTGCTATTATTCATTTGGTATCTGCAAATTCTTTGAATGAAAGGTCCGAATGATCAATTCTACAAAGACTTTAAAGTATGCCAAATGTACTTGGTCTTGTGAACTTGTAAGACTCGGTTTCTGTTTTTGTCTAGTTGTCTCCTAAACATTCCTTTGTCATAATGCCTATGTTTTTATACATTTTACATGCCCTTTTATGTTAATATGTTGTGTTTTTCAGTAACTAGAGAGCAGTAAATCATCTATATGCAAGAGTAAGACTGCTGACCCTCCCTAGATCCTGCATTGGCAGGGGCTTCATGCACTAGGCTGCCCATTATTTACAAAGTAGCAAAGCAAATTGTCCAGTTCAGAATTAGAATGCTTGCTGGAGTGTTGGAATGGAGAGCTTTGTGTTTTAAGAAGACGATCTAAGGGCTTTGTTTTGTCATACACACATAACTCGGCTCTCTATTTTGTTTGTCAAATAGTACAAAATTAATTATTAATTAGAGAATGGGTTGATATTTTGCATCAGCAAGAGGAGAATCATGATGTAGATTATGTCATAGTTTTTAACTTCTAATTAACTAAGTAATGAAGCTTCATTAAGCTATTTATTTATGGTCATTTGATTATAAAAAAGCCATTTAAAGAAGAAACATGTCACTATTCTAATGGCCAGTCTTCATGTGATGCAGGTTAAGACAATGAGGGCTCTTCAGTATTTTCCAACTATTGAAGATCCAAATACTAGAAGAGCTTTGTTTGAAGTACGACTGTTTGAAGCATAGGGCATGATGCAACATACTCATTTACTTTTATTATCTGATCAATTAATTTGCTTTATGCAGGTTCTACAACGTATTTTAATGGGCACTGATGTGGTGAAAAATGTAAACAAGAACAATGCAGCACATGCTGTTCTTTTTGAAGCTTTAGCTCTTGTGAGTTTTTTTCTTGAAATTTAATGCAAATGTTATGCATTGGATGATTGTCGTTGGTGATAAGTGAATGTCCAAGTTCTCTATGCATGCCCTGACAAGTAGCCTAGTGGTTTTGCATCTGAAGTCCTGATCATCATGTCAATGGTTCAAATTCTCACTTTGGCACATTTTGCACATTGACGATTGTCTCTCCCCTTGTGTGGGTTTGATTTGTCAAGTGATGGAAAAAAAGAAAGAATAAGATCTATTTATGTTATTCTATGTGTGTTCATAAAAAATGAAGTATGCATGTTCTTGTTTCTGTGGATAATAAGTTCTGCATTTGTCCATTCTGGGAAATCAATTGTGACCATTGTGAAAAGAGTTACCTATGAAAAGTCAACTTGACCTAATAAACTGTCAAACTAAAACGTTTTGTCTCTAAACTACTGCACAGAATTATGCCCATTGTAGTCCTTTCACTCACAAATATTATGACATATTAATCATGTAGTGACCTTTGTGAATGTAGTAAGACTTTTTGTATAACTAGCATTTCCAGACATTTATATTGTCTCATCAGTGTCATTCGCTTATGTTTGATCCTTTATTTCTTGCTTTCCATTTTTTAGTAGTTAAACTGGCTTTCTACACTTATATAAACTTCAGTTTATTTAGGACTTTGTTTCATCTTACCAAAATTTACATAAGTGCAAGGATCTTTGGTCATTGGCCCATGTATGTGTTTACTGTTACTTGCTTTGCAATCACAACACTGTATATATATGATGTGATATCTTGGTGGTTACATCAGTACCCTCTTGATCCATGTTATAGGTTATGCATCTTGATGCTGAAAAGGAGATGATGTCTCAGTGTGTGGCTTTGCTTGGAAAGTTTATTGCTGTTCGTGAACCAAACATTCGCTATCTTGGTCTTGTAAGTATTTGGTGCATTAGTATTATAAAGATTGATCGTATTGTTGGTTGCTTTTGTATAAATGGAAATGTATGATGGAACTTCCTACTTGTAGACTGTTGACCATTGCAGAGCTTAATTGGTAGGAGCCAACAGCACTAGCCCACCCTTGTTATATGCATGTGTAACTAACTATATGGATTGTTGGCTATTTGATAAAACTTGATTACATTCTCATGGAGAATGTCTAATTTATTGGCACAGGAGAACATGACGAGGATGTTGTTGGTCTCAGATGTGCAGGATATTATCAAGCGGCATCAAGCACAAATAATTACTTCATTGAAAGATCCTGATATCAGGTAACTTTGTGGTGATTGCTTTTGGTAAAAGAGTTTGCCCTAGTCTATGATCATTCTTGTTAAATTTGATGTTGTCAAATGTTTTCCTTTAGAATTCACTCACAGTCCGTATTGAGTACTGGCCGACCAGCAGACTGATACGTTCTGTCTATGCTAAATGATCTACATCTGTGTATCACTGACAACAAAATTTTTTAAAAAATTGTAGTGTTTGGCATATGTGCGGACAAACTGATATTTAGATTCATGCTAGTTAGACTACTTAATGAACAGGTCTAATAAGAACCTAAGACTAGAGATTGTTTATTAATATGTCCTGTCATATTTATATGCTTGAGTTGGTTATCTTGATTATCAGTTTCGGAAAGCAATCAAGCTATTGTACTTGGTTATGAGAGCTTTAAGTTCCCGGATCACATGATTCTAAGATGTGATTCTGTAACTTTTGATTTGAGAGTGCACATATAAAAATGTCTGAAAAAGTTTTCCATTGTGAACCATCAGATGGGCGTTAAAGTTTGTAGTTCACTTTTGCTTATGGAGAACTGCGACTTTCTTGCTCAATTAGATCTTCAGGTTAGTTATGGAGAAAATGGAGGATAATCAACTACATGGTGACCCTGTTCTCAAGGCTCCTTCCATCGAAGTTTGAGGGGGGTCAATGTACATAACCTTGGCCTGGAAGTAAAGAGGATCCGATAATGGATCTTTAGATTACTGATATACTCAGTGTAGAATTACTGCTCCAGTTTAGATACTAGGAAACAGAAAATTGACATGGACTATCCCAAGTTCTGGTTCTCTTTAATCATTCTTTAAGTTCCAAATTGATCTAAATAGTTTGATTTATAAGTATATTTAAAACATGCATGAAGTTATTGGAGTCCAAATCTAATTCTATAGAAATTTAGTCGGTTCTTTCCATTTTAGACATTCTTGCATTCTTCGTTTTGAGTCCAGGTTGTCCATGGCCAACTTTCTTTTCAAATTGTCATGAATATATATGACCTGGTCTTTGTGGTTTCATCAACCAGCTACTGTTATGCTTGTTGTTTTTCCTTTATGAATGAAGTTTATTTATGGATCGTCAATAGAGATTTTGATGTTCCATAAGCATCTTTCAGCTCTGAGTGATGATATGCTTACGGCATAAATCATCACGTGTGAGACATGATACAGAAGACCTCTGGCTGAATCTTTTAGAGTATATATCTGTATGAGTTTGCTAGCTTTAGTTGTGGGTTGTTTTTTTGCGGTTAACTTTATACGAGTTTGAGTAATGACGTGTGGTTCTGTTAGTGGGGAGTGGTTATGTAGTTAAGTTATTAGCTGTAAATGGGAGTCGATAGTCATGGTTAGTAGTTGGAAAATTCGTTTATAGTTTTATAATTTGTCTTCTTGTTGTATTTTGTACAATTTTGGTTAAAGACATAATTTTACTTACATAAGAAACTCAATCTGTACTAGTTCTGATAGGTGCAAAGCCAGCTACATATTTATCATAAGATTTTAGAGTACATGTACTAAATTGCACCTGGGAAGTATACCTTTTATTGAAATACATGTTTCTGGTTGAAAGTAACCCTTTTTTATAGGTTTCTTTACTACGTACTTAAGATTCAAGCATATTCAGTGTTTCACTTTATCTGTTTCTTAGTGTTTTAATAGCTTAGACATTACAGTTTTTTGTTGTTATTTCTTAGCATTTTAGTGGGTAGATTTCTTTTGGATATAGTATTTTCCTACATAAAGATGTTCCCCCTTTTTTGTTTACGCCTAATGATAATCTTTATGAGTCCCTCATTTGCCCGCAATTATTCCAGTATAAGAAGACGTGCTCTTGATCTACTTTATGGTATGTGTGATGTTACAAATGCCAAGGATATAGTTGAAGAATTGTTGCAGGTACAAATGAATATTGTGATATAATGCTTTACTTTTTCTAATTTTAGATCCTAAATATCTTGAAGTAACAAGGCCAATGTCAATCATGCGATCCTAATAATTTGTTTACCATCCCTCTTCAGTATCTTAATACTGCAGATTTTACTATGCGTGAAGAACTAGCACTCAAGGCTGCAATTCTAGCAGAGAAATTCGCTCCAGATTTGTCATGGTAATCTTACTAGCTTCTGTAGAGCGTTTTTAGAATTTGTTTTATATTTCACTACTCATAGTGGCATTTTTCCAAATGTGTTTTTGGTTTAAGCTTTGGTGATTGGATGTAAACTATTGGATAGACTGGTCATGAAATGTAGGACATTAACTCCCTAGTGTAGAACATTCCAGATCTAAACATGTATATGACATCTATCTTACAAACATAACTATTTAATGTTTTATCTTATGTAGGATCTAGTGTAGCACCGTACTCCTAGTTCTACACATACCCTACATACCTGATTAGAAATATGATGTTATTTTTCAGCTTACTAATGCTGTCAACATAGCGCAGTGGAGAAGTGGACAATTTTACAACATGCTAATTTGAACAAAATGATAGGTTTCCCTTGTACACAGTAGTGTTTGATAGCTGTACACAGTTATAAACACATAATTGAAAGAAAACACATATATGTCCTGTTCAAAATTTATACACAAAAATTCTCATAGGTCATCATCCATATCTGTGTTGGCATGGGTTCTCATCTGCTCACCTCCTTACCCATCTCTTAGGTGGGGTACTAGTATCTTTATCTCCAAAATAGGGCATATGGTGAGTGATAACTTAGTAAGTATAAGCCTTTATAGTTTTGTTTAGGTCAGTGATTAAAAAAGGCGCTCGGGCGCTCGCCTAAGCGCTCGGGCGAGGTGAGGCGAGGCCCGAGCGCCGCTTCACTTCAGGCGGCTTCAAAGAGGCGCCGCTGGCGCTCGCCGAGCCAAGCGTGCCGGGCGCTTGGCGAAGCGCCGGGTTAAACCAGCGAGCGCCGCCGCGCCTGCCGCCGCCGCCGCCGCTGCTGCCGCCTGCATTGCCGCTGCCGCCGCCGCCGCCGCTCGCGCCGCCGCTGCATTTTGCCATCGCCGCTCGCTCGCTCGTCGCTGCTGCCATCGCCGCTGCCGCCGCCTCGCCGCCGCTCGTCGCTCGTGAGGCGTTCGAGATGTCAGCGGACGACGCCGCCCGACGCCGCTCGTAAAGTTAAAAAAATTTTCTATTAAAAAATGAGCCTCGGGGCCGCCGAGCCTCTGGACGCGTTCGAGCCTTCGACGACGCCGCTCGAACCTCGTGACGTCGCCCGAACCTCGGTGACGTCGCCCAAAGTCTTAAAAAAATAAAAAATTGATTTTTTATTAAAAAAATTGATTTTTTATTTAAAAATTGATTTTTTTATTTAAAAATTGATTTTTTTATTTAAAAATTTTATTTAAAAATTTGATTTTTTATGTTAACAGTATACTGTTAACAGTATACTAATAACAAATTTTTTATTTATTAAATTAATAATATATTATTTTAATTTTAATATTACTAATTTTTTAATTTAATAATATATTTTTATTTAAAAAATTATATTTTAAATTATATTATATATTTTTATATTTTAGCGCTCGCAGCTCAAGCTAAGGTCAGGAGCGCCTAGCGCCTCGGGCGATTTTAGACCTTGGCGCCTTTTAGCGCCTAGCGCTTTTTAAATCACTGGTTTAGGTGAGCATGTATCTTATTAAGTAGGCAACATTTCGAAATCATATGTGTAAAACATTTAATGGTGAACACATTATATTTTGACTTCTTTAGACATAACAGATGCAAAATAAAGAGGTAAAATTCTGAGTCGAAGTAACTTAGAACATATATGTGCACGATAGGAAGCATAACACACCCATAAACTTTCACACCACATAGCATAACATATACGAGCGCTCCCATACTGCACATTATAATAGATACGTGCACTCTCCCACCACATGTTATAGATTATATGTGCACTCTCACTCTGAACGTTGTAACATATATGTGCACTCCGACATCGGACTGTCATGGACAGTCATCGTGCACCTACAACACCTTCATCAACGAACCATTTGCTGCTTTTGTTTGCTTGTACATATGTTTAGCAATGTGTTTTGCATTTTTGTGTGTGTTTTTGTTTGCAAACTGTGAGTAGGAACAGTTTGTAGGGTTGTAGAGCGATCACTCACTAGAATTGAGAAAATTGCCCCAAAATGGTTTAATTTTTGCATGACATGGCTTGTTTTCTGTTGGCTATGGTGCAATGCAAAGCGTTACCATCTTAGCACCCTAGAATCACTCGGGTGACATAGGGCTGAATGGGGGTTTGGGGTAGTGCTGGGTGTTGATTGGATTCACAAGTTTGCACATAAAGCTTATAGAGACTTGCCAACACGCTCGACACTCGGTGAGCAATTGTTTGTGGACTTATAACTATTTGTTTGCCTTCTAAAATTCTTATTTTCTTCTTCCTCTCTTTTCTCTCTTGCACACTAAATGTTTGCTGAATTACTTGTAAAGCTACCCTCTTTGCGAGATGTCGGGACTTATCCGTCGCTCGTTTTTTGAACTAATCAATTTGCTCTTTTACAGATCCGTTGGGACCTGGGTGAGGTTGCAACTAGGTGCAACTTAGTTAAGTTCGTGACACAATCTATTATGAGGCTAAAATACTCTCCAAATTCAACTACCATCTATTTTGTTATGTTGAAACGGGTTTGAGACTGCTTGAACTTCTAAATCTCGTATCTTGGGTCACAGAGATGGTATTCACTCAATTCTAAATCCTACGAATCCTTAAGGGATCCTTTTAAGGCATATCAAAAGAATAAGATCTAATCATATCCCTACCGATATCAATTTAGCTTGAACATAATCTCTTCACAGAAAATAAGGGGATTCTGCATGCTTCAGATTGACAAATCCATAACTCTAAGCACAAAACTTTGATTGAAGTCATTCAAGAAGCCATAGAATTCTAATATAATTATACACAACATATCAAAAAAACCAAATCTTTATTCGAACACTAGGTTATCCAAAATCAATTGAAAATAACAACCTACAAACTAAAACCCTATGTATAGCTAGGGAAGGTTTGGGTTTTCTTACCTTGATCCTCCTTGAAATCAGGGTCCTTTGGCTTGAATGAAGAGTAGTTTGAGAAACTGAGGACGAATAGGTGAAAAGTTGGGCAAAGGAGTCGTGCCCTTATCTGGTTTAGGGAGGAGAATAAGACAAAAGAGTGAGGAGGTGGGATAGAGCTGCTTGCTTAGTTAGCTGCATTGATGGGTTGGGCTCAGCCCATTAAGCCCATTAGACGCATCTCAAATTTGCTAGCACATATGCGTATCTTGTCAGAGCATCATACTTTTGTGTTGCAAACATTCTTAAAAGAAAAACATACATGACTGCTTATATATACTTCGGACAACATTTCAAAGAATGTTATGTATAATAATTTTTTTCTTAAAGCTTGTACTTCATCATTAAAAGTCGACAACATGAGCATATCATATATTATGTTTATAAGCATAGATATCACAAATCATATCTTTAAATAATGACAATATCTGCATGTTGTTTGTGTTCCCGTTGGCATGCTAGTTGTGGTTATATGTGTGTGAAACTTAGGCACTACATCTAGTCTCTATTATAAATGATGCAACTCAATATAAACCTCTGAAAAAATTGAGATTAACTATTGCTACAAGTATATGTTTACTAATATCATTTTTCTCAACTTGGAACAGTAATAAGTCTCATAAATCATAACATTGTTTATGTTAAATGTTTCATTATAAAACCTAGTGCTGCCTCCATGCTCTACTGACCTTTAAAGTTCCACTTCAGGCACAACACTGGTTCCCTTGACTTTGAATTTTCAGTCTGTGTAGATACAGTATCCACTGTTGCATTGGAAAAATATTTATAACAAGGTGACGATCTTACTATCCTAAAAAATAATTTGATCAAGGATTACATTTCTATGGTATGCCCATTACTGGTTGGTATCACATCTAGTCAACAGGGTAGTAAGACACTACGGCAAGGTATATTGCCTATTACATGAACAAGGAATTTTACATTATGAGAAGCAGCCGTTAGTCTTGGTAAAAAAATTTGCTAATCAGTTTATGTTGATAGGGATCTTCTGCAGTACATAAAAATCATCTTGTTTGTGGTTTTGTGCTTTTGTCAATCCTCTTATGTCTGGGACAAAACAAATTTCTAAGCTCATTGCTTATTCTCTGTATATCTTCATCTTAGTAAATGCCCCTAGAGGCAAACACAGAATTTAGAAAAATAGAAGTATCAATTCTTCATAATCCCTAAATAATTGGGACATTAATCACTACATTGGCTGCATCTCTACTTATCCTTATTTTCTTGTAGGTATGTCGATGTCATTCTTCAATTGATTGATAAAGCAGGGGACTTTGTTAGTGATGATATATGGTATCGTGTGGTTCAGTTTGTCACCAACAATGAGGATTTACAGGTTTTACACAATTTATCACTATTGTTGAGTTTTATAATTGATAGACCTTATTCCTCTGATTATGTATCTGCTATTCTGATATTTCGCAGCCATATGCGGCAGCTAAAGCGAGAGAATATCTTGAGAAGCCTGCTTTGCATGAGACAATGGTCAAGGTGTTTGTCTCATCCTTGTCTTTTTTTTCAATTTAAATTTAAGTTCAAGATACACTGGCGGCAACAAATATTTATTTTTTGAAAATGTCTCAATCAGCAGCTTGTAGTCATATAACTCATATTTGCCTTGATGTTACTATACATTTCAAGGAACTAAACTAAATTAAAACCACCTAATTTGACAAATCAAAGCTTCTTCATGCATATGGATTATGTTTGGTTTTAGTATTCTATTTGGTTTTTTTATCTGATATTTTGTAGTTTTCAGAATTTTTATTTAGAGTATAATTTTCAACTAAACTTAGTAGGAAACAGCTTAATGGTTCATTTCTACTTGTTTCATCAACATATCTTGGTAAAAGGAAATTTATCAAACAATTATTCATACACTTCTTATTGTTGTTGTAACCTGACCATATGTGGAGGCCTTAAAATGATTAAAGCATAAATTTGATTAGCGAGACTGGATACTAAAAACGAAGCTACCAACTATTTGGGGTCTCAGCTGCATGAGTCCTCACTTTTGATATTGGTTAAGGGCAATATCTTTAGTTGATCCGAGGACCATCAATTCCTTTGTCTTTCTCAACTTTTCTGTTATGACCAATCTGTATGAGCCTGTCTTTCCTGTCTGGCATAGGTTATTTATCATGTCCAGTACAGTCTATAGGCACATTAGCTTAAGTAAAATGGAGCAATATGAGATGATCAAGTTCGTGTCATGACCTGAGTCAACTTTACTGTAACGTGAAATTCCTGAAATGACATTTTTTTACTAGTTATTCAACTAGGTGGCTTTGTAGAGTTGGTGGTAGCTTTGAAATATTTGCATAATTCTCGTCCATTCTTTATTCTTTCATTCATTAGGTAAGTGCTTATCTTCTTGGAGAGTACAGCCACCTGTTGGCTCGAAGACCTGGCTGTAGTCCTAAGGAAATCTTTGCCATTATTAATGAGAAGCTTCCTACAGTAGCGTAAGCTCAGGCATTCCCCTTTTGTTGTTAACTGTTGACATCAGCATTATTATTGGCTTAAGAAACTAACAATTCCACTATTTCAGTACAAGTACTGTTGCTATTCTTCTTTCAACATATGCCAAGATCTTGATGCACAACCTTCCTCCAGATCCAGAACTACAGGAACAAATTTGGTCGATATTCAGAAAGTGAGGATGATTCTTTTTCTTGTCAAATGTCTTGATTATACAAACATGTCCATCATGTTTAGGTGGTTTTCAGTTCTTTATTTTAATAACCATGAACTTCATACTTACCCTTCTGAGCATTTTGGCCAGATATGAGAGCTACATTGATGTTGAAATCCAGCAAAGAGCTGTTGAATATTTTTCACTAAGTAGGAAGGGGGCAGCTTTGGTGGATGTATTGGCTGAAATGCCCAAGTTTCCAGAACGCCAGGTAGACATCAAAACTTGATGACATGATTTATTTATGATTGCTTGAACCAGAAGAAATATTTTCTGTTTCTTTCTAAGGCTAGTAAAAGGTACATGCCTATCGTTTTCTGGACTAATATATGTTAATTGCCAAACTAGTCTGCTTTGCTGAAAAAGGCAGAGGATGCTGAAGTTGACACCGCAGAGCAAAGTGCAATTAAGATAAGAAGCCAGCAACAGACATCAAATGCCCTGGTTGTAACCGATCAACGCCCTGCCAATGGATCCCTGCCAGTCAGCCAGCTTGGCCTTGTTAGGATGCCGAGTCAGAATATGGTTAGGATTGCACTTTGCTATTAGTACATAGTTATTAATCATTTGTATTAAGTGGAGTCCAATAATTGTTAAATATTCAGGAAGCTAGTACCCAGGGTCAAGCTAGTTCTCGAGAGGAAGGAATGACCGATGAGAATGGGTCCATCAACAAAGTTGTTCCTCAAGATGCCTCATCTGCGGACCTCCTTGGAGATCTTTTAGGTCCACTTGCAATAGAGGGTCCTCAGGTTCCTACTGTTCCAGGGGAGCAAAAGGACAAAAATCTGTTGTCAGCACTGGAGGCTACTCCTGAAGAAGCTGGTCCCTTGGCACTAGCTACTGTTGATGATCAGCCAAACTCAGTTCAGGTATCATATTATGTTTTTAGTCTTTATGGGAATGAATGCCTTTTCTTTTGGTACCTTTTCTTCTTGTTCTGCCATAAAGCATGTGTGTCATCACCACTTTTACTTCAGAAAACCTCTTGTACATGCTTGAATTACTTGAATCGTTATGTAATAATTCTTTATTGGGTATCTTGTGCTTTTCTTGTAACTCAATGTGTGTTTTTACAGCCAATTGTGAACATTGCTGAAAGGTTCAATGCACTATGCCTGAAAGACAGTGGTGTACTTTATGAGGATCCCCACATACAGGTTTTCTGCTAACGACTTCTAAATTTTGAGATGTCAAGTATGTAGTCAGGGCTTCAAGTACTTTTGTGAGCCTCTTGGGCTTGGCTCACTAACTAGTTAGTTCAAAAGGGCCGTGTCTCAAAAAGAAAATTTGAAACTCAACTTACAAACGAGACAAGCCTGGGCTCAACATGGAATTGGGTAGTTGTTGAGTGAGCTTCAGCATACTTGTATCTATTCCAACGAAACAATTGGTTTGGTTTTCTGAGGCTGTAGCACTCAATTAGTTCTCATTGGTGCCATATGTGCTCAGATGTTTTACTTTTTCCTTTTATCTTTTTTTGTATCTATAACTTCCTTTTTTCTTTTAGATTGGAATAAAAGCAGAGTGGCGAGCCCATCATGGGCGTCTTGTTCTTTTCTTAGGAAACAAAAACACTTCACCACTTGTGTCAGTGCGAGCTCTGATATTGCCACCAACCCATTTAAAGATGGAACTTTCAATGGTACCTGAAACTATTCCTCCACGAGCACAGGTCTGAAATAGTATGGTAGTTTGTTCTATTTGTAATAGAGCTTCAAGTTTTTACTTTTCTCTTACTCTTTCTAGGTGCAATGCCCGCTTGAGGTTGTGAATCTTCGAGCAAGCAGAGATCTTGCTGTTCTTGACTTCTCCTATAAATTTGGAACTGCAGTGGTCTTATTCTCACCTTGCTTGTCTGCTTTTATTGGTGTTCCTAATAAAACACAGTTTTCTTCGATTATGTAATGACCTAGTTTTTTTTTAAATTTCAGGTTAATGTCAAACTCAGGTTTCCAGTTGTGCTGAATAAGTTTTTGCAGCCTATTTTAGTCTCAGCTGAAGAGTTTTTCCCACAGTGGAAATCATTGTCAGGACCACCCTTGAAGCTTCAAGAAGTGGTAAGCGTGCATTTGAACCTGTGAAGTTCTTTGTTACCCAATTCTATTATAATGTTCTTGTCTTGGTTCTTGATTCAGCATGTTAGCAGTTTGACACTTGATATGCATGAATGCATTCAGGAACTAGAAGAAACTGACTTGGATGCACGCTTGCAGTATAGTGAATTAATGAATTTCTATGCAGCTTATGCCATGTTTAAAATGAGTGTTATATCCTGCAGGCATGTCATTGGCATGTTAAATAGGTGCTTGTCATGTACTATGTCAAAATATAGAAATGGGCAGATAATCAGAAATTGTGCAGTTCTCTACTGCATTGCTATCACCACACATCAGGGCATCACACTGTTATAGATGAATAGTGACAAAGGATGGTTGTGGTTAGAGATGTCAACCGAGCAGAGCAGGGCGATGAGTGCTTCCCCAGTCCTTATCCCCCATCCCCATCCTATTTCCCATTTAGATGGGGTGGGGGTGTTCTCTGTGGTTCTTTATATTCTTCTCTTAATTAATCTATTTCATTTTAGAAAAATAAAACTATTATCAAAACTAATCAACAATATCAAAATTTGTAAATAATAACAATAATATTTGTAAAGTTTATACGTCATAACAATATTCAAACACAAATATATCCAAATATAAACGATAATATTTGTTGATACTGTCATCTGGTTCAATTGAATCAAATTGCTCGTAAGTAACTCGCAATCGATTCAACCAAGGCTCAACCCAGCCTGATTTGAATTAAGTGGGTGGCTGGCCCGCCTAGTGTCTGGGTTCGACATCTCGACCCACATATGGATGGGGTGGGTACGAGTATAGGTACGGGTTTAGGGTGCGGAGTGCTTTACCCATCATTGCCCCATAATCGCATAGGTAATAAAAAATACCCCCCATCCCTATCCCACTAGGGGTGGGTCCTCGTGGTTACTCATACTCGCGAGGATAATTGGCACTTCTAGTTGTGGTCAATAAATAACAAATGCTTTTAGTTCGACTATCGCTATTGTATAGGAAATTGAATTCCTGAATTTATAAATTGATTGGACTATGCTAAGGAATAAAGAGGTACATGAAAACATTCATTCAGCAACCTGAAATGGCCACCAAGACCTATATAATATAAAAAATTGTTGCAAGAATGGGCTATTAAAAAAAGAAGAAATAGGAGGATAAAAAAGAGCTGAAGAATCTGATGAAGCTTTTTAATCAATTCTTTTTTAAGAATTACCTTAAAAAGGATGGAACAGGAGAACTTTGTGTAGTAGAGAGGGTTGATATGACTATTTTGACCAATAGCTATCATGATTCTTGGATGGTGAAGGATGATGATTCCAGGAGGAAATTAGTGTGCCTCTTTCTTGAATTTGCTCTGTTTATTGTGGTACCCTTGAACTCTTTTCCAGTTGAGAGGAGTGTGCTCTCTATTCTCAAGAATCCATTTTAATCTTTCATAGCTAAGTAATATTGTAATAATAGGGGTTTAAGATCTAGTTAGTAAGCATCATTTAGATGGGTCTCCAGGAAATGCCTGATGACAATGATGATCTCTGTACCACTTGATCATAGGTCCAATCTTGCCAAACATTTGAAGGGAAGAGTAAGAAATTGTTGATACATCTGCTTGAACTTTTTAAACTTTTATTCATACCTTGTAATGGAATCTTTTTTCATATCAAATCTTGTTAAAAAACTGATTATCAGATATCTTGATTTGTTAAATATTGCCTATTGAATAGGAAGTCATTTTGATAGATCGATGATCACCCAAATGATCCAATACACAAATTAATAAAAGTCAATTGCATCGGTTAACTAGCATGCAACAGTGCTAACTTACTCAATTTGAATAAAATTCCAAGTTTGATCCCATATGCATCACCCAAGTGAATCATCAGAGGATTACCAGTGTTTTCTTTGAAGAAAACTGAGATAGGGAAATGTCCTTTCATGCCAGTCTGTTAGTTGATTTCACTATTTTTTGTCTATGGCTACCTGGTACTATCAGTAAATCTTTTGAGCATATGGTGCAGCTTAGAGGTGTGAAACCTTTATCTCTTCCTGAAATGGCAAACTTGTTTACCAGTCTTCACTTGGCAGTTACTCCTGGAATTGTAAGTTTTATTTTATTTTTATCTAATTAAATTTTACATTTGTTCAAAATAATGACATTGTATTTTCACATATATTTGAAATAAAAACAATGTGTTGCCCTTCTCTTCAGGATGCAAATCCTAATAATCTGGTTGCATGCACTACCTTCTATTCAGAGAGCACGAGGGCCATGCTTTGCTTGGTAAGGATAAAAAGTTTTTGTTATGTAGGTATTGGAATTTATGCCTTAGCTTTTGTTAAGCATCTTTGGGCATCATATGCAAGTGTTGACGCTGATCCTGTAGCCAGAGGAAACTTGAGACAAATTACTTTACACAGAAATTTTGCATTGTGAATATCTAGTTCATCATATGGCTTCCTTATTAGGCCATTTAAAAGTCTCTTGCAATGAGTTGGTTTGTTATATGCTTCATATTGCAGCCATGTTAAACTTTGTTGCTTGTCATTTTCAAACCTTTCAAGATTTCAAAGCCCTGATGATTTATTGTGCAATTAGGTTCCATATGTATTCTTGCCAGCTGTCTTTCTGTCACTTGTGTGTCATCCTCTGTTGCTTGTTATTTATTGAACTTAAACTTTGTAATTTCTATAGTCCTGATGATATATAGCGCAACTACCACATGTATTCTTGTCACTAGCTATTGCTTCTCTTTTCCATTCACTTCCATTGTTCTATATCAACTTGCGGTGCCAAAAGAAAACCAGAAAACTTGGACCAGCGTAGCACTGGAATGAGTATTATTCTGATTGATATTATATTTCTTTTTCTTGTCGCTCATTTATTAGTCAGAAACTTGAATGCTGATTCAGAAAGTGTGCCTGCTAACTCCAGTTTAGGATATTGTTTACTGTAAATGTTTCCATTATGACTGAAACTTTTGAAACTAGAAAATCCAAAAAAATTGAGCTACAATCTTTTTTCAGTCTTTTCACCTTGTGAGTGTCCTGCATTAAAAAGCCTAAAACTTTTAGAGTCAAAATTTTATCTTTTCACGCGATGTTCGCCTGACAAGCCTATCTGATTTTAGATTGACTTCCTGCCTCCTATTATCTTCTGGTGATATAAATTTAAAATGGTAACTAAAGGAGCCCTTACTATTGTTTAAAATTTTCAAACTGATTTTAATTGGAAGTCTAATCTAAATAGAACATTTTGTAGTTTTTTTACGTAGAGTTGAGATTGGTCCAGTTTGCGGTGAATAACTTGTTTGCAATTATTGTCTGGTATGTCTATTTTTTTGTTTGATCTCTAAGATATATATTTAAATTCAGATTAGAGTCGAAACGGATCCGTCAGACAGAACCCAGCTTCGGATAACTATAGCATCAGGAGATCCGACACTGACATTTGAGTATGTGTCTCTAGAGTTGCCTGCTTTGGTCCCAACTCAATGATCTAAAACTATATCATGTTTAACAGGTTAAAGGAGTGTATCAAGGAACATCTGGTCAGCATTCCCATGCAAACGCCACCTCCAGCTGTCTCACCAGTACAACCACAATCACCAGTTTCACCTGCAGCATACAATGATCCTGGTGCTATGCTTGCTGGTCTACTCTGAGATCATAAGCTGTATTGCTTGGGATTTTTTTTTTTTGGGCTTTTGCCCATTTAAAGTAGACTTCCCTGATGAGCCCCAGCAAATTTTTCATAAGAAGAGAACATCAATGGAGGACATTTTAGTGCAAGGGCAGGCGGGAGAAAGATGAACTCATTTGTGATCAGTATAGCATTGGATATCAAATTCTTTGGGGCTTCTGCTTTAGTCCCGTTGTCGTCGAGGTTTTGCCATATTGTGTGTATGATTTTTCTTTTTTAAATCTTCTTCTTCATGGGGTCTGATTGTTGAAGTCTGCAATTTCCCTGGAGCTTTGGACTCGGTGGTTTTTACAAAAGCCATTGTAAATTTCTGTTTTCTGACATCTATTTAATCATATGTATCAGAAACACAGTAGGGCAAATTATTACAGCTTTCTTGGGTTTCTAGCGGGAACAATCTGGTGGTACGTTTTACTTGTTAAGAACTTGCATCAGATTATTATGTCCTCTTTTTCAGTGCTGGAGAATACTTTTCGACTACGATTCTCCATCTTATGAATGAATGTTCACGAGTCTCCCCCTGTTTTGTGTAGTGATGGACAAGGAGTCCTGTTTCGCTGCACCAGGTGCCTGCAAGGTAGCATATTGGTTAAACCCTGAATACAAATCTCTCTCTCTCTCTCTCTCTCTGCTAGCAACCTCGGTTCGAGCGAGATCCAATCTACGGACTTCGCTTCTGTCTTAATTCCTTCTACCGTTGACCAGTTCTTGCCGTGGGTGAGGGGTTGTGCGTCTCGATCGATAACACGTAAAAGGAGACATGGGAAGGCATGGGAGCGTCTTCATTCCTACCACGCCACTGCCGCTTTTTTCTTCGTATTCTTTCGCGAACGCTGCGGCAACCTAGCAATTAAATAATAGGAACGAAAACCACGTCCAGGTTCATTGAATTTGAACCTCCTATTCCTCCTCCTCGTCATCATGCGACTGCGCCTTTAGAGCAATTACGTGAACCTTCCCCAGCAATGGCGGCGACGGAGATGGAAGCGCTGAAGCGGAGGAACGAGGAGCTGGAGAGGGAGGTGAGGGAGGGGAGGGAGAGGGAGGAGCGCACCAGGGCACGGCTGCATGCCGTGGAGGAGGCCGAGGAGCCCCTCTGCGGCGAGCTCGCCGAGCTGGAGGCAGAGGCCGTCGCCCAGGCCCGCGCGTACCACCTCCGCCTCGCCGCCCTCTCCGAGTAGCTCGCCTCCACTAGCTCCGTCCTCTCTGCTGCCGGATCCATGTGATGGGTCTGCGCCGTCTCTGGTATTTGTGGTAGGACGTAAAGTCGCAAGTTGTTCTCCTCTCTCTGTCTGTCTTCTTCTTCCAACTCATAACCGTGTGATGGATGGCGTGAGTTACAGATGGGCAGCGTAGGTGTCTGATGTTGTGTAGGATCATGTGAAAGGTGTATGCAAAACAAGATTATGGAACGAGTGTCGTATCGGTTTGGTTTTCTGTTCACCAATATTACAAAGTTCATCCCAAGAGAACATCTCGATTATGGACTGTATTTTGTGTTTGTAAAAAAAAGAATATAATGTGTTTCTAATTCATTATAATAGAAATATAAAAAAACTAAATACAAAAATAAAAATTACATACCTCCAGTCATTATTATCGAAAATTTTTATGCAATAATTTCTCTTAGTATTTTGATTCTTCTTGGCTCAGAACTCTCACTCTAGATGATATAGAAAAATCTTGAAAACTTGAAAGAGAGATAGAGCCAAGGGATCACAACCTCACTTTATAGATGTTCTCCTCTCAAGAATATTTATTACCATAAAATTCATAACGTTTAGAAATTAATTCAAGTTTGTAATGTTTGAACCATAATTAAGAATTTTAATGATAATGAATAAAAATTTAATAATAACGATTAATTTATAGTGAATGAAAAATTAAAATATTTAAATCATAATAAATGGAGAAATGAATGATGAACTTAACGAGAACGGTTATAGTATTAAGTTGTGTAGGATCAAATGAATATAAGCATAAAAATTATAATATTATGTTATGTTATGTGAAAAATTTTAATATTAAAATTAAAATGAAATAATAATAGATCAAATATACGATATGTATCTTTTAATGTCATTCAAAAAAATTTTATTTGATTTACAAGCATATTATTGTCAGATCTAAGAACTGTAAAACTATCGATTTATAAGGAGAACTAGATTCACATTATCTTATTTTCCTATAAAGCCAAGAAAAAATCTATAATTTTATAAACGAGAGTAGAGGGTGTAGTTATGAGAGTCACACCTATCAAGATTATCTCCTGAGTAATCCTTTCTACTAATCGATAACTATAATCAAAATCTAATCATATCTATAATATATCTTATCTAATTAAATAGAGTCATATAATATAATATTCTTCCACTTGATCCATTAATTAATAAGATATAAAAAATTAAAATTAAAATAAAATTTATTTAAAATAAATTTACTTAATAAGATTTTAAAATTTAAAAAAATATTTTACACATGTGCATAAAATAATAATACACATGTGCACAAAATAGGCTAATAATTCTAATAAATATAATAATACCATATTAAGTCTAATGACCATTGCTAGTCATAGTGATTATATGCCATCGATATTATACTTTTTTTTTTGTACCACAACGCTATTAGCTCTTCCTAATATAGTTTAAATAACAAAGGTAATTTATCTTATCAAAATAATATTGTTATATAATTCAATCATAATGTGCATACAGATAAATATGAATAGGATAATAAAAACAAATGACTTTAAGTACATAAATAAAAATATTAATTATAATGCTCACTTAAATATGTATTATCATATTTTTTATGAGTTGCTCATAAACATAAGTATAAGATTATATTCCTTCAAATACTTCTGGTTGTAAGTCCTAAGTGACTAAATCAATAATTAATATAGTGAAACTTAAGTTTTTAATTGACATTAATTATTCTTGGACTCTTCTTTAACTATTAAGTACTTATGCATCACAATATATATAATTATCAAAGTACTTACTATTCTTAGAAAAGAAATTATTAAGATATGTAACAAAGTATTTTTAACGATTTTACAATTAAGTTTGACTACACCAAGTCCTGAGATAAACTTTTATAGTCATAAAATTTGATTAGTAACCTCAAAGTATACCACACAATTATTTTCTATAGTTGCTAATATAATAACATTTTGCTTAATATTTTTCTCTGTAAATTACTACTCCAACTAATACAAATATGAAAAGTAAAATGGACTTCCTATTATCAAGATATTTACAAAATCAATATATTAAAATATCATTATTTTAAGCTGATGTAATTTCATATATGTAAACATATAATCCTTCATCATTTTCAAATATTTTATTACTTTTCTTATAGAGTTTTAGTACTTCATTCCTTAGTAACTCTAATATATACTTAGTATTTCGATTATAAAATTTATATCTAGTTAGGTATAAGTTTAAGCATGCAATAGACTTCCAACTGCATATATAAGAAATATTTTTCTTTATTTGATTCTTTTTACTAAGTCATTTTAAAAAATACTTATTTTGATTAAAATTTTTGATAATATTATTTGTTGAATAAAAGTGTATACTAAATCTCTTAAATACTCAATCAATATATCCTTTTTGAGATGGTTTTAGTAACATTTGAGATATATTCTTAAATATCTCAATGCCAATAACATAAGCTGTCTCATCCATATCAATTGTCTTAAAATTCATGATGAGAAATTTTTAATTTGGTATATATAATAAACCAAGATCACTACTGACAAACAAATTTTTTTTCACATATAGATCAATATAATAAACTTGTTCTAATTGATCTTCAGATATAAATACTAATCAATAGTTTTTTTAAATTCTTTTAAAGAAAATAATGATATTATGAACTTTATATACTATTATCTAGAAGTTTATTTAAAGTCATAAATGAATTTCCTAAATTTATATACAAAAATTTATATTTCTTTCATTTTCTTTGTGATTCATTTAGGTTAATCCATATAAATCTAGATTTCCATTCAGAAAATATTTTTTTTACATCTATATGATATAACTCAAAATCATAATGATTAACTTATTGGGAAATTCAAGGAGGCGACATCTCATGCACAGCGGAAGAACAAAAAATAAAACACCCTAGATTTCCGCAAAAGGTTCTGTCGTAGTGCGAAGATCGATGCGTTAAAAAAATAAATCAGCAAATCAAAAAACTGCGTGTGTAAAAGAAACGATAGTACCTAGGGAGATCGTATATCCGTGAGTTCCTGCAGATCTGTGAGGGAAGATGAAGGAGGTCAAGCATCCTCCTCTCTAGCGGTATCCACACGACAGAGACTGCGATGATGCTCCTCTCTGGAGAGAAGAGAACATGAGGTGGCTATCAAGAGAACCCCAGCCTATGGGCATTTGATTCTCTCATATTTATAGAGGCCCCTTGTCAACCCTAATAGATCCAGCCCTAGTGGGTATTGGATCTCTATCCAATTGCCCAAGCCTCTTAGATTAATGAGTCTCTACCTAATAATCTAGCTCTTATTAGATCTCATCCATGGGATCCAATAATATAGGGGCTTATTGGATATCTAATAAGATAGAGGCTTCAGCAGATATCTCATATCCGAACCTCTATGTTGATTTGGCAAGTCCCACATAGTCCCACATTGAGAAAATCAAGCTTGTTATTTTCTATTGTAACTATAAATAAGGGCTTGGGCTTTGAAGCTAAATGCACCACAAGAAAAGCCTAATAGTTTGCTTTGGGTTTAATTTCTATTAAGCCCATACTTAGTTAAAATACTTTGGGCTTTTTTTTGTTTTGTAGTTTTGGGTGTTTTATAGCTTAGGAACATTTTCCTAAGACATTTATAATTATCCCTTTTATAGTAGAGTTTTGCTCCTCTGTTCGTGGATGTAGGTCAATTGACCGAACCACGTAAATTTGGTGTCCCTGTATTTTTTATTTATTTCTGCTTTATTATCTTTATTGGGTTGCCAAATTATCCTTTGGTAAATTTTCTAGGGCAAGCTCTAATAAACTGGTATCAGAGCCTAGTATTAGGATCTTTTGGCAACGATGATAATAATAAAGATCGTTATCGAGAAATTCGACAGAAATATCAACTTCGACATGTGACAGCTCAAGATGGAGGCCATTCTGGTTTAAGATGGAGTTGAATTGACACTACAAGGAGCTGAGAAAATTTCAGATGGTACGTCAAAGGAAGATCTTGCAGGTATGGATAAGAAGGCCCGATCAAGCATTATTCTAAATCTCTCTGACGAGGTTTTACGGGAGGTAGCTATGGAGACTACAGCTAAGAGCATGTGGGACAAGCTTAAAGCCTTATATATGAAGAGGATAGTGGAGAACCATCTATACTTGAAACAGAGTTTGTTTATGCTTTGGAAGACTGAAGGCACATCTATACTCTCACATTTTGATAAATTTGATTCATTAGTTATGGATTTGGAGAATATAGATGTAAAAATTTATGACGAGGATAAGGCACTATTACTTTTGTGTTCTCTTCCCCAATCCTTTAAGTATTTCCATGATACTATGATTTATGGAAAAGAAACAATTTCATATTAAGAAATTAAATCTGCATTAAAATCTAAGGAGCAGATAGATAGGGATATCACTGGGGAGAATAGTGGGAATCAGGTTGAGGGTGTTGGGAAATCCCATGGGGCGACATCTCATGCGTAGCAGAAGAACAAAAACAAATCAACAGATTTCTTGTAGAAAGGTTCCGTCATCGTGCGAAGATCGGTTCGTTAAAACAAATCTGTGAAACCTGCATATGTAAAAGAAAATACCTAGGGAGATCGTATATCTTTGAATCCCTACAGATCTACAGGAAGGATGAAGGAGGTCAAGCATCCTCCTCTCTAGCAGTATCCACACGATAGGGACTGTGACGATGCACCTCTTTAGGGAGAGGAGAACAGAAGGTGGCTACCAAAAGAAACCCCCAGCCTATAAAGCTTTAGTTCCCTCCTATTTATAGAGGCCCATTGTAAATCCTAATGGATCTTGTTATGTTGGGTATTGGATCTCCATCCAATTACCCAAGCCTATTGGATTAGTGGGTCTCTACCAAATAATCTCTTATTAGTAATTATTGGATCTCATCTTAGGATCCAATAATTTAGGAGCTTAATGGATATCCAATAAGATAGGGACTCCAGCGGATATCTCATTTTCGAACCTCTACTCGTCGCAACACCTACCATATGTGTGTGACCCTCTAGGCCCAATATCGAGTTGGCCGTGAGTCATACTTGTTAGAACTCCTTCTGACTTAGTGAATTATCTCTATAATAATTCACCCGACTCATCGATTGCGGATGTACTAGGCCACTATGCCGTAGTCTCCAAACGATAAAGGGAAATCCAATCCTTTGGACCTATCTGTCCTTAGTTACCATGTATCTATAGTCCTTCATACAACTAATATCCCAGAGCCCCTATATCGGGCATGGTGATGTCAGGCATATACGGTCTCTCCTCGAGTCTTGCTCTTGTCGGATTCTCCTCGAGAACTCTCTCTCTCAATTCGAATAACCTTGTTCAAGGATTTATTCAAACAAGAATACATGAGATATTCCTCTCATGATACCGAGAGCGGATGATCCTCTATTGACACTCAATAGCCCTCGTAAGATTGGCTACCACTCATAATAACCGGTTGTACTAGATCTAAAACTTTTCAAACCTATAAATCTGGTATCAAAGAGTAGAGTACTCATACAGGACATCCTTGGTGTCTCAAGTCTAAGGATCAGATACACTATTGGGATTACGGAATCGCTATCTGACGTGAGGTATCAATAACCATCCAGCATTCGGTAGGCAGATCAATTAGTGAACTCATTCCCCAATGAGCACCTGCACTGTACCCTTAGTATCCTCACACAAATAGCTATGAGACCAACCACCTTCATCATATGGATGGGTATATAGCACACCAGTTTATCCGGTTATCTCGATGTCCCTCTCGAGTAACCTATGACCAAGATTATTTAGGGTCTGTGTTTAAAGGTGAATCGGTCTCATTATCATGATCTCATCACGATCCGATTCCCATTGCACAGATCCAAAGACATCCCAATATATGCAACACGCAAGATAAAGTGATAAAATACCTAATAATAAGCAAAGAAAAAGAGTGCATATCAAGTCACAAGTGCCATCACTCATGTAATTGACTTGCAGGGCACATATGACTAGCAATCTTCCACTTGACTTAAAGCCAATCACCAACATGTCTGATCCCCATCAGACCTCTGTGATGCTCAAAGACAATTTGAGTCAATGGCTTTGTCAGTGGATCTGTAGTGTTATCTTCAGATGTAACTCTTTCCACTTCTACATCTCTTCGGGCCATGATATCTCTAATAAGCTAGAACCTCCTCAGAACACTTCTGATGAGACCCGGGTTCCCTTATTTGAGTAATCACCCCGTATTTATCGTAATTTAAGGGAATCAATTCTTTGTTACTTAGGATGACTCCTAGGTCTGTGATGAACTTCTTCATCCAGACTCCCTCCTTTGCTGCCTCTACTGTAGCAATGTATTCCGCCTCTGTGGTCGAGTCAGTAATAGTGTCTTGCTTGGAACTCTTCCAACATACTGCTCCTCCATTCAGGGTGAACACATACCATGAATTAGACTTGCTATCATCGACATCGGATTGGAAGCTCGAGCTCGTGTAGCCCTCAACCCTGAGGCTATTATCTCCATATACCAGTAAAAGATCCTTAGTCATTCTCAAGTATTTAAGGATACATTTTACTATTTTCCAGTGCTCCAAGCCTGGATCTGTATGATACCTGCTCGTGACACTCAGAGCATGCGTTATATCAGGCCTGGTATATAGCATAGCATACATGATAGATCTTATCACTGAGACATGATATCATATCTATGTGTGCCCTTTCTTCAGGAGTTTTTGGGGACATACTCCTAGAAAGTGATATTCCATGTCTTATTGGTATGCGACCTCTCTTGGAATTTTTCATGCTAAACCTTTTGATAATAGTATCTATGTACCTAGACTGGGACAAGCCAAGCATCCTCTTGGATCTATCTCTATAGATCTGTATCCCTAATATGCAGGATGCTTCCCCTAAGTCCTTCGTAGAAAAGTGCCTAGATAGCTAAGACTTTACTGTGGAGAGCATTCAGACATCATTCCCAATGAATAGGATATCATCCACATATAATACCAAAAAGGTGATAGTGCTCCCACTTACCTTCCAGTACACACAAGGCTCGTTTTCATTCTTAATGAAGTCATAAGATCTGATTGCCTTATCAAATCTTATGTTACAACTTTGGGAAGCTTGCTTCAATCCATAGATGGACCTAAGCAACTTGCACACCTTATCTGGGTTATCCCTGGACATGAATCCCTTAGGCTATATTATATACACCTCCTCGAGGTTGCCATTTAGGAATGTGGTTTTGATGTCCATCTGCCAGATCTCATAATCATAGTGTGCTGCAATAGCCAATAGAATTCGAATGAATTTTAGCATGACTACAAGTGAGAAAGTTTCGTCATAGTCAACACCTTGCCTTTACCGATACCCCTGAGCCACTAGCCTTACTTTATAGGTCTCTACCTTTCAATCAACTCCAATCTTCTTTTCGAACTACAAGCTTATATAGAGCTCCAAACCCTAGCTCTAGGGGCTACTTCCTAAGTGAACTACCCAATTTACCCTCAACTTTAGTCGACCAACCCAATAACAAGGGGGGCGGCGGCTAAGAGGCCTAATAGCCCAAATATAAACCCTGGCCTCTCTTCTTTATAGGATAGAGGCAGCTATGTGGGATTTATTATACTCACAGGGTTTTTATTAGCTGCTACTTGGTTGAGTAGGACCCAACCCTGCTAGGGTCCTATCAAGCCCACCCCCTTCCAATCAGCCTTGTCCTCAAGGCTGAGGTTCCATGAATTTAGGGAACCGGGTCTTTAGCTTCTCATATGACTCTCATGTGGCGTCTTTGGGTCGTAAATTATTCCAATGCACTAGTCCTTCAGTAGAGGGACGTCGGCGACGCATGATGATTTTGTGGTCAAGAATGGCTTGCGGCTGGGCTTAGATATATCCATCATTAGTGGCATTGGGCAGTTGAATCTAGGGTGACTCGTGTTCTCCCAACTTGGGCTTCAAGCATAACACATAGAAGACAGGGTGAATTTTGACATCCTCAAGCAATTTAAGTCTATACGCCATAGCTCCAATACGCTCTGCGATCTGATAGGGCCCATAGAAACGTAGAGATAGCTTCATAGAGGCTCGTGTGTTGATGGATAGTTTGCTTGTATGGCTATAGGCGAAGATAAACCTAGTCTCATACTAAAAATTCTCTTTCGCTTCTTCATGTGTTAGCTTGCGGCTTCATTCTAGCATGAGAGATAGAGAGATTATCCTTTAGCAACTGTAGAAGTTTGTCCCTATCAATTAAATCTTGGTCGACCTGATCTATCTTAGCCGAGCCAATTACATACTTTGGAATCACAGGAGCCGGCCGACCATATAATGCTTCATATGGGGTACATTTTGTAGATGAATGATATGTAGTATTATACCACCATTCGGCCCAAGGGAGCCATTTCGTCCACTCCTTTGGCCGATCACTAGCAAAACACCGAAGGTATGTCTCTAAACACCTATTCACCACTTCTGTTTGGCTGTTAGTTTATGGATGATATGCTATGCTCATCTTGAGGTTGGTGCCCTGCAACTAAAATAACTCGGTCCAAAATTTACTAGTGAAGACCCTATCACGATCACTTATAATGGACCTTAGCATCCCATGCAGTTTAACAATATTTTCTATGAAAATCTGAGCAATACTAATAGCAGTGTAGGGATTTCGCACAGCATAAAAATGAGCATGTTTCGTAAATCGATCAACCACCACAAGGATTATGCTTTTACCTTTGGAAGGTGGTAGCCCTTCGATAAAGTCCATGGAGATGTCAGTCCACACCGAGTCTGGTATGGGTAGTGGTTGTAGTTTCCCTGGACTCGCCATTGTTTCACCTTTTTGCTGTTGACATGCATCACATTGTGCTACATATTCAGAAATAATTTTTTTCATCCCTTTCCAATAAAAGTTTTGCTTCGTTCTTTTGTAGGTTCTTAGAAATCCGGAGTGCCCTACTGAAGGTGTGGAGTGCATTTCGTGCAGAATGACTTTGATGCAAGGGGAGTTTGGTATAAGCACAATACGACTTTTATAGCGTAGATCCCTCGAATCCCAAGTATAGTGAACTATTGCACTTGGATCCTTCTCTAATTTTTTGATGATGTTGCTGGTTTCTAGATCCTTCTTCCATTCCTCCCTAATGCCCTCGAGGAAGCCGGTGGTAGGAAGAGAGATGGCTGAAAATTCAGCTTGCTGAGGGAGCCGTAAGAGTGCATCTGCAACAACGTTTTCTTTCCCCTTTTTGTAAATAATTTCATAATCAAATCCTAGAAGTTTGGTTACCTAATTTTGCTTCTCCGGGGATGATATCTTCTGCTCCAAAAAGTACTTAAGGCTTCTATAGTCAGTTTTTATCTAAAATCATCGGCCAATCAAGTAGGGTCTCCACTTTATTACTGCATGCATAATGACGAGCATCTCCTTATCATAGATAGACATTTATTTGATGGGAGGGAGACAACGTCTTGTTGGTGTATATGAGTGATCGACCATCTTGCACGAGAATGGCTCCAATTCCAACTCCAGATGCATCGACCTCAATGATGAAGGGTCGGCTGAAATCTGGTAGCACTAGCACCGGTGTCGTCGTTATGGCTGCCTTAAGTCTATCGAAGGCAGTGGAGGCTTTGTTTGACTATTGGAAAACATCTTTTTTCAATAGAGAAGTGAGGGGGGCACTAATCTTCCCATAGTCCTTCATAAATTTTTGGTAGTAGCCTGTTAGACCAAGGAACTCATGTAGCAATTTCACATTTGTAGGTTTCGGTTAGCCTTGCATTGCTTCGATTTTTGTTGGGTCTACGACCACTCCTTCTGATATTATGTGCCCAAGGTACTCTACTTTTTGCTGGAGAAAGCTGTACTTTGATAGCTTAACAAAAAGAGTATTCTCCCGAAGGATCGTTAGAACAATTCGCAAGTGCTGAAAGTGAGTCTCATGAGAAGGGCTATAAATGAGAATATCATCGAAAAATACCAGCACAAATTTACGAAGAAAGCTCCAAAAAATATCGTTCATGAGACTTTGGAAGGTTGAAGGAGCATTAGTGAGTCCAAAGGGTATTACCAAGAATTCATAATGGCAATTATGAGTGCGAAAAGCAGTTTTTGAGATGTCGCCTTCACATACCCGAATTTGAAGGTAACCGGATCGGAGGTCCAACTTCGTGAAGACTCGAGCTCCTTTTAATTCATCAAGAAGTTCATCCACCATTGGTATTGGGTACTTATCCTTGACGGTGATGTCATTTTGAACTCGATAGTCGATGCACATCTGCCAAGTTCTGTCTTTCTTGCGCACAAGTAGCACCGGTGAGGAGTAAGGGCTGCAGCTTGGCCGAATCATCCCTGTTTCGAGCATTTCCTTCACGATCTTCTCAATTTCATCCTTTTATAGGTGAGGATAGCGGTAAGGCTGAGTGTTTACTAGTGGTTTGCCCGGAAGGATTGGAATTCGGTGGTTATGTTACCGAGTAGGAGGTAGACCGCGCGGTTCAGCAAAAACATCATCAAATTCAATAGGTAGTTGGGTGAGATTTTGATCTTTAATTTCTGTTTTCTTCCCCTCTGGTTGCTGCTGGAGATGCATAAGAAAGCCACCATTTATCTTGTGTAAAACTTTCTCCATTCGTTGGGTTGAAACAGTGGTTACGTTGCTTCCGCGCTTCCTGCATAGGGTGACCTGTTTGCCTTTGCAATAGAATTTCATAATCAATTTGGAAAAGTTCCAAGAGACATCACCTAGCGTCGTCAGCCATTCTATGCCCAACATAGCCTCATAATCATCAATTGGTAGGAGGAAGAAGTCAGCAACAATTTCTTGGTTCTGCAGTAATAGTTTCACTTGCGGGCATCTTTGGTCGCATTTTAGGATTCGACCGTCGGCGACCTTTACGTCGAACTTGCTACAACCTTTGATGTGGAGCACCATCCGAGCAGCAACCTTACTGTTTAGAAAGTTATTAGTGCTGCCCGTATCGATGAGAACGGTGATCGGTTGTTGTTTAAGCAGGCCTCCAACTTTCATCGTTTGCGGATTTGAGTAGCCGGCTAGTGCATGTACCATAAAGTCGGTCGATTGTGGCTCTTCTTCCACATCTTCTTCCCCATGTTTAAGACTCTCTTTTGGCTGTTCACTAATGTCTTCTTCCACTGGTTCAATCACAAGAAGTCTTCCTTTTTTACAGCGATGCTCACGGCTCCACGGCTTGTCACAATGCCAACATAACCCCTTGGCAGATCGGTCTCGAAGCTATTCTCTTGTCAACCTTTTTGGTGCAGGAGCTCGGCTGATAGTAGGGGGCTGAGGGTTTCAATATTGCTGGTCAGGGAGCGACCCTAATCCTCTGGGCTTCGTGGTTCAATCGCTCCTCCTAAAGTCGTGCGAAAGAGATGGCTGCCATAAGCGTGTATAGTTGTCGCGCTTTAACTTCCCCCCGGATCTCCGGCTTCAAGCCCTCAATAAATGTTTCCAATAACTATTTTTCAGACAAATCATGAGTTTGATTAGATAATCTTTCAAACCTGGTTTGATACTCCTGAATGGTGGAGGTTTGTCGAATCTTTGCTAGTTGTCCATTGATGTTCTCGTAATCGGTTGGTCCAAAGTGGATCAGTAGTCCTTCTTTGAATTGTCGCCATAAGAGGACTCCATGAGTGTGTTCAAACCAATCAAACTATTATATGGCATCCCCTTCTAGATGTATAGCTGTAATTTCTACCATAGATGCATCTGTAATTTTGTGGTACCGAAAATATCGCTCCGCGTGCGAGATCCATCCAATCGGGTCTCCTTCTTCCCATCTAGGGAAGTCCACCCTCATGCATGGATAGTAAGGATTAGTCATAGAGCCTCCCTCTCTTGGAGGTCATCTCTTCGATCAGAGCTCTCTCCTTGATGTGATTTCTTTGGGCTCGGTGGTCGACCCAAACTGAGTTCGACAAAAAGAGTCCGAATCTTTTCCTCCATTCGTGTCTCGAAGGCTTCAAATTTAGTATCAATTGCCTCCTCGGATGCCATAGCATATGTCTCCAAATCTGTAATATTAAGATCTCCTTTTTGCTATCGAGTTAAAGACATGTATTGGTTGAGAGAAGCGGTGGCTGAAAGGGTTGATAGATTGGTAGATGTAGGCTGCGGTTTAGGCTTATTTTATGGCTATTTTGGGCACAGTTTGAGGCTATGGTTTGATGGAGTTTTGGGTTGTGATGGTAGTGGATGAAGGTTAAGGAAGAGGGTGTTAGATCTGTGGTAGATCGCAGCAAAGATGTGACAAAAATCAGTGGAATTTGCTGCCAATATGCGCTGTCTCGTAAGAGCAGAATTGTCGTTGAAGAAATAGCAGTTTCTCGACAAAATTTCCAGCGAAAACTCAGGGATTTGAGGAGGGGGTTTGATGGTAGAATCTTAGTTTAAATAACAGTAAGGATGACAAATTGGATCAAGAAATTTCTGTAGCATAACAGTAAAGAAATCGGTGTAAGTTGCGATAGCAAAATTCTCATCGAAAAATTTCAGCAGTTTGCGATGAGAGATTGCAGCAACACACGAATTTTTTTAAAAGATGAATTCCATGATAGATCAATCATGGATGGGAGCCAAGATGATCTATGAGGCGCACAAGAAATTTCATTCAAAAAGGATAATAATTAGATCGGTTAAAGGCAGCAACACGCGGTTGAAATTTTCTGTAGCAATCCTTCATTTGCAAAGATGGTAACTTTTGCGACGCAAGGAATTTATAGGCAAGAGATAGATAGAAAAACTTCTTTTTGGTATTTTAGATGAAAAATTGTAGCAGTAAAGGGTATTGGTGGTAGAAAAATACCAGATCTCTAATGCAATTGGAGGTGGCGATAGTAGATTGAATTGATCTACGTCAGGAGATGACGGTGGAGACGACGACGTCAAGAGCAATTATGGGAATTGCTTGGCTGATGGTGGGCGGCAGGGATGGCAGCAAAAGCAGCAAGATCACTGCTCTGATACCAGATGATAAAACCCAGAGGAATTCTATGAAGATTGATCTTTGAGGGGGATTAACCCTTGGAACGCTATAGGGGTTCTACCCTCCAAGTAGGCTGGTGGCTGCAATTGTAGATTGATCTTTCTTATTCCAAAGAGGTGGAGGCTGCAAGCTTATATAGAGCTCCAAACCCTAGCCCTAGGGGCTGCTTCCTAAGTGAACTACCTAATTTACCCTCAACTTTAGCAGACCGACCCAGTAACAAAGGGGGCGATGGCTAAGAGGCCCAATAGCCCAAATATAAACCCAAACTTCTCTTCTTTATAGGATAGAGGCGGCTAGGTGGGATTTATTACACTAACAGGGTTTTTATTAGCTGCTACTTGGTTGAGTAGGACTCAACCCTGCTAGGGTCTTATCAGTCCCAAATCTTAACAACATTAAGATCGGGCTTCTTCTCATTCCATATCTCATATGGAATAGATATTACTGACTTAGTTGGAATTCTGTTCAGAAGGTAAGCTGTGGTCTCTAGGGCATATCCCTAGAATGAGATGGATAGGTTGACGAAACTCATCATGGAACGCACCATGTCTAAGAGTGTGCGATTCCTCCTTTCTGATACACCATTAAGCTATGGTGTATAAGGAGGTATCCATTGGGATAAAATCCCATGGTCTTTAAGGAACTGGGTAAACTTTGTACTCAAGTACTCACCTCCTCGATTTGATTGAACGATTTTAATACTCTTTCCTGTTTGGTTCTCCACTTTATTCTTATATTCCCTGAATTTCTTAAAACCCTCAGACTTGTACTTTATCAAGTACACATATCCGTACATTGAGAAATCATCAGTGAAAGTAATGAAGTAGGAGTAACCACTTATGGCATGAGTCAACATGGGACCACATACATCACTATGTATGAGTTACAATAACTTAGTGGCTCTCTCTCCAGTTTCGCTAAATGGAAAGTTGGTCATCTTTTCCCGAAGGTAAGGTTCACATGTCGCATATGACTCATAGTCAAATGGATCTAGATATCCATTCTTCAGTAACTTTTAAATCCTTCCCTTATGGATGTGACCTAGCCTACAATGCCACAAATATACATTATTCACCTCTTCTTGTTTCCTCTTAGACTCACTTACACTCATGATAAATAGAGCTGTATCAAGCATAAATAAATCATTATGCAATGTTTCTCTCATGATGATCTCATCATCGAATATTATTGAACAACCATTATTCTCAAAAACTAATTTATATTCACTAACTGTCAAACATGAAATGGAAATAATGTTTTTGATAATAGAAGGAATATAATAGCATGCATCTAATGCAATAATAGCTCCACCAGGCAGATGTAAGATGACCTTGCCAATAGCCACTGCAGCAACTTTTGCTCCATTGCCCATCTTAAGGTCCATCTCACCTTTGTTCAATCTCCTAGGTCCTACCAGAACCTGCAACGAATTACAGATATGATAAGCACTCCCGGTATCCAATACCCCTGTGTTATCATAAGATTCTGACAAATGGAGACTGATCATGAATGTATCTAAAGCTTCTCTAAGCTTCTGTTTTGCCCTCTCTACAAGGTACTCTTTGTAGTTTCTTTTTCAATGCCTATCTTTGCCACAGTGGAAGCACTGGCCTTTGTCCTTTGTTAGATCTTTCTTGGTAACCTTTGCTTTACTCATTTTGCCCTTGTCCTTGCTCTTCTTAAGGGACTTCTCAGCCTTCTTTTTCTTTCTGGTCTCACCAGCATAGAGAACTGCTTCATTTTTTTGATGGTGCTCTCTGCTTCTCTTAATATATTGAAGAGCTCTGGGAGGGTCACCTTAAGTTTGTTTATATTAAAATTCATTATGAACTGAGAAAAGGAATCTGGTAGGGACTGAAGTACAAGATCCACACACAGGTTATCCTCTAGGACCATTCCTGGACTTGTGAATTTCTCGATCCACTCAATCATCTTAAGGACATGATTCTGAACCGGTGTCCCCTCAGTCATACTAACATGGAAAAGACTCTTTGATATCTTATATCGCTGAGTTCCTCCTTATTCCTCAAACAGTTTGTAGAGATATAGGAGTATAGAATTAGTATCCATATTTTCATGTTGTCTCTATAACTCAGTAGTCATAGAGGCCAACATATAACATTGAGCAAGAGTGGAATCATCTATTTACTTCACATAACGAGCGATCTCATCCTCGCTTGCCCCTTCGTCAGCGTAGGGATCACTGTATCAAGGACGTACATGATTTTCTTCGCCATGAGAACGATTCTCAGATTGCGAAGCCAATCCATATAATTTGGACTAGTGAGGCGGTTAGCATCAAGTTTGCCACGTAAAGGATTTGAAAGCGATATTTTTCTGAAATTAAAGATGTAGCAGAAATAAATAAAATGTAGACTTTACAAAAATTAAACAGTTAAGATAAGGACTTCTATCTTAATATATTCCCACTAATTTTTTGTGAGATACACAACACCCTCCGGTATGTGAATCGGAGACCCCCGGCGGATCTCTAGTGAGGATCAGAATCCAATCGGTGTCTTAACGTAACCTTGAGGGACTCGACCAATCACGTTAAGCCCGTAAAAGTGGGCAACTCTTGCCAATCACAACTCCTTGTGATTCTCATCCTGTTCGGCCTCCGAACCACCATAGCCTTGAGGGACTCGACTAACCATGATGTTCGATTAAGTCATCACCATCATTACAAGATGAGTCTGATTCGATGATATACTCTTGAGGGACTCGACCAAGCATACCATGTCCTCAGGTCACCAGTGACATCTCTATGTCGTAGATAAGATAGCGAAACGCGATATAGGTGAGTCTCAAGAGGCTCGACCAACTTAATCTACACCGGGAATCGGTTCCTACCTATAACAATGGAAGGCCACGTGGGTCAATCTAATTACCTCACGTTTACCGACTTAATATTATTAATAGAGGGGATTTTTGATTTGGTTTCCTAATATAATGTGTCACACACATACATATTTAATATATATATCTACATCACATGCAAATATATATACATATCTAGTAGGTGTATAACCAATCACACATCACATGAGCAATCACACTAGATGATCATGGACCACATCCTAATGTGATCAGGCCCGAGCCAATGGGCCCAATCACTCAAATCAAGATCTATGTGTGTTTCGACGCATCTTCATGCCCTGTGATCGTCCTTCTCGCTTCGTCGGTTTCGTCGGCATCTCAACGCATCTCCATGCGTCGGATCGTCCATCTCGACCTCGTGGGTCCCGCTGTCGCTTTCACACTCTCGCTGTCTCTTCATGTAATTATAATATAATTACAGACATGTAGGCTTGACAATATATAAGAAAAATAGAGGCTCGTAGGCCCCAATAATAATAATCACATGTACACACTTCACATCACAAGGTCCATGATCATTTGTCCACATCATACATCACATGTATATATTATTTTATAAGACTACTCGATAAATAATAATAGTTAATTAAACTATTTAGTTAATATATATATTTTTCTAAAAATAAAGATATTTAATTTTTTTTAAATTTCGAGGGGTATTTTGGTCATTCGGTCAAAGGGGATGAAATTGGAATTTCATAAATTCTCAGGGACAAAATTGTCTATTGCCCAAAAAGCCCTAATTCCTTTATTTTGCTTGCTACTGTGTTGTGATTACCATCACCGCCACCCCGCCGGCGGTAGCACTATTGGGAAGTGTTGCCCATGCCGGCGGGCCTACGGGCGACGGCGCTGCAGCCGGGCGTCGCTCACGGGCAGACGTGCCCACCCGCTGACGCTGCCCATTATGGGGCAATGCCCGCAGCTGCCCATTACGGGGCAATGCCCGCAGTCACCACCGCTTTCGTTGCAAGCAGCAAGGCTGCAAGCAGCCTTGTGGCCGCTGTGCGAGCACAGCAAGGGCAGCAATAGTTGCTCCCCTTTCTCGCCTTTTGCGCCAACGATTTTGATGACAAGCTATTCTAAATCACAACACATGCATTTTAACATATATTCTTCGCATGAATAACCTGGCTCTGATACCACTATTGGAAAATCCTATGGGGCCACATCTCATGCGCAATGGAAGAACAAAAAAACAAAACCACAGATTTCCTATAGAAAGGTTCCATCGTCGTGCGAAGATTGGTGCGTCAAAAACAAATCCGCAAAAACTGCATGTATAAAAGAAAATACCTAGGGAGATCGTATATCCCTGAATCCCTGCAGATCTATAGGAGAGGATGAAGAAGGTCAAGCGTTCTTCTATCTATCGGTATCCACATGATAGGGACTGTGATGATGCACCCCTCTAGGGAGAGGAGAACAGATGGTGGCTACCAAAAGAACCCCCAACTTATAGAGCTTTGATTCCCTCCTATTTATAGAGGCCTCCTGTAAACCCTAATAGATCTTGCCCTGTTGGGTATTAGATCTCCATCCAATTACCCAAACCTCTTGGATTAGTGGGTCTCTACCCAGTAATCTCTTATTAGCAATTATTGGATCTCGTCTTAGGATCCAGTAATTCAGGGACTTAATGGATATCCAATAAGATAGGGGCTCCAACGGATATCTCATATCCGAACCTCTACTCGTCACAACACCTACCATATGTGTGTGACCCTCTAGGCCCAATATCGAGCTGGCTGTGAGTCATACTTGTCAGAACTTCTTCTAACTTAGTGAATTATTATCTCTATAATAATTCACCTAACTTATCGACTGCGAACGTACTAGGCCACTACGCTGTAGTCCCCAGACGATACAGGGGAATCCAATCTTTTGGACCTATTTATCCTCAGTTACCATGTATCTATAATCCCTCATCTATCTAATATCCCAGAGACCCTATACCAGGCATGGTGCTGTTAGGCTCATATGGTCTCTTCTCGAATCTTGCTCTAGTCAGATTCTCCCGGAGAACTCTTTCTCTCTCAATCCGAATAACCTTGGTCAAGGATTTGTTCAAGCAAGAATATGAGATATTCCTCTCATGATATCGAGAGCGAATGATCCTCTATTAACACTCAATAACCCTCGTAAGGTTAGCTACAACTCCCAATAACCAGCTGTATTAGATTTGAAACTTTCCAAACTTATAAGTCCGGTATCAAAGAGTGGAGTACCCATACAGGATATCCTTGGTATCTCAAGTCTAAGGACCAGATACACTACTGGGACTACGGAATCGCTGTCTGACGTGAGGTATCAATAACCATCCAGCATTTCGTAAGCGGATCAATTAGTGAACTCATTCCCCAATGAACACCTGCACTATACCCTTAGTGTCCCCATATAAGTAGCTATGAGACCAGCCACCTCCATCATATGGATGGGTATATAGCACACCAGTTTATCCGGTTGTCTCGATGTCCCTCTCGAGTAACCTATGGCCAGGATTATTTAAGGTCTGTGTTTAAAGGTGAATCGGTCTCATTATTATGATCTCATCACGATCCGATTCCCATTGCACAGATCTAAAGACATCAAAATATATGTAACATGCAAGATAAAGTGATAAAATGCTTAATAATAAGCGAAGAGAAAAAGTGCACATCAAGTCACAAGTGCCATCACTCATGTGATTAGCTTGCAGGGCACATATGACTAGCAATCTCCCACTTGACCTAAAGCCAATCATGAACATGTCTGATCCCCATTAGACCTCTGTGATTTTCAAAGACAATCTGAGTCAATGGCTTTGTTAGTGGATCTACAATATTATTTTCGGATGGAACTCTTTTTACTACTACATCTCTTTGGGCCACGATCTCTCTAATAAGCTAGAACCTCCTCAGAATAATTCTGATGAGACTCGGGTTCCCTTATTTAAGTAATCACCCCGTATTTATCGTAATTTAAGGGAATTAGCTCCTCGGTGCTTGACTTGACTCCCAAATCTATGATGAACTTCTTCATCCAGAATCCCTCCTTTGTTGTCTCTGCCACAACAATGTATTCTGCCTCTGTGGTTGAGTCAGCAGTAGTATCTTGCTTGGAACTCTTTCAGCATACTGCTATGTTGGGAAATACTTCAGGGGAGCGACATCACATGCACAGCGGAAGAACAAAAAACAAAACCCCAGATTTCCTGTAGAAAGTTTCCGTCGTCGTGCGAAGATCGGTGCGTCAAAACAAATCCGTGAAAAACTGCATGTGTAAAAGAAAATACCTAGGGAGATCGTATATCCCTTTATCTCTGCAGATCTGTAGGAGAGGATGAAGGAGGTCAAGCGCCTCCTCTCTAGCGGTATCCATATGGCAGGGACTGCGACGATGCACCTCTCTAGGGAGAGGCAAACAGATGGTGGCTACTAAAAGAACCCCCAACCTATAGAGCTTTGGTTCCCTCCTATTTATAGAGGCCCCTTGTAAACCCTAATGGATCTTGCCCTATTGGGTATTGGATCTCCATCCAATTACCCAAGCCTCTTGGATCAGTGGGTCTTTACCCAATAATCTCTTATTACCAATTATTGTATCTCATCTTAGGATCCAATAATTTAGGGGTTTATTGGATATCCAATAAGATAGGGGGTTCAACGGATATCTCATATCCGAACCTCTACTCATCGCAACACCTACCATATGTATGTGACCCTCTAGGCCCAATATCGAGCTGACCGTGAGTCATACTTGTCAGAACTCTTTCTGACTTAGTGAATTATTATCTCTATAATAATTCACCCAACTCATCGACTGCGGACGTACCAGACCACTACGCCTCAGCCCCTAGACAATACAGGGAAATCCAATCCTTTTGACCTATATGTCTTCAGTTACCATGTATCTATAGTCCCTCATCCATCTAATACCCTAGAGACCCTATACCGGGCATGGTGTTGTCAGGCCCATATAGTCTCTCCTCGAGTCTTGCTCTTGTCGGATTCTCCCGGAGAACTCTTTCTCTCTCAATCCGAATAATCTTGGCCAAAGATTTGTTCGAGCAAGAATATATGAAATATTCCTCTCATGATACCGAGAGCAGATGATCCTTTATTGACACTCAATAGCCATCGTAAGATTGGCTACCACTCCCAATAACCGACTGTACTAGATCTGGAACTTTCCAAACCTATAAGTCCAGTCTCAAAGAGTGGAGTACTCATACAAGACATCTTTGGTGTCTCAAGTCTAAGGACCAGATACACTACTGGGACTACGGAATCGATGTCTGACATGAGGTATCAATAACCATACAACATTCCATAGGTGGATCAATCAGTAAACTCATTCCCCAATGAGCACCTGCATTGTACCCTTAGTGTCCCCACATGAGTAGCTTTGAGGCCAGCCACCTCCATCTTGATGTCCTTCTCGAGTAACCTATGACCAAGATAATTTAAGGTCTATGTTTAAAGGTGAATCGGTCTCATTATTGTGATCTCATCACGATCCGATTCCCATTGCACGGATCCAAGGACATCACAATATATGCAACATGTAAGATAAAGTGATAAAATACCTAATAATATGTAAAGAGAAAAAAAATGTATATCAAGTCACAAGAGCCATCACTCATGTGATTGGCTTGCAGGGCACATATGACTAGCATGCTCCTCCATTCAGAGTGAATATATACCCTAAATTAGACTTGCTATCATCGATATCAGACTTGAAGCTCGAGTCCGTGTAGCTCTCAACCCTGAGGCTACTGCCTCCATATACCCGTGAAAGATCCTTAATCCTTCTCAAGTACTTAAGGATACATTTTACTATTTTCCAGTGCTCCAAGCCTGGATCTGTCTGATACCTGCTCGTGACACTCAGAGCATGCGTTATATCAGGCCTGGTACATAGCATAGCATACATGATAGATCCAATCGCTGGGGCATATGGTATCATATCTAGGTGTGCCCTTTCTTCAGGAGTATTTAGGGACATACTCCTAGAAAGTGATATTCCATATCTCATTGATATGAGACATCTCTTGGAATTTTCCATGCCAAACCTTTTGATAATGGTGTCTATGTACCTAGACTGGGACAAGCCAAGCATCCTCTTGGATCTATCTCTATAGATCCATATTCCCAGTATGCAGGATGCTTCCCCTAAGTCCTTCATAGAGAAGTGCCTAGATAGCCAAGCCTTTACTGTGGAGAGCATTCCTACATCATTCCCAACGATCAGGAAGTCATCCACATATAATACTAAAAAAGTGATAGTGCTCTCACTTACATTCCTGTACACACAAGGCTTATCTTCGTTCTTAACGAAGTTATAAGATCTGATCGCCTCTTCAAATCTTATGTTCCAACTTCGGGAAGCTTGCTTTAGTCCATAAATGAACCTAAGCAACCTGCACACCTTATCTGGGTTATCCCTGGATTCGAATCCCTTAGGCTGTATCATATACACCTCTTCCTCGAGGTTACCATTGAGGAATGCAATTTTAACGTTCATATGTCAGATCTCATAATCATAGTGTGCTGCAATAGCTAATAGAATTCGAATAGATTTTAGCATGACTACGGGTGATAAAGTTTCGTCATAGTCAACACATTGTCTTTGACGATACCCCTTAGCCACTAGCCTTGCTTTATATGTCTCTACATTTCCATCTACTCCAATCTTCTTTTTGAAGATCCACTTATTGCCAATGGGTACAATACCCTCGGGTGCATCAACTAGGTTCCAAACCTTATTAGAGTACATGAAATCCATTTCTAAATTCATAGCTTCTTGTCATTTCCTAGAGTCTATACTCATAATAGCCTCCTCGTAGGTCTAAGGATCAATATCCTCAACATCCTCTCCTCTGATAGGTCCCACATATCTCTCAGGAGGATGAGATACTCTACCAGACCTACGTAAAGTTAGAACTTGTGCACTAGGTACCTGAACAGACTCTAGCTGTAGAATAGTGCTTGAGCTAGATTCTCCAACCTCGCTCAACTCTATCACGCTCCCACTATTTCCACTAAGAATGTGTTCCTTCTCAAGGAACATTGCTCTATTGGCTACAAAGACCTTTTGATCCTCAAGGTGATAGAAATAATACCCACAAGTTTCCTTAGGGTATTCCACGAACTTGCACTGTTCCATCCTGGATTCCAACTTGTTGGGGTTGTGTCTCTTGACGTGGGCAGGGCAGCCCCAAATCTTAATAACCTTAAGATCGAACTTTTTCCCATTCCATATCTCATATGGAGTAGACACTACTGGCTTAGTTGAAATTCTATTCAGAATGTAAGCTGCGGTCTTTAAGGCATATCCCCAGAATAAGATGGGTAGATCGGTGAAACTTATCATGGAATACACCATGTCTAACAGTGTGCGATTCCTCCTTTCTAATACACCATTAAGCTACGGTGTATAAGGAGGTGTCCATTGGGATAAAATCACATGGTCTTTGAGGAATTGGGTGAAATCTGTACTCAAGTATTCACCTCCTCGATTTGATCGAAGGGTTTTAATACTGTTTTCAGTCTGATTCTCCACTTCATTCTTATATTCCCTGAATTTCTCAAAAGCCTCAGACTTGTACTTCATCAAGTACACATGCCCGTATCTTGAGAAATCATCAGTGAAAGTAATGAAGTAGGAGTAACCACCTATGGCATGAGTCGACATGGGACCACATACATCACTATGTATGAGTTCTAATAACTCAGTGGCTCTCTCTCCAGTTCCACTAAATGGAGAGTTGGTCATCTTTCCGCGAAGGCAAGGTTCACAAGTCACATATGACTCATAGTCAAATGGATTTAGATATCCATTCTTCAGTAATTTTTTAATCCTTCGCTCATGGATGTGACCTAGCCTATAATGCCACAAGTATGCATTGTTCACCTCTTCTCGTTTCCTCTTAGACTCACTTACACTTATGATGTGTGGAGTTGTTTCTAGCATAAATAAACCATTATGCAATGTTCTTCTCATGATGATCTCATCATCTAATATTATTGAACAACCATTATTCTCAAAAACTAATTTATATCCACTAACTGTCAAACATGAAATGAAAATAATATTTTTGATAATAGAAGGAACATAACAATATACATCTAATGTAATAATAGCTCCACCAAGCAGATGTAAAGTGACCTTGCCAACAGCCATTGCAGTAACTTTTGCTCCATTACTCATCTTAAGGTCCATCTCACCTCTGTTTAATCTCCTAGGTCCTGCTAGTACCTACAACGAATTACAGATATGATAAGCACTCCCGGTATCCAATACCCATGTGGTATCATAAAATTCTGATAAATGGAGGCTGATCATGAATGTACCTAAAGCTTCTGTTTCGCCCTCTCTGCAAGGTACTCTTTGCAGTTCCTTTTCCAGTACCCATCTTTGTCGTAGTGGAAGCACTAGCCTTTATCCTTTGTTGGGTCTTTCTTGACAATTCTGCCTTACCCATTTTGCCCTTGCCCTTGCCCTTCTTAAGGGACTTCTCAGTCTTCCTTTTCTTTCTGGTCTCACCAGCATAGAGAACTGGCTTCTCTTTCTTGATGGTGCTCTCTATTTCTCTCAACATATTGAGGTACTCTGGGAGGGTCACCTCAAGTTTGTTCATATTAAAATTCATTATGAACTAAGAAAAGGAATCTGGTAGGGACTGAAGCATAAGATCCACACATAGGTTATTCTCTAGGACTATTTCTAGACCTATGAGTTTCTCGATCCACTTAATCATCTTAAGGACATGATTCTGAACCGATATCCCTTCAGTCATCCTAGCATGGAAAAGACTCTTTGATATCTTATATCGCTGAGTTCTTCCCCGTTCCTCAAACAGTTTGTCGAGATGCAGGAGTATAGAATTAGCATCCATATTTTCATGCTGTCTCTGTAACTTAGTAGTCAAAGAGGCTAATATATAATACTGAGCAAGAGCGGAATCATCTATGTACTTCACATAACGAGCGATCTCATCCTTGCTTGCCTCTTCGTCGAGCGTAGGGATCACTGTATTAAGGACGTACGTAATTTTCTCCATCGTGAGAACGATTCTCAGATTGCGAAGCCAATTGTTAGGACTCTAGCTAGGAGAGTCCTAACCTATTGGGACTCTAGCTAGGAGAGTCCCAATTGAGTTTCATTGATAAGGGCATTCATGTAAATCCTATATAGCTGACCCTTATTAAAGAGGTGAAGAGGGCGGCTAGAGTTAGGATTAGTTTAGAGGTTGCTTCTTAGAGAAGCATTAAGAGTTTATTAAAAGTAGAAGTCTTGAGTAGGAGAGTTTATTAAAAGTAGGAGTCTTGAGTAGGAGAGTTTATTAAAAGTGGGAATCTTGAGTAAGAGTCATAATAATAGAGAACTCTAGCTATACTAGGGGTCTTGAGTTGGAGTCCCATATAAGCATGCAATCTCTACCTCTTTGAAATTAGAAAAAGAAGATTCATCTACAGTTGTAGCCACCAGGCTGACTACTTGGAGGGTAAAACCCCTATAACGTTCCAAGGGTTGATCCCCCTCAAAGATCAAATCTACATAGAATTCTTTTGGAGTTCTATCATCTGGTATTAGAGTAATGATCTTGTTGCTTTTGCTGCCATCCCTGCCACCCACCATTAGCCAAGCAATCCCACAATTGCTCTTGACGTCACTATCTCCACCATCATCTTCTGCCATAGATCAAATCAATCTATTGTCGTCACCTCCAATTGCATCGGAGTTCTGATATTTTTCTATCACTGATACCTTTTGCTGCTGCAATTCTCCATCCAAAATACCAAAAAGAAGTATTGCTCTCTATCCTTTGCTGCAAATTCCTTTCATCGCAAAAGTTATCATCTTTGTAAATGAAGGATTGCTGCAGAAAATTTCAGCCGCATATTACTGTTATGAAACCGATCTATTTGCTATCCTTTTTAAATGAAATTTCTTGAGCACTTCATAGATCATCTTGGCTTTCATCTATGATAAATCTATCATGGAATTCATCTCTGAAACATTCTTATGTTGCTGCAAGTTTTCCTCACAAATCGCTGAAATTTTTTGATGAGAATTCTATCATCACAACTTGCACCAATTTTCTTGTTGTTATGCTGCCAAAATTTTCTTGATCCAATTTGTCATCATCATTGTTATCTAAACCAAGAATTTGCTGTCAAATTCCCTCCTCAAATCTCAGAATTTTTGCTGGAAATTTCGTTAAGAAATCGTTATTTCTTCGATGATAATTCTGCTCTTATGAGATAGCACATATCTGCAGCAACTTCCACCGATTTGCTGCCAAAATTTTCTTGATTCAAATTGTCATCCTTGCTGTTATCTAAATTGAGATTCTACTATCAAATTCCCTCCTCAAATCTCTAGGTTTTCGCTAGAAATTTCATCAAGAAACTACTGTTTCTTCGATGACAATTCTGCTCTTACAAGACAGCGCATATCGGCAGCAACTTTGATAGGACCCTAGCAGGGTAAGGTCCTACTCAACCATGTTGCAGCTAATAAAAACCCTGTGAGAATGTAATAAACCCCACCTAGCCGCCTCTATCCTATAAAGAAGAGAGGCTAGGGTTTATATTTGTGTCTTTGGGCTTCTTAGCCGCCGCTCCCTTGTTACTGGGCCGGCCCGCTAAGGTTGAGGGCAAATTGGATAGTTGACTTAGGAAGCAGCCCCTAGGGCTAGGGTTTGGAGCTCTATATAAGCTTGTAGTCTCCACCTCTTTGGAATAAGAAAGATCAATCTATAATTGCAGCCACCAGGCTACTTGGAGGGTGGAACCCCTATAGCGTTCCAAGGGTTGATCCCCCTCAAAGATCAATCTCCATAGAATTCCTCTAGGGTTCTATCATCTGGTATCAGAGCAGCGATCTTGCTGCTTTTGCTGCCATCCCTGCCCCCCACCATTAGCCAAGCAATTCCCACAATTGCTCTTGACGTCGTCGTCTCCACCGTCATCTCTTTACGTAGATCAAATCAATCTACAGTCGCCACCTCTAATTGCATCAGAGATCTGGTATTTTTCTACCACCAATACCTTTTGCTGCTATAATTTTTCATCTAAAATATCAAAAAGAAGTTTTTCTATCGATCCCTTGCTGCGAATTCCTTGTGTCGCAAAAGTTACCATATTTGCGAATGAAGGATTGCTGTAGAAAATTTCAACCGTGTGTTGCTGCCTTTAACCGATCTAATTGTTATCCTTTTTGAACGAAATTTTTTGTGCACCTCATAGATCATCTTGGCTCCCATCCGTGATTGATCTATTGTAGAATTCATCACAAAAACAAATTCGTGTGTTGTTGCAATCTCTCGTCAAATACTGCTGAAATTTTTTGACGAGAATTCTGCTATCACAACTTGCATCGATTTCTTTACTGCTTTGCTGCTGAAATTTCTTGATCTAATTTGTTATCCTTGTTGCTATCTAAACTAAGATTCTACCATCAAACCCCCTCCTCAAACCCCTGAGTTTTCGCTGGAAATTTCGTCTAGAAACCGCTATTTCTTCGATGACAATTTTGCTCTTACGAGATAGCGCATATAGGCAGCAATTTCTACTGATTTTTGTCAAATCTTTGCTGTGAGCTACCACAGATCTAAAACCCTCTTCCCTAACCTTCATCCATTACCATCTCAGCCCAAAACTCCATCAAATCGCAGCCCCAAACAGCACCCAAAACAGCCACAAAACAAGCCTAAACCGCAGCCTACATTCACCAATCTACCAACCCTTTCAACCACCAATTCTCTCAACCAATACATGCCTTTAACTCGACAGCAAAAAAGAAATCTTAATATTACAGATTTGGAGACATATGCTATGGCATCCGAGAAGGCAATTGATGCTAAATTCGAAGCCTTCGAGACACGAATGGAGGAGAAGATTCAGACTCTCTTTGCCAAACTTAGTTTGAGTCGACCACCGAGCCCAAAGAAATCACATCAAGGGGAGAGCTCTAATCGAAGAGATGACCTCCAGGAGAGGGGAGGCTCTATGACCGATCCCCACTATCCACGCATGAGGGTGGACTTCCCTAGATGGGAAGAAGGAGACCCGATTGGTTGGATCTCGCACGCGGAGCGATATTTTCGGTATCACAAAACCGCGGATGCATCTATGGTAGAAATTGCAGCTATACATCTTGAAGGGGATGCCATACAATGGTTTGATTGGTTTTAACATACTCATGGAGTCCTCTCATGGCGACAATTCAAAGAAGGACTACTGATCCGCTTCGGACCAACCGATTACGAGAACATCGACGGACAACTAGCAAAGATCCGACAAACCTCCACCATCCAGGAGTATCAAACCAGGTTTGAAAGGTTATCTAATCAAACTCTTGATTGGTCTGAAAAATAGTTATTGGGGATATTTATTGAGGGCTTGAAGCCGGAGATCCGGGGAGAAGTTAAAGCACGACAACCGTACACGCTTATGGCAGCCATCTCTTTTGCACGACTTCAGGAGGAGCGATTGAACCACGAAGCCCGAAGGACTAGGGTCGTTCCCCAACCAGCAATATCAAATCCCTTAGCTCCCCCTACTATCAGTTGAGCTCCTGCACCAAAAAGGTTGACAAGAGAAGAGCTTCGAGACCAATCTGCCAAGGGGTTATGTTGGCATTGTGACGAGCCGTGGAGCCGTGAGCATCGCTGTAAAAAAGAGAGACTTCTTGTGATTGAACCAGTAGAAGAAGAGATCAGTGAACAGCCAGAAGAGAGTCTTGAACATGAGGATGAAGATGTGGAAGAAGAGCCATAATCAACCGACTTTATGGTACATGCGCTAGCCGGCTACTCAAATCCGCAAACGATGAAAGTTGGAGGCCTGCTCAAACAACAACCAATCACCGTTCTCATCGATACAGGCAGTACTAATAATTTTCTAAATAGTAAGGTTGCTGCTCGGATGGCGCTCTATATCGAAGGTTGCAGCAAGTTCGACGTAAAGGTTGCCGACGATCGAATCCTAAAATGCGACCAAAGATGCCCACAGGTGAAACTATTACTGTAGGGCCAAGAAATTGTTGCTGACTTCTTCCTCCTACCAATTGATGATTATGAGGCTGTGCTGGGCATAGAATGGCTGACGACACTAGGTGATGTCTCTTGGAACTTTTCCAAATTGATTATGAAATTCTATTGCAAAGGTAAACAGGTCACCCTATGTGGGAAGCGCGGAAGCAACGTAACCACCGTTTCAACCCAACGAATGGAGAAAGTTTTACACAAGATAAATGGTGGCTTTCTTATGCATCTCTAGCAGCAACCAGAGGGGGAGGAATGGAAGAAGGATCCGGAAACCAGCAACATCATCAAAAAATTGGAGGAGGATCCAAGCGCAATAGCTCACTATACTTGGGATTCGAGGGATCTACGCTATAAAGGTCGTATTGTGCTTATACCAAACTCCCCTTGCATCAAAGTCATTCTGCACGAAATGCACTCCACACCTTTAGCAGGGCACTCCGAATTTCTAAGAACCTACAAAAGAGTGAAGCAAAACTTTTATTGGAAAGGGATGAAAAAAATTATTTCTGAATACGTAGCACAATGTGATATATGTCAACAGCAAAAAGGTGAAACAGTGGCGAGTCCAGGGAAACTACAACCACTACCCATACCAGACTCGGTGTGGACTGACATCTCCATGGACTTCATCGAAGGGCTGCCACTTTCCAAAGGTAAAAGCACAATCCTTGTGGTGGTTGATCGACTTACAAAATATGCTTATTTTTGTGTGCGAAATCCCTACACTACTGTTAGTATTGCTCAGATTTTCATAGAAAATATTATCAAACTACATGGGATGCCAAGGTCCATCGTAAGTGATCGTGATAGGGTCTTCACTAGTAAATTTTGGACCGAGTTATTTCGATTCTGAGGCAACAAACTCAAGATGAGCACTTTGCATATCATCCACAAACCTGACGGCCAAATGTAGTGGTGAGCAGATGTTTAGAGACATACCTTCAGTGTTTCGCTAGTGATCGACTAAAGGAGTGGACGAAATGGCTCCCTTGGGCCAAATGGTGGTACAATACTACATATCATTCATCTACAAAATGTACCCCATATGAAGCATTATATGGTCGACCGGCCCCTGTGATTCCAAAGTATGTAATTGGCTCGGCTAAGGTAGATTAGGTCGACCAAGATTTAATTGACAGGGACAAACTCCTACAGCTGCTAAAGGATAATCTCTCTACCGCTCAAGCTAGAATGAAGCAGCAAGCTGACACACAAAGAAGTGAAAGAGAATTTTTAGTAGGAGATTGGGTTTATCTTCACTTACAACTATACAAGCAACTATCCATCAACACACGAGCCTCCATGAAGCTATCTCCACGTTTTTATGGGCCCTATCAGATCATAGAGCATATTGGAGCTGTGGCGTACAGACTTAAATTACCTAAAGATGTTAAAATTCACCCTATCTTCCACGTGTCATGCTTGAAGCCCAAGTTGGGAGAACACGAGACATCCCAGATCCAACTGCCCAACACCACTGATGTTGGAAATATTCAAGCCCAATCATAAGCCATCCTCGACCGTAGAGTCGTGATGCGTCATCGACGTCCCTCTACTGAAGTACTAGTACATTAGACTAATTTACCACTCGAAGATGCCACATAGGAATCATATGAGGAGCTGAAGTCCCGGTTCCCTGAGTTCATGGAACCTGACCTTGAGGACAAGGCTGATTTGAAGAGGGCGGCCTTGATAGGACCCTAGCAGGGTTAGGTCCTACTCAACCATGTAGCAACTAATAAAAACCCTGTGAGAATGTAATAAACTCCACCTAGCCGCCTCTATCCTATAAAGAAGAGAGGCTAGGGTTTATATTTGGATCTTTGGGCTTCTTAGCCGCCGCCCCCTTGTTACTGGGTCGGCCTGCTAAGGTTGAGGGTAAATTGGGTAGTTCACTTAGGAAGCAGCCCCTAGGGCTAGGGTTTGGAGCTCTATATAAGCTTGTAGCCTCCACCTCTTTGGAATAAGAAAGATCAATCTACAATTGCAGCCACCAGGCTACTTGGAGAGTGGAACCCCTATAGCGTTCCAAGGGTTGATCCCCCTCAAAGATCAATCTTCATAGAATTCCTCTGGGGTTCTATCAAACTTCCACTGAATTCTGTTAAATCTCTGCCGCCATCTATCACAGATCTAAAACTCTCTTCCCTAACCTTCATCCACTACCATCACAACCCAAAACTCTATCAAACCGCACCCACAAATTGCACCCAAAATAGCCATAAAATAAGCCTAAACCGCAGCCTACATCCACCAATCCACTAACCCTTTCGGCCACTACTTCTTTCAACCAATACATGCCTTTAACCCGGCAATAAAAGAGAGATCTTAATATAATAGATCTGGTGGCATATACTATGGCATCCGAGGAGGTGATCAATGCTAAATTCGAAGCCTTCGAGATGTGAATGGAGGATAAGATTCAGGCTCTCTTTGCCGAACTCAGTTTGGGTCGATCACTGAGCTCGAAGAAATCTTATCAAGGAGAGAACTCTGACCGAAGAGATAACTTTTAGGAGAGGGGAGATTCTATGATCGATTCCTATTATCCATGCATGAGGGTGGACTTCTCTAGATGGGAAGAAGGAGACCCGATTGGTTGGATCTTGTGCACGAAGCAATACTTTTAGTACCACAAAATCGCAGATACATCTATGGTGGAAATTGCAGCTATACATCTTAAAGGGGATGCCATACAGTAGTTTGATTGGTTTGAACACACTCATAGAGTCCTCTCTTGGTGACAATTCAAAGAAGGATTACTGATCTACTTCGGACCAACAGATTATGAGAACATCAATGGACAACTAGTAAAGATCCAACAAACCTCCACCATTCAGGAGTATCAAACTAGGTTTGAAAGGTTATCTAATCAAACTCTTGATTGGTCTGAAAAACAATTATTGGGGACATTTATTGAGGGCTTGAAGCCGGAGATCCGGGGAGAAGTTAAAGCACGACAACCGTACACACTTATGGCAACCATCTCTTTCGCACGACTTCAAGAGGAGCGATTGAACCATGAAGCCCAGAGGACTGGAGTCACTCCCCGACCAACAATATTGAAGCCCTCAACCCCCCTACTATTAGCTAAGCTCTTGCACCAAAAAAGTTGACAAGAGAAGAGCTTCGAGAGTGATCTACAAAGGGGCTATGTTGGCATTACGATGAGCCATGAAGCCGCGAGCATCGCTATAAAAATGGAAAAATTCTTGTGATCGAACCAGTGAAAGAACAGGCCATTGAATAGCTAAAAGAGAGCCTTGAACATGAGGAAGAAGATGCGAAAGAAGAGCCATAATCGATCGACTTTATGGTACGCGCTAGCTAGCTACTCAAATCCACAAACGATGAAAGTTGGAGGCCTATTCAAAAAACAACTGATCACTATTTTCATCGACACGAGCAGCAGTAATAACTTCTTAAATAGTAAGGTTGCTGCCCGGATGGCACTCCACATCAAAGGTTACAGCAAGTTCGACGTAAAGGTCACCGACAGTCGAATCCTAAAGTACGATCGAAGATGCCCGTAGGTGAAACTATTACTATAAGACAAAGAAATTGTTGTTGTCTTCTTCCTCCTACCGATTAATGATTATGAGGCTGTGTTGGGAATAGAATGGCTAACGATGCTAGGTGACGTCTCTTGAAATTTTTTTAAATTAATTATGAAATTCTACTGCAAAAGCAAATAGGTCATCTTACATGGGAAGCGCGGAAGCAACGTAACCATCGTTTCGACCCAACGAATAGAGCAGAAGATATCATTCTCGAAGCAGCAAAAATGGGTAATCAAACTTCTAGGATTTGATTATGAAATTATTTTCAAAAAGGGGAAAGAATATGTTGTTGCAGATGCACTCTCACGGCTACTTGAGCAAGCTGAATTTTTAGCCATCTCTCTTCCTACCACGGGCTTCCTCGAGGACATTAGAGAGGAATGGAAGAAGGATCTAGGGACCAGCAATATCATTAAAAAATTAAAAGAGGATCCAAGTACAATAGCTCACTATACTTGGGATTCGAAGGATCTACAGTACAAAGGTCGAATTATACTTATACCCGACTCCCCTTGCATCAAAATCATTCTGCACGAAATGCACTCCACACCTTTAGCAGAGCACATCGGATTTCTAAGAACCTACAAAAGAGTGAAGCAAAATTTTTATTGGAGAGGGATGAAAAAAATTATTTCTGAATACGTGGCACAATGTGATGTATGTCAACAGCAAAAAGGTGAAACAGTGGCGAGTCCAGGGAAACTACAACCACTACCTATACCGGACTCAATGTGGACATCTCCATAGACTTCATCGAAGGGCTGCCACCTTCTAAAGGTAAAAGCATGATCCTCATGGTCGTTGGTTGACTTACGAAATATGCTCATTTTTGTACTGTGCGAAATCCCTACACTACTGCTAGTATTGCTCAGATTTTCACAAAAAATATTATCAAACTACATGGGATGCCAAGGTCCATTGTAAGTGATAGAGACAGGGTCTTCACTAGTAAATTTTGGAACGAGTTATTTTAGTTGCAGGGCACCAAACTCAAGATGAGCACAGTATATCATCCGTAAACTGACGGCCAAACAGAGGTGGTGAACAGGTGTTTAGAGATGTATCTTCGATGTTTCGCTAGTGACCGACCAAAAAGTGGACGAAATGGCTCCCACGGGCCGAATTGTCACGAACGGTCGTCGCACACTCACAACAACTTCATTCAATGTTCCGTTCATCGCTTGCCCATGCATGTACATATCCTTGGCAGCCTGTTTTGCCATGTTTTGGTGGGTTTTCCCTGTAAAAATGTAAGAAATAGCAGCTCATAGTGCTACAGAACGATCGCTCACTGCATCTGCCCAGAAACCCCCAAAATAGCTCCATTTTTGTGTGTCGCGAGCTGATTTCTGCAACCTGCAGCCACCCAAAATTTTTCAACCATCTCAGCACCCAGGAACCCCCCGGGTGGCACATGGCTGGATGGGTCTTTAGTATAGTGTTGAGCGTTGAACACTTTCACAAGTTTGCACGTCAACTTGACGGAAACTTGCCTTCACGCCTGGCACTTGGGGAGTAGTTGTTTGCGAACTTGCACCTGCTCATTCACCCTTCTAAAGTCCTTGTTTCCTCTTCTCTTTCTCTACTTTCCTACACTCTAAGTGCTTGCTCAATTACTTGTAAAGCTTCCCTCTTTGCGAGACATCGGGACTTGTCTGTCGCTCGTTCCAACAACTAATCAACTTCTGATTTACAAGTCCTACGGGACCTGCATGAGGTTGCAGCTCAACTGACCCTTTGCGGCCGTGTATGTCATAAAGGCACCTCAAGACTTAGGCAATTCCAGCTTAAGTCTGATCGAAGTGGGCGCAAGGGTGCTTCTCAACTTAGACAACTCCAGCTAAGTCCGTGTTTGCCGCAAGGGTGCCTCACCACTTAGGCAATTCCAACTAAGTGCGTGACATTGTGGTATCATAGCAGGCAAGCAATTCAAGCAAGCAACGAAGATACTTCATAATCTCTCCATGGCGAAACATCGTGGTGAATCGAGCAAACTGGAGCAAGCCGGAATGTTGCCCCAAGCAACCGCAGGAGGGCTGCATGTGCAAACTCGCTCTCTCACTGCTGGAGCTGCTCATGAGGAGTGGGGCAGTGAGTATGATGAGCGAGAAGTTGGCTGCTCACCACAAGCGGAGGAGGTGCAATCTGGAGCACCAATAGGGAAAAAGACCCAAAGAGAGAGGATCACAGTAGCAGAAACCCACTTGGATGTTCTTGAAGCGAGCTTGGACGAACTCTATGAAGGCCAAAGTAGGCTTCTTGGCGTAGAGAGCTCGCAAGAAGAAGCTGAATCCTGGATCGACAAGGTTGAAGCCCTAGTCGACCGACTAACGGATGACACCAAGGACTCCATGCTACATTTGCAAGAGATGGTGATGGAACTCACTTCCAGAGTGGTAGTGCTCACAAGGGCATTGAATGCGGGGGAAGTAACACCTACGTTGCACCGACACAAAGCTTCAGGGCGCCCGACCCATATTGTTATGGGGGTGCTAGAGATGCGAAGGAGCTCGAGAATTTTCTGTTTGATATGGAATAGTACTTCCGAGCTACGAGGCCAGATTCTGAGAACACCAAAGGTTTGATAATGACTATGTATCTGAATGGAGATGCAAAAATTTGGTGGAGAACCCGTTGGGAAGAGATTCAACAAGGTCGGTGTCGAATGGACCCATGGGACGACTTGAAGCGTGAGTTGAGAACTCAATTCCTGCCTGAGAACACTAAGTTCGTCGCAAGGAGGAAGTTGAGACAACTCCACTAAACAACTTTCATTTGGGATTATGTGAAGCAATTTTCTGCACTGATGCTGGACATTCAGGACATGTCTGAAAAAGATAAGCTGTTTAGCTTTCTTGACAACCTAAAGCCATGGGCTCAATAGGAACTTCATCGATTGAATGTCACTGATGTGGTCATAGCAATTGCGGCCGTAGAAAGGCTCACCGATTTTGTTTCTTCAGAGGACCTGAGTAAGAAGAAACAGTATATAGGAAATCGCCATCCAAAGCATCCTTCAGGGAAGGAACCTGGGGGCGAGCAAAGGAAGAAGAGTTTCCATAAGGGGCCGAACTCAAACGGTAGGGCCTCAAGACCTAGTAGCTGTTTCTTGTGCAGAGGGCCACACAGGGTGTGGGAGTGCCCACAAAAGCATGCACTCAATGCATTGTTGGCTTCAATCAATCCCCCCAAGCCAGACAAGGGCAAGGCAGTTGCTCTTAGTTCGAGTAGCTCCGAATCGGGTAGCGACGATGAGAAGTCGCGAGGACCCCGAATAGGTGCGATGCATTTGTTGAATGCATTGCGGGGTCAAGTGGGGGAGAACATGAAGCCGAAGCAACAAAAAGCAGGAAATAGTGAGCTAATGTATGTGAACATCAGACTCAACGGCCAAACCACCCGAGCAATGGTGGACACGGGTGCTACTCACAACTTCATTGCCGACCGAGAAGCAAAGCGACTTGGACTAATCTTGGAGAAAAACCCAAGTCGGATGAAGGCGGTCAACTCGGAGGCCAAGCAAATCTTCAGGCTAGCAAAGGGAGTCTCCATCAAGGTCGGATCATGGAGCGGGCACACCATCATGATGGCGGTGCCATTGGATGACTTCCAAGCGATTCTCAAAATGGAGTTCATGCACGTAGCAAAGTTGGTGCCGATGCCGTTCCTAGACTCCATATGTCTGATGGGAGGTGACAACCCCTGTGTGGTTTCCGTCTCTCGAAGAGGAACCCAGGATCCCCAACAACTATCGGCGTTGCAATTGAAGAAAGGTGTACGCAAAGGAGAGTTAACCTTTGTGGCTACGATGAAGCTAGAACCACTTAACGGGGAGGCCATTAAAGAACCTGCTACGGTGGCAAATATTATGAAGGAGTTCATAGATGTTATGCCACCTGAGTTGCCGAAAACTCTGTCACTACGCAGAGGCATGGATCATCTTATTGAGCTGGAGCCGGGAGTGAAGCCTCCAGCGAGACCACCATACCGCATGCCCCCTCCTGAGTTGGCAGAGCTCAGAAAGCAGTTAGATGAACTGCTAAGCAGTGATCTCATCCGTAGTTTCAAAGCACCATTCGGAGCTCCAGTTCTCTTCCAAAAGAAACAAGATGGGAGTCTCCGACTATACGTCAATTATCGAGCCCTTAACAAGGTGACCGTGAAGAACAAATATCCCATCCTGCTCATTGCGAACTTGTTCGATCAACTGGGTAAAGCAAAGTATTTCTCCAAACTCGACCTTCAGTCGGGGTATTGGTAGGTGCGTATTGCCGAAGGTGATGAAGCGAAGACTACCTGTGTGACTAGGTATGGAGCGTTTGAGTTCTTGGTGATGCCTTTCGGCTTAACCAATGCTCCAGCCACATTCTACACTCTTATGAACCAGCTATTCAAGGAGTATTTGGACAAGTTTGTGGTTGTCTACTTAGACGATATCATCGTCTACAGCCGAACACTTGAGGAGCATATTGAGCACCTTCGAATAATCTTCAAAGTTCTTAGGGAGAATACTTTGTTCATGAAAAGAGAGAAGTGCTACTTTGCTTAGATGGAGATCTGATTTTTAGGGCATCAAATCGGCAATGGTTCTATTTGAATGGACAAGTCAAAGGTGCAAGCTATGATAGAATGGAGTACTCCAAGGAAGGTGCCAGAGCTAAGATCCTTCCTTAGTTTTGTGAACTACTATCGACGCTTTATAATGGAGTATTCGAAGCGTGCAGCTCCACTGATGGAGTTGCTGAAAAAGGAGCAGCCTTGGAGATGGTCCGACAAATGTGAAGCAACATTCCAAGGCCTAAAGGCTATCGTCTTGAAAGAACCGGTGCTTAAATTACCAGATTACGGGAAGACCTTCGAAGTCTATACAGATGCTTCTGACTTCGCTATTGGGGGAGTACTCATGCAGGAGGGCCACCCAGTGGCCTATGAAAGCCGCAAGCTCAACAAGACTGAGCGGCGGTATCCAGTACACGAGAAGGAGATGACAGCGGTGATCCACTGTTTACGAGTGTGGTGGCACTACCTTCTCGGATCGTGATTTGTGCGGAGGACAGACAACATCGCTTTGAGTTACTTCCAAACTCAAAAGAAACTCTCTCCAAAGCAGGCACAATGGCAGGACTTCCTGGCGGAATTTGACATGGCAATGGAGTACAAACCCGGAAAAGCAAATGTCATAGTCGATGCCTTGAGTCAGAAAGTGGAGACCATGAATGCTATGCAACTGGAGGGCAGAGGCCAAGCAAGTTAGTTACACTCCAACTTCCTTTCTCGGATCAAAGATGGACTGTACAGTGATCCCCAGGTAGTAACCTTGATGCAACTGATCCAAGAAGGCAAGGCACAATGATTTTGGATCCAGGAGGGACTCATCTACACCAAAGGAAATCGAGTTTAGGTCCCTCGAGTGGACAATTTGAGGCGTGAACTCTGGAAAGAGTGTCACGATTCCCTTTGGGCAGGACATCCGGGAATTCATCGAATATTGGCTCTCGTGGAGAGGGCCTTCTATTGGCCGAAGATGGGGACGGATGTGCAGGAATATGTTCGAACGTGCCTAACTTATTAACAAGATAAGGTGGAGCAACAGAAGCCGGTGGGACTTTTAGAGCCGTTGCCCGTACCAGAAAGGTCGTGGAAGAGTATTTCTCTGGACTTCATATCAAGCTTGCCGACAGTAGGGGGACTCGGATCGATACTTGTGGTGGTCGATCGATTTTTGAAGTATGCAACCTTCATTGCTGCACCCTTACACTATTCAGCAGAGGAAGCGGCGAAGCTAATGAATGATGAAGAATGTGGTGAAGTATTGGGGAGTCCCGCACAATATCATAAGTGATCGAGATGTTCGGTTTCTAGGACGATTCTGGACCGAGCTATTCAAATTGTTAGGGTCGAAACTATACTTCTCCATAAGCCTCCACCCCCAGACGGATGGCCAAACTGAGAGAATAAACTCGCTCCTAGAGCAATATCTTCGGCACTATATGAGTGCCAACCAACGAGATTGGGTGAAGTTGTTGGACATAGTCCAATTCTCCTACAACTTGTAGTGGAGTTCTGCGTCCAACAAGAGCCCCTTTGAGATCATCACAAGACAATAGCCGTCGACTCCTCACACTTTGACTATTGGATATACAGGGAGTAGTCTGTCCGCATATCACTTGGCAAAAGAATGACATCGAAATGCAGATATTGCGCGGGCCTACTTGAAGAAGGTGGCCAGAAAGATGAAGAAGTGGGCAGACTTGGGAAGGCGACCCCAGGAATACAAAGTCGGTGATTTGGTGTTGGTGAAGCTCCAACTAGCATCACTCCAATTCTTTAGAAACAAGGTGCACAAATGATTGGTACGCAAGTATGATGGCTCCTTCCCAATTATCAATAGGGTGGGTAACGTCTCGTACAAGTTGCAGCTACCAGCGTGGCTCAAGATTCATAATGTTTTCCATGCCAGCATCTTGAAAGCCTATCACTCCGATCCACAAGATGCTTCCCGAGACATTTCAACTCGACAATCTCCCACCAGAGCCTCTTACGAGAAGCGAGTTGAGACCATTTTAGTGGATCGTAAGACAAAGCTACCCAATGGAGTTGAACAGATCAAATACTTGGTGAAGTGGCGGAAGCTTCCCATAACCGAAGCCAGTTAGGAGCCAGAAGATGGCCTCCGACATAAAGAAGCAACCATCAAAACTTACCAACAAGCGTCGATGAGGGCGCCGACAGTTTAAGTGGGGGAGAATGACACGAACGGTCGTCACACACTCGCAACAACTTCGTTCAACGTTCCGTTCGTCGCTTGCCCATGCATGTACATATCCTTGGTAGCCTGTTTTGCCATATTTTGGTGGGTTTTCCCTGTAAAAATGTAAGAAATAGTAGCTCGCAGCACTGCAGAATGATCGCTCGCTGCATCTACCTAGAAACCCCCAAAAACAGCTCCGTTTTTGTGTCGTAGGCTGATTTTTGCAGCCCGTAGCCACCCAAATTTTGTCAGCCATCTCAACACCCAAGAACCCCCCCTGGGTGGCATATGGCTGGATAGGTCTTCAGTATAGTGTCGGGCATTAAACACTTTCACAAGTTTGCACATCAACTTGACGGAAACTTGCCTTCGTGCCCGGCACTTGGGGAGTAGTTGTTTGCGGACTTGCAGCTGCTCATTCACCCTTCTAAAGTCCTCGTTCTCCTCCTCTCTTTCTCTGCTTTTCTACACTCCAAGTGCTTGCTCAATTGCTTGTAAAGCTTCCCTCTTCGCGAGATATTAGGACTTGTCCGCCACTCGTTCCAACAACTAATCTTCTATTTTACAGGTCCTACGGGACCTGCACGAGGTTGCAGCTCGGCTAACCCTTTGCGGCGCATATTTCGCAAGGGCGTCTCAAGACTTAGGCAATTCCAGCTAAATCTGATCGAAGTGGGCGCAAGGGTACTTCTCGACTTAGACAACTCCAGCGAAGTCCATGTTTGCCGTAAGGGTGCCTCACCACTTAGGCAATTCCAGCTAAGTGCATGACAGAATGATGATATAATACTACATATCATTCCTCTACAAAATGTACCCCATATGAAGCATTATATGGTCGACCGGCCCCTATGATTCCAAAATATGTAATTGGCTCAGCCAAGGTGTTAGGGATCGAGTGGCACTAAGAAGGGGGGGGTTGAATTAGTGCAGCGGATAAAACGACAACTTTTTCATGATTTAAAACAAGCTTCGGAAACTTCGTACGATGAAAGCAACGTTTCGTTTGAAATCGATTTGATTGCGTTCTAACTTTAAAGCATATGTAAGAAGATGAAAAGGAAGTAGAGCAAGTAAAGTAAAGGCTTGCAGCAAAGTAAAGAGATAAAACAGAAACTTAAACACTCACACAATCAAGACGCAGCGATGTATAGTGGTTCGGTCAAAGTGACCTACATCCACTTCTGAAGCCTTCTCCGATGAGGCTTCTAACTTCCACTAGCAAATCCTTTTGTAGGGGAAGGACCAAATACCCCTCTTACAACCCTTTTACAAGAGGTTCAAACTCTTACAAGTTTTCACAAAGAGAAGGAGGTGAGCACTTAAGCAATTGGAAACTTTCCCAAGACTTTTGCTCAAAATTTAACTCTCCAAGGGTTTACTCTCCAAGGGTTCACTCTCAGCTGAGAAAAGAGGGGTATTTATAGATCCAAAATGGATTCAAATTTGGGCTCCAAATTTGAAATCAAATTGGAGTTCCTGGTGCTAGGGCGGTGCTACCACCTGTCAGAGGCGGTGCTATCGCTGTCGATCCGCAGACCGACATAGCAAGGGTGGTACTATCGCCTCACCTGACACAACAGGGTGTACTACCTCCCAGCCAGTAAAGAAAGGTTATGCTCGCTTGACCAGCGGTGCTACTACGCTGGCTTTCTTCGGCTATTAGGGGCGGTGATACCGCCCAACACACAAGTTGCTGGGCGATGCCACCGCCCAACACGCATGCTGCGTGCTGCTGGGTGGCGCCATCGCCCAGCACATATCAACTTCTGGTTTGGGCCGAAAACTCGGCCCAAACCGGTCCCAAACAAGACCCAATGGGCCCATACTTGGGTTAAAGGATTAACACCTAATCCTAACCCAAATTAATGAACTAACTACGAAATTAAAGACATTCCTAAGCTATTACAAAGTCCGCAAGTCAAGTCTTCTTCCGGTGAACTTTCGGCGATCTTCCGACGATCCCTCGGAAACCATCCTGCGGACTCCCGGCAAGCTCTCGGACTCCACGATGATTTTGGCGAGTTCCCCCGAGCTTCTTTGGCAAGCTCCGATCTTTCTTGACAAGCTCCGCGAACTTCCGAAAACCCTTTGGCAAGCTCCCTACTCGTTCTCGGTCGGTTCCGGCAGCACTCCCAACGAATCTTCGGACTTCCATCGAACACTCGAACTCCTAATGATCCATTGCACTTAACTTTGGTCCTTTGTTTCACTTTACGTCTTCATCTTTATCATAGTTACTCCTGCACAAACAAACACCAAACATCCTACTTCGATCTAGACAGTTACTACAACACGAATTGACATTCGATTTTTCAAGACGCGTCATTGGTGGTGGCGCCGTCCGATCCTTCGGCACATCGCCCTCTCTTGTGGCTTGGTGCCCAATCCATGGCGCAACTCCGCACTTCTTGGCCCGATGCCCGACGTCCGAAGCCTCCTGCCGATAGTCGACTGAACCTCCGGCTCGACATCCAATATCCTGACGTGATCATCTTCGACGCAACGTCAATTCCTCCAGCGTCAATTGTCTAATCCTGATTGATAGTAGACCTGCATAACTCAACACGTAGTTAAACAACAAAACATACTCAATTAGTTTCATCATCAAAATCCGAGATTCAACACAAGGTAGATCAGGTCGACCAAGATTTAATTGACAAGGATAAACTCCTATAGCTGCTAAAGGATAATCTCTCTACCGCTCAAGCCAGAATGAAACAACAAGTCGACACACGACGAAGCGAAAGAGAATTTTCAGTAGGAGTTGGGTTTATCTTCGCCTACAGCCATATAAGCAACTCTCCATCAACACATGAGCCTCCATGAAGTTATCCCCATATTTTTATGGGCCCTATCAGATCACAGAGTGTATTGGAGCCATGGCGTACAGACTTAAGTTGCTTGAGGATGCTAAAATCCACCCTGTCTTTCATGTGTCATACTTGAAGCCCAAGTTAGGAAAACATGAGTTACCCCAGATTCAATTGCCTAACACCACTAATGATGGAGATATTCAAGCCCAACCACAAGCCATCCTCGATCGTAAAATCGTGATGCGTCGTTGACGTCCATCTATTGAAGTACTAGTGCATTGAAATAATTTACCACTTGAAGATGCCACTTGGGATAACTATAACGACTTGAAGATCAAATTCTCAGAATTCATGGAGCATCAGCCTCGAGGACAAGACTGATTTTAAGAGGGCAGGTCTGTTAGGACTCTAGCTAGGAGAGTCCTAACCTGTTGGGACTCTAGCTAGGAGAGTCTTAATTGAGTTTCATTGATAAGGGCATTTATGTAAATCCTATCTAGTCGACCCTTATTAAAGAGGTGAAGAGGGCGGTTAGGGTTAGGATTAGTTGGGAGGTTGCTTTTTAGAGAAGCATTAAGAGTTTATTAAAAATAGGAGTCTTAAGTAGGAGAGTTTATTAAAAGTAGGAGTCTTGAGTAGGAGACTTTATTAAAAGTAGGAGTTTTGAGTAAAAGTCCTAACAATAGAGAACTCTAGCTATACTAGGGGCCTTGAGTTGGAGTCTCATATAAGCATATAGCCTCCACCTCTTTGAAATAAGAAAAAGAAGATTCATCCACAATTGTAGCCACCAAGCCGACTACTTAGAGGGTAGAATCCCTATAGCGTTCCAAGGGTTAATCCCTCTCAAAGATCAAATCTACATAGAATTCCTTTGGGGTTCTATCATCAATCAGTATAATTTGGACCAATGAGGCACGTAAAGGATTTGAAAGTAATATTTTTTTTGAAATTAAAGATGTAGCAGAAATAAATAACATGCAGACTTTACAAAAATTAAATAGTTAAGATAAGGACTTCTATCTTAATGTATTCCCACTAATTTTTCTTGAGACACACAACACCCTCCGGTATATGAATCAGAGACCCCCAAGGGATCTCTAGTGGGGATCGCGATCCAATCGGTGTCTTAACGTAACCTCGAGGGACTCGACCAATCACGTTAAGCTCGTAAAGGTAGGCAACTCTTGCCAATCACAACTTCTTGTGATTCCCATCCTATTCGGCCTCTGAACCACCATGGCCTCGAGGGACTCGAACAACTATGATGTTCGGTTAAGTCATCACCATTGTTACAAGATAAGTCTGATTCGATGATATACTCTCGAGGGACTTGAACAAGCATACTATGTCCTCAGGTCACTGGTGACATCTCTATGTCGTAGATAAGATAGCAAAACGTGATATAAGTGAGTCTCGAGGGACTCGACCAACTCAACCTACACCGGGAATCGGTTCCTACCTATAACGATGGAAGGCCACGTGGGTCAATCTAATTGCCTTACGTTTACCGACTTAATATTATTAATAGATTGGATTTTTGATTTGGTCTCATAACATAATGTGTTACACACATACATATTTAATATATATCTACATCACATGCAAATATATATGCATATCTAGTAGATGTATAACCAATCACACATCACATGAGCAATCACACTAGACGATCATGGATCACATCCTAATGTGAGCAGGCTCGAGCCAGTGAGCCAAATCACTCACATCAAGATCTATGTGTGCTTCGACGCATCTCCATGCCCTGTGATCATCTTTCTCGCTTCATCGATTCCATTGGTATCTCAACGCATCTCCATGCGTCGGATCATCCATCTTGACCTCGTAGGTCCCGCTACCATTGTGCCTCCTCATGTAATTACAATATAATTATAGGCACGCAGGCCCGATAATAAACAAGAAAAATAGAGGCTCGTAGGCCCCAATAATAATAATCACATGTACATACATCACATCACAGATCCATGATCATTTGTCCACATCATACATCATATGTATATGTTATTTGATAGGACTACTAGATAAATAATAATAGTTAATTAAACAATTTAATTAACATATATTTTTTTGAAAATAGGGATATTTAGAGAATTTTTTAAATTTTGAGAGGTATTTTGGTCATTCTATCAAAAGGGACAGAAATCGAAATTTATGAAATTCCAAGGAGCAAAAATATCTTTTGCCCAGAAAACCCTAATCCCTCTTCTACCTGCTACGTTGCGACCGTCGCCACCTTGCCAGCGGTGGTCACTTTGTGCGGGCGCACCGCATGCAATGGCAAGCGTTTCGCTCATGGCGAGCATTGCCCGTGGCGCACATCGCATGCAGTGCCGCCCACCTTAGCGGGCAGACAGCCTATAGGCATCGCTACCCCATAGGCAGCGCTACCCCGCGGGCAAGCGTTGTTACCCCGCAGGCAGCACTATCGCCGCAGGTGCCACTCGCATGGACCTCGCGGTCATCGCTGCCCCGTAAGCAGCGTTGCCACCGCGGGTGCCTCTGCCCACAAGCTGCGGGGTAGCGTATGTAGCCACCGCTGCACCCACTGGTGTAGTGCTCACAGGCGGCGCTGCCCCCGCGAGCGCCCCCCACTACTTGCCTACGCACTCCTTGCACTCAGCTGCCACCGCTGCCATTGTAGGCAGCAAGGCTGCAAGCAGCCTTGCGGTCGTTGTGCGACCACAGCAAGGGCAGCAACACTGGCTGCCCTTCCTCACCTTTTGCGCCAACGATTTTAATGATAAAAACTATTCTAGATCACAACACACGCAGTTTAAAATCCAATCCTTGCACAAACAACCTAGCTCTGATACCAATGTTAGGAAATCCTATGGGGCGACATCTCATGCGTAGCGGAAGAACAAAAAAATAAAACCATAGATTTCCCATAAAAAGGTTCCGTCGTCATGCGAAGATCGATGTGTCAAAAACAAATCCATAAAAATTGCATGTATAAAAGAAAATACCTAGGGAGATTGTATATCTCTGAATCTCTACAGATCTGTAGGAGAGGATGAAGAAGGTCAAGCATCCTCCTCTTTAGCAGTATCCACATGGTAGGGACTGCGATGATGCACCTCTCTAAGGAGAGAAGAACGGATGGTGGCTACCAAAAGAACCCCCAGCCTATAAAGCTTTGATTCCCTCCTATTTATAAAGGCCCACTGTAAACCCTAATAGATCTTGCCCTGTTGGGTATTGGATCTCCATCCAATTACCCAAGCCTCTTGGATTAGTGGGTCTCTACCGAATAATCTCTTATTAGTAATTATTAGATCTCATCTTAGGATCCAATAATTCAGGGGCTTAATGGATATCCAATAAGATAGGGGCTCCAGCGGATATCTCATATCCGAATCTCTACTCGTTGCAACACCTACCATATGTGTGTAACCCTCTAGGCTCAATATCGTGTTGGCCGTGAGTCATACTTGTCAGAACTCCTTCTGACTTAGTGAATTATTATCTCTATAATAATTCACCCAACTCGTCGATTATGGACTTACTAGGCCATTACGCCGCAGTCCCCAGACGATACAGGAGAATCCAATCCTTTGGACCTATCTGTCCTCAGTTACCATGTATCTATAGTCCCTCATCCATCTAATATCCCAGAGATCCTATACCGGTCATGGTGTTGTCAAGCCCATACGATCTCTTCTCGAATCTTGCTCTAGTCGGATTCTCCCGGAGAACTCTTTCTCTCTCAATCCGAATAACCTTGGCCAAGGATTTGTTCAAGCAAGAATACATGAGATATTCCTCTCATGATACCGAAAGTGGATGATCCTCTATTAACACTCAATAGCCCTCGTAAGATTGGTTACCACTCCCAATAATCAGTTGTATTAGATCTGAAACTTTCCAAACCTATAAATCCGGTATCAAAAAATGGAGTACTCATACAAGACATCCTTGGTGTCTCAAGTCTAAGGACCATATACACTACTGGGACTACGAAATCGTTGTCTGACGTGAGGTATCAATAACCATCCAGCATTCCATAGGCGGATCAATCAGTGAACTCATTCCCCAATGAGCAACTATACTATACCCTTAGTGTCCCCACACGAGTAGCTATGAGACCAGTCACCTTCATCATATGGATGGGTATATGGTACACCAGTCTATCCAGTTGTCTTGATGTCCCTCTTGAGTAACCTATGATCGGGATTATTTAGGATCTATGTTTAAAGGTGAATCAGTCTCATTATCGTGATCTCATCATGATCCGATTTCCATTGCACAGATCCAAGGATATCACAATATATGCAACACACAAGATAAAGTGATAAAATACCTAATAATAAGCAAAGAGAAAAAGTGCATATCAAGTCACAAGTGTCATCACTCATGTGATTGGCTTGTAGGGCACATATGACTAGTAGTGATAACACATGGGTATTGGATACCGAGAGTGCTTATCATATTTGTAATTTGTTGCATGTTCTGGCAGGACCTAGGAGATTAAACAGAGGTGAGATGGACCTTAAGATGGGCAATGGAGTAAAAGTTGGTGTAGTGGTTGTTGGTAAGGTTATCTCACATGTGCCTGGTGGAGCTATTATTACATTAGATGCATGCTATTATATTCCTTCTATTATCAAAAATATTATTTTCATTTCATGTTTGACAGTTAGTAGATATAAATTAGTTTTTGAGAATAATGGTTGTTCAATAATATTATATGATGAGATCATCACGAGAGGAACATTGCATAATGGTTATTTATGCTAGATACAGCTCCACATATCATGAGTATAAGTGAGTCTAAGAGGAAACGAGAAGAGGTGAACACTGCATATCTATGGCATTGTAGGCTAGGTCACATCCACGAGGAAAGGATTCAAAAGTTGCTAAAGAATGAATATCTAGATCCATTTGACTATGAGTCATATGTGACTTGTGAACCTTGCCTTCGGGGGAAGATGATCAACTCTCTATTTAGTGGAACTGGAGAGAAAGTCACTGAGTTATTAGAACTAATACATAGTGATGTATGTGGTCCCATGTCGACTCATGCCATAGGTGGTTACTCTTACTTCATTACTTTCATTGATGATTTCTCAAGATATAGACATGTGTACTTGATAAAGTACAAGTCTGAGGCTTTTGAGAAATTCAGGGAATATAAGAATGAAGTAGAGAACCAGACAAGAAAGAGTATTAAAACCCTTCGATTAGATCGAGGAGATGAGTACTTGAGTACAGAGTTCACCCAGTTCCTCAAAGACCATGGGATTTTATCCCAATGGACACCTCCTTATATACTACAGCTTAATGGTATATCAGAAAGGAGGAATCACACACTGTTAGATATTGTACATTCCATAATGAGTTTCGTCGATCTACCCATCTCATTCTGGGGATATTCTCTAAAGACCGCAGCTTACTTTCTGAACAGAATTCCAACTAAGTCAGTAATGTCTACTCCATATGAGATGTCGAATGGGAAGAAGCCCGATCTTAAGGTTGTTAAGATTTGGGGCTGCCCTGCCAATGTCAAGAGATACAACCCCGATAAGTTGGAATCCAGGATAGAACGGTGCAAGTTCGTGTGATCCCCAAGGAAACTTGTGGGTATTATTTCTATCACCCTGAGGACCAAAATGTCTTTGTAGCCAAGAGAGCAGTGTTCCTTGAGAAGGAACACATTCTTGGTGGAGACAGTGGGAGCATGATAGAGTTGAGCAAGGTTGGAGAACCTAGCTCAAGCACCATTCCACAGCCAGAATCTCTTCAGATACCTAGTACATAAGTTTCAACTTTACGTAGGTTTAGTAGAGTATTCCATCCTCCTGAGAAATATGTGGGACATATCAGAGGAAAGGATGTTGAGGATATTGATCCTCAGACCTACGAGGAGGCTATTATGAGCATAGACTCTAGGAAATGACAAGAAGTCATGAATTCAGAAATGGATTCCATGTACTTCAATAAGGTTTGGAACCTCGTTGATGCACCCGAGGGTATTGTACCCATTGACTGAAAATGGATCTTCAAGAAGAAGATCAGAGTAGATAGAAAGGTAGAGAGACATATAAAGCAAGGCTAGTGGCTAAGGGGTATCATCAAAGCCAAGGTGTTGACTATGACGAAACTTTCTCACCTGTAGCCATGCTAAAATCCATTCGAATTCTATTGGCTATTGCAGCACACTATAATTTTGAGATCTGGTAGATGGACGTCAAAACTGCATTCCTCAATGGCAACTTTGAGGAGGAGGTGTATATGATATAGCCTTAGGGATTCGTGTCCAGGGATAACCCAGATAAGGTGTGCAGGTTGCTTAGGTCTATTTATGGACTGAAGCAAGCTTTCCGAAGTTGGAACATAAGATTTGATAAGACAATTAGATCTTATGACTTCGTTAAGAACGAAGATGAGTCTTGTGTGTACAGGAAAGTAAGTGGGAGCGCTATCACCTTTTTGGTATTATATGTGGATGACATCCTGATCATTAGGAATGATATAGGAATACTCTCCATAATAAAGGCTTGGCTATCTAGGCACTTCTCTATGAAGGACTTAGGGGAAGCATCCTGCATATTGGGGATACGGATCTATAGAGATAGATCCAAAAGAATGCTTGCTTGTCCCAATCTAAGTACATAGACACCATTGTCAAAAGGTTTGGCATGAAAAATTCCAAGAGATGTCTCATACCAATGAGACATGAAATATCACTTTCTAGGAGTATGTCCCCAAAGACTCCCGAAGAAAGGGCACACATGGATATGATACCATATGCCTCAGCGATATGATCTATCATATATGCTATGCTATGTACCAAGCCTGATATAGTGCATACTCTGAGTGTCACAAGTAAGTATCAGATAGATCCAGGCTTGGAGTACTGAAAAATAGTAAAATGTATCCTTAGGTACTTGAGAAGGACTAAGGTTCTTTTACTTATATATGGAGGCAATAGCCTCAGGGTTGAGAGCTACACGAGCTCGAGCTTCTAGTTTATTGTCGATGATAGCAAGTTTAATTCAGGGTTGTGTTTATCATGAATGGAGAAGCAATATGCTGAAAGAATTCCAAGCAAGACACTATTGTTGACTCGACCATAGAGGCGGAATACATTGTTATGGCAGAGGCAACAAAGGAGGGAGTCTGGATGAAGAAGGTCATCACAGATTTGGGAGTCATGTCGAGCAGTGAGGAGCTGATTCCCTTAAATTGTGACAAATACAGGATGATTACTCAAATAAGGGAACCCGAGTCTCATCAGAAGTGTTTTGAGGAGGTTCTATCTTATTAGAGAGATCGTAGCCCGAAGAGATATAGTAGTAGAAAGAGTTCCATCCGAAGATAACATTACAGATCCACTGATAAAGTCATTAACTCAAATTGTCTTTGAGCGTCACAGAAGTCTGATGGGGATTAGACATATTGGTGATTGGCTTTAGATCAAGTGGGAGATTGCTAGTCATGTATGCCCTGCAAGCCAATCACATAAGTGATGACACTTGTGACTTGATATGCACTCTTTCCATTTGCTTATTATTAGGTATTTTATCACTTTATCTCACGTGTTATATATATTGTGATGTCCGTCGATCTGTGCAATGGGAATCAGATCATGATGAGATCACGATAATGAGACCAATTCACCTTTAAACATAGACCCTAAATAATCCTGATCATAGGTTACTCGAGAGGGACATCGAGACAACCGGATAGACTGGTGTGCTGTATACCCATCTATATGATGGAGGTGGTTGATTTTATAGCTACTCATGTGGGGACACTAAGGGTACAATGCAAGTGCTCATTGGGGAATGAGTTCACTGATTGATTCGCCTACGGAATGCTGGATGGTTATTGATATCTCACATCAGACAATGATTTCATAGTCCCAGTAGTGTATCTGGTCTTTAGACTTGAGATACCAAGGATGTCTTGTATGAGTACTCCACTCTTTGATACCGAACTTATAGGTTTGGAAAGTTTCAGATCTAGTATAGCCGGTTATTGGGAGTGGTAACCAACCTTACGAGGGCTATTGAGTGTCAATAGAGGATCATCCGCTCTCGGTATCATGAGAGGAATATCCCATGTATTCTTGCTTGAACAAATCGTTGGCCAAGTTTATTCGGATTGAGAGAGAAAGAGTTCTCCAAGAGAATCCGATAAGAGCAAGACTCGAAGAGAGACAGTATGGACCTGACAGCACCATACCCGGTATAGAGTCTCTGAGATATTAGTTGGATGAGGGACTATAGATACATGGTAACTGAGGATAGATAGGTCCAAAGGATTGGATTCCCCTGTATTGTCTGGGGGCTACGGCGTAGTGGCCTAGTACGTCCACAATCGATGAGTTGGGTGAAGTATTATAGAGATAATAATTCACTAAGTTAGAAGGAGTTCTGATAAGTCTGACTCACATCCGGCTCGATATTAGGCCTAGAGGATCACACACATATGGTAGGTGTTGCGACGAGTAGAGGTTCGGATATGAGATATCCGCTAGAGCCCCTATCTTAATGGATATCTATTAAACCCCTGAATTATTGGATCCTAAGATGAGATCCAATAATTACTAATAAGAGATTATTAGGTAGAGATCCACTAATCTATGAGGCTTGGGTAATTAGATGAAGATCCAATACCCAAAAGGGCAAGATCCATTAGGGTTTATAGGGGGCCTCTATAAATAGGAGGGAACCAAAGCTCTATAGGCTGGGGGTTCTTTTGGTAGCCACCTTCTGTTTTCCTCTCCCCAGAGAGGTGCATCATCGCAGTCCCTGTCGTGTGGATATCGCTAGAGAGGAGGATGCTTGACCTCTTTCATCCTTCCTACAGATCTGCAAGGATTCAGGGATATACGTTCTCCCTAGGTATTTTCTTTTACACATGCAGTTTTCACGGATTTGTTTTGACGCACTAATCTTTGCATGACGACGGAACTTTTCTATGGGAAATATGTGATTTTGATTTTTTTTGTTCTTTCGTTGCGCATGTGATGTCGCCCCATAGGATTTCCCGACATATATGTCTAATGAATTAGATCCCCTTATACTGTCTCAGGACTATAGTATAATAACATAGTATGTCTATAGTCGATGACTTGAGTAAATTATTATGGTGATAATAATTTACTAAGTCAGAAAGAGTTTTGATAGATGTAACTCACGACCAGCTCAATATTAGGCCTAGAGGGTCATACATATATGTTGGATAACATGATGAATAGAGAATTGGATATGAGATATCCAATAAACTCCTATTTTAATGGATCCTTGAAAGAGACCCAATAGAGCTTATAATGATTATTGGAAGGGGATATATGTCCATTAAGTCAGGGATAATTGGATAGAGATCTAATACCCACTAAGAAGGATCCATTAGGATTAGTTAAAGGATGCTCTCTATAAATATAAGTTAGGACTAAAAGGATTAGGCTAGACCCCTACTGTCACCACCCTCCTCATCTCCTCCCCCTTCTTCCTCCGACCGACTGCCCCAACTTTAGTACGAGAGGATAACAAGAGGGATCAATCCCTCCTTGTGTGCTACTATGTGATGGTGTACGATCATGAGGAAAGGACATGTTGCATGAGGAGGTGCATCATTGCTATGTCCATTATATGGATCACCGCTAAAGATGAGTCAGTGAAAACTCCTTAATTCTTGGACTAAGATCTATAATCGTAGGGGATATACAAGTTTCCTTATGTGAGAATGTCTCACACTCCTTATACGATTTTTGTCGCTTTGAGTTTTACACTCCTAATTTTTGTATGATAATTTAATAAAATGAAACTAGTTTTTTTTTTTACTTTTCGCTACGCATGTGATACTCTCCAAGGTTTCCCCTAAGGTTTCCCAATAGCTACGTTAGAGGAAGAGAAAGGAGAAAGGGGAGGAGGAGAAGAGAAGAGAAGGCTGCAACTATAAAGAAGGGAAGAATAGAGAAGAATGAAAGAAAGGAAGACAAGGGAGAAACGTGAGGAGGAGAAGAGAAGGCTGTGTTTGTGGAGGAGAATGAAAGAATAGAGAAGGAAAGAGAGGAAGAGAAGAGAGAAAGGGGAGGAGGGAAAGAGAATAAAAGGTTGTAGCTATGGTGGAGAAGGAAAGAATAGAGAAAAAATGAAAGAGAGAGAGAAGGGAGAAAGGAAAGGAGGGAAAGAGAAAAGAAGCCTACGGCTATGGGAGAGAAGGGAAATATAAAAAAGAAGGAAAGAGAGGAAGAGAAGGGAAATAGGTGAGGAGGAGAAGAGAAGAGAAGATTGTGGCTGTGAGAGAGAAGGAAATGGAGGAAGATAAGGGAGAAAGGGGAGGAAGAGAAGAGAAGATAGGGTTGTGGCTATGGGGGAGAAGGGAAGAATAGAGGAGAACCAAAGAGAGGAAGAGAAAAAAGAAATGAGAGGATGGGAAGAGAATATAAGATCGCGGTTGTAGGGGACAAAAGGAAGAATAGAGAAGGAAAGAGAGAAAGAAAAGGGAGAAAGGGGAGGAGGAGAAGAGTAGAGATGGCTGCAACTGTGAGAGAGAGAAAAAATAGATAAGAAGTGAGGAAAAGATGAAAGAAAGGGGAGGAAGAAAAGAGAAGAGAAGCCTACTACTTTATGGAAGAATAGAAGAATAGGAAAAAGGGAAAGAGAGGAAAAGAAGAGAGAATGGGGAGGAGAAGAGTAGAGATAGTTGCGACTATGGGAGAGAAAGGAAGAATAACGAAGAAGAAAAGAGAGGAAGAGAAGAAAGAAATAGGAGAAGAAGGGAAGAGAAGAGAAGCCTATAGTTGTATAGAAGAAGGGAAGAAGGAAAGAGAGGATGAGAAGGGAGAATGGGGAGGAAAAGAGAAGAGAAGGCTACAACTGTAGGGGAGAAGGGAAAAATAGATAAGAAGAAAAGAGAGGAAGAGAAGAAAAAAAGGGGAGGAGGAGAAAAGAAGAGAAGGCGACGACTATCAGAGAGAAGAGAAGAATACAAAAGAAGGAAAGAGAGGGAGAGAAGGGAAGAAGGAAAAAGAGGAAGCGATGGGAGAAAGGGGAAGAAAAGAAGAGAAGAGAAGGCTATGGCTATGGGGGAGAAGGAAAGAGAGGATGTCAAGAGAGAAAGTAGAGGAGGAGAAGAGAATATAAAATTGCAACTATGGGAGAGAATGAAAGAATAGAGAAGAAGGAAAAGGAGGAAGATAAGGGAGAAAAAGGAGAAGAAAAAGAAGAGAAGGATGTGGCTATAGGGAGAAGGAAAGAATACAGAAAAATAAATGAAAGAGAAGGGAGAAATGTGAGGATAGGAAGAGAAGAGAAAGACTATGGTTGTGGGGGAGAAGGGAATAATAGAGAAGAAGGAGAGAGAGGAAGAGAAGGGAGAAAGGGGAGGAGGAGGAGAAGAGCAGAGATGTTTGCGACTGTGGGAAAGAAGGGAAGAATAGAAAAGAAGAGAGGAAGAAAAGGAAAAATGAAGTGGAGAAGAGAAGAAAAGCCTATTATTGTGTGGGAGAAAGGAAGAATAGGGAAAAAGGAAAGAGAATGAAGAATAGACAGGAGAAGAAGAGTAGAGATGGCTGCAGTTGTGGGAGAGAAGGGAAAAATAGATAAGAGAGGAAAAAAGGGAGAAAGAGAGGAGGAGAAAAGAAGAAAAGTGGGAGAATGGTAGAATTAGGAAGAAGGAAAGAGAAGAGAAGAATAGAGAATAAAGAAAGAGAGGAAGAGAAAAGAGAAGAGAAGACTATAGCGGTTAGGGAGAAGGGAAGAATAGAGAAGAATGAAAAAGAGGAAGAGAAGGGAGAAAGGGTAGGAGGAGAAGAGAAGAGAAGTCTATAGCTATGGGGCAGAAGGGAAGAATAGAGAAAAAGGAAAGAGAGGAAGAGAAGGGAGAAAGGGGAGGAGGGGAAGAGAACAGAAGGTTATGGCTATGGGGGAGAATGGAAAAATAGAGAAGAACATAAGAGAAGAAGAAAAGCGAGAATGGGAAGAGAAGAGAAGACTATGGTTGTGAGGGAGAAGGGAAGAATAGAGAAGGAAAGAGAGAAAGAGAAGGGACCAAGAGGAGGAGGGGAAGGGAAGAATAGAGAAGAAGAGAGGAAGAAAAGGAAGAAAGGAGAGGAGATGAAGAGAACGGAAGCCTATTACTATGTGGGAGAAGGAAAGAATAGGGGAAAAGGAAACATGAAAAGAGAAGGAAAAATGGGGAGGAGGAGAAGAGCAGAGATGGCTATGGCTGTGTGGGAGAAGGGAAGAATAGATAAGAGACAAGAAGAAAAAAGAGAAAGGAGAGGAGGAGAAAAGATGAAAAGGCGTGATTGTGGGGGAGATTGATAGGATTAGGAAGAAAGAAAGAGAAGGGAAGAATAGAGAAGAAATAAAGAGAGGAACATATAAGAAGAGAAAGCTACGGCTATTAGAGAGAATGAAAGAATAGAGAAGAATGAAAGAGAGAAAGAGAAGGAATAAAGGGGAGGAGAAGAGAACTCTATAGTTGTGGGGGAGAATGAAAGTATAGATAAGAAGGAAAGAGAGGAAGAGAAGGGAGAAAGGGAGGAGGGGAAGAGAATAAAATGTTCTAGTTGTAGGTGTAGAGAGAAAGGGAAGGATACAATAAGCCAGAGTCTCTGAATTATTTGATATCGAATAACTCTCGGAGCCCTAATCTTATTGAATATCCAATAAATCCCTAAATTATTAGACCCCATAGATGAAATCTAGTAAGAGCTAATAAGAGATTATTAGGTAGAGACCCATTAATCTAAGATGCTTGGGTAATTGGATGGAGATCTAGTACCCAATAGGGTAGGATCCATTAGGGTTAACAGGGGGCCTCTATAAATAGGAGGGAACTAAAGGCTCATAGGCAGAGCTTCCTAGTAGCCACCTCATATTCTTCTCTCCCCATAAGAAGCGTCTTTGCAACCCTTGTCATATGGATTACCGCTAGAGAGGACGCTTAACTTCCTTCATCCACTCTCATAGATCTGCAAGAATTCAAGAATATACGATCTTCCTAGGTACTATTTTTCTTATATATGTAATTTTTTAGTTTCACAAGTTTTTACACATCGATCTTCACATGACGACGAAACCTTTTCATGAAAATCTAAGATTTTTTATTTTTTAGTCTTCAGCTACGCATGTGATGTCGCTCCTAGGTTGTTCATGCAAAGATTAGATTTTAAACTGCATGTGTTGTGTTTTAGAAAAGCTTTTATCGTCAAAATTATTAGCACAAAAGGTGATGAAGAGCAGCAACTATTGCTACCCTACTACACTCGCATAGCGGCCAAAGGCTCCCTGCAGCCTTACTACCAATAGCGATGACGATTACGGGCAAGGGGCTCGTAGGCAGGCTGCAAGCAACGCCCATGGGTAAGCAACCTGTGAGCAATAATAGATGGTCGATGGCCCATCCGCAAGGGCAATCTTGCGGCGTCATCGTGGCCTACCCACAAGACCGTCGCCGCCCACAAGCAGGGAGGAACGCTTGCCTTGCGGGTGCACACAACGCCTACGGGCATTACGCTCGCTTACTGCGGGCGACGGTCGCAACACAGGAGCAAAGGTAGGGCACTATGTTTTTTTTTTTTGCAAAAGATGGTTTTGCCCCTTAGAATTTTAAAAATTCTAGTGTAGATCCTTTTCTATCCAAATTACTAAAATACCCCTCATAATTCAAAAAATTTCTATTATGTCCTTGATTTCATAAAATATTAGTTAATTAAAAAGTTTAATTAACTATTATTATTTATCTAATAGTCCTATATAATGATAAGTATATGTGATGTATGATGTGGACAGATTATTGATTGTGTGATGTGTATGTATGATGTGATCATTATTATTATTATTATTGGGGCCTAGGAGTCTCTATTTTTCTCGTTTATTGTCGGACCTACATGCCTATAATTATGTTATTGTAATTATATGAGAAAGTGCAGCAGGAGTGTGGAAGCGATAGTAGGACCTACGAGGTCGAGACGGACAATTACAATGCATAGAGATGTGCCAAGATACCGACGAAATCGATAAGGACGAGATGGACGATCACAGGGCATGGAGATGCATCGATGCATATATAGATCTTGATGTAAGTGATTGGGCCCACTAGCTCGGGCTTGATCATATTAGAATGTGGTCCATGATCATCTGGTGTGATTACTCATATGATGTGCGATTGCTTATACACCTACTATATATATATATATGCATGTGATGTAGATATATATTAAGTATGTATGCATGCAACATGCCATATTAGGAGATCGAATAAAAAATTTTCTCTCTTTCGATAATATTAAGTCGATAAACGTGAGACAATTCGATTGACCTATGTGTCCTTCCATCATTATAAGTAGAGATTGATTCCCGATCTATGTTGAGTTAGTCGAGTCCCTCGAGGCTCACCTACATCATGATACGCTATCTTGCCTACGACATTGAGATGTCACCGGTGACTTGAGGACATAGTATAGTTGGTCAAGTCTCTCGAGGGCATGTCATCGAATCAGACTCATCTTGTAATGATGGTGATGACTTAATTGAACATCATGATTGGTCGAGTTCCTTGAGGCCATGGTGGTTCACGAACAGGACGAGAATTACAAAGAGTTGTGATCTACAAGAGTTGCCTACCTTTTGGGCTTAGTGTGATTGGTCGAGTCCCTCGAGGTTACAATAAGATGCTGATTGGATCTCGATCCTTACTATAAGTCTGCGTAGACTTTCGTTTCATGTGATGAGGGTGTCGCGTGACTTGCTAGAAAAATAATGGAAGCACATCAAGATAGAAGTCCATATTTTGATTATTTATTTTTCTGTAAAATCTCCATGTTATTTATTTTTGCCACATCTTTAATTTAAGAAAATATTACAATTAGACCCTCTACGTAATATACTTGATGCCAACCGCCTCAATGGTCCAAATTATACGGATTGGTTCTGCAACTTGAGAATCGTTCTTATAGCGAAAAAATCGCGTATGTCTTTAATACAATGATTGATGCCTACGCTTGACGAAGGGGTAAGCGAGGATAAGTTTGCTCGCTATATGAAGTACACATATGACTCCACTCTTGCTCAGTGTTACATGTTGGGCTCCATGACTCATGAGTTATAGAGACAACATGAAAACATGGATATCGGATTCATATTCCTACATCTCCATAAACTGTTTGAGGAGTAGGGAAGAACTCAATGATATTAGATATCGAAAAGTCTCTTCTGTGCTAAGATGACTGAGGGGACACCGGTTCAGAACTATGTCCTTAAGATGATTGAGTGGATAAAGAAACTCACAAGTCTAGGAATGGTCCTAGAGGGTATTATGTGTGTGAATCTTGTGCTTTAGTCCTTATCAGATTCCTTTTCATACTTCTCTATGCTGGTAAGACCAGAAAGAAAAAAAAATAGAAGTCCCTTAAAAAGAACAAGGGCAGACGGGTAAAGCAAAGGTTGCTACGAATGACCCAACAAAGAACAAAGGTCAGTGCTTTCACTATAGCAAAGACGGGCATTGGAACGAGAATTACAATTAGTACATTGTAGAGAAAGTAAAATAGAAACTTAGAGAAGTTTTAAGTACATTTATGATCAGTCTCAATTTGTCAGTCTTATATGATAACATAAGGGTATTAGATACTGACAGTGCTTATCATATATGTAATTTATTGTAGAATCTAACAATGCCTAGGAGATTAATGAGAGGCAATATGGACCTCAAGATGAGCAATGGAGCAAGAGTTGCTACTATTGTTATTAGCGGGGTCACCTTACATCTACCTAGTGGAGCTATTATTACATTGGATGCATGCTATCTTGTTCCCTCTATTATCAAAAATATTATTTTTATTTTATGTTTGATAGTTAATAGATATAAATTATTTTTTAGAACAATAGTTATTCAATATTGGATGATAAGATCATCACTAGAGTAACATTATATAATGGTTTGATTATGCTAGATACTATTATATATATCATGAATGTAAGTGTGTCAAAGAGGAAATGAGATGAGATGAATAATGCATACTTGTGGCATTATAGGCTAGGTCATATACCTAAGGGAAGGATACAAAAGTTACTGAATGATAGATACTTAGATTCATTCGATTATGAGTCATATGCGACTTATGAATCTTGCTTTTATGGAAAGATGACCAACTCTCCATTTAGTGGAACTAGAGAGAGAGAGTCACTAAGTTGTTGGAACTCATACATAGTGATGTATGTGGCCCCATGTCAGCCTAGGCCATAGGTGGTTGCTCCTACATCATTACTTTCACTAACGATTTCTCTAGGTATGGATATATGTACTTGATAAAGTATAAGTCCGAAACCTTTGAGAAATTCAAGGAATATAAGAATGAAGTAGAAAACCAGACTGAAAAGAGTATCAAGACTCTTCGATTAAGTCGAGGAGGTAAATACTTGAATACAGAGTTCACCCAGTTCCTCAAGGACCATGAGATTCTATCCCAATGGACACCTCTTTATACACCATAGCTCAATGGTATATCCAAAAGGAGGAATTACATACTATTAGATATGGTGCCGTCAATGATTAGTTTTGCCGATCTACCCATCTCATTTTGGGGGTACGTCCTAGAGTCCGCAACTTACCTTCTGAACAGAGTTCCAACTAAGTCGGTAATGTTTACATCATATGAGATATAAAAAGGGAAGAAACCTGATCTTAAAGTTGTTAAGATTAGGGGTTGCCCTACCCACATTAAGAGACACAATCCTGATAAGTTAGAATCCGAGACAGAACGGTGCAAGTTCGTGGGATACCCCAAGGAAACTTGTGAGAATTATTTTTATCACCCCAAGAACCAAAAGGTCTTTGTAGCCAAGAGAGCAGTGTTCCTTGAGGAGCATATTCTTGATGGAGACAATGTGAGTATGATAGAGTTGAGCAAGGTTGGAGAACATAGCTCAAGCATCATTCCACAGCTAGAGTCTATTCAGGTACCTAGCACACAAGTTCTGACTTTATGTAGGTTCGAAAGAGTATCTCATCCTCCTAAGAGATATGTGAGATATATCAGAGGAGAGGATATTAAAGATATTGATCCTCAGACCTATGAGGAGGCTATTACGAGTATAGACTCTAGGAAATAGCAAGAAGCCATAAATTCAGAGATGGATTCTATGTACTTTAACAAGGTTTGGAACCTAGTTGATGCACCCGAGGGTGTCATACCCATTGATTGCAAGTAGATCTTCAAGAAGAAGATTAAAGTAGATAGAAAGGTAGAGACCTATAAAGCAAGTCTAGTGGCTAAGGGGTATCATCAAAACCAAGGTGTTGACTATGACGAAACCTTCCCACCCATAGTCATGCTAAAATACATTCAAATTCTATTAGTTATTACAGTAAACTATGATTATGAGATCTGGTAGATGGATGTGAAAACTACATTTCTCAATGACAATCTCGAGGATGAGGTGTATATGATACAGCCTAAGAGATTTGTATCCAAGGATAGTCCAGATAAGGTGTGCAGGTTGCTTAGATCCATCTATGGACTGAAGTAAGCTTCCCGAAGTTGGAACATAAGATTTAATGAGATGATCAGATCTTATGACTTCATTAAGAATGAAGATGAGCATTGTGTATATAGGAAGGTAAGTGCGAGCACTATCACCTTTTTAGTTTTGTATGTGGACGACATCCTAATCATTAGGAATGATGTAGGAATGGTCTCCATAGTAAAGACTTAGCTATCTAGATATTTCTCCATGAAGGACTTAGGAGAAGCATCATACATATTGAGGATTCAGATTTATAGAGATAGATTCAAGAGGATGCTTGGCTTGTCCCAATCTAAGCACACAGACACCATTGTCAAAAGGTTTGGAATGAAAAATTCTAAGAGAGGTCTCATACCAATAAGACATGGGATATCGCTTTCTAGGAGTATGTCTCCAAAGACTCTTAAAGAAAGGGTACTCATTGATAGAATATCCTATGCCACAACGATAAGGTTTATCATGTATGCTATGCTATGTACCAAGTCTGATATAGCATATGCTTTGAGTGTCACAAGCAGATATCAGATGGATCTAAGCTTGGAGCACTAGAAAACAGTAAAGTGTATCCTTAAGTACTTGAAAAGGACTAAGGATCTTTTATTGGTATATGGAGAAAGTAGCCTCAGGGTTGAGGGCTACATGAACTCAAGCTTCTAGTCTAATATCGATGATAGCAAGTCTAATTCAAGGTATGTGTTCACCCTGAATGGAGGAGCAATATGTTGAAAGAATTCCAAGCAAGATACTATTGTTGACTCGACCATAGAGGTAGAGTATATTGTTGCGGTAGACACAGCAAATGAGAGAGTCTGGATGAAGAAGTTCATCACAGAACTAGGAGTCATGCAGGGCAGCAAGGAGCCAATTCCCTTATATTGTGACAACTATAAGACGATTGCTCAAATGAGGAAACCCGAGTCTCATCAGAAGTGTTCTGAGGAGATTCCAGCTTATCAGAGAGATCGTGGCCCGAAGAGATGTAGCAGTGGAAAGAGTTTTCTCCGAAAATAACATCGTAGATCCACTAACGAAGCTATTGTCTCAGATTGTCTTTGAGTTGTTAGAAAATCTAGAGGCGACATCACATGCGTAGCCAAAGAACAAAAAACAAAAATTCTAGAATTCCATGAAGAGGTTTTATTATCGTACGAAGATCGGTGTGTAAAAATTCATGAAATTGAAAACTACATATATAAAAAAGATAGTACATAGGGAGATCGTATATCCCTAAATTCCTACAAATCCATAAGGGAGGATGAAGGAGGTCAAGCGGTAATCCACACGATAGGGGCTATGAAGATACTCCTCTTTGGGGAGGAGAGAATAGGAGGTGGCCACTAGAAAGTCCCAGCCAATGGCCCTTTAATTCCCTCCTATTTATAGAGATCCCTTGTTAACCCTAATAGATCATGCCCTATTGGGTATTGGATCTTCATCTAATTACCAAAGCCTCTTAGATTAATGGGTCTCTACCCAATAATATCTTATTAGCTCTTATTGGATCTCATCTATAGGATCCAATAATTCAATGGCTTATTGGATATCCAATAAGATAGGAGCTCCGGTAGATATCTCATACCCGAACCTCTACTCATCGTAACACCTATCATATGTGTGTGACTCTCTAGGCCCAATATGAAGCTGGCCGTGAGTCATACCTATCAGCCCCTACCGTATGGATAACCGTTAGAGAGAAAAATGCTTGACCTCCTCCATCTACTTCCACAAATTCATAAGAATTCAAGGATATACGATATCCCTAAGTACTATCTTTCTTATATATGTAGTTTTTTAGTTTCGCGAGTTTTTTATGCACCGATTTTCATACGATAACGAAACATTTTCTTGGAAATCTAGAATTTTTTATTTGCTGTTCTTCCGCTTCACATGTGATGTCACCCCTAGATTTTTTCAACGGTATATATTATGACGTGAGATGTAAGAGTACATGTATATACTATGATGTGCAATGTGGGAGTGCATGTATATATATTATAACATACGATGTGGAAGTGCATGTATATATTATGATTATATACAGTTTAGAAGTGAACGTATATGTCATGATATGAAATGTAGAAGTCCATGAATTTACTATGTTTCTTTCAAATGCATATTAGAGTTTTGAATTATTTCAATATAGAATTTTACGTTCTTATGGTATATATGTAGAGTTATACTTGCTAAAGAAGTCATAAGATAAGATGCTTTACCATTAAATATTTTATGCCCATGAGTTTAAAAAGTTGTATATATGATATGATGTATGCTCACCTAAATAAAGTTATAAAAACTTATATTTATTGAGTGATTACTCACTATTGACCTTATTTTATAGATATGGATATTAGCACCCTACCTAAATGATTGGGTAGGGAAGTGAGCATGTCCAAGCCCATGTTAGTGCAAATATGGACAATGACCTATCGGTATTTTTGTGTGTATAAATTTTAAACATGTTTTGTTTATGTTTTCCTTTGGTTAGATGTTACAATTATGTACAAGTGTCAAAAATGTTGTGTAGAAACCCTATCATTTTATTTAGTAAGTTAGTATGTTTCAATCTTAAGATTTTTTATTTTTTTCTTTATTCCTAGCAATTATAGTAATGAAAATTTGAAATGTATCATCCTACCTTATGTTGAATCTCAGATTTTGATGATAAAACTAATTGATTGTATTTTGTGATCTAACTGCGTTTTGAGTGATGTAGGTCTACTATCGATCAGGACGAGATAGTTGACGTTGTTGGAATTGATGTTGCACCAGGTGATTACGTCGGGATATTGGATGTCGAGCTAAAGGTTCGGTCGACAATCGATAGAAGGCTTTGAACATCGGGCATCGGGCCAAGAAAAGCATGTTGCGCTAATGATATTGAGGTTGCGGAGGTCAATTGCCGATTGGGCAACAAAACGCAACAGAGGACGATGCACCAAAGAATCGGACGAAGCATCGATCAATGACGTGCTGGGCAACTGAATGTCAATTCACGTTGTAATAATTATCTAGATCGAAGTAGAGTTTGTTTATGTGTGTGCAGGATTAACTACGATAACGATGAAGATGTAAAGCGAAACAAAGTACTAGAAGACAAGTGTGATGGATCGTTGGGAGTTCAAGAGTTCAACGGAAATCCGAAGATTCATTGGGAGTGCTATCGGAACTGGCCGAGAACGAGTAGGGAGCTTGCCGAAGGGTTTTCGGAAGTTCGCCAGAAGGTTCGTTCGAAGTTCGCGGAGCTTGCCAAGAAAGATCAGAGCTTGCCAAAGAAGCTCATTGGAACTTGCCAAGATCATCGTGAAGTCCAAGAGCTTGCTGAGAGTCTACAGAATGGTTTCCGAGGGTTCGTCGGAAGACTGCCGGAAGTTCACCGGAAGCTTGCCGGAAGAAGTCTTGACTTGTCGGACTTTGTAATAGCTTAGGAAATATCTTTAATTTCGTAGTTAGCACATTAATTTAGGTTAGGATTAGGTATTAATCCTATAACCCAAGTAGGGGCCAAATGGGCCTTGTTTCGGACTGGTTTAGGCCCAAACCAGTAGGGGCCAAATGGGCTGAGTTTAAGGCCCAAACTAGTGTGCTGAAAAGGCCTGGGCGATGGCACCGCCTAGGACTTGAGAGCCCAAGCTAGGCAGTGGCACCACCCAATGCCCGAGAGCCCGGGCGATGGCACCGCCAAAGATAACCTGTCACAAGTGTCGACATTGACAAAGTGTGGCATCAAGATCGATAGCGATGGCACCGCCACTGATAGGCGGTGGCATCGCCAATACTGGGAAAAATAAAAGTGATTCAAATTTAGGCTCCAAATTTAAATCCTCTTGAGGCCTATAAATACCCTTCTCATTCATGGTTGAAAAGGTGTCTAGAACTAAGAAAGAAAAAGGGAAAACTCTTGTCAAAATCTTCCTTCTAAGCTTTGAGTGTGTTCTAGTCCAAGAGAGGGGTAAGAGGTCTTATAAGGGTTACCTCCTAAGCCTGTCAAAAGAAGAGGTGTTGTAAGGGAGTTCATCCTCACCCGTTGGAAGGAGGATAGCTAGTGAAAAGCCGATGGCCACAAGCAAAGAGGAATCGAGAGTGGATGTAGGTCGGATGACCGAACTACTATAAAAATAGTTTGTGTTTATGTTCATACATTTATCTTTCTGCAAACCTTTACTTTGCTAAGTTCACTGCCCTCATCTTCTTACATACGCTTTCAATGGAATCGAAACGGTTTTAATCGAAATGTTATTTTTTTCGTATGAAGTTTTCGTAACTTGATTAAAATCATCGAAAGTTTATTATTCTTTTCTGCTATACTAATTCACCCCCCCCCCTCTTAGTGCCACTTGATCCCTAACAATTGGTATCAGAGCCTCGTTATTTCTCTTTCGGATTCACACCCGCGAGAAATGGCTCTTAATAGTTTTCAAGAGGGTTTTTCGATTGTTCATCCTCCGTTGTTTAATGGTTTAGACTACACTTATTGGAAAACTTGAATGAGAGTTTTCTTGCTTTTAATGGATTTAGATTTATGGAACGTTATTGAAAACGATTTTCAACTTCCCTCTAAACTGATGAACGAATGGTCGGACTTAGAGGAAAAATCTTTTTCTTTAAATGCAAAGGCTATGATTGCCTTATTTTGCGCTTTGGACAAGAACGAGTTCAATCGGATTTCTATGTACGAAACGACTTTTGACATTTGGTAAACACTTGAAATCACGCACGAGGGAACTAGTAGAGTCAAAGACTCAAAAGTAAACCTTTTATTGCATGATTTTGAGCTTTTTCGAATGAAACCAAGCGAAACTATCAACGACATATACACCCGTTTCATGGATGTCGTCAATAGTCTAAGAGCTCTTGGTAAATATTTTTTGAATTTTAAACTCACTAATAAGATCTTAAGATCCCTTCCAAAAAGGTGGGATCCTAAAGTAACCGTAATACAAGAAGCTAAAAATCTAAATGACCTTCCAATAGAAGAACTCATTGGCTCACCAATGACATATGAAATGAGCCTCCTAGAATATTTTGAACTCATTGAACACTTGAACCACCTTCCAAAGAATAGGAAGGATTTGGAACTCTGAACTATGAAATGCCACTTAAGTGATGACTCAAGTGATGAGGACAATGAAGAGGACATTGAACTTTTAATGAATCTTAATAAGTTCATTAACCAAGAATCTATAACTAAAAATGAACTTGAATGGAGGAAGAGGCCAAAGATGAAGAAGAAGCACAAAGAAGAATCAAATGACGAAACGGTGAATTGGGCTTTGACTACAAGGTAAGCAACTTAACTCCCTTGAGTTATTTTGAAATTACATGATATTTTTTATGAGTGCTTAATTTAGTTAGTGGGAAATAAAAATTATTTTAAAAAATTATACTATGATTTTCCTTCTAAAAATTTTTAAAATTAGAAATTTATATGATGATTGCATGATAATGCTTAAAACATCAAATCTTTTGTGAATGATAATTCTTGTACAAAAAAAATTCCATGTATGCTTTCCGTATCGGTTTTTGACTTTAAACATCATGTATATCTATGTATGTTATTCTTGAAAGTGTTTTGATGATAAATGCTTGTATCATACTTATGATATGAAATCTTCTATTTTAGATTAATTGGTCTAAATTATTTTTATGATAAAATTTTTTAGATGACATGTTATATTTTTTTTTATGTAACTTGAGTTTCAGTTTTAAACTTGATACACATCTTTTATACAAAAGAAATGAGCTTGCTTACATGTAATATATCTACGTTGCTCTTTATAAAATTCCTGAATGAAAGATTTTGATGATTTTTTGGAATTACATAATGATGCCCTTGGTGCTAAAAGTGATACATGACTTTAGAGTTCTCACACTAAATTAGAATCATGTAAGATGGTAAACATCTTGTTATAGCTAACCACAATGAAAGAAAGAGCTTTAGAACTAAAATGATTTTGATAATTGTATGAAATGGAAATGCATTTTCTATCCTATTGAGATTAATGAATTCATTTTACTAATCTTGTGAATCTCATAAAAATGAACATGATGAATATTTTGGATAATAAATGAGTGTATCATGCATTTGGATTTCTCTTGAAACTTACTTTTCGGATTTATACGATGATGGCTTTCATATAAATATTTGAACAAACTTTATGAAATCATCATTGATAATGATAAAATGAAAATATTAAAATTTTGTTGTCATGCTTAATGATTTTATGATATTATGAGAATTTAAAGGTGTTATATCTTGATGATAAACTCATGTTTGGTTCTAAATATGATACTCATCCTTTAAAACATGAGCTCACTTATATGAAACAAACAATTTAAAACGAAACACATTATCATATTGAATCGATTTTTAGTTGGAAGATGCCTTATATGTAATGTGCTATATTTTTGGCTCTTAATGATCTTTATGACAAAATTTGCCTTTTCACTCTTGAATGTTAATACTTATTTTTATTAAAGGAAAAGATTTGATTATAATATAAAACACATTATGATAAATTGAATATTATATTTTGAAATAATATGTTATATTGTTGTCTTGACAAATTTTGGGATAAAGATTATCTTTCGGTGTTGAATGTTGGTATTTCTATTTTATCTTACAATAAAAGACAAAGGTAGGCTCATATAAAATGAATTATAAAATGGAAATGTATGTTTCTTGAAATCTTTCTATCTCTAGAGTTTTTCGATTTTTCAATTGAAGACAAATGATGAATCCATGCATATTATGTTTTGCATCACGAAAATGATTTTGATGATTCAAACTTGAATGAGCTTTATCATAGTCATGATCTTGATTTTTTTTCCGGAACTATATATTTAAATTTTTATGAATTTATGATAACTTAAAATGCCTTTTGAAATTCATGACATGATATGATTGATGCCTTGATTTACTTTTTTTATCGTGTCTTGAAAATAAATGATTAAAATCATACTTGATGAGTTGTGTTATAAAATTTTCCTTTATATCTTAAACGTTTATACTTATCTCTATTTGACATTAAATGAGAAAGGCATGTTCAAATAAAGTTAATTATAAAAAGGAGAAATGTATGAATCTTGAAATTTTTGATTTTTCATGAAAGACAAGTGATGAATTCATTTAATATATTTTGTGAATATCCTATGAATAAAATTTTAATGATGGATTGTCGAGTTGACAAATTGATTTGAATGAGATCATTTGTTTCAAGCGAATCATGAACCTTCTTTTGATTTTTTGATAAAATTTCTTATGCATGAAACAAATTGTTTTCCTTGCTATTTGCTGCCAAATGAATCATGATCGATATCATTGCTATTATATCTCCTATGATTCATGTGTAGAGAAAGAATTTATAAATCATGATGCAATAAGATTTCCTATGCAATAATAAAGTGTTTATGTGATTCTTTGCTAAAGAAAATATTTATTGAAATCTTGATCTTGATAATTAGAACTTGAAACTTTTATAAATCAAGATCGCATACCATGATTATTTCATTTATCAAAAGAGAAATTTTCAAATGAAATATGACTTGTCTCTTGTTTCTCGGAACTATATTCTTGAATTACTTTTATGAAATTATGATCTTAATAACTTGAGTTTTTATCTCTTACTCTATACTCTCTTATGATTCTCCCATGTTATATGAAGAAAAATGTAAATTATTTTCTTTTAACTTTTCGATACTCAACTTGAGAAAATATGCTTTGATGATTGAAACTTTACATGCATTATTTTGATTTTTCTCCTACATTTCAATACTTCTTGATTGAAATATTGATGCAACCGTTTGAATATCACTTGTGATGATAGAAAATTGATGTAAAAGAAATTTGCTAAATGATTGATATCTTTTGATTATGGCTTGAAATTTTTTAGCCATTGAGTCCTCCACTTTATTTTTACAATAACTAAAGGAGAGCTAGTTGGCTTGAATGTTGAATTCATACTCATGACTTAAATTTTGATGATAGAAACACTTATGTCAATATTTGTTTCTAATATCTCATTTACCATTTTGTTGAAAAGGGAAATCAAAGGGAAATCAATTATAATATTGCATCTTCCCTTCTTTTTGAGAATGATAAAGGGGGAAAAAAATTGCTAGATTGGTATATCACAAAGAAATTAAAGTGCAAACTTGCTATCTTGCTAACCTACAAAAGAGGAAAAGAACTTGAATATCGAAAAATTGCTACCTTGCAATTTCACAAGAAGCTAAGGATTGCTATCTCAAAGGATGCAAATATTGCTATCTTACCTATCTCAAGAAGAGAAAATGCAAAACTTTGAAAATTTGTATTCCTATACTTGCCATGCTTCTATGCTTGTATATTGTAATGTTTTACTTGTATATTTAAAGTGATGAAATACTTACACAAATTGATTGCATATCGCAAAGGAAACAAAGAAAATGTAACTTGCATATCTTTGAATACAATTTGCTTACATTTCTCAAAGGAGATAGGGGGAGAAAGTATTCAAAAACTTGCTATGATTGAATGTTTTAAAGTGATGTATGTTGAATATCTTGATTGATAGCTAGTATGATTGTAAAATTTGCATATCCTTGAAAACTAGCTAAATGCAACTTCTCCTTTTTGTTGATGGCATAAGGGGAGAAGTATATTGATGACTTTATGCATTGAATTGAATATTTTATATATTTGTATGATGGTTTGTTATTTCTCTTAACATGTGATGAATGTTGCTTAGAATTGGGGTAATCCAAGTGTTCTATCAATGGCACATTGATAGGGGGAGTTTGGTTAAACTCCGGGAGTTATGATTAACTCCGTTAGTCATCAATTAGTTGTCATCATAAAAAAGGGGGAGATTGTTGAATCTTGAATTTTGATAATAAAACTAATTGATTATGTTTTGTGATCTAACTGTATTTTAAGTGACGCAGGTCTACTATCGATCAGGATTAGACAGTTGACGTTGGAGGAATTGATGATGCGTCGGGTGATTACGTCGGGATATTGGATGTCGAGCCGGAGGTTCGATCGATAATCGACAGAAGGCTTCGGACGTCGGGCATCGGGTCAAAAAGAGCGTGTTGCGCCAAGGATATCAGGGTTGTGGAGGTCAACTACCGATTGAGCAACAAAACGCAAGAGAGGACAATATGCCGAAGAATCGGACGAAGCGTCGACCAATGACGTGCCAGGTAACTGAATGTCAATTCGCATTGTAATAATTGTCTAGATCGAAATAGAGATTTGTTTGTGTGTGCAAGATTAACTACGATAACGATGAAGATGTAAAGCGAAACAAAGTACCGGAAGATAAGTGTGATGGATCATTGGGAGTTCGAGAGTTCGACGGAAGTCCAAAAATTCGTTGGGAGTACTGCCAGAACTAGCCGAGAACGAGTAGGGAGCTTGCCGAAGGGTTTTCGAAAGTTCGCCGGAAGATCCGTCGAAAGTTCGCGGAGCTTGCCAAAAAAGATCGGAGCTTGCCAAAGAAACTCGTTGGAGCTCGCCAAGATCATCGTGAAGTCCAAGAGCTTGCCGGGAGTCCGCAAAATGATTTTCGAGGGTTCGTCGGAAGACCACCGGAAGTTCGCTGGAAGCTTACCGGAAGAAGTCTTGACTTGTCGAACTTTGTAATAGCTTAGGAAATATCTTTAATTTCGTAGTTAGCATATTAATTTGGATTAAGATTATGTATTAATCCTATAACCCAAATATGGGCCAAATGGGCCTTGTTTCGGACTGGTTTGGGCCGAGTTTAAGGCCCAAACCAGTGTGCTGAAAAGGCCCGGGCGATGGCACCGCCCAGGCTGGTGCGGTGGCACTGCCCAATGCCCGAGAGCCCGGGCAATGGCACCGCCGAGCTAGGCGGTGGTACCATCGCTGGGCAGCAAGCCCAGGCGATGGCACCATCGGGCTGGGCAGTGGTACCACCGATGGGTAGCAAGCCCAAGCGGTGGCACCGTCGGGCTGGGCGGTGGTACCGCCGTTGGGCAGCAAGCCTAGGCGATGGCATCGCACAGTATACTGTCAGTGTCTAACACTGACAGGCGGTGGCACCGCCAGCACTGGAAAAAACAAAAGTGATTCAAATTTGGGCTCCTCTTGAGGCCTATAAATATCCCTCTCATTCATAGTTGAAAGGATGCCTAGAACTGAAAAAGAAAAAGGGAAAACTCTTGTCAAAATCTTCCCTCTAAGGTTTGAATGTGTTCTAGTCCAAGAGGGGTAAGAGGCCTTGTAAGAGTTACCTCCTAAGTCCGTCAAAAGGAGAGGTGTTGTAAGTGAGTTCATCCTCGCCCGTTGGAAGAAGGATAGCTAGTGGAAAGTCGATGGCCTCAAGCGAAAAGGAATGGGGAGTGGATGTAGGTCGGATGACCGAACCACTATAAAAAAGGTTTGCGTTTATGTTCATGCATTTATCTTTCTGCAAACCTTTACTTTGCTAAGTTCACTGCCCTCGTCTTCTTATGTACGCTTTCAACGTAATCAAAACGGTTTTAATCGAAATGTTATTCTTTTCGTATGAAATTTTTAAAATTTGTTTAAAATCGTCGAAAGTTTATCGTTTTTTGCTGCTGCACTAATTCACAACCCTCCCCCCAACCAAATGGAAAATTAAAAACCAAATGGTACTCTTCTAAATTAGTTTTTATCATTTTATAGATATTATCGATAATATATCATTCGTCAAAGACTTAAAAAGCAATAATTCTTTTTTATAATCACTATCGATGTAATGACATGTGATACGCATGTAAGAGAGCATTTGCTAATGATCATTTCGAATATCGACACAAATAGAAAATGATAATCAAAAGCTCAAAATAACTTTGGTAAATATCTTTTTTATAAAGATTATATGCATGACAATTAAGAGTAGTTAAAAGAATACATTGGCTAGTAAGATTCAGAATGTTTTGATAATAATCAATGAAATTAATTTTTTCAACAAAAGTAAAAGACATGTTCAACAAAAATAAATCTGGCTAATTCTTTATGATTTTTTCAATGGAAAAAAAAAAGAAAAGTAGGATCAGTCGGGGAACCAAAAAATTATATCTATCTTTTTTCAATACTAACTTGTGTTGGATGTTAATTATCAAGTTGCATACGAAAGGTTCCTTATTCTCCTTTCAATTTAAAAATCTGACGACAGTAGATGCAAATCACATGGAAGGAGCCATCGATTTCGAACATTTTTTAAATGAAGCTTGAAGATATGCAACTTTATTGCTTTGGTCATCGTATTGAATTCCTCTGGCTCGACGATGATGTGCTGCTTTCTTGGTAACACATCTGGGCTTTCAAAATTCTCCTCGGTGAAGTGGTGGCTTTCACTTGCCATCAAAATTAAGAGAGTGATTAAAAAGCGTAAGAGAGCTAAGTGAGATTAAGAGAGCATTATAAATGTTTAATCAAATATGTGAGGGAGGATGAGTGGTTTGGGGGTTGTTTATAGGTTTTTCTTCCATAAAATGCCCTCAAGACTAACTATTATTTAGTTATTGGAAAGGACAAATTTATTTATTTTATTTTTAATTAAAAATAATCAAAATACCCTTAAAAAATTTGTTGCGAGGGGTAAACTGAATATTTACTCTTGCCTTCAAACGATCGACTGTTGGACCAGTGGGGCTCAAACGATCGATTAACTATAAGACTCTTATATTGTTGTCATGTACGTAGGTTCTCTTGATTCTGTGCATCCTACACAAATTTATAAATTCTCGTAAGTTATATCCTCCACCATGATCAACGTAAAGAGTCTTTATAAGCCCTCCAGCGTTTTTTTTAACGAGCACTTTGTAGTTCTCATCGAAATAAAGCCTCAAACTTCTCCTATAAGAAATATACCTAAGATTATCGACTATAATCATCGGTCAATATAATAAAATATATTTACCTCCATTAGTTGTCAATATATTTACCAAAGATTAATGCTTCTTCTCTCTCTCTCTTTCTCTCTCTCTCTCTCTCTCTCTATGATTGTGTCTTGGGAAACTGTTGACGATATTATTTGCTAACAACACATTCTTCACAAACTTATTCTTGGACACTAAAATTATGAAAGTCCAATTATTACAATTTTCTTTTGCAATGTTATCAGTCCACCAAAATTTATTTGTCTAAAACAAAAACATCATAACCGTCTCATATCCTTTTTAACTTTTTCTGCACTTTGTAGTGTCACAACCATACTCCTTCTCCAACCAACACTACATAGTTTTTAAATCCAATAAAAACGTCAGACTACTCTTATGGAAAACATACTCAAGTTTTTAAAGTATAATCATCAATGGATGTAATAAAATATCATTTACCTCCATTAGAAGATTTATGAGACCATAAATGTCAGGATGAACCAACTCCAATACCTTTTTTGTTTTTTTCGTGATTTTATCTTGGATCCTGTTTACTTCATGATATATTTTTTTTATTGGATACTGTTCACTAACAACAAAATCTTCACGAACGTGTGTGACGGACATTAAAAATATACAGTTCACTTACCATATATATATATATATATATATATATATATATATATATATATATATATATATATATATATTTACAATGGGGTTAATCCATCAAAATTTATCCAAAACGAAAGTGTCGTAACCATTGGATAATACCCTTCAGTTTTCTTGAGAAACAAAGAGTGAAAAATATTGTTGAGATATAGAGGAAACATGTAGTTTGCGTCATGACATCAGCAACTACTTCTCTTTGAACCTCGAGTTTGACAAGCTCCTTTAATAGTGATCGTGTATACCTCATCTCTTAAAGTCGTCTTGCACTACACAAATTTGTTTTTAAATCCATAACAAATAGAAGATTGTGGAATCATTTACAAACTTTACCTTACTCTGGAGGGAGTCATCCAATCGCAAAGATACATCCTCGTCTTCGCATATATGATCGCCGTAGCTTGTATCTAAATATCACAACATTTTATGGGTGTTTTCTTTCGAATGTCACCATTAAAAGCGGGAACTTTTCCTCCGCTGCCTAATCAGATTTCTAATAACGTTGATAATGGTTTTACTTATGACATATTGCAACATTCGATGTGATTCTCTTCAGACTTTAATTTTGGATTAGTTGAATGTTTAAGGACAGGACATGGTTTCTCTCTTCATATTATGATTTTCTAATTTATGATATTTGTTTTTCACGATTCTACATGCTTATATGGTGGTCACATGTAAGAATCACTCTTATTTACCTTGTTGTATGATTTTCTGAGCTAGGAAAAAATTTTATAATTCATCCATATCCTTAGATTCTTCAATAAAATAGAGCAGACAATAAAATTTAAATTTTAACATCATTGACCGAAAGATTTAGTCCACAATAGCAGCATCCTTCATCTTATCATGTATCTTATTTGCAATTGTTATCGTTGAAAAGTAATTAGTCAAAGAACGATTCCACCTAAAGTGCTTGAAGTTATGTTCAAATCACCCTAGTAGATCCTTAATAGTTATTCTACTGAAATCTCAGATTTGCTGGGAATATCTTTGTAAAGAATTATTTCTAAGATTAAGCAATCAATCACTCGGAAAAGGTATATCTTTGCTTTCAGATGTTTCAATATTTGTTCTTCTAGTTTCACTTTATCAATGCCTAGTGTCCAATTTTTACTTCATCTATCCAAATGCTCTTTCAATCGAGAAACTTCTCCACCAACGTGATCAAATACAGACCAGCGGGATAAGGGATTGTTCAAAATTCTCAAAAATCATCTACATCTATTGCAACAACACAGACGAAGCTACATGTAAAACTCCAACTTTAATCTACTTTCTACCTTACTTTTGTAGATCTTTTTGACTTGTTTTAGGGATATCTAACCTTTTGAATTTATATTTGTAGCCATCTAGGTCTTTAGATCTCTACCCTTTTTGACTCTGAGACTAGATAATTAACTAGGTAAAAAGAAAAGACAACGAAAGGAAACACATACTGAAAGTTGCTTCGTTAATCTTTTTGTATACACTTGCCAGAATTAAGTGTAAAAAGATCCAATTTACATCTAAAAGATAAGATAAACAAACTTTAAATGACCTAAGCCATCCATCCATCTCAAACTCCTAAAATAATGATATTCTCGTCTGATCATCATTCACAAAAGATAAAGTCATCTAAATCAGTTAATTATGGCGACTTACAAAACCATAACAGAGTTATCCTGAACGAAATACTCATTTAACAACTACAAACATATCACGGTAAGTGCAGCACAGGCTTACTTACGATGTCCTGGTACGTTGGCTTTGGATATCCTTCAGCTTTAACCGCAACTTCATGTTACCAGCCTGGACTCTGATTTCTCCCTTTGCTTCTTCCACTTTTGAAACGACGACTTGCATTCCAAGGGAAGGAACGTGCACCGTGTCACCAACCACTGGGATTTTGCTTTGCTCATCTACAGTACAACGACAATAAATATGCCAATCAACTTGCAGTAACTTAAAGTGCAATATAATTACCCACCACCCCCAGCTGCTTTGCTGGCTTCTGACAACATGCTTCTTCCTCCTGGCGAGATATCACATGATTTTGACTGCTCACGATCCTCTGCTGACTGCCTACTGGTAACTACTCTCTCCTTCTCCAACGCCACTTCAGAAGACTCATGAAACTGCTGCTGCTGCTGCTGCTGCAGCAGCAGCAGCTTGCTACGAAGTAGAGAACGTGCCACAGAGGCACTGTCCAAAACTGCTCTGGTCTTCCTGTTCTTCAGCTTTACAGCATGATCTGCTATTTTCTTCTTTGCCACCAACAAGCATTTGCGTAGTTCTTTTGACAGCCTAAAATCATACAAGCAAAGGTTACCCTACCAGCATGGTGATGATGCAGGTAATATTAAAATTTGCCTTTTCATGCTGCAGTCTGCTCATTGAATGACACAACAACACAGAAGGAATGAAAAAACATAAACCAATCCATACAAATTGATAATATAGTTGCAAATGGTTATACACGTGCTTCTGCCACTTTCTGGATCCAGATCCAAATATGTCGAGGTGCACTCCAATCTCGATATCCAAATATCTCCATATTCTCCAAAGGATTAACATTATACATCCTCAACAAAAAGATCAAGTGACTATAAGATGGTTTTCTTCTTCATACAGTTAACCATTATTTCCCATCCATCCTTTTATTCTTTGCATCACCTTATAATCTTCCCACTGTATCTGATTCATTCACATGTCCATCTTAAATCTTGTTTGAAATTTTTAGTCATTGTATATTCAATTTGCAACTGTCCTTAAAAAAACACACATTATTCATCAAAGACCTATCTCCACAAAAACAAAAAGAGAATCAATTATCAGTATCTATATCCTTTAATTCAAAGTGACCAAGGACATATTTTTCCAGTGTCCAATGTGTGTTAGAACCTTCTATTGGACTTATCCTTTAACTGTCATTTTGTCTTCTTAATTGGACTGCTTTAATTCTATTCACTATTTTTTTCTTCAATTCGATCATTTTGATCAGAACAAAATAGTTAGAAGTGTTGCTGTTTGGCATCCATGAGACAGCTATGTACCCTGAACTTCATTTCTTGTACAATGTCACTAGGGTTTCATTCATCATCAATTTCATATGCAAGTGATATGTTAAAAATGAGAAAATGACAGATATATGTGAATCAGATTAACTCCATAAATACAGAAGTGATGCTCTGAAGTTCTCACATGAACTTGACAAGTTGAAATCATAAAAGTTTGTCCCTAGACTAGGCTAAGACATTGCAAATGGTCAAGCAAATAATCCTGCAGATAGACGGCCATATGTAAACACCCATTGCAAAATGAGACCTCAAACTATTTCAGGATAGCCATCAGTGCCTAACCAACAATTGACAAGTGATTTATCTTAAGTTTCATTAGTTTGTCTCTTTTACACCTGCATGAAAATAGGTTTAAATTTAGTGTAGATATTAGTCCTGTGATCTCCAATTCACACAGAATTTTTTTTTTTTTTTGTTTTTACTGACTCGCTATTGACTCCAAGCTTACAGTTCCATCAAGATTTGGTATAATCTTACATGTACATGACTTAAAACCAGAAGAAAAATAACAAGATGCCGATATCACAGTGTATCATACTCTAATAATTGACAAGAACATCAATTTACCTCATGAAGAAGACATTTCAGTTTCATATATTCTTATATAGACACAAATAAAACTTTGGCAAAAGGAGAATCCTCACAATAAATAGTGTTCTGCTTCTTGAAGATGTTCTTGGAAGCTTTGTTTAAATCTTTCCATATCAACTATAACCTGCATGAAACAACTAATATACAAATCATAACTCTATGAAAATCCTATGTTGTTGACTTTTGAGAGATCACAGAAGCCATTCAATTTAGAATTCCAAGAACAGAAAAATGTCATCTTTGAACTTCTACGATGACAAAATATGACAAGAGTTCCCCTTATATGACACTTCAGAGCAAGGTCCGCCATTTCATACCGTAGCGAAGTTTCGATATTTCTCTAGTACGGTACGGTATACCGAATGGTTTGTTTCGGTTTACTGTTCAGTATACCGAAATTAAAAAAAAACGACGTGATGACATCGTGTCGCTTCTCGGGCGATGTCGCCCGAGCCTTGGCAATGTCGCCCGCATATTAAAAAAACAGAAAAACTCGGCGATGTTGCCAGCATATTAAAAAAATTAAAAAAATCGGCGACATCGCCTCAGCAACATCACCCGAGCCTCGGCGACGTTGCCCGCATATTAATAAAACAGAAAAAATATTTTTTCTATTAAAAAATAAAAAAATACCGCCTGTTAGTGGACGGTCCATGTACCGGTATCTTGTCGGACCAGTACGTACCGCCCATACCGGGCGGTACCATTCGAAATTGCATACCATGCTTCAGAGTTTACTATGGAGTATCAACAAAATTAGAAAGAGAAAAATCTTTAACCACAGATGCAGATCTCAATAATTTTCTAAAGAGGACAATCGGGTAGTTTCGCTCTTGGAAATTAACGTACAATACAGAAAATTAGCTAATTACATTTCCTGCATATTCATCCTTAGTACTTTCGTGTCTACTTGTAACCTCTCCACTAAAATTAATCCTCCTGTTTTATTGTAATCTCTATTTCATTAACTGGATAACATTCAATGTGCATCAGGGTACGTTTGCCTTAGAAAAGGTGTCTCACCTCTATCGAGAATCTCCCTCACTCTTGGTTGGTTCCTTTTCATATTTGAAATCTTTTTCATCTAAAGAAATAGTGTATATCCAGATTAAGAATAATTAGTTGACAGATGATGCAGTCATCACAAGAAATTTATTTTTGTACACTAAGAGTTAAATCAAATATTCAGATACTTTTTTGTAAATCTTACATATTAGTACAAATAATACCCTGGAAAGGTAATAAATACAGTTAATTATTTTTAATGCATTTAATATCAAATCATTTACAAGCAAAAAATGGGCATGTAATGACTTGGTGAATCAATTTATACAGATAAATGAAGCAGTCAGATCTTCGATCATAAGTAACTCTGAGAATCCTATGTTGATTTTTGAGAGATAAAAAAAACCATCCAATCTAGAATTCCAAGAATGGAGAAATATGTCAACTTCAAACTTCTAGTATGACAAAATATGTTAAAATTCCCTTATGTGACAGTTCAGAGTTTATCATGATGAGCAATCAATAAACTTTGAGAAAAATCTTTCACGATAGATGTAGATGTCAAGAATTGTCTAAAGAAGACAATCTGGTAGTTACATTCAAAGAATGGCATCTAGTGCTGACCGATGGTGCCGGTCCTCACTAGGACAGGTTCATACTGATCAGCGTACCGAATATCAGAACATCGGGTACATACTGATTTTTGGGAAAATGATAAAAACAAGACTGAAAAATAAAAACCCCTTTTAGGGTTTCTAATCCTAATTTAATGGTATTGCAATTCCATTTCAATAAGAATAGAGTGTAAATGACTCATAAATCAATAGTAATGGAAGGTTATTAGGATGAAATAACAAATTTATCATTTTTTGGATCGAGGAGCAACATCATCACATGGTCCTCCGTTGCTTACGTTGATTTTAAGTATGAGTCGAGATATTTGATTATGAGCTTTATAATTTTAGTAAAATAAGTAATAAACATAAGCAGCTTGTAAATACTTGCTTCTACAACCAAAATAAACATCGGGACTCCATAGCCAATGGATTGGGTTACTCGATTCTATGAATTTGTATATCAATATTATATGTTTATCAAATCCAACTCCCATTACATATTATATCAATTTGCATCCTCAACTCCATTGATGCAATAGCGTGTTATCAATTGTCTGATCGTCATTAACAACATGTGTCCAATAGAGACAAGTATGACTATAGCATGCAAGGGTGGGGAGGTTAGAGTACAACGAAACTTTTGCTCTCGCAGTTGACTTGTTGCTCTGAATCGTAAGAACGATTAGTCTCAAAAAAAAAGACTACCACCTTAAATTTGTTGACTATAGGATACTTCATAATATAAAGGTTGTAAATACAATGAGTGCCTATCTGTGTCAACATCATAAAGGTTGTTGCATCTCCTCTAAGTCGTCGATACTTAAGAGTATCTAAGTTGTCAACACCTAGATCCATGTTCGATCTTATAAACATGGATCATAACCGATTCCAGTATAGAGCTAGGTCGTCACCCGAAAGAAACGTGAAGCACCTTCACCACCCAAGCGTCTCGAATTGCAAATGGTGGGCTAGGAGGTTGCTCGAAAGTGCTCCATCACATTCACGCTCGAATGTGATGCCAAGTAGACAATTATTCTCTCATTGTTTTGGACCAATAGAAGTAAAAAAGTTAGTCCAAGAACAAATGGTTAGATTTGTAACTTGGAATATAGGAACACTTTCAGGCAAGGTTTTTAATTTCGTACTGTACCAGTGTTTCGAGCTTTGCTCAGTACGGTACGGTATGAGTGTACCGAGCGGTATGCTAGGGTGTACCGTTCGGCACGTGTATATATATATATATATAACTAAAAAAAGGAGGCGTACGCTACCTCGATGACATCGCCTCCTTTTCTTCTCATCACGTCAGACAAGGAGAAGAACGCGGTCTTCTCCTTGTTTGCAGCATTTGGTGAAGACATCAAAGGTCACAGACATCTCCGGCGTTCGGCACAATGCGAAGAGGAGAAGAACGTAGTCTTCTCCTCATCTGCAACATTCGGCGAAGACGTCAAAGGCCGCAGACATCTCCAGCCTTCGGTGCGACATGACGAGGAGAACACAGTCTTCTCCTTATCTGCGGTGTTCGACGAAGACGTCGAAGGTCGCAGGCATCTTAAGCCTTCAGCGCAACGCAACGAGAAGAACACAGTCTTCTCCTCATCTGCGGTGTTTGGTGAAGACGTCGAAGGCCGCAGACGTCTTCGGCCTTCGGCGCGACGCGGCGAGGCGAAGAACGCGGTCTTCTCCTCATTTGCGGTGTTCGGCGAAGATGTCGAAGGCCGCAAACATCTCCAGCCTTCGACGGAGAACACAGCGAAGGCCGTAGGCATCTATGGCCTTCAGCGAAGGACGTGACGAAGAAAAGTCAAGCTGTCGCATCTCTGTTACCTCCTGGATCGAGATCATCGAGGGAGGGCGTTGCCAGATCGAAAAGGGCCGAGATTCTCTCGATTCTTCTCCCTCTTCTTCGAGCGCTTTCTCCCTCTTCTCCCTCGAACTTCTTCCCTCGCCGTAGCCAGGCTAAGACCACTTGGTAGCGAGCTGTCATGCACTTAGCTGGAATTGCCTAAGTGGTGAGGCACCCTTACGGCAAACACGGACTTAGTTCGAGTTGTCTAAGTCGAGAAGCACCCTTGCGCCCACTTCGATCGGACTTAGCTGGAATTGCCTAAGTCTTGAGGCACCCTTGCGACATACGCGTCCGCAAAGGGTCAGTCGAGCTGCAACCTCGTGCAGGTCCCGTAGGACCTGTAAAAACAGAAGTTGATTAGTTGTTGGAACGAGCAGCGGACAAGTCCCGACGTCTCACGAAGAGGGAAGCTTTACAAGCAATTGAGCGAGCACTTGGAGTGCAAGAAAGCAGAGAAAGAGAGGAGGAAAACAAGGACTTTAGAAGGGTGAATGAGCAGCTGCAAGTCCGCAAACAACTACTCCCCAAGTGCCGGGCGCGAAGGCAAGTTTCCGTCAAGTTGACGTGCAAACTTGTGAAAGTGTTCAACGCCCGACACTATACTGAAGACCCATCCAGCCATGTGCCACCTGGGGGGTTCCAGGGTGCTGAGATGGCTGACAAAATTTGGGTGGCTGCGAGCTGCAGAAATCAGCCCGCGGCACACGAAAACGGAGCTGTTTTGGGGGTTTTTGGGCAGATACAGCGAGCGATCGTTCAGCAGCGCTGCGAGCTGCTGTTTCTTACATTTTTACAAGGAAAACACACCAAAACATGGCAAAACAGGCTGCCAAGGATATGTACATGCATGGGCAAGCGACGAACGGAACGTTGAACGAAGTTGCTACGAGTGTGCGACGACCGTTCGTGACATTCTCCCCCACTTAAGCTGTCGACGCCCTCGTTGACACTCTTTGGTAGGCTTTGATGGCTGTTTCTTCATGTCGGAGGGTATCTTCTGGCTCCCAACTGGCTTCGGTTCTGGGAAGCTTCCGCCACTTCACCAAGTATTCAATCTGCTCAGCTCTATTGGATAGCTTTGTCTTGCGATCCGCTAAAATGGTCTCAACTCGCTTCTCATAGGAGGCTCTGGTGGGAGGTTGTCAAGTTGAAACGCCTCGGGAAGCATCTTGCGAATCGGAGTGGTAGGCTTTCAAGTTGCTAGCATGGAAAACATTATGAATCTTGAGCCACGCCGGCAGTTGCAACTTGTAGGAGACGTTGCCCACCCTACTGATAATTGGGAAGGGGCCATCATACTTGCGCACCAATCCTTTGTGCACCTTGTTTCTAAAGAATTAGAGTGATGCTGGTTTGAGCTTCACCAGCACTAAATCGCCGACTTTGTATTCCTGTGGTTGCCTTCCCAAGTTTGCCCACTTCATCTTTCTGGCCGCCTTCTCCAAGTAGGACCACGCAATATCTGCATTTCGATGTCATTTTTTTGCCAAGTGATATGCAGACGGACTACTCCCTGTATACCCAATAACCAAAGTGTGAGGAGTCGACGGCTGTTATCCTGTGATGATCTCAAAGGGGCTCTTGTTGGATGCATAGCTCCGCTGCAGGTTGTAAGAGAATTGGACTATGTCCAACAGCTTCACCCAATCTCGTTGGTTGGCACTCACGTAGTGCCGAAGATACTGCTCTAGGAGCGAGTTTATTCTCTCAGTTTGGCCATCCGTCTGGGGGTGGAGGCTTGTGGAGAAGTATAGCTTTGACCCCAACAATTTGAATAGCTCGGTCCAGAACCGTCCCAGAAACCGAGCATCTCGATCACTTATGATATTGTGCGGGACTCCCCAATACTTCACCACATTCTTCATCATTAGCCTCGCCGCTTCCTCTGCAGAACAGTGTAGGGGTGCAGCAATGAAGGTTGCATACTTCGAAAATCGATCGACCACAACAAGTATCGATCCGAGTCCCCCCTACTGCCGGCAAGCTTGATATGAAGTCCAGAGAAATGCTCTCCCACGGCCTTTTTGGTACGGGCAACAGCTCTAAGAGTCCCACCGGCTTCCGTTGCTCCATCTTATCTTGTTGACAAGTTAGGCACATTCGAACATATTCCTCCACGTCTGTCCCCATCTTCGACCAATAAAAGGCCCTCTCCACAAGAGCCAATGTTCGGTGAATGCCCGGATGTCCTACCCAAAGGGAATCGTGACACTCCTTCAAGAGTTCACGCCTCAAATTGTCCACTCGAGGGATATAAACTCTATTCCCTTTGGTGTAGACGAGTCCCTCCTGGACCCAAAATCGTCGTGCCTTACCTTCTTGAATCAGTTGCATCAAGGTTACTGCCTGGGGATCACTGTACAGTCCATCTTTGATCCGAGAAAGGAAGTTGGAGTGCAGCTGACTTGCTTGGCCTCCGCCCTCCAGTTGCATAGCATTCACACGCTCCACTTTCTGGCTCAACGCATCAGCTACGACATTTGCTTTGCCGGGCCTGTACTCCATTACCATATCAAATTCCGCCAGGAAGTCCTGCCATCATGCTTGCTTTGGAGAGAGGTTCTTCTGAGTTTGAAAGTAACTCAAAGCGATGTTGTCTGTCCTCAGCACAAATCGCGATCCGAGAAGGTAGTGTCGCCACACTCGTAGACAGTGGATTACCGCTATCTCCTTCTCGTGCACTGGATATCGTCGCTCAGTCTCATTGAGCTTGTAGCTTTCATAGGCCACTGGGTGGCCCTCCTGCATGAGTACTCCCCCAATAGCGAAGTCTGAAGCATCTGTATGGACTTCGAAAGGCTTCCCATAGTCTGGCAATTCGAGCACCGGTTCTTTCAAAACGACAGCCTTTAGGTCTTGGAATGCCGCTTCACATTTGTCGGACCATCTCCAAGGCTGCTCCTTTTTCAGCAACTCTGTCAGTGGAGCTGCGCGCTTCGAATACCCCATTATGAAGCGCCGATAGTAGTTCACAAAACCAAGGAAGGATCTCAGCTCTGGCACCTTCCTTGGAGAACTCCATTCTGCCACAGCTTGCACCTTTGACTTGTCCATTTAAATGGAACCATTGCCGATTCGATGCCCCAAGAATAAGATCTCCGTCTGAGCAAAGTAGCACTTCTCTCTTTTCACGAACAAAGTATTCTCCCTGAGAACTTTGAAGATTGTTCGAAGGTGCTCAATATGCTCCTCAAGTGTTCGGCTGTAGACGACGATATCGTCCAAGTAGACGACCACAAACTTGTCCAAATACTCCTTGAAAAGCTGGTTCATAAGAGTGCAGAATGTGGCTGGAGCGTTGATTAAGTCGAAAGGCATCACCAAGAACTCAAACGCTCCATACCTGGTCACACAGGTAGTCTTCGCTTCATCGCCTTCAGCAATACGCACCTGCCAATACCCCTACCGAAGGTCGAGTTTGGAGAAATACTTTGCTTTGCCCAGTTGGTCGAACAAGTCCGCAATGAGCAGGATGGGATATTTGTTCTTCACGGTCACCTTGTTAAGGGCTCGATAATCGACGCATAGTCGGAGACTCCCATCTTGTTTCTTCTGGAAGAGAACTGGAGCTCCAAATGGTGCTTTGGAACTGCGAATGAGACCACCGCTTAGCAGTTCATCTAACTGCTTTCTGAGCTCTGCCAACTCAGGAGGGGGCATGCAGTAAGGTGGTCTCGCTGGAGGCTTCACTCTCGGCTCCAGCTCAATAAGATGATCCACGCCTCTGCGTGGTGGCAGAGTTTTCGGCAACTCAGGTGGCATAACATCTGCGAACCCCTTCAGAACGTTTGCCACCGCAGCAGGTTCTTTAATGACCTCCCCATCAAGCGTTTCCAGCTTTACAGCCGCCACAAAGTTTAACTCTCCTTTGTGTACACCTTTCTTCAATTGCACCGCTGATAGTTGTTAGGGATCTTGGGTTCCTCTCCGAGAGGCGGGAACCACACAAGGGTTGTCACCTCCCATCAGACATAAGGAGTCTAGGAACGGCATCGGCACCAACTTTGCTGCGTGCATGAACTCCATTCCGAGAATCACTTGGAAGTCATCCAATGGCACCGCCATTATGTTTGTGCGCCCACTCCATGATCCGATCTTGATGGAGACTCCCTTTGCTAGCCCAGAAATTCGCTTGGTCTCCGAGTTGACCGCCTTCATCCGACTTGGGTTCTTCTCCAAGATTAGCCCAAGCCGCTTTGCTTTTCGATCAGCGATGAAGTTGTGGGTAGCACCCGTGTCCACCATTGCTCGAGTGGTTTGGCCGTTAAGTCTGATGTTTACGTACATCAGCTCACTGCTTCCTGCTTTTTGTTGCTTCGACTTCAGGTTCTCCCCCACTTGACCCCGCAATGCATTCAACAAACGCATCGCACCCATTCGGGCTCCTTGCGACTTCTCATCGTCGCTAGCCGATTCGGAGCTACTCGAATTGAGAGAAACTGCCTTGTCCTTGTCTGGCTTGGGGGGGTTGATGGAAGCCGACAAGGCATTGAGTGCCTGCTTTTGTGGGCACTCCCACACCCTGTGTGGCCCTCCGCACAAGAAACATCTAGTAGGTCTTGAGGCCCTGCCGTTTGAGTTCGGCCCCTTATGAAAATTCTTCTTCCTTTGCTTGCCCCCAGGTTCCTTCCCAGGAGGATGCTTTGGATGGCGATTTCCTGTAGACTGTTTCTTCTTCCTCGGGTCCTCTGAAGAAACGAAGTCGGTGAGCCTTTCTGCGACTGCAATTGCTCCGACCAGATCAGTGACATTCCGTCGATGAAGTTCCTGTTGAGCCCATGGCTTCAGGCCGTCAAGAAAGCTGAATAACTTATCTTTTTCAGACATATCCTGAATGTCCAGCATCAGTGCAGAAAATTGCTTCACATAGTCCCGAATGGAAGTCATTTGGTGGAGTTGTCTCAACTTCCTCCTTGCGACGAACTCAGTGTTCTCGAGCAGGAATTGAGTTCTCAACTCACGCTTCAAGTCATCCCATGTGTCCACTCGGCACCGACCTTGTTGAATCTCTTCCCAACAGGTTCTCCACCAAAGCTTTGCATCTCCGTTCAAATACATAATCGTTATCGAAACTTTAGTGTCCTCAGAGTCTGGCCTCGTAGCTCGGAAGTACTGTTCCATATCAAACAGAAAATTCTCAAGCTCCTTCGCATCTCTAGCACCCCCATAACAATGTGGGTCAGGCGCCCTAAAGCTTTGTGTCGGCACAACGCGGGTGTTGCTTCCCCCCGCATTCAATGCCCTTGTGAGCACTGCTACTCTGGAAGTGAGTTCTGCCACCATCTCTTGCAAATGTTGCACGGAGTCCTTTGTGTCATCCGTCAAACAGTCGACTAGGGCTTCAACCTTGTCGATCCGGGATTCAGCTTCTTCTTACGAGCTCTCTACGCCAAAATGCCTACTTTGGCCTTGGTAGAGTTCGTCCAAGCTCGCTTCAAGAACATCCAAGCGGGTTTCCACCGCTGTGATCCTCTCTCTGTGGCTCTTTTTTCCGGTTGGCGCTCCAGATTGCACCTCCTCCGCTCGTGGCGAGCAGCCCACTTCTCGCTCATCATGCTGGCTGCCCCGCTCCTCATGAGCGGCTCCAGCAGTGAGATAGTGAGTTTGCACATGCAGCCCTCCTGCGACTGCTTGGGGCAACATTCCAGCTTGCCCCATTTTGCTCGATTCACCACGTTGTTTCGCCATGGCGAGATTACGAAGTTTCTTCGCTGCTTGCTCGAATTACTTGCCTGCTCTGATACCACAATGTCACGCACTTAGCTGGAATTGCCTAAGTGGTGAGGCACCCTTGCGGCAAACACAAACTTAGTTCGAGTTGTCTAAGTCGAGAAGCACCCTTGCGCCCACTTCGATCGGACTTAGCTGGAATTGCCTAAGTCTTGAGGCGCCCTTGCGACATACGCGTCCGCAAAGGGTCAACCGACCTGCAACCTCATCAGGTCCCGTAGGACCTGTAAAAACAGAAGTTGATTAGTTGTTGGAACGAGCGGCGGACAAGTCCCGACGTCTCGCGAAGAGGGAAGCTTTACAAGAAATTGAGCGAGCACTTGGAGTGCAAGAAAGCAGAGAAAGAGAGGAGGAAAACAAAGACTTTAGAAGGGTGAATGAGCAGCTGCAAGTCCGCAAACAACTACTCCCCAAGTGCCGGGCGCGAAGGCAAGTTTCCGTCAAGTTGACGTGCAAACTTGTGAAAGTGTTCAACGCCCGACACTATACTAAAGACTCATCCAGCCATGTGCCACCCGGGGGGTTCCAGGGTGCTGAGATGGTTGACAAAATTTGGGTGGCTGCAGGCTGTAGAAATCAGCCCGCAGCACACGAAAACGGAGCTGTTTTGGGGGTTTTTGGGCAGATGCAGCGAGCGATCGTTCAGCAACGCTGCGAGCTGCTGTTTCTTACATTTTTACAAGGAAAACACACCAAAACATGGCAAAACAGGCTGCCAAGGATATGTACATGCATGGGCAAGCGACGAACGAAACGTTGAACGAAGTTGCTGCGAGTGTGCAATGATCGTTCGTGACAGAGCGGTCCATGTACCGATTCGCCACATACCGCTTAGTACGGGCAGTATCATTCAAAATTAAAATCCTTGCTTTCAGGGAAGGGATTAGATTTGGTAGACACTATGATAAGAAGAAGAATAAATATTATTTGCTTATAAAAAACTAAATGGGTAGGAAATAAATCTTGAGAGATTAATAGCATTGGATTTAAAAAATTTGGTATACTAGAAAAGTTAAACACAGAATTAGTATAGGAATTGTTATTGATAAGGATCTTAAGAACGATATTGTAGATGTAAAAAGATTTAGAGATAGAATTACGATTCTAAAATTTGTAAAATGACAAGATGTTTTGAATGTTATTAGTGCTCATGCCCCTCAAGTCAGATTAGATGATCAAACCAAAAGAGAATTTAAAAAAAAACTTAGATGATATCATTTAATGAATGACTATAACCAAAAAACTTATAATTGGATAAGATTTGAATGGTCATGTTGGAAAAACATATAGTGAATATAAAAGGGTGCAAGAGGGCTTTGGTTATGAGGAGAGAAATGAAGATGGTAATATGATTTTGGATTTTGCAACTTCGTATGATCTTATAATTGTAAATACTCACTTTAAAAATAGAGATTAATATTTGATTACTTATAAGGGAGGTCACAACTGTAGTCAAATAAATTTTTTTCTCACTAGAAAGGAAGATTAAATTATTTGTAAGAATTGTAAAGTTATACCTAACGAAAATTTGATGAATCAACATCAATTGATGGTATTAAATATTTACTGTAAAAAATAATAAAATAATAAAATTACTAGGACTAGATGGTGAAATTTTAAAGATAATAATATAAACACAGATAATAATATAAACACTTTTAAGAATAAGATGGAAAAGGAGACAACTTGGACCACGATGACTACTAAGATTAGGAGTTTAACAAAAAAGATTCTTAATGAAACTAAAGGTAGAGATGTAACCATAAGAGCGAGTTGGTGGTGATGCAAGAAAATTCAAAAAATAATTTTTACTAAAAGATCATGTTTTAAAGATTGACAAAACTGTAAAAATGAGAAATAATTTAAAAAATATAAAGTAGCTAAAAAAGAGGCTAAAAAAGCGATTATTATGGCTAGATATAAAAAGCCTATGATAATTTTTATAGTAAATTAGGTACCAAAAATGATGGAAAATATATATATCAAATTACTAAAGCTAGGGAAAAAAGTATAAGGATTTAGAAAATATTAGATGCATTAAAAACAAAGATAAAAAAATACTTATTAATGATAACGAGATTAAGGAAAGATGAAAGATTATTATTATAAATTATTTAATGAAGATTCCACACAAGATTTAAATTTGACAATAAATAATAGTGATAGATTTAATAATCATAGATTTGTTTGTAAAATTAGAACTAGTAAAGTAAAAGACGCATTAAAGAAGATTAAAATAGCTAAGAGTGTGGGCCCTGATGGTATCCCTATTGAGGTCTGAAAAAGTTTAGGGGACAAAAGAACAATTTGGTTAACTAACTTATTTAACAAAATCATGGGATTCGGAAGGATATTTGATGAATGGAGAAAGAGTTTTTTAGTTCCAATTTATAAAAATAAAGGTGACATACAAAATTGTTCAAATTATAAAGGAATTAAAATCATGAGCCATACTATGAAATTTTGGTAAAGAGTTATCAAAAGTAGGATAAGGCTTGAAACAAATATCTTTAAAAATCAATTTAGTTTTATGCCTGAAAGATCAACTATAGAAGCTACTTATTTATTAAGATAATTAATAGAAAAGTATAAGAAAAAAAAAGATTTATATATGGTTTTTATTGGCTTAGAGAAAGCCGATGACAAAGTTCTTAGATATTTATTATGGTGGGTTTAAAAATAAAAGGTGTACCCACTAATTATATTAATGTTATTAAAGATATGTATGATAATATAGCTATTAATATTAGAACTATGAAGAGTGTGTCTAATGAGTTTTCTATTGGCATAAGATTATATCAAATACCTGCATTAAATCGATACCTTTTTACATTGATAATGAATGAATTTGCTAATCACTTACATAATAGATCTCCCTGGTGCATATTATTTGTTGATGATATTGTCTTAGTTGATAAAAGCCCAAGTGAAATTAATTATAAATTTAAGCTATGCAAAAAAGCATTAGAAACTAAAAATTTTAAATTAAGTAGGATTAAAACTGAATATATAAAATGCAATTTTAGTGATTCTAGGAATAGACAAGAGAATATAGTTTTCAGTATCTTGGATTAATTATTCAATAAGATGGAGAAATCAATGAAAATATTATTCATAAAGTAAAAAGGTTAAAAAAACGAGGAGTGTCAAGAGTCTTGTGTGATCATCGGATACATTTAAGATTAAAAGAAAAATTTTATAAGATAGTTGTGAGACCAACAATGCTTTATGGATATGAACGTTGGATTGGACAGTTAAGAAACTAACATATACAAAAAATTTATATTGCCGAGATGAGAATGTTGAGACGGATGTGTTAAGTTACTAAAAAAAAGGAAAAGAAATATTTTCATTCGTGAACAACTAGGTATCGCTTCGATAAAAGATAAGATAAATGAAAATCATTTAAGGTAGTATGAGCATATGCTTAGAAGGCCTCTAAATGCGATAGTCATAAGAGGTAAACTAATTAATATTAATGGTACAATGAGAGGTAGAGGAAGACAAAAAGACTTTAATAGAAAACAAATAAATAAAGATTTAAGTACTATGAACTTAACTAAATATATGGTTTTTTATAAATCTTAATAGCGATAAAAGATCTATATAGTCGATCCCAAATATTTAGAATTTCGGCTTTGTTGTTGTTATTGTTGTGACTATAAATATTACACATGGATCTTTGATATCTATGATTTGAATCTTGGGTTATATGCATAAAATGCTACTCCATCTATTCCCCATCTTGAGACTGGGTAGATGGTATAATCGATTGACCACCAATGGTGCCATCATCAATTGAGACACTATTGTTAATGTTGCTACTATCTGTATGGACCTCGTAAAGCACTAACTACGATGGAGGTGTCTCATCATCGAATGAAATTATTGCTTATCAATTCTTTTCAAGAGATCGGTCAATGCTACTGCCTTCCTCTTTCCTTGTATACGCTTGACGGATATTTATGATTGTTGGGTGCCACAACCCTTACTAGACTGACTCGACATTGTCCAATCGTCACGTTCTGATTGTGAGCGTTGTCTCCTACTGAAGATGTTGTTCCTCTTCTTATACAGTCTTGGTGATAAAACAAGATAGACGTGGGGTCTCCTGCCTCATCAAGCAGAGGATCCGTATATTCTCTACTACTTTGACTCATTCACCATCGATTATGAAACTTCATTATAGAACTGGAACTTAAAGGGATCAATCGCTAGCTCTTTTGGTTCTTTGTCAACCTTAATACACTACAGCCTTAGACACATTGTACTGTACATATACAAGCTTCTTCATGTGTCTAAGTAATAGTTAGTTGTGGACCTTCCTATAAATTACGATGAACGTTGACCAATTACGTTTATATCCGCTCGATGTCATCATTTGTGAAAGCATATATTCCTCTGCAAGAGTTCATGCCTTTAACCTCTATCTAAGGAAAGCTTTGTATCTTCACTCCATGTTCCGTCTTCTATGTCGACTCCTTTCATGCGGCTTGGGCACTAAATCAAATTTACCAAAGTTGCTTCGTTTTTTGATTTGCATTGAGTTAATGGTAGCCCTCGCGCTCACCATTCCACGAGTCAGTCCTCCATTGAGTCTAATCTCCACAACGACCCTAAAGTGTGCTTTCGTTTGGTGTTGCCTTGGGTTGCTCCCCCACTTGATCTCACAATGCATCCATCAACGCATTATCTTGTGCGAGATCATACAACGACTCATTGTCGCTTGCTCGGTCTATTAAACTTTATAGAGTTGTCTTGAGGTACCCCTCCTCAACATATGCGGTCTATTGCACATAATTCTCCCTCTCGAGAATCAAGACTTATCCCTCCTAGAAATCTATCTTGTTGGAGCAATTTTTCTCTTCGCATCCTTCCCTTCGGAAGTTTCGACGACCACCATCCCCTTGGACTACTCCGCCTTGCTGAACAAATGGTGGATTGTTTCGCCTCCATGAAAGCACTTGCCAGATTGTGACTCTTCACCAATATAGCACTTATTGTGCCCCTCAAGACATAGCAACATGCTGAACTTGCTACACATTTCAGCCTTCTATCGACTTATCCTTCTCATGTTAAAGAGAAAGTTCCAATGTTCCATGGTGTCGAGTTTCGATGGCCTTGGGATGGCCATGAACAGTCCATCTTAAGTGATGGCCATGAACAGTCCATCTAAGGAAAGCTTTGTATCTCCACTCCATGTTCCGTCTTCTATATCGACTCCTTTCATGCGGCTTGGGCACTAAACCAAGTTTACCAAAATTGCTTCGTTTCTCTATTTACATTGAGTTGATGGTAGCCCTCACGCTCACCATTCCACAAGTCAGCCCTCCATTGAGTCCGACCTCCACAACGACTCTTAAGTGTGCTTTCGTTTAGTGTTGCCTTGGGACGCTCCCCCACTTGATCTCGCAATGCATCCATCAACGCATTACCTCATGCGAGATAATGCAACAACTTAGTGCCGCTCACTCGGTCTATTGAGCTTTATGGAATTGTTGTCTTGAGGTACCCCTCCTCAACATATGCAGTATATTGCACATAATTCTGCCTCTCGAGAACCAAAACTTTTCTTCGAAAGTTTTCTCGCACGAGCAACTTGGACTATTTTTCTCTTCGCATCCTTCCCTTCGAAAGTTTCAACGACCACCATCCCCTTGGACTACTCCACTTTGCTGAACAAACGGTGGACTGTTTCGCCCCCACGAAAGCACTTGCTAGATTGTAACTCTTCGCCAATACAGCACCCGCTGTGCCCCTCAAGACCTAGCAACATGCTGAACTTGCTACACATTTTAGCCTTCTATGGACTTATCCTTCTTATGTTAAAGAAAAAGTTCCAATGTTCCATGACGTCGAGTTTCGATCGCCTTGGGATGGCCATGAACAGTCCTTCATCTGCATGAAAACCCTTGCATAAGCACCTAATTCTTCAAGTTAGTAATTCCCCTCACCACTGTGAGCTTTACACGACTCTTTTAATCATTGAGCAACCCATCCCACCTTGCACAGTCTCATCTTGTGCCAAGCACGCCGCTTGCCTTAAGCATCATCAAGTTTGGTTGCTAACATTGAGTCGTAGCTCAAACTCAGCCATCCCAATCTTTGTGCACTATACGCTCTTCCTAACTCCCTTGTCCTTATGGTGCCACTAGCATGAAGGGTTAGTCATTCCTCTGAATGTCAATCTCAGATGCCCACTCCTCTGAACAACTTCTTTCCCTACATTTCAATGCTCATTTCTCTTAAACAGTTATATGTGCTAGCTACCATCAATGCAGCCCCGTTAGGTCCCCCATGTTTGCATGCTAAATGTTTCTAAATGTGCTAGTCCCACTCTAATACCATCTATCACGGACTTAGCTAGTTTTGCCTAAGTCGTGCGACATCCTTGCGTGTTCGTCAATAAAGGGTCAACCTCCTCAAAACCTCTTACGGTTCCTTAAGGACTTGCAAAAGAAAAAAAAGGGTTAGAGGAAGCATTATAACTCGGGATCCCACAAGTAGGCATTTCAACAAACACTTAATAGGTAATGTAAATTACAAACATATACTTCACAAGCTCTAAACGATCGTGCAATAAAAGGTCCAAGGTGGTTTGTCGCGACCAAAAGTCACCACAAGTGCTCACATGATACTACTGTGGAGCAAGACAGCGAACCAATCCTAGAAACTACCACAAAGGCCCATCTATCCATATGTCACCCAGATAGCTCTTGGGTGCTGTGCTGACTAACACTTCACACCGCTCTACGGAACTAGAAAACCCCCAAAATAGCTACTTGGATAGCTAGTTTCTAGATAGTTTTGCATCTACATGACGACTGCACACACCTGTATTTACAAGCTTGAAACGGTTACAAGAGTCAACCAAAATGGGGCTGCCAAGCCTTGCAAGCCCTCTACATGTGTTAAGCATGACCAAACCAAAAGACACGGATATACATGAGCATTACATCGAACACCATGTTTACGGCTTCGTTTGTGACAAGTCATCAAGTAGATCAATAAATACCACCCATTTTGTATTGTTTTGGGTAGTACTACAATCCTTTCACTCTTAGAAAATAACTTACAAGACAAAACATTGGCCAATTTTGTTTCTTACATGTTCATTCTTGGGATTTTCCTCTCTCCTTATAACCACTTCACTAAAATTAATCCAGTAATCTCTATTTCATTAATTGGATAACATTCAATGTGCTTCAGACTATATTTGCCTAAGAAAAGCTTATTCACATCTATCGAGAATCTCACTCTTGTTTAGTCCCTATTTATATTTGAAATCCTTTTCAGCTAAAGAAATAGTGCATATCCAGATTAAAAATAATTAATTGATAGATGATGTCATCATCAGTGATTTAAAAAACACTACGCGCCAAAGTCCCAAAATGCCCGAGGCACTAAGCGCTCGCCCGAGCGAAGCGAGACACTCTAAAATATTAAAATATAAAAAATATATAATATTATTAATATAATAAATAAAGATTATTTTGTATAATAATTAATAATCTACTGTTAACAGTATATTATTTACTGTTAACAGTAGTTAGAAGGAAAGAGTATAACTGTTAAAAGGGATAAAAAAATATCACCCAGTGAAACCGATAGTGAGAAGTCAGAACTTAGAACTCAGAAAAGAAGCAGTGGACAACAGTCGCGGCAGCGAACAACAGTAGTGGCAGCAGAGTCGCGAACAGCAGCAGCAATGGAGTCATGGACAGCAGGCAACAACAACGACAACAGCCAGCAACAGTAGACAGCGGACAACTGAGGAGACTCGATCGACGACAGAGGAAGACTCAGAGGCAGGGAGAAAAATCGTCGACGACAGAGGTAGAGGGAGAAATCATCGGCAACGGACGTAGAGGGAGAAATCATCGGCGACGAAAGTAGAGGGAGAAAGCGAACGCTAAGGTTGGGAGTCGGGGTCGCACGTAGGTTTTGAGGTAACCGCGTGCGTTAGTTGGTCATATTTAATCGAATCTGATTCCCTTATATCAACCGGGTGCTCACCCGAAGCCCCCGACGTCTGGGCTCGAGCGAGCACCCAAGAGACGCCTTATTGAAGTGCACCGCCTAGCCCCTCTATGAGATGCTCAAGCTTCACCTCGCATCACCCGAGTGCTTAAGCGAGCGCCTAAGTGCCTTTTTAAATCATTGGTCGTCATCAAAAGAAATTTAAATTTTGCAAACTAAGTGTTAAAGCAAATATTCAAATACATTTTTGTAAATCTTTCATATTAGCATAAATAATCCTCAAGCAAGGTAATAAATACATATAATTATTTTTAATGCATTTAATATCAAATCATATGCAAGCAATAAATTGGCATTTAATGACTTAGTGAGTCAATTTATACAGTTAAATGAAGCAGTCAGATTTTTAAGCTTTGAAATAGATTCAAAAACATTGTTTGCAAGTTGCAACTAGTAGTAGCAATATAATGGTTTAGATAGTTTACCTCATTGATTTCTGCGTTTGCTGTTCCATGTAATTTACGTGCACCATCTACTATAACAAAGTTCAAGCCCAATCTTTCGCCAATATTGATTGCATTTGAACGGCCTGTAACAAAATATGTTAATGTTTTTCTTATTAATAGTGAACTTAATATACATCATCACTAGGTTAAGCTACAAAAGATGATCCATATAACCAATCATCATATACACAAAAGTGATGTTCAACAGGTTAATATTATATTTATAGCTTCTGACAGCTGGATATGGACACTAACTCTGTGCATGCAGCAAAAAGTGCCTCTCGGTTAGACGGAGGACTTGTGTCGAGAGGTTGGATGGCCAGGTTGGAAGGCAATTTGGAAACTCGATACCCCTTCAAATCTTTCTTTGGAAAATGCTTTGGAATAAATTACCCAATTCTGACCTTTTCTCAAGATTTACACATGGCCAATATCCCCTTGTTCTGTATGCAAGAACTACACTAATTCCACCAAAAATGTATTTTTTGATTTGCCCAAGAAGAATATAGGAACTTGTTCCAATGAAGAACAAACATCACATTTGAACACCTTAATGGATTTTTTTAATAAAAAAAATATTTTTTTTTTAATACAGACGTCGCGCTTGCTCCTCGGGCGACGTTGCCGAGCCGAGGCGACTTCTCGGGCGACGTCGCTCGACGCGACAAGACGCGACGTCGCCGAGAAGGAAGCGACTTTCGCGAGGTGACGTCGCTTTTGCTTTTTTAATAGAAAAATCTTTTTTACTTCTTCGGCAGAACGCGTCGGCGACGTTGCTCGTTGACTTCTAGCGACGTTGCTCGTTGACTTCTCGGGCTTCTCCCAAGGCGATGTCGACGTATCTCAGGAAAAAATATGTATATAATTATATATATAATATTTATTTATTTATATAATATTTATAATTATAAATATATATATCGAACGTATACTTAAAATATCTGTTCAGTATTTGGTACCGGTATGAGTGCAGTATTGCAGACATCTTGTATATATATATATATATATATATATATATATATATATATATATATATATATATATATATATTAAAGAGGTATAAAGAAGATGAGCCTTTTATACTTTTTGTTTCTTTCTGGGTCTCTGTGCCTTCACTAGAACTATCATGTCCTTACTAATTATCATGTTTTTTCCCATTGCAATAATCTCAAAACAAAAGATAGGACCAAGAAATAATAGTAAGATATCAAGTCAAGGTACTCGAATAATAGCAAGATATTATATAGAAATGCATTGATCCATAATTTGCTCCCTTGAAGATGGGATTAAGCCAAAGACATTTGCATAGCCATATAGTAATTAGAAGTTAGTTGCTTATTCAATTTACAGCCATGTCTTTCGGTTACATTAATTCTTGTTAAGCATATTTGAGATTCTATTAACAAGCAAAGTTTGTTTTGCTGATCAGAAAGGTCTTAACAAAAGCACAACTCTCTGTAACCAGTCAAATCTTATCTGTAAGGGTAATACTTGAATTTTAATTAAGTTAACACTCCTCTTATCTTTGCTTTTCTTGTGTTCCTCTCTTCCAACCTAGCACACAGCTTTATCTGACGTTTCATGTCCTAATAGTTAAGAAAATAGAATCTAATCCAGTTCAGCTTCATCTTAGTTTTCCATACTATCAAACAAGTAAACAAAAATTGCTGCATTTTCTCAACGATGATAACCAATTTTACTTTAAGACCATGCAGCAATGTGTACTCTATATCACGGAGGTAAATTTTGACTATATAGGCTGGCATGGACTTGCTTTTACCAGTCTGATGGCCTACCAGTATGTGAACCGAGCAATTTCATGCTGTCTGATTCGGAATAGTGCTTAACGCTGGTAAGTTTTTACCAAGTAGCAAGTACTGAGACCAAGCTACCACCTGGTACATACTAGTACCAGTATCAACCTATTTTTTTCTATTTTTTTATCTAAAGCATACTTATCCCTCGGATACCTACCACCTATCTCTCTCTGCACCTTCTCCACCTCCATCTCCTTTTCCTTCTACTATGCCTCCCTTTCGACCTCTATCTGTTTGGGCAGTACAATACTATGCTTAGTATCAGTACCATATTGGTCCAATCATCAATCGGTATCACTATCAGTTCAAGATTTCAATTTTTTGAGCTATATATTTTTACCAAGGTTTGCAATACTTCAGTGGGGTACATTACAAGTGGTATTTACCATTCCAACAACTTAGCGGTATGTGAACCAAAGCAAAACAATACACTTGGTCTAGGACCTATATCACTAAGTATAGGATGGTACAGACCTTGTATCTGGTAAAGTATTCTATTATTTCAGTATTTTTAGTATTTTTCTGAAACCTGGGACATAATGATGTACCAAGTGGTAGTACACCGGTATGATATCAACACAAGCTCTGACTGGTACATTACCAGTACACAAAATTGCCAAGCTTGATTTTTACAATAGATGAATTTGAAACTTATATGCTCGACTTCAACTCTAATGACTCTTAATGCTAAGTGATTAAAATAGGCTGCTGAATGTATCTGAGGCATGACATTGTTTGTTGCATGCCTACAGAAATGTAGCAAATTATTTCTACAAAAGAGAGTGAAAATTCCATATATAATACTACTATTCATGATTCTCTATTAGACTCAAATATCTGCACTCATCCAGATACATCTATTACTTGCTTTTGTTTTCAAAAAAAGAACTGTTTGGCTGTACGTAGGCTGGTTCAACTACAAGCTACAATCAAATATTTGCTATCTTCAAAAATTCATCTTACAGAGCTGCACAAATTTTTTTTCGTAATATTTCTCAAACTTCTGCAAATAATCAAAATCATCAAACCAAGGTTCGACGGACCACAATATATTGCCCGATACAGGCAGTACATATCGGTCCAATAGGGAACCAATACGCAAATCACCCTATACTAGGTAGTATATACTAAAAGACTCTGTATCGCCCAATACGAGCTTGTACCACTCAATAATGGTCAAAGTCCGACCATTATTGACCAGTACCGATCGATAACGGTCGGATTTCGATCGTTACCAACGGACGACTCAAATATGACCCTTTCCAATGGTAAGATTCATTTGAAAGGGTTTTTCAACCCTTTCCTCCCCTCCCCCCCCTTTCACTCCCTCAAACTCTTACACTCTTAATCTCTTTCTCACTCACTGTTTTCTCTCATTCTCACATTTGCACTTTCTTAAAACTTCACAAAACTACGATTTGTGAATTAGATCAAGCTTGGGAGGCTAATTAGGGAGGATTAACACCTAAGTTAGAGGAAGAACTCTCTAATCAAAAGTATGTAGACAACTTTTCAATCGCATTCAACAAGCCATTTGGTCTGAAGACATGGCAGCAACATATACAGCAATGCCTCGACCGATGATGGCGACGATACCATGGAGTTGATCATCTCGTCTACATAGTTTGAGAGTAATGCATAGACCAAGGAGCAGTATTTTATGCATGCCACCCAAGATTCAGATCATGGAACTTGACGTGATAGTTGATCGTTCTTCTTTGAACAATAGTATGGTGATAGTTGGTCATTCTTCTCTGAGTAACAGTACGATAATCGATCTTATGATACAGAGCAGGAGATTGGTGGCAAAAATATAAGTTCTGGCATTCTCTATGCTCCGCACCAATACATGTCACAATCATACTTGCCTCAGGAGACACCTCGAACACATGCGGTTCATGATGATCAGACTATGACCATCACCACATTTATGCACCAATGGCATATGATGTACAGTATATTATATCATGGGATCAATTTCAAGATTGGGTCCATCAAACATATCAAATTGATATACAGATACATAGGATCAAAGACCTTGATCCATCGCCCATAGAGTATCATCGTTGTTTTTGGTAGTAGAACCAAATATATATATTGTTTAATTGCTTGATTCATATGAATCTTAAAGTTTAAATTTTTCTCAAATAATCTAACAATTCAAATTATTTCTTTGTAGATAATTCAATATCAATGGAATGACGATTCGAATGTACCATAAAGCTACTCCTCAAAGCTTAAAAAGATGTGTCACTATTTTTTTCTAATTTAGACTATTTTTGCTAAAACCATACTAAATTTATATTTATTTTCAACTTAAAAATCCTAATCTATTTTTTTATTTTTTCAAAAATTTTGGAGCTATTTCGACCATTTTTTTAATGTCATAAGTACGCCCCACCGTATTGACATATGGTACGTCAGCACGAAGTGATGCACACCATACCATCAGCCGACTGATATAGCGGTTCAGATCGGTAAGGTAAACCTTACATCAAACAATTACAAAGTAAATACAAATTCCTAAATTACCCGTACAAAATATCGAGGTCTAACATTTTCTCCCATCAATATCGTTTGCCTATAGCTCATGATTCCATTAAAGAATCTCCTATGGAAGATCTGAGTAAAATTTTGAGACATTTTCTACGTTCCATCAACCCTATGTTTCTTGGAAAAATCCTAGCAAAGGTCAATATAAAGGCAAAAGAATAACACACCATGAATCTTAAAAATTTGGTGAATAAGAAGATATCTCTTAGTGGTCAAAGTTTGACACTCATGCCATGAAGATATCAATTGCCTTTATAAAACCTAAGCAAAAGGCAAATGGCAAGTATCAACAGAGATAGGAGTCTAATAAAGCGCAGACAGGTAGGAACCGCTCATTTCATGTCGTTTCAAGCAGTATCATGGTCATTGATAAAGGTAACCCTTCAATTTCCTTAATAAATCCTAAGAAATGTGAAGTATCAACAGATGTAAGAGTCTAATGAAGCACAAATGTCAAGTATCTTATGTAGACGGTAGGTTAACAATTTTGGTCCCAGCAAAATTGTCTATCAGCAAATTAATTTCGAAAATAAATCAGCTTCAATTATTTACATCAAGACTGTTGAAGTTAATTGCTCATGCAATTATCCATTTTTGCATCTCCTTGGATTGTCATTTCTCTGAAAAGACAAGGTAGGCATTTCTCTATTATCTATTCAATAAGTCTAGTGCCCCAATGATCATTGATATACCAAGTTATCTAGCTTCTCAACTTTTCATTTTAGAGATGTATTCACGCCATTTAGGGGGAAAGACGTGAAGGATGCCCCTCTAATTTCCATTACGATGGGTGTACATTTCTTTACCATGTTAACTATTCCTTTCCTCGATACCACCAGTACTCAGCATTTGGTGCCTTGTTTTATTTCTTTAAAATATTGCATACAACTTTCAAGTGTTTCCTATGAGTCTTGAGATTTTCTTTTCTTTTCATTTTTGGGTAGAAGAGAACCCACTATAGTGCTCCTTAGCATGAGTCCATTTCAGATAATTGTAAATCATTAATAAGTCATGATTAAGAAACAAAAAGTCAACAAATTTTTAAAAAATGGACCCTTGATTAATTATCCTAAAAATTTCTATTATTATATATAGTTGAGACTTAGCAAGCAAAAGGATCAATTAAAAAATTTTAAAGCTTTTACAGAAATTAACTCATAGAATAAATGAAATTGATGAATATCACGAGGGGAGAGAAAACCTGGCACTCCCCAGAGGATCTTATATGTTGGCTTTAAACTCAATTCATCAAACTCCACACATGCATTTTCAAATGCATCATTACTGTAACATGAATTTTACAAAATGTCACTCAAAATATAAAAAGTCAAAAAGCATTGCACATAAATATAATGTATCTAAAATATCATGAAATTCATGCATAAAAAGAGGTTTTAGATCTTGACTCCTGTATCATTTTCAGCTTCAGTCAAATTTGTGGAATTCAAGGTCCATCAGTTTTAGTAATTTGGGCTATTAAGTTCCAAGTTTTAGAGTACATTCCAGAAGACAGCAAATGAGCCTGAAAAATGACAAGAAATTACACAAGCCAAGATCATTTTGTTCTTTTATGAGGTGGCTTGTGTATATTCTAGTGCTCGGTGTATCATTAACTCGATCATTGACTTGAGAGCGCTATTGATTAGCATGCTAATTCTTCTATAGAATCATCTTCCACAAATTTGAGAGAGAAAAATAAAAAAGGAAAAAAATGAAAGGAAGGACATTTGTAGTAGTGGTTATCTAGAGAATTTCATTCAAAATCAACATAAAAATCATGCAAGATCTAGAACTTTGTCTAAAAATCTAGATCTTCAGAATATATGTAAACAAGATTGACTGTAGTTAATGTTTTTCAGAGGATCAAAATTAAATAAAATCACTGAGAAAAAGCTGAAAATGATCAAAATTTAGATATAAGCAGCAAATTCCAGCAAATATTTCATCTACAGCTTTTAGCTTCTATAGGGACATTTCAACATTAAGAACCACAAAAGACTGTTAATAAGAAATATATGGAACTATATCCATATATCATACAAAACTAGTTCTAATCTAATTGAGATTATAAGAAATAAATTGATGCTGAAGTTGTATGCATCACATGCAAACTACTTCTAGTTCAACCTCTCGACCACATAATAAAGATAACAAACCTGGTTAAACATCACAACTATCTCCTCACAATATATTAATCCTGAGATCTACTAATGTCCAAATTCACAAGATGTATGTAACAGTAAAATGTATTCTAAGTGATCCAGTTTCATTCTGTGACATTCATAAAGCATTTGTTGTACCATTATTATATTGGTAGTGACTAAAATATATATTCACATGTCAGTGATTTAGAACTGCATAATTTGCAACATGAAAAAAGCATTAGTGTTGTTGCAACTTTCAAGATTAAAAATAAAAATAATGTGCTACAGTTGCCCAAGCACTATCCATCAACTCCATCCAACTTGATGGTAAACTAATTAGACAAGAAAATTTAGCGTTGAGGATAACTTTCACCTCATACTTGACTTGATCCTTAAGCTAGGGTTTAGAGTCTCATCTATTAAAGGCTCAGCAAGTTCACAAGAAAAAATATGTACTCAGCAAATTCATAGGACGAGATGATCCACAAGTTCACAAAAGAGGAGAGGAGCACAGCAAAATGTTCATAGCAGAGGAGAAGCAAGAAACTATGGTAGGTAAATAAATACTCATCATCCTCTTCTCCCTAGCCCTTCCATCTCCTTCTCCAGTAGGAAGGCCAGCATCATCCTCGACATTGTCCTCTCACTCACCCCACATCGAATCCACCAAATCGGTGTCTTCATGCATAAGGTCTCCCACCTCCACAACCCCGTGCACAGGTATCATGAAAGTGGTTCAAGGCAAAGAAAAAAATAAAGAAGCAAAACAAAGAAGGAAGAGGGTTGCAGCAGCAGCAACAAAAAAAGCTTGCTGTAACAGCAGTAGCAGAACAAAGAAGAATAATGAAAAAGGGAAACAAGGTAGAAGAAAGTGAGATAGCTGCTTAAAACAAGGAAAAAGTGAGGGAGCTATTGTATGCAAGAAAGCAAAAACAAGGAAGACGAAAGTGAGAGAGCCTCTACAAGAGGGCAGCAAGAAAAAACAAAGAGACAGGAAGAATGCTGCAATTACAACAGCAAAAAAAAAAAGAAAGTTGCAGCAGCAGTACAAAGGAGAAAAAGAAGGAAGGCTTCATCCTAAGGTATAAAGAGGAGGAGAAGAGGACAAACAAGGAAGATGGCCCTTTCTAAGTTCCAATTAATTAAACATTCAATTGCATCATGCTGCCGATAATTACAATGATTGTTTAACATAATGAAGCTGCTTTCAACGAAAATCATATTAACTTTTAAGTTTTAAGTGATGGGTAGTTGTAATGCTACACATCATGACATCATAAAATGCAGAACTTGAGATTGTCACCGTCATGATGGCTTTAACATGTGAAAATCCTCATCTCATAGATGTCCTTTATATACATTAATCTACAATACTCCTATCTAAATGTGATTATTTTATCTTTCAAGAAGTTTTATACAAACCTGTACTTCAGCATTTTAAGTTCTCCATGATGTGTTGTAGCTATAGTTAGAAAAGACCCACTTTCAGCAAAAGATTCTAGAATTGACATTCCTAAAGCTGCTCCTTCAAGTGGATTAGTCCCAGCACCAACCTAAACAATGAAATGAATTAGTTATCATAAGGAACACAAACTGATGGTATTGTACAAACTAATATCACAGTCAACAGTTGGTGAACTGTAAAATATGGAATCTGTAGCTGCAGACTGACCGTCCAACTAAACGAGCCTTAATTGATTAATAGCCAAACTGAACCAGACATTTTCAATCATTCAATAAGAGCCCATCTCTTCAAGTCTGCCTGAAAGCAATGTTGTAAGGGAAGAAGAAATGGTAAGCACTGGGTTCCCCTCCCTTTCTATTATACGTCCATTTCTTCCTCAGCTTTTTCTGTTTCTTTTTCCATCAACATATGGTGGTCTACCAGCATACTGCACCACTTTGACGAGACTTACATCCCAATTCTATTGTCCCCTATATACAATGTGGGACCAAATTGGTGACCAGGATGTCTCAACATGTGCCCACAAGTAATGACAAGCTTCACATATGAATATACTGAAGCATGCCAATAAAACAGCTTGCATTAATAGGACCCAAACCAAGCATCCAGACGTAGTTATGAAAGTAAATACTGTGATAATAGTTGCCCATCCTGATGGGCCCCATAACAAGCATCAAGACATAGGCCTGTAACTTTGTAGTTCTCATTCACAAACAACATAGTGTACTTTAAATTTTAAACCAAAAAATAAGTCGTTTTAAACTAGGTCTGCAATACTGACCTGTACCACCCAGTATGGGCGGTATGTACCGGTCCGACAGGATGCCGGTATGCAGACCGCCCGCTACGGTAGGTATGATTTTTTATTTTTAAAATAAAAAAATTATTTTTTAATAAAAAAATATTTTTTTAATAAAAAATATTTTTTTGGTTTTTTTAAGGCTCGGGCGGCGTCGCCGAGACTCAGGCGACATTGCCGACGCCTCGGGCGACGTCACCGAGGCTTGGGCGACATTGCGAAGCCTCGCGACGTCGCCGAGGCTTCGATAACGTCGTTTTTCATTTTTAATAGAAAAATCTTTTTTTTTTACTTTTCAGCGACGTCGCTCGAGATTGAGGCGATCTTGGGCGACATTGCCGAGGGCGACGTCGCCGAGGAAAAAAATATATATATCTATTTATATATATATAATATTTATAATTATAAATATATATACCGAATGGTACATCGAAATGTACCGTTCGGTACCGAGTACCGTACCATACCAGAGAAGTATCGAAACTTCGATATGGTACGGTATTGCATACCTTGGTTTTAAATACGATATAAGAGTCTTCAAGGTTATACCTAAGGATAAAAACTTGATTACTTGGAATGTGGTCTTAAAGAACCGGGGGGGGGGGCATTAAATAACTGAGAACAATCATAGGACATAAAGCCCAAAATTCATATTTATGTACCTAAATTTCTGGTATCTATAAATAGATGATAGTTCCTTGCAAACCAAATATTGTATGAACACAAGTCTACCATATACAGCTCATTTTCACTATCCCCGGCATGTGCTATGCATTGCATGAAGTATTTAAGTTGATTCAAGCGAAATAACTGAACCACATGTTTAACCTTAGGATTCCTTTGAAGAATCTGGTTTGTAAGTCTTACTGATAAGTTATTTTTGCAAACTTAAATTTGCTTTGAAAAGAAGAAAGGAAAGAAAAAATCAACGATAACTAGTAGTCTACAAGGCTAACCAACATTTTGCAGAGATCAGAAACAAAATTAGCATGGATATTCAGCCTTTAAATTTGCATGACAACTGTCTTCGCTGTGTTTCACTTTAGGTTAAGATGAAAATCCCATCATCTTATACTCTAAAACAAGAATATCAATTCCATAGATCGGATGACCAAGTTACAAAGCTTCAAAGCTGACCAGTTAAGAAAACCAAAAAGAAGAGTGCACTACATTGTCAGGTCTTGAGGTACTAAAGATAAAAAACAAAAGATATCCATCATTTTGTTTGTAATTTTCTATCCCAAATTGTTCACTCAGTGGCCATAATTTAATTTCCACTTCCAAAAGAAAAAACAGAAAAGGATATTTGATGAGCACAAAATGTCTATAGGAAGAAGATACCTCACAATAGCCAAAACAAGAGCCTCAGATTGGCCAGGAGGAATAGGAAATCAACCACATGAAGTTGGAGTAAGTAAACATTAGTAACAATTGCTCAGATAAAGAAGAAGCAACAAGGTCATATTGGTGATCAGTCTAGATATTCTGCAACGTGTAGAAAATTACTCCTTTATTTCGAGTTGGACGCATATCAGCCAATGGCAATAACATTTATAGAAAAGTGCAACATATAAACAACACACTGAATGGAATCTTTCCAGATACCTAAAAGAGAAAAAAATGCACATGCATAAACTTGGTCTTTATGGCAAGTGCATCAATCCTATAGATTTAAACATCTTTGATGATTTATGGTACACATCTTATAACAATATCGGTATGGCTCGAAACGGCAGACCTTGATTTATGGTACACATCTTATAACAATATCATGAGGCAATATTAAGTCCTGGTATGAAACATGATGTTGATAACTTGACAAAAAATGATCCATGAAATACATATATACCTAAGATTAAACGAGAAACTTTATCCTCAGAAGGAAAATTAACTCGGAAAAAAGTAACAGACAGTTAAAAGTGAATTTGACATATGGTGCTTACTTCGTCCAAGAGAACCAATGACTTATTTGTCGATTGTGAATGAATAGCCTGGCAAAAGAATATACATACAAGAGGAAAGAGTTTTAACTCCAAAGAAATATTTTAGATTATTGAACATACCAGGACTCTTAAAAAATATTTTGGAACTATATATCATTTTTCTTGAAACGAAAATAATACCTTATATTACAGTTCACCATAATGAAAGCCACAAACAAACTTCAAATGCCTAACTTTCTCTCGAACCATGGTTTGAATATTTTTATATTGTGTGGAAAAAAATTCGACACAAAAAAGCATCAAACAAGCCGCAAAAATTACTATGGGTTTCATCTAAATTTTTTAAGCTACAGCTCCAAACCATTCAAAATGTGGGTACTTGTGAAATTTTCAATGATATTAGAATTTTCCATTTTCACTGGTTAGTCTTTGGAAAACAAAAGCTTTAGCAATACCCAAGTTACAAACGCTAATAAGACCATGTTTGAAAAATGTGTCCTTATGTTTTGTGTTTTTCCTTCTCTTATATTTTGCTAGTATTCCCTATCTTTTTGGGACTCTTTATTTTCTGAGTAATACCTTAAAATCAAACAGACTAAATGATGAAATCATCCCCAACAATGACATTTTTTTCTTGTAACACTTGATTTGAGCCTTCTAATCTGAGCCTTCTAAATTATACCTCAAGGCTAAACGTGTTATTTTGTGTTGCATTAGGATTAACTATAATGAGAACTATCAAGTTATGTAAATGAAACTTTGAGTGCAACGGAAGACTAACTAATCAGATAACGTATTCTTTAAACTAATATATTATTGTTGATATTAAAATCAATAAACTTACGCCAATTTGTCTCAGATGGCCAGAGAAGGTTGACAATGATTGGGTCAAAGATTGCTCATCTCCAATATCAGCATATATTCCATCAAACCAAGGAATTTTAACTGGCTCAGAAGCTAGAACATACAGACCTGCAATACACAAAAGTTTACTGTTTGAATTTTAAAACAAACAAAGCTCCATGATTTCTTGAAACAAAATTATTGTGAATCAAATAGAGAAAATGCCAAATAAATTGAACTATATATCTTTCTTCATAACAAAAAGGAAATAATTATCAACCAATATAAGGAACCTTTGTTCAATAATTTCATGATTATATACTAAAAAATGAAGAGAATTCCTTAAATTGAAAAGCGTTTTGTGCTAATAGAAGCTGAATTTACACACTTCAGAGACAAGAACATGTCAGATGTCAGACTAAAAGATTGAAAGTAACCAAAAAAAAAACCTATTTAGTCTATAAAGTAGTTAAAATTACAAATATCCAACTTAATGTAGGTATATCACTGATACTGTGAGATGAAAATAACACCACACTTCAACTACAATTAATAATAATATAATAATTACACTATTACAGTTTGACTGTTAGGAAAGTCTGCTTAACTAGACGTTTTATAGTCCATAGTTCACACGAAATGACAATTCTTTCCTTGGCTGACCTAATTTTCCTTTAAACTATTTGCCAAACCACGTGCATAGAGAGTAATATTTCTCTCTATTTGCTGTACACATAATGACAATTCTATATCATGCATAGAAAATTGATTTAATTGCCTTACCCATGCTAGGATGTTAATAAATAACACGTACTACTGTCCAAGCAGGATCAAAAGCATCTGCCTTATTGGGAAGAATGTAACAGGTTATCAAACTGCCCTTAGCACAAAATTGAGTTCTTTGCATGAAAGAATTACTTCAACCAAAAAGGGAACTATAACTTCAAGCCAAGCAGTTTATGTACCAACGGACTATTTTACCATATGTATTTATCTAGCTATAAATCCTTTAGATTCAACATCAACTATGTTTCAACCTCAGATCATTTAGTCATTTGCTAATATGCATATACTCTCTAGTCTCTCCCCCACTCAGGTGAAAAGAGATGCTTTTGATGATTGATGATTCTCTTGTCAATAGAATCATCTAATATGAATAAAGTGTAATTAGATGATTCTCTTGTCATTTTTCATACCTTAAGTTCCAATTAGGATTCTTTTCATGTATTTAATATGATGATTAATGTGTAATTAGAGTCAATTAGTGTTATTTTGTTACCTTTAGGATGAATTTTGGAGTAATTAGGCCTAATCACATCTTCCTAACACATGATTAGTGTGTTGAAGTCCATTAGCTAACTTGTAGGTCCAATTTGGGGGTAATTAGGTCTAATTATAACTTATAATTACTGTTTCATTATTAATTTAGTTTTTTCTTTAAAGTTAATTTCTTGTATTTAATATGAATAAAGTAAAATTAGATGATTCTATTGTCAATTTCATACCTTAAACCCCAATTAGGTTTCTATTGTGATGATTAATGACTAATTAGCACCAATTAGTTATATTTTGTTATTTTTAAGGCCAATTTGAGCAATTAAGCCCAATCACATTCGTTTAGTGTGTTTCTCTTAAGTTTAGGCATAATTAGGGCCATTAGCAAACTTTTAGGCCCAATTTGGAAAAAATTACGCCTAATTACAGCTTATAATTAGTTGTTTCATTATGAATTTAGTTGTTTATTAAAATTTATTTCTTGTATTTAATATGATGATTATAGTCTAATGACTATAATTAGAGTCAAGTAGTGTTATTTTGTTTTTTTATACCCAATTAGGGTCCTTGTTGGAGTGATCATGCAAAATCACACCTTATTTAATTGATAATGCCTGGGATCATGCTCGTCGTTTGGAGAATTGACTTCATTGACAGTGTATTCATTGTGACTATATCAATCGAGGCGGAGGAACGACATATCTGAAGCAACAATCAGGTAGTGAGTGTCCCGACATTGCAAAATGCACCAAGGTTCCACTAGAGGTCAGAAGAGATTTCCAACAAACGTTAAAATAGGCAAAGGTTGATGCAACCTAGAAGAAGGTCAAACAACAAGAACAATATAAGTGGGCTACAAGAACATATCTAGATCAATATAAGGGTCATGACGATGATGTAAACCCAGACCTTGCAGCTGGCATTCGTGCTTCGTTGGAGCACCATGAAACATCGACCGAGTGACTCACATTGAAAGCAACATCGATCAGCTGACTCATAATGAGAGCATGGTAGTGATAGTGGCATTGGACCATAGGGATTCAACTATCCATTCTCATCAATTGGGCAGGATTGGTAGCATGAGGCAGGGTGGCTTATGAGGTTTCATAAGAGGTCTTGGCGGGAGATGAGCATCTGAAGTTGTCAACATTGATTCGTAGACCTATCCACCACAATCAACAAAACATCCAAGGATTGGCAATGTATACAAAAAGGAAAAGAAGTGAGATATTAGCAAAACCATTACCAAGTAGTCAACTTCTATACGATTTCAAGACATGTGACCTAAGGTCCATATTATCATAACATAGCATCATCAATTCAGAAGGCTAGCATGGGCATCCAACCTCTTAAGCCGAAAAAAATACATGTCGTTTATCTAGATGAGGAGATGGCAAAACTCAAAGACTAGGATTAAATTATTCAAGAAAAAATGAAATTTATTTAGGGTATATTTTTTCCAATCAAATGGTGGCTACAATTTAAAGCATAGTTATCAGTACTGAATCGAATATCAACCTGAACAAGGCTTACGTCACTAGGTCATTGGTTGAACCAATGGATCAACTGGCCTAATCGCATATTTAATATTTAAAAAAAATAAAAATAAATATATATGTATGTTAAAAATATAAAATATATGAATAATATTATAAAATAAATCTACAATACAATAAAATGAGCATATTCAGAGGATAAAATAATCAAGGTCTGCACTACCGTACCGTACCGAAGTTTCGACACTTTTCCGGTATAGTATGGTACCGTGTACCGAATGATTACGTTTCGACATACCGTTCAATATATATATTTATAATTATAAATAATATTTATTAAATATTATATATATAAATAGATATATATATATATATTTTTTTCCTCGATGGCGTCGCCCTTCGGCGCGACGCCGACAGATGTCAACGGGCGACGTCGCACGAGATGTCAACAGGCGACGTCGCACGAGATGTCAACGGGCGACGTCGCACGAGATGTCAACGGGCGACGTCGCACGAGATGTCAAGCGGCGACGCGCTCGGGAGACCTCGCCTCCCATCTCGGCGACGCGTCGCGAAAAGTAAACAAAATAATTTTTCTATTAAAAATAGAAAACAGCGTCGCCCGCGCGACGTCGCCTCGAGAGCGTCGCCTTCCTTCTCGGGCGACGTCGCCGAGGAGACGTTGCCGCACAGGCGCGTCGCCTTCCTTCTCGGGCAACGTCGCCCGAGAAGTCCCCTCGGCAACGTCGTCCGAACCTAAAAAAACCAAAAAAATATTTTTTTATAAAAAAAATCGTACCGATTGGTAGCGGGCGGTCCACGTACCGGTATCCTGTTGGACCGGTATGTACCGTCCGATACGGGCGGTACCAGTCGGTATTGCATACCTTGAAAATAATGATAAATATAATGGAATCCTCTTTTATTTTGTTATTATAAATAAAAAGACTTAAATTCCCTTATTTTATACTGAATAAAAATTCAGAACATTATCATTTTAGAATATGTATTCATATTTTTATAATTATATGCCCTTAAATGCACTAGTATAAGTTCGAACTTGTAACCTTTCAAAAACACCACACATATGCAAGAGTTACACATCTTAATATTTTTTTAAACAAAACTTATTTAAAGCATTACTATGGGTACTTTGGTCTTTTTACATTAAAAATGATCTTATTAGTGAACTGAACCGGTTAAAGGTTTCGTGCATGGTTTTCCTTATCTGACCAATCAGTTCGTTTCAATCAGAATTTGATAATTATGATTTGCAAGATCCTGCATAATCTAAAAACGGTTGTGGTGCATGTACCTTCACAAACGGCGACATCGAGTGGATGTGAACATAATTGGTCAACATTTGCTTTGATTCACACTAAGGTCCGCAACTAGCTATCATATAAATAGTTGGACAAGCTTGTATATGTGCGCTACAGTATGTGTGCACTACAGCATGCCTAAGTCTGCAATTTGCTAAGCTCCATGAGGAAGCAAAGGAGCCAAAATCTTGGTCCCTTTGACCTTTTGTTCTACAATGAAGATTCTCAACCGATGTTATTGGAATGGGTCATAGTAGCAAAGAACCAATTTTGCTAGAATGGGTCAACTAATATCCTATCAGAAGGTTTGTCTCAACATATTTGTTAATAAAATCAAAATGTTAAGCTGTCCAAACTCAAAACTATTAAATTTTGCATCTAATTCCATGAAATGATTGATTTTAAGACACTGTACCATGCTATTAAATAATTTGGAGTTGCCAAAGTTGGCATTAAGTCGGCAACAATTCTTCTAAATATGGACATACATATCAGTCAAGTGAAAATAAAAAACAGCACAAAAGTCTATGCTAATTAAACAACTTTCACTATAAGAAATAAAGGGAAAACTACTGATTTTGATTGTTTACTTCCACTATTATAAATTTCAGCAATGCATTATCAAGAATTGTACAAAATTGGCAATTGTGATTATGATGAACTACTTAATTAAAATGTTTATTTTTCATGAAAGAAAACAACACCATTAATTCGTAGTGCCCAAGTTTCTCGCACATAGCACCACACGTAGCATACCAATGGAAACACAAATAACATGCATATATTACCACTGGTAATTTACTAGTATTTGAATATATGCTTTATGATATCCATGCTTCATAAATAGGATACATTCACATGGTATAGGGACAAGTAAATACATTGATCCAGCTTCAGCTGATTCTCGAGTCAATGTCTGTCCATCTTCTGCACCTTCTTCTACTTCTACTTCAATTGAACTTGAAGATTACCCAATTGCATCTTACTTTAGCACTAGCAATTCTAGAGCTGATGATACTTATTCTGATCTTGTTCTTATTGGGATAGTTGAGTCTTCAGTAAAGTAAGAAAATTTTTAAAGTTGGAAGTACATGTTTTCAAAATGTTATTCACAAAGTTCTCTAAAATATTGTTTGAAGCAGGGTTCTCAATTTCGTACCAGGCAGTACATACCAGTCCGAGACGATATAAGTACGTGGACCACCCTCTACCGAGCAATACTAGTGTTTTGACCGATACCGAGGCGTACTGACCGGTACCACCTCGAATTTCGACTGTTACTGAGGCGTCTCGGTCGGTACACCCTGGCATGGTAGGTGGAGATATTTTTAAAGCTTTACGGTGCAGGGCGTACCGACGATACATACCAGTACGTACCATACCGACCATAGCTCGATACGCCGATATGGACCGATATTCAAAACCCTAGTTTGAAGCAAGGATCGTAATTTCGTACCATACCGGAGTATCGAGCTCAGCTTGGTACAGTACGAGTATACTGAGCGATACGTTTCGATATACCACTCGATATATATATATATATATATATATATATATAAAGTAAAAAAAGGGTGACTGCCTCGTCGCGCTTTTTTGCATGTGGGGGAAAAGAAACCTCATTTTTTTTACTTATATATATATATATATGAGTAAAGGTAAAAAAAACGAGGCGACGTCGCCTCATTAAAAAAGTAAAAAAAGTTTAAAAAGAAGTGACGTCGCTGAGGTAACCTTACCGCCTCTTTTACTTGTCCCCACGCAAAAAAGGCGAGGTCGCCTCGTCACCTTGTTTCTTCTGCCTGCGTGTGGAGAACAAACGCCACCTCGACGACGCTCGATTTCTTCTCCCCACAACGTCGCCAAGGCTTCTTCTCCCCGCGCAGATGAGAAGTCGACAATGACACTGAGGCCTCGTCGCCTCAGACGAGGAGGGAGAGCGACACCGAATGTCCAAGTTCTCCCTCTTCTTCTCCCTTTTCTTTCTTCTCCCTCGACTAATACCACCCAGTAGCAGGCGACCACGATCGAAATCGACCATTACCAATCGATTTAGGGTGGTAACGAGGCAGAAACAACCCCAATCGACGATACCGTCCGGTAGTGAGTGGTCCGCGTACGGACCGATACGTACCGCCTGGTACGAGCAGTATTATTCGAAATTAAAATCTTTGGTTTGAAGTATATATGAGCATCAATCCTTGATTTTTAAGTATGTTTTGTAGTGAAAAGGTTCGGTCCTCCAATGCAATAAGCTTGAGTGTGCTAGCAGACTTGAGTATGAGGCTAAGTCATGGCAATAAACATGTATATAGTGTTTAGACGAGACCTTCACATTGTAATAGGCCTTAAGCGATTCTCAACACTTGAATGAGTTTGATTATGTTTAAAGTGAGTTTGAAGTTTAAACGTCATATGTGTAGAGGATAACAAATTGATTTATTTATAGCTAAAGTAATGGATAATTAAGTGGAGATGAAAAATCAAAAAGGAATACTACACTAAAAAAGTTAAGAAACATAAGTAAGATTAAAAGATCAAATTAGACCGAAAAATCTTTATTTTTGTCAATCCAAATTAGGCTTATATTAAGTTATATCAACCAATGTCTACAATTTCGTACTGTACCGAAGTTTCGACACTTCTCTGATACGGTATGATACCATATACCGAATGGTACGTTTCAACATACCATTCGGTATATATATTTATAATTATAAATATTATATATATATATATATATTTTTTATAATTACAAATATTATATATATATATATATATATATTATATATATTATATATATATATTTTATTTTTTTTCCAGGCAACATCGCCTCCCTTCTCAGGAGACGTCGCCTCGGCAACGTTGCCCGAGAAGTAAAAATAATAATTTTTTCTGTTAAAAAATACAAAAACGACATCGCCCGTGCAAAATTGCCTCAGCAACGTCACCCAAGGAGGAGGCGACGTCCATATTAAAAAAAACCAAAAAAATGATTTTTTATTAAAAAAACAAAATTATACCGACTGGTAGCAGGCGATCCACGTACCAGTATCCTATCGAACCGATACGTACCGCCCGTACCGGGCAGTATTATTCAATATTGCAAATCATGATATCAACCCTAAGATTCGATTAAGAAAATAAATAAATAAAAATTGAGATGAGACCTAATGGGATTGAACCTAAGATCTCTTGGTAGCCCTTTAAGCAGCTCAAAAACGACCACCTCTCTATTTCCTAGATATAACCTACGGTTTTAGTTAGTAGCTTGTAGACTGATGCTTTTGGTTACTTTTGAGTAACCTAGAATTCAACTTAATCTCTAATTTTTGGATTTTTTTGTATGAATCTATTATGATTCAAGGCTTCTAATATTGTTTTAATCTAAGATCAATGCATAAAGTTATGTGTTTTCCAAGCTGAAGAACTCTCAATATCCCCTGTTTTCAATAAAAGGGTTTTGTTCAAGCTGATTTAACACCCATAGTGATACGATTAGCCCTTGTTTTAATGATATGTCTTAAAAGGATCTCTTAAGATTCTGTAGGCATTGAAAGTAAGTGAATATCATCTTTTTAGGCCAAGATATAAGCTTTATAAGTTTAGTAGCCTCAACTCAGTTTCAACAAAACCAAAAAGGTGACGATGGTTGAATTGGGAGAGTAGTTTGACCTCCAAATGATTCTGTTTTGAGCTAAAATTTTGTGTATATTTAGTTTTATGTCTCTTGAGTTCTTGTAAAATATTATGATATTCTAAGATGGTTTAATCAGTATCGTAGTGATTATAGGTTGAATTGTGTAGTTCTTTGAATTGTGTAGTTCTTTGATTATAGGTTGCAACTAGGTCGTTTGATTATAGGTTGAATTATTGACAAATTGATAATGGATTTTAGGTGAATTTATAGCTTAGGTATAGCCCAATTCAAAAAAAATCTACCAAAATTCTACTACAAATTATTAAGAGTTATAAGCAAGGATTTAAATACCGTACCGAACCGTCTGGTACGGGCGATACATACCAATCCACCAATAAACCGACACGCGGACCACCCACTACCAGGCGTATCAGGAATTTGGCCCCGTATTGAGCGTATCGGGTGGTAACGATTGAAATTTCGACCATTACCGACCTGTACCAACCCGTATCAGTCGATTTCGACTGTTACCGATTTATATCGGTTTTCAAACGATCAATTCAACCATTAACTCTTTTCTTCCCCCTATTTCAATTCATTTCACTCTCGCACTCTCTTAAACTCTCCCAAACTCATTTTTACTTATAATCTCTCTCTTATTCTCATATTTTCGCTATCCTAAACTCAACAAAGCAACGATTTGTAGATTTGATCAAATTTAATCAAGAGAAAGAACGTTTTAATCAAGAGGTATGATACAGAGCAACAGATTAGCAGCGAAAGTAAAAGTTCTAACATTCATTAATACATGCCTCAAGAGCCGCCTCGAACAAATGTGATTCACAATGATCAACTTACGACCATCACCACATTGATTCACCAATTGCATACAGTGTATCAATATACTATGTCGTAGAATCAATTTCAGGATTGGGTCCGACAAACATATCATATTGATATACAGATACAAAGGATCGAGAACCCCAATTCACCACCCGTGGAGGCCCGTCGTTCGTTTTGATGGTAGAATTAGGTATATCCACACATGTGATTACTTAATTCATTTGAATCTTAAAATTTAAATTGTATACAAAATAAACTAATAATTCAAATAATTTTTCTATAGATAATTCAATATTAACGGAAGGACAATCCGGAACAGACCAAAATTGCAAACCTTGCACAAGGCTACTTCTCAAAGTCCGAAAAAGATATGTGGCACTATTCTTACCTAATTTACATTAGTTTACCTAATTTACATTAATTTACCGAATGAAGCTTGGTACACCAGTAAAATACGAGATTAAAAACCTTGGTTATAAGTGATTTAAGATATAAGGACTTATTTTGGATATATCAAAACTCTATGTTCCAAATTTAATATACTTACAGATCCCTAGCACACTTGATCGCTAAGGATCGTGACCCTTCGTTGGCACTATCATTTTAAGTCAAATCAAGTATAAGCTTAATTTATTATAAAATAGTGGTCATATGTTTTATATATATTCAAAATATATTTTTGAAAGTATCTTTTAAATAAGATGAATGCCATGAGTTAACTATAAGCATGATGTTAATGTATAGATTGCATAATAAGATACATGAATTACAATGAAGGCGTATTGCATGCATGTATAGGTGATGACATTCAATGTTGGAGTTGACTTGTGATTTGAGCTCAATCTCATTCGATAGGGTGATTCCTGACCCAAATCTAGAAATGAGTGAGTCAATTATTATCTTGACGTAACAGAATTAGAACCAAGAGAGCTATTTATTACGATTTAATACTTAGTGTGTCAGGGTTTTGAATACCAATCCGTATCGACATACCGAGTATGGTACGTATTGGTATGTATCGTCAATACGCCAGGGTGTACCATCAATACGCCAGGGCATACCAACGATATACCCTAAAACCTTAGAAATACCTCCACCTACCACGCCAGGGCATATTGACCAGTACGCCTCGGTAACGATCAAAATCCGAGGCAGCATCGGTTGATATGCCTCGATACTGATCAAAGTACAAGTATCGCCCAATAGGGAGCGGTCTGCATATTAGTATCCTCTCGGACCGATACGTACCGCCCGTATTGGGCAGTACACATTAAAATTGAGAACCCTATAGTGTGCTACTTATTACGCTACACATTGCTACTTAATGCGCTACTTATTGTGTCTATATCACATCCGTCCATCATCCATCGCATCTTGGGCATGAGAAAAGGTAGACCATGAAAGAGAAAGAGAGAGGAGAAAGAGATCACATCTTCTGCCCTCCCATCCACTGCCTTCAAAACCCTATCTTTTCATCTTCCAACAAGATTACTTCTGCCCTCCCATCCGTCGTGCCTTCTGCCCTCCCATCCACCATCGAGCACTGATTGATTCTCTGCCACCGAGCACTGATTGATTCCATTGTATTCACCTTCAGGTCAATGCCCTCCTTCTCACCTGGACTCCTTTTCTCTTTCAATCTCTTGTCCTTTCTCTTCTGATCTCTTATGCTACGCCACTTTCACTTAGGCGCTCAATCGAGGCGCCCGGCGCTTGGGCTTAGGCGAGCACCTAAGGGATACTTTAGTGAATCGTGTCACCCGAAGGTCATGCAAGGCGCTCGGGCCTTGCCTCACCCAAGCGCCTGGGCATCTATTAAAAACACTAGATATAACATATGTACAGCTATCAAACACCATTGTGTATAGGAGAGACCATGTTATTTTGTTTGGCAAATTAACATGTTTCAAATTGGCCCACAATCCTACTATATTATTACTGATAGCATAAGTAAATTTCACAGTGACATCCTATTCTAGTCATGCATATATGCTATGAATGGAATTAGGAGTAGGGTGTTACATAACTAAACTTTTTACCGCCTTTGTGGTTTAGCTATAGATAGGCTCTCCATGTGAGACTATGTAATGCGCTAAACAGAATTTAACATGACAGTCAAATTGATGTCAGAAGTCATCCTTTAACTGGTGCTCATGTCTTAGTAGATGCAAAGTTGAGAAAGAGAGTGACTTTCCATCATCCTAGAGACTGGTGGCAATGCATAATTTCAACTCGAGCAACAAGCTGTAATTACCAAAAGTTGGACAGAGTACAAGAGGAGAATGACAAGTAGTTAATTCAAAGCACAGTTAAGTCATAGTTGATAAAAATCATGAAATTACAAGTCAGAGCAAAGTCTCAAGCAAAGGATCAACCACACAGATTCCCTCAACTTGGAAAAACAACAAATGGATGCAGCTGCAGAATATCTAATTCAATATACAGAACTTTGAAAATCTAAAATCATAAGCAAGCTGGAATTGAATGAAATAATACCACATATGGGAAAAACATGATCAAGTGATGAAATGAATGCAAACAAATTAAACATTATGTAAATAAATTGAAATACATTGGATGTTGATTACCTAAGATATTAAATTTCATTTGAACAAACACAATGCCTGCTGACAACAAAAACAATTGGCAAGAAAATATAATATAATATAACATTACGATGTATAAACCTGTTTTGGTCATCAATGATGCTAGACCAACCGTCTTCAAGCTAATGGTTTTACCTCCTGTATTTGGACCAGTTATAACCAGCACATTAGTATTTTCTGTAATCATCAAGTCAACAGGTACAGGATAGTTTTTTTCCAATTCAGAAACCTAATATCAAAAAAAAAATTCATAAAAGATGTCAAGAATCATGTAAGAAACAAAATTGGACAAAATTTGATGTTATTAGATCTTATATCTTAAAATTTACTCTGAGTTTCATGGATGCAAGATGTGTATCTCCATCATTTCCTTCAATATGCTTCCCCAGCAAATTCCTTCTAATTTCCTACATATTAATAAAACATTGAACTATAATCAGTTATGAAAAACATTCAAGTGGATTGAATCAAGAATAACTAACAAGGGATGCTATAAACATAGCTGGGTGTTGACATATTGGATGTTGCAAAAAAGACCAGGTCAACACCAGGTATGATTCCAGGATTCTCTAGATATTAAGGAGCCAATTGCAATTAAATAACCAAAGGTGATATTTTGGAATGGAACTCACAGCAGTAGCATCAACAACATCTTTTTTGGCGTTGTGTAAGTCCTCACGATGCCGCTTAAGTAACAGAGGATGATAAGACTTGGGCATATACAGTTTCCAATTCCTTCTAGAGAGATGAGATGAGGCACTGCTAGTGGTTGCGCCTTGAGACAAACTGTCAGAAGGTTCTCTACCTATATGACTTGGCATATATATATCGGGAAAGGTTCCATCATATGCTAAACTGTACTTTGCTCTGGCAGTGATCTATTCCAATCAGAAACTAAGATTATTAATATTAGGCATTCAAGATTGAAGCAAAATATCCGCATGCTGACTAGAATGGAAGTATAATTTCTTTTCTTGACAAAAACTGGATAACACCTTACAAAAATGCCAAGCAAAGATTATGAGATCACTTGAGACTGTCATGTATGTGTATTATTACCTAATGACAACTAAGGAAAGAATAAAGTGAATTATCATTGTTTATGCCTGATGCCCATAAGAAATCACAATGATAGAATGATAAAGAAATGAGATATGATCGTAAGAAGCACAGATACAGGCATGACACGTCATGGGCATGACGATACGTCATTGTTTAAAAAATGAGGACACAAACATGGCAAGGACACGCACGCACATGTATGTATATATATATATATATAAAGAAAAAGAATCTTGATATTTTATTCAAATTATTACAACAATTTAACAAAAAGCAGTAAAAAACTAAAAAACCAAAATAGGTTAATAATATATTAATGGTTTAATCAAAAGCAATAAAAAAACCAGATTAAAATAATTAAAATAATAAATAGGTTAATAATATGTTAACAGTTATATCAAAACTAAAAATAAAACAATAATAATCAAATATAGGTGTTTTTAGTAGTAAAGAAAGCTAAACAAAGTCAGTATACCTGGTGACGCAACACAACTAAGGAAGAAGCTTCGTCGGACATTGGTGAAGTTGTCGAAGGCCCGAGGGCATGAAACAACCAATGGGTCGGTCGTAGGTGGGGTGCTCAGGGCAAAGGGCCCGACGACAACGCAACGACAACGGGCGAAAAACAGAGGGATGCTCGGGGCGAAGGGCTCGAGAGCACGCGACAATCGCCAAGTCACTTGCAGGTGGGGCGCTCAGGGCGAAGGTTCTGACGTTGTGCAACGATAGAGGGGCACTCGAGATGGAGGGCTCGAGAGCACGTGATGTGACAATGGCCACAAGCCACTCACATGTGGGCCACTGAGGAAGGAGGGTTGAAACCTCCAGTTCGCTCGAGAGTCGGAGTAGAGGTAGTCGACTGTTGGTGGTGGTCTAAGGGGCACTCAAGTTAGGGACAAAGCCTACCTCTTCCATAGGTGAGGCGAGGGCAAAGATTTCACTGGTGAGGAAAAAGGGAAGCTAAGCCAGTGAGGAAGAAGATTTCCTTCGCACGCAAGCATCGAGTCTGAGACGTGAACGCCATATCCAATGAATTAAAAAATTAAAAGGACATGTGTCCTACTCTGTCGGTGATGAATCTGTATTTGTCATCAACAAGTAAATGCTCTTTTCAATCATTGTCCATTAATGAGAATCAGGGACTTTTCTTTCAGCAGTGCTAATCATTTACTGCACTAAAATACTGGAAAATGACAGATGATATGTAATAATACATCTATAATGGAACATAAGAACTTCAGTACTGCAATATAAGCAACAGTAAATGAAGAGATCCATGTGCTATATTATATAAAATTATAAATCACCAAAAAGGACTTCCTTTGATAATCATACAAGAACTATCGACAAAAAACATGCCAACAAATAAAGTAAGACATCTTCAAGATGCATCTATATCAAGGTTTGCAAATATCGTCCAGTACGGTATGGGCGATATTTATCAGTCCGACAGTATACTGGACTAGGGTAAACTATATGGCATGCTTAGCACAGGTCTGTCTGACACAGGATCTATGTTGCTCAGTAAGACATTTGGGCAATATTTGTCAAACAGTGTAACGATATCAGCACATGGTACAGGGTCTGTACTGTCCGATACAAGACCTATACTTCTTGGTACAGTGTGGTAGCAGTTCTTATTTATTTCTTTAGCCTTTTCTCAGGATTTTTCTGAAACTCGATATATACCAGCATATCTGCACATGGTACACCCAATCCGAGCATACATAAAATTGAGAACATTGATCTATAGTGATGTTATCAGTGAGAATATTACCCTTGAAGCTATGAAACAAATAATTTGTATTGGCCTGTTTTATTACCAAAATTTAGCAGGTTGCAAAACTGTCAATCAATGATGCAAAGAAGTGCATGTCATATCTTATGCATTTAAATTTTAAATATGCAAACGCATTGTAGTAGTACTAGGATCAAGAATATAAGACTCGCTACATTTTTACTAGAATTCAACAGGAGAGCTGGAGAAAAGTTTCATGAAACCTACAACGTCCAGCCTTATTATTATTTGCAGCAAAATCTGGATGTCATCAATTTCTGCTAGCATCTACAGAAAGCAAGAGAAGCACCAATCAATTTAAGTAACTTGAAAAAATAGAACCAATCAGTAAGCTGCTTCAAACCTTATCAGCTAATTTTGACAGCACCTCTTCCTCAGCCTTAATCACTAAAGCTCTAGCGCGTTGCAGCTCATCATTCAGTGGCACAGCAGCAATTGGCTCTAGCATACTTCCAGCCCTTGAACCACTAAAGTGCATGATATGCAACAAAGAAACCAGAAACATATACAAACAAAAATATCACGTTACTTGCACAGACAAATAAGCAAATTATTATAAAATAAAGAAAATTATAAACTATAACTACAAAAAAAAACCATAAAAAATATTATACTAATTTGAGATCAGTGCTCAATGAAAAAATTAAAAGGTGAAAAAAAAGGATTTATTATCCAGATATACCATGCACATAGCCCTTTACATCTCATTTCATATGCATTGCCAATCCCCCTAAAGAAGAGGTCCTGGGTAGCAAACTAGGCAGTCGTTTCAATGGTCAAACCAGCTTGGTTTCATAGTTCTTGAAGCATTTCAGTTCATACTAGGCTCAATCCTACCTATCAGCATAAAAATCGTTTAGAGCTGACACAGAACATAACCTAATTGAAACTATTATATCCAATATTGTGGTCCCAACTAGGGCTTCGAAGTTATTGCACATTATGCCACCACCATGAGTTTCCACTGACAAATCTCATTGAAGCAGAAGGCAGGTCGAAGAAGGCGAGGGGTTCAATTTTGATGGGCACCCGTCGGTAACTGTCCAATTTCCACCAGCACCATGTGCCATTGGTGAAGTTTGACCCAAATTTGACCAGTGGTCCACTTTTAGGGGTTGTTTAACCCCCTTTTGGCTGCTTCCTCTCCCCCTCTCTCACTCAATCACTCTCATTTCTTTCTTTATCAGTCTCAATCTCACTTCTTACACTCTTTCTCACTCTTTCGATTTCAAATTGCAATTAGGGGAGGTTGATTTAGATAAAAGATGCTTGGAATCCCAACATTGGGTAGAAGTTGTCTTCAAAAGGAATTATTCACCTAATGTATACATGTATTTTCATGATTTCATGTAATTAGCCTAATGATTATAGGTAAATCATTTATGGATTAATTACTAGTTAAGTCATAATCAGAGGTATTTTAGCATAAAGAGTTTAGATTGACCATGTTTCGACTTCTTACATGATGTAAGAGGTGAGGGGACACTTCAATCCATGGAACAACCTTATTCAACAGAGGACCGTGCCATAGAATTCTCCATCAGTGAATCCGAAAAGATAAGAATTTCTATTGATCCTTATAGCTTGGAATTTCTATTAATTTATAGCTCATATATACTTTATTTTTATTTAATTTGAATTTATATACCAATAAAATAGGAGAAAAACTCAAAATGAGTTTTTCAATTTTGGTTGATTTTTCAGCTATTTTCTTGAAATTCTGGTACATACTGGTGTACATGTGCTAGTACACCAATATCGACTAGCACGTAGCGATTGGTCCAGTCCGACTATGGACTGGTACACATGGTTGGTACGAGATAGCAATCCTTGCTATGGATAGCTATTAATCTTTAATATTTCTTTAAAATATTTGTTTGTTGTTTATGAACACTACTAGGGTCTCTTCTCTTCCTCGTGATTTTTCCATGCATCAAGGCCTTCACAAAGCAAGGGATGGAAATTTGATCATCATTTAGTGTTTATTAATGTATGGTATAGTCCTTTTTCTCAGAGAATCCAATTTATAACAACATATCGAGTGATATGTTACCTAGTACAATTTGTTCAGGCCCTCAATCCATATCCCAGTGTTCAAGCTTATCGGAAGCACCTCAGCATGGATCAACACAGTGAAATTAGAATAGAATTGGATGGTTCTGGCTAATCCATCACTGCTAGAGAAAAACTGAGAAGAACAAAAACTACAGAGGTCTGCTGCAGCCAACGACCAAGAAACAGAAGGGACAAAAGTCAGGCTAAAATGCATGCCATTATTTAATATGCCTTGATGCGGTATATAGATAACACAAGTGACCCATCATGCAAAATAGATGTAACAGAAATAATGTACATGGTAGTATGTCCTAATAGTACAATGTATTCAACATAACATGAAAAGAATTCGAAAAGTGTCGATGTTTGACACAAATGCAATAAGCATTAAGGAGTTTGTATGCTCTAACACGAGATAATAAACAGGTCAACAAAATCAACTGGTATCAACTAGAGGATTTATGAGGATTAACTCAGAGCATAAGTTTATGGGAGACCAAAAGGTTTGAAAAGGTTAACATAAAAAATCCTGGAAAAACATTATATAACCAAATTAATTCCAGTGGGTTAACAATTAAAACAAAATACTCATAGAAAATTCTAGTTATCTTAACATGGATAACATGACATATGCAGTACAAAAGATGGTACACAAATTTAGATAAATTTAAGGTCTAGCATGTAAAATTCTCATGATATTTCAAACAAACATACAACACTTAACAACATAAAGTATGTGTACCATCCACACACCTGGACAATAGTAGCCCATCAAATGTTGTTGATCTATTAGTCATTACCTTGATGCAGCACCTCCCATTAACAATACACATCTCCTGAAGCCAATAAAATAAGTGCCCATTGCTTCATCAAATTAAGTTTCAAGTTTCAACAGATGAGATGCCAAACTCTAGCCTTACCAAAGTGGAAGTTTCATTATTTTCCTGTCTAATTAGCTTGTCCATAAGCTGGTATAACTGCAACACAATTAGAAATAACAACATCAGTAGAGCTCACCCACAAACTAAAACTATGAAATTTAGAAAATGTACCTACAACAATATGATTCACACTTTTAGGCTTTTAGCAACATTACCACACTAGTCACACAGTTAAGGGAACTTGGTTGAGGGTATCACTAAATGAAGCAGCTTGGTAGATTAGGCACCTCTTCAAAGGTAAAATTATTACCTCTTAGTCGTTTCTCTATTTTATTGAGCTTCACTGAATAATGTTTACCATAATTTATTCTGAAGATTCAAGTAATTCTCATTTTGTTACTACCAAGCTACCCACTTATATCCACAGGTCAAGTATAATGTCACACGTCTTCTTTCCAAAATTTTCCATGCTTAGAGAGTGCACAATCTATCCCAAACAATCAGGGTTTCATCCAAGACAAAATTATTATTTTCAGCCGCTCGAAAGCCACTTCGCATCCCAAACATGATAGCTTTTCAGGAATAACATCATGACAACTAGCCACAAGCGTACAATTTTCATTCTTAGATGTCAAAGTCCAGAATTATAACCTGAATTTACATGTGCCTAATCTTTATGTTTAATCTAGAAGCAAAAAAGAGAATGAATTCTTAAGAAATAGTAAGAGGAAAGATCACTGAGCAATATGTCGTATGCAGACTTAATAACAGATGAAATTAATAGATGCTCTTGAAGAAAATATTTTATGTTTGAACTTTGAAGTACAACAAAATAGAACAGAATGAAGAGGTGGAAAGAATAGATAAACCTAATAAGGTAGCATGAATACTCATCACGGGCATATACTGCTGAAATAAAAAAGATTCTTAACAAAGGAAATAGTGACATTAAGATTAATTTGGTGGCAATCTGCAAATTCTCACATTCAACTCTATGATGTGGAAAGTCATTCCATGCTATAGCCCAGGAACATTTAACACATTGATAACATGTCTCACTTGTACGTAGAGGTTATAAAGTGCTCAGAATTCAGAAAGAGTACAATTTGGCAGAGAAAAATCTAAAGTAAAACCTCAAAGCAACTAATATACATATCTGCAATATACTGCTTACGCTGAAGCATAAATTTACTGAAAGAAACAGCCAATTTAATAATGTACAGTAAAATAGAAAACAAAGTAAATATGCAAGGGAGCATATTGTTCTCCCATTTGTCGATTCTGGTAATACATTGTTAATTCTTGTTTATGTGATTAATTATTTGAACTTTTACCAATATTTTTCAATGTACTATACACCATGTGTGACACGACTCAGCCGAAAGAAAGAAGAAGAGGGAAGAAATGGATTTGGTATGTTACTGACCACAATATGGCTTGGCATGGCAGGCATGCCGCACGCCAACCAAAAAAAAAGAAAAGGCCAAAATTGAGAAGCTAGAGTGACAAATGACCTGTGTGAACTTGGTATGGCCTTTCAAACCTTACATGTATCAGTAATTGACAAAGCTATGTTACCAAAATCATAGCTTTAACTAGAGCCAAAAAAATTTATGTTTGTGTCTTGTAATTTAAAATGCTAAAATTTAGTGGTCAAAAACAAGGATTGCCATTTTGTGAGTTATCCACTATTTACGTGGTTTGGTACTTAATGGTTGGTACCAATTATGCAAAGGGTGTAATAGATTATAGGACACCCTCAACATGACATATAATCCATTAAAAAGGGATTGTACAAATCATGTCGTCAATCTAAATAGAAGGTATTGATTGCCCACAAAAATAGCAAAGCTAAGAAAACAGATTCCAATGAACTAAATTAAATCCATGTAATATTTATGTTGTGTCACTTAGTCATCAAACAAACAGCTTAAAAAAATTTCAGAAGTTCACTTTGATTCAGATAGGACTTGAAATGAGAAGCATGAACCCAAGGTTGAAAATAACAAAAAGACCACTAAGCACACAAATAGTAAAAGAAAAAGAAATCAAATCTGATTCCAAAGAGGGCAAAAGAAAAACAGCATGATCCTAAAAGACCATTACAAGGAAGAATAGCTTAATGTTTCCTGCTCAGAACCAAGCTGCTCACAAATAGCTCAAGATTGTCTTTAGTTCATGGCTTGATTTAGTTTGGAATGGATTTTGATTATTTGTAAAACCAAGCTCAAGAGTTATTCCAAGTTGAGCCTACAGAAAACCTCACCTTTAGCTTGAATTAACCCCTTTGGTAAACTTAAGGTTATCATCTATCAGAGTATCAGGCCACCAAATCTAGACTTGACTGAGGCTCTTACCTAAGGCTCATTTAGACTCAACAAATTGTGCAACGGGTAAAGGTTGACCAAAACCTTGGGCTCAATTAATTTTAAGCCAAACTTCAACAAGGCTAAGCATGATCAAGCTCCAGTAAGTTACAGACCTAGTAAGCATAAATGTGATGTTCAGGTAGTAACAGAATTTTTTCAACCAAGATAGGCAAACAGTCCACCAATGAGCTTTTTTAATCAAAAAGTTGAACTAATAATACAAACTTTACCAATATGAGATAAAAAAATGTAATAAAACCAGGGTCTGCAATACCAAATGATATCGCCCGCCACCCGGTATGGGCGGTACGTACCGGTCCGACAGGATACCGGTCGGACCGGTACGCGGACCGCCCGCTACCGCTCGGTATTATTTTTGTTTTTTAATAGAAAAAAAGTCTTTTTCTGTTTTTTAATATGCGTCGTCGCCTCCCTTCTCGGGCGACATCACCGAGGCAACTTCTCAGGCAACGTCGCTTTTTTCCTTTTTATTTTAATATGTGACGTCGTCGATGCCTCGGCGACATCACCCGAGAAAGGGTGACGTTACTTTTTTCTCTTTTTTTTTAATATGCGACATCACATCGGCGACGTCGCCCGTTTTTTTTTTAATATTCGGCGTCGCATCGACGACGTCGCCCGAGAAGGGATATATATAATTATATTTATATATCTATATAATTTAATTTTTATATATATAATATTTATAATTATATATATATACCGAATGGTATACCGAAATATACCGTTCGGTATACCATACCGTATCGTACCGAATAAGTATCGAAACTCCGGTATGTTACGAAATTTCAATCCTTGAATAAAACAACACAAAATTAAATTAAAATAGAAGTCTAATGTGCATGTGCCAAAAACATAGATGTGTGAGGTGTCGCCAAGAGAACATTAGGCAGAAAGCAATTTCTAAAACATATGTGATAGAATAAGCATTAGATTGGATATTTTGTTGCCCCATCCCATCCTATACTCCAGCAGAAGGTAGCGAAAAATGTTCGAGCCCTAATCAAAGAAAAGATAAGAGGATGGATTTGAGTTTATGATGCTTATCTTCAACAAATGGACATATCAAGAGAAAATTAGTTGACTGCCTTAAGGTTCTAAGTAAAGGTTCGCAATACTGTACCGTACCGATGTACCGAGAGTTGGTCGGTACGGTATGTACCGATATGTACCGTTGGTACGCTATGGCATACCGATGGTATCATACTAGGCTGTACAGATCGGTATATCTCGATAAAAATCGAAATCTGGGGCGGTACCGGTCGGTACGCCTCGGTACCGGTCAAAATACGTGTACCGCCCGGTAGCGAGCAGTCTGCGTACCATTATCCTCTCGGACTGGTACGTACCGCCCGTACCGGGCGGTATCATTCAAAATTGCATACCACTTCTAACAGTATATTTAAGCGTTTTTTGAAGCTTGCATGCACATGACAAAGATTCCATGACAAATTGTAACACTTGGGAACAAGAACTTCGAAGTGAAATTTGTTGTAAAATGCAGGACACATAAGGACATCGGTTTTGGAAGATACATACTCGTTAAAACACAAGCATAGGACAATCTGAACAGATCAAATAATCATGATGTGAAGTTCTTACAAAAGAAAATATAGAATGTTGTACCTTTTGTTCAAGGACCCGAACTTGATCACGGGACCTTCTAAGCTCAGAACTCTAAAAGAACAACAATAACTTAATATTCATTAAAAGTTAGCAAATGCAAAGGCTATGTAGTTGTTAATAATAAAGAAAATCAAAATTAGCAACAAGCAATAGAGCTATGGTGGCTACAAGATTGCAGAAAACTAGATTGTACATGTAGCAAATGATTCAAAAACCATAACTAAGGAGGTTGATAGAATAAGAGATTGTCATATCTTTTGCACTGGATTTAATAGAAAATGAGCAGTAAAGCTAATTATAAGCAAGGTTACGAATGGAAATCTTTATTCAAAACAATAACATTTCTTCTCAGCCACTTTACACCTCAAAATGCATTGCTCTTATCATTAATGATACGAGAACAGTAGTAGCAACAACAACAACAGCTAGCTGTGACGTTCCAATTACTTGGGATCTGTTATATGGATCTTTTGCTTTCTATTGAGCTCTATAAAAGTACAAGTAACTCCAATAAACCAGAGAGCTGTCCATCTCCATGTGTAATCTAAGCTTACTAACTTCAGCCCTCTTTGTTATTTAAATTCTAACCTAGCAACCTAACCAGATTGTCTAGGTTAGTAAGGTAGATGACGGTACTATTTTAATCCACTCCTCCACCAGAGTAATTCAGGTCCCAATTTATCTGAATTAAATTATTTTCTTTTATTTGAACACTTAACAGATTAATAATGTTTGGCAGGTTAAAACCTCATTTAATACTTCTAATCCAGAAGCAATTGCTACCTCAGAGACACAGCCCAGATTTTCATTAACAAAATCCTCATGCAACAACTTCACTTGTGCCATTTTATGTTGAATTATAGTTCATGTTACGTGAGACGAAAAAGCTTGAGCCTATCTTTTCTACCACTCAGTTCAACCTCGGATCAATAGGACATCCAATATATGTAAAAAAACATATGGGAAAAGTGAGAACTAACAAATTCTACTACAAATTAAAGATTTCAAAAGAAGATGATGGAAAAAATATTAAAAAAAACATGTCTCAAAATTGGAACAAAAGTGTGAGACATTATAGTGGAGAGACTGCTACCTTACATGAATAGATTTGTCTTTTGAGTAGTTAGCCTGCTACTTAGTTCATGACTAAGATATCTATTATCAGTTGCTTATGCCCTAATAAGATACATGCAACTACCTTCTTCTCCTCATTCACCATGTCTAAGTACCACTCCTCTGACTTAAGTTCCTCAGCTCTACCATTGAATCCTCAAATGCAACATTAAGTGAATAGGCAGAATAGAGATAGAGATAAAGAGATAAGAATAGAATTAATAGAAAAATGGAAATTTTTTTCAATACTGTGGAATGAATAGATTTTGTTGGAGATGAGGAAAAGAGAGGAATGGTTTCGATTAAAGCTAAAATGCTAAGAAAAGAGATACAACAACATCAAAGATGTAAGTCCGCTACATGGATCATTAAAAAGTCTAATATTCAGTTAAATTAAGAGTATTTAAATTTTATATAGTTTCTATTAAGAACTTTTTAGGTCTTCCCCTGTCATTCCTCACTGTACTTCTCCCCTGGCCACTAACAGTAATCATTTCATGTGGGTCTATTAAGCACATGTCCATACCATGTTAAATAATTCTCCCTCATTTTATATGTTGTGAAAGCGATACTTAATTGTATTTCTTTTCTTATTTTCCTAATAACTCCAAATCCAACACAAAATTTTCATCTTAATATTCTCATTTCAGTATCACAAACTTTTTATATATGTTGTTTCTTAACTATCCAGCACTCATATCCATAAAGCATTACTGGTTTAACAATTGTCATAAAATTTTTCCTTTGATTTCAAAAATATCTTATGATTAGACAAGACTCCCGACACCCCCTTCTCGTTTTAACTATCGTGTTTTTACTCTATAAATAATATCTTCATTAATTACTCTGTCTTGTTGAATAATTGATCCAAGTACTAAAGCTTTTGAACCTTTTACCATCAAACTTAACTATAACCTCCGTTTATTACTAAGATTGCATCTCATAAACTTTGAATGATTGATCTATTTCTAGTATTACTAAGGTTGCATGTCATATATTTAGTTTTAATAATCTAAAATCTTCAGTTTATAAGGATTATCTCCACAAACTCAAGTTTATAATTAATTTCATTTAGACTCACATCAACTAAGACAATATCATCAACAAATAATATACACTAGGGAGGGTCAATTCTATAAATGACTTCTAAATTCATCCATTATCCATATGAAAAGATAAGGATTTAATGCTAAGAAAAGAGATACAATAGTAAAGATAAAGACAAAGATGATGAAAGAAGAAACACAAGTTTGTAATTTCTTGAGAATTGAATTAATTATGGCATTGCTCAAGTTGAATTGACTTATTGGAGCAAGAATGTTCACCAACAATTGTAGAGACTAAAAAAAATACAAACAAAGTGTTGAAGAAGTACTCAAGGAATAAGATTTAGTTTTGAATACCCAATCCAATCTTCTATTCAACAACCAAATGATTCAGCTGGTAAAGCATTTGTCCACATTTTACACTCACCATAACCCTACTTGCACAACATGTCAGAGGCTCGATCCCAAGTTTTTGTACCACAGACCAACTTGTGAATGTTTTAATCAGGTGAAAAATAACTTAAAGAACTTAAACTTGAATTTTTCCTATGCATCCTTTTCAATTTGATTCCAGCCATGTGCAACTACATCAGGATTAAGAGAATCAGGCAAGTAATTAAAATTATAAACATGCTTCATGACCCATTAGTTTATTTAATATAAAAAGTGATAATACATCATCTAACTTATCTGAAATCATGCTTTCAAAATAAACATTTATAATGGTTAATTTTTAATACTATGAAAGAATGCTAGTCCAACAATACATTCATTACCCATTTTCCAATTATCTGATTCAAGCAGTTGAACTAGACATCAAAAAAAAATCTCCAAACAGCTCTATCTCTATCCTAAAGTGAATTTATATATCTCCAAACTCCAATAACTTTCAATCCTAACCTTGTAATCTGTAGTTCAGCTAGACATCCAAAAAAAAAAAAGTAATAATCTCATATTGTCAAGATGATTTATTTATATGGATGCTACATATACCTAAAATTAAAAACAAAATAGTATGAGATATAACAATATATTGTATGTCTATATGTTAACTAGTAATTAGGTTAAAACACATTGGAACATATTTGCTATGTTCTAAATAGTCCAAACACAAACAATGCAAAAATTAGAACAAATGGTGTTAGTATACGGACCGCACTATCTTTAACTGAGCCATCTTCGTCTATCATTAGCTGTGCAGTCTTGACAAATGACTGTCTGACAACAGCATCCAACAACTACAAGTTAATCAGAAGATAGTGTTACAATGAAGGGCTTGGCACTAGAAAGAAAACCATATTGCTGGAAAATATTCATAGATTACAATTTACCATTTGGGTAAGAGGCATAAAACGGTTGTACCACTCTGCATCTTCTTTCAGTGCTGCTTTTAAAGTATTTTGCAAAGTCTCAGCTAACTGTATAAGCCCAACAACAGCCACTGCTTCAACTCCATCTAATAGAGAACCTCTAGAGACACGAGTAATAGCTGATTTTACCTTTCAAGAGCAATCCAACAACAAGAATTAATTTACCACAACTACTTATCCAGCTAATCAGAAAAATGGATACACTAACAATAGGCATATGAGATACCATATGACCTTGATTTTTATTTTGAAAATTAACAAAATTGAATGCTCCAAACATGGATGCTGGTACACATAACCATAGTGGTATCTGAGTGAACAACTATGGTGAGTTTGCTTGCATTTTCATTTGCTTTGTGAGTTTGTTTTTATCTACAGTAAGCTATCATTAAAGTCCAAATTTTGAGGTTTACAGAATCGCGAGTAATCTTGTGTTGCACACACTAACAATAGGCATATGAGATACCATATGACCTTGATTTTTATTTTGAAAATTAACAAAATTGAATGCTCCAAACATGGATGCTGGTACACATAACCATAGTGGTATCTAAGTGAACAACTATGGTGAGTTTGCTTGCATTTTCATTTGCTTTGTGAGTTTGTTTTTATCTACAGTAAGCTATCATTAAAGTCCAAATTTTGAGGTTTACAGAATCGCAAGTAGTCTAGTGTTGCACACACTAACAATAGGCATATGAGATAACCATATGACCTTGATTTTTATTTTGAAAATTAACAAAATTGAATGCTCCAAACATGGATGCTGGTACACATAACCATAGTGGTATCTGAGTGAACAACTATGGTGAGTTTGCTTGCATTTTCATTTGCTTTGTGAGTTTGTTTTTATCTACAGTAAGCTATCATTAAAGTCCAAATTTTGAGGTTTACAGAATCTTAAGTAGTCTTGTGTTGCACACACTAACAATAGGCATATGAGATAACCATATGACCTTGATTTTTATTTTGAAAATTAACAAAATTGAATGCTCCAAACATGGATGCTGGTACACATAACCATAGTGGTCTCTGAGTGAACAACTATGGTGAGTTTGCTTGCATTTTCATTTGCTTTGTGAGTTTGTTTTTATCTACAGTAAGCTATCATTAAAGTCCAAATTTTGAGGTTTACAGAATTTAAGTAGTCTTGTGTTGCACACACTAACAATAGGCATATGAGATAACCATATGACCTTGATTTTTATTTTGAAAATTAACAAAATTGAATGCTCCAAACATGGATGCTGGTACACATAACCATAGTGGTATCTGAGTGAACAACTATGGTGAGTTTGCTTGCATTTTCATTTGCTTTGTGAGTTTGTTTTTATCTACAGTAAGCTATCATTAAAGTCCAAATTTTGAGGTTTACAGAATCGCAAGTAGTCTTGTGTTGCACACACTAACAATAGGCATATGAGATAACCATATGACCTTGATTTTTATTTTGAAAATTAACAAAATTGAATGCTCCAAACATGGATGCTGGTACACATAACCATAGTGGTATCTGAGTGAACAACTATGGTGAGTTTGCTTGCTTTTTCATTTGCTTTGTGAGTTTGTTTTTATCTACAGTAAGCTATAATTAAAGTCCAAATTTTGAGGTTTACAGAATCGCAAGTAGTCTTGTGTTGCACACACTAACAATAGGCATATGAGATACCATATGACCTTGATTTTTATTTTGAAAATTAACAAAATTGAATGCTCCAAACATGGATGCTGGTACACATAACCATAGTGGTATCTGAGTGAACAACTATGGTGAGTTTGCTTGCATTTTCATTTGCTTTGTGAGTTTGTTTTTATCTACAGTAAGCTATCATTAAAGTCCAAATTTTGAGGTTTACAGAATCGCAAGTAGTCTTGTGTTGCACACACTGATGGATTGTTATGCCAATTTAAAGTGGGCATAGCAGACTAGATTGTGACAAAAATTGCTTTAAAAAGACAGAACAGTCAATTCAAAAAATAGTGCACATAAGACTGCTCATGGAAGATAAAACACCATAGGAAGGTACAATTGAGAAAGAGATGAGAAGCCCTAATGTTCTAGTGGCCATAGCGAGTTTAAGAGCATTATGGACCCTATTCTGATCTCAATATGAATACTTACATACGAAAGAACAAAGACAATGGAAAGATAACCACAAACTATTAGAGAAACACAAGTTAGAAAACACACTATTGACAGAATAATTATTCCCTTTCAATTGTAGAAAGTAGATTCAGAACAATAAAGCATACATTAAATGCTACAATCCTAAAAAAATGCTGTTAATTTTCTTTCACTGGAAGTACTATAAAGTTTGAACAAGTTTCAGTTAGAATATTGATTTGTATTGGCAAAGCAGAATAGCCTCAAGTATGATTCTCAGTTCCATGATATAATGGTCTTTACTCACTACCTAGACAAACCGGGAGCACATATTAAATTATTAATTCCAAGAGAAAAAAATGGGCGTGTTAAAAATGCAGCAAGCCTACTTCCTTGTCATCATTGATAGACAAACTCATCCCAAACTCCTGAAACACCTAATGCTTAAACAACGAGATTCTTACCAACACTGTATTTACTCTGGTGAAATCCAGCCCAGCTCCATACTTAATCAGCTCAACAGCAGCGGCGGTCTCCTCCAAGAGCCTCCTGCTTTCGTCGAAGCATACATCAACGGACGAAAGCTGTGCCTGCCTACCAAAACATCATCCTGAACCCAAGGTGAACCAAGAACCTAAGTAAAGAACCTCAGCACCCTATCTATCATGGAATCATCCAATAACCAACGACGAAAGAAAACAAAAAAGCGTACCCAGCGTCTACCAACGAATCTTCCAAGAACCGTTGGGCGAAACAGGTACCGTGGCATCATCCAAGAACCAACGGCGAACCAAACAACAAAGAAAAGCACCCCAGCACCCTACCAAAGAATCATCCAAGAACCGAAGGCCAACCGATACCACAGAATCATCCGAGAACGAAAGGCGAACCAAGGATACCATAGAATCATCGAAGAACCAAAGGAGAACTAAGAAACAAAGAAAAGAAACCCCGTATCCAACAACCGGAAGCGGACCAAGAAACAAATATTAAGGGCAGATGATGACGATGATGATGAAGAGGAGGATGAGGGAGACCTTGGTGGCGTCTCGGCCGAGGGCCGTGCCGGCGAAGGAGGCGACAGCGTCGCAGAGCTTGTCCCATTCCAGAATCTTGAGGCTGTCAGAGAGGGCGGAGGCCTTGGACGAGCGGTCGACGGGGCCGAGAAGGGGGCGGGAATGGGCGCAAGGGCGGCCGCGGAGGCGAGAGAGGCGACTAACAGCAGCCACAGTGGAAGAGGAGGTGGTGGAGCAGATGGGGATGGGACTGCGAGTGATCGGGGCGACGAACATCGGCTATCGGCTCTCACTCTCTCTGATAGTGGAACGTCGGTGGCCAGACGAGTGCACAAAGAAGATAGAGCAATTAACTTCTTTCTTGGCTTTTTGACAAGTATTTAAGGAATATTTGTTAATGAAAATAAAATTAAGAAAGACAGATTATTTTTTTATAAATTATTTAATAAATATTTTATATCGTAATAATAGATAATAATTATAGATTTAATAATCATATACTTATTTATAAAATTAGATCGATTGAACTAAGAGGTGGCTTAAAAAATAAAATAATCATGAGTGTAGAACTTGATGATATTCCCATTGAGATATAGAAAATTTTAAGAGACAAATGAATAGTTTTGTTAATTAATTAATTTAACAAAATTATAAAATGCATAATGGTGTTGAATTGATAAAGGAAAAAAAATTTAATATAAATTTACAATAATAAATATGATATATATAATTATTCAAAAGTATAGAGGAGCTAAGATTATGAATTATAGTATGAAACTTTAAAGAATTATGATAAAATTTGAAATAAATATCTCTAAAAATAATTTAATTTATGCTATAAAGATCAATCATAAAAGTTATTTATTATTAATATAACTAATAAAAATATATTTAAAATGATATATTTAAAATGATATATTTATATATGATATTTATTGATTTAAAGAAAGCCTATAATAAAGTTCCTAGAGATTTATTATAGTGGATTTTAAAAATAAATATGTATCAACTAATTATATTAATGTTTATTAGGAATATGTATGATAATGTAACTATTAGTATTTAAACTATAGGAAGTGTGTAGTAAGTTTCCTATTAGTAAGAGATTACATCATGTTTTTTATCTTTTTACATTGATAATGGATAAACTTATTAGTTATTTATAAGATAGACCTCCCTCAATTTATATTATTTGTTGATAATATTATCTTAGTTGATGAAAGCTTAATAGAATTAATTATAAACCTAAGTTATCAAGATAATTTTTAGAAACTAAAGGTTTTATATTAAGTATAAGTAAAATAGAAAATATGATATATAATTTTAGTCATATTAGATATAGACAAAAAAAATATAATTAAGTTTGATGGACAAGAAGTTCCTTTAAGTAAAAGCTTTATATATCAAGAATTAATTATTCAATAAGATAGAAAATTCAATAAAGATATTTTTCATGAAGTACAAATATGATAGTTAAAATGGCAAAAGACATTAAAATTTTTTGTAATCATCGAATACCTTTGATATCAAAATAAAATTTTTATAAGATAGCTGTGAGGCTAATAATACTTTATAGATTTAAATGTTGGATAATTAAAAAACAACATATATAAAAAAATTCGTATTACTGAGATGAGATTATTGGAGTTATTAAGAAAAATTGAAAAAAAAGTTTATTAATAAACAATTATGTATCACTATGATAAAGGATCCAACGAGAGAATTATTTAAGATTGTATAGATATGTACTTACGAGACCTATAAATACATAAGAAGTAGAGGAAGGCTTTAAAAGACTTTAATAAAAATTATAAATAAAAATTTAAATATTTTTAAATTTAATTAAACATATAATTTTTTACATATTTAAGGACAATAGAAGATCCATATAACTAATCCTAAATATTTAGGACTTACGATTTTATTATTATTATTATTATTTTCTCTTTTTGAAAGAAAATATCCTCACCTTTTATGTCAAATAATATTAGAACCATTTTTTTTTCCTATTGAACCGATCTAGTTAGGTTCCAATCAAAATTTCTAAGCTCCTAACCTCGCTTTCCTTCTCTATCTTCTCACCTAGTCTCCTTCACCTCCTTTTTCTTATTTATTTATTTATTTATTTTTCTCATCTGCCTCATCTCATATCTTCTCTTGTATCTGCACCTCCTCCTTCGATGCCATCCCTCCATCTCTTCCGCCTCTTCTATCTATGCCTCCTCCTCTAATGCCTTCTCTCCTCATTCTTCTCTTCCACCTCCACCTCCTCGTTCTCCTCCTCCTCCTACTCTTCCACCTCCCCTCCTCACTTCCTCCTCCTCCATCTTTTACCTCCTTAATTTTCTCCTCTTTTCCCTCATCCTCTACCATCTTCTCAAATTTTGATAATTAATTATTTTTTTAAAAATGATACCGATCATCTTAGAATCATATCATAATAATGTTATAAAAATTTAGATTAGTTTAGTAAAAGTTGACCGAGTTATATTTGAAATTGAATAAAGTTATAATTATTGAACCTATTAAAAAATCTTTAATTTTGATAATTAATCATCATAAAATCCTTCAAAGATAAAAAATAATAATATTAATTATATTTGAATTATGTAATAGTATTTCTGTGAAAGTTTAGATTTTTTTAGTGAAAGTTAACACTTATATTTGAAGTTGAACTAAGTTACACTCTGATATCAGTTCAACAAATCTAAATTTTTGATAATTAATTATCATAAAAATATTTTTAAAAATAAATTAATTATCTTAAAATCATACTCTAGTAATTCTATAAAAGTTTAGATTTGTTTAGTGGAAGTCAATCAATTTATACTTGAAATTATACTAAGCTATAATCAATCACAATAGTAGTTCAAAAAACTTAAATTTTAAAAATAAATTATCAAAAAATATTTAAAAAGTAAAATAATTATACCGAATACACACATACACATATAGATAGAAATAAATAATTCTGGAAATGTCAAAAATGAAATGGTAGATAACATCTTCAACTTTCAAAGGTGTTGTCAATTGTATTTTGGTGTTTTTAGTTTCAATAAAATGATAAAAACACCGAAGATGAATAGTATTCCTCATATAGATTTGTTTTGTGTCAAGTTTGACATATTTTGGGAAGTGTCAGAAACCTGTGGCCTGGAAAAGAAATGTAAAACCTGCACTCTTTTCGCCAGGATTTTGTGGTGGGAAGTGAGAGGAAGACAAGTAGATGTTCTTTACAATCCCAGAAAATAAATACATATTTTGCATGTTGTTCCTCGATAAGGTGAAAAGAACGATTCAGTTATTGGCATTGGGATTTGCAAGGATCCACGTCCATAGTCTTACCTCTACAATTTTACGAGCAAATGTGGCGGCAAAGATCACAAACTCAGCATCCATTTTACAGTTACATTCTCTGCTCAGAGGTCGGAATCAGGTGATGCATCAATTGTGCTCCTTTCCTTCCCAGAGAGAATGTTCTCAAAGAAATGGAAAAATAAGAAATAAAAATGGGCTTCCTCCCCTTAAATTTCGGCTGGGACAAAAAAGAAAATCCAGAACGAGTCATAGTCATAAAAGAAGTGATTCCTGTGCGGAAAAAGAATCGAATACGTTCGGTCACCAATTTGATCGAAGAAAAAGTCTACATATATCCAATGGGTCTATCCCAAAAGATGAGCTTGTAGCAGACTCATGGCAGAATAGATAATTTAAAGACCTCATATATATATATATATATAATATATATCACGTGGTAAAGCTGATGGAAGCTTCCATCTACTTAAACCGTATCGTAGCAAAAGCTTTCCATCTTTGAATCTCGAAGTCAATCAACCAAATCGTCAACGGCTTGTATTGTAACATCACCAGATCCGTTCAATCCTTACGACAGGTAAACACAACAAACCACAGTTAGCCCCGATAGATTATTGAAAGTCATACCAAGCTAAGATTTGAAACCTTGAGTAACATAACAAGGTTATGTTCCACATAATCTGGAAGACGCAGTCACCGCACGTCAGCGGTCGTCACGTTCTACATTCGTTCTCATCGACAAGGTTGATGATCTACGGCCGATCATGCAACCGTGTTTAGAAGTAAATTAAGACGCGTTTGTATATAAGCCCAGGACTAGTAGTCGGCAATTGACCGAAGGATCCTTCTTCTGGAAGACAAAGATGATCCATCAAGCCTCTCGTCCATACCGGCGATGACGGAGCAACATATGGCAAGCTTCAGCAACGCGGTTCCTTAACCGAAGCTTGCTCCCTGTTTAAAGTCGGCGGCCTACTGCCGTATATTTCCAACCAAACTTGGTAATTAGATTCGAGTTAACTATTATCCAATTGCTTTACCTTGTGAAGAAAACCATTCAAATACTTGTCCGAGAAGCATGCATGTCAGATCCGGATAAGTTACGGGATAAATTGTTTGACTAGCAGGACGTGGTTAGAGAACTATAAATATGGAACTGCATCTTGATGGATTCGTATAGCAAGTACCTGAGTTTTAAGCATGAAGAGCCTCCCACAGAAGAAGGCTTGCGATCCCATCCCTCTCCCGGTTGTCTCCCTCAACCACGTCTCCTTCTTGTGCTCATCCCTCCACGAGTCTGTAAGATTCTACGAGGAAGTGCTTGGGTTCCAGCTGATCCGACGGCCCTCGTCCTTCGATTTCGAAGGGGCATGGTGAGAAACTAACAGCTCCGTATGCAACCAATGCAAGCAAAGCAAGTGACTCGCGTTTGATGGCCGATGCAGGTTCTACAATTACGGAATCGGCATCCACTTGGTGCAGAGTTCGGAAGCAGTATCGAGGCCATCGGAGATCAATCCTAAAGCCAACCACATATCGTTCCAGGTGAGGGTTACAGGGTTTGCATTCATTGCGTTCGACGCTTCTTCGACTGATGATTTCACGAAATGGCAGTGTGCTGACATGGGAAGAGTGAAGCAGAGGCTCGACCAGATGGGCATCAGCTACGTGACCGCAGTGGTCACGGAAGGTGGAATCAGGGTCGATCAGCTCTTCTTCCATGATCCTGATCATAACATGATCGAGATATGCGACTGCGATAAGCTCCCCATTGTGCCTCTGTCCTTTCCTTTCGCTCCTCTAAAGACACCGCAATTCTGCACTGGAGGCAATCAAAGTCTCAGAAGGCACCGCAGCTCTGCAAGCATTGGTTGGATAAGACAGTGATGGATCAATAGGATTATTTATGTCGTACGGTTGTGCTCCTTCACATACAAATAAACCATCAACAGCTCTATCTTTGCCTGTTGCCGTGCTCCTTCCTCTTCCTCGGCGGACTTTCTCCTCGCCCTGTTGTCACTCTGATACATAGGATTAAGTCTCAGGATGAATGTAAATCGTTTCAACTAGTCTGCACCAACGATAGGTTACAAGAAATCTCTAATTCAGAATATCTATGTACAACTCCCTAGATCTATGTTAGATACTTTACAAATTGAGCAAATACCTAATGTGTCATTTAAGATTTAAAAGGGAAGCCCAAACTCAGTCTTCCAGCGTTTTGTTGGCATCGCCCTTTGCCCATGGTTTGTAGGCGCCTTCATCGCCACGGTTCTGCAAAAAGAGCATTCTGTATAATTTACAAGCTAATCTACCAAGCAATTTTGTGAAATCAAGGAATAGGAACTGCAATAACAAAAATCTATCGTTTCAACCACAACTAACAAAAGAAGCATTCCATTTGGTCTAGGATGACCACCATTGCCAAGACACAAGCTCGTCAAACAAAACTCTCTTCAATTTTGTCAACCTGAGGATATTAATGGAAACTGTAACAATAAAGTTCATGATAATCCTAAAGGGGTGTCATTTATAAGATTGTACAAAAATCTATGGTTTCAACTACAACTAACAAAAGAGGCATTCCATTTGGTCTAAGGTGGCCACCATTGCAAAGACATAAGCTCGTCAAACAAAACTCTGTTCAATTATGTCAGGCTGAGGATATTAATGGAAACTGTGACAATAAAGTCCATGATAATCCTAAAGGGATGTCATTTATAAGATTGTATAAATGGAGACAAAACAGAACGGTGACGAAATGGGTGAAGGCAAGACAAAGGAGACCAGCTGAAGATGGGTGTGATGCATTCACAGCAGGAAGGATGCAGCTGCTGCAGGTGCTCGGTAACAGATCTCTCTTGTGTGTCAGCAAGCTTCCTAAAATGCCAGGTATAGAACATCTGGGATCAGTCAAACCTTTGATGATGACATGCTAAAGAGGTCAGACATAATAATCATGGGTGCTTTGGGAGATATTCACCTTGCAGGAAATGCAGCAGAAACTCAGAAGGCGGTGGATCAAGGAGATAGCCAGGCATAAGGTGTGATTGAAGGTAAAGATGACAGCTTAGACAAGAGTCAACTGCTACAGTCGCAGGTTGTTGGAAGGTATAAATAACCCAGCAAGCAATAAATGGAGTACCATGATTAATGGTGTGTTGCACTATGTGGGTTTTTAATATATCCAGTAATGAGCCTTCAAACAGATGGTGGGAAAATGATCATTTAGGGAGGAATGATAACTATGGGGAATAGGACAAGAGTTATTGACTTTTGCAAGGTGACTGCAGTCCTCAAACAGAGTGGTTATTATACCTAAAAGAGTGGTCAATGCTTACAGCCCAAATGAACAGAGAGACCTTACGATGTTTTGGCATGAGTTGGCCAAAACATTCTCATCCTCACATCTGGAGACTTCCCCATTCTCATTGAAGATAGATTCAATCTGACAACGGCTACAGAGTTAACTGTTATGGGTGTTATAAGTCTTTAGCATGGCACTACAACTATAGATTTAACAGCTACAGGTTTTACATAAGAGAAGACGTAGCAATCAACAGGTTTCCATTTTCCAACCCAAAAGTAATGAAAAATTGATGAAATTATGCACTGGTGCCACACATGACAAAGCAAACTTCATTCAAATTGAGGCCATACTTTGTGATGCTTTTCAGTATTATCTTAATTATCCAGAGCACAACAAATAGTATTCCATATAGAGTTACAGAATAGCAAGAAGGACGTCTCCATAGTTCTATTGCATACAAAATAAGAATGTGTTCGTCAAATATAACATCCATCTTTTACTATCTACATTATCTTATCAGGAAAAAGAAGATGTTTTAGCAGTCAACAAGGATAACAAGTTAATCTTGAAATGTTTCTAGATCTTTTATCTGATATCATACCTAAGGATGTCAGAAATGTGAGCTAACCCTAGCCATACAAATATTGATGGGCATACAATGTAGTCCCAATAATAACTTATAAAAGCGGTGAGGAATAGCAAAAAAGCAACACATCACCTGTAACCAGAAGAAGAAACCACGCAAGAGAAGCAAACCCCTGTTGGGATCAGCAGACTTGATCTGACTCACAAGATCTAAATTGCAGAAGCAATGATTAGAGATTATCTATTCCCGAAACAATTGTATGACAAATCTTACAACAGCACAATCTGAAATTACAAGCGAGACATAAAACTAGCTTGTATAGAATATTTTAGATTTCTATATCTTGAACTCAAGTTCATAATCAATCAAAATGTATGCATATCACATATCACATCATCATGCATAAGTATATTCAAGTGGGAATTGTTAGGTGCATTTTTAGATGGATAGAGTTTTCCTGAGCGCATTTGATCAACTTACAGTACCTCTAACAATATAGTCGGAATATAGTCATGAACAGATGCAGAGATTGAGCAAGCATATCACCATTCCATTAAGTTAAAGAAGAAAGTAATAGAAAAGTACCACATAGGTAAGCAGAAGTCAAAATACATGCAGCTACCTTTGAAAAAAGATAAATAGGTATCTAAAAGGAATGGACAACATAAGCTCTTGTCCTATATGGTTATGTATACATCTTTTTCCTATATACAATTCTTCATATGTTGTATGCAACGATGCTTTTCAAAGTTAAGAAGCTAACTTGAAATACAGGCACACTATGGATTTAAATGGAGCAAATGTATGTCAAAGCCTGAGCTATCCATTGGATTAGTTTGAATTCTTCCACAGAAGAATTCCCTTTACAGCATGATTTGTGCTACATGTGAATTGTGTGAAGGCTGTAGCATAAGCTCCAATGTTTTGCTTTATGCATAATATATTCCAAATCATGTTACAAGCAAAGCATCAAAAGGACTTTGATGGCTGATGCTTATAGGTCCGTCCCTGAAAAGGTAGAGTTAGATGCACTCAACAAATTAATTTGGATTAGTCAAGTTTTGATTGAAAGATGAGATCAAGATGCAGATAGTTATCCTTAAAAAAGGATTTATTGCTTAGGTGTGCAAAATAGATGATTAAATAATTTCTAAATCACAAAAAAGGGGATAAAATGTCATAACTTGAATGTCAAGAACTCTTCCTACAGTCAAATGTAATAAAAATTATTATGTGGAATTCAATATTATAAACAAAGTAGTCAATTAATTAGTTCTTTCATACAATAATCAAACAAATTCCTCATATCAAAATTGGTGAAACAATGCACAAGAATCATGTCAATGTGTAGTTTGGGGTGGGTCATGTCTGTTCAGTCTTATCTTACATGTAGAGATATTCTGTTCTTCAATCAAAGCCTTGGCACCAACATCCCAGCAGAACAACATCATGGCTCACCATTAAATAGCTCATATCAAATTTCCTACAGCATGTGAGTAGTCTAAGGACAACTACATAATTAGATGCAAAAAGGAGCTTGTTTATTCTCTCTCTCTCTCTCTCTCTCTCTCTTCAAAATAGTAGGTTACACAAACATTTTGATAGCGCATCAGATAACACTGAAGCCTTAACATATGGGCAATAGAATCCAGTAAAATTATAAATGTCTCTGATAAGTCTACATACATGAGATTGTGTGTATAAACATTACAGTAAGGCAGTAACATCAGCCCTATATAATATGTAGATAACAAATGTCCAATTTTAGACCACTTCACTCAGCAAGTAGTCATCAAAGAACATTTAAATTCAAATCCTCATGTCACTTATCTGAATGAGATAACAATATGTGAATCAACACTTACCAGGGTAGTGATCAAGAGATGAATAACCCAATTGGTTTGTTGTGTAAGGTCTCGATTCATCACCTAAGTCCTTCATTTCCGGCATATATAGACTTATCAAAGACATCAACCGTTCATATTCAACTTGGTCAAATGGCATTTCAAGGACACTCATTAGCCTACTCTGGAATGAAGATGTTAATGTATGCTGCAGTGTTTCAACAGAGTAACCCACATCTTCAGATGCTTGCAGTCCCTAACACGCATGGCCAAACCAAAACATAAAATATCAGCATTAACGAAATAAGGTAATTTAAATGAAAACAATATACATGATGATATAAATGTCAGGGTTTCACTTTATGGCTTCCATGAAGGGCAGATTGCAAACACAAGACAATCTAATAAAAGATGGGAGACAATCTAATTAAAAAGGGATACTCAAAAGTTGTTCATGTATTTGTTGGCAGTGAAATAATGAGTGTAATTCACGTCTTTTTTCAGTTGTCTTGTGACCTGTGAATGGTAGCACCTGAAGAAGACCTCTGAGCTTCTGACACATCTTAAGATGAGCTGTCATTAGAACAAAGGCTAAGAGAATTTGCTAATAATTGCACTGCTCATTTTTTGGCAATTAGTATCCAAAGGTGTCCATTAGCTGCCACTGTTGATCCTTAATGGTTAGAAAGGAATAACAGGATATATAGATTGCTGCTTTATCCGAGGAAGCATTCATTAATAGAACCAAAGAGACTGTGAGGGGCAAATTTGCTTCTAGTATTGCTGTTGAGGAAAATGTTATTAAAAGCGATTTTAGAAACCTCGAATTTCTTTCTTTTCCAAGGTTTGATCAAGAGTTTTATGTAGTTTCTTCTTGCTTTGTTTATTTTGATTGAAGTGTCTTTAGTAGCTTGTAACCGTTCCATACCAGGTAATGTTGTATTCATTTTGTTGCTACAGAAGGTATTTGAATGAAAAGAGTCTTCTTGCTTCTGGGGGTAAGTGCACATAGTGATTCTCCCCCAACAGTGGTGAGAGCCCAGCGCACTTGGCAACCTAGTCAGCCTAGAACCCACTTGCCAAAAAATTAGAAGGTTTAAGAGAACCACCATATGGTTTTATCTCCATCTCACTAGAACATACATCACTTCCTTTTCCTGATTTTTCAATTTAAGTAACCAAAACTTCTTTTTAAAATTCTTCCCCTTTTCTTCCATGTCATAAAATAATCACATTAGTATCCCGTTCGTCTTCTTCTTGAACATTTTCCCTTCTTTCCCTTCTTCCTATGACACATTAATTTGAAGTAAAAACATCTTCGAATTAGTGGCATAGCTCGATTCAAGTATCACAGGTACCCACAACATTTAATAATTTCTTGAAATCAAGGTTCTGAAAAAGTTCGTTCATCATTGCTTTACAAGCTAGTTGCAGCTCCTGCCTGCTCAAAGACATATTCCAAAAAGTGCAATATGATGGAGTCAATAAAAATTTTTGCAAGAACAGTAAAAGCATGACATAGCAAATAACAGCAACTCAAGGAAGAACCAGAGGATGATAACCGACATTACCAAGGCTAAATTTGTTATACTTATGTCAGTTTCACAGAATGAATATATATTAATCAAACCTAAAATTTTACTCTATTGGAAGTGCTTGTTGTCATTTTACAAAGAAATGTTGCTGTAGTAATGGCCACTAGGATAATGCAAAGAGGAAAAAGGTCACACATAATACAAGATATAACATATTTTCTCCAAACACTTATTACACACCCTTTACGTATATGCACTTATGCTTCATTTTCTTGCCGATTTTCATCTCTTGCTAAACACATCTTCTTGCAATGTATTTCAATGTGCCAATTTTTTTCATTTGCAGAGTACCATAGACAATGCACAGCTGTGTTTTAGATATTTATATTCATTTAATCTAAAGGTGGTGAGGGCGAGCCTTAGTACAACGGTAACATTACTCCTGTACGACCTGAAAGGCCAAGGTTTGAGTCATGGAAACAACCTCCTTAAATATTTAAAGGCTATGTATATTGACCCTCACCAATCCCCCAATTTGGCGGAAGCCTCATGCACTTGATATACCCGCTGATCTAAGGATGGTGTCTCAGGCAACTTCCTTGGTAGAGAAGTTCATATACAACATTTAGAAAATGGCCAAAAATAAGCATAACATAGTTATTGTATCCACAAATTATATCATTTGAATAACAAAATCCATCAGTATTAGATTGTCACAGCTCTCTAGACCATGATCCAGTAAATATTATTTATTATTTCTGCTAAAAGGCTAAGAGCAAAGTTAGATTTAAAGATGCATAATCCAGAATCATAATAAACCAAAATAAAAACCCATTCAGATATGAAATTGTCATCTGGCTTGTTCTAAAGCGAAAAAGGACGGTACTGAATAAATAATGGTATTAGTCAGCTTAGACAAGGGCACTCACCAATGAAGTAGAAGACTGAAGAGAACCATGATATGATTTTATCTCCATCTCACCAGGACATACATCACTTTCTTTTCCACAAAGTTTGATTTCAGCCACCTTTACTTCTTTGACTTCCTCCCATTCCTTTTCTTCTCCCTCATGTAAGATATTCATATTTTTCTCCCCTTCCTTCTCTTCTTGAACTTCCTTCCCTTCGCTTCCTTTCTTTTCTTCTCCCCCTGACATATCATTTTGAACTGAAAGAATTGTTGTATCATCACATTCAATATCTATATGGTCAGGTGCTGCAGGCACCCATGGCTTAAATGCTCCTTCGTAACCAACGTTCTGCAAAAGAGTGATAAGTAATTTACAAGCTAGTTCCAGCTCCTGCAGAAAGACATACTCCAAAAGCAAGCAATTATAGAAATTTCAATAATAAAAAATGCACAAAATGAGCAACTCTAAAGAAGAGCTCAGTTTAGAAGATAACCATCATAACCAAGACTCAAACAAATTAAACTATGGCCACTGGCACATACTGCATACAAGTTTGCTAAATACTGAAGCTGCTTGTTGTCATTTTATGAAGAAATCTTGATTTACTATGAATGGCCGCTAGATATATGAAAAGAAGAAAAAGGTCACAAAGAACATATGATATAGCATATTTACACCAACACTTTGTTACACCCTTATGTTCATGCACTCATGTTTCTTTTTCCTTTTTTTTTATTTTTGCAAAGGGTAAGTGATAAGACAGGATTCGACCATGCAGGACCTTGCTATCAATTGTCAAAGTCTTCACCAGCTGAGTGGGTTGACATCCTCTTGTTAGATGAGGAACCCTCAGAAATTTTTGGTGAGTAGGTCCGTTACACTAATGTTTTATAAATTCTCTTGTTGGTTTTTATCTCTTGCTTTATAACTTCTCTTGATGGTTTTTATCTCTTGCTAAATATGGCTTTCTGCTTCCTAGATTTGTATGCAAGTTGTGTTTGTTTCACCCATTTGCATTTTCCCTAGAGAGAATTTCACATGCAGCACAATGGTAAAAGAACAAGCTTAAAATAGTTATTGTAAGTGCAAAGTATACCATTAAACAATCTACACTATAACTGTATTAGATCATTGCAGTCTCTAACTATGTTCAGTTTGATATAATTTTTCACTTTTGTTAAGAGGCTAAGTCAATCATATGCAGCCTCATAAATTTGTACACAAACCAAAACCATGATAAACTATAATGGAAACCCATTCATATATGAATTTTTCATCACCACTTAATCTGAAGAAAAATAGTAGCATGTGGTATCATAAATTCCCCAACACAAAAAGAATTATCCAGTACAAATCATCAGTCACCATATTAAATTCCCATTAAAGTTCTATACGGTCATAATGCCAACAGAAAAAGACCTGAACCAGATACTTTATGTTAACTTTCCAAGTGACAACTTTAACACAATTTATTTGTCACTTTGTGCATACTTGTTCCAGTATCTTCACAGTATTCACAACCTCATTTACGCATTATACTCAACTTGCCTAGGAAATCTCTTCTAGTTAAGCCTAGGATTATCCCTTGCTTGTGCCATTTTATATTACAAAAGAAAATAAAAGAATCATCACATCCTTAAGATTATGCAGTTCTAGTTTCAGTAGCCATTAGTCATGGATCAATAAATTCTCTAGGCAAAGTTATTTTTCAATCACTTTTGTATTTCCACTATTGCTATGAACTCTATTCTTAAAAACATAGCTTGCATGACTGCTCCAATCTGTGTGGCCCTCTTCTTATTCCTATGAGCAAATAAATATTTGCTTTACATATAAAATTATCTTCTTCACAACGAATATTCCTTATTTGTCATTGTTTAATGAGATACTACAGCTCTAAAATTAACTGCTGCAGGTGTTTCCGATGGCAGAGCAATCAACTGAGTTCTCACCGTAAAATAGAATGATGAGAGGTTCACAATTCATCAGCACTATAATGTGAGAAAACAAACTTCACTCAAGGCTATATTTTTGTGATGCCAACTAGTAAAATCTTTTGATCATCCAGAGCAAAGAAAATAGAATTTGTGTCAAAGTAGTATAATCGCAAGGGCTTGTTCCTAATTCAATTGCATGCAAAAGAAGAATGCATTCGTCATACATAACGTGCATCCTTTCATTATCCTCACCATCCTTATCAATTAAAATTACAATAAGAAGTTCCGGTAAATGATCAGGACTGATCAACCTAGCTCAAGCCCAAATTCAGCCAGTCCAAAGACTCAAGCCTGAACTCAGATTGAGTTGGACTTGAACTAAGAATTGGACTAGGAGTCCCCTATGTGGGAATAAGAGTTGGACTCCAATTGAGAGTACTTCTCTAGATAGGTTAAGAGTCTTTCATGCTACAAATATAAGTAAAAGGGGGGGTTACAGCCCTAGGGGAGGGAAAAGAGAGCAAGGTGACAACAAGCGAGAAGCCTAAGCCGAGCTTGCATGCTCAAGAAGTCGGAGCTATTGCTCAGGAAGTCCAAGCTTGTTGCTTAAAAAATCTCTTTACAATTGCATGATTAGGTATTCCTTTCTCAAGAAACAATCTAGATCCTTTTTCTTTTTTAGATTTCTCTTTTTACAATTGCATGATTAGTGTCCCTATCAATGCGTGTCTCTATCAATACTCCCACAAAGCATAAATCCGCCCAGAAGGATTCGATCATCAAATCCTTTCCCTAAACGGATCAAGTGGTAACAGAGTGATGACCCTCACGCCTGTGGATAGTTACCACCACACAAAGATATAAAATTTCAAGTGAAGAACTTTAGGAATTAGAGATTTAACATTGATTGTTGATGAAAAGAGATAACGGTGCGATGGCAAAAAGTAATCCAGCAGCATCACTAGATCTTTTTGTCTAAGTCACATCACATAAAAGATGGAGGACGAGATGAGTTGGAACTTGGATCCAACCCTAAGCCAACATGACAGCAAAAAGAAGCTAGAGATAAGCGTGTCATAGCAAAGGAGTCATCTTCGTTGAATACCAAAACTGTTCATCAAAAGACACACTAAGATTGTGATGCCACCATGGAACCGGTGGCAAAGGCAAGATTCAGACCTTTCTGAGCCAAGGCTGGGATGTCAAGACTCCATCAATGCATAGATGTTAGATGTGGGGCTCAATCAACTTGACGCCCACTTTACCCTATACGAGCATAATAGCCAGGATAATGGAGCTTACATGACTCGAGTTAACAAGCCATGCTTTAGAATGGTGGATTGACTGCCTATGAGCCTACAACGATGTTAAGATGACACGGGGCAATTTAAAAGACTTATCTAATAAGAGTTATACTCAAAATGCTACCTTAAAGATCAGTGAAAAAGATGGCATGACATAGCTTGTGCCAAGAACGAGACCAATTGGTGTAAGACGACACCGAGTTTCCATGACAAGCCATGACACTCAGAAACTCCCTCGACAACCACTCGAAGGTGATGAAGTTTATCGCTGGTTTGCATGCCTGGATAATTACCGAATTGAGCCTCTTCAAGGCTCACAACATCTTGAGTGCCAACGAAACATCCATGGTGTTTAAAAGGAAGAATAGAATCCACAACGAGAGGACTACTAAGGACAAAAGGGGCTACTCAAAGGCCAAGAAAATTCTAGTAAGAATCCTTCTTCCTCAAATAAAAGGTGACCTTTGCTATGATCACTGTAAAATTGTTGGACATATAAGAGAGAAGTACTGGATCCCAATCGATAACGATCCTATTGAACTTGCGTTGATTGAACGTACGGGTCCCAGTCTATCACTTTCGTCCATCGGCCTAGAGGTTGAAAAAGAGCTCTTTATGCTAAAAGTTCAAGTGAAGCAAGAAGTCATCGACATCGATAGTTAAAAGAATCTCATCTCGACAAGCTGAGTCCATAAACTTGGCCTACAAACCACACCTCATCTGAACAAATATCCATTGGGTTGGATCCAAAAGGATGTGTAGTTAAGGATAAATCAACAGTGAAAATTTCACTTCACCATCACCAACAAATACATATTGTGAGAAGTAGTGCCCCAAGACATGCTTGGTAATCTTCGAAAGTATGTACCTTTGTAACCGAGATGATGTCTACTACTGCTGACCCCAGCAATACAAGTTCCTGAAGGATGGCAATAGGTCCCTCATAAGTGAGAAAAAGAGCGAATATGCAATTGATCTCATGACAATTGACCAAGCAAAATGGATGGTGAACACATGCTAAAGATTCGTGTTAATTCTCATTCAACCAGTCGAAGTGAGAATGCAAGCCTTAGCCTTATCAGCGACATGCAAGAAAGAGGATGATGGTAAGTTACAAGAACATGCCACCATCTTCACCGAAACAGATCTCAAGTCAAGCTATCATCAAGTCTTGAGTTCGAGAAGAAGACATGGAAGATAGCCTTCAAGATGCGTCAAGGGCTATTCAAGTGCCTGGTCATACCAATTGGACTTTGCAACGCCCCTCCCATGTTCATGCGGTTGATGGACAGCATGTTATGTCCACACATCAATGACATTATCGTCATCTACCTCGAAGGCATTCTCATCTACAGTCGATCAAGGGAAGAACATATTGAGTTTGTATAAAAGGTGTTCCACATTTTAGAGAAACACCAATTGCGGCTTAACCCAAAGAAGTGCAAGTTCGGAAAACAAATCCTTGTCTACCTCGCTTCGTCATACGCGAAGGGAAAATCCAAGATGATTTGAATAAAATTTAAGCCAATCCAAGAGTGGTTGAGGTCGAGAACGATCACGAAGGTTCGAAGCTTCATGGGGCATGCCAATATCTTCGTATATTCATCTGAAACTTCTTCATCCATGTTGTACCATTACAATCCCTCACCAAGGCCTATCAAAAGTTCAAGTGGTGTTTTGTCGGTCTATTCTTCTTGTTGAAGAGGAAGATTAGCGAGAGGCTCTTGTCCTAGCCTTACCGAACCTACAAAGATTCTTCAAGTTGGAGGCGACCACGTCTAGATATGCGATGGGGGCCTTTTTTGTGCCAGATAACCGACCCGAGACGTGCTAGTTTGAGATGTTTCGAGGATCTCACTTTGTGATGTTTCAAGAATAAGAACTACCAAATGTACGATAAAGAATTACTCACGCTACACCAAGCCATCGAGCATTGACACGTCTCTCCTTGGAAAGGAGATGATTGTCTACACCGATCATCATCTAGTTCAATACTTGCAAACATAGTCCAAATTGGAGCAAGATCAACACATGAAGTAGATGTCATACCTATAGCAATTCAACCTTGTAATCAAATAGAAAAAGGGAGTATAAAACAAGCTAGTTGACATGTTTTCACTATCCCTTATCACGAATCTTTGCTTGTTTATTCAAATTTAGGTACAACCGAGTCTACATGATGATTACATGAGCATGTATGAGAAAGACCTAAAGTTCAAGGCCTGATTGAAGAGCTCAAGGCAAAAACAACGGAGTTCATGTCTTGAGAAGGGCCCGTTGTACAACGGAACTCAATTTTATGTATCGAAAGAGGTAGATCGCGTGAACCGAATGCGAGAGGCACATATGTCCAGGTCGCAAGGCACTTTGGCATGACTAAGACATTGCAAAACCTGTAACATTACGTTTGTTGGCCTTGGGTACAGTAGGATGTGGCATAGTTCATAAGAGGATTGTGCTATGTAACACCTCCGACCAGCCACCCACGAGACCGTGGGAGAGTATTTCCATGGACTTCTTGGGGGGTCTTCCTAAAACGTGGAAGGGTCATGGCTGCCTCTCCGTGGTGGTCAATAAGTTTTCAAAAATAGTAGTGTCCATTAAGAAAATGATTACCTAAGGAGTCAACACAATTATTTCCAATATATATGAATGTACTTCAAGCTTCCGAGCTCAATCGTGTCCACAAAAATGAACAGTTCTTAAGCCATCATATGCACTCGATTGAAGACCAGCAGAAATGAACAGAGATGTCCAGCTTTTGGAGATCTCCTTGGGCCATGATGGGCACTCGATTGAAGAAAAGTACTATGTTACACTCCTGGACGGATGGACAAACCGAAATAGTGAATCGCACGATAGTTCATCTACTATAATGATACAACTCCCAACATCCAAAAACATGACCAAGTCACTGTTCGAGGTATGCACTTACCCCAAAGCCCTTTTGACCTGCAGTTTGTAGTTTACAACCAATTCAATATCACAAACCTCCAAAGAAGCTACATAGCACTATGAATCTAAAATTTCTTGAACACATCCGACAAGTGTACAAGAAAGTCGAACAGCAGCTTCAGCAACTTCCATGGGCTCAACATAAATACAAAGAGTACATGACCCACACCATGTTAGGGTTGGTTCCAAGAATGTAACTCTAAACAGACACCATTGCCCAAAAAAAATGTTACTACCATTAGAAAAGGCATCAAAGCAACTTTTGGAGTGGACACAAAGGGAAAATTCCTAGGTCAACAAGATCAAGGATTGGCGTTCTGCCCAAAATGGTACAGCACAAGCAATGCATACCGGTCTGACAGAAGATCGAGACACGAACCACCCTGAACCGAGTGGTATATATATGGGGTAGTCGTATCAGGCAAAATAGTCAAATTTGACGATTATCAACATGTATTGATTGGCAACAATTGGGTTTCGATCGATATGGTCAATGGCTATGATCCATATTGGTCCAACAATCAAATTAATCGTTGGACCACTTTCAAACCCCATTTAAACCTCCTCCCTCTGCTCTTTCACCTTCTCTCACTCTCACAACTTATAAACAATGTTTTTAAAAGTACTAGGTGCCAAAAGGCGCTAAGGTCTTAAAACGCCCTAGGCATTCACCCAAGTGAAGCGAGGCACTCCTTGATATTAAATTTTAAAAAATATATAATGCTATGTTTTAAGCATTGTTTTCAAAAGGGGTTGAAATTTGAGGTGGGTGCTAAGTGCTAACTACTAAGTAGTGTTTTTTAACCGCTATTATGTTCTAAGCAATGTTTTCATATCAATGTGATATTCTTACCTAGGTGAACTTAAAACTCCTAATAGACTAATAGTGCACCACCTCAATATAGTGCAGTAAGTTAATCAATGAAAGTACTACCTATATTACTTATAAAATGAGAAAGAGAGGACTGAGAAGATGGAGAAGTAACCAGCGGTTGTGGAGGAAGGTGAAAACGATGGTGGACGAAGTTGGAGAGGGCGGCGAACAAAGCTACAACGGCGAATGGATGTAGTACAACAGCAAACGAAGCGGATGAAGGCAGCGGACGAGGTTTCCGATCATGGCGAACGAAGCAGATGGATTGCAATGACGGATGGAGCATACAAAGGCATAATACGAGGTTGCTGACGATGACGAATGAGGCGAACAAAGCGTATGAAGGTGACAGGCGAGAGGTATTATTTCACTTTTGGTTTCTTTCATTGGGTCGGGTGCGTGGGGGGATGTTCTCGACGATGACGAATGAGGCGAACAAAGCATACGAAGGCGACAGGCAAGAGGTATTATTTCACTTTTGGTTTCTTTCATTGGGTCGCTTGGTCGAACCCAAGCTCAAAGTCGGCTCGATTTAGCTCGAGCACATGCCTTGAGCAATGCTTCATTGAAACGCCTCACCACGAGATATAGCAAGGTGCTTGGGCCTCCCCTCACCTAAGCGCCTTTTGAAAACACTACTTCTAAACTCTCTTTTTTCACTCAATCACTCTCTATTTCTAACACATTCACTCTTTTTCTCAATAAAAGCTGAGCTTTGATAATTAGAGCTTCATTTGGGAACATTAACGCATCCTAACAAGTTATTTAGAGGAGGATCACTCTAATTAAAAGGTATGTATTCTCTTACTACTTCTTAGTTAGATTTTGGCATGATTAGCTCCATTATATGTAGTTAATGATGACTAGGGCCAATCACATATTTTTAGTGCCAAATTAGGGGTAATTAGACAAATATATCTTGTTTATTGTGTGATTAGTGACATTAATTTGCATGAAGGTACTTTTAGTTAGCTTTTGACATGATTAGATTAGCACCATTATATCAAGTTAATGATAATTAGGGTCAATCTCTTACTTTTAGTGCCAAATTAAGGGTATTTGGACATAAACACAGCTTATTATTTATGTGATTAGTGGCATTAATTAGAATGTAGGCATCATTTGGGACATTATTATACTTTTAATTAGTTATTGACATGATTAGCTCCTTATTAGTTTCATTATATTGTTAATGATAAATAGGGTCAATCACTTACTTTCAGTTCAAATTTGGGGGTAATTAGGACTAAACACAGCTTATGAATTGAAAGATTAGTGATCATAATTTAGGCATAGTTAGGGTCAATAGGCTTACTTTTTTGTGCCAGTTTGGGGGTAATTAGGCCTAAACGCACTTGTTACTTGTGTGATTAGTGTCATTCCATCTAATTTAGGATTATTTTGTCAACTATGATTATTTAGAGCCCATTTATGATTATTTTGTCTATTATAATCCTTATTTTGTCAATTATCAACCTAATTTTACCGATTAGAGCCCAATTATGATTATTTTGTCAATTACAAACCTAATTTTGTCAATTAAAACCCAATTATGATAGTTTTGTAATTATAAACCTAATTTGGGGTAATTAGGTATAAACACATCTTTTAGACCCAATTAGGATCCTTACTTGATTGATAATGCATTATCACAACATGTTAATTTATAAATATGTATAGGAAAATGACACTAAAGGAACAGATACACGATCTGGCTTGGGATCATACTTGCTGTTTGGACAACAATCATCATCATTGGTAGTATATTCATTATGATTATGTCGATAGGAGCCGAGGAATCATTCAACTAAAGCAACATTTAGTTGACAGGTATCTTAATTTCGCAAAATGCACCAAGGATCCAATAGAGGTCCATAGAACATTTCAAGATAAGCTACTCCAATTTGTTTCCATTGGTTTCTTAATTTGTTTAAATCTTGAAGTTACGGCACGTAATCTAATATATCAATTCGTCTTCGTAGATGATTAAATATCAATGGAAGAACTATTCGAAACATGCCATGAAGCTGGTCCTCAACAGCCAAAAAGATAAATTTGGTATCCCTTCCTTATTTGGCCATCCTCCTACTGAAATTAAATTAATTTTGCACTAAGTTCTAATTAAACAGGTATAATTTAGGTTTTTTTTTATTTTCCAATCTTTTTTTGGGAATTCACAGTATTTTTTGGAGCCATCGACATGTACCGGCATGCTGACACACGGTACATCAATACCAATCAATAATACTAGTCCGAGCTTTGATCGGCACACCTGTCGACATGAGACTATAGTCCTTGAGCAAGATAGTTCACAAAAGAAACCGATGAAGAAGAGTTGTCTTCTCTTCAATTCCAGATTCAACAAGAGTTGAATAGCTAAATTGGGGGACCCATGATTAGGGATGATCAACCCAGCTCAAGTCCATGTTCAACCAACTCAAAGTCTCAAGCCCGAGCTTAAGGAGTCCCCTACATTAGACTAAGAGTTGAGGACTCCGATTAAGAGTCCTTTAGTTATGTTTTCTTGAGTTAGGTTAGGAGTCTTCTGCGCTACACCTATAAGTAAAAGGGGGTTAACTACTATAAGAGGAGGGAAAAGAGAGAGGTGGCGACAAGAGCAAAGGAACAGATAGCCAAGCTTGCATGCTCAAAAAGTTCAGGCTTGTTGCCCAAGAAGTGTCTTTGCAATTACATGATTAGGTATAATTTTTCAAGTCCGAACTTGTTGCTCAAGAAGTCTCTTTGCAATAGCATGATTAGGTAATTCTTTCTCTCTTTCATATATCTCCTTCCAACATCCCTATCAATCCTCCTTAAAAATGTAAATCCGCTCAAAGGAAGGATTCGATCACCGAATCATTTCCCCCAAACTAATCAATAAATATTGAGACAAATAAGTAACAAGTAGATGAACAATAAGAACATGAGAAGTATAAAAATAGTCATAGCAATAATTGATGGGTCATCAATATTATCTTGAGATTGTGCACACTAGGGCCTTAGAGGATGTAAAAGGCAAAACGTATCCTGTAGATCCATAACGATTCTATTCCTTCTTTACCAAAAAGAAAACAAAGAGGACAATAGGCATAAGATAAAATGTCAACAATAACTTAAAAGAGGAGAGTGAGCAAGAACATAAAAAGGGAACAATACCTTTAACCAAAAGAAGAAGCCATGGAGAAACAAACTTTTGTGGTGATCATCAAATGCTGATGAGAGGCGTCTGGCAAGATCTAAATCAGAGAAACAGTAATTAGAACTCAGCCATTCATGCAGCAATTGTATGAAAAATCAAACAACAGAACAGTCCAAAACTATATAAGACATGATAGCTTATTTCAAACCGATAAACTAGTTTCAACTTGTACATCAATGAATGATAGTTCATAAAACATCAAGATGGACCATACATGTAACAGACCATCTAATCATGCAGAAGTATAATTAAGCAGGTTTCAAGGTATGGATATTTTGATGTGCAGAGAGATTCCAAGTTATTTTTAATATGGGACTATTGAGCCAATGCTGTGTCACTAGTAACATCTTGTGGTTGTTTGGCATAAGTCTAACTATTGTGAGATTATAGGATGAACATAAGATGAAGAATTGGATAACTGCTTCAATTGGATGTCTGTTATCTGAAAAGACAGCATGTGAACAGCAAATATCAGCATGTGAATCGACTTTAATACTCACCAGGATGACAATCGAGATATGAACTACCCAACTGGTTTGTCGTGTAAGGTTTGGATCCATTACGCAATTCCTTGTATTTCACTATTGGATTCCTAAGATTAATCAACGACATCATATTTTCATATTCTTTCTGATCAAATGGCTTCCTGAGGATATCCATAAGCCTGTCCCTGAATGAAGATGACTTATGCTGCAGTAATTCGTCAAAGTAGCTAGCCTGCAATCCCTCGTATACAAGATAGCATGGTAAAAATATGATATTACAGAGGTAGCGTCAGGAACTAAATACAAAACACAATCAATTAGCAATTAGCACTGACTAGACCATGAGACTAACCGTGGAACTGGAGGTTTGAAGAGGATCATCGTACAGTTTCATTTCCATTTCCATGGGGTATGCATCAGTTTCTTCTCTCAATGCTTCATTTTCAATTTCTTCTTCTTGCTCTTGAACTTCCTCCCCTCCATTTCGTTCTTTCTCATATACGATGGTCACATTGTTCCCGTACTCGAGGATCATCGAGCGGCCGCACGCCTTGACGTGGTTCAAGAACACCTGGTAATCCTCATCGATCAACGAGCCTCCAACGTCCCACCCGCTTTGGGAAAGAGGAGCACGCGGGCCAGAGGCCTCGCAAGGCTCCTGACCCAGGCCATTGTTCTTGCGCCTCCTCTTGGCGTTACACGCGCCACTGGAGCCGTTCAACCGATGCTTCCGGGGCTGCGACCGAACCGCAGTGACACAGGAGTCCTCGTCCTGTTCGTATTTGATGCGCCACCGCGAGCCTCCGATGATCACCTCGAAAACGTAGGACTTGTCATCGACGTTAAGGTGCTCCAGCAACAGCTTGTATTGAGCATCGGCCTCGTCTTGGCGGATGCCAAAGCCGTCCGATTCGCGGCTCAGGGGTTTCCGGCCGTAGTCGACGATGGGACGATTCTCCTCGGCGCCAGGCGCAAAGACTTGGAGAGGACGAGGATCGTCGGAGGAGAGGATTCCTTTGGATCGAAGGCGGCGTTTTCCACTGCAAGTGACGACCAAAGGAGAACCGACGCCGCGCGAGGGTGGCGACATCTCGGCGCCGTGCTCGATCGATTTTTAGGGCAATTATTGTTTAATAGTGGGAATCCCATCGAATTTCAAACGACTGCAACACAATATTTGGACTTAATGTCATTAGATGTCTTAATTTGTTTATCATCAATCAAAACATACTTTGTCGATCTTCGAATACGAAACAAGAAGCACACAAAAGATCTCCAAATAGAAGGACTGGTCCTATAGATTTAAAAATTTTTAGAAATGATTTAAATTGGATTTAAATGGAGATACGTCACTAGTTTTCTATTTTAATTTTTTTTATTTTTATGAATTATGTGTTATTTTAATTTTTGGTTTATTTTTTTTATTTTTATAGAAATATCATAGATTCATACAATATAATATTTGAGCTTCTACATTGATCAAAAACCCTAAAAATTTAGGTTAGAGAAAATAATTCATAATAATATGTTATTTTTATCTAAAATTCATAAATAGTACAAGGACTAGTTTTTTTAACACCTGATAAAAACAATTGGTCCAATAGACCTATGTCACTTTGTTTTTTTATTTTAGAGAATTTTTTGCGTTAGACTCAAATGGACATGTGTCATTGGTTTTCATTTTAAATTTTTTAAATATTTTTTATGAATTATTTAACATTTGAATTGTGTCATTTTTTATTTTTGGATAACTTTTTTTCCAAAAAAAAAATCAAAGATCCATACAATATTCTTGTAGAGAAAAATTAGAGTATGAGAAAATATTTAGTAATTTATGGTGTACTATTTTTGCTCATAATAAGAAAAAAGTGCATCACATAGAAAGACTAGTCCAATAGACTTGAATAATTCATTAAAATATCAATACAATTGAAAAATAAAAAACTAATAACATATTTGGCTAATTTTTTCCTATTTCCACAAAAATATCATGGATCCCATCAATATTTTTATACATTTGATCTTCTAAATTGGCCCAAAATACTGATAAAAATTTAGACTAGAGAAAATATTTCTTAATTCGTGATGCATTGTTTGTGCTCAAAATCTAAAAATAATATATCGTATAAAAGGACTAAACCAATAGACATGAAAATTTAGAAAAGGCTTAAATTAGACCCAAAACGGACATATGTTACTATTTTTTATTTTAGAGAATTTTTAAATAATTTTATAAAATATTCAGATTATAAACTTTGCATTATAATTTATTTTTGGATTTTTTATATTTTCGAAAAATGATAGATCTATGTAATTTTTTTTTAACATTTGAGCTTCTAAATTAGTCTGGAACATCTAGTAAAAATTCGGACTAGAGAAAATATTTACTAATATATAACACACTATTTTTACTCAAAATTTAAAAACAATGCATCATATGGAAGGGCTGGTCCAATAGACTTGAAAATTTTATGAAAAGCTTAAATTAGACCTTGATTTTCTATTTTAGTATTTTTTTTTTAATATTTTTATAAATTTTTTAGCTTATGAATTATATGTAATTTTTTTTATTTTTGATCAATTATATATATAATGGATCCATGCAATATTTTTTTATATTTGAGCTTCTAACTTGGTCTAAAATGCTTGATAAATATTTATACTAGAGAAAATATTTCCTAATATGTAATGCACTATTGGGCAAGAACTGTTCTAATAGATCTAAAATTTTTAGAAAAGACTTAAATTTGACCTAAATGGATATATGTCACGGATTTTTTATTTTATATTTTTTTGATATTTTTATGAATTATTCTACTTATAAACTCTAAGTCATTTTCTATTTTTGCCTAACTTTTTTTTTTCATGATTGAAATATCATGGATCTATATAATAGTTTTTGACATTTGAGCTTTTAAATTAGTCTAAAATATTTGTTAAAAATTTGGGCCAAAGAAAATATTTCATAATATTTGAATTATTATTTTTGTTCAAAATCCAAATATAATGCATCACATAGAAGAACTAGTCTAATAGACTTGAAATTTTTAAAAAAGACATAAATTTTACCCAAATGAATATATGTCACCGGTTTTCTATTTTAGAATTTTTTTTATTTTTTTTATGAATTATTTAACTTGTGAACTTTATGTATTTTTTTATTTTTGACCAATATTTTTTATTTCTACAAAAAATATCATGGATCCATATAATATTTTTTTAACATTTAAGCCTCTAAATTAGTCAATACACTTGGTAAAAATTTGAGCCAAAGAAAATATTTTCTTATATGTGATGTATTATTTTTGCCTATAATTCAAAAATAGTAAATCACATACAATAAAGATGAAAATTTTAGAAAGAACCTAAATTGAACCCAGTTGGACATATATCAAACATATATGTCTGATTTTCTAATTTAGAGATTTTTTAAAAAAATTAAATTATTCAACTTATGAATTGTGTGTCATTTTTTATTTTTACAAAAATATCATGGATCCATACAATATTTTTTTTATATTTGAGTTTTTAAATTGGTCCAAAACATTTAGTAATAATTTGGGTCAAAGAAAATATTTTCTAATATGTGATGCATTATTTTTGTCCAAAATTCAAAAATAGTACATTAAATAGAAAGACTATTCCAATAGACCTGAAAATTTTAGAAAAGATTTAGATTGCACCCAGATGTATGTATATAATTGGTTTTCTATTTTAGAGAAAATTTTAAAATATTTTTATGAATTATTCAGCTTTTGAACTATGTACCATTTCCTAATTTTGATTATTTTTTATTTCTACAAAAATATCATAGATATATGCATTTTTTTTTATACATTTGAGTTTGTAAATTAGTCTAAAACACCTGATAAAAATTGTATAAAATATTTTATAAAATGCGATGTACCAATTTTGTCCAAAATCTAAAAATAGTGTATTGCATAAAAGGGCTATTCCAATAGATTTGAAATTTTTAAAAAATATTTGTATTAGACTCAGCTGGACATATGATATTAGCTTTTTAATTAAATATCTTTTGATATTTTTATGAATTATTCAACTTGTCAACTATGTATTTTTTTTATTTTTGATCAATTTTTTCTTATTTTTAGAGAAATATTATGGATTCATGCAATATTTTTTAATATTTGAGCTTCTAAATTCATAAAAAAAAATTTAGGTCTAAATAGACCTAAATTTTTTTAAAAAGACTTAAATTGAACCCAAATGGACATATGTCACTAGTTTTCTATTTAGATTTTTTTTATATATATTCTTATGCTTGTGAACTATGTGTCATTTTATATTTTTGGTTTGGCCAATTTTTTTTCTATTTTACAAAAGTATCATGTATTCATGAAATGTTTTCTGATATTTAGCTTCTGGAATAAAACATCTGATAAAATTTTGGGCCGGAGAACTCAACCCCAGTAGTCAATCTCAAATTTACTAGATTTTTCCATACATGTAAAACAAAACATGTATTGTAAACTAATGAATCTACTAAAACTAAATTGTATAACTTGTATTAACTTTGGACAACGAAACACAATAAATTAAAGTATATTAAATAACAAATATATAAGTCATTGAAAGTAAGTTTTCACTTAGCCTCTTCAAAATTATAATTTAATTTTTAATAAGTTGATGTAACTAAAATTTCTATCTAAATGTCATTACCCTCAAGCTGATAATATAGGTGAGAATTTGCATAATCAAAGATTATCTCCAAATTATTAACAACTTGAACACTTATTCTTTTTTTTTTTGCCACTATTTGTTGATTCAATTATTGTTATCTTTCATCTACTAATCTTGAGTGTGCAATCATATTCTCGTTGTATCAAATATTGTAAGTATCAGCCCTATAATAATCTTCACAAAAAGAATATGAATTACCAGCATCAGAATATAAAATTTCTAAAAATATCAAAATATTAACATGAACAACTTCTTTTCTTCAAATCCACTATAATTATCTGAAAGGATGTCTACACTTATAATTAAGTATGAGTATGAGAAAAGGGACTGTAGTTCTTCGCCTTGACAAGTTGATTATATATGATACTTATCAAAATTAATTTTAAATTATTAGTTATTTCATAATAGATGTAGAATTATTCAACAAATGTCTTCCTAATTATTTCATCATAAAAGTAATAGGTAAGCCACAAACATTTTTCAGTAATGAGTTTATAACTTTTGATGCATTTATGGTGAGGATTACACAACGACTTCAAGGGAATATATATAGAAGCTCTTTTTATTTTTCTTATATATCCTTGCTAAACCTTTGTGATTTTTCCTCAACTTTTACATACATTCATTAAACTTATATATAGTAAGAGATATAGTAGTGCTCTAAGATAGCTTTGTGGCCTCTTCGTCTCACACACACATAGCTCACAAGATTTTTAGATAGATAAACTATACAATACTCATGATATACTATTGGGAAGATCTCTTATATAGTTTAAAAAATAATTAAATTTCGATCATCGATAATAGTTAAATTTTTTATGTCCCTTATTATATATATTTCAATTAATACAACAATCACTCACATAAATCTCTACACTTAATCTCCATCATAACAAATGTAATTAAAAATAATTTGTTACAATCATCAATAGCTTCTTGATATTTTCTACAACCATCATTATCTTCTTGATATCCATCATTTAAGGCACCGTGATATTTTCTTGATAAATGTATAATATTGACACTAAAAACAAGTCGTATATATAATCTGACAAACTATAAAAATAATTTGTTGATGAAATTATCATTTGGACATAAGTTTTAGAGTCATTCAGTTTTAACTCCTATAAAAATAAAATTATATCAATATATGACTGATTAGCACGAACCTTATTAAATGCAATTACCCATAAAAGATAAGCCTTCTTATGTGAAATAACAACTCTAAATATTATTTAAATATTAACAATAATCATCTTTGGAGTATAATTAATATTTAACATAACTTGATCTTTAATTTAATCTGTTATGAAAGAAGTATTACATTCTTTATGATCTCTATTCAATCTTGGTAAATTACAATCATGCTTTTTATGAAACTTGGTAGTTTGAAAACTATCAGTTCTAATATGAGCTACTATCATCTGCAATCAGAAACTTTATATTTTGTTTTATCTTATAACTTCTAATTATAACATATTTAATTTTAAAATTTATTCAAATGACATAGATTTTCAAGATTTTTTTAAATTCAGTCATATCTCGAAACACTTTTACAAAGATATTATTTATATTATAAAATAATATATATAATAATTTTCATATCATTCAAATAACCTAACCAACAAACATATTATTATATGAATAATTTTCATCTTTGAATTGGTATGTTTATTAACACGCATGTTGAATCTTGAATTTTGATGATGAAATCAATTGATAAATTATTGATCTAATCTATATGTTAAGAAAAGTGTATAAGTTTAACTACGATAGTGAACAAGGCATAAAGCAATCATAGTGCTAGAGTTAAAGATCGAATGATTTGTTGGGAGTCCGAGAGTTCGTTGGGAGTGTTGCCAGAATTTGCCAAAAGTTCATCAGGAGTTTACCAAAACATACGTCGAAAGTTCACCAGAGCTCACCGAGAAGATCAGAGTTTGCCAAAGAAGCTCGTCGGAACTTACTAAGAAGATCGCTGAGAGTTCAAGAGCTTGTCGGGAGTCTGCTGGAAGATCATCAAGAGTTCGTCGAAAGTCTACCGAAAGAATTTTGACCTACCAGACTTACGTGCTTTAGTATATGCCTTAAATATCGTAGTTAGGGTGTAATTAGAGTTAGAGTTAGGAGGTAATCCCACTAACACTATTAGAGGTCAATTGGGCTCAAGTCTGAGCTATTTTGGGTAAGACTATTGGCCCAAACATATTGTTGAACTCTGTTTGGCAGTGGCATCGTCAGAACTATGTAGTGGAAGCGCCCAGGGCTCAGTCTCTTAGTTGTTTGGGCGATGATATCATTGGAAGTTATTAATTTCCAAGCGGTGGTACTGTTAGACTAGGCGGTGGTACCACCCAATTCCAATAATCGAGACTCTATCTAGCGGTAGTACCACTAGACTAGGCAGTGGTACCACCCAGTGTCAGAGTCCACTGGTGGTAGTACCATCGTCGGTATATCGAAAATCCGGGATAAGACCTTTTTTGGCTTCATTTTTGAAGCTAATTGATGCCTATAAATATCTGTTACTTCTCAGCTTGTTTGACATAGAGAAGTGAAAAAAAAGAACTGAGACTATAGTGAAATCGCTTGTAAACTTTGAGAGTTCACATCCACCGATTTTAAGTGTTAGAAACTTATATAAGGAGAGTGAGCAACTTGTAAAGAGTTCTGTAAAGGGGTGATTGATCTTTGTCCTTGAAGAAAGATCAATAGTGGAAGTCGATGACCTCATCGGAGGAGGTATTGAGAGTGGACATAGATTGGATGATCGAACCACTATAAATCGGTGTGTTCTCTCCTTACTGTGCACTTCTCTTCTTTACAGCTTAGTTGTATTCTGTTTTTGCCTAACTGCAATTACTTATTTTCTTCTCTACTCACTTACGAACGTATTCAAGTTAAATGTCTTTTTCGAAATGTATTTTCGTTGAATGAAACTTTTTCACTAAAATGATTTTCCGAAATCAACGTTTTTAACCGCTGTACTAATTCACCCCTCTTAGTGCCGAACTTGATCCTAACAGTTGGTATCAGAGCAAGGTCACTCTCATTTTAGTTTAAAACCCAAGAAAGATGACATTTACTAGCAATCAAGATGAGACAGATTACATGTATTGGAAAACTATGATGAGGATTTTTTTTTTGAATTCTATGGATTTTGAGTTATGGAACATTATCGAAAATGATTTTCAAAAATTATTTCTTCCAATAAATGATTGGAATGAGTTAGAGAAGAAGACTTTCTCTTTAAATGTCAAGGCTATGAATGCCTTATTTTATGTTTGTGCTTTAGATAAGAATAAATTCAATTGAGTTTCTATTTGTGAAACCGCTTATGACATTTGGTATACACACGAAGGCACTAGTAGAGTAAAGAAGTCTAAAATAAATCTTTTAGTTCATAGTTACGAATTGTATCGTATAAACCAAGTGAGACCATTGGAGTCATATACACTCGATTTATGGATGTCGTCAATAGTCTAAAAGCTTTTGGTAAACATTTTTCTAACTTTGAACTCATTAATAAAATATTAAGATCCCTTCCAAAGAGTTGGGACTTTAAAGTAACGATCATTCAAGAGACCAAGAATTTGAACAATTTCCCTTTTGAATAACTTATCGGGTCTCTAATGACCTATGAAATGACATGCAATGCTTATGAAGAACTTGAGAATAACATTCTAAAGAACAAGAAGGATTTGATACTAAGAACTCATGAAGACCACTTAAAAGAAAGTTCAAGTGATAAAGACAATAATGATGACTTGACACTCTTAATAAGAAAGTTGAAAAAATTTATAAAAAAAAGCAAATCTAAAAATGACACTAAAAATAAAATTGAACTCAAGAAAAAATAAATTATTTGCTACGAATGCAAGAAGCCAGTATACTTCAAAAGTGAATGTCTCCAAGTGAAGAAGAAACAATTAAAGAAGAAGAAAGCGCTCAAGGCTACGTGGGACGATTAGAGTACTTCCGAAGACGAAGAGCAAAGCAACAAGGAGATTGCTAACTACGATAAGGTAAGTAGTTCATTAGATGCAAATTTATCTTTCGATAAATTATTGAGTGATTTTCATGATTTATTTGATAAATATAGATTAATTAGCAAAAAAATAATTTATTAAAAAAGAGCATGCCTTTTTAAATTATAAATTTAAAAAATAAAAAAAATAAACATGATAATAATTTATTGTCTCCATACACCAAGTGTGAACACTTAGAGGTGCTTAAAAGGAAAAACTTACTACTAAATAAAACTCTAGAAAAATTTTAGATTGGTAGCAAATCCTTAAACATGATCATTGCCAATTAGGGTCACGTTCATAGAAGAGATGAAATCGGCTTTGTGAGTGGCACTCACCAAAAGTCAACCATCTTTGTTAAAGGCCCTACCTTACATGTTTCACCCCGCACCAAATGTAACTTTTATTATAAACTCGGACATTATGCTTATAAATGTCAATTTAAAAAATATAGTCTACACAAGTTAATTTTGGTTCATAAAGGAACTATAAAGGACTCTATGCAAAATGATAAATTAAGTAGATCAATTTTTTAGGCATCCAAAGTCAAATGGGTACATAAAAAATCTCCTATTTATAGATATGTCTATAATCACAAGCTAGAAGCAAGAGATTGTACCTTGATAGTGGATACTCAAGGCATATGACTGGAGATCCAACTCAATTCTCTAAACTCACTAGCTATGACGAAGTGTATGTCACTTTTGGAGACAATAACAAAGGTAAAATCATTGGCAAATGAACCATCAGTAATAAACCAAACTTTTTGATTGAAGATGTATTATTAATAAATAGTTTAAAATATAACTTTTTAAGCATCAGTCAATTATGTAATAAAGGATACATCATAAGATTTAAACTTAATGCTTGCATTGTTGAAAAACCATACAAAAACACATATATGATTGCCCTAAAACAAAATAACATATATACTATTGACATTGATGATCTATGCAATAAAATGTACTTTTTGGTTTTAAATAATAATGCTTGGCTTTAGCATAGGAGATTAGGTCATGCTAGTATGAAACTAATTTTTCAAATCTCATCTAGAAAACTTGTAAGAGGTATTCTTAATATTAAGTTTGTTAAAGACAAAGTGTGTGATATATGTCAATTAAGAAAATAAATAAAATATAGTTCAAATCAAAGAATCAAATAAGCACCTCTAGACTATTACAATTGATTCATATATATTATTTTTGGATCAATTAATATAATAAACCTAGGAGATATCAAATACACCTTTGTAATTATAAACGATTATAATAGATACACTTAGACATATTTCTTGGCACACAAAAGTGATTGTTTGAAGTGTTTTTTAAAATTTTGTAAACTTATTCAAAATGAAAAAGGTTTTATGATTTCATCGATTCATAGTGATCACGATGGTGAATTTCAAAACAATAATTTTTAAAATTTTTGTGAATCAAATGGGTATAACCATAATTTCTCTACTCCAAGAAATTCTTAACAAAATAGAATAATTGAATAAAAGAAAATGAGCTTACAAGAAATGACAAGAAATATGTTAAACGAATATAGCCTACCCAAATATTTTTGGGCCGAAGCTATTAATACGGTATGCTATGTCATGAATAGGGTTCTAATAAGACTATTACTTTCCAAAACTCCTTATGAATTATAGAATAGCAAAAAAATAAAATGTTTCATATTTTAAAGTTTTCGGTTGTAAATGCTTTATCTTAAATAAAAAAGATGCTTAAGAAAAGTTTGATGCAATCCGATGAAGATATTTTTCTTGGTTATTATTCTATTTCTAAAGCAGTTCATATCTTTAATAAATAAACTTTGGTTATAGAAGAATCTATTTATGTTATCCTTAATGAAGTTTTTGAATTTAAGAAAAATAATTTTAATAATGATCTTGATTTTGATGCTTTAAATTTGAATGAAACCTCTCTTCCCACTAGCAACTTATATGTATTTTCTTTCGAAACATCTTTACATAAGAAATTGAAGTATGTAGATGCTCATCCTAAGGAGCTAATCATAGGGGACACATCAAAAGGAGTTCAAACTCACACTTTCTTTAAAAAAATTTATGCTAACTCCGCTTAACTTTCTCAAATTGAACCTAAATACATTGACGAGACCTTAAAAGATGATTCATGGGTTATCGTAATGCAATAAGAGTTAAATCAATTTGAGAGAAATAAGGTGTGGAAGCTTGTTCCTAGACCTAGTGATCATTTAGTGATTGGTACTAAATGGGTCTTTAGAAATAAGTAAGATGAATTTAGTATCATGGTTAGAAATAAGACTAGATTAATGACTAAATATTTCAACCAAGAAGAATGTATCAATTATGAAGAAATCTTCATTCTTGTAGCAAGATTAGAAACCATAAGGATGCTCCTTGCCTATGTTTATTGTAATAATTTTAAGTTATTTCAAATGGATGTCAAAAATACCTTTTAAAATGGCTTTATTTCCGAAGAAGTTTATGTTGAACAATCACCCAGATTTGAGAATACTCTTTTTCCTAATCATGTGTTTAAGTTGCTAGTTATAGGTGCCTAACAAGCCAATCACATGAGTGATGACACCTGTAACACGCTACATCAATCTCTTTGCTTATGATTACTGACATTTTCTTACATTATTTGGATGTATATTGTGATCTCCTTAGATCAATGCAATGAGAATCGAATTGTAATGAGATCACGATAATAAGAGCGATTCACCTTTAAACATAATCCCTAAATAGTCCTGATCATAGGTTACTCAAGAGGGATACGAGATACCCGGATAGACTGATGTGTTGTATACCTGTTCATATGATGGAGGTGGCTAGTCTCATAACTACTCGTGTGGGGACACTAAGGATACAATGTAGGTGCTCATTGGACAATAAGTTCACTGATTGATCCACTTACAGAATGTTGTTTGGTTATTAATACCTAATGTCAGATAGCGATTTCGTAGTCTCAATAGTGTATCTGGTCCTTAGACTTGAGACACCAAGGATGTCTTGTATGAGTACTCCACTCTTTGATACCAGACTTATAGGTTTGAAAGTTTTAGATCTAGTACAATCAGTTATTGAGAGTGACAGTCAATCTTATGAGAGCTATTGAGTATTAATAGAGGATCATTCACTCTCGGTATCATAAGAGGAATATCCCATATACTTTTACTCAGATAAATCTTTAGCCAGGATCATTCAGATTAAAAGAGAAAGAGTTCTTTGGGAGAATCCGATTAGAGCGAGACTCGATTGGAAACCATATGGGCATGACAATACCATGTCTGATATATGGTCTCTGAGATATTAGATGGATGAGGGATTATAGGTACATGGTAACTAAGGACAAATAGGTCCAAAGGATTGGATTTTCCTATATCGTCTAGGGACTATAGCGTAGTGGCCTAGTATGTCCGCAGTCAATGTGTCGAGTGAATTATTATGAAGATAATAATTCACTGAGTCAGAAGGAGTTCTGATAGGTATAACTCACGGCCAGCTCGATATTAGGCATAGAGGGTCACACACATATGGTAGGTGTTGCAACATGTAGAGGTACGGATGTGAGATATCCGTCGGAGCCCTTATCTTATTGGATATCCAATAAGCCCTTGAATTATTGGATCCCATGGATGAGATCCAATAAGAGCTAATAAGAGATTATTGGGTAGAGACATATTAATTTAAGAGGCTTGGATAATTAGATAGAGATCCAATACCCAATAGGGCAGGATCTATTAGGGTTAACAAGATGGCCTCTATAAATAGGAGGGAACCGAAGGCTCATAGGCTGGGGTTTTCTTGGTGGCCACCTCCTATTCTCCTCTCCCCAAAGAGTAGCATCTTCACAGCCTCTATCGTGTGAATCACTACCAGAGAGGAGGATGCTTGACCTCCTTCATCCTTCCCACAGATCTATAGGAATTCAGAGATATATGATCTCCCTACGTATTATCTATCTTACATGCAAAGTTTTTGATTTCGTGAATTTATTTTTATGAATCAATCTTTGCACGATGACAAAATATTTTCGTGGAAATCTAGGATGTTTTGTTTTCGTTCTTCCATTGTGCATGTGATGTCACCCTGGATTTTCCAACATAAGTTAACCAAGGCTCTCTATGAATTAAAACAAGTCCCAAGGGCTTGGTACGAGAGACTTAGCTCATTTCTTATCTAAAATAATTTCTTTAAAGGCAAGGTCGATACTATATTATTTATTAAAAAATTTAAAAATAATTTTTTTATTGTTCAAATTTATGTTAATGACATTATTTTTGATTCCACAAATGAGTCCTTATACAAATCATTTGCTAAAAATATGAGCCAAGAATTCGAAATGAGCTTAATAGGTGAACTAACTTTCTTCTTAAGCTTATAAATCAAACAACTTAGTGATGATATTTTTCTTAATCAAACCAAATATGTAGTAGAATTGCTAAAATGATTCAATGTGGATAGTTCAAAGGCTATCAATATACCAATGAGTACTTTCACAAAGTTCGATATGGACGAAAGTGGAGAAAGCTTTGATCAAAAAACTTATAGGGGTATGATAGGTAGTTTACTATACCTCATCGCAACTAGACCAGATATTATGTTTAGTATAGGACTTTGTGCTAAATTTTATCTAATTCTAAGCTATCTCATTTTAAAGTCATTAAAAGAATTCTTAGATATCTTAAAGGAACCCCTAATATATGATTATAATATCTTAAATCTAAAAACTTTGAATTAATTACTTATATTAATGCTGATTTTGCTGGATGTAGAATAGATAGAAAAAATACATATGGAACATGTCAATTCTTAGGTCATGCATGTTGGGAAATCCTTCAGGGGAGCGACATCACATGCGCAGCGGAAGAATAGAAAACAAAACCCCAGATTTTCCATAGAAAGTTTTCGTCGTCGTGCGAAGATCGGTGCGTCAAAAACAAATCCACAAAATTGCACGTGTAAAAGAAGATACCTAGGGAGATCGTATATCCCCGAATTCCTACAGATTTGTGGGAGAGGATGAAGGAGGTCAAGCGTCCTCCTCTCTAGCGGTATCCACACGGCAGGGATTGTGATGATGCACCTCTCTCTCTAGGGAGAAGAGAACAGGAGGTGGCTACCAAAAGAAACCCTCAGCCTATAGAGTTTTGGTTCCCTCCTATTTATAGAGGCCCCCTGAAAATCTTAATGGATCTTTTACCCTATTGGGCATTAGATCTCCATCCAATTACCCAAGCCTCTTGGATTAGTAGGTCTTTACCCAATAATCTCTTATTAACAATTATTGGATCTCATCTCAGGATCCAATAATTCAGGGGTTTAATGGATATCCAATAAGATAGGGGGTTCAGCGGATATCTCATATTCGAACCTCTACTCATCGCAACACCTACCATATGTGTATGACCCTCTAGGCCCAATATCGAGTGGCCGTGAGTCATACTTGTCAGAACTCCTTCTGACTTAGTGAATTATTATCTCTATAATAATTCACCCAACTCATCGACTACGGACGTACCAGGCCACTACGCCGCGGTCCCCAGACGATACAAGGGAATCCAATCCTTTGGACCTATCTGTCATCAGTTACTATGTATCTATAGTCCATCATCCATCCAATATCCTAAAGACCCTATACAGGGCATGGTGCTGTCAGGCCCATACGGTTTCTCCTCAAGTCTTGCTCTTGTCGGATTCTCCCGGAGAACCCTTTCTCTCTTAATCCGAATAACCTTGGCCAAGGATCTGTTCGAGCAAAAACACATGGGATATTCCTCTCATGATACTGAGAGTGGATGATCCTCTATTGACACTCAATATTTCTCGTAAGGTTGGCTACCACTCCCAATGACCGACCGTACTAGATCTGGAACTTTCCAAACCTATAAGTCCGGTATCAAAGAGTGGAGTACTCATACAGGACATCCTTGGTATCTCAAGTCTAAGGACCAGATGTTAGGAAATCCACAAGGGGAGTGACATCACATGCAAAGCGGAAGAACAGAAAACAAAACCCCAGATTTCCCGTAGAAAGTTTTCATCGTCGTGCGAAGATCGGTGCATCAAAAACAAATCCGCAAAACTACATGTGTAAAAGAAGATACCTAGGGAGATCGTATATCCCTGAATTCCTACAGATTTTTGGGAGAGGATGAAGGAGGTCAAGCGTCCTCCTCTTTAGTGGTACCCACACAGCAGGAATTACGACGATGTACCTCTCTCTTTGGGGAGAGGAGGACAGGAGGTGGCTACCAAAAGACCAAAAGAAACCCTCAGCCTATAGAGCATTGGTTCCCTCATATTTATAGAGGCCCCCTGAAAACCCTAATGGATATTTTGCCCTATTGGGTATTGGATCTCCATCTAATTACCCAAGCCTCTTGGATTAGTAGGTTTCTACCCAATAATCTCTTATTAGCAATTATTGGATCTCATCTCAGGATCCAATAATTCATGGGCTTAATGGATATCCAATAAGATATGGGGTTCAGCGGATATCTTATATCCGAACCTCTACTCGTCGCAACACCTACCATATATGTATGACCTTTTAGGCCCAATATCGAGCTGGCTGTGAGTCATACTTGCCAGAACTCCTTCTGACTTAGTGAATTATCATCTCTATAATAATTCACCCAACTCATCGACTACGGATGTACCAGACCACTACGCCGCAGCCCCCAGACGATACAGGGGAATCCAATCCCTTGGACCTATCTGTCCTCAGTTACTATGTATCTATAGTCCCTCATTCATCCAATATCCCAGAGACCCTATACCGGTCATGGTGCTGTCAGGCCCACACGGTCTCTCCTCGAGTCTTACTCTTGTCGGATTCTCCCGGAGAACTCTTTCTCTCTCAATCCGAATAACCTTAGCCAAGGATTTGTTCGAGCAAGAACACATGGGATATTCCTCTCATGATACCGAGAGTAGATGATCCTCTATTGACACTTAATAGCCCTCGTAAGGTTGGCTACCACTCCCAATGACCGACTGTACTAGATCTAAAACTTTCCAAACCTATAAGTTCGGTATCAAAGAGTGGAGTACTCATACAGGACATCCTTGGTGTCTCAAGTCTAAGAACCAGATACACTACTGGGACTACGGAATCGCTATCTAACGTGAGGTATCAATAACCATCCAGCATTCCGTAGGTGGATCAATCAATGAACTCATTCCCTAATGAGCACCTCCACACGAGTAGCTATGAGACCAGCTACCTCCATCATATGGATAAGTATATGACACACCAGTATATCCGGTTATCTCGATGTCCTTCTCGAGTAACCTGTGACCAGGATAATTTAGGGTCTGTGTTTAAAGATGAATCGGTCTCATTATCGTGATCTCATCACGATCCGATTCCTATTGCACAGATCCAAGGATATCACAGTATATGTAACACGCAAGATAAAGTGATAAAATGCCTAATAATAAGCAAAGAGATAAAGTGCATATCAAGACACAAGTGTCATCACTCATGTGATTGGCTTGCAGGGCACATATGACTAGCAATCTCCCACTTAACCTAAAGCCAATCACCAACATGTCTGATCCCCATCAGACCTCTATGAAGCTCAAAGACAATCTGAGTCAATGGCTTTGTCAATGGATCTGCAATGTTATCTTCAGATGGAACTCTTTCCATTACTACATCTCTTCGGGCCACGATCTCTCTAATAAGTCAGAACCTCCTCAGAATACTTCTGATGAGACCCGGGTTCCCTTATTTGAGTAATCGCCCTGTATTTATCGTAATATAAAGGAATCAACTCTTCGCAGCTCGGGATGACTCTTAGATCTGTGATGAACTTCTTCATCCAGACTCCCTCCGTTTCTGCCTTTGCCGCAGTAATGTATTTCGCTTTTGTGATCGAGTCAGCAGTAGTGTCTTGCTTTGAACTCTTCCAGCATACTACTCTTCCATTTAAGGTGAACACATACCCTGAATTAGACTTGCTATCATCAACATCGGACTTGAAGCTCGAGTCCGTGTAGCCCTCAACCTTGAGGCTACTACCTTCATATATCAGTAAAAGATCCTTAGTCCTTCTCAAGTACTTAAGGATACTTTTTACTGCTTTCCAGTGCTCCAAGCTTGGATCTGCCTGATATCTACTCGTGACACTCAGAGCATGCGCTATATCAGGCCTGGTACATAGTATAGCATACATGATAGATCCTATCACTTATGCATATGGTATCATATCCATGTGTGTCCTTTCTTTAAGAGTCTTTGGGGACATACTCCTAGAAAGTGATATTCCATGTCTCATTGGTATGAGACCTCTTTTGAAATTTTCTATGCCAAACCTTTTGACAATGGTGTCTATGTATTGGACTGGAACAAGCCAAATATCCTCTTGGATCTATCTCTATAGATTCGTATCCCCAATATGCAGGATGCTTCCCCTAAGTCCTTCATGGAGAAGTGCCTAGATAACCAAGTCTTTACTGTGGAGAGCATTCCTACATCATTCCCAATGATCAGGATGTCATCCACATATAATACCAAAAAGGTGATAGTGCTCCCACTTACTTTCTTGTAAACACAAGGCTTATCTTCGTTCTTAATGAAGTTATAAGATCTGATCGCATCATCAAATCTTATGTTCCAACTTCAGGAAGCTTGCTTCAATCCATAAATGGACTTAAGCAACCTGCACATATTATCTGGGTTATTCCTAGACACGAATCCCTTAGGCTGTATCATATACACCTCCTCCTCGAGGTAGCCATTGAGGAATGCGGTTTTGACGTCCATTTGCCAGATCTCATTATCATAGTGTGCTGCAATAACCAATAGAATTCGAATGGATTTTAGCATGGCTACAGGTGAGAAAGTTTCGTCATAGTCAATACCTTGCCTTTGACGATACTCCTTAGCCACTAGCCTTGTTTTATAGGTCTCTACCTTTCCATCTACTCCAATCTTCTTTTTGAAGATCCACTTGTAGCCAATGAGTACAATACCCTCGGGCGCATTAACTAGGTTTCAAACCTTGTTGCAGTACATGGAATCCATTTCTGAATTCATAGCTTCTTACTATTTCCCAAAGTCTATGCTCATAATAGCCTCCTCGTAGGTTTGAGGATCAATATCCTCAACATCCTCTCTTCTGTTATGTTCTACATATCTCTTAGGAGGATGAGATATTTTATTGGACCTACGTAAAGTTGAAAATTGTGTGTTAGGTATCTGAACAGATTCTGGAATAGTGCTTGAGCTAGGTTTTCCAACCTCGATCAACTCTATCATGCTCTCACTGTCTCCACCAAGAATGTATTCCTTCTCAAGGAACACTGCTCTTTTGGCTACAAAGACCTTTTAGTCCTCAGGGTGATAGAAATAATACCCACAAGTTTCCTTGGGGTATCCCACGAACTTGCACCGTTCCGTTCTGGATTCCAACTTGTCAGGGTTGTGTCTCTTAACGTGGGCAGGGTAGCCCCAAATCTTAACAATCTTAAGATCAGGCATCTTCCCATTCCATATCTTATATGGAGTAGACATCACTGACTTGGTTGGAATTCTGTTTAGAAGGTAAGTTACGGTCTCTAGAGCATATCCCCAAAATGAGATGGGTAGGTCGACGAAACATATCATAGAATGCACCATGTCTAACAATGTGCGATTCCTCCTTTCTGATATACCATTAAGCTATGGTGTATAAAGAGGTGTCCATTGGGATAAGATCGAATAGTCTTCGAGGAACTGGGTGAACTCTGTACTTAAGTACTCACTTCCTCGATCTGATCGAAGGGTTTTGATACTCTTTCCTGTCTGGTTCTCTACTTCTCATTTCCTTTTAGACTCTCTTACACTCATGATATGTGGAGTTGTATCTAGCATAAATAAACCATTATGCAATGTTCCTTTCGTGATGATCTGATCATCTAATATTATTGAACAACCATTGTTGTCAAAAACTAATTTATATCCAATAACTGTTAAACATGAAATGAAAATAATATTTTTAATAATAGAAGGAACATAATAGCATGCATCTAATGCAATAATAGCTCCACCAGGTAGATGTAAAGTGACCTTGCCAATAGCCACTACAGCAACCTTTGCTCCATTGCCTATCTTAAGGTCCATCTCGCCTCTGTTCAATCTCCTAGGTCCTGCCAAAACCTGCAACGAATTGTAGATATGATAAGCACTCATGGTATCCAATACTTATATGTTATCATAAGATTCTGACAAATGGAGACTAATCATGAATGTACCTAAAGCTTCTGTTTCGCCCTCTCTGTAAGGTACTCTTTGCAGTTCCTCGTCCAGTGCCCATCTTTACCGCAGTGGAAGCACTGGCCTTTGTCCTTTGTTGGGTCTTTCTTGGCAATATTTGCTTTACCCATTTTGCCCTTGCTCTTGCCCTTCTTAAGGGTCTTCTCAGCCTTCCTTTTCTTTCTAGTTTCACCAGTGTAGAGAACCGACTTCTCTTTCTTGATGGTGCTCTCTGCTTCTCTCAATATATTGAGGAGCTCTGGGAGGGTCACCTCAAGTTTGTTCATATTAAAATTCATTATGAACTGAGAAAAGGAATTTGGTAAGGACTGAAATACAAGATCCACACACAGGTTATCCTCTAGGACTATTCCCAGACCTATGATTTTCTTGATCCACTCAATCATCTTAAGGACATGGTTCTGAACCGGTGTCCCCTCAATCATCCTAGCACGGAAAAGACTCTTTGATATCTCATATCGCTGAGTTCTTCCTTGTTCCTCAAACAGTTTATGGAGATGCAGGAGTATAGAATTAACATCCATATTTTCATGCTGTCTCTGTAACTCAGTAGTCATAGAGGCCAACATATAACACTGAGCAAGAGTGAAATCATCTAAGTACTTCACATAATGAGCGATCTCATCCTCGCTTGCCCCTTCGTCGAGCGTAGGGATCACTGTATCAAGGACATACACGATTTTCTCCACCGTGAGAACGATTCTCAGATTGCGAAGCCAATCCGTATAATTTGGACCAGTGAGGCGGTTAGCATCAAGTATGCCACGTAAAGGATTTGAAAGTGATATTTTTCTAAAATAAAAGATGTAGTAGAAATAAATAACATGCAGACTTTGTAAAAATTTAAACAGTTAAGATAAGGACTTCTATCTTAATGTACTCCCACTAATTTTTCGCAAGACACACAACACCCTCCGGTATATGAATCGGAGATCCCTAGCGGATCTCGGGTGGGGATCAGGATCCAACTGGTATCTTAACGTAACCTCGAGGGACTCGACCAATCACGTTAAGCCTGTAAAGGTAGGCAACTCTTGCCAATCACAACTCATTGTGATTCCCGTCCTGTTCGGCCTCCGAACCACCATGGCCTTGAGGGACTCGACTAACCATGATGTTCGGTTAAGTCATCACCATAGTTACAAGATGAGTCTGATTCGATGATATACTCTCGAAGGACTCGACCAAGCATACAATGTCCTCAGGTCATCGGTGACATCTCTATGTCGTAGATAAGATAGTGAGATGTGATATAGGTGAGTCTCGAGGGACTCGACCAACTCAATTTACACCGGGAATTGGTTCCTAGATATAACGATAGAAGACCACGTGGGTCAATCTAATTGCCTCACGTTTACCGACTTAATATTATTAATAGAGAGGATTTTTGATTTGGTCTTCTAACATAATGTGTCACACATATACGTATTTAATATATATATATATATATATATCTACATCGCATGCAAATATATATATACATATCTAGTAGGTGTATATCTAATCACACATCACATGAGCAATCACACCAGATGATCATGGACCACATCCTAATGTGATCAGGCTCGATCTAGTGGGCGCAATCACTCACATCAAGATCTATGTGTACTTTGGCATATCTTTACGCCCTGTGATCGTCCATCTCGATTTGTCGGATCCGTCGGCATCTTAACGCATCTCCATGCATCGGATCGTCCGTCTCGGCCTTGTGAGTCACGCTACTGCTATGCCTCCTCATGTAATTACAACATAATTACAGGTACATAGGACTGACAATAAATGAGAAAAGAATAGAGGCTCGCAGGTCCCAATAATAATAATAATCACATGTACACACATCACATCACAGGTCCATGATCATATGTCCGCATCATACATCACATGTATATGTTATTTTATAGGACTACCAGATAAAGAAAATAATAGTTAATTAAACTATTTAATTAACATATTTATTTTTTCTGAAATCAAGGATATGAAGGGAATTTTTGAATTCCCAAGGGTATTTTGGTAATTTGGACAAAAGGTATTTTGGTAATTCTATCAAAAGGGATAGAATCTAGAATTTTTGAAATTCCGAGGGGTAAAACCATCTTTTGCCCTAAAACCCTAATCCCTCACCCTTACTGTGCTTGCGGTCGCCGCCACCCTGCCGGCGGTGCCCCTTGCGCGCGGGGAGGGCGGCGGCGCAGCCGCTGCCGCCGTGGGTGGAGCGCCCGCCGCCGACGCGCGGGCGCCAAAACCGACGCCCGCTACGTTGGCCGCGGCGCCAATGCCGGTTTCTACGTAGGGCGTAGCGCCGTCGGCGCTTCTTCTAAGGCGGCCAGAGCCGTCGGCGCAGGCGTACCTACTGCGACGAGCTTTGTCGGTCGGCAAGAATGCTTGTCAGGCAGCAACAAGGTGCAAGCAGCCTTTGCGGCCGCCGACAGCGCAGCAAGGCAGCAGCAACGATTCTTGCCCTTCTTGGCTCTTTTGCGCCAACGATTTTGGCGTCAAAAGTAGATCCAAAACAACACACGCAGTTTAAGATCCGATCTTCGCACGAAAAACTTGGCTCTGATACCACTGTTGGGAAATCCTTCAGGGGAGCGACATCACATGCGCAGCGGAAGAACAGAAAACAAAACCCCAGATTTTTCATAGAAAGTTTCCGTTGTCGTGCGAAGATCAGTGCGTCAAAAATAAATCTGCAAAACTGCACGTGTAAAAGAAGATACCTAGGGAGATCGTATATCCCTGAATTCTTACAGATTTGTGGGAGAGGATGAAGGAGGTCAAGCGTCCTCCTCTCTAGCGGTATCTACATGGCAGGGATTACGACGATGCACCTCTTTCTCTCGGGAGAGGAGAACAGGAAGTGGCTACCAAAAGAAACCCTCAGCCTATAGAGCTTTGGTTCCCTCCTATTTATAGAGGCCCCCTTAAAACCCTAATGGATCTTTTGCCCTATTGGGTATTGGATCTCCATCAAATTACCCAAGCCTCTTGGATTAGTGGGTCTCTACCCAATAATCTCTTATTAGCAATTATTGGATATCATCTCAGGATCTAATAATTCAGGGGCTTAATGGATATCCAATAAGATAGGGAGTTCAGCGGATATCTCATATCCGAACCTCTACTCGTCGCAACACATACCATATGTGTGTGACCCTCTAGGCCTAATATCGAGCTGGCCGTGAGTCATACTTATCAGAACTCCTTCTGACTTAGTGAATTATTATCTCTATAATAATTCACCCAACTCATCGACTGCGGACGTACCAGGCCACTACGTCGTGGCCCCCAGATGATACAGGGGAATCCAATCCTTTGGACCTATCTGTTCTCAATTACCATGTATCTATAGTTCCTCATCCATCCAATATCCCAGAGACCCTATATCGGGCATGGTGCTGTCAGGCCCATACGGTTTCTTCTTGAGTTTTGCTCTTGTCGGATTCTCCCGGAGAACCCTTTCTCTCTCAATCCGAATAATCTTGGCCACGGATTTGTTTGAGCAAGAACACATGAGATATTTCTCTCATGATACCGAGAGCGGATGATCCTTTATTGACACTCAATATTCCTCGTAAGGTTGGCCACCACTCCCAATGACCGACCGTACTAGATCTGGAACTTTCCAAACCTATAAGTCCGATATCAAAGAGTGGAGTACTCATACAGGACATCCTTGGTGTCTCAAGTCTAAAGACCAGATACACTACTGGGACTACGGAATCGCTGTCTGACATATGATATCAATAACCATCCAGTATTCCGTAGGCGGATCAATCAGTGAACTTATTCTCCAATGAGCACCTGCACTGTACCCTTAGTGTCCCCACACGAGTAGCTATGAGACTAGCTACCTCCATCATATGAATGGGTATACAGCACACTAGTCTATTCAGTTATCTCGATGTCCTTCTCGAGTAACCTATGACTAAGATAATTTAGGGTCTGTGTTTAAAGGTAAATCGGTCTCATTATCGTGATCTCATCACGATCCGATTCCCATTGCACAGATCTAAGGACATCATAGTATATGCAACACGCAAGATAAAGTGATAAAACACCTAATAATAAGCAAAGAGATAAAGTGCATATCAAGTCACAAGTGACATCACTCATGTGATTGGCTTGTAGAGCACATATGACTAGCAATGCACTTGTCTCTTGGTCTTCCAAGAAACAAAATTCGATTACACTATCTACAACCGAAGCTGAATACATAGCAGCAAGTGCATGTTATGCACAAGTTATATGAATGAAAAATACATTAGAAGATTACGGAATTCACTTAAAGAATATTTCCATAAAATGTGATAACACAAGTGCAATATGTTTAACAACAAATCCTATTCAACACTCTAGAACTAAATATATTGACATTAAGCATCACTTTATACGAGATCAAGTTAATAATCATGATATAACATTAGAGTTTATTGATATGAAACATCAATTAGTTGATATTTTTATAAAACTTTTAAATGAAGAATAATTTGATTTCATTAGAAGATAATTAGACATGTTAAATTATCCGAATGCATGAGTGTCTTGTATTCTTTTTCATACTTTTTCGATCTGTCGTAAATGGAGCTTTTATCAAATTTATTTTGTATCATCTTCCTCTTATATTAGTATCCAGTTTAGTTATGGATTTTTTACTCTTACCTTGATACTTAATTATTTTTACAACCCTCTTCCTATCGATAAAAATATCTTTTATGGATTTCATTGATACTTGATTCTTGTGTGAATTTTTACAATATAAATGGATTCTATTTGATAGAAAGTGATATTCATATATTTTATTTGATAAAAGTGATATTTATGGATTTTACAACAATATCATTTACGTCATGAAATGATACACTTGACTCTTGTATGAATCTCTTCTCTTTATTCACATTTTTATGTCATGAGCTCTTGATGAAAGTAGAAGTTTGATGAATTTTCGATAGCTTGGATGATTTCTTTTCCTTCTACTATTCATAGAATTTTAATAGCTCGATTCTTATTTATTGATGAATGAACTCTTTCTTTTCCTTTTCAAGAATAAATTTTGTGGACACTTTCACCTATTTTTTGTTTTTGCTAACTTACCTATTTTAAAGCTATAAAGGAATGCTAGCATGTATAGTGCTAGTTTGTACATTTTCTCCTTATTTGGCTACAAATGAAACATCACTATCTTGCTATCACAACAATGTAAAAATTTTGCTTACATAAAATGATTGTCCATTGCTTTTTTATTGATGACAAAGGAGGAGAAAATGGTAAATTGATGAAAGATTGAAATGTATCATGCTTGGTATTATGAATGCTTGAAATATGCTTGGTATCGTGAATGATATTGTAAATGCTTGATGTATCATGAATGCTTGAAAAAGTTTCATACTTGAAATGATAAATTTTTATCATGCTTAAAAATTGATATTATGCTTACTATCGTATTTGATTTGGTATCAAAATGATGAATATCTATCATCATTTGGTATCGAACTTGAAATTTATATCATGCTTAATATCCTAATTAAAATTGGTATCATATTTTGAAATGATGAATGTTTATTATTATTTGGTATCGAACTTGAGGTTCGTATCATGTTAAATATTGGATTTGAAATTGGTATCGTGATTTGAAACAATGAATGTCTATCATCATTTGATGTCAAACTTAAACTGTGTATCATGAATGGTTATCATGCTTTAGCATCGTACTGATAAATTTTGGTAAATACTTGGTATTGTGTTTGAAATGAAGAATCATGATCATGTTTAGTATCATGTTTCTAGTATCATTCTGTGCATGATTGATAAGTTAAAATGCATGTAACCTATCAGTTAGAGCTTGAATTCAAAGGTTTTGAATTCAAGTATGTCTTTTCTTAAGTATGACATATAGATAGGGGGAGTTAAGGTTAACTCCGTCATCAATTAGTTATCATCATCAAAAAGGGGGAGATTATTGAATCTCATATTTTGATGATGAAATCAATTGATAAATTATTGATCTAATCTATATATTGAGAAAAGTGTACAGGTTTAACTACAATAGTGAACAAGGCATAAAGCAATCATAGTGCCGGAGTCAAAAATTGAACGATTCGATGGGAGTTCGAGAGTTCATCGGGAGTCTGAAAGTTTGTTAGGAGTATTGTTGAAATTTGCCAAGAGTTCATTAAGAGCTTATTGAAACGTATGTCAGAAGTTCACTGAGAAATTCATCGAAAGTTCGCTGGAGTTCATCGAGAAAATCAAAGCTCGCCAAAGAAGCTCGTCGGAACTCGCTAAGAAGATCGACGAGAGTTCAAGAGCCTATCGGGAGTCCGTTGGAAGATCACCGAGAGTTCTTCGGAAGTCCGCCGGAAGATCGCCAGAAGAAATTTTGACCTGTTAGACTTACATACTTTAGTATATACTTTAAATATCGTAATTAGGGTGTAATTAGAGTTAGGATTGGGAGGTAATCCCACTAACTCTGTTAAGAGCGAATTGAGCCCGAGTCTGAACTATTTTTGGTCGGACTATTGGCCCAAACAGTGTTATTGAACCCTATATGGCGGTGGCACCGTCTATGGCTCAGTCTTCCATGTGTTTGGGCAGTAGTACCGCCTAGTGTCGGAGTCCACTAGCGATGGTATCGCTAGTACCCCGGAAATTTGGGATAAGACTTTTTTTTTTGTCTATTTTGAAGCCAATTGAGGCCTATAAATATCCCTTACTTCTCAGCTTATTTGACACAAAGAAGTAAACAAGAAGAACTGAGACTAAAGTAAAATCGTTTGTAAACTTTAAGAGTTCACCTCCATTGATTCTAAGTGTTAGAAACTTGTATAAAAAAGGTAAGCAATCTGTAAAGAGTTTTATAAATGGGTGATTGATCTTTACCTTTGAAGAAAGATCAATAGTGGAAGCGATGACCTCATCAGAGGAGGTATTGGAAGTGGACATAGGTTGGATGACTAAACCACTATAAATCAGTGTGTTCTTTCCTTACTGTGTGCTTCTTTTCTTTACTGGTTAACTGCATTCTTTTTTGCCTAACTACAACTACTCATTTTTTTTCTCTACTCAATTACGAATGTATTCAAGTAAAAAGTCTTTTTTGAAACATGTTTTTGTTGAACAAAACTTTTTCACCGAAACGATTTTTCAAAATCAATATTTTTACCCGCTGCACTAATTTAACTCCCTCCCTCTTGAACTTGATCCTAACAACACCGTCAATAACATCATCAACAATACCATCATCTTAACTATAATCCTATTCAACAAGTACTTATCTAACATTATTATTATTATATATATATATATCCTCACTTAAAATAAATAACTCATTCACTGTTAACAACTAATGTATTATGTCACATTCAAACTTTTATTGTAATATTTCTTTAGTTAATTTATTTTCAAAGACATCGCCACTACCATCGTTTTTATCATAATAAAATAGATCATTTAAGTTTATGAAATGAGTCCCAAAACCTAATTTATTTAATAAATAATTTTCATTCAAACATGATATCTTACCTAATATTTGTTTATCAATATCATCTAGAACTAAAAATACTTGACTGAAAATAAGATTTTTTCTATAGTAAAATTATTAAAATTAAAAATATTATTTTTGAAATCAATGAACCAATATAATAGTAAAATAGATTATTACACATAAGCTTTCAAAGACATCTTCTTGATTAAAAAATAAAGGAAAAGACAAAATAAAGAGATGGATAAGAAGAACAGTAGTAACCCACGTATGGAAGAAGGAAAATACAAAGAAGAAATTGATGAATAGGAAAAAAAAAGGGATAAAAGAGAAACTTCTTACCGCTTCATCAAGATCAGCACCCATACCATGACAGCAACTTACTGTTTACTATACGAATCACTTTACAAGTCTCCTTAAAAGAGTTAGATGTTAAAGCAACAGGAACCATCTCAACTCAAATTGCTTAGCAAAGCCTAATTTAACTGACGATCCAAAAGTTATTATTTTGGATGAAATGACTTAGTTATCCAGGGGTAAATAAGTAAAATAGCACATCAAGTTGCTATTTGGATATTTTTCAAAGTAAGAATGCTCTATCCAAAAAAATCTCAAGATTATAAATTTTTTTAAAGAATTCATCATTCATATATATATATATATATATATATATATACACACACACACTGTCTCATCTTAAAGTATCTTAGGATCCGGTCCACACAACGGGTCACGCAACGCCGGGTGCACCAATCGTTCCTTTTCCCGCCTTAACCTCCCAGCGTCGTCCCATGATAGGGAACAGGAATTCCCCTACAAACGGGCCCATGGCTATGATTAATTTCGTGATCAGCGGTAGACGGCACCGGTGATGCCTGTTCCCTGCCTCGCTCAACACAGGAGAGCTCCACCCACGTTTACTTATAACTACGCCGCTCCTCGGTCGAACGCCTTCTCGCGCCCACCCCTCTCCGATGGCTCCGTCCTCCAATCTCAAGCAGTCCTCCATGGACTCCTTCCTTCGTCACCACCACGACCATCACAGACCAAACCCCACCGCCATCTCAAAGCCCGAAACCCCTGCCGCTGAAGCCGCTTCGGATTACGAGCGAATCCGCCGGGAGACCATTCGCCGGAACCAAGAGTTTCTCCAAAAGCTCGGCATCGCCTCCGCCACTGCCATGGCTCACAAGAACCAACACACCTCCTCCAATCGCTTCCCCAGGCCTCCTCCCGCCTCGTCCTTGCCCCTCCGCCGTAGCTCTCGCAACAAACGCCCGCCCCACGACGCTGCGGCCACGTCGGAGGACCCCGCACCGGAACTCCCTGACCGCGGCCTCATCGACTCCTCCGTTTTCCAGTACGTCTGCGATGATGAAGAAGCTCCCCTCCGGCCTGGCGCCGCCCATCTTGCGGAGTCTCCATCGTGGTCTTCTCCGATCGTGGGATTTAGGTCTTCCGGTAAGGCGTTCCGAGATCCTTCTCTGGCCAGGATTTACTCCATTGACGTGTGCTCCTCGAATAAAGATCGGTTCTTGGTTGCGGCCGGTGGCCACAGAGGCTTCATATCTGTTTATGGAGGGGAATGGGGTGATTGCGAAAAGATTAACTCCGAAGGGGAGATGATGGATGGGCCTCTTATGAGCTGGAAGGGAAGCCCGAGCTGGGTCTCGGGCGTGAAGTTTGTGGAGGATAACCCGATGCTGCTGGTGTCGAGTTCGAACGATGGTGCTATTGTTGTTTGGGATCTCAAGAAGCGGCCATCTTCTTTGTCATCCTGGTCGCCGCCTGTGGTTGCCAAATCGACGGAACTGCACACCGGTGGGGTTTACTCCATGGACCGGTTCAGTTGCTGGATAGCCACGGCATCAAAGGACTCCTCTGTTGGTGTTTCGAGGCTGACGCCGACAGGGGAGCTGGTGGCAGAGCGGAACATTACCGGCCACCATTCGGGAGTCATCAGGGGCGTTTGTTTTGGGTAACCCTTCTATTACTTACTCTTTGATGCACAATAGTCATCATTCTTCAATTTAAGATATGTCTGGTTTTCGTTGGTGAGTTGGTTTCCATGCCACCTTCTCCGAAGGAGATGTCCGGTCTTAATTCATGATTTAGATATTTAAATCTTGTAATCAGTTTTTTATTTTTAATCTTTTTTTCCTGATAGTATGAAAGTGAACTTTTGAAATCCTGATTATTTATTTACAAATTGTGGTGGAAAATATAGATCAATAGTGTTTTTATCATAAGTATCACAGATCATCAACTCAATCAGTTTATTAAAGAAAAATAAACTAGTTATCAACTTGTTATGATCTATGAGGCGGCTCCCGAAACTCAAAACTTACGTTACAAAAAGTGGATGCTCTCACAAATTCAAATGTAGAGGATACTATCTTATGTTGTGGCACTGTTGTTTTCGAAGATCGACTCGTAAATTTTCTTTTCTTTCTAAGTCAATGACACTCATCTTCAAATTCACTCCTTAATTGCATAGAAGGGGATAACCGAATAAGCAATGGATGAATAATGGGTGTGTAGCAGTCAAGGTGGGTTGTAGCGTATTCTACATGACATTCCGAAAGCCAGTAGCTGATGAGTTTCCAGTTCAACTATTGTAATCATGCTATTTATTGTTCAAGAACTTGGAATACACTCGATAGCATCAAAGTTCTTGTGTAGTTCTACAACGACATACAAAGTGACATGTCAATAGAAGACAGAGATCTCTTGGTTCATAACGTCGCCAACTTATATCCCAAACTGGTTATCTTTTAATGGCTGGAACTTTCTCAAGGATGAAGTTTGCTGCTAGTGACTGGCAAAATTTATGGAGGAATGGTTGATAGAACGTGCAAATACAGAAGTAATGTTCTGTTGACCCATCTTGTGCACATGTATTTCTGAATTTAACTATGCATCGAGTGTAGCTGCAAACAAACTTTAAATTGAGAGTTGGAATAATCTAAATAGGAATATCATAACAATATCTTCAACTCTAGAGCATTATAATTTTCAACGCTAATGATTTGTTTTATGAAAATGAATTGCCCATGTATTTTTCAGCGCTTCAGACTACCGATATGTTGTTCCTGAACATTTTTGCAGAGATGGAAAAGAACGACTAGCCGACTGTGGAGTCGATGGGTGTATATGTGTCCTCGATCCAAGGTTGCCGGAGCCTTGTGCTCTTACCATCAAATCACTGCACTCTACTGGTGTCAACACAGTTGAATGGAACAAATGGAACAATTTCCTGATCCTATCAGCCAGTAGGGACCCGATATTGCATCTCTACGACATCAGAAACGCTGCTGGACCAGTTCACAGCCAACTTCACGGTCATGTAGAATCCAACACTGGAACTTGTTGCCGTATATATAGACCTTGTTTTGTAGGTGGGAAGACAATTGCTACACCTGGACAGGGAACAAGGAAGATATCACTGTTTGATGTTGAAAAAGCAACGTTGATCAGCCAGGGGATACTGGGAACCGATGCGAATTTGATTATGTTTAAAGATGACCAACAACATCCAAGACTCTGGTCTGCTGCAAAGCAAATTAACCAATTGTGCCCATTGGGCCCAGACTTGACTTGCTGGAAATCTTGTCATCTTCATACTGGTGTCATGCATGTACCAAATCTGTTGTGTTCTTAATATAGTTTGTGCCAGGATCATTGATCTTTTGTGATTTCAAGAACTCTTATAGTAAGTTCATGCAAACATGGGAGTAGACAGGTTCTGCTCTTGCTCCTCATGTTCTCTGGCAAATGTTTCGTTATTGTAAGCGGTTGGATTTATATATCAAGAAGTAAAAGCTTAATAGTGGCATAACAAAGGCATAATTGAGATGTTTCAGCTGCATGTTCATAGGCCAATTAACGAGGAACAAGATGTCAATTATCACGAGAGTGCCGCGCGGGAAAGAAGCAAGCTTCTTATAGGAGCGGGCAAGTGAGGCGCGGAGTTGGGACATCCATCAGCCTTACTGCTTTGGGCGCAGTGAGCCCAAACACATCGCCCATGTCCAAGTCACCGGGCTTCATTACGGCAGGCAGGCTCCAGTCGAAGCAATGCAGCAGCTGCGCCACCGCCAGCTCCAGCACGTAGAGCCCCAGCTGCATGCCCGGGCAGGACCGCCGCCCCGACCCGAACGGCAGAAGCTCGAAGCAGCTCCCTCGGAAGTCGAACGCCGCGGCGTCGCCTCCCGGGGCGAACCGTGATGGCCGGAACGCGTTGGGGCTCTTCCACACGTCCCGGTCCCGACCGATGCCCCACGCGTTGACGAACACCCTTGTCCCGACGGGGATGAAGTACCCGGCGAGCTCGCAGTCCTGAGTAGCCTGGTGTTGGAGGAGGGGGAGGGGAGGGTGGAGGCGGAGCATCTCCTTCGCGGCGCACTTGAGGTAGGGGAGCTTGTCGAGCTCACTGTCGGTGGAGGCCGACGACGCTCGCCAGTTCCTGTTGCGTTCGTTTCAGCTCTTCGGGGCTCTTCAGCAGCTCCGCCATGGCCCACTCTACGCCCAACGCCACCGTCTCCGTCCCGCCAAACATCACATCCTGTGTGTGTCACGTACAGATTGCAATCCTCATACGAAAGCATATAATACTCAGATGCTTTGTATGTGTGCAACAAAAATGCTATCCGTGCCAAAAATCTATACGATGCGACGCAACGATACTATTTCAATTTCACGTAAAGATATTATGGCATTTGTTATCAGATGAGATTTCAGAATAAAATGGAAAGTGCAATATCAAAGAGTTACATAGTGGCCGATACAATTACTTCTTTTTCCTTGCAAGTGGCTGTAATTAGGAAGCTTGTTCAAGATTACGACGTCTACAGCATTTCCGGACACACATATTTAGATTGTGCATGTAATCGTTGCACTCAAAATTCGATTTTTATTTTTTATTTTTTGTAATTTGAAGGGAATTCGACTATTTTATCATTCTTTGTCGTTTTGAACGCTGCGAGGAAGAAATAAAAAAATATATAGGCATGCAGCCATATATGCTAACGTAGGCCACGTTAGAGTTCGACCTCCAACTGTTTGTATTTCCATGTGTTTGGACGTGTAGATCAATACGACAATTTCAATAACATTTGCAAGCTGGCTTTGTTGCCTACTTGCATAAGTTGATGCCAACTTCCAGCCGAAGAGGATGTCTCCATCTCTGAAGACTACATGTAAGACATGATTGCGACTGACATGCCACAGAATTACTCAAACTAAAATCTGATCTCTGAGTTCAAACGTGTATTCGTCTCTATAATATATACCCAATCTATGTTGAGATTCTAATACTAGCAAAGGCATTATAATTGATGGCAGAGCTGTCAGAGAGAGAGAGAGATGTACCATTATTATCGCCTTAATGTTAACTCTTGTGAGGCTTAGATCACCATGGAGATCGCCACCGTCGTTAGTGTCACCAGAATCCCCAAGAAATGCAAGCATGGCGTCAACCATGTCGGCGTCCTGCGCATCCGCCTCCTTCGGGTTGGCCAAATGGTCGTCGATGATCACGTCGATGTAGCGATCGATCGCTTGCCTTGCCACTTTCAGCCTCTTGTCGATGCCCTGCAAGTCCATCCACCGCAGCCAAGGGAGTAAGTCGCTGATGTTGAACTCCCCAAAAAGCTTCGAGTACTCCTGCAGTATGCCGGCGAACTCGCCCTGGTTCCCGTGGCTCTGCGCCCCGAAAGCTGCCATGAAGGTGATGTTCTTGCCGAGGGTGAAGGCCAGATCGCCGACATCGACGGACGACCCGCTCCGTCTAGCGACGAAGCGGACGGCGGAGTCGACCTCGTGGCGAACCGACGCCCACGACTGGACGCGCCTGCGGCTGAAGAGCTTCATGACGCAGAGCTTGCGCGTCTGGCGCCAGAAGGGACCGTAGTTGGCGAAGGCCATGTCGGCACGGTCGTAGGTGAGGTACGCGATGGCGGCGGTGACGGGGCGGTTGCAGAACGACGCGTCCTGCACCTGCAGCACCTGCCGGGCCATCTCCGGCGTGGACACGACGACGGCGTGAAGGGAGCCGAGGCGGAGGTGGAAGAGGCCGCCGTATCTCTCGGGAAGCCTCGCGAGGCCGCGGTGAGTCAGCTGGTCCATCATGAGCATGTTGCCGATGATCGGCAGCGGCTGCGGCCCCGGCGGCAGCAGAAGCTTTCGTCCGCTTCTCATGCAGAAGAAAGATAAAAGAGCAAGTGGGATGAAAACGGAAGCAACCATGAAGCCCATGAACGAGAGTTCGTGAAACCAATCCATGGCTACTCTTCCAGCTGAGGACACCGAAGACCGACAGCGGCCGGGGCAGGAGCCGTCGTGGCCCGAGGGCGCTCCTTAAAGCCCACCTGATATGATCGAGTCATATTCTTTTTATGTTTATGTTTTCTGGGAAAAACTGAACGATCGAGATTAAAAGGAAACTAGAATGAACGGTTGTCGTGTAAGGGTGAACAGAGCGTGATCCACGGACACCAATCAGATTCTTGTTCACCACAAGTAGATACATATTAAGTAATTTCGAAAAGCACAGTGGCTGTTTCGATACCAATTGAATATAAACTTAGAGCCCATACATACATCATCTCGTTATGTTTATTCCACTTTGAAAACATATCCTGATTGGGATCGTACCGCTCCTTCGCGGGTGTCACCATCGGCCCCGTTCTCTCTCACCGCCGACATTAATTTTGGCTCCTGGGTGCTCGTCCAGTACTGCATTGTTCATAGTGGCATCTCATTATTGCCAAGTGGTTCGGTACTGTAAGTGATTTGATTTCTATGTCGAGAAGTAAAAGCCGTATAGCATAAGAAGGACTTAATTGAGATGACTGATTGAGTTGCATGATCATTGCCCAACTAGCGATCGCAGATCTCAATTATTACGAAGAGTGCCACACCAGAGAGGCGCGGAGTCGGGATGGCCACCGGCCTCGCTGCCGTCGGCGCAGTCATGTGTTGCACGTGCGAAGCATTCATCCATCTGAGTCATGGCAGAGGATATCTCGAGATTCGATGGTTAAAACATAATAGCAATGTGATTGCGTGGGTGATGTGCATGCGGAATTTAAAAAGGATTTCAACTATATTATCAATATTTGTCGTTTTAGACATCGAAAGACTGCACGTGAAGGGGAAACAAAATATGCACTCACGCATGCATGCAGCAATATATCCCAACGCGGTTCGAGTTAGCGCAGCATATCTGCATGTAGAGATCGTAGAATTAGCATTGTAATTGATGGTAGAATTGTTAGAAAGAGAGATTAAAGACTTGCCGGTATTCTGGCCTTGATGTTACCTCTGGCGAGGCTTAGACGACTACGGAGATTGTCATTATCGTTGAGGGCTAATTGTCACGATTTTTATATTTTTAAAATTTTATATTAGGATCTATGAAAATAATTAATTTTATTTTTAAATAATTATTTGAGTCATTAATTAAAATGACAGAGCAAAGGGACGGTTGACTTACGATGACCCACCTTCGACTCACCTACACGTACGGTCGACGGGAGTAGAGGAACACATTGCGGTGCCAGCAAAGAAAGGATTAAAATTACTGGAAGATTGAAAGAATATTTAGCAATCGCGAAGAGGAAAATTAGATTTTTGTCTCATCTTGGTTGCAGGCAATGGAAAAACTTGCGATCTGATGGCTTGCATGCAGCCAGGCAGCAAGTCAAGCGTGCTTACATGTGGGACGTGACACTCGTAATGTAAGATTACAAGTCAAGGTATGAGTGTACATATAAAAAAGTATGAGGGTAAAACTAAAAATTTTAGTTTCACTTTCTAATAATCCCTTACAAAACACAAGATTTCACTTCAAATATGCAAACAACTATAATAAATAAATAAATATCACTATTGGTTCATATACTGTAAGGTATTTTTTTAAAATACTTAACTTCATATATTGATGAGAGTATTCATCCTAAAGAAATAAAGTAAATCATATCTTGAAGGATATTCCTTTTATTTATATTTCAACTAGCTCACAATGAGATCTTTTTTAAAAAAACTTAGTCTCGTTTGCTGATGAAAATTTCCATTGGAAGGAAACAAAATATGCTGTCTTTAATTATATATTTTTTTAATTCAGATTTTAACTAGCTCACATAAATGAAATAGTCTTTCCAGGTTTGCACTTTAATTGTGTGGGCGAGTAACTTGTTTATTCATAAAAGATATTAAAGATTGCTTAAATTCTTAATCATGATCGTCTGCAGATTTTTTTTATAAAAAAAATATTATCTTGGATCTCTTATAAAGTCATGTCCTTTTTATACCTTTACAATATGAGCACTAATCATAAAAGAAATAAGATTAGAGATTATATATATATATATATATATATATTTCTAATCAATGTTCTATTTAGCCAATCAATCAACTTGTTATTATCATTTTAAATCTTCTTCAGGATATATTCTATCATGACCCATCATTAGAAGGCTCATTATAGGATATGATCTATCTCCCTTAATTACATCAGGACCTTAGTCCTGCTTAGGTAATTAGTAAGATAGTCAACTAGATTGTTGTTAGTTTTAATATTAAAAAATAAAAATAACAAATTAAGAATCTAGTCATCTAATTGAACTTTGCTCATCTTAATATGTCTACTCAATAAAAAAAATTATTATAGCTCTACGATTACAATGAATGAAAATAGGAGTAGGGTTAGAGATCATTAAAAGATAACAAATCAAATTTTCAAGTCATTCGGCTTAAATATAGCGGTTCAAGTGCTATAAGTTTATCCTTCATGGTACTCCTAGCAATTATGGTCTATTTGGAAGATGATTAAAATGCACCTTACCAAGAATAAAAATATATCTAGAAGTAGATTTTATATCTAAGAATTAGAAATATAATTAGCATCATTGTAACCTTCCATAACCGATAACAAAGTGATACCCTACAAAATTAAGTCCATAATAAAAAAAATACTTTAAGGTATCTAAAAACTAGTTTAACAGTATTCAAAGAAACTAAACTAAGGTTAGTTAACAGTACATCTACAAAGTCTGATGTTAGGTCTAATTCTATTTGATAGTTAAAGGATTGATCGGAAGATTTAAGAATATTTATCTTGATCTACATTTTTCAAATCTAAGAAAGATATATTTTAAAATCTTGATTAAATTATAGACTTACAACTGAACCAATTTTGCATAATTAAGAATAACAATATGAGAACAACCATTTTAAATATTTTTTCAAAATAGTTTTAACTCAAGTTGTTTTAGAATTTAATTGAATACTTATGCAGGGATAAAACATACATAAATAAATACTTTTTTATTATCAGGTTAGCACCACCCTATTTCGTTTCAATTAAATGATAAATAAAATAATCTGAAGCCACAAATCATTGTCATGAATCAGAATTTGCCACATGACAGGTTGCATGCAGTCGTCGTAGGGGACGTGCTCGCGACGTGAGACTCGTAATGTAAGACTACGAGCAAGGGATGAATATAAATATAAAAGAGCATGAGGGTGAAAAGAGAAATTTTGGTGTTTTCCCTCCCTCAAACATCAACATCAGCACCTCTCGCATTCTGAATTGGTCCCAAAAAGCTGCCCAACAATGAGTCTCAAACGATGGATCAATCTCTCTCTTGGATCAACCAACTCTCCAAAACGAGCACCACAAAAAGGTATGGCACACTGTGCCACATGGGAGTAGGTCTACTTTGAATAATAGGTGAAGAAATTTGTGAATACACAAGACCAAGGAACTTGATAAGATAGATACAACATGTGCCCGATGGATAAGATATTTCAGCAAGGTATTCGAAGAGGATTTTTTTTTTTAAATTGATGTATTTAATATTCTATTGTCGATGTCAATTATAGAATGACGAGTATAAAAGGAGACTCTTTGAACTCTTAAACCCCCGTTGTTTTATCCATAATCTGATTTGAGCAACGGAGAGATGTTTATCGAATATGCCCTTTTATAGTTTAGTTTTTGCAAGAAGTATCCGAGTAAAAATTGGACGCATCGACCCCTCATAGGACATGAAAACTTTTATTGGACGCATGGAACCGTGGTGGAGACCAGGTCAATGATTTGTCACAAGGGGATAGAGTCTTCCCTTTAGACCCCCTCCTCCTCCAACTGCTACAGCTGTGTCGTGAGCTGAAGCCGTGCCTTGCAAGTCAGAAGAAGAAGAAGAAGAAGATGGAGGCAGTGAGGAAAAGGTGAGCGAGAAGCCAAATGCGTGTGTTGGACCCCAACCTACCACCTGCCTTTGGATTTTTGTTGGGCCTTCTCGTTTCCGTTTAGTTTACCGAGTCTTCCCCTCGCTGTCGGGTCCATTTGCTGCTGTCGTAGTCAGCAGCACAAAGGTTCGAAAGGGTTGGGCGTCCGCTGCACGTGAGCTAGACTTGGGCGTTGCCACAGTCGATCACGTGACCTTTCTCAACTGACGCCCACTTTGAGGCGCGAATTTGGCCGTTACGGCCGCAATCTGCGGTTTCGTCTCGTGGACACGTGGCTCTCAGTCGGCGGAACTCTCAGTTTCTAAACACTTTTTGGCTCGTGGACACGTGGCTTTGTGTCGGACGAACTCTAAGTTTCGAGCTTCGACTTCTCTGGGGGTACGATGATCCTCTGTGCACGAATCCTGAAGAAGCACAACGTCTGGTTGATTTGGTAATTAACACCAGACTCGAACATGCACCCACCACGTGGCGGTTAGAATACTACTTATCCTATTCGTTTCAGAATCGCGATGCGAATGCCACGTTTGGTTGATTTTGTAATTAACACCTTGTTGCATGCACCGAAGGCAGCGGTCTAATTTCGTAGAAGTTGATTTGGTCCAAGTCCTAGTGACGAAGACCACCTTCATTATTTTGCAAAGGTATATGAGTCTCGTAAACTAAGCCACGAGTTCAACCTGTTTTTACTCCCTTCGCGGTCCACGGTGGCTGCGTCCGTTGGTGGCTTCCCAAGGCGTTCCTCCCCAGCTATGTCGCCTCCGGTCCAATAAGAACGCGACGCGTGCAAAGGCCTTCGTGACGGACCGGCCGCCGCCCACGTTGGGCCGCTTTGACTCGGCCGACCCGGCCGGCCCGGGGTCATGAAAGCGTGAAATGACCCTCCTGGCCTGGCCGAAAGCGCCTCGGCTCGGCGGCCGTCCCGAGGCGCGCCGGACCCACACATCACTTGTCACCTACGCAACGAATCGTCGAAGCGACGCGTCAAGGAATCCGAGGGGCACTTCCGTCAACTCGTACGCGTCACGTCCGCCCCCGTTACCATCGCGTAATACAAATACAATCTAGCGCGTGTGGTATGCCTAAGATGCCCCCCCTCTCCGGTGTCTAATTACTGGTCCTGGAAAAGAATGGAGGACATGTGAAATGATAACACGTTTAAGGCGACTGCCTCGGGACAAAAAGCTGCCGCTTCTTCCTTTTGATGCTTCCGTGATTCTGAGACACGAGGGAGGACAGAATCGGTAATAAAAAGCTGTCCATCCTGTAGCAATTTGGTGGGAGCCAATTCGAATCGATGGGCTCGGGATTGCGCTAATCTTGACGAATTGTATGGCCACACAAATCTCACTTCCGAGATAGCAGACGTCGTGACCATTCACTCCCTGGAGGCAAAAGGCCAGCAATCAGTGTGTCACTCAAAAGATACGTGCCACGGGGGGGATGCACCAAATGGAGATGGGTCCGCCCCAAATCGCTCTCGGTGATGACACTACAAAATTTATGTTGGAATCTTTAATTTTCGATTATTTTGAGATGCACTTTGTGACCGTGAATTTATTTATTTATTTCCTGAAATTATATTTTGTTTAAGGAAAATGCGTGAAGCGTATTGGCAAACGCGTCCTGAAATTTGGAGCTGGCAATTAACTTAAATTAAGTGGAAAAAGAATAGTACGAAAGGTGAATGCGGATGGGTGGAAAAAAGCATTTGTTTCGCTTATAGGCATTGGCATCTATTCAATGCTACACGGAACGCTCAGCACCTCCTCTTCTCCCTCTGTTTCTGCCACTGCGGCTCTCTTCCTCATCCCTTCATTCCATTTTTCGTCCCTTCGCACTCCACGGCCTGCGCCTGTTCCTCCCTTGGCATACTCTCACTGCTCTCAGGTAGGACGGATCACAAGCAAATATGCTACAAATGACATTTGGGACGGAAATGGAAGGAAAGACGGAATCTTTCTTCTTTTCTTCTGCTACTATGTGTCGTTCTACACCCCAAACATGCATTTCTTCCTTTCTTCCTTCTTGTTGTTGGTGTTATATGCGGTGGCTTATGAAAGTTTGGTTGGGTTGCAGGGAGAGAAGGAAAGCAACATGGAAGTGGTGAATGCTAATTTGAGACCGGAGATTTTGTGCTCAGGGCAGCAGAAGCAGCAGAACCAGGTGGCTTTGAGTGAGGAGGCGGGTTGGGCTGTCGAAAGGGGGAATATTATGGGTGAGGCGTTCTCTGTCGACGACCTCCTCAACCTTGGTGCGTTCGTGGAGGACGAGATGGAAGCGGAGGAGGAGGAGGAAGCAGGAAGAGTATCCCAAATTGATGCCCAACAAGCGCATAACGAAACAACGCATTCTTCTTCTTCTTCTTCTTCTTCCTCGTCTTCGGGTCTCACCTTCGAGCTTCCGCCGCCGCTTTCGGATATATGTCTTCCAGTGAGTCTCGTTGTATTTGTTGTCGGAATAATAGAAGATAAAAGGCTATAGTTGCGATTTTCATGTTAGAAAGGGTAGTTTTTGATGCATTCTGAGGGGTTTTGCTTTGCTGCCTTCAGGCGCATGATGCTGCAGAACTGGAATGGGTTTCCTTCATCATCGACGACTCAATCTCGGAGTTCCCATCGTGCTCCGGCGTTGCATCCCTTTCTTCGCCGCCGAGCGGCGCCCAGAGTGAGAACCGCCAAGTCCGTGCCGCCGAGCCACAGGGTCAAGGCCTTTCCTTCCTGGTCCCCAACGTCTGCGCCCTCTCCACCGAAGCCAAGGTCCCCGTCAAGGCCAAGCGGAGCAAGCGGTCGCGCGGCGCCACCGCCGCCTGGTCCATGTCCGGCCCGCTGTCCTTGGCGGACTCCTCCTCGTGCTCCTCCGCCACCACCGCCACCTCCTCCGCCTCTTCTTGCTCCTCGACGTCTTCCTCTTCCCCTTTCCTCATATACGACCCCTCCGCGGTCGCCGTTGACCAAAGCTTCCTCCTTTACGATCACCCGCCGCAGCCCAAGAAGCAGAAGCCGAAGAAACGCGGCCGGAAGCCCAAAACGCCGCTGTCCACCGCCTCCGGCGAGCGGCGCTGCAGCCACTGCGGCGCCCAGAAGACTCCGCAGTGGCGGGCCGGCCCGCTCGGCGCCAAGACCCTATGCAACGCCTGCGGCGTCCGTTTCAAGTCCGGCCGGCTCCTCCCGGAGTACCGCCCGGCGTGCAGCCCCACCTTCGTCAGCCACATGCACTCCAACAGCCACCGCAAGGTCCTGGAGATGCGCCGAACGAAGGAGGCGGAGCTCCTGGCCCCCGCCGCTTCCCCACCGCCTCCCCTTCTGGTAGCAGTCTCTCTGTAACGGATTGGGTCTTCTTCTTCTCTATTAGGCAGCGGTTTAGCTTCGTCCCCTGGCTTTGGTAGGTTCGTCTCTATTACTAGTTTTCTCTCCACCGGTTAGACTGCATTATATTCCTGTGGGGTTTCCACTGAAACAGAGAGAATGGGGTGTAGGAGACAGAAACGATAGATTTTAGCGAGTTATTATGAATTCAGATGATTGACCTGACTGCTTTTTTCTGCTCAAAATCCACAGCGAGAGTTAGCGTTAGATGAAAGATTTGTACTACTATCTATCATCTGTAATATCTTCCATCCATATACATAGTTAGGAACTCGGTAGAGGGGGGCGGATGCATTGGCATCAACCTTGGCGGTTCTCAAATGGACATCTCGTGACTGGCTTCAGCTTCTGGCTCTGAAGTTTCTTGGTTATTTCTTTGCTTGAATTCAGGACTATTCTTGTTGTTTGTTTTTGGATTGTACATTGAATGTTCGACATGGGTTGAACCTTTTACAACCTCGATATTTTTCATATGTGATGATCACATGATGACACTATTTCCTTGCCTGTTCTTACCGATCCAATCCAAACCCAACGCAATCCTACTCTTCTGTGAGCTGGAAGCTGTGTAAGGTTGAAATAGAATATGCAAGTCACATGCAATGGGATTGTGCTTTGCCTACAGGTTGGATAAAACTTTGCGTGTCCGATGGATAGAGCGAGCGAGAGAGGGAGAGTTTTGCTGTAGACCATGTGATCATTCACCTCAAAGTAGACTGATTGAATGGCACTTTCCTGCATCCCGTTGTCCGCTTGTTGACATTAGAAATGTGGCACGGACTTTGATACATGATGCAATCATTAACCAACAGTGTGAGGATTTATCAGGGAGGCGTGCTTCAAGTTAAGCAAAGATGGAGTGGGTTTTCTTTTGTCCTCTCGAGTGCTCTTTTGGGGCTCTGCAATCATGTTGTCCGAGCAGCTATTGTTGAGAAGGTTTAGTGGAGGTTTGCATCGAAGGTAGCTGGAAGTGGCCTTAGTGCTCCCAGCAACCAGAGATGGAAGTGGACTTAGTGCTTACGATGGCTTGGATGACAGTGATTGGGGAAGAGATATGGATTAGAGATGGCAGCATTCCACATGCTCTCTTGGCTGGGTCAGATAGTGATAGGGAAGCCCATTATATCTTACTTTTAATTCAACTCCTAGTCACACTTTATGTCCAATATATACTATAAAGAAAAAGTTGATACAAAAACCCTTTCTTTTTTTTTTTCTTGTTGATAATAGTACAAGTTCAAAGGTTTACTAATATTAGAGGTTTTGACCTGTCTTCTGATCTACTTGTGGTCAATATACGATATTATTCTCTACTAGCCTATTTTGTGGTCAACTCTACAACTTTCTCAGGTTCTGAATACTTGTAGATGGTCAAATCGGCACACTCTCGTGTATGCTTCTTGTAGCTGGTCAAAGGGGGCACCTTGGCACATAAGTATGCAATGCAACAAAGTCCACATTGACCTGAAGGATTCGCAGGATTTTAGGCTCGGTCACCGCTAATTTATTTTAGTTCATTATTTTATTTTTTAAATATATGATATATTTATAAAAAACTTAAATATTGATGAGTCTAAGCCAAATCGATTACTCCTAGCTGACATATATCATGTACACCAATGTAACATAAAAAATGCTTCTATATTATGGATTAAATTTAATAGATATAATCTGATTTTTTCAATCATGAATCATGTGAGACTATCCTCCTCTAACATCTTCCTCAATTAATGTGTGGGTTTATTAAAATCATGATCGATTCATTTTTGTATTTATTTTTGACTCATTCATATCATATGTTTGCCTACTTATTCCGATATCATGTTAGAAATCGAATGTAGATCAGTTTGAGTCAATCTAGTAATGTTAACATATTGCTGATAGAACATTAACTCAACCCAGGGGCTTAAGTCTTTATGGTATGAACTAAACTTAATATATATAATTAGATTCTTTCAATCTTTAATCATATGAAGCTATCCTCTCAATCTATCTTTTCTTAACCTGCACATATAAATATTTTTAATAATATTTATCATGATTTTCTTGTTAGATATAATAATTGATGAAAAAAAATAGGGTTGCTCGTTGTAGGGGGGTTTTGGATATATATCATAATAAATAAACTATATATATATATAACTATTTTGAAGAAAATTATCTAAAGGTTAACATGTGGATAACTATTTTGAAGGATATGGATAATAATGTCAAATAAAGCTTTAGAAATATCTAATTTAAACATCGGCCCACCATGATGTATGTACGATGATTAACTAAGTGTTTGAGTTTTAAAGGGATAAGCTAAACTTAAATTTAGACAGAGAAATATGATAAACTTAAATTTTCTTTTTTTCTGTATTTGTATGGGATTTTTTTAAAATTTAAATCGGATGGACGGTCGAGAGGACGAAAGCGGATGAGATGGCCCGCTTTGGAGGGTTAACGTAACACTGGTATTGTGGCTCCCATCGCTGGCTAGTGGGCCCTGCTAAAGTTGGACCAATGGGTCGAGTCTCGATCATTCGGCACCTCTACCCGATCCGTGTCGGCGTCAAGCGAGTCCTCATCTGGGCCCCATCTAGCCCTTGTTTTCGAACTCGACACGAGTCCCAAATCCAATTAAATCTGAGATCATCTTCAATCTCGCCGGCCTATCGTTACTGATAAATCAGCTGCACTGAAGAAAACAGCGAACTCTGCAAGAGCTTGATGCAGCTGGTCCGGGATACGTCACTTGTAAGACGATAAGTGGAGGATCTTTAGTTATTGTGTTTGAGCTACACAGCCGAACACAGAGTACCAGGAGATAACGATTGGGAGCGGGCTCCTCCACCGTCCGTTTCGAAGATTAAATGAGGAGATGCGTTCGAGCCGCACATTGAAGGTGTGGTGGCGCGGACTGATCAAGAGTCGGTGCCGAACCGGGCCACCGTCTTTTTTCGTCTTCGTTGCGATCTCTCGGGTACGAACCCTCTCGCCCTTGATCACTAAACTCTTCCTGATTCGTGCGCGAATGGTGTTGTCCCATTCGATCTCGCGTCCTTGTTGTGGAATGGATTGATCGATCGTTGAATCCATGATTTCTGTGAAATTTTGGGTTTCTTAGATGCATTTTTGTTTTCGGGTTACGAGGGTTCCGATGCGATCAGTTGGATTCTTTCTTTTCAGTTTCTTTTGCTTCTGTCGGCGTCGAAGGAGTTGTCCATTTGGAGATTTGGGCGTTTCTTGATGCCTTCATCTCTTGTCGCTGACCTAGCTGTCTAGTTCTTGATCATATCGCCGAGATTCCTGTGAAAGGAAACCAAGTTTTGTGTTCTTTGATTTTTTTGTTTGCCGATGCGATCATTTGGCTTCTTTCTTTTCATTTTCTTTTGCTTCTGTGGGCGTCGATGGAGTTGTCCGTTACATACGTGTTCTTGAGCAGTCCGTTAGTGTTATGATTTCTTTACTTTTCTGTGTGCTGCTTGTTGGCTCATGTTGTTGGAGAGCAGATTGGTAGGGCATGCGTATTTTCGTTACGAAGACTTTGTTGTATTAGCAACACATAATTTAACTGATCTGCCTTGACCGACTTTGGTCCTATCAGTAAAAATCCACATCTTGACAGGTTCCAGGCGGCTCTGTGTTTTGACTTTGGAATCATCTTTTTTTTTTTTCCATTGATGTTTAATGTTTAATTTTTAATTTTCAATCAAATCGCACATAGTTCTGTACATATAAATTAAATAACCGTAATCGTTGCTAGATGATTTTATTATTCCTTCAGTTTACAGCTAGTGTTGACACGAGAATTTAACAATAATTGATAAAACTAGAAAGGTTGATGAACACAGTGCTCATCATTTAAGAATTGGAAAATCTGAAACTTTATAGTTGTGACCAAACTTATTCAAAAGAAGTGGTTAGATAAATATCAAGTTTGGAGTTCGAGCCTATTGATTCTCTAGATTTCTTTAGCTTTTTGCAACAATAATTATCATCCCATACTAATTCTATCATGTTCACCATCTTATCTACAGATTGAGAAGGTTGGGGTATATTATTTATTATAAATGACACTATAATGGTGTTCAACGATCATATTTCTAGCTTGTCTCATATTTAACTGATATCAACATTTAAGTGTAAACAATCTTAATAAATATCCAAATAATTATGCAAACCAAAAATAGAAGCAACATGATAAATAAGTAGAATAATTTCCAAAAGAATTAAGCCACTTGTCTCACATTATTTACAACAAAACTATATAATAATTTTTTATATTCAATACTCTCATTAAATAATTCAGTCATACGTTGAATTCCATTGGAAAGAAATATTTTTGAAAATCTTTTGGGTCTTTCAATTTGATTTGCAAAATCTTGTCTACTCTTTCATTACTTGTGGATGTGCTCATAGAAATAAAATTGCTTGCTTAATGAGTAAGTAAAAATATCAAGACATTTAAAACATTTTTGTACACATAAATTTAAAATATGACATGTACATCTAATGTGAAAAAGATTTACCAAGGTCGGTTGTCAAATTTATTCCGACTTAGGATTAGATGCAATATTTAAATATGCATTATCAAAAAAATAAAAAAAATTAAAAACCAAATTATACTATTTCAAAATGGTTTTTATCATTCTATAAATATCGTTGTCTGAATGTCTATCATAAAAAATGCTAAAGGCAATTAATCTATTTTGCACAGTGCTCGCTATTAATCCAATGACATGTAATTTCTATGTAAGAATGTATTTGTGATAGGACCCTAGCAGGGTTGGGTCCTACTCAACCATATAGCATCTAATAAAAACCCTGTGAGAGTGTAATAAACCTCACCTAGCCGCCTCTATCCTATAAAGAAGAGAGGCTAGGGTTTATATTTGGGTCTTTAGGCTTCTTAGCCGTCGCCCCCCTTGTTACCGGGCTGGCCCGCTTAGGTTGAGGGCAAATTGGGTAGTTCACTTGGGAAGCAGCCCCTAGGGCTAGGGTTTGGAGCTCTATATAAGCTTGTAGCCTCCACCTCTTTGGAATAAGAAAGATCAATCTAGAATTGCAGCCACTAGGCTACTTGGAGGGTAGAACCCCTATAACATTCCAAGGGTTGATCCCCCTCAAAGATCAATCTCAATAGAATTCCTCTGGGGTTCTATCATCTGGTATCAGAGCAGCGATCTTGTTGCTTTTGCTGCCATCCCTGCCGCCCACCATCAGCCAAGCAATTCCCACAATTGCTCTTGACGTCGTCATCTCCACCGTCATCTCTTGACGTAGATCAATTCAATCTACAGTCGCCACCTCCAATTGCATCAGAGATCTGGTATTTTTTTACTACCAATACCTTTTGCTGCTGCAATTTTTCATCTAAAATATCAAAAAGAAGTTTTTCTATCGATCCCTTGCTTGTGAATTCCTTGCGTCGCAAAAGTTACCATCCTTGCGAATGAAGGATCGTTGCAGAAAAATTTCAGCCACGGTTGCTGCCTTTAACCGATCTAATTGTTATCCTTTTTGAACGAAATTTTTTGTGCACCTCATAGATCATCTTGGCTCCCATCCGTGATTGATCTATTGTGGAATTCATCAAAAAAAAAAAAATCGTGTTGCTGTAATCTCTCATCGCAAACTGTTGAAATTTTTTGACGAGAATTCTGCTATCGCAACTTGCACCGATTTCTTTACTGCTTTGCTGCCTAAATTTCTTGATCCAATTTGTTATCCTTGTTGCTATCTAAACTAATATTCTACCGTCAAACCCCCTCCTCAAACCCCTGAGTTTTCGCTAGAAATTTCGTCGAGAAATCGTTATTTCTTCGACGACAATTCTGCTCTTACGAGACAGCGCATATATGCAGCAATTGCCACTGATTTTTGTCAAATCTTTGTTGTAATCTACCACAGATCTAAAACCCTCTTCCCTAACCTTCATCCACTACCATCACAGCCCAAAAACTCCATCAAACCGCAACCCCAAACTGCACTCAAAACAACCACAAAATAATAAGGTTGCTGCTCGGATGGCGCTCCACATCGAAGGTTGTAGCAAGTTCGACGTAAAGGTCGCCGACGGTCGAATCCTAAAATGCGACCAAAGATGCCCGCAGGTGAAACTATTACTGCAGGACCAAGAAATTGTTGTCGACCTCTTCCTCCTACCAATTGATGATTATGAAAGTTTGTCTTTGGGCATAGAATGGTGACGACACTAGGTGATGTCTCTTGGAACTTTTCCAAATTGATTATGAAATTCTATTGCAAAGGCAAACAGGTCACCCTACGCGGGAAGCGCGAAAGCAACGTAACCACCGTTTCAACCCAACGAATGGAGAAAGTTTTATACAAGATAAATGGTGGCTTTCTTATGCATCTCTAGCAGCAACCAGAGGGGAGAAAACAAAAATTAAAGATCAAAATATTACCCAACTGCTTATTGAATTTGACGATGTTTTTGCTGAACCGCGCGGTCTTCCTCCTACTCGGCAACATGACCACCGAATTCCAATCCTTCCGGGCAAACCACCAGCAAGCACTCGGCCTTACCGTTATCCTCACCTCCAGAAAGATGAAATTGAGAAGATCGTGAAGGAAATGCTCAAAACAGGGGTGATTCGGCCAAGCTGCAGCCCCTACTCCTTACCAGTGCTACTTGTGCGCAAGAAAGACGGAACTTGGTGGATGTGCATCGACTACCGAGCTCTAAATGACATCACCGTCAAGGATAAGTATCCAATACCAGTGGTGGATGAACTTCTTGATGAATTAAAAGGAGCTAGAGTCTTCACGAAGTTGGACCTTCGATCCGGTTACCACCAAATTCGGGTATGTGAAGGCGACATCCCAAAAACTGCTTTCCACACTTATAACGGCCATTATGAATTCTTGGTAATGCTCTTTGGACTCACTAATGCTCCTTCAACCATTCAAAGTCTCATGAACGATATTTTTCAGAGCTTTCTTCGTAATTTTGTGCTGGTATTTTTTGATGATATTCTCATTTCTGACCCTTCTCTTGAGACTCACTTTCAGACTTGCGAATTGTTTTGACGATCCTTCGGGAGAATACTCTTTTTGTTAAGCTATCAAAGTGTAGCTTTCTCCAGCAAAAAGTAGAGTACCTTGGGCATATAATATCAGAAGGAGTGGCCGTAGACCCAACAAAAATCGAAGCAATGCAAGGCTGGTCGAAACCTTCAAATGTAAAATTGCTGCGTGGGTTCCTTGGACTAACAGGCTACTATCGAAAATTCGTGAAGGACTATGGGAAGATTAGTGCCCCCCCTAACTTCTCTACTAAAAAAAGATGCCTTCCTATGGTCGAACAAAGCCTCCGTTGCCTTCGACAGACTTAAGGCAGCCATGACGACGACACCGGTGCTAGCGCTACCAGATTTCAGCCCACCCTTCATCATTGAGGCTGATGCATCGGGAGTTGGAATTGGAGCCGTTCTCATGCAAGATGGTTGACCACTCGTATACACTAGCAAGGCGTTGTCTCCCTCCCATCAAAAAATGTCTATCTATGATAAGGAGATGCTCGCCATTGTGCACGCAGTAACAAAGTGGAGGCCCTACCTGATTGGCCGATGATTTGATTAAAACCGACCATAGAAGCTTTAAGTACTTTTTGAAGCGAAGATATCATCCGGAGCAAAGCAAAAATGGGTAACCAAACTTCTCGGATTTGATTATGAAATTATTTACAAAAAGGAAAGGAAATGTTATTCTGAGATGCACTCTCACGACTCCCTCAACAAGCTGAATTTTCGGCCATCTTTCTTCCTACCACCAGGCTTCCTCGAGGGCATTAGGGAGGAATGGAAGAAGGATCGAGAAACCAAACAACATCATAAAAAAATTAAAGGAGGATCAAGCGCTTGATAGCTCACTATACTTGGGATTCGAGGATCTACGCTATAAAGGTCGTATTGTGCTTATACCAAACTCCCCTTGCATCAAAGTCATTCGCACGAAATGCACTCCATACCTTCAAGCGAGGGCACTCGGATTTCTAAGAACCTACAAAAGAGTGAAGCAAAACTTTTATTGGAAAGGGATGAAAAAAATTATTTACGAATACGTAGCACAATGTGATGTATGTCAACAAAGAAAAAGGTGAAAGCATTGGCGAGTCGGAGAAACTACAACCACTATCCATACCGACTCGGTGTGGGTGACATCTCTATGGATTTCATCGAAGGGTCGCCACCTTCCAAAGGTAAAAGTACAATCCTTGTGATGGTTGATCGACTTACGAAATATGCTCATTTTGTCTTTGTCGTGAAATCCCTACATTCTTTGTTAGTATTGCTCGATTTTTATAAAAAATATTGTTAAACTACATGAGATGCCAAGGTCCATTGTAAGTGATCATGACAGGGTTTTCACTAGTAAATTTTGGACCAAGTTATTTCAGTTGTAGGGCACCAAACTTAAGATGAGCACTGCATATCATCCACAAATGACGGCCAAAAGTGGTGAACAGGTGTTTAGAGACATACCTTCGGTGCTTTGCCAGTGATCGGCCAAAGGAGTGGACGAAATGGCTCCCCTGGGCCGAATGGTGGTACAATACTATATATCATTCATCTACAAAATGTATCCCATATGAAGCATTATATGGTGGCCGGCTCTGTGATTCCAAAGTATAATCGGCTCGGCTAAGGTAGATCAGTCGACCAAGATTTAATTGACAGGACAAACTCCTACACAATTTGCTAAAGGATAATCTCTCTACCGCTCAAGCTAGAATGAAGCAAACAAGTCGACACACGAAGAAGCGAAAGAGAATTTTTGTAGGAGATTGGGTTTATCTTCGCCTCTGACCATACAAACAACTATCCATCAAAGACACGAGCCTCCATGAAGCTATCTCCACGTTTTTATGGGCCCTATCGGATCATAGAGCGTATTGGAGCTGTGGCGTACAGACTTAAATTACCTGAAGATGTCAAAATTCACCATGTCTTCCACGTGTCATGCTTGAAGCCCAAGTTGGGAGAACACGAGACACCCGAGATCCAACTGCCCAACACCACTGATAATGGAAATATTCAAGCCCAACCACAAGCCATCCTCGACCGCAAAGTCGTGATGCGTCGTCGACGTCCCTCTATTGAAGTACTAGTACATTGGACTAATTTACCACTCGAAGATGTCACATGGGAATCATATGAGGAGTTGAAGACCCGGTTCCCTGAGTTTATAGAACCCCAGCCTTGAGGACAAGGCTGATTCGAAGAGGGCGGGCTTGATAGGACCCTAGCAGGGTTGGGTCCTACTCAACCATGTAGCATCTAATAAAAACCCTGTGAGAGTGTAATAAACCCCACCTAGCCGCCTCTATCCTATAAAGAAGAGAGGCTAGGGTTTATATTTGGGTCTTTGGGCTTCTTAGCCGTCGCCCCCCTTGTTACTGGGCCGACCCGCTAAGGTTGAGGGCAAATTGGGTAGTTCACTTAGGAAGCAACCCCTAGGGCTAGGGTTTGGAGCTCTATATAAGCTTGTAGCCTCCACCTCTTTGGAATAAGAAAGATCAATCTAGAATTGCAGCCACTAGGCTACTTGGAGGGTGGAACTCCTATAGCGTTCCAAGGGTTGATCCCCCTCAAAGATCAATCTCCATAGAATTCCTCTGGGGTTTTATCAATTTGCTAATGATCGCACCAAATATTACTACAAATAGCAATAGGTCCATCAGAAAATCGAAATAAATTTTACAAACTTATCCTTTTCTATAAAGTTTGTGATAGTGCACGTGAGAGTGATCCTATGAACAGGTTTTGTGACATTATTTAAAGTATTTTGATAATAATTAATAAAAATTAATTTTAACAAAATTGAAAGAGAAATGTTCAATTGAAAATAAATTTTACTGATTCCTTTATTTTTTTAGCAAAAAAAATGAAATATTTGGGAAGGGTTAGTTATGTAGCTGGAAATTTGACTCTGGTTTTTGTCAAGGTTTGCTTGAGTAAGATGCTTTTTCTCAATGTGCTTCCTAAACATCCTATACCCACTTCTTTCTTTAAATTTAGAACTTTGGGAGTAATAGTAGTCAAGACCCACTTGAAAAGGATGCTTTTCGTGACCAGTTTCGGAACCCTCAGTTCTGTAACCATGGTGACGTGGTTAGGTCTACCTAAACCTTAATAGATATTTTGGTCATCAGTTCTTTTTACATTGGAAAGAATTTCAAGATGACCTTGTGTCAGTGACCATAACATTCTTCTGGCAGTAGATAACAAGATATTTGAAGCATACTAGTGCAGGTGCTATGCCTTCCTGCTTGCTTAACAAGTATATACAAGGGAAAAGTATCATCAAAGTGTTGGGGGATTGATGTAGGAGTGATATTTGGATGGCTTTGAAATTTATGAACTGATCAATCTGGACCTGATGAGGAATGCTCAATTAAATGCTTTGTCTAAACTTGTTTCATTAGGTCTATTGGCTTCCCTGGAACATAAACCTAGATTCAGATTTGCAAAGACATTGATTAATAGAATGTTGCGAGATCTTCAGATTGACCTTTGACAAACTTGTATGTTCCCTATTCTCTGAATCAAAAGTTGATTATCATGTATGCATCAAAGGATTAGGCATATTAATTGTTGATCCCTAGATAAGCTTGCCTAGAGCTGCTCATGTAGATGCTCATTGAACCCAGCAGTCAGATGTGCTAGATGAAGATTTTATATTCTTGAGTGCTAGGTGCCATGGGAAAAAAAAAATCTATTTGCAATGACAATACTTAATCCTGATTTCCAGCTTTTGTTTTGATTGTTCCATTTGTGTGTGCTTGCTGTTCTGAAGAATATTTTTTATCTGGTTAGCAGTTGAACCAACATGAGTCGACCGCATGATGGACAGCGGATTTTCTTTCCCTTTGGAAATCCTTTTCGGATTATTTCCCCCAAAAGATCTTCTCAATCGCTGAAGATTCGTGAATTATTGTTTTCGTTCGAGCAAGGTCTGGCAGAAAACTTGAAAAAGCTCAAGCCTAAGGATGCCTCTGATGTTCTTACTCTATCTTGGATGAGTCTTGCTATGGAGTTCTTATTAGATGCTCATAATAGCATAAAAACTTTCATTAATGAGCTTCAGTTACCTGTTTCTGACTGGGATGAGAAATGGATCAGCATATATTTGGACAGCAGTGTGAAATTGCTTGATGTTTGCATTGCATTAAGCTCCGAGCTGTCCAGATTGGATCAAGGCCAACTTCTGCTTCAGTATGTGCTGCATCTAGTGGACATCTCGGCTAGTTATCCTTCGTCCAAACAGCTTGTACGAGCTCATTCATATCTTCATGAATGGATTGAACACATCTCTAAGAGCCCTAAACTAGACAATTTTGCTGTCATCATAGAGAGTCTTCATCAAGGAACTCTTGATCTCCCTAAGGTCAAGAGCTCCAAAGGGACGGCACTAACGAGAACCTTATATGGAGTTAAGGTCATGACTATATTTATTTGTGGCATCTTTTCAGCATCACTCTCAGGTTGCTCAAGAGCATTGATAGACCTGCATGTTTCTGCTGATTTCCTTTGGTTTGAGGCCTTCAGTGACTTGCAAGCTATTGTGAATGAGGAAATAAAGAGACAAGTTGTCGGTGGGAAGGTGGTACCGTTCAAAGAGATAGAAGCAGTCAAAATATGTGCTTCACGGTTACATGATTTGGCCAACCATGTCAGCTGCAAGGGAGAACCTGTACAAGATACAAGTGGCATTAATCATGAAGATGAAGTGCCTGCACCAGGGAAGAACACTGATTTTGAAAGATGGAGGTTGCAAGGCTGTGTTACCAATTTGGACAGCGCGGCAAAGAAGCTTGGCCATGAGCTAGGTTCTCTCTCAAATCAAGCCAATGACTTCTTCGAAATTATTTTAATGGGACGTGATGCTTTGCTTTGTAATCTTAGAATGCCTGCTGTAACACATGACAGTAGTATTAATGACATCAGGTCATGATGTGGTCGGATTGTTCTATGGGTTTTTATTGCTTTGTTGGGTTTGGGCTCTCAAAGTTCCTTAATGCTGATGCTGAGTTTGAAAAAGCGTGTAATATGTTTTGGTTGTACTTCAATAGTGCTGTAAGTTTGTAGTATTATGCAATGTATATAATCTTCTGTGCCTGTTTTGCGCATTATTTGTAATATTATGATTTGGTTTGCAATGTACCTTCGACTACATTCTGCCAGTTTTTGTCTGCATTGGTTTGTTTTTCCGTGGGTGTTACCTATGTGGAGGCTTGGGTGAAGTATGGAACAAGTATGCATTTTAGATGTTCTAAATGTTTCAGGGTTTTGCTGTTTGCTTCCCTTGTGGTTTAATTGGTTTCTTCCCGATGTAGGTGTACTGGCGGTAAATCTATAACTTTCTATAGGTTATATATCCGGACCACGGCATGTGATATTTACTCACGATCAATTTAGGGAAATTGATTCAACATGATTCTTTTATTTAGGCATTCTCATATCCGGAAAAGAGATTAAAGTTTGATTGATCGGAAAGAAATATTAATGAAGGATTAAGAATAAAAATATTCACATCTCGTATCTTACTTATATTTCGAAATTTATTGTAACAGAAACAGTCTGTGCAGGGGCCTAAGGATGGAGATATTGGTTTTAGAGGTCAACAATTTAATGCACATCGGTGAGCCTAGACGTCTGACAATTGTGGTTTTACGCCATGGATTGTGATATGCTCGTTAGCAAAGCCATCGCATCTACATTTCTATTTTTATTCATCGGGTTCATTATAATAAGCGAAACTCTATTATGGCAGTCGATACCAAGACAGCTTTTATGGAACAAAACCAGCTTTCGTTGCATACGAAGATGGTGAAAGCTCAATTTTGATGTTGATAAGCACATGCCTGTGGCTAAATCGTCGAGTTCTTTCAGCCGCAAGCTCATAATTTGAGATTAAAAATCTTAAAAGGCCTGGAGGTACTCACTCTAACGATCCAAATGAGGGACCAAACATTTCTGCTGCCATCACATGCAAGAATGCAGCAGCTTCTCCGGTGACACTAGATTTTATTTCCAGTTCTGTCATGCTTCATGGGGCCCACAGTAATTTAGCTCATCGAGTTGTCGGTTCTTGAGCATTGCCATCCACGGTGCCGGTCTCAAACCTATGACTTCCGGAGCCCCTCCCCATTCGGAACAACTGTTGACACCTCCATATTCCGGGAGGGCTCTCACGACTCATCCACCTGCCCGAGACATCGTTCATAGAAAATGACACACACCAATAGATTTTATATATTGCGTCGGTATGTGAACAGATCACGTTGGATGGCATGAGTTCTTATAATTGCATGCGTTGGTACGAAACATGACAAACATACGACTGGGAATATCATTCCTGTAGAGTTTACCGATGCTATGGTTCAGATATTAACTCCAAGAAATCTGTGTGCCTTCGCCTGTTTATCTCTCTACATTACCATAATTTACTTTGTAATATTGACATCAGGAGCCGTATCCGGTGCTCTTCCGAAAGGGACTCGTGTTTGGTGGAACAGATTGTACTGCCCCTGTTCATTTACATTAGGATGCAGAAACATGATCTGTATTACTTTCATATTCATACGGAAATAATAATGCACGGCTTTCTGGAGTCGCCGCTGTGCGGCTGCGCTGGCGTCGGCAAAAGTTGCACGGCGCATGGCCCAACATTTATGTTCATGCTTATCTTCACGGCATTTACCCCCACCACCACCACCACCCCATCATTCATCCTTCATCTGTGACCGTACCAGCTTCAGTAAAGTGGGTTCTGTGATGATCCACATCGATGTCTTCCGGCTGCCATGTAATGCATCCAAATATAAAGCAAATCCGCGGCAGGAAGCAACCGCTGGGATGATGATGAATGGCCTGCATCTCAGCAAGGGAAGCATGTGAGTGTTTGCTTAAAGCAGATTCTGAACAGATCAGAGGCAGAGCTGGATGTTTGAGTTGCTCAAATGATCACTTGGAATTGCAGCACACTCTACCGAGTATCTTTTGTTTGCCTAAGCAATAAAGCATATTATGTAGGTGAAAAATCACATGGGCGTTCATTATTAAGAGCCACAATGCACAATTTGGCGTTTGCTCATTGTTCAGGACCTTTCTGTAAAGCTGGGACTTGTGTGGCTTTTTGAGCTGCAAGTCACGCACCCCATCACATGTCCACCATGACCGAGTGTGGGGGAGACTTGCCATTCCCTCTTCTCAAGTCTTTGCTCCCCTCCTCCGTGACATCCCTTATTAAAGTTGGGGAGAAGTCCATGTGCTCGCATGTATCCCGCATGCACCACCTCCCTCCCTTCCTCGCAGACGACCAGAGATGAGGGAGGAAGACGAAGCGGATAACTTCCCATCACCGGAGCCGTATCGTTGACTTTGCTCTTTGGACCATAGCTGAAATTTCTCTACAGCTAGAGCTACTAATTGACACTAATAAATTTGAGTTTCTGCACAGGCATGCCAGGAACGGAACAAAACCCATGGCACCCAACTGGAACTCCTCTGCTTTACTACACCGAGTGCGCACGAGGACCCAAGGAGACAGTGGCAAGTAAAGCAACCAAAAAGTAGAGTTGGACTAGGCATAAAGTTCGAGGGGATCAAAGGTTTAAAGCAGCAGCAGCAGCATCTCCACCAAGCAAGCCACCCCTTTAACACACACCGTTCCCTTCTCTTTCTTCTCCTTAATGGATTCTTCAGTTGGAGTGTCACACTCCACTTCTTTCTGCGTTGACACTATTGTTCTCAACCACTACGTACCCCTTCTCCTTCCGCCTACGTATTTCCTGATACCAGCAACGAGCTTCGTCTTCTCTTCTTTGTTCTAATACTGAAGCTGTCCCTATTCGCTCATCGATGGAACGGTTGACATGTCAACGACAGACCTCCATTATATTATACGGTAGCTTTCGAGATGGGGGTCACATTGATCACACGCACCCTCCGATCGCCGGGTCTTTAATTGACGGCCACTCGCTCGACTCACCTGATCGAGTCGGATGTGAGATCTGATGCGGGCACGACGTGGCAACCATTACAGAGAGGGAGAGAGAGAGAGAGAGACGGAGAAGCCGATAGCAGGTGGCCCACCCGATGTGGCACTTGCAACTGTCATTCCAGGTTTCTAATTCACACCATACGCGAATGTATGATCTCACATAGTACAGATAAGAACAAACCTTCATTATGAGGGCTTTTTTACTCCTGTCCTTTTTTTTTTTCCCTCTGATTTAAAGTTGTACTTGAACTGTAAATATTTTTATCCTAATTTTTGCCATCTGCGCATCTCCCGAATATAATTACACTAAAATTTGATATCGTAAAAGGACGTGTTAAAATATAATAATTTCCGCTTTAAAGTTCTTGACAGGTTCATTAATGACCTGATGATGATAACAGCATGAAATGTGCCATCTTTTGGACCCCTATGGGTTGATTATTTAATTGGAGTGGCTTTTCTTCCTGACATAAATGTCAAATGGACCTTTCTGGATAATTGCATGTCTCTTACCCAAAACCCCCTACGTTGTTTTACATTTGCAGTATACATCCATATATTTCCTCTCTCTCTCTCTCTCTCTCTCTCTCTCTCTCCCCCACTACGTCTATCTAATTTACATAATGGTTATATGACAGATGTGAACCCCCTAATCTACAATTCACTTTTGCCGTCAGATTTTGATGCAACGGCTGCGATGGAAGACGATGCCTTGTCCCGGAACATCCTGACCACCTCCGCCATGGATGGGCGGAGACCGGGGTTGTCGCCGACGCACAAGGCCGCCACGTCCACAGCCGCTTTCGCCTCCCCGGCGTCGTAGTCCCCGCCCAGCCTGGGGTCCACCGCCTTCGCCGCCCTCCCCTCCGGGTCCCGCAGCACCGGGCCCATCGCCGCCGTCAGCCGCAGCTCCCGGCCCGCGTCGAACGCCTCGGCCCCCGTGACCAGCTCCAGCAGCAGCACCCCGAAGCTGTACACGTCGCTCTTCTTGGAGACCATCCCGGAGCGCAGGTAGTGCGGGTCGACGTAGCCCAGGGAGCCCACCATCATGGCGCGGGCCGAGCGCGGGGGCGCCACCGCCGCAGAGAAGCCCGCCCGGGCCGACCCGAAGTCGCACAGCTTCGCCTCCATCCGTCCGTCGAGGAGCACGTTCGCGGCCTTGACGTCGCCGTGCACCACCTGGGGGTCGCACCCCTCGTGCAGGTACTCCAGCGCCTGCGCCACCTGGTACGCGACCGCCATGCGTCGCGCCCACGTCAGCACCTCGCCGTCGCCGTGCAGCCTGTCCTGGAGGCTCCCGTTCGGCACGTACTCGAACACCAACACGCCTTCTTCCTCTGCGATCGGGAACCCAAAGCCTTCAGCTAATTAGGAGAAGACGAGACGAGAGGAGGGAAGCGTAGGGAGGGGGCGAGGTACGGACCGCGGTCGTCGCAGTAGCCGAGGAGGCGGACAATGTGGGGGTGTCGGAGGCGGAGGAGGACATCGAGCTCCTGGCGGAAGGCGCGGTGGAGGCGCTCGCTTGGGCGGTGGAGCTTGAGGGCAGCGAGGGAGGAGTTCGGGAGGCGGGCGAGATAGACGGTGCTGGAGCCGCCCTCGCCGACCACCGCGTCGGGGGCGAACTTCCCGGTGGCCGACTCGATCTCCGCCCATCCGAACCGCCGGGCGGCGGAGCTCTTCTCCTTGCCGAGCACGGTTTCGGGGCCGTCGGCAACGCGGGCCTGGGCGGGGCCGAGTTCCAAGTCGTCGGACCTGCGGCACCAGCCACACGGGGGTATCCTGTACCAGCGGAACATCTTAAAGTAGGCGAAGGAAACGAGGGCAATAGAGAAGACGACGGCGGCGGAGGCGAGGCTTATGGCCAAGGAAAGATGCATAGTAGAAAGAGGGAGAACGGAAGAGGGAGATGAGAAGGTAATGGAGGAGTGGGCGAGAGGAGCATTATTTATATATAGCCGGGGCTATCATCAGCGTCTGTGATGCGAGCAATAAATGGGTACCGAGGGGAGGAGAGAAGGAAGGAGTCCGATTAAGGTGGCTGGTTTGGTCAGATAGGGAATAATTGGAGAGAGGAGTGGGGGGTCCGAATGGGCTTGATGGGGAATCTACGAAGAGGGGAGGGGGGGGGTTTGGTCACCCATCAATCCATCATTGGAGCATTCAAGTTTGAGAGAGACTCGTGGGCGGTGAGTCTGCTGACCACGCATGATTGGATGCTGTGGTAAAATTTTCAGTTAATATTTCATGTAAATTGGTCGATCCATTCTGTCATCATCAATGTAATGGTTTGAATCGGCATGGTTAATCAGAAAGCCATGTTTTTGTCTCAAAATTCTTAGTGACAAAACGGTGTTTCATCACTTAAACCGTCCTAAAGAACAGTAGAAAATGCAAGTGATAGGAAGCCATCATTTCATACGTCAATGCTATTAGAGAATTTCAAAGGTACGAATAGTGGCGGTAGATTAATTGAATAAAATGTGTCTCTTTCATCAGATATAATCTGAAGCATCAGTCCGATGATGATGATGGTGGTGTGATTGACTTATTCTAAATTGAGGATTTAAAATTTCATCCTATAAATCTGCACTTATGCTGATGTATTGGCTTAATTATCTTGGGTTGAGGTCTCAATATCTCATCTTTGCACTCATTTATATCTAACACGTAATTTTGATGCGGATGTGACCCACTCGTATAGGTTGAGACGAACCGGACTAGATCAGATAGATAGCAAGGAACTTATCAGATCATTTTCGGATTTGGAGATCAAATCTTGCCCTCGTCATTTGCTGTTTATGGTATGTATACATTTCTTTTTTATTTTATTTTATTTTATGATAAAGAAAGAAGAACGAAGCTGAGCTCAAGAAGAAGCAAGTACGGATCCTCTGCAATCTCAAAGACAAACCAGCTTTGTGGGGCATCTCCTGATCCAGCTACTGTCATTTTTAAGTTGAGTTACTTGCAGAAGTGCCCTTTGGGTCGGCACTGGGAGACAGCACTCGGAGTTAGAAATCAGCAAGAAGGTTCGCCAAACAATGAGCAGGAACTGTACTTCCAGTGTTCTTTCCTTTGTTTTTCTTGTGTTCATAAAACTATTGCATGGTATACGGTACAGACTGCTGCTGCCACTTGAGGACTCAGAAAACACACTGTGGAATTCACATGATCTGTGGGTGCAATTAGGAAATCTGGATCTTGTAACCTCCATGAAAGCTGTTAAGAGAACGCACTTAAGGTTTGCCGCGTTCGAAGATTGTGAGACAGAGGTCCGATGAGCAGATGACAAAACATGTGAATGTACAAGGAAATCTTTGGTCTTTGTTCTTAGCCGAGCATGTCTGCTACTTAATCAGTGAGTGGAATATAGTTGGACTTGTTTTTTCACTTGAAGCATCTCTCTTAGGTAATGATGCATAAGAAGGGACAAAGAAAGAGGCTCTGAAATAGAAGCTTGCCAATACTTTTTCTTTTAGCACACCGACAGAAATCAAGCAACAAATCCGACTGCAATCTGCCAAAGAAAACAAAGATCCAACAAAGAAAAAGACTCCTTTTAGAAAGAAAGGGCCTTTTGATCAGCTTTGTGTTTCTTTTACAAGAGAACCTTCGACAACATGTTCTTCTCAGTGTCAAACATATGCACTCGCCTGTCAACAGTCATACCCATGAATGCACACGCTGTAGGACAGAGGAAACTTCTTGCCATATAGTCCGTCCTTATCAAAACTTCTTGCTATGGGACAGAGGAAACTCTTTATCAGCAGTCGGTTTATTTTCATTTGATTTGAATATCTTAAGCAGAACACTTTCGTTCACATATTTGTGTTTGGCTTAGGACGGAGGAAACATTTGACGAAGGAAGCGATTATGTAATATAAACCATACGCAACACATATCATGTCATCTACAGAAGCAAAAACAAGGTTGGAATTCATCCAAGGAAAATGTTTGTCAGATGTCAACTGCTAAACCTTGTGCCCTCTGCTTGCTTAAGGCTCTAGATGAGTTGATGATGGTTTGGTGGAAGGGGACTTGGAAGATGACGTTGGTTGGATAGGATGTCACCATCCTGATTAAAACCCATTACAATTAGCTAATTCATCGAGGAAAAAGAACGGCCTTTTTTTGGGTACAAGAGAAGCTGACATCTGAACTAATGTACGTGTATGATCTAAACAAATCAATTGCATGCGATCTTGTCCGCAACTAGTCAATTCTATGTGCAATGAATGCACACGGCGATGCTCGATTCGACGATAACAAGGTCCAGTCGGATCAACAAGAAAGAGGTGAGAAGCTTCACAAACAATCAGCAGGTGTCGAGCTTCTTTCTTCTGCAGAAGAAGCTACTGTTCAAGCTTCAGGTGCATGCATCTTGTTTAATTAATGGTCAACAAGGTCTGTACCCAGACGTGAGAAACACATTCCTACCTCGTGTGCACGACAATCTATGTCACGCAGCATAGAAATCCACCTGAAGCTGTACCAAAGGCATGCTGCCAATCACAATATGCTCTCGTTGACACTGAGAAGCCACAAAAAGGAGATGCAGGAAGCGGCACTCTGGTGGTCAAGAAACTGCTGTGAGGACGACATCTGGAGTTTGTTCTTGATAATTAGATCACATGAGAAGATTGTGGAACCACCAGAGACAAAACCTGCAAAGGCCAGCAGGTAAAAGGCCGGATAAACATGGCCTAATACCAACCTGCTGCTGTCTGCTACTGTATCAATTAGTGGGGGTTAGCAGTATCAGCACAGATTAATAACAGCATCGATACGGCTGGAAACAGTTTGCGATCAATAATGGATTTAAGGAGGAGAAGTCTATTTAATGTGGCTGGTGTAGCACAGTTGATGTGACAAGCAGGCCTATGATTTGTGAAGAGATTTAGGTATCCGGATACTACATCGATCATGCATATTCTTAAATTAGAATTGCTAATTTAGATGAGCTTTCTTGTGCCAATCATATTTATGAAATTGCTAATCGATCACAAGCATGCAAATAAAACCAGCTCAAAGCTCTTTATAACACTCACCCTACCTTCTCACGTGGGAATGTCGGTTATATACGGATCATTCTACTTGATTTAAGTTTATATATATAAAAAAAACTCAAGCAAGGGTCGAAAAATTTTGAAAGTTCTATCATGTTAGGGCCTGAATGATACTAAGAGGGGAGTGACTTAAAATTATACTAAATTTGATTAAGAAAAATATATGAGTAAGAGTTACGCATAAAGTGAATGATAATATATAAGCAATTAAGAGTAAAAATATAAATTGATTTATAATTATTTGATCCTTCTAACCTACATTCACTCCCGATTTCTCTTCTCTCAATTCCACTCATTTTTCATATTGATCTTTCTTTTAGCAAGTGAAAATCACTATTTTATAATTTTCTCTCGTTTCAGACTCAAGAGAAAACATTAGCACTCAACCTTTTACAAGAGGTCTCTTACCTTCTACTATTTAGTATCATAACTATAACTCAAAAGAAAAAAAACTTAAATAATACTCAAAGAGAGAGATATAATACTTTATAAATTCAAGATTAAATGTTCTATTAGCCAAGCCTGAGGTATTTATAGCTCCCAAAAGACTTGAAGCTAAAATTTAAATTATTAAGATTTTGGAATACGTTACTACCACTAACTATATGCAGTATTACCATCATAATTTTTGACATAGAGTCACAAATTTGAACTCTAGTGATAACATTGCTACCTTAGGCAATACCACCACCGTAGTATCATTATCGAAAAAGTTGGTAAAGTACAAACAATGCTTGTCAACTAACTCAAATAGTATTATTGGTTATGCTTGACAGTACCATTGTCACTGACTATTTTATACCACTTATATAACCTTATAATGGACCCAATTCTAGCCCAACTTTAAGCCGATGAATATTGCAAACTTGAGCTTTATTTTACTTTAATACTAACTCAAATTGATCAAAAATAATCTCATCCAAGACTTTGAGATATCATCAACTCATCCAATATATTTTTATAACATATTCTTCACTCTTTCAACATGTCGTTTGATTTTTCGCCACTATGTCTGAACCTCCGATACATTACTCAATCCTCCAATACATCATCCAATCTTCTGATATATTGATATTCCCACGACATCTGATCTTTTGATGTGATATCTAATATTTTTGATATGATACCCGAATCTTTAATATAAAGTCCAATCTCTAGCAGTCAATAATCCTTTGGCTCATGTCTAATTTCTAACATGATAATATTATGGTATAATATTTGACTTTTGATTCGATATTTGATCCTTCAAATGTTCAGGTCTATAGTTCAAGGATTTATTATATCACTTATCTCAATAACATATTAGTTCATCAAATTTATTAGTTAATTTCATCATCAAAATCTAAGATTCAATAGACTCTCTCTTTTTACTTATGATAACTAATTGATGATGAAATTTTAATAAGACTCCCTCAGTCTATATGTTATCTTAAAAGTCGTGATAAATTTGAACTCAAATAGAAAGAGTACATATCTTCTTAAATGCTTGTCTTGAATTTAAGTTAAAAAAAAATTAATTTTGTCAATAATAAGATTTAATCATTTTAAGCCTAAAAATTAAGATACAATCAAGTTTTAAAGTCAAGATACAATCATAAATAATATTCAATTAAAGGATAAATGTAAGTTAATCATTTGTATGAAATAAATCAAACATAAGTTGTATAACCACCAAAAATCATATGTCAAAACATATATGCTAAAATAAAAGCATGACATAAGTGCAAGCAAAAGCATAAGTTACTCCTCTCATTCATTATCAATAAAAAGGATGAATAGATACATAAAAATAAGTCAAGCTACTTGAGTGATGATAGTCCAAAATACCTAAATAAAATATAAAAATATATATCAAAGATATGAAACATTGTTGAAGATATTATTATTTTTTTAAACATAGCATCCAAGTTAAGATCATGTACCATCAACTAGACAAATTTAATAGGCCTAATTTTCTTTTAATAAAATCAAATTAGTCTTCACTAATAGGTTTTGTAAAGATATTTACCAATTGATGTTTTATATCAATAAAGTCTAATAATATATTATGGCTACTAATATGATCCTTACTAATCATAAGTGCCCAGTAAGCCAAACCCGTGAGTGATGACACATATGACTCGACATATACTTTTATTGCTTATTATTATTTGATATTTTATTACTTTATCTTGCATGTTGTATATATTGTGATATCTATGGATCTGTGCAATGAGAGTCGGATTGTGATCAGATCACGATAATGAGATCGATTCACATTTAATCATAGACCCTAAATAATCTCGGTCATAGGTTATTCGAGAAGGATATCGGGATAACCGGACAAACTGATGTACTGTATACCTATCTATATGATGGAGGCGGTTGGTCTCATAGCTGCTTGTGTGGGAACACTAAGGATACAGTACATGTGCTTATTAGAAAATGAGTTCATTGATTGATCCGCTTATGGAATGCTAGATGGTTGATGATACGTTATTGTAAGATAATGATTTCGTAGTCCTAGTAGTGTCTCTAGTCCTTAGACTAGAGATATCAAGGTTGTCCTATATGAATAATCTACTCTTTAATACCAAATTTATAGGTTTGGAAGTTTCAAATCTAATACAGCTGGTCATTGGGAGTGGTATCCAACCTTACGAGGGCTATTAAGTGTCGATAAAGGATTATCTACTCTAAGTATCATAAGAGGAATATCCCATGTGTTCTTGCTTAGATAAATTTTTGGCCAAGGTCATTCAGATTGAGAGAGAAAGAGTTCTTCGGGAGAATTCAATTAGAGCGAGACTCGAGGAGAGATCGTATGGGGCTGATAGTATCATGGCCGGTATATGGTCTCTGGGATATTAGATAGGTGAAGGACTATAGGTACATGATAATTGAGGACAGATAAATCTAAAGGATTGGATTCCTTTGTATCGTATGGGGACTATGGCGTAGTGGCGTAGTACGTCCGTAGTCGATGAGTCGAGTGAATTATTATAGCGATAATAATTTAGTAAGCCAGTGTGATATTGGGCCCTAGAGGGTCATACACATACAGTAGGTGTTGCGATGAGTAGAGGTGTTGCTGGCTGAGAAGTTCTGACAGGTATGATTCATGACCAGCTCGTTATAGCCTAATACCAACCTGCTATTGTCTACTACTGTATCAATTAGTGGGGGTTAGCAGTATCAGCATAGATTAATAATATCATCGATACGGTTAGAAACAGTTTGCGATCAATAATGGATTTAAAGAGGAGAATTCTATTTAATGTGGCTGGTGTAGCACAGTTTATGTGACAAGTAAGACTATGATTTGTGAAGAGATTAAGGTATCTGGATACTACATCGATCATGCAAGGTTAGTACAGTTTGACTAGTATTCTTAAATAGAATTGCTAATTTAGATGAGCTTTCTTATGCCAAGCATATTTATGAAATTGCTAATCGATCACAAGCATGCAAATAAAACCAGCTCAAAGCTCTTTACAACACTCACCCTATCTTGTCACGTGAGAATGTCAGTTATATACGGATCATTCAGACTTGATTCAAGTTTGTATGTAAAAAAACTCAAGTGGAGTTGAAAAAATTTGAAAGTTCTATCGTGTTAGAGTTTGAATGACATTAAGATGGGAGTGACTTAAAATTACACTAAATTTGATTAAAAAAATATATGAGTAAGAGTTACGCATAAAGTGAATGATAATATATAAGCAATTAAGAGTAAAAATATAAATTGATTTATAATTATTTGATCCTTCTAGCCTATATTCATTCTCGATTTCTCTAAGACTACTAATTTTCTATATTAATCTTTCTTTTAACAAGTGAAAATCACTATTTTATAATTTTCTCTCTTTTCAGGTTCAAGAGAGAACATTAGCACTCAACCTTTTACAAGAGGTCTCTTACCTTCTACTATTTAGTATCATAACTATAACTCAAAAGAGAAGAAAACTTAAATAATGCTCAAAGAAAGAGATATAATACTTTATAAACTCAAGATTAAATGTTCTATTAGCCAAGAGGTATATATAGCTCTCAAAAGACTTCAAAAAATAAAACCAAAATTTAAATTATTAAGATTTTGGAATACGATACTACCACTAACTATACGCAGTATTACCATAATAATTTTTGACATAGAGTCACAAATTTAAACTCTAGTGGTAACATTGCTACCTTAGGCAATACCACTACCGTAGTATCATTATAGAAAAAGTTGGTAAAGTACAAACAATGCTTGTCAACTAACTCAAATAGTACTATTGGTTATGCTTTATTTTACTTCAATACTAACTCAAATTGGTCAAAAATAATCTTATCCAAGACCTTGAGATATCAACTCATCCAACATATTTTTAAAGCTTTCAACATATTTTTCACTCTTTAAGCATGTCGTTCGATTTTTTTCCATTATGTTTGAACCTTTGATACATTACTCAATCCTCCAATACATCATCCAATCTTCTGATATATTGATATTCTCATGACATATGATCTTTTAATGTGATATCTAATCCTTTCGATGTGATACCCGAACCTTTTATGTAAAGTCCAATCTCTGACAGTCAATAATCTTGTCTCATGTCTAATTTCTAACATGATAATATTATGGTATAATATTTGACTTTTCGATTCAATATTTGATCCTTCAAATGTTCGGGTCTATGGTTGAAGGATTTATTATATCACTTATCCCAATAACATACTAGTTCATTAAATTTATTAGTTGATTTCATCATCAAAATCTAAGATTTAATAGACTCTCTCTTTTTGCTTATGATAACTAATTGATGATGAAATTTTAATAAGACTCCCCCTGTCTATATGTTATCTTAAAAGTCGTGATATACTTGAACTCAAATAGAAAGAGTACATATCTTCTTAAATGCTTGTCTTGTATTTAAGTTAAAAAAAAATTAATCATATCAATACTAAGATTTAATCATTTCAAGCCTAAAAATTAAGATACAATCAAGTTTTAAAGTCAAGATACAATCATAAATAATATTCAATTAAAGGATAAATGTAAGTTAATCATTTATATGAAATAAATCAAACATAAGTTGTATAACCACCAAAAATCATATGTCAAAACATATAAGGTAAAATAAAAGCATGACATAAGCACAAGCAAAAGCATAAGTTACTCCTCTAGTTCGTTACCAATAAAAGGGATGAATAGATACATAAAACCAAGTCAAGCTAAATAAAAAGGATGATAGTTCAAAATGCCTAAATAAAATTTAAAAATATATATCAAAGATACAAAACATTGGTTAAGATATTATTATTTTTTTAAACATAGCATCCTAGTTAAGATCATGTACCATCAATTTAATAGGCCTAATTTCTTTTAATAAAGTCGAATTAGTCTTCACTAATAGGTTTTGTAAAGATATTTACCAATTGATGTTTTATATCAATAAAGCCTAATAATATATTATTACTGCTAATATGATCCCTACTAATCATAAGTGCCTTGTAAGCCAATCACATGAGTGATTGACTCGACATGCACTCTTTTTATTTATTATTATTTGATATTTTATTACTTTATCTTGCATGTTGTATATGTTGTAATATCTATGGATTTGTGCAATAAGAGTCGGATCGTGATAAGATCACGATAATAAAACCGATTTACCTTTAAACATAGACCCTAAATAATCTCGGTCATAGGTTACTCATGAAGGATATCGATATAACTGGACAGACTGGTGTGCTGTATGTCCGTCTATATGATGGAGGCGGTTGGTCTCATAGCTGCTTGTGTGGGAACACTAAGGATACAGTACAAGTGCTTATTAGAGAATGAGTTCATTGATTGATCCGCTTATATAATGCTGGATGGTTGATGATACCTTATTGTCAAACAACGATTTCGTAATCCTAGTAGTATATCTAGTCCTTAGACTTGAGATTCCAAGGTTATCCTATATGAATACTCCACTCTTTGATACCAGACTTACATGTTTGAAAGTTTCAGATCTAATACAACCGATCATTGGGAGTGATATCCAATCTTACGAGGGCTATTAAGTATTGATAGAGGATCATCTACTCTCAATATCATGAGAGAAATATCCCATGTGTTTTTGATCAGATAAATTCTTTGCCAAAGTCATTCGGATTGAGAGAGAAATAGTTTTTCGGGAGAATTCAATTAAAGCGAGACTCTAGGAGAGATCATATGGGCCTGACAGTATCTGCTAGTCATATCTGCCCTATAAGCCAATCACATAAGTGATGACACTTGTGACTTGATACATACTCTTTCTTTTGCTTATTATTATTAGATATTTTATAACTTTATCTTGCGTGTTGCATATATTGTGATGTCTTTGGATCTATACAATGAGAATCAGATCGTGATGAGATCACGATAATGAGACCAATTCACCTTTAAACATAAACCCTAAATAATCCCGATCATAGGTTATTTGAGAGGGAAATCGAGATAACCGGATAGATTGGTGTGTTGTATACTCGTCCATATGATAGAGGTGGTTAGTCTCATAGCTACTCATGTGGAGACACTAAGGATACAGTACAGGTGCTCATTAGAGAATGAGTTCACTGATTGATCCGCTTACGAAATGTTGGATGGTTATTGATACCTCACGTCAGATAGCGATTCCGTAGTCCAAGTAGTGTATCTGGTCCTTAGACTTGAGACATCAAGGATGTCCTGTATGAGTACTCTACTCTTTGATACCGGACTTATAGGTTTGGAAGTTCCAAATCTAGTACAGCCAGTTATTGGGAGTGGTAGTCAACCTTATGAAGGTTATTGAGTGTCAATAAAGGATCATCCACCCTGGGTATCATGAGAGAAATATCCAATGTATTCTTGCTCGGACAAATCCTTAGCCAAGGTTATTTGGATTGAGAGAGAAAGAGTTCTCCAAGAGAATTCGACTAGAGCGAGACTCGAGGAGAGACCGTATGGGCCTGATAGCACCATGTCCGGTATAGGGTCTCTGGGATATTAGATGGATGAGGCACTATAGATACATGGTAACTGAGGATAGATAGGTCCAAAGGATTGGATTCCCTTGTATCGTCTGGGGGCTGTGGCGTAGTGGCCTAGTACGTCCATAGTTGATGAGTCAAGTGAATTATTATAGAGATAATAATTCACTGAGTCAGAAGGAGTTCTAACAAGTATGAATCACGGCCAGCTCGATATTGGGCCTAGAGGGTCACACACATATGGTTGGTGTTGAGATGATAGAGGTTCAGATATGAGATATCCGCTGGAGCCCCTAACTTAATGGATATCCGTTAAGCCCCTGAATTATTGGATCCTAAGATGAGATCTAATAAGAGCTAATAAGAGAATATTATGTATAGACCCACTAATCCAAGAGGTTTGAGTAATTGGATGGAGATTTAATATCCAACAGGGCAAGATCCATTAGGGTTTACAAGAGGCCTCTATAAATAGGAGGGAACCAAAGATCTATAGGTTGGGGGTTTTCTTGGTAGCCACATTCTATTCTCCTCTCCCCAAGAGAGGAGCATCATTGTAATATCTACCGTGTAAATACCACTAGAGAGGAGGATGCTTAATCTCCTTCATCCTTCCCCATGAATTTGTAGGAATCTCAAGGATATATGATCTCCCTAGGTACTATCATTCTTCTTAGACACATAGTTTTCGGATTTGCGGATTTATTTTTGACGCACCAATCTTCGCACGACGATGGAACCTTTCATGGAAATCCAAGATTTTTGATTTTTTGTTCTTCCGCTGTGCATGAGATGTTGCCCTATGGATTTTCCAATAGTGGTATTAGAGCTAGGTTATTCGTGTGAAGATTGGATCTTAAACTACGCGTGTTATGATTTAGAATAATTTTTATTATCAAAATCGTTGGCGTAAAAGTGGTGAGGAAGGGCAGCAACTGCTGCTGCCCTTGTTGCGATCATCGAACAGCCAAAGGTTGCTTGCAGCCTTGGCCATCGTCGATGGGTTGCGGGCCACAAGCAGGCAGCGCCTGCAGGCTACCTGCACCGGCGGCCTGCAAGGGGCGGGTGGCGCTTGCGGGCGCTGCACTCACGGGTAGAAACACCTGCGGGGGCGGTGGTGCTCATGATCAGAAACACCCGCGGGGGCAACGGCGTCGCGCAGGCAGAGACACTTGCGAGGTCAGCGGTGGCTGCAAGCGCTACCCCACAGCTCGCAAGCATGGGCGGCGTCCCGCCGCGCCCCCCACACAGAGGTTGCCGCAGATAGAGAGGCGACGGCTGCAAATGCAATAGGGAAGGAAGAGGTTAGGGTTTTTGAGCAAAATATAATTTTTCCCCTGAGAATTTACGAAATTCTAGTTTTATCCCCTATGACAGAATGACCAAAATACCCCTCAAAATTTAAAAAATTCCTTGTATATCCCTGTTTTCTAAAAAATATTAGTTAATTAAAATATTTAATTAACTATTATTATTTATCTAGTAGTCTTATATAATAATATATATATGTGATGTGTGATATGGATAGATAATCATGGATTATGTGATGTGATGTGTGTGTATATGTGATTATTATTATTGGGGCCTGCAAGCCTCTATTTTTCTCGTTTATTGTTGGGCCTGTGTGCCTGTAATTATGTTGTAATTACATAAGGAGGCACAGTGGGAGTGTAGAAGTGATAGCAGGATCCACGAGGTCGAGATGGATGATCTGACGCATGGAGATGCGTTGAGATACCGATGGAACTGACAAAGCGAGATGGATGATCACAAGGCATGGAGATGCGCCACTGTATACATAGATCTTGATGTGAGTGATTGGGTCCTTTAGCTCGGGCTTGATCACATTAGGATATGACCCATGATTATCTAGTGTGATTACTCATGTGATGTGTGATTGCTTATACACCTACTAGATATATATATATATATATATATATATATTTACATGCGATGTAGATATATATTAAATATGTATGTGTGTGACACGTCATATTAGGAGACCAAATTAAAAATATCCTCTCTCAATAATATTAAGTTGGTAAACATGAGGCAATTAAATTGACCCACGTGGCCTTCCATCGTTATAGGTAAGAACTGATTCCCAGTGTAGGTTGAGTTGGTCGAGTCCCTCGAGACTCACCTATATCGTGATTCGCTATCTTATCTATGATATAGAGATGTCACCGGTGACTTGAGGACATGGTATGCTTGGTTAAGTCCCTTGAGGGTATATCATCGAATCAGACTCATCTTGTAATGATGGTGATGACTTAACTGAACATCATGGTTGGTCGAGTCCCTCGAGGCCATGGTGGTTCAAAGGCCGATCAAGATGAGAATCACAAGGAGTTGTGATTGGCAAGAGTTGCCTACCTTTACCGGTTTAACGTGATTGGTCGAGTCCCTTGAGATTATGTTAAGACATCGATTGGATCCCGATCCTCACTAGAAATCTGCCGGGGGTCTCCAATTCACATACCAGAGGGTATTGTGTGTCTCCCAAAAAATTAGTGGGAGTACATTAAGATAGAAGTCTTTATCTTAACTATTTAATTTTTGTAAAGTCTACATGTTATTTATTTCTGCTATATCTTTAATTTTAAAAAAATATCGCTTTCAAATCCTTTATGTGGCATACTTGATGCCAACCGCCTCACTAGTCCAAATTATATGGATTGACTTCGTAATCTGAGAATCATTCTCACGGCGGAGAAAATCACATACATCCTTGATACAATGATCCCTACACCTGACTAAGGGGCAAGCGAGGATGAGATCACTCGTTATATAAAGTACATAGATGATTCCACTCTTGCTTACTGTTATATGTTGGCCTCTATGACTATTGAGTTACAGAGACAACATGAAAATATGGATGTTAATTTCATACTTCTGCATCTCCACAAACTGTTTGAGGAACAGGGAAGAACTCAGTGATATGAGATATCAAAAAGTCTTTTCCGTGCTAGGATGATTGAGGGGATACCGGTTCAGAATCATGTCCTTAAGATGATTGAGTGGATCAAGAAACTCACAGGTCTAGGAATGGTCCTAGAGGATAACCAATGTGTGGATCTTATGTTTCAATTCCTACTAGATTCATTTTCTCAGTTTATAATAAATTTTAATATGAACAAATTTGAGATGACCCTCTCAGAGCTCCTCAATATGTTGAGAGAAGTAGAGAGCACCATCAAGAAAGAGAAGCCAGTTCTCTATGTTGGTGAGACCAGAAAGAAAAGGAAGGCTGAGAAATCCCTTAAGAAGGGCAAGGGCAAGGGCAAAATGGGTAAGAAAAAGGTTGCCAAGAAAGGTGACAAAGGCCAGTGCTTCCACTGCGGCAAAGATGGGCACTGGAAGAGGAATTGCAAAGAGTATCTTGCAAAGAGGGTGAAACAGAAGCTTGGAGAAGCTTCAGGGACATTCATGATCAGTCTCAATTTGTTAGAATTTTATGATAACACATAAGTATTAGATACCGGGAGTGCTTATCATATCTACAATTCATTGCAAGTTCTGGCAGGATCTAGGAGATTGAAGAGAGGTGAGATTGACCTTAAGATGGGCAATAGAGTAAAGGTTGCTGCAGTGGCTGTTGGCAAGGTCATCTTATATCTACTTGGTGGAGCTATTATTACATTAGATGCATGCTATTATATTCCTTCTATTATCAAAAGTATTATTTCTATTTCGTGTTTGACAGTTAATGGATATAAATTAGTTTTTGAGAATAATGGTTATTTAATATCATTAGATGATAAGATCATCACAAGAGGAATATTACATAATGGTTTATTTATGCTAGATATAGCTCCACATATTATAAGTGTAAGTGAGTCTAAGAGGAAACAAGAAAAGGTGAACAGTGCATATTTGTGTCATTGTAGGCTAGGTCACATCCATGAGGGAAGGATTCAAAAGTTGCTGAAGAATGGATATCTAGATCCATTTGACTATGAGTCATATGCGATATGCGAACCTTACCTTTAAAGAAAGATGACCAACTCTCCATTTAGTAGAACTGGAGAGAGAGCTACTGAGTTACTGAAACTCATACATAGTGACATATGTGGTCCCATGTTGACTCATGTCATAGGTGGTTACTCTTATTTCATTACTTTCATTGATGATTTCTCAAGATACGTACATGTGTACTTGATGACGTACAAGTCTAAGGCTTTTGAGAAATTTAAGGAATATAAGAATGAAGTAGAGAATCAGATTGAAAAGAGTATTAAAACCATTCGATCAGATCGAGAAGGTGAGTACTTGAGTACAGAGTTTACCCAGTTCCTCAAAGTCCATGGGATTTTATCCCAGTGGACACCTCCTTATACATCTCAGATTAATGGTGTATCAAAAAGAAGAAATTGTATATTGTTAGATATGGTATGTTCTATGATGAGTTTCGTCGACCTACCCATCTTATTCTGGAGATATGTCCTAGCGACCGCAGCTTACCTTCTGAACAGAATTTCAACTAAGTCAGTAGTATCTACTCCATATGAGATATAGAATGGGAAGAAACCCGATTTTAAGGTTATTAAGATTTGGGGCTACCTTGCCCATATCAAGAGATACAACCTCGACAAGTTGGAATCCAGGACGGAATGATGCAAGTTCATGGGATACCCCAAGGAAACTTATGGGTATTATTTCTATCACCCTGAGGACTAAAAGGTCTTTGTAGTCAAGAGAGCAGTGTTCCTTGAGAAGGAATATATTCTTGATGGAGACAGTGGGAGTGTGATAGAGTTGAGTGAGATTGGAGAACCTAGCTCAAGCACCATTCCACAACTAGAGTTTGTTCAGATACCTAGCACACAAGTTTCAACTTTACGTAGGTCCGATAGAGTATCCCATCCTCTTGAGATATATGTGGGACATATCAGAAGAGAGGATATTGAGGATATTGATCCTCAGACCTACGAGAAGGCTTTTATGAGTATAGACTCCAGGAAATGACAAGAAGCTATGAATTCAGAAATGGATTCCATGTACTCTAATAAGGTTTAGAACCTAGTTGATGCACCTGAGGGTATCATACCCATTGGCTGTAAGTGGATCTTCAAGAAGAAGATCAAAGAAGATAGAAAGGTAGAGACCTATAAAGCAAGACTAGTGGCTAAGGGGTATCGTTAAAGGTAAGGTATTGACTACGACGAAACTTTCTCACCCATAGCCATACTAAAATCCATCCAAATTCTATTGGCTATTGCAGCATATTATGATTATAAAATCTGGCAGATGGATGTTAAAATCGCATTCCTCAATGGTAATATCGAGATGGAGGTGTATATGATACAGCCTAAGGGATTCGTATCTAAGGATAATCCAAATAAGGTGTGCAGGTTGCTTAGGTCCATCTATGGACTGAAGCAAACTTCTCAAAGTTGGAACATAAGACTTGATAAGGCAATCAGATCTTATGACTTCATTAAGAACGAAGATGAACCTTGTGTATACAGGAAGGTAAGTGGGAGCACTATCACCTTTTTGATGCTATATGTGGATGACATCATGATAATTGGGAATGATGTAGGAATACTCTCCACAGTAAAGGCTTGGCTATCTAGGCACTTCTCCATGAAGGACTTAGGGGAAGCATCCTACGTATTGGGGATACGGATCTATAGAGATAGATCCAAGAGGATGCTTGGTTTGTCCCAGTCCAGGTACATAGACACCATTGTCAAAATGTCTGGTATGAAAAATTCTAAGAGAGGTCTCATACTAATAAGACATAGAATATCACTTTCTAGGAGTATGTCTCCAAAGAATTCTAAAGAAAGAGCACACATAGATAGGATATCTATGCCTTAGTGATAGGATCTATCATGTATGCTATGCTATGTACCAAGCCTAATATAGCACATGCTCTAAGTGTCACGAGCAAGTATCAGGCAGATCCAGGCTTGGAGCACTGGCGAGTAGTAAAATGTATCATTAAATACTTAAAAGACTAAGGATCTTTTACTGGTATATGGAGGCTATAGCCTCAGGGTTGAGGGCTACATAGACTCGAGCTTCCAATCCGAAGTCAATGATAGCAAGTCTAATTCAGGGTATGTGTTCACCCTGAATGGATGAGAAGTGTATTGGAAGATTTTTAAGTAAGACACTACTGCTGACTCGACTATAAAGGCGGAATACATTACTGCGGTAGAGGCAACCAAGGAGGGAGTCTGGATGAAGAAGTTCATCACAGATCTAGGAGTCGTCCCGAGCAGCGAGGAGCTGATTCCCTTATATTGCGACAACTATGGGGCGATTACTCAAATAAGGGAACCCGAGTCTCATCAGAAGTGTTCTGAAGAGGTTCCAACTTATTAGAGAAATCATGGCCCGAAGAGATATAGTAGTGGAAAGAGTTCCATCCGAAGATAACATTACAGATCTACTAACCAAGCCATTGTGTCAAATTATTTTTAAGCATCACAGGGTGCCTGATGGGGATCAGGCACGTAGGTGATTGACTTCAGATCAAGTGGGAGATTGCTAGTCATATGTGCCCTATAAGCCAATCACATAAGTGATGACACTTGTGACTTGATATGCACTCTTTTTTTGCTTATTATTATTAGGCTTTTTATCACTTTATCTTGCGTGCTGCATATATTGTGATATCCTTGGATCTATGCAATGGGAATCGGATCGTGATGAGATCACGATAATGAGACTGATTCACCTTTAAACACATACCCTAAATAATCCCAATCATTGGTTACTCAAGAGGGACATCGAGATAACCGGATAGATTGGTGTGCTATATACCCGTCCATATGATGGAGGTGGTTGGTCTCATAGCTACTCGTGTGGAGACACTAAGGATACAGTACATGTGCTCATTAGAGAATGAGTTCATTGATTGATCTGCTTACGGAATGCTGGATGGTTATTGATACCTCACGTCAGACAACGATTCCGTAGTCCTAATAGTGTATCTGGTCATTAGACTTGAGACACTAAGGATATCCTGTATGAGTACTCCACTCTTTAATACCGAACTTATAAGTTTGGAAGTTCCAGATCTAGTACAATCGGTTATTGGGAGTGGTAGCCAACCTTACGAGGGCTATTGAGTGTCAATAGAGGATCATCCGTACTCGATATCATGAGAGGAATATCCCATGTATTCTTGCTCAAACAAATTCTTGGCCAAGGTTATTCAGATTGAGGGAAAAAGAGTTCTCCGGGAGAATCTGACTAGAGCGAGACTCGAGAAGAGACCGTATGGGCCTGATAGCACCATGTTCGGTATAGGGTCTCTGGGATATTAGATGGATAAGGCACTATAGATACATGGTAATCGAGGACAGATAGGTCCAAAGGATTAAATTCCCCTATATCGTCTGGGTGCTGCGGCGTAGTGGCCTAGTACGTCCGTAGTTGATGAGTCAGGTGAATTATTATAGAAATAATAATTCATTGAGTCAGAAGAAGTTCTGACAAGTATGACTCATGACCAGCTCGATATTGGGCCTAGAGGGTCACACACATATGGTAGGTGTTACAACGAGTAGAGGTTCATATATGACATATCCGTTGGAGCCCCTAACTTATTGGATATCCGTTAAGCCCCTGAATTATTGGTTCCTAAGATGTGATCCAATAAGAGCTAATAAGAGATTATTGAGTAGAGACCTACTGATCCTAGAGGTTTGAGTAATTGGATAGAGATCCAATACCCAATAGGGCAAGATCCATTAGGGTTTGCAAGGGGCCTCTATAAATAGGAGGAAACCAAAGCTCCATAGGTTGGGAGTTTTCTTGGTAGCCACCTTCTATTCTCCTCTCCTCAAGAGAGGAGCATCATTGCAATCTCTATCGTGTGGATACCGCTAGGGAGGAGGACGCTTGATCTCCTTCATCCTCCCCCATGGATCTGCAGGAATCTCAGGGATATACGATCTCCCTAGGTACTATCGTTCTTCTTACACATGTAGTTTTTGGATTTGCGGATTTGTTTTTGACGCACCGATCTTTGCATGATGACAAAACCTTTCATAGAAATCTAGGATTTTTATTTTTCTGTTCTTTCGTTGCGCATGAGATGTCGCCCCCTGGATTTCCCAATAGTATCATGCCCGGTATATAGTCTCTGGGATATTAGATGGATAAAGTACTATAGGTATATGATAATTGAGGACAGATAGATCCAAAGAATTGGATTCCCTTGTATCATCTAGGGACTGCGGTGTAGTGGCGTAGTACGTCCGTAGTCGATGAGTCAGGTGAATTATTATAGCGATAATAATTCAGTGAGCCAACTTGATATTGGATCCTAGAGGGTCATACATATATAGTAGGTGTTGCGACGAGTAGAGGAATAACTGGCTGAGGTGTTTTGATAGGTATGATTTATGACCAGCTTGATATTGGGCTTAGAGAGTCACACACATATGGTAGGTGTTGCGATGAGTAAATGTTCGGATATGAGATATCCACCGGAGCCCTATCTTTAGGATATCCATTAAGCCCATGAATTATTAGATCCTATAGATAATCTCCAATAAGAGCTAATAAGAGAGTTATTGGGTAGAGACTACAAATCTAAGAGGCTTGGGTAATTGAATGAAGATCCAATACCCAATAGGGCAGGATCCATTAGGGTTAAGTTGATAGAGGACCTCTATAAATAGGAGAGAACCAAAGGCTCATAAGCTAGTGTTTTTTGGCAGCCACCTCCTATACTCCTCCCCTCTTCTCCTCAGCTAGCAATTGTAATTTGGGGCGTGTGGATAGTAAGAAGGGTCGGCCCATTCTTGATTGTATAGTGCACACGACTAGGAGTTTTGAGTAACGATTTGAGGAGCATTGTTGCAGTCCCTACCATGTGGATTACCACTAGAGAGGACACTTGAACTCCTTCATCCAGTCCCATAGATCTACAGGAATTCAGGGATATACGATCTCCTTAGGTAATTTTCTTATGCGTAGTTTTTCGGTTTCGTGGGTTTTGTGCACCGACTTTTGTACCACAATAAGAACATATTTTTCTGCGAAAAATTTATAATTTTTTGTTTCTATTCCTCTACTGTGCATATGATGCCACTGTAGATTTTTCAACAATAGTATCAGAGCTAGGTTGCTCGTGCAAAAGATTAGTTTTTAAAGTACGTGTGCTATGTTCAATCACGCAAGAATCGTTTTGCACAATTGCTATAAATTTTTATCGTAAAGATCAAATCTATTCTATAATTTTTTCTCTATTATGAGGCGCTTTATAGAGAGTTTTTGATGTAAAATATATTGACATAAAAGAGGAAGAAAGGGCAGCAATTGTTGTTGCCCCTTAGATTGGCCAAAGGCTGCTTGTAGCCTTGGTCGAGAGCCTTTCTTATTGCTCTCGACCTGGCCAAAAGTAGTAGGAACGAGAACAGCAAGGTTGCTCTCAACCTGCTGCATGGCAGCCCTTGCAGCCAGGTTGCACCCTTGGCGGCCAGGGTTTCCTGGCCGTAGGGGTTGCCCTAGCTGTAGGGTTTTTTGGCTGCCCAAGGCTGCCCTACAACGAAGGTTTCCTGGTTGCAAGGGACTCCTTGATGGCTAGGGTTTCCTAGTCACATAAGGCAGCCTTGTGGCCTAGGATTCTTGGCCACATGGGAGTCCTTAGTGACTAAGATTTCCTAGTCACATAAGGGACTTCTTGTCATATGGGGACACCATATGGTAAGGTATCCCAAAGGGCAGCAAAGTAATTAATTAAATAGTTTAATTATTATTATTATTATTATTATCTAGTAGTTCTACATGATGATGATATGTACATGTGATGTATGATGTGGATGGATGATCATGGACCATGTGATGTGTGTGTATATGTGATTATTATTATTATTGGGGCATGCGAATCTTTATTTTTTTTCTTGTTTATTGTTGGGCTTGTATGCTTGTGATTAAGTTGTAATTATATGAGGAGGTGCGACAGGAGCGTGGAAGTGATAGCGGGACCCACAAGACCGAGACAGATGATAGCGATGCATGGAGATACCGACGGAATCAGCTAGAATGAGATAGATGGTCACAAGGCATGGAGATGCGCTGCTACACACATAGATCTTGATGTGAGTGATTGGGCTCACTGGCTAGGGCTTGATCACATTAGGATATGGTCCATGATTATCTATTGTGATTGCTCATGTGATGTGTGATTACCTATACACCTACTAGATACATATATATATATATATATATATATATTTGCATGTGATGTAAATATATATTAAATATGTATATGTGTGACATGTCATAGGAGACCAAATAAAAAATTTCCTCTCTTGATAATATTCCATTGGTAAACGTGAGGTAATTAGATTGACTTATGTGGCCTTCCTTTATTATAGGTAGGAACTGATTCCCAGTGTAGGTTGAGTTGGTCGAGTCCCTCGAGGCTCACATATATCGTGATTCACTATTTTGCCTATAATTTAGAGATGTTACTAGTGACCTAAGGACATGATGTGTTTGGTCGAGTCCCTCGAGGGCATATCATCGAATCAGACTCATCTTGTAACGATGGTGATGACTTAACCGAACATCATGATTGGACAAGTTCCTCGAGGCCATAGTGGTTCAGAGGTCGAACAGGACGGGAATCATAAGAAGTTGTGATTGGCAAGAGTTGCTTACCTTTACGGGCTTAACATGATTAGTCGAGTCCCTCGAGATTACGTTAAGACACCGATTTAATCTCGATCTCCATTAGAGATTTGCTAGGAGTCTCCGATTCACATTTCGGAGGGAGTTGTGTGTTTCACAAGAAAATAGTGGGAGTAGATTAAGATAGAAGTCCTTATCTTAATTATTTAATTTTTATAAAATTTACATGCTATTTATTTCTGCTGCATCTTTATTTTCAGAAAAATATCGCTTTCGAATCCTTTATATAGCATACTTGATGTCAACCGTCTCATTGGTCCAAATTATACAGATTGGCTCCGCAACCTGAGAATCGTTCTCATAGTAGAGAAAATCGCATACGTCCTTGATACAATGATCCCTACGCCTGATGAAGGGATAAGTGAGGATAAGATCACTCGCTACATAAAGTACATAGAAGATTTCACTCTTGCTCAGTGTTACATATTGGCCTCTATGTTTCTTGAGTTATAGAGATAGGATGAAAATATAAATACAAGTTCCATACTCCTACATCTCCAAAAACTGTTTGAGGAATAGGGAAGAACTCAACGATATAAGATATCGAAGAGTCTCTTCTACGTTAGCATGACTGAGGGGATACTAGTTCTGAACCATGTCCTTAAGATGACTGAGTAGATAGAGAAACTCACAAGTTTAGGAATGGTCCTAGAGGATAACTTGTGTGTGGACCTTGTGCTTCTTTCCCTACCAGATTTCTTTTCTCAATTTATAATGAATTTTAATATAAACAAGCTTGAGATAACTCTCCCAGAGCTCCTCAATATGTTGAGGGAAGTAGAGAGTAGCATCAAGAAAGAGAAGCCAGTTTTCTATGCTAGTGAGGCCAGAAAAAAAGGAAGACTGAGAAATCCCTTAAGAAGAGCAAGGGTAAGGGCAAATTGGGTAAGGCAAATATTGCTTAGAAAGACTAAGCAAAGAACAAAGGCCAATGCTTCCACTGTGGCAAAGATGGGCACTGGAAGAGGAACTGCAAAGAGTACATTGCAGAGAGGGTAAAATAGAAGCTTGGGGAAGCTTAAGGTACATTCATGATCAATCTCCATTTGTTAGAATCTTATGATAACAAATGAGTATTGGATACTGGGAGTACTTATCACATCTACAATTTGTTGCAGGTTCTAGTAGGACCTAGAAGATTGACGAGAGGCGAGATGGACTTTAAGATGGGCAATAGAGCAAAAGTTACTATAGTAACTATTGGCGAGGTCACCCTACATCTGCTTGGTGAGGCTATTATTGTATTAGATGCATACTATTATATTCTTTCTATTATCAAAAATATTATTTTTATTTTATATTTGACTGTTAGTGGATATAAATTAATTTTTAAGAATAATGGTAATTCAATATTATTAGATGATAAGATCATCATGAGGAACATTGTATAATAGTTTATTTATGCTAGACATAGCTCTACATATCATGAGTATAAGTGAGTCTAAGAGGAAACGAGAGAAGATGAATAGTGAATATATGTGGCATTATAAGTTAGGTCATATCCATGAGGAAATGATTCAAAAGTTGCTAAAGGATGGATACTTAGATCCATTTGACTATGAGTCATATGTGACTTGCGAACCTTGCCTTCATGGAAAGATGACCAACTCTATATTTAGTGGAACTAGAGAGAGAGCTACTGAGTTGCTGGAACTTATACATAGTAATGTATGTGGCCCTATGTCAACTCATGTCATAGGTGGTTATCCATACTTCATTACTTTTACTGATGATTTCTCAAGGTATGGACATGTGTACTTGATGAAGTACAAGTTCGAGGCCTTCGAAAAATTCAGAGAGTATAAGAATGAAGTGGAGAACCAGATTGGAAAAGTATCAAAACTCTTTGATCAGATCGAGGCGGTGAGTACTTGAGTATAGAGTTCACCTAATTCCATAAGGACTATAAGATTCTGTCCCAATGGACACCTTCTTATACACCATAGCTTAATGGTATATCCAAAAGGAGAAATCACACACTATTAGATATGGTGCGATCCATGATGAGTTTCACTGACCTACCAGTCTCATTTTAGAGATATGCCCTAAAGATCGTAGCTTACTTTTTGAACAGAATTCTAATTAAGTCAGTAGTGTCAACTTCATATGAGATATGAAAAGGAAAGAAGACCAATCTTAAGATCATTAAAATTTGGGGCTACCTTGCCCACGTTAAGAGACACGACCCCAACAAATTAGAATTTAGGACGGAATGGTGCAAGTTTGTGGGATACCCTATGGAAACTTATGAGTATTATTTTTATCACCCTGAGGACTAAAAAATCTTTATAGTTAAGAGAGTAGTGTGCCTTGAGAAGAAACACATTCTTGGTAGAGACAGTGGGAGCGTGATAGAGTTGAGCGAGATTGGAGAATCGAGCTCAAGCACCATTCTACAGCCAGAGTCTGTTCAGGTACTTGGCACATAAGTTTTGACTTTATATAGGTCCAAAAGAGTATCCTATTCTCTTGAGAAATATGTGAGACATATCAGAGGAGAGGATATTGATTCTCAAACCTATGAGGTTGTTATTATGAGTATAGACTCCAAGAAGTAGCAAGAAGCCATGAATTCAGAGATAGATTCCATTCACTCCAATAATGTTTGGAACATGATTGCTACACCCAAAGGTATCATACCCATTAGCTACAAGTGAATTTTCAAAAAGAAGATTAGAGTAGATGAAAAGGTAAAAGACCTATAAAGCAAGGCTAGTGGCTAAGGAGTATCGTCAAAGGTAATATTTTTACTATAATGAAACCTTTTCACCTGTAGCCATGCTAAAATCCATCCGAATTCTATTGGCTATTGCAGTGCACTATGATTATGAGATCTGACAGATGGAGATGAAAACTGCATTCCTCAATGGCAACCTCAAGAAGGAAGTATGTATGATACTGCTTGAGGGATTCGTGTCCAAGGATAATTCAAATAAGGTGTGCAGGTTACTTAGGTTCATCTATAGATTGAAGTAAGCTTCTCGAAGTTGAAACATAAGATTTGATAAGGTGATCGGATCTTATGACTTTGTTAAGAACGAAGATGAGCCTTATGTATATAGTAAGGTAAGTGGGAGCGTTATCACCTTTTTGGTGCTGTATGTTAATGATATTCTAATCATTGGGAATGAAGTAGGAATGCTCTCCACAATAAAAGCTTGACTTTCTGGACACTTCTTCATGAAGGACCTAGGGGAAGCATCCTGCATATTGGGGATTCGGATCTATCGAGATAGATTCAAGAGGATATTTGGCTTGTTCCAATCTAGGTGCATAGACACCATTGTCAAAAAGTTTGGCATGAAAAATTCCAAGAGAGGTCTCATACCAATAAGACATGGAATATCATTTTCTAGAAGTATATCCCCAAAGACTCATGAAGAAAGTGCTAGTTATAGGTGCCATACAAGCCAATCACATGAGTGATGACACTTATAATATGCTGCGTCAATCTCTTTACTTATGATTATTGGAATTTTCTCACATTATTCATATATATATATTATGATGTCCTTGGATCTGTGCAATGAGAATCGGATCGTGATGAGATCACGATAATGAAATTGATTCACCTTTAAACACAGATCCTTCATAATCCTGGTCATAGGTTCCTCGAGAGGGACATTAAGATAACCGAATAGACTGGTGTACTATATACCCATCCATATTGTGGAGGTGGTTGGTCTCATAGCTACTAATGTAGGGAAACTAAGGGTACAGTGCAGGTGCTCATTGGAGAATGAGTTCACTGATTGATCCGCTTACGAAATGTTAGATGATTATTGATACCTGATGTCAAATAGCAATTCTATAGTCTTACTAGTGTATCTGGTCTTTAGACTTGAGACACCAAAGATACCTTATATGAGTACTCTATTCTTTGATGTCAGACTTACAGGTTTGGAAAGTTTCAGATCTGGTATAATCAATTCTTGGGAATGGTAGCCAACTTTACGATGACAATTGAGTGTTAATAGAGGATCATCCACTCTCGGTATCATGAGAGGAATATCCCATATGTTCTTGCTCAAGCAAATCCCTGGCCAGGGTCATTCAGATTGAGAGAGAAAGAGTCCTTCGGGAGAATCCGATTAGAGCGAGACTCGATTGGAAACCATATGGACCTGACAACACCATGCCCAATATATGGTCTATGGGATATTAGATGGATTAGGGATTATAGGTACATAGTAACTGAGTACAAATAGGTCCAAAGGATTAGATTCCCTTGTATTGTCCGAGGACTATGGTGTAGTGGCCTTGTGTGTTCACAATCAATGAGTCGAGTGAATTATTATGGAGATAATAATTCACCGAGTCAGAAGAAATTCTGACAGGTGTGACTCACGACCAGCTCGATATTGGGCTTAGAGGGTCACACACATATGGTAGGTATTGCGAAGAGTAGAGGATCAGATATAAGATATCCGTCAAAGCCCATATCTTATTGGATATCCAATAAGCCCTTGTATTATTAGATCTCATGGATAAGATCTCATAAGAGCTAGATTATTGGGCAGAGACTAATTAATCTAAGATGCTTGGGTAATTGGATAGAGATCCAATACCCAATAGGGTAAGATCCATTAAGGTTTACAGGGGGCCTCTATAAATAGGAGGGAATCAAAGCTCCATAGGCTAGGGGTTCTCTGGATAGCCACCTTCTATTCTCCTCTCCCAAGAGAGGAGCATCGTTGCAGTCTCTACCGTGTGGATATCGTTAGAGAGGAGGACAGTTAACCTTCTTCATCCTCTCCTACAGATCTGTAGGGATTCAGGGATATACGATCTCTCTAGGTACTATCTTTCTAACATACGTGTTTTCGAATTCGCAGATTTATTTTTTCGTACCGATCTTTACATGATGACAAAGCCTTTCTATAAAAATCTAGGACGTTTTTGTTTTCCGTTCTTCCATTGTGCATGAGATGTCGCTCTTAGATTTTCTAACAATGGTATCAGAGCTAGGTTGTTCATACGAAGATTGGATTTTAACTGCCTGTGTTGTGATTTAGAGAGGCTTTTAAACCTTAAAATTGTTGACGTAAAAGTGGAAAAGGGCAGCAACTGTTGTTGCTCTTGGTGCTGTTGCGGATGGCAGCCTTGGCTACTATTTGCATGCAGGCGGCCGGCGGCCTGCTGGTAGAAGTGCTCGCAAGGGTAGCGGCGCTTGTCGATTGCCTGCCCACAAGGAGGGTGACACTCGCAATGGGGGCGCTGCGCCCGCATGCTGCAATGGCACTGCCCGCAGGCGAGTCGCTCATGGGCAAGGGCGGCCTGCCTGCGCAGGCACTATGCCCTCTCGCGGGCACCTGCCCGCAAGGGAGGTCAACGCTCACAGTAGCGCTCGCCCGCATAGGGGCTCTGGCCCACAGTGACGCTCGTTTGCATAGGGGCCCCGGGCTGCGGGCAGAAGCGCTCGCCGGCTGCAGCGGTGCCGCTCGTAGGGATACCACTCGCGGGCGTTGCGCCCGGTCGCTATGGCCACCACCGGTAGGGTGGCGGTGGCCGCAACATAGTAGGCAGAAGTGGAAGGGATTAGAGTTTTTGATCGAAAGATAATTTTGCCCCTAAGAATTTCAGAAATTCTAGTTTTTGTCCCTTCTGATCGGATGACCAAAATACCTTGCATAATTCATGAAATTCCTTGTATGTCCCTGATTTCAAAAAAATATTAGTTAATTAAAAGGTTTAATTAACTATTATTATTTATCTAGTAGTCCAACATGATGATGATGTGTACATGCGATGTATGATGTGAACGGATGATCATGAACCATTAGATGTGTGTGTACATGTGATTATTATTATTGGGGCCTACGAGCCTCTATTTTTCTCATTTATTATTGGGCCTACGTGCTTATAATTATATTGTAATTACACGAGGAGACACAATATGAGCGTGGAAATGATAGCGGGACCCACGAGGCTGAGACGGACGATTCGACGTATGGAGATGCGTTGAGATGCCGACAAAATTGACGAGGCGAGATGGACGATCACAGGGCATGAAGATATACCGATGCACATATAGATCTTGATGTGAGTGATTGGGCCCATTGGCTCGGGCTTGATCACATTAGGTTATGGTCCATGATCATCTGGTGTGATTGCTCATATGATGTATGATTGGTTATACACCTATTAGATATATATATATATATATATATATAGATATATATATATATATGTGTGTGATATAGGGGACCAAATAAAAATTCCCTCTCTATAATATTAAGTTATGTGGGGCAATTGATTGACCCATATGACTTTCCATATAGGGGGACCAAATTCGAGTCCTTGAGAAAATTCTTATCTCTCGATAATATTAAGTTGGTATGCTTGAGGAGTCCTTCAAGGGTATATTATCAAATAGACTCATCTTATAACGACCCTTATGACTTTCCATGAGGCCATGGTGGTTAAAGGGTATGGGAATCGATGATCGACAAGAGTTGCTTACCTTTTGGGCTTAGTGTGATTGGTCGAGTCCCTCGAGGTTGCACTAAGATACTAATTGGATCTCGATCCCCACTAGAGGTCTGTCGGAGACTTCCGTTTCACGTGCCGAGGGTGTCGCATGACTCGCTAGAAAAATAATGAGAGCATGTCAAGATAGAAGTATATATATTGATTATTTATATTTTTATAAAATTTACTCTCTTTATTTTTGGAAATGTCTATTAGACTCTCTACATGACATAGGTATCACCAATGACTATGTGGAGGATATGGAATATGCTTGAAAATCATGTAGTCCTTCGAGAAGGAGATATTATCAAATCAGATGACTCTACTCATCTTATACATGTTGGGCTTTATGACTCTGAGTTATGGTGATGACTTAGCAGAACATCATGGATTAAGATATCAAAGAGTCTCCATGAGGATGATGGTGGACACTAGTTTAGAACCATATCCTTAAGATGATTGAGTGGATGAGAAACTCATAATCTGAATGGTTGATAAAAATTTTTGATAGATGAGTTTAATAGTTTAATAGCAAAGTTACTATCCATTTTAAATTTGATAGATGAGTTTGAATGAAATTGAAAACCTATTTATAAGATGTGAGGATCTGTTTGTAAAATTCTGAGGACCTATTTGTAAAATTCGGAGGACTTAATTGTAAAAATATGTAACACAAGGACTAAACTGTAAAATGTATAAAATAACAAATCCCACCGTTTAAGACTCTCTGCCTTTGTTCCTAAGGAAACTGAGAAGGCAGCATACGTGGAGAAGAAAGGGAGAGAAAGAGAGAAGAAGATAAGAAGAAGAAGAGAAGGAGAATTGGGGATTTAGGGTTTTTGGGCTCAATACTTTTCATTGGGATCAAATTTGATCAAAGACAAGTATTCTAACCCCTTTCTACAGTTAGTTTGATCCTTGTTCTCATCTTAATCCTGGAAATTTTAGAGAATTGAAGCTTCATAAGGATATTTCTGCAAGCTATGCATCAAATAGTGAATCTGGGTTTCTTTTTCAGATTCTGTCCTTTCTGCCTTATCATGTCTATAACTCTCTGTACTGAATTCGTATTTAAGTAAAATTAAATCCATCCGAAAGTATACTTGTATATCTTCATTTTGAGACCAAGATGTATGAATTTGGAGTTCAATTGCCTATCTAAACTTCTGTTTGAATTGACCCTATAGAATCTGTAAAATAGAGATTCCGAGTTCTGACCTTTGGGCATTCTATCACTTGTAACTCACTGAGAACAAATCCAATGGTGATAAAATTAACCTTATTAGAAATTAGACTCGTAAAGCTTTCCGTGCATACCTTATTCGAAATATTTGGGGTACAGATACCAATAGAAATATTTGTTTAAGTCGACCCTATGCATTCTGTAAAACAGAGATGATGTTTTCTGACCTGCTGTCACTAAATTACTTATAACTTCCTGTGGAGACCTCTAATTCATACCAAATTTTGTTAATCCGAATCTAGATTGTTATATCATTCAAATGACACTAATTTAGAGTGAATTGGAGCCTATTTGGTTACTCAAATAACTCAGTAATTATACCTCTCGAATTCTGTCAGAACCAGATTTGTTATCAAGTTTGCCTATTCTTGTTTTGTCCTTTTTGTTGGAAACTGAATTCAGCTAAAGCCTTTTCTTTCGGTTGAGCTGTATACTCTTGTTTCAAATCCTTGTATGCCTATGCTATTATTTTTCATTTTAAATTTGAATGCATTGTGAAAGAATATGCTTGCATCGTACTATTTCATAAAGGCGCATATACGTTTTATTGTTCCGCATATACCTCCGATATGTGCCAAATTATTGTTCACACTTGTTCTTTTGTACTCTGGTGTCTGTGGGATTGTCTGGACCTTTGCTAGAAATAGTAAAGGGATTGTTTAGACCTTTGTCAGAAATGGTAAAGGGATCGTGCTTAGAGCCTGAGATGCTCTGCCGGCCCCCCTATCGGCTTCATCCAGACGTGGATGATGACTCTCCTAGATGTGGGAGATATTGTTAAGATCCCACTGCACACTCTGTGTTTTTGATATGATATCCAAAGCATTGTTTGTGTTTATATGTGCGCTTTGGATGATATGAAAGTGAATGATCAGATTTGACATTTGAACTTCTGTTATTTGTTTGTTATTCTGATATGTTCTGAGAGATCACCCATGCACCATTGATATGTTTCATATTATCCTATGTGTCATTGGATATGCTCCAACTTACCATTATCATCGTATGATATGCTCTAATTATTCCTTACTCTATTTGTTATGAGTTGAATAAGTTTGAATAAGAGGACATTCGTGATTCTGATATGATGATATATATGTTTCCTTGTATCTGGCCTTGCATTTTAATATCAGGCTGATTGAAAGCTATTCTCCTTCCCTATGGATATGTTAGTCACTTGCTGAGCTCTGTTATGCTCACCCCGTTGTTATATAATATTTTCAGGTTAGCTTATCAGACTCTGGGATGTTTAAATTGGGCTGAGGAAGGGAAAGCTAGAAGATTTTGGGTTGATCTATAGTGGTGGATATGTTTTTGTTGTATAAGTACATTTTGTGTTTAGTGAAATGTTGATGGTGCCTCTGAACTTATATGTTTTGTATAGGTTGAAGGACCCCTCATATTAGGATTTGTAATGTTAAGTTTAAATGGTGTGATGATATGAACCTGTGGTAAATGTTAGTTTTGTAATTATATGGATTCCATCACTCGTGGATTTTATGATGTGGATATTGTTTAGTCTGTGTTGGCTTTGGATTTCATGAATCTTGGAGTGATGTGGTATATGAATTATTAAATTGCACAGAGTTTATGAATTATGAGTTGTGGATGTGATTTACGACTTAAATGATCGTTAGTGTCCTCAAATATCATTATGGATCCTGGGATTGGTTTGTTGCTAAAATTTTAATGTTATGAATTTTGAGACAGGGTCACACCTCCTGAATGAGATTAAATTTCAGGGGGGCGTGACAGAGGTGGTATCAGAGCATGATTTGAGGATCACTAAGAATTTTGATATGCTAGAATGCATAATAAATTTTGAGGTTTAGTGATTTTTATTTAGAGATTGATCAAAATTCCTCTTTTGTTGTTTTTAGGAAGCGAGAATGACGAGGTCATCTGGTTCTCCTGTTGCATCTACTACTGATCAATTGAGTGGAATTATGAAAACTTTAGAGGCTATGACACAAGTAATGCAACAACAAGTTTGACTGGAAAGAAATGATGGAGCAGGGACTTCAAATCGAATTGGGTTAGGAATTGAACAGTTTAAGAAGCTCAGTCCTCCCAGTTTTAGTGGTGAGCCTGATCCAATGGTAGCAGAATAATGGATAATGCGGATAGAGAAAATATTTGACGTTTTAAATTGTCCTGATGATCTGAAGGTTTCTCTTGCTACCTTTATGTTAGAGGGCGAGGCTGAACACTGGTGGAGAACAATAAGGAGGATTTCTGAAATTAGACATGAGTCATTCACTTGGAAGATATTTACAGAAAAGTTCAACGATAAATATTTCCCAGATTGCATTAGAGAGCAGAAAGAATTGGAGTTCTTGAATCTCATTCAGGAAAATTTAACAGTGGCCAAATATGAATCTAAATTCACTGAGCTCTCCAGATTTGCTACACATATGATTGATGATGAATCTAGAAAAGTAAGGATGTTTGAGAGGGGATTAAGGCCAGCCATAAGGACCCGAATATCAGCTTTAAAACTTCAGGCATATTCTGAGGTGGTGGAAAGAGCTTTCATAATTGAAAAAGATTTAGAAGAGATCCAAGAAATTATGAGCAAGAATAGTATGGATAAGTTTTTCTATAAAAATAGGAGAGGAAATGAACCTGAGAGAAGTAACAAGAGGGTAAAGGTATCTGGATATGAGATGAGGAAGCTACCACAAGGGATTCCATTATATATAAAATGCGGGGGCAATCATGAGACAAATAGGTGTTTTTGGGTGACCAGAGCCTGCTTTGGTTGTGGAAAGTTAGGTCACAAAATAAAAGACTGTCCGTTTAAGAAAAAGGAAGAACCCCTACCTCCCAGATCAGCAGCCCATGCTAGAGTATATGCTATCACTGAGCATGATGCTAGAGCCTCTAAATCAGTGGTCGAAGATATTCTTCATGTTTCTAATAAAAATGCAAAAGTTTTGTTTGATCCTGGCTCTAATCTATCCTTTGTTTCACCACATTTTGCTTGTCATTTGAGTGTTCTACCTAGACCACTGGATTATATGTTGTATGTAACTCTCACCTTTGTGGGGAATTCTTTGATAGCAAACTTGATATATCCATCCTGTTTGATTTCTATGGGAGAACATGAATTCCTTGCTGATTTGATCCTCTTAGAGATCCAAGGTTTTGATATTATACTTGGCATGGATTGGCTATCTTCCTATCATGCTAGTATAAATTGTTATACAAAAATGATCACTTTTTGCCTACCGGATCAGCCCATCTTTTATTTTGAGGGAATCCGACATGATTTACCTCTTTATCTGGTATCAGCACTTCAAGCTCATCATCTTATGAAAAAGGGTTGTTTTTGTTATCTTATATGTGTAAAGAAGCATTCAGATCAAGAAACTCAACTGAATGAAACCTCGATGGTTAAAGAGTTCCCTGATGTATGACCGAAAACTCGACCGAAACCGGTCCAAACGAAGTCCGAATTGGCTCAAATTTGGTTTATAGGATTAACACCTAATCCTAAACTAAATTATGTGCTAACTACAAATTTTAAAGATATTTTTTAAGCTATTTTAAAGTCCATAAGACAAGACTTCTTTCGGTGAGCTTTCGGCAAACTTTCGGCGGTCTTCCGACGAACCCTCGGAAACCATTCTGCGGACTCCCGGCAAGCTCCTGGACTTCATGATGATCTTAGTGAGTTCCATCGAGCTTCTTTGGCAAGCTCCGATCTTTCTTGGCAAGCTCCGTGAACTTCCGATGAACCTTCCGATGAACTTCCGAAAACCCTTCGGCAAGCTCCCTACTCATTTTCGGTCGGTTCCGGCAACTACTCCCAACGAATCTTCGGACTTCCATCGAACTCTCGAACTCCCAACGATCCATCCCACTTGTCTTCCGGCACTTTGTTTCACTTTACGTCTTCATCGTCATCGTAGTTAATCCTGCACACAAACAAACAAACTCTCTACTTCGATCTAGATAGTTATTACAACATGAATCGACATTCAGTTGCCCGGCACGTCATTGGTCGGCGCTTTGTCCAAACCTTTGGCTCATCGTCCTCTTTTACGGTCCGTTGCCTAATCGGCGGATGACTTCTGTAACCCCGATATCCTTGGCACAACATGCATCTTGGCCCGATGCCCGACGTACGAAGCTTTCAGCTGATTATCGATCGAACCTCCGGCTCGACATCCAATATCCAGACGTGATCACCCGGCACAACGTCAATTCCTCCAGCGTCAACTATCTAATCCTGATCGATAGTAGACCTGCGTAACTCAAAATATAGTTAAACAATAAACCACAATCAATTAGTTTCATCATCAAAATCCGAGATTCAACAATCTCTCCCTTTTTGATGATGACAACTAATTGATGATTAACGGAGTTAACCATAACTCCCCGGAGTTTAACCAGACTCCCCCTATCAATATGCCATTGATAGAAACACTTGGATTATCCCAAATCCAAGCAACATTCATCACAATGTTAAGAGAATCAATCAAACCATCATGCAAATATATAAAATATTCAATCAATGCATGAAGTCATCAATCTACTTCTCCCCCTATGTCATCAACAAAAAGGAGAAGTAACATCATAGCTAGTTTTCAAGGATATGCAAATTTGATAACACACTAGCTATTAATCACATTATACCACATTTAAGCATAGTTTTGCAATACAATATCTAATCATACGATTCAATCATAGCAAGTTTTTTAAGGATGGGCAATGATGGTAATTTTTTCACTTGCTTCTTGAGATGTGCAAGTTGTACTTTCTTTGCTTCCTTTGCATGTTCTAGCTAGCAAAATTTTTCTTTGCGATACATAAGCTAGCAATAAATCTTCTCCCCCTTTGTTTTTGTCAAAAAAAGTAGAGTACAAATAGTCAATGCTTTGATCATGACAAAATAACAAATTTGTAATATGAATTTTTAGCATATTAAGCCATGAATTCAAGGGAGTCAAAAATCATGATATGAGAGAAAAGGATGATAAGCAAGCAATCAATAATGATAAGCAAGCTAACATACTTTGCGACACGTAAGTTAGCTTCCTTTCAATTCTTCTCTTTTGTAACTAAGTTTCACCTTTGCATGCTATCAACTTTTTGTTTGCAATGAGTTAGCAATTATATATAATCACTTTAAACATATATGCTAACTTTCATTAAAACATACAAACATAAAGGCATGACAAGTGTAACATTTCAAAATTTTGAAGTTTTATATTTTGCTTCTTTTGAAATAGTCAAGATAGCAATATTTACATCCTTTGAGATAGCAATCCTTAACTTCTTATGAAATTGCAAGGTAGCAATTTTTCTCCCCCTGTCTTTGTCAAAAAGAAGGGAGGACTAAATGGCTAAAAATTTCAATGATTAAACAAGCCATTTTTCATATCAATTATACATTTGAAGTGTGTTCTAGTCCATCAATAAAAATATACATTAATTATTTAATCATCACATGATGCAAATAAAACAACAATGCAAAGAAATCATGTCATGAAGGATATCAATATGTAAATTCAAGAAGGATCAAAACCAAAAGATATCATTCATGATTCATAACTTTCTTTTAGCAAGATCAAGATCATGATTTTAAAACAAATTCTAAGCATATAGTTCCGAGAAATCAAAATCATGATTCATAAATATTTTCTTTAGCATCAAGTTCCAATTCATGATAAAGGATATACAACCTAGAATCATGATGCATAAGAACATAGCATTCTCATAGATCAAGTCATAATTCAATGATTCTTCGTCATAAAGTAAATTTCATTTATCAAATATTTAATTTACCACACAAGACAAAGAAATCATGTCACTTCTAGGATCATGTAATATATGACATCAAGGCTCATAATTCATTTGAAAAGATATAGCACAAAGAGCAATTTGATTCATGTATAAGAATTTTCATCAAGATCACATTTCATAACAATCAAGATATTTTCTTTAGCAAAGAATCACATGAGCATTTCATTATTGTATAAGAGATCTCATTGCATCATGATTTATAAATTCTTTCTCTACAACATAAATCATGGGAGGTATAATAGCAATGATAAAAAGAAGCAATTAAGGAAGAAAGTATTTCAATTCACATAAAATATCTCAATTCAAGAATTTAAAGTCATGATTTCAAGAGATTAAGAGAGGAGTCATAAAATCATTCAAACTCATTTTGTTAACTCAAAACTCATAATCAAATTTATCAAAATCGTTCTCGAGATTCAAGAACATAATATACATGGATTTATCATTTGTCTTTTATAAAAAATTCGATAACTTTAGAGAGACAAATTTCAAAAGTCATGTATTTTCTTTTTATGATTTTTATTATCTAAGTATGTCTTTATATGCCAAATCAAAATAAGTATTCAAAAAAAAATGAAAGGCAAACTTCATTATAAAAATCGTCAAGACAAAAATATAACACATTATTTCAAGATATGATATTTAATTTTTCATGATAATGTGTTTCACTTTGTTTCAAACAAGTGCTCATGTTTCAAACGATGAGTATCAAATTTAAGACCAAAACATGAGTTTGTCATCAAAATATGATAGCATAATAACAAAATTTTAATATTTTCATTTCAATGATGATTTCATAATGTATGTTCAAATATTTATATGGAACCTATCATTGTATAAATTCAAAATACAAGTTTGTCATTAAACTCATCAAGATCAAATGCATCAAATATTATGATAGTGCATTTTCTCATCTTTATGAGTTTCAATTTAAGTGATTTGATTTTTCATAAGAATGTTCAAAATTTTCATATGAAAATGTCATGCATCATATTCAAAAATGAAAATATCATTAAGATCATTTTAATTTTTTCTTATATTAGTTATAACAAGATGATCAATGCTCAAATTTTTAGTAAAATCATGCATTATTTTATAAATCTGAAAAATAATTTTTGTCATGAAACCCATTAAGTCCAAATATAACACAAGGCAACATCAAAGCCACATTTCTTTTATTTTGAAATTTTATGGGTTGGGTCTTTATAATTGATTTCATGAAGACATGTATCAATAAAAATTTCATCATAAAAAGGGTTAAAACCCATTAAGCCAAGATGGAAGTTTTCAAATTATAATCAAGATACATACATCTATCATCAAAAGATTTTCAAGAAATTCATACATAGATATGTATCATGTTTAAGATTGAAAATCGATATGGAAAGTATACATAAAATTTCATCATCTCAAAATGTCATCTTAATTTGTCATGAAAATAATTAGACCAAGAATACGTTAATCCACAACATAGAGTCAAATCAACATTACTTCAAAAACTAATACATGTTACAAAATCATCAAGCATCATGTTTAGAAATGAAATATCAAGATACACATGCATGGATTAATTCTAGGCAATATCACAAATCATGCAAATATCATTCATAATTTTTACTTTTCAAAAATACTAGGAAGTAAAAAGCATAAAAAAAACCTACCAACTATTTCAAGCAACTCATGAAAGGATCATGTAATTTCAAAGTAAGGTAAGAACAACTTGGGTGAGTTTCTTACCTTATTACCGAAAACCGTCAAAGCCCATTTCGCCTCTTCTTTACTTGATTCTTCTTTGCAAGTCTTCTTCTTTTTCTTTGGCCTCATCCTCCATTCAAGTTCATTGTTCATTTTAGATTTTTGTTTAATGAACTTATTAAGATTCATTAAAAGTTCAATGTCCTCTTCATTGTCCTCATCACTTGAGTCATCACTCAAGTGGCATTCATTTGTCCGATGTTCCAAATCCTTCTTATTCTTTAGAAGGTGGTTCATATGTTCATCATGTTCCAAATGTTCGAAGAAACTTATTTCATATATCATTAGTGAACCGATTAGTTCTTTCAATGAAAAATTATTTAAATTTTTAGTCTCTTGTATTGCGGTTACTTTTGGATCCCAACTCTTTGGAAGGGATCTTAAAATCTTGTTAGTGAATTCAAAGTTCGAAAAACATTTACCAAGACTTTTCAAGCTATTGACGACATCCGTGAAGCGGGTGTACATATCGCCGATAGTTTCGCTTGGTGTCATTTGGAAGAGCTCAAAATCATGCAATAAGAGGTTTACTTTTGAGTCTTTAACTCTACTAGTTCCCTCGTGCGTGACTTCAAGTGTTCGCCAAATATTGAAAGCCGTTTCGCACATTGAAATCCGATTAAACTCGTTCTTATCTAAAGCGCAAAATAAGGCATTCATAGCCTTTGCATTTAAAGAAAACGACCTTTTCTCAAAATCCGACCATTCGTTTGTCAGTTTAGAGGAAGGTTGAAAGCCATTTTCGATGATGTTCCACAAATTCAAATCCATTGAAAGTATGAAAACTCTCATTCGAGTTTTCCAATATGTGTAGTTCGAACCGTTAAAGAACGATGGACGAAAAATCGAAAAGCACTCTTGAAAATCATTTAGAGCCATTTCTCACGGGTGTAAATCCGAAAAAGAAAGAACGTAGCTCTGATACCAATTGTTAGGGATCGAGTGGCACTAAGAGGGGGGGGGGTGAATTAGTGCAGCGGTAAAGAACGATAGATTTTTCAGCGATTGACACAAGTTCGAAAACTTCGTACGAATGAATGCAGCATTTCGTTTGAACCCGGAAAGATTATGTTTTAACTTTAAAGCATACGTAAGAAGATGAAGATGAAGATGAAGTTGAGTAAATAAGGCAGCAAATGAAAATAGTTTGCAGCAAAGTAAGTTGCGAGAAATTAAATGTAAACCGATTTATAGTGGTTCGGTCATCCGACCTACATCCACTTCCGAAGCCTTCTCCGATGAGGCTCCCAACTTCCACTAGCAAATCCTTTTGAAGGGGAAGGACCAAATACTCCTCTTACAACCCTTTTACAAGAAGTTCACACTCTTACAAATTTTTCAAAGAGAAAGAAGGAGATGAACACAAGCTATTGAAAACTAGACTTTCCTAAGCCTTTTTCCTCAATTTCTAACTCTCAAAAGGGTTGTCTTTCAGCTGAGAAAGGGGGGGTATTTATAGATCCAAAATGGATTCAAATTTGGGCTCCAAATTTGAAATCAAATTGAGTTCCTGTCTTTGGTGGTGCTACCGCTTTGTCGATCGTCAGATAGACAGTGCACAAACGGTACTACCGCCTGGAGCAGGCGGTACTACCGCCACTATTACTATAGCTGGGTGGTACTACCGCCCCAGGCTGGGTGGTACTACCGCCCAGGTCATTTTTAGCACAGTGGTTTCGACCGAAAACTCGACCGAAACCGGTCCAAACAAAGTCCGAATTGGCTCAAATTTGGTTTATAGGATTAACACCTAATCCTAAACTAAATTATGTGCTAACTACAAATTTTAAAGATATTTTTTAAGCTATTTCAAAGTCTATAAGACAAGACTTCTTTCGATGAGCTTTCGGTGAACTTCCGGCGGTCTTCTGACGAACCTTCGGAAACCATTCTGCAGACTCCCGGCAAGCTTCCAGACTTCATGATGATCTTGGCGAGTTCCATCGAGCTTCGTTGGCAAGATCCGATCTTTCTTGGCAAGCTCCGTGAACTTCCGACGAACCTTCCGGCGAACTTCCGAAAACCCTTTGGCAAGCTCCCTACTCGTTCTCGGTCGATTCCGACAACTACTCCCAACGAATCTTCGGACTTCCATCGAACTCTCGAACTCCTAACGATCCATTCCACTTGTCTTCTGGCACTTTGTTTCGCTTTACGTCTTCATCGTCATCGTAGTTAATCCTGCACACAAACAAACAAATACTCTACTTCGATCTAGACAGTTATTACAACACGAATTGACATTCAGTTGCTCGGCACGTCATTGGTCGGTGCTTCGTCCGAACCTTCGGCACATCATCCTCTTTTGCAGTCCGTTGTCCAATCGGCGGATGACCTCTGCAACCCCGATATCCTTGGCGCAACATGCATCTTGGCCCATGCCCGACGTACGAAGCCTTCAACCGATTGTCGATCGAACCTCCGGCTCGACATCTAATATCCAGACGTGATCACCTGGCACAACGTCAATTCCTTCAGCATCAATTGTCTAATCCTGATCGATAGTAGACCTACGTAACTCAAAATATAGTTAAACAATAAACCATAATCAATTAGTTTCATCATCAAAATCTGAGATTCAATAATTCAATCTACAATCGCCACCTCCAATTGCATAAGAGATCTGATATTTTTCTATCACCAATACCCTTTGCTGCTGCAATTTTCATCTAAAATATCAAAAATAAGTTTTTCTAACTATCCCTTGCCTGCGAATTTCTTGTGTTGCAAAAGTTACCATCTTTGTGAATGAAGGATCGCTGCAGAAACTTTCAGCCGCGTGTTGCTGCCTTTAACCGATATAATTGTTATCCTTTTTGAATGAAATTTCTTGTGCATCTCATAGATCATCTTGGCTCCCATCCATGGTTGATCTATCATGGAATTCATCAAAAAAAAATTCGTGTGTTGCTGCAATCTCTCGTCACACTACTGAAATTTTTCAATGAGAATTCTACTATCGCAATTTGCAACGATTTCTTTACTATTTTGCTGTCAAAATTTCTTGATCCAATTTGTTATCCTTGCTATTATCTAAACTAAGATTCTACTATCAAATCCCCTCCTCAAATCCCTGAGTTTTCACTGGAAATTTCATCGAGAAACCGCTATTTCTTCGACGACAATTCTGCTCTTACGAGACAGCGCATATAGGCAACAATTTCCATTGATTTTTGTCGAATCTTTGCTACGATCTACCACAGATCTAAAACCCTCTTCCCTAACCTTCATCCACTACCATCACAGCCCAAAAACTCCATCAAATCGCAGCCCTAAACTGCACCCAAAATAGCCACAAAATAAGCCTAAACCATAGCCTACATCCACCAATCCACCAACCCTTTCAGCCACCACTTCTCTCAACCAATACATGCCTTTAACTCGACAACAAAAAAGAGATCTTAATATTACAAATTTGGAGACATATGCTATGGCATCTGAGAAGGCAATTGATGCTAAATTCAAAGCCTTCGAGACACGAATGAAGGAGAAGATTCGGACTCTCTTTGCCAAACTTAGTTTGGGTCGACCACCGAGCCCAAAGAAATTGTTAGGGATCGAGTGGCACTAAGAGGGGGGGTTGAATTAGTGCAGCGGTAAGGAACGATAAATTTTCAGCGATTTGAACAAGTTTCGAAAACTTCGTACGGTGAAAGACTTCATTTCGTATGAACCCGGAAAGATTGCATTTTAACTTTAAAGCATACGTAAGAAGATGAAGAGGAAGTTGAGTAAGGCAGCAAATGAAGATGGTTTGCAGCAAAGTAAATAGCAAGAACGTAAATGCAAACCAGATTTTTATAGTGGTTCAGTCATCCGACCTACGTCCACTCTCGATTCCTCTTGCTTGAGGCCACCGGCTTTCCACTAGCTATCCTCCTTCCAACGGGCGAGGATGAACTCCCTCACAGCACCTCTCCTTTTGACGGGCTTAGGAGATAACCCTTACAAAGCCTTTCACCCCTCTCTTGGACTAGAACACTCCTAAAACTTAGAATGAAGATTTGATACACTTTCAAGAGAGTTTTCCCCTTCTTTTTCTTAGTTCTAAACACCCCCTAAACTCTGAATGAGTGGGGTATTTATAAGCCTCAAAGTGATTCAAATTTGGAGCCCAAACTTGGAGCCAAAATTTGAACCATTTTGAATTTCCGTCTTTGGCAAGATCTTGGCGTGCCACCGCCCAAGGCAATTACATGATACTCTGCCAGACATTGCACAAAGCTGGCGGTACTACCACCCAGCACTCGGCCTCTGGGCGGTGCTACCACCTAGGTCATTTTCAGCATAGTGGTTTCGACCGAAAACTTGGTCAAAATACGTCCAAATGAAGTCTGAATTGGCCCAAATTTGGTTTATAGGATTAACACCTAATCCTAAACTAAATTATGTGATAACTACAAATTTTAATGATATTTTTTAAGCTATTTCAAAGTCCATAAGATAATACTTCTTTCGACGAGTTTTCGGTGAACTTCCGGCGATCTTCCGACGAACCCTCGGAAACTATTCTGCAGACTTCCGACAAGCTCCCAGACTTTTACGATGATCTTGGCGAGTTCCAACGAGCTTCATTGGCAAGCTCCAATCTTTCTTGGTAAGCTCCGTGAACTTCCGACAAACCTTTCGGCGAACTTCCGAAAACCCTTCGGCAAGCTCCCTACTCGTTCTCGGCCAGTTCCTGCAACACTCCCAATGAATCTTCGGACTTCCTCGAACTCTTGAACTCCCAACCATCCATCATACTTGTCTTCTGGCACTTTGTTTCACTTTATGTCTTTATCTTCATCGTAGTTAATCCTGCACACAAATAAACAAACACTCTACTTCGATCTAGACAGTTATTACAACGTGAATTGACATTCAGTTACCCAGCACGTCATTGGTCGGCGCTTCATCTGATCCTTCAGCACATCGTCCTCTTTTGCGATCCATTATCCAATCGACGGTTGACCTCCGCAACCCCGATATCCTTAGCGCAACATGCTCTTCTAGGCCCGTTGCCCGACGTGCGAAGCCTTCCACCGATTGTCAACCGAACCTCCGGCTCGACATCTAATATGCAGACGTGATCACCTCCAACACAACATCAATTCCTCCAACGTCAATTGTCTAATCCTGATCAATAGTAGACCTGCGTAACTCAAAACGCAGTTAGACCATAAATCACAATTAATTAGTTTCATTATCAAAATCCGAGATTCAACAATCTCCCCCTTTCTGATTATGACAACTAATTGATGACTAACGGAGTTAACCATAACTCCCCGGAGTTTGACCAAACTCCCCCTATCAATATGCCATTGATAGAAACCCTAGATTATCCTAAATCCAAGCAACATTCATCACAATGTTATGAGAATACATTTAAACCATCATGCAAATATATAAAATATCTAATACAATGCATGAAGTCATCAATCTACTTCTCCCCCTATGTCATCAACAAAAAGGAGAAGTTGCCTCATAGCTAGTTTTCAAGGATATGTAAATTTACACTCATACTAGCTATCAATCAAGATATTCAACATACATTATGGCAAAAATTTTTTTTTAAAGATGTCCAAGCATAGCAAATGAACACTTGCTTCTTGTGCAAGTTTGCACTTTGATTTCCTTAAATTTGCAAGATATCAATTTTTGATATTTCAAGATAGCAAGTTCTTTTCCTCTTTCGTTGCAAGCAAGATAGCAATATTCTTCATCTTGAATGAGCTAGCAATAAGCTTTCTCCCCCTTTATCAATGGCAAAAAGAAAGGAAAGATCAAATACTTCAAATAATCTTGCATAAGATTCAACAATAATTTGTAACAAAAATGTAAGCAATTTTGTTGAAAAGTGAAGTTGAGCAAGATTTTTGCCTCTCTTGAGATAGCAACTTTTTTCTTCTCAATGTTTAAGCTATCAAATTTTTCTCTTTTGATGCACAAGCTAGCAATTTAACTCCCCCTTTTATCATTATCGAAAGAAAGGGAGAAACCAATGATCAATTATAAATTTGCATCAATCAATATATCAATCATCACATGATGCATACAAGATGGTATTGAAATATGAGAAATTATGTCATGAAGGATATCAATATGTAAATTCAACAAGAATCAAAACCAAAAGATATCATTTATGATTCATAACTTTTCATTTTAGCAAGATCAAGATCATGATTTTAAAACAAATTCTAAGCATATAGTTCCAAGAAATCAAAATCATGATTCACAAATATTTTCTTTAGCATCAAGTTCCAATTCATGATAAAGGGTATACAATCAAGAATCATGATTCATAAAACAAAAGGTTCTCATAGATCAAGTCATGATTCGATGATTCATCACAAGGCAAATTTAATTTTCAATCATCACACAAGGCATGCAAGGCAAAGAAATCTTATCATTTCTATATCATGAAATATATAACATCAAGGCTCATGATTCATTTGAAAAGATATAGCACAAAGAGCAACTTGATTCATGCATAAGAATTTCAAGTATCAAATATCAAGATAAATGTCATACAACTAAGAATCATGATATATAAAAGCATATCAATATCAAGGATCAAGTCATGATTATTCATTCATTTTTAAGCCATGATAAAAGAATAAATCAATGATTCAAATATTAAGCACATTTCTTTTTCATCAAAATTTCAATCATCACATAAGGCATTCAAGGAAGTATTGAAACAATTAAAAAAAAAATCAATTTTAGCATATAATGTTTCAATCTTCAATCTTGAGTCATGAATCCAAAAGTTATAAATCAAAAGGTTCATGAATCATTTTGACAAGTTTCCTTTTTAGGAAATAACAAGTGGAAGTCTTAAGAGATCAAACATAAGATCTTGATTCATACATAAGAATTTTTACCAAGATCACATTTCATAAGAATCAAGACACGAATTCATAAAAATTCAAGTATTGAATTCCGAGAAATCAAAAGACAAGTTACATTTCATTTAAAGAATTTTCTTTTGATAAAACGGAAGGAGCATGGTAAACGATCTTGATTTATAAAGAACTTCAAGTTATAGTTGTCAAGATCATGATTTTAATAAAATTTCTTTATAGCAAAATGAAATCTTTTAGAACTTGATTCAAGAATTAAATATGTCTTAACAAATCATAATTCCAAAAGATTCAAGAATCATTAAAAGAAAAATCATTCAAGTTCAATTCATCAACTCAAGACTCATAATCAAATTATCATTTTTGAGATTCATAACATGAATAAAGTCATTACCGTTCATCAAAATCTCATTCATAATTCAAGTGATTTACAAAATATCATAAATGAATTTATCACTTGTCTTTCATCAAAAATCGAAAACTTTAGAGATAGAAAGATTTCAAGAAACATGCATTTCCATTTTATGATTTATTTCATATGAGCATGCCTTTGTCTTTTAATGTCAAATAAAATAGAAATATCAACATTCAATATCGAAAGACAAACTTCATCATAAAATTCATCAAGATAAAAATATAACACATTATGAGATTCAATTTATCATGATAATATGTTTCATTTTGTTTCAAACAAGTGTGCTCATGTTTCAAAAGATGAGTATCAAATTTAAGACCAAAACATGAGTTTGTCATCAAGATATGATATCACAAAGTCATTAAGCATCATAACAAACTTTTAATATTTTCATTTCAATGATGATTTCATAATGTATGTTCAAACATTTATATGGAACTCATCATTGTACAAATTCAAAATACAAGTTTATCATTAAACCCATTAAGATCAAATACATCAAAACTTTCATTCGAAAATTTTAATAAGAGCAACATAAATTGATTACATGTGAGCATGTATCAACTTTTCAAAGCATGACGTAAGTTTCGTCAAAAAGACCGTTAAGACCAAACACATCAAAAATAAAATATCGTGATTAAAATATTTTTAACTTTCGTATTTTATTTTATATGGTTGATCTTATATATATGCATATTCAAATTTTCATGTAAAAATGAAATTATCAATATGTTTGCTTCTATCTTTTAATCATATTTGGTGTGCAAGCATTATCTTGAAACATGCTATTAATTTTTTGTATCAAAAATCATGCATCTTGTTTGAAATCAAAAGCAATGTAAAATCATCAAGATTCATGAATTTATCATGATCATACGTATGGAGCATTTTCATTTATCAAGTATGATTTCACATAAGCATGCCCAAAAACTTTTTGCATGAAATATATGTATCAAGTTTAAAGCCAAAAAGTGATACGAAAATCATCAAGATTCATGGATTCATTATGAATATATTATTTCAAAATATGAGATTTCAAGTCATCAAGTATGATACCATCATTAAGCATGTTTTCATAATGCATCATTAAAATCATTTTAATTCTTTCTTTCATTTATTATAACAAGATGATCAATGCTCAAACTTTTGCTAAAATCATACATCATTTTAAAAATTTAAAAAATAATTTTTATCATGAAAATCATCAAGTTCAAATATAATACAAGGCAACATCAAAACCACATTTCTTTCATTTGGAAAATTTGTGGGTTAGGTCTTTTAGTTTTGCAATTGATTTCATGAAAACATGCATCATCTAAAAACTTTATCATAAAAAGGATTAAGACACATTAATCCAAGATAGACATTTTTAAATTAACGTTACTTCAAATCCTCATTGCATGAAAACCGAAGTACACAATCATGGATTAACCCTATTAAACATAATCATGCTGATTAACTTTTGTGTTAAACCATGCATCAAAATATGATATGGAAATCATAAACTAAGCAATCATCATTCATAGTCATTCAAAGTTTTGAATCATAACATGCATGAAACTTTAACAATATAGTTTTTCATGATCATTTTTATAATTTTTCAAAAATGCTAGAAGGAAAAACATAGCATAATTTTTTAAAACAATTTGTTTTAATTTCCAAAAACATAAAAAAACTACTAACTAAGTTAAGCATTCATGAAAAGTATCATGTAATTTCAAAATAAGGTAAAAGCAACTTGGGTGAGTTTCTTACCTCATTGTCGAAAACTGTCAAAGCCCATTTCGCCTCTTCTTTACTTGATTTTTCTTTGCAAGCCTTCTTCTTATTTGGCCTCATCCTCTGTTCAAGTTCATTGTTCATTTTAGATTTTTATTCAATGAACTTATTAAGATTCATTAAAAGTTTAATGTCCTCTTCATTGTCTTCATCACTTGAGTCATCACTCAAGTGGCATTTCATAGTTCGGAGTTCCAAAACTTTCTTGTTCTTTAGAAGGTGGTTCATATGTTCATCATGTTCATGATGTTCTAGGAGGCTTATTTCATATGTTATTAGTGAGCCAATTAGTTCTTCAATCAGAAGGTCATTTAGATTTCTAACTTCTTGTATTGTGGTTACTTTAGGATCCCACCTTTTTGGAAGGGATCTTAAGATCTTGCTTACGAGCTCAAAATCTAAAAAAAAATTACCAAGAGCTCTTAGACTATTGACGACATCCATGAACCGGGTGTACATGTCGTCGATAGATTCACTTGGTGTCATTTGGAAGAGCTTAAAATCATGCAATAAGAGGTTTACTTTCGAGTCTTTAACTCTACTAGTTCCCTCGTGCGTGATTTCAAGTGTTCGCCAAATGTCAAAAGCCATTTCGCATATAGAAATTCGATTGAACTCATTCTTGTCCAAAGCGCAAAATAAGGCATTCATTACCTTTGCATTCAAAGAAAAGGATTTTTTCTCTAAGTCCAACCATTCGTTCATCGGTTTAGAGGGAAGTTGAAATCCATTTTCAATGATGTTCCATAAGTTTAAATCGAGAAAAGTCAAGAAAACTCTCATTCGAGTTTTCCAATATGTGTAGTCCGAACCGTTAAAGAACGGTGGACGAAAAACCGAAAAGTCCTCTTGAAAGCCATGAAGAGCCATTTCTTATGGGTGTAAATCCGAATGAGAAATAATGTGGCTCTGATACCAATTGTTAAGGATCGAGCGACACTAAGAGGGGGGGGGAGTGAATTAGTGCAGCGGTAAGGAACGTAAATTTTTAACGATTTGAACAAGTTTCGGAAACTTCGTATGGTGAAAACTTCATTTCGTATGAACCCAGAAAGATTGCGTTTTAACTTTAAAGCATACGTAAGAAGATGAAGAGGAAGTTGAGTAAGTAAGGCAGCAAATGAAGATAGTTTGTAGCGAAGTAAATAGCAAGAACATAAATGCAAATTAGATTTTTATAGTGTTTCGGTCATCCGACCTACGTCCACTCCCGATTCCTCTTGCTTGAGACCACCGGCTTTCCACTAGCTATCCTCCTTCCAACGGGCGAGGATGAACTCCCTCACAGCACGTCTCCTTTTGAAGGACTTAGTGTTGAATCTCGGATTTTGATGATGAAACTAATTGAGTGTGATTGTGTTTTATTGTCTAACTACGTTTTGAGTTACGCAGGTCTACTATCGATCAGGAATAGACAGTTGACGCTGGAGGAATTGACGTTGTGCGGAGGTGATCACGTCAGGATATTGGATGTCGAGCCGGAGGTTCTGGCCGACTATCGGCAGGAGGCTTCGTACGTCGGGCATCGGGCCAAGAGGTGCGGAGTTGCGCCATGGATATCGAGGTTGCGGAGGTCAACCGTCGATTGGGCAACAAGTCGCTAGAGAGGGCGATGTGCCGAAGGATCGGACGAAGCGTCGACCAATGATGTCTTGAACAGCGAATGTCAATTCGCGTTGTAATAACCTGTCTAGATCAAGTAGAGTTTTTGGTGTTTGTTTGTGCAGGAGTGACTACGATAGGAATGAAGCGTAAAGCGAAACAAAGGGTCGAAGACAAGTGTGATGAATCGTTGGGAGTTCGAGTGTTCAACGGAAGTCCCAAAGATTCGTTGGGGCGTTGCGGAACCGACCGAGAATGAGTAGGAGCTTGCCGAAGGGTTTTCGGAAGTTCGCCGGGAGGTTCGTCGGAAGTTCGCGGAGCTTGCCAAGAAAGATCGGAGCTTGCCAAAGAAGCTGGGGAACTCGCCAAGATCATCGTGAAGTCCGAAAGCTTGCCGTAAGTCCGCGGAATGGTTTCGAAGGTTTATCGGAAGACCGTCGGAAGTTGACCGGAAGCTCCGGAAGTTGTCATGTGGAATTTGTAATAGCTTAGGAAACATCTTTAAAATTCGTAGTTAGCACGTATTTTGGGTTAGGATTAGATAACCCAAAGTGGGGCCCATTGGCCCTTGATTAGGATGAGTTTGGGCCAAAATTTTGGCCCAAACCGAACCAGCTACGTGCATGCATGCTACGTGCATGCTCTTTGTAGCCCGATGCATCAGATTCGTTATGTAGCGCTCTCGTAGCAAAGCGCGTAGCACCACCGCTGCACAGGCGTATACGCCCCAGCTCTGTAGTGAGCGGTAGTACACCTGGTGGGCGATAGCACCGCTGGTGCGTGGAAAGCCAAGCGGTAGCACCGCTTGGTGGGCGGTAGAACCGCTGGGTGTGTCGATCTGCCAAGATCGACAAAGACCTAAAAACTCAAAAGATTCAAATTTTGGCTCCATGTTTAGGCTCCAAATTTGAATCACTTTGAGGCTTATAAATACCCCTTCCTTTTCATTGAAAAACTCAACCCTTAGAGAGTTAGATTTTGAAAATAAGTCTTAGGAAAGTCTTGTTCTTCATTTGCTTAAGTGTTCACCTCATTCTTCTTGTGAAATCTTGTAAGAGTGTGAACCACTTGTAAAGGGTTGTAAGAGGGTATTTGATCCTTCCCCTTCAAAGGATTTGGTAGTGGAAGAAGGGAGCCTCATCGGAGAAGGCTTCGGAAGTGGATGTAGGTCACTTTGACCGAACCACTATACATCGCTGCGTCTTGATTGTGTGAGTGTTTAAATCTCTGTTTTACTTTGCTGCAAGCCTTTACTTTACTTGCTCCACTTCCTTTTTATCTTCGTACACATGCTTTAAAGTTAGAACGCAATCAAATCGGTTTCAAACGAAACGTTGCTTTCATCGTACGAAGTTTCCGAAGCTTGATTTAAATTGCTAAAAAATCTATCATTTTATCCGCTGCACTAATTCACCCCCCCTCTTAGTGCCGCTCGATCCCTAACACTTAGGAGATAACCCTTACAAAGCCTTTCACCCCTCTCTTGGACTAGAACACTCCTAAAACTTAGAGGAAAGATTTGACACACTTTTAAGAGAGTTTTTTCCTTCTTTTTCTTAGTTCTAGACACCCCCTAAACTCTGAATGAGTGGGATATTTATAAGCCTCAAAGTGATTCAAATTTGGAGCCCAAACTTGGAGCCAAAATTTGAACCATTTTGAATTTCTCGGTGCTGGCAGTATTGGGCGGTGCCACCGCCCAAGGTAGCGGTACTACCGCTGCTGCACACAGGGGCCGGGTGGTACTACCGCTCAGCACTCGGCCTCTGGGCGGTGCTACCGCCCAGGTCATTTTCAGCATAGTGGTTTCGGCCGAAAACTCGATCGAAACAGGTCCAAATGAAGTCCGAATTGGCCCAAATTTGGTTTATAGGATTAACACCTAATCATAAACCAAATTATGTACTAACTACGAATTTTAAAGATATTTTTTAAGCTATTTCAAAGTTCACAAAATAAGACTTCTTTCGGTGAGCTTTCGGCGAACTTCCGGCGGTCTTCCGACGAACCCTCGGAAACCATTCTGCGGACTCCCGGTAAGCTCCTGGACTTCACGATGATCTTGGTGAGTTCCAACGAGCTTCATTGGCAAGCTTCGATCTTTCTTGGCAAGCTCCACGAACTTCCGACAAACCTTTCGGTGAACTTCCGAAAACCCTTCGGCAAGCTCCCTACTTGTTCTCAGCCGGTTCCGGCAACACTCCCAATGAATCTTTGGACTTCCGTCAAACTCTTGAACTCCCAACCATCCATCACACTTGTCTTCTGGCACTTTGTTTCACTTTACATCTTTATTTTCATCGTAGTTAATCCTGCACACAAATAAACAAACACTCTACTTCTATCTAGGCAGTTATTACAACACGAATTGACATTCAGTTGCCCGGCACGTCATTAGTCAGTGCTTCGTCCGATCCTTCGGCACATCGTCCTCTTTTGTGGTCTGTTGCCCAATCGGTGGTTGACCTCCGTATCCCCGATATCCTTAGCGCAACACGCTCTTCTAGGCCCAATACCCAACATACGAAGCCTTCCACCGATTATCGACCGAACCTCCAGCTCGACATCCAAAATCCAAACGTGATCACCTCCGGCACAACGTCAATTCCTCTAGTGTCAACTATCTAATCCAGTGTCAACGTCAATTCCTCCAATGTCAATTGTCTAGACCTGCGTAACTCAAAACGCAGTTAGACCATAAATCACAATCAATTAGTTTCATCATCAAAATCTGAGATTCAATAGAAATCACATCAAGGAGAAAGCTTTGATCAAAGAGATGACCTCTAGGAGAGGGGAGGCTCTATGACCAATCCCCACTATCCATGCATGAGGGTGGACTTCCCTAGATGGGAAGAAGGAGACCCGATTGGTTGGATCTCGTGCACGAAGCCATATTTTCGGTACCACAAAACCGCAGATGCATCTATGGTAGAAATTGTGGCTATACATCTTGAAGGGGATGCCATACAATGGTTTGATTGGTTTGAACACACTCATGGAGTCCTCTCATGGTGACAATTCAAAGAAGGACTACTGATCCGTTTTGGACCAACCGATTACGAGAACATTGACGGACAACTAGCAAAGATCCAACAAACCTCCACCATCTAGGAGTATCAAACTAAGTTTGAAAGGTTATCTAATCAAACTCGTGATTGGTTTGAAAAATAATTATTGGGGACATTTATTGAGGGCTTGAAGCTGGAGATTGATAGGACCCTAGCAGGGTTAGGTCCTACTCAACCATGTAGCAGCTAATAAAAACCCTGTGAGAATGTAATAAACCCCACATAGTTGCCTCTATCCTATAAAGAAGAGAGGCTAGGGTTTATATTTGGGTCTTTAGGCTTCTTAGCCGCCGCCCCCCTTGTTACTGGGCCGGCCCGCTAAGGTTGAGGGCAAATTGGGTAGTTCACTTAGAAAACAGCCCCTAGGGCTAGGGTTTGGAGCTCTATATAAGCTTGTAGCCTCCACCTCTTTGGAATAAGAAAGATCAATCTACAATTGGGTACTTGGAGGGTGGTTCCCTATAGCGTTCCAAGGGTTGATCCCCCTCAAAGATCAATCTCCATAGAATTCCTCTGGGGTTCTATCATCTGGTATCAGAGCAGCGATCTTGCTGCTTTTGCTGCCATCCCTGCCACCTACCATCAGCCAAGCAATTCTCACAATTGCTCTTGACATCATCATCTCCACCGTCATCTCCTGACGTAGATCAAATCAATCTACTGTCGCCACCACCAATTACATCAGAGATCTGGTATTTTTCTACCACCAATACCCTTTGTTGCTGTAATTTTTCATCTAAAATATCAAAAAGAAGTTTTCTATCTATCCATTGCCTGCAAATTCCTTACGTCGCAAAAGTTACTATCTTTGCGAACGAAGGATTGCTACAGAAAATTTCAGCCGCGTGTTGCTGCCTTTAATCGATCTAATTATTATCCTTTTTGAACGAAATTTTTTGTGCACCTCATAGATCATCTTGGCTCCCATCCATGATTGATCTATTGTGGAATTCATCAAAAAAAAAATTCGTGTGTTGCTGCAATCTCTCGTCGTAAACTGCTGAAATTTTTTGATGAGAATTCTACTATCGCAACTTGCATCGATTTCTTTACTGCTTTGCTGCCAAAATTTATTAATCCAATTTGTTATCATTGTTGCTATCTAAACTAAGATTCTACCATCAAACCCCCTCCTCAAACCCCTGAGTTTTTGCTGGAAATTTCATCGAGAAACCGCTATTTCTTCGACGACAATTCTGCTCTTACGAGACAGCGCATATAGGCAGTAATTTCTACTGATTTTTGTCAAATCTTTGCTACGATCTACCACAGATCTAAAACCCTCTTCCCTAACCTTTATCCACTACCATCTCAGCCCAAAACTCTATCAAATCGCAGCCCCAAATAGCACCCAAAACAGCCACAAAACAAGCCTAAACCGCAGCCTACATCCACCGATCCACAAACCCTTTCGGCCACCACTTCCCTCAAACAATTCATGCCTTTAACCCGGCAGCAAAAGAGAGATCTTAATATTACAGATATGGAGGCATATACTATGGCATCCGAGGAGGCGATAAATGCTAAATTCGAAGCCTTTGAGACGCGAATGGAGGATAAGATTCGGGCTCTCTTTGCCAAACTCAGTTTGGGTCGAACACCGAGCCCAAAGAAATCTCATCAAGGAGAGAGCTCTGACCGAAGAGATGACTCCCAAGAGAAGGGAGGCTCTATGACCGATCCCTACTATCCATGCATGAGGGTGGACTTCTCTAGATGGGAAGAAGGAGACCCGATTGGTTGGATCTCGCGCGCGGAGCGATATTTTCGGTATCACAAAACCGCGAACGCATCTATGGTAGAAATTGCAGCTATACATCTTGAAGGGGATGCCATACAATGGTTTGATTAGTTTGAACACACTCATGGAGTCCTCTCATGGCGACAATTCAAAGAAGGACTGCTGATCCGCTTCGGACCAACCGATTATGAGAACATCGACGGACAACTAGCAAAGATCTGACAAACCTCCACCATCCAGGAGTATCAAACCAGGTTTGAAAGGTTATCTATTCAAACTCATGATTGGTCTAAAAAATAGTTATTGGGGACATTTATTGAGGGCTTGAAGCCGGAGATCCAGGGAGAAGTTAAAGCACGACAACCGTACACGCTTATGGCAACCATTTCTTTCGCACGATTTCAGGAGGAGCGATTGAACCACGAAGCCTGGAGGACTAGGGTCGTTCCTCAACCAGCAATATCGAATCTCTCAGCCCCCCCTACTATCAGTCGAGCTCCTACACCAAAAAGGTTGACAAAAGAAGAGCTTCGAGACCAATCTGCCAAGGGGTTATGTTAGCATTGTGACGAGCCGAGGAGCCGCGACCATCGCTGTAAAAAAGGGAGACTTCTTGTGATTGAACTAGTGGAAGAAGAGATCAGTGAATAGCCAGAAGAGAGTCTTGAACATGAGGATGAAGATGTGGAAGAAGAGCCACAATCAACTGACTTTATGGTACATGCGCTAGCCGGCTACTCAAATCCGCAAACGATGAAAGTTGGAGGCCTGCTTAAACAACAACCAATCACCATTCTCATCGATACAGGCAGTACTAATAATTTTCTAAAAAGTAAGGTTGCTGCTTAGATGGCACTCCATATCGAAGGTTGCAGCAAGTTCGACGTAAAGGTCGCCGACGGCCAAATCCTAAAATGCAACCAAAGATGCCCACAGGTGAAACTATTACTGCAGGGCCAAGAAATTGTTGCCGACTTCTTCCTCCTACCAATTGATGATTATGAGGCTGTGCTGGGCATAGAATGGCTGATGATACTAGGTGATATCTCTTGGAACTTTTCCAAATTGATTATGAAATTCTATTGCAAAGGTAAACAGGTCACCCTACGTGGGAAGCGCGGAAGCAACGTAACCACCGTTTCAACCCAACGAATGGAGAAAGTTTTACACAAGATAAATGGTGGCTTTCTTATGCATCTCCAACAGCAACCAGAGGGGGAGGAATGGAAGAAGGATCTAGAAACCAGCAACATCATCAAAAAATTGGAGGAGGATCCAAGCGCAATAGCTCACTATACTTGGGATTCGAGGGATCTATGCTATAAAGGTCGTATTGTGCTTATACCAAACTCCCCTTGCATCAAAGTCATTCTGCATGAAATACACTCCACACCTTCAGCAGGGCACTTCGGATTTCTAAGAGCCTACAAAAGAGTGAAGCAAAACTTTTATTGGAAAGGGATAAAAAAAATTATTTCTGAATACGTAGCACAATGTGATGTATGTCAACAGCAAAAAGGTGAAGCAGCGATGAGTCCAGGAAAACTATAACCACTACTCATACCAGACTCGGTGTGGACTGACATCTCCATGGACTTCATCGAAGGGCTGTCACCTTCCAAAGGTAAAAGCACAATCCTTATGGTGGTTGATCGACTTATGAAATATGCTCATTTTTGTGCTGTGCAAAATCCCTACACTGCCGTTAGTATTGCTCAGATTTTCATAAAAAATATTGTTAAACTGCATGGGATGCCAAGGTCCATCGTAAGTTATCGTGACAGGGTCTTCACTAGTAAATTTTGGACCGAGTTATTTAAGTTACAGGGCACCAAACTCAAGATGAGCACTATATATCATCCACAAACTGACGGCCAAACAGAAGTGGTGAACAGATGTTTAGAGACATACCTTCGGTGTTTCGCTAGTGATCGACCAAAGGAGTGGACGAAATGGCTCCCTTGGGCCGAATGGTGGTACAATACTACATATCATTCATCTACAAAATGTACCCCATATGAAGCATTATATGGTGGTAGGCTCTGTGATTCCAAAGTATGTAATTGGCTCGGCTAAGGTAGATCAGTCGACCAAGATTTAATTGACAGGGACAAACTCCTACAGCTGCTAAAGGATAATCTCTCTACTGCTCAAGCTAAAATAAAGCAGCAAGCTGACACACGAAGAAGTGAAAGAGAATTTTTAGTAGGAGATTGGGTTTATCTTCGCCTACAACTATACAAGCAACTATCCATCAACACACGAGCCTCCATGAAGCTATCTCCATGTTTTTATGGGCCCTATCAGATCATAGAACATATTGGAGCTGTGGCGTACAGACTTAAATTACCTGAAGATGTCAAAATTCACCCTGTCTTCCACGTTGCATGCTTGAAGCCCAAGTTGGGAGAACACGAGGCACCCTAGATCCAACTGCCCAACACCACTGATGATGGAAATATTCAAGCCCAACCACAAACCATCCTCAACCGCAGAGTCGTGATGCGTCGTCGACGTCCCTCTACTGAAGTACTAGTACATTGGACTAATTTACCACTCGAAGATGCCACATGGGAATCATATGAGGAGTTGAAGTCCCGGTTCCCTGAGTTCATGGAACCCCAACCTTGAGGACAAGGCTGATTTGAAGAGGGCGGGCTTGATAGGACCCTAGTAGGGTTAGGTCCTACTCAACCATGTAGCAGCTAATAAAAACCCTATGGGAATGTAATAAACCCCACCTAGTCACCTCTATCCTATAAAGAAGAGAGGCTAGAGTTTATATTTGGGACTTTGGGCTTCTTAGCCGCCGCCCCCCTTGTTACTGGGCCAGCCCGCTAAGGTTGAGGGTAAATTGGGTAGTTCACTTAGGAAGCAGCCCCTAGGGCTAGGGTTTGGAGCTCTATATAAGCTTGTAGCCTCCACCTCTTTGGAATAAGAAAGATCAATCTACAATTGCAGCCACCAGGCTACTTGGAGGGTGGAACCCCTATAGCGTTCTAAGAGTTGATCCCCCTCAAAGATCAATCTCCATAGAATTCCTCTGGGGTTCTATCAGAGATCCGGGGAGAAATTAAAGCATGACAGCCGTACATGCTTATGGCAGCTATCTCTTTCGCATGACTTCAGGAGGAGCGATTGAACCACGAAGCCTGGAGGACTAGGGTCATTCCCCGACTAGCAATATCGAAGCCCTCAACCCCCCCTACTATCAGCTGAGCTCCTATACCAAAAAGGTTGACAAGAGAAGAGCTTCGAGATCGATCTGCCAAGGGGCTATGTTGGCATTGTGACGAGCCGTGGAGCCGCGAGCATCGTTGTAAAAAAAGGGAGACTTCTTATAATTGAACTAGTGGAAGAAGAGATCAGTGAACAGCTAGAAGAGAGTCTTAAACATGAGGATGAAGATGTGGAAGAAGAGCTATAATCGATCGACTTTATGGTACATGCGCTAGCCAGCTACTCAAATTCGCAAACGATGAAAGTTGGAGGCCTGCTCAAACAACAACCGATCACCGTTCTCATTGATACAGGCAGCACTAATTACTTTCTAAATAGTAAGGTTGCTGCTCGAATGGCACTCCACATCGAAGGTTACAGCAAGTTTGACGTAAAGGTCACCGATAGTCGAATCCTAAAATGCGACCAAAGATGCCCGCAGATGAAACTATTACTACAAGGCCAAGAAATTATTGTCGACTTCTTCCTCTTACCAATTGATGATTATGAGGCTGTGCTGGGCATAGAATGGTTGACAATGCTAGATGACATCTCTTGGAACTTTTCTAAATTGATTATGAAATTCTATTATAAAGGCAAACATGTCACCCTACGCAGGAAGTGCGGAAGCAACGTAGCCACCGTTTCAACCCAACGAATGGAGAAAGTTTTACACAAGATAAATGGTGGCTTTCTTATGCATCTCTAGTAGCAACCAGAGGGGGAGAAAATAGGAATTAAATATCAAAATCTCACCCAACTGCTTGTTGAATTTGACGATATTTTTGCTAAACTGTGCGGTCTTCCTCCTACTCGGTAACATGACCATCGAATTCCAATCCTTCAAGGAAAACCACCAGCAAACACTCGGCCTTACTGTCACGGACAAAATTGTAAACGGCTTGTTCGGTGTAATGCTTGTGCTTGTCCGTGTCCCTTTTGGTTGGTTGTAATTTGTAAAGCTTGTAAAGGGCTTGTCAAAGGCAAAATGCCCTATTTGAGCGAGTTTGGTAGCCATTGTAGGCTTGTACATAATGTTTGCGTCGAGTGCATACTTGTACTAGAATTCGGTCTGTAGTGGACCAATTTTATACCTTTGTTGTGCAACTGTTCTGAGCTTGTAATATCCATGGTTGGAATGTGCATTGGCTATAAAGTGTTTGCTAAAAGAGCGGCTTGCGGATCCCGTGTGAAGCGCTTTCTCTGTCCCGTCTTCTCTTTCGTTGGTCCTAAGGGATTGTAGGAGATTTCGGGGAGGCTGACCTTTGCGGTGATACGCATTGGTACTGCACGGCTTAGGAAAAACTAGCTAAGTCCGTGACAGATGGTATCAGAGCGGGACAAGCCCACTTAGAAACACTTAGCATGCATACGTGGGGGACCTAGCGAGGCACCACGAGGACAACAAGCTAAGAAGAATTACGGAGCGCACAAAGGTCGGGATGGCTGAGTTTGAGCAGTGGCTCGACAGTGGCACCCAAACTTGACGGTGCTCAAAGCAAGCGGAGTGCTTGGCAAAGGATGAGACCGTGCAAGGCGGAGTGGGTTGTTCAATGATCGAAAGAGTTGTGCAAAGCTCACAGAGGTGAGGGGAGTTGCAAACTCAAGGAACTCGATACTCATGCAAGGGCTTGCATGCGGACGATGGATCGTCGTGGCCATCCCAAGCGGCCAGAAGGTCGGCGCTATAAACATTGAAACTTTCTCTTCGACATGTGCAGGATACTTTCGTAAGATCTTTGAAGTGTGCAGCGAGTTAGCATGTTGCTAGACCCAGAGAGAGGGGTCATGAAATTTGTATTGGTGAAGTGTCACAATCTAGCAAGTGCATTTGCAATGGCGAAGTGGGCACATTTGTTCAGCAGAGGCGAAGTAGTCCAAGGGATAGTGGTCTCCAAAACTTCCTAAGGAAGGATGCGAAGAGAGAAATTGCTCCAATGGGGCGGATATCCGAGAGGATAAGTCCCGGTTCTCGAGGGAGAATTATGTGCAATGAAGCGCACCGGTTGAGAGTACCTCAAGACAAAGCTCGATGGATCGGCGAGCAACGAGGAGTTGTCGCATGATCTCGCAAGTGGTGATCGTTGGTGGGCGCATAAGCGAGATTAAGTGGGGGAGCAACCCAGGGCAACACAAAGTGAAGGCACACTTAGAGCCGATAGTGAGATCGGTCTCAACAAAGGGCTGACCCGTGGAATGGTGGGCGCGAGGGCCACCATCAACGCAATGCAAATCGAGAAGCAAAGCAACTTGGGGGTAACTTGGTGAAGTACCCAGGCCGCATGAAGGGAGTTGGTTTAGAAGATGGAATGTGGAGCGGAGGCTTGGAGCTTTCCTAGGCAGAGGTCAAGGACATGGACTCTTGCAGAGGCAGGAATCGGACCATGTCATTCCATGGGTTTCATATTCAGATGGAGCCGACTCGTCTTGCATAGTGCCAAAGACAAAGGGAGCTTTGAGGCACATGCACTTTATCTCGATGAAGCATTTGGTGGAGATTCTAAGGCGACGCAGTTTGCTGAGGCAAAGTTGGTGTCAAAAGGCCTTGACACGGGGCAAGAGGATGCAGAGGCAGTTACTCTTGAAGAATATGCCACGGTGTTGCCATTCGAGTTGGCATGAGGAAAGCGGTGCGCAGCGAAGATTGTCTTTGGTAGGGCGAGTCGGGATTGCACAATGGTGCACCTATTTCAGCGAAGTCAGGGGACTTCAGAGGAGCTGCTAGGTGATGGATTGTCCTAGAGCTAGGCTTCGTCCGAGTGTGACCCGAGAGTGGGTGGACGAAGGTCGATTGCCAAAGGAGCGAACAGAATCGAAGCTGGCGAAGGCCCTGCGATGTGTTGGCGGAGTCCACACATGGAGATATCGCAGTTCGAGTTCATACCACAGGGATCAGAATGCAGGGAGATGTCACCAGGCGGCGACATGATGCAGCAGATCGTGGTGGAATGGTTCGTGGCAAGGCGACACACACAGTGAGTCCCATGGGGGGACTAGATCGTACAGAGGTATGATCGGGAGCGCGACTAGGAGCTCCACAACGGTGAACAACACGACGGCAAGAAGAGCTATGGATTCAAGCAGTGAATGCCATGGTACCGCAGAGGCGGGTCTTCCGTGCGTGCACCGAATGTTGCATTGAATGGAAGCCTTGGACATCAGCTTATGGGGGCTGTGTACTATCAAGGAAGAAGTTCAGATGCAAGTACCAAGGAGTCCCATTTGGGGACCTGGATCATCTGAGAGGTATGATCGGAGCTGCTGAAGAGTGGAACTACTTGAGCTCATATTCGCTAAGGAGCCCGGCAAGTCAGAGGACAAGGCCGAGTAAGCGAACATTGCAGCCAATGAAGCTAAGGAGAACAGAAATGGTGCAAGTCCTACAACATGAGTGGCGGTGGCCATACATGGGAGTTGTAGTCTATTTTTCCAGTGACTAAGTGGACTGCTCGAGAGAACACATAGGTGTCGGCGGTGGTCGAAATATGGCGAGGAAGCAATGAGCGAGTCCAAGAGGGACTCAGCTACCCAAGATCAATCATCGGTTAGATTGAAGGTGAACTCAGAGGAGTGTCACAATGCCACAGAGGCGGATCTACCGATCACGAAGAAGGGATGCAGATGCAAGACAACGGATAGTAGTGCCATGGGCGTCGCAGTGCCATGGTACCGCAGAGGTGGGACTTCCGGGGAATCATCAATCCCTTGCTCTCTTAGAGGGAGAGCACTTGGTCGTGATATGGGCCGTGGAGGAGGAGAATGCTTTGGCAAACTCCATGTACCAAGACAAGGTGAAGAGGCGAAGCGAGAGAACCGTAAGACCCGGTGTCAGCAGACTTTCCATCAAGATAGCCGTGAGTGAAGGACTTCGGGTCTATGTAAGAGTGCATGACCAAGGATCGAAGCAGACAGTACGCGGTGCTGTACCTTTACTACTCAGAAGAGTCGGGGACAGAAATGATGGAGAAGGCGGTATAATCCCAAAGGCGACCAAATCTTATCGGAGACTTACTCCAAGTTGGAGTGATAACTTCTTGCATTCCAGAAGTTCAATGGCAATGAGAAGGTGAATCACGATGGCGACTCGGCGCAAGGATTGCAAACACTTCAAGTGCTTGGAAGTGTGAGCTAAGAGCAAAGCGAAGTCTAGTAACCACTTGACGCCGCAGTACAACCTCGAGGAGGCGGGCGAAGTCAAGTAACCTTTGCCTTCTCAATTCCCAAGAGAATGGGTGAAACCGAAAAGTACCTAGCTCTCTTAGTTATCCAGAGAGGAGCTCTGCATGATTTGAAGACCCTTGAAGACAACTAAGTGGAAGAGGATTCGATGGGCAAATTTTGTGGAGGAAGGACCGAAAATTTCAAAGGTTGAGGCGATGCTCGTTAAAGCTCCAACAAGCATCTATCCAGTTCAAGAGACAAGAAGAATTTGAAGACTGTGGCGCATCTCAATGGTGGTTTTTTATCTTCATCATAAGAATCCGCAAGAGCCTGCAAGGATCAACACAACTCGCCAACCCCACACCAAAGTCGAGTCATTGGCGAGTTGAAGCAAAGCATGACGGATTAAAGTTCGACGACTCAACAACAACAACCGGAGAACAAATGGGAGCCAAGAGGCGCATCGCAGCAGGAGCAGAAGATCGAAGATCCAACAAAGAAAAGAAGTTGCAGCATCAACAAAGGCTTCGACGAGGACGTCGAAGGAATAAGTGGGGGAGAATGTCACGGACAAAATTGTAAACGGCTTGTTCGGTGTAATGCTTGTGCTTGTCCGTGTCCCTTTTGGTTGGTTGTAATTTGTAAAGCTTGTAAAGGGCTTGTCAAAGGCAAAATGCCCTATTTGAGCGAGTTTGGTAGCCATTGTAGGCTTGTACATAATGTTTGCGTTGAGTGCATACTTGTACTAGAATTCGGTCTGTAGTGGACCAATTTTATACCTTTGTTGTGCAACTGTTCTGAGCTTGTAATATCCATGGTTGGAATGTGCATTGGCTATAAAGTGTTTGCTAAAAGAGTGGCTTGCGGATCCCGTGTGAAGCGCTTTCTCTGTCCCGTCTTCTCTTTCGTTGGTCCTAAGGGATTGTAGGAGATTTCAGGGAGGCTGACCTTTGCGGTGATACGCATTGGTGCCGCACGGCTTAGGCAAAACTAGCTAAGTCCGTGACATTACTGCTATTACCTCTAAAAGATGAAATTGAGAAGATCGTGAAGGAGATGCTCGAAACAGAGGTGATTCAGCCAAGCTACAGCCCCTACTCCTCACCGGTGCTACTTGTGCGCAAGAAAGACGGAACTTGGCGGATGTGCATTGACTACCGAGCTCTAAATGACATCGCTATCAAGGATAAGTACCTAATACCAGTGGTGGATGAACTTCTTGATGAATTAAAAGGAGCTCGAGTCTTCACGAAGTTGGACTTCTTATCCGGTTACCACCAAATTCGGGTATAAAAGGCGACATCCCAAAAACTGCTTTCCGTACTCATAACGGCCATTATGAATTCTTGGTAATGCCCTTTGGACTCACTAATGCTCCTTCAACCTTTCAACGTCTCATGAACGATATTTTTCAGAGCTTTCTTTACAAATTTGTGCTGGTATTTTTCGATGATATTCTCATTTATAGCCCTTCTCTTGAGACTCACTTTCAGCACTTGCGATTTGTTCTGACGATCCTTTGGGAGAATACTCTTTTTGTTAAGCTATCAAAGTGCAGCTTTCTCCAACAAAAAGTAGAGTACCTTGGGCACATAATATCAGAAGGAGTGGCCGTAGACCCAACAAAAATCAAAGCAATGCAAGGCTGGCCGAAACCTATAAATGTGAAATTGCTACGTGGGTTCCTTGGACTAACGGGCTACTACCAAAAATTCGTGAAGGACAATGGGTAGATCAGTGCCCCCCTCACTTCTCTACTAAAAAAAGATATCTTCCAATGGTCGAACAAAGCCTCCGCTGCCTTCGACAGACTTAAGGTAGCCATGACGATGACACCGGTGCTAGCACTACCAAATTTCATCTGACCCTTCATCATTGAGGCTGATGCATCTGGAGTTGGAATTGGAGCCGTTCTCATGCAAGATGGTCGACCACTCGCATACACTAGCAAGGTGTTGTCTTCCTCCCATCAAAAAATGTCTATCTATGATAAGGAGATACTCACCATTGTACACGCAGTAACAAAATAGAGACCCTACCTGATTGGCCGGTGATTTTAGATTAAAACCGACCATAGAAGCCTCAAGTACTTTTTGGAGCAGAAGATATCATCCCTGGAGCAACAAAAATGGGTAACCAAACTTCTAGGATTTGATTATGAAATTATTTACAAAATGGGGAAAGAAAATGTTATTGCATATGCGCTCTCACGGTTACCTAAGTAAGCTGAATTTTTAGCAGTCTCTCTTCCTACCACCAGCTTCCTTGAGGACATTAGGGAGGAATGGAAGAAGGATTCAGAAACCAGCAACATCATCAAAAAATTAGAGGAGGCTCCAAGCGCAATAGCTCACTATACTTGGGATTCGAGAGATCTATGCTACAAAGGTCGTATTGTGCTTATACCAAACTCCATTGTATCAAAGTCATTCTGCACGAAATGCACTCCACACCTTCAGTAGGGCACTTTGGATTTCTAAGAACCTACAAAAGAGTGAAACAAAACTTTTATTGGAGAGGGATGAAAAAAATTATTTCCGAATACGTAGCACAATGCGATGTATATCAACAGCAAAAAGGTGAAATAGTGGAGAGTACAGGGAAACTACAACCACTACCCATACCAGACATGGTGTGGACTGACATCTCCATAGACTTCATCGAAGGGTTGCCACCTTCCAAAGGTAAAAGCACAATCCTTTTAGTGGTTGATTGACTTACGAAATATGCTCATTTTTGTGCTGTGCGAAATCCCTACACTGCTATTAGTATTGTTCAGATTTTTATAGAAAATATTGTTAAACTGCATGGGATGCCAAGGTCCATTATAAGTGATTATGACAGGGTCTTTACTAGTAAATTTTGGACCGAGTTATTTCAGTTGTAGGGCACCAAACCCAAGATGAGCACAGTGCTAATCATATGTGCCCTGCAAGCCAATCACATGAGTGATGACACTTATGACTTGATATGCACTTTTTCTCTTTGCTTATTATTAGGTGTTTCATCACTTTATCTTGCATGTTGCATATATTGTGATGTCCTTGGATCTATGCAATGGGAATCGGATCGTGATGAGATCACGATAATGAGACCGATTCACCTTTAAACACAGACCTTGAATTATCCTGGTCATAGGTTACTCAAGAAGGACATCGAGATAATCAAATAGACTGGTGTACTGTATACCCGTCCATATGATGAAGGTAGCTAGTCTCATAGCTACTCGTGTGGGGACACTAAAGGTACAGTGCAGGTGCTCATTGGGGAATGAGTTCACTGATTGATCCGCCTACGGAATGCTGTATGGTTATTGATACCTCACGTCAAACAGCGATTTCGTAGTCCCAGTAGTGTATCTAGTCCTTAGACTTGAGACACTAAGGATGTCCTGTATGAGTACTCCACTCTTTGATACCAGACTTATAGGTTTGGAAAGTTCCAGATCTAGTACAATTGGTTATTGAGAGTGGTAGCCAACCTTACGAGGGCTATTGAGTGTTAATAGATGATCATCCGCTCTCGGTATCATGAGAGGAATATCTCATGTATTCTTGGTCAAATAAATCCTTGGCCAAGATTATTCGGATTGAGAGAGAAAGAGTTCTCGGGGAGAATCCGACAAGAGCAAGACTCGAAGAGAGACCGTATGGGCCTGATAGCACCATGCCCAGTATAGGATCTTTGGGATATTGGATGGATGATGGACTATAGATACATAGTAACTGAGGACAGATAGGTCCAAAGGATTGGATTCCCATATATCGTCTGGGGGCCGCGGCGTAGTGGCCTAGTACATCCGTAGTCGATGAGTTGGGTGAATTATTATAGAGATAATAATTCACTAAGTCAGAAGGAGTTCTGACAAGTATGACTCACGGCCAGCTCGATATTGGGCCTAGAGGGTCACACACATATGGTAGGTGTTACGACGAATAGAGGTTCGGATATGAGATATCCACTGAACCCCCTATCTTATTGGATATCCATTAAGCCCCTGAATTATTGGATCCTGAGATGAGATCCAATAATTGCTAATAAGAGATTATTGAGTAGAGACCCACTAATCCAAGAGGCTTGGGTAATTAGATGGAGATCCAATACCCAACAGGGCAAAATATCCATTAGGGTTTTTAGGAGGCCTCTATAAATAGGAGGGAACCAAAGCTCTATAGGCTGAGGGTTTCTTTTGGTAGCCACCTCCTGTTCTCTATCTCCCTAGAGAAGTGCATCATCGCAGTCTCTACCGTGTAGATACTACCAGAGAGGAGGACACTTAACCTTCTTCATCCTCTCCTACATATCTGTAGGGATTCAGAGATATATGATCTCTCTAGGTATTTTCTTTAACATATGCAGTTTTCGTGGATTTGTTTTGATGCACCGATCTTCGCACGATGACGGAAACTTTCTACGAAAAATCTGGGGTGTTTTGTTTTTGTTCTTCCACTACGTATGAGATGTCGCTCCCCCTGACGGATTTCCCAACAGTGGTATCAGAGCCAGGTTGTTCGTGCGAAGATCGGATCTTAAACTGTGTTGTATTTTAGATCTACTTTTGACGTCAAAATCATTGGTGCAAAGGGCGAGAAAGGGCAGCAACCGTTGCTGCCGCTCGTCGGCAAAGAACCACAAGGCGCTGCTTGCACTGTAGTAGCGATCGGTGGCGCGACTGCGTGCAAAGCGGCGATCGGCCGGCGAGTGCGGGCGCCGCCGGCAGGGCAACACTGCTAGCTGCCTACGCCGACGGTCTGCCCGCAGGAGTCAGCGCCACCTGCGGGCACTACGATCATGCAGTGCGCGAAAGCGCCGCGCGCGAGCGCCAAGCCGGCGCGTTACACCGCAAGCGGGCAAGACGCCATGGGCGACATGCCCGCAGGTGTGGGCGCACCTGCAAGGGGCACTACCGCCCGCAAGGGGCACCGCCGTTGGCGGACAGACCACTTGCGAGCGCTACGCCTAGGAGCAGGGCCGGTGCGCCCAACCGTAGTGGCCGCCGTCGGCAGGGTGGCAGCGATCGTAACTCTGCAGAAGGGAAAGGTATTAGGATTTTTAGGCAAAAGACAGTTTTGCTCCTCAGAATTTCAGAAATTCTAGATTCTGTCCCCTTTGACAAAATTACCAAAATACCCTTTTGGTCAAATTACTGAAATACCCTTGGGAATTCAAAATTTCCTTTATGTTCTTGATTTTAGAAAATTAAATATGTTAATTAAATAGTTTAATTAACTATTATTTTTGTCTAGTAGTCCTATAAAATAACATATACATGTGATGTATTATGTGGACAGATGATCATGGACCTATGATGTGATGTGTGTACATGTGATTATTATTATTGGGGCCTGCGAGCCTCTATTCTTTTTTTATTTATTGTTGGGCCTGCGGGCTTGTAATTATGTTGTAATTACATGAGGAGGCGCAGCGGTAGCGTGACTCACGAGGCTGAGACAGATGATCCGATGCATGGAGATGCATTGAGATGCCGACGGATCTGACGAAGCGAGATGGACGATCACAGGGCATAGAGATGCACCAAAGCATACATATATCTTGATATGAGTGATTGGGCCCACTGGCTCGGGCCTAATCACATTAGGATGTGGTCCATGATCATTTGGTGTGATTGCTCATGTGATGTGTGATTAGATATACACCTACTAGATATATATATATATATATATATATATATATATATATATATATATATATATATATATTTGCATGCGATGTAGATATATATATTAAATACGTATGTGTGTGACATATTATGTTAGGAGACCAAATCAAAAATCCTCTCCATTAATAATATTAAGTCGGTAAACATGAGGCAATTAGATTAACCCACGTGGCCTTCCATCGTTATAGCTAGGAATCGATTCCCAGTGTAGGTTGAGTTGGTCGAGTCCCTCGAGACTCACCTATATCGCGTCTCACTATCTTATCTATGACATAGAGATATCACCGGTGACTTGAGGACATAGTATGCTTGGTTGAGTTACTCGAGAGTATATCACCAAATCAGACTCATCTTGTAACGATGGTGATGACTTAACTGAACATCATGGTTGGTCGAGTCCCCCAAGGCCATAGTGGTTCAGAGGCCGAATAGGATGGAAATCACAAGGAGTTGTGATTGGCAAGAGTTGCCTACCTTTACGGGCTTAACGTGATTGGTCGAGTCCCTCAAGCTTACGTTAAGACGCTGATTGGATCCTGATCCCCACTAGAGATCCGCCGGGGGTCTCCGATTCATATACCGGAGGGTGTTGTGTGTCTTGCGAAAAATTAGTGGGAGTACATTAAGATAGAAGTCTTTATCTTAACTATTTAATTTTTGCAAAGTCTGCATGTTATTCATTTCTACTACATCTTTAATTTCAGAAAATGTCGCTTTCAAATCCTTTACGTGGCATACTTGATGCCAACCGCCTCACTAGTCTAAATTATATGGAATGGCTTCGCAATCTAAGAATCATTCTCACGATTGAGAAAATCGCGTATGTCCTTGATATAGTGATCTCTACGCTTGACGAAGGGGCAAGCGAGGATGAGATCGCTCATTATGTGAAGTACTTAGATGATTCCACTCTTGCTCAATGTTATATGTTGGCCTCTATGACTACTGAGTTACAGAGACAGCATGAAAATATGGATGCTAATTCCATACTCCTGCATCTCCACAAATTGTTTGTTGAACAAGGAAGAACTCAGCGATATGAGATATCAAAGAGTCTTTTCCGTGCTAGGATAACTGAGGGGACACTAGTTTAGAACCATGTCCTTAAGATGATTAAGTGGATCGAGAAACTCACAGGTCTAGGAATGGTCCTAGAAGATAACCTGTGTGTGGATCTTGTGCTTTAGTCTCTACCAGATTCCTTTTCTCAGTTTATAATGAATTTTAATATGAACAAACTTGAGGTGACCCTCCCAGAGCTCCTCAATATGTTGAGAGAAGCAGAAAGCACCATCAAGAAAGAGAAGTCGGTTCTCTATACTGGTGAGACCAGAAAGAAAAGGAAGGCTGAGAAGACCCTTAAGAAGGGCAAGGGCAAGGGCAAAATGGGTAAGGCAAAGGTTGTTAAGAAAGACCCAACAAAGGACAAAGGCCAGTGCTTCCACTATGACATAGATGGGCACTGGAAGAGGAACTGCAAAGAGTACCTTGCAGAAAGGATGAAACAAAAGCTTGCAGAAGCTTCAGGTACATTCATGATCAACCTCCATTTATCAGAATCTTTTGATAACACATGGGTATTGGATACCGAGAGTGCTTATCATATTTGTAATTCGTTGTAGGTTCTGGTAGGACCTAGGAGATTAAACAGAGGCAAGATGGGCCTTAAGATGGGCAATAGAGCAAAGGTTGCTACAGTGGCTATTGGCAAGGTCACTTTACATCTGCTTGGTAGAGCTATTATTGCATTAGATGCATGCTATTATGTTCCTTCTATTATCAAAAATATTATTTCCATTTCATGTTTGATAGTTAATGGATATAAATTAGTTTTTGAGAATAATGGTTATTCAATAATATTAGATGATCAGATTATCACGAGAGGAATATTGCATAATGGTTTATTTATACTAGATACAGCTCCACATATCATGAGTGTAAGCGAGTCTAAGAGGAAACGAGAAGAGATGAACAATGCATATCTTTGGCATTGTAGGCTAGGTTACATCCACGAGGGAAGGATTCAAAAGTTGCTAAAAGATGGATATCTAGATCCATTTGACTATGAGTCATATGCGACATGTGAACCTTGCCTTCGAGGAAAGATGACCAACTCTTCATTTAGTGAAACTAAAGAGAAAGCCACTGAGTTACTAGAACTCATACATAGTGATGTATGTGGTCCCATGTCGACTCATGTCATAGGTGGTTACTCCTACTTCATTACTTTCACTGATGATTTCTCAAGATACGGACATGTGTACTTGATGAAGTACAAGTCTGAAGCTTTTAAGAAATTTAGGAAATATAAAAATGAAGTGGAGAACCAAACAGAAAAGAGTATTAAAACCCTTCGATCAGATCGAGGAGGTGAGTACTTGAGTACAAAGTTCACCCAATTCCTCAAAGACTATGGGATTTTATCCCAATGGACACCTCTTTATACACCACAGCTTAATGGTACATCAGAAAGGAGGAATCGCACACTGTTAGACATGGTGCGTTCCATGATGTGTTTCGTCGACCTACCCATCTCATTCTGGGGATATGCCCTAGAAACCGCAGCTTACCTTCTGAACAGAATTTTAACTAAGTTAGTGATGTCTACTCCATATGAGATATGGAATGGGAAGAAGTCTGATCTTAAGATTGTTAAGATTTGGGGCTACCCTGCCCACGTTAAGAGACACAATCCTGACAAGTTGGAATCTAGGACGGAACGGTGCAAGTTCGTGGGATACCCTAAGGAAACTTATGGGTATTATTTCTATCACCCTGAGGACTAAAAGGTCTTTGTAACCAAGAGAGCAGTGTTTCTTCAGAAGGAACACATTCTTGGTGAAGACAGTGGGAGCATGATAGAGTTGAGCGAGGTTGGAGAACCTAGCTCAAGCACCATTCCAGAATCTGTTTAGATACCTAACACACAAGTTCCAACTTTACGTAGGTCCGATAGAGTATCTCATCCTCCTGAGAGATATGTGGGACATATCAGAGGAGAGGATGTTAAGAATATTGATCCTCAGACCTACGAGGAGGCTATTATGAGCATAGACTTCGGGAAATGACAAGAAACCATGAATTCAAAAATGGATTCCATGTACTTCAACAAGGTTTGGAACCTAGTTAATGCACCCGAGGGTATTGTACCCATTGACTGCAAGTGGATCTTCAAAAGAAGATTGGAGTAGATTGAAAGGTAGAGACTTATAAAGCAAGGCTAGTGGCTAAGGGGTATTGTCAAAGGCAAGGTGTTGACTATGACGAAACTTTCTCACCTGTAGCCATGCTAAAATCCATTCGAATTCTATTGGCTATTGCAACACACTATGATTATGAGATCTGGCAGATGGACGTCAAAACCGTATTCCTCAATGGTAACCTCGAGGAGGATGTGTATATGATACAGCCCGAGGGATTGTCCAGGGATAACCTAGATAAGGTGTGCAGGTTGCTTAGGTCCATTTATGGATTGAAGCAAGCTTCCCGAAGTTGGAACATAAGATTCGATAAGGCGATCAGATCTTATGACTTCGTTATTAATGAAGATGAGCCTTGTGTGTTTAGGAAAGTAAGTGGGAGCACTATCACCTTTTTGGTATTATATGTGGATGACATCCTGATCATTGGGAATGATGTAGGAATGCTCTCCACCGTAAAGACTTGGTTATCTAGGTACTTCTCCATGAAGGACTTAGGGGAAGCATCCTGCATATTGGGGATACGGATCTATAGAGATAGATCTAAGAGGATGCTTGGCTTGTCCCAATCCAGGTACATAGACACCATTGTCAAAAGGTTTGGCATGAAAAATTCCAAGAGAGGTCTCATACTAATGAGACATTGAATATCACTTTCTAGGAGTATGTCCCCAAAGTCTCCTAAAGAAAGGGCACACATAGATATGATACCATATGTATCAATGATAGGATCTATCATATATGCTATGCCATGTACCAGGCCTGATATAGCGCATGCTTTGAGTGTCACGAGCAGATATCAGGCAGATCCAGGCTTGGAGCATTGGAAAGCAGTAAAAAGTATCCTTAAGTACTTGAGAAGGACTAAGGATCTTTTACTACTATATGGAGGTAGTAGCCTCACGGTTGATGGCTACACGAACTCGAGCTTCCAATCCGATGTCGATGATAGCAAGTCTAATTCAGGGTATGTGTTCACCCTGAATGGATGAGCAGTATGCTGAAAGAGTTCCAAGCAAGACACTACTGTTGACTCGACCACAAAGGCGGAATACATTACTGCGATAGAGACAGCAAAGGAGGGAGTCTAGATGAAGAAGTTCATCACAAATTTAGGAATCATGTTGAGCAGCGAAGAGTTGATTCCCTTATATTGCGACAACCACGAGGCGATTACTCAAATAAGGGAACCCGAGTCTCATCAGAAGTGTTCTGAGGAGGTTCCAACTTATTAGAGAGATCGTGGCCCGAAGAGATGTAGTAGTGGAAAGAGTTCTATTCGAAGATAACATTGTAGATCCACTGACCAAGCTATTGTCTCAAATTATCTTTGAGCGTCATAGAGGTCTGATAGGGATCAGACACGTAGGTGATTGGCTTTAGGTCAAATGGGAGATTGCTAGTCATATGTGCCCTGCAAGCCAATCACATGAGTGATGGCACTTGTGACTTGATATGCACTTTTTCTCTTTACTTATTATTAGGCGTTTTATCACTTTATCTTGTGTGTTGCATATATTGTGATGTCCTTAGATCTGTGCAATGGGAATCAGATCGTGATGAGATCACGATAATGAGACCAATTCACCTTTAAACACAGACCCTGAATTATCCTGGTCATAGGTTACTCAAGAAGGACATCGACATAACCGGATAGACTGATGTGCTGTATACTTGTCCATATGATGGAGGTAGCTAGTCTCATAGCTACTCGTGTGGGGACACTAAGGGTACAGTGCAGGTGCTCATTGGGGAATGAGTTCACTGATTGATCTGCCTATGGAATGTTGGATGGTTATTGATACCTCACGTCAGACAGAGATTCCGTAGTCCCAGTAGTGTATCTGGTCCTTAGACTTGAGATACTAAGGATGTCATGTATGAGTACTCCACTCTTTGATACCGAACTTATAGGTTTGGAAAGTTTCAGATTTAGTACAATAAGTTATTGGGAGTAGTAGCCAACCTTACGAGGGCTATTGAGTGTCAATAGAGGATCATCCGCTCTCAATATCATGAGAGAAATATCTCATGTGTTCTTGCTCGAACAAATCCTTGGCCAAGGTTATTCGGATTGAGAGAAAAAGAGTTCTCTAGGAGAATCCGACAAGAGCAAGACTAGAGGAGAGACTGTATGGGCCTGACAGCACCATGCCCGGTATAGGGTCTCTCAGATATTGGATGGATGAGGGACTATAGATACATGATAACTGAGGACAGATAGGTTCAAAGGATTGGATTCCCTTGTATCGTCTGGGGGCCGCGGCGTAGTGGCTTGGTACATCCGAGTTGGGTGAATTATTAAAGAGATAATAATTCACTATGTCAGAAGGAGTTTTGACAAGTATGACTCACGGCCAGCTCGATATTGGGCTTAGAGGGTCACACACATATGGTAGGCATTGCGATGAATAGAGGTTCGGATATGAGATATCTACTGAACCCCATATCTTATTGGATATCCATTAAGCCCCTAAATTATTGGATCCTGAGATGAGATCTAATAATTGCTAATAAGAGATTATTGGGTAGAGACCCACTAATCCAAGAGGCTTGGATAATTGGATGGAGATCCAATACCCAATAGGGCAAAAGATCCATTAGGGTTTTCAAGGGGGCCTCTATAAATAGGAGGGAACCAAAGCTCTATAGGCTAAGGGTTTCTTTTGGTAGCCACCTCCTGTTCTCTTCTCCCTAGAGAAGTGCATCGTTGCAGTCCCTACCGTGTGGATACCACTAGAGAGAAGGACACATGACCTTCTTCATTCTCTCCTACAGATCTACAGGGATTCAGGGATATACGATCTCCCTATGTATTTTCTTTAACACATGCAGTTTTCACAGATTTGTTTTGATGCATCGATCTTCGCATGATAATGAAAACTTTCTACGAGAAATCTGGGGTGTTTTGTTTTTGTTCTTCCGCTGCGCATGAGATGTCGCTCCCCCTAACAGATTTTCTAACACACAACATATCATCCACAAACCGACGACCAAACAGAAGTGGTGAATAGGTGTTTAGAGATGTACCTTCGATGTTTCGCTAGTGATCGACCAAATGAGTGGATGAAATGGCTCCCTTAGGCCGAATAGTGGTACAATACTACATATCATTCATCCGCAAAATATACCTCATATGAAGCATTATATGGTTGGTCGGCTCCTGTGATTCCAAAGTATGTAATTGGCTCAGCTAAGGTAGATTAGGTCGATTAAGATTTAATTGACAAAGACAAACTCCTACAGCTGCTAAAGGTTAATCTCTCTACCGCTCAACCAGAATGAAGCAGCAAGCTGACACACGAAGAAGCGAAAGAGAATTTTTAGTAGGAGATTGGGTTTATCTTCGCCTACAGCCATACAAATAACTATCCATCAACACACGAGCCTCCATGAAGCTATCTCCACATTTTTATGGGCTCTATCAAATTACAGAGCGTATTGGAGCTGTGGCGTACAGACTTAAATTGCCTGAGGATGCCAAAATTCACCCTGTCTTCCACGCGTCATGCTTAAAGCCCAAGTTGGGAGAACACGAGTCACCCCAGATTCAACTGCCCAATACCACTAATGATGGATATATCCAAGCCTAGTCGCAAGCCATTCTTGACCGCAGAATCATCATGCGTTGTCGACGTCCCTCTATTGAAGTTCTAGTGTATTGGAATAATTTACCACCCGAAGATGCCATATAGGAATCATATGAGCTGAAGATCTAGTTCCCTGAATTCATGGAACCTCAGCCTTGAGAATAAGGCTGATTGGAAGAGGGCAGGCTTGATAGGACCCTCGCAGGGTTGGGTCCTACTCAACCAAATAGCAGCTAATAAAAACCCTGTGAGTGTAATAAATCCCACATAGCCACCTCTATCCTATAAAGAAGAAAGGCTAAGGTTTATATTTAGGCTATTGGGCCTCTTAGCTGCCGCCCCCCTTGTTATTGGGCCAATCGGCTAAAGATAAGGGTAAATTGGGTAGTTCACTTAGGAAGCAGCCCCTAAGGCTAGGGTTTGGAGCTTTATATAAGCTTGTAGCCTCCACCTCTTTGGAACAAGAAATATCAATCTACAATTGTAGCCACCAGACTACTTGGAGGGTGGAACCCCTATAGCATTCCAAGAGTTGATTCCCTTCAAAGATCAATCTTCATAGAATTCCTCTAGGGTTCTATCAGGAATCCAATCCTTTGGACCTATTTATCCTCAGTTACCATGTATCTATAGTCCCTCATCCATCTAATATCCCAGAGACCCTATACCAGGCATGGTGTTGTCAAGCCCATACGATCTCTCCTCGAGTCTCGTTCTAATCGGATTCTCCTAAAGAACTCTTTCTCTCTCAATCTGAATAATCTTGGCCAAGGATTTGTTTAAGAAAGAACACATGGGATATTCCTCTCATGATACTAAGAGCGAATAATCCTCTATTGACACTCAATAGCCCTCGTAAGGTTGGCTACCACTCCCAATGACCGACTATACTAGATCTGAAGCTTCCAAACCTATAAGTCTGGTATCAAAGAGTGGAGTACTCATATAGAATATCCTTAGTATCTCAAGTCTAAGAACTAGATACACTAATAGGACTACGAAATCATTGTCTGACAATAAGGTATCATCTACCATCTAGCATTTCATGGGCGGATCAATTAGTGAACTTATTCTCCAATGAGCACCTATACTGTATCCTTAGTGTCCCCACACGAGCAGCTATGAAACTAGCCACCTCCATCATATGGACGGGTATGCAGCACACTAGTATGTCCGGTTATCTCGATATCCGTCTCGAGTAACCTATGATTAAGATTATTTAGGATCTGTGTTTAAAGGTGAATTGGTCTCATTATCGTGATCTCATCACGATCCGACTCCCATTGCACAGACACATAGACATCACAATATATGCAACACGCAAGATAAAGTGATAAAATATAATAATAAAAAAAGAGTGTATGTCAAGTCACATATACCATCACTCACGTGATTAGCTTGTAGGGCACATATGACTAGCACCCAACTCTTAGGAAGACATTTTATGATTTTACTCACTAATTCAATATTAGTATAACTTTTGCTAAATGCTTTCATTCATTATAACATCCATAAATTAGGTATATATATTATCAATGAACTTGCTTATTTTCATTTTAAATAGCTCATAGCTATGAACTAAAAGATTAAATTTGGATTCCTTTACTATATTAATTCCTTTATGTGTAACTTCAAGTATATGTCATATATTATGTATAGTATTACAAGTAGAAATTCGATTGAACTTGTTTTCATCTAAGGCACAAAATAAAGTATTTATAACTTTAGCATTCAAAAGAAATATTTTATTTTTAGAATAATTTAATTCATCTATTTGTTTTATAGATTTTTGAAAGCTAAGCTTGAAAATATTTCATAAATCATAATCCATGAAAGGTAACAAAGTGATCACTTTGATTACCTAAAAAAGTCATTAAATTTCTCTTAGATGTTAATTCAACTAAGAAAACTTTACTCTAATATTAATTCCTAAGATCTTAATAGCATTAAAAAGGAGGGTTAATTAGTGTTATGATAAATTTTAATCTAACTTCAAAATTTGATTATATATATATAAATATAACTAATAAAATATTGAGTGCGGGTAAGAGTCATGAGTAAAATGAATGATAATAAGTAAACAATCAAAAACAAAAGTCATAAGTAAAAGAAGAAATACAAATCGATTTATAGTGATTCGATCTTCCTAACCTATATCTATTTTTGATTCCTCTTCCTTGAAACTATTGACTTTCACCATCAATCTTTGTTTTGATGAGTAAAAATCAATTATTCTTTTACAACATTCTCTTTTTCGAAGAGAATATTTATACTCAATCTTTTATAAAAGACCTCTCATCTTCGGAAGAGGCTTAAATAATACATAAAGAAAAAACTATAATATTTTTAAATTCAGGATTGGATGCCCCATCAATCGAGCTAAAGTAGAATATTTATGGCTCAAGAAAGGTTTCAAAAATAAAATAAAATAAAATTTTAAATCTGTAAGATTTTGAGGGTATGAATAGTACTACCACTAACTTGTACTATCATCGTAACTTTTGATATAGAGCCATAAATTTGGATTTTTATGGTACCATCATCGCTCTAAGTACTATCATTATAGGTGATACTATCATTAAAAAAATTTGACAAAACATAAATATATTTGTCGACTGACTTAGGTATTATTGCTTGGGTTTGGTAATATATAACTCATGTTTGCTTTAGACCACATATTTTGTCTTCTAATTGTTTGGTTCGAAACCGGCACTAAGAGTTTGAATTAGTGCGTACGTAAAAACGATGTTGATTTGAAGTTTCATACGATAAAACCATATCGGAAAGATGTTTAGATTTAAAATGTTTACAAGAGTAGTAATAAGTAGGTAAAGTACTTGCAAAATAAGTGAACAAGTAAAGAAAGGGAGGCACACTAATTTTTTAGTAGTTCGGTTGTCGTGACCTATGTCCACTCTCAATTCTTCTTCTGTCGAGGCCATCGGTGTCCACTAACAATCTTCCTTCAATGGGTGAAGACTAATTGCTCTCTTATAATCCTCTTCTCCTTTTCATAGGTTTAAGAGATAACCTTTACAAAGCCTCATACCTCTCTTAGTATGATTACAAGACTTTAAGTAGGAGGACACTTAGCACTTTTTTATAATTTTTTCACTCAAAATCACAACCCCTTTCTGCTCTAATTCATGCTCTTCAAGTAGGAATAGTTGGGGTATTTATAGACCTCAAATGGCTTCAAAAATCAAGCCAAAAAAGGTCTTATCCTAGGTTTCTCGAGTCCTGGCGGTACTACTGCCTGTGCTGGGCAGAACTACCACCTACAACACTGACATTAGGTGATACCACCACCCAGTCTGGCGATACCATACCTGATACAGTCTTGGAGACTATCTTAAAGACTAAGCCATTGGCAGTTTCACCACCTGTTCTGGTAGTACCATCGCCTAACCCATATTTTGTCATTGATTGGGCCTTTCTCTTGGCCCAAAATAGTCCCAACTTAGGCCCAATAGGCCCTAATTGAGTTAGCCTAATTATATTCAAAACTAACTCAATTAGCCCCCTAAACAACTTTGATCTAGATAAATTATTACAAGCATGAATCTTATATTGTCTAGCATGTCATTGGTTCATCGACGCTTCGTTCGATCCTTTGGCGCATCGTCCTTTCTTATGGCTTATTACTCAATTGACATGTTGATCTCGTAACTTTGATCTCCTTGGTGCAATGTTCGCTTTTCTTGGCCCAATACCCAAACTCATGGCATGAAGCCTTCTACCGATATGTCGATCGATCCTCTAGCTCAACATCTAATCTTCTGACATGTTCCACTCTGGCCCAACGTCTGATTCCTTCTACTTTAATCAATTTGCCTCTCCTTGATCGAAGCTAGTCTTACATCACTCAAAATATATATTAGATCATAAACTCTATCAATTGGTTTCATCATCAAAATTTAAAATTCAATAATCTCTCCCTTTTTTATGATGACAACCAATTGATGAAAAAGTTTAAACCAAACTCCCCCATCAATATGCCTTATTGATAAAAATGTAAATTCAGAAATAAATCCAAGCAATATATTATCATAAAATCATGTATAATCAAAATTTTAATACATCATTCCATGCACGATTATCATCATAACTTCTCCCCCTTTGTCATCAACAAAAAGCAGAAGTGCAACTAGCTAGTTTTATATCTACAATATACAAGCTAGCAAATTTTAAAGATGTGCAAGGTTGCAAAATTTTGCTTCTCTTGAGATAGCAACTTTTTACTTCTCTTTACGATGTTCAAGTTAGCAATTGTCGTTCTTGAGATATGCAAGTTTAGCAAGTTTTTCTTCCTTTGTAATGTGCAAGTAATTTTTGCTTCATTTGCAATGTGTGAGCTAGCAAGTTTTCTTTTCTTGAAAATTATAAGCTAGCAATTTTGCTTCCTTTGTAATGTGTAAGCTAGCAATACTTTCTCCCCCTTTGTCATTATCAAAAAGAAGGGAAGAATATAATGGTACAAAAATTTTATTTTTACATCAATTTACAAATCATGATAAATATTAATAACAACGATAAGTTTATATCAATATTTCAATCATCAAAGATCAAGTCATGAACATCAAGAAGTCAAAGTACATATCATGGTTATTTTGAATAAATCACTTCTTTAGTAAATACAAAGAAGAATCATAAGAGGACAATTAATGAAAAATCTTGATTCATAATAAATCTCAATTCATAAATATCAAATGAAAGAATCAAAATTTGTTTGGATGAATCTTTTCTTTAGTGAAAGGAAAAATCTTGATTCATAGAAAACTTTCAAGTTGTAATTTCGAGAAGTCAAAAGAACAATTATGATTCATTTGGATAATTTTTCTCTTTAGTAAATGACATAAGAGATCTTGATTCACAAAAAAATCTCAATTATAAAATATCAAGAATCAAGATCATGATTAGGATAAAAACTTTTCTATAGCAAAAAGAGATATAAGAGTACAAATAAAGGATCTTGATTTATGCATAATATGTCTCAATTCATCAAGATCATGATTCATAAAAAACTTCAAGCATCAAGTGTAAGATTTGAATAAAATTTATTCAAATTTAAATCATCAAATCATTAAAATCACTTTCAAGAGGTTCATAAATAAATAAAATAGACTCATCACTAAGAATCACTTGTTGAAAAATCGAAAAGATAGAGATAGAGAAATTTTCAAGGAAAAAATGCATTCCTCTTTTAGCGATTTAATTCATATGATTGATTTTATATAAGCATGTTTAAGTTTTTTTTTAATGTCAAAACCATGCATCATGTTTGAAACTAAAAAGCGATATAGAAATCATCAAGATAAACATACATGGAATTATTCTTATTTGGTGTATAAGCATTAGATTTAAATCTAACATTTTAATTCTTTATCATAAAGCATGTAATTGTCGTGATAAAATATAATTTTTTATAAAAACTAATTTAAATTCATCAAATCATGAAAAGTACTAAGTAATTTCATGGTAAAGTAAAAGAGATTCGATTGAGTTACTTACCTTGTCGTTATGAGCCATCAAAGCATAGTTCATCACTTCGTCTTCAGATGCACTCGATTCTTCCTTGAGTGATTTCTTCTTCTTTTGAAGCTTCTTTTTTTTAGTCTATTTTTGTTTTTAGTTTCTTATTTTATAAATTTTTTAAATTTTATTACGAGGAGTTCAAAGCCATCATCATGATCATCACTCGAGTTTTCTCCCAAGTGGTCTTCTTTTGTTCTAAGTATCAAATCCTTTCTGTTCTTTAGAATGTGGTTCTCATATTCATCATGTGTAATACAAGTCATTTCATAGGTCATTAAAAACCCTATGAGTTCTTCGAGATGATAACAGTTCAAGTCCTTTATTTCTTGAACAGTAGTTACTTTTCGATCCTAACTCTTTGGAAAGGATATTAGAATCTTGTTTACAAGTTCAAGATTAGAAAAATATTTACTAAGTGCTTTCAAACCATTGACAACATTCGTAAAATGGGTGTACATGTCTCTATTGGTTTCGCTTAGTTTCATTCAAACAATTCAAAATCATGCATCAAAAGATTTATCTTAGAATGTTTTTCTATACTTGTGCCTTTATGTGTAATTTCAAGAGTGTATCAAATTTCATGTGTATTTTCACAAATCAAAATTTGATTAAATTTATTTTTATCAAGAGTGCAAAATAAATCATTCATCGCTCTAGCATTTAAAGAGAGTCTACTTCTCCAAATCATTTCATAAGTTCATTAGTTTAGAAAACTTTTAAAAATTATTTTTGATAATATTCTATAAATTTAAATCCAAAGAAAGCAAGAAAACTCTCATTCAAGTTTTCCAATACGTGTAGTCTGTCCCATTGAATGTCACATGAATGATAGAAAGACTCTCTTAAAAGTCAAAAAAAGCTATCTCTCTTGGGTGTTAAACCAAATAGAGAGAAACCTAGCTTTGATACCAATTGTTAGGATCAAGTTGGCACTAGGAAAGGGGGTGAATTAGTGCTAAGATAAAAACGTCATTGATTCGAAAAACTCATTCGACGAAAAGCTCATATCAGAAATCATTCAAACTTAAAAGCATTCTTAAGAATGTAATGAGCAAGTAAAGCAGTTTGCAATTAAATAAAAAATAATGAAAGTAAACAGTAAAACAGAGATCACACTAGATTTTATGATGGTTCGATCATCCCAACCTACAGCCACTCTCGATTCCTCCTTCGTCGAGGCCACCAGTATCCACTAACGATCTTCCTTCAATTGGTGAAAATCAACTACCCTTACAATCTTTCTTTTACAAGTGTTCTCTCACACACCTCTCTTAGGATAACTCTAAGCTCTAAGAGGAGGGACTTCTATACTTTAAAAGATAACCTTAGAATCACAGAATTTTCACTTTTTTTCCTTGCTCAATTCTTTTTTATTCCAAGCAAGAATAGCTAGGGTATTTATAGACCCTAATTAGCTTCAAGAATTGGAGCCAAAATTTAAATCCTTGAGATTTTGGGGTACTAATGGTACCATCACCTACGCACAGACACTAGACGATACCACCACCCAGACACTACTTGAGGAACCGAGCCTCAAGCGGTTCCACCGTCAGCCCTGGTGGTGCCACCACCTGATGTGGTTCCAAGTTACTATTTAGGCCTTTCTCTTGGTCCAAAATAGTCCCTATTCCTACTCATTTGGCCCCTAATTAAGTTAGTCTAATTACATTCAAAATTAACTCAATTAGACCTATAAACCACTTCAATCTAGACAAATTATTACAAGCATTAATCATATGTTATTTGTCATATCATTGGTTCATTCAATGCTTCATTCGAACATCCGACACAACGTCCTCTTTTGCGACGTATTGCCCAATCAACATATTGACCTCCGTAATTTTGATCTCCTTGATGCAATGTCCGCTCCTTCTGGCCCGATGTCCAAACTCATGGCATGAAGCTTTCTGCTAGCATGATGACTAATCTTCTGATATATTTTGTTCCGACCCAACATTTGATTCTTTCTACTTCAATTTGTCTCTCCTTAATCGAAGCTAATCCTGCATCACTCAAAACGTAGATTAGATCATAACTTTATCCATTAGTTTCATCATCAAAATCTAAGATTAAACACTAATAAGTCCAAGTCTAGCCTAACTTTTAAACCCAATGACTACTATAAACTTGGGCTCTATTCCAGTTTGATTCTTGTTTAAATTGACCCACATCTATCAAGATTTAGACATTTCAACTACTTATTTAACATATTATTAAAACTTATGATATATCATTTTATCCTTCGGTAAATCATCCAATCCTTCGATATATTGATTTTGCTATGTTATTCGATTTTTTAATAATTGTTTGATCCAATATCTAATCTTTTAAGCATGATCCCTAAACCTTTAGTATGAACTTTAATCTTCCACATATCAAATATTATATATATATATAAGTTTAATCTTCCACATATCAAAGATTATATATATATAAATAAAAGAGAAAATATTTGTGTTTATACACTGGAATTTATGTATAAGGTATGGAAGTAATTATTGTGGATGCTTGAGATTGCTATCGCGATCTAGTCCTTGGGCTTTGTAATCTTGAGGTTAGAGAATGCTTCACAGCCCCAGTCGGCGCCTGAGTTAGCATTTATTTTAATTTATTGTTGAAACTTTGCCCCAACTTGTTTAGGAGATGACTGTGCATATATTCCTACATCTATACTGAATTTTGTTAATATTATTAGAAAAATTTTATTAAAGAATGAATAGATTTGCTGACAAACTCTTAACATTTATTATTTGGTTTGTTTTCTTCTGCTCCTCCTTCCACTTCCTTCTTTGTTAACGTTTTCCCCACCTAAGAGAAGCTGGGGATTAAGCCTCATCAATAGAAAAGATTGCCTCCATGGCTGTACTGTTTTTAATCATTGAATTAATTTTTTTATTGGATTGAATTTCCAATCATGATGTCTATCCATTTGAAACCTAGTTTTTCAATGACCATGACATCTTCTTTTGGACTTATGAGCTGTTCATGATGGATGATATTTTGGATTATTCATTTTCAAGTGGATACTTCCAAGTTGGTATTTTAATTCTATACTACCATCACTCTTCAAAGTCATACCAATAGTTGGAATATGTATTGCACTGAAGCATATGCCAGCTGAATACACATTAAGTAACATCATAATCAATCAAATGGATCATCCTACTTATACCCGTCAATGATTGCCCCAATTCAAAGTCAAATTTTTTAGCACCAATACAATGAACATTTTAATCAGAAGACAATGATTAACTCAGCTAATAAAAAGTTTGGCACACAATCACAATAGCCTGAACTCGAATCATGTCTTTGCCATTTACCTTTTGTAATTTTTTTTTGATTGTGTATATTATAAGAAAATTATTTATCCACTTAAAATATTTCATTAACAGTTTTAGATGTATTACTATCATCAAATAGTATGACTCAAGAAGTAATTCAATAATTAAACTTTTACTGTCTTGATATCTTTTTATTTTTCTTTTTAAAAAATAAATAGAGAAAACAACATTTGATCAAAAGATCTTACCATCAACTGTCAAAGTTTTTAATGGGTTAATAGGTTAATAGCTAATTAGGTTAGATGTTTAAATTAAAATTAGTGAGATCATAGTAATCTTACCATAGTTTTTTTATTAGTTTTCATTTTCATAGCTGATCTACTTCTATTTTGAAACATTAAATATATATAAAACAAAGCAAGGAAGAAAGATGTCATTTAATTATCTGACAAAACAAACATGCCTTGTTTTAATTTAAACGAAGATTCCCTTAATCTCCGTGCCCCCATGCCATTCCCTCCAACAATTTACTCCGTAACCAAGTGGTCACCGAGGTGTCGCAGCGTTGCATTCCCCGGAGTAACCTCACTGGCTACGGGTGAGAGTAACCGGATCCACGGCGTCTCGTGGAAGCGGATATGAATCTGCGCTCGGAGTGGTGCTCCGCGGTCGCCGTTTCGCTCCCTCGCACAGGCGTCGTGGCATGTCCAGAAAGGACGCAACGCGAGAGAGAGCTTTAGTTACATGGCGCATGCTGTCTGTTTGCTCATCGTCGTCGTCGTCTTCGTCATCGTTGCTTCCAACGGGAGGCGCGAGGGGCTTCATCGTGAACTCTTTCCATAAATATGGAGGAGGGGGAACGGAGAAAAAGAGCTGCGGGAAATAAAGACCCAAGTCGTCCCTTTCTCTACTACACGTCCCCGGAACGCCGCTTCGTGTCGGATACGCTACTACTTATAAATAGTAGAAAACCTCTCCTGTTTGTTTTCTTCCTTCTTTGGTCCCCCTAATTCCTTTTCTTTCACCTCTTCTCTTCGGAAAAGGGGATTCTCTTGCTCGTTTGACGCCGGTTCTTAGGGTTCTTCTCCAGCTCCGTCGCGTCGAGGGTGGTGGTCGTGGGTCGGGCGAATCGATCCGATCGCTGTCTTTATCTTCCTCTCTCTCCCTCCCTCCCTTGCTGTTTATTTGATCCGGAATTTGGGATAAAAGGCCGATGACTTCTGGAACGCCACGCCCAACAGATCTCGCGCGATTGCCTCACGAATTGGAGCTCCGTGTCAGGTGCGGCTCCGTCGCTCGTTCCCATGATGGGAATTGCTTGTGTTCCTGTTGATTCTTGGCATGTCGTGTTCGGAATGATATCCGTCTGCAATTGTGCATTTGGATTCGTTCATGGACAAGTAATTGATGTTATCGATTGGATCACTTCGTCTGATTCTGTTCGGTTGTTTTGCGTTGTGGTCGAATCTTACTTTGAATTTTTTTGGAGCTATTGTAATCTGCTAGAATGTTTGGCACTATATAAGGGGCGGGTTTATTGACCTTACAAATTATATGTATTGATCGCTTCTGAAATCGAAGAGTTCAACCACGTTTGTTGGCGTGTGGAAATCATAGAGGAGCTGCTTGCAATTTATTTCCTCTTTGAGAATAAGTTTTCTTATTAGTTGTTAGGACAGCAAAATAGAAATCTTTTGTTAGGTTAAGGTAGGTTTGGATGACTGTGAACTTTTATTATTAGGGAATCTTTTCTGGTTTACTAGCTTTTCCTACCAGGATGCCCCAGATACTATTTAGGTAGCTTGCTCGAAGGCACTGGAGAATCTTGTTCATTGTCAAGTAGGATATTCTGCAAAGTCTATTAGTTATTTCAAGGCAAGCATTTTCTGCTGAAAACTTTGAATTTTTTTCCATATTTCTACATGCATGATCTCATGAAAATAACTAGTCTTATAGCCAATGTGTGGTGCATTTGCTAGGTTTATAAGGCAAAAATGTGTTTCTCATATTGTTTTGTTCGAGTGAGGGAACCGTGGATGATGTCTTTATGTACAGAAAAAGCAAGCTTGAAGTGCTCATATTTGGATTGGGCATCAAGAACAACCTCATGAAATCGTTTGGACACCTGGACTAACAATGTGTCAGATTATTTAAGTTGTTCTTTGTGGTTGTTGTTGCCTTCTTAAATCATAATTGTAGCCCTTCTACCCTGATAGATCTTTAAGGAACTTGTGCAGATCTTGAAGAAACCATTCTACGGTTTCGTTTATCACATGGCTACCCTAAAACATGCCTGCTTGCGAGGGTTGCAAGAAGCAAATGTTTATTCAACTTAAGGTTTAATATTTTGGTCCATACCGATATATCGAGGCGTACCAACGGTATATCCAAAAAATCAAAAATAGCTCTAAAAATATTTGAAAAATAAAAAAGGTTAGATTAGGGTTTTTGAGTTGGAAATAAATATAAATTTGCTATAATTTTAGTGAAAATAATCTAGTTCCTTGAGCACTAGGTTATTTTATTTCCAATGATGTGATTGCTGGGCGAGCGATTGTGACGGTTGAGTGTCTCTAGTTCCTCGAGCAGTTTGACTCGATGTTGTGCAGTTTCTTCCGTCACATTTTAACAGAGGGGGATCTTCCTCGTAATCATCCCAAATTTGATCCAATCTATAAATCATAGCTTTATTAAGTTTAAGAGAGTGAAAATGTGAGAATGAGAGAGAGATATGAGTGAGAATGAGTTTGAGAGAGTTGAGATTGAGAGAGTGATCTGAGTTGAAAGAGAGAGGAAGAAAGGGTTTAAAAATCCTTTTCTGTTTGAAACAAGGCGATCTTAGTCGTTCATCGGTAACGGTCGAAATCCGATCGCTACCGATCGGCACAGGTCAGTAACAGTCAGATTTCAATTGTTACCGCCTAGTACAAACCTTGTATCGCCCGATACGAGGTCAAGTCATGCTACCACCCAGTAGAGGGTGGTCTGTGTACTATTTCCCTATCGGACCGGTACATACTGCCCATATCGGGCAGTATGGGTCAGTACGGTGAATGTTGATTCAACTGCAAACTTGGTGCATCCATATATGGGAACATCTTAGATGCAGTATTATGTATTAAAGAATCCATTGATCCTCGCATGCAGACGTTGATGAATGGAATACAAGACAAAGGTTTAGATAAGTGGAGACACCAAGAATATCAACTAATGCAAAATGTATATAGATATCAAAGACAGTTCTGTGTGCTAACTGCTAATATCCTTGAATTCATAATCTACCTCTCACTGTTGTCTTATATTTGGCAAACCTATGCCACTGTGATGAATCACAGATACGATGTGACATATTGAGTAATATGGCGGAAGCTCATTGCATGATTTATGATTAATGCCAACCAATATGTATCTTCCTTGGCTGACAGAGTCTTCTTCATCGGCAACCAAATGTGTGTGCATACAAATCTGAAATTTCACTGTGTGCACATCAAGCCCTTCAGAACTGTTCTCTGATTATATTATTCGTATGCCTACTTGTTCATGGTTATTGTCAAATTATGCAGGATTTGATGTTATGCTGAATTTTTCACATAAGGCTTGTAAAGTGATATCTGGTGCAGCATATGATGGTATCAGTTTTTGTTACTGTTGTACAATATTAAACACATGTCCTGATTCCCTGCACTATTTGTGATCTCACAATTCCTGAAACTTCACTTACAAAGCGAGATGCTGAAGTCAGTCCTGGAGCATCCAAATGTACCTTCACCAACAGGATTTCTGCATCGATATGTTCATCGAATGAGTGGCAAACATTCTCAGACAGAAACCATACAGCAGACATCTCCAGTTGTTTTTTCTGAAACAGGGAGCAAGGTAAAATCCTCAGAGCAAATTGATGCCAACAGCACCAGTGAAGATCCTGTAAAGCTAAAGGCACATGAACATAGATTAGATATTGGAGATGAGAAGTCTAGCTTGCTAGGATATGAAGTTTTCTCTGGGAAACTTGTTCTAGATAAGAAAACCAAAACTTCAGGGGATGATGAGCAAACAGGGTCAGGACCTGGAAACTCTGACAGCATTGATGCAAAGCTTACAACCAAAGCCCTGATTTGGGGTTCTCACGTGCTATCTCTTGAAGATGTCATATCTGTAAGTCTAACCCAAATCTATTCAACTCGGTTTTTTGCTGAACCTTTTGATATGAGTTCTGTTGTTGAGACTCACCTTTTTATTTTTGTTATTCACTTTTGGCAGATTTCCTATGGTGCTTGTTTTCGTCATTTTACTGTTCATGCATACAGTGTCAGGAGGAGGTCATATGGACTTTCTTGTTTTATGAAACCACAAAGATCTCAAAAGGACTTCCGCTTCGTAGCATCTAGTTCAGAGGAAGCCATTAAGTGGGTCCAGAGCTTTGCAGATCAGCAATGCTACATAAACTGCTTACCTCATCCAATGATGTCTAGCAAGAAGCAGACCTCTAATCTTGTGGTCACTGAGGCCTTGTATGACCTGCCATATATAAAATGTAAAAGTCCACCAAGGTTCCTTGTGATACTGAATCCTCGTTCTGGGCATGGTCGATCGAGTAAAGTATTCCACAACCAAGTAGAACCAATTTTCAAGGTGTGTTAGGTCTTGTACATTGATTATATTCTCTTCAGCATTGTGTTTGATTTCTATCTATGATTATCTCTATGAATTGTTTAGGTTGTTTCAAGATTACGAGGCTTTTTCTGTATGGTATATGTCATCTAGCAGATAAACCATGAAGTTGTTCATTTGGCAAACTTGCCCTTGGAGAGCAGTGGATTATTAGTTAGCCACACTTGCAGGAGCTTATGCTGAGATAAGATTGCAGTACTTGTGTAAATTGTTTAGATGTAATTTTTACTATTCAGACCAGCCATTTCAATAGTATGAAATAAGTACGACAGCTTATTCAGCAATTTCTTGATGATATTATTTGAAGCAATGTTCTCTGTCTCAATATGATTTTAATTTTTAATTATAGGATAAATATCTATCGTAGTCCGATCTTCAGTAGGGGAAATATCTTATCTGTAGGTAATTGGATATTTGAAAAGTGTCGGTCTTTCAGAAGTAGTTTGTAATTACAAGAGTCAATATTCTTGTTGTACTTTGATATGTTAAGCTCCTCTATGTGTTCTACATACTGCTAACTTACTGTCTTTGCCCATTTATGATATAATTTCCTCATGAATGGAAACTAGGTATCATTAAGGGGCCATAATTTGGTTTACCTTGAAATTGCTGTAACCCTATTATGTGAATGTTTTTGTTTGCTTGTTCACAGAGAAAACTGGTGACAGCTTGCAGGTTTCAAAATGGAAGTGGTTAAAACAAAATATGCTGGCCATGCAAGAGAACTTGTTTCAACTATTGATTTCAGCACTTGCCCTGAAGGTATGGTGCACTAGATTATTGACTTCACTTTGTGCTATATAATTACAATTTTCTGGTCTTACTGTAAAAATGTTCCAGGAATCATATGTGTCGGTGGGGATGGAATTGTGAATGAGGTAAGTTGTTTCTACCATTTTTGTTTTTTGGTGCCATTTATCTTTTTTTGGTAATTTTTGAGTTGATTACATCGCTAAATGAATGATGAAAGTTAGACAATGATTCTTCAAAGTAAACTAAAAAGTGAAAGGAATAACTTCCACAACAAAGTCATATAGGAGCTTCCCTTATATGGGATGTCCTTCCTTATAAGCGCATGGAACTACAATCTAAACTCTTAGCCAAAAATGTGTTTATTCACGAAATTGGGCAGTGATAATGTATCAGCTTTCTTATCTTTCTGTGTGATATAGTTTATGTGGGTTACTAGCATAAGTTTAGCATGTTTTCTTTCTAATTTCTTGTTTGACTTGTTAAAAGAGGTAACTTATCCACTTTAAAGCAACTAACTAATTGGTAGTTAGTAATTGGTAATTCTTTTTTACTGATTTTTGACTACAATGCTATGCTTCTGAAAGTCTAGAATGTCACTTGATCACAAAAATAAGTGTCTGCTGAAACAAAAGTTGGTTGAATACATTGGAAGAAGTGATCCTATGAGAAATATTTGCAAGATCAGCATCAAGTTTGGCCAGGGGCAATATGATTGATAAAAATTAATTTTTTTTAAAAATATAGCAGAAATTAGAAAAATATGAAAGTTAATTTTAGAAAATAAAAAATAACATGTGCTAGATGATTCTTTTTCCTTCATATCCAAGTGATATCTATCTTCTTTTATAAAAGGTAAAATATAAAAGATAATAATTTTGTAGAAGATAATATGTAAAAGTAATGTTATATAATTTGTCAAGAAAACAGATGTGATAATTGATTTTCACAGAAAGTCATGATGGTATAAGGCTTGATAAGCTTTATAGTAATAACTTGGGATTAATGCATTTTGAGCTGTGCAATTCCTATTATATCTGACGTGAGTTGACATGCTGAGTTGACTCATGTTGACAATTAAATTAAATGCCCAAAGGTCACTTTTCCTTTTACTGGATTTGAGAATAAAGGCAACTTGACTCATTGATCGTTACTGCTTGTGGCTGATAGCCCATTCCTTTTGCACTGTTATTTAGTCAGTTTAACTAAGAATTATGTACTTGTAACTTTTTAATGACTATGTTATATGATGATCCAGGTGCTCAATGGTCTTTTGATTAGAGATGATCAGAAGGAAGCGATTTCTGTTCCAATCGGTATAATTCCTGCTGGTTCAGACAATTCGCTTGTCTGGACCATTTTGGGGGTTAGGGATCCTATTTCTGCTGCAATGACTATTGTAAAGGTAATTATGCACTAACTTATGTATACACAACAAGTAAAACTTGTCAATCCTCTTGCAAATTTTAAAGTTTCAGTTCTGCTTTCCAATCTTTTGATGTCTAACCTTTTTTAACTGAAGTATGTCACTATATTGAAGCAAGTTGAGTGACCTAATTTATTTCACATAAATCTTAGAGCTATCCTATGTATGCAGGTTTATGCAGTTAATCGATTGAAATATAGAGCTTATCTATATCTTTCTGTTGTTCTCATTTTAATAGTTTTCATCTTTTTCACAATTATAAAAGAAGGAAAAATATCAAGATAAAAGATTGAGAAATCTGAGAAGATCCACATTTTTGCAGAATGATCTTTGTTTATCAATCTCTCTCATTTCTTCTTTTGCTTCTAATTTGGAACTTTTCCTCATCACTTATCCAAGGATCAAAACTATGATTGATTTTCTTTAACAACATACTCATAGGATCTTGATAACTGAAAAGAAAAAAAGTGTTCCTAGTGCATGAGGCTGTTGCTAATATGGGGTCTGGGGAGGGGTGCATACAGAAGGAGTGAATGTATGCAGCCTTACTTTTAAATATTATTTCCATAACTCAAATCCTGGAATTTCAATGATATTATTTGTCTGCCCTAACTTGTAAAAATGCAGGAGGAAGAGGGCCTCTCTTAGTTTGTATCTCCATCTCCAACTTAGAGTTATGCTTTTGGAGAGATAGATTTACTATCTGTGCCACAGTTCTATAGATTGTCATTTGATCATCTATCTGTAAATTTCTGCAATCTTTTATTACTTTAGTGGTGGCAGTTCATTCTTTGTCTTCTTCTAATTGCCAAGATTTGCTGCAATCTTTTATCTGTTGCATGCAATCTCTTACTACTATATTGCTGTTACTTCAGTCTTTTCTACTTGTCACAAATTTGAAATTATGCACAGTCAAAGATTAGTTTGAGTGATAATTCCAATTTAACAAATATGATAAATCAAGCAGCAATGTTATTAAACATAAATATGGACCATGCATTTAGGTGGTGCTTTCAACCAAAGAGTTATCACAAGGGAGATTGTGGTTTTTATTATTTTTATTTTAAATAACAGATTACAGAGTTCCAGCATCGTGATGGAAGTGAATTTTTTATTTGCTTCTTGCCTGGTGATTGTAACTTAGGCAGTTTACAAAAGAGTTATAGGCAAACTTAATGATGATTTTGCAAGCACATCCAATTATCAAGAAATAGGAAGCTAATAAAGCACATAATGCATGGTGTTGGCAAAAAATGCTTGGTGAATGTGTATTTATATTAGGATTACATATCTAACATTTAGAATAACTCTGGAGTAAATAAAATTGGAGAGATCCAGTTTATGTGGCATGATCATGTGCACAATTACATGGCTTGAATAAGAGCTTGGATCTGTACGGTAGGAAAAAGTTTACTAGTAAGATTTTACAGAAAGGCCTCTAGGCCTCTGGTGAATAATTCACCCCTTTATAATTAATAAATGAAATAGGTTCACTAAATAAATTTAGATAACTGGGTGAAAGGCTTGCTGACTAGTCTCATTTGCAGCTTTGGAACAGACGATACTAAATCAATATTAGTTTTCTAGTTTCTGATCCTGTTGCTAAAATAGCTTTCTTCATGTTAATTTCTTATATCATTGCTTGTCATGCCTTTAATGTTACTTTCTTAGTACAGGGGGGACTTACTGCTACAGATGTTTTTGCTGTTGAATGGATTCAGACTGGAGCTATCCATTTTGGGACAACCGTTTCATACTTTGGTTTTCTCAGTGATGGTAATTTGATCTTTTTTGCTTGTCGGCTTTAGGTTCACTTGATTTCAACTGACTTTGTTCACTCATAGATGTAATTATCATTGCAGTATACCCCTTTTATCATGCAATGTTGAGTTATCTTCTTTCTAGAAATGGTAGTTTCTCTGAAATTTAATCTATATGTCAAGATATGACGAGAACATTGTATTACCTTTCGTGATGATTAGCATTACTTTGGTTTCCGGTTAGCCAGTTATAACTCTGAGGTTTTACCACCTCATCTTATGAAAGTGCAAGTGGGAGTTGTAAAAAAGGTTTTAAAACTGGTCTGATGTTTGGTTTTGATAACCTATTGAGTTGGTATGATACCAAGATTCCAAGTCGTATTCTGACTTTAACTCTCAATATTAGATAATAAAAAGATTGTTCTTTTAGAAAAGCTTGATAAACTTTTTATTCTATAAATGAATAGTTATTTGATGAATCTTCGGATGGGCAATCCATTAGCTTTAGCATTTGGTTAGTTTAGTATCGGCATACCTATGTTGTGGTGCTGGCCCCAGTCAAACTCATTCTTGTGAAGTTAGGTAATGATGTGCTTATATGGGTTGCTTATTTGTGCCTATGTCTACCAATCTGCTTTTGATTTTATTGTGGTATTTGTTCCACAGGATTGTGATCCTCTAATGTTATGCCATGTTGGTACATATGCGGGTAAACTATGTTCTCCATATTGTGCAACATCTGATTAAAGGTTAATGCAAAATTCAGTTAAAACTGTCATGTGCCTAGGATTAACTTCTTCAAAATTGTGGTATATATCAAGGTCCGCCGTTTCGTATCATACCGGAGTTTTGACATTTCTCTGGTATAGTGCGGTACGGTATACCGAATTGTACGTTTCAAGTTGTATTCTGACTTTAACTCTCAATATTAGATAATAAAAAGATTGTTCTTTTAGAAAAACTTGATAAACTTTTTCTTCTATAAATGAATAGTTATTCGATGAATCTTCGGATGGGCAATCCATTAGCTTTAGCATTTGGTTAGTTTAGTATCGGCATACCTATGTTGTGGTGCTGCCCCAGTCAAACTCATTCTTGTGAAGTTAGGTAATGATGTGCTTATATGGGTTGCTTATTTGTGCCTATGTCTACCAATCTGCTTTTGATTTTATTGTGGTATTTGTTCTACAGGATTGTGATCCTCTAATGTTATGCCATGTTGGTACATATGCGGGTAAATTATGTTCTCCATATTGAGCAACTTCTAATTAAAGGTTGATGCAAAATTCAGTTAAAAGTGTCATGTGCCTAGGATTAACTTCTTCAAAATTATGGTATATGTCAAGGTCCGCCGTTTCGTACCGTACCGGAGTTTCGACATTTCTCCAGTATAGTACGGTACGGTATACCGAACGATACGTTTCAGTATACCGAAATTAAAAAAAAACGACATGGCGACGTCGCCGACGCGACGATGCCTCGCTTCTTGGGCGAGGTCGCCTCGGGAGACGTCGCCCGAGCCTCGACGACGTCACCCGCATATTAAAAAAATAAAAAAATATTTTTTTATTAAAAAATAATAAAAAAAAATACCGCTCGGTAGCGGGCGGTCCGCGTACCAATATCCTGTCGGACCGGTACATACCACTCGTGCCGGGCGGTAGTATTCGGTATTGCAGACACTGGTATATATGGTGATCTTGGTGTTAATAATTTGTTTAGTCATTTAGGTATTTTGGATTTAGAAAACCTTGTAAAACCAGCATTTATCTGCTGATTGTTGGATAATAGCAGTGTTGAATAAAGTTCTAATTTTTGAAGCAACAAGGTTGCAACACGGATAGGCCAACCTATACCCAATTGGACCAACTTATCTTTAAGACTTTAACCACCACTTTAAAAATATTCAAGGCATGCCTACACTGAAGTGCAATATTTTCACTTGGAAGTTCGGTCAGTGTTGGGTTGACCTGATGCAATCTGATTTGGTTTTGTCTTTTGACACATCTGTACTAAATGAGTATAAGGAAGGTATAAGTGAGAGGATATCTAACACCATCAATATCGGTCCCATGTTCGGATAAAAAGATGGATACATTTTGATTAAATTTAAACTGAGTTGATTATTAGATCGCCCGATCAAAACACTAATCCATATCGTGTATAAACCGGATCAGTCCTGACTCATATCTGATCCATTGACAGAAATACTGCTCCTGAATAAGTGGATCTTAACATCTAGCATGCTGTATTTTCTGTCAATTGCATCTTTATTACTTTTATCTGCTACCATTATAAATAGTCCAAACTCCATTTATTCTTTTATCTGCTACCATTATAAATAGTCCAAACTCCATTATAAATTAACCAGTCTACTTTAGACTTACTGGAAGCCAAAAGATGAAGGTTAGCTTACAGTAGAAGAATGTTCTTTTAGCAACAATATGTACATGTTTGAATCCAATTTGGTTAGTTCACTAGGATAAAATTATTTTTAGCTTCTCAATGCATGTACTGGGACTTTAAAGCATGTGTGAGCTTCTCAATGCATGTACTAGGACTTTTAAGCATGGTTCATCTTACCGGTTCGTACCAGTGTACCAATTGACTATTGGTAAAATATGTACCGAACTATACTGATGTACCAACACAAGGTATGATGGGGCCTATTGACAAGCCAGTATATATCGTCTGTACCGGTCCCTTGTAGAACCAGTATGTACTACCCGTACTTGGCGGGACACTGCGATAGTGAACCTTGCATTCAAGCATATGTACCCATGACTGTTTAGTCTTTAGTGTATGATTTACCAAGCTAATAATGAAACATGTACTGGGACTTTTAAGCATGTGTGATGCTTTTTCTGGTTCCGATTGCTTTGGGCATCTCAGAAAAATTAGAGATAGGTTATGATGAAGGCCTAAGGGGTTTAGTGTCTGATTTACCAAACTAATAATGAAACATGTACTGGGACTTTTAATCATGTGTGATGTTTATTCTGGTTCCCATTGCTCAGGGCATCTCAAAAAAATTAGAGATAGGTTCTGAAGAAGACCTAAGAGCGACTTTCGTTGAACTTGCCTCTAAATTCCCTTGTCAAATACCTAATAGCATTTTCTTTCTTGGCCTGACAGCTTTTTCTCTGGATGTCAGCCGAATGGTGTAGATGTTTGCTTGTATGTGTATCATATGTGCATTCACATGCACCAAGGGTAAGGAGGTCATGTTTTACTTCTGGGTCATATCATTATGCAAAAGGCCCTGTAAGTCTCTCCTCATAAATATTTTGTACATAGTCTTCATATTTATTCTCATCTGCCAGTTCCATCCCCTAAAGGTCCTTGTTACTTCCTCTGATATTTTGCTTACCTCCCTAACAGGACCAGGAGTTGTTCTAGATTGTTCAGCTTTTATTACTATATATAATTATGTTCTTAGGTTGCATTGTTAACATGTCATAAATTGTTTTTTTGCTTTTAAATCCCCTTACCATTCAAAAATCTTGATCAAAGTCTTTCTGTATGCTTAATGATATCTTTTCTTTTAGTAAATTATTTGAAATTTATTTGCCGAGTTCCCTTGATGTCTGGAAGTGGAAATTTTGACTTGCGAACTTTCAAAAATTCTGATTGTGAAACATTTCATGTAAATGTCAAAAGAAAGTTTTTAGGGATGTCTATGTAGCATCGATGATCAGTTGGACTATATAATTGGACTATTTTATAACTTGATAACATAGATTAGTAAATGTATCATAATATCTGCTGTAGTGTGCCAAAGTTGATGGACAGTAGGGCCATAGTTGTCTCCGAATTATGGTAAAACTCTCTTCTGTTGATTAAATTCTCTGCTATAGTGTGTTTGCTCAGCGGTTTTCATTTTAGATTATATGCCATATTCATCTTATAAGCTATGGTGTATAAGATTTGCTTTTGTGGTTTTGCAGTTCTAGAGCTGTCTGAGAAATATCAGAAGCGATTTGGTCCACTACGCTATTTTGTGGCTGGATTTCTTAAATTCCTATGCTTGCCAAAATACAGCTTTGAGTTGGAGTATCTTCCCACATCAAAGGAGTTGGGAAACTCAAAGGAAAATGTTTTAGAAAATCGAGATAAAATTGTTATGTCAGACCTTTATACAGACATAATTCATGAGTCGAGAAAAGAGGGCATCCCAAGGGCTTCCAGCTTATCCAGTATTGATTCGATTATGTCTCCAAATAGAATGTCTGGTGGAGACATTGGCACTACAGGCAGCACAGTTGCCAGCAATGAGCCATCTGACTATGTCCGAGGGCTTGATCCCAAACTAAAGCACGTCTCTTCAGGGAGAAATACTTTGGTGTCTGAACCAGATGAAGTACTTCACCCCCAACCTCACCTTTCTGCTAATTTTAATTGGCCAAGGACCAGATCAAAGTCCAGGACAGACAAAACTTGGACTGGCCTGACTGTCACAAATGATTCCAGGTGTTCCAGGGGAGCCACCTCATTGTATGATAAAGAAGATATATCATCAACGGTGTCTGATCCTGGACCCGTATGGGACTCTGAAGCAAAGTGGGATACAGGGCCGAAGTGGGATGCTGAGCCCAACTGGGAAGGTGAGAATCCTATTGAGTTGCCAGGGCCACCAGACGGCTTAGAACTAGGGATGAAGCTCGAACCTGTTCCCAGTCTAGAGGACAAGTGGTTTGTTAAAAAAGGCAAATTTCTTGGCGTTTTGGTGTGCAACCATTCATGCAAAACTGTCCAGAGTTTTAGTTCTCAGGTCGTGGCTCCAAAAGCTGTACATGATGATAACAGTTTGGACTTGTTATTAGTTGGTGGAAGTGGGAGATTGAGATTGTTAAGATTTTTAATCTGCTTGCAGTTTGGTAGGCATCTGTCTCTGCCTTATGTGGACTATGTTAAGGTATGGGATGCCTCTTCACCCCACCCCACCCCAAATGTTAGTGTGTTTTGAGTTCCTTTCATTCTTTTTTTTTTTTTATCCGTTTCTTAGTGGCATCACATTTACTTCTTTGATATTCCAATTATCCAATATTAACATGATATTTTTTCATATCACTAATGGAAACGATTTTTACCAAGAGTTATATGATCTTTTCTTATATATGAACTTCTTCAGAATACCAAATTGTGACCAACACCATCTGTTTAAAGTATATTCAGTTTTCTACTACATTAGGAGTCATGAGAAACACTTTGATGCATAAGAGAAAAGGTAGATTGAACAGTTTCCATTATTTTTTATACATTTCTTTCTAGGTTCCAGCACACTTGGTTCCACCACTTTGATCTTGTTTCATTGTGATCAATGCTAAAAAAAAAAAAAAGAGAAACAAATCTCTTTTTTGGCATGCTAGAAAGGCATGAGAAAAATTTCTCACTTATGACATACTGTTGACAATTTCACGTGTGTCACCCATATCACCAGCTTGCTTCTTGTCTCCATTATCCTGCTCTTTTTCGTTTAAAATGTGCTGACTTGTTTCCTTTTATGTGAGTTGTTAAGCATGCCCATCATATCTGTTTTCTCCGTATGTCATCTCAGCTTTTGATTCATGAGTTGTGGTTACTCTCTTTAAACTGATTGCATCATGACATTGCAGGTAAAGTCCATGAAGATTAGGCCTGGCTTAACCACTCATAATGGCTGTGGTATCGACGGGGAACTTGTTCATGTCAAAGGACAAATTATGTGTTCCTTGCTTCCCGATCAATGCAGACTGATAGGACGTCCTGCCCAACATTGTAAATGACTAATAAAAACTCTGAAATCAGCAGCGCTTCTACCGGGATTGTGCTCCATTTCTCTTCCAATATATGGTAAGCTGTGTGCTAGTAGAATATTAAAGATCAACAGAGGACATGACCCAGGATAAGCTGTGGAAGCGGCAGTTCCATTAGGAGCGAGCCCTTTTATTTAGGGGAAATATTTAGAAGACATGATACAGAGAAACCTTGTTCCTGGTGTATATAGTGTGGTGCTTTTGGCGGCATCTGCGAGTGATGATTTTTTTCTTTGTTCTTTTAACTCCGACGAATTGGAACCTACAGTTTGCTTGTTTTCTTGTTTGTCCATTCTATTATATTCGTTTTGGGGCAGGCAGTTCTTGGTTTTCACCGGAACTGATTTCTTAATTATATATTCTTGTACTATATAAAGCATAGCAGTCCATGGGCGGTTCTTCTTCTTTTCTATGGGCCTGTACTTTTAAATAGAACTGTCAATGGGATCTTTCCTCCGAGTTTAGTAATTCCATACCACTCTCATACTAATCTTTGTCTCAGTTTGGTTGGATTAAACATAATTAACCTAATATCAAAATTTTAATTAATAAAGTGGCTATTTAGGACATTCATCAGCAGTACATGTGGTAATGTCTATTTAAAAGGGGATATAAATTGCTGATATAGATTGTGTTGCATTGTAGGCTCTCATTTGACAAAGGACTCGAATGTCTCAGGGCTCACACTATCCCATTGCCACCGACACCTGCTCAGCTGTCAGATATGTTTGTAACTTACACAAATTCCCAAGCAATACATTGGACCGATCCATGACTGACATGATCGGTTCAGTCCACCCACGAGTCTCTCCCATCGCTATGCCTTACAAAGTCAACATGCTGACTCGACGCGTCTCCACTAGTCACTGGCCCGTACATCCTAAACGTCGTAGCAGCATTGCTCATACCCTGTAGCTGTAGCAGATGGGAGGAGACGTGCCGACGTGAACACCATACTACGAAGGCTCTCTCTCTCTCTCTCTCTCTGCTTTAGAAGCCTCGTTTTTACTCTATAAGCTCAAAATCCCATGGCACAGAACACGACACTGCTGCAGGCTCCAGCCCAGCATCTAATGGAAGGTATCATATTGACCATATCTCTGCAACGAAGGCATTTAAAAGCAGTCTGGCCTGAAAGCAAGCGCCGAGTTACCGATATATATACCCATAATAATCCCCTCATCTACTCTCCAAAATTTTTTAAATAATTTATTAAAAGAATCTATAACATTAAACTTTTATGATATGATACTTTCATAATTATTTTTTTTTACCTAGACATATTTTTTAAAATTTTAATAATATTTTTAAATCAAACTATTTTAAATCACAGATTCAAAGGCCAGTGCTATTCGATTTAACCATTACGGTTCGAGTCAGGTTGATTCGAATCCAATTTGTTAAATCTGTGAACGAATACAATTCGAGTGTAACCAAAATATTTTTATTAAATTAATTTAAATTTATCTAAAACTATCAATACATGATTCTAAAATATTTTATATTATTTTTATTTTTATGATTTTAGGATGAATGAGTTTTTAAAAAAAGATATCTAGTTGAATCGATGATGGAGTATAACAATTTTTATTAAATTTTTTTAAACTTCTTCAAAATTACTAGGGTGAGATGATAATATGTTTAGTTTTATTTTTTTCTATTTTATATGAATTTAAGATGATTATTTTTTAAATAATATAGATTTGAGATGAATTTATGATCGAGATCAAGTGTAACTCGAGTATAACTCTTTAAATTTTCATCAAATCTATCTAAATTTCTTTAAAATTATTAAGATGAGATATTATATGTTTAATTTTTTTTATAAATTTAAGATAATTATTTTTTAAAATAATTTATTTTATGTTAAATATATGATTGAGTATAATTGTTTTTAAAGATAAATTATAAGGAAGAGAAGGATGAGAGAGAGGGGGAGAAGGCAAGGAGTTAGAGTGACAGGATAATGAGGCAAAGGTGAAGTGCGAGAAGATGAGGAAGTGAGGAGGAATCCGAGGAAAAGGACGAGGAAGAGAAAGTTAATAGAAATAACAAATGGAGTGGAAAGAGGAGAGGGAGGCTAGGTGAGAAAGATGAGGATAATTAAAAAATAAAAAAAATCTAAGATACAATTAAATTAATTAAACAATTAGGATTTAATTAAATTTATTTTATTTTATTTTACACAAAAAAATAATTTAGTCTTAAAAAAAGTCAAACCTAATCAAAAGAATAATCACTCTCTTATGAAATTATTAAAAATATTTTAATCAAAACTAAAAATCAAATATGGATATCATCTACTAAAAGTTCATTAATAATTTTTTTTTGGATAAATTACCCATTCATTTCTCCGTTTCCATAGACTTGACAGGTTGAACAGTTCCAAAGAACAGTGGACTACAGGTTTTGGATTTCGAGACGTGGGAAAGAGACCACCAGAGAGCAGAGACGCCCCTTTGCCCAACACTGTTACCTACCTACAGTACTACTCCTCTGTTACACGTATATGCATGTGTATATATAAATAGCAGTGATGTTTGATAGGCGCCGACTGGAGAGGGAAGGAATTGACCTTTGCGTGTTGTCGGGTTGTGATGGCCTGTTGATGGATGGACGGATAGATGGCTTCTAAAAGACACCATGATGATTATAACGGACTGTTATTCTCCACTGTTACATGGCCACCTAAACTTCCCATCAAAATAAATCACAGTGATCACCCACCGATGAAAGTAAACAAGTGCAGCCCTACCTGTGCATACAGATCACTTGCTCAATGGTCATTGAAGTCGACGCTCGTCTTCTTTGCTGTATGGTTTATTGCAGTGTCATGCGTCAATTACTGCAGCAGCTATTTATGTGCGGCGCAAGCATCTATAACTTTCCACCACCTACCTTCTTAACGACACCATTCTTCATCGGCTGGCCAACTTGGAACAGCTTCATATACATATCACAGGCCCTGAAATCGTGGAAATAGTGAAGAAAGAACATAGAATACTTCACATCGAGCGTCATCTTTGCGAGTTACTTGAAAGGTTTAGGATTACGACCTTAAGGGATAGGAAGTGGATGTTCCATTCAACTAGTCACTCTGTCAAATGTTGGGTTCTTGTTCTTGTTTTCTATCTCACTCTCTCTTCCCTCATCCATTAATTGTGCTGGGAAGGGAAAATGCCCTATTTCTCTTACCTTATCCACATTTTCATTTGTTATTACAGTTTTACTAGATTAGTCGGTCCTCTAAGTTAATTAAATGCAAACAATATTGAGACGGCCAAAAGGAATGATACTGATGGAGATCCATACATGTTTAAGTTGTTCAGAGCAGCGAATTTGAATGGGTTGCTTTCTAGGAGCAGAAATTTGATCCAAGCTTAAGGAGAGCACCGAAGGACCATTCGTGAGCAGGTCACTATGATATATCGTCTCATGATATGACTCGGAACGAGAAGTCAAACAATGGATAGAGATTCCGCGTGAAACCTAGGTCACCACCTTCCTCCACCCCCTTCCGTGTCTAGGGTTTCTGACCTCTCATTCTTCCGTCTCATGATCAAAGTAAACGGCAGATCCATGTCCTCCTACATCCCGAGAACTCGAGCCGTAGTGATCTCATATAAGAGAGAGAGAGAGAGAGAGAGAGAGAGAGAGAGAGAGAGAGAGAGAGATGATCTCATGGTCATGCTGTGAAACCCAGCAGTAGATTTGGGCCACCTGCTGCTTAATTTATTACGTCTTAGCTCCTCTCCTTCTTTTCCCTTCCAAACACCACCAAGTACTCCGTCTATCTCTCTCGCTCTCTCTCTCTGGTAATCATTTCAGCTATCATAACCAGCCTCTCTCTCTCTCTCTCTCTCTCTCTCTCTCTCTCTCAGACACCGAGGCTACTTCAGGGGGAGAAAGAAGAAGAAAGAGGAAGCTTTTCCTTTGAGGGGAATGTTGTCTGGGTCGAGGCATCCGCAGAACTTGAGATAGATAGATCTTCTATCTCTCTTCTCTTCTCTTCTCTTCTTTTATGTTTGGAGATCTCGGACCAGGCTTCATTCCCCTCAACCATAGCTTCCGTCTCGGCGAACTCGGCCATAACGAACTGCTTCGATCGGTAATCATGAGGTTCCGAGATCCGTGCAGAGATCTGCCGGATCTACTATTTGCTCTGTTGTTGCTAACTTTGTTTTGTTGTTTCCTTATCGTTCATCCACTGAGGGAGCAGAAACAGATCGGCGTAACATGATGATGCGTCGACTTACAGCTTCTTTATTCTGTATTCTATTACCTTTTTCTTTTCTGACAGGATGTTGGAAAGGGTTTCATCATTACCTTATCATTCTTTTCTTTTTCCTCTTCTTGATGTTAACAGAAAGCTGACTAGTTTTTTTGTTTTTTGGATCCACCACAGTCAGATTAAGCCTTGATGATCATGTCAAAGTGTACCCCTGTTTGTTCCTCCTCTTGCTATTAGTTCTACTTTCTTTTGTTTGTTGAAAAGCATCCAAGTTCTTGTCCTCTGTCGGAGTTTGTCTTGTGAGTTATTGCATTCTTGCACATCTTCTCGAGCTATATGTTAAGGTGGATTAATCAAAAGACTTCTTGTGGTGGCCTCAGGCTGAACAGAAAGTGGGAATAATGCTCATCACTTTGTTTTGATTCGCTTACTATCTCACCACATCGACTTGATTTTTTGGGTCTCTTTTTGGCCCTTTTTTAATGCTTGAAATTATTTAGCCTTCTTGCAAAGCATGATCGAAGGCATAGCCAAATTTGCAGATACAATTAATCCATCACCTTCGTATGTATTTCTTGTCTCTCTCAATAGCTGTTCTCAGATTATACAAAAATATCTGGAGTTCTGCAATATACAAACCCATTTCTGAGCCTTCATCATATTTCACACTACTTGTATGCAAGTTTCACACAATATATAGTTCATCTTCCAAGAATCATAGACAAGAATAAATCTGTGGCATATTGCATGACTCATACAGCTATAAGCCAGCAAACAAGTATCTTAGAAATCAGTGTGGAACATGTTTGCACATAGTATCTTAGATATCCCCGCTAATCACCCATTATTTACTGCCTCACAAAGTGGCTTTCTATTTCTTCGTGCACATTTCCTTGCATCGATATGTAGATCACTTGCACCATTAATTTTCTGGACACATGTGGGTGTTGCTCAGTTCTTTGCTTCACTTTATACAAAGTGTGAGAGACAAAGTCGATGCAGTTCTCATAAAATAATGGGTTTGTACTGGAAAATAATAATGGTGGTGTGGTTGTCACATTGTTCTTAGTCCCCATTGATGTACAGCAACATTAAACTCCGTTGCGGAAGAAACGCCATCATATGAGTGTGGTCACTAGAGAACAAATCATAAAGCCATAACACCTGGGGAGGGTTGGCACGTGTGGCACTTGACATGTAGCTCGTGGGAATGGTCACTCGAAGGGCTGTGGAACTACAGTGGTTTGATATAGGGTTTAGGGTAATGCGTACTTAGGGTTTTACCATAGAGACCAACGTCATGCATGCATTGGATCCCATCTCTCACTCACATCTCCTGACAACCATTCTCTTGCAGTTGTGGCTCTTCGAATGCCTCATCGCCCTGTGTCAAACTCAGGGAGTAAAACAAATGTTACGTTGTTGAGCACGAGGTTTGAGAAGACCACAGTGGAATCTATTTCACAATCACTTACAATAGACATATATATATATATGTATATGTATATATATATATGGCTTCAAACTTTAGATTTTTATCTACTGTTACTGAGTACTACTGGGTTGTGGAGTAATGCCTCTTGGCCTGGGGGAACGTGAGCTTTATCATCTTGGGATGTGATATGTTGGGAACCCACGTCCACAAAAGTTTTCATGTTTGATTGCAAGTCAACCAATGCACAAGAACATGGAAACCTGCAAACCACTAAATGCACATGTCTTGCTTGGTTCGCTTTCATCTCTTTGTTTCACTGATTTCTCACATGAGCTGTTAACTTGTACAAGGAACCGCAACACACTGTCTTTATTATTCATGTGTTTCTTAGACTGTCATCCAACGTCATATAGTTGTTATGCTTGCATTGGTTCCGTCATAAGATCTCATGAGGTTTTTGATGTCATAAAAACATTGTTCTAATGAATGGTTGTCTCTCTTGTTTCTTGACAAGGTGTTGCAGTGCAGTGTGAAGTGACCTGTATATAAGATAATTAGAGAAGACTCATGGTGTGATGCCTGGTGAAATTAACTGGCCTCAGCAGACCACAGCGGCTGGCAGAGCTACAGAGTTTTCATGCATGGCATTGAACTTACATGCAAATTTTGAGAAGCTTACAAGACCTCCCTAGAAGTTTGCTGGATTAAATCCATCTCAGGACACAATTAAGTTCATCTCACAATATCATTTACTGTCACTGCCTAAGGTGAAAGTTATCGGTAACCCTAAAAATGTTTTGCATAAATTGATGACATGATTGACACTTTGCAAAATTATTTTCTATGATCAAATAGGAAAATAGATCCAAGTAATTTTTAGAGGTGTTTAACTTGAACTGTTGTTGTGTGTTACTACTACTGTTTTTTCCTTGACGTTGCTTCCGACTCATCTCTGCTCCTTCCAACTCTCATGCTTTTTATTTCGGCATCTTGTCAAGCAACCTTAGAGATGTGGTGGGCACAATCGAACTCATGAGACTTTAGTGGAGAAAATAAATAAAGACAAAATAAAATTAAATCTTGCATGCGTCCCATGTCCTTAGGCAATCCAAGAAGAACATGTATTTCTCGTAAGATTACACAGTCACAAAATACTAGCTTGAAAACATTGTGTTGTCGCACCCACTTACACAACAACTCTCTTAGTCTCTTTCTCTGTCTTATCATTTTCATTTGCAGAGTAATCTCAGTATTCAATGCTTACAACTAAGAGTATCGTTTGCAGAGTAATCCGAAGGAAATGTTGACAACTAAGGGGAAGCCTGACCCTGCTTTCCCATCGATGGTTTCGGATTCCGGAATCCTTTTATTTATTTCTCTTTTTTTCAAATGCCCCTCCAATTAATCCGTTTATCAAACTATTAGAAGAGATAATTTCATCATTTGGAGGTGTCATGTGGCCTTTTTTTTTTTTTTTTGATCAGTTCAGAATTGAATCGGAACCGTTGATTCCGGTTTCAAATTATTGAACCGCAAAATTGGGTCCCAGTTCATTTCGAAACCACTGAATTATTGGGTTTTGATTTATGAGTACTTTAGTTTTGATTCGAATAGAATCATGATCGAGTCTAACTTAGAGGTTTCTTATCAAGCAATAAGCCTACCGATCAGTCTCTCTCGTGAGGGTGGGAAAGGTTATATTTCATTCCCCATTTTGAGAATACTATGAAATTTTTCGCTGAGATATTAGATGATTTGCCTTCATGCGCTTTATGGGCTTACTTTAACTCGTGTATAGATTGTGTGAGATATAATTAACAAGTAACAAACACCTGTTAAAATTTTTAAGGATACTTGCGTCATCTTACAATTTTCTTATACCTAAACTATCAATATAATGATGATGTGCCTAAGTTATGTAAGATAACTTAGATTGAAACCTTATCTCTTTTTTTTTTTGAAAAATATTTACTAGTTTAACTAGAAAAGACCTTATCGTATTATTAACAATGGTACAATGCTCTGGATTAAAAAAAAAAATCTAATGTTGACCGTGCTCACCCTTATAGTGAAAAACATCCAAAAAAAATGTCCAACTTTTTTTTAAAAAATAATGTTAATTTTAAAAAATCTCTTGGATTCATATAGTAACTTGAAGTATGTGCTAAATATTATAGGCCATTTATAGAAACATGATTAAACTCATTCTTATCTAAAGCACAAAACAAAGTATTCATAGCTTTCGCATTTAAAGAAAATATTTTCTTCTTTACATCATCCCATTCTTCAGAGGATTTTTGAAAACCACATTCAACAATATTTCATAAATCAAAGTAAATAGAAATAAAAAAAATTTCATTCATGTTTTTCAATATATGTAGTCCATCCCATTGAATATAGGAGGACAAGTGATAGTGTGGCCCTTTTGATTGCTAAACAATATCATTTAATCTTTCTTGGGTGTTAAACCAACTGAGAGAACTGTTAGGATCGAAATCGACTCTAAGGAGGGGGATATGAATTAGTATCGATGGAAAACTTTTGTCGATTCAAAACTTTAATTCGATAAAGCCCACATTGAAAAGATATTTAACTTGAAAATATTTTTATGAATGTAATGAGCAAATAAAATAGTTTGTAATAAAAGTAAATAACAAAGAAAGGGAGCACAGTGGATTTATAATGGTTCGGTCATCGTGAACTATATCCACTCTTGATTCCTTCTCTGTTAAGGCCACCAGCTTCCACTCTCGATTTTCTTTCAACGGACGAAAATCAACTACCCTCTTACAACCATTTTCTCATTTTTATAAGTTTAGGAGATAACTTTTACAAGTCACTCACTCCTCTCTTAAACTGAAATAAATACTTAGAGCTAGAGGAGGAGAATTCTCATAGGATTATAATAGCATTTTCTCATGTTTTTATTCTTAGTTCTTATTATTATGAGCAGGGATAAGTGAGGTATTTATAGGCCCCAAATGAATTCAAATTTAAAGCCCAAAATAATCTCATCTCGGGTTTTCAGGATATTGATGGTACCACCATCAATAGTGGGTAGTACCAATGCCAGTACTGTCTAGCATTGGATAGTACCACTGCCTGACAACCTTGAAGACTGGGCTCTTGACTTTTCCAGGTTATAGGTGGTTCCATCACTAGTTTGGCGATGCCACCTCTTGACCCAACTTTTGGGTCACTGAATGAGCCTTCCTCTTGGCCTAAAATAGTCCCAACTCTGCCCTAATTAGCCCTTAATTGAGTTGACATGGTTATTCCCAAAACCAACTCAATTACAATCATAACTACTTTAATCTAGATGTAATCGATTACAAATAAGAATACTAAGTTGTTTGGCATGTCATTGGTTCATCTAGCACTTCATCCGAACCTACATCATCCTTTCTTGCGGCGTATTACCCAATCAGCATGTTAACCTTCGTAATATCCAATCTCCTTAGAGTAATATATGATCCCTTTGTCCCGATGCCTAAACTCATGGCATGAAGTCCTTTTGTTAGCACATCGACCATTCCTTCAGCCCGACGTCCAATCTTCTAACATGTTCATTTCTGGCCCAACATCTGATTCCACTACTTTAATCGGTTTATTTTTCCATGATCGAAAATAGTCCTATATTATTCAATGCTCATTAGATTATAACTTTATCAATTGGTTTCATCATCAAAATCTGAGATTTAATAATCTCTCTTTTTTTATGATGATAATTAATTGATGACGAAGTTTAACTAAACTCCTCCTATCAATATGTCATATTGATAGAACCTTTAAATTCAAAGTATTTCATCATTGCATGTATCATGACTATTGAAAGAACCAATTGATCACATCATTACATGCATCATAAAATCATGTATAATCAAAATATCAAAGTATATCATAAAGGTTGAAGTATTGCATGCATGATTCCAAACCATCATACATAATAAAATTTCATCATACCATGCATGATCATCATCATACCTTCTCCCCCTTTGTCATCAACAAAAAGAAGTGTAACTAGTAAGTTTTTGATATATGTAAGCTAGCAAATTTTTCATCACTTTAGAACATACAAACTAGCAAGTTGGTAAGTTTTACTTCTCATTGAAGTATGAAAACTAGCAAGTTTTGCTTCTGTTTTGAGATTTGCAAGCTAGTAAGTTTTTGAAAAAGTGAAGTTAAACAAAATTTTTGCTTCTCTTGAGATAGTAACTTTTTGCTTCTCTTTACGATGTGCAAGCTAACAACTTTTACTTTCCTTTGCGATGCATAAACTAGCAATTTTTGCTTCCTTTACAATGTGCAAGCTATTAAGTTTTCTCTCCTTGAAGTGTGTAAGCTAGTAATTTTGCTTTTCTTTACGATGCACAAGCTAGCAAGATTTTCTCTCCCTTTGTCATTGTCAAAAAGAAGGGAAGAATACAACGACATAATTTTTGTTTTTATAATAATGCTCTAATTATAATATAAGGTATATAACCATAAATACAAGTATCAAAACATGAAGAAAAAATCAATTTATGTATACAATGTTCCAAATATCAAAAGACATCATCCTAAGCTATGAGTATCGAAAAAATTAAGGAAACATTATGATTCATTTGGACAAATATTCTCTTTAATAAAATGAGAGAATTATACGAGAATAAATAATAGGAGATATTAACAAGAAATCTAATTTATAATTCTAAGAAATTAAAAGAAAAATCATAATTCATTTGGATAATTTTCCTCTTTAGTAATAGCACAAGAAACATAGAGAACTAATAAAAGATCTTGATTTATACATAAGAAATCTTAAGTCATCAAGATCATGATTCATAAAAAATAAATCTTAATTTATAAATATCGAGGGCATGGTTTATTTGCATAAGTCTTCTCTTTAGTAAATGGTAAAAAGAAGAAATCATAGAAGATTAAAAAGATTTTGATTGCCATAAAAGATACCTCAAGTAAAGAAATCAAGAGAAAGTTCATGATTCGGTTGGAAAAATCTCATTCAAATTCAATTTATCAAATCTAAACTCATCATCAAAATCATTTTTCTTACATTCCGGAAATTCATTATAAGCAACATAGATAGATTCCTATAAAATTAAAAAATAGCTAAAATTCTTTAGTTTCAATTTGTGTGATGCCCTAGTCTTCTATACAAAAGCATTCCATCGTTGTTTAAAAACAAAAAAATAAGTTTCATCACAATCATCAAGATCAATAGTATAACAAATTAAAATAATAAAATATCTTCAAACAAAAGATTCGATTTATCATTTTAATTCCAATGATAATATATTTTCCTTTTTAAGTAAGTCTAACTCTTTATACTTAGTGTAAAGAGTTAACATGCAATTTATGCTTAATTTTTTTAAAAAATTTTCAGAATCACTAGAAAGAGAACTTTATTTTTTTGGCATTTTATATTTCTTACTAACTAATTTAAAATCATCAAGTAACTCATGAAATACATTAAGTAATTTCATTGTAAGGTAAAAGGGTTTTGGTTGAATCACTTACCTCGTTGTCAAAGGGTACAAAAGCGTAGTTCGCAACCTCATCTTCGGATGCACTCGATTCATACCATGTTGTCTTGAGTGCTTTCTTCTTCTTTTGTACGAGCACCTTCTTCTTCAGTTGCGGACATTCGCTTTTGAAGTGCCTCGGTCGATTGCATTCATAGCAAGTTATTGTATTCTTTTTAAGTTCATTTTTATTCTTTAATTATTATTTTATGAACTTTTTAAATTTTATTGTTAGGAGTTTAAGGTCATCATCATCATCATCATCATCATCACTTGATTTCTCCTAAGTGATTTTCTTTTGTTCTAAGCATCAAATCCATCATATTCTTTGGAAAGTTTTCTCATGTTCATCATGTTCTAAACAAGTCATTCCATAGGTCATTAAAGACACAATAAGTTCTTCAAATGAAAAATTATTTAAGTCTTTTGTCTCTTGTATTGTTGTCACTTTCAGATCCCAACTTTTTGGAAGGGATCTTAGTATTTTGTTAATAAGTTCAAAATTAGAAAAACCTTTACCAAGTACTTTTAAACCATTGATGACATTCGTAAAATAGGTGTACATGTCTCCAATGGTTTCGCTTGGTTCCATTCGTAACAATTCAAAACTATGCATCAAAAGATTAATTTTAGAATCTTTAACTTTACTTATGCCTTCATATATAATTTTGAGTGTGTGCCAAATATGTGTAGTTTCACACATAGAAATACGATTAAACATATTTTTGTCTAAAGCATAAAACAAAGAATTCATAACTTTAGCATTTAATAAAAATAATTTTTTTCTCAAAATCATTCCATTCATTTATAGGTTTAGAGGATTGTTGAAAACTATATTCGATAATATTCCATAAATCAAAGTTCATAAAAAGCAAGAAAACTCTTATTTATATTTTCTAATATGTGTGGTCCATTTCATTAAACATAGGAGGATGAATGATAGAGCGACCCTCTAGATTGTCGAAAAAAGTCATTTCTCTTGGGTGTTAAACCTTTTTCTGAATTTGGCACTAAGAGGGAGGGGCGGGGGTTGGGTTGAGTTAGTGCTGATGGAAAACTTTCGTTCGATAAAGCCCGTATCAGAAAAATGTTTAACTTGAAAATATTCATAAGAATATAATGAGCAAGTAAAGCAGTCTGTAGTAAAAGTAAACAACAAAGAAAGGGAGCACACCAGATTTATAGTAGTTTGATTATCATGACCTACATCTACTCTTGATTCCTCTTTCGTCGAGGCCACCAACTTCCATTATCGATCTTTTCTCAATGGATGAAGATTAACTACCCTCTTATAACCCTTTTCTCCTTTTCAGAGGTTTAGGAGATAACCTTTACAAGCCACTCACCCCTCTCTTAAACTAAAATCAACACTTAGAGCTAGAAGAGGGGAATTCTCATAAGATTATAATAATATTTTCTCACATTTTTGTTTTCAGTTCTTATTATTATGAGCAGGGATGAGTGGAGTATTTATAAGCCCCAAATAGATTTAAATTTAGAGCAAAAAAGGGGTCTTATCCTGGGTCTTCGGGGTATTGGTGGTACCATTACTTAGTTTGGTGGCACCACCGCATGATAGCTTTGAAGACTGGGCTCTTGACTTTTCTAGCTCGTAGGTGATTCCACCGCTTGACCCAACTTTTGGGTCACTGAATGGGCTTTCCTCTTAGCCCAAAATAGCCCATAACTCTAGCCCAATTGGCCTCTAATTGAGTTAGCATGGTTATACCTAAAACCAACTCAATTATAATTATAATTATTTTAATCTAGATATACTTGATTACAAACAAGAATACTAAGTTATTCGACATGTCATTGATGTTCGAAAATCGGGAGATTCGGCATCTCATGCGTAGCGAAAAACAAAAACAAGATCGGATTTCCCATAATTACGTACTTGGCCATCGTGTGATGATTGGTGTGTAAAAATCGTAAATCCGAAAAATCTACATGTATCATGTCAGAAGCGTTACTTGGGGAGATCGTATATCCTTGAAAATTTTAGATCCGATGAAGAGGATGAAGGAGTACTAGCATACTCCTCTCTAGTGATAATCCACACAGTGGACGCAGCAACGATACTCCTTGGATCACCGTAGGATCTCTCTCCATGTGCACCACAAGGCTGTCGGAGCCAAGGAGGATGAGAGGAGACTGAGGAGAATAGGAGGATAACTACCAAGAGCTCTCAGCCTATGAACCAGGAGGTTCCTCCAATTTATAGAGGTGGAGGAAGCTTATCCTTAATAGATCCTATTCACACTGGATCTCTATCCAACTGGATCTCATTGGATCTTATCCACAGGATATAATTTAATCTCATTCAATTAGATCTTATCCAATTATTTAATTGGATCTTATCCACAGGATCCAAACTAGGAGCTTTGTAGATATCTCATATTCGCACCTCTACTCGTCGCAACATCCACCTTATGTGTGTGGCTCTCTAAGCCCGATATCGAGCTGGTCGTGAGTCGCTCCCATCAGAACTCCTTCTAACTCAGAATACCTTCTGATATAGTAAATTATTATGTCCATAATAATTCACTCTACTCATCGACTATGGATGTACTAGGCCACTATGCCATAGTCCTCAGATGGTATAGGAGGATCTAATCCATCAGACCTATTTGTCCTCAGTTACCATGTATCTATAGTCCCTCATCCATCTAATATGCTAGAGATCATATATTGGACATGGTAAAGTCAGGCCCATACAGAATCCTGTTTAAGTCTCGCTCTAATCAGATTTTCTCGGAGAACTCCTCTCTCAATTTGAAAGACCCTGGCCAGGGATTTTGCTTGAGTGAGCACACGCGGGATATATCTCTCACGATACTGAGAGTGGATGATTCTCTATTGACATGCAATTGTCTTCGTAAGGTTGGCTACAATTCCTGAGAACTAGCTATACCAGATCAGGAGCTCTCCAAACCTGTAAGTCCGACGTCAAAGAATGAAGTACTCAAATAAGGCATCTTTCGTGTCTCAAGTCTAAGGACCAAACACACTACTGGGACTACAAAATCATTGTCTGACATTAGGTATCATTAACCATACAGCATTTTGTAAGCGACTCAATCAGTGAACTCATTCTCCAATGAGCACCTGCACTATACCTCTAGTGTTCCCACACAAACAACTATGAGACCAATCACCTCCATCATATAGATAAGTATACAGCACACCAGTCTATCCAATTATCTCGATGTCCTCATCGAGTAACCTATGACTAGGATGATTTAGGATCTGTGTTTAAAGGTATATCGGTCTCATTATCGTGATCTCATCACGATCCGATTCCCATTACACAGATCCATGAACATCATAATATTTATCCAGATACTATGAGAAAATATCAATAATAATATGTGAAGAGATCGTTGTAACATGTCACAGGTGCCATCACTCACGTGATTGGCTTGTAGGGCACTTACAACCAATAATCTCCCACTTGACCTAAAGCCAATCATCTACGTGTTTGATTCCCATCAGACTCCTGTGATGCTCAAATATAATCTGAGTCAATGGCTTTGTCAGTGGCTCTACAATGTTTTCTTCGGATGGAACTCTTTCCACTACTACATCTCCTTGGGCCACGATCTCTCTGATCAAGTGGACCTCAGAACATGCTTAGACTTCTGATGAGACCTAGGTTCCTTTGCTTGAGCAATTGCCCCATTGTTGTCGCAATATAAGGTAATTGTCTCCTTGCTGTTCGGCACGACTCTTAGATCTGCGATGAACTTCTTCATCCAGACTCCCTCCTTTATTGCCTTTATCACAATAATGTATTCTACCTCAATGGTCGAGTCAGCAGTAGTATCTTGCTTGGAACTTTTCTAACATACTGCTTCTCCATTCAGGGTGAACACATACCCTGAATTCGACTTACTATCGTCGACATCGGACTAGAAACTCAAGTTCGTATAGCCCTTAATCTGGAGAATACCTCCTCTATATACCAGTAAAAGATCCTTATTTCTTCTCAAGTACTTAAGGATTCAGTTTACTGCTTTCCAGTGCTCCAAGCCTGGATCTGCCTGATACCTACTCATGACACTCAAAGCATGCACTATATCAGGCTTGGTACATAGTATAGTATATATGATAGATCTTATCTCATAGGGTATCCTATCTATGTTTGCCTTTTCTTCAGGAGTTTTTGGGGATATACTCTGAGAAATTCTATGTACATAGACTAGGACAAGCCAAGCATCCTTTTGGATCTATCTTTATAGATCTAAATCCCCAAAATATAGGATGCTTTCCCTAAGTCCTTCATGGAAAAGTGTCTAGATAACCAAGCTTTTACTATGAAGAGCATTCCTACATTATTCCCAATTATTAAAATGTCATCCACATATAACACTAAGAAGGTGATAGCGCGCCCACTTACCTTCTTATACACACAAGGCTCATCTTCGTTCTTAACGAAGTCATCAGATCTGATCGTCTCATCAAATCTTATGTTCCAACTTCGGAAAGCTTGCTTTAGTCCATAAATAGACTTAAATAATCTGCACACCTTATTTGGACTATGCTTGGACATGAACCCCTCAGGCTATATTATATACACTTCCTCTTCGAGATTGTCATTGAGGAATACGGTTTTCACGTCCATCTGCCAGATCTCATAGTCATAATGTGTTGCAATAGCCAATAGAATTCGGATAGATTTCAGCATAACTATGGGTGCAAAGGTTTCATCATAGTCAACACATTGTCGCTGACGAAACCCCTTAGCCACTAGCCTTGCCTTATAGGTCTTCACCTTTCCATGTACCCCGATCTTCTTCTTGAAGATCCATTTGCAGCTAATGGGTACAATACCCTCAAGTGCAACAACAAGGTTCCAAACCTTATTGGAGTATATGGATTCTATCTCAGAATTCATGACTTCTTATCACTTCCTAGAGTCTATGCTTATAATAGCCTCCTTGTAGGTCTCAGGATCAATATCCTGAATGTCCTCTCCACTAATATGTCCCACATATCTTTCAGGAGGGTGTGACACTCTACGAGTCCTACGCAAAATTGGAACTTGTGTGTTAGGTATCTGAACAGACTTGATCTCTGGAATGGCGCCTGAGCTAGGTTCTCCAACGTCACTCAATTCTATCATGCTCTCACTGTCTCCACCAAGAATGTGTTCCTTCTCAAGAAACACTACTCTCTTGGCAACAAAGACCTTTTGGTCCCCAGGTTGATAGAAATAATAACCATAAGTTTTCTTGGGGTATCCCATGAACTTGTATCATTCCGTCCTAGATTCTAACTTATCAGAGTCGTGTCTTTTAATGTGGGCAGCGCAGCCTCAAATCTTAACAACCTTAAGATTGAGCTTCTTCCCTCTCCATATCTCATATGGTGTAGACACTACCGATCTAGATGGAACTCTATTCAGAAAGCAAATTATGGTCTGTAGGGTATATCCCCAAAATGAGATAGGTATGTTAGCAAAACTCATCATGGACTGCACCATATCTAATAGTGTGTGATTCCTCCTTTTTGATACACCATTGAGTTGTGGTGTATAAGGAGGTGTCCATTGGGACAGAATTCTGTACTCAAGTATTCTTCTCCTCGATCTGATCGAAGAGTTTTAATACTCTTTCTAGTCTAGTTCTCTACTTCATTCTTATATTTCCTGAATTTCTCGAAGACTTCAGACTTATACTTCATCAAGTACACATGTCCATACCTAGAGAAATCATCAGTAAAAGTAATGAAGTAGGAATAACCACTTATGGCGTGAGTTGACATAGGAGCACATACATCACTATGTATGAGTTCTAGTAACTCAATAGCTCTCTCTCCAGTTCTACTAAATGGGGAGTTGGTCATTTATTCACGAAGGCAATGCTCATAAGTTGTATATGACTCGTAGTCAAATGGATCTAAGTATCCATTTTTCAACAACTTTTGAATCCTTCCCTCATAGATATGACATAGCCTACAATGCCACAAATATACATTTTTCACATCTTCTCATTTTCTCTTAACCATGCTTATATTCATGATGTGTGAAGCAGTATTTAGCATAAACAAACCATTGTGCAATGTCCCTTAGTGATAATCTTATCATTCTTATTGATTGAATAATAATTATTCTAAAAAAGTACTTTATAATCATTTAATGTCAAATATGAAATGGAAATAATATTTTTGATAATAGAGGGAACAAAATAACATACATCTAATGCAATAATAGCTCCATCAAGTAGATGTAGAGTGACCTCGTCGACAGCAACAACAACTCTTGCTCCATTGCCCATCTTGAGTTTCATCTCGTATTTTGCCAATCTCTCATACCTTGTCAGAACCTGCAACGAATTGCAGATATGATAAGCACTACCGGTATCCAATACCTATGCGTTATCACAAGAATCTGACATATGAAGACTGATCATGGAAGTACCTGAAGCTTTTTCAAGCTTTTGTTTTAGTTTTTCTACAAGATATACCTTGCAGTTCCTCTTCCAATGCCCATCTTGATCGTAATATAAGCACTGGCCTTTGTCCTTTACTAGGTCAATTTTGGCAACCTTTGCCTTATCCCATTTACCCTTGCCCTTACCCTTCTCAAGGGTTTTTCCAGCCTTCCTTTTCCTTTTGGTCTCACCAACATAGAGAACTAATTTCTCTTTCTTGATTGTGCTCTCTGCCTCCCTCAACATATTGAGGAGCTCAAGGAGAGATACCTCAAGTTTGTTTATATTGAAATTCATGATGAACTGAGAAAAGGAATCTGGTAGGGACTGAAGTATAAGATCAACACACAGGTTATCATCTAAGACCATTCCTAGACCTGTGAATTTTTCAATCCACTCTATCATCTTCAAAACATGATTATGAACCGGTGTCCCCTTAGTCATCCTAGCACAGAAGAGACTCTTGGATATCTCATATCGCTGAGTTCTTTCCTGTTCCTCAAATAATTTGCAGAGATGTAGGAGTATGGAATGAGCATCCATATTTTCATATTATCTCTGTAACTCAGGAGTCATAGAGGCTAACATGTAACACTGAGCGAGAGTGGAATCATCTATATACTTCGCATATTAGGCAAACTCTTCTTGATGAGCTTCTACCTCAGGTTGGGGCATAATCGTATCTAGGACATATGTGATTTTCTCCGCTGTAAGAATAATTCTTAGGTTGTAGAGCCAATCCATAAATTTGGACTAGTGAGGCAGTTGTCATCAAGTATGCCACGTAGTGGGTTTGATGATGACTTGTTTCAGATAAACATAAGATATAGCATAAGTGAATAACATGCATATTTCACAAAAATAAACAATCAAGATATGGACTTCTATCTTGACATGCTCCCACTAATTTTTCTAGCGAGTCACATGACATCCTTATGCATGTGAAACGAAAGTCTCTGGCAGACTTCTAGTGGGGATCGGGATCCAATCAGCATCTTAGTGCAACCTCGAGGGACTCGACCAATCACATTAAGCCCAAAAGGTAGATAACTCTTGCCAATCACAACTCCTTATGATTCCCGTTATATTTGGCCTCCGAACCACCATGGCCTCAAGGGACTCGACCAACCATGATATCCAGTTAAGTCATCACCATCGTTACAAGATGAGTCTGAATCAGTGATATGCCCTCAAGGGACTCGACTAAGCATACCATGTCCTCAAGTCACCGGTGACATCTCTATATCGAAGACAAGATAGCGGGACACGAAATAGGTGAGCCTCAAGGGACTTAACCAACTCAGCCTACATCGGGAATCGGTTCTTGCCCCTAACGATGGAAGATCACGTGGGTCAATCTTATTGCCTCACACTTATCGACTTAATATTATCATAGGAGGGGTTTTAGGTTTGGTCTCGTGATATGACATGTCACACATATACATATTTAATATATTTACATCGTATGCAAATATATATATATATATATATATATATATATATATATACTTATTTAGTAGGTGTTTAGCATTCATATGCACAAGCACACTAGATTATCATGGACTTTAACCTAATATGATTAGGCCTGAGCTAGTAGGCCTAATTACTTACATCAGGATCTATATGCATATCAGTGCATCTCTATGCACGGTGATCATCCATCTCGTCATCGTCGGATCTGTCGGCACCTCGATGCATCTCCATGCATCACGATGGAAGATCACGTGGGTCAATCTTATTGCCTCACACTTATCGACTTAATATTATCATAGGAGGGGTTTTAGGTTTGGTCTCGTGATATGACATGTCACACATATACATATTTAATATATTTACATCGTATGCAAATATATATATATATATATACTTATTTAGTAGGTGTTTAGCATTCATATGCACAAGCACACTAGATTATCATGGACTTTAACCTAATATGATTAGGCCTGAGCTAGTAGGCCTGATTACTTACATCAGGATCTATATGCATATCAGTGCATCTCTATGCACGGTGATCATCCATCTCGTCATCGTCGGATCTGTCGACACCTCGATGCATCTCCATGCATCACGATTGTCTGAATCAACCTCAGGGGTCCCGCTACCATCTCCAGGCTTTCACTGCATCTCTAGGATAATTACAACATAATTATAGGCACGCAGGCCCAATAATCAATGAAAAATTGAGGCTCGCAGGCCCCAATAATCACATACACACATCACAAAGTCCATGATCATCTTTTCACATCACATCACATCACATCACATGTATATACCATGTAAGGTTACTAGATAAATAATAATAGTTACTTAAACCTTTTAAATAACTAAATTTTGAAATCAGGGACATACAAAATTTTTTTAAATTTTGAAGGGTATTTTGGTTATTTTATCATAAAGGACAAAATTAGAATTTCTAAAATTTCGAGGGGCAAAATTATCTTTTGGCCGAAAAACCCTAATTCTCGTTACCTCTGCTTTCTGCGGCTGCCACCACCTTGTCGGTGGCGGCCATGCATATGGGGCACCGCCCGACGTTGCCTCTACGACACTCTTCCGCAGACGCCCTTGCGGCACTGCCCCCTTTTTGTGGGTGAGTCGCTCCTTGCACACCCCCCGCATCCCCCCTCTTCCCAAACCCAACACCCCACCCACAAACCCCCCCCCCCTGGCAGGCAGACTGCAGCAGCGCCGCCCTGCTGGGTGTGGCGGTGCCTTCGCAGGCGCCGCCCACCCCTGTGGGCTCCCTGCGTGCATGCGACCAGTGCTACCACTATGGGCAGATGGCCACCAGTGGCCCTATGCTCACGACCATGGCTGTAAGCAGCCTTGGCCAAACTACGAGGGCAGCAACAGTTACTGCCCTCTCTCGTCTTTTGAGTCAATGATTTTGGCATCAAAAGCGCATCCAATACATAACATATGCAGTTTATAAGCCAATCATCATACGATGAACGTGGCTCTGATACCATTGCTGGGAAATCGGGAGATTCAACATCTCATGTGCAGCAGAAAATAAAAATAAAACCAAAATTTTTATAGTTATGTACTTGGCCATCGTGTGATGATTGATGTACAAAAATCATAAATCCAAAAAATTCGCATGTATCATATCAGAAGCGTTACATTAGGAGATCATATATCCTCAAAAATTATAAATCCGTTGAAGAGGATGAAGGAGCACTAGCGTACTCCTCTCTAGCGATAATCTATACAGTGGACGCAGCAACGACACTCCTCAGATCACCGCGGGATCTCTCCACATGCACCATAAGGCTGCCAGAGCCAAGGAGGAGGAGAAGAGACTGAAGAGAATAGGAGGATGACTACCAAGAGCTCTCAACCTATGAACTAGATGTTACTCCTATTTATAGACGTGGAGGAAGCTTATCCTTAACAGATCCTATTCACACTGGATCTCATTGGATCTTATCCACATGATACAATTTGATCTCATCCAATTAGATCTTATCCAATCATTTAATTGGATCTCATCCACAAGATCCAAACTAGGGGCTTCGCAGATATCTCATATACGCACCTCTACTCATCGTAACATTCACCTTTTGTGTGTGACCCTCTAGGCCTGATACCGAACTGGCCGTGAGTCGCTCTCATCAGAACTCTTGACTCAAAACACCTTCTGATATAGTGAATTATTATCTCCATAATAATTCAATTGACTCATCGACTATGGATGTACTAGGCTACTATGCCATAGTCTCTAGACGGTATAGGGGGATCTAATCCATCGGACATGTTTGTCCTTAGTTACCATGTATCTATAGTCCCTCATCCATCTAATATCCTAGAGACCGTATATTGGGTATGGTAAAGTCAGGCCCTTATGGAATTCTGTTCGAGTCTCGCTCTAATCAGATTCTCTCGGAGAACTTCTCTCTCAATCCAAACGACCCTGGCCAGGGATTTTGCTTGAGCGTGCACACACAGGATATATCTCTCATGATACCAAGAGTGGATGATCCTCTATTGACATGCAATTACCTTCGTAAGGTTGGCTACTATTCCCGAGAACCGACTATACTAGATCTGGAGCTCTCCAAACTTGTAAGTCTGGCGTCAAAGAATGAAGTACTCAAACAAGACATCTTTGGTACCTCAAGTCTAAGGACTAGATATACTACTGGGACTACAAAATCGCTGTCTGACATTAGGTATCATTAACCATATAACATTCTATAAGCGAATCAATCAGTGAACTCATTCTCCAATGAGCACCTGCACTGTACCTCTAGTGTCCCCACACAAGCGACTATAAGACCAGTCACCTCCATCATATAGACAAGTATATAGCACACCAATCTATCCAGTTATCTCGATGTCCTCATCGAGTAACCTATGATCATGATGATTTGGGATCTGTGTTTAAAGGTATATCGGTCTCATTATCGTGATCTCATCACGATCCAATTCCTATTGTACAGATCCATGAACATCACAATATTCATCCAAATAATATGAAAAAAAATCAATAATAATATGCAAAGAGATCGATATAACATGTCATAGGTGTCATCACTCAAGTGATTGGCTTATAGGGCACCTACAACCAATAATTGTTTCATCCGGTGCTTCGTTTGAACTTGCATCATCCTCTCTTGTGGCGTATTGTCCAATCGGCATGTTAACCTTTGTAACATCTAATCTCCTTGAGGTAATGTTTGATCCCTCTGGCTCGATGCTTGAACTCATGGCATGAAGTGTTAGGATCGAAATCGGCACTAAGGAGGAGAAGAGGGGGGTTGGGGGTGGGTTGGGTTGAATTAGTGCTTTTGGAAAACTTTCAACGATTCGAAAACTTATTCGATAAAACTCGTATTGGAAAGATGTTTAACTTGAAAACATTTATAAGAGTGTATGTAAAAGTAGTGGACTGTTAAATAAGAAAGCAATGAAGCTAAACAACAAAAAAAAGAAGGCACACTAATTTTATAGTGGTTTGGTTGTTACGACCTATGTCCACTCCCGATTCCTCCTCCATCGAGGCCACCAACTTTCATTATCGATTTTCTTTTAATGGACAACGATCAATTACTCTCTTACAATCCTTTTCTCTTTTTTTAAATTTAGGATAAAATATTTACAATTCGCTCACCCCTCTTTTAAACTAAAATTGAAATTTAGAGCTATAGGGGAATTCTCAAGGAATTATAGTAGAGTTTTTATACTATTTTGTTCTCAATTCTTATGTAACCTGAGCAGGGATGAGTGAGATATTTATAGGCTCCAAATGGATTCAAACTTGGAGCCAAAAATAGTCTCATCTCGGGTCTTCGTACTGTCATTACTCTTTGACATTGGGCGGTACCACCGCTTGACACTATCTAGGGGACTATGTCTTGAAGACTGAGTCTTTGGTGGTTCCACCGCCTGGTTTGGTGGTGCCGCTACCAGACCCAACTTTTGGGTCACTGAATGGGCCATCCTCTTAGCCTAAAATAGCCCCAATTCTGGCCTAATTAGCCCCTAATTAAGTTGGCCTAATTACACTCAAAACCAACTCTAAACTACTTTGATCTAAATAATTGATTACAAAGCAAGAATCACATGTTGTACGACATGTCATTGGTTTATCTGGTGCTTCGTCCAACCCTTCAGCGCATCATCCTCTCCTTTGATGTATTACCCAATTGGCATGTTGACCTCTCGTAATATCTGATCTCCTTAGCGCAATGTCCAATCTTCTTAGCCCGATGCTCGAACTCATGGCATGAAGCCTTCTTCTGACACATCGATCGATCCTTTGACTCGATATCCAATCTTCTTATATATTGTACTCCGGCCCAACATTGATTCTTCCTGCTTTAATCAAATTATCTCTCCATGATTGAAGTCAGTCCTTTATTACTCAAATGCACATTAGATCATAATATTATCAATTGGTTTCATTATCAAAATTCAAGATTCAATATAAAGTCCTTCTGCCGACATGTCGACCATTCCTCCGGCCCGATGTCTAATCTTCTGACATGTTCAATTTTGACCCAACGTATGATTCCACTGCTTTAATTGATTTATCTTTTCATGATCGAAGATAGAGCTATATTACTCAACGCTCATTAGATCATAACTTTATTAATTAGTTTAATCATCAAAATCAGAGATTCAATAAAAACTTTTAATACCAACCGTTAGGATCGTAGTGGCACTAAGAGGGGGAGAATTAGTCCTTTCGAGAAGTTGAAACAATTTAAAAATTTTGTTCAATTAGACACATATAAAAAATATGATTAATTTAAAATATGATTAAAAGTAGTGGGTAACTAAATCAGTAAGCAACAAGAATAAAAAACATAAAGGAAATGCATACTAGATTTATAGTGGTTTGGTCATCGTGATCTACTTTCACTTCCGATTCCTCCTCTATTGAGACTACTGGCTTCCACTAACGATCTTTTTTCAATGGGCGAAAGTCAACTATACTTTTTATAACTCTTTCTCCTTTTTATATATCTAAGAGAGAACCTTTACAAGTCTCACAGCTCCCTTAGAACGAACTCTAAGCTTCAAGGAGGAGGGAAACACTCAAGAGTTTATAACAGATTTTGCACACTTAGAATCATAAGTTTTTTATTCACAATTCTTATGTGAACCTAACAGAGATGATTGGGGTATTTATAGGCTCCAAATGGTTTTAAAAATGAAACAAAAAATATCTTATCCCGAGTTTTTGGGGTACTAGCGGTACTACCATCAATATTGGGTGGTGCCACCGCTTGTAGCACTGAGCAATGGCAGTATCACCACCCAATCTAGGTAGTACTATTGCTTGATAACCTAAAAGACTATATACTAGTGGTACTATCGCTAGTCTCGGTGGTACCATCGCCTAACACTAGCAATACCATCGTCGGGTCTTCCAGAAAATATACACTTCATATGTTTTAGCTTATAGGCGGTTCCATTGCTTGGTCTGGTGGTGCCACCACCTGAATCAATTGTAGGTCACTGAATGGGCCTTCCACTAAGCCCAAATCAATCCTGATTCAAGCTAAATGGGTCTCTAATTGAGTTAGTATATTTACATTCAAAACTAACTCAATTAAGACCAAAACTATGATGATCAAGACATAAACGATTATAAAATATGAATCTTGTATTGTCTGGCATGTCATTGGTTTATCCAAACTTTCGACGTATCGTGCTCTCCTTCGGCGTATTGCTCGATCCATCAGCATGTTGATTCTTGCAATATCTAATCTTAGCGCAATGTCCAATTCTTTTGGCCTGATGCTCGATCTCTAACTCCGGCCCAACGTCTGATTCTCCTGTTTCAATTGATTTACCTTTTTAATGTTCGAAGATAGTCCTGTATCACTTTTCTCTAACACAGATTAGATTATAAACTCATCAAAATCTGGGATTCAACAAAAAAGCTATTAGATCTCTCTTAGGTATTAATCCAATTGAGAGAATCTTACTCTAAGACCAATTGTTAAGATCTTAATGGCACTAAGAGGAGGAGGAGGGGGTGGGTGTGTGGCGGGCGGGAATTAGTGCAATAGTATTTTTAATCAATATTAAAACTCGATCAAAAAATTAATATATTTTGAAACTTGATTGATCAAGTTAAAGTTGTAAGTTAAAAGAATGAAACTAAATCACAAGTAAAGGGCAAGTAAAAAAAGAAATCAATTTATAATGGTTTGATCTTTGTGACCTACATTTGCTCATAATTTTTTTTTGTGCCTATTGGCTTTCATTACCGATCTTCCTTCCAATGAGCTAAGATCTACTTTCATTGTTATAACTCTTATTTTTCAAACTTAAGAGATAACCTTCACACTTTCGTTTTATAAGAGAACTCTCTTCTCTTATAACTTAGTATTTCAATTAAGCTCAAGGAGAGAAGAGGCTCAAATTATGCTCAAAATGAGAGCTTATAATACTTTATTCGTTCAGGAATGGATACTCCATCAATCAAGCTTGAGTAAAATATTTATAGGCCCTAAAAAACTTCAAGAATAGAATAAAAAAATTTAAATCTCTAAAATTTCAAGGTATAAACAGTATTACTGCTAACATTGGGTGGTATTACTATTAATATTTTGATATAACTATAATTCTAAACTTTGACGGTACTAATTTTTAAATTTTAAGTATTACTTCTTTCGCTATAGGTAGTACCACTATAAAAAAATCTAACAAAGTATAAATAATATTTATCAACTGACTTAAGTTAAAACCATCACTCAGACCTAGTTTAGACTATCGGTTTTACCTTCTAACTAGCTCAATTTACCTAAATTTCAAGCCTAATAGCTTTTTTGACAAGTTAATTTTGTTTCAGCTTAATATTAACTCAAATTGATCCAAAATAATCTCGATTAAAATCTTGACATATCAACCACATACATATTTACTAAGCTTTCGGCATATATTGTACACTTTTTCGGAATGTCATTTAATCTTTTGATACTTCATTTGAACTTTTTATATATTGCCCTTTCTTTCAGTATATCACCCATTCAACAGGCTTATCGACTTTCCTACAAACTTCAGTCTTCCAACGCAATATCTGATAATTTTAGTATGATGCCCAAACCTTTAGCATGAAGTTTGACCTCTAATTCATTAACCAATCTTTTGACTCAATATCTAATTTTTGACACGATAAATTTTTGGTATAATATTTGACTCTCTTACTTAATAGTTGTCTCTTTGGTGGACCAATTCTATAATCAAAATATATTAGTCTCATAAACTCATTAATTAATTTTATCATCAAAATTTAGGATTCACTAGTAAGAACCACTCTCATGAATCCCTACACTCAAATCTCCATCATAACAAATATAACTAGAAATAATTTATTACAACTATCAATAGTTTTAGCCATTATTAAAACATCAGGATATTTGACTGATATATGTGCAACATTGATACCAAAAATAGATCGCATAGATAATATGAAAGTTCTAAGGCAAACTTCGAAAACCTAAACTATTCTTTGAAAATAATTTTTTTGATGAAACTGTCATTTGGGCATAAGTCTCATAGTCATGAGATTTTAACTCTCTTTAAATAAAATTATATCAATATATGACTGTTATCACAAACTTGTGCAATATAATCTCGTGTGTAAGATAAGCCTTTTTATATGCAATAACAACTCTAATTTTTTAATATTAGTAATAATTATCTTTGGAGTATAATTAATATTTATTATAAATTGAATTTTGATTTGATTTATAATAAAAAAGCTACTACATTCCTTATAATCCTTATTCAATTTTAGTAAATTATAATTATGCTCTTTATGAAACTTGATAATTTGAAAACTATCAGTTCCATCACAAGCTACATCATCCATTGACAATAAAAACCTTTACATTTTGCTTTCATCTTATAACTTTTAGTTGCAATATGTTTAATCTCAAAATTTCTTCAAATGACAACCTTTCAACATTTATACAAAAATATTATTTGGATTGTAAAATAATATACATAAAAAATATAATAAAATAACTTTAATATAATTCAAATACTATACTTGACCAAGAAACAAATCATTATATGAAGAATCATCATTATCAACAAGCACCAGTGTGTTTAACAACATATCATCATCTTAGCTATAATCGTATTCAACAAGTAGTTACTGAATATTATCATACGTATCCTCACTTAAAACAACATGCAGATCAACAATATCTAATGTATCATAAATATTAGGGTTTATGTCATCTTCAATCTCGTCTTGTAAATTTTTTAATTAGTTTATTTTCGTAATCATCAACTTCATCATAATAAAATGGATCTTTAAGTTTATGAAAGGATTGTTAAAACTTTATCTATTTGATAAATGATTTTTACCCAATCTTAATGTCTCACATAATGTTTGTCTATCAATATCATAAAAAACTAAAAATACTTCAACGGGAATAAGATTCTCATCATTAAAATTAAAAATATTATTTTTTTAGAATCACTAAACTTATATAACAGTAAAATGAGTTATGGCACATTGGTTCCCATAAAAATATAGCATGAAATAATTTTTTTTTTTTTGACCGACATCAATACACTTACATGTCTTCTTGATTCAAGAAAAAAAAAAGATAAAAAATAAGTAGATGGATAAGAAGAACAACGGTAACCCATGTATGGAAGAAAAGAGAAAAAAAAAAAACAAGAAGAAAAGTAACGAAATAGAAATTTTTTATTGTTTCATCAAGATCAACACCCAAACCAAGATAGTAACTTATTAATTGAAATGTTAAATCAATAATGAACCATCTCCATTCGAATCCAAAGCCTTACTGAATCGATGGTTCAAAAGTTAATTGTTTTGGGTGAAAAAATAATGACTTAGCTATTTAAGGGTAAATAAGTAAAATAATTCATCTAGAGGATATTTTTTATAAAATAGGAGCGCTAAATCAAAATCAGAGGTTTTTTAAATGGGTCGAGACATGGCTCAAGAAATTGCCCTTTTTATTAATGACTTGTGGGGTGATCGTGACATCACTAACAATGTGTGCTTGGGCTCAAAATTACGGGGATGCCCGCTCCGTCCCTTATCTTATTTTTATCGTGTCGTGGGGAACGGAACGAAAGGATTGGCAACGGCGAAAGCAGCAGGCTATGGCTTTACGGTGGCCAGCCGCAGCAACAGGAGCCCACTTCGGGTGCAGGGCCTCGAAGAAGGGGACGATGCGCCCGCCGCCGCCCTCGCCTTCGCCCGCCGCCAAGCTTCTCACGCTCCCTCCTCGAATCGGGCCTCTCTTCTGGCCCTGGGAAAAGGTCGCCTCCTTCATTTGTTTTCCTTTCTTTCCACTTTTCTTGTGATTCTTCCCATTTTTCTTGTTCTTTCTGGTTGTGAGACAATGAACTATGTAAGTGCTTAAGGATACATGAAGGTAGCTAATTACCACACGATGCTTAACTAGAGGCCTTTTTGGAACACCTGTGGCTATGTTGATGAGGTTACTGATGAGATTAGTTGTAATTTCACATGGCGATACGAACCTTTCCCACCTGATGTGTGCATCTCGTGCATGCAAAATTATAAAGAGAAAAAAAAATATCTTTCTGGTTCTTTGATGTTTGGTGATGGGTTATGCATGCCACGTCCAACAAGTTTGTTTGTGAAGACCATTGTCCGTCTATTCATTTATAGTTTTTCTTTCAGTAATGTGATGTGATGTATGCAGTGGGTTTTTAATGTAATTATAGGATCGCATTATGGAAATTGGAAGATAGTTAGTGTGATGTTTGTGTTCCTCATCGATGATCCATGTTGGCTTGGTATCCTGGCTATGCCTGTGAATAAGTTATTACTTTTTCTTCAGTGTACCTGTTTAGACAATAAGATTCTTCTATTCTGCCTAAACTAGGTTAAAGTTGGTCCTTTGGTTGTTTCTCCAATGGGATTTGGGACTTGGGCTTGGGGAAACCAATTGCTCTGGGGCTATAAAGAAGAAATGGATGCCTTATTGCAAGAGACATTTGATTTGGCACTAAGGAATGGAATCACTCTCTTTGATACTGCTGATTCATATGGGACTGGAAGATTAAATGGTCAAAGTGAAAGGCTTCTTGGGAAGTTCATTCGTGAATTTCAAGGTTAGCCTTACAACCGATATCCGATGAGTTCTATGTAGCAGTTGGGTATTGTTGTACTTCATCTAGTTAGGATCTGCTCGTCCTTGAAGATTATTTCTTATTCTTTTATGTTTTGTGAAACTTCTATATGAACTCTCAGATTTTGTTCTTTGCATGGACTCATTGTTTGTTCATCTGTGTTGTAGGACGAAATATTGGAGATGACATAGTCATTGCTACAAAGTTTGCAGCATATCCTTGGCGCCTAACGCCTGGACAGTTTGTTAAAGCTTGCAAGTATTCCCTCTGATTTAAATTTCATGCAGATGGACAAGTAGATACACATACATATTCTGTTTTCATGAAATTAATTGAAGTGCTAAAGGTCAATACCTATTTTGCATCGCGGTTTATGTTTGGCATGATATAGTTGAGCTTCCAGTAATAGGCAAAAATGTGCTTCTTGCTTATCTGAAAATCATTCGACATGTTTATTATTGTCATGCACAGACTTGTTTGATGGTTTTCATGATCTGCAATTTTGAATGGGTTACTTTTTCTAATTTGTGTTTCAATTCAATATATAAGGTTGTTGGGATATTTAAAGTTGATAATTTTCATGGCAGATCTTCATTAGAGCGGTTGCAACTTGATCAAATTGGTATAGGACAATTGCATTGGTCAACTGCAAATTATGCTCCTTTACAGGAGCAAGCTCTTTGGGATGGCCTGGTTGCAATGTATGAGGAGGTTATTATGCTTACTTTTAAGTTCAACCAGATTGTCAGTGATATGTCTTCACCATATTCAGATACTTGTTTCTGTCTCGACATCTCAAGCAACATATGCATTATCTTTCTGAAGGAATGACTTATCTAGTAACTAACCAAAAGATTCAGCTTCACTTGCAGATGCTAAAGTCTAGTGACTATAGCGAACTTTTTCTTAATTTACATTTTACATTTAGGCTTTAGCTGAAAATAGTAAATGCTTCCGTTAGAGTACTCTTTTACTGGTGTCCTTAATTTATGATCAATTGGAGGGAAAATATACTCTTACTGATGATTAATGAATCAAAGAAGTTTCATGCCATCTTGGTCTCAAATATGATCTTCTTGCTACAGATAATTTTCTTCATACCGACTTTCGATAAACCATTTTTAGAATGTTGAATTCATCTATAGCAAAGTCTAGGTTTAAAATTTTAGATGCTAATCGTGTGTTGAGGACATATAAGTAGTTGAATTTTATGTGTTCAGGGTTATTTACTTATGCTTGATTGGATTTGCTTGTTTATCTTCAAAATCACAGTAGTACTAAAAATAGCTCATTCAACTAGCTTTTTATGACACATGACTAACTATATATGATAAATAGAATTCTACCAACATATATAAGCATTCATAAAGTGCATTAGTTTTCTCAAAGAGAAATTTTGTCAGAGTAGAAATCTACTCCACATCATTTCTGGAGTAGATATCATTACAGCTTTTAGTAACTACTGAACACAAGGTAATACTGTTTATCATGTCAATGAGAGCTAACTCTTGTGCAAGCAAAATATAACACCAAAGCAAGGTCCGCAATACCGCATCGCACCGTGTATCAGAGAGTTGATCTTCCAGAGTGAGTGCACGGTGTCTGAAAGCAGTACACTTAATTTAGGTGTAAATTCCTCCGAAAATACCTGAAAATAAAAAAAAAAGGTTAGGATAGGGTTTTTAAGTTAGAAATAAATATAGTAATATAATAAGTTGAGAAAATCAATGTAAATTAGGTAAGAATAGTATCACATATCTTTTTTCGAACTTTAAGGATTAGTCTTATGCAAGGTTGGTATTTCAGTCCATTCTAGATTATCCTTCTGTAAATATTGAAATATCTATAGAAAAATCATTTGAATTGTTAGACTATTTTGTTACAATATAAACTCTAAAATTCAAATGAATTAAATAATCATATATGTAGATATACTTGATTGCTAATTCTACCACCAAAACGAATGACGTACCACCACAGGTGGTGGATCGGGGTCCTCGATCTTATACATCTGCATATCAATATGATATGTTTGTTGGACCCAATCAAGAAATTGATCCCACGACATAGTATATTGATACACCGTATGCCATTGGTGCATCAATATGGTGATGATCGTAGGCTGATCGTCATGAATCACATTTGTCCGAGGCATCTCATGAGGCATATATTGGTGAATGTTAGAGTTTCTACTTTCGCTACTAATCTGCTGCTCTGTATCATGCTATTGCTCGGAGAAGTATGACCAACTATCACCATACTGCTGTTGGTCATATGATTCTTCATAATATGATGGCTGTGAATACGATGAGCTTCGTTCTATATCTACATCATGTAGGTTCTGTCGCATCTGCTCAAATTCATCAATTGGTTTCCCTTTCCCCTTCCCCTTCCACGCATAAACTTGATGAGAACCTTGTCGAGTTCCATGATCTGAATCTTGGGTGGCATGTGTAAATTATTGCTCCTCGGTCCATGCACCACCCTCAAATTGTGTAGACGAGACCAACGATTGCCCGGCATCGTCGCCATCATCCGTCGAGGCACTACTGTTCATGTTGCTGTTATGTCTCTGGACCGAGCGAGTTGCTGAATGCGATTGTGAAGGTGTCTCGTCACCTGACTCGATTCTTTCCAACGATGCGACTGATGTTACTGCCTTCCCCTTTGCCTTTGCACGTTGGGCGGACGATTGTGATTGTTGGGTGTTTGTAGTTCCTCGAGCAATTTGACTCGATGAACTCCTATCATGTTGTGATCGAGGGGGACTTATCACCTGTTGATGTTGTGCTTCTTCTTCTTTTATTGCCTTGGTGATAAAATGTGAAGGACGCTGAGGATCTCCCGCCTCATTAAGTAGAGGATCCTCTTGGTTCTCTGCTGCTTCAACCCAATCTAACATCGGCTCTGAATCTTCATTGTAGAATTGGAGGTCAATGGGATCAATATCTAGTTCCTCTGGCTCCTTATCTAGCTCAGCACATCGTAACTTTAGTCGCATGTTATAATGGACATATACTAGTTTCTTTAACCATCTATATGAGAGTTTGTTGCGGATCTTCGTGTGAATCAATGCAAATGTTGACCAATTACGTTCACAAGCTAGATGTTGTAAATGCGTGAAAGTACACGAACGACAACCTTCCTTAAATGTGGTGCATCCCCTCCAAATTGTAGCCACCACTTGACTGCAAAAAATATAAATAAAATTTTATTAGCATAACAAATAATTAACATCAAATATAATTGATAATTGATAATCAATATATGTAACTTTTTCTCACCAAGATCCATAGTGTAACGATACGATACTGCTACAACATCGGAGAATGAACTAATTGTTTCTTGAAACAATCGACCCTCCATAAGAGCATCAGTTGCATCGGTAGTGTTTGGCAAGAGCCAATATATAACATTTCGTAGTGCTGTTAGTAAATCATGTTGTGTTCCGAGAGCATACCGATATTGAATTGGTCGGCTTTAAAATCATCCTTGAATGCTTTCCTGACCTCATCTCTTGCTTGAATCAATATATATTTCAGATACGACATCTGTGGACGTTTGTCCATATCAACCTTTTGGAGAATAACATAAAGTGGTTCCACACCTTTTATGATTTCTACCATGGTGTCCCAAAATCTAGAGGAAAGAATGGACTTTTCTATTTTCTTTCCATCGCTTAATCTCGAATATCTGAAATCAGACCACTCTTGTGAGGTGACCATTGCCTTCAAGCCATACCTTTTTTGCTGTAATGATTTTAATGCAATATAATTGGTAGCAAACCGAGTGACTCCAGGTCGGAGTATCTCATCGTTTACATACTTTTGCATTAAAGCGTGGATCCAATGATGATTATATATAAACTTTGTAATTGATTGTGCTCGAGCCACACAATTCTTGACCGCGTTCAGCTCACCAATATCCTTCAGTATTAGATCTATGCAATGAGCTGCGTATGGAGTCCAAAACATGTTTTTTTTTCCATTAATTGTAAACCAACCTTCTTGAAATTTGCTCCATTGTCAGTTACTATTTGGACAACATACTGTGGTCCGATCTCCTTTACTATAGTGTCCATCAAACTCTCAATGTAGTTTGCATCTTGGATTTTTTCAGAAGCATTAATTGACTTATGAAAAATCACTCTTCTGTTGTAATAAACAAGAAAGTTGATGATACTCATTCTTGTTGTTCTTGTCCAACTATCATACATCAGTGTCACCCCATATTCGTCCCATTGTCTCTTGGAGGATTTGATCCAATCTTTCAGTTCTGCCACCTCCTCATCTAAGTATACGCCGTTAATCTCCTTCGGTGTTGGAGGTTGGATACCCGAGCCAGACTTTTGAATAGAAGAGATCATGTTCTGATAAGATTGGACCTTGGGCTGTGTTGGCTGGAATCCTATGGAAGTTGAACCATTTTGAAATTGCCTTCCTACTATCTCGCTTCTTTTCCTTTGTGTATATATCATCAATCCGTGTCTGTTTCGCTGTTTGTGGGGGATAGGCTTGCAGATCAATATCAATAATATCTGGTGCAGACCTCTTGCCAAGACCTCTCATAAAACCACGGAGTCCACTATGCCTCATGCTACTAGTTCGGCCTAACTTAAGAGGAGCAGTTGGGTGCCTCATGCTAGCCGACCTCTGAATTCCACTACCACTGTCGTGCTCTAATTGTGAGTCAGGTCGTCGATGCCTCATTGCTTTATCGACCATATACTAATGCTCTAATGATGCACGAATCCCAATTGTGAGATTCGGATTGGCTTCATCGCCGCAACCCTCATACTGATTATAAACTGGTTCCTGTGTAGCCCTCCTATATTCTTTCTCAACTCTTGCCTTCTTTTTTAATGTATCTTCCTTTGCTTGTTGTAGCTTGCTTTTAAAAAATTTACGAATCTCCGTCGGAACCTTCTTGCATTTTACAACGTCCAGATACCCACCGGCCAAATGCATCTTCACCCGAGTTATTCCTCTACCCTTGCTAATGTAATCACAATAAATACATTGCCAATGATGACGGTTCCCATCTAACTTTTTGGTATGAGACCAAGCGTTATCATGTTGCTGTTCCTTTGATGTTATGTTTCTATCAAATTTAAATCAAATAAATATATTGAATTGATCATATATCGATAAAAAATCATTAATCACAGCATTAAATAACTTTAATAAAACCTAATTAAACTTATTTTATCATCATAAATATGTGAAACACATAAAAGAAGCATTAGATACGTAATTTTAATCCAATATAGTTCAAATTATGATGAAATCATCATTAGATACACTAATTACATGATTAACAGTTAATTGCCAACTAATTACTTCTTTTTCAACACTATAAACATGTTAAATACCCTAATAGGTATTAAAGACATTAAATTGACCTAAAATCAATCAAATTTTGATTAAATCATCACTAAACTAATCGCAGCATTAAATAACTTTAATAAAACCTAATTAAACCTATTTTACCATCATAAATATCTTTCAATATTTAATATGCATGAAATATAAATATTTGACCTAATAAGCTTCTAATTTCAAATTAATCAATACTAAACACACTAATCATAATATTAAATATCTTAATTATTCTCTAATTAAAGAAAGAGAATATATATCTCTTGATTAGAAAGTTCTTCCTCTTAATCTTCCCAAATTAGCTTTAATTCAATTCACAAATCGATATTTTGTAAAGTTTAGAAGAGTTTAAGATTGTGTAAAAGAGTAGGAGAATGAAATGAAGTGAAATAGAGGGAAAGAGGTGTTTAAAAAGACATGAGAAAGGGCTCCAACGGTCAATTTGACCTTTAGATCTTATTACCAATGTAACGATTCGGTCGAAATCGATCGTTCCGAAGTTGTCTTCGGCGGTAATAGTCGATTTCGACCGTTACCGAGTTGTGCCGGGCGATAATGGTCGAAATTTCGACCATTACCGCCCGATATATCTCTGTATCGACCGATACGGGAGATATTAGGCATTCCGTCTGGTAGAGGGCGGTCCGCGTACCGGTATCCTGTCGGATCGGTACGTACCGCCTGTACTGGGCGGTACAAGTCGAAACTGCATACCATGCACTAAAGTACTCGATTCTCCTCAACTTTTTGAGTATAATTATTGCAAAGCCTTCTGAGTTTTATAGCAAGCTTTCTCTAATTAATTTTGACCTGATGCTTTTGGAACTTGAACAAGCTCCAAAACTGACAAATGATCAGCTATTTTTAAGACTGATTTTGGTTTATGTTGCATTGTTTTACTTGAAGCTTTGGAGGATTGATTAAAATCTTGAGAAGACAATTATGAAAAACCGTTCCATGATATGATAAAACAAAAACTATAGATGTTTAGCGAACTCTTGAACATTCTTAAAAAATAATGTGCTGAGTTTTGAGTATTCTGGTCAAGTTTTAGTCGTTGCCTGGATTGTTGGAAACACTAAGGATGTATGCTATATTTCTTTCTGTAATGTCCTAATTAGTCCCATATCAGAAGTGAGCAAGACTAAGATTGACTTATAAAGATCTAATCGGTGTATTATTGTCAACCTCAGTCTAGGTATTTTGACTAGTGGTCTGGGCTCAGCGAAGTTGAAAGGTTGGGTCGTGACAATTTATATTAGAGTTCATATAGTATTACGACATGGTGAGGGAGCTTAAGTAAGAAAGGACTTCCCATGGATGGAGTTAGAAGACTCAAAGTGAGAAAAATTTTAACACCCTGATTGACTTAGTCCCACATTGAAAGTTGGTAAGACTAAATTGATTTATAAGGGTTAGATTGGTGTGCTGTTGTCATCTTGCATTTTGGCCAATGATTTAGACTTAACGAAGTTGATAGGCTATTTATCTCATCATCCCATCAGGTCGGATCGTAACACTTTTCTTCTTTATGTAATCTCTAGAAACATTAGATTTTTAGTTTCTATATCAAGTGCCATGTAGCATAAGCTACTCTTATTTGATAGAACTTGTATGTTCTTTCGGAACTAAGAATCATCAGTATCTTGTTGTTCATGCTTAAAGCTGCATCATCTATGAAACAATGTTCTGCTTGTATAGTCAGAACACATTAAATACTTTTCAGAATTGGTTTTAGCACATTATTAGCTGTTGCTGTCATATTGCTGTTGTTGTCTACTCCATTGATGCTTTCCATATATAACCACTGAGCATAGCATGTTCTTGTGCCTACCCTAAATAATTTAGTCATGTTAATATCCAGCCACCTTAACATGACTTAGAACATGTATTAACTATGTGTTCCTTGTAGGGTTTAGTTCGTGCTGTTGGTGTTAGTAATTATGGTCCAAAACAACTTATTAAGATTTATGATTACCTAGAATCTCGAGGTGTGCCATTATACTCTGCTCAGGTACTTGATGACTAAGTGACAATTATTATTTTCTCCACATGTACTCTTTTGTGTGGTCTGATATAGCATGCATCTGGTCATAAGACTTTTTAAACATGCAGGTTCAGTTTTCTTTGCTGAGCATGAGTGACGCCCAGATAGAGCTCAAGGAAGTATGCAATTCTCTGGGCATCCGTTTGATTGCATATAGTCCACTTGGGCTAGGGATGCTCACTGGAAAATATACAACATCAAGGCTTCCACGTGGGCCACGGTAATGGAACAAACTTTGGCTGCAAAGTGCAAAATTGTAAGACAAGAAAGGGTAAAGGTTGACTAAAGGATCTATCTTAATTGTATTGCAGAGCTTTGCTATTTCGTCAAGTTCTTCCTGGTTTGGATCCTTTACTCGATTCCTTGAAACATATTTCAGAAAGGAGGCAGAAAACGATGTCACAAGTATGCCTCTTGTTCTCAGTTCAATTACAAAGTTCAATATATGAAATTGTTCTATATTTGTGTGCATCGCAAATTTCAAGCAAAAAAGATGGTTAAATAAATATATGATGAGCATAGACGTAAAAGGGTTACAATGAAGTTAAAAATTTAAAGTGGAATTATTAAAATCATGTCAGGATCATGGCTTAAATTGATGATTGACAAATGCAACACATGATGGCATGTGCTTGTGTTTCTGTAGGTATCTTCCTAATGCAAATTTTCTCTGATTGACCTGGCTTTAGCATGATGAGCCTTGTCATTTAGACTAAATATTGCCCTTTGGGTACCAAACAAAATGATTTTTGGTTAAATACATGCTCCCTTTTCTATACTAAGATATATTGATGGATTAGATGAAATTTTTATTTACTTATTTATTTGAGGAACACAATGGATTTGTCTTGGAAGCAAATTTTCAATTTGCTCTACTATCAAGTGATTTGTCTCACCCACAGAGAACAACAGGTCCACCATATACATGTTTCATCCAGAAGATATTAGGAAATCAAAGCAGTGAAGTATGATATATTGCACCTAGTGAACCGAATCCAAAGGGGTAAATGAGGACCTTTGGTGTACAATAGTGACAACCAGTATGACACAGCATCTATGATCAACTTAAAGCTATGAATGACTTGAACCACTTTTCTGTTTATAATCATGCATGGCTTTCGTTGTTATTAAGTTCCAGAATAGTAGCCTTTTCCTCATGTTGTTATTGCTTATTGAAAGATCATTATGGGCATCTTTTGCAGGTTGCAATAAACTGGTGCATTTGCAAGGGAACTATCCCAATTCCTGGCGTGAAGTCCGTCAAGCAAGCTGAGGAGAACCTGGGTTCCCTTGGCTGGCGCCTAAGCTCGGATGAGATTTTCGAGCTAGAGACCGCAGCTAAGAGTTCCCCTAAGAAGATGATCCAGAACATCTTTCAAACCAGATGAGTGAACTATATTTTTCTGCTTTCTTGATGAATGTATATTGCTTGTTGCTCCTCCTAGAACTCATTACTAGTTTTTGGTGTGATGGCTTTGCCATGTGATCTACAGGTAGCTACTATTGTCTCTGTGGCTTGTTCAACTGAGTGAATTATTTATCCCCTATAAGCTTTTAGAATTATAGTCTCATCCAATGATAGCATGTTAATGTCTCCACTTCCTTTGAAGCTTTGACAAAGATTTTGTTCTTTCAGTTGTTCCAGTGTAGAATGAGCTACCGCTATAAACTAGCAAAACATAACAGCAGCTAATTAATTTAATTATTCATTACATAAATATTTAGAAGAAAATGGAAGTTCTTACATGCACCAATCATTCTTGTTTTGATCACAAACTCCGCATCATATCCAATCTCATCGATCTTAAAGCCTGCTATATTTAATGTTCTTCCAACAGTGTCAAGCATCCACCTCTCCTTCAGTCTTCTCCTCATCCACGAAGGCGGGGACGGGGAAAGACCGGCCGATCCCCACGGCCGACTTGGAAGTATATGTTCTCTCCGCTGGGGTCATTGATGCTCATTTCGGTGATGGGTACCCACAACAGCATCTGCTTGCTCCTGACCCCCGTCATCTTTCATCCGCCTCTCCTCCACGGACGCGGTCACCTCGGCGTCGTACGGCACCCGCGTCTTGGTCCCAGCAAAGTGCTCGTATGGGGCTTTTGCTTCATGCAACACGAAACCCGTCTCCTGCACCCACCCGCACTCTTCGAGGTTCTTCAGTGGGACGACCCCCTTGGGGAAGCCAAGTCTTCAAGCATCTTCACGGAGTGGCGACAGCATTCCTCTGGCCCGTAGATGATCTCTGCACCTCTGCGCTCCTCGTTGGCGATGACAAGGGAACCCATGGCTGCTGTTTGTGCCTCGGAATCCAGGAACTGGGGAGTTGTCTTGGTGACTTCGTCCTTGACAACGCTGGGGGTATGGGCAATTAAGCAAGCAGGTTGAGAGCAATAGCAGACGGCAGGTAGCGCGGGAAGTTGAACCAACCTAAGCGGTTAGGTCATCAAGAAGCGCCAAACTCTGGATTGATATATGATGAGCACAGTCACTTGAACCCACCTAACTTATGTATGTTGCTATGGCAACCAAATTTATGTTCTCCAGATCTCTAATTCACGTGGAACAATCATTTTTTTTTCTTATTTTATGTATATTTCCTCTTCAAATACTGCGTTTCTGCATATAAATTACGCTAACAATTTCATCAGGAAACCAAAAAAAAAAAACCCATGTCCATGTCTCCACTTGTAAAAGGTATTGTACGCACGTGTTAACGTTAATGACCTTTCTCTTAAAAACATTAAAATATTAAAAATATTATTTTATTATTTATAGTCTCAGTATTATCGATTATATTTTTTTTCTTTCCCTTGTTTCATCATCGTTGTTGAGCTTGCTTGCGACTGACGTCGCCCCTTGATTCCTCTTCATATGTTATCAACATCATCGATGCTTATACGATGACTCCTCAACGTTCTGTCATGCACTTAGTTGAAGTTACCTAAGTGGTGAGGTACCCTTGTGGCAAGTCCCGGACTTAACTGGAGTTGCCTAAGTCGTAAAGCACCATTGTGCCCACTTCAATCAGACTTAGCTGGGATTGCCTATGTCTTGAGGCGCCCTTGTGACATACGCATACACAAAGGGTCAGCCAAGGTTCAACCTCGTACAGGTCCCGTAGGACCTGTAAAACAGAAATTTGATTAGAGTTGAGATGAGCGACGGACAAGTCCCGACGTCTCACGAAGAGGGAATCTTTACAAGCAATTCAGCGAGCACTTGGAGTGTAGGAAAGAAGAGAAAGAGAGGAAGAAAATAAGGACTTTAGAAGGGTGAGCGAGCAGCTACAAGTCCGCAAACAACTACTCCCCAGGTGTTGGGTGCGAAGGCAAGTTTCCGTCAAGGTGACGTGTAAACTTGTGAAAACGTTCAACGCCCGACACTATCCCGAAGCCCCATCTAGCCCCATGCCACCTGGGGGGTTCTAGGGTGCTGAGATGGCTGACGTTTCGTAAGTGACTATCATCTGCAGAAAACAGGACGCAGCATGCGAAAACAGAGGCTTTTTGGGGCAATTTTGCTCGGTGCGACGAGTGGTCATACTGCAGCATTGCAAATTATCGTTTCTTCCATTTTTACAAGCAAAACACACCAAAACTATGGCAAAACAAGTTGCCAAGGATATGTACAAGCATGCACAAGCGACGAATGATTTGTTGAACGAAGTTGCTACAAATGTCCGACAACCGTTCATGACATGCTCCCCCACTTAAGCTGTCGACGCCCTCGTTGATACTTGCTGGTAGGCTTTGATGGTTGCTTCTTCATGTCGGAAGGTATCTTCTGGCTCCCAACTGGCTTTAGTTCTGGGAAGCTTCTGCCACTTCACCAAGTACTCAATCTGCTCAACTCCGTTGGGTAGCTTTATCTTATGATCGGCTAAAATGGTCTCAACTCGTTTCTCGTAGGAGGCTCCGATGGGAGGTTGTCGAGTTGAAATACCTCGGGAAGCATCTTGCGGATTGGAATGGTAGGCTTTCAAGTTGCTAGTATGAAAGACTATGAATTTTGAGCCATGTCGGTAGCTGCAACTTGTAGGAGACGTTGCCCACCCTATTGATAATTGGGAAGGGCCCATCATACTTGTGCACTAATCCTTTGTGCACCTAGTTCCTAAAGAATTGGAGTGATGCTGGTTGGAACTTCACCAACACCAAATCACCAACTTTGAATTCCTATGGTCGCCTTTCTAGGTCTGCCCAATTTTTATCCTTTTAGTCGCCTTCTCCAAGTAAGCCCACGTAATATCTGCATTTCGATGTCATTCCTTTGCAAAGTGATATGCGGACGGACTACTTCCAATATAACTAATAGCCAAAGTGTGAGGAGTCGATGACTGTTGTCCTATGATGATCTCAAAGGAGATTTTGTTGGATGTAGAGCTCTACTACAAGTTATAGAAGAATTGGACTATGTCCAACAGCTTCACCCAATCTCGTTAGTTGGCACTCACGTAGTGCCGAAAATATTGCTCTAGTAGTAAGTTTATTCTTTCAGTTTGGCCATTTGTTTGGGGGTGGAGGCTTATGGAGAAGTATAGCTTAAACCATAACAATTTGAATAGCTTGGTCCAGAATTATCCAAGAAATCGAGCATCTCGATCACTTATAATATTATGCGGGACTCCCCAATACTTCACAACATTTTTCATCATTAGCTTAGTCGCTTCCTCTGTTGAACAATGTAGGGTGCAGCAATAAAGGTTGTATACTTCGAAAATCGATCGACCACAATGAGTATCGATCCGAGTCCCCCTACTGTCGGCAAGCTTGATATGAAGTCCAGAGAAATGCTCTCCCATGGCCTTTTTGGTACAGGCAACGACTCTAAAAGTCCCACCGACTTTCGTTGCTCCACCTTATCTTGTTGACAAGGCACATTTGAACATATTTCTTCACATCTGTCCCCATCTTTGGCCAGTAGAAGGCTCTCTTCACTAGAGCCAATGTTCGGTGAATGCTCGGATATCCTACACAAAGGGAATCGTGACACTCTTTCAAGAGTTCACGCCTCAAATTATCCACTCGAGGAACACAAACTCTATTTCCTTTGGTATAGACGAGTCCTTCCTAGACCCAAAATTGTCATGTCTTGCCCTCTTGGATTAGTTGTATCAAGGTTACTACCTGGGGATCACTGTATAGTCCATCCTTGATCTGGGAAAGAAAGTTGGAGTGTAACTGACTTGCTTGGCCTCTGCCCTCTAGTTGCATAGCATTCACTCGCTCCATTTTTTGACTCTCAACGCATCAACTACGACATTTACTTTTTTGGGCTTATACTCTATTACCATATCAAATTCTGCTAGAAAGTCCTGCCATCATGCTTGTTTTGGAGAAAGTTTCTTTTGAGTTTGAAAGTAACTCAAAGCGATGTTGTCCATCCTCAACACAAATCGTGACCCGAGAATGTAGTGTCGCCACACTCGTAGACAATGGATCATCGCTGTTATCTCTTTCTCATGCACTGGATACCGTTGCTCGGTCTCGTTGAGCTTGCGGCTTTCATAGGCCATTAGATGGCCCTCTTGCATGAGTACTCCCCCAATAGCAAAGTTAGAAGCATCTGTATAGACTTCAAAGGGCTTCCCATAATTTGATAATTTGAGCACCGGTTCTTCTAAAACGATAGCCTTTAGGTCTTGGAATGTCGCTTCAGATTTGTCAGACAATCTCCAAGGTTGCTCCTTTTTTAGCAACTTCATCAGTGGAGCTACGCGCTTTGAATACCCCATTATGAAGCGTCGATAGTAGTTCATAAAACCAAGGAAGGATCTCAACTCTGGTACCTTCCTTGGAGTACTCCATTCCGCTATAGCTTGCACCCTTGATTTGTCCATTCGAATGTAACCATTGTCAATTCGATGCCCCAAGAATAGGATTTCCTTCTGAGCAAAGTAGCACTTCTCTCTTTTCACGAACAAAGTATTCTCCTTGAGAACTTTAAAAATTGTTCGAATGTGCTCAATATGCTCCTCAAGTGTTTGGCTATAGACTATGATATTGTCCAAGTAGACAACCATAAACTTGTCTAAATACTCTTTGAATAGCTGGTTTATGAGAGTACAGAATGTGGTCGGAGTGTTGGTTAAGCCAAAAGGAACTCAAACGCTCCATACCTGGTCACACAGGTAGTCTTCGCTTCCTCACCTTTAGTAATACACACCTACCAATACCCCGACCGAAGGTCAAGTTTAGAAAAATACTTTGCTTTGCCTAATTTGTCGAACAAGTTCACAATGAGAGGGATGAGATACTTATTCTTCACTGTCACCTTGTTAAGGGCTCGATAGTCAACGCATAGTCAGAGACTCCCATCTTGTTTCTTTTGGAAGAGAACTGGAGCTCCGAATGGTGCTTTGGAACTGCAGATGAGACCACCACTTAGCAGTTCATCTAACTACTTTTTGAGCTCTGCCAACTTAGGAGAGGACATGCGGCATGGTGGTCTCGCTGGAGACTTCACTCCTGGCTCTAGCTCAATATGATGATCTATGCCTCTGCGTGGTGGTAGAGTTTCAGCAACTCAGGTGGCATAACATCTGTGAACTCCTTCAGGACGTTCGCCATCATAGAAGGTTCTTGAATAGCCTCCTCGTCAAGTGGTTCTAGCTTCATAGCAGCTACGAAGGTTAACTTTTCTTTGCGCACCCCTTTTTTCAATTACAATACTGATAGTTGTTGGGGATCCTTGGTTCATCTTCGAGAGACGGGAACCACGTAGGGGTTGTTGCCCCCCCATCAGACATAAGGAGTCTAGGAACGACATTGACACTAACTTCATTGCGTGCATGAACTCCATTCCAAGAATCACTTGGAAGTCGTCCAATGGCACTGCCATTATGTTTGTGCTCCCGCTCCATGATCCGATCTTGATAGGGACTCCATTTGGTAGCCCGAAGATCCGCTTAGCCTCCGAGTTGACCGCCTTCATCCAACTTGGGTTCTTCTCCAAGGTCAGCCTAAGTCGCTTTGCTTCTCGATCGGCAATAAAGTTGTGGGTAGCACCTGTGTCCACCATTGCATGGGTAGTTTGGCCATTGAGCTTGATGTCCACATATATTAGCTCACTGCTTTCTGCTTTTTATTGCTTCATCTTCATATTTTCCCCCACTTGACCTCGCAATGCATTCAATAGATACATCGCTCCCATTCGAGGTCCTTGCGACACCTTATCGTCGCTTCCGGATTCTGAGCTACTTGAGTTGAGAGCGATCGTTTTGCCCTTGTCTAGTTTGGGGGGGTTCATAGAAGCTGTCAAGGCATTGAGTGCCTGTCTCTGTGGGCACTCACTCACTATGTGCAGCCCTCCGCACAAGAAGCATATGCTAGGTCTTAAGGCCTTGCCCCTTGAGTTCGGCCCCTTATGAAAACTCTTCTTCCTGTGCTCACTCCTTAGTTCCTTCCCACGAGGATATCTTGGAGGGTGATTTCCTAAAGACTATTTCTTCTTCCTTGAGTCCTCTGAAGAAGCAAAGTCGGTGAGCCTTTCTACCACTGCCATTGCTCTGATCACATCGATGACATTCCGTCGATGGAGTTCCTGTTGAGCCCATGGCTTTAGGCCATTGAGAAAGTTGAACAACTTATCTTTTTCAGACATGTCTTGGATGTCTAGCATCAGTGCAGAAAATTACTTCACATAGTCCCGAACGAAAGTTGTTTGGTGGAGTTTATTTCAACTTCCTCCTTGCGACGAACTCAGTATTCTCCGGTAGAAATTGAGTTCTCAACTTCTGCTTTAAGTCTTCCCATGTGTCCACTCGACACTGACCTTATTGAATCTTTTCCCAACGGGTTCTCCACCAAAGTTTTGTATCTCCGTTCAGATACATGGTTGCTATTGAAACTTTGGTGTCCTCAGAGTTTGGCCTCGTAGCTCGGAAGTACTGCTCCAAATCAAATAGGAAATTCTCGAGCTCATTAGCATCTCTAGCACCCCCATAGCAATGTGGCTCGGGCGCTCTGAAGCTTTGTGTCGGCGCAATGCGGGTGTTTCTCCCTCCCGCATTTAACGCCCTTGTGAGCAAAGTCACTCTAGAAGTTTCGCCGCAACTTCCTATAGATGTTGCATAGAGTCCTTGGTGTCATCCGTTAGTTGGCCGACTAAGGCCTCAACCTTATCGATCCAGGATTCAACTTTTTCTTGTGAGCTCTCTACTCTAAGAAGCCTTCATTAGCCTTGGTATAGTTCCTCTAAGCTTACTTCAAGGATATCCAAGTGGGTCTCTACTATTGTTAATCTCTCTTTTTGTGTCTTTTTTCCCATTGGCGCTCTAGATTGTGCCTCCTCCGTTCGCGACGAGTAGCCAACTTCTTTCTTACCATGTTCACTGCCCCACTCCTCTTGAGTGGCTCCAGCAACAAGTGAGCAAGTTTGCACATGTAGCCCACCTACGGCTGCTTGGGGCAATTATCTGGCTTACCCTATTTTGCTCGATTCATCATGATGTTTCGTCATGGCGAGATTGCAAAGTTTCTTTACTGCTTGCTCGAATTACTTGCCCACTCTGATACCACAATGTCATGCACTTAGTTGGAGTTGCCTAAGTGGTGAGGCACCCTTGCGGTAAGTCCCGAACTTAGCTGGAGTTACCGAAGTCGCGAAGCACCCTTGCGCCCACTTCAATTAGACTTAGCTGGGATTGCCTAAGTCTTGAGGTGTCCTTGCGATATATGCGTCCGCAAAGGGTCAGCCAAGGTTCAACCTCGTACAGGTCCCGTAGAACCTGTAAAACAGAAATTTGATTAGAGTTGAAACGAGCGGTAGACAAGTCCCGACGTCTCGTGAAGAGGGAAGCTTTACAAGTAATTCAGCGAGCACTTGGAGTGCATAAAAGAAGAGACAGAGAGGAGGAAAACAAGGACTTTAGAATGGTGAATAAGCAGCTGCAAGTCTACAAACAACTACTCCCCGGGTGTCGGGCGCGAAGGTGAGTTTCTGTCAAAGTGATGTGCAAACTTGTGAAAACGTTCAATGCCGGATACTACCCCGAAGCTCCATCCAGCCCCATGCCACCTGGAGGGTTCCTGGGTGCTGAGATGACTAACGTTTTATAAGCGGCTACGGTCTGCAGAAAATAGGCTACAGCACGTGAAAACGAAGGCTTTTTGGGGTAGTTTTGCCCGGTGCGACAAGCGATCGTACTATAGCGCTGTAAATTATCATTTCTTCCATTTTTACAAGCAAAACATATCAAAACTATGACAAAACAGGCTGCCAAGGATATGTACAAGTATGCATAAGCGATAAACGATTCGTTGAACGAAGTTGTTGTGAGTGTGCGACGATCGTTCGTGATAGCTCGTCAAGTATAGTCGCCTCTTCGCTACCAACACCATTATTGCTCGTCACCTATGCGAACAAGAGGTGCTACGACCAAAGCTGACAGATTCTTGATCGCATAGTTGGGAGTTTTTCCTTTAGGTTTGTCCTCATCTAATTTCTGTTTCGAGCACAAAAACAAATTCTACTTTCTTGAAGTTGGAAATGACTGCGTAGCAAATGTCGTTAGACGAAAGACTCGATCTGTACAATATTTTCATCGAGAAGTTTATTGAACGTTACTTGTTGAGATTTGTGATTGGTCACAGTAATCATGAATAAATTTATTAATACACGATCTGCACGTCGCCCGCTTGACTTGATATCGCTTCATGTAGGCTGCCATGTGGCATGTTCTAATTTGTGGAAAAGGCTATGAACGCCTTTCCATCATCTGCAGCCAACGTGGGTAGACAGATTCATTTTCCTCTATTCCTCGTTAAAGGCTTCTACTTTGATCTTCTTACAGTTATTTTTCTAATGGTTCCTTTTTCTATTCGTTTTGCTGCTGTTACTGGGATATCTTCATCGACTATTCACGATGGTGCACGCAAGTGAGTCGAAGACGTAATCCTGGATTCAACACCAAGACAATTATTTGCTTGCTTTCTTCGTCGATCGCATCTCCCTCCGGTTGCGATTGTCTCGACGGCACAAGAAACAAAAAAAAGGAGGACACGGAGATCATAGGCGGTGGAAGCGGTACAGGCACGACCGTGGAAGATGGTGGGCCAAGGTGTCCCCACTTCCAGAGAACTGTCGGCCGTTGAGGCGGAAGTGTTGCGATATTGAGCAGCGGGTGAAGCTGCTCGCCCCACTCTTCGACGATCTGAGGGGCGATGCTGGCTCACTGGACCCAGCCGAGTTCTGCGGCTTCTTATCGTTCCGCACCGCCTTCGTCGAAGCCAAATACATCAAGCGATCCGTCAACGAAGGAAGCAAGCTCCTCCGCAATTGATTTATTTCGTTGCATTTCTGTTGTTTGTTACTGCTTTTGCTCTATTTTGCGGTTTTTTCTTATTGGCTTGTTCGTTGCAACTTCCTCTAGGGTTTTCATCAACGAGTTTTGATTCAAAGAGGATGGAATTGGGAAGTCATAGAGAGCTTCGATGAAACGCAAATTACCTATCCTCCTGCGTAACCGGGCTGAGGGGTATGGACAGCGAGGGAGTGCTTGTCGCGGTCGCAGAAGAAGGCGACGTCACACCACATGAAGATGAGGCCAAGAAGACGCTCCTCGTCCTCCCTCATCCGTTTACGCGCCGCCTCTCTGGATTGAACCCTATTCTCTGAGAAGGGGAAGGCGGCGGAATAGCAGGTCGAAGAAGCCCTCGCCACTGCTGCAGCATGTTGATGAGGGGCGCCCGTTTGCCGGTGCTGCACCCATGGCTTTCTGGCTTTCTCCTCCATTTCTGCAACCGAAACCCGAGGTGTTGTTAAGATCTTTTAGGGTTTTAACATAGAACGGAAGAAAAATATTTGAAGGGATTGAACTTTTATTGTTCAAAAGAAATAGTTACATCGTGACTCAGAAATAAAAGAAATAAAAGGTTACTAACAGTTTCACTCCTTTTAAATTAGCCTTGTCCTCAAGGCTGAGTAGTAACAAATTCAAGAAACTTCTCTCACAGTATCCTGTAGGACTCCCAAGTGGCGTATTCCTTTAGTAAATTGGCCAATTGCACTAGCACTTCTGTCATAGAATATCTATGGTACATTACAACTCGTCGATCCAATATAGCTTATGGTTGAGTTTGGACTTCCCCAGAAGCAGAGGTATCTGGTAAATGACGTTGTACTATCTCATCCTCATCCAATTTCTTCTTAAGAAAGAAAACATGAAAAACTAGATATATCTTAGAGCTAGTAGGCAGATCCAAGCGATATGCAACATGCCCAATCCGCTCCAATACTTTATAAGGTCCAAAAAATCGAAGAGACTGCTTCATAGAAGATTGGACCTTTATGAAAGTTTGCTTGTAGGGCTGAAGACAAAGGAAAGCCCAATCACCCATGGTAAATTCTTGTTCACTTTGGTGTTTATCAACTTGTTGTTTCATTCTTGCTTGTGCAGCTGTGAGGTTATTCTTCAAAAGCTAAATAATCTTATCTTTATCAAGCAATTCCTTATACACTTGATCAACTTTGAAAGAACGGGTACATATGTTGGAATTGAAGGTGGGGGTCGACCATAAATTCCTTCAAAAGGAGTCATTTTAATTAAAGAATGACAAGAGGTATTATACCACCATTCCACCCAAGGAATCCATTTAATCCATTCCTTCGGCTTGTTACTAGTAAAGTATTTTAGGTAATTTTTGAGATACCTATATACCACTTCAATTTGTCCATCAGTTTATGGATGATAAGTAGTGCTCATATTCAGTTGGGTACCCTACAAATGAAAAAGTTCTATAAAAAAAGAGCTAATAAAAATGTTGTCTCTATCACTAATAATGGAACGGAGACTCCCATGTAATTTAGCTATATTCTTCACAAAGATACGGGCAACACCTGCGGCAGTATAAGGATGTCGTAAAACACAAAAATGAGCATACTTTGTAAGCCTATCCATAACTACAAGTATAGTACTCTTCCCTTGTGATGATGGAAGTCCGGCAATGAAGTCCATGGATATATAGAGTGTGGGGCAACAACTATTCGGCCTTTATAGCGCAAGTTCATTGAATCCCAACTATAATTTGAAATAGTATCTAGAGCTTCTTCTATTCTTTTAATAATATTATGGATCTCGGGATCATTTGACCATTCGCTTCTGATAATTTCCAAAGTCTCACAATTGGGAATAGATATAGCTATTAGTTTAGCTTGTTCTAGAAGGCGTGAGAGTGCATCTATAACTAGATTCTCGCTCCCCTTTTTATAGATAATCTCATAATCGAATCCCAGTAGCTTTGTGACCTATTTCTGTTGTTTTAAAGAAGAAATCTTTTGCTCCAAAAAATATTTGAGGCTTTTGTGATTAGTGTGTATTTGGAACCGTCGACCAATTAAGTAGGGTCTCCACTTTGTGACTGTATATACAATGGTTAGTATCTCCTTGTCATAAATAGATAAACTCAAATGGAAGGGAGAGAGAGCCTTTCTAGCATAAGCAATGGGTCGACCTTCCTGCATTAGTACAGCTCCTATACCTGCTCCAGAAGTATCAGATTCAATTATAAATAACTTATTAAAATCAGGTAGAGCAAGCATTGGGGTAGTAGTCATTGCAATCTTCAAAAAATTAAATACATGGTTTACCTCTTTAGACCATTTGCATGCATCTTTCTTCAGGAGTGTTGTCAAGGGGGCACTGATTTTGCCATAATTCTTCATAAACTTTCGGTAATAGCCTGTTAGTCACAAGAATCTCCTTAAAGCTTTAATTGACTTCAGAGTCAACCAGTCTTTCGTCACTTGGATTTTGGAAGGATCAGCTGCAACACCCCTTTGGGAGATGATGTGACTGAGATACTCAACCTTTGGTTACCCAAAATTGCACTTGGATTTCTTGACAAAAAGATAATGCTCACGAAAAATAGTAAAGACAGTTCGCAAATGTAATAAATGACTTTCTAAGAAGAGACTATATATCAAAATATCATCAAAGAAAACTAGAATAAACTTATAAAGATAAGCTCGAAATATATCATTCATTAAAATCTAAAAAGTAGAGGGTGCATTGGTCAACCCAAAAGGCATGGCTAGAAATTCATAGTGGCCGTTATGTATCCTGAAGGCAGTTTTCTGAATATCATCTTAATGTACTCGAATTTGATGATAACCCGATCTTAGGTCCAACTTAGTGAATACCTAGGCTCCTCCTAACTAGTCCAATAGTTTGTCTACTACTGGAATAGGATATTTATCCTTCATCGTAATATTGTTGAGTGCTCGGTAGTCAACACACATCCATCATGAGTCATCCTTCTTTCTGACCAACAAAATTGGAGAGGAATAGGGGCTAATGCTAGCTCTTATAACCCTTGTTTCTAGCAACTCTTTGACAATCCTCTCTATTTCTACCTTCTGAAAATGTGGATATCTATAGGGTTAGACATTAGTTGGTGCTTTCCTGAGTATTATTAGAATTTGATGATCATGGTGAGAAAGAGGTGGAAGTCCTTGTAGTTCTGCAAATACATCTGCAAACTTTATAAGCAATGATTCAATACTTTCAGTTAGAATGTGCCCTGCTATTTCTTGTTCTATATGCTGTAATTGTACTAGGAAACTAGTGTGTGTCTTCCGAAGAACCTTCTTCATCCGATGGCTAGTGATAGTTGTGATCTTACTTCTGCGTCATCCTTTTAGAATCACCTACTTTACATTAACAAAAAAATTTATTATTAGTTTAGAAAAGTTCTAGGAAAATCACCCAAGGTCGATAGCTATTCGATTGCAAGCACCACTTCATAGTCTTCTAAGGGTAGTAAAAAGAAATCCATGAGCAACTCTTGACCATACATAGTGAGCTTTATCCTTGAGCACTTGCTATCACAGGTTAGAATCCGTCCATCAGCAACCTTTACTTCAAATTTATCATAACCTTCAATGTAGTAGGATAATCGGGTGGCGACCTTTTTGTCCATAAAATTATTAGTGCTACTTGTGTCAATCAAAATAGTGACAGGCTAATGTTTCAAAGTTCCTTCAACTTTCATCATTTGTGGATTAGAGTAGCCAACCAATGCATGCACTGTGTGTATGATAGTCTCAATATCTTCATCAGTTTCCATACTTCCATGGTCGAAATCCAACTCTTCTACTTCTAGTTCCTCCTCAATTGGCTCAATCATCAAGAGTTTTTCTTATTTGTAATAGTGCTCCTTACTCCATTTTTCATCACAATATCAACATAACCCTTTTACTGATCTTTCTTTGAGTTTTTCTTAAGTCAATCTTCTAGTGTTAGGGTTTCGACTAGGAGTAGATGGGGTGGACGACTTGCTGATCACTTGTTTATTGACACCCTTATTTTGATGATTTTTCATATTGATTTTTTCCTCGTGTAGGCGCAAATGAAATTACAACTATTATAGTGTGGGGTTGTTGAGTCTTAACTTCACATCTGATATCTGGATTAAGCCCTTCAATAAAGGTACCCACTAGTTATCGTTCAGACCAATCTCTAGCTTGATTCGATAATTGCTTGAATTTGCCTTAATATTCTAACACTATAGAAGTCTGACGAATTTTTGTAAGCTGTCCATCTATATTCTCGTACTCGGATGGTCCAAATCGAACAAGAAGCCCTTTCTTGAATTGCTCTCACGAAGGAACTCCGTGGTAAGTTTCATACCAATTATACCACTGAATTGCATCACCATCTAACTGGATTGAGGCTATTTCCACCTTGGATTCCTCTAGGGTTATGTGGAAATGAAAGAATTTCTCTGCCCTCGAAATCCAACTGGTCAGATCTCTATATTCCCATCTTGAAAATTTCACCTTAATGCGTGGGTAGCCTGAGTCATATTCTCGGGGCCTCTTTCTCGTATCTCTAGATCTGTTCATCGTAGAGTTTGAACTTTCATCTTGTTATAATTTACTAAAATTCTCTAGCAAGCTTCTTTTAAATTTATTAACGGTCTCCTGTAGCCAGTTCTCAATTTTGATTTCTAATGCTTCCATTTGGGCTTTTACTGAGTTGTCGGTAGCCATTGCGTATGATTATGGATCTGTAATTCCCAGTTCTTGCTTTTGATGTTTAGTTAAGGGCTTTTACTGAGTTGTCGGTAGCCATTGCGTATGATTATGGATCTGTAATTCCCAGTTCTTGCTTTTGATGTTTAGTTAAGGGCATCAGCACTGTAGGCGTGAACTGCGGCAAGTGCAGCATTAAGGTTAGCTGCAGTCGCTGTGAGGAGGAAAATTTATATCGCTGCGTGCTGCATGCGGTGTTGCTGCAGGTGCTGCGATGCAAAACGGCGATCATCGAGTAGCTGGGGTTGAGATTGCGGTGGTGCAACTAGAAAAAAATGGGAAGGTAGCATTCATGGGAGAAGGCAGCACCGTAGTGGCAGTGTCATGGGGAGAAGGCTGCAACGCCGTGGGTGGCTGCAAAAGTCATGGTAGTTGTAGAGTTTGCGAAGGCAGGTAGCGCTTGTAGTGGTCGTGGGAAGAGTCGTCACGAGGAGGGGGATCGACGGCACTACCTTGTTTCTATTGTTGAATCTCGGATTTTGATGATGAACTAATTGATTGTGTTTTATTGTCTAATTATGTTTTGAGTTACGTAGGCCTACTATCAACCAGGATTAGACAGTTGACGCTGAAGGAATTGATGTTGCGCCGGGTGATTACGTTAGGATATTGGATGTCGAGCCGGAGGTTCGGTCGACAATCAGTAGAAGGCTTCGGACGTTGGGCATCGAGCCAAGAAGAGTGTGTTGCACCAAGAATATCGGGGCTGCGGAGGTCAACCGCTGATTGGGTAACAAAATGTAAGAGAGGATGATGCGCTGAAGAATCGGACGAAGCACCGACCAATGACGTGTCGGGTAACAGAAGTAGAGTTTTGTTTGTGTGTGTGCAGGATTAACTACGATAACAATGAAGATGTAAAGCGAAATAAAGTACCGAAAGACAAGTGTGATGGATCATTGGGAGTTCGAGAGTTCGACGGAAGTCCAAAGATTCGTTGGGAGTGCTACCGAAATTGGCCGAGAATGAGTATGGAGCTTGCCGAAGGGTTTTCGAAAGTTCACTGGAAGGTTCGTTGGAAGTTCATGAAGCTTAACAAGAAAGATCGAAGCTTGCCAAAGAAGCTCGTTGGAACTCACCAAGATCATCGTGAAGTCCAGGAGCTTGCTGGGAGTCCGTAGAATGGTTTCTAAGGGTTCGTCGGAAGACCGCTAGAAGTTCGCCGGAAGCTCACCGGAAGAAGTCTAGACTTATGGACTTTGTAATAGCTTAGGAAATGTATTAAAATTCATAGTTAGCATATAATTTAATTTAGGATTCGGTGTTAATCCTATAAACCAAGTAGGGGCCAATTGGGCCCGATAATGGACTGGTTTGGGCCGAGTTTAAGGCCCAACCAGTGAGCTGGAAATGCCCGGGCGGTGGCACCGCCTAGTGGCCGAGAGCCCAGGCAGTGGCACCGCCTAGCACCCGAGAGCCCGGGCGGTGGCACCGCTGGCTGGGCGATGGCACCACCCAATACACTATCAGTTTCTGACACTGACAGGCGGTGGTACCGCCAGCACTAGAAAACACGAAAGTGATTCAAATTTGGGCCTCTTGAGGCTTATAAATACCCCTCTCAGTCATGGTTGAAAGGGGGCTTAGAACTGAGAAAGAAAAAGGGAAAACTCTTGTCAAAATCTTTCCTCTAAGCCTTGAGTGTGTTCTAGTCCAAGAGAGGGATAAGAGGCTTTGTAAGGGTTACCTCCTAAGCCCATCAAAAGGAGAGGTATTATAAGGGAGTTCATCCTCGCCCGTTGGAAGGAGGATAGCTAGTGGAAAGCCGGTGGCCTCAAGCGAAGAGGAATCGGGAGTGGATGTAGGTCAGAGGACCGAACCACTATAAAAATGGTTTGCGTTTATGTTCATGCATTTATCTTTCTGCAAACCTTTACTTTGCTAAGTTTACTGCCCTCATCTTCTTATGTACGCTTTCAACGCAATTGAAACGATTTTAATCGAAATGTTATTCTTTTCAGATGAAGTTTCTGAAACTTATTTAAAATCGTAGAAAGTTTATCGTTCTTTACCACTACACTAATTCACCCCCCCTCTTAGTGCCACTCGATCCCTAACAATTGGTATCAGAGCCTTGTTATTTCTCTTTCGGATTCACACCCATGAGAAATGACTCTTAATGGCTTTCAAGAGGGTTTTTCGATTATTCATCCACCGTTCTTTAACGGTTCGGACTACACATATTGGAAAACTTGAATGAGAGTTTTCTGTTATGAACTTTTTATTTCCTAAGCTTGAATAATGTATTTATTTACTATTTAATTATTAAGTGTCTGAGTCCTCGTGGGCTCTATAAATAGGGATGTAACTATTTCTTGGAGTTAATGAGAATTATTCAGTCTTTTGGCTAAACCTAGGAGGCCGATCCACTCGAAGTGATCAAGGAAGCCGATCCCCTCGAAGTGATCAAACCATTTTCCTTTCCTTTTCCTTCTGCTATTTCCTACTTTCTACGTTAAAACCCTTTAGGGTCTTAACATTTGGTATCAGAACGATGATCCTCGGCGTTCTCATTGCAATTTCGTATCAACTTTACCACAGCCTTAGCCAAATAAAAAAAAGAAAAAGAAAGGGGTGAATGCAGAAGAACGCAGCCATGCGCGACCGCGCCCTTGCGATCACCTCACCGGCGACCACATAAGGGGGTGGAACTCCCCTGTTCCCCCCCTACAACGGGCGGCCACGCACATCGCCGCCCCGACCGCAGCGGCCACCGCATATCTATGGCCAGCAATCTCTGCCACCTCTCCCCTCAATGCTGCTACCTTCTTCCCCCTCGCTACCTCAGTCGCAGTAATCTACAGCCACAGCCACCCTTGTTTTACGGTGAAACAGAGCTGAAGAACATAGGAAAGAAAAAGGGCAGAACGCGGCGACTTCCCACAATGGCACTACCAGTATACGGTGCTCTTCCCCCTCATTGCCTCCTCTTGGGTCACAACCACAGCCGCCACAGCCGCGCAATCATTGCTGCTCTCCATCGTCGCCGCTGCCAGCAACCATCGCCGCTGCTGCTTCCTCACCACCACTGCCTTCCAACAACCCTGCTCTACGGTGAAACAAAGCTTACGCTACAAACTCCTCAACCGCCACTGTTGTAGCCACCCACATCTGCCCTGCAGCAATATCACACGGAGCGACAAAATTTTTTTTTTCCTCACAACAACCGCAGCGAGCCTTACACTACACTTGTGTAGTTCACGTCTCTGGTGGTGATGCCCTTAACTAGACATCAGAAGCATGAATGGGGAATTACAGATCTTTAGTTCTACGCAATGGCTAGCAATGACTCAGTAAAGGCTCAAATGGAAGCACTAGAAATTAGAATTGAGAACCACCTACAGGAGACACTTAATGACTTTAAACGAAGTCTACTAGAGGATTTTAGTAAATTACACCAAGATGGAAGTTCAAGCTCTATGATGAACAGATCTGGAGATACAAGAAAGGGGTCTTGAGAATTTGACTCCGGCTACCCATGCATTAAGATGGACTTTTCAAGATGGGAAGATGGAGACCCGACTAGTTGGATTTCGAGGGCAGAGAAATTCTTTCGTTTCCACAGAACCCCAGAAGAATCTAAAGTGGAAATAGCCTCCATTCAGTTAGACGATGGTGCAATTCAGTGGTATGACTAGTATGAAACTTACCACGACATTCCCTCGTGGCAGCAATTCAAGATTGGGCTTCTTGTTCGATTTGGACCATCTCGTATGAGAATATCGATAGACAGCTTGCCAAAATTCATCAAACTTCTACAGTATTAGAATATCAGGGCAGATTTGAGCGATTGTCGAATTAAGCTAGGGATTGGTCTGAACGACAACTTATGGGTACCTTTATTAAAGGACTTACTCCGGACATCAGATGTGAAGTTAAGGCCCGACAAGCTCGCACTATGATGGCTGCCATTTCATTTGCACACCTCTAGGAGGAGAAAATTAGTATGGAAACTCGTCGAATCAAGGGTTTTAACAAATAGGTGATCAACAAGCCATCCACTCCATCTACACCCAGTCGAAGCCCTAACACTCGCAGTCTGACTCGTGATGAACTCAAAGACAAATCAGCAAAAGGCTTGTGTTGGCATTATGATGAAAAATGGAGCAGGGAGCACCGTTGCAAACAAGGAAAACTCCAAATGATTGAACCAATTAAGAAGGAGGAATTCGAAGCAGAAGAGTTAGATCCTAGCCATGGAAGTTTCGAAACTGATGAAGATACTGAACCTATCACATACACAGTACATGCATTAGCCGACTACTCTAACCCGCAGACAATACAAGTTGTAGGAACTTTGAAACATCAGCCTGTCACTGTCTTGATTGACACAGGTAGCATCAACAATTTTGTGGACAAAACGGTCGTCGCCCGATTATCCTACCACATTGATGGCTATGATAAATTTGAGGTAAAGGTTGCTGATAGATGTATTCTGACTCGTGATAGCAAGTGCTCCAAGATAAAGCTCACTATGCAGGGCCAAGAGTTGCTCGTGGATTTCTTTTTACTTTCCTTAGAAGACTATGAAGTGGTGCTAGGAATCGAATGACTATCAACCTTGGGTGATGTTTCTTGAAACTTTTCTAAACTAATAATGAAGTTTTTTGTTAATAGGAAGCAGGTGATTTTAAAGGGCCGACGCAGAAGTACGCACACCACTGTCACTAGCCATCGGATGGAAAAGGTTCTTCGGAAGACGCACACTGGATTCCTGGTATAATTACAACGTATCGATCAAGAAATAGATGGGCACATTCCAACCAACAATATTGATTCACTACTTCAAGAATTTACAGATGTGTTTGCAGAACCATAAGGAATCCCACCTCTTCGACATCATGATCATCGGATTCCAATAATACCCGGGAAAGCACCAACTAACGTCCGACCCTATAGATATCCACATTTCCAGAAGGCAGAAATAGAGAGGATTGTCAGTGAGTTGCTAGTGACAGGGGTTATAAGAGCTAGCGTTAGCCCCTATTCTTCCCTAGTTTTGCTGGTCAGAAAGAAGGATGGCTCTTGGCAGATGTGTGTTGACTACCGAGCACTCAACAGTATCACAGTGAGATAAATATCCTATTCTAGTAGTGGACGAATTATTGGACGAGTTAGGCGGAGCCCAGGTATTCACTAAATTGGACCTCAGATTAGGCTATCATCAAATTGGAGTACATGAAGATGATATTTAGCAAACTGCCTTTAGAACACATAACAGCCACTATGAATTTCTCGTCATGCCTTTTGGGTTGACCAATACACCCTCTACCTTTCAAAGTTTAATGAATGATATATTTCAGGCTTATCTTCGTAAGTTTATTCTCATTTTCTTTGATGATATTTTGGTATATAGTCCCTCCTTGGAGAGTCATTTATTACATTTGAGAACTGTCCTTACTATTCTTCGTGAGCATTGTCTTTTTGTTAAGAAATCCAAGTGCAGTCTTGGGTAGCTAGATGTTGAGTATCTTGGTCATATCATTTCCCAAAAGGGTGTTGCAGTTGATCCTTCAAAAATCCATGTAATGAACGATTGGCTGGTTCCGAAGTCACTTAAAGCTTTAAGGGGATTCTTGGGGTTGACAGGCTATTACCAAAAGTTTGTGAAGAATTATGGTAAAATTAGTGCCCCCCTAACATCACTTTTGAAGAAAGATGCATTCAAATGGTCGGAAGAGGCAAACCACATGTTTAAATCCTTGAAGAGTGTAATAACGACGACCCCGGTGCTTGCTCTCCCTGATTTTACTAAGTTATTTATAATTGAATCTGATGCTTCGAGAGTAGATATAGGAGCTATCCTAATGCAAGAAGGCCAATCTATTGCTTATGCTAGTAAGGCTCTCTCTCCCTCTCATTTAAGTTTTTCTATTTATGACAAGGAGATGCTAGCTATTGTACATGTAGTTACAAAGTGGCGACCCTACTTAATTGGCCGATGGTTCCAAATACACATTGATCACAAAAGTCTCAAATATTTTCTGGAGCAAAAGATTTCTTCTTTAGAGTAGTAGAAATGGGTCACAAAGCTATTGGGATTCGATTATGAAATTATCTATGAAAAAGGGAGCGAGAATCTGGTTGCAGATGCACTCTCACGCCTTCCAGAACAAGCTGAACTAATAGTTATATCTATTCCCAATTGTGAGATCTTGAAACTTATTAGAAGGGAATGGTCAATTGATCCTGAGATTCAGAATATTATTAAAAGGCTAGAAGAAGCTTTAGATACTATTCCAAATTATCATTGGGATTCAGTGGACTTGCGCTATAAGGGCCGAATAGTTGTAGCCCCACATTCTTCTTGCCGGGAGGTAATTCTGAAAGAGCTTCATTCGTCACCAATTGCTGGTCATTCTGGATTTCTTTGCACCTATAGACGAGTCCGACAATTTTTTTACTAGAAAGGTATGAAAACTTTTATAAACAATTTGTTGCTGAATGTGATGTTTGCCAGCAGCATAAAAGTATGTCAGTAGCCACCCCCGGGTTGCTTCAGCCCCTCCATATTCCTAATGTTGCTTGGACTGACATTTCCATGGACTTCATTGACGGACTTCCATCATCACAAGGGAAGAGCACTATACTTGTAGTTACTGATAGGCTTACAAAGTATGCTCATTTTTGTGCTTTACGACATCCTTATACTATCGTAGGTGTTGCCCGTATCTTTATGGAGAATATAGCTAAATTGCATGGGAGTCCACGTTCTATTATTAGTGATAGAGACAAGGTTTTTACTAGCTCTCTTTAGAAAGAGTTTTTCCGTTTACAGGGCACTCAGTTGAATATAAGCATTGCTTATCATCCACAAACAGATGGACAGACTGAAGTGGTAAACAGATGTATCGAAAATTATCTCAGATGCTTTAGAAGTGATAAGCTGAAAGAATGGATTATATGGCTTCCTTGGGTGGAATGGTGGTATAATACCTCTTATTATTCTTCAATTAAAATAACTCCTTTTGAAGCCATTTATGGTCGACACCCACCTTTAATTCCTACATATATCTCCGGGTCTTCCAAAGTTGGATCAAGTGGACAAGGAATTGCTTGATAGAAATAAGATTATTCAGCTTTTAAAAAATAACCTCACAGTTGCACAAGCCAGAATGAAATAGCAAGCTGATAAACATTGAAGTGAATGAGAATTTGCTGTGGGTGATTGGGTTTTCCTTCGTCTTCAACCCTACTAGCAAACCTCCATAAAGGTCCAATCTTCTATGAAGCTGTCTCCTCGATTCTTTGGGCCTTATAAAGTATTGGAGTGGATTGGGCCAGTTGCATACCGCTTGGATCTGCCTTCTAGCTCCAAGTTACATCCAGTCTTTCATGTTTTCATCCTTAAGAAAAAATTAGGTGAAGATATGATAGTGCAATGCCATTTATCAGATATTTCTACTTCTGGGGAATTCCATACTCACCCACAAGCCATACTGGACCGACGAGTTGTAATGTACCAAAGACATCTTATGACAGAAGTGCTGGTGCAATGGGCTAAATTACTAAAAGAAGTCGCCACCTGGGAGTCCTACAGCGCACTGCGAGAGAAGTTTCTAGAATTTGTTGCTGCTAAACCTTGACAAGGCTAATTTGACGAGGGCGAAATTGTTACGAACCTTTTATTTCCTAAGCTTAAATAATATATTTATTTACTATTTAATTATTAAGTATCCGAGTCCTCGTGGGCTCTATAAATAGGGATGTAACTATTTCTTGGAGTCAATAAGAATTATTCAGTCTTTTGGCTAAACCTAGGAGGCTGATCCCCTCGAAGTGATCAAGGAGGCCGATCCCCTCGAAGTGATCAAACCATTTTCCTTTCCTTTTCCTTCTGCTATTTCCTTTCTATGTTAAAACCCTTTAGGGTCTTAACATTTTCTTGATTTATCAAGATTTAAACTTATGAAATATTATTGAAAACGGCTTTCAACTTCTCTCTAAACCGACAAACGAATGGTCGGATTTGGAGAAAAGGTCTTTTTCTTTGAATACAAAGGTTATGACTACCTTATTTTGTGCTTTAGATAAAAATGAGTTTAATCAGATTTCTACGTGCGAAAAGGCTTTTAATATTTGTTTGACACTTGAAATCACGCACGAGGGAACTAGTAGAGTTAAAGGCTCGAAAGTAAACCTCTTATTGCATGATTTTGAGCTTTTCCAAATGAAACCAAGCGAGACTATCGTCGACATGTACACCCGTTTCACGGATGTTGTTAATAGTTTAAAAGCTCTTGGTAAATGATTTTCAAACTTTAAACTCACTAACAAGATCTTAAGATCCCTTACAAAAAGGTGGGATCCAAAGGTAACTGCCATACAAGAAGCTAAAAATTTAAATGACTTACCTCTTGAAGAACTCATTGGGTCTTTAATGACCTATGAAATGACATTCTTGAAACACAATGAACTCGATAAACATATGAACCACCTTCCAAAGAACAGGAAAGATTTGGCACTTCGTACTATAAAATGCCACTTGAGTGATGACTCAAGTGATGAGGACAATGTTGAGAATATTGAACTTTTGACATAAAAATTTAAAAAGTTCATTAAACATGAGTTAAAGAATACAAATGAAAAGAACATCAACTCTTGCTATGAACGTAAGAAACCAGAATACTCCAAAGAAGAGCACACAAAAATGAAGAAGAGGAAAGCGCATAAAAAGGATGAAGACGCAAACTATGCTTTGATGGTTTTCGACAACGAGATAAGTAACTCACCTAAAATGTTCTTACATTGTTATAAAATTACTTGATATACTTTTCATGAATTGCTTAACTTAGTTAGTAGAAAATAAATAATTTTTCAAAAAATTTATCATGCTTTTCTTTCTAGTATTTTTGAAAAGTAAAAAAATAAAAATAAAAATGATACTTGCATGATTTGTGATATTACCTAGGATTAATCCACGCATGTTTATCTTGATGTTTTACATTATCTCTAAACATGATGCTTGATGATTTTATATAATGCATGAGTTTTTTGAAGTGATGTTGATTCGAAAACTTCCATCTTGGATTAATAAGTCTTAATCATTTTTATGATAAAATTTATAAAATAATTTTAGCAAAAATTTGAGCATCGATCATCTTGTTATAACTAATAAAAGAAAGAATTAAAATGATTTTGATGATGTTTTTCATTTTTAAATATGATGCATGACATTCTCATATGAAAATTTTGAACATTCTTTTGAAACATCAAATCACTTAAATTAAAACTCATAAAAATGAGAAAATGCACTATCATGATGTTTGATGCATTTGATCTTAATGACTTTAATGATAAAACTTGTATTTCAAATTTATATGATGATTCATGACTTTCGTATAAAATGTTTGAACATACTCATATAAGATCAATCATATGAAATAAAACACATAAAAATGGAAAATGTGTCATCATGATGTGTTATTTTTGATGTGTTTAGTCTTGACGATTTTACGACAAAACTTATGTCTTGTTTTTAAAGTATTGATATATGTTTTTCATAAAAGACAAGTGATAAATTCATTTAGTTAATATTGTGAATCTCGTAAACTTTTTGAATGTGATTTTGATGATGTGTTTGAAGTTGATGAATTGAACTAGAATGAGGTCCTTTTTAATGATTCATGACTTCTAAACTTTCGGAATCACGACCTTGTTTTGTTGGAATCATGACTTGTTAAGTAATGAGAGCTCGAATGCATAAATCAAGTTATTCTCTTTACTATTCTCTACCAAATGAATCATGATTGATATCATTACTATTATACCTCACGTTGTAGAGAAAGAATTCATAAATCATGATACAATGAGAATTCTTATGTAATAATCAAGTGGTCATGTGATTCTTTGCTAAAGAAAACATTTACGATTTATGATCTTGATAATGATAACTTGAAACTTTTATAAACCAAGATCGTATACCATGATTATTTCATTTATCAAAAGAGAATTTGACTTGTCTCTTGATTTCTCGGAACCATATAATTTAATTTTTTTTTGTGATCTTGAGACTTGATATGTCACTTGATTTCTTGAAGACTTCTTGATGATTCATGATTTCTATTTTTAAATCTTCGGAATCAAAACTTTAATTTGTTGAATCATTACTTATTTGACTTGAATGCATGAATCAATAATGTTTGATTCCTTGCTTGAAATTTCTTTTCCATGATCTAGATATATTGAAATGTTTTGGATATATACTCTTCATCATAAATTGAAAATTGATACATATGAATCTTGATCTTGAACTTGCTAAAAATAAAGTTATGAATCATGAATGATATCTCTTGGTTTTGATTCTTTTTGAATTTTCATATTGATATCCTTCATAACATGATTTCTTTACATTGTTGTCTTATATGCATCATGTGATGATTGAAATATTAATTGTTGTAAAAATCTAAATAATTGGTTCCTCCCTTCTTTTCGATAATGATAAAGGGGGAAATGGTATTGCTAGCTTGTATATCATAAGAGACAATGACAAATATAGCTAGCTAGAACTTACAAAAAGGCAAAGCTTGTACTTCCCAAGATGAGAAATTGCAATGTTGCATTTTTTTTTTTACTCATGAGCTTGCATGTTTAAAATGTTGTAATTTTTACAAAATTGCTAACTCATTACAAACAAGAAGTTGCTAGCTTAAGACAAATGCTTGCTAGCTTGTGCATCACAAGAAGAATTTTGCTAGAACAAGCAAAAATTACTTATTAACATATCGCAAATTGCTAGCATATTAAAAAGTACCTTAAGTGTTTACTTGAATGATAAATTAATCTTCATAACTTGATTTCAATGATAGATTTCATAACTTGGTTATGAACCATGAATGATATATTTTGATCTTTGTTGATTTTTTATATTGATATCTTTCATTACATGATATGATTGAATCATTGATTTATTCTTTTTATCATGGCATAAAAATACATGTAAAATATGCTAGCATTGGTATCCATGACTTGAACTTGATTGCATGCTTAAATCGATTTTTTCTCCTATGCTTCAATACTTCTTTGCATGATTCATGACTTGATAATTGAAATATTCTTGTAAAATTTTGATATGTATCACTTGTTATGATTTGAATATCGAAGTAAAAGAATTTGTGCTCTTCTTGATATCTTTTTGATGAATCACGAATTATGACTTGATCCATTATATTGATATATTTGTATCATGATTTGAAGATTGATGTAAATTTTTTTTATGCAAACTTATGTGAAAAGTTTATATCTTCATATTTGATCCTCCCTTTCTTTTTAATATTGATAAAGGGGAGAAAGTTTATTGCTAGCTTGCACCTTAAATGAAAATTTTGCTAGCTTATTCAAGAGGAAGAAAATTGCTAGCTTGGCATATCATAAAGAAATCAAAGTGCAAACTTGCTATCTTGCTAGCCAACAAAAGAGGAAAAGAACTTGAATATTAAAAAATTGCTACCTTGCAATTTCAAGAAAAGTAAAGTGCAAATTTGCACAAGAAGCAAGTGTTGAATTGCTATGCTTGGGCATCTTTAAAAAACTTGCTATGATTAAATATTTTAAAGTGATGTATATTGAATATCTTGATTGATAGCTAGCATGGTTGTAAAATTTGCATATCCTTGAAGACTAGCTATGATACATTTCTCCTTTTTGTTGATGACATATGGGGAGAAGTAGATTAATGACTTCATACATTAAATTAAAAATTTTTATATATTTGCATGATGAATTGTTGATTCTCATATTTTATAATGAATGTTGCTTAGATTTGGTATAATCCAAGTGTTCTATCAATGGCATATTGATAGGGGGAGCTTGGTTAAACTCCGGGGAGTTATGGTTACCGGGGAGTTATGGTTAACTCCGTTAGTTATCAATTAGTTGTCATCATAAAAAAGGGGGAGTGTTGAATCTCGGATTTTGATGATGAAACTAATTGACTATGATTTATTATCTAATTATATTTTAAATTACACAGGTCTACTATCGATCAGGATTAGACAGTTGACACTAGAGGAATTGACGTTGCGTCGGGTGATTACATCAGGATATTGGATGTCGAGCTAGAGGTTCGGTCAACAATCGGTAGAAGGCTTCGGATATTAGGCATCAGGCCAAGAAGAGCGTGTTGCACCAAGGATATCAGGGTTGTGGAGGTCAACTACCGATTAGGCAACAAAACGCAAGAGAGAACGATGCATCGAAGAATCGGACGAAGCATCGACCAATGACGTGCCGAGTAACAGAATGTCAATTTGCATTGTAATAAATGTCTAGATCGAAGTAGAGTTTTGTTTGTGTGTGTGCAGGATTAACTATGATAACAATAAAGATGTTAAGCGAAACAAAGTGCCAGAAGACAAGTGTGATGGATCGTTGGAAGTTTAAGAGCTCGACAGAAGTCTGAAGATTCATTGGGAGTGCTGCCGGAACTGGCCGAGAACGAGTAGGGAGCTTGCCAAAGGGTTTTTAGAAGTTCACCGGAAGGTTCGTCAGAAATTTACGGAGCTTGCCAAGAAAGATCAGAGCTTACCAAAGAAGCTCGTTGGAACTCACCAAGATTATCGTGAAGTCCAGGAGCTTGCCGGGAGTCCGCAGAATAGTTTCCGAGGGTTCGTCGGAAGACCGTCGAAAGTTTGCCGAAAGCTCGCTGTAAGAAGTTTTGACTTATGGACTTTGTAATAGCTTAGGAAATGTCTTTAAAATTCATAGTTAGCACGTAATTTAGTTTAGGATTAGGTGTTAATCCTATAAACCAAGTAGGAGCTAATTGGGCCCGATAACCGACTGGTTTGGGCTGAGTTTAAGGCCCAACCAATGAGCTGGAAATGCTTGGGCGGTGGCACCACTGATAGAACCCCAGAGGAATTCTATGGAGATTGATCTTTGAGGGGGATCAACCCTTGGAACGCTATAGGGGTTCCACCCTCCAAGTAGCCTGGTGGCTGTAATTGTAGATTGATCTTTTTTATTCCAAAGAGGTGGAGGCTACAAGCTTATATAGAGCTCCAAACCCTAACCCTAGGGGCTGCTTCCTAAGTGAACTACCCAATTTGCCCTCAACCTTAGCGGGCCGGCCCAGTAACAAGGGGGGCGGCGGCTAAGAAGCCCAAAGACCCAAATATAAACCCTAGCCTCTCTTCTTTATAGGATAGAGGCGGCTAGGTGGGGTTTATTACATTCTCACAGGGTTTTTATTAGCTGCTACATGGTTGAGTAGGACCTAACCCTGCTAGGGTCCTATCAAGCCCACCCTCTTCAAATCAGCCTTGTCCTCAAGGCTGGGGTTCCATGAACTCAGGGAACCGGGACTTCAGCTCCTCATATGATTCCCATGTGGCATCTTCCAGTGGTAAATTAGTTCAATGCACTAGTACTTCAGTAGAGGGACGTTGACGATGCATCACGACTTTACGGTCGAGGATGGCTTGTGGTTGGGCTTGAATATTTCCATCATCAGTGGTGTTGGGCAGTTGGATCTTGGGTGTCTCGTGTTCTCCCAACTTGGGCTTCAAGCATGACACGTGGAAGACAAGGTGAATTTTAGCATCTTTAGGTAATTTAAGTCTGTACGCCACAGCTCCAATACGCTCTATGATCTGATAGGGCCCATAAAAACGTGGAGATAGCTTCATGGAGGCTCGTGTGTTGATGGATAGTTGCTTGTATGGTTGTAGGTGAAGATAAACCCAGTCTCCTACTAAAAATTCTCTTTCACTTCTTCGTGTGTCAGCTTGTTGCTTCATTCTAGCTTGAGCGATAGAGAGATTATCCTTTAGCAGCTGTAGGAGTTTATCCCTGTTAATTAAATCTTGGTCGACCTAATCTACCTTAGCTGAGCCAATTACATACTTTGGAATCACAAGAGCCGGCCGACCATATAATACTTCATATGGGGTACATTTTATAGATGAATGATATGTAGTATTATACCACCATTCGGCCCAGGGGAGCCATTTCGTCCACTCTTTTGGTCGATCACTAGCGAAACACCGAAGGTATATCTCTAAACATCTGTTCACCACTTCTGTTTGGCCGTCAGTTTGTGGATGATATGCAGTGCTCATCTTGAGTTTGGTGCCCTGTAACTGAAATAACTCGGTCCAAAATTTACTAGTGAAGACCCTGTCACGATCACTTACGATGGACCTTGGCATCCCATGTAGTTTAACAATATTTTCTATGAAAATCTGAGCAATACTAACAGCAGTGTAGGGATTTCGCACAGCACAAAAATGAGCATATTTCGTAAGTCGATCAACCACCACAAGGATTGTGCTTTTACCTTTGGAAGGTGGCAACCCTTCGATGAAGTCCATGGAGATGTCAGTCCACACCGAGTCTGGTATAGGTAGTGGTTGTAGTTTCCCTGGACTCGCCACTGTTTCACCTTTTTGCTGTTGACATACATCACATTGTGCTACGTATTCAGAAATAATTTTTTTCATCCCTTTCCAATAAAAGTTTTGCTTCACTCTTTTGTAGGTTCTTAGAAATCCAGAGTGCCCTACTGAAGGTGTGGAGTGCATTTCGTGCAAAATGACTTTGATGCAAGGGGAGTTTGGTATAAGCACAATACGACCTTTATAGCGTAGATCCCTCGAATCCCAAGTATAGTGAGCTATTGTGCTTGGATCCTCCTCTAATTTTTTGATGATGCTAGTTTCTGGATCCTTCTTCCATTCCTCCCTAATGCCCTCGAGGAAGTCGGTGGTAGGAAGAGAGATAGCTGAAAATTCAGCTTGCTGAGGGAGCCGTGAGAGTGCACTACAACAACGTTTTCTTTCCCCTTTTTGTAAATAATTTCATAATCAAATCCTAGAAGTTTGGTTACCCATTTTTGCTGCTCTGGGGATGATATCTTCTGCTCCAAAAAGTACTTAAGGCTTCTATGGTCGGTTTTAATCTGAAATCGTCGGCCAATCAGGTAGGGTCTCCACTTTGTTACTACGTGCACAATGGCGAGCATCTCCTTATCATAGATAGACATTTTTTGATGGAGAGGAGACAACGCCTTGCTAGTGTATGCGAGTGGTCGACCATCTTGCATGAGAATAGCTCCAATTCCAACTCCGGATGCATCGGCCTCAATGATGAAGGGTCGTTTGAAATGTAGTGCTAGCACCTGGTGTTGTCGTCGTCATTGTGTCTTAAGTCTATCGAAGGCAGCGGAGGCTTTGTTCGACCATAGGAAGGCATCTTTTTCAGTAGAGAAGTGAGGGGGCACTAATCTTCCCATAGTCCTTCACAATTTTCGGTAGTAGCCCGTTAGTCCAAGGAACCCACGCAGCAATTTCACATTTGTAGGTTTCGCCAGCCTTGCATTGCTTCGATTTTTGTTGGGTCTACGGCCACTCCTTCCGATATTATATGCCCAAGGTACTCTACTTTTGCTGGAGAAAGCTGCACTTTGATAGCTTAACAAAAGAGTATTCTCTTGAAGGATCATCGAATAATTCGCAAGTCTTTGAAAGTAAGTCCTTTGTAAATGAGAATATCATCAAAAATACCAGCACAAATTTGCGAAGAAAGCTCCAAAAATATTTCATGAGACTTTGGAAGGTTGAAGGAGCATTAGTGAGTCAAAGGGCATTACCAAGAATTCATAATGGTTGTTATGAGTGCGGAAAGCGTTTTGGGATGTCGCCTTCACATACCCGAATTTGGTGGTAAGGATCGAAGGTCAACCGTGAAGACTCGAGCTCCTTTTAATTCATCAAGAAGTTCATCCACTATTGGTATGGGACTTATCCTTGACGGTGATGGCATTTAGAGCTCAATTAGTCGATGCACATCCGCCAAGTTCTATCTTTCTTGTGCACAAGTAGCACCGATGATGCAGTTGGTCGAACCACCCCTGTTTGAGCATTTCCTTCACAATTTTCTCAATTTCATCTTTTGGAGGTGAGGATAGCGGTAAGGCCGAGTGTTTGCTGGTGGTTTGCCGGAAGGATTGGAATTCGGTGGTCATGTTGCCGAGTAGGAGGAAGACCGCGCGGTTCAGCAAAAACATCTTCAAATTCAACAAGCAGTTGGGTGATATTTTGATTTTTAATTTCTGTTTTCTCCCTCTCTGGTTGCTGCTGGAGATGCATAAGAAAGCACAATTTATCTTGTGTAAAACTTTCTCCATTCGTTGGGTTGAAACGGTGGTTACGTTGCGCTTCACGTAGGGTGACCTGTTTACCTTTGCAATAGAATTTCATAATCAATTTAGAAAAGTTTCAAGAGACATCACCTAGTGTCGTCAGCCATTCTATGCCCAACACAGCCTCATAATCATCAATTGGTAGGAGGAAGAAGTCGGCAACAATTTCTTGGTCCTGTAGTAATAGTTTCACCTGCGGGCATCTTTGGTCGTATTTTAGGATTCGGCCGTCGGCGACCTTTACGTCGAACTTGCTGCAATCTTCAATATGGAGCGCCATCCGAGCAGCAACCTTACTATTTTGAAAGTTATTAGTGCTGCCTGTATCGATGAGAACGGTGATCGGTTATTGTTTGAGCAGGCCTCCAACTTTCATCGTTTGCGGATTTGAGTAGCCGGCTAGCGCATGTATCATAAAGTCGACCGATTGTGGCTCTTCTTCCACATCTTCATCCTCATGTTCAAGACTCTCTTCTAGCTTTTCACTGATCTCTTCTTCCACTGGTTCAATCACAAGAAGTCTCCCCTTTTTACAGCGATGCTCGCGGCTCCACGGCTCGTCACAATGCCAACATAACCCCTTAGCAGATCGGTCTCGAAGCTCTTCTCTTGTCAACCTTTTTGGTGTAGGAGCTCGGATGATAGTAGGCGAGGTTGAGGGCTTCAATATTTCTGGTCGGGGAGCGACCCTAGTCCTCCGGGCTTCATGGTTCAATCGCTCCTCCTGAAGTCGTGCGAAAGAGATGGCTGCCATAAGCGTGTACGGTTATCGTGCTTTAACTTCTCCCCAGATCTTCGGCTTCAAGCCCTCAATAAATGTCCCCAATAACTATTTTTCAAACCAATCATGAGTTTGATTAGATAACCTTTCAAACCTGGTTTGATACTCTTGGATGGTGGAGGTTTGTCGGATCTTTGCTAGTTGTCCGTCGATATTCTCGTAATCGGTTGGTCCGAAACGGATCAGCAGTCCTTCTTTGAATTGTTGCCATGAGAGGACTCCATGAGTATGTTCAAACCAATCAAACCATTGTATGGCATCTCCTTCAAGATGTATAGCTGCAATTTCTACTATAGATGCATTTGCGATTTTGTGGTACCGAAAATATCGCTCCGCGCGCGAGATCCAACCAATCGGGTCTCCTTCTTCCCATCTAGGGAAGTCCACCCTCATGCGTGGATAGTGAGGATCGGTCATAGAGCCTCCCCTCTCTTGAAGGTCATCTCTTCGATTAGAGCTCTCCCCTTGATGTGATTTCTTTGGGCTCGGTGGTCGACCCAAACTAAGTTCAGCAAAGATAGTCCGAATCTTCTCCTCCATTCGTGTCTCGAAGGCTTCGAATTTAGCATAAATTGCCTCCTCGGATGCCATAGCATATGTCTCCAAATCTGTAATATTAAGATCTCTCTTTTGTTGCTGGGTTAAAGGCATGAATTATTCGAGGGAAGTGGTGGCCGAAAGGGTTTGTGGATTGGTAGATGTAGGCTGCGGTTTAGGCTTATTTTGTGGCTGTTTTGGGTGCTGTTTGGGGCTGCAATTTGATGGAGTTTTGGGCTGAGATGGTAGTGGATGAAGGTTAGGGAAGAAGGTTTTAGATCTGTGGTAGCTCACAGCAAAGATTTGACAAAAATCAGTAGAAATTGCTGCCTATGTGCGCTGTCTCGTAAGAGCAGAATTATCATCGAAGAAATAGCGGTTTCTCGACGAAATTTCCAGTGAAAACTCAGGGGTTTGATGGTAGAATCTTAGTTTAGATAGAAACAAGGATAACAAATTGGATTAAGAAATTTCAGCAGCAAAGCAGTAAAGAAATCGGTGCAAGTTGCGATAGCAGAATTCTCATCAAAAAATTTCAGTAGTTTGTGACGAGAGATTGCAGCAACACACAAATTTTTTTTTGTGATAAATTCCACAATAGATCAATCATGGATAGGAGCCAAGATGATCTATAAGGTGCATAAAAAATTTCGTTCAAAAAGGATAACAATTAGATCGGTTAAAGGCAGCAACATGCGGCTGAAATTTTCTGCAGCAATCCTTCGTTCGCAAAGATGGTAACTTTCGCGACGCAAAGAATTCGTAGCAAGGGATCAATAGAAAAACTTCTTTTTGATATTTTAGATGAAAAATTGCAGCAGCAAAAGGTATTGGTGGTAGAAAAATACCAGATCTCTGATGCAATTGGAGGTGGCGACAGTAGATCGATTTGATCTATGTCAGGAGATGACGGTGGAGATGATGACGTCAAGAGCAATTGTGGGAATTGCTTGGCTGATGGTGGGCGGCAGAGATGGCAGCAAAAGCAACAAGATTGCTGCTCGATGCAGATGATAGAACCCCAGAGGAATTCTATGGAGATTGATCTTTGAGGGGGATCAACCCTTGGAACGCTATAGGGGTTCCACCCTCCAAGTAGCCTGGTGGCTGCAATTGTAGATTAATCTTTCTTATTCCAAAGAGGTGGAGGCTACAAGCTTATATAGAGCTCCAAACCCTAACCCTAGGGGCTGCTTCCTAACTGAACTACCCAATTTGCCCTCAACCTTAGCGGGCCGGCCCAGTAACAAGGGGGGTGGCGGCTAAGAAGCCTAAAGACCCAAATATAAACCCTAGCCTCTCTTCTTTATAGGATAGAGGCAGCTAGGTGAGGTTTATTACATTCTCACAGGGTTTTTATTAGCTGCTACATGGTTGAGTAGGACCTAACCTTGCTAGGGTCCTATCAACCACCCAGTGGTCGAGAGCCCAAGTGGTGGCACCGCCGGGCTGGGGTGGTGGCACAGCCTAGCACCCGAGAGCCCGGGCGGTGGCACCGCTGGCTAGGTGGTGGCACCGCCCAGTACACTGTCAGTGTCTGACACTAACAGGTGGTGGCATCATCAGCACCGGGAAACACGAAAGTGATTCAAATTTGGTCTCCAAATTTGAATTCTCTTGAAACCTATAAATACCTCTCTCATTCATGGTTGAAAGGGGGTCTAGAACTGAGAAAGAAAAATGGAAAACTCTTATCAAAATCTTTCCTCTAAGCCTTAAGTGTGTTCTAGTCCAAGAGAGGGGTAAGAGGCCTTGTAAGGGTTACCTCCTGAGCCCGTCAAAAGGAGAGGTGTTGTAAGGGAGTTCATCCTTGCCCGTTGGAAGGAGGATAGCTAGTAGAAAGCTGGTGGCCTTAAACGAAGAGGAATCAGGAGTGGATGTAGGTCGGATGACCGAACCACTATAAAAATGGTTTGTATTTATGTTCATGCATTTATCTTTCTGCAAACTTTTACTTTGCTAAGTTCACTACCCTTATCTTCTTACATACGCTTTCAACGCAATCGAAATAGTTTTAATCGAAATGTTATTCTTTTCATACGAAGTTTCCGTAACTTGTTTAAAATCATAAAAAGTTTATCGTTCTTTACCGCTACACTAATTCACCCCCCCTCGTAGTGCCACTTGATCCCTAACATCTGTCACACGGCACGCTGGCTGCAGTGGTTGTTGTTGAGGCCGACAGTGAAGAGGGGTGCGTGGCCGCCAGTTGAAGCAGCGGCTGATGGGGGTCGCGGTCGAGAAGTAGTGGCGATGGCGATTGCTGGCCAAGAGAGCAGCGACAATGATGGTCGCGGTCGAGAAGTAGGGGTGGCGGGGGTGCGAGGGTTAGGAAGTAGCAACGAACCTTCGTGCACTGTAGCAGCCAGAAGTGCTTGCTGTTAAGGTCAGGTTACAGCAGTGGTGGCACAGCTAGATCGGCATTGTCGAGGGAGCTATGGGGGCTGGGTTGGTCTGCAAGCTGTGGGGGAGTAGCGGTGGTCCCTCTCGGGCTGCAGCAACCGGGGAGATGACCGTTGGCCGAAGGCTATGATGGCGACGGTCGTGGGCCAAGAGTAGCAGCGGTAGAGATGCATTGGTTGGAAGGATGAATGCAAAGGTGCGTGGTCGCAGGGAAGGTGAACACATAGATGCGGGCTACGTTCTTTTGCGTTTGCCCTTTCTCTCTCCTTTTTTTTTTGGATGATGATGATGCCTGCGACGAAGTTAATACGAAGTTACAGCGAGAACGTCGAGGATCGCTGCTCTGATACCGAATATTAAGACTCTTTAGGGTTTTAATGTAGAAAAGAGGAAGTCGTAGAAGAAAAGGTTTGATCACTTCGAGGGGATCGGCCTCTTTGATCACTTCGAAGGGTTCGGCCTCCTAGGTTTAGCCAAAAGACTAAATAATTTTTCATTGTCTAAAAGAAATAATTACATCCCTATTTATAGAGCCCACCAGGACTCGAACACTTAATAATTAAATATTAAATAAATCATTACCCTACTCTCTATTGAACTAAACAATTTTATAAACATTATTCAAGCTTAAAAAATAAAAAAAATAAAAGGTTCCTAACAAGTGTGCACTGAGCTCTTCTCAGTAGCTACCCCTCTCGATGACATTCGCGTTCCCCTCCCAAATCTGGCTGGCAACCATCCTGATATCGCCATCGCCGTTGCATCTAGGGAACGATGAGACAACCTCATTTAAGCTATAAATTTATGAATTTAGAATTTTTAAATTCGAATCTATCTACCTTGTTATAACTATAACATTTTATAAAAAATTCTGATTTAAACAAATCTAATTTTTTTGGTAACTAATCTTTTATATATTTCTTTTTAATATCTTATTTGAAAGATTTAGAATACAAATGCCTACTCAAATATTTGTTTCTATTGATCATTTAGATTTTACAAAATAAAGATAATATTTTTTAATCTTTGTATAATAAATTAGTTGTAACTCTATAAACAACTCTAATTTATATAAAACCTACTTCATCTGAAACTAGACTCATATATCTTTCAAATATTGAGTAAATTAGAGTATGAGTGATCATAAAATTACTTATGCAATATATCTCATATTCTATAAAAAATGATTTATTTTTAAATTTATCTATTCTTGTTTTTATCTTTTTGAACTTAATTTTAGTTAATTTTTTTTTCAATTGAGCTTTATGTGACTGCTTTAAACTCGTGTATCTCTTATCATTGGTTTTTATCATATCTAAATAGTTATATACATGTTAAATTTTTTATTCACAATATTCTTTTTGTACTTTGATATTTGTAAGGAGTTATTAACCTTTATCAGAAATAGGAAAGAGAGTTGTGTAGAGCCTATGATGCTCTTGTTGGCCTAATGACTTCATCAAGACATAGATGGATGGAATTTTCAAATGTAGGAGACTAATGTTAATGATCGTATAGAAATAGATGAATTATATTATGTTATGATTCCACTTCATACTCTATATTCTTTTGATATGTTACCGAAAGTGTTAGGATCAAGTCGGATAAGAGAGGGGGAGGGGGGGGGGTATTAGTACTATTGATAAAATAATTCATTTCAAAAAATTGTTTCGATGGAACCGTATCGAAAATAATATCGAAAGTATGCTTGACTTTGAGTAAGTATGATAAGCAAATAACTCAGAAAGTAATAGCAATGATAACGAAAAGCAAAAAGAAAATACACACCAATTTATAGTGGTACGATCGTCCGACCTACGTCCACTCCTAATTCCTCTTCACTAGAGGCCACCGACATTCACTAACGGTATTCCTTCAATAGGCGAAGACTAACTACCCTTTTACAACCCTTTCTCTTGTTGATAGGTTTAGAAGACAACATTTACAACCCCACTCATCCCTCTCTTAAACTTAACCAAAACTTAGAGCTAGAGGGGAGAAATTTTTACATAATTATAACAATATTTTTTCTCTTTTTGTTCTCAATTCTTATGTTCTAAGCAAGGCTGAGAGGGATATTTATAAGCCCCAAATAGATTCAAACTTAGAGCTAAAACAAGTCTCATCCCATGTCTTTCGAGTACTGTCGGTATCATCGCTAGTGCTGGATGGTATTATCACCCAGTCTGCTCTGACATTGGGCGATACCATCACCCAGTCTGGTAGTACCACCACCTGACATTGTCTTGGAGATTGTATCTCAGAGATTGAGCCACCGATGGGTCCATTGCTAATTCTAGTAGTGCCATCGCTTGACACACCTTTTGGGTCACTATTTGGGCTTTTCTTTTGGCCCAATACAGCCCTAACTTAGGACTAATGGGACTCTAATTGAGTTAGTATAATTTTATTAAAACTAACCCAATTAGCCCCCTAAACTACTTTGATCTAGACAAATTATTATAAGCATGAATCTTAGTTGTCTGTTATGTCATTGGTTCATTGGCGCTTCGTCCGATCCTCCGGTGCATCGTCCTCTCTTGTGGTCTATTGCCTAATCGGCATGTTGACCCCATAACTTTGATCTCCTTAGCGCAATGTGCTGGGAAATCAAGGGATTCAACAACTCATGTATAGCGAAAAATAAAAACATGATAGGATGTTCCATAGTTACGTACTTGGCTGTCGTACGACGATTACTACGAAAAAATCATAAATTTGAAATATCTGCATGTATCATGTTAGAAGCATTACTTGGGGAGATCGTATATCCCCAAAAATTTCAGATCCGATGAAGAGGATGAAGGAGCACTAGCGTACTCCTCTCTAGCGGTAATCCACACAGCGAACACAATATCGACGCTCCTAAGATCACTGTGGGATCTCTCTCCACATGCACCATAAGGCTGCCGGAGCCAAGGAGGAGGAGAGGAGACTAAGGAGAATAGGAGGATGACTACCAAGAGCTCTCAGCCTATGAACCATGAGGTTCCTCCTATTTATAGAGGTAGAGGAAGCTTATCCTTAACAGATTCTGTTCACACTAGATCTCTATCCAATTGGATCTCATTAGATCTTATCTATAGGATCCAATTTGATCTCATCCAATTGGATCTTATATCATTTAATTTGATCTCATCATTTAATTGGATCTCATCCATAGGATCGAAACTAGGGGCTTCGTAGATATCTGATATCCGCACCTCTACTTGTCGCAACATCCCCCTTATGTGTGTGACCCTCTAGGGCCAATACTGAGTTGGCCATGAGTCGCTCCAATCAGAACTCCTTCTGACTCAGAACTCCTTCTGATATAGTGAATTATTATCTCCATAATAATTTACTTGACTTATCGACTACGGACATACTAGGCCACTACACCATAGTCCCTAGATGGTACAGAGGGATCTAATCCATCGGACTTGTTTGTCCTTAGTTATCATGTATCTATAGTCCCTCATCCATCTAATATCCTAGAGACCATATATTGGGCATGGTAAAGTTAGGCCCATATGGAATCTTGTTCGAGTCTCGCTCTAATCAGATTCTCCTAAAAAACTCCTTCTCTCTCAATCCGAATGACCCTGGTCAGGGATTTTGCTTGAGCGAGCACACGTGGGATATATCTCTCATGATACCGAGAGTAGATGATACTTTATTAACATACAATTGCCTTCGTAAGGTTGGCTAACATTCCCGAGAACCAGCTATACCAGATTTGGAGCTCTCCAAACCTGTAAGTCCAACATCAAAGAATGAAGTACTCAAATAAGGCATCTTTGGTGCCTTAAGTCTAAGGACTAGATACACTACTAGGACTATAGAATCGCTGTCTGGCATTAGGTATCATTAACTATACAATAATCTGTAAGCGGATCAATTAGTGAACTTATTCTCCAATGAGCACCTGCACTATACCTCTAGTGTCCCCACACAAGCAACTATGAGACCAGTCACCTCAATCATATAGACGAGTATACAGCGCACTAATCTATCCGGTTATCTTGATATCCTCATCGAGTAACCTATAACTAGGATGATTTAGGATCTGTGTTTAAAGGTATATCGGTCTCATTATCGTGATCTCATCATGATCCGATTCCCATTGCACAGATCCATGGACATCACAATATTCATCCAGATAACGTGAGAAAATATCAATAATACTATGCGAAGAGATCGACGTAACATGTCACAGGTGACATCACTCACGTGATTGGCTTGTAGGGCACCTACAACCAACACAATATCCGCTCTTCGATTCAAAAAATTAGTGCTATTGATAAAATGATTCGATTCAAAAAATTATTTAGATAGAACTATATAAAAAATGATATCAAAAGTATGCTTGACTTTGAGTAAGTGTGATATGCAAATAACTCAGAAAGTAATAGCAATGATAACGAAAAGCAGAAAGAAAATGCACACCAATTTATAGTGGTACGATCATCTGACCTACATCCACTCCTAATTCCTCTTCACTAGAGGCTACCGGCGTCCATTAATAGTCTTTCATCAATGGGCGAAGACTAACTACCCTCTTACAACACTTTCTTTTTTTTTATAAATTTAGGAGACAATATTTATAACCCCACTCACCCCTCTCTTAAAATTAACCAAAACTTAGAACTAGAGGGGAGAAATTTTTACATAATTACAACAACATTTTCCTTGTTTTTGTTCTCAATTCTTATGTTCTAAGTAGAGATGAGAGGGGTATTTATAAGCCCCAAATGGATTCAAACTTGGAGCTAAAATAAGTCTCATCCCAAGTCTTTCAAGTACTATTGGTATCATCACCAGTGCTGGACGGTACTATCACTCAGTCTGCTCTGACACTGGGTGATACCACCACCCAATCTGTAGTACCACTACCTAACATAGTCTTGGAGATTGTGTTTCGGAGACTAAGCCACCGGTGGTTCCATTACTTGTTCTAGCGGTGCCATCGTTTGACCCACCTTTTGGGTCACTGTTTGGGCGTTTCTTTTGGCCCAATATAGCCCTAACTTAGGCCCAATGGGCCCCTAATTGAGTTAGTCTAATTTCATTAAAACTAACCCAATAAGCCTCCTAAACTACTTCGATCTAGATAAATTCTTACAAGCATGAATCTTAGTTGTCTGCCATGTCATTGGTTCATTGGCGCTTCGTCCGATCATTCGGTGCATCGTCCTCTCTTGTGGTCTATTATCCAATCGGCATATTGACCCCACAACTCTGATTTCCTTGGCACAATATCTGCTCTTCTTGGCCTGATAACTAAAGTCATGGCACGAACCCTTCTATCGATATGCTGATTAATCCTTCGGCTAGATATCCAATCTTCTGATATGTTCCACTTCGGCCCAATATCCGATTCCTCCTACTTTAATCAATTTGCATCGCCTTGATCGAAGCTAGTCTTGCGTTACTCAAAATGCAGATTAGATCAGAACTTTATCAATTGGTTTTATCATCAAAATCTGAGATTCAACAAAAAGTACTTGCTTATATTTTTCTATATGCTCTTTGAATATGAATGAAATGAATGAAATATTAAATATAACATATTGACATACTTATAAATATTCTTTACTCTATTGATATGCTCTTAAATGCTTTTTATTTCATTAATATGCTCTTAAATATTCTTTACTTCATTGATATACTCTTAAATGCTCATCATTGATATATTTCTAAATGCTCCCTACTTCATTAATATGCTCCTAGATATTTTTTACCATATTGATATGCTCCTAAATGCTCTTCACTCTATTGATATGGAGTAAAATAATTTTATTTTTTAAAATAAATTTTATGATTGTATTTTATGTTTTAAAAAATAATTTTATAAGTGCACCATTTTAGAAAACATGCTAGTGGATCTAGCAAAACTATAATACTATATCAAGTTAGACTATTAATGTAAGTTATAATAATTGTATGTTATTTATATCATACTTCCTTCTATGTATTACAATATTACCAACCCTTCTCAATACAATCTATAATGACTCCTATAATTTATTTTATAAGGACAATCTTATTATCATGAGTAAATATAATATCAATATGCATAAATGAAAAGCAGGATAGTAGAACTAGTAATTTTTATTTGTGTAAGCAATAATATCGATTACAATAACCACTTAAATATATATCATCGTATATTTTATAGGTTGTTTATAAGACCCATTCTAATAAAATATTCTTTATATACTTTACCTATAAAGCCTTAGTCAATTGATCAACAATCATTAAATAGTACTCAAGTTTTCAAGTAACATGTCTTATTTCTGAACTTTTTCTCTAACAACCAAATACTTATCTCAATATACTGAAAATGATTTGAGTAGTTATCATTCTTAAAGAAAAAAACTATTATAGTGTTATCACGAAATATCTTAATTGACCTAATAATTGAGTCGTATTGAATCTCGGATATTGATGATAAAACCAATTGATAAAGTTGTGATCTAATATGTGCTTTGAGTGATGCAGGACTAGCTTCAATCATGAGAGATGATTAAAGCAGGAGAAATCAGATGTTAGGCCGAAGTGGAACATGTTAGAAGATTGGATGTCGAGCCAAAGGATCGGTCGACATATCAGTAGAAGGCTTCATGCCATGAGTTCGGGCATTGAGCCAAGAAGAGCAGACATTACACTAAGGAAATCAGAGTTGTAGAGATCAACATGCCGATTGGGCAATAGGCTATAAGAGAGGACGAAGCACCGAAGGATCAGATGAAGCATTGATGAACCAATGACATGTTGGATAACATATGATTTATGCTTTATAATAATTGTCTAGATCGAAGTAGTTTTAGTTGTAATTGAGTTAGAATTAGGTCAACTTAATTAGAGGCCCATTGGGCTTAAGTTAGGACTAATTTGGGCTAAGAGAAAGGTCCAAATAGTAACTTAGAGCTACATTAGGCGGTGGCACCACCAGGGCTGGTAATGGAACCGCCCGAGGCTCAGTCTCCAAGATAATCTCCGAGATTGTGTTAGGTGGTGGTACCACCCAATATTAGAGTAGATTGGGTGGTGGTACCATAAGTACCTCGAAGACCTGGGATGAGACTGGTTTTGGTACCAAGTTTGAATCCATTTGGGGCTTATAAATACCTCTCTCATCTATGCTTAGTACATATAAGAACTAAGAGTAAAAACTTGGGAAAATGCTATAGAAATCTTGTGAGAATTCCCCTTCTCTAACTCAAGTGTTGAATTTTGTTTTAAGAGAGAGGTGAGTGCCTTGTAAAAGTTGTCTCCTAAACTTGTGAAAAAGAGAAAGGGTTGTAAGAGGGTAGTTATTCTTTGTCCATTAAAGGAAGACCGTTAGTAGATGCTAGTGGCCTTAACGGAAGAGGAATCGAGAGTGGATGTAGGTTGGGACGACCGAACTACTATAAATCAATTTGTCTCCTTTTCTTTGCTGTTTGCCTTTACCGCAAACCACTTTACTTGCTCACTATTCTTCCAGACATTTTTAAGTTAAACATCTTTTCGATACGAGTTTTGATCGAACTAATCTTCGAATCATCGAAAGTTTTTCAAACTAATGTTTTTATTATACGTACTAATTTATCCCCTCTTCTTAGTGTCGATTTCGGTCCTAATAAGTTAATCACATCAGGTCTTAAGATAAAATTTCGTAGCTATAAGGTTTGATTGATAGCCTCAAAGCATATCATAAATTCAGCTTCTATTATCGATGAGGTAATAATAGATTGCTTAGAACTTTTTCAAGAAATTACCTCGCTAGTTAGCAAAAATATATACCATTAAGTGGACTTCTTGTTGTTAACGTAACTCATAAAATTAGTATTTAAATATCCTATCACTTCTAGCTGATTGGACCTTTTGTAAGTGAGCATATTATCCTTCATCCCTTATAAATATCTCATTACTTACTTTGCAGTATTCTAATACTCTATTCTTGGGTTATTCTAGTATCTTTTTAGTGTTCCAATTGTAAAACTATTATATAATCTCATACAAATTTAAGCACATAATAGACTTCTAATTACATATGCATACAAAATATCTTTAATCTGATTCCTTTCCAAATTAATTTTAGGACACTTACTTAAACTGAATCTTTTCATATTTAGTTATAGGTGTATCATTTATTAAGCAAAACTATATATTGAATTTTTCCAAGATTCGATCAATATACGATTTCTTAAAGAGTCCAAGCAATCCTTGAGATCGATCTCTAATGATATCTATACTAATAATATAAATTCATATCAATCATCTAAAATAATAAACTTTTGGCAAGTAAAATATTATCCATATATAAGACTAAGATAATAAACTTCTCCTGCTAACCTTATATATACACTAATCAATAATATTTTTTAAAATCTGAATATAGTAAACATATCATAAAATTTTATATATCATTATCTTCAAGCTTATTTAATGTCATAAATAAATTTCTTAAGTTTAAAAATTAAATATTCATTTCTTTTTTTGTGAACCCTTAATATTATTCCATATAGATTTTTTTATTTGAATTCCCACTTAAAAAAATATTTTCATATCCATCTTATGTAGCTCAAGATTACAATGAACTACTAGGGCTATGACAATTTTTAATGAGTCCTTTTTAGAGATGAGAGAAAATATCTTGTTATAGTCAGCATATTTTTTTTGAGCAAAATTTTTAACTATAAGGCTGACTTTAAATTGTTCGGTATTACCTTTTGAGTCAAATTTTGTCTTAAAGATGCATCTACAATCAACTCTTTTATAATTATTATGTAATTCAATGAATTCTTAAATATTCTAGTTTATTGATTTCATCTTTTCATTCGTAGCATCATACCATTTTTTAGAATAACCACCTTTTCTAGATTGTGAAATGTCAGGGGTCCTTTCTAATTCCTATATCATAATTTAATCTTTGTAGATATACCATATAATTATAAAAAATGACATGTCTCTTTTGTTTTTGAGATCTTCGTAAATGTGTCAATTATGGTTGTTCTACAAGTTCATTAACAATGATATCTTTGTTATGTGGAGGTTCATCAATGTCATTATGTTATTTATTTGCCTCAATATTTAGTAATTTGAGAAATAACAACTTCTTGAATAGAAAATGAAAAAGGAATATCAACATGTATTTTCTTAATATCAAAATTTTGAGATTTTTTACTCTCATTGGTTTTATCATTTTCTAATAATCTTGTATTACCAGATTCAATTATTCTCATAGTTAAGACAATAAAATTTGTACTTCTTAAAATTTTCTGAATAACTAATGAAATATTTAGATATAGTTCTTAGATTTTATTTTTCCTTACGGGTTAAAGACTCTTATCTCTACTGAATAACAATAAATATATAAATGTCTTAAATTGAGTTTTCTATTAACTTATAACTCAAATAGAGTGATAAAACTGACCTACTAGAGACCTTGTTTAAGATATACATAATAGTTTTAAAAACTTCACTTCACATTGAGTCAAGTATAGAAAAAATCTCATCATGACCATATCTACAAGGGAATGATTATGCCTTTCAACATATTATTCTTTTGTAACACTATTAGTAATGAATATTAAGCACAAATATCTTATTTTTCTAAAAATTTTATAAATAGTTTGATTTTTATCTAATCTTTTTTAAGTTCATTATATAAATTATGAAATATTTTAAGTAATTTATCATATGATAAAGATATTTTGGGAGAGTCAAATATCTTATCACTGAAGGCCATTCATGTATAGTTTGTGACTTTTTCTTCATTGATTTACTCTTTGACTTCTAACTTAGTTGATTCATCTTATATTGTTTTAAGTGCTTTATTCTTTTTTTGGATTAATGATTTTTATTTTAGTTCCGGACACTCTTTTTCTGAAGTATCCTAGCTTTTTTGCACTCAGAGCATATGACTATATCTTTCTTGGGTTTATTTTTATTCTTACCTTCTCATCTTACAGGATTTGTCTTGTTTCTCCTCATTAATTTTTTGAATCCTCTTATAAGGAGTGTCATGTTATCATCATTATTACTTGAGTTTTCACTCAAGTAGTATTCTTTAGATTTAAGTGCAATATCCTTTCTTTTCTTTTGGAAGGTTTTTCTCTTCCTCATCATGTGTTTTACAAGTCATTTCATAGGTTATTAAAGATCCTATGAGTTCTTCAAGAGTAAAATTATTAAAGTCTTTAGCTTCTTGGATTGTCGCTATCTTTGAATCCTAGCTTTAGGAAGAGACCTTAAAATCTTATTCACCAATTCAAAATTAGTATAATTTTTACCAAGAGTTTTTAAACCATTGAGAACATTCATAAAATGGGTGTCACCAATGGATTCGCTTGGCTTCAATTTAAATAATTTATAATTATAAATCAAAAGATTAATTTTTGATTCTTTTACTCTATTTGTGTCATCGTAAGTAACTTCAAGTATGTGCCAGATATCATATACGGTGTCATAAATAGAAACTCGATTAAACTCACTTTTGTCTAAAGCACAAAATAAAGTATCAAAGTATTAGTATTTAAAGAAAACATTCTCTTTTCAAAACATTTCATTCATCCATTAGTTTAGAAGATTTTTAAAATCCAAACTCTGTTAGGATCGAGTCTAGCACTAAGAGGAGGGGGGGGGGGTGGTGAAATTGATGGTGGGTGAATTAGTGTAGCAGTTAAAAATATCAATTTCGAAAAATCACTTTGTATGAAAAGTTCCCTTGGATAAAAATTGATATCAAGTACATTTTAACTTAAAAAGATTCATAAATAAAAAATGGCAGCGATGAGGAGCATGAAATTATAAAGAGCAGAATAGATAGAGAGGCACACCAATTTTATAGTGGTTCGATCGTTCGATCTACGTCCACTCCTGATTCTTTCTTCGTCGAGGCCACCGGCTTTCACTATCGGTCTTCCTTCAATGGGTGAAGACCAACCACCCTTACAGCTCTCTTCTCTTTCAAAATATTCATGAGTTAATCTCTTACAAGCCTCCTCATCTCTCTCTTAGACTTAACCAATACTAAACTAGAGGGGAGGAATTTTGATAAGATTTCAATAGAGTTTTTTCTTCTTTTCTTTCATAGTTGATGTGTATCTAACCAAGGATGAGAGGGGTATTTATACACTTCAAGGGGATTCAAATTTGGAGCTTAAATTTGAATCACCTCGGTCTTTAGGGTATTGGCAGTACCACCGCTCAGGCTTTCTATCATTGGGTGGTACCACCGCCTGGTACACTGGGTTGATAGTGCACTGGGTAGTACCACCGCCCAGGCCGCCTGACACTGGGCACTACCACCACCCAGTTTGGTGATACCACCACCCAAGCAGAGTCTTGGCTACTGGACCTAGGCAGTACCACTAGCCAGACTCAGCCTTGGAGGCCGAGCCTTCAGGTAGTTCCACCGCCAACCCTAGCGATGCCACCGCCTGATGTGGCTCTAGGGCACTATTTGGGCCTTTCATCCGGCCCAACACAGCCCTGATTTGGGTGCAGTTGGCCCCTAATTGAATTGGCCCAATTTCAACCCAATTAGACCTAATCTTACTTCGATCTAGATAATTATTACAAAGCTTTAAATCCATTCATTGTCCGGCATGTCATTGGTCCATTGGCGCTTCGTCCGATTTTCTAGCGCATCGTCCTCTCTTGCGACCTGTTGCCCAATCGGTAGTTGTCCTCCGTAACTCCGATCTCATTGGCGTAACTCCGCTTTTTTTGGCCTGATACCCAAATCCTTTGTCCGAAGCCTTCTACCGATACGTCGACCGATCCTCCGGCTCAACATCCAATCTTCTCACATGTTCTCCTCCGGTCCAATGTCTGATTCTTCCTGCTTCAATTGTATAATCCTGATTGAAAGTAGTCTTGCGTCAGTCAAAACATAGTTAGATCACAAACACAATCAATTGGTTTCATCATCAAAATCCGATTTGATGATGATAACCAATTGATGATGGAGTTAACCTTAACTCTCCCTATTAATATACCATATTGATAGAAAATTTAAAATTCAAAATTTTTGAATAAATCATGCAAAATCAAAATTTTTAATTCAACATACAATGCATGATCATCATCATACTTCTCCCCCTTTGTCATCAACAAAAAGGAGAAGTTGCATCTAACAAGTGTTTGAAGATATACAAATTTTACTACTTGCAAGCTAGCAATTTATCACTTTACATCATGCAAGCATAGGTTTTAAGGATGTGCAAGCATAGCAATTTATCACTTGCTTCTTAAGATGTACAAGTTTACACTTTTGTTTCTTATGATAGGCAAGATAGTACTTTGCTTCTCTTTGTGATATTTCAAGCTAGCACCTTTTATTTCTTCTCTTTTGAGAAGTACAACTAAGTTTTGCCTTTGCATCTCTTTGTGATATTTCAAGCTAGCACCTTTTATTTCTTCTCTTTTGAGAAGTACAACTAAGTTTTGCCTTTGCATGCTAGCAAATTTTTTCTTTGCAATGATCGAGCTAGCAATTTTTCTCTTATTGTAGTGTGTAAGCTAGCAATTTTGCTTTGTGATGAACAAGCTAGCAATTCTTGCTCCCACTTTATTATTGTCAAAAAGAAGGGAAGAATACAATGACATAGTTTTCTCCTTTTTAGAACAACTTTTTACATCAATTAAAAATTTGCTTCAATAAAAATTTACATCAATCTTTCAATCATCACATGATGCATACAAGCCAAAGAAATCATGTCATTTCTATGTCATGAAAGATATGATATCAACAAAAATCTTAGGTATCAAGATCATGATTCATAAATATTCCCCTTTTTTTGCAAGATGGGACATAGGAACTAAAATAGCAACGATACCAATCATGATTCATTTGGTAATAAAAATGACAACTTGATTCATACATAAATCCAAAAATCATTTTGACAAATCTCCTTTTTAGTAAACAATGAAAGAAACCTTAGGAGATCAAAGATTTTGAAAAAAAATCTCAAGTATTGAGTATCTAGAACATGGATTGTTTGCATAGATTTCTTCTTTAGTGACTCCAAGAAGAATCATAGGAGAAAAATGAAAAAATGTCAATTCACAAATCTTAGTTCAAACGAAAGAGTCAAGATTCATTTAGAAAATTCTCCTTTTTAGTAAATGACAAGAAGAAATATAGGAGAAATTGGTTCATGCATAAGAAACATCGAGTCATCAAGATCATGAAAAAAAATTTGAGTATCAAATAAAGGAATAAAAAAATTATCGATTCATGCATTCAAACCATCATTACTCATCATACATAGTTTCAAAATATAAAAATCGTCAAACATGATTCAAAACATTCATCATAATTTTCAACTCATTCAATTTAACAAATCATCCAATCATCAAAATCACTTTCTAGAGATTCACAAGATTCATAAAATGGATTCATTAATCTCGATAAGACAGAAAATGTATTTTCTTTTATGTGTTTCAATTTATATGATTTATTTCATATAAGCATGCCTTTACCTTTAATGCAAAAAAATATCAACGTTCAAGATCAAAAGACAAATTTTGTCAAAAAGATCATCAAGTCAAAAAATATAACACATTAAGCATACGACATCTTCCAACAAAAGATTCGATTTATCATGATAATAGCAATGATAACACATTTCCCTTCTTATGTGTTTTATTTTTATATAAGCATGCCTTTGTCTTTTATATCAAGTAAAAGCATGTATCAATATTTAAAATCGAGACAAATTTCAAAAGCAAAAAACCAAGCATCATGTTTGAAATGGAAGCAATACAAAATCATCAAGATACATATGATTGCTTTTTAAAACATATATAGATTTAATCATATTTAGTGTGCAAGAATTATCACAAAACATGCAATTATCATTTATATTGTTAATTTACAAAAATCACTAGCATGATATATTTTTGTAAAATTTTTATTTCCTACAAACTAAATTAAGCAGCTCATGAAAAGATCAAGTAATCTCATAATGATGTAAAAACATTTCGGGTGAGTTACTTACCTTGTTGTCGAATGCCATCAAAGCACAATTCGCCACTTCGTCTTCATTGGTTTATTCCTTATCTTTGGATGCTCTTGATTTATCCTTAATCTTTTTCTTCTCTTTTAGCACCTTCTTCTTTTTAAGTTCATTTTTGTTTTTTAATTATTATTTATGAATTTTTTAAATTTCATTGTCATGGGTTCAAGGTCATCATCACTTGAGCTTTCGCTCGAGAGGTCTTCTATAGTTCGAAGTCCTAAGTTCTTCCTGTTATTTGGAAGGTGGTTCCCAAGTTCATCATGTCCTATAAGTGTCATTTCATAGGTCATTAAAGACCCAATAAGTTCTTCCAATGAAAAATTATTTAAATCATTTATCTCTTGAATAGTGGTTACTTTTGGATCCCAACTTTTTGGAAGGGATCTTAAAGTCTTATTTACAGGTTTAAAACTCAAAAAATATTTACCAAGATCTTTTAAACTATTGACGATATCCATAAAACGGGTGTATATATCACCAATTGTTTCACTTGGTGCCATTCGAAAAAGTTCAAAATCATGCATCAAAATATTTATTTTTGAGTCTTTGACTCATGCCTTCATGTGTGATTTCAAATGTGTGCCAAATGTCATATGTAGTTGCACAAATCAAAATCCGATTAAACTCATTTTTATCCAATACATAAAACAAGGCATTTATAGCTTTTGCATTCAAGGAAAATAATTTTTTCTCAAAATCCGTCTATTTATTCATAGATTTAGAGGGTGTTTGAAAATTATTTTTAATGATATTTCATAAATCTAAATTTAAAAAAAGTAAAAAAACTCTCATTCGAGTTTTTCAACAAGTGTAGTCCATCCCATTGAACATGGGAGGACGAACGATAGAAAAACCCTATTAAAATCTAAAAAGAGCCATTTCTATTAGGTGTTAATCCAAATAAGAAATACTGAAACTTTGATACCAATTGTTAGGATCGAGTCCGGCACTAGGTTGGGGGGGAGGGGTTGAATTAGTGCAGTGGTTAAAAACATTGATTTCAAAAAACTATTTTGTATGAAAAGTTTCATTCGACAAAAACTGATATTGAGTGCGTTTTAACTTAAAAAGATTCATAAATGAAAGAGGGCAATGATAAGGAGCATGAAACAATAAAGAACAAAATAGATAGAGAGGCACACCAATTTTATAGTGGTTCAATTATCCGACCTTTGTCCACTCTCGATTCCTCCTTCATCGAGGCCACCAGCTTTCACTATCGATCTTCCTTTAATGGACGATGACCAACCACCCTTACGACTCTCTTCTCCTTTTAAAAGATTTAGGAGTTAACCTCTTACAAGCCCCCTTACCCCTCTCTTAGACTTAACCAATACTAAACTAGAGGGGAGAAATTTTGACAAGATTTCAATAGAATTTTTTCTCTTTTCTTTCTCAGTTGGTGTGTATCTAACCAAGGATGAGAGGAGTATTTATAGGCCTCAAGAGGATTCAAATTTGGAGCCTAAATTTGAATCACCCCGGTCTTTAGGGTACTAGCAGTACCATCACTAGTCTTTGGCACACCATCCTCTCTACGACTTGTTGTACCTAATGCCCAAATCTTTTGTTGCAACCGCCTTCAAGCTTTCATAGTTAGATCACTAGGTGGTATCATCACCTAGCACATTAGGTGACTCTTAGGTTTTAATCAAACTAAGAGTGATAGCACTAAAAGAGGGAATGAATTAGTGCTATAATAAATTTTTATTCAATTTAAAAATTTGGGCGATATCACCACCAGGCTACTTGACAATTTATAGTTTGGCACCTGGCACTATCGTACCACAGCCCAGGCAGAGTCTCAACTACTGGACCTGGGCGGTACCACCACCCAGACTCAACCTTGGAGGTCGAGCCTTAAGGTGGTTCCATTACCAACCTTGGTGGTGCCATCATCTGATATGGCTCTAGGGCATTGTTTGAGCCTTTCATTTGGCCCAACATAGCCCTGATTTGTGCCTAGTTGGCCCTTAATTGAGTTAGCCTAATTCTAACCCAATTAGACCTAATCCTACTTCGATCTAGATAATTATTACAAAGGTTTGAATCCATTCATTGTCCGACATGTCATTGGTCCATTGGCACTTCATCCGATTCTTTGGCACACCATCCTCTCTTACGACTTGTTGCCCAATCGGTAGTTGTCCTCCGTAACTCCGATCTCCTTAGTGTAACTCCGCTCTTTTTGGCCTAATGCCCAAATCTTTTGTTCGAAGCCTTCTGCTGATATGTCGACCAATCCTCCGACTCGACATCTAATCTTCTAACATGTTCTCCTCCGGTCCAATGTTTGATTCTTTCTGCTTCAATTGTCTAATCTTGATCGAAAGTGGTCCTGCATCACTCAAAACATAGTTAGATCACAAATACAATCAATTGGTTTTATTATCAAAATCCGACATTCAACAAACTCAATAATATTTTATAATTCAAAATCTATAGTAAGAAAATCTGCATTCATATTTTCCAATAGGTGTAGTCCGTCCCATTGAATATAGGATGATGAGTAATAGAGAAACCCTTTTGATTATTTGAAAAAGCTATTAGATCTCTCTTAGGTTTTAATCAAACTAAGAGAATCGGGCTCTGATATCAATTATTAAGATTGTGATAGCACTAAAAGAGGGAATGAATTAGTGCTATAATAAATTTTTATTCAATTTAAAAATTTGATCGATAAATTTGTATAAAGAACATGATTAACCAAAAATGTGAGTAGGAGTTACGAGTAAAGTAAATGGGTAAGCAATAACAAATTAAAAGTAAGAAAAAAAATGCAAACCAATTTATAGTGGTTCAGGCTTCTCGACCTACGTCCACTCCTAATTCCTTTTCTCTCGAGGCCACCGGTTTTCACTATCGATTTTCTTTCCAATTGACGAAAATCAACTATCTTTGTTATAGCTTTCTCCTTTTAATAGGCTCCAGAGAGAACCTCTACACTTACTCTTTTCTCTCATCTCCTATAACTTAGAATCAACTATAAACTTAAGGAGAAAGAGACTCAAATAATACTTAAAGAGAGAGCTACAACCCTTTATAAACTCAAAATTTGATGCTCTATCAACCAAGCCTAATGAGGTAGTTATAGGCCTCAAAAAACTTAAAAAATAGAGCCAAAAAATTTAAATCTTTAAAATTTTGGGACACAAGCAGTACTTGTGCTGACATATGGTGGTACTACCATCGCAACTTTTGATACCACAATTTTAGACTTTTGGGTGATAACACCATCATAATTTTTGAATTCTAGGTGGCCTACGTAGTACTACCACCTACATAGGTATGTAGATGCTCATCCCAAGGATAATTATAGATGCATCGAAAGGGGTTCAAACTCGCTCTTCTTTCAAAGATTTTTGTGCCCATGCCGCTTTTCTTTCTCAAGTTGCATTATGATGCTTGAAAGATGATGTTGACAAGAAGCTTTATTTAGGCATGAAAGCTTGTCGGCTAACTTAGATGGTACCACCACCTAGGCTAGTAGTACCACTACCTAGGCCAACACAAGACTACTATTTTGGCCTTCTAATAGGTCTAATTTGGCTCGAGTCCAATTCTAGTGGTTTTTTCAACAAGTTGGCATGTTTTTGACCTAATACCAATTCAATTTAACCAAGAAAGATCTTGAATAAGTCTTTAACAATCCAATCACATATTCGGCATAATTATGAAGCTTTTAGCATGTTGTATGTCATTCTAGCATATTGTCTATTCTTCTAATACTTTATCTGAGCCTCTGATATAGTCCTTGTTGAATCTCGGATTTTGATGATAAAATCAATTGGTGAAATATTTGTTCTAATCTATATTGTCAAAGATGCGAGAGCGGATTTTGGTGGATGTAGAATAGATAGAAAAGTACATCTGGAACAGGATTACTTGGACTTCGATTCTGTCATCGCGAAACATAAAGTGATTTGCTCAAGTTATTTGGATGAAAAATACATTAGAAGAGTGTCAAAGCTTACAAAAAATCCTATTCAATACTCGATCTAGTGTTCTTGAATTTATCGATACAAAACATCAATTAGCGGATATTTTTACAAAACCATTAAATGAGGAATAAGATTTTATTAGAAGGGAATTAGGCATGTTAAATTGTCCAACTAATTGAGCATTATTATATGAGTCTTTGAAATTTTGGTTTTCATTGGACTTCATCGAACCTTCTTTTGAAATTTCGGAGTGATATGATCTCATCCTTAAAACTGAAAATCATGATTATTAAAGAAATTTTTTTTTTTGTCCAAAGTGGAATAAGTACCGCTGGTACTCGGAGCACCACTGGTTGGCGGTAGTATCGCCTCGAACACCCCCATAGTCGGCAGTGGACGCATCGAAATCAATTGGCTCGCCTGAGAGATCTCTTCCAGGCGGTCGATCGAAATCAATTTGCCCCCATCTAAACGCTGCTCCCATCTAAACTCTGCTCCCTGGAGGTCGACCGAAATCAATATGCCCCCATCTAAATGCTGCTCCCATCTAAACTCTGCTCCCTGGCGGTCGACCGAAATCAATCTGCCCCCATCTAAACGCTGCTCCCAAGCGATCGACCGAAATCTCTTCCCCTTCAATCCTCTTCCACCTAAGCCCTCTAAAACCTCTCCATTCTTCCTCCTCCTCAAGGACAATCAAAGGCGTAAAACACAACAAGGTAATAGTGAACCTTTCTTCTTCCTTAGTGTTTCAATTCGTGATCTAAGCTTCTCTACTCTAAGTCTTCTCTTATAATTGCTTGTCTTTTCCTTCTCATTTCTTTTGTTTTGTTCATCATAGACATGGCTCCCAAGAAATCAACAAGGGCAAAGGGAAAAGGTTGGAAGGAGATTCATTTGATCCAACCCTTTTAGATCTAGTGAGATAGCCTTAGAATACCCAAAGTTTGATTGTAAAACCATTCATAAGGGTAAATATGTTGATCTAGATGAACTAGGTAACCTAGAACCTATTAGATGGTTTGCTAATTTAAATGCTCTACCCATCTTACAAATTGATGAACAATCTATCCTAGGTTGGTTAAGCTATTCTATGCCAACATGATTATTGAAAATGATGTTATGTCCACCTATGTGTTAGGTACTACAATTCAAATTTCGATCGTATCATATGTGAGTTACTAAGAAGAAGAAAAAATAGAGGATGTTCTTGAGAGGGCAATGGGATATGGATGCAATCGGAGCTACCTACTCAGAAGCTTTAGAAATGATTTTTGCAAATCCTAACTTAGACATCATCCCTAAAAGCCGTGAGCATTTACTCCCTTTTAACTCGAAATTACTTCATCACATTATGATAAGCATTTTACTTCCGAAGCAGTTTCATCTTGATGAGATAAGTATGTTAGAGCTGAGTACAATGTATTGGATTATGACTAGGCAAAATAATTGCTTTGGTTATTTGATTAGACAGATGAATGAAAGAAATTTTCTCTAAAGACTTGATGTTGTCATTTGGTGGGTTGATCACTAGATTCATTCTTGCCCATAATATTTGTGTGTCACCGACGAGGAAGTATTAAAAGTGCTAGATATAACATAATTAATAAGTCTCCTAAAGCACCTTAGATGCACCTTTAGAAATGGCATATGGATTAGGCAACCTAGAGGAGTTGATATAGTTCCTCCACCGGAAGAGCTGAAGGAGTTTTTAGGGGACATGAATCTCCTCCGCTTAGTCCCGTTCAACCGGTTAGCTCACGCATCTTGATGATCCAATCATGCTTGCCTTACATCAAATCTCATCACAAAGCAAACTGAACTTCAAGGAAATGCAACATATGAACCGCAAAATAGACCACTTGTATAGGCATCTTGGAGTTCCTCCTCCTCGGAGTAGTTTGTTGTTTTATGTTTTAAAACACTTGTCCTGTTATGTTTATGACTACTTTGGATGATGTGGTGTGTTGTTACTTTCATCTACTCAACTTTTGAATGAACGTTCTTAATTCGATTTGATCGTAATTTTGTGACTATTATGGATGACACTATGGATGACACTTTTTCGAATGGTTTCTTGCTCTCTCCATGGCTTATTTGATCCCAATAAGTGATTTCTCTACCTTCCTTATTTTTTGTTGATGACAAAGGGGGAGAAAAATATAACTTGCTATGATGGAGTAATATGCTTAAAGCGAAGTATCGCATAGCAAATGCTTAAGAACTCTTACTCTTGAGATAAGCTACTTTTTGATTGATATCATGTATTTATAGCAAAACACACTTATGGATATCACTTGATCTTTATCATATTGGAATTAATTTTTCTGATTCTTATAGGTGGAAATACTTTGACATTGTTTAAAGTACACAATTTTTAGTATTTATGCCTAAGCTTGTCTTTTAAGCTTTATGTTGAATAACATCTATACGACTTGGCTTAAATTCAAAAGATTAAATTGAAGCGCCTTTTTACCTTCTGATTATATGGCATAAAGATAGGGGGAGTTGAGTTTAACTCCATCATCAATTGATTGTCATCATCAAAAAGGGGGAGATTGTTGAATCTCGGATTTTGATGATAAAATCAATTGGTGAAATATTTGTTCTAATCTATATTGTCAAAGATAAGCGTGCAGGATTAACTACGATGGTCAGAAACATAAAGTGATTTGCCAAGGTCAATTCCGTCCAGTGTTCAAGAGTTCATCGGAAGTCCGAAGGATCATCGGAAGTGTTGCCGGAACCAATCAAGATCGAATCAGGACTTGCCGGAAGTTTTGGAAGTTCATCACAAAGATCGTTGAAGGTTCGCGAAACTTTGCCGAGAAGGTTCGGAAGCTTGTCGAAGACTCGTTGAGCATGTCTTACAAGCCGAGAGCATGTTGGGAACCCGTCGAGGAAATATCGGAGGACCGCCTGAAGTCTCAACTAAAAGCTCTTGGCTTAATAAGACTTGAAGAAAGTCAGCTTAAATCACTGTTAATTATGTTTTTAATTTCGTAGTTAGCACGCACTTAGGGCAAGGATTTGAATTTGCTCTAAATTAGTAGGGGCCAACAGGGCCCTTATCGGGCTTTTTTGGCCGTGGATAAGGCCCATTTAGCGAATAAGATCGCCGGGCGGTAGAATCACCGTGCCAAAGCGGTACTACCGCTGGCAGCAGAAGTGTCTTTGAGGCGGTGCTACCGCCACCTGAGGCGAGTAGTACCGCTCGACCACATTACTGGCGGTGTAGCACCGCTTCCAGCGAGTAGCATCATTGTCTGCCACTTTGGCGATCGACAAAGTGAGTACGGTGCTTAAAGCGGTAGTATCTGCTTGACAGGAACTCAAATTTGATTTCAAATTTGGAGCCCAATTTTGAATCCATTTTGGATCTATAAATACCCCCTTTCTCAGTGGAAGGGTAACCTTTTTGAGAGTTAGAATCTTGTTTTGAGTTTTTGATAAGTCTTGAAGAGTCTTGTTCTTGCTAAGTGTTCACCTCCTTCTTCTTCTTGAGAAATCTTGTAAGAGTGTGAACTTCTTGTAAAGGGTTGTAAAAAAGGGGTATTGGTCCTTCCCCTTCAAAGGATTGCTAGTGGAAGTGCGGAGCCTCATCGGGAAGGCTTCAAGAGTGGATGTAGGTCATTTGACCGAACCACTATACATCATTGTGTTCATGAATGTGTGAGTGTTTACTTTTCTGAATCATTTCATTACTTAGCTGCAAATTGTTTAGTTCCTTGCTGCTTCATTTACTCAAGCAACTTCTTACAAGTTCTCTTTCAACGAATCGAAGTCTTCCTACTAACTTGTCTTTATACGAAATCGGATTCAAAGTTACATATTTAATCCGCTGCACTAATTCACCCCCCCCCCCCCTCTTAGTGCCTTTTCGATCCTAATAGTCCTTTCCTTTAACATATCACATGATCTATTAACATATCAACTTTCCCACAACATTCAATATTTTAGCATAATATCCGATCCTTTTGACATGATGCTTGAACTTATAGCACGAAGTTCAATTTTCAACATGATATTTTTCTCGGCACAACGTCTAATTCTCTTACTTTGATAGTTTTCTATGTCACTTCTCTCAAAAGCATATTAGTCCATAAACTCATCAATCAATTTCATCATCAAAATATGGGATTCAATAATAGCTTCACGTCATAACATGCTTTATTAGTTTCATCTACGGGTAGCTTTTCTCTACTCAAGCCTCTAACCATATCCCAATACTATATTAGGCCAATAGAATGAAAAATATCGAAACAATGTCATAATCACATGTGAGGTAGCAAGGCCTAAACCTCTATGCATAATTTATATTCCAACTCCAAGAACATAATATAACTATTAATTAAAAATAAAAGGTCTATAATGATGTTCAACAAATTTAATAATATCCTCCATTATTCACAATACTCAAATTTAAATAACATCATTACTAAGATTAAGTTCAAACTTAAAAATAATCCTAAGATTCATATACTAATCTACCAAGCATGTTCATGTAAGATCTACTATTCAATATATGGAAAAAAAGAACATGAACAAATCACAAATTAGTAAGCATAAACAACTCACATACTAACAAAGGTCATATATAAAATATTTTTTTATCAAAACATAAAAAATTTTCTACAACCAATAATTTACCTTAAAATATGTCAGAACATAAGTTTTTATTTTTGGTTAAACAAAATCGTTACATAAATTCATATATTTTGCAAAATTAAACTTCATATATCTTAGAAGTCTTACACCTTCAATATATAGATTTTAAGCAAAATTTTGAAAGTAACATATCTTGAATAATTTGTTTAAAAATAACATATACATAGTTAAAAGTAATTATCATAACAAAAAATGTTTCATTAATGATGACTTGGTGATTTAAATAGGCTCGGACGAGGCAAGGCCTAAGCACCTCAAGTGTGGATCATGCGGTGTGCTTCAATGAGGTGCTGCTTGGGTGCTCGCTTGAACCCATGCATTGGGCATAAGTTCTTCACTGATTAGGTCGAGTCCAACTTGGAGTCTCTCTTCAAATGTTTGTCCATTGAAGCTTTTAACCCAAGATATCAGAAAGACCATCTAAGGTGGTAGGATAGCTTTGATGTAGAATGCCAAGTTGAATGATGATTCTCCTAAACTAGTTTTAGGTGTTGTTTGAGAGGCCCATAAAATGCTTAATAGCTCATCTACCTAAGTATCTTTTGCTTCCATGACCCTTTTCTTTAGTCCTTCGAGAATGGCTTGGTTAGTAGCCTCAGTAAAACCATTAGTTTAGAGGTGAGTCATTAAACTAAATCTCAATTGGATCCTGTAGGACTGGTAAAACTTTTTAAACTTTATATTATTGAATTGAGTCCTATTGTCAATGATGAGGGCTTTCGGGATTACAAAGTAGGTAATGATGTTTTTTCAAATGAACCCCTCGATATGCTTCTCGGTGATATATACTAATAGCTTGGCCTCCACCCACTTTGGAAGTAGTCTACTACAATAATAAGGAACCTTCTCTAGTCGGAAGCTAGTGGGAAGGGGCCTAGTAGATCCATGCCCCACTGGGCAAAGGGCCAAGCATAATCGATCGAGCTTAGACAGATCATTGGCTGTGCTAGTTATAGATGTCCTACAAGCCAATCATGTGAGTGATGGCACCTGTAACTCATTGCGTCAATCTCGTTGCTTATGATTATTGATATTTTTTTAAATTATCTAGTTGTATATAGTGATGCCCTTGAATCTATGCAATGGGAATCAGATCATGATGAGATGATGATAATGAGACCGATTCACCTTTAAATACAGACCCTAAATAATCCTAGTTATAAGTTACTCGAGAGGGACATCGAAATAACCAGATAGACTGGTGTGCTATATACCTGTCCATATGATGGAGGTGACTGGTCTTATAGCTACTCGTATAGGGACACTAATGTTGGGATTGAGAGAGGCACTAAGAGGGGGGGTGGGGGGGTGAATTAGTGCAGTGGTAAAGAACGATAGATTCGATGATTTTAAAACACTTTTGAAAACTTTATATGATAAAAATTATGCTTTGATTAAATCCGTAACGAAAGATGCTTTAAACTTGAAGTGATTCGACAAGGAAGTAGAGCATCAAAGTGAAGATGGTTTGTAGTAATATAAATGACAATAAGATAAACATAAACCGATTTATAGTGGTTCAGTCATACGATCTATGTCAACTCTCGATTCCTCTTCACTTGAGGCCATCGGCTTTTGCACTAGTTGTCCTCCTTCTAACGAGTGAGGATTGGCTCCCTTACAACACTCTCCTTTTGATGGGCTTAGGAGGTAACCCTTATAAGCACTCTTTCCTTTCTTTCAGTAGAATATAAGTGAAAACTAAAGGAGGGATTTCTAGAGAGATTTCTATAGAGTTTTGTTGCTTTGAAAGTGTATGTGCTTCTGTTCTAACCAGGGATGGGAGGAGTTTTTTATAAACCTTAAGAAGATTCAAATTTGAAGCCCAAATTTGAATCACCCCAGATTTCAAGGGTACTAGCGGTACCATCGCCAGTGCTGGGCGGTACCATCGCCTAAGCTTTTTGCCCCTGTCAGTGTACTAGGTGGTACCACTACCTAACCTGGCGATACCACCGTGTGACACACTGACACAATTAGTATACTAGGCGGTACCACCACCCCAGCCAGTGGTGCCACCGCCCAAGGCACTCTATCTCAAGCGGTACCACTGCCCAGTCTGGGTGGTACCATCGCCTAGACCACTTGGATTATTGGACCTGGGTGGTGCCACCGCCCCAGTCTGGTAGTGCCTCCGCCAGACAGTTCCAACACACTTGGTTAGGCCTTAAACTCGGCCCAAACCAATCTATTATCAGGCCCAATTGGCCCCTATTTGGGTTATAAGATTAACACCTAATCCTAACCTAAATTAACGTGCTAACTACAAATTTAAAAGAAATTCCTAAGCTATTACAAAGTCTGGCAAGTCAAGACTTAGTCCGGCAAGCTTCGGGTGAACTTCCGGTGGACTTCCGACGATCCCTCAGACACCATTCTGTGGACACCCGGCAAGCTCCTAGACTTCATGATGATCTTGGCGAGTTCCAACGAGCTTCTTCAGCAAGCTCTGATCTTTCTCAGTGAGCTCCACGAACTTCCGACGAACCTTTCGGCAAACTTTTGAAAACCCTTCGGCAAGCTCCCTACTCATTCTCGGCCAGTTCTGGTAGTACTCCGATGAATCTTTGGACTTCCGTCGAACTCTCGAACTCCCAACGATCCATCGCACTTGACTCCGGCACTTTATTTCACTTTGTGTCTTCATCATTATCGTAGTTAATCTTATACACATAAAACTTAACTCTACTTCGATCTAAATAATTATTACAATGTAAATTGACATTCTATTGCCCGGCACGTCATTGGTCGGTGCTTCGTCCGATTCTTTGATGCATTGTCCTCTCTTGCGGCCTGTTGCCTAATCGACGGTTGACCTTCATAACCCTGATATCCTTGGCACAACACCACTCTTCTTGGCCCGATGCCTGACGTCCGAAGCCTTCTGCGGTTGTCCAATATTCTGATATGATTTCCTTCAACGCAACGTCAATTCCTCCTACGTCAACTGTCTAATCTTGATCAAGTAGACCTGCATCACTTAAAATGTAGTTAGACAATAAAATATAATCAATTAGTTTTAACATCGAAATGTGAGACCTAACAGTCTCCCTCTTTTTGATGATGACAACTAATTGATGACTGACGGAGTTAACTTTAACTCCTTGGAGTTTAACTAAACTCCCCCTATCAATATGCCATTGATAGAAACCTTGGATTATTCCAAATCCAAGTAACATTCTTCATGTATTAAGAGAAATATCAAAACATCATGCAAATATATAAAACATTCAAAACATCACACATTGCATGATATCATCATATCAATCCACTTCTCCCCCTATGTCATCAACAAAAAGGAGAAGTAGCATCTAGCTATATTTAAAGATAAGCAAGTTTTTGCAACATGAAGCTAGATTTTCATCACAACATATTAGTGCAAAAGCATAGCAAGTTTTAAAAGATTAAGCATGGCAATTTTTACCTACTTCTTAAGATAGTTTGCACTTGGCTTCTCTTTAGATTGCAAGGTAGCAATATTTGTGATGTTCGAGATAGCAAGTGCTCTTTTTTGCAACTTGAGAGATAGCAACTTTTGCTTCTCTTTATGATATTTATACTAGCAATGTTTGGTTTGCAATGAGCTAGAAATTTTGTAAAATTTACGTCACTTTAAACATGCAAGCTTTTAAAAAAAAAATTTCAACTTTGCAATTTTTTTCTTCTCTTTTGAGAAGTGCAAGCTTACAAGTTTTGCTTCTTTTGCATACTAGCAAAGCTAGCAATTTATTCTCCCCCTTTGTTATTGTCAAAAAGAAGGGAGGAACCAATTATATTAAAATTTTCTTTACATAAAAATTGCATCAATAAAAATATACATTAATCTTTCAATCATCACATGATGCATATAACCAAGAATCATGATGCATAAAAACATATCATTCTCATAGATCAAGTCATGATTCTTTGATTTATTTTAAAGAAAATTTCTTTTATATCATTTTTTCAGTTTATGATAAAGAGTATACAATCAATATAAAAGAATCATGATATAAAAACATATCAATATCAAAGGCTCAAAATATTTCAATCATGAGTCATACAAGCCATAAAGAAATCATTTCATGATCACCAAAAGACATCTTAAGTTATCACATTAGAAAGATATTTCAAAAATATGAATCGCAATCGTAAATATCGATAAGTGATTCATTTGAATGCATCATTTTATTTGTAAAAGAATCAAATGAGAATATGATTCATGCATAAGGAATTCCAAGTATCAAATATCAAGATATCAAGACTTGGATTGTGATAAAGCTCATTCAAGTTTGAATCATCAAAATCATTAACATAGTTTATGAGATTCATAAATTGACATAAACTTGAATTGTTCTCCTCTTTGGTAAATGATAAAAAGAAGCAATCATAGAGGAAAATATTTTGATTCGCAAAAATATCTCAAGTCAAGAATTCAAAGTCATGATTTCAAGTGATCAAGAGAGAAGTCATAAAATCATTCAAACTCATTTTGTCAACTCGAAACTCATAATCAAATCAAAATCATTTCCAAGATTCATAACATGAATGAAGTGATTATCAACTTTTTAGAGATTGCAAAATGATAAATAGATTTTTGATAAACACTTATTATCAAATCATTAATTTCATAATTTATTTAGAAGGTTCTCCTCTTTTGAAAAAAAAAGAACAAAATGAATTCAGGGAGATAGAGCATGATTGAAGCATTTAACATGATTAAAGCATGATTCATATTTAAAATGTATCTTATGTCATAAATACAATTCAAGCATTTGTCAAATCTAGAATCATTCTCAAAATCACATTCAAGAAATTCATACATGACAAGCATGGATTCATGAATTTTCTATAGAAAAATCGATAAGATTGAGATAAAGGATTGCATTTCGTTTTTATATGCTATTTGCTTCTTATAACCATGTTTTTGTTTTTTAATGTCAAATAGAGATAAGCATGGAAGTTCAAGATATAAAGGTAAAAACATCATAAAAACGATTTAGATAAAAAAATATATAACAAGACATATAATTCATCATGCATAGCTTTAAGATGTGAGTTCATCAAACATTATACAAGCTTTCATTGCTAAGACTTTTGTCATTAAAGCTTATTCAATTTTACAAAATAAATCATCAAAATCATTTTAATTCTTTCTTTCATTAGTTAGTTATAACAAGATGTTTACCATCTTACATGATTCAAGCTTGGTGTGAGATATCTAGAATCAAATTCAAATTTTTGCTAAAACCATGCATCATTTTATAAATCCGAAAAACCATCAAGCAACATCAAACAAAAAGTCATTATAATTAAATTTTTGTGCCAAAACGATGCATCTTGTTTGAAAGCAATTTTGTCATAAAGATCATCAAAACAAATGCATCAAAATCTTTCATTCAAAAATTTTATTAAGAGCAACAGAGATGGTTTACATGTAAGCATGCTCTTGTCTTTTTCTACTAGATTCATGTATCAACATTTAAAAAACAAGACATAAGTTTCTTCATAAAGCCATCAAGACCAAACACATAAAACACAAAAATATCATGATAGCACATTTTTCATTTTAATGTGTTTTATTTCATGTGATTGATTTTATACGAATATGTTCAAATTTTTCATATGAAAATGTCATGCATCATATAAATTCAAAAAACAATTTTTGTCATGAAAACCATCAAGTCCAAATGTGACATAAGACAACATCAAAACCACTTTTCTTTCATTTAGAAAATTTGAGGATTAGGTCTTTTAGTCTTACAATTGATTTCATAAAGACATGCATCATCGTACAAAATCCATCAATATATTATTTCAAAATGTAGGATTTTAATTTTTAAATCCTCATGCATGATATGAAATCTTCAAGCATTGACATATACATTTGTCCAAGTCATAAGATTCGCTTATCATGCATAGTTTTAAAATGTAAAATCAACAAGATAAATATTCATTGATTTTATCTTATTAGGTGCACAAGCATGAGATGTAATTATCATGATAATTCAATTTGTGTCAAAAACTATGCATCTTATTTAAAATCGAAAGCATCATCGTTCAATTCACAAGTTTTGTCAAAACATTAAGGAATCATTTCAAAACATGAGATTTCCGGTCATCATTATTTATGCATCATCATAATCATTAAGCATGATAATAAACTTTTAATATTTTTATTTAAAAAAATAATCATACAGAAATCAAGATAAAATCCATGGATTTAAACTTGTACAAGCATTATCACAAATCATGTAATTATCATCATTCAAAATTTTAAAACATAACATGCATGAAACTTTAACAATATAATTTTCATGATCAATTTTTAATTTTTCAAAATTACTAAGAAGAGAAGCATAATATAATTTTTAAAAATAATATTTTATTTCCTACCAACTAAATTAAGCACTCATGAAAGACATCATGTAATTTCATAATAAGGTAAAAGCATAATAGGTGAGTTGCTTACCTTGTAGTCGAAGACCGTCAAAACCCAATTCGTTTCTTCTTTACTTGATTCTTCTTGGTGATCCTTCTTCTTCTTCTTTGGTGGCCTTTTCTTTCGTTCAAGTTTATTTTTAATTTTAGATTTTTGTTTAATGAACTTATTAAGATTCATTGTTATGTATTCAATGCCCTCATCACTATCACTTGAGTTATCACTCAAGAGGTCCTCATTTGTCTAAAATTTCAAATCCTTTCTATTCTTTAGAAGGTGGTTCATGTGTTCATCATTTTTATTGTGTTCCAAGAATGTCATCTCATAGGTCATTATAGACCCAATGAGTTCTTCAAGAGCTCATTTTTGGAAGGGATCTTAAAATCTTATTTACGAGATCAAAATCCGAAAAAGATTTACCAAGAGCTTTTAGACTATTGACGACATCCGTGAAACGAGTATACGTGTCGCTTATAGTCTCGCTTGGTTGCATTCGAAAAACCTCAAAATCGTGCATAAAAATATTAACTTTTGAGTCTTTGACTCTACTCGTTCCTTCGTGTGTGACTTCAAGTTTTTGCCAAATATCAAAAGTCGTTTCGTACATTGAAATCTGATTAAATTCAGTTTTATCTAAAGCACAAAATAAGGCATTCATAGCCTTTACATTTAAAGAAAAATATTTCTTATCCAAATATGACTATTCGTTCATCAGTTTAGAGGGAAGTTGAAAACCATTTTCAATAATGCTCCATAAATCCAAATTTAAAGAAATCAAGAAAACTCTCATTCGAGTTTTTCAATAAGTGTAGTTCGAATCGTTAAAGAACGGTGGACGAACAACTGAAAAGCCCTCTTGAAAAGTTGTGAAGAGCCATTTCTCATAGGTGTGAATCCGAAAGAGAAATAACGTAGCTTTGATACTAATTATTAGGATCGAGAGCGGCACTAAGAAGGGGGGTGAATTAGTGCAGTGGTAAAGAATGATAGATTCGATGATTTTAAAACGTGCTTTTAGAAACTTCAAATGATAAAAATTATGCTTCGATTAAATCCATAACGAAAGATGCTTTAAACATGAAGTGATTCGTAAGAAGGAGACAAGGAAGTAGAGCATCAAAGTAAAGATGGTTTGTAGTAATGTAAATGACAATACGATAAACGCAAACTGATTTATAGTGGTTCGATCATACGATCTACATCCACTCTCGATTCCTCTTCACTTGAGGCCACCGGCTTTTCCACTAATTGTCTTCCTTCTAACGGGTGAGAACTGGCTCTCTTACAATACTCTCCTTTTGATGAGCTTAGGAGGTAACCCTTACAAGCACTCTCTCCCTTCTTTCGGTGGAATACAAGTGAAAACTAAAGGAGGGATTTCTAAAAAGATTTCTACAGAGTTTTATTGCTTTGAAAGTGTATGTGCTTCTGTTTTAACCAGGGATGGGAGGGGTTTTTATAGACCCTAATAGGATTCAAATTTGGAGCATCCCGGATTTTAGGGGTAGTGGCGGTACCACCGCCAGTGCTGGGCGGTACCACTGCCCAGGCTTTTTGCTCCTGTCAGTATACTGGGCAGTACCATCGCCCAACCTGATGGTACCACCACCTGACACACTGACATGGTCAGTGTATTGGGCGGTACCACCGCCCTAGCCAGTGGTGCCACCACCTAGGGCACTCTACTCCAAGTAGTACCATCGCCCAGACCACTTGGGTTACTGGACCTAGGTGGTGCCACTGCCCCAGTCTGGAGGTGACACCGCCAGACAATTCCAGCACACTTGGTTGGGCCTTAAACTCAGCTCAAACCAGTTCGTTATCAGGCCCGAGTTGGCCCCTACTTGGGTTATAAGATTAACACATAATCCTAACCCAAATTTACTTACTAACTATAAATTTTAAAGACATTCCTAAGTTATTACAAAGTCTGGCAAGTCAAGACTTAGTCCGGCGAACTTCTGATGAACTTCTGGCAGTCTTCCAACAATCCCTCGGACACCATTCTGCGGACACCCGATAAGCTCCTGGACTTCACGATGATCTTGGCGAGTTCTGACGAGCTTCTTCGGCAAGCTCGGATCTTTCTCAGCGAGCTCTGTAAACTTTCAATGAACCTTCTGATGAACTTTCGAAAACCCTTCGGCAAGCTCCCTACTCGTTCTCGGCCAGTTCCAACAGCACTCCGACGAATCTTCGGACTTCTGTCGAACTCTTGAACTCCCAACGATCTATCGCACTTGACTTCGGCACTTTGATTCACTTTGTGTCTTCATCATTATCATAGTTAGTCTTGCACACATAAAACTTAACTCTAATTCGATCTAAATAGTTATTATAATGCGAATTGCATTCTATTGCTCGGCACGTCATTGGTTGGCGCTTCATCCGATTCTTCGGCGCATCGTCCTCTCTTGCAGCCTATTGCCCAATCGGCGGTTGACCTTTACAACCCCGATATCCTTGGCGTAACACCACTCTTCTTGGCCTAATGCCCGATGTCCGAAGCCTTCTGCCGATTGTCCAATATCCTGACATGATTTCCTCTGGTGCAATGTCAATTCCTCCTGCATCAACTGTCTAATCCTAATCGAGTAGACCCACGTCACTTAAAATATAGTTAGATAATAAAACATAATCAATTAGTTTCATCATCAAAATCCGAGACCTAACAACTAAGGATACAGTACAGTTGCTCATTGGAGAATGAGTTTACTGATTGATCCGCTTATGGAATGCTGGATGGTTATTGATATCTTATGTTAGATAGCGATTCCGTAGTCCCAGTAGTGTATCTGATCCTTAGACTTGAGACACCAAGGATATCTTATATGAGTACTCCACTCTTTGATATCGGACTTATAGGTTTGGAAGTTCCAGATCTAGTACAACCGGTTATTGGGAGTGGCAGCCAACCTTACAAGGGCAATTGAGTATCAATAAAGGATCATCCACTCTTAGTATCATGAGAGGAATATCCCATGTGTTCTTGCTGAAAGGATCAAAAGGCACTAAGAGGGGGGGGGTGAATTAGTGCAGCGGATTAAACTCGTATTCTTGAAAACGATTTCATAAAGAAACACAAGTTCGTAGGAAGATTTCGATTCGACGAAAGAGAACTTGAAAGTAATTGCTTGTGAAAAGGAACTAACTATGAACTTGCAGCCAAGAAATGAAATTATTCAGAAATATAAACACTCACACATTTAAGGACACAATGATGTATAGTGGTTCGGTCAAATGACCTACATCCACTCTTGAAGCTTTGCGATGAGGCTCCGCTCTTCCACTAGCAAGTCCTTTGAAGGGGAAGGATCAAACACCCCTTTTTACAACCCTTTACAAGATGTTCACACTTGTACAAGATCTCTCAAGAAGAAGAAGAAGGTGAACACTTAGCAAAGAAAACAACACTTTTTAAAACTCTTCAAAAGCTCAAGACTCAAACTTTTTCTTGCTCAAAGGGTGCCCTTTCAGGTGAGAAAGGGGGTATTTATAGATCCAAAGTGGATTCAAAATTGGGCTCCAAATTCCAAGTGAATTTGGAGTTCCTATGTTTCAGTGGTCAAGGCGGCGGTGCCACCGTCATCGGCGGTACCCACTTTGTGTCGATCTTTGATCGGCGTCTGGCGTGCCACCGCCTAGGCAGGGTGCCACCGCCTGCGGCGATGCACCGCCAGCAGCGGTGCTACCGCTCGATCCGATGGATCAGGCGGTGGCACCGCTTCAACCAGCGGTTCCACCGCCGTCGATGTCTGGCGGTGCTCGCTTGCATACAGCGGTTCCACCGCTTTGTGTGTGTGTGCGGCGGTGCTACCGCCGGCTTAGCGGTTCCACCGCCCCAGCTTAGCGGTTCCACCGCCCTGGCTTGGGCGGTTCCGCTTGCCCCCATTCTGGACAGAGCCAAATGGGGCCTGTTTAGATCTCAACTTGACACAGTAGTGGCCCGGTTGGCTCCTCTGAATTTTGGGCAGGATTTATTTCTTAAATCCTTGCTCTACTCATGTGCAAATTACGAACATAACTTAACGTGATTTGATCGGACACCATTCAAGTCGACTTCGGCGTGTTCTACTGGCGAGATTCCGGCAGCCTCGATGCTTCCCTCGGATTGCTACGGTGGTCTCCCAAAGATACTCCAAATGAGCTCAACTAGTCTTGGTGGTTTCGAATCTTCCGGAAGTTCCGCGAACCTTCGACGATCTTTGAAATGGACTTTCAAAACTTCGATAAGTCCCCGATTTGATCTTGGATGGTTCCGGCAACTCTTCCGAAAATCTCTCGGACTTTCGATGAACTCTTGAACCCCCGACGGACTTGGCCTCGATAAATCACGTTATGTTTTCTTTCCATCGTAGTTATTCCTGCACACTCATCTCAACAAAGAGATTAGTACAAATATTTCACCAATTGATTTCATCATCAAAATCTGAGATTTAACAATCTCCCCCTTTTTGATGATGACAATCAATTGGTGATGGAGTTATTCTTAACTCCCCCTATGTATATGCCATAAAGAAAAATTGCTTGAATTCAATTTTTGAATTCAACACAATTAATTTTAATTTCAAGATTTCAAAATAGATATCAAAGATATCAATGAAGTATACATAATCAAAAAACATGATATCAAGAACCCAACTAAGTTTATGTTGGACAACGCATATCATATGGCAATACACATATCATTTCTCCCCCTTTGTCATCAACAAAAAGGAAACGAGGGAATCATAACAATAAGGAGGGTCGGAAAACATCACAAATGTGGAAAAGGAAATCAGAAAAACCGAAAACCATTCCACAGTGGCCGAAAAGATGTAAGATAACACAGCATGAAGTTAAGACAACATAGATGTCAACAAGAAGATGTCACGATGTAAGGAATACAACATAAATGTCAACATACAACACAAGTTTACATCGTTCAAAAAGAAAACACAGCAAGCTACTCCTCAGGAGGAATGCTAAGATGCCTATACATGTGATCGATCTTTAAGTTCATCTTCCGCATTTCCTTCAAAATTTCAATTTGCTGTAGTTTTACTTCATTTAACTCTCTCATGATCGGATCAGTAGAAGATGGAGCAGAAAATGTCACTGATGTAGCTGCAACAAAAGGATTAGGAGGAGGAGATTCATTTCCCCTAAGGACTGGTGTTTCAGGATGGTCTCAATTTACCGGGGAGGTATATCACATCTCCTAGGTTGCCTAACCCTATTCCATGCTCGAAAGTACATCTAAGTCGTCTAAGTAGTTTAATGTCAATAATATTAAATCTTTCGACTTGTATTGCTTCTTCATCCGTGGAATGCAGATGTTATGGGCATGCAATAGTCTAGTTATTAAACCTCCATATGGTAACATTGATCCTTTAGAAAGGACCTCTATCATGTGTCTTTGCTGATTAGGTAACCAAAACAGAAATGTTGTCTAGTCATGATCCAATATAAGGTACCTAATTGGTGGCCGATCTCATCATGATGAAAGCGCTTAGGAATAACAATGCTTATTAGAATGTGATGCAAAATTTTAGAGTTAAAAGGTAATAAATGTTCACAACTCTTGGGAATTATTCCTAAATTTGGGTTTGCAAACACAGTTTCTAAAGCTTTAGAGTGAGTGGCACCAACTGTGTCCATATCCCATTTTCCTCGAAAATAACACCTTAGCTCTCTTTCAACAATTCCAATTAATGAGCATATAGTATTATCACATATTTGAATCTCATTACCTAGAAGATAAGTTGACAAGCCATCATCATTCATAGTTAAATTAGCATAGAACAACTTAACTAAACGTGGATAAATAGGTTCAATAATTTGCAGAATAGATAAAGCCTCTAAGTCTGCAAACCACATGATAGGTTCTAAGTTTCCTAATTGATTCAAATCAACATACTTTCCTTTATGAATGGGTCTAGAACCAAATTCAGAAAATCTAAGGGAGGCTTCTTGTGATTTAAACAAGGATTGGTCAAATGAATCTACCTCCATCCTTTTCCTTTGTCTCTTGATGTTCTTCTAGGAGCCATTTCTATTCAGGAATGATCAAAAATCAATTGAAGAAAGGAATGAAACTTCACAAGAAAAGGAAGAGAAATAATTCTGTTTTTACCTTAGATTGGTTCTTTGAGATGTAGGAAGCTTGAATCAAGATAAAATCTCCTCCTTAGGCTTCTAGATGGGAAGAAATGACACCAATTTGAAGTTTGGAAGAGTTTGGAAGAGTGAGGAGAGGCGGTTCACAGATTAGGGAGGCGGTTCTACCGCCGGCCCTAACACACTTTATAGCAGGGTGTTCAGGCGGTACTATCGCTTCAAAAAGCGGTTCCACCACTGGGTGACTACCTGGCGGTTCCACCACCACAACTAGCGGTGCTACCACCGGTAGCACAAAAACAAATTCGGATTTCATGTTTTTCCCTTTTTTTTTTTAAAGAAAAATCTCAGAGATGGGATGAAGTCAAAAGGAATAAATCCATGGGAAAATCTGAATCAAATCGATGGAAATCATAGTTTAAACATAATTTCAAGAAAATACATCATCAAAAAAAAAAAACTTACTTACTTTGATAGTTTAGCATGCCTAATTCCCTTCTAATAAAATCAAATTGTTCCTCATTTAAAGGTTTCGTAAAAATGTCCGCTAATTGATGATTTGTATCAACAAAATCAAGAGTGACATTTCTACTACTTACATGATCACGTATAAAGTGATGCCTGATGTCAATGTGCTTAGTGCGAGAGTGTTGGATTGGATTTTTAGTTAGACAAATTGCACTCGTGTTATCACACTTTATAGGAATATTTTTTAAGTAGATTCCATAGTCCTCTAGTGTATTTTTCGTCCAGATAACTTGTGCACAGCATGCACTAGCAGCTATATATTCAGCTTCTGCTATAAATAGTGCAACCGAATTTTGTTTCTTGGAAGTCCAAGAAACAAGTGCATGACCTAGAAATTGGCATGTTCTAGATGTGCTTTTTCTATCTATTTTACATCCACCAAAATCCGCATCTGCATAAGCTTTCAAACTAAAATTTTCAGATTTTGGATACCATAATCCAAGATTAGGGGTCCCTTTAAGATATCTAAGAATCCTCTTGTGACTTTCAAGTGAGATAGCTTAGGATTAGCTTGGAATCTTGCACATAGCCCTACACTGAACATGATGTCAGTCCAGTTGCGAGTGAGATAAAGCAGGCTACCTATCATGCCCCTATAAGTTTTTTATCAAAACTTTCTCCATTTTCATCCATATCTAATTTAGTGGAGGTGCTCATAGGAGTGCTAATTTCTTTTGATCCATCCATATTAAATCATTTTAACAATTCCAATGTGTATTTTGATTGATTTAGAAATATACCATCACTTAGTTGCTTGATTTGAAGTCCTAAAAAGAAATTTAGTTCTCCCATTAGGCTCATCTCAAATTCATCACTCATATCCTTAGCAAATAATTCACATAGTGATTTATTACAAGATCCGAAAATAATATCATCAACATAAATTTGAATAATAAGAAAATTGTTTTCAAAATGTTTAATAAACAATGTAGTATCAACCTTGCCTTTAGTGAAATTATTTGAAATCAAGAAGGAACTAAGCCTCTCATACCAAGCCCTAGGGGCTTGTTTAAGACCATATAAGGCCTTAGTTAGCTTAAACACATGGTTAGGAAATAGAGAGTTTTCGAATCCGGGTGGTTGTTCAACATAAACTTCTTCGGAAATAAAACCATTTAAGAATGCACTTTTGACATCCATTTGAAATAATTTAAAATCTTTACTACTAGCATAGGCAAGGAGCATCCTAATGGCTTCCAATCTTGCCACCGAGCGAAGGTTTCTTCATAATCGATACCTTCTTCTTGGTTGAAACCTTTGGCCACTAGTCTAGCCTTGTTTCTAACCACGATACCGCATTCATCTTGCTTGTTTCTAAAGACCCACTTAGTACCAATAACTAAGTGGTCATTAGGATCTAGGAACAAGCTTCCATACCTCATTCCTCTCAAATTGATTCAATTCTTCTTGCATTGCGATAACCCAAGAATCATCTTTTAGGGCATCAACAATGCATTTTGGTTCAACTTGAGAAAGAAAGGCAGCATGGGCACAAAAATTTTTGAAAGAGGAGCGAGTTTGAACCCCTTTCGATGCATCTCCTATAATTAACTCCTTGGGATGAGCATCTACATACTTCCATTCCTTTGGTAAGGAAGTTTGGGAAGAAGATGCATCAAGATGTTATTTTGAGGAGAGGGTTCATTCAAATTCAAATCATCAAGACCAAAATCATCATCAAAATCTTTTTCTTAAATTCGGAAACTTCATTAAAAATCACATGAATAGATTCTTCTATAAGTAAGGTTTTCTTGTTGAAAACACAAAAAGCCTTAGAAACGGAAGAATAACCAAGAAATATGCCTTCATTGGATTTTGCATCGAATTTTCCTAAGGCATCCTTTTCATTCAAAATAAAGCATTTGCAACCAAAAACTTTAAAGTAAGAAACATTGGGTTTTTATCATTCCATAATTCATATGGAGTTTTGGATAGGGATGGTCTCACTAGAACTCTATTCATCACATAGCAAGCCGTATTCACGGCTTTAAAAATATTTTGGTAAATTATATTCATTTAACATGGTTCTAGCCATTTCTTGCAAACTTCTATTTTTCCTTTCTACTACTCCATTTTGTTGTGGATTTCTTGGAGTAGAGAAGTTGTGATTGTATCCGTTTGTTTCACAAAAATTTTGGAAGTCATGATTTTGAAATTCACCTCCATGATCACTTGAATTGATGAGATCATAAAGCCTTTTTCATTTTGAGTGAGTTTACAAAATTTAGAGAAACATTTGAAGCAATCACTTTTATGAGCCAAAAATAGGTCCAAGTGTATCTACTATAGTCATCCACAATTACAAAGGCATATTTGCTACCTCCTAGGCTTGTTATGTCAATTGGTCCAAATAAGTCCAAGTGGATCAATTGCAATGGTCTAGTGGTGCTAATGTGATTTTTTGATTTGAAACTAGTCTTTATTTGTTTTCCTAGTTGACATGCATCACATACCTTATCCTTAACAAATTTCGTGTTTGGGATACCTCTTACTAAATCTCTAGATGAAATCTTAGAGATTAGTTTCATGCTTGCATGGCCTAGCCTCCTATGCCAAAGCCAAGCGTCATCATTCAAAACCGAAAAACACATTTCATTACTTAATTTATCAATATTTATGGTGTAGACATTGTTTTATTTTAAAGCAATCATGGATATGTTGTTGTTGGGTTTTTCAATAATGCAAACATTAGATTCAAATCTAACAACATAACCTTTATCACATAGTTGACTAATACTTAAAAGATTATGTTTTAAACCATCAACTAGTTACACATCATCAATTGAAAAACTCGATTTGTTACCTATGGTTCCCTTGCCAATGATTTTACCCTTATTGTTGTCTCCGAAAGTGACATATCCTTCTTCTTTGCTCGAGAGCATAAAGAAATGAGATAGATCTCCGGTCATGTGCCTTGAGCATCCACTATCAATATACCATTTCTTGCTCCTAGCTTGTGAGTTTGTCTACAAAAAAGGATTATTTTTAGGTACCCATTTGATTTTGGGTGCCTTACAAATTGATCTACTTACTTTGTAATTTATCATTGAATTGTTTATGGTTCCTTTAGGAACCCATATCAACTTTTGTGGACTAATTTTCTTGAATGGACATTTGTAGGTAACATGTCCCATTTTGCAACAAAAATTACATTTCAAATGGGGTGATACATGCAATGTAGGCCCTTTAACAAAGGTGGTGGGATTTTGGTGAGAACCTCTCACAAATCCGATACCACTTCTATTTCCGACATGACCTTTGTTAGCAAGAATCATGTCTAAGCCCTTGCTACCGACCTTAAACTTGTTTAGGGTCTCTTTGAGTAGCAAGTTCTCCCTTTTTGTTGCATCTAAGTCTTCACACTTAGAGCATGGGGTAGAGAAGGGTTTTGAAGACTATTGAATTTACTTTGTAATAAAGCATGCTCTTTCTTAAGCAAATTGAACTTCTTACTAATAGTTCTACATTCATCAAACAACTCATGAAAAGCCATAGAAAGTTCATCGAAAGATAACTTTTCATTAAGTAACTCACTAACCTCTTCTCCAAATGCCATTAGAGCGAAGTTTGCCTCCTCTTTGTTGCTAGCCTCTTCAACCTCGGAGTCACTTGAATCATCCCACGTGGCCTTCAAGGCTTTTTTCTTCTTGAATTGCTTCTTCTTGGCTTGAGGGCATTCATTCTTGAAGTGTCCCGGCTTCTTGCATTCGTAGCAAATGACTTGGTCCTTTTTGTGTCATTTTTGAATTTGTTCTTTCTTATGAATTTCTTAAACTTTCGAGTTAGAAGTGCAATGTCATTGTCACTATCCTCATCACTTGATGTTCCTTTCAAGTGGTCTTCTTGTGTTCTAAGTGCCATATCCTTCCTGTTCTTTGGAAGGGGGTTCTCAAGCTCTTCATGAGCATGGCACGTCATCTCATAAGTCATTAGAGATCCAATAAGTTCTTCAATGGGAAATACTTTAAGATCCTTGGCCTCTTGAATGGCCGTGACCTTTGGATCCCAACACTTTGGAAGGGATCTTAAAATCTTAGTTACCAATTCAAAATTCGAAAAGCCTTTACCAAGAGCTTTAAGTCCATTGATGACATCCGTAAAGCGGGTGTACATGTCTCCAATGGACTCATTTGGTTTCATCAAAAAGTTCGTAGGAATGCACAAGAATGTTGATTTTGGACTCCTTCACTCGGCTAGTGCCTTCATGAGTGATTTCAAGAGTGCGCCAAATATCAAAAGCCGATTCACAAATGGAAACCCGATTAAACTCATTCTTATCAAGTGCACAAAATAAGGCATTCATAGCCTTTGCATTGAGAGCGAAAATCTTCCTCTCCGACTCATTCCATTCACTCATCGGAAGAGAAGATTTTGCGAAGCCATTTTCGACAATGTTCCAAAGTTCGAAGTCCATGGAAATAAGAAAAATCCTCATACAAGTCTTCCAATACGTATAATCCGACCCATTGAACATAGGTGGACGAGTAATGGAGAGACCCTCTTGCATACCGGAGTAGGCCATCTCTCTTGGGTTTTAAACCAATATGAGAGCAAACCTTGCTCTGATACCAATTGAAAGGATCAAAAGGCAATAAGAGGGGGGGGGTGAATTAGTACAGCGGATTAAACTCGTATTCTTGAAAATGATTTCACAAAGAAACACAAGTTCGTAGGAAGATTTCGATTCGACGAAAGAGAACTTGAAAGTAATTGCTTGTGAAAAGGAACTAACTATGAACTTGCAGCCAAGAAATGAAATTATTCAGAAATATAAACACTCACACATTTAAGGACACAATGATGTATAGTGGTTCGGTCAAATGACCTACATCCACTTTTGAAGCCTTTGCGATGAGGCTCCGCTCTTCCACTAGCAAGTCCTTTGAAGGGGAAGGATCAAACACCCCTTTTTACAACCCTTTACAAGATGTTCACACTTGTACAAGATCTCTCAAGAAGAAGAAGAAGGTGAACACTTAGCAAAGAAAACAACACTTTTCAAAACTCTTCAAAAGCTCAAGACTCAAACTTTTTCTTGCTCAAAAGGGTGCCCTTTCAGCTGAGAAAGGGGGGGTATTTATAGATCCAAAGTGGATTCAAAATTGGGCTCCAAATTCCAAGTGAATTTGGAGTTCCCATGTTTCTGGTGGTCAAGGCGGTGCCACCGCACTTTGTCGGCGATGCCACCACTTTGTGATCTTCACCACTACGACGTGAAGCGGTGCTACCGCTCGATCCGGTGGATCTGAGGCGGTACCGCTTAGCCAGCAGCGTTCCACCGCCGTCGATGTATGGCGGTGCTGCTCGCTTGCACAGCGTTCCACCGCTTGTGTGTGTGTCTTGGCGGTGCTACCGCCCCAGGTTGGGCGGTTCCACCGCCCCAGGCTTGGTGGTTCCACCGCCCCAGGCTTGGGCGGTTCCACCGCTTGCCCCATTCGGACAGAGCCGAATGGGGCCTGTTTAGATCTCAACTTGACACAGAGTGGCCCGGTTGGCTCCATCTGAATTTTGGGCAGGATTTATTTCTTAAATCCTTGCTCTACTCATGTGCAAATTACGAACATAACTTAACGTGATTTGATCGGACACCCTTCAAGTCAACTTCCGGCGAGTTCTACGGCGAGATTAAGCAGCCTCGATGCTTCCCTCGGATTGCTACGGTGGTCTCCAAAGATACTCCGGCGAGCTCAACTAGTCTTTGGTGGTTTCGAATCTTCCCGGAAGTTTCGCGAACCTTCGACGATCTTTGAAATGGACTTTCAAAAACTTTGACAAGTCCCTGATTTGATCTTGGATGGTTCCGACAACTCTTCCGAAAATCTCTCGGACTTCCGATGAACTCTTGAACCCCCGACGGACTTGGCCTCGGTAAATCACGTTATGTTTTCTTTCCATCGTAGTTATTCCTGCACACTCATCTCAACAAAGAGATTAGTACAAATATTTCACCAATTGATTTCATCATCAAAATCCGAGATTTAACACTTGCTCAGGCAAATCCCTGGCCAGGGTCATTCGGATTGAGAGAGAAAGAGTTCTCTAGGAGAATCCAATTAAAGCAAGACTCGATTGGAAATCGTATGGGCTTGACAGCACCATGCCCGATATATGATCTCTGAGATATTAGATGGATGAGGGACTATAGGTACATGGTAACTGAGGATAGATGGGTCCAAAGGATTGGATTCCCCTATATTGTGTTGGGACTACGGTGCAGTGGCCTAGTACATCCGCAGTCGATGAGTCGAGTGAATTATTATAGATATAATAATTCATTGAGTCCGAAGGAGTTCTGATAGGTATGACTCATGGCCAGCTCGATATTGGGTCTAGAGGGACACACACATATGTTAGGTGTTACGACGAGAAGAGGTTCGGATATGATATATCCGTTGGAGCCCCTATCTTATTGGATATCTAAGCCCCTGTATTATTGGATCCCATGGATAAGATCCAATAAGAGTTAGATTATTGGGTAGAAACCCATTGATCTAAAAGGCTTAGGTAATTGGATAGAGATCCAATACCCAATAGGGATGGATCCATTAGGGTTGACAAGAGGCCTTTATAAATAGGAGAGAACCAAAGGCTCATAGGCTGGGGGTTTCTTGGTAGCCACATTCTATTCTCCTCTCCCCAGAGAGGAGCATTATTGTAGTCCCTGCCATGTGGATACCACTAGAGAGGAGGATGCTTGATCTCCTTCATCCTCCCCTATGGATCTACAGGAACTCAGGGATATATGATCTCTCTAGGTACTATCGTTTCTTTTATACACATAGTTTTCAGATTTATTTTTGACGCACTGATCTTTGCACGATGATGTAACCTTTCATGGAAATCCAAGAGTTTTTGTTTTCTGTTCTTCCGCTACGCATAAGATGTTGCTCCTTGGATTTCCCAACAGTGATATCAGAGCCTGGTTGTTCGTGCGAAGATCAGATTTTAATTACGTGTATTGTGTTTTGGATGCGCTTTTGATGCCAAAATCGTTGACACAAAGGCAGAAAAGGGCAGCAACTATTGCTGCCCTTGTTGCGTTCACAAGGCTGCTTGCAGCCTTGGCTGCCATCAATGGCCTTCTCAAAACGGCGGCGGCTGCGAGCAAGGGGCCTACAGGTTGGCTGCAGGCGGTAGATGGCCGGCAAGCCACCTGCAGCAGCAGCCCCTGCGGGGCTGTTTGCTCGCATGGGCGGGGAGCGCTTGTGGGCGGTGCGCCCATGGGGAAGCGGTGCCACCTGCGAGCAGACCACACGTGGGTGAGCCGCCTGCAGGGGTAGTGCTAGCAGGGGGCAAGGCTGCTTGAGGAGGCGGTGCCTGCCCGCAGGCGAGTCGCTCGCCTACGGGCAAGCTGCTTGCTGGGGGCAACGACGCCACTCGAGAGTGCACTGCTCGTAGGCATGGGCGGCACCACCCCCCTGGCAAGGCCGCCGTCGTCAAGGTGGTGATGGCTGCACCGCAATATAGCTACAAGAAGAGGATGGAATAGGATTTTTTGGGCAAAAGATAGTTTTGCCCCAGGGAATTTTTAAAATTTCAATCTTGTCCCTCTTGGTCGAATGACCAAAACGCCCTTTAAAATTTAGAAAATTCTCCATATGTCCTTGTTTTTAGAAAAATATTAGTTAATTAAAATATTTAATTAACTATTATTATTTATCTAGTAGTCCTATATAATAATATATATATGTAATGTATTATGTGGACAGATGATCATGGACCATGTGATGTGATGTGTGTACATGTGATTATTATTATTGGGGCCTACGAGTCTCTATTTTATTATTTATTGTCAAGCCTACGTGCTTGTAATTATATTGTAATTATACGAGAAGGCACAGCGGGAGCGTGGAAGTGATAATGGGACTCACAAGGCTGAGACGAACGATCTGACACATGGAGATACGTTGAGATGTTGACAGAACCGACGAAGCGAGATGGATGGTCACAAGGCATGGAGATGCACTAAAGCACATATATATCTTGATATGATTGATTGGGTCCACTAGCTCGGGCTTGATCACATTAGGATGTGGTCCATGATCATCTAGTGTGATTACTCATATGATGTGTGATTGGTTATACACCTACTAGATATGTATATATATATTTGCATGCAATATAGATATATATTAAATATGTATATGTGTGACACTATATTAGGAGACTAAATCAAAAATTCCTTTTCTCGATAATATTAAGTCGGTAAAAGTGAGATAATTAGATTAACCCACATAGCCTTCCATCGTTATAGGTAGGAACCGATTCCTATTGTAGGTTGAGTTGGTCCAGTCCCTCGAGACTCACCTATATCACAATTCGCTATCTTATCCACGACATAGAGATGTCACCGGTGATCTGAGGACATGGTATGCTTGGTCGAGTCCCTCGATGGTATATCATCAAATCAAACTCATCTTGTAATGATGGTGATGACTTAACCGAACATCATGGTTGGTCGAGTCCCTCGAGGCCATAGTGGTTCGGAGGCCGAATATGATGAGAATCACAAGGAGTTATGATCGGCAAGAGTTGCCCACCTTTTGGGCTTAGTGTGATTGGTCGAGTCCCTTGAGGTTATACTAAGATGCTGATTGGATCTCGATCCCCTCTAGAAGTCTACCAGAGACTTTCGTTTCATGTGCTGAGGGTATCACGTGACTTGCTAGAAAAATAGTAGGAGTACATCAAGATAGAAGTCCATATCTTGATTATTTATATTTTTACAAAATCTACATGTTATTTATTTATGCTATATCTTTATTTTTTTTAGAAAATATCGTTATTAGACTCTTTATGTGGTATATTGATGCCAACCGCCTCACTGGTCAAAACTATGCGAATTGACTCCGTAACCTGAGAATAGTTCTCATAGCAAAGAAAATCGCATGTCCTTGAAATAGTGATCCTTATGCCCTGGAAAAGGATAAGCGAGGATGAGATCGCTCGCTACGTGAAGTACGTAGATGACTCCACTCTTGCTCAGTGTTACATGTTGGGCTCCATGACTCCTGAGTTATAGAGACAACATGAAAAGATGGATGTCAGATCCATAATCCTACATCTCCTCAAATTGTTTGAGGAATAAGGAAGAACTTAACGATATGAGATATCAAAGAGTCTCTTCCGTGCTAGGATGACTGAGAGGACATTGGTTCAAAACCATGTCCTTAAGATGATTGAGTGGATAGAGACACTAACAGGTCTAGGACTAGTCCTAGAGAATAACCTGTGTGTGGATCTTGTGCTTCAGTCCCTACTCGATTCCTTTTTATAGTTCTCTATGCCGGTAAGACTAGAAAGAAAAGGAAGACAGAGAAGTCTCTTGAGAAGGGCAAAGGGCAAGGGTAGATCGGGTAAAGCAAAGGTTGCTAAGAAGACCCGAAAGATGATAAAAGCTAGTGCTTCCACTATGGCAAAGATGTGCATTGGAAGAGGAACTACAAAGTGTATATTGCAGAGAAGGTGAAATAAAAGTTTAAAGAACCTTCAGATATGCATTCATGATTAGTCACTATTTGTCAGACTCATATGATAACACATAGGTATTGGATACTAATAGTGTTTATTATATCTGTAATTCATTGCAGGTTCTGGCAAAACCTACGAGATTGATGAGAGGCAAGATGGACCTTAAGATGGGCAATGAAGCAAGAGTTGCTACTATTGCTATTAGCAAGGTTACCCTACATGTGCTTGGTGGAGCTACTATTGCATTAGATGCATACTATTATGTTCCTTCTATTATCAAAAATATTATTTTCATTTCATATTTGATAGTTAGCGGATATAAATTAGTTTTTGAGAATAATAGTTATTCAACTATTGAGGATGATAAGATCATTATAAGAGGAACATTGCATAATGATTTGATTATGCTAGAAACTACTGCATATATCATGAGTATGAGTGAGTCCAAGAGGAAACGAGATGAGGTGAATAGTGCATACCTATGGCATTGTAGGCTAGGTCAAGTCCATGAAAAAAAGATTCAAAAATTGCTGACAGATGGACCTAGATCCATTTGACTATGAGTCATATGCGACTTGCGAACCTTGCTTTGGTGAAAAGATGACCAACTCTCCGTTTAGTGAAACTAGAGAGAGCCACTGAGTTATTGATACTTATACATAATGATGTATGTGGTCCCATGTCAACTCAAGCAATCAATGGTTATTCCTACTTCATTATTTTCACTGATGATTTCTCTAGGTACGGACATGAAAATTATGTTCCTTAATGACAATCTCGAGGAGGAGATGTATATGATACAGCCTGAGAGATTCATGTCCAAGGATAGTCTAGATAAGGTATACAGGTTGCTTAGGTCCATCTATGGACTGAAGCAAGCTTCCTAAAATTGGAATATAAGATTTGATGAGGCGATCAAATCTTATGACTTCTCAAAGAACGAAGATGAGCTTTATGTGTACAGGAAGGTAAGTGGGAGCGCTATCACCTTTTTGGTGTTGTATGTGGATGACATCCTAATCATTGAGAATGATGTAGGAATGCTCTCCATGCTAAAAGCTTGGCTATCTACACACTTCTCCATGAAAGACTTAGGGGAAGTATCCTACTTATTGGGGATTCAGACCTATAGAGATAGATCCAAGTAGATACTTAGTTTGTCCCAGTCTAAGTACATAGACACCATTGTCAAAAGGTTTGACATGAAAAATTTCAAGAGAGGTCTCATGCCAATGAGACATGGAATATCACTTTCTAGGAATATGTCTCCAAAGACTCCTAAAGAAAGGATACACATGGATAGGATACCATATATCTCAGCGATAGGATCTATCATGTATGCTATGTGATAGGACCCTAGCAGGGTTAGGTCCTACTCAACCATGTAGCAGCTAATAAAAACCATGTGAGAATGTAATAAACCCCACCTAGCCGCCTCTATCCTATAAAGAAGAGAGGCTAGGGTTTATATTTGGGTCTTTGGGCTTCTTAGCCGCCGCCCCCCTTGTTATTGGGCCGGCCCGCTAAGGTTGAGGGTAAATTGGATAGTTCACTTAGGAAGCAGCCTCTAGGGCTAGGGTTTGGAGCTCTATATAAGCTTGTAGCCTCCACCTCTTTGGAATAAGAAAGATCAATCTACAATTGCAGCCACCAGGCTACTTGGAGGGTGGAACCCCTATAGCGTTCCAAGGGTTGATCCCCCTCAAAGATCAATCTCTATAGAATTCCTCTGGGGTTCTATCATCTGGTATCAGAGCAGCGATCTTGCTGCTTTTGCTGCCATCCCTGCTGCCCACCATCAGCCAAGCAATTCCCACAATTGCTCTTGACATCATCATCTCTACCGTCATCTCCTGACGTAGATCAAATCAATCTACTGTCGCCACCTCTAATTGCATCAGAGATTTGGTATTTTTCTACCACCAATACCTTTTGCTGCTGCAATTTTTCATCTAAAATATCAAAAGAAGTTTTTCTATTGATCCCTTGCAGTGAATTCCTTGCGTCGCAAAAGTTACCATCTTTGCGAACGTAGGATTGCTGTAGAAAATTTCAACCGTGTGTTGCTGCCTTTAACCGATCTAATTGTTATCCTTTTTGAACGAAATTTTTTGTGCACCTCATAGATCATCTTGGCTCCCATCTGTGATTGATCTATTGTGGAATTCATCACAAAAACAAATTCGTGTGTTGCTGCAATCTCTCGTCACAAACTGCTGAAAGTTTTTGACGAGAATTCTGCTATCACAACTTTCACCGATTTCTTTACTGCTTTGCTGCCGAAATTTCTTGATCCAATTTGTTATCCTTGTTGCTATCTAAACTAAGATTCTACCATCAAACCCCCTCCTCAAACCCCTGAGTTTTCGCTGGAAATTTCGTCGAGAAATCGCTATTTCTTCGATGACAATTCTGCTCTTACGAGACAGCGCATATAGGCAGCAATTTTTACTGATTTTTGTCAAATCTTTGCTGCGAGCTACCACAGATCTAAAACCCTCTTCCCTAACCTTCATCCACTACCATCTCAGCCTAAAACTCCATCAAATCGCAGCCCCAAACAGCACCCAAAATAGCCACAAAACAAGCCTAAACCACAGCCTACATTCACCAATCCACAAACCCTTTCAACCACCACTTCTCTCAACCAATACATGCCTTTAACTCGATAGTAAAAAAGAGATCTTAATATTACAGATTTGGAGACATATGCTATGGCATCCGAGGAGGCAATTGATGCTAAATTCGAAGCCTTCGAGACACGAAAGAGGAGAAGATTCGGACTCTCTTTGCCGAACTTAGTTTGGGTCGACCACCGAGCCCAAAGAAATCACATCAAGGGGAGAGCTCTAATCGAATAGATGACCTCCAGGAGAGGGGAGGCTCTATGACTGATCCCTACTATCCATGCATGAGGGTGGACTTCCCTAGATGGGAAGAAGGAGACCCGATTGGTTGGATCTCGCGCACGGAGCGATATTTTCGGTATCACAAAACTGCGGACGCATCTATGGTGGAAATTGTAGCTATACATCTTGAAGGGGATGCCATACAATGGTTTGATTGGTTTGAATACACTCATGGAGTCCTCTCATGGCGACAATTCAAAGAAGGACTGCTGATCCGCTTCGGACCAACAGATTATGAGAACATCGACGGACAACTAGCAAAGATCCGACAAACCTCCACCATCCAGGAGTATCAAACCAGGTTTGAAAGATTATCTAATCAAACTCATGATTGGTCTAAAAAATAATTATTGGGGACATTTATTGAGGGCTTGAAGCCAGAGATCCGGGGAGAAGTTAAAGCACGACAACCGTACACGCTTATGGCAGCCATCTCTTTCGCACGACTTCAGGAGGAGCGATTGAACCATGAAGCCTAGAGGACTAGGGTCACTCCCCGACCAGCAATATTGAAGCCCTCAGCCCCTCCTACTGTCATCCGAGCTCCTGCACCAAAAAGGTTGACAAGATAAGAGCTTCGAGACCGATCTGCCAAGGGGTTATGTTGGCATTGTGACGAGCCGTGGAGCCGCGAGCATCGCTGTAAAAAGGGGAGACTTCTTATGATTGAACCAGTGGAAGAAGAGATCAGTGAACAGCTAGAAGAAAGTATTGAACATGAGGATGAATATGTGGAAGAAGAGCCACAATCGGTCGACTTTATGGTACATGCGCTAGCCGGCTACTCAAATCCGCAAACGATGAAAGTTGGAGGCCTGCTCAAACAACAATCAATCACCGTTCTCATCGATACAGGCAGCACTAATAACTTTCTAAACAGTAAAGTTGCTGCTCGGATGACGCTCCACATTGAAGGTTGCAGCAAGTTCGACGTAAAGGTCGCCGATGGCCAAATCCTAAAATGCGACCAAAGATGCCCGCAGGTGAAACTATTACTACAAGACCAAGAAATTGTTGCTGACTTCTTCCTCCTACCAATTGATGATTATGAGGCTGTGCTGGGCATAGAATGGCTAACGACACTAGGTGATGTTTCTTGGAACTTTTCCAAATTGATTATGAAATTCTATTGCAAAGGTAAACAGGTCACCCTACGCGGGAAGCACGGAGGCAACGTAACCACCGTTTCAACCCAACGAATGGAGAAAGTTTTACACAAGATAAATGATGGCTTTCTTATGCATCTCCAGCAGCAACCAAAGGGGGAGAAAACAGAAATTAAAAATCAAAATATCACCCAACTGCTTGTTGAATTTGATGATGTTTTTGCTGAACCGTGCGGTCTTCCTCCTACTCGGCAACATAACCACCAGATTCCAATCCTTCCGAGCAAACCACCAGCAAACACTCGGCCTTACCGCTATCCTCATGTCCAGAAGGATGAAATTGAGAAAATTATGAAGGAAATGCTCGAAACAGGGGTGATTCGACCAAGCTACAACCCCTACTCCTCACCGGTGCTACTTGTGCGCAAGAAAGACGGAACTTGGCGGATGTGCGTTGACTACCGAGCTCTAAATGACATCACCATCAAGGATAAGTACCCCATATCAGTGGTGGATGAACTTCTTGATGAATTAAAAGGAGCTTGAGTCTTCACGAAGTTGGACCTTCGATCCGGTTATCATCAAATTCGGGTATGTGAAGGCGACATCCCAAAAATTGCTTTCCGCACTCACAACAGGCATTATGAATTCTTGGTAACGCCCTTTGGACTCACTAATGCTCCTTCAACCTTCCAAAGTCTCATGAACGATATTTTTCAGAGCTTTCTTCACAAATTTGTGCTGGTATTTTTTGATGATATTCTCATTTACAGCCCTTCTCTTGAGACTCACTTTCAGCACTTGTGAATTATTCTGACGATCCTTCGAGAGAATACTCTTTTTGTTAAGCTATCAAAGTGTAGCTTTCTCCAGCAAAAAGTAGAGTACCTTGGGCATATAATATCAGAAGAAGGAGTGGCCGTAGACCCAACAAAAATCGAAGCAATGCAAGGTTGGCCGAAACCTACAAATGTGAAATTGCTGCCTGGGTTCCTTGGACTAACAGGCTACTACCAAAAATTTGTGAAGGACTATGGGAAGATTAGTGCCCCCCTCACTTCTCTACTAAAAAAAGATGCCTTCCTATGGTCGAACAAAGCCTCCACTGCCTTCGATAGACTTAAGGCAGCCATGACGACAACACCGGTGCTAGCACTACCAGATTTTAGCCGATCCTTCATCATTGAGGCCGATGCATCTGGAGTTGGAATTGGAGCTGTTCTCATGCAAGATGGTCAACCACTCGCATACACTAGCAAGGCGTTGTCTCCCTCCCATCAAAAAATGTCTATCTATGATAAGGAGATGCTCGCCATTGTGTACGCGTAACAAAGTGGAGACCCTACCTGATTGGTCGACGATTTCATATTAAAACCGACCATAGAAGCCTTAAGTACTTTTTGGAGCAGAAGATATCATCCCCGGAGCAGGAAAAATGGGTAACCAAACTTCTAGGATTTGATTATGAAATTATTTACAAAAAGGGGAAAGAAAACGTTGTTGCAGATGCACTCTCACGGCTCCCTCAGCAAGCTAAATTTTCAGCTATCTCTCTTCCTGCCACCGGCTTCCTCGAGGCCATTAGGGAGGAATGGAAGAAGGATCTAGAAACCAGCAACATCATCAAAAAATTGGAGGAGGATCCAAGTGCAATAACTCACTATACTTGGGATTCGAGGGATCTACGCTACAAAGGTCGTATTGTGCTTATACCAAACTCCCCTTGCATCAAAGTCATTCTGCACGAAATGCACTCCACACCTTCAGCAGGGCACTCCAGATTTCTAAGAACCTACAAAAGAGTGAAGCAAAACTTTTATTGGAAAGGGATGAAAAAAATTATTTCTGAATACGTAGCACAATGTGATGTATGTCAATAGCAAAAAGGTGAAACAGTGGCGAGTCCAAGGAAACTACAACCACTACCCATACCAGACTCGGTGTGGACTGACATCTCCATGGACTTCATCGAAGGGCTGCCACCTTCCAAAGGTAAAAGCACAATCCTTGTGGTGGTTGATCGACTTACGAAATATGCTCATTTTTGTGCTGTGCGCAATCCCTACACTGTTGTTAGTATTGCTTAGATTTTCATAGAAAATATTGTTAAACCGCATGGGATGCCAAGGTCCATTATAAGTGATCGTGACAGGATCTTCACTAGTAAATTTTGGACCGAGTTATTTCAGTTACAGGGCACCAAACTCAAGATAAGCACTATATACCATCCACAAACCGATGTACCAAAGCGTAGTGGTGAACAGATGTTTAGAGACATACCTTCGGTGTTTCACTAGTGATCGACCAAAGGAGTGGACGAAATGGCTCCCCTAGGCCGAATGGTGGTACAATACTACATATCATTCATCTACAAAATGTACCCCATATGAAGCATTATATGGTCACCTGGCTCTGTGATTCCAAAGTATGTAATTGGCTCTGTTAAGGTAGATCAGTCGACCAAGATTTAATTGACAGGACAAACTCCTACAATTTGCTAAAGGATAATCTCTCTCTTGCTCAAGCTAGAATGAAGCGACAAGTGATACACGAAGAAGTGAAAGAGAATTTTTAGTAGGAGATTGGGTTTATCTTCGCCTACAACCATATAAGCAACTATCCATCAACACACGAGCCTCCATGAAGCTATCTCCATGTTTTTATGGGCCCTATCAGATCATAGAGCGTATTAGAGCTGTGGCGTACAGACTTAAATTACCCGAAGATGCCAAAATTCACCCTGTCTTCCACATGTCATGCTTGAAGCCCAAGTTGGGAGAACACGAGACACCCCAGATCCAACTGCCCAACACCACTGATGATGAAAATATTCAAGCCCAACCATAAGCCATCCTCGACCACAGAGTCGTGATACGTCGTCAACGTCCCTCTATTGAAGTACTAGTACATTGGACTAATTTACCACTCGAAGATGCCACATGGGAATCATATGAGGAGTGAAGTCGGTGCCCCGAGTTCATGGAACCCACCTTGAGGACAAGGCTGATTTGAAGAGGGTGGGCTTGATAGGACCCTAGCAGGATTAGGTCCTACTCAACCATGTAGCAGCTAATAAAAACCCTGTGAGAATATAATAAACCCCACCTAGCCACCTCTATCCTATAAAGAAGAGAGGCTAGGGTTTATATTTGGGTCTTTGGGCTTTTAGCCGCCGCCCCTGTTCTTGGGCGCCCGCTAAGATTGAGGGTAAATTGGGTAGTTCACTTAGGAAGCAGCCCCTAGGGCTAGGGTTTGGAGCTCTATATAAGCTTGTAGCCTCCACCTCTTTGGAATAAGAAAGATCAATCTACAATTGCAGCCACCAGGCTACTTGGAGGGTGGAACCCCTATAGCGTTCCAAGGGTTGATCCCCCTCAAAGATCAATCTCTATAGAATTCCTCTGGGGTTCTATCACTATGCTATGTACCAAGCCTGATATAGTGCATGCTCTGAGTGTCACGAGTAGGTATCAAGAGGATCCAAGCTTGGAGCATTGAAAAGCAGTAAAGAGTATCCTTAAATACTTGAGGAAAAGACTAAGGATCTTTTACTGGTATATGAAGAAAGTAGCCTCAGGATTGAGGGCTATATGGACTTGAGCTTCCAGTCCGATATTGATAATGGCAAGTCTAATTCAGGATATATATTGACTTTGAATGGAGGAGCAGTATGCTGGAAGTGTTCCAAGCAAGACACTACTACTGACTCGACCATCGAGAGGTGGAGTACATTGCTGTAGTAGAGACAGTAAAGAAGGGAGTCTAGATGAAGCAATTCATCACAAATTTGAGAGTTGTGCTAAGTAGCGTGGAGCTGATTCCCTTATATTACGACAACTATGGGGCAATTATTCAAATAAGGAAATCCGAGTCTCATCAGAAGAGTTTTGAAGAGGTTCTAGCTTATTAGAAAGATCGTGGCCCGAAGAGATATAGTAGTGGAAAGAGTTCCATCCGAAGATAACATTGCCGATCCATTGATAAAGCCATTGACTCAGATTATTTTTGAGCATCACAGAGGTCTGATGGGGATCAGACACGTAGATGATTGACTTTAGATCAAGTGGGAGATTGCTAGTTATAGGTGCCCTACAAGCCAATCATGTGAGTGATGGCACTTGTAACACGCTGCGTTAATCTCATTGCTTATGATTATTGATATTTTCTCATATTATCTGGATGTATATTGTGATGTCCTTGGATTTGTGCAATGGAAATTGGATTATGATGAGATCATGATAATGAGACCGATTCACCTTTAAACACAGACCCTAAATAATCCCAGTTATAGGTTACTCGAGAGGGATATCGAGATACCCGGATAGACTGATATGCTGTATACTCGTCCATATGATAGAGGTGACTGGTCTCATAGCTACTCGTGTAGGGACACTAAGGATATAGTATAGGTGCTCATTAGAGAATGAGTTCACTAATTGATCCGCTTATAGAATGCTGGATGGCTATTGATATCTTACGTTAGATAGTGACTCCGTAGTCCCAGTAGTGTATCTGATCCTTAGACTTGAGACACCAAGGAAGTTTTGTATGAGTACTCCACTCTTTGATACCAGACTTATAAGTTTGGAAGTTTCAGATCTATTACAATCGATTATTGGGAGTGGCAGCCAACCTTATGAGGGCAATTGAGTATCAGTAAAGGATCATCCACTCTCGGTATCATGAGAGGAATATCCCATGTGTTCTTGCTCAAGCAAATCCCTAGCTAGGGTCATTCGGATTGAGAGAGAAAGAGTTCTCCGGGAGAATCCAATTAGAGCGAGACTCGATTGAAAATCATATGGGCCTGACAGCACCATGCTCGATATATAGTCTCTGGGATATTAGATGGACGGGGGACTATAGGTACATGTTAACTGAGGATAGATAGATCCAAAGGATTTGATTCCCTTATATCGTTTGGGGACTACGATGTAGTGGCCTAGTACATCCACAATCGATGAGTTAGGAGTTTTGATAGATATGGCTCATGGCCAGCTCGATATTGGGCCTAGAGAGTCATATACATATGGTAGGTGTTACGACGAGCAGAGGTTCAGATATAAGATATCCGCCAGAGCCCCTATCTTATTGGATATCTAATAAGCTCCTGTATTATTGGATCCCATGGATGAGATCCAAAAAGAGTAGATTATTAGGTATAGACCCACTAATTTAAGAGGCTTGGGTAATTGGATAGAGATCTAATACCCAATAGGGCTGGATCCATTAGGATTGACAAGGGGCCTCTATAAATAAGAGGGAACCAAAGGCTCATAGGCTGGGGTTTTCTTAGTAGCCACCTTCTATTCTCCTCTCCCTAGAGAGGAGCATTGTTGCAGTCCCTATCATATGGATACCACTAGAGAGGAGGATGCTTGACCTCCTTCTTCCTCCCCCATGGATCTACAAGAACTCAAGGATATACAATCTCTCTAGGTACTATCATTTTTTTTACACACGTAGTTTTCGGATTTGTGGATTTGTTTTTGACGTATCGATCTTCGCACGACGATTGAACCTTTCGTGGAAATCTAAGAGTTTTTATTTTCTGTTATTCCACTGTGCATGAGATATCGCCTCCTGGATTTCCTAACACACTGGTGCTATACTCGAGCAAACCTTTGGCATTAGGCATATCTGAATATAGGCAATTGTATCTTTACACAATGTTAGTCAGTAGAATCCCTATCGAAACACCTTGAATGCAAGGGTCCATCAACCTTTGTGCTCTCCGCAAATACCTTCATGTACCTCGATGAGCACCATTTTGGCTTTTGACGATGCAAGGCATCTAAAGAAGGGTTGGCTGAAAGACTTTTGGTATAGGTGATTGTTTAATATACAATACCATACTTGATAATGCCTGACTCTTTGAGCTGTTGCGAGTCTTGTAGTGTCCCATCTATCTTATAGTGTAGGATTTCATCGACCTAGCTTAGTTTCTCCTTAGCCATGGTTATGCTGTGCTCCACGGTGGTTCGGGTTGATAACGACTTAACTATTAGCTAGCCTTTCTTTAGAGCTTGGGTAGAGGCTAACTTGGCAAGTGCATCGGCATGGGTATTCTCTATGTGAGGTATTAGCGGTACATTGAGTCAAGTGAAGCTTCAAGCTAACCATTATATCTCGATAAGGAATTTCACTATAATTTTGTCTTAGGCTTCATAGCTTTCGTTAATTTGGGACACAACCAGTTATGAGTCACTAAACACTATAAAGTTCTTTATCTAAAGCTCTCGAGCAAGTCGGAGTCTTAAGAGAAGTACTTCGCATTTGCTAGTCATAGGTGTCTTGTATGCTAATCACATGAGTGATGACATGTGTGATACACTACACAATCTCTTTGCTTATTATCATTTTTATTGATATTTTCTTATTTTATATTACATGTTGCATATATTATGATGTCTATAGATCTGTACAATGGGAATTAGATCATTATAAGATCACAATAATGAGACAGATTCACCTTTAAATATAGACTCTAAATAATCCTAATCATAGGTTACTCGAGAGGGACATCAAAATAATCAAACAGACTGATGTGCTATATACTTGTCCATATGATGGAGGCGGCTGATCTTATAATTGCTCATGTGGGGACAATAGGGATACAAAGTAGGTGCTTATTTGAGAATAAGTTCACTGATTGATTCATTTATGGAATGTGGATGGTTAATAATACCTCATCGTTAGACAATAATCCTGTGATCCCATTTGTGTGTTTGGTCCTTAGGCTTAAGATACCAAGGATGCCTTATATGAGTACTCCACTCTTTAATACTGGACTTATAGATCTAAAGGATCTAGATCTAGCACGGTTGGTCATTGAGAGTGGTAGCCAACCTTATGAGGATAATTGAGTATTAATAGAGGATCGTTTGCTTCGGTGTCATAAGAAGAATATCCTATGTACTTGCTCAAACAAATCTCTGGCCAAGGTTATTTGGATTAAGAGAGAAAGTGTTCTTCAAGAGAATTCGATTGGAGCAAGACTCAAGTAGATTCCATGTAGGCTTGATAGCACCATACATGGTATATGATCTCTGAGATATTAGATAGATGAGAGACTATAGATACATGATAACTAAGAGTAGACAGGTCCAATGGATTAGATCCTCATATTGTTGAGATCTAGAGAGGCACTAAGAGAGGGGGGGTGGTGAATTAGTGCAGTGGTTAAGAATAAAAAATTTTCGACGATTTAAAACAACTTTCAAAAACTTCATATGATAAAACTGGTTCAATTGCATTGAAAGCATATGTAAGAAGATGAAGAGGAAGTCGAGTAAGTAAGGCATCAAAGAGAAGATGGTTTGCAGCAAAGTAAATTGTAAGAAGTAAATACAAACCGATTTATAGTGGTTTGATTATACGACCTACGTCCACTCCCGATTCCTCTTCACTTGAGACCACCGGCTTTTCCACTAGCTATCCTCCTTCCAACGGGCGAGGACCAACTCCCTTACAACACTCTTCTTTTGACGGGCTTAGGAGGAAACCCTTACAAGCACTCTCTCCTCTCTTTTAACTTGAATACAAGTGAAGTCTAGAGGAGGGGATTTCTAGAAAGAATTCTACAATAATTTCTTACTTTCAAAGTGTATGTGCTTGTGTGTTCTAACCAGGGATGTGAGGGGTTTTTATAGGCCCTAAGAGGATTCAAATTTGGAGCCCAAATTTGAATCACCCCGAATTTCAAGGGTACTGGCGGTACCACCGCCAATGTTGGGTGGTACCACCGACCAGGCATTTTGCCCCTGTTAGTGTACTGGGCAGTACCATCGCCCAGCCTGGTGGTACCATCGCCTGACACATTAACATGGTCAGTGTACTAAGCGATACCATCGCCCACTAGGGTGGTACCATCGCCCGGGCACTCTGCCCTAGGGCGGTACCACCGCCCAGATGTTTTGGGGAGCTGGACCTAGGCGGTGCCACCGCCCAAGTCTGGTGGTGCCACTACCAGACAAGGTCCAGCACTTCTGGTTGGGCTTTAAACCCGGCCCAAACTAGTCCAATACCGAGCCTAATTAGCCCCTAATAAGGTTAAAGGATTAACACCTAATCCTAACCCTAATTATGTGCTAACTATGAAATTAAAGATATTTTCTAAGCTATTATAAAGTTCGAAAAGTTAAGACTTCTTTCTCCGGTGAGCTTCCGGTGAACTTCTAGCAGTCTTCCGATAAACCCTCGAATACCATTCTGCGGAATCCCGGTAAGCTCCTAGACTTACAATGATCTTGGCGAGTTTCGATGAGCTTCTTCGGCAAGCTCTGATCTTTCTCGCTGAGCTCCGTGAACTTCTGATGAACCTTCCGGTGAACTTCCGAAAACCCTTCGGCAAGCTCCCTACTCGTTCTCGGCCAGTTCCGATAGCACTCCCGATGAATATTCGGACTTCCGTTAAACTCTCGAACTCCCAATGATTCCATCGTACTTGACTCCGGCCTTTGTTTCGCTTTACATCTTCATCATTATCGTAGTTAATCCTATATATAAGCTAAAACTCTACTTCGATCTGGATAGTTATTACAACGTGAATTGACATTCTGTTGCCCGGCATGTCATTGGCCTATCGGTGCTTCGTCCGCTTCTCAGTGCATTGTCCTCTCTTGTGGCCTATTGCCAAATCAGTGGTTGACCTCCGCAACCCCGATATCCTTAGTATAACTCCGCTCTTCATGGCCTAATGCCCGATGTCCGAACCCTTCTGCCAATTGTCCAATATCTTGACATGATTTCCTCTAGCACAACGTCAATTCCTCCTGCATCAACTATCAAATCTTAATCGAGTAGACCTGCGCGACTTAAAATGTAGTTAGATAAACAAAATATAATCAATTAGTTTCATCATCAAAATCCGAGACCTAACAGTCTCCCCTTTTTTGATGATGACAATTAATTGATGACTGACAGAGTTAACCTTAACTCCTCAGAGTTTAACCAAACTCCCCCTATCAATATACCATTGACAAAAACCTTGGATTATTCCAAATCCAAGTAACATTCATCATGTGTTAAGAGAAATATCAAAACATCATGCAAATATATAAAATCTTCAATTCAATACATGAAGTCATTAATCTACTTCTTTTTTATGATGACAACTAATTGATGACTGACGGAGTTAACCTTAACTCCTCGGAGTTTAACTAAACTCCCCCTATCAGTATGCCATTGACAAAAATGTTAGGACTCTAGTTAGGGGAGTCCTAATCTGTTGGGACTCTAGCCAAGAGAGTCCTAATCTATTAGGACTCTAGTTAGGAGAGTCCTAATCCATTGGGACTCTAGCTAGGAGAGTCCTAATTTAGTTTCATTGATAAGGGCATTCATGTAAATCCTATCTATCCGACCCCTATTAAAGAGGTGAAGAGGCCTGCTAGGTTAAGATTAGGTTGCTTCTTAGAGAAGGAGTCCTATTAGAAGTGAGAGTCCTATTAGAGAAAGAGTCCTATTAGAAGTAGGAGTCTTATTAGGGAAAGAGTCTTATTAGAATTAGGAGTCCTACTAGAGAAAGAGTCTTAATTAGAAGTAGGAGTTGGTTAGAAGTAGGAGTCTTGAGTAAGTGTTCTATTAGGAGTTGGGGTTTAGAAGCCCTATAAATAGCCATGTATTTACCCTCTTTTCAGAGAGGAATAGATCAATCTTTTAGCAACCTTTGAGTAGCAACTTGGAGGAAGTAACCCCTATAGTGTTCCAAGGAGGCCGATCCCCTACAAAGATCAACCCCAAGCTTAGAATCCGTAAGGGTTCTAACAGTTGGTATCAGAGCAGCATTCTTGGTGTTTTGTTGTCCTTCCATAGTCATCCACCAGCCCTCCACAATGGCCCAAAGTAATTCCCATCATCACCGAATTCCGTCATCTCCACCACCGCAGATCATCCTTTGATCTTTCCGTAAATTACAACAGGTTCTGGTTATCTACCTTACTACTGCTGTAATTTAGTTATCCTTATTCAAAAAATCCAAAAAATTCATTCCTATATTGCTGCATAAACTTTTCGTCGCAAAGTTTTTATCTCTACAACGAAAGTTGCACTACAGAATTTCAGCCGCATAGTATTGTCTTTTTGATCTTGCTACTATGTTTTTTCTATCCAAATCTCTACAAAATTTTTATGACAGCTTTGACACTTTCTAACAGTGGTTTTCCCTTTGGTTTGGTAAAAAAATTCTCAATATAAATCACTTATCTTTTACGTCCAAATTGCTGCACTTTAGACGTAAAAATCTGCTATAGTACCTCTCCATGATCCTCAATTTTGCCAAACCTCTTGCTATCATTTCTTTCTACAAAATTTTTAACAGCATTACCTCTCCCTTACCAATAGATTGTCTTTAAGTTTTGCTTGAATCTCTGTTGAAAATTTCTGAAAAAAAATTGCATTTTTACTGCTGAAATTTATTGGACAAAAATTCGGGTGCTGCACCTTTGACCTTTTTCTCCTCCGTAACCTACCAAACCCTAGCCACCTTGCTGCCACCAACCAAGATGTCTTTAGGGCATCCATCTAGCCTTAAGATTCAGCCATCATAACCTAGTTTCATAACCCTAACAGTATCAAAAATCATAGCCCAAAATAGTAAACCATTACAGCCAAACCCTTCTATCACTGATCTATTGTCCGAACCTTCCACCACCCCATGCCATTAACCCATCAACAGAAAAAAGACAAGGGCATCTCTGATCTATAGGCATATACTATGGCTTCTCAATATCCAATTAATGCCAAATTTGAAGTATGAGAATCTCGGATTGAATCATAGCTTGAATCGCGCTTGGAAGACAAATTGTGCGCTTTGTTTACAGAATTCAGAATTGGACAACCACCGAGTCCAACCAAATTGCAGTAAGAAGAGAATTCAGAAAGAACCCCAGAGAAGGAGAGACAGCCCTCAGACATGCTTCAACAATGCATGAGGGTGGACTTCCCACGATGGGAAGAAGGAGACCCGATGAGGTATATTTCGCACGTCGAACGTTACTTTTGCTACTACCGAATGTCGGATAATGCTATGGTGGAGATTGCTATCATCCACCTTGAAGGAGATGCTATTCAATGGTACAATTGGCTGAAATATAATCATGGGACTCCGACGTGGAATCAATTTAAGAATGCACTGCTGAACCGTTTCGGACCTACGGAGTATGAAAATATCGACGACCAACTCGCAAAGATTTGACAAACCTCTACAATTCAAGAGTACCAAACCAGGTTTGAGAAGCTATCTTACCTTGCTCATGATTGGACTAATCATCAATTATTAGGATCATTCATCGAAGGACTCAAGCCAGAGATAAAAGGGAAAGTTAAGGCACAACAGTCCTGTACCGTGATGGCTACGATTTCTTTTGCCTGAATACATGAAGAAAGGCTCAGCCAAGATGCTCGAAGGATGAGAACCACTCCTAGAACCTTAACATATAAACCCCCTTCTGCTCTTAGCTGTCCTTCACTTCCAGAAAAATTGAAAAGAGAATAGAACTAAGCATATTGACATAAGACATCACTTCATACGAGATCATGTTAACAGTAACGATGTCACTCATGAATTTATTGATACAAAACATCAATTAGCGGATATCTTTACAAAACCTTTAAATGAAGAACAATTTGACTTCATTAGGAGGGAAATAGGCATGTTAAATTGTCCTTGTGAATGAGCAGCATTATATATATTTTCTTTCGGCTTTTGTGGATTTTACGAAAACTCGACTCTCGCGGATTTGCCTCCCTCATTTTAATTCTATATCTCAAAAAGTAATCTATGATTACATCTCATCTCATTTCAACACATGAAAACAAATTTTTTAAAAAAAAATTTGGAGCTAGCGGTAGCACCGCCAAAACCGACAGTAGTACCGCCTGGGTACTCGGCTCCCAGGTGATAGCACCACTTGGTTGGCAGTAGTACCCCCCGAATACTCCCATATTTAAGGGGGTGTTAGGGTCGGTGGTAGAACCGACCGAAACCCACCAAATCTCAGCCCTCTTCCTCCTCAACTCCTCCAAATCTCTCCTCTCCATTTCTTCTTCCTCCAAAAGGGCTAACAAAGGCTTTTTCTTGATTCAAGCTCCTCACTTCCCTAGGAAACTCAAAGAATGTAAAATCTATAATTTTCTCTTCTCTTCACATTTGCTTGTCTTTCCTTATTGTTTCCTTTTGTTCCTTCATCATGAATAGATATGGCTCCTAAGAAATCATCAAGAGGCAAAGGAAAAAGGTTGGAAGGAGATTCATTTGACCCAACCCTTTTTAGATCTAATGAGGTAGCCTTAAGGTACCCAAATTTTGATTCTAAAGTTATACATAAGGGAAAACATGTTGATCTAGATGAACTAGGAAACCTAGAACCCATTAGATGGTTTGTCGATCTAAATGTTTTACCTATCTTGCAAATTAATGAACCAATCTACCCTAGGTTAGTTAAGCTATTTTATACTAACATGTGTATTCAAGATGATATTTTAACTACCTATATTTTGGGAACCACAATTCAGATTTTGGATCATACCATTTGTGAACTAATTAGAATTGAAAAAAAGAGTAGAGGATGTTATTTCAAAGGACAATGGGATATGGATGCAATAGGAGCAACCACTCCAAAGCCTTAGAGACGATATTTGCTAATCCGAACCTAAGAATCATTCCTAAATGCTGTAAACATTTATTACCTTTTAATTCGAAATTACTTCATCACATCATCTTAAGCATTCTTCTTCCGAAACAGTTTCGCCTTGATGAGATTAGTATGTTAGAATTAAATACCATGTATTGGATCATGACTCGACAAAATAACTACTTTGGATACTTGATTAGACAACACATGATGGAAATCTTCTCTAGAGACTTAATGTTGTCATATGATGGGTTGATCACTAGATTAATAATTGCCTATGATATTTGTGTGTCACTCGATGAGGAGATAATGTAGGTCGATAGATATAACACAATAAATAGAAGTCTCCTGAAGCACCTTTAGATATGGCATATGGATTAGGCAACCTAGAAGGGTTGATATAGTACCCCCACTAGTAGAGTGACCTGAAACACTAAATTTTAGGGGAAGTAAATCTCCTCCGCCTAGTCCCTTTGATCCAGCACCATCTGAGCCAACTCCTGCTCCATCTACTGAAGATCCGATCATGCTTGCTTTAAATCAAATCACATCACAACAAACTCAAATCAACATGCAGCAAGCTAAAATTTTTAAGGAAGTGCAACAGATGAACCACAAAATAGATCACTTGTATAGGCATTTTGGAGTTCCCCCTCTGGAATAGCTATTGTTTTCTTTTTAACACTTGTCCTATTATGCTTATGACTACTATGGATGATGTTGTATGATGTTACTTTCATTTCATCTACTCAGCTTTTGAATTTTGTGGATGACACTTTCATATTACTTTATGACTTGATATCTTCCTCGAATGATTTCATGCTCCCTCCATGGCTCAATAATTGATCGAATTTTGTAATCTTCCTCTCATGGCTTGATAAATGAGGATTTTTTCTTCGAAGTAATGAATGATTTCTCCACCTCCATTATTTTTGTTGATGACAAAGGGGGAGAAAAATGTAAATTGCTATGATGGAGTAATTGTTGCTATGATGGAGTAAATGCTTAAAGTGAAATATGAATCAATTGTATCACATCTCAAATGCTTAAAAAATTTTATTCTTGAGATAAGCTACTTTTTTATTTGATATCATGTCTTAATATTAAAACACTGTTTTGGATATCACTTGATCCTTGTCATATTTGAATTAATATTTCTTGTTATTATAGGTGTAATACCTTGACATTGTTTAAAATATGAAGTTTTTGTATTTATGCTTAAGCTTGTTTATTAAGCTTTATGTTAAATGAAATCTATCGGATTTGGCTTGAATTCAAAATATTAAATTCAAGTGCTTTTACCTTCTCATGATATGGTATATAGATAGGGGGAGTTAAGAGTAACTACATCATCAATTGATTGTCATCATCAAATTATTGAATCTCAGATTTTGATGATGAAATCAATTGGTGAAATATTTGTGCTAATCTATATTGTCAAGATAAGTGTGCAGGATTAACTACGATGGGTTAGAAATATAAAGTGATTTGCCGAGATCAAGTCCGTCGGGTGTTCAAGAGTTCATTGGAAGTCCGAAGGATCATCAGAAGTGTTGCCGGAACTAACCGAGATCGAATCAGGGACTTACCAAATTTTTCGGAAGTTCACCGCAAAGATCGTCGAAGGTTCACAGAGTTTGCCGAGAAGGTTCAGAAGCTTGCCGAAGACTCATTGAGCTCGCCATACAATCCGGGAGCATGCTGGGAATCCGTTGAAAAAAATCCGAGGGAAATATCGGAAGACTGCTGAAATCTCATCGTAAAGCTCACCGGAATAAGACTTGAAGAATGTCGGTTCAAATCATTATTAATTATGTTTCAATTTTATAGTTGACACGTAATTAGGGCAAGGATTTCGAATTAATCCTGCTCAAACCTAGTAGGGGCCAATCGGGCTCTTACTAGGCCAATTTGGGCCTAAAACAAGGCCCATTCAGCATTGCTGGATGGGCCAGGCGGTGGTACCGCTTGTGCAATGTCAGTCTGACGATTGATAGGCGGTAGCACCGCCCCTGACAAGCGGTGGCACCGCCCCTAACAGGCGGTGGCACCGCCAGCACCAGGAAACTCAAAGAGAATTCAAATTTGGAGCTCAAATTTGAATTCTCTTTGAATCTATAAATACCCCCCCCCCCCCTTTTCTCAGCCGAAAGGGCACCCTTTTGAGAGTTAGAAATTGAGCTAAAGTCTTGCAAAAGTCTTGTTTTCAATAGCTTGTGTTCACCTCCTTCTTTTTCTTTGGAAAATCTATAAGAGTATGAACTTCTTGTAAAAGGGTTGTAAGAGGGGTGTTTGGTCCTTCCCCTTCAAAAGGATTTGCTAGTGGAAGTTGGGAGCCTCATCGGAGAAGGCTTCGGAAGTGGATGTAGGTCACTTTGACCAAACCACTATACATCGTGGCATTCTTGAATGTGAGTATTTAAATTTCTATTTCATCTTTTTACTTGGCTACAAACCATTCAGTTTTTCTTTACCTTTACTCAAGCAACTTCAACCAAGTCAACTTTCGTCAGATCGAAGTTTTCATACGAACTAACCATTTTACCAAAATCGATTTCAAACTTACGTTTTAATCCACTGTACTAATTCACCCCCCTCTCTTAGTGATTGTCCGATCCTAACACTTTTGACATCCATTTGAAATAATTTAAAATCATTACTACTAGCATAGGCAAGGAGCATCCTAATGGCTTCTAATCTTGTCACAGGAGCGAAAGTCTCTTTGTAATCGATACTTTCTTCTTGGTTGAAACCTTTGGCCACTAGTCTAGCCTTGTTTCTAACCACGATACCGCATTTATCTTGCTTTTTTCTAAAGACCCATTTAGTACCAATAACTAAATGGCCACTAGGTCTAAGAACAAGCATCCATACCTCATTCCTTTCAAATTGATTCAATTCTTCTTGCATTACGATAACCCAAGAATCATCTTTCAAGGCATCATCAATGCACTTGGGTTTAATTTGAGAAAGAAATGTGGTATAGGCATAAAAATTTTTAAAAGAAGAATGAGTTTGAACCCTTTTCGATGTCTCCTATAATTAACTCCTTGGGATGGGCATCTTCATACTTCCATTCCTTGGGTAAGGAAATTTGGGAAGAAGATGCATCCAAGTTGCCATTTTGAGGAGAGGGTTCATTCAAATTTAAATCATCAAAACCAAGATCATCATCAAAATTATTTTTCTTAAATTCAAAAAAATTATTAAAAACTACATGAATAGACTCTTCTATAACTAGGGTTCTTTTGTTAAAAATCCGAAAAGCTTTAGAAACTGAAGAGTAACTAAGAAAGATGCCTTCATTGGATTTAGCATCGAATTTTCCTATGGCATCCTTTTTATTCAAGATAAAGCATTTGCAATCGAAAACTTTAAAGTAAGAAACATTAGGTTTTTTATTATTCCACAATTCATACGGAGTCTTAAATAGAGATTGTCTTACTAGAATCCTATTTATGACATAGCAAGCCGTGTTTACAGCTTCGACCCAAAAATATTTGGATAAACTATATTCATTTAACATGGTTCTTAACATTTCTTATAAATTTTTATTTTTTCTTTCCACTACTCCATTTTATTGAGGATTCCTCGGAGTAGAGAAGTTGTTGTTATATCCATTTGTTTCACAAAAATTTTGGAAGTCACAATTTTAAAATTCACTACCGTGATCACTCCGAATTGATGAAATCATGAAACCTTTTCGTTTTGAGTAAGTTTACAAAATTTAAAAAAATATTTAAAATAATCACTTTTGTGAGCTAAGAAGTAGGTCCAAGTGTATCTACTATAGTAATATATAATTATGAAGGCATATTTGCTACCTCCTAGGCTTATTATGTCAATTGGTCCAAATAGGTCCAAATGGATTAATTGCAATGGTCTAGTGGTGCTAATTTGATTTTTTGGTTTGAAACTAGTTTTTATTTATTTTCCTAGTTGACAAGCATCACACACTTTGTCCTTGACAAACTTCATTTTGGGAATCTCTCGTACTAACTCTCTAGATGAAATCTTAGATATTAGTTTCATACTTATATGGCCTAATCTCCTATGCCAAAGCCAAGCATCATCATTTAAATGGAAAAGCACATTTCATTACTAAGCTCATCAAAGTTAATGGTGTAGACATTATTTTGTTTTAACGTAATCATGGATATGTTATTGTTTGGTTTTTCGATGATGCAAACATTAGTTTCAAATCTAACGGTATAACCTTTATCGCATAATTGAATAATACTTAAAAGATTATGTTTTAATCCATCAACTAGCAACATATCATCAATTGAAAAACTTGATTTGTTACATATGGTTCCCTTGTCAATGATTTTACTCTTGTTGTTGTCTCCGAAGGTGACATACCCTTCTTCTTTCCTAGTGAGCATAGAGAAATGAGATAGATCTCCGGTCATGTGCCTTGAGCATTCATATCAAGATACCATCTCATGCTCCTAGCTTGTGAGTTTGTCTACAAAAGAGAATGGTTTTTAGGTACCCATTTAATTTTGGGTGCCCCAAAAATTGATCTACTAACTTTGTAATTTAATATTAAATTATTTATCGTTCCTTTAGGAGCTCATATCAATTTATGTGGACTAATTTTCTTAAACGAATATTTGTAAACAACATGTCCAGTTTTACGGTAAAAAATTACATTTCAAATGGGGTGATACATGCAATGTGGGTCCTTTAATGAAGGTGGTAGGATTTTGGTGAGATCCACTCACAAATCTAATTCTGCTTCTATTTACGACGTGACCCTTGTTTGTAAGGATCATGTCCAAGCCCTTGCTACCAACCTTAAACTTATTTAGGGTCTCTTTAAGTAGCAAGTTCTCACTCTTTATTGCTTCTAAGTATTCAACTTAGAGCATGGGGGTGAAGAAGGAGTTTGAAGACTATCAAGCTTATTTTGTAATAAAGCATGCTCTTTCTTTAATAGATTGAACTTCTTACTAATAGTTTTACACTCATCAAATTATTCGTGAAAAGCAATAGAAAGTTCATCGAAAGATAAATCTTCATTAATTAAATCACATACCTCTTCTCCTAAAGCCATTAGTGCAAAGTTGGCCTCCTCTTTGTTACTTGCTTTTTCATTCTCAGAATCACTTGAGTTATCCCATGTAGCCTTTAAAGCTTTCTTCTTCGATTGCTTCTTCTTGGCTTGGGGGCATTCATTTTTGAAGTGTCCCAGCTTCTTGCACTCGTAGCAAATGATTTGGTCCTTTTTATGTTCAAGTTTATTTTTAGTGTCATTTTTAAATTTGTTCTTTCTTATAAATTTTTTAAATTTTCTAGTTAAAAGTGCAATGTCATCGTCACTATCCTCATCACTTGATGTTCCTTTCAATTGGTCTTCTTGTGTTCTTAGTGTCATATCCTTCCTGTTCTTTGGACGGGGGTTCTCAAGCTCTTCATGAGCATGACACGTCATTTTGTAGGTCATTAAAGACCCAATAAGTTATTCGAGAGGAAATGTTTTAAGATTCTTGACCTCTTGAATGGCCGTAACTTTTGGATCTCAACTCTTTGGAAGGAATCTTAAAATTTTAGTTATAAGTTCAAAATTAGAAAAACCTTTACCAAGTGCTTCGAGTCCATTGATGACATCCGTGAAGTGGGTGTACATGTCTCTAATGGACTCACAAGAATATTGATTTTGGACTCTTTCACTCGGCTAGTGCCTTCAGGAATGATCTCAAGAGTAAACCAAACATCAAAAGCTGATTCACAAATTGCAACGCGATTAAATTCATTTTTGTCGAGAGCGTAAAACAAGGCATTCATAGCCTTCGCGTTTAAAGCAAAAGTCTTCTTCTCCGATTCATTCCATTCGCTCGTCGGAAGAGAAGATTTTTGAAATCCATTTTTGATGATGCTCCAAAGCTTAAAATCCATAGAAATAAGAAAGATCCTCATACGAGTCTTCCAATAAGTGTAATCTGACCCATTAAACATAGGCGGACGTGTAATGGAATGACCCTCTTGCATGTCGGAATAAGCCATCTCTCTTGGGTTTTAAATCAAATATAAGAGTGAACCTTGCTCTAATACTAATTGTTAGGATTGGAGAGGTACTAAGAGGGGGGTGAATTAGTATATCGGATTAAAACTTATAAGTTTGAAATTGATTTCGTAAATAGCTAGTTCGAATGAAGATTTTGATTCGACGAAAGATAACTTAGTTAAAGTAGCTTGAGTAAAGGAGATGAAGACCAAACAATTTGTAGCTAAGTAGAGAAATGATTCAGAAATTTAAATACTAACACATTCAAGGAACATCACGATATATAGTGGTTCGGTCAAATGACCTACATCCACTTTCGAAGCCTTCTTCAATGAGGCTCCCAACTTCCACTCCAAGTCACGTTGAAGGGGAAGGACCGAATACCCCTCTTACAACCTTTTTACAAGTGGTTCACACTCTTGTAGATTTTTGCAAAGAGAGAGAGGTGAACACTTAAGCTATCGAAAACAAAGCTTTGCTATGGCTTTTGCTTAATTTCTAACTCTCAAAAGGTTGCCCTCTCAGTTGAGAAAGCAGGGGTATTTATAGACCCTAAGAGGATTCAAATTTGTGCTCCAAATTTGAATTACTTTTAGGTTTTCCGATGTTGGCGGTGCCACCACCTATCATTGGCGGTGCCACTGCCTGTTAGTGTCAGACTCATAAAGTACTGGGCGATGCCACCGCCCAGCCAGGCAATGCCACCGCCCAGCCAGGCAATGCCACCGCTTGTGCTTTTGGGTGCTGGGCGGTGCCATTGCCCAGCCTTGGCTCTTAGGTCATGGGCGGTGCCACCGCTCGGGCTTTTCAGCAAAGTTGAATGACCCCTATTTTTTGGTCCAAATTAGCCCAATAAGGGCCCGGTTGGCCCCTACTAGGTTTAAACAGGATTATTTCCTAATCCTTACCCTAATTACATACTAACTATAAAATTGAAACATAATTCTAAGTAATTTAAACTGACATTCTTCAAGTCTTCTTCCGGCGAGCTTTTCGACGAACTTCCGGTGGACTTCCGACACTCCTTCGGATTTCTACTAGTGGACTCCCAATAGGCTTTCGGATTCTGTGGTGAGTTCAACGAGTCTTTGGCAAGCTTCCGAACCTTCTCAATGATCTCCGCGAACCTCCGATGATCTTTCCGGTGAACTTCCGAAACCTTCGGTAAGTCCCTGATTCTATCTCGGTTGGTTCCGACAACACTACCGATGATCCTTCGGACTTCCGGTGAACTCTCGAACTCCCAGCGAACTTGACCTCGGTAAATCACTTTTTGTTTTCATCCTATCGTAGGTAATCCTGCATACTTATCTCGATAATATGAATTAGAATAAATAATTCACCAATTGACTTCATCATCAAAATCTGACATTTAACACTTTTCACCCTTATTGCTTACTGAGCTAGTTGCTCAATATTTTTACTTATATTCCAAGTCAAAACGTATTTTCGATATGTTTCATCGGATGAACTTTTTAAATTAATATAATTTTTTAAAAGCACTAATTCACCCCCCCCCCTCCCCTAGTGTCACTACAATCCTAATAGTTAGTATTAGAGCTAAATTTCTCTCCGTTGGTTTAACACCTAAGAGAGACTAAATGGCTTTTGTCGACAATCTAGAAGATTATTCCATCACTTATTCTCCTATGTTCAATGGGATGGACTACACTTATTGAAAAATATGTGTACGGATTTTCTTGATTTCTATGAATTTGATTTATCGAATGTGGTTGAAAGTGATTTTCAAAAATCTTCTAACCCAATAAATGAATGGAATGATTTGGAGAAGAAGACTTTTCTTTGAATGCTAAAGCAATGAATGCTTTATTTTGTGCTTTAGACAAAAATGAATTTAATCAAATTTCTATATACGAAACTATACATGATATATGGTACATACTTAAAGTCACACATGAAGGCACAAGTAGAGTAAAAGAATCTAAAATTAATCTTTTGGTGCATAATTATGAGTTATTTCAAAAGAAACCAAGTGAAACTATTGGAGACATGTATACCCATTTTATGGATGTCGTTAATGGTTTAAAAGTTGGTAAAAATTTTTCTAATCTTAAACTTGTAAATAAAATACTAAGATCCCTTCTAAAAAATTAGGATCCAAAAGTAACGACAATACAAGAAGTAAAGGACTTGAACAATTTTCTACTTAAAGAACTTATCAAGCCTTTAATAACCTATGAAATGACATGTATGGCATATGATGAACATGAGAATAATCTTCCAAAGAATAGGAAAGACATGGTACAAAGAACTAAAAAAGACCACTTGAGAGAAAACTTAAGTGATGATAATGATGACGATGACTTGGTATTTCTTACAAGAAAATTAAAAAATTCTTAAACACGAACAAAACAAAACAAGACACTAAGAACAAAAATGAACTCAAAAATGACAATAATATGCTATGAATGCAAGAAGCTGAAGCACTTCAAATATGAATATCCCCAAGTGAAGAAAACACTACCAAAGAAAAAGAAAGCACTCAAGATGATTGAGATGATTCGAGTGCATCCGAATATGAGGAGCTAACCAACAAAGAAGAAGTTACAAACTATGCCTTAATGACATTTGGCAATGAGGTATGTAACTCAAACGAATCTCTTTTATCTTATGATGAATTACTTAATGCATTTCATGATATGTTTGATGAATTTAAATTAGTTAGTAAAAAATATAAATTGTTAAAAAAGGATCATGCTTCTCTTTCTAGTAAATTTAAAAAATTAAAAAATGAGTTGATAATTGTGTGTTAACTCGTTGCACTAAATGTAAAGAGTTAGATTCATTTAAGAAAGAAAATGTATTACTATAACAAACATTAGAAAAATTTGTAATTGGTAATAAATCTTTAAACATGATCCTTATTAACAAAAGTCATGTATATAAAAAGTGGGAATCAATTTTGTAAGTAGCCATACTCAATAAAAACTAACTATATTTATTAAAAGACCCACATTACATGTTTCCCCTGAAAGTAAATATAATTTTTGTGGGAGATGTTGTCATTATACCTACAAATGTGTATTTAAAAGATATAACTCACATAAGTTAGTTTGGGTTCCTAAAGGAATCATAAATAACTTAATGCCAATAATCAAGATAGGTAGATCTATTCATGAGAGACCCAAAGTTAAATGGGTACTCAAAAGCAAACCTCATTTCTATTAGATAAGTTTACAATCAAAAGCTAGAAGCAAGAGATGGTACCTTGATAGTGGATGCTCAAAGTACATGATCAGAGATTCAACACATTTCTCTAAGCTCACTAGCCAAGATGAAAGATATGTCACCTTTGGAGATAATAGCAAAGGAAAAATTATTAGCAAAGGAAATATAGGTAACAAATCAATCTTTTTAATTAAAAATATTTCGTTAGTAGATGGTTTGAAACACAATCTACTTAGCATTAGTCAATTGTGTGATAAGGGTTATAATATCAAATTTGAATCTAATGCTTGTATTATATATATACTACAAAAATAGATCAATTATTGCCTTAAGGACTAATAATGTGTTCATTGATGTTGATGATTTTTGTGATGAAACTTATTTTTTGATTTTAAATGATGATGCATGGCTTTAGCATAGGAGATTAAGTCATACTAGTATGAAATTAATCTTATAAATTATAACTAAAGAACTAGTAAGAGGAATACCTAGCATTAAATTTATCAAAGATAAAGTTTGTGATGCATGCCAACTAGGTAAACAAATAAAGAGTAGCTTTAAATCTAAAAATCAAATAAGCACCTCTAGACCACTACAATTAATCCATATGAATTTATTTTGACCAATTGACATCACAAGTCTAGGAGATAGTAAATATATTTTTGTAATTATTGATGACTTTAGTAGATACACTAAAAGATACTTCTTAGCACATAAAAGTGATACTTTTAAATATTTTATAAAATTTTATAAACTAGTTCAAAATGAAAGGAGTTTTATGATTTCATCTATTTGTAGTGGTCATGATGGTGAATTTAAAAATCATAATTTTTAAGATTTTTGTGAGTTAAATGAGTATGACTATAATTTCTCTACTCCAAGAAATCCACAACAAAATGAGTTGTTGAGAGAAAAAAATAGGAGTTTACAAGAGATGACAAGAACCATGCTAAATGAATATAGCCTATCCAAACACTTTTGGGCCAAAGCTGTTAACACGACATGCTATGTCATAAATAGGGTTCTCATAAGACCACTCTTATCTAAAACTCCCTATGAATTGTGAAATAATAAAAAAAACCTAATATTTCATATTTTAAAGTTTTTAGTTGTCAATATTTTATTTTAAATAAAAAAGATGCCTTAGAAAATTTTGATACAAAATCTGATAAAGGCATATTTCTTAGATATTCCTCTATTTCTAAAGCTTATCATGTTATTAATATAAGAACTTTAGTTATTGAGAAATCCATGCATGTTGTTTTTAATGAGGTTTTTTAATTTAAGAAAAATAATTTTGATGATGATTTTGATTTTGATACATTGAATTTAAATGAAAATTCTTCTCTTCTAGCAACTTGGATGCATCTACTTTCAAAGAATCCTTACGCAAGGAATGAAAATATATAGATATTTATCCCAATGAGGTAATCATTAGAGATACATCAAAAAATGTTCAAACTCGTTCTTCCTTTAAAAAATTTTGTGCAAATACGATCTTTTTGTCTCAAATTAAACTAAAATGCATTGACGATGCTTTAAAAGATTATTCATGGGTTTTTGCAATGCTTGAGGAGTTAAATCAATTTGAGAAAAATAAGGTGTGAAAGCTTATTCCTAGACCTAATGTCTATCTAGTAATTAGTATTAAATAGGTCTTTAGAAACAAGCAAGATGAACTTGGTATTATGGTTCGAAACAAAACTAAATTAATAGTCAAAGGTTTCAACCAATAAAAAGGTATCGACTATGAAGAAACCCTCACTCTTGTGGCTAGACTTTAAGATATAAGGATACTCTTTGCCTATGTTTATTATAATAATTTTTAGTTATTTCAAATGGATGTTAAAAGTACTTTACTTAATGGGTTTATTTCCAAAGAAATTTATGTTGAACAATCATCTGGTTTTGAAAACATTCTTTTTTCAAATCATGTTTATAAGTTATCTAAGGATCTTTATATTTTAAAACAAGCTCCTAGGGCTTGGTTGAGAGGCTTAATTCTTTCCTTATTCAAAATAATTTTTTAAAAGACAAGTTCGATACCACATTGTTTATTAAATATTTAAAAATAAATTTTTTATTGTTCAAATTTATTTTGATAATATTATTTTTGGTTCTATAAATAAGTCTTTGTGTGAGTCTTTTACCAAAAATATAAGCCAAGAATTCAAAATGAGTTTAATGGGAAAATTAATATTTTTCTTAGGATTGTAAATTAAGCAACTTAGTGATGGAACCTTTGTTAGTTAAACTAAGTATGCTTTAGATCTATTAAAATGATTTCATATAGATAGTACTAAGGTCATTAACACACTAATAAGCACATATACAAAATTAGATATAGACATTGAAGGAGAGTGCTTTGATCAAAAGACTTATAGAGGTATGGTAGGTAGCTTACTATACCTCACTACAATTAGACTTGATATTATGTTTAGTATTAGACTTTGTGCTAGATTTCAATCTAACCCGAAATAATCTCAATATAAAATAGTTAAAAGGATTTTTAGATACCTAAAAGGAACTCCCAATCTAGGATTATGGTATTCAAAATCTAAAATATTTAAATTAATTATTTATGTCAATGCTGATTTTACTGGATATAGAATAGATAGAAAAAGTATATTTGGAATATGTTAATTCTTAAGCCATGCACTTATATTTTAGCCTTTTAAGAAATAAAATTTGATTGCATTATCTACAACCGAAGCTAAGTATATAGTAGCAGATGCATGTTGTGCATAAGTTATTTGGATGAAAAATACTTTAAAAGATTATGAAATTTACTTAAAAAATATTCCAATAAAATACGATAACACTAGTACAATATGTGTAACAAAGAATACCATTCAACATTCTAGAACTAAACATATTGATATTAGACATCATTTTATTAGAGATCATATTAATAATCATGATATATCTTTAGAATTTATTGATATAAAACATCAATTAGCCTATATTTTTACAAAACCATTGAATGAAGAATAATTTGATTTTATTAGAAGAGAATTAGGCATGTTAAATTTTTCAAATGCATGAATTCTTCATATATGTTTTTCATTTCATTATCTTGATTTCTTAGTTTTCATGACTTAAGTTGTTCTTTTGAATCAAGATCACTTACTATAATTCCTTCCTCTTGTGATTTACAAAAAGAAGAGCTTTAATTCATGGACTTTTGGTATTCACAACTTGATCTTTTATTTTTTATGTGATGATCATTTCCTATTATTCTTTCCTCTTTCACTATTTACAAAAGAAGATTTGTCAAAATGATTCATAATATTTTGGATTTATGACTTAATCTTTTATTCGTTCATGTGATGATATAAATTTTTGTACCATTGAACTCTTCTCCTCCTTCTTTCTTTTTTTAATGACAAAAGAGAATAAAGAAAATTGCACATCTCAAGAGAAGCAAAAGTGCTAGCTTATCCATCTCAAAATGTAGAACTTGCAAACTTGCATATCTCAAAAGAGAAGCAAAAATTACTAGCTTGCACATTTCTAGTAGAAGCAGATATTGCTAACTTTCATATCTCTAAAACTTGCTAGATTGCATGGTCTAAAGTGATGTAAAGCTTGTATATTTCAATAACTTGCTAGATGCACTTTTCTCCTTTTTATTGATGATAAAGGGGGAGAAGTAATTATGATTTAAAGATTTAAAATTTTTTAAGTTTGTGCATCATGCTTGATGATTTTATATTTTGAAATTATGCATGATGATTTGAATGAGTTAAAAATAATTATGATAAAATGATGAATGTAAATGTTTTTGTATCATGCTTAATGATTTTAAAATTATGCATGATGATTTAGAATCATGCATGCAATACTCATGATTTTATAATATGTTGCAAAATCATTTCAACTTAGATTAGAAGATTATTATTTATTTGAATTCAAGCTTATCTCGATATGGCATATAGATAGGAGTTTGTTTAAACTCCATCATCAATTGGTTGTCATCATCAAAAATGAGGATATTATTGAATCCTAGATTTTGATGATGAATCAATTGATGAGTATACGATCTAATCTATACTTTGAGATAAGTGATGCAGGATTAACTTTGATCAGAAAAGGCAAAACTATTAAAACAAGAAGAATCAGACTTTAGGCTGGAGTCAGAAATCGGGCATCAAGCCGAAAGAATCAGACGTTGCACCAAGATCGGATGTTATAGGAGTCAACATACCAATGGATTGGGTGATACACCGAAAGTTCGGACGACGCATCGGAAGTTCATCGGAAGCTCGGATGAACCAATGACATGCTAGATAACTTAGATTCATGTCTTGTAATTATCATAGTTAGGTTTTAAATTGAGTTAGTTTTAGGTGTATCCTTACTAACTCAATTAAGGGCCCATTGGGCCTAAATTGGGATTGATTTGGCCTCATTGGGAGGCCCATTCGATAACCTATAAAGTTGGTCAGGCGATGGCACCACCAAACTAGTTGTGGAACTGCCTATAAGCTAGAAAAGTCAAAAGCATACTTTTCCATACTACAAGCGGTGGTACCAACCAATTGTGGTAGTGGTACCACCTAGGCTGACGATGGTATTGCCAAAGCCCCTATTTTCAAGGTGTTGTGGGCGGTAGTACTGCTTGTACCTAAAAAATCTAAAAATTTAAATTTTAGCTTCGATTTTGAAGTCATTTAGGGCCTATAAATACCCCACTCATCCCTGCTAGGATTACATAAGATATAGTGAACTAAAACTCTAGTGAATCAAAGTTGTAATCTTGAAAAGTGTTGATTGTTCCTCCCCTCCTCTTGAAAAGTTTAGAATTCTGTCTAATGGAGGTGTGAGACTTGTAGAGGTTATCTCCTAAACTTGTAAAAAAGAGAAAAAATTGTAAAACAGTGGTTGATCTTCTCTCTTTGAAAGAAGCTTATTAGTGAAAGCCGATGACCTTGACGGAGGAGGAATCAGGAGTGGACGTGGGTTAGAGGACCAAACCACTATAAATCTAGTATGTTTTTCTCTTTGTGCTTTTCACTCTTATTACTTCTTAAGCTAGTTGCTTAATACTTTTACTTACATTCCAAGTCAAAATACATTTTCGATATATTTTATCGAATAAATTTTTCAAATCGACATAATTTTTCGAAAGTACTAATTCACACCCCCTCCTAAATTAGTGCCACTACAATCCTAATAATAATATGCCCTCGAAGGACTCGACGAAGTATACCATTTCCTCAGGTCACTAGTGACTTCTCTATATTATAGGCAAGATATTAAATCGTAATAAATGAGAGCCACGAGATGCTCGACTAACTCAACCTACGTCGAAAATTGATTTCTCCCTGTAATAATAGAAGGCCATGTGGGTCAATCTAATTGTCTTACATTTACCGACTTAATTTTATCGAAAGAGGAGATTTTGATTCGATCTCTTAATTTGATGTGTCATACATATATATTTAATATATATCTACATCGCATGCAAATATATATACATATCTAGTAGGTGCATAAACAATCACACATCACATGAGCAATCACACCAGATGATCATGAACTATAGTCTAATGCGATCAAGCCCGAGCTAATGGACCCAATCACTCACATCAAGATCTATATGTGCAACAGCGCATCTCCATGCCTTGTGATCGTCCATCTCATCCACATCAATTCCGTCAGTATCTTGGCGCATCTCCATGCATCACGATCATCCATCTCAGCCTCATGGGTCCCATTGTCACCTCCACGCTCCTGTCATACCTCTTTATGTAATTATAACATAATCATAAGCATACAGGCTTGATAATAAATGAGAAAACTTGGAGGCTCATAAGCCCTAATAATAATAATAATCATGTCACATATACACATGCATCACATAATCCATGATCATCCATCCATATCATACATCACATATACACATCACCATGTAGGACTATTAGATAATAATAATAATAATAAAATTATTTAATTAATTATATATAGTATTTTGAGAACCCTGCCATAGGGTGTCCCACATTGTCACGAACTTAGCTAGTTTTGCCTAAGCCGTGCGGCACCATTGAATGTCAATCCGCAAAGGTCAACCTCCCCGACCTCCCACAATCCCTTAGGACCTGCAAAAGAGAAGACGGGACAACGAAAGCGCTTCACACGGGATCCACAAGCCACTCTTTCAGCAAACACTTTATAAACAATGCAAATTCCAACCATGGACATCACAAGCTCAGAATGGTTGCACAACAAAGGCATAAATTGGTCCACTGCAGATCGAAATCTAGTACAAGTGTCCACATGACACAAACTTTTTATACAAGTCGATAATGGCTGCCAAACTCACTCAAATGGGGGTGTTTCGCCTTTGGCGAGCCCTTTACAAGCTTTATAAGTTGGAACAAACTAAAAAGGGACATGGACATGCATAAGCATTACACCGAACAAGTCATTCACAAAATGTCCATGACATTCTCCCCCACTTATTCTTTCGACGTCCTCGTTGAAGCCTTTGCTGACGCTGCAACTTCTTTTCTTTGTTGGATCTTTGATCTTCTGCTCCTGCTGCGATGCGCCCCTTGGCTCCCAATTATTCTCCGCTTGTTGTTGTTGAGTCATCGAACTTTAATCCGCCATGCTGCTTCAACTTGCCAATGACTCTGACTCTGGTGTGGGGTTGACAGAGTTGTGCTGATCCTTGCTGGTTCTTGCGGATTCATCTGATGAAGGGAAAAGACCATCTTTGATATGCGTCAATCTTCAAATTCTTCTTATCTCTTGAACTGGATAGATGCTTGTTGGAGCTTTAACGAGCATCGCCTCACAACCTTTAAAGTTCTCAGGTCCTTCCTCCGTAAAATTTGCCCATCAAATCTTCTTCCACTTAGTTGTCTTGTCCAAGTAGGTTCGCATCACTTTTGCTTTTGATTGGAATTCAGTTGGGAAATGAAGCGGACAATCTACTCTCAGTAGCACTAATCACCATTGGTGAGGACTTGACAACTGTTATCTTCCATTACTCTCTTCGAATAGTCTTCAAATTTGTTCAGAGCTCCTCTGCTAGATAACTAAGAGAGCTGGGGTACTCGGTTTCGCCCATTCTCTTGGGACTTGAGAAGGCAAAGGTTACTTGACTTCGCCCGCCTCCTCGAGGTTGTACTTCGTGCGTCAAGCTGGTTACTAGACTTCACCTGCTCTTAGCTCACACTTCCGAAGCACTTGAAGTGTTTGCAATCCTTGCGCTGAGTCAGCTACTATGATTCGCCTTCTCATTGCCATTGAACTTCTGGAATACAAGAAGTTATCACTCCAACTTGGAGTAAGTCTCTAATAGGTATGGTCGCCTTTGGGATTGTACTGCCTTCTCCATCATTTCTAACGTCGACTCCTCTAAGTAGCAAAGGTACAACACCACGCACTGCCTGCTCCAATCCTTGGTCATGCACTCTTGCATCGACCCGAAGTACTTCACTCATGGCTATCTTGATGAAAAGTCTATTGACACTGGTCTTACGAAGTTCTCTAGCCTTTGCTCTTCAGCCTTGTCTTGGTATATGGAGTTTGCCAATGCAGTCTCCTCCTCCATGACCCATATCACGACCAAGCGCTCTCCCTCTATGAGAGCAAGGGACGGATGACTCCCCGAAAGTCCCGTCTCTGCGATACCATGGCACTGCATTGCCCATGGCACTACTATCCATTGTCTCACATCTGCGTCCCTTCTTCACAATTGATAGATCTACCTCTGCGGCACTATGGCACTCCTCCGAGTCCACCTTCAATCTAACCGATGATTGATCTTGGGTAGTAGAGTCCCTCTGGACTCATCATTGCTTCCTCACCCTATTTCGACCACCTGCTTCGACACCTCCGTGTTCTCTGAGTAGTTCCACTTGATCGCTGGAAAGACAGACTGTAACTCCCATGTATGGCCACCGCCATTCATGTTGTAGGGTTTGCACCACTTCTATTCTTCTTAGCTTCATTGGTCGCAACGTTCACTTACTCAGCCTTGTCCTTTGACTTGTCGGGCTCCCTTAAGCGAATATGAGCTCTGAAGCAGTCCAACTCTTCAGCCGCTCCGATCATACCTCTGCATGATCTAGTCCCCCCCATGGGACTCACTGTGTGTGTCGACTTGCCACGAACCATTCCACCATGATCCGCTGCATCATGTCGCCTCCTGGTGACATCTCCTTGCATTCTGATCCCTGTGGTATGAACTCAAACTGCGATATCTCCATGTGTGGACTCCGCCAACACATCGCAGGGCCTTAGCCACCTTCAAGTCTGTTCGCTCCTTTGGCAATCGACCTTCGTCCACCCACTTTTGGGTCACACTCGGACGAAGCCTAGCTCTAGGACAGTCCATCGCCTAGCATCTCCTCTGAAGTCCCCTGACTTCACTGTAATTGGTGCACCATTGTTTGGATCCTGAGCCTCTGCCCCTACCAGTACAATCTCCGCTGCACACCGCTTTCCTCATGGCAACTCGAATAGCAACACTGTGGCATATTCTTTAAGAGTAACTACCACTGCATCCTCTTGCCCCGTGCTAAGGCCTTCTGACACTTACTTTACCTCTGCAAACTGTGTCACCTTAGTTCCTTCATCAAATGCTTCACTGAGATCAGGTGCATGTGCCTCGAAGCTCCCTTAGTCTTTGGCATCATGCAAGATGAGTCTGCTCCATCAGAATAAAGAACCCCTAAAACGACATGATCCTACTCCTGTCTCTGCAAGAGTCCATGTCCTCGACCTCTGTCTAAGGAAAGCTCCAAGCCTCCGCTCCATGTTCTATCTTCTATGTCAACTCCCTTCATGTGGTTTGGGTACATCACCAAGTTACCCCCAAGTTGTTCTGCTTCTCGATTTGCATCGCATTAATGGTGGCCGTCGCACCCACCATTCCACGGGTCAGCCCTCTGCTGAGTCCGATCTCCCTATCGGCTCTAGTGTGCCTTCACTCTATGTTGCCTTGGGTTGCTCCCCCACTTGATCTCGCTATGCGTCCACCAACGCATCACCACTTGCGAGATCATGCGATGACTCCTCGTCGCTTACTCGATCTATCGAGCTTTGTCTTGAGGTACTCCTCAACCGGTACGGTTCATTACACATGATTCTCCCTCTGAAGAACCGGGACTTATCCCTCCTGGATATCTACCCCGTTGGAGCAACTTGTTTCTTTGCATCCTTCCCTCTGGAAGTTTAGGAGACCACCATCCCCTTGGACTACTCCGCCTTTGTTGAACAACCTATGCCCAATTCTGTCTTCGCAAACGCACTTGTTAGATTGTGACACTTCGCCAATACAGCTCGCACTGCACCCTTTTGAGTCTAGCAATATGCTGAACCTACTGCACACTTCAGCCTCTCACGAAAGTATCCTGCACATGCCGAAGAGAAAGTTTCAATGCTCCATGGCGCCGACCTTCGACCGCCTTGGGATGGCCACGAACAATCCATCGTCCGCATGCAAGGCCTTACATGAGTATCGAATTCCTTGAGTTTGTAACTCCCCTCACCTCTGTGAGCTTTTGCACAACTCTTTCGATTGTTGAATAACCTACTCCACCTTGCATGGTCTCATCCTTTGCCAAGCACTCCGTTTGCCTCGAGAACTATCAAGTTTGGGTTCCAACGTCGAGCCACTGCTAGAACTCAGCCATCCCGAACTTTGTGCACTACACAATTCTTCTTAGCTTGTTGTCCTCGTGGTGCCTCTTGCGCGAAGGGTTGGCCATTCTTCTGAATGCAATTCTCGGATGCCCGCTCTTATGAGCGACTCCTTCCCCTACTACTCCAAGTCTGTTTCCCAAACGGTCGTGCATGTTGGCTGCCCTCAACATAGCCCCGCAAGGTCTCCCACGTTTGCATGCTAAGTGTTTCAAAGTGGGCTTGTCCCGCTCTGATACCATCTGTCACGAACTTAGCTAGTTTTGCCTAAGCCGTGCGGCACCATTACGTGTCAATCCGCAAAAGTCAGCCTTCCCGACCTCCCACGATCCCTTAGGACCTGCAAAAGAGAAGACGGGACAACGAAAGTACTTCACACGGGATCCACAAGCCACTCTTTCAGCAAACACTTTATAAACAATGCAAATTCCAACCATGGACATCACAAGCTCAGAATGGTTGTACAACAAAGGCATAAATTGGTCCACTATAGACCGAAATCTAGTACAAGTGTCCACATGACACAAACTTTCTATACAAGCTGACAATAGCTGCCAAACTCACTCAAATGGGAGCGTTTCACCTTTGGCAAGACCTTTACAAGCTTTATAATTTGGAACAAACTAAAAAGGGACACGAACATGCATAAGCATTACACCGAACAAGTCATTCACAAAATGTCCGTGACATCATGGCAAATAGTCCCTTATATGGCTAGGAAATCTTAGCCACTATAGACTCTCTTATAGCCAGAAATCCTAGGCCATAGGGCCACCTTGTATAGCTAGGAAACCCTAACCACAAAAGAGCCCTCTATAGCTAGGAAACCTTGGTTGTAAGGTAGCCTTGGGCAGCTAGGAAAGCTGGCTGCTTGCTTGCCTCATGTGGCCAGGAATCTTAACCACCGCTAGGGGTACCGCTTGCAACCAAGAAACCTAGCTATAGGGGTTCTACCCTACTCAAGCTGAGAGCAACATGGCTGCTCTCGGTTTGCTACAAGTGGATGGGCCGAGAGCTCTCGGCCAAGGTTGCAAGCAACCTTTGGCCAACCTATAAGGCAGCAATAATTGCTACCCTTTCTACCCTTTTACATCAACTATTTTAATGTTAAAAGATCTCCCTTAAACATCTCTCAATAGCGAGAAAAAGGGTGCAATCCAGATTTGCAAACTACGACAAAAATTATAGCAATTACATAAAAATAATTCTATGCGATTGAACATAACACAGTTTAAAAACTAATCTTTCGCATGAGGAAACTAGCTCTGATACTACTATTGGGAAACTTGGGGTGACATCACGTGCATAGTGGAATAATAGAAAACAAAAATCCTAGGTTTCCATAGAAAATAGTTTCTTATCGTCGTACGAAGATTAGTGCATAAAAACCCATAAAACCAAAAAACCATGCATGTTAAGGGATAGGTGTTATCTAGGGAGATCGTATATCCCTGAAATCCTATAGATCTATAGAAGAGGATGAAGGAAGTTAATTATTCTCCTTTTTAGTGGTGATCCACATGGTAGGGGTTGTGAAGACGCTTCTCAAATCGCTGCATAATTCTCCTTTCCATATGCACCACTAGATCAAGAAGAGATCAGCCCTTATACCTATCCACATGCCCTAAATAGGGGCTGCTGGCTAAGAATGAGAGGAGAGAGGAGTATAGGAGGTGGCAACTAAAAGAGGTCTAGCCTATGGCCCTTTAATTCTCTCCTATTTATAGAGATCTCCTGTCAACTTAACCCTAATAAATCTTATCTTATTGGGTACTGGATCTTCATTCAACTATCCAAACCTCTTATATTAATGGATCTCTATCCAATAATCTCTCATAGGCTCTTATTGGATCTCATCCAATAAAAGGTTATTGAGGATAAGGCGAAGGCACAAGGCTACCGAGGCCTGATTTCTTGGGTTGTCCTTAGCATTGCCAAGGATGAGGCGGAAGTGTTGGGCCCATCTAGGGTTGGACTCAATTGCGTTGAAGCGAGGGTCCAGACTCATCTGGAGGTTCGACTCAATCATATTAAAGCGAGAGACTTGATCCGCCTAGGATCGGATTTGCCTGCATTTAAGGTGGTTTTTATTTTTGTGAGGCATTCCACTTGGGATATGATATGCTAGCTTATCCTAATCGCTTACACTCCTTTTGGTGGAGTCCTCTATGGGCTTGATTTGCTTCAGGATCATAGCACCCCTTTTTAGCTTTTGGTGGTTCTATAGTTGTGTTGGGGCAAGTGATACAATCTTTGCCATCATTGCTCACATGGTTCCTAGGCACACCATTGTGTCAACCAGTGCCTATTGGATGGGGAATTACTTTTATATGGTATTCTTCTGTTCTTCTTCTTCTATTATTGTTTCTTGCTATTAGCTATTAAACACTTTAGTGCGAACTAAGATGTCTTCCTCCTCTAACAAAGCTCCATCTTCTCCTTTGGGATCATCCACTTCTAGTGACGACCTTTTGATTGCCTTCCATCCTCTTTCTCGATGTTGATAGGGCACTAAAAGGTCAGCCGGCTCCTCTTGGAAGGTGGTTGAGGTGAGCTCTTTGTCTGTGGGGAGTGAGCCTTTTGAGACTCCCACAGTCCCATAAGACCTAGTACAAATGAAGGGGGCCCATGATTGTAGTATTAGGAAATTACAAATCGGTATCACATATGTAGCGAAAAATAAAAACAAAATCAGATTTCTGAAAGTCAAGTACTTAGTTATTGTGTAACTATTGGTGCACGAGAAAATTATAAATTCGAAAAACTACATGTATCATATGAAAAGTGTTACCTATGGAGATCGTATATCATTGAAAATTCTAGATCCAATAGAGAGGATGAAGGAGAACTCAGTACTATTGGGAAATCGGGAGATTTGGCATCTCATGCGTAGTGGAAAACAAAAATAAGATCAGATTTTTCCATAGTTACGTACTTGGCCGTCATGCGACGATTGGTGCGCATAAATCGTAAATCTGAAAAATCCGCATGTATCATGTCAGAGGCGTTACCTCGAGAGATCGTATATCCTCGAAATTCTAGATCCGATGTAGAGGATGAAGGAGCACTAGCGTACTCCTTTCTAGCGGTAATCCACACAACGGATGTAGCAACGACACTCCTCAGATCACCACGGGATCTCTCTCCACATGCACCACAAGACTACCGGAGCCAAGAAGGAGGAGAGGAGATTGAGGATAATAGAAGGATGACTACCAAGAGCTCTCAGCCTATAAACCAGGAGGTTTCTCCTATTTGTAGAGGTGGAGGAAGCTTATCCTTAATAGATCCTATTCACACTGGATCTCTATCCAGTTGGATCTCATTGGATCTTATCCATAGGATCCAATTTGATCTCATCCAATTGGATCTTATCTAATTATTTAATTGGATCTCATCCATAGGATCCAAACTAGGGGCTTTGCAGATATCTCATATCTACACCTCTACTCGTCGCAACATCCACCTTATGTGTCTGACCCTTTAAGCCTGATACCGAGTTGGCTGTGAGTCACTCCTATCAGAACTCCTTCTGACTCAGAACACCTTCTTATATAGTGAATTATTATCTCTATAATAATTCACTTGACTCATCGACTATGGTCGTACTAGGCCACTATGCCATAGTCCCCAGACGGTACAAGGGGATATAATCCATCGACAGTAACAGACTGCCTGGCCTCTCGCTATATATATATATCTATAGTCCCTTATCCATCTAACATCCCAGAAATCGTATATTGGGCATGGTAGAGTCAGGCCCATACGGAATCTTGTCCGAGTCTCACTCTAATCGGATTCTTCCGGAGAACTCCTTCTCTCTCAATCTGAATGACCCTAGCTAGGGATTTTGCTTGAGCGAGCACATGCGAGATATATCTCTCACAATACCGAGAGTGGATGATCCTCTATTGATACATAATTTCCTTCATAAGGTTGGTTACCATTCTTAAGAATCGGCTATACTATATCTGGAGCTCTCTAAACCTGTAAGTCTGGCGTCAAAGAATGGAGTACTCAAACAAGACATCTTTGGTGCCTCAAGTTTAAAGACCAGACACACTACTAGGACTACGAAATCGCTGTTTGATATTAGGTATCATTAACCATACAGCATTCTGTAAGCGGATCAATCAGTGAACTCATTCTCCAATGAGTACTTGCACTGTACCTCTAGTGTCCCCACACAAGCGACATGAGACCAATCACCTCCATCATATAGACGAGTATATAGCGTACCAATCTATCCAGTTATCTCAATATCCTCATCGAGTAACCTATGACTAGGACGATTTAGGATTTATGTTTAAAGGTATATTGGTCTCATTATTATGATCTCCTCACGATCTGATTCCCATTGTACAGATCCATGGACATCACAATATTCATCTAGATAATGTGAGAAAATACTAATAATAATATATGAAAAGATCATCGTAACATGTCACAGGTGCCATCACTCACGTGATTGGCTTGTAGGGCACCTACAATCAATAGGTACTCCTCTCTAGCAGTGATCCACACAACGAACATAGTGACAACACTCCTCAGATCGCTATACGATCTCCCTCTCCACATACACCACAAGGTTGTCAGAGCCAAGGAGGAGGAGAGGAGGCTAAAGAGAATATGAGAGGCAACCATCAGAAGTTCTAGCATATGAACCGTGAGGTTCCTCCCATTTATAAAGGTGCATGTAGCTTATCCCTTAATGGATCCTATCCTTATTGGGTTTTGGATCTCTATCCAATTATGCAATCTCATTGAATCTCATCTATGGGATCTAAATTAGGGGCTCTACGAATATCTCATATATACGCCTCTGCTCGTTATAACATCCACCATATTATTAGAACTCTTGCGGATTCTAAGCTTGGGGTTGATCTCTTTAGGGGATCGGCCTCCTTGGAACTCTATAGGGGTTCCTTCCTCCAAGTTGCTGCTCAAAGGCCGCTAAAATGATTGATCTTTATTAAGAAAAGTGGGTGATTATTTATAGGGCTTCTAAATCCCAACTTCTAATAAGACTCCAACTCCTAATAAGACTCCAACTCCTAATAGGACTCGTACTCAAGACTCTTACTTCTAATCAACTCCTAATGCTTCTCTAAGAAGCAACCTTCAACCTAGTCCTAACCTAGCCGACCTCTTCACCTCTTTAATAGGAGTCAGCTAGATAGGATTTACATGAATACCCTTAGGATTTACATGTTTGCCCCCTTCAATGAAACTAAATTAGGACTCTCCTAGCTAGAGTCCTAACAGACCTACCTTCTTCAAATTAACCTTGTCCTCTAGGCTGACGCTCTATGAATTTTAAGAATTTGATCTTCAAGTCGTCATAGTTCTCCCAAGTGGCATCTTCTGATGGTAGGTTTGCCAATTGTATTAGCACTTCAATAGTGGTGTTGTCATCGAGTCATGATCCGTCGATTAATAATGGTACTCAATTGGGTCTAGAGCTCTTATTTGGGTAGTCATATTTGGTAGGTGGCTTTGGGCTATCTTGTTTTGTCCCAACTTGAGCTTCAAACATAACACATAGAAGGCTGGATGGATTCGGGAGCTGACGGGTAAGTCTAATCTATATGCTACTGCTCCGATGTGCTCCAAAATTTGGTAGGGTCCATAGAACTAAGGTGAAAGTTTCATGGATGCTCTGGTCTAGATTGATATTTGCTTGTATGGTTGGAGTCATAGGAAGACCCAATCTCCTATTAAAAATTCTCTTTCGCCTTTATGTTAATCATATTATTATTTCAGCCTTACTTGAGCTTTTCCTTGTGATGAAAGAAGCCCTTTGATGAAGTCCATTGATATATCAATCCATATTGAGTCCGGGATGGGTAGAGGTTGCAGCTTTCTAGGACTTGCCACTGTCTCGCCTTTATATCGTTAACATACATCACATTGTGCTATAAATTCAGCAATAATATTTTTCATCCCTACCCAATAAAAATTTTGCTTAATTCTCTTATAAGTTCTAAGGAACCTAGAGTGCTTAGCCGCAGGTATGAAATGCATCTCTTGAAGGATGGTCTTTATGCAAGTAAAATTTAGCACAAGCACAATGCGTCCCTTATAACGCAAGTCTTTGGAATCTCAATTGTAATGAGCCACGAAGCTTGGTGCTTCCTCTAATTCTTTTATGATCTTACAGATCTCCGGAACATCTTGTCATTTTCTCATAATATCCTCAAGGAAGTCGCTAGTCAAAAGTGAAATGGTCAAAAATTCAGCTTGCTCGGAAAACTACGAAAGCGTATCTACAACAACATTCTCTTTCCCCTTTTTGTAAGTTGTTTCATAATCATATCCAAGAAACTTTGTTACCCATTTTTGCTGCTCGGGGGAAGATATTATCTGCTCTAAGAAATATTTTAGGCTGTTATGATCGGTCTTGATTTGAAAGCATCGTCCGATCAAGTACGGTCTCCATTTGGCCACCGCATGCACAATCATGAGCATCTCCTTATCGTAAATAGTCAACTTAAGATGGGAAGGAAATAACATCTTACTAGTATAAGCAAGGGAGCGGCCATCTTGCATTAGTACAGCATCAATTCCGACTCCGGAGGCATCGGCTTCAATAATAAAAGTTTTGCCGAAGTCAGGTAGCGCTAGTACGAGCGTTGTTGATATTGCGGCTTTAAGTTCATCGAAGGTCGTGATGGCTTTTCCGACCATTCGAAAGCATCTTTATTCAGCAAGGAAGTAAGGGGTGCACTAATCTTTCCTTAGTTTTTCATGAACTTGCGGTAGTAGCCTGTTAAATCGAGAAAGTTGTGTAGTGATTTTATGTTCCTCGGGGTCGACCAGTTCTACATTTGCTTCAATTTTGGAGAGATCCATTGCTACACCTTCCTCTTATATGATATGCCCAAGATATTTCACTTTTTGTTGAAGAAAGTCGTACTTTAATTTTTTGACAAAAAAAATATTCTCGTAAAATTATTAAAACAAGTCGTAAGTACTAAAAATGACTTTCAAGAGGACTATAAATAAGGATATCATCAAAGAAACAATACAAACTTATAAAGATAACTCTAGAAAATATCATTCATAATGCTCTGGAAGGTAGAGAGAGTATTAGTGAGACCAAAGGGTATTACCAGAAATTCGTAGTAGTTATTGTGCATTCGAAAGGTGATTTTCGGTATATCTTCTTTGCACACTCGTATTTGATGATACCCGGATCGAAGGTCCAGCTTTGTGAAGACTCATGCTCCATTTAATTCATCAAGCAATGTAAGTTATATGATTGAATTAGTATGTAGAGAGCCTCCCTTCATCGTGAGCTGATTGGCTCTTTTTTATACTTAATCCTTGAGTTTTTTATTGGCTGGCATAGGATAAGATCAGATTAACCACTTGATCTTGATAAGGTAGGACGATTATTATCGGTCATTGATATGGTGCATATTAGGATACACTGTGATGTTATTTTGAAGCTGGTGACTAGGAGTCCTGCTTAGATGCCGACCTTTATAGAAAAAAATTACCCCTATCAATGTTTAAATGAAGAAAATCAGTGATGCAACATATAAAAACAAGGACGTTCTTTAGAGCACCATGAAATTGTCCAGATTATGATGTGTATGGATATTAGCGATGCAACATATAACTATGCATCTTCATTATATCTGCCAGATGCATTAGAACCCACAGTTCTCGGCATTCAGATTGCAGATATCAAACTCATCAATTATTTATATTCCACTGTACAACAGAATTTTATGTTCAGGTAAAGGCATTATGTGAGAAAAGAAGCTCTACGTATTAAACTTAGCATGAAAGATGTAGGAAATGGTTCTTCAGCTGCCATCGCCAGGGGAATGTTGGTGGGGAACCTAAACCTCGCGAACAGAGAGAAATGCTGTATGCGAAAAGCTGTTGTCAGGTCTGTCAATGTTTAAATAGAAAGGCACGTTAGGATGCAATCATACGTGGAAACAGTGGCCAATATGCTAGTGGCCGCAGGAATTATTAGGTGAGAACCTTATTGCTGGGGTGGATGAACTGGCTCGCAGCTTTCATTCAATGTAGGCCATTCTTCTTCCATGGTTTTACTTTATAGCAAGAGGATAAAGAAAAAGGTTGGGAATTGAAGTTAAAGATAATACGAGATATAATACTACCAGACGAAAGCAAGTATTTTTAAGAGGAGAGAGAGAGAGAGAGAGAGCATGATCATACCTAGTTATTCTCTTCCTTTTAAGCTCCTCTTTCAGCTTTCATGGCACATCTAAGACCTGATAGACAACAAGGGAAAATAAAAAGTACGGAATAAAAAAGGCAAAACTTCAAATGGAACTCATGGAAACACTACATGCAATCGACAAACAAATTATAGTTCTTTCTTTTTCCCTTCCCTTTGGTTCATACAATCATTGCACTAGTCCATAGTACAAACAAGCTTCACAACGTTTCCAAGCACACCAAAACATCACACGAGCACTTCCGCACTTCTTTACTTTCTCCTGCCTTCATGAATCAGGCAATGGCGCAATGCTTATACATATATTTGCAAAAGGATTATAGGTAACCTCCCATATTTATCCTGCATGAGGAAATAGAGAAAAAGGGAAGAGAGAGCTCTCTTCCGTTCACCACACAACCAAAGTCTTCTGGTTAAGACAATCTTTTGAAGCCAGCATAAAATGAGGCTTCGAACATCCAGTGAGGAGAATAGACTAGCTAGAATGAGTAAATTAGAAGTGAAGTTAAAAGAGAAGGAAGTCATGCATCATGATCTGTTTGTTAGGCTGAACGACTGCAAACAAAGTGATCCACACCACCATCAAGAGTTAACTTGGGTAATCAAACGTTGTTACTCTTAGAACTGCTCTTTATCTCTGTGTCTGTATCTCTCTTTTTGTTCTACCATGAACTTCCTCCGATGACACCGTTCCAATACCTGGGAGGATCATCACCTTGCACCTCGAACTGGTCTGTGACATTGTTTGAGGGGACTGCTGGCTTCAGGACCTCCAAAGGAAACAACATCTTACCAGTAACACTCTCCTGAATACCGGGCAAGTCCCCATACCCACCACCACCAATACCTCCCCCGCCCCCTCCGATTATTCCATCTAAAGGAAAACTAAGAGTAGGTGGTCTGAATCCCTGCAATCCTAATCCTGTTGGGTACCCCATCATTGGCAGCGGCATGAAAGACCCGATGCGTTTTGCGGTCATACCATTCTTCAGTATCTCCATGTCAGAGAGAGCACGAACAGCGGCACAATAGTTGCTGTTACTGCTGCTGATGTTATTGGCGTTCCTGATTTCCAAGTTTAGGTAGTCGTTGTATTCGGGGATGCTATGTTGGCGGAAGGCCAGGTTGAGGTCCTGTTTCTCATGGAGCTTTGGAGTTTCAGCGTTGGTGGAGAGTAAGATGGATGGAGGGATGAGGTCGGCATGGAATTTCTTGGGAGCTGAGGCAGTAGCTAACGCTTCCGTGATAGAGTTACAGGAGGAGGAAGAGATGGCAGTGGCGGAGGACATGGAGGACCTCTTGTTCTTTCTCGAGCCACCGCCCACAGGGACATTCCTGAGCGACCCACCGTCGGTCCAATACCTCCTGCAAGTCTTGCAGAAGTACCTGGGCTGGGTGAGGCTATAATTGTTGTAGTAGCAGAACTTGGTGTTGGTGGAGTTGCACCTGGGGCAATTGAGGGCCTGCTCCTTGTGCGGCCTTGGGCGCCTCTCCGTCACCTGTGTCCTGGTGGTGGTGCAGGTGTCGCTGCCGTTGGTGGTTGTGGTGGAGGAAGCAAACTCCTTCACGGGCTTCACCAACCCTATGCCCTGGCCAGCACCAACAACACAACATCCCCATATGGACAAACTAAATCAGGGAGGAAGTGGGAGGAAAAAAGTTAAAGAGTCACATACATAGATAAATATATCAAATTATACATAGCCATAGACAGATCTCTGAAGAAACAAAGCCACCAAGAAGAAGCGTACAAGAAGAAAAAAGAAGGGGAAGAAAGGGAGAAAAAGCTAGAAAAAGATGAAAGAGAAATCACAAACTTTGGAAACAAGATCCAAGCAAAGCAACGCCTTTTCATGTTACTGCATGCTTTGTTGCATACGATAAAAAGGAAGCAAGAAGACCGATAAAGGAAGACGACAAAGGTAGGAAAAAGAAAGTGCTTTGCTGCTTTCATGAGTAAAAGGGGTTGGGGCGACAGGATCAAAAGCTTAAGGCCAAAGGAAAGGATGAGAGAGAGAGAGAGAGAGAGAGTGAGAGATGATGCACTAACTGGCCCGGAGATATCTATTAAAGGCCATCAGCGTAAGAAAAAGAAGACCTACATCAATCTCAAGCCTCGACCCAAGGAAAACTCACCAGATCCGCCCCACATAAGATTATTGCATCGATCTAAAAACGAAAAAGAACGATCAAACAAAATAAAGTTCATGGTTTAATTTTACCTGAGACCACTGTGTAGTATCCATGGAAAGCTTCACAAATGGTCCAAGACACCAAAGAAATGAAAAGGGAGAAGAGGACCAGGAGGAGAAGGAAGAAGAAGAAGAAGCTCTATCTACAGGTGTGGAGTGCTTGCAGATGGTTAGATGATGGCCCAAGACAAGGATGGAACATGATGTTGATGTGGTTGCTGGCTCTCATATCCAGTGAGAGATGATGTGGTGGATGATTCTATTCTGCAATATTAAACTACCACTTTATGGATACTAAAATTACTTCTTCTGTATCCAACTCGTTCATCTCTGCGGCCTCTCGGCTGATACAGTGGGATTCAACTGTCTGGTTAGAGAAACGTGTACACGTAAGCCAAGAGCATAGCAAGTCAGGTGCGCCACACGTGACGAGGGTAGATATAGGACCAAGAGGAGCGCATGCGAGCTTGTGATAGAAGAGATGCTGTGGCATGAAGAGAACAGAGATGGTGGCAGACGAAGACCTATGTTTCCCTGCTCCTAAGAAAGATATTATGAGGAGAATGCAAACTATGATAAGGGATAGCTTTAGATTTGTATACCGACGACCAATTTCCTTTGAAAATTGAGGACCAAGATAAATTTGCCGGACCTGTCTTCTCGATTCGGCTTGGCTTGGCCCAAATGAGCATCAGCTTGGTATTATATATATATATACACATATATATATATATATATATGTATATATATATATATATATATATATATATATATATATATATATATATATATGTATATATATATATATATATATATATATATATATATATATATGTATATATATATATATATGTATATGTATATATATATATATGTATATATATGAACATACATATATATATATATATATATATGAATACATATATACACATATATATAAATATATATATATATATATATACATATATATATATATACATACATATATATATATATGCACATATATATACACCTATACACATATATATACACATATATATATATACACACATATATATATATGTATATTTATATATATATTGTTAGGACTCTAGCTATGAGAGTCTTAATTTAGTTTCATTGATAAGGGCATTCATGTAAATCCTATCTAGCCGACCCCTATTAAAGAGGTGAAGAGGCCGACTAGGTTAGGGTTAGGTTGCTTCTTAGGAAAGCAATCCTATTATAAGTAAGAGTTATATTAGGAAAAGAGTCCTATTAGAAGTAGAAGTCCTATTAGGAAAGGAGTCCTATTATAAGTAGGAGTTCTATTAGGAAAAGAGTCCTATTAGAAGTAGAAGTCCTATTAGGAAAAGAGTCCTATTAGAAGTAGAAGTCCTATTAGGGAAAAAGTCCTATTAGAATTAGGAATCCTACTAGAGAAGGAGTCATAATTAGAAGTTGGTTAGAAGTAGGAGTCTTAAGTAAGAGTCCTATTAGGAGTTGGGGCTTAGAAGCCCTATAAATAGCCATGTATTCATCCTCTTTTAATCAATGAATAGATCAATATTTTTGTAGCCTTTGTGCAGCAACTTGGAGGAAGGAACCCCTATAGAGTTCCAAGGAGGTCGATCCCCTATAGAGATCAACCCCAAGCTTAGAATCCACGGAGGGTTCTAACACTTGGTATCAGAGCAGCGTTCTTGGCATCTCGCTGCCCTTCCACAGCCATCCACCAGCCCTCCACAACCGCGCAAAGCAATTTCCACAATTGCTTAGAAGATCATCACTGAATTCCATCGTCATCTCCACCACCGTAGATCATCCTTTGATCTTCCCGTGAATTGCAACAGGTTCTGGTTATCTACCCTACTGCTGCTGTAATTTAGTTATCCTTATTCAAAAATCCAAAAAAATTCATTCCTATAATTGCTGCATAAACTTTTCATCGTAAAGTTTTCATCTCTACAACGAAAGTCGCACTGCAGAATTTCAGCCGCATAGCACTGCCTTTTTGATCTTGCTACTGCGTTTTTTCTATCCAAATCTCTATGGAATTTTTACGACAGCTTTGACACTTCCTAACAGTGGTTTTCCCTTTGGTTTTGTCGAAAAATTCTCAATAAAAATCACTTATCTTTTACATCCAATCTGCTGCACTTTAGACATAAAAATCTGCTATAATACCTCTCCGTGATTCTCAATTTTGCCAAACCTCTTGTTGTCATTTCTTCCTACGAAATTTTTTACAGTATTACCTCTTCCTTATCAGTAGATCCCCTTTGAGTTTTACTTGAATCTTTTTTGAAAATTTCTGGAAAAATTACATCTTTACTGCTGGAATTTTTTCGGCGAAAAATCTGGTATTGCACCTTTGTCCTTTTTTCTTCTCCGTAACCTACCAAACCCTAGCCACCTTACTGCCACAAACCAAGATGTCTTTAGGGCATCCCTCTAGCCTCAAGATGCAGCCATCATAACCTAGTTTCATAACCCTAACAGCATCAAAAACCATAGCCCAAAACAGTAAACCATTACAATTGAACCCCCTTCAATCACTGATCTATTGTCCGAACCTTCCACCACCCCATGCCATTAACCCGTCAACAAAAAAAAGACAAGGGCATCTCTGATCTACAGACATATGCTATGGCTTCCCAAAATCCAATTGATGTCAAATTTGAAGTATGGGAATCTCGGATTGAATCACGGCTTGAATCGCGCTTGGAAGACAAATTGCACGCTTTGTTTGCAGAATTCAGAATTGGACAACCATCGAGTCCAACCAAACTGCAGCAAGGAGAGAATTTAGAAAGGACCCTAGAGAAGGAGGGATAGCCCTCGGACATGCTTCAGCCACGCATGAGGGTGGACTTCCCACGATGGGAAGGAGACCAGTGGAGGGTGGATTCAGCGCATGAGAATGTTACTTTCGCTACTACCGAACGTCGGATAATGCTATGGTGGAGATTGCTGTCATCCACCTTGAAGGAGATGCTATTCAATGGTACAATTGGCTGGAATATAATCATGGGGCTCCGACATGGAATCAATTTAAGAATGCACTGCTGAACCATTTCGGACCTACGGAGTATGAAAATATCGATGGCCAACTCGCAAAGATTCGACAAATCTCTACGATTCAAGAGTACCAAACTAGGTTTGAGAAGCTATCCTACCTTGCTCGTGATTGGACTGACCGTCAATTGTTAGAAACATTTATCGAAGGACTCAAGCCAGAGATAAAAGGGGAAGTTAAGCGCGATGACCCCGTGCATCGTGATGGCTGCGATTTCTTTTGCCCGAATACAAGAAGAACGACTCAACCAAGATTCTCGGAGGATAAGAACCACTCCTAGAACCTCAACATATAAACCCCCTTCTGCTCCCAGCCATCCTTCGCTGCCCAAAAAATTGACAAGAGAAGAACTACATGATCGATCAGCAAAGGGTCTTTGTTGGCATTGCGATGAGCCGTGGAACCGCGATCATCGCTACAAAAGGGGCCGCCTCCTATTGATTGAACCTCTCGAAGACATGGAGGAGGTCCAAGAGCATGAGAAAGAGGTCATGGATGAAGAACAGCAGCCAATTGATATTATGATGCATGCCCTTGCCGGTTACGCAAACCCGCAAACAATGAAAGTGGGAGGATTTCTGAAGCAACAACCAATCACCGTTCTTATTGACACCGGGAGCACTAATAATTTTATGAATAGCAAGATTGCTGTCCGGATGGCCTTACCTATTGAGAATTGCATCAGGTTCGATGTTAAAGTCACAGATGGACGAATTTTGAAGTGTGATCGTAAATGCCCACGGGTGAAACTGTTGCTACAGGACCAAGAGATAATTGCAGATTTTTTCCTTCTCTCTCTCGATGATTATAAGGCCGTGCTTGGCATCGAATAGTTGACGACATTAGGTGATGTTTCCTGGAATTTTTTGAAATTAATTATGAAATTTTACAGCAAGGGGAAACAGGTTATACTGTACGGGAAACATGGGGGCGACGTAACGACAATTTGCACACAACGAATGGAAAAGGTTTTGCACAAAGCATGCAGTGGATTTTTGGTACAACTTGAGCAGCAATCTAAGGGAGAGCCAACCAAATTTGAAGATCCAAACCTACTTCCCTTGCTTGCTGAATTTTCAGATATATTTGACGAACCACGCAGGATACCTCCTAACCGCTGGCATGATCATCGTATACCGATTCTTCCAGGGAAACCTCCAGCAAATACTCGACCATATCGGTATCCACATCTTCAAAAAGATGAAATAGAAAGGATTGTAAAAGAGATGCTTGAAACAGGAATTATTCGGCCAAGTTGCAGCCCCTACTCTTCACCAGTGCTCCTCGTACGAAAGAAAGACGGAACATGGCGAATGTGCGTTGATTACCGAGCTCTCAACGACATAACCGTCAAGGACAAGTATCCTATTTCAGTAGTAGATGAATTACTTGATGAATTAAAGGGAGCACGAGTCTTCACAAAGTTGGACCTTCGATCCGGATATCATCAAATATAAGTGTGCGAAGAAGACATACCGAAAACTACCTTTCGAATGCACAACGGTCACTATGAATTTCTGGTAATGCCCTTTGGTCTCACCAATGCTCCTTCCACCTTCCAGAGCCTTATGAATGATATTTTCTGGAGTTATCTTCGAAAGTTTGTGCTAGTTTTCTTTGACGGTATCCTTATTTACAGCCCTTCTCTTGAAAGTCATATCCATACTTACGACTTGTTTTGACAATTTTGCGAGAACATGTTCTTTTTGTCAAAAAAACGAAGTGTAGTTTTCTTCAACAAAAAGTGGAATATCTTGGGCATATCATATAGAGAGGAAGGGGTGGCAAGTGGACCCTCCAAAATTGAAGCAATGCAGAATCGGCCAACCCCGAGGAACATAAAATCACTACGTGGCTTTCTTGGTTTAACAGTTATCTTGTAAGTTCGTGAAAGACTATGGAAAGATCAGTACACCCCTTACTTCCTTGCTGAAAAAAGATGCTTTCCAATGGTCGGACAAAGCCACCACCGCCTTCGAGGAACTTAAAGTCGCAATGATAACAACGCCAGTACTAGCATTACCCGACTTCGATATGACTTTTATTATTGAAGCTGATGCCTCCGGAGCAGGAATTGGTGCTGTACTATTGCAAGATGGCCGACCCCTCGCTTATACTAGTAAGGCATTATCTCCTTCCCACCCCAAGATGACTATTTACGACAAGGAGATGGTCTTCCTACGGCTCCAGCCATACAAGCAAACATCAATCCAAACCAGAGCATCTATGAAGCTTTCACCTCGGTTCTATGGACCCTACCAGATTTTGGAGCGCATCGGAGCAAAGAGCATACAGATTGGACTTACCTTGACTCCCGAATCCATCCGGTCTTCCATGTATCATGTTTGAAGCTCAGGTTGGGACAACACGAGACACCCAAAGCCATCTACCAAATATAACTACCCAAGGAGAGCTCGGACCCAACCAAGTGCCATTATTGATCGACTAATCGTGACTCGACGATCGATGACCTGCTACTGAAGTGTTAATACAGTGGGCAAACCTACCAGCAGAAGATGCCACTTGGGAGAACTACGACGACTTGAAGATCAAATTCCCAGAATTCATGGAACGTCCACCTCGAGGACAAGGTGATTTCAAGAGGCGGGTCTGTTAGGACTCTAGCTATGAGAGTCCTAATTTAGTTTCATTGATAAGGGCATTCATGTAAATCCTATCTAGTCGACCCCTATTAAAGAGGTGAAGAGGCCGGCTAGGTTAGGGTTAGGTTGCTTCTTAGGAAAGCAGTCCTATTATAAGTAAGAGTTCTATTAGGAAAAGAGTCCTATTAGAAGTAGAAGTCCTATTAGGAAAGGAGTCCTATTATAAGTAGGAGTTCTATTAGGAAAAGAGTCATATTAGAAGTAGAAGTCATATTAGGAAGAGAGTCATATTAGAAGTAGAAGTCCTATTAGGGAAAAAGTCCTATTAGAATTAGGAATCCTACTAGAGAAGGAGTCCTAATTAGAAGTTAGTTAGAAGTAGGAGTCTTAAGTAAGAGTCTTATTAGGAGTTGGGGCTTAGAAGCCCTATAAATAACCATGTATTCATCCTCTTTTAATCAATGAATAGATCAATATTTTTGCAGCCTTTGTGTAGCAACTTGGAGGAAGGAACCCCTATAGAGTTCCAAGGAGGCCGATCCCCTATAGAGATCAACCCCAAGCTTAGAATCCACGGAGGGTTCTAACATATATATATATATGTGTGTGTGTATATATGTGCATATATATATATATATATATATATATATATATATATATATATATATATATATATATATATATATATATATATATATATATATATATATATATATATATATATATATATATATATATATATATATATATATATATATATATATATACATATATATATGTATATATATATATATATACATATATATATATATATACATATACATATACATATATATATACATATACATATACATATATATATATATATATATATATATATACATATATATATAAACATATATACATATATATATATATATATATATATATATATATGTATATATGTATATATATATATGTATATATGTGTATATATATATATGTATATATACATGTATATATATACATTTATATATATATACATTTATATATACATATATATGTATGTATATATATATATATGAATATATATATATACATATATATATATATGTAAATATGTATATATATATGTGTGTATATGTATATACATATGTATATATATACATTTATATATACATATATATGTATGTATATAATATATATATATATATATATGTAATTGTTAGGATCGTAGTGGCACTAGGTGGGGTAAATTAGTGCTTTTTAAAAATTATGTCGATTCAAAAAATTCGTTCAATGAAATGTATTAGAAATATGTTTTGACTTGGAATGTAAGTAAAAGTATTGAGCAACTAGCTTAGCAAGCAATAAGAGTGAAAAGACTAAAGGAAAAAGAGCACACCAGATTTATAGTGGTTCGATCCTTCGACCTACGTCCACTCTCGATTCCTCCTTCGTTGAGATCACTAGTTTTCACTAATGATATTCTTTCAATGGGCAAAGATTAACTAACCTTTTCACAAGTTTAGTAAATAACTTCTACAAGTCTCACACATCCCTTAGATAAAATTTTAAACCTTTCAAGAGGGGGGAGGAATTCTCAATACTTTTTAAGATTACAACTTTGATTCACTAGAGTTTTAGTTCACTAATTCTTGAGTAATCCTAGCTCGGATAAGTGGGATATTTATAAGCCCCAAATGGCTTTAAAAACGAAGTCAAAAGTTAAATTTTTGGATATTCTGGGTACGAGCAGAACCATCGCCTGCATTGGGCGGTGCTACAACCTATAGCACCTTGAAAATAGTGGCTCTGGTAGTACCATCGCCTGCTAGCTTTAATACTGACGGTACCACCATCTACAGCATAGAAAAGTACACTTTTTGATTTTTCCAACTCATAGGCGATTCCACCGCTAGTTTGGCGGTGCCATCGCTTAACCAACTCTACGGGTCACCGAATTATCACGGACTTAGTTGGTTTTGCCTAAGTCGTGTGGCACCATTGCATGTCAATCCGCAAAAGTCAGCATCCTCGAAATCTCCTATAATCCCTACAAAAGAGAAGATAGGACAGAGAAAGCGCTTCACACGAGATCCACAAGCATACCTTTCAGTAAACACTTTATAGCTAATGCAAATTCCAACCATGGATATTACAAGCTTAGAATGGTTGCACAACAAAGGTATAAAATTGATTCAGTACAGACCAAAATCTAGTATAAGTGTCCACATGACATCATCATTATGTACAAGCCTGAAATGATCACCAAACTCGCTCAAATGTGGCTGTTTAGCCTTTGGCCAACCCTTTATATGCTTTATAAGCTAGAACAAACCAAAAAGTACACAGACACGTATAAGCATTACACCGAACAATCCGTTTACAATTTTTCTGTGACATTCTCCCCCACTTATTCCTTCGATGTCCTCGTCAAAGCTTTCGTTGATGCTACAACTCCTTATCTTTGCTAGATCTTCAATCTTCTGCCCCTATTACGATGGGCCCCTTGGCTCCCAGTTGTTCTTTGCTTGTTGTTATTGAGTCGTCGAACTTTAATCCGCCATGCTGCTTTAACTTACCAATGACTTTGACTCTGGTGTGGGGTTGGCAGAGTTGTGTTGATCCTTGCTGGTTCTTGCAGATTCATCTAATGAAGGAAAAGACCTTCTTTGATATGCGCTAGTCTTCAAATTCTTCTTATCTCTTGAACTAGATAGATGCTTGTTGGAGCTTTAATAATCATCCCCTCACAACCTTTAAAGTTTTCATGTCATTCCTCCACAAAATTTTCCCATCGAATCTTCTTCCACTTAGTTGTCTCATCCAAGTAGGTTCGCATCACTTTCACTTTCGATTAGCATTCAGTTGGGAAATGAAGCGGACAATCTACTCCTAGTAGCACTGATCACCATTAGTGAGGACTTGACAACTGTTGTCTTCCATTCGTCTTTTCGAATGGTCTTCAAATCTATGCAGAGCTCCTCTGCTGGATAACTAAGAGAGCTAGGGTACACGGTTTCACCCATTCTCTTGAAAGTTGAGAAGGCAAAGGTTAATTGACTTCGCCCACCTCCTCGAGGTGGTACTTCGTGTGTCGAGCTGGTTACTAGACTTCGCCTGTTCTTAGCTCACACTTCCGAAGCACTTGAAGTGTTTGCAATCCTTGCACTGAGTTAGCTATTGTGATTCACCTTCTTAATGCCATTGAACTTCTAAAATGTAAGAAGTTATTACTCCAACTTGGAGCAAGTCTTTGATAGATTTGGTCGCCTTTGGGATTGTACCGCCTTCTCCATCATTTCTGTCGCCTACTCCTTTAAGCAGCAAAGGTACAGCACCGCATACTGCCTACTTCGTTCCTTGGTCCTGCACTCCTACATCGACCTGAAGTCCTTCACTTACGGCTCTCTTGATGAGAAGTCCATTGACACCAGTCTTACGAAGTTCCCTGGCCTCTGCCCTTCAGCCTTGTCATGGTACATAGATTTTGCCACTATATTCTCCTCCTCTATGGCCTATATCATGACCAAGCGCTCTCCCTCTATGAGAGCAAGGGATCGATGACTCCACGGAAGTCCCGCCTCTGCGGTACCATAGTGCTGCCATACCCATGGCATTGCTATCCGTTGTCTCGCATTTGCGTCCCTTCTTCACGATCGGTAGATCCACCTCTGTGGCACTATGACACTCCTCTGAGTCCACCTCCATTCTAACTGATGCTCAATTTTAGGTAACTGAGTCCCTCTGGACTCGTCATTGCTTCCTTGCCCTTTTTCAACCACCTACTTCAACACCTTTGTGTTCTCTGAGCAGTTCCACTTGGTCGATGGAAAGACAGACTGCAACTCCCATGTATGGCCTCCGCCATTATGTTGTAGAGCTTGCACCGCTTCTGTTCTCCTTAGCATCATTGGTTGCAACATTCGCTTACTCAGCCTTGTCCTCTGATTTGTCGGGCTCCCTTAAGCGAATGTGAGCTCTGAAGCTGTCCAACTCTTCAGCCACTCCGATCATACCTCTACATGATCCAGTCCCTCCTTTGGGACTCACTGGTACTTGCGTCTGAACTTCTTCCTCGATAGTGCACAACACCCATGAGCTGATGTCCAAGGCTTTCATTCAATGCAACCTTCGATGCACACACGGAAGACCCGCCTCTATGGTACCATGGTATTCACTGCTTGAATCCATAGCTCTTCTTGCCATCATGTTATTTATTGAAGTGGAGCTCCTAGTCATACTCCCGATCATACCCTAACATGATCCAGTCCCCACATGGGACTCACCGTGTGTGTCACATTGCCACGAACCATTCCACCACGATCTGATGCATCATGTCGCCTCCTGGTGATATCTCCTTGCATTCTGATCCCTGTGGTATGAACTCAAACTGTGATCTCTCCGTGTATGGACTCCACCAACACATCGCAGGGCCTTTACCACCTTCGATTATGTTCGCTCCTTTGGCAATCGACCTTCGTCCACCCGCTCTCGAGTCACACTCAAATGAAGCATAGCTCTAGGACGGTCCATCGCCTAGCAGCTACTTTGAAGTCCCCTGACTTCGTAGAAATTGGTGCACCATTGTCTAAATCCTAGGCTTCTACCCCTACCAACATAATCTCCGCTATGCACCGCTTTCCTCATGGCAACTCGTGTCGAATCCTGGATTTTGATGATGAAACTAATTGATTATGTTTTGTTATCCAACTACGTTTTGAGTTACGTAGGTCTACTATCAATCAGGATTAGATAGTTGATGCTGGAGGAATTGACATTGCGCTGGGTGATCACGTCAAGATATTGGATGTCGAGCCGGAGGTTCGGTCGACAATCGGCAAAAGACTTCAGACATCGAGCATTCGACCAAGAAGAACAGAGTTGCGCCAAGGATATCGGGGTTGCAGAGGTCAACCGTCGATTGGGCAACAAGCCGCAAGAGAGGATGATGCATCGAAGAATCAGATGAAGCGCCGACTAATGACGTGCCGGGCAACTGAATATCAATTCGCATTGTAATAACTGTCTAGATCGAAGTAGAGTTTTTGTTTATATGTGTGTAGGATTAACTACGATAACGATGAAGACGTAAAGCGAAATAAAGTACTGGAAGACAAGTACGATGGATCATTATCGAGAGTTCGACGAAAGTTCAAAGATTCATTGGGAGTGCTGCCGAAACTGGCCGACAATAAGTATGGAGCTTACCGAAGGGTTTTCGGAAGTTCATCAGAAGGTTCGTCAGAAGTTCGCGGAGCTTGCTAAAAAAGATCAGAGCTTGCCAAAGAAGCTCGTTGGAACTTACCAAGATCATCGTGACGTCCAGGAGCTTGCCGAGAGTCCACAGAATGGTTTCTGAGGGTTCGTCGGAAAACCATCGGAAGTATACCGGAAGCTCACCGGAAGAAGTCTTGACTTGTCAAACTTTGTAATAGCTTAGGAAATGTCTTTAATTTCATAGTTAGCATATTAATTTAGGTTAGGATTAGGTGTTAATCCTATAACCCAAGTAGGGGCCAATTGGGCTCGATAATGGACTGGTTTGAGCCGAGTTTAAGGCCCAACCAATGAAGTTGGAAGAGCCCAAGTGGTGGCACCGTCGGGCTGGGGCGGTGGCACCACCCAGTGGCCGAGAGCCCAAGCGATGGCACCGTCGAGCTGGGCGGTGGCACCGCCCAATACACTGTCAGTATCTGACACTGACAGGCGGTGGCACCGCCAGCACCGAGAAAACCAAAAGTAATTCAAATTTGGGCTCCAAATTTGAATCCTCTTGAGGCCTATAAATAACCCTCTTATTCATGGTTGAAAGGGGGTCTAGAACTGAGAAAGAAAAAGAAAAAACTCTTGTGAAAATCTTCCCTCTAAGCTTTAAGTATGCTCTAGTCCAAGAGAGGAGTGAGAGGCCTTGTAAGGGTTACCTCTTAAGCCTGTCAAAAGAAGAGAGCTGTAAGGGAGTTGATCCTTGCCCATTGGAACGAGGATAGCTAGTGGAAAAACCATTAGCCTCAAGTGAAGAGGAATTGGGAGTGGACGTAGGTAGTATAACCGAACCACTATAAATCGATTTACATTTATATTCTTATAATTTACTTTACTGCAAACCATCTTCACTTTGATGCTCTACCTTTTCATCTCCTTCTTACAAATCAATTTGCTTCTAAAGCATCTTTCGTTGCAGATTTAATCGAAGCATAATTTTTAACGTATGAAGTTTCCGAAAGTTGTTTTAAATCGTCAATATCTATCGTTCTTAACCACTGCACTAATTCACCCCCCCTTTCTCTTAGTGCCACTCGATCCCTAACAACTCGAATAGCAATATTGTGGCATACTCTTCAAGAGCATCTGCCTTTGCAAGCTGTATTGCCTTAGTTCCTCCGTCAAATGCTTCACCGAGATAAGGTGCATGTGCCTTGAAGTTCCCTTCGTCTTTGGCACCATACAAGATGAGTCTGCTCCATCAAAATAAATAACCCATCGAATGACATGATCCTACTCCTTTCTTTGTAAGAGTCCATGCCCTTGACCTCTATCTAAGGAAAGCTCCAAGCCTCCGCTCCATGTTCTATCTTCTATGCCAACTCTCTTCATGCGGCTTGGGTACATCGCCAAGTTACCCCCAAGTTGCTCCGCTTCTCGATTTGCATTGTGTTAATGGTGGCCCTCGCACCCACCATTCCATAGGTCAGCCCTCTATTGAGTCCGATCTCCTTATTGGCTCTAAATGTGCCTTCACTTTGTATTGCCTTGGGTCGCTCCTCCACTTGATCTCGCTATGTGTCCACCAACGCATTACCACTTGCGAGATCATGCAATGACTCATCATCGCTCGCTTGATCCATCGAGCTTTGTCTTGAGGTACTCCTCAATCGGTACGGTTCATTGCATATGATTCTCCCTATGGAGAACCGGGACTTATCCCTCTTGGATATCTGTCCTGTTGGAGTAACTTCTCTCTTGATCTCCTTCCCTCTAGAAGTTTTGGAGACCATCATCCTCTTGGACTATTTCACCTTTATTGAACAAACCATGCACTGTTCTGCCTCCGCAAATGCACTTGCTAGATTGTGATTCTTCGATAATACAGCTCCCACTACACCCCTCTAGGTCTAGCAATATGTTGAACCTGCTGCACACTTCAGCCTCTTACGAAAGTATCCTACACATGTCGAAGAGAAAGTTTCAATGCTCCATGGCACCGACCTTCGACCACCTTGGGATGGCCATAAATAGCCCATCACCCGCATACAAGCCCTTGTATGAGTACCGAATTTCTTGAGTTTGCAACTCCTCTCATCTTTGTGAGCTTTGCACAACTCCTTCAATCGCTGAACAACTCATTCCACCTTGCACAGTCTCATCCTTTGCCAAGTGCCCTGCTTACCTCGGCACCATCAAGTTTGGGTGCCAACGTCGAGCCACTACTCGAACTCAGCCATCCCAACCTTTATGCACTACATAATTCTTCTTAGCTTGTTTGTTCTCGTAGTGCCTCTTGCATGAAGGGTTGGCCATTCCTCTGAATGCCATTCTCGGATTTCCGCTCGTCTGAGCGACTCCTTCCCCTACAACTCTATGCTCATTTCCAAACGGTCACGCATGTTGGCTGCCCTCAACGCAACCCCACTAGGTCCCCCACGTTTGCATGCTAAGTGTTTCTATGTGCTTGTCCCACTCTGATACCATCTGTCACAGACTTGGCTGGTTTTGCCTAAGTCATGCGACACCATTGCGTGTCAGTCCGTAAAGGTCAGCCTCCCTGAAATCTCCTACGATCCCTTAGGACCTACAAAAGAGAAGACAGGACAAAGAAAACGCTTCACACGGGATCCACAAGTAAACCTTTCAGTAAACACTTTATAGCCAATGCAAATTCCAACCATGGATATTACAAGCTTAGAATGGTTGCACATCAAAGGTATAAAATTGGTCCACTACAGACCGAAATCTAGTACAAGTGTTTACATGACACCATTATTATGTACATGCCTGAAACAGCCACCAAACTCGCTCAGATGTGGCCGTTTAGTCTTTGGCTAACCCTTTACATGTTTTATAAGCTAGAACAAACCAAAAAGGACACGGACATGCATAAGCATTACAAAGAACAAGCCATTTATACTAGTTATAGGTGCCCTACAAGCCAATCACATGAGTGATTGCACCTGTAACATGTTGTGTCAATCTTTTTGCTTATGATTATTGGCATTATCTCACATTATCTAGATGTATATTGTGATGTCCTTGGATCTGTGCAATGGGAATTGGATCGTGATGAGATTACGATAATGAGACCGATTCACCTTTAAACACAGACCATAAATTATCCTGGTCATAGGTTACTCGAGAAGGACATCGAGATAACCGGATAGACTGGTGTATTGTATACCCGTTCATATGATGGAGGTAGCTGGTCCTATAGCTACTCGTGTGAGGACATTAAGGGTACAGTGCAGGTGCTCATTGGAGAATGAGTTCACTGATTGATCCGCCTACGGAATGCTGGATGGTTATTGATACCTCACGTCAGACAGCGATTCCGTAGTCCCAGTAGTGTATCTGGTCCTTAGACTTGAGACACCAAGGATGTCCTATATGAGTACTCCACTCTTTGATACCAGACTTATAGGTTTGGAAAGTTCCATATCTAGTACAACCGGTCATTGGGAGTGGTAGCCAACCTTACGAGGGCTATTGAGTGTTAATAGAGGATCATCCGCTCTCGGTATCATGAGAGGAATATCCCATGTGTTCTTGCTCGAACAAATCTTTGGCCAAGGTTATTCGGATTGAGAGAGAAAGGGTTCACCGGGAGAATCCAACAAGAGCAAGACTCGAGGAGAGACCAGTATGGGCTCGATGTGACACCATGCCCGGTATAGGGTCTCTGGGATATTAGATGGATGAGAGATTATAGATACATGGTAACTGAGGACAAATAGGTCCAAAGGATTGGATTCTCCTGTATCGTCTAGGGGCCGCGGCGTAGTGGCCTAGTACGTCCGCAATCGATGAGTTGGGTGAATTATTATAGAGATAATAATTTACTATGTCAGAAGGAGTTCTGACAAATATAACTTACGGCCAGCTCGATATTGGGCCTAGAGGATCACACACATATGGTAGGTGTTGCGACGAGTAGAGGTTCAGATATGAGATATCCGCTGAACCCCTTATCTTATTGGATATCGATTAAGCCCCTGAATTATTGGATCCTGAGATGAGATCCAATAATTGCTAATAAGAGATTATTGGGTAGAAACCTACTAATCCAAGAGGCTTGGGTAATTGGATGGAGATCCAATACCCAATAGGGCAAAAGATCCATTAGGGTTTTTCAGGGGGCCTCTATAAATAGGAGGGAACCAGAGTTCTATAGGCTGAGGGCTTTTGGTAGCCATCTCCTATTCGCCTCTCCCCAGAGAGAGAGTGCATCGTCGCAATCCCTGCCATATGAATACCGTTAGAGAGGAGGACACTTGACCTCCTTCATCCTCTCCTACAGATCTGCAGGAATTCAGGGATATACGATCTCCCTAGGTATTTTCTTTAACACATGCAGTTTTCGTGGATTCGTTTTGATGCATCGATCTTCGCACGATGACGGAAACTTTCTACGGGAAATCTGGGGTTTTATTTTTCTGTTCTTCCGCTGTGCATGTGATGTCGCTCCCCTTAAAGGATTTCCCAATAATGGTATCATAGCCAGGTTGTTCGTGCGAAGATCGGATCTTAAACTACGTGTGTTGTGATCTAGAATAGGTTACGTCGCCAAAATCGTTGGCACAAAGGGCGAGGAAGGGCGGCATCGTTGCTGCCCTTTGTGTGTTGTGCAATGGCCGCAAAGCGCTGCGGCCTTTGCCGCATAAGCGGCGCAACCGCCGCCGGCGGGCTGCCGCCATAGACAAGCTGCCGCGGGCTCGCCTAAAGGGGCACAGTGGACTCATCGCGCAGGGGCCTAGCGCATGCCCGCGGGCAACGCCGCGAAGCGCTGCGCCCATGAGATAGCCGTGGCGCCGCGCCACGCATAGATAAGCGCCGGCGCTGGCGCCGAGGCAAGCGCCACTGGCGCTACCCGTGTGGCGGCGCTTGCAGCGCCACTCACCGATCGGGCAAAGCGACACCTACGGCGCTGCGCTACTTTCTTATGACCATCATGCCGCACACTGTTTGCGTCGGTTGGTGGGGCGAGCGCGCAGCCGCAAACACAAAGAGGCGAGAGGATTAGGGTTTTTAGGGCAAAAGATGGTTTTGCCCCTTGGAATTTTAAAAATTCCAGATTGTGTCCCTTTTGACATAATTACCAAAATACCCGTCGGAATTTTAGAAATTTCATATTCTGTCCCCATTGACAATATTACCAAAATACCTCTCGGAATTTTAGAAATTTCAGATTATGTCCCTTTTGACAGAATTACCAAAATACCCTTATTGGTCGAATTACTAAAATACCCTTGGTAATTCAAAAAATTCTCTCTATGTCTCTGATTTCAGAAAATTAAATATGTTAATTAAATAGTTTAATTAACTATTATTTTATTTTTATCTAGTGGTCCTATAAAATAACATATATATGTGATGTATGATGTGGACAGATGATGATGGACCTGTGATGTGATGTATGTACATATGATTATTATTATTGGGGTCTGTGAGCCTTTATTTTTCTTGTTTATTCTTAGGCCTACGTGCCTGTAATTATGTTATAATTACATGAGGAGGCGCAGTGGTAGCGTGACTCATGAGGCCGAGATGGACGATCTGACGCATGGAGATGCGTTGAGATGCCGACGGATCCGACGAAGCGAGATGGACGATCACAGGGCATAGAGATGCGCCGAAGTACACATAGATCTTGATGTAAGTGATTGGGCCCACTGACTCGGGCCTGATTATATTAGGATATGGTCCATGATCATCTGGTGTGATTAGTTATACACCTACTATATATATATATATATATATATATATATATATATATATATATATATATATATATTTGCATGCGATGTAGATATATATATTAAATATGTATGTGTGTGATACATTATGTTAGGAGACCAAACTAAAATCCCCTCTATTAATAATATTAAGTCAGTAAACGTGAAGCAATTAGATTGACCCACGTGGCCTTCCATCGTTATAGCTAGGAGCCGATTCCCGATGTAGGTTGAGTTGGTCTAGTCCCTCGAGACTCACCTATATCACGTCTCGCCATCTTATCTATGATATAGAGATGTCAGAGGTGACCTGAGGACATGGTATGCTTGGTCGAGTCCCTAGAGAGTATATCACCTAATCAGACTCATTTGGTAACGATGTTTGTTAATGACTTAACCGAATATCATGGTTAGTCGAGTCCCTTAAAGCCATGGTGGTTCCGAGGCCGAACAGGACAGGAATCACAAGGAGTTGTGATTAGTAAGAGTTGTCTACCTTTATGGGCTTAACGTGATTGGTCGAGTCCCTCGAGGTTACGTTAAGACGCCGATTGGATCCCGATCCCCACTAGAGATCCGTCGGGGGTCTCCGATTCACACACCGGAGGGTGTTGTGTGTCTCACGAAAAATTAGTGGGAATACATTAAGATAGAAGTCCTTATCTTAATTATTTAATTTTTACAAAGTCTGCATGTTATTTACTTTTGCTACATCTTTAATTTCAGAAAATGTCGCTTTCAAATCCTTTACGTGGCATACTTGATGCCAACCGCCTTACTGATCCAAATTATACGGATTGGCTTCGCAATCTGAGAATCGTTCTCATGGCGGAGAAAATCACATATGTCCTTGATACAGTGATCCCTACACCCGACGAAGGGGCAAGCGAGGATGAGATCGCTCGTTATGTGAAGTACTTAGATGATTCCACTCTTGCTCAGTGTTATATGTTAGCCTCTATGACTACTGAGTTACAGAGATAGTATAAAAATATGGATGCTAATTCCATACTCCTACATCTCCACAAAATGTTTGAGGAACAGGGAAGAACTCAGCGATATGAGATATCAAAGAGTCTTTTCCGTGCTAGGATGACTGAGGGGACACCGGTTCAGAACCATGTCCTTAAGATGATTGAGTGGATCGAAAAACTCATAGGCCTAGGAATGGTCCTAGAGGATAACCTGTATGTGGATCTTGTACTTCAGTCCCTACCAGATTCCTTTTCTCAGTTCATAATGAATTTTAATATGAACAAACTTGAGGTGACCCTCCTAGAGCTCCTCAATATGTTGAGAGAAGCAGAGAGTACCTTCAAGAAAGAGAAGTCGGTTCTCTACACTGGTGAGACCAAAAAGAAAAGGAAGACTGAGAAGACCCTTAAGAAGGGCAAGGGCAACAGGGGTAAGGCAAAAGTTACTAAGAAAGACCCAACAAAGGACAAACGCCAATGCTTCCACTGTGGCAAAGATGGGCACTGGAAGAGGAACTACAAAGAGTACCTTGTAGAGAGGGTGAAACAAAAGCTTGGAGAAGCTTCGGGTACATTCATGATCAGTCTCCATTTGTCAGAATCTTGTGATAACACATGGGTATTAGATACCGGGAGTGCTTATCATATTTGCAATTTGTTGCAGGTTCTGGCAGGATCTAGGAGATTGAACAGAGGCGAGATGGACCTTAAGATGAGCAATGGAGCAAAGGTTGCTGCAGTGGCTATTGGCAAGGTCACCTTACATCTGCCTGGTGGAGCTATTATTGCATTAGATGCATGCTATTATGTTCCTTCTATTATCAAAAATATTATTTTCATTTCATGTTTGACAATTAGTGGATATAAATTAGTTTTTGAGAATAATGGTTGTTCAATAATATTAGATGATGAGATCATCACGAGAGGAACAGTACATAATAGTTTATTTATGCTAGATATAGCTCCACAAATCATGAGTGTATATGAGTCTAAGAGGAAACATAAAGTAGAGAACCAGACTGGAAAGAGTATTAAAACCCTTCGATCAGATCGAGGAGGTGAGTACTTGAGTATAGAGTTCACCCAGTTCCTCAAAGACTATGGGATCTTATCTCAATGGACACCTCCTTATACATCATAGCTTAATGGTATATCAAAAAGGAGGAATCGCACACTATTAGACATGGTGCGTTCCATGATGTGTTTTCGCCGATCTACCCATCTCATTCTGGGGATATGCCCTAGAAACCGCAGCTTACCTTCTGAACAGAATTCTAACTAAATCAGTGATGTCTACTCCATATGAGATATGGAATGGGAAGAAGCCCGATCTTAAAGTTGTTAAGATTTGAGGCTGCCCTGCCCACGTTAAGAGACACAACCCTAACAATTTGGAATCTAGGACGGAACGGTGCAAGTTCGTGGGATACCCCAAAGAAACTTGTGGGTATTATTTCTATCACCCTGAGGACCGAAAGATCTTTATAGCCAAGAGAGCAGTGTTCCTTGAGAAGGAACACATTCTTGGTGGAGACAGTAGGAGCATGATGGAGTTAAGCGAGGTTGAAGAACCTAGCTCAAGCACCATTCCACAGCTAGAGTCTGTTCAGATACCTAACACACAAGTTCCAACTTTACGTAAGTCTGATAGAGTATCTCATCCTCCTGAGAGATATGTGGGACATATCAGAAGAGAGGATGTTGAGGATATTGATCCTCAGACCTACGAGGAGGCTATTATGAGTATAGACTCTGGGAAATGGCAAGAAGCCATGAATTCATAAATAGATTCTATGTACTCCAACAAGGTTTGGAACCTAGTTGATGCACCCGAGGGTATTGTACCCATTGGTTGCAAGTGGATCTTCAAAAAGAAGATTAGAGTAAATGGACAAGTAGAGACCTATAAAGCAAGGCTAGTGGCTATGGGGTATCGTCAAAACCAATGTGTTGACTATGACGAAACTTTCTCACCTGTAGCCATGCTAAAATCCATTCGAATTTTATTAGCTATTGTAGCACACTATGATTATGAGATCTGGCAGATGGACGTCAAAACCACATTCCTCAATGGTAACCTTGATGAGGAGGTGTATATGATATAGCCTGAGGGATTTGTGTCCAAGGATAACCCAGATAAAGTGTGCAAGTTGCTTAGGCCCATTTATGGATTGAAGCAAGCTTCCCGAAGTTGGAACATAAGATTTGATGAGGCAATCAGATCTTATGACTTCTTTAAGAATGAAGATGAACCTTGTGTGTACAGAAAATTAAGTGGGAGCACTATCACCTTTTTGGTATTATATGTGGATGACATCCTGATCATTGAGAATGATGTAGGAATGCTCTCCACAGTAAAGACTTGGTTATCTAAACACTTCTCCATAAAGGACTCAGGGGAAGCATCCTGCATATTGGGGATACGGATCTATAGAGATAGATCCAAGAGGATGCTTGGCTTGTCCTAGTCCAGGTACATAGACACCATTGTCAAAAGGTTTGGCACGAAAAATTCCAAGAGATGTCTCATAGCAATGAGACATGGAATATCACTTTCTAGGAGTATGTCCCCAAAGACTCCTAAAGAAAGGGCACACATGGATATGATACCATATGCATCAACGATAAAATCTATCATATATGCTATGCTATGTACCAGGCCTGATATAGCACATGCTCTGAGTGTCATGAGCAGATATCAAGTAGATCCAGGCTTGGAGCACTGGAAAGTAGTAAAATATATCTTTAAGTACTTGAGAAGGACTAAGGAACTTTTACTGGTATATGGAGGTAGTAGCCTCAAGGTTGAGGGCTACATGGACTCGAGCTTCCAGTCCGATGTCAATGATAGCAAGTCTAATTCAGGGTATGTGTTCACCCTGAATGGAGGAGCAGTATGCTGGAAAAGTTCCAAGCAAGACACTATTGCTGACTCAACCACAGAAGCGGAATACATTGCTACAATAGAGGCAGCAAAGGAGGGAGTCTGGATGAAGAAGTTCATCACAGATTTAGGAGTCATGTCGAGCAGCGAAAAGCTGATTCCCTTATATTACGATAACTACGGGGTGATTACTCAAATAAGGGAACCCGGGTCTCATCAGAAGTATTTTGAGGAGGTTCTAACTTATTAGAGAGATCATGGCCCAAATAGATGTAGTAATGGAAAGAGTTCCATCCGAAGATAACATTACAGATCCACTGACAAAGCCATTGACTCAGATTGTCTTTGAACGTCATAGAGGTCTGATGGGGATCAAACATGTTGGTGATTGGCTTTAGGTCAAGTGGGAGATTGCTAGTTATAGGTGCCCTATAAGCCAATCACATGAGTGATTGCACCTGTAACACGCTGCGTCAATCTTTTTGCTTATGATTATTGGCATTATCTCACATTATCTAGATGTATATTATGATGTTCTTGGATTTATGTAATGGGAATTGGATCGTGATGAGATTACGATAATGAGACCGGTTCACCTTTAAACACAGACCCTAAATTATCTTGGTCATAGGTTACTCGAGAAGGACATCGAGATAACTGGATAGACTGGTGTGATGTATACCCATTCATATGATGGAGGTAGCTAGTCTCATAGCTACTCGTGTAGGGACACTAAGGGTATAATGTAGGTGCTCATTGGAGAATGAGTTCACTGATTGATCCGCCTATGGAATACTGGATGGTTATTGATACCTCACGTCAGACAGCGATTTCGTAGTCCCAGTAGTGTATCTGGTCCTTAGACTTGAGACACCAAGGATGTCCTGTATGAGTACTCCACTCTTTGATACCGGACTTATAGGTTTAGAAAGTTCCATATTTAGTACAGCCGGTCATTAGGAGTGATAGCCAACCTTACGAGAGCTATTGAGTGTCAATAGAGGATCATCCGCTCTCGGTATCATAAGAGGAATATCCCATGTGTTCTTGCTCGAACAAATCCTTGGCCAAGGTTATTTGGATTGAGAGAGAAATGGTTCTCCGGGAGAATCCGACAAAAGCAAAACTCGAGGAGAGACCGTATGGGCCTGACAGCACCATGCCCGGTATAGGGTCTCTGGGATATTAGATGGATGAGAGATTATAGATACATAGTAACTAAGGACAGATAGGTCCAAATGATTGGATTCCCCTGTATCGTTTGGGGGCCGCGGCGTAGTGGCTTGGTACGTCCGCAGTCGATGAGTTGGGTGAATTATTATAAAGATAATAATTCACTATGTCAGAAGGAGTTCTGACAAGTATAACTCACGGCCAACTCGATATTGGGCCTAGAGGATCACACACATATGGTAGGTGTTGCGACGAGTAGAGGTTCGGATATGAGATATCCGCTGAACCCCCTATCTTATTGGATATCGATTAAGCCCCTGAATTATTGGATCCTGAGATGAGATCCAATAATTGCTAATAAGAGATTATTGTGTAGAAACCCACTAATCCAAGAGGTTTGGGTAATTGGATGGAGATCCAATACCCAATAGGGCAAAAGATCCATTAGGATTTTTCAGGGGGCCTCTATAAATAGGAGGGAACCATAGTTCTATAGGCTAAGGGTTTTTGGTAGCCACCTCCTATTCACCTCTCCCTAGAGAGAGAGGTGCATCGTCGTAATCCCTGCCATGTGGATACCGCTAGAGAGGAGGACACTTGACCTCCTTCATCCCCTCCCACAGATCTGCAGGAATTCAGGGATATACGATATCCCTAGGTATTTTCTTTAACACATGCAGTTTTCGTGGATTCGTTTTGATGCACCGATCTTCGCACGACGATGGAAACTTTCTACGAAAAATATGAGGTTTTGTTTTTCTGTTCTTTCGCTGCGCATGTGATGTCGCTCCCCTTGAAGGATTTCCTAATAGTTTACAATTTGTCCATGATAGAATGGGTCTCCCAATGGGCCCAAATCAGTCTCAATTCAGGCCTAATGAGCTATTAATTAAGTTAGTAAGGTTACACGTAAAACTAACTCAATTTAAGACTTAATTATGATAATTAAGATCTAAACAATTACAAGACATGAATCTAAGTTATACGACATGTCATTGGTTCTCCCGGTGAACTTTCAATGAACTCCCAACGAACTTCTGGCATATTGTTCGAACCTTCGGTGTATCGCTCGATACATCGGCATGTTGACTCCTACAATATCCATTCTCGATGCATTATCTGATTCTTGTGACCCGATGCCCGATCTTTGACTCTGCCTAACGTCCGAATCTTCTGCTTTAATTGTTTTGCCTTTTCATGATCGTAATTAGTCTAACATCACCTTTCTCAACACATGGATTAGATCACAAACTGATCAATTGATTTCATCATCAAAATTCGAGATTCAACAATCTTCCCCTTTTTTTTATGATGATACCCAATTGATGACAGAGTTAAACTCAACTCCCCCTATCTATATGTCATATCAAAATAAGATAAACTTGAATTCAAAAGGAATAACCTTTGAATTCAAGTGAAACAATTTGGATCATATGTAACATATCATATCAAAGTTTTATACATTATGCATCATAGTTTCAAATCATAAAAAATGTAACATGCATAATAACCTTTGAATGTAACATACATAATTTTGATCATATATGCATCATATTTTCAAATCATCAAAAATGAATAATTTCAAAACATTACAACTCATCATCACTTCATGCATGATACCAAAAACAAATCAACATCACTTTAGGCATAACATATATGATACCAAAATATTAAAATTTTTAATCATTTATTACTTTTCCCCTTTGTCATCAACAAAAAAGAGAAAAGTTCAACAAGTATTTGAACTATGCAAGCTAGTATTTTAGCAAGTTTTACATCATTTTAGAACATACAAGCTAGGAAGTTTTTGAGATATAAAGTTAAGTAAAATTTTGCTTCTTGAAATGTACAAGATAGCAACATTTGCTTCTTGAAATGGGCAAGCTAGCATTTCTCTTTAGATGTGGAAGCACTTTTGGTTCTCTTGAGATATGCAAGCTAGTATTTTACTTTTCTTGAGATGCTAACAAATTTCTTTCTCTCCTTTGTCATAAAAAAAAGAAGAAAAAGAAGAATAGAGGAATTCATTAATCAAATAAAGTTCCATCACTAAGATGCTTAATTTGTAATCCTAAGAAAAATATTAATTTTTCTCTCATTAGACTCATTTTTAATTCTTGACTCATATGCAAAAGACTCATACAAAGACTCATTTATAGAACCAAAAATAATATCATCAATATAAATTTGAATAATAAAAAAATTATTTTTAAAATATTTAATAAACAATATAGTATTGACCTTATCTTTTAAAAAATTATTTTGAATAAGGAAAGAATTAAGCCTCTCATACTAAGCCTTAGGGGCTTGTTTTAAACTATAAAGAGCCTTAGATGACTTGTAAACATGATTTAAAAAAAGAATGTTTTCAAAATCGGGTGGTTGTTCAACATAAACTTCTTCGAAAATAAACCCATTAAGAAAAGCACTTTTAACATCTATTTGAAATAACTTAAAATTATTATAATAAGCATAGGCAATGAGTATCCTTATGATTTCAAGTCTAGCCATAGCAGCGAAGGTTTCTTCATAATCGATATCTTCTTCTTGGTTGAAACCTTTTGCCACTAATCTAGCCTTGTTTCTAATCACGATATCAAGTTCATCTTGCTTGTTTCTAAAAACCCATTTAGTACCAATTACTAGATGGCCACTAGGTCTAGGAGCAAGCTTTCACACCTTATTTCTCTCAAATTGATTTAACTCCTCATGCATTGCAAAAACTTATGAATCATCTTTTAGAGCATCATCAATGCATTTCGGTTCAATTTGAGAAAAAAAGACTACATTCACATAAAAATTTTTAAATGAAGAATGAGTTTGAACACTTTTTGATATATCTATGATGATTAGCTCTTTAGGATGAGTATTTAAATACTTTCATTCCTTGAGTAAGAATTTCTTGGAAGTAGATGCATCCAAGTTGCTAAGGACAAGAGAATTTTTATTTAAATTTAAAGTATTAAAGTCATCCTAGATTTTTTTTTCCAAAATTATATCTTTTCACACATACAAAGCCAAATAATTAAACATCACTTTATTCATTATCATAAACATTTATTATAATCTATTTATTTCATCAAATCATGAGTAAAAAAGTAAACATAGTGGAAGGTCCGCTCTTCACTAAGATCTGATTCAGTGCTAGTGGAAGGTTGCTCTGAAAATCAAAAATAAAGAAAATTCAGCAATGCTGAGTAGGAACTCCAAAAGTCAACTCAAAATAAATGCATAATCAAAAAAATCCATCATCCCATTGGCGTATATCAAATACCCGAAGGAGCACTCTCCCAACAGCGGATGAAGAGGCTTTATCCTACGGGAAGAGTTTGTGATTCTCCCAACAGCGGATGGAGACAAATTCATATCACACTCCCAATAGCGGATGGAGTGGCGTCCCTCACCCGCTAAAGTAGGGACGCATTCCTCCCAACAGCGGATGGAGGAACCGTCCAACCGTCACGTCTGGCGACACGCTAATCCCCGAAGGGAATCGCCCTTCCTGCTCTTAGTAGGGAAATATAATCTCATATTAATCATGTTTACTCGGGATGAAACAACACATTCAAAACATCTCTTTTTAATAATATCAATATCAATAATACCAAATAGCCCTCAATTGACTTGAACCCTAGTTAAATCGGTCTAATCAAACTCGATTAACTAGAACCTAACTAGACCGATCTCTAATCCTCATTTAACTGGTCTGAAACCACCCTAGACTAGTATAATTTGGACTAGATTAGGTTCAATTTAGGTTAAACTGACTTGAAAAGTTAAATCAATTCGGAACCACCCTGAATTGATCTAGACTAATCAAGTCTGGTTTAGTTCAATCAATATTTGAGCTTAAATCCAACAATTACATAATATTGGACTAGGTTGAGTCGATCCAAATATCGATCATGTGTACTGTACATAACTGTACATGCATCATACCAGGTTGGGCCAACCTCAGCCTATGATTGCCCACATTGGGATGGGCTGGGTTAACCTATGGACTAGGGCTCAACCCATGGGTGGGGCCTGGCCTACAGGCTGTTTTAACCCAATCCTATCCAATTTCATAATTTAAATTACAACAACATATATTCACTACTGATAATAATACATCAAAACATAACAATAAATTAAATAAATAATAAGATAAGCTTGAATATGAGGAAATAATATTTTAATTCAATAAGAACTAGAAATCATATGAATAATTTCAATATGATCAAATAATAATATTTTAAATCTAAAAAAGATAAAATTTTAAATAACATATTTTAATAAAAATTTTAACATCTAAAGGATTAAGAATTTCTTTTTTTTTGAACTACTCATTATATTTAAATAAGATTGGAAGGTAACTGTAATAAAATAAAATAACATTCTAAAAAAAATTTGATATCATAAAACATATATAAATTTCAGAATAAAAATTTTTAAAGGATATCAAGGGTAAAGTATTTTAATTCAAACTAATATCAATCAAAAATTTTAATATGAAATCTAAACAAAAACTTTTAATTTCAAGAAAAGTAGGAAGAACCTACCTCTTTTTAGCAGGATGAAACTCCTCGTTCCTCCCGATGTTGAGTTCTGCTCGGCGAGAAACGAAAGAGAGAAATCCCTCTCCATAAATAGGAGGAGGTGAACCTCCATTAAAGGAAAATTTTCTAAATTTTTATATTTATTTAATATAAATTATTTTCATTTAATATACTGACAAATATAATCTCATCTTATTTGGAATGCTTAATAAGTATTTTCTAATTCGTAATAGTAAATAAGGAAATAGGATTATCTTTCCCTAATTTATACTAGCATGTAAGGATATAATATTTAAATATTAAATCAAATATTTAATATGATTACATTTCTCTCCACCTATAAGAAATTTGGTTCCCAAATTTTACTTACCTCAGGAGAATATATAAGGATACTGCTCTCGCATATCTTCTTCTCTTTCCCACATTGCCTCTTGGTCTGAATGGTATTGCCAACAAATCTTTACCAAAGGTATAACTTTATTTCTTAAAACATGTTCTTTCCTTTTCAAGATCTGGATTGGTTGTTTTGCAAAAATGGTATCGTTTCTCAACTGTAGAGGTTGGTAAGATATGACATGTGATGGATCCCTGATATATCTCCGAAGCATAGACACGTGGAATACATCATGGATGATAGCCAAAACTAGGGGCAATGCCAATCTGTACACCACAGGCCCGACCTTTTGTAAGACCTCAAATGGGCCTATAAATCTAGTGGCTAACTTCCCCTTTTGACCAAACCTCATAACTCCCTTGGTTGGTGATACTTTTAAGAAGACGTGTTCGCCAACTTTAAACTCTAGATCTCTTCGTCTTCAATCTGCATAACTTTTCTGGTGACTTTGAGCTGTTAATAATCTTTGTCGTATAATTCAAATATTATCAGCATCTTTTTGAATCAATTGAGGTCCCAAAAGTTTTTGTTCTCCTACCTCATCCCAATATACAGGCGATTTGCACTTTCTCCCATAAAGAGCTTCAAATGGGGCCATCTGTATACTAGAGTGGTAACTATTATTATAAGAAAACTCAATTAGGTGTAAGTACATATCCCAACTTCCACCAAAGTCTAAAGTACATGCTCTTAAGAGGTCTTCAAGAGTTTGTATTGTCCTTTCAGATTGGCCATCAGTTTGGGGGTGAAATGATGTACTAAACTTTAATTGTGTACCCAAAGATTTTTATAGACTTCCCTAAAACTTAGAGGTGAACCTTGGATCTCTATCTGAGATAATACTAACTAGCACCCCATGATATCGAATAATCTCTTTAATATATAAACATGCTAATTTATCCAATGAATATTTCGTGTTAACAGGGAGGAAGTGAGCAGATTTAGTAAGTCTATCTACTACTACCCAAATTCCATCATATCCTTTCACAGTCTTGGGTAATCCTGTTACAAAATCCATAGTGACTTACTCTCACTTCCATTCAGGAATTGAAATCCTCTGCAATTTTCCGGTAGGTACTCGATGTTCTGCCTTCACCTGTTGACATATAAGACATTTAGAAACAAACTCTGCTATATCTCTCTTCATACCATGCCACCAATAGTTTTAGCGTAAATCCCGATACATCTTGGTAGTTCCGGGATGGATATTAAATTTTGATCTGTGTGCCTCCTCCAATAATTGCATCTTTACTAGATGACTTTCAAGAACACATAGACGGTTGTGGAATGTAATAGAACCATCTTCGATTTAGAGGAATTTGGGTCTAGCTCCTTGAGCAATTTCTTAACTATCATTTGGAGATATGGATCTTCTTTCTGACCTTCTTTAATCCTTTCTACTAAATCTGATTATGCCATTAGACATGCAAGAAAACCTTTATTTGTCTCCGATAAAAGTCTAAGTTTTAAGTCTACTAACTTTGTCATCATAGAATTCCTTTGAATATTCATATAGGCTACAAGACTAGAAATATTTCTGCTTAAGGCATCAGCAACTACATTAGCCTTCTCAGGATGATAGTTGATATTAAAATCATAATCTTTTAGAAAGTCCAACCATCTTCTTTGTCTCATATTTAAATCTTTCTGTGTGAAAATGTACTTGAGACTCTTATGATCTGTGAAGATTTCAAAAATTTGTCCATAGAGAGTGCCTCCAAATTTTTAATGCAAAAATGATAGCTGCTAGCTCTAAATCATGAGTAGGATAGTTTTTCTCATGAAGTTTCAATTGCTTAGACGCATAAGCAACAACCCTCTCATTTTGCATTAGAACACAATCAAGTTCTTGTAGTGAGGCATCACTATATACTACAAAACCTTCTCCCCATGAAGGAATCACCAAGATAGAAGCACTGGTTAATCTTTTCTTCAATTCTTGAAAACTTCGTTGACATTTGTCATCCCATATGAACTTTATGTTCTTTTGTGTCAACCTAGTCAAAGGTGCTGCTATTTTTTAGAAGCCTCCTACGAATCTTCTATAGTATCCAGCTAAACCCAAGAAACTTCTAATTTCTGAAATATTAGAAGGCTGCTTCCATTTTATCATAGCTTCAATCTTATGAGGGTCAATAGATATACCAGCACTCGAAATTACATGACCAAGAAACATAATTTCATTGAGCTAGAAATTACACTTGCTTAATTTGGCATATAGTTTCTTTTGTCTTAGGACTTCTAGAACTGTCTTAAGATGGTATTCATGTTCTGCCCTACTTTTGGAGTAGATCAAGATATCATCAATGAATACAATTATAAATTTATCAAGATAAGGGTGGAACACCCTATTCATGAGATCCATGAAGGCAATCGGTGCATTCGTGAGTCCGAAGGCATTACTAAAAATTCATAATGACCGTATCTTGTTCTGAAAGCTATTTTTTGTATGTCTCCTTCTCTTATCTTCAGTTGGTGATACCCAGATCTCAGATCAATTTTTGAATATACCTGAGTACCTTGAAGTTGATTAAATAAGTCATCAATTCGAGAAAGGGGATATTTATTCTTTATGGTCACTTGATTGAGTTGCCTATAATCAATACATAGCTACATGGATCCATCCTTCTTCTTCACAAATAGGACAGGGGCATCCCAAGGTGATACACTAGGTCGAATAAAATCCATATCTAAAAGCTCCTGGATTTGTTTCTTTAACTCTTCCAACTCAATTGGTGCCATTCTATATAGGGGCTTAGAAACAAGTGCGGTGCCAGGTAGAAGATCAATTTTAAATTCAATCTGCCTATTTGGTGGCAATGCAGGTAGATCATCAGGAAAAACATCTGGAAAATCCCGTACAATGGGGATATCCTCTAATACTGGCTTCTTAGATTCTTCTCTAGAAATGAAGGCCAAGTACCCCTGACATCCCTTTAATGATAGTTGGGTAGCACTCAAGGCTGATATGATAGGAGGGAGCTTTTCCTGAATCCCAATGGACTTGAAAGATGGTTGATCTAGAGGTGAGAAAGTAACGGTCTTCTGAAAACAATCGACACTTGCATAATATGCTGAAAGCCAGTCCATACCCAAGATAGCATCGAAATCTTGAAATTCTAGTAGAATAAGATCTACTAGCAAATTGTGACTTTCAATAGTAATAATACAATTTCTATATATCTAATCAACTATTAAGGAGTTTCCAACTAGTGTTGCTACCATTAACATATTATGCATTGGTTCAGGATTCTTATGCAGTTTCCTAGCAAAATATGGCGATATAAAAGAATGTGTAGAACCTGAATCGATTAGCACAGATGCAGGTGTACCACAAAGTGTGATGATACCTTTAATAATAGATCCTGAGGCTTCAGCATCTTGATGGGTCAATGCATAGACCCTCACCTGACCTCCCTCTCTATGTCTTAGTTGTTGTTGCCCAACTGTTTGAGGTGGAGCTCGGCGTTGTTGCTTTCGAGGGCAATCCTTCGACATGTGTCCTGGTTGTTAACAATAAAAACATACACACTGTCCCGTGGGGCATGAGGTGGAAACATGATTTGTCTTTCCACAAAAGTAGCATCTTATAATGACTTGATTACTAGGAGCTCCTGCCTGTTGATGCCCAAGCTGTTTTCCCTTGCCTTTCTTTGAAGGTCCAAAATAAGATCCCCCATACGTAGATGGTGCAGCATTAAAAGGTCGCTTTCGACCCTTTGCTTGTTGTAGTTCATTATCCAATTTCTCCACCACTAGAGCTCGATTTAATACTTCAGCATAGGTTGGTAAAATCAATACTGCAATAGACTTTCTAATTGATGATCGAAGTCCTCTCTCAAAATGACGAACTCTTTGATTTTCGTTAAAGGCAATATGTGGAGAAAACTGAGCTAGTTCAGTGAAATAATGATCATATTCCATTACTGTTCTACTTCCCTGGTGGATGGTAAGGAATTCTTATTGCTTCTCAAAGTGAACTGAATCGGGAAAGAACTGCTCATAAAATGCATCCTTAAACTATTCCCAAGTCACCACATCGCCTCTGGCCTCTAACATCCTCCTTTTTGAGGTCCACCAAGTGTCTGCCTTCCCTTCCAAAATGAAAGAAGCAAAAGGCACCATTTTATTTTCCCAACATTTGATAGCTTCGAATGTCTTCTCCACTTAACGAATCCAACATTCAGCAAGGATTGGATCTAGTTTGCCCTCAAAAACAGGTGGTCCCAATCTCTTAAAGTGTTTCAATGTATTACTTCCATCCCGTGGAGCTCTATCATGCTCCTCCTGTCACTCAAAGTATCCTCTAATAGCATTGAGGACTCCATGTACATCATCTGGAGCATTGATAGGTGCTGGCGCATGAGGTATATTTTGTGATGTCAGAGAAGCTGGCATATAATTAGTGACAGGTGTATGTGAGGATTGGGTTTGCTTTGTGGTGCATGGAACGTCCAAGTTATTATTTGCTCGAACACCCCTTCGAGGGCGAAGGCCAATAGCATTACGAACACGAGCGCCACGGGTGATAGGGCCACTATTTTCTTGAATTGGCTCCATTACTCCTATAATAGGTCAAGATAATTATTAGTCAAAATTAATCAAGAGACTTAAATACCTACAAGCCCTAGACCATGCTCTGATACCATAAAAAGATGTCACATCCTGGATTTTTTTTTCCAAGATTATATCTTTCCATATATACAAAGCCAAATAATTAAACATCACTTTATTCATTATCATAAACATTTATTACAATCTATTTATTTCATCAAATCATAAGTAAAAAAGTAAACATAGTGATGTTAATTCGGAGAATCATTCAAGTGGCTCTACCTAGTGGTAGAGAAAGGTCCGCTCTTCACTGGGATCTGATTCGGTGCTAGTGGAAAGTTGCTCTGAAAATCAAAAACAAAGAAAATTCAGCAATACTGAGTAGGAACTCCAAAAGTCAACTCAAAATAAATGCATAATCAATATCCATCATCCCATTGGCGTATATCAAATACCCGAAGGAGCACTCTCCCAACAGCGGATGAAGAGGCTTTATCCTACGGGAAGAGTTTATGATTCTCCCAACAGCGGATGAAGATAAATTCATATCACACTCCCAACAGCGGATGGAGTGGCGTCCCTCACCCGCCAAAGTAGGGACGCGTTCCTCCCAACAGCGGATGCAGGAACTGTCCAGCCGTCACGTCTAGCGACACGCTAATCCCCGAAGGGAATTGCCCTTCCTGCTCTTAGTAGGGAAATATAATCTCATATTAATCATGTTTATTCGGGATGAAACAACACATTAAAAACATCTCTTTTTAATAATATCAATATCAATAATACCAAATAGCCCTCAATTGACTTGAACCCTAGTTAAATCGGTCTAATCAAACTCGATTCACTAGAACCTAACTAGACCGATCTCTAATCCTCATTTAACTGGTCTGGAACCACCCTAGACTAGTATAATTTGGACTAGATTAGGTTCAATTTAGGTTAAACTGACTTGAAAAGTTAAATCAATTCGGAACCACCCTGAATTGATCTAGACTAATCAAGTCTGGTTTAGTTCAATCAATATTTCAGCTCAAATCCAACAATTACATAATATTGGACTAGGTTGAGCCAACCCAAATATCGATCATGTGCACTGTACATAACTGTACATGCATCACACCAGGTTGGACCAACCTCAGCCTATGACTGCCCACATTGGGCTGGGCTGGGTTAACCTATAGGCTATGACTCGACCCATAGGTGGGGCCTGGCCTACAGGCTGTTTTAACCCAATCCTATCCAATTTCATAATTTGAATTACAACAACATATATTCACTACTAATAATAATACATCAAAACATAACAACAAATTAAATAAATAATAAGATAAGCTTGAACATGAGGAAATAATATTTTAATTCAATAAGAACTAGAAATCATATGAATAATTTCAACATGATCAAATAATAACATTTAAAATCTAAAAAGGATAAAATTTTAAATAACATATTCTAATAAAAATTTTAACATTTAAAGAATTAAGAATTTCTTTTTTTTTGAACTACTCATTATATTTAAATAAGATTAGAAGGTAACTGCAATAAAATGAAATAACATTCTAAAAAAATCTGATATCATAAAACATATACAAATTTTAGAATGAAAATTTTTAACGGATATCAGGGGTAAAGTATTTTAATTCAAACTAATATAAATCAAAAATTTCAATATGAAATCTAAACAAAAACTTTTAATTTCAAGAAAAGTAGGAAGAACCTACCTCTTTTTAGTAGGATGAAACTCCTTGTTCCTCCCGCTGTTGAGTTCTGCTTGGCGAGGAACGAATGAGAGAAATCCCTTCCCTTAAATAGGAGGAGGTGAACCTCCATTAAAGGAAAATTTTCTAAATTTTTATATTTATTTAATATAAATTATTTTCATTTAATATACTGACAAATATGATCTCATCTTATTTGGAATGCTTAATAAGCATTTTCTAATTCATAATAGTAAACAAAGAAATAGGATTATCTTTTCCTAATTTATACTAGCATGCAAGGAAATAATATTTAAATCTTAAATCAAATATTTGATTTAATTACAATTAAAATAAAAATCATCATCAAAATTATTTTTTTAATAAAAATCTCATTAAAAATAACATTAATAGATTCCTCAATGACTAAAGTTCTATTATTTAAAACATGATAAACTTTAAAAATAAAAAAATCCAAGAAATATGCCTTTATCAAATTTTACATCAAATTTTCCTAAGGCATCTTTTTCATTTAAAATAAAATATTTACAATAAAAAACTTTAAAATATGAAATGTTGGGTCTTTTATTATTTCATAATTTATAAAAAGTTTTGGAAAGTAATGGTCTTATGAGTATTCATGACATAGCATAACGTGCTAATAACTTCGGCTAAAAAAAATTTGGATAGGCTATGTTTGTTTAACACGATTCTTGCCATCTCTCATAAGCTCCTTTTTTTTCTCAACTACTTTATTTTGTTATGAATTTTTTGGAGTAAAGAAATTATGATTGTACCCATTTGACTCACAAAAATTTTGAAAATACAGTTTTGAAACTTACCACCATGATCACTATGAATAGACAAAATCATAAAACCTTTTTTATTTTCAACAAGTTCACAAAATTTTAAAAAATATTTAAAGTAATCACTTTTGTATGCCAAGAAGTATGTCCAAGTGTATCTACTATAATCATCAATAATTACAAAGGCGTATTTACTATCTCTTAGACTTGTTATATCAATTAATCAAAATAAGTCTATATGGATTAATTGTAGTGGTCTAGAGGTGCTTATTTAATTTTTTAATTTAAAATTATTTTTTATTTATTTTCCTAGTTGGCATGCGTCACAAATTTTATCTTTGATAAACTTGATGCTAGGCATTCCTCTTACTAGTTCTTTAGTTATAATTTGTGAGATCAGTTTCAGGTTAGCATGACCAAGTTTATGCAATAGCCACACATTATTATTTACGGTCAAAAAGCAAGTTTTATCACAAAAGTCATTAAGATCAATAGTATACACATTATTAGTCCTTAAAGCAATTAAAGATATATTTTTGTGTGGTGTTTCTATAATGCAAGCATTAGATTCGAATTTGATGTTATAACTCATTTCACACAATTGATTAATATTTAGCAAATTATATTTTAAACCATCTACTAATAAAATATTTTTAATCAAAAGGTTTGATTTGTTACCTATATTTCCTTTGCTAATAATTTTTCTCTTGTTGTTATCTTCGAAGGTAAGATATCCTTCGTCTTAGCTAGTAAGCTTAGAAAAATATGTTGGATCTTTGGTCATATGCCTTGAGCATCTACTATCAAGGTATCATCTCTTATTCCTAGCTTTTAATTGTAAACACATCTATAAAAAAAAAAGAGATTTGCTTTTATGTATCCATTTAACTTTGGGTCCCTCATAAATAGATCTACCTAACTATTAGGTTATTTATGGTTCCTTTAGGAACCCATACTAATTTGTGTAAACTATATTTTTTAAATGAACATCTATAGGTATAATGTCTACATATACCACAAAAATTATATTTATTTCCTGGTGAAAAATGTGATGTGGGTCCTTTAATGAAGGTAGTTGGCTTTTATTGAATATTACTCACAAAGCTAATTCCTTCCTTTCTACGAATATGACCCTTATTAGTAAGGATCATGTTTAAAGATTTGTTATCTATTTTAAATTTTTCTAATGTTTCTTATAGTAAAACATTCTCCTTCTTAAGTGAATCTAACTTTTCACACTTAGTGCAAGGTGTTAATATACAATTGATATGCTTATTTTTAAAATTTTCAAGTTTACTAGAAAGAGAAGCATGATCCTTTTTTAACAATTTATATTTTTTTACTAATTAATTCAAATTCATCAAACAAGTCATAAAAAGCATTAAATAACTCATTGTAAGATAAAAGAGATTCGTTTGAATTACATATCTCATTGCCAAATGCCATTAGTGCATAGTTTGTAACTTATTCTTTGTTATTTGACTCATCATCTTCGGATGCACTCGAATCGTCCTAAGTCGCCTTGAGTGCTTTCTTTTTCTTTGGTAGCTTATCTTCACTTGGAGACATTTATTTTTGAAGTACATCGACTTCTTGCACTCATAACATATTATTGTATCCTTTTTTAGTGCACTTTTAGTTTTTATGTTTTATTTTACTTTGTTCATTTTTAAGAATTTTTTAAATTTTCTTGTAAGAAGTACCAAGTCATCATCATCATCACTTGAGTTTTCTCCCAAATGATTTTTGGTTCTAAGTGTCATGTCCTTCCTGTTCTTTGGAAGGTTGTTATCAAGTTCATCATGTGTTATATATGTCGTTTCATAGGTCATTAAAGACCTGATAAGTTATTCAAATGGAAAATTATTTAGGTCCTTTACTTCTTGTATTATCATTACTTTAGGATCTCAACTTTTTAGAATGGATTTTAGTATTTTGTTAACAAATTCAAAATTAGAAAAACTTTTATAAAGTGCTTTTAAACCATGAACTATAATCGTAAAATGGGTGTACATATCTCCAATGGTCTCACTTGGTTTTATTCAAAATAACTTATAGCTATAAACCAAAAGATTAATTTTTGACTATTTAACTTTACCTGTGGCTTTGTGTGTAACTTCGAATGTGTGCCAAATATCATATGCAATTTCACTTATAGAAACCCAATTAAATTCCTTTTTATCTAGAGTATAAAATAAAATGTTCATCGCTTTAGCATTTAAAGAGAAAATCTTCTTCTCCAAATCATTATATTCATTTATTGGTTTTGAAGATTTTTCAAAATCACTTTCAATAATATTCTATAAATCAAAATATATGAAAACAAGAAAATTCATATTTAAGTTTTCCAATACATGTAGTCCGTCCAATTGAACATAAGAGGACGAGTGATAGAATGACCCTCATGATGGGAGAGGGAGGGGGGGTGAATTAGTGCTTTTGAAAAATTACGTCAATTCAAAAAATTCATTCGATAAAACATATCAAAAATGCATTTTGATTTGAAATTTAAGTAAAAGTATTGAGCAACTAGTTTAGCAAGTAATAATAGTGAAAAGCACAAAGGAAAAATAGCACACCGGATTTATAATGGTTCGGTCCTCGAATTTACGTCCACTCCCGATTCCTCCTCCATCGAAGTCATTGGCTTTCACTAATGATCTTTTTTCAATGGGCAAAGATTAATCACTCTTTTATAACTTTCTCTTTTTTACAGGTTTAGGAGATAACCTCTATAAGTCTCACATGTCCCTTAGACAAAATTCTAAACTTTTCAAGAGGAGAAGAGAAACATTCAACACTTTTCAAGATTATAACTTTGATTCACCAGAGTTTTAGTTCACTAGTGTTAGAACCCTCCGCGGATTCTAAGCTTGGGGTTGATCTCTATAGGGGATCGGCCTCCTTGGAACTCTATAGGGGTTCCTTCCTCCAAGTTGCTGCACAAAGGCTGAAAAAATATTGATCTATTCATTGATTAGAGAGGATGAATACATTGCTATTTATAGGGCTTCTAAGCCTCAACTCCTAATAGGACTCTTACTCAAGACTCCTACTTCTCACCAACTTCTAATTAGGACTCCTTCTCTAGTAGGATTCCTAATTCAAATAGGACTTTTTACCTAATAGGACTTCTACTTCTAATAGGACTCTTTTCTTAATAGGATTCCTACTTCTAATAGGACTCTTTTCCTAATAGGACTCCTACTTCTAATAGGACTCTTTTCCTAAGACCTAACCCTAACCTAGCCGGCCTCTTCACCTCTTTAATAAGGGTCGGCTAGATAGGATTTACATGAATGCCCTTATCAATGAAACTAAATTAGGACTCTCATAGCTAGAGTCCTAACAGACCCGCCCTCTTCAAATCAGCCTTGTCCTCGAGGCTGACGTTCCATGAATTCTGGGAATTTGATCTTCAAGTCGTCGTAGTTCTCCCAAGTGGCATCTTCTGCTGGTAGGTTTGCCCATTGTATTAACACTTCAATAGCAGGTCGTCGTCGTCGAGTCACGATTCGTCGATCAATAATGGCACTTGGTTGGGTCTGGAGCTCTCCTTGGGTAGTTATATTTGGTAGATGGCTTTGGGCTGTCTCGTGTTGTCCCAACTTGAGCTTCAAACATGATACATGGAAGACTGGATGGATTCAGGAGCTGGCGGGTAAGTCCAATCTGTATGCTACTGCTCCGATGCGCTCCAAAATCTGGTAGGGTCCATAGAACCGAGGTGAAAGCTTCATAGACGCTGTGGTTTAGATTGATGTTTGCTTGTATGGCTGGAGCCGTAGGAAGACCCAATCTCCTACTGAAAATTCTCTTTCGCCTTTGTGTTGATCATATTGTTGTTTCATCCTTGCTTGTGCTGCAGTGAGATTATCTTTTAGCAACTTCAGCATTTTATCTCTATCTTACAGTTCCCTGTCTACTTGTTCTACTTTATAGGTGCCCAACACATATTTTGGAATTACAGGGGGGGTCGGCCATACATGGCCTCATAGGGAGTACATTTTGTGGAGGAATGATAAGTTGTATTATACCACCACTCGGCCCAGGGAAGTCACTTTGTCCATTCTTTTGGTCGGTCACTGGTGAAGCATCTAAAGTATGTCTCCAAACACCTGTTCACCACTTCAGTTTGGCCGTCGGTTTGTGGGTGATATGCTGTACTCATCTTTAATTTAGTGCCTTGCATCTGGAATAACTCTGTCCAAAATTTGCTCATGAAGACCCTATCACGAGCACTTACAATAGATCTCGGCATCCCATGTAATTTTACAATATTCTCCATAAAGGTTCGAGCAATACTAGAAGCAGTGTAGGGATTACGAATGGCACAAAAGTGAGCATACTTTGTAAGGCGATCAACCACGACAAAAATTGTACCTTTTCCTTGTGATGAGGGAAGCCCTTCGATGAAATCCATTGATATATCAGTCCATATTGATTCTGGGATGGGTAGAGGTTGTAACTTTCCGGGACTTGCCACTGTCTCACCTTTGTGTCGTTGACATATATCACATTGTGCTACAAATTCAGCAATAATATTTTTCATCCCTATCCAATAAAAATTTTGCTTAATTTTTTTATAAGTTCTAAGGAACCCGGAGTGCCCGGCCGCAGGTGTGGAATGCATCTCTTGAAGGATGGTCTTTATGCAAGTAGAATTTGGTACAAGCACAATGCGTCCTTTATATCGCAAGTCCTTTGAGTCCCAACTGTAATGAGCCATAGAGCTTGGTGCTTCCTTTAATTTTTTTATGATTTTACTTGTTTCTGGATTATCTTGCCATTCCCTCCTAATATCCTCAAGGAAGTTGCTGGTCGGAAGTGAAACAGCCGAAAATTCAACTTGCTCGGGTAGCCGTGAAAGCGCATCTGCAACAACATTATCTTTCCCTTTTTTGTAAGTTATTTCATAATCATATCCAAGAAGCTTTGTTACCCATTTTTGCTGCTCAGGGGAAGATATCTTTTGCTCCAAGAAATATTTTAGGCTTTTATGGTCGGTCTTGATGTGAAAGCGTCGCCCAATTAAGTACGGTCTCCATTTGGACACCGCATGCACAATCGCGAGCATCTCCTTGTCGTAAATAGTCATCTTGAGGTGGGAAGGAGATAATGCCTTACTAGTATACGCGAGGGGTCGGCCATCTTGCATTAGTACAGCACCAATTCCTGCTCCGGAGGTATCAACTTCAATAATAAAAGTCTTATCGAAGTCGGGTAATGCTAGTACTGGTGTTGTTATCATTGCGACTTTAAGTTCATCGGCGGTGGTGGCTTTGTCCGACCACTGAAAAACATCTTTTTTAGCAAGGAAGTAAGGGTGCACTGATCTTTCATAGTCTTTCACGAACTTACGGTAGTAACTGTTAAACCAAGAAAGCCGCGCAGATGATTTTATGTTCCTCGGGGTTGGTGATTCTGCATTGCTTCAATTTTGGAGGGTCCACTTGCCACACCTTCCTCGATATGATATGCCCAAGATATTCCACTTTTTGTTGAAGAAAGCTATACTTCATTTTTTTGACAAAAAGAACATGTTCTCACAAAATTGTCAAAACAAGTCTTAAGTGCTGAATATGACTTTCAAGAGAAGGGCTGTAAATAAGGATATCGTCAAAGAAAACTAGCACAAACTTTCGAAGATAACTCCGGAAAATATCATTCATAAGGCTGGAAGGTGGAGGAGCATTGGTGAGACCAAAGGGCATTACCAGAAATTCATAGTGATCGTTGTGCGTTCGAAAGCGCTTTTCGGTATGTTTTCTTCGCACACTCGCATTTGATGATATCCGGATCGAAGGTCCAACTTTGTGAAGACTCGTGCTCATTTTAATTCATCAAGCAATTCATCTACTATTGGAATAGGATACTTGTCCTTGACGGTTATGTCGTTGAGAGCTCGGTAATCAACGCGCATTCGCCATGTTCCGTCTTTCTTTCGTACGACGAGCACCTTTGGTGAAGAATAGGGGCTGCAACTTGGCCGAATAACTCCTGTTTCAAGCATCTCTTTTACAATCCTTTCTATTTCATCTTTTGGAGATGTGGATACCGATATGGTCGAGTATTTGCTGGAGGTTTCTGGAAGAATCGGTATACGATGATCGTCTTTGGCGATTAGGAGGTAGGCTGCGTGGTTCGTCAAATATATCTGAAAATTCAGCAAGCAAGGGAAGTAGATTTGGATCTTCAAATTTGGTTGGCTCTCCCTTAAGTTGCTGCTCAAGTTGTACCAAAAAGCCGCTGCATGCTTTGTGCAAAACTTTCTCCATTCGTTGTGTGCAAATTGTTGTTACGTCGCCCCCACGTTTCCCATACAGTATCACCTGTTTCCCCTTGCTGTAAAATTTCATAATTAGTTTTAAAAAATTCCAGGAAACATCACCTAATGTCGTCAACCATTCGATGCCAAGCACGGCCTCATAATCATCGAGAGAGAGGAGGAAAAAATCTACAATTATCTCTTGGTCCTGCAGCAACAGTTTCACCCGTGGGCACTTACAATCACACTTCAAAATTCATCCATCTACGACTTTAACATCGAACCTGCTGCAATTCTCAATAGGTAAGGCCATCCGGACAGCAACCTTGCTGTTCATAAAATTATTAGTGCTCCCGGTGTCAATAAGAACGGTGATTGGTTGTTGCTTGTAAATCCTCCCACTTTCATTGTTTGTGGGTTTGCATAACCGATAAGGGCATGCATCATAATATCAATTGGCTGCTGTTCTTCATCCGTGACCTCTTCCTCATGCTCCTGGACCTCCTCCTCCCTGTCTTCAAGAGGTTCAATCAATAGGAGGCGGCCCCTTTGCAGCGATGATCGCGGTTCCACGGCTCGTCGCAATGCCAACAAAGACCCTTTCTTTGATCGATCACGTAGTTCTTCTCTTGTCAATTTTTGGGCAGCGAAGGATGGTTGGAAGCGAGAAGGGGTTTATATGTTGAGGTTCTAGGAGTGGTTCTCATCCTTCGAGAATCTTGGTTGAGTCGTTCTTCTTGTATTCGGGCAAAAGAAATCGCAGCCATCACGGTACGGGGCTGTCGTGCCTTAACTTTCCCTTTTATCTCTGGCTTGAGTCCTTCGATAAATGTTCCTAACAATTGACGATTAGTCCAATCACGAGCAAGGTAAGATAGCTTCTCAAACCTAGTTTGGTACTCTTGAATCGTAGAGGTTTGTCGAATCTTTGCGAGTTAGCGATCGATATTTTCATACTCCGTAGGTCAAAGCGGTTCAAAGTGCATTCTTAAATTGATTCCATGTCGGAGCCCCATGATTATATTCTAGCCAATTGTACCATTGAATAGCATCTCCTTCAAGGTGGATAACAGCAATCTCCACCATAGCATTATCCGACGTTCGGTAGTAGCGAAAGTAACGTTCTGCGCGCGAAATCCACCCCGTTGGGTCTCCTTCTTCCCATCGTGGGAAGTCCACCCTCATGCGTGGCTGAAGCACGTCCGAGGGCTGTCCCTCCTTCTCTGGGGTCCTTTCTAAATTCTCTCCTTGCTGCAGTTTGGTTGGACTCGATGGTTGTCCAATTCTGAATTCTGCAAACAAAGCGCGCAATTTGTCTTCCAAGCGCGATTCAAGCCGTGATTCAATCTGAGATTCCCATGCTTCAAATTTAGCATCAATTGGATCTTGGGAAGCCATAGCATTTGTCTGTAGATCAGAGATGCCCTTGTCTTTTTTCTGTTGACGGGTTAATGGCATGGGGTGGTGGAAGGTTCGGACAATAGATCGGTGATTGAAGGGTTCAATTGTAATGGTTTACTGTTTTGGGCTATGGTTTTTGATGCTGTTAGGGTTATGAAACTAGGTTATGATGGCTGCATCTTGAGGCTAGAGGGATGCCCTAAAGACATCTTGGTTTGTGGCAGCAAGGTGGCTAGGGTTTGAAAGGTTACGGAGAAGAAAAAAGGACAAAGGTGCAATACTAGATTTTTCGCCGAAAAAATTCCAGCAGTAAAGATGTAATTTTTTCAAAAATTTTCAAAAGAGATTCAAGTAAAACTCAAAGGGGATCTACTGATAAGGAAGAGATAATACTGTAAAAAATTTCGTAGGAAGAAACGACAACAAGAGGTTTGGCAAAATTGAGAATCACGGAGAGGTATTATAGCAGATTTTTACGTCTAAAGTGCAGCAGATTGGACGTAAAAGATAAGTGGTTTTTATTGAGAATTTTTTGACAAAACCAAAGGGAAAACTACTGTTAGGAAGTGTCAAAGCCGTCGTAAAAATTCCATAGAGAATTGGATAGAAAAAATGCAGTAGCAAGATCAAAAAGGCAGTGCTATGCGGTTGAAATTTCTGAGGCGACTTTTCGTTGTAGAGATGAAAACTTTACGACGAAAAGTTTATGCAGCAATTATAGGAACGAATTTTTTTGGATTTTTTGAATTAGGATAACTAAATTGCAGCAGCAGTAGGGTAGATAACCAGAACCTGTTGCAATTCACGGGAAGATCAAAGGATGATCTACGGTGGTGGAGATGATGGCAGAATTTAGCGATGATCTTCTAAGCAATTGTGGGAATTGCTTTGGCGGTTGTGGAGGACTGGTGGATGGCTGTGGAAGGGCAGTGAGACGCCAAGAACGCTGCTCTGATACCAAGTGTTAGAACCCTCCGCGGATTCTAAGCTTGGGGTTGATCTCTATATGGGATCGGCCTCCTTGGAACTCTATAGGGGTTCCTTCCTCCAAGTTGCTGCACAAAGGCTGAAAAAATATTGATCTATTCATTGATTAGAGAGGATGAATACATTGCTATTTATAGGGCTTCTAAGCCCCAATTCCTAATAGGACTCTTATTCAAGACTCCTACTTCTCACCAACTTCTAATTAGGACTCCTTCTCTAGTAGGATTCCTAATTCAAATAGGACTTTTTACCTAATAGGACTTCTACTTCTAATAGGACTCTTTTCCTAATAGGATTCCTACTTCTAATAGGACTCTTTTCCTAATAGGACTCCTACTTCTAATAGAACTCTTTTCCTAAGACCTAACCCTAACCTAGCCGGCCTCTTCACCTCTTTAATAAGGGTCAGCTAGATAGGATTTACATGAATGCCCTTATCAATGAAACTAAATTAGGACTCTCATAGCTAGAGTCCTAACAACTAATTCTTGTGTAATCCTAGTAGGGATAAGTGGAGTATTTATAAGCTCTAAATGATTTTAAAAATAAAGTTAAAATTTAAATTTTTGGGTCTTCCGGGTACGGGCGGTACCATCGCCTACATTAGGCGGTGCTACCACCTGCAACACCTTGAAAATAGTGGATCTGGTGGTAACATTACTAGCCTAAGTAGCACCATCGTATGCCAGTTTTAATGCTGGTAGTACCATTGCTTGTAGCTTGAAAAAGTATACCTTTTGACTTTTTCAACTTATAGGCAGTGGCACAACCAATTTGGTAGTGCTACCGCATGATCAACTCTATGGATCACCGAATGGGCCTCCCAATAAACCCAAATTAATCCCAGTTTAAGCCCAATGGGCCTCTAATTGAGTTAGTAAGGTTACACCCAAAATTAACTCAATTTAAGATCTAATTATAATAATTAAGACCTAAACAATTATAAGACAAATCTAAGTTGTCCATCATGTCATTGGTTCTCTCGGTAAGCTTCCAATGAACTCTCGGCAAACTTCCGATGCATCGTCCAAACCTTGGGTGTATTGTCCGATCCATCGGCATGTTAACTCCTACAACATCTATTCTCATCGCATTATCTAATTTTTTCGACCCGATGCTCGATCTTTGACTTCGACCTAACATTTGATTCTTCTGTTTTAATTGTTTTACCTTTTCATGATCGTAGTTAGTCTTGCGTTACTTTTCTCAACACATGGATTAGATCACAAACTTATCAATTTCATTATCAAAATCCGAGATTCAACATATATATATATATATATATATATATATATATATATATATATATATATATATATATATATATATATATATATATATATATATATATATATATATATATATATATATATATATATATATATATATATATATATATATATATATATATATATATATATATATATATATATATATATATATATATATGTATATATATATATATATGTATATATATATATATATATATATATATATATATATATATGTATATATATATATATATATATATATATGTATATATATATATATATATATATATGTATATATATATATATATATGTGTGTGTATATATATATATATATAAACTAGAATTTTATATGACATTGTAACGTCCAAACAATTAAAATTTATGATTAATTCAGGACTTTGTACGGATTTAATGTGATCCACATGTTAAAGAAAATGCTGATAGAATTTATTCTATTAATCTATGGTAAAGATGTTAAGATAAAATTTTAATTAATTTATGATACTTAATTTAGATAAAATTATAATGAGTACTAATATGTTTAACCGTCATGAATCTATACTATAAATAGGGTATGCTTTTTCTAAGATTATTAAGTCAAGAGAGGAGCAATTGGAATCAGGTTTATTCTATTAATGAAGTTTTTTATATTTTGAGTTATTCTAGTTCTTTTGTGCTTGGCTTTTTTTTCTTCTCTTTCCGATCCTAGTTTTCAAGATATCAAAACATATTTTTTTGTTTGAGAAGGAGTGATGAAGATGTTGTCATGAGACCTTTGTTATTAATAGTCTTAATTTTTAGAAGAGATAATTATTTAATATATAAGTTTTGATACCAAAATTTATGAAAATTATTGAAGAAGAATATGATGTAGCTAGTTATCAATGAAAATTAAAGGATGAGGAATTGATATTTTTCTCAAATTTCTACAACCAGGATAAAATAGAAATGAGATAAAAAAAATCAAGCACCAATGGATGAACTAAACTGACTTAAAATATAAAAAAATTAATATAATAATCCTAATTACAACCTCTACTAATACTCATGCTCTTAAAATATTCCTTTCTCAATAGTGTTTTGATAAGGGGTGATTATACCTTATTTGTGGTCTAGATTCATAACTCTTAAATATATTAGGATTCATCATAATTTTATTTAAATTAAGTATTCTAAATCAAGTTGAACTTTTATGTCGACATCTTCAACGTTAATTAAACTCTATTACCAGTATCCTTACTCGCTTCATAAGAGTCCAGTATTACTTTGGATGCTCCATTTCTATCGTACGAGATCTCGAAGAAGTAACCATACAGGAAATCCTAGAGTGAGGAGTTCGGTGTGGTTCATACATTTATACCGATAGTTACAAATGATGCTACATCGTATATATTTTCTAACACGAATCTGGTAAAAGTAAATCCAATAGATCTGAATACTTTATATATATATATACATGTATATATATACATATATACATGTATACATGTATATATATACATGTATATATGTATATACATATATCTGCCCGTACCCAATTCAAGAATCATGAGTGTCCAAAAGTCATAGGATACATGAATTCAGCTTGGTGACTTCTTTATTTGATTATTAAATTCAGTCATCATTACATTCAATAGGGCTAGGAATTTGTAACTATGAAATTTCCCATGAATGTGAGACTGCACTTTGCCTAACACTGATGCTGACATTTTCTTTCTTTTTCACATACTGATGCACTTAACCAGAAAAGCAGCCAAATTGAAACTTCATTATCAGCTCTAGCAAACTCCACAGTGAATTCCATGATCTGATATTATATTTAACAGAAAGTATTAGTTCCTATGCCCATCAGTGTCATGTTTGAACTCAAACCACTCTCCCTCTTGATGGATGGAGATATAATCAGATGGCCAAGTGCAGGGTGACTCGTGAAGGTGGCTGCTGAACCCGTTTACTGGACACATAAAACCTCTCCTGTTTCAACGCAACTAGCTCTTAAGAGGAGACATTATTGGGTTCTATAACATATCATCGAATATAAACTTACAACACTGCAGAGAAGAATTATCCATCATAACCACGGGAAACGAGACTAACCCAGCTTAGGTTAGCTGGGATGAAACCTCGACATAAACCTTCCACCCTCCGATACAAGGGATGGCAGCTAAACTGGAATAACTTTGGACATTAATAAACGTCTTATGGTCCACAGTAGTGCTAATTATAGACGTCGCTTTTTAAAGATCAAAGTGGGGTATGGTATGATGTATTGATATTTGTTTCTTTTATCTGTGAGATTAGATCTCTTTCCCACCGGGCCTTTGATTCTTTGTACAAGTGTTGTATTGTTTTGATAAAGGAAGCCATGGCACAGCATTGTAGTCTGTAGAAATTTTAATCTGCCATGGCACAGCATTCTCTACTGCTGGGATTTTAGGATCTTAGCAATTACCACGCATGCACGTAGGAGCTGCAATGGCTAACTCGTATTAGCAAAGTGATATTGCGTGCATGTGAGATAATGGAGAAAGGACGCTTACGAAACAAAAGGTCTCAAAGTGGCTTTGGTATACTTGCATATCATGATGGTGGATGTTATTAATCTAGTTGTTATATTCAGCTTTTGTCAGTGAGATGACAATTTATAAATGTTCAGCGGTGATTCATGCGAGAACTATAGCTACAGCGTAATGGGCTAACTCTGAATCTAGGAAAAATGGATTGTTTGACGAAAATGACACTCTAGGTTGTAAAATACATATCAGTCCAACTAGTTCAATAGAATAAATAACCATGAATCACATTGGAAGTAAGCTTCGTCTGAGTCCGATCGAGCTGTTAGTTTGTCTTCCACCTTCCCTTTACCAAAATCCATAGGAATCATATTAGGGTATGTGTGTAGGATTTAGGTTTTGACTTCAAAAAAAAAAGAGTAGGAACCGACCAAGACGAATGCCCCTTCAAAGTCAATCCCACTTGTATGGCTGCCACAAAAATTCCTGTTTCATAGATGTTGACCTAGCAACTAAACCTCGTTTGATTGGATGTATCAGGCCTAACCCTGGCTTCGAAATTTTCCTATTGACTAACGTACTCCCCAGGGTACTTGTAGCTTCCATTCAATTACCAATCCCTTCTTTCTCTCTCAACCCTTGCACTCTGTGTGACGATTTGCCATGGATGGGTCAACAAATGTACCTTGATTTACTCCCCTCTCTTTTTCTTTCAATATTTCCAATATATAAAGAACATCTTCAAAATAGGTATGCGCATTTCCATTATAATATATATACATATAATCTTGAATTTGATCGGATATTCAACCCGAAATTGACAATTTTCATATATGAATTCCGATGCTGTTAAAATTAGTGTCCCAAGAGGATCAACTCAAGACGTCGTCTAAAAAATAATAATAAATAAAAGAACATTGTAGTTTGTTCATGAAAATATAACCAAACATAAAATTAGGATTCATCGTATTTATAAAAACATGTAATCAATCATAAAATTCTTCAATATTGAAATTAGATAGAACCAAGTAATCTATCCTATTCGGTTAACTTGTTCTAAACTTAAGACTGTTACAATAACTAACCGAGTGAGCCGCGTCGAGCCATGCCATCGATGCTCAAAGGTCGTGGGACTTGCGGCTCCAGGGCTGGAAGCGCACCGTGTACCGGGCCCCAGTGACGTGCCATACCTCCAGTGGCCCGGAATAACGTGGGCCTCGCAACTTCTTGAATATATGTATATCCATATAGAGAGAGAGAGAGAGAGAGAGAGAGAGAGAGTACTCTAAGGGCCCATATAGGATGGGTTTGCACCTCTACCTCCCAGTCCAAAGCAAAGAACTTTTATCAGATAGATGCAATTACATTATCAAAATGACATTTCAATTTAGATTTTACCTTCTTTTTTTTTTTTTTTGGTGGATGAGCACACCACCCGTATAAATCGCTTTCAGGCAGCCCAACTGCCACTTTCAATCCAGAAGCGAGCAGGAAAGAAATATGCGGGTGTTTTGTGCTCCTGTTTTTGTTTTCTATATGGATGGTTGGTTTAACCTCCCCCCGTCCATTTAGTACTGGTGAACTAATCACCGCCCATAGTCCATTCTTATCTGTTGGCTTCTCGAGTTGTCTGTCATTCACAGTGAACAAGGACATGGTCAGTGTTGCTGTTGATAATGTTAAGTGCACCTTCTTTTTACTGATTGCATGTGTTCATACATGCATGATGAATGCATCCCCTGTTCTGTAATGATATTGCCTCCAGTTTTCATTTATGCTTCTGAAATCAAAGATGCTGATACGCTCATATGAATACCGAGCTTATTGGCAAGTATTTTCCTATATCAAGAGGCAAACGGGGACAGAGACAGAGCATGTTGAAAAAGGAGCGGAGCGCCACTGTCCAGTCTCCATCACTGTCGTCTTCCCCACCACCACTTCAATATGTTCCTCATGATTTGTCCACCATGCAGACATCCATCGTGGATGGTAAGTTTGAATCCCAGTCCATGTCTCACCTAATACGTCTCACACTGAAGGAAAAGATTTAATTAGCATGGTTGGTGGAGCCAAGATTTTCTTCAACAACAAAACAGCAATGAAGACAATCACATCCAAACGTAACATTCTATTCAGAACATTAAATATGAAGAGGTGTTTGATGGTGTGGAAAGAAATGGCGTTACAAGGTCAAAGCTTTCTCTTTCTGTAATCATCTGAGAGTCAAGTCATCGGCTTAATCATATTCTGGTGTCAGTGTAGGAAGAAGTCTTTAATTTATTTCTCTCATGCATCATCATAAATTTCTTTACCCTGTAGCTTTTTGTAACTATGATACTATTCAGATAGATTTATTATACAATGTATAAGCATACAATTAATGCAGAAACCAATTATTCTTATCACTGTTTCCTAAAAATCTGCGGACCTCCATTGATGCCATGGACAACTTGATAAGTCTTGCAGTCACCAAATCAGAATTGCCCCTGATGGCTGAGCCCCGGAAGAGATGAACGACGCAAGAACTACAGCAAAACTAGGAAATCAAGCATGTTTCATTGGCAGAAAAGTATGGAAACAAGACACCAACCTGCTATTGATTCTCTTCCAAAGAAATATAAACAAATAAGCAAAAAAACCAGCACAAGAACAATAGCGGAAAGAGTACAAACTGGAAAATAACAAGTAGCAGTTGAAAATTGAAAAAAAAAAATCAGAATAAAGGAGAATAAAAAGCATGGTTTCTCAGGGTGCATCAATTAAGATCAAAGAACCATACGAAGAACCACAGGTCAACCAAAAAGTGGGAACTGATGTCGAGTTGGGCTGCAAAAGTGATTGGATTAGGCCTTTAAATTTTTGGATACTTCTATCCAATGAAGCCCAATGCTTAGTTTCACCCCCAAGCAATGTAGTGAAAATTGAAGCACAGATGTAAAATAGCTGCAGGCTCAAGTGATGACCAATGAATTCTAGCGCAGTATATATATATATATATATATATATATATATATATATATAAGCCATTTCAATGTGCCAGTCATCCACTTAATTTGCACTCTCCTCAATCTTTATGTTAGGTCTCTCCTGCATCGTATCTCCTTGTTTACAAGCTTTCTACTGTGGCTATTGGTTGATGTTCCTTCTCATGGCGATTTTTAAAAAGTTATCCACCGCTCCAAATGGCATCCTCCACCCATTTCTGCCATATCCTTCATCTTAGAGGAGTTGGACATGGTATGGACAACAACAGCGCCAACAATTCCAACTTTGTCTCTCCATAACCTAGACATAGAAGAGAAAAGGGTGTACGATGGACAGCAAGCACATTCCATACATCAAATAGGTCCAAGGGTACTTGGAGAAGGCATCTTTTCTTGACTACTGTCCCTTGCTTATACTATCTCATGATTTCGAAGTAGATCACTGTTTGCAAGTATATACTATCTGTAAGAAGTAGAAGAACTCTCATACTGAGTAATTTCTGGGCCATGTCCATATTTTAATTTGTTTTTCTTTTATGGATTCATAGCCGCATAATTATTGTTTTTGTTTCTTTTTTTATAGTCGCATAGTTATTGTTTCCTGCTGGTATCATGTTGTACCTCTTTCATTACGTTTTTTATATGGAAAGGAAGGATATTGCTAAATACAAATATATCGTTGCTATTCATTGCATGGAATGATATATACACAATATATTATTGCACAAAATATATACATAATATACGTGAACAATTGAATATGCATGATATTTCCATACTCTTTATGAAGTTAATTAGCTGCTGGTTCTCCACACCCTCTCGATCCAAGAATATACATGCACGTGAAGGGTTGCTAATTTACTAATATTCCTTTTCTATATCACAGATCCAATAAATTAAATTTATGTGAATTAATATGTAAAGAGTCTTAGATGTATCTGTGTTGTTAATCCTCATAAACTCTTAGATGCTTCTATTTTGCTTCTAACACACGACACACTAAGTCCCCTGAGGTCCTGTCTATTTATAGGCGAGAGCAGAGGGTCTAGAATAAGATATTAGAAGATTTCCTCCCATCAAGGGTATCTCCTAAAGAATCTCACTTTGATTAGACTTCCTTTCTATTAGCCAATGACCATAATCAGAATCCAATCATATCTTTAATATATCTTATCAAATTAAATAGGGTCACATTATCTAACATTCTCCTACTTGGCCCATTAATTGATAAGATACAAAAGATATTCAAAATCAAAATAAATAAATAAAATTTATTTGAAAATAATTTTGCATAATTGGATTCTGAAATTTAAAAAAAAAACTATTTATACGCGCACGAATTTAAAACAGGCTAATAAGTCCAATGAATATAATAATACTATATTAAGTCTGACTAGTAATGCGAGTCATAGCGGTTGTATATCATCAATGCCACACTTCCTTCTATGTACTACAACATTATTAGCCTTTCCTAATGCAGTCCATAATGACCCCTGTAATTTGTCTTGTCAAGACAATCCTGTTATCACATTCAACCATAATATGTACATACATAGCGTGAAGCAGGATAGCAGAAACAAATAACTTTAAGTACGTAAGTAAAAATATCAATTACAGTGTCCACTCGAATATGCATCGCCATATCCTTTATGAGTTGCTCACAAACCCAATCATAAGAATATATTCTTTCAAAACACCTTAAGCTGTAAGTCCTAAGTAAATGGATCAGCAATCAATATAGTGGAACTCAAGTAATTAATTGACATTAGATGTTTCTGGACTCGTCTTCTCTAACCATCAAGTACTTTCTACCATAATGCATAGAAATGCAATAGTACTTGTCATTCTTAGAGAAGAAAACTACTGCGATATCACAAAATATCTTCAGCGACTTGACAATTGAGTCTGACCACACCAAGTCCTGAGATAAAATTTCCTAGTTATAAAGTTTGATTAGTGGCCTCAAAGCATACCACAAAATCAACTTTTATAATAAATTGCCTCTCTAATTGATATAGATCTTAACTATAAGGTGGACTTCCTATTATTGAGGTAATTTATAAAATCAGCATTTGAAAAACACCATCATTTCAAGCTGATATAATTTCATACATGTGAGCATATAATCCTTCGTCCCTTCCAGATATCTTATTACTTTTCTTTGCAATCCTTTAATATTTTTCACTTCTGGATAACTCAAATATCTATCCAGTATTTTAACTGTAAAAACTGATATCTGTTCTGACATAGGCTTGAGCATAGACTTTCAACTGCGCATATATAAAAAATATTTCCTTTATCTGATTCTTTTCAAGTCATTTTAAAGCACTCAATTTTGACTAAAATTTTACTTTTATGATTTGTTGAACAAAGTTGTATATCATCTCAAGACTCGATTAATATATCCTTTCTGAGACAGTCTTAATAATCATTGAGATATATCCCTGAATATCTCAATACTAATAATATAAGATGTCTCATTCATATCAACCGTCTTAAATTCTTAGTGATAATTTTTTGGTTTAGTATAATAAACTAAGTCACTATTGGCAATGCAAAATATTATCCACATATATGATCAATATAATAAACTTGCTCCCATTGATCCTCAGATATAAATACTAATTAATAGTATTTTTCTTAAATCTGAAGAAATCAATGATATTAAGAAACTTTATATATCATTATCTAGAAGCTTGTTTAAGATCATAAATAGATTCTTGAATTTGCATACCAAATTATATATTTCTTTTATTTACTCTGCGAGTCATTCAGAGTAATCCATATGAAACTAGATCCTTAATCAAAAATTTGTTTTCATATCATTATGATATAACTCAAACTCATAATGAGTCACTAATGTCATGATGATTCTTAATGAGTTCATTTAAAAATTAAATATCTCGTTATGATACATTCTTTATGAGTAAAATCTATAACCATATAAAAACTAAAAGTCTGACCATTATATCGTTCGACATTGTCCTTTGAGTCATATTTATATAATAAACTCTTTTACAATTATTAGACAATTCGACGAATTCATCAGATACCATTCTGGTTATTGATTTTAACTCTTCTTATATTGTATCATATTACTTTTTCAGAACCGTTACCTTTCATGACCTGTGAAAACAATAAGGGATCTATTCTGATTCTTATATCAAAATATAATTCTTATAGATATACCACATAATCATAAATGACAGGATTCCTTTCTCATTGAAAAACTTCCAAGACTGTCAATTATGGTTATTCTACAAGACAATTATCAGCGATATCAATATAATGTGGGAGTTTGGTAATGTTATTTTGTTGTTCACCTTTATCAAATTATTTAATAATTTGAGTAACAACAATCTCTTGAAAAATAAAGGAGTATCAACATGTATCTCCTATATATCAAAATTAAATTTCGAGTTTTTTTTTTTACTCCCACTGATTCGCTATTTTATAGGAACATTATATTATCAGATTTAACCATCCTCGTACTATGATTAGAGCAATAAGACATATACCCTTTTTAAACTTTTCTGAATAAATAACAAAATATTCAGAAATAGTTATTAACTTTAATTTTCTTTTATGTGAGTTGAAGATCCTTATCTCTATAGGACAATACTAAATATGTAAATATCTTAAGTTAGGTTTTCAATTATTCCATAACTCAAAAGAAGTCATGTAATTTACTTACTAGAAACCTCATTTAAGATATACATAGTTGTCCTTAGAGCTTCCTCTCACATTGATTTGGGTACTAAAGAATAATCCATCATGCTCTAACCATATTTATAAGCGTACGATTATACCTTTCAGCAATTATGTTTTGCTACGACACATCTGGTAAATCATGAATATCATAAAATCCATCACCCCTATCAGATATGATGATTTTAACTTTTCTATCTAATTATCTCTCGACCTCTTTTATACACACTTTAAAAGTGTCAATGGCCTGAGACTTTACATGAATTAGATATATATATAATCATATCTCAATAGGTTATCTATATGATGATAAAATGCCTCTCTTTAATGAAATAAAAATATAGAGTGACTCGCAGATATAAACATAATCTCAAGGAGTTTATGAACTTATATTTTATTTTAATATTTAATTATAGGATCGTTATAAACTCAAGATTCATATTAATTCTGTATATACCATTATACAGAATTCAAATGTTAACTTTTATTGAATCATATTGAGTTCACAACTATCAAAGGAGAAACAATATTCTAACAATTCTAGGTAAAGAATCCAAATTCCTAGAATTATAAGAATATAACACAAATCCTCAAGATTCATCAAATAAATCATCTTTAGGCATAGGCGATAAATACAAACTGCTATCGCTTTCACTTTAAGATGATTCCCTGTAATGATGAATATTTCAATCTCCTTTGATGTTTATTCCTTTTCCTTTTAAATATTAAAATAAATCTCTATTAGTGGTAACATACATTGAAGCATCAAATTAATCCACCAAATATTAGAAAAATAATTTCTATAATATTTGATTTGAATCATATAACTTTTTATTTGAAATCAAATCTTATAATTCTTCTTCATATAACTTTCATTGTTACACAAGTAACACTTTATTATGAAGAAATTCTTTTATGAGTTTATATAGCAATTATAAACTCAGGTGGCTTATGCTTCATTCTTATTTTATTGTTACCCACTCCTTAAGTAGAACTTAAATATTCTAAGTCTTGACTTACAACTTTATCAATTGTATTGAGGAGATAATCTTAAATTCCTCAAATACTATCATTTTTAGTCAGTTCTTTTATTGATGTGTCAACTCATGACTTATCAGAAAATTTAAATTAATCCTTAAATATTCTCATGCGCTAGTTGTAAACTGTACTGAAGTCTAAGTATCATCAAATTGAGTTTTTCAGACCCTTTCTGATCAGTCACCTTAATTATTTATTCCACAGAACTTTTAGTAAATAAGTTTGTGTTCCCTTCAAATAATCTGATCAAGGTCTCACTCATTCAATATAACTTGTATATGTTCAAGCTATTTATTCCAGAAAATATATTTTAGAAAATATAGGGACACTTATAAAAATATAATGAAGGAAGTACCACTCTAATAATATAACATCAATGCTTTGAGTTTTATGTTGAACTATTAATATCATCAATATTTTACTTTCAATATTGACATATCTATTGTTCACACATATAATCATTATGGAGGACTGATACCATCCTTGTGGAACAGTGTTAATACCTTTGGGTATAAAACACTAAACTGCAAGAATATCCAAAATAGTACCATCCTACCCCATCACATAATTATTCAAAATAGATTCTCCTTTGGGATTATCTAAATCTCCTAATTATGTGTGCCATTTTAAATATTATTTTTCTTTAATGTCATTTAGGACCAATCCCATAATGTATTTTATAGATTATTGGTCTAGGTCACTTTGGTGACTACAAGACCAATACAAAAATATAAAATACAATCTAAAATGTTCTATGAATGATAAGACTTTATTGTAATTCATATCCCATAAGCCTATCATCCCAGGCTACTTTGGCAGCTACTGATCAGATAAAACTTAGGAAAATAAATTACAAATAATATTTATCAAATTTTCTTAATATCATTTAGGATCAATTCTATAATGTATTTTATAAATTATTGGTCTACGTCACTTTGGTGGCTGCAAGACCAATACCAAAATATAAAATACAATCTAAAATATCCTATAAATGATAACTTTTATTGTAATTCATATATCATAAGCTTATCATCCCAGGCCACTTTGGCAGCTACTAGTCAGATAAAACTTAGGAAGATGAATTATAAATAACATTCACTAAATTTCTTTAATTCAATTTATGCTAAACAATTCAATAATACAAGAACAACCATAATGATTATTGAATATTAATGAGCATAAATAAAAATTCATATGATAACTATAATCATGATAACACATAAATCATGAAAACCTTTATGTGAAAATTAACTATCATTTCACAATTTCAAATATATACATATGAATAATCAAACAAATATCTAAGAACAATAATTGGATATTATTTACAACTTGTAATCAATAATTTATATATTTTGATCAGCATAAAGAAAACTCATATGATAACTATAATCATGATAACACATAAATCCTGAAAAACTTTTATGTGAAAGATAACTATCATTTCACAATTTCAAATAAATACATATGAATAACTAAATAAATATCCAAGAATAATAATTAAATTTTATTTATAAAATACAATCAATAATTCATATGAGAAAATTATAAAAGAACTATTATACCAATCAATCTTGTTTAATTGGGTAAGCCCACAATTGGGTTAACTATTAGCCCAATTAAACTAGTCGATCAAAATCAAATATTGATCAAAATTTAATCCTTTCTAAATTTGATCAAATTCAAAATACAATCATGATCAAATTTAATTATTTTTGATCAATTTTAATAATTGAGAATATAAATCAAAAAATTCTCAATTTTATAAAGATAAAATTGTAAATATATTGACAGGATTAAACTATAATTTTTCATATTAATAAAGGGTAAAACTGTCAAAATACTAAAAGTATTAATAAAATATAAAAGGGCAAAACTGTAATTTGGCAAAAACCCTACCCAAGGGAAAAGCGTAATTTTTGCCAAAAGCCCTTCCCTGCGCCGCCGCCGCCGCTTGCAAGACACCGGCAGCCCATGTGTGCGTATTCTGCGCCAAGCTACATGCATGGCAAGGCCCATTGCTACTGCCGGCTTGTGGCGCCTCTTCGCATTTGCATGAAGCTGCGCCAGAATCTTGCGAATGTCATGTTACTGCGGTTGCGGTCTCCGCGATTCTGTGCTTCTGCCGCAAAGCTCAAAACGCCCATGATTTGCATTTGCCGCTGAAAACGCGCCGCCGTAGTGCGCGGTGTGCCGCGACGATCGCTGCGATCGATGCGCGTGCGTGCCGCATCAGTGCGGCTGCGTTGCGCATTTGCGCCGGTGTGGCTGCGCTTCGCTGCGACTCGTCGGTCGCGACTGCGCGCTCGCCGACGTGCCGTCGGTGCGGCGCAAGATCCGCATGGGGTTCGCGCCCTCATGCGCCAATCTGCTGACGATTCTTTGCGGTCGCGATCATGGCGATCCTTATGACCGTACGCAGCGAGGTTGTGCAGCACCAACAACGATCGTCGTTGTTTCCTAAACATCGTCGGCAAGCAGGCGATAAAATAATACGACGATAAATCAAAATCGATAGGAATACAGATTTGACAGAATTCTGATCAAACATCGTAAATAAAAATAACAGATCTAAAGTTTTTTATTTCAAGAACCTAGGCTCTGATACCAATTGTAAGCATAAAAATCTTTAATCATGTTTCTATAATGCGGAAAACTTTAATGCTAGGATCGAAATCAAAGAATAATAGATCTGTTTTTACGATGTGTACCTTTGACGCCATCCGCAAAGAAAGGAGGAAAGATCTGAATACCTTCCTTAATGATCCGACGCCTTCGCCAATCTGCAAGGAGAACTAGACTCCTTCTCCTCTCTTCCTATCTTTTCACAGGACCACTATAATTGATGGCTCAAGGAGATTGAGAGAGACTGTAATCTCTCAATCTGTCTGTGAAATATTTTCTTTTATGCAACTCTTAGATACATCTGTGTTCCTAATCCTCATGCAACTCTTAGATGCTTCAGTGTTGCTTCTCACACACGACACTCTAAGTCCCTTGAGGTCCTGTCTATTTATAGGCGAGAGCAGAGGGTTTAGGATAAGATATTAAAAGATTTCCTCCCATCAAGGACATCTCCTAAAGAATCTCATTTTGATTGGACTTTCTTTCTATTAGCCAATAACCATAATTAGAATTCAATCATATCTTTAATATATTTTATCAAATTAAATTGGACCACGTTATCTAACAAAGAGTTCACAGTGCTTCATCACGAAGGAAGAGAATACCCAAGAGTGACAGTGTAGTTTGAGAACATAACCTATGCATGTCAAGCAGGCATGGTGTCCCATTGCCAAATAATCTACTATTTTTTCCTTCGGGAATCAAGGTACAACGCACCATGAGAGACTGCACAGTGGCTGATGAAGTCTCTAAGTGGCAAATTCTAGGAGTCACGCACGTTCAGCTGGAATCCCAAGCATTTAAAAGGTGGAAGATATGATCATCTAAATTCAATGTGTTGTGTTAAAGGTAGACAAGCACCTTCACCTTTCATCTCAGTGGTTTGCCATTGCCAATGTCTCCCACAAGAGTCTTCCCTTTTGATATTCTATTTGGTGTTTTCAAGGATAGGTTATATAATAAGCAGAGTAGACAATGACAGAAGAAACACATGTTTTAATCATCATGAGCAAAGTTTGTCTTTGCATGACAAGGGAGCAAGAAAGGTTCAGCTATTTCGAGGACAAAGTAATATAATATACATCGAGTGTTCACAAGGACACATGATTTCACTGCTAGCTAATCTGCACCAAGATCAAAGTTCGGCTTTGCATGAGGTGGGAGACAAGGAAGGTTCAGTGTCTCCATCACATGGACCTTGTGATAGCGAGCAGCAGCATTTTAACAAACAAGACTTAATCGGATGTCAAGACAAGAGCAGCAGTAGGGAATGATTGGATCAGTTTGTAGTACTATAATATGAACGATCCACGCTCGAGGGAAGCATTTCGAAGCTAAAATCGTCCTTAGTTCATTAACTACTCATGGTATTAGGCTCCAAGATGAATACATTACCAGCTGACTCGGCGGCATCTAGGTTCGTGCGGTGCTCGTCGTTTACCTCGGCCGAAACCTTAGAACATGCCTGCACATGGAAGGTGCGATTGTAGGCGGTAGTGAGAGCTACGTCTTGTGCAGCATATGATCCCAACACTTTCAATCTTTTCTCATCCAAACTCCTCGAGATCTCTACCCCCATTCCAACCCTTTCCCTTCGAATGGAAGTACCGTGACTCTTGGATACAACACGTATCTGTTCTTTTCCTGGACAAGACACTGTCTCTGACCGCACGCACATCAATCTCACGCACGAAGCCGCTGCAAAAATATAGTTTCTACTTGATAAGATAACTCTTCACTGCGTTTTATCCTTTGAAGAATTTGAAATGTAGAGACTCGCAAAATATATGTAGGTTTTTGGAAGACCTATTGTTTCTAAGATTTTATATTATTTATCAGTAGTAGCAGTTTAGGCGTCTACCTATATTATTATTATTCATAAAAACATAATTTTACCTATATTATTATTATTCATAAAAGCATGATGAAATGCAGTGCTTATCAATTTACCATCACTGGCTGGTCATCCGTTCGCAGAATATGAACATGACGATCATCCATGGCCGGTACGCCAATCAACGGTTGAGTTCTACGCCACCGGCCGTCCCAGGTGGTGCATCCCGCGACACGCGGCGCGATCGATGGCGGGGGCCACGCCGTCGGACCGTCAACACACATACACTAAGATTTTGCATGGTTGATTGTACATATATGAAAGGACAAAGTTGCCCCTAAAGAGAACACGTCACCACACTTTTAGTTTCCAAATGGTTGCAAATACCTACCACGGCAAATTCATAATTTGGATGACCGGAAAGTGCATTAATCATATTTCTTTCGATCTCGATAGCATATAATTTGAAAAAGGGTGTTTCTGTAGCTTTAGTTTGTGCAAGTGCCGAAGATTACATCGCTTCATCGCATGCAGAAGAATTTGTTGGTCAGAAAGCACTGCATACCGATAAGTAAATGTGATGAAATCTTGAAACTATTATCTGTTGAATTGATATGTTGCAAGTTCAGGAGACGATGATTTTTGGTATGGTTGAATGGTTGATGGACAAAAACCAAACTAAGGCAATGAGTAGAGATGAGTATAATTACTAATCATGAATATACGTATAAGGATATTCGAGAAAAAAAATTAACAACACCAAAATATTTTTTTTATTTTATTCATAAAATCAAGCATTTTAAGAAGGATGTCTTTAAATTATTATTTTACTTATTTGATAGAATTGTACATCTCTCCAAATATATTGATCATCATATTTATTCGTCTAAACTTTAAGTTTTGTGTGTAATATATATTTATATATATATATATATATATATATATATATATATATATATATATAATATGTATATTCTATAGTCTTTCAAAATTTAAAAACTTAGTATATAAGTGATTTATATTTATATTTTTTATAATTTAAATATACTACTATTTCTTTGTAAAGGATAAATGCTCACAACGAGATGTTAATGATAATTAAAAAGTAACCTAGATGTTTTCGGATAAATATCAATGATCATGATACTTGCGTTGAGGATCTTAACATACAGAAAGAGATATGTGTTCTAATGACAAATAAATGGTTTTCAATTTAGAAAGATGCGTAAAATTCGTTGCTGTTGGTTTGCAGAGACTAAAAGTGATTCCCAAAGAAACAAAACACATGGTTTTTGTTCGTGAAAACACGAAAGAGGACATGTGCGCATTAGCTTACATGCCTCATTGACTTCCTTGTTTGACCGAACCGTGTGTAAGGGTTCGGGAGGGGAGTCGCGGAGGCGAGGTGTTGCTAGGGAGGGACTGCATCCCTTTGCGACTCGGTAAACGAGGGGCGCGTGGTGGCCGCAATAAGGGGAGGGATCCAACGGTTGCCGATCTCAATAAATCTTTTCTGCCCCCAAATCAGATTTTTGGCAGCAATTGCGAGCAGGGAGAAGGAATTCAATTTCGTCGAAAGTTGAATCACACGGTAAATTGGAAAGCGGGGGTGACACCGCCGGATCCGGGAGGGCCGGGACAAGGAGAGGAGAGGAGAAGTGCGCTCACGCGAAGCCCTTCAAATCCCGTTCCTCGGGCCACCCGACCGCGCAGATTGACACTTCCCCAACCTCTACTCCGATTTTTTTAGGTTAAAAAATTGGATTTTTAATTGGTAAAGGTTAAATTCTTTAGAGCCGGTTCATCCCACGGGAGAGAAGGGGAGAAAATTGGAAAGGATTGGAGGCCGCCCTGGTCGGGGAGAGAGATTGCTTGGATCCGACGGCGGGTTCCAGGACCATTGAATGGGCAACCAGGTGAGCATCCCTTCCTTTCCTCTATTTCGATTCGTTTCTAGATTTCTTTTATTCTTCGCGGTGTCGTTCATATCATCTTCTTCTTAGGTCAAATCGTTCGTGTTTTTTTGACGTGTTTTCCTGTTCTTCTTCGCCAAAATCGGATTTTTATGCTTATCTTTCCATTTCGTGATTTGAGCCCATTAATTCTCCTTCCTCACTGTCGGAGATCGAGTCTTTTAATTCGAAATCTTCCTTTTCTCATTTTCTATATAAATCGTGTCTTAATTGTAATCGGAAACAACTGCGAGTTCAATTCGTTGCCCGTACATTTTTGGGGCATGTGGTAAAATCTTGGAGCAATCCGGAGTGGAGATTTTGTAGAGATTTGGTCCTTTTGATATTTCTTCCCGTTTTTCTGCTGGCTCATGATTCCGGAGACTTGCATGCTGGTTATGAGGGTCTTGGATGTTTTACTGAGATGTGTTTGCTTGTCGCATGGTTTTGAAGTGAGGAATCATGAACCAAGATTGCATCTTTCAACAAGAAGACGACGATCTGTTCTTCGACTCGAGAGATGACATCTCCTCCGTGTCTGACTCGTGCCCCAGCAGCCCGGCCAAGAATGGTTTGTCGCCTGAAGACCAATTTATCAGTTGGCCATCGAATAATCCTCGCTTTGAGGTCTGGATTAAGGATCCTGTCAGCGTGAGGGAACGCAGGGACAAGTTCATGAAAATTCTGGGCGTGGATATCATAAACAACCTTCCTTGTGGATCAGACAATCTTGATGAGGAGCTTAAGGTGGACGGTGAGATTCAGCCAGGTATCGATAGAGTCATGTCCAATCGCGGTGCAGTGCTAAGAAGCTCTTGTTCCAGGAACAAGTATTCAATGTCCAGCTGGTCCAGTGAGGATACGAGCACATTGTGCGATGGGGTCTTCGAAGAGAGCTTTGTGTGCAGAATCAAGAATTTGGATGATGGCACAGTCTTTGTGGTGGATGACTTGGACAAAGATGGTGGCCTGAGAAGCCTTCGAGAGGTTGGTTCTAACCGCACTTTAACTTTCCATGAATTTGAGAGAAATTTTGGTCCATCATCCTTGATCCAGCAGCTTATGAGGCGAGACATTGATGCACCAAGTACCTCCGAGAAGTCAGTAAGAAAGAAAAGGACTGGGTGGCTGAGGAGATTGGGTGCTGCAGTCTGCATTGTGGATAGGCAACAGCAGAATAGTAGTTCCAGTATTTCTGATTCCTGTGGGAGAAGAAGCACGAGACCTGGAAGGATTAAAGTCCATCTTTATAAGAAGCAATCAAAGGAATTATCTGCAGTCTACAATGGGCAAAATTTCAAAGCCCATGATGGTGCTATCTTAACCATGAAGTTTAGCCCCGATGGTGAGTATTTAGCTACTGGAGGTAAAGATGGGGTTGTGCGCATGTGGCACATGATGGAATGCAGAAGAACTGGCGAAATGCACATTCCTGGAAATGATCCTTCGTGTATATACTTCACAGTGAATCGAAGTTCTGAGCTAACGCCTCAATATGTTGATAAAGATAAAAAACCAAAGTCCACGAATTCAAGGATAACCTCAAAGTCAGTGTGTGTCATTATACCTCCAGATGCTTTCCGGTTGTCAGAGGTACCACTTCATGAGTTCCATGGGCATTGTGGGGATGTACTGGATCTTTCATGGTCAAATAATAAGGTTAGTTAATTTTTTCATGATAATATCTACTTAAACTGACTTCAAGAGTTTATTGAACTCCTTTTGTACTGTGAAATTATGGTTCTTGCAGTGCTTGCTATCATCATCTGTGGATAAAACTGTTCGCATGTGGAAAATTGGATCAGACACCTGTGTCAAAGTTTTCGCTCACAACAATTATGGTGTGTGATTCCTTATAACACTGTTATATCACCATAGCCCATCCTTCATATGAATTTTAGCTTGAATTAGTTTGTTGATCTCACAAGCTCTTTCGCGTTATCCGATAAATTATGCAGTGACATGTGTGCAGTTTAATCCTAATAATGAGGATTACTTCATCAGTGGCTCCATAGATGGAAAAGTTCGTATATGGGAAATTTCAAGAAGTCAAGTCATGAATTGGGTTGATGTTAGAGAAATAATAACTGCTGTTTGCTACCGCCCTGATGGGAAGGTGTGTTGTTAACGCTCTTTATATTTCTATATAAAAGATTGATGGTTATGATATTTTGTACTAATTAGTGTTTTCAATTTGGTTTTCTCAGGGTGCAGTGGTTGGCACCATGGCTGGCAATTGCCGCTTCTATGATGCATCAGGTAGACATGAACTTTCTAGCATGGTGTTTGTTATGAAAACAAATTTTTGTCAAAATTTTTACTAATAATGGAATTTTTGTTTACTCCTTATTAAAGACTACATTCCTTTTCAGCTACATTGACAATGAATCCTTTTTTATCATGCTGATCACTTAGAGATACTTGAAAATGCTTTCACCTAGACTCTGGAAACATTATTTAGATATTTTCTTGCTGCAATTTATCTTGTGTCTCTACATTTTTATCATATATCATGCTATCATCTCCATCCTTATTTTCACTTCATCTGATCTTTGAAATCTGATTCTGTCATTTTGACTTTCTCTACAACCTGTTTAGGGTAACAACCTCATAACTTGGAAACCTTATTTTCACTATCTATAAAAATAGGGCATACTCAATTCATGAGGCTCTCCCCAATGCAGGGTCTGGGGAGGGTCAATGTACATAGTCGTATCTTTAAACATTTAAAGAGGCTGTTTCCATGACTCGAACCCTGTAAAGAATTACCTTTCAATATTTGTATGCAGCCTTATTTAAATGTTCACTATCTATGTTCTCACTATAATTAGTTTTCTTCATATGTTTGTATGTTTTCCTTATCATTCACATTTTGCATGGATCAGATAATCATCTACAATTAGATGCTCAAGTCTTCCTGCAGGGCAAAAAGAAGTCTGCCTTGAAGAGGATAACAGGAATTCAGGTAATTTTGTGCAAAAAATTGTTCCTGCATAGCTGACATGTGAATATATATCACTTTCTTACATGCTGTTTGTCTGGCATCATTTATGGCTTCTTACTAACTCTTGGTTCCACCTCCAGTTTTGCCCAAGTGATCCTCATAAACTAATGGTTTCTTCTGCTGACTCACAAATTCGAGTCCTTGATGGCTTTGATGTGACTTCTAAATTCAAGGGTAGGAAATCTCTCATCCTCTTAACCTGATCCACATATTTCCAGGACGAGCATTTGCACACAGAGAGCCCTAACATATCTTGTATAATTGCTATCTTCAGGTAGCCGAAAATCTGGAAGTCAGATATTTGCATCCTTCACTGCAGATGGACAGCATATTATTTCTGCCGGTGAGGACTCTAATGTCTACATGTGGAGCTATGCCAGTCATGCTGCACCCTCATCTAAACATGGGAAGAGCACTTGGTGTAGTGAGCGCTTCTTTTCCAGCGATGCAACTATTGCAATACCTTGGTATGGTTTACAATCTGAAAAATCAGCAGTCCCTGCCACCTCTGAGGTTCTCCATTCACGGAAGGATGTCTTCAGAGATAAAGCTGCTGTCACAAGTTATGCTTCTGACCGTCATGTAGAAGACTTGTGCGGCAATGATACCTTTTATCTATCACCTTCCCGAAGTTTCTCTCTGAGCCATGAATTCTTGGAATGTCTGCCAAAGGGCTCTGCTACTTGGCCTGAGGAGAAACTTCCTTCAAACTTAGCCTCATCTACCTTGGACAAGTCCCACTACAAGTTCCTGAAGACTTCTTGCCAAAACACCTCACATGCCTGGGGTCAAGTGATAGTAACTGCTGGAGTGGATGGATGGATCAGGTCCTACCAGAATTATGGATTGCCGCAACGTTTTTGATCGGTTTGGCTTTCATATGGTCGATGTTATCTCTTTTCACCATAATATTATGATATGTGCAGTTGGTGGTACCTCTTTCTTCCAGAGCCTGGCGATTGGCAAAATTGACACTGCTGATTTGCTCTGTAACTAAACCGTATGAGGGAGCACATGTTCGGTGCTCCTGTAAATTCTGTATGGATTGGAGCTGTACTTTTACCAACTGGTCCTTGAAGATATTCTCACCTTCAAGAGATTGTGGTAGGCCAAGATGGACTGAATTTTTTTGTAAATTTGTGCAGTATAGGTGAGATTTTGGGGTTTGGTGTTTTCTCTCTTTCGTCTTTGGAAACCTTTTGTTATTTTAAAGATATATTGCAAAAGCATTGTGACAAAAATGAGTGTAAAAAATCATCCTTACTGTCGGAACCGATGAGTGGCAGACGAGGGCTGCCGGTTAGCTTGTATTGTTGGATAGAGAAATTTCATTCAATTATACAGATTCTTTCATCAATTTTTTTTCCTAGGTGTTCATGTTTTGGCCTGCTTTAGAGGTTGGTTCTCCATGTGGGGACTTCATGTTTATGGATGCATTCTGGTGTCTTGTGTGGGCATTGTGGAGCTCCTTTCTGAATGGATTATTGATTGCAGTTGGTGTTGGTGGGTGATGATTTTTCATGAGGTCTGATTTTTGTAATTCATGGTAGTCATTGCATGATTGGATAGGGTTCTACATTGCCTGGGTCGCTGCAGAGCCAGCCCTACTTTGGTAGGGGATGGACATCAGAAGGCAGGACTTTTTTCTGTTCGACTGAGACCCATATTTGTTGGTGGTTATTGTGAGTTATTTAGACTTTTTTTCCCATACTCTCTAGACTTGATATTGATTTATATGATTCTGGTGGATTATGTAGGTCACATATTTGTCTACATGCTCATTCATACTGCAGCAGCAGAACCATAGCCTACTAGTTTTTACCCAAAAAGGTCGTTATCATCAGCACAAGGGACCTGCTTCTGTAAATTGTTTCTGCGATGACTCCATGATGATCCTCAATTTTGACTCCATGATACTATTGTTATTTAGAGACACTGACTAATCATTTATATATTCTCAATATTCATGATGACGACAAACAGGCATAGCATCCAACGGTGGAGCCATTGGTTGGGAACCCAGACTTGCTGATAAGTTCCTTTCCTTTCACTCTAGGAAGAAGGGATGATCATCATAATGTCTTTTTTTTCAAGAATTTACTTGATAAGATCGTATTTAATCTTGTATTGATTTAAAAATTAAATAATCAATATCTAATAAGGAGTCGAAGATTATTCGTCTCTGATTCTTTTGGAGGAAGACAACTTTGCCAATATCATTCTCGACTGATTGTAAATAATTTCTTCCATAAATAGTTGAAGGCAATTGGTGCCATATCTTAGAGGATAAGATAGATCAGTTAGTTAATTTTTCTAGAGAGAAAAAATTTCCTTGTATTTTTTGCACTTTTAATAATTGTGCTGTGTTTTGCACTTTTAATAACTGAATCAAGAACTTTTTTAGTGAAATGTTGGGCTGAATCATTTTTTTTATACAGTTCATTTTGTACAATGAATTATAAATTATACATACAAATGACCAAAAAACAAAGACACATGCATTTTGATATAATAAAAAAATTAAAAATAAGGGAGTTGAAAAATATATATTAATATTTCAAAGATCTACAAAATAACTTGTAGAGGTCATTGTATAAAAACATAGATAACTCAAGAGAAAATATTTCCTCTCATATCAAAATTATCATCTTTACCTTTTTGTGCAGCCCAAGTAGCTTCTCGATTATATTCGTGAAAGTAGTATAAAAAGTATAATAGATTAATCATTGTAACATTTATTGTATGTGCATAGTAATAAGTCGAATGCGTCAAGAAAGATAAACTCTTTTCACAAATATACCATACAACATGGTGTCAATCTCAATTTGGATGCTGTCAAAACCCATATCTAAAGCAAAGTACAAGCCTTTTTTGATAGCCAAGGCCCCACATTGTATATCTATTTTGGTAAAATGTGTCTAGCTTCTAATCTAGCACCCTCATGATTGCATGGCATAAATTCAAGTTTGTTATCTTACAAAAGAAATCTTAGAGAGTTGGTCATTTGGGTGCTTTGAGGTATGGTGGATCTACATAGTAACTTATGTGCATAAAGGCCTTAGCCTATATTTACCAAGGGGTTGCTTATTATTAAATAAATATTTATTCCTTGCCATCCATAAAAACGAAAGTTGGTTTACAATAGCAAACAATAAGAGCGATCCATAACCCGTGGAGGTACCCTCTTTTAGCCAATCTCTTTAGGACCACGTGATTTTTAGGAGGAAGTTTAATGTAAGGCTTCATCCCTAGTAGGCCCAAACACATAGCAAAAAATGATAGTCAAAGAGGGGTCTTAAATGGATTTAGGCTCTTGATGACAAGAGAATAAGGGTTAATGAATCATACGTTTACATAACTAAATCGATCAGAAGTGGAGAGTTTTTTTATAGAGCAGCTTCCAACAAAAGAGTTATATGTGAGGGGTAATAGAGATAATCCAAGGTCATGCCAACCATACTAGATTTATCAAGGAAATTTATCTTATTATTTTAATAGGAGATAAGCGGCCTTAATAGTAGCCTTATAGCCTTGCCTAACTAATGACTTTGCTACACCTATACATTATTACAAAGCAAATGATTAATTTGTTATTGTTAGGGATCGAGCGGCACTAAGAGGGGGGGGGGGGTGAATTAGTGCAGCGGATAAAACGATAGATTTTCAGCGATTTAAAACAAGCTTTGGAAACTTCGTACGAATGAATGCAACGTTTTGTTTGAACCCGGAAAGATTGCGTTTTAACTTTAAAGCATACGTAATAAGATGATAAGGAAGTTGAGTAAGTAAAGTAAAGGCTTGCAGCAAAGTAAAACAGAAATTTAACCACTCACATAATCAAGACGCAGCGATGTATAGTGGTTCGGTCAAAGTGACCTACATCCACTTCCGAAGCCTTCTCCGATGAGGCTCCCTTCTTCCACTACCAAATCCTTTGAAGGGGAAGGATCAAATACCCTCTTACAACCCTTTACAAGTGGTTCACACTCTTACAAGATTTCACAAGAAGAATGAGGTGAACACTTAAGCAAATGAAGAACAAGACTTTCCCAAGACTTATTTTCAAACTCTAACTCTCTAAGGGTTGAGTTTTTCAGCTGAAAAGGAAGGGGTATTTATAAGCCTCAAAGTGATTCAAATTTGGAGCCTAAACATGGAGCCAAAAATTTGAATCTTTTGAGTTTTTCAGTGTTTGTCGTCTTGGCAGATCGACACATGAGCGGTTCTACCGCCCACCAGCAGTCTGCTACCACTGGCTTTCCACGCACCAAAGTTACCAGAACTCTGATGCAGACTCTGAGAGCATGCACATAGCATGCATGCACGTAGTATTTGGTTCGGTTTGGGCCAAAATTTTGGCCCAAACTCATCCTAATCAAGGGCCAATGGGCCACTTTGGGTTATCTAATCCTAACCCAAAATATGTGCTAACTCACGAATTTTAAAGACGTTTCCTAAGCTATTACAAAGTCCACATGACAACTTCTTCCGCGAGCTTCCGGTCAACTTCCGACGGTCTTCCGACAAACCTTCGGAAACCATTCCGCGGACTTACAAGCTTTCGGACTTCACGATGATCTTGGCGAGTTCCCGAGCTTATTTGGCAAGCTCCGATCTTTCTTGGCAAGCTCGCGAACTTCCGACGAACCTCCCGGCGAACTTAAAACCCTTCGGCAAGCTCCCTACTCATTCTCGGTCGGTTTTAAGCGCTCCCAACGAATCTTCGGACTTCCGTTGAACACTCGAACTCCCAACGATTCATCACACTTGTCTTGGCCCTTTGTTTAGCTTTACGTCTTCATTCCTATCGTAGTCACTCCTGCACAAACAAACACCAAAAACTCTACTTGATCTAGACAATTATTACAACGCGAATTAACATTCGCTGTTCGGCACATCATTGGTCAAGACTTCGTCCGATCCTTCTAAGACATCGCTCTCTCTAGCGGCTTGTTGCCCAATCGGCAGATTGACCTCTGCAACCTCGATATCCATGGCGCAACTCCGCACTTCTTGGCCCGATGCCCGACGTCACGAAGCCTCCTCGCCGATAGTCGATCGAACCTCCGGCCGACATCCAATATCTGGCGTGATCTCCTCCGGCCGCAACGTCAATTCCTCCAAATCAACTATCTAATCCTGATCGATAGTAGACCTGCGTAACTCAAAACGCAGTTAAACAACAAAACACAATCAATTAGTTTCATCATCAAAATCCGAGATTCAACAGTTATCACAAACGTTTGTGTGTACACCATAACCAATTTGTTTAAAGGGATCATCTCGAAGTACATCATAAAATAACAATGGGATATACTTAGCATGTATAACATTCGATCATATCATGATTAAATTAACAAAGAATATGTGGGGCTTGAAGAGAATATTTAAATATGTTAAGATTTTATATGCAAAGGCCTCCTAAACCTTTAGCTTGGTTGACTATTTCTTAATTAATGAGATAAAGACCTTTGTTCGGGGAGCCATTGTGCCAATTTTTTTTTTTTATCAGAACTTTAATTTTATGCATGATCGAAAGGGGAATCTAAGTAACACTAAGGGTGTGTAAGGGAATAAAGTTGAGAATAGATTTAATCAAAACCACTCGAGTGACCTAGGATAGGTAATTGCCCTGCCAATGAACAAATTTAGATTAGATTTAGTTAAAAATATCATTATAAGAAAGAGGAGGTAGATGTTGAGGGGTAAAGGTGGCTCTATGATATTTACAATAGAAACTTCCTTTCTTGAAGATAAGAAAGGATCATATGTAAGTTTTAATATGATGATAGGTGAATTTGAGAAAGAAGATATCAAATTTAGCAAGGCTAATATGTTGATTTGTAAGTTATCCATAAGTGAAGAATATGAATTTGATGATCATGCAAGACTTCTTATTAGCCCTGAAACATAGTAGAGTGTCATCAGTAAATATAATATATTTACAATAGTTGATTTGATAATCTTTACTAAAATGAAAAGGAAAAAGTTGCTTGTTTCATAGCTTGGGTAAAAGCTTGAGTTAGAATTGGGCAACAAGAACAAAAAGATAAGGGAATAAAGGATCTCTATACCTTATGCCATATTGACTCTTGAAGGGGTGTGAAAGCCATTCATTTATTAGGCACTAGAAGGAGGGAGATAAAATGTAAGCATATGAGAAGGAAAATTCATTAGGGTTAGAAAATGCAAGATGATATCATAGGAAAACCTATTAAAGGCTTATTTAAAATTCCTAAGAATAAGCGGACACTTGCCCTTAGAGAAACACATAGAGCAGACTTCTTCTTGAGCAATGAATATGTTATCATAGATGTTATGATCATGAAGGTTAGCTATTCACCACAATGAAATAATTAAAGAAAGGCTTCAATCATTGGTGAGGATTTAGATAAAATTCTATAATTGATATTTGAGAGTGACAGGTTTGAATTGGTTCACAATAGTTGATTTTTTGACCTTAGGGAAAAAAAAAAAGAAAGTTTTAGTCGAAGGGATACTTGTATAATCATTTAACCAATTGAGGACATTGAGCATTGAGGGGGCAATTATGTTCTAATAAGATCTATAAATTTATTGATAAATCTATTTAGCTTAGGGCTTTTGCCAAGACCCATGGGTAGGAGCACCTAATGGATTTGAGTAACTTAGAAGGACTTAGTGAGGGTAGAATGTTCACTTGTGCTTAGTTGTCGAAGGGAAGGCTAAGAAGGGAGGTTAGATCTAACCAAGGAATGATCATTACAAAGGGTAGATAATGTTGACATAAGATTGATAAGATGCCATAGGTGTCATTGATGATAGTTTAGTTAGAGTCACAAATAACCCTAATAAAATTATACCTTTGGTGGTAAGCAAGGAGGTTATAAAAATACTTAAACATTCTAGCTACCTTATTAATCCAAACATACTTACCACTTGAGATTAATTTATTTGAGGAGAGCTAAATAATAATTTTAAAGATATTCAAGCTGTTGATGGTCAAGGTTAGTGGGGGCAAGAGACATCTAATGAAGCCTCAATTATAATAATGACCTTAAGGATAGAGTTGATGTAGTATTTCAATTTTCCAAAAGAGTGTCTTTTCTAGTGAAGAAAAAATAATTAGTATTTTATAGACTTTTTGATAGAAATGATTAAGAGGATCCCTATAATGAGAAAAGGAGTTCCAAACCATAGTGATTAGGTCATAAGTTTCTAGATATTGAAACTAAAAGTTTTGAAGGTAAAAAAACTTAGTATGAGAGACGATTTGAGAAAAAAGCTTGAGTCTTGGAGCGACATTGTTAGAAATATGCTTAGGCAAATGAAAAATCAAAGATTGATATGAAGATTACATCCAAATAGGATCATTGAAAACACTGATCAAGTTGAACCAAAATGCAAGTAGAACCATGATGATTATTAGACCAATTGTATTTAGAATAAAAAATGAGTAAAAAGATTAGCCTGATTCAATTAAACTATAATGTTTTCAAGTTCCCAAAAAAATAAGTAGAAAGATTAGCTTGAAAGGGATGATCCCCTTTTATCATAAGAATCTAAAGTATAAATGAAATCTCCCTAAAACACACCAAGGTAAATTAGAAAAGTTTAAATCGATAAGAGTTATTCATAAACAATTATACGAAAGGAGAAAAGTACTTGCAAGAGAAGCCATAGTTTATTATTTGAAAATTGGATGATAACATTACATAATCGAGATTGTGTGGATATCACTTAGACATGTACACATGAAAAGAAGCAAGTAATCTTAGCCAAAACTTTTAACAAGACATTTAGATTAACCGATGGTAACATATATTTTCTATAATAAAATTAAAGTAGAGCTATGGATCCTATGAATATAGGCAAGTCTCTATAACCTACATTTCTTTATGTCTCCATAATTTCAACTAAACATAATCATTGGTAGAGGAAGGAGGTATAATCAATGGCCTATTAGAAGGGTATATTATATAAGGTTTAACAAATCAGACTCAGAAACAAAATGATTTTTCTTGAGCTTCTACTTATCCTTAATGACCCATTGATTAACTTTAGTTTAGTATAGGTAGGAGTCTTCAAGGATCCACACTTCGATAGACAAGTATTTCTCTATTTGATCTAGGAAATCATGAACCGAATCACTATCTTCGGAAGAGTGGGTAAATATGAGGGATTCATAAGTCATAGGTTAAAAGGGTGTTCTTCACATGATCAACCATTCGGAGTGCTTTTAGCAAACCTTAATTAAGGTAAGGAAGGAAGGAGGCATATATTTGAGATGATGGCTAGGACAAAGAGTTAAGAGAAGATGAGGCAACCAAAGAGGGGTCTAGGAACAGGGGAATGGGGAAAGGCTACGGTGTATCAGGATTTGCCACAAAACAGTCCAACATCAATAGATCTCAACTAGATCATGTGATAGGATTAGTTATGGATTGATAGGAATTGAGAGATCTAACTTAGACACACTATCCGAGTCCATTAACTCCTCGTGCATCATCATTAGGCTAAAGTCATTTATCACCATGAAAGCTAGTGCATATGATGATAAAGACAAATCCCCCTCAGGTAGCATAGTTGATATGATGCTAGGAGTTGTAGTTACGATCATGATAGTTGACACCTATGAAGATAAAGACAAATCTACCTTGGGCACCATAGTTGATATAGCCACATGCGATACAAAGGATAAGAGGCTTTGTTGGGAAAATAATAGATATTGCAAAGAAAGTGATGGATGTTTCAAGATAGGTGGCATCACAAGAGAGTAGCTATTTGCCAATGGTTGACTGGTGTTGTCAACGACATTATAAAGACATTAGGGGTAATGATAACTAATAGTTCTATCATGTAAATTAAATGTATTGAACCACTAGGTCATTGCTCCTTCATCTTCGATTTTGATTACTTTGTTTGAGGATTTTTATGGAGAGAGCAATGTTGGACATGAATCCAAGGATCAAAAGTCAAACTATTAGGATTGTCATCTATGCCTAAAGCTAATTGAGAATTGTCTATCAAGTGTTGGATTTGTTGAATCCCGAATTTTGATAATGAAATCAATTGATGAGTTTATGATATAATCTATGCTTTGAGATAAGTGATGTATGATTAACTTCGATTAAAAAGGTAAAATAATTAAAACAAGATTAGATATTAGGCCGGAGGCAGAAATCGAGTATCGAGCTGGAAGAATCAAACATTGCGCCAAGATCGAAAGTTGCGAGAGTCAACATACCAAAGGATTGGGTATTACATCGAAGGAAAGCACGATGCACAAAGGTTTGGATTACACACTGGAAGTTTGCCGAGAGTTTGGATGAACCAATGACGAAGCGATCAACTTAGGTTCTAATCTTGTTATTGTTTAGGTCTTAACGATTGTAGTTAGGTGTTAATTGAATTAGATTCAAGTGAAATTTTACTAACTCAATTAGAGGCTAATTGGGCCTGAATTGGGACTGAGTTGAGCTCATTAGGAGGCCCATTCAGTGACTAAAAAGACTTGTTTAAACTTTATTAGCTGGAAAAGTATGAATTGTACTTCTTCCAGAAGACCTAGCGGTGGTACCGCTAGTGTCAAGCGATGGTACCACCAAGATACAGTCTTCCAGGTTATGTTGGGCGATGGTACCACCCACACTACATGGTGGTACTGCCCAGTGTCAGGTTGCAGGCAATGGTACCGCCCAAGTGGTGGTATCGTCGACAATTAATGCTGCAGGTGGTGGTACCACCCAGTGCAGAGTTTGTAATGCCAGTACCCTTGAAACCTAGGATGATATCTTTCTGGCTCCATTTTTGAAGCTATTTGAGGCTTATAAATACCCCACTCTTTCTTGCATAAGGATGCATAAAAAGAGAATAAAAAGCCTTGAGATTCTATGTTATAAATGTGTGAAAAGTACTAAGTGTCCCCCTCCTCATTAAGTTTTTGGGCTTACTCTAACAGAGGTGTAAGGCTTAAAAAGGTTATCTCCTAAACCTGTGAAAAGGATAAAAGAGTTGTAAGAGGGTAGTTAGTCTTTGTCCATTGAAAGAAGACCGTTATAAAAGTCGATGGCCTCGATAGGAGAGGAATCGAGAGTGGACGTAGGTCACGATGACTGAACCACTATAAATTGATTTACGTTTCTATTTATACTTTTCATTCGTATTACTCATTGATTTGATTGTCTACCACTCTCACTTGTTCTCTATGTTCAAAAATATTTATGATATGTTTTTATTGAACGAAGTGTTTCGAATTGACATAATTTTATGACAGCACTAATTTAACCCCTCCTCTTAGTGACATTTTGGTCTCAATAGTTGGTATTAGAGCAAGGTTTTGTCTCTATTTAGTTTAATATATAAGAGAGATGGCTTTTGCTAGCAATTAAGAGGGTTATTCTATCACTTATCCTCCTATGTTCAATAGGACGGACTACACGTATTGAAAAACTCAAATGAGAATTCTTTTACTTTCTATGGATTTCGATTTATAGAATATTATTAAAAGTGGTTCTGAAAAGTCTTCCAAACCAATGAATGAATAGAATGATTTGGAGAAGAAGACTTTTTCTTTGAATGATAAAGCGATGAATACTTTATTTTATGCTCTGGATAAAAATGAATTTAATCAGGTTTCTATATGTGAAACTGTATATGATATTTGGTATACACTCGAAGTCATACACGAAGGCACAAGTAGAGTTAAAAAGTCAAAAATTAAATTTTTGGTATATAGCTATGAGTTATTTCGAATGAAACCAAGCGAGACTATTGGAGATATGTATACCTATTTTACAGATGTTATCAATGGTTTAAAAGTACTTGGTAAAAGTTTTCTAATTTTAAACTTGTTAATAAAATACTAAGATCATTTTCAAAAAGTTGGGATCCTAAAGTAACGGCAATATAAGAAGCAAAGGACCTGAATAAATTTTCACTTGAAGAATTTATTGAGTCTTTAATGACCTATGAAATGACTGTTAGGATCAATACGACACTAAGAAGAGGAGGGGGGGGGGGGGTGTGTGTGTGTGTGGTGGTGAATTAGTGCAATGATAAAATGATTATAGTGATTCAGAATTCCTTCGGCTTAACAAAAAAGAAATCATATCGAAAAGCATATCAAGAAAATATTAACTTGAATCAAATGTGAAGTAACGAAAGTAGCTAAGTAATGAAAATATACAATAAGGAAAGAACACACCAATTTATAATGGTTCGATCGTCCGACCTACATCCACTCCCGATTCCTCCTCTATCGAGGTCATCGGCTTCTGCTATTGATCTTCCTTTAATGGGCGAAGATCAATAACCCCTTTTATATATCTCTTCTTCTTTTAACAGGTTTAGGAGTTAGCATTTTTACAATTCACTCACCTCTCCTTATACAAAAATCTAAGTTAGAATCAGTAGAGGTGACCTATCAAGATTACAATAGTGATTTCACTATAATCTCAGGTTTTTTGTTTACTTTTCTGTGTTACATAAGCAGAAAAGTGTGGCCTATTTATAAGTCTCAATTGGCTTCAAAAATGAAGCCAAAAAAGGTTTTGTACTAGATTTCTAGGGTACTGGTGGTACCATTGCTTATGCATGGTGGTACCATCGCTAGTGCTCTTTGACATTAGGGGGTACCACCGCCCAATCTGACGACACTACCATTAGACAAAGTCTCAGTTACTGGACCTAGGCGATACTACCATCTGCCTAGGCGGTACCACTACCACCGTCTAGACCTCCTAAGACACTGAGTCTTGGGTGGTTCCACCACCTAGTTCTGACGATGTCATTGCTAGACAAGGTCCAGGATACTGTTTGGGCCATCAATCCAACCTAAACTAATCCGAATTCGAGCCCAATTGGCCCATAATTGAGTTAGTGAGATTACCTCCCAATCATAACTCAAATTATATCCTAACTATGATAATTACAATATTCACTAAGCAAAATAAGTCCAGTACATCAAATGTTCTTCCGGCGAAATTTCTACAAGCTTCCAACGATCTTCCGATGGACTTCTGACAGACTCTCGACGATCTTCCAGCAGACTCCTGGCAAGCTTTTGAAGTCTCAACAATCATCTTCAGCAAACTCTGATGAGCTTCTTAGTGAGCTCTTGATGAACTTCTCGGCGACATCCGGTGAACTTTCGATGAACTTCTCGATGAACTTTCGACAACTTTTCAGTGAGCTCCCAATGAACTTCTCGGCAAACTCTAGCAAAACTCCTGATGAACTTCTTGGCAAACTCCCGTTGAGCTCTCGAACTACTGATAAATCGTTCGATCTTTGACTCCGACACAATATTTGCTTTATGCCTTATTCATTATCGTAGTTATTCTTATAACACTTTTCTCAACATATGGATTAAATCAATAATTTATCAATTGATTTCATCATCAAAATTCGAGATTCAACAATCCCCCCCCTCCTTTTGACGATGACAACTAATTGATGATGAAGTTAACCTTAATTTCCCCTATCTATATGCTATATTTGAGAAAAGATAAACTTGAATTGATAACCTTTAAACTCAAGCTTTAATTGATAAGTTTCATGCATTGTGCATCAATATAGTTTCAAATTATCAAGGTATGCACAGTATGATACTAGAAACATATATGATGCTACATATTAAGCATGATCATGATTTTTCATTTCAAGCATGATACCAAGCATTCATCATGATACCAAACATTTAGGCATAAAATTTATCATATCAAACATTCATTTTGATGTCATTTCAAACTTTTTTAAACATGATGCCAAGCATAATACTAAGCACAATACCAAGCATCTATCAATTTAAACATGATGCCAAGCATGATACTAAGCATGATATCAAGCATATATCAATTTTCAACCTTTGTCATCAACATAAAGGAAATGTGCAATCATTTTTACAACATTACATCAAACACACAAGATAGTTTTACACCATTGCGATAGTAAGCTAGCAAAATCTTTGCAAGATAGTGACTTTTGCTTTTAGATGTGCAAACTAGTACTATTTTTGCTAGCACTTCTCTTGGGATTTGAAGTAGACAAGCTAGCAAAGATGAAGAGAAGAGAGGAGTTCATTCATCATAAGAAAAAGAATTCATTCAAGCTATCGAAAATCCATCAAACCTCTATTTTCATAGAGAGCTAAGGGATTCTTCATAAAAAAAGTGAATATTCAAGATTCATGAATTAAATCCCTATTTTGGATAGAAAGAAGAGGGGTTCATTATAAGTGATCATCGCACAAAAATTCATACCAAAATCACACAAAAATCAAGTGTACCAATAAAACTTCTTCTTTCATAAGTATAGGGGGGTTATTGGAAAAGATCATTAAATGATAGAGCAAGAGTATCAAAAATCCATGAATGAGAGAAGAAGAAGATAGGAAACGAACCCGATAAAAGCTCCATTTTTGAAAATAAAAAAATTTAAAAAATATATACGAGAAACTCATGCATTCGAAAGATTTAACATGCCTAATTAAATCATAGAGTATTGCATGCATCATAATATCATCAAGACATGTATCATAATATTGAAAAGTATATAATATCTTAAAGTATATTGTGGAGTGTAAGATAAGGAGTACAACATATCAAGGAGCACAATCAAAAGGAAAGGAGTTCTTCCTCCTTTGTTATCAACAACAAAGAGGTCGAAATGTACAAGCTTTACTTCTCTTTTGAGATGTGTAGGGCATCAATTTTCTGTCCTTGTATATCATGAGATATATAAACCATAAAATCAAGAAGTCATATATCATGGTTTAATTGCACAAATTTCTTCTTTGAGAACAAAAAATCTTGATTCATAAGTATCAAGTGAAAGAGTCAAGATTCATTTAGATAAGTCTCCTCTTAAGTGAAAGAAGGAAAAAGAATTGATTCATAAGTCATAATTCTGAGAAGTCAAAGGAAAAATCATGATTCATTAAATTTCCTCTTTAGTAAATGGCAAAATGAATATAATAAGAGATCTTAACAAAAAGGATCTTAAGTATTAAGTGAAGGAATCATGATTCGTGTGGATAAATATTCTTTTTTAATAAACGAAAGAATCATATGAAAGGTTATCGTTTCATGCATTTGAATAAATATTTTTCAAATCATAATTATTTCAACTCATCATGTATAATTTCAAGATATAAAATCATTAAGCATGATACAAAAATATTTATTTTCAAAACATTCATCATTAGTTTTAACTCATTAAAATCAATCATCTAATTAAGCAATCATTCAAGCGAATGATATTAATCTTATATTTATAATTCAAGTCACTCTTTGCTTATTTAACAGCGTAAGTTTTTCATTTCTTTTGAAAATTGCAACCCATCAAATTTCTCTACTTTTACAATAGTGATTCAATCACATTATGTGAAATACAAAGTACAAAGAAATTTTACATAGTGAAGTTTAAGTTATAGATATCAAGAAGTTTAGTAGCATATTTTAGTATATTTGGATGAATCTTTTCCGTAGTTAACAACTAGAAGAATCATAGGAGAGAAACTTAAAATTTTATCAATCTTTAAATATCAAGTGAAAAAGTTTAAGAATTGTTTAGATAAACTTTTCAAGAGTCATGAAAGATTGTTTTATGTTCTATATATCTTCGGTTATAGATGCCAATATATTATCTCATGTGAAAGAAATTCATCATCAAAATCACGTTTCAAAAAATCCATCATAGGTAATATAGTTAGTTTCTTATTTGATTAAAAATAACTAGTGACCTTTAGCTTTAATGCTAGTATGCTCTAGTATTCCATCATTTATCATTATTCAAGACCGAAAGTTAATACACAAACAATCAAAAAATTTATCATAACAATACTCAACACATTTCAATCATTAAGCAATTATTCAAATGATCTTTCCTTATTTAGCTAGTGAGTTTGAAAGATATGTTAGATCTTCTGATTATGAGCATGAGATACTTTTTCTTGCTCCTAGCATGTGATTGTAAACACATCTACAAGAAAGGGAGTTTTCTTTTAGGTACCCATTTGACTTTAGGTACCTCATTAATCGATCTACCTAACTTATCATTTTGTATTGAGTCATTTATGGTTCCTTTAGGAACCTAAATTAACTTATGTGGACTATGCCTCTTAAATAGACATTTATAAGTATAATGTCCAAATTTATAACTCAGGACGACTTGGGATAAATCAAGTACATCCAAAGATAAAAAGCAAATCGACAACAAGATAAGTAACTCAATCCAATCTTTTTTACCTTGCCATGAAATAACTCAGTGCTTTTTATGATTTGATTCAAATTAATTAGTAAATATATATATATATAAATTTTTAAAAAAATATATAATAAATTTTATTGATCATGATAATTGCATGTTTAAGATAAAGAAACAAAATGTTGATCTAATGCTTGTACACATAATAAGATTAATTTCATGTATATTTATCTTGATGATTTCTATATCGCTTTTTCGTTTCAAACATAATGCATGAATTTGGCTTAAAAGATAGAAGCAATCATATGTATCTTAATGATTTTGAATTACTTTTTGGTTTTTAACATGATGCTTGGCTTTTGTATAAAAAACTTGAGTATGCTTATATGAAATCAATCACATAAATTGAAACACATAAAAAGAAAAATATATTATCATGATAAATCAAATCTTTTGATGTTGTATGTTTAATGTGTTATATTTTTGGGCTTGATGGTTTTATAAAGAAATTTATTTTTCAAACCTAAATGTTGATGCATGGTTTTATTTGGCATAAAAAGATAAAGGCATGATTGAATGAAATAAATCACTAAAAGAGGAATGCATTCTTTTTCCTAAAAAGTTCTCTATCTTTAAAGTTTTAAAGATTTTTCAATAAGAGATTAATAAATCTATTTATGTAATTATGAATCTCATGAACTATGAAAGTGATTTTGATAATTTGAATTTGAATGAGTTTTATCAAAATCATGATCTTGATTTTCTTTCGAGACTTATAACATGAAATCCTTTATGAATCAAGATATCTTATTATGTGTTCACGTATCATTCCTTCTTATCATTTAAAAAGAAAAATTATGCAAACAACTCATGATCTTGATAATTATAACTTGAAACTTTTATAAATCAAAATCGTATACCATGATTCTTCCATTTTATCAAAAGAGAATTAACCAAATGAAATATGACTTATCTCTTGATTTCTCGAAACTATATACTTAATTTTTTTTTATGAAATCATGATCTTGATGACTTGAGAATTCTTACATATGAATCAAGATCTTTTGTTTATTCTCCTATATTTCTTTTTATCATTTACTAAGGAGAAGAAGTATCCAAATAAATCATTCTTGTTCTCTTGTTATCTCAGATTTACAACTTGTATTTTCTTTATGAATCAAGATCCTTGGTCTCCTAAGATTTTTTTTGTTATTTGCTAAAAAGAAGATTTGTCAAAATAATTCATGGACTTTTGGATTTATGACTTGATCCTAACAGTTGGTGTAAAAAATAATTCATGTATTTTGGTATTCATGAATTGACCTTTATTAATTTTTCATACTAATATCTTTCATGACATGATTCCTTTATATTTATGCTTTATATACCCCATGATATGATTGAATCATTGATTTAACTTTGTTATTAATTTTTATCATAACTTAAAATGATGTAAAGAAAATTTTTTTATACCATTGTATTCCTCCCTTCTTTTTGACAATGACAAAGGGGGAGAAAGTTTGCTAGCTTGTACTTTACAAAAGGAAGCAAAAATTGCTAGCTTATGCATCTTAAAGTTTGCTAGCTTGCACATTTCAAGGAAGTAAAAATTTGCTAGCTTACACTTCTCAAAAGAGAAGAAAGAACTTGCTATCTTGAACATCGCAAAAAATTTACTAGCTTGCAAAGGTAAAACTTGCTTACACTTCTCAAAAGAGAAGAAACAAAAGTTGCTAGCTTGGAACATCACAAAGAGAAGCAAAGAGTTGCTATCTCAAGAGAAGCAAATTTGCAAACTTGTACATTTTAAAACTTGTTAGCTTGCATATTTAAAGTGATGTAAATCTTGCTAAATTATTAGCTAGTATATTGTAAAACTTGCATATCTCAAAAACTAGCTAGATGTACTTCTCCTTTATGTTAATGATAAAGGGGGAGAAGATATAAGGATCATGCATGGAATGTTGAATTGGATTTTTGGTTAGGATCGCAGTTGGCATAAGGGGGGTTCGATGGAAAGATTCGTTCGATCAAATCACATTACAAAAATGACATTTAACTTAAAAAGTGAATGTAAGAATGTAATGAGGGTAGTGAGCAAGTAAAGTGGTTTGCAAAGTAAGCAGAGAAAGATGTACAAATCGATTTTATAATGGTTCGATCATCTGATCTATGTCCACTCTTAATTTCTCTTTACTAGAGGACATCGACATTCACTAACGGTTTTCCTTCAATGGACGAAGATCAACCACCCTTACAGCTCTCTTCTCCTTTTAACAAGTTTAGGAGTTAATCTTTTATAAGCCCACTCACCCCTCTCTTATGTTAGGATTGGACAATCACTAAGGAGGGGGTTTGAATTAGTGCAGCGGATTAAAACGTAAGTTTGAAACCGATTTTGGTAAAATGGTTAGTTCATATGAAAACTTCGATCCGACGAAAGATGACTTGGTTGAAGTTGCTTGAGTAAAGGTAAAGAAAAACTGAATGGTTTGCAGCCAAGTAAAAAGATGAAATAGAAATTTAAATACTCACATTCAAGAACGCCACGATGTATAGTGGTTCGGTCAAAGTGACCTACATCCACTTCCAAAGCCTTCTCCGATGAGGCTCCCAACTTTCACTAGCAAATCCTTTTGAAGGAGAAAGACCAAACACTCCTCTTACAACCCTTTTACAAGAAGTTCACACTCTTATAGATTTTTCAAAGAAAAAGAAGGAGGTGAATATAAGCTATTGAAAACAAGAATTTTGCAAGACTTTAACTCAATTTCTAACTCTCAAAAGGGTGCCCTTTCAGTTGAGAAAGAGGGGGTATTTATAGATTCAAAGAGGATTCAAATTTGAGCTCCAAATTTGAATTCTCTTTGAGTTTCCCGGTGCCGGTGGTGCCACCGCCTGTCAGGGGCGGTGCTACCACCTGTCAGTCGTCAGACTAATAATGCATAGGCAGTATCACCGCCCAAGGCAGGCGGTACTATTGCCGCTGCACATATGCGCTGGGTGGTAGCACCGCCCAGCACTCGACTGCCAGGCGGTTCCACCGCCTAGCCCATTCAACAATACTGAATGGGCCTTGTTTTAGGCCCAAATTGGCCCAGTAAGAGCCCGGTTGGCCTCTACTAGGTTTGAGCAGGATTAATTCGAAATCCTTACCATAATTATATGCCAACTATGAAATTGAAACATAATTAACAGTGATTTGAACCGATATTCTTCAAGTCTTATTCCGACGAGCTTTACGATGAGATTTCGGTGGTCTTCCGATACTTCCCTTGGATTTCTTCCGGCGGATTCCCAGCATGCTCCCGGATTGTATGGCGAGCTCAACGAGTCTTCGGCAAGCTTCCGAACCTTTTCGGCAAACTCCGCGAACCTTCGACGATCTTTGCGGTGAACTTTCAAAACTTCGGTAAGTCCCTGATTCGATCTCGGTTGGTTCCGGCAACACTTCCGACAATCCTTCGGACTTCCGATGAACTCTTGAACACCCGACGGACTTGATCTCGGTAAATCGCTTTATGTTTCTAACCCATCGTAGTTAATCCTACACACTTATCTTGACAATATAGATTAGCACAAATATTTCACCAAGTGATTTCATCATTAAAATCTGAGATTCAATAATCTCCCTCTTTTTGATAATGACAATCAATTGATGATGGAGTAACTCTTAACTCCCCCTATCTATATGCCATATCATGAGAAGGTAAAAGCACTTGAATTCAATCTTTTGAATTCAAGCCAAATCCGATAGATTTCATTTAACATAAAGCTTAATAAACAAGCTTAAGCATAAATACGAAAACTTCATATTTTAAACAATGTCAAGGTATTACACCTATAATAACAAGAAATATTAATTAAAATATGACAAGGATCAAGTTATATCCAAAAGAGTGTTTCAATATTAAGACATGATATCAAATGAAAAAGTAGCTTATCTCAAGAATAAGAATTTTTAAGCATTTGCGATGCGATATAATTGATTCAAATTTCACTTTAAGCATTTACTCCATCATAGCAACAATTACTCCATCATAGCAATTTACATTTTTCTCCCCCTTTGTCATCAACAAAAATAATGGAGGTGGAGAAATCATTCATTACTTCGAAGAAAAAAATCCTCATTTATCAAGCCATGAGAGGGAGATTACAAAATTCGATCAATTATTGAGCCATGGAGGGAGCATGAAATCATTCGAGAAAGACATCAAGTCATAAAGTAATATGAAAGTGTCATCCAAAAAATTCAAAAGCTGAGTAGATGAAATGAAAGTAACATCATATAACATCATCCATAGTAGTCATAAGCATAACAGGACAAGTGTTTAAAAAGAAAACAACAGCTATTCTGGAGGGGGAACTCCAAAATGCCTATACAAGTGATCTATTTTGCGGTTCATCTGTTACACTTCCTTTAAAATTTCAGCTTGCTGCATGTTGATTTGAGTTTATTGTGATGTGATTTGATTTAAAGCAAGCATGATCGGATCTTCAGTAGATGGAGCAGGAGCTGGCTCAGATGGTGCTGGATCAAGGGGACTAGGTAGAGGAGATTCATTTCCCCTAAAAATCGATGTTTCAGGTCGTTCTACTGGTGGGGGTACTAGATCAATCCTTCTAGGTTGCCTAATCCATATGCCATCTCTAAAGGTGCATCTAAGTTGCTTTAGGAGACTTCTGTTTATTATGTTATACCTATCAACCTACATTATTTCCTCATCGAGTGACACACAAATGTTATGGGCAAAAATTAATCTAGTAATCAACCCGCCATATGACAACATTAAATTTTTAGAGAAAATTTCTATCATGTGTTGTCTAATCAAATAACCAAAGCAGTTGTTTTGTCTAGTCATGATCCAATACATCGTACTTAGTTCCAACATACTAATCTCATCAAGGTGAAACTGTTTCGGAAGTAGAATGCTTATAATGATGTGATGAAGTAATTTTGAATTAAAAGGTAGTAAGTGCTCGCAGCTTTTAGGAATGATGCCTAGGTTAGGATTAGTAAAGATCGTCTTTAAGACTTCGGAGTGGGTTGCTCCGATTGTATCCATATCTCATTGCCCTTTAAAATAACATCTTCTATTCTTTTTTTCAATTCCAAGTAGCTCATATATGGTACGATCAAAAATCTGAATTGTGGTTCCCAAAATATAGGTAGTCAAAACATCATCTTCAATACTCATGTTAGCATAAAATAGCTTAACCAACCTAGGGTAGATTGGTTCATTAATTTGTAAGATAGGTAAAATATTTAGATCGGCAAACCATCTAATGGGTTCTAGGTTTCCTAGTTCACCTAGATCAATATGTTTTCCCTTATGTATGACTTTAGAATCAAAATTTGGATACCTTAAGGCTACCTCATTAGATCTAAAAAGGGTTGGGTCAGATGAATCTCCTTCCAACCTTTTCCCTTTGCCTCTTAATGATTTCTTAGGAGCCATATCTATTCATGATAAAGGAACAAAAGGAAATAATAAGGAAAAGACAAGCAAATATGAAGAGAAGAGAAAATTATAGATTTTACCTTCTTTGAGTTTCCTAGGGAGATGAGGAGCTTGAATCAAGAAAAAGCTTTTGTTTGTCCTTTTGGAGGAAGAAGAAATGGAGAGGAGAGATTTGGAGGAGTTGAGGAGGAAGAGGGCTGAGATTTGGTGGGTTTCGGTCGGTTCTACCGCCGACCCTAACACCCCCTTAAATATGGGGGCATTCAGGCAATACTACCACCAACCAAGCGGTGCTACCCCTGGGAGCCGAGTACCCAGGCGGTACTACCGCCGGTTCTGACGGTGCTACCGCTGGCACCAAATTTTTTTTTAAAATTTGTTTTCATGTGTTGAAGTAAGATGAGATGTAATCATAGATCACTTTTTGAGATATAGAATTAAAATGAGGGAGGCAAATCCGTGAGAGCCGAGTTTTCATAAAATCGACGAAAGCTGAAAGAAAATATATATAATGCTGCTCATTTACAAGGATAATTTAACATGCCTATTTCCCTCCTAATGAAGTCAAATTATTCTTCATTTAAAAGTTTCATAAAGATGTCTGCTAATTGATGTTTTGTATCAATAAATTCAAGAGTGACATCGTTACTGTTAACATGATCTCGTATAAAGTGATGTCTTATGTCAATATGCTTAGTTTTAGAGTATTGAATAGGATTTTTGGTTAGACAAATAGCACTTGTATTATCATATTTTATGAGAATGTTATTTAAATGAATTCCATAATCTTCTAGTATATTTTTCATCCAATTGACTTGAGCACAATATGCACTTGTGGTTATGAATTCGGCTTCCACTGTAGATAGTGCAATCGAATTTTGTTTCTTGGAGGTCCAAGATACAAGTGCATGTCCTAAAAATTGACATGTTCCGGATGTGCTCTTTCTATCTATTCTACATCCACCAAAATCCGCATCTGCATAGGCTTTTAAATCAAAGTTATCAGATTTTGGATACCATAATCCTAGATAAGAAGTACCTTTAAGATATCTATGAATTCTTTTAACGGCTTTAAAGTGAGATAACTTAGGATTAGCTTAAAATCTCGCATAAGGTCCTATGCTAAACATGATATCTGGTCTAGTTATGGTAAGATAGAGCAAACTACCTATCATCCCCCTATATGTCTTTTGATCAAAATTTTCTCCACTTTCATCCAAGTCTAACTTGGTGGAAGTACTCATTGGAGTGTTGATGGCTTTTGAACCATCCATATTAAAACGTTTTAACAATTCTAATGTATATTTGGATTGATTAAGGAATATGTCATTACTAAGTTGTTTAATTTGTAATCTAAGAAAGAAGGTTAATTCTCCCATTAGACTCATCTCAAATTCATGACTCATACACTTGGCAAAAGATTCACATAGTGATTCATTCGAAGAACCAAAAATAATATCATCAACATAAATTTGAACAATAAGAAAATTATTTTTAAAATGTTTAATAAATAATGTAGTATCAACCTTGCCTTTAGTAAAATTATTTAAAATTAAGAAATAACTAAGCCTCTCATACCAAGCCCTAGGGGCTTATTTTAGTCTATAGAGAGCCTTAGTTAATTTAAACACATGATTAGGAAGAAGAGAATTTTCGAATCCGGGTGGTTGTTCAACATATACTTCTTCGGAAATAAAGCCATTTAAAAAAGCACTTTTGACATCCATTTGAAATAGTTTGAAGTCATTACTACTAGCATAGGCAAGGAGCATCCTGATATCTTCTAATCTTGCCACAGGAGCGAAGGTCTCTTCATAATCAATACCTTCTTCTTGGTTGAAACCTTTGGCCACTAATATAGTCTTGTTTCTAACCACAATACCGTATTCATCTTACTTGTTTCTAAAGACCCATTTAGTACCAATAACTAAATGGTCATTAGGTCTAGGAACAAGCTTCCAAACCTCATTTCTCTTAAATTAATTTAACTCTTCTTGCATTGCGATGATCCAAGAATCATCTTTCAAGGCATCATCAATGCATTTTGGTTCAACTTAAGAAAGAAAAGTGGCATGGGCACAAAAATTCTTAAATGAAGAATGAGTTTGAACCCCTTTAGATGTATCTCCTAAAATTAACTCATTGGGATGGACATCTACATACTTTCATTCCTTGGGTAAGGAAATTTGGGAAGAAGATGCATCCAAGTTGTCATTTTGAGGAGAGGGTTCATTCAAATTCAAATCATTAAAACCAAGATCATCATCAAAATCCTTTTTCTTAGATTCAAAAAATTTATTAAAAACCACATGAATAGATTCTTCTATAACTAAAGTTCTTTTGTTAAAAAACCGAAAAACTTTAGAAATAGAAGAGTAACTAAGAAAGATGCCTTTATCGGATTTAACATCGAATTTTCTTAAGGCATCATTTTCATTTAAAATAAAGCATTTGCAATCGAAAACTTTAAAGTAAGAGACATTGGGTTTTTTATTATTTCATAATTCATATGGAGTCTTAGATAGGGATGGTCTTACTGGAACTCTATTCATAACATAGCAAGTCGTGTTCACGGCTTCGGCCCAAAAATACTTTGGTAAATTATATTCATTTAACATGGTTCTAGCCATTTATTGTAAATTTCTATTTTTCCTTTCCACTACTCTATTTTGTGGAGGATTCCTTAGAGTAGAGAAATTATGATTATATCTGTTGATTTCACAAAAATTTTGGAAGTCATGGTTTTGAAATTCACCACCATGATCGCTCCGAATTGATAAAATCATGAAACCTTTTTCATTTTGAGTAAGTTTACAAAATTTTGAGAAACATTTGAAACAATCACTTTTGTGAGTCAAGAAATAGGTCCAGGTGTATCTACTATAGTCATCCACAATTACGAAAGCGTATTTGCTACCTCCTAAGCTTGTTATGTCAATTGGTCCAAATAAGTCCAAATGGATCAATTGCAATGGTCTAGTGGTGCTAATTTGATTTTTTGGTTTGAAGCTAGTTTTTATTTATTTTCTTAGTTGATATGTTAGGGATTGAGTGGCACTAAGAGGGGGGGGGGTGAATTAGTGCAGCGGTAAAGAACGATAGATTTTTCAGCGATTAACACAAGTTCGGAAACTTCGTACAAATGAATGCAGCATTTCGTTTGAACCCAGAAAGATTACATTTTAACTTTAAAGCATACGTAAGAAGATGAAGATGAAGTTGAGTAAATAAGGCAGCAAATGAAAATGGTTTGCAGCAAAGTAAGTTACGAGAAAATAAATGTAAATCGATTTATAGTGGTTCGGTCATCTGACCTACATCCACTTCCGAAGCCTTCTTCGATGAGGCTCCCAACTTCCACTAGCAAATCCTTTTAAAGGGGAAGGACCAAATACCCCTCTTATAACCCTTTTACAAGAAGTTCATACTCTTACAAATTTTTCAAAGAGAAAAAAGGAGGTGAACACAAGCTATTAAAAACTAGACTTTCCTAAGCCTTTTTCTCAATTTCTAACTCTCAAAAGGGTTCACTTTCAGCTGAAAAGGGGGGGGGCACGGGGTATTTATAGATCCAAAATGGTTTCAAATTTGGGCTCCAAATTTGAAATCAAATTGGAGTTCCCGGTGCTAGCGGTGCTACCGCCTGTCAGAGGCGGTGCTACCGCCTGTCAGTCGTCAGACTGACAGTGCACAGGCGGTGCTACCGCCTGGAGCAGGTGGTACTATCGCCAATGTTACTGTAGCTGGGTGGTACTACCGCCCTAGGCTGGGCGGTATTACCGCCCAGGTCATTTTCAGCACAGTGGTTTTCGGTCGAAATCGGTCCAAATGAAGTCCGAATTGGCCCAAATTTGGTTTGTAGGATAAATAACTAATCCTAAACCAAATTATGTACTAAATACGAATTTTAAAGATATTTTTAAAGCTATTTTAAAGTCCACAAGACAAGACTTCTTTCGGTGAGCTTTCGACGAACTTCCGGTGGTTTTCCGACGAACCCTCGGAAACCATTCTACGAACTCCCGGTAAGCTCCTGGACTTCACAATGATCTTGGCGAGTTACAACGAGCTTCATTGGAAAGCTCCGATCTTTCTTGGTAAGCTTCGTGAACTTCCGACAAACCTTTCGGCGAACTTCCGAAAACCCTTCGGCAAGCTCCCTACTCATTCTCGACTGGTTCTGGCAACACTCCCAACGAATCTTCAGACTTCTGACAAACTCTCGAACTCCCAACGATCCATCCCACTTGACTTCTAGCACTCTGTTTCACTTTACGTCTTTATCTTCATCGTAGTTAATCCTGCACACAAATAACAAACACTCTACTTCGATCTAGACAGTTATTACAATGCGAATTGACTTTCAGTTGCCCGACATGTCATTGGTCGGCACTTCGTCTGATCCTTCGGCACATCGTCCTCTCTTGCGGTTCGTTGCCCAATCGGCGGATGACCTCCGCAACCCCGATATCCTTGGTGCAACATGCACTTCTACGCCCAATACCCGACGTACGAAGCCTTCCACCGATTGACGACCGAACCTTCAGCTCGACATCCAATATCCAGACGTGATCACCTCGGGTGCAATGTCAATTCCTCCAGCGTCAACTGTCTAATCCTGATCAATAGTAGACTTGCGTAACTCAAAATGCAGTTAAACAATATACCACGATCAATTAGTTTCATCATCAAAGTCCGAGATTCAACAATCTCCCCCTTTTTTATGATGACAACTAATTGATGACTAACGGAGTTAACCATAACTCTCTGGAGTTTAACCAAACTCCCCCTATCAATATGCCATTGATAGAAACACTTGGATTATCCCAAATCCAAGCAACATTCATCACAATATTAAGAGAATCAATCAAACCATCATCAAATATATAAAATATTCAATCAATGCATGAAGTCATCAATCTACTTCTCCCCCTATGTCATAAAAAAAAAGGAGAAGTAACATCATAGCTAGTTTAAAAGAATATACAAATTTTACAATCATACTAGCTATTAATCACATCATATAACATTTAAGCATCGCAAGTTTATCATGATAGGCAAGATAGCACTTGTAGTGATGATAGCAAGTTTTTTATGTTCCTTTGAGAAGTGCAAGCAAATCGTATTCAAAGATGTGCATTTTCTTATCTTCCTTTGCGATATGCATGCAATTTTAATTTCTTTCTTCTCTTTTGAGAAGAGCAGCTTGCAAGTTTTGCTTTCTTTGCATGCTAGGACTTTTGCATTCATTTGTAATATGCAAGCTAGCAAAAGCTTTCTCCCCCTTTATCAATGTCAAAAAGAAAGGGAGGATTAATACTTCAAATAAACTTGCATGAGATTCAACAATAATTTGTAACAAAGATGCAAGCAATTTGTTGAAAAAGTGAAGTTAATCAAGATTTTTGCCTCTCTTGAGATAGCAACTTTTTGCTTCTCAATGTTTAAGCTAGTAAATATTTCTCTTTTGATGCATAAGCTAGCAATTTAACTCACTCTTTTATCATTATCGAAAAGAAGTGGAGGACTCAATTGCTAAAAAATTTTAATTTCATCTACTTCTCATATCAATATAAATTTGCATCAAAATATACATTATTTATCATGTCATGAAGGATATCAATATGAAAATTCAATAAGGATCAAAACCAAAAGATATCATTCATGATTCATAACTTTTTTTTTAGCAAGATCAAAATTCACATTTATCAATTTTCAATTCAAGATAAATGTCATACAACCAAGAATCATGATATATAAAAGCACATCAATATTAAGGATCAAATCATGATTCATTGATTTATCATAAGGCAAATTTCTTTTATATCAATTCTTCAATTGCCACATAAGGCATACAAGCCAAAGAATTCTTGTTATTTTAATATCATGCAAGATATGATGTCAAGGCTCATGATTCATTTGAAAAGATCATAGGAATTCTCATCAAGATTACATTTCATGAGAAATTTCAAGTATCAAATATTAAGTACATGAATTCATTCAAGTATCAATTATCGAGATATCAAGACTTGGATTGTATTCCTCTTTAGTTAATGGTAAAAGGAAACAATCATAGAGGAAAATATTTTGATTTGCAAAGATATCTCAAGTCAAGAATTTAAGAGAGAATTCATGATTCACTTGAAAATATCTTATTCAAAATAATTTGACGACTTGAAACCCATAATCAAATCAAAATCATTTTCGAGATTCAAAAAACTAGCAATTTGCATTAATCATGACAAGTGATACACATCAATAGTCTATATCAATATTTTAATCATCAAGTCATGAAACATACAAAGTGGTATTGAAACATGAGAGAAATGTTCAAATTACACATGTAATGTTTCAACATTCAAAACGCATTTTCTCAAGTTGAGTATCAATAAGTCAAGAGAAAATAACTTATGATTCATTTGGATTTCTCTTTAATAACATGAGAAAATCATAGTATAAAGTAAGAGGTCATGAAAAACTCAAGTTATCAAAATCCCGATATAAATAAAACTCATTCTAGTTCAATTTATCAACTCATAATCAATTCATCGAAATCACTTTTATAATTTATGAGATTCTTAAGATATTATGAAATCATTAATCTCGATAAGTTGATAAAAGCATTAAGTGATTCTTTTAACACATTATCAAAATCTTGTTCATAATTTAAGTGGTTCACAAAATATCACAAATGAATTTATCCCTTGTCTTACATAGAAAATAAAAAACTTTAGAGAAAGAGAGATATTCAAGAAACATTCATTTCTCTTTTAGTGATTTTTATTTATTTTATATAAGCATGCCTTTGTCTTTTTATACCAAATCAAAATAAGTATTTAAAAAACAAAAGACAAACTTCATTATAAAAATCGTCAAGACAAAAATATAACACATTATTTCAAGATATGATATTCAATTTTTCATGATAATGTGTTTCATTTTGTTTCAAATAAGTGTGCTCATATTTCAAAAGATGAGTATCAAATTTAAGACCAAAACATGAGTTTGTCATCAAGATATGATATCACAAAGTCATTAAGCATGATAACAAACTTTTAATATTTTCATTTCAATGATGATTTCATAATGTATGTTCAAATATTTATATGGAAGCCATCATTGTATAAATTCAAAATACAAGTTTGTCATTAAACCCATTATGATCAAATGCATCAAAATCTTTCATTCGAAAATTTTAATAAGAGCAACATAAATTGATTACATGTGAGCATGTATCAACTTTTCAAAGCAAGACGTAAGTTGCGTCATAAAGACCGTTAAGACCAAACACATCAAAAATAAAACATTATGATAGTGCATTTTCTTATTTTTAAGAGTTTCAATTTACGTGATTTGATCTTTCATAAGAATGATCAATATCATGCATCATATTTAAACATGAGAGCATCATCATATTTAGAAATGAATTCATCATTAAAATCATTTCACTTCTTTCTTTCATTTGTTATAACAAGATGATCAACGCTTAAACTTTTGCTAAAATCATACATCATTTTAAAAATATAAAAAATAACTTTTGTCATGAAACCCATTAAGTCTAAATATAACACAAGGCAACATCAAAGCCACATTTCTTTCATTTTGAAAATTTATGGGTTGGGTCTTTATAATTGATTTCATGAAGCCATGTATCAATAAATTTTCATCATTAAAAAGGGTTAAAACCCACTAAGCCAAGATGGAAGTTTTCAAATTATAATCAAGATACATACATCTATCATCAAAATATTTTCAAGAAATTCATACATAGATATGTATCATGTGATTGAAAATCGATATGGAAAGTATACATGAAATTTCATCATCTCAAAATGTCATCTTAATTTGTCATGAAAATAATTAGACCAAGAATACGTTAATCCACAACATAGAGTCAAATCAACATTACTTTAAAAACTAATGCATATTACAAAATCATCAAGCATCATGTTTAGAAATGAAATATAAAACATCAAGATACACATGCATGGATTAATTCTAGGCAACATCACAAATCATGCAAATATCATTCATAATTTTTACTTTTCAAAAATACTAGGAAGGAAAAAGCATAAAAAAAAATCCTACCAACTATTTCAAGTAACTCATGAAAGGATCATGTAATTTCAAAGTAAGGTAAGAACAACTTGGGTGAGTTTCTTACCTCATTGTCGAAAACCGTCAAAGCCCATTTCACCTCTTCTTTACTTGATTCTTCTTTGCAACCCTTCTTCTTCTTCTTTGGTCTCTTTCTCCATTCAAGTTCATTTGTGCTTTTTAATTTTTGTTTAATGAACTTGTTAATATTCATTGTTATGTGTTCAATGTCCTCATTGTCCTCATCACTTGATTCATCACTCAAGTGGCATTCATTTGTCCGATATTCCAAATCCTTCTTGTTCTTTAGAAGGTGGTTCATATGTTCATCATATTCCAAATGTTCGAAGAAACTCATTTCATATGTCATTAGTGAACCGATTAGTTCTTCCAATAAAAAATCATTTAAATTTTTAGTCTCTTGTATTGCGGTTACTTTTGGATCCCAACTCTTTGGGAGGGATCTTAAAATCTTGTTAGTGAGTTCAAAGTTCGAAAAACATTTACCAAGACTTTTCAAGCTATTGACGACATTCGTGAAGCGGGTGTACATATCGTCGATAGTTTCACTTGGTGTCATTCGGAAGAGCTCAAAATCATGCAATAAGAGGCTTACTTTCGAGTCTTTAACTCTACTAGTTCCCTCGTGTGTGATTTCAAGTGTTCGCCAAATATCGAAAGCCGTTTCGCATATTGAAATCCGATTGAACTCGTTCTTATCTAAAGCGCAAAATAAGGCATTCATAGCCTTTGCGTTTAAAGAAAACGACCTTTTCTCCAAATTCGACCATTCGTTCATCGGTTTAGAGGAAGGTTGAAAGCCATTTTCGATGATGTTCCACAAATCCAAATCCATTGAAAGTATGAAAACTCTCATTTGAGTTTTCCAATATGTGTAGTCCGAACCGTTAAAGAATGGTGGACGAAAAACCGAAAAGCCCTCTCGAAAACCATTTAGAGCCATTTCTCACGGGTGTAAATCCAAAAGAGAAAGAACGTGGCTCTGATACCAATTGTTAGGGATCGAGCAGTACTAAGAGGGGGAGGGGTGAATTAGTGCAGCGGTAAAGAACGATAGATTTTTCAGTGATTAACACAAGTTCGGAAACTTCGTACGAATGAATGCATCATTTTGTTTGAACCCAGAAAGATTACGTTTTAACTTTAAAGCAAACGTACGAAGATGAAGATGAAGTTGAGTAAATAAGGCAGCAAATGAAAATGATTTGCAGCAAAGTAAGTTGCGAGAAAGTAAATGCAAAACGATTTATAGTGGTTCGGTCATCCGACCTACATCCACTTTTGAAGCCTTCTTCGATGAGGCTCCCAACTTCCACTAGCAAATCTTTTTGAAGGGGAAGGACCAAATACCCCTCTTACAACCCTTTTACAAGAAGTTCACACTCTTACAAATTTTTCAAAGAGAAAGAAGGAGGTGAACACAAGCTATTGAATACTAGACTTTCCTAAGCCTTTTCCTCAATTTCTAACTCTCAAAAGGGTTCACTTTCAGCTGAGAAAGGGAGGGTATTTATAGATCCAAAATGGTTTCAAATTTGGGCTCCAAATTTGAAATCAAATTGAGTTTCAGTCTTGGCGGTGCTATCTGTCGAGGCGGTGCTCGCTTTGTCAGAGGCGGTGCTACCGCTTGTCAGAGGCGGTGCTACCGCCTATTAGTCGTCAGATTGACAGTGCATAGGCGGTGCTACCGCTGGAGCAGGCAGTACTACCACCACTGTTACTGTAGCTGGGTGGTACTACCAACCCAGGCTAGGCGGTACTACCAGCCAGGTCATTTTCAACATAGTGGTTTTCGGCCGAAACTGGTCCAAATGAAGTCCGAATTGGCCCAAATTTGGTTTATAAGATTAATACCTAATCCTAAACCAAATTATGTGCTAACTATAAATTTTAAAGATATTTTTAAGCTATTTCAAAGTCCATAAGACAAGACTTCTTTAGGCGAGCTTTTGACGAACTTCCGATGGTTTTTCGACGAACCCTCGGAAACCATTCTACGAACTCCCGACAAGCTCCTGGACTTCATGATGATCTTGGCGAGTTACAACGAGCTTCATTGGCAAGCTCCGATCTTTCTTGGCAAGCTCTGTAAACTTCCGACAAACCTTTCGGCGAACTTCCGAAAACCCTTCAGCAAGCTCCCTACTCGTTCTCGACCGTTCCGGCATCACTCCCAACGAATCTTCGGACTTCTGTCGAACTCTCGAACTCCCAACGATCCATCCCACTTGACTTCCGGCACTCTGTTTTGCTTTACATCTTTATCTTCATCGTAGTTAATCCTACACACAAATAACAAACACTCTACTTTAATCTAGACAGTTATTACAATACGAATTGACTTTCAGTTGCCCAGCACATCATTGGTCGGTGCTTCGTCCGATCCTTCGACACATCATCCTCTCTTGCTGTTCGTTGCCCAATCGGCGGATGACCTCCGCAACCCTGATATTCTTGGCGCAACATACACTTCTAGGCCAAATGCCCGACGTACGAAGCCTTCCACCGATTGTCGACCGAACATTCGTCTCGACATCCAATATCCAGACGTGATCACCTCGGGTGCAACATCAATTCCTCCAGCGTCAACTGTTTAATCCTGATCGATAGTAGGCCTGCGTAACTCAAAACACAGTTAAACAATAAACCACGATCAATTAGTTTCATCATCAAAATCTGAGATTTAACATGACACGCATCACATACTTTGTCCTTGACAAACTTCATATTGGGAATTCCTTGTACTAACTCTCTAGATGAAATCTTAGATATTAGTTTCATGCTTGCATGTCCTAATCTCCTATGCCAAAGCCAAGCATCATTATTCAAAATCGAAAAATACATTTCATTACTTAATTCATCAATATTTATGGTGTAGACATTATTTTGTTTCAAAGCAATCATGGATATGTCATTGTTTGGTTTTTCAATGATGCAAACATTAGATTCAAATCTAACAACATAACCTTTATCGCATAATTAACTAATACTTAAAAGATTATGTTTTAAACCATCAACTAGCAACACATCATCAATTAAAAAACTTGATTTGTTACCTATGGTTCCCTTGCCAATGATTTTACCCTTGTTGTTGTCTCCGAAGGTGACATACCCTTCTTCTTTGCTAGTGAGCATAGAAAAATGAGATGGATCTCCGGTCATATGCCTTGAGCATCCACTATCAAGATACCATCTCTTGCTCCTAGCTTCTGAGTTTGTCTACAAAAGAGGATGGTTTTTAGGTACCCATTTGATTTTGGGTGCCCTACAAATTGATCTACTTATTTTGTAGTTCAATATTGAGTTGCTTATGGTTCCTTTAGGAACCCATATCAATTTTTGTGGACTAATTTTTTTGAATGGACATTTGTAAACAACATGTCCAGTTTTATCGTAAAAATTATATTTCAAATGAGGTGATACATGTAATATGGGTCCTTTAATAAAGGTGGTGGGATTTCAGTGAGATCCACTCACAAATCCAACTCCACTTCTGTTTCTGACGTGACCCTTGTTAGCAAGGATCATATCCAAGCCCTTGCTACCGATCTTAAACTTGCTTAGGGTCTTTTTAAGTAGCAAGTTCTCCTTTTTTATTGCTTCTAATTGTTCACACTTAGAGCATGGAGGAGAAGGAGTTTGGAGACTATCGAACTTATTTTGTAATAAAGCATACTCTTTCTTTAGCAAATTGAACTTCTTACTAATAGTTTTACATTCATCAAATAACTCATGAAAAGCGATAGAAAGCTCATCCAAAGATAATTCTTCATTAAATAACTCACTAACCTCTTCTCCTAAGGCTATTAGCACGAAGTTAGCCTTCTCTTTGTTGCTTGCTTCTTCAACCTCGGAGTCACTTGAATCATCCCATGTAGCCTTCAATGCTTTCTTCTTCTTGGGTTGCTTCTTCTTGGCTTGGGGGCATTCATATTTGAAGTGCCCTGGCTTCTTGCACTCATAGCAAATAACTTGGTCCTTTTTATGTTCAAGTTTATTTTTTGTGTCATTTTTAAATTTGTTCTTTTTTATGAACTTTTTGAATTTTCGAGTTAAAAGTGCAATGTCATTGTCACTATCCTCATCACTTGATGTTCCTTTCAAGTGGTCTTATTATGTTCTTAGTGCCATATCCTTCCTGTTCTTTGGAAGGGGGTTCTCGAGCTCTTTATGAGCATGACATGTCATTTCGTAGGTCATTAAAGACCCAATAAGTTCTTCAAGAGGAAAAGTCTTAAGGTCCTTGGTCTCTTGAATGGCCGTAACTTTTGGATCTCAACTCTTTGAAAGGGATCTTAAAATCTTAGTTACAAGTTTAAAGTTAGAAAAACCTTTACCAAGTGCCTTAAGTCCATTGATGACATCCGTAAAGCAGGTATACATGTCTCTAATGGACTCACTTGGTTTCATTCGGAAAAGTTCATAAGAATACACAAGAATATTTATTTTGGACTCTTTCACTCGGCTAGTGCCTTCATGAGTGATCTCAAGAGTATGCCAAATATCAAAGGCCAATTCACAAATTGATACACGATTATATTTGTTTTTGTCTAGTGCACAAAACAAGGCATTCATAGCCTTTGCGTTTAAAGCAAAAACTTTCTTCTCCGATCATTCCAATCGCTCATCAGAAGAGAAGATTTTTGAAAACCATTCTCAACTATATTCCAAAGCTCAAAATCCATAGAAATAAGAAAGATCCTCATACGGGTCTTCCAATACGTATAATCCGACCCATTAAACATAGGCGGACGTGTAATGGAATGACCTTCTTGCATACCGGAATAGGCCATCTCTCTTGGGTTTTAGACCAAATATGAGAGTGAACCCACTCTGATACCAATTGTTAGGATCGGAAAATCACTAAGAGGGGGTGAATTAGTGCAGTAGATTAAAACAAAAGTTTGAAACCGATTTCGGTAAAATGGTTAGTTCATATGAAAACTTCGATCCAATAAAAGATGACTTGGTTGAAGTTGCTTGAGTAAAGGTAAAGAAAAACTGAATGGTTTGCAGCCAAGTAAAAAGATAAAATAGAAATTTAAACACTCACATTCAAGAACGCCACGATGTATAGTGGTTCGGTCAAGTGACCTACATCCACTTCCGAAGCCTTCTCCGATGAGGCTCCCAACTTCCACTAGCAAATCCTTTTGAAGGAGAAGGAACAAACACCCCTCTTACAACCGTTTTACAAGAAGTTCACACTCTTACAAATTTTTCAAAGAGAAAAAAAGGAGATGAACACAAGCTATTGAAAACAAGACTTTTGCAAGACTTTAACTCAATTTCTAACTCTCAAAAGGGTGTCCTTTCAGCTGAAAAAGGGGGGGTATTTATAGATTCAAAGAGGATTCAAATTTGAGCTCCAAATTTGAATTCTCTTTGAGTTTCAGATGCCCGGCGGTGCCACCACTCGTGTCGGGCGGTGCTACCACTGTCGATCGTCAACCGACAGAAGGCACAAAGCGGTACCACCGCCCAAGGCAGGCGGTCCTACCGCCGCTGCACACATGCGCTGGGCAATACTACCGCCCCAGGCTGGGCGGTAGCACCGCCCAGCACTCGGCTGCTAGGCGGTTCCACCGCCTGGCCCATTCAGTAATGCTGAATGGGCCTTGTTTTAGGCCCAAATTGGCCCAATAAGAGCCCGGTTGGCCCCTAGTAGGTTTGAGTACGATTAATTCGAAATCCTTGCCCTAATTACGTGCCAACTATGAAATTGAAACATAATTAATAGTGATTTGAACCGACATTCTTCAAGTCTTATTTCGATGAGCTTTACGATGAGATTTTGGTGGTCTTCTGATACTTCCCTTGGATTTCTTCCGGCGGATTCCTAGCATACTCCCGGATTGTATAGCGAGCTGAACGAGTCTTCGGCAAGCTTCCGAACCTTCTCGGCAAACTCCGTGAACCTTCGACGATCTTTACGGTGAACTTTCAAAAACTTTGGTAAGTCCCTGATTCGATCTCGGTTGGTTCCGGCAACACTTCCGATGATCCTTCGGACTTCCGATGAACTCTTGAACACCCGACGGACTTTATCTCGGTAAATCGCTTTATGTTTCTAACCCATCGTAGTTAATCCTGCACACTTATCTTGACAATATAGATTAGCACAAATATTTCACCAATTGATTTCATCATCAAAATCCGAGATTCAACATCTTAGACTTAACCGATACTATTCTAGAGGGGAGGATTTTTCACACAATTATAATAGAGTTTTCTCTTTTTTTCTTGTTCTCAATTGGTGTGTATGCTAACTAGGGATGAGAGAAATATTTATAGGCCTTAAGGAAATTTAAAATTGGAGCTAAAATTTAAATCACCCTAGGTCTTCAGGGTACTAGCGGTACCGTCGCCAGTATTGGGCGGTACCACTACCCAATCTGCCCTGACATTGGGCAATACCACCATCCAATATAGCAGTACCATTGCTTGATACAGTCTCGAAGTTTATATCTTAGAGACCGAGCCACCAATGGTTCCACCGCCTGTTCTGGTGGTGCCATCGCTTGTTCTGGCGATGCCACTGCCTAACCCACCTCTTGGGTCACTGTTTGGGCCTTTCACTTAACCCAACATAGCCCAAACTTGGGCCTGCTTGGCCCCTAATTAAATTAGCCAAATTCCAACTCAATTAGACCTAAAACCTATTTTGATCTAGACAATTATTACAAAACTAAATCAAATGTTGTCCGATGTGTCATTGGTTCATTTGGCGCTTCATCCGATTCTTCGGCGCTTCGTCCTCTCTTGCGGCCTATTGCCTAATCGACAATTGACCTCTACACTCCGATCTCCTTGGTGTAATTTCACTCTTCTTGGCCCGATGTCCAAATCCATGGCCGAGAGCTTTCTGCCGATATGTCGATCGATCCTCCAGCTTGACATCTAATCTTCTAACATGTTCCACTCTAGTCCAACATGGATTCTTCCAGCTTTAAATGTCTTTCCCTGATCGAAGCTAGTCCTGCATCACATAAAACGTAGATTAGATCAAAAATACTATTAAATAATTTTATCATCAAAATTCGAGATTCAACAATGACAAGTATAATACATGATACACTTGAGAACAACCTTCTAAAGAACAGGAAGAATATGACACTTAGAACCAAAGAAGACCACTTGAGTGAAAACTTAAAGTAGCCAGGACACTTCAAAAGTGAATATCCTCTATTGAAGAAAAAAGGTGTCAAAGAAGAAGAAAGCATTTAAGACGACTTGGGATGAATCAAGTGCATCCGAAGACGAGGAGTAAACCAATGTAGGCAAGGTCATGAACTACGCATTGATGACTCTCAATGTGAGGTGACTTAACTGAAATCCCTTTACTTTAAAATGAATTACTTGATATTTTTCATGACTTGTATGATAAATTTAAATTAATTAGTAAAAATTATAAATTATTAAAAAAGGATCATGGTTCTCTTTCTAGTGAATTTAAAAAATTAAAAAATAAGCATGACAATTGTATGTTAAACTTTTGTACTCAATATGAGGAATTAGAGTCATTTAAAAATAAAAATTTGTTATTACAATAAACTTTAGAAAAATTTAAAATTAGAGGCAAATTTTCAAATGTGATTCTTGCCAATAAGAGTCATGTTCATAGAAAGGAAGGAATTGACCTTGTGAGTAACACTCATCAAATGCCAACTACTTTCATTAAAGGACCCACATTACATGTTTCACCTAGAGATAAATGTAATTTTTATAAAAAATATAGACATTTTGCTTATAAATATCTATTTAAAAAATATAGCTTTTAAAAATTAGTTTGAGTTCCTAAAAGAATTATAAATAACTTAATATTATTAGTCAAAATAGGATGATCTCTTCATGAGAGATCCAAAGTTAAATAGGTACCTAAAGCAAAACCCCATTTCTTTTAGATATTCATATAATCAAAAATTAAAAGTCAGAGATGGTATCTTGATAGTAGATGCTCCAGGCAAATGACCGGAGATTCAATATAATTCTCTATGCTTACTAACTAAGATGAAAGATATGTCATCTTCGAAGACAACAATAAGAGAAAAATTATTGGCAAATGAACTATAGGTAATAAGTCAAACCTATTGATTGAAGATGTATTATTAGTAGATGATTTAAAACATAATCTACTAAGCATTACTCAATAGTGTGATAAAGGATATATCATCAAATTTGAATCTAATGCTTGTATAATTGAAATACCACAGAAAAATAGATCTATGATTGCCTTAAAAAATAATAATATTATACTATTAATATTAATGATTTTTGTGATAATACATATTTTTCAGCTTTAAATAATGATACATGGCTTTGGCATACGAGACTAAGTCATGCTAGAATGAAACTAATTTCTCAAATTTCAACTAGAGAACTTGTAAGAGGAATTCCTAGCATCAAATTTGTTTAAGACAAAATTTATGATGCATGCTAACTAGAAAAACAAATAAAAAATAATTTTAAATCAAAGAATCAAATAAGCACCTCCAAACTACTATAATTAATCTATATGGACTTATTTGGATCAATTGATATAACAAGTCTAGGAAGTAGTAAATACACCTTTATAATTATTGATAATTATAGTAGATACAATTGGACATATTTCTTGACACACAAAAGTGATTGCTTTAAATGTTTTTCAAAATTTTGTAGACTTGTTCAAAATAAAAATGGTTTTATAATTTTGTTTATTCGTAGTGATCACGGTGGTGAGTTTTAAAACTATAATTTTTAAAATTTTTATGAGTCAAATAGGTACAATCATAATTTCTTTACTCTAAGAAATCTATAATAAAATGGAGTAGTTGAGAGAAAAAAATAAGAACTTATAAGAGATGACAAGAACTATGTTAAATGAACATAGCCTACCTATGTATTTTTGGGTTGAAGTCGTTAACATGACATGCTATGTCATGAATAGAGTTCTCATAAGACCATTACTTTCTAGAACTCCTTATGAATTGTGGTATAATAAAAGACCAAACATTTCATATTTTAAAGTCTTTGGTTGTAAATATTTTATTTTAAATAAAAAAGATGTCTTAGGAAAATTTGATGTAAAATCCTATGAATGCATTTTTCTTGGATATTTCTCTATTTCTAAAGCTTTTCATGTCTTTAATAAAAGAAATTTGGTGATAGAGGAATCTATTCATATTGTTTTTAATGAGATTTTTAAATTTAAAAAAATAATTTAGATGATGATTTTAATTTTGATACTTTAAATTTAAATGAAAATTTTCCTCTTCCTAGCAACTTGGGTGCATCTACTTCCAAGGAATCCTTACCAAAGGAATGAAAGTATGTAGATGCTCATATTAAGGAGTTAATAATTAGAGATACATCAAAAGACATTCAAACTTGTTCTTCTTTTAAAAATTTTTATGTGAATGCAGCCTTTTTATCTCAAATTAAACTGAAATGTATTGATGATCCTCTAAAAGATGATTCATGGATTTTTACAATATATGAGGAGTTAAATCAATTTGAGAGAAATGAGTGGTGAAAGTTTATTCCTAGACCTAGTGACCATCTAGTAATTGTCACTAAGTGGGTCTTTAGAAATAAGTAACATGAACTTGGTATCACAATTAGAAATAAGGCTAGATTAGTGACCAAAGGTTTCAACTAAGAAGAAGGTATCGATTATGAAGAAATCTTCACTCCTATGGCAAGATTAGAAGCCATATGGATACTCCTTGCCTATACTTGTTGTAATAATTTTAAATTATTTCAAATGGATGTTAAAAGTATTTTTCTCAATGGCTTTATTTCTGAAGAAGTTTATGTTGAACAATCACCTAGATTTGAGAATGTTCTTTTTCTCAACCATGTGTTTAAGTTATCTAAGGCTCTTTATGGATTAAAAGAAGCCCCAAGGGCTTCGTATGAGAGGTTTAGTTCGTTTCTTATTCAAAATAATTTTTCAAAAGGCAAGGTTGATACTACATTATTTATTAAAAATTTTAAAAATAATTTTCTTATTGTTCAAATTTATGTTGATGATATTATTTTTGGTTTTGTGAATGAGTCTTTATATGAATCTTTTGCCAAAAGTATGAGCCAAGAATTCGAAATGTGCTTAATGGAAAAATTAACTTTTTTCTTAGGATTACAAATTAAGCAACTAAGTAATGGAATCTTTGTTAGTCAAACTAAGTATGCTTTAGATCTATTAAAACTATTCAATATAGAAAGTGCTAAGGCTATTATCACACTATTGAGCGCTTCTACAAAATTAGATATGGACCAAGATAGAGAATATTTTGATCAAAAGACTTATAGGGTTATGATAGGTAGTTTACTATACCTTACCGCCACTAGACTAGATATTATGTTTAGTATTGGACTTTGTACTAGATTTTAATCTAATCCTAAGCAATCTCACTTTAAAGCTATTAAAAGGATTTTTTGATCCCTAAAAGGAACTCCTAATCTAGGATTATGGTATCCAAATCTAAAAGTTTTGAACTAATTACTTATGCCGATGTTGATTTTACTGGATGTAGAATAGATAGAAAAAGTAATTCTAGAACATGTCAACTCTTAGGTCATACACTTGTTTCTTAGTTTTCCAAGAAACAAAATTCTATTTTATTATCTACATATGAAGTTGAATATGTAGAAGTAGGTGCATGTTATGCACAATATCATTTGGATGAAAAACACTTTAGAAAATTATGAAATTCACCTAAAAAATATCTCTATAAAATGTGATAATACTAGTGCAATATGTTTAACAAAGAATCTCATTCAATATTTTAGAACTAAATATATTGATATTAGACACCATTTTATTAGAAATCATGCTAATAATCATGATATATCTTTAGAGTTTATTGATATTAAACATCAATTAGCAGATATTTTTACAAAACCATTGAATGAAGAACAATTTGATTTTATTAGAAGAGAATTAAGCATATTAAAATTTCTAAATGCATGAACTCTTCTTATATATTTTTTGAATCATTATCTTGATTTTTCACTTTCATGACTTGATTTTTTTTTATTATGATTCTCTCTTTTCGTTATTTACAAAAGAAGAGATTTGTTAATTTGATTCATGGACTTTCGTAACTTGATCCTTTCATGATTGTTTTCCATGATTCCTTCATCTTTTTATTTACAAAAAGAAGAGCTTTGATTCATGGACTTCTGGTATTCACAATTTGATCTTTTATTTTTCATGAGATGATTATTTCCTATGATTCCTTCCTCTTCACTATTTACAAAAGAAGACTAGTTAAAATGATTCATGATATTTCGGATTTATAACTTGATCTTTTATTCATTGATATAATGATGTAAATTTTTGCACCATTGAACTCTTCTCCTTTTATTTATCTTTTTTAATGACAAAGGGGAGAAAGAAAATTGCACATCTCAAGAGAAGCAAAAGTGCTATGCACATCTCAAGAGAAGCAAAAGTAGTAGCTTGTCCATCTCAAACTTGCAAGCTTATACATATCAAAAGAGAAGCAAGAACTACTAACTTGCACAATTCAAGTAGAAGTAAATAATGCATATTTTTAAAACTTACTAGCTTGCATATTCTAAAGTGTTGGGAAAAACCCTGTAAATGCGGAATAATACTTTTCCCTCTTTGTGTATCAAAATAGGTTCCTCATCAAAAATACCAACTTGATATTATAAGCAAGTAACAACCAGAACAATATCAATAGCAGAACAATTAATCAATCGCAGGTGAGACCGAACTTTAACGTGGAAAACCCAATGTGGGAAAAACCACGGGACCGTAGTCCACTTCTAACTTCCACTATCACCAATAACGATAACAGGATTACAATATGTTCTCTCTAAAACAATAAGAGGATCACAATGACATCAAGATCATATATCTTGGCTGAACAATAGTGCATCATCATCTTAGAGATAAACCTCTTCTAAGAAAGATTTAGATCTCACCAAGTAAACTTAGCAGGAAAGCACTTTAGAGAGGATAAACTGTAGATCAGTACCGTTAGGATTGTAGAGTTTACTGCAAGGATTCTCCACGTCAAATCTGGGCCAAAACTGATGAAGTTTGGTCACCGATCGTCAAGCAGAAAACTCAGAAAGCCTAGTTTTTATCTTTCTCTCTCCTCTTTCTTTCTCTCGTCAGACTGCACACACCGCCGCTCGCTCGCTGCTGTGTTTTCCTTTCCTGCACTGTGATCTCAATAGAAACCCTTAGTTTCTATTTAATAAGTTGATTTGGGCTTGGGCCCAAATATCTAGTCCAAGCCCACATATAGGCTGGACCCAATAATTCTCCCCCTCCAGCTTATATGGTGGGCTGTACTGAGCCCGCTCTTCGCCTACAAGCTTCAAGCTTCTCCTTAGGCAAAGACTTTACCAAGCTATAGATGTGGTTCTCAAGCAAGGATCTCATCTCTTCTTGCATGGCTTTAACCCACTCATTCTTGTGCTCATGTAGAATAGCTTCCTGGTAAGTTTCTGGCTCTCCCCCATCATTAAGCATAACATACTCATATGGAGGATATCTTATAGATGGTTGTCGCTCTCTTGTGGATTTTCTCAATGGAATCTCAACTGGTGGTGGAAAGTTGGTTCAACTTCATCAAGCTGTAGAGGAGTATCATCACTAACATTCTCACCACATACATCTTCATCATCATCTCCCCCATGATCATCATGAACTATAGGTGGAGGAACTGGACCCAAACTCCAAGGAATATAAACAGAGGTTTCTGGCTTCTCAACAGTATCACCATTATCAAACAATTGGTCTTCAAGAAACACAACATCCCTGCTTCTAATAATCTTCTTGTTCACTGGATCCTATAATTTGTATCCAAACTCTTCATGACCATATCCCAAGAAAATACATGCCTTTGCCTTATTATCAAGCTTAGATCTCTCATCTTTAGGAATATGTACAAATGCTTTGCACCCAAAGACTCTCAAATGAGCATAAGATACATCTTTCCCTTTCCATACTCTCTCTGGAACATCACCTTCCAAAGGAACTGATGGAGAAAGATTTATCAGGTCAACTGTAGTTCTCATAGCCTCCCCCCAAAATGACTTAGATAACTTGGCGTGAGAAAGCATACACCTAATCCTTTCTTCAATGGTTCTGTTCATCCTTTCCGCCACACCGCTTTTCTTTGAGGAGTTTTGGAACTTTTTTCAAGCGATACTATGAAACCTACAATAATTCTCAAAAGGACCCCTGTACTCACCACCATTATCTGCTCGAACACTCTTCAGCTTTCTGCCAGTTTCTCTTTCAACACTAACATGAAATTCTTTGAAGACATCAAGTACCTAGTCTTTAGATTTCAAAGCAAAAGCCCAAACTTTTCTAGAATGATAATCAATAAAAGTAACAAAATAAAGAGCACCTCCAAGAGTTCTAAATAACAATGACATCAATATGAACTAAATCAATAATATTTGATCTTCTAGATGACGGATAAGTATGAAATGCAACTCTATGTGTTTTTTCAGCTAAACAATGATCACAAGATTTAAGAGATGTCAGGTGCAACTCTGGTAAGGCGCTTTCTAGCAAGAGTTTGAAGTCCCTTCGCGGATATGACCAAGCCTCTTATGCCAAAGATCTATGCTTTCACCCTTTTGAATTGCATTAATCTCTCCTTTGTGTAGCTTAGCTTCCATAATATAAAAGAGTTCAACTTCTTTCCTCTCGCCACAACTAGAGAACCTTTAGTGAGCTTCCATTTGCTTTCACTAAAATAATGTGTAAATCCTCATCATCAAGTCTTCTGTAGATATCAAAAGACGAATATCGGAACATGTCGACATCTCGAGTATCAATTTGCTTCGATCTTGGTCTCTAAGCAAATATCTCCAATACCCATAATCTTAGATGTACCATTGTTTCCCATTCTAACATTGCCAAAATCACCAACAGTGTAGGATCTGAATAAATCATCATGAGAAGTAACATGGAATGAAGCTCTAGAGTCAATTACCCGGCCTTCCGAAATGCAAGACTAATACATCCATCATCACAACGATAATGATATCACCTTCAAAGCAAAGAATCGTATTGGTCTCATTTTTTCTTTCATTCTGTTCTCGCTTCCAAAACCTACACTCTTTCTTCATATGACCTGGCTCATTTGCAAGTGGAAACACCTGATATCTCTTCTAGACTTGGATCTTCCTCTGTAATCATGTGGATTTCTACTGTGACTTCTTCCACGTCTTTCTCAAGAACAAGTGCACAAGAAGAAGATTCTCCCTGTTCTTTCCTTCTGGCATCCTCATTCAGTAAACTATCTTTAACCATGTCTATAGTTAGAGTTCCCTCTGGCGTGGAGTTATAAACTGTCACCACATACGTTTCCCAACTTTCTGGTAAAGAGCTGAGAAGTAGCAATCCCTGCATTTCATGATCTACATTCATTTTCATAGCAACCAACTTGTTTGCAAGACTCTGAAATAGGCTTAGGTGCTCAACAATGTTGCCACCATCTTTATACTTCAAATTAACAAGCCTTCTAAGGAGAGAAATTCTATTTCCCACTATCTTCTTCGCAAACAGATTTTCTAGCCTCTGCCAAACAATATCAGTTCTGGTTTCATCAGAAATATGCTCATGCAGATTTATATCCATCCATCTTCTAATATAAGCAATAGCTTTCTGTCTTTGGACCTCCCATTCCTCCTCTTCCATAGTAGAGGTTTTCTTTAACTTTGATGGGCTTATACAAATTAGAGTAAGTCTTCCATCATACGCCTCCAAGTGGAATAATTTGATGAGTTCAATTTAATCATACCATCTGATTCTTCCATTTCAATCACACAAGAAAACACTAGTAGCAAATAACAACCTGCTGCTCTGATACCACTTGTTGGGAAAAACCCTGTAAATACGGAATAATACTTTTCCCTCTTTGTGTATCAAAATAGGTTCCTCATCAAAAATACCAACTTGATATTATAAGCAAGTAACAACCAGAACAATATCAATAGCAGAACAATTAATCAATCAGGTGAGACCGAACTTTAATGTGGAAAACCCAATGTGGGAAAAACCACGGGACCGTAGTCCAGTTCTAACTTCCACTATCACCAATAACGATAACAGGATTATAATATGTTCTCTCTAAAACAATAAGAGGATCACAATGACATCAAGATCATATATCTTGGCTGAACAATAGTGCATCATCATCTTAGAGATAAACCTCTTCTAAGAAAGATTTAGATCTTACCAAGTAAACTTAGCAGGAAAGCACTTTAGAGAGGATAAACTGTAGATCAGTACCGTTAGGATTGTAGAGTTTACTGCAAGGATTCTCCACGTCAAATTTGGGTCAAAACCGATGAAGTTTGGTCACCGATCGTCAAGCAGAAAACTCAAAAAGCCTAGTTTTTCTCTTTCTCTCTCCTCTTTCTTTCTCTCATTCGATTTGCCCAGACTTTGCACACAAAAAATGATGATCTCAATAGAAACCCTTAGTTTCTATTTAATAAGTTGATTTGGGCTTGGGCCCAAATATCTGGTCCAAGCCCACATATAGGCTGGACCCAACATAAAGTGATGTAAAACTTACATGTTTCAAAAACTTGATAGTTTCACTTTTTTCCTTTTTGTTGATAACAAAGGGGGAGAAGTAATGATGATTTGAAGATTTGAAAATTTTCATATTTTTGTATCATGCTTGATGATTTTATAAAGTGATGTAAAATCAAAATTATGCATGATGATTTGAAAATAATTATTTGAATGAGTTGAAAATAATGATGAATTAATGATGAATGAGTTAAAAATAATGATGAAGAAATGATGAATGTAAATGTTTTGTATCATGCTTGACTTTGAAATTATGCATGATGATACTCATGATTTTATAATATGTTGCAAAATCATTTCAACTTGGATTAAAAAGTTATCATTTATTTGAATTCAAGCTTATCTTGATATGGCATATAGATAGGGGGAGTTTGTTTAAAACTCTATCATTAATTGGTTGTCATCATAAAAAAAGGGAAAGATTGTTGAATCTCGATTTTGATGATGGAATCAATTGATGAGTTTATGATCTAATCTATGCTTTGAGATAAGTGATATAGGACTAACTTCGATCAGAAAAGGTAAAACAATTAAAGCAAGATTAGATATTAGGCCGGAGTAGAAATCGGGCATCGGGGTGAAAGAATCGAACGTTGCACCAAGATCGAAAGTTGCGAGAGTCAACATACCAAAAGATTGAGCATTATGTTAAAGGAAAGCATGATGTGCTAAAGGTTCGGATGATGCACCGAAAGTTTGCTGGGAGTTTAAATGAACTAATGATGAAGCAATCAACTTAGATTCTAATCTTGTTATTGTTTAGGTCTTAACTGTCATAGTTAGGTGTTAATTGAGTTAGATTCAAGTAAAATCTTACTAACTCAATTAGGGACTAATTGAGCCTAAATTAAGACTAACTTAGTTGGAAAAGTACCCAAAAGACTTGTTTGAACCTTGTTAGCTGGAAAAGATATGTTTAAACCTTGTTAGCTGGAAAAGTACGAAATATACTTCTTTTAGTAGACTTGACGATAGTACTACTAGTGTCAGACGATGATACAGCCAAGACAGTCTTCCAGGCTATGTCAAGTGGTGGTACTGCCCAGACTGAGCGATGGTACCGCCAAATGTTAGGCTGCAAGCGATGGTACTATTGATAGTTAATGCTACAAGCAGTGGTACTATCCAGACTAGGCGGTGGTACCATCCAGTGTTAGGCTACAAGCGGTGGTACCACCGATAGTTAATGCTGCAAGCGATGGTACTATCCAGTGTAGAGGTGATATTGCCAATATCCTTAAAACTCAGGATGAGACCTTTTTTGGTTCTATTTTTAAAATCATTTGAGGCTTATAAATACCCCACTCTTTTTTACATAAGGATGCACTATAAGAGAATAAAAAACTGAGATTCTGTGTTGTAAAAGTGTGAAAAGTGCTAAGTATCCCTCTCATCTTTAAGTTTTTGGGCTTACTCTAAGAGAGGTGTGGTGTGAGGCTTATAAATGTTGTCTCCTAAACTTGTGAAAAGAAGAAAAGAATTGTAAGAGGGTAGTTGATCTTCTCTCATTGAAAGAAGATTGTTAGTAAAAGCTGATGGTCTCGACGGAAGATGAATCGGGAGTGAACGTATGTCATGACGACTGAATCACTATAAATTGATTTGCATTTATGTTTATACTTTGCATTCTTATTACTTACTGATTTGATTGTCTACCACTCTCACTTATTTTCTAAGTTCAAAAATATTTTTGATATGGTTTTATTGAATAAAGTTTTTTGAATCGATGCAATTTTACAATAGACCTCAGTCCTAATAGGATTTCGATCCCAATTGACCACACTTGTAGTAGTGAGGAGGGAGGTTTTCATAAAAGACAATTTGAAAGAGTCCAGTTTTGAGAGGTTTGATCCAAATAGCTTGTATGAGGGGTTGCATAATATTTATTTCTACACAAATTCAAGCATACCGGCCATGTTCGAATCAAAGAGATTGAGAGTCAAACTTAAGAGGATGACTGAGTAAAGAAGTGATGTGAAATAGGGATGTTTCATTCTAGGATTCCTTCAGCAAACCTAATAGATGAATCCACTGGGCATAGTATTAATCCTTTTGGATAAAATTTGAATATTGGGATGCTGAGGAATGAATTAAATATTATTATGAAAATGCCAAGGTTCCTCAGTTAAGATTTAAAGGGCATTGGCCTCAAAAGGGAATCGAAACAAGAAGAACCCATCTTCTAAAAGTTTAGGAAGATAAAATTTAAGTACAGTCAATGGTGGAGGACGAAATAAGAACTTATCAATGAGGCAAAAAGCCTAAATACGAGACCAGGTGAGGAGTTTGTGTTCCACAAACTAAACAAAGTCGGTGGAGAATGATTTGATAACTCCAACGATAATTCATGAAGAAGGTTATCAAAGTTTGTTTTGCTAATAGGAGGGATTGTCAAAAGAATGGAGGCCCATGAGGGCTTCGTGATGGTGGAGGGAGCACTCTTGTCATGGGAGGAAGAAGAGGGTAGGGAAGGTTTTTTAATTTCCAGGTTAGGAGGCTTGGGAGGCACCATTGTAGGAGTTGTCAGAGGAGCTTGATAGAGAAAAGGAAAAAAAGAAAAAAAAATAAAGAATTAGTGTAGAAGAGTTGATAGATCTTGATGCAAAAGACATAAATTTTAATTTATTCTTGTAGACAAGTCTCTATTTTTCTTTACTCACTTTTCCCTCTACTTTACAATAAGAAATCTCATCTATTAATGAGGCCATAGAGGAGAGTTACAAGACACAATTTTTTAAGATTACATTCATGTACCTTTTATTGTGTGTAACCTATTAAATTTACTATTTATTCATTATTTTCATAATCTCCTCCATTAGCATCCTTAACATGATGTAACATCTCTTATCGCTCTAAATTTTAGGGGTTACAATTATTTTTACCCATGTGTTCATGAGAGAGGTTTCAATTCTCTCTTTTAATTAAGTTTGATTGTAATCAACAATATTTTTTCCCCTAATCATGGCCTAATTAGTTGATTTCTAATTTTGCAGTTAGACTTTAGAATAGGAATATTTCAGATTTCATGTTTATTTAAGAAATTTTAGTAAGTATATTAAAATAAAATAAAACTAAATCAATTATAAAAAATTTAAAATTTTTTTACCTATTGGGGAGTGCTTATCTCCTTATATTTAAAAGGGAGGATTTCACTCCCTCATTCCTCACAAGTTTGAGGAGGAATGTGGAGTGGAGCCAGGACAGGTAGGTTGCACTACCTTTCCTGAAATTAAAATTATTATTCTTTTTAATTATCTAAATTTTTATATATTTAGATTAAATTAAATTGATGCTGTGTTTGATTTGAAATTGTTTTTGGAATTCAATGTTATGCCATTTACAAATTCAAAAGTTTTGAAATATATGTAAAAAAGAAAGTATATATGCAAGCTTGATGCTAAATGATTGTAGATTATTAAAGTATTATTAATTAAAATTCTATTTTAAAATATAATTTTATCATATTATGATTGAATTCATCAATTACTATGTAATCATGTAATTTTGTTATGATTTAACCATTTGATGATAGTTTGTATGATTTATGATAATTTAATTAAATATTTGTGTTATAAAAAAGAAGACTTGAAATTGAACTGAACATAGAAGGGTCGATTGGGTCTGGCTCAACTTAGGCCATCAATTGGTCTCAGTCAACCCAATAGCATGCTTCTATTTTTAATCCAATCGTGAGGCTACGCTCAACCCAACCCACACGACCTATTACTACCCCTCTATCTAACTAATGACATAGGCACTTGTAATGCACGTAACTAATTTAAGACATATGTAAGTCGACCCAGATTGGCCTAACATTGGGCAATCTAATCCAATTCTCTTCTTTACTTAATTTGAGTCCTACAGTTGACTAAGTCGATTCAAACTAATTTGATTGATTTAAGCTTAAATAACTCAAATTAAATTCAATCAAGTACAAATTAAATAAATCTGAAATGATTCTAGACTAGTTAAATATGGATTAGAAATTGATTCAATTATGTTCTAGCTAAATCAAATCTGGTTGAAGTAAATTGGATCGATTTAGTTGGGATCTAGATCAATTGAGGAATAATTAATATATATTCTTTGATATTATTAGTGCTATTTTATCTCAAAATGGATACAACCTGTTATTTCATGATATGATTATGTTTTTCTTGTTGAGGGCAAGTAAGGTGTTTCTTTTTAGGATTAGTGAATCATAAAATATGGTAGCTCCATGGTTCATCCATCCATTGTTACGAAGAATGTATCCCTATTTTGATGGGTAAGGGACATTACGTATCTAATGTTGGATGAGTTTTCTTTATGTGCTATTGTAAGAATAAAAAGTATAATAGGATAAAGTTTTTCCATTCATTGTTAGGAGTGTTCGATAGGATGTTTGATATACGTTATTGGGATGATTATTTGTTTGACTTCATTGATATATATATATATGTGATAATTTATCCAAAAAAACCCCTAATAATAAGTTTTTATCATATGACACACCCATATTTGGTTTTTACTATAGGGAGTCCCTTTTATTAAAATTTAACTAATACCCTTGAATCGACTTGATTCAAGTCGAACTGATCTATGGGCTATATTGAGTAAGTGTAACCTGTTAAATCTCGAATTTTGATGATGAAGTCAATTGATGAGTTATTTGTTCTAATCTATATTATCGAGATAAGTATGCAGGATTAACTACGATGGGATAAAAACATAAAGTGATTTATCGAGGTCAAGTTCGTCAGGAGTTTGAGAGTTCACCGGAAGTCCGAAGGATTGTCGGAAGTGTTGCCGGAACCAACCGAGATCGAATCAGTGAGTTGCCGAAGGTTTCGGAAGTTTGCCGCAAAGATCGTCGGAGGTTCGTGGAGATTACCAAGAAGGTTCGGAAGCTTACCAAAGACTCGTTGACCTCGCTACACAATCCGAGAGCATACTGAGAGTCCGTCAGAAGAAATCCAAAGGAGTGTCGGAAGTCCACCGGAATCTCGCTGGAAAGCTCGCCAGAAGTAGACTTGAAGAATGTCAGTTTAAATCACTTAGAATTATATTTCAATTTCGAAGTAGGTATGTAATTAGGGTAAGGATTAGAAAATAATTCTGTTTAAACCTAGTAGGGGCCCACCGGGCTCTTATTGGGCTGATTTGGGCCTAAAATAGGGCCCATTCAGCTTTGTTAAATGGGCCAGGCGATGGAACCGCCCAGTGGCCGAGAGCTGGGTGGTGGCACCGCCCAGCACCCGAGCACATGGGTGGTGGCACCGCTGCCTTGGGCGGTGGAACCACCTTGTACACTGTCAGTCTGACGACTGACAAGCGGTAGTACCGCCAGCACCGGGAAACCCAAATAGAATTCAAATTTGGAGCTCAAATTTGAATCCTCTTGGGGTCTATAAATACCCCTCCTTTCTCAGCAGAAAGATACCCTTTTGAGAGTTAGAAATTGAGCAAAAGCTTTGACAAAGTCTTGTTTTCGATAGCTAGTGTTCACCTCCCTCTTTTTCTTTGAAAAATCTGTAAAAGTGTGAACTTCTTGTAAAAAGGTTGTAAGAGGGGTATTTGGTCCTTCCCCTTCAAAAAGATTTGCTAGTGGAAGTTGGGAGCCTCATCGGAGAAGGCTTCGAAAGTGGATGTAGGTCACTTGACCGAACCACTATACATCGTAGCGTTCTTGAATGTGTAGTGTTTAAATTTCTGAATCGTTTCTTTACTTAGCTACGAATCATTTAGTTTTTCATCTCCTTTACTCAAGCAACTTTAACTAAGTCATTTTTCATCGAATTAAAATTTCCATATGAACTAGCTATTTACGAAATCGGTTTCAAACTTACGAGTTTTAATCCGGTGCACTAATTCACCCCCCCTCTTAGTGCCTCTCCGATCCTAACAATTGGTATCAGAGCAAGGTTCACTCTCATATTTGGTTTAAAACCCAAGAGAGATAGCCTATTCCGGCATGCAAGAGGGTTATTCCATTACACGTCCACCTATGTTCAATGGGTCAGATTATACGTATTGGAAGACTCGTATGAGGATCTTTCTTATTTCCATGGATTTTGAGCTTTGGAGCATCGTTGAAAATGGATTTCAAAAATCTTCTCTTCCGACAAGCGAATGGAATGAATCGGAGAAGAAGACTTTTGCTTTAAACGCAAAGACTATGAATGCCTTATTTTGCGCTCTTGATAAAAATGAATTTAATTGCGTTTCGATTTGTGAATCGGCTTTTGATATTTGGCATACTCTTGAGATCACTCATGAAGGCACTAGCCGAGTGAAAGAGTCCAAAATCAATATTCTTGTGCATTCTTATAAACTTTTCTGAATGAAACTAAGTGAGTCTATCGGAGACATGTACACCCGCTTCACGGATGTCATCAATGGACTCAAAGCTCTTGGTAAAGGTTTTTTTAATTTTGAACTTGTAACTAAAATTAAGATCCCTTCCAAAGAATTGGGATCCAAAGGTTACGACCATTCAAGAGGTCAAGGATCTTAAAACTTTTCATGTCGAAGAACTTATTGGGTCTATAATGACCTACAAATGATGTGCCATACTCATGAAGAGCTCGAGAACTCCCTTCCAAAGAACAGGAAGGATATGTCACTAAGAACTCAAGAAGACCACTTGAAAAGAACATCAAGTGATGAAGATAGTGACAATGATATTGCACTTTTAACTCGAAAATTTAAAAAATTTATAAGAAAGAATAAATTTAAAAATGACAAAAAACAAACTTGAAAATAAAAAGGACCAAGTCATTTGCTACAAGTGCAAGAAGCCGAGGCACTTCAAATATGAATGCCCTCAAGCCAAGAAGAAGCAACCAAAGAAGAAGAAAGCATTGAAGGCTATATGGGATAACTCAAGTGACTCTAAGGATGAAGAAGCAAGCAATAAAGAGGAGGCCAATTTCACTCTAATAGCTTTGGGAGAAGAGGTAAGTAATTTACTTAATGAAGATTTATCTTTTGATAAGCTTTTAATTGCTTTCCATGAATTATTTGATGAATGTAGAACTATTACAAAAAGGTTCAATTTATTAAAAAAGGAACATGCTTTATTGCTAGATAAATTTAATAGTCTTGAGCATGATTCTCTCCCTCTACTCCCATGCTTTAAGTGTAATCACTTAGAAGCAATCGAAAAGGAGAACTTGCTACTCAAAGAGACCCTAAACAAGTTTAAGGTCGGTAGCAAGAGCTTAGACATGATCCTTACAAACAAGGGTCACGTCGGGAATAGATGTGGAATTGGATTCGTGAGTGGATCTCACCGAACTCAAACCACCTTCATTAAAGGGCCAACATTACATGTATCCTCTCATTTGAAATGTAATTTTTGTTGCAAATCTGGACATGTTGTTTACAAATGCCCATTTAAGAAAATTAGTCCACACAAATTGATATGGGTTCCTAAAAGAATCATAAATAATTTAATACTAAATGACAAAGTTAGTAGATCAATATTTGAGGCATCCAAAATCAAATGGGTACCTAAAAACTATTTTCTTTTGTAGACACATTCACCATCACAAGCTAAGAGCAAGAGATGATATCTTAATAGTGGATGCTCAGGGCACATGACCGGAGATCTATCTCAATTCTCTATGCTCATTAGCAAAGAAGAAGGGTATGTCATCTTCGGAGATAACAACAAGGGTAAAATCATTGGCAAGGGAACCATAGGTAACAAATCAAGTTTTTCAATAAATGATGTGTTGCTAGTTTATGGATTAAAATATAATCTTTTAAGCATTAGTCAATTATGCGATAAAGGTTATATTGTTATATTTGAATCTAATGTTTGCATCATTGAAAAACTAAATAATAATATATCCATGATTACTTTAAAACAAAATAATATCTACACCATCAATATTGATGAACTAAGTAATGAAATGTGTTTTTCGGTTTTGAATGATGATGCTTGGCTTTGGCAAAGGAGATTAGGCCATGCAAGCATGAAACTAATATCCAAGATTTCATCTAGAGAGTTAGTACGAGGGATTCCCAATACGAAGTTTGTCAAGGACATAGTATGTGATGCGTGTCAACTAGGAAAACAAATAAAAACTAGTTTCAAATCAAAAAATCAAATTAGCACCACTAGACCATTGCAATTGATCCCTTTGGACTTATTTGGACCAATTGACATTACAAGCCTAGGAGGTAGCAAATATGCCTTCGTAATTGTGGATGACTATAGTCGATATACTTGGACCTATTTCTCGGCTCACAAAAGTGATTGTTTCAAATGTTTTTCTAAATTTTGTAAACTTACTTAAAACAAAAAAGGTTTCATGATTTCATCAATTCGGAGTGATCACGGTGATGAATTTCAAAATCGTGACTTCCAAATTTTTGTGAAACAAATAGATATAACCATAACTTCTCTACTTCGAGGAATCCTCAACAAAATGGAGTAGTGGAAAGAAAAAATAGAAATTTATAAGAAATGGCAAGAACCATGTTAAATGAATACAATTTACCCAAATATTTTTGGGCCGAAGTCGTGAACACGGCTTGCTATGTCATGAATAGAGTTCTAGTAAGACCATCTCTATCTAAGACTCCATATGAATTATGGAATAATAAAAAACTCAATATTTCTTATTTTAAAGTTTTTGGTTGCAAATGCTTTATTTTAAATGAAAAGGATATTTTAGAAAAATTTGATGCTAAATCTGATAAAGGCATCTTTCTTGGTTACTCTTCTATTTCTAAAGCTTTTTGGGTTTTCAACAAAAAAACCTTAGTTATAGAAGAGTCTATTCATGTATTTTTTAATGAATTTTTTGAATTTAAGAAAAATGATTTTGATGATGATCTTGGTTTTGATGATTTAAATTTGAATGAACACTCTTCTCAAAATGGTAACTTAGATGCATCTTCTTCCCAAATTTCCTTACCCAAGGAATGGAAGTATGTAGATGCCCATCCCCGGAGTTAATTATAGGAGACACATCGAAAGGGGTTCAAACTCGTTCTTCTTTCAAATATTTTTGTGCCCATGTTGTTTTTTTTTCTCAAATTGAACCTAAGTGCATTGACGATGCCTTGAAAGATGATTCTTGGGTTATCACAATGCAAGAAGAATTGAATAAATTTGAAAGAAATGAGGTATGGAAGCTTGTTCCTAGACCTAATAACCATTTAGTTATTGGTACTAAATGGGTCTTTAGAAACAAGCAAGATGAATGCGGTATCATGGTTAGAAACAAGGCTAGACTAGTGGCCAAAGGTTTCAACTAAGAAGAAGGTATCGATTACGAAGAAACCTTCACTTCTATGGCAAGATTAGAAGCCATTAGGATGCTCCTTGCCTGTGCTAGTAGTAATGATTTTAAATTATTTCAAATGGATGTCAAAAGTGCTTTCTTAAATAGTTTTATTTCCGAAGAAGTGTATGTTAAACAACCATCCGGATTTGAAAATTCTCTTCTTCCCAATCATGTGTTTAAACTAACTAAGGCTCTCTATGGATTAAAACAAGCTCCTAGGGCTTGGTATGAGAGGCTTAGTTCGTTCTTTATTTCAAATAATTTTACTAAATGTAAGGTTGATACTACATTGTTTATTAAATATTTTAAAAATAATTTTTTTATTATTCAAATTTATGTTGACGATATTATTTTTGGTTCTTCAGATGAATCACTATGTGAATCATTTGTCAAGTGTATGAGTCATGAATTTGAAATGAGTATAATGGGAGAATTAACCTTCTTTCTAGGATTGCAAATTAAACAACTTAGTAATGACATATTTCTTAATCAATCCAAATATATATTAGAATTGTTAAAAAGATTTAACATGGATGGTTCAAAAGCAATAAATACTCCTATGAGTACTTCCCCTAAGTTAGATTTAGATGAAAGCGGAGAAAATTTTGATCAAAAGACATATAGGGGAATGATAGGTAGCTTGCTCTATCATACCGCGACTAGACCGGATATCATGTTTAGCGTAGGACTTTGTATGAGATTTCAAGCTGATCCTAAGCTATATCATCTTAAAGCCGTTAAAAGAATTCTTAGATATCTTAAAGGTACTCCTAATCTGAGATTATGATATCCAAAATCCGATAACCTTGATTTAATAGCTTATGTGGATGTAGATTTTAGCGGATGTAGAATAGATAGAAAAAGCACATCCGAAACATGCCAATTTATAGGACATGCACTTGTTTCTTGGACCTCCAAGAAACAAAATTCGGTTGCACTAGCTACGGTGGAAGCCGAATACATAGCTGCAAGTGCATGCTGTGCATAAGTTATTTGGATGAAAAATATGTTAGAAGACTATGGAATTTATTTAAAAAATATTTCTATAAAATGTGATAACACAAGTACTATTTGTCTAACCACAAATCCAATTCAACACTCTAGAACTAAGCATATTGACATAAGACATCACTTTATACGAGATCATGTCAATAGTAATGATGTCACTCTTGAATTTATTGATACAAAATATCAATTAGCGGATATTTTCATAAAACCCTTAAATGAAGAACAATTTGACTTTATTAGAAGGAAATTAAGCATGTTGAATTGTCCTCGTGGATGAGCTGCATTATATGTTTTTTGTAATTTCGGCTTTCGTGGATTTTTCGAAATTTCCACTTTTGTGGATTTGCCTCCCTCATTTTGATTTTGTATTTCAAAGAGTGATCTAAGACATTATCCTATCTCAATTCAACACATTTAAACTTTTGAAAACTAAATTCAAAAAAAAAAATTTTTTTTGGTGCCAGCAGTGGCACTGCCTGGTTAGCGGTGTCATCGCCCGAACACCCGTATATTTAAGGGGTGTGTTAGGTTTGGCGGTGGAATTGACCCCAACCTTTTTTTTAACTCCTCCTCCTCCAAACCTCTCTAATCCTCTCCTCTCCCCATCTTCCTCCTCTAAAAAGCCTCACAAAGGGTTTTCTCTTAAATCAAGTTCCTCACCTCCCAAGGAAACTCAAAGAAGGTAAAATCTATAATTTTCTTCTCATTTCTTGGTCTCTTATTGTTTCTTTTTGATCCATCATCATGAATATATATGGCTCCTAAGAGATCATCAAGAAGCAAATGGAAAAGGTTGGAAGGAGATTCCTATGACCCAATCCTCTTTAGATCTAATGAGGTAGCTCTAAGGTACCCTAATTTTGAATCTAAAGCCATACATAAGGGAAAACATGTTGATCTAGGTGAACTAGGAAACCTAGAACCCATTAGATGGTTTACCGATTTAGATGTGTTGCCTATCTTACAAATTGATGAATCGATCTACCCTAGGTTGGTTAAGTTATTTTATGCAAACATGAGTGTTGTACATGATGGATTGACTACCTACCTTTTGGGAATCAAAATTCAAAATTTTGATCATACGATATGTGAGCTAATTGGAATTGAAGAAAAGAATAGAGGATGTTATTTCAAAGGCCAATGGGATATGGATGCAATCGGAGCAACCCACTTCGAAGCTTTAGAGACAATTTTTGCAATCCTAACCTAGGCATTATTCCCAAAAGTTGCGAGCACTTGTAACCCTTCAATTCAAAAATACTTCATCACATCATCATAAGCATTCTTCTTCCTAAACAATTTCACCATGATGAGATTAGTATGCTAGAATTAAGTACTATGTATTAGATCATGACCTGATAAAACAATTGCTTTGGATACTTGATCAGACAACACATGATGAAAATTATCTCTAGAGACTTAATGTTATCATATGGTGGGTTGATCACTAGATTAATAATTGCACATGATATTTGTGTGTCACCCGATGAGGAAATAATACAAATCGACAAATATAACACTATAAACAGAAACCTCCTGAAGAGACTTAGATGCACCTTTAGAAATGGTATATGGATTAGGCAACCTAGAAGGATTGATCTAGCTCTCCCACTAGTAGAGCGACCTGAAACACCAATTATTAGGGGAAGTGAATCTCCTCCGCCTAGTCCCTTTGGTCTAGCACCATCTGAGCTAGCTCCTGCTCCATCCACTGAAGATTCAATCATGTTAGCATTAAATCAAATCAAATCAACTTACAATAAGTTAAAATTTTTGAAGGAAGTACGATAGATGAACCGGAAGATAGATTACTTGTATAGGCATTTTTGGAATTCCCCATGAGGAATAGTTGTTGCCTTTAACTCTTGTTTTGTAAACCTTATGACTACTATGGATAATTACTATGGATGATGTTGTATGTTTCTAAATATGATGTTTCTTTCATATCATCTACTCGGACTTTGAATGATTTTTTTTTTTCGTTCGATCATAACTTTTTGATGACACTTTCATATTGTTATAACATTTTGTATGATTTGATATCTTTCTCGAATGATTTCATGCTCCCTCTACCTACTTTAAGAATGTTTTACTTCATGAATGCCAAGCTGATAATTAATTAAATTTTTGATATCTCCTACTCATAACTTGATAAATGAAGTTTTTTCTTTCGGAGCAATGCATGAATTCTTCACCTCTTTTTTGTTGATGACAAAGGTGGAGAAAAATGTGAAATTGATATGATGGAGTGAAAAATGAATCGCAACAACTTATATGGTTCATATCGTAAAAAATATAAATTTTCTTAAGATAAGCTATTCCTTTATTTGATATCATGCCTTGATATTGAGCACTCTTTTTGATATCATTTGATCCTTATCATATTTGAATGGTTATAGGTGTAATACCTTGACATTGTTTTTCATTAAGAAAAATACGAAGTTTTCATATTTATGATTAAGCTTGTTTATTAAGCTTGACATTAAATGAAATTTATCGATTTCGGCTTGAATTCAAAAGATTGAATTCAAGTGTTTTTACTTTCTCATGATATAGCATATAGATAGGGGGAGTTAAGATTAACTCCATCATCAATTGATTGTTATCATTAAAAAGGGGGAGATTGTTGAATCTCGAATTTTGATGATGAAGTCAATTAGTGAGTTATTTGTTCTAATCTATATTGTCGAGATAAGTGTGCAGAATTAACTACGATAGGATGAAAACATAAAGTGATTTACTGAGGTCAAGTTCGTCGGGAGTTCGAGAGTTCACCAGAAGTCCGAAGGATCGTCGGAAGTGTTGCTGGAACCAACCGAGATCGAATCAGGGACTTGTCGAAGTTTTCAAAAGTTCATCGCAAAGATCGTCAGAGGTTCGTGGAGATTACCAAAAAGGTTCGGAAGCTTGCTAATGACTCGTTGAGCTCGCCACACAATCCGGGAGTATGCTGAGAGTCCACCGGAAGAAATCTGAAGGAGTGTCGGAAGTCCACCGGAATCTCGTCGGAAAGCTCGCTGGAAGTAGACTTGAAGAATGTCGGTTTAAATCACTTAGAATTATGTTTCAATTTCATAGTAAACATGTAATTAGGGTAAGGATTAGGAAATAATACTGTTTAAACATAGTAGGGGCCAACTGAGCTCTTATTGGGCTGATTTGGGCCTAAAACAGGGCCCATTCAGCTTTCTTTGAATGGGCGGCAATGGAACCGCCCATCTTTGGTGATGGAACCGCCCGGTGGTGAGAAGCTGGCGATGGCACCGCCCAGCACCCGAGCACATGGGCGGTGGCACCGTTGCCTTAGGCGATGGAATCGCCTTGTACACTATCAGTCTGACAACTAATAGGCGATGGCACCACCACTGACAGGCAGTAGCACCACTAGCACCGGGAAATCCAAACAAAATTCAAATTTAGAGCTCAAATTTGAATCCTCTTGGGGTCTATAAATACCCCTCCTTTCTCAGCAAAAAGATTACCCTTTTGAGAGTGAGAAATTGAGCAAAAGCTTTGGCAAAGTCTTGTTTTCGATAGCTAGTGTTCACCTCCCTCTTTTTCTTTGAAAAATCTGTAAGAGTGTGAACTTCTTGTAAAAGAGTTGTAAGAGAAGTATTTGGTCCTTTCCCTTCAAAAAGATTTGCTAGTGGAAGTTGGGAGCCTCATCGGAGAAGGATTCGAAAGTGGATGTAGGTCACTTGACCGAACCACTATACATCGTGGCGTTCTTGAATGTGTAAGTGTTTAAATTTCTGAATCGTTTCTTTACTTAGCTGTGAATCGTTTGATTTTTCATCTCCTTTACTCAAGTAACTTCAACTAAGTCATCTTTCATCAAATCGAAATTTCCATACGAACTAGCTATTTACAAAATCGGTTTCAAACTTATGAGTTTTAATCTACTACACTAATTCACCCCCCCTCCCTCTTAGTGCCTCTCTAATCCTAACATAACCTAGTGTAGGCAATGATAAACTTCTCTCCTATTTGGCTATTGCACTAGGCTCCTCTCCTCTTTGGCTTCATCAATGGTAATAATAGTACTCAGCTCTTTATTAAGAAATTGCAGAGAGCATTACATGCACAACGGAAAATAAAAGCAAAATCTGGTTTTTCAAAATAATTTTATCGAATCATCATGCAAATATCGAGAGCAAAAAATTCAAAGCGATAAAAATGCGTAACTGATTGAACTGGTTGAGACGTTCTCACATAGAAGAGATTATATATCATCTAATTTATAGATCTTAGTCCATGGATGAAGGAGCTTTCACAAACTCTTCTCTAGCGATGATCCATAGAGTGGATGCGGCAATGATGCACCTCCTCACGCAGCATATTATTTCCTCATGTTCGTGTTACTAGTCATAGGTATCCTGCAAGTCAATCACATGAGTGATGACACGTGTGATATGATACACATTCTTTTTGCTTATTATTTATTTGATAATTTTCTCACTTTATGTTACTTGTTGCATGTATTGTGATATTTATGGATCTATACAATGATAATTGGATTGTGATGAGATTACAATAATGAGACTAATTTACCTTTAAATATAAACCCTAAATAATCTCGATCATAGGTTACTCGAGAGGGACATCGAGATAACCGAACAGACTGGTGTGCTATGTACCCGTCCATATAATGGGGGTGGCTGGTCTCATAGCTGCTCATGTGGGGATACTAGGGATACAGTGTAGGTGCTTATTGGAGAATGAGTTCACTTATTGATCCACTTATAGAATGTTGGATGATGTTGGGATCTAGAGTGGCACTAAGAGAGAGGGAGGGGGGGGGGTGAATTAGTGCAATGGTTAAGAACGACAAATTTCGACATTTTAAAAATGTTTCGGAAACTTCGTATGATAAAAATCGATTTTGATGAAAACCATGTCGGAAAAGCTCTAACTCAAACTTGAGAATGTTTAGAGAAGATGAAGGGCAGTGAACAAGTAAAGTAAAGGTTTGCAGAAAGGTAAATGCAAGAACATAAATGTAAACTGAGTTTTATAGTGGTTTAGTCATTCGACCTACTGTCATGGACAAATTGTAAATGGCTTATTCGGTATAATGCTTATGCATGTCCGTGTCCTTTCAGTTTGTTCTTACTTTGCAAAGTATGGAAAGGACTAGCCAAATGCTAAATAGCCTCATTTGAGTGAGTTTGGTGGTCGTTTTAGGCTTATACATAATGATGGTGTCATGTGGACACTTGTACTAGATTTTGGTCTGTAGTGGACCTATACCTTTGTTGTGCAACCGTTCTTAGCTTGTGATATCCATGGTTGGAATTTGCATTAGCTATAAAGTGTTTGCTGAAAGGGTTGCTTATAGATCCCGTGTGAAACACTTTCTCTGTCCCGTCTTCTCTTTTGCAAGTTATAAGGGATCGTAGGAGATTTTGGGGAGGTTGACCTTTGCGGACTGACACGCAATGGTGCTACATGGCTTAGGCAAAACCAGCTAAGTTTGTGATAGATAGTATTAGAGCGGGACAAGCACACATAGAAATACTTAGTATGCAAACATGGGGGACCTAGCGGGGCTGTGTTGAGAGTAGCCAACATGTACGATCATTTGGAAACGGACATGGAGTTATAGGGGAAGGAGTCGCTTAAAAAAGCAGGTATCCGAGGATGGTATTAAGAGGAATGGCCAACTGTTTGTGCAAGAGGCACCACGAGGACAAACAAGCTAAGAAGAATTGCATAGCGCATAAAGGTTGGGATGGCTGAGTTCGAGCAGTGGCTTGACGTTGGCACCCAAACTTGATGGTTCTCGAGGCAAGTGGGGCGCTTGTCAAAGGATGAGACCGTGCAAGGTGGAATGGGTTGTTTAACGATTGAAAGAGTTATGCAAAGCTCACAGAGGTGAGGGGAGTTGCAAACTCAAGGAATTCGATACTCAAAGTGGCTGAAGGTCAACACCATGGAGCATTGAAACTTTCTCTTTGGCATGAGCAGGATACGTTCGTAAGAGGCTATAGTGTGTAGCAGGTTCAACATGTTGCTAGACCTAGAGGGGTGCAGTGGGAGCTATATTAGTGAAAAGTCATAATCTAGCAGATGCATTTACGGAGGCAGAATAGTGCATCGTTTGTTCAGCAAGATGGAGTAGTCCAAGGGGATGGTGATCTCCAAAACTTCCAAAGGGAAGGATGCGAATAGAGAAGTTACTCCAATAGGACAGATATCTAGAAGGGATAAGTCCTAGTTCCCCAGAGGGAGAATCATGTGCAACGGATCACACACATTGAGGAGGAGTACCTCAAGACAAAGCTCAACGGACCGAGCGAGCGGCGAGGAGTCGTTGCATGATCTCGCAGGAGGCAATGCATTGGTGGACGCATAGTGAGATCAAGTGGGGGAGCAACCCAAGGTAACACAAAGTGAAAGCACATTTGGAGCCGATATGAAGATCGGACTCAAGAGAGGGCTGACCTGTGGAATGGTGGGCCTGAGGACTACCATTAACTCTATGCAAATCGAGAAGCAAGGCAACTTGGGGATAACTTAGTGAAACACTCAAGCCGTATGAAGGGAGTTGGCATAGAAAATGGAACATGGAGCAGAGGCTTGGAGCTTTCCTTAGACAAAGGTCAAGGACACGAATTCTTGTAGAGGCAGGAGTAGGATCATGTCGTTCCATGGGTTCTTTATTCTGATGGAGCAGACTCATCTTGCATGGTGCTAAAGACGAATGGAGCTTTGAGGCACATGCACCTTATCTCAGTGAAACATTTGGTGGAGGAACTAAGGCGAAACAGTTTACAGAGGCAAAGTTGGTGTCAGAAGGCCTTGGCATGGGGCAAGATGATGCAGAAGCAGGTGCACTTGAAAAATATGCCATAATGTTGCTATTCGAATTGCCATGAGGAAAGTGGTGCACAGCGGAGATTGTGCTGGTAGGGGTAAAGGCCTAGGATCTAGACAATGGTGCACTAATTTTTGCGAAGTCAAGGGACTTCAGAGGAATTGCTAGGCGATGGACTGTCCTAGAGCTATGCTTCGTCTGAGTATGACCCAAGAGCGGGTGGATGAAGGTCGATTGACAAAGGAGCGAATAGAATCAAAGGTGGTAAAGGCCTTGTGATGTGTTGGTGGAGGCCGCACATGGAGAGATTACAGTTCGAGTTCATACCACAAGGATCAGAATGTAAGGAGATGTCACCAGGAGGTGACATGGTGCAGTGGATTGTGGTGGAATGGTTTGTGGTAATGTGACACACATATTGTATCCTATGAGGGACAAGATCTTATGGAGGTATGATCGGGAGCACGACTAAGAGCTCTACTTCGGTGAACGACATGACGGCAAGAAGGGCTATGGATTTAAGCAGAGAATGCCATGGTACCGCAGAGACGGGACTTCCGTATGTGCATCGAATGTTGCATTGAATGGAAGCCTTGGGCATCCGCTTATAGGGGCGGTACACTACCGAGGGAGAAGTTCAGATGCAAGTACCAGTGAGTCCCATGGGGGGACTGGATCATGTAGAGGTATGATCAGAGTAACTAAAGAGTTGGACTACTTCAGAGCTCACATTCGCTTAAGGGAGCCCGATAAGTCAAAGGACAAGGCCAAGTAAGCGAATGTTACGACCAATGAAGCTAAGGAGAACAGAAATGGTGCAAGCCCAATAACATGATGGCAAAGGCCATACATGGGAGTTATAGTCTGTCTTTCTATCGACCAAGAGGAACTGCTCAGAGAACACAGAGATGTTGAAGTAGGTGGTCGAAAAAGGGCAAGGAAGCAATGACGAGTCCAGAGGGACTCAACTTCCCAAAATCAATCGCTAGTTAGAATGAAGGTGGACTCAGAGGAGTACCGTAGTGTCGTAGAGGTAGATCTACTGATCACGAAGAAGGGATGCAGCTATGAGACAATGGATAGTAGTGTCATGGGCATTGCAACACCATGGTACCGCAGAGGTGGGACTTCCGTGGAGTCATCGATCCCTTGCTCTCATAGAGGGAGAGCACTTAGTCGTGATATGGGCTGTGGAAGATAAGAATGCATTGGCAAACTCCATGTACTATGACAAGGATGAAGGGTAGTGTTAAATCTCGGATTTTGATGATGAAATCAAGTGGTGAAATATTTGTACTAATCTCTTTGATGAGATGAGTGTGCAGGAATTACTACGATGGAAATCATAACGTGATTTATCAAGGCCAAGTCCGTCGGGGGTTCATCGGAAGTCCGAGAGATTTTCGGAAGAGTTGCCGGAACCATCCAAGATCAAATCAGGGACTTGTCGAAGTTTTCGAAAGTCCATTTCAAAGATCGTCGAAGGTTCGCGGAACTTCCGGGAAAATTCGGAAACCAGCCGAAGACTAGTTGGGCTTGCCGGAGTATGCTGGGAGACCACTGGTAGCAATCCGAGGGAAGCATCGGAGGCGCCGAATCTCGCCGTAGTACTCGCCGGAAGTCGACTTGAAGGGTGTCCGATCAAATCACGTTAAGTTATGTTCAGAATTTGCACATGAGTAGAGCAAGGATTTAAGAAATAAATCCCGCCCAAAATTCGTAGGAGCCAACCAGGCCACTCTGTGTCAAGTTGAGGACTAACAGGCCCCATTCGGTTCTGTCGAATGGGGGCAAGAGGTGGAACCGCCAAGCCTGGCGGTGGAACGCACTACGGCGTAGCACCGCCAAGACACACACAAAGGTGGAATCGCCGCCAAGCGTAGCACCGCCCATTCATCGACGGCGGTGGAACGCTGGTGAAGCGGTGGCACCGCCCGCCACCGGATCGAGCGGTAGCATCGCCGCTGGGGGTGGCACGCCTACACGTCGATCAAAGATCGACACAGTGTGGCACCGCGATGACAGCGGTGGCACCGCTTTGACCACTGAATCTGGGGACTCCAAATTCACTTGGAATTTGGAGCCCAATTTTAAATCCACTTTTGGATCTATAAATACCCCCCCTTTCTCAGCTGAAAGGGTTACCCTTTTGAGCAAAAAGTTTGAGTCTTGAGCTTTTGAAGAGTTTTTGAAAAGTGTTGTATTCTTTGCTAAGTGTTCACCTTTTCTTCTTCTTGAGAGATCTTGTACAAGTGTGAACATCTTGTAAAGGGTTGTAAAAAGGGGTGTTTGATCCTTCCCCTTCAAAGGACTTGCTAGTGGAAGAGCGGAGCCTCATCGCAAAGGCTTCAAGAGTGGATGTAGGTCATTTGACCGAACCACTATACATCATTGTGTCCTTAAATGTGTGAGTGTTTACATTTCTGAAATCACTTCATTTCTTGGCTGCAAGTTCTTAGTTAGTTCCTTTTCACAAGCAATTACTTTCAAGTTCTCTTTCGTCGAATCGAATTCTTCCACGGACTTGTGTTTCTTTGCGAAATCGGATTCAAGAATACGAGTTAAATCCGCTGCACTAATTCACCCCCCCCTCTTAGTGCCTTTTGATCCTTTCAATTGGTATCAGAGCAAGGTTTGCTCTCATATTGGTTTAAAACCCAAGAGAGATGGCCTACTCCGGTATGCAAGAGGGTCTCTCCATTACTCGTCCACCTATGTTCAATGGGTCGGATTATACGTATTGGAAGACTCGTATGAGAATTTTTCTTATCTCCATGGACTTCGAACTTTGGAACATTGTCGAAAATGGTTTCGCAAAATCTTCTCTTCCGATGAGTGAATGGAATGAGTCGGAGAAGAAGATTTTCGCTCTCAATGCAAAGGCTATGAATGCCTTATTTTGTGCACTTGATAAGAATGAGTTTAATCGGGTTTTCATTTGTGAATCGACTTTTGATATTTGGCGCACTCTTGAAATCACTCATGAAGGCACTAGCCGAGTGAAGGAGTCCAAAATCAACATTCTTGTGCATTCCTACGAACTTTTTCGGATGAAACCAAATGAGTCCATTGGAGACATGTACACCCGCTTTACGGATGTCATCAATGGACTTAAAGCTCTTGGTAAAGGTTTTTCGAATTTTGAATTGGTAACTAAGATTTTAAGATCCCTTCCAAAGTGTTGGGATCCAAAGGTCACGGCCATTCAAGAGGCCAAGGATCTTAAAGTATTTCCCATTGAAGAACTTATTGGATCTCTAATGACTTACGAGATGACGTGCCATGCTCATGAAGAGCTTGAGAACCCCCTTCCAAAGAACAGGAAGGATATGGCACTTAGAACACAAGAAGACCACTTGAAAGGAACATCAAGTGATGAGGATAGTGACAATGACATTGTACTTCTAACTCGAAAGTTTAAGAAATTTATAAGAAAGAACAAGTTCAAAAATGACACAAAAAGCAAATTTGAACACAAAAAGGACCAAGTCATTTGCTACGAATGCAAGAAGCCGGGACACTTCAAGAATGAATGCCCTCAAGCCAAGAAGAAGTAATTCAAGAAGAAAAAAGCCTTGAAGGCCACATGGGATGATTCAAGTGACTCCGAGATTGAAGAGGCTAGCAACAAAGAGGAGGCAAATTTCGCTCTAATGGCATTTGGAGAAGAGGTTAGTGAGTTACTTAATGAAGAGTTATCTTTCGATGAACTTTCTATGGCTTTTCATGAGTTGTTTGATGAATGTAGAACTATTAGTAAGAAGTTCAATTTACTTAAGAAAGAGCATGCTTTATTACAAAGTAAATTCAATAGTCTTCAAAACCCTTCTCTACCCCCATGCTCTAAGTGTGAAGACTTAGATGCAACAAAAGGAGAACTTGTTACTCAAAGAGACCCTAAACAAGTTTAAGGTCGGTAGCAAGGGCTTAGACATGATTCTTGCTAACAAAGGTCATGTCGGAAATAGAAGTGGTATCGGATTTGTGAGAGGTTCTCACCAAAATCCCACCACCTTTGTTAAAGGGTCTACATTGCATGTATCACCCCATTTGAAATGTAATTTTGTTGTAAAACGGGACATGTTACCTACAAATGTCCATTCAAGAAAATTAGTCCACAAAAGTTGATATGGGTTCCTAAAGGAACCATAAACAATTCAATGATAAATTACAAAATAAGTAGATCAATTTGTAAGGCACCCAAAATCAAATGGGTACCTAAAACAATCCTCTTTTGTAGACAAACTCACAAGCTAGGAGCAAGAAATGGTATCTTGATAGTGGATGCTCAAGGCACATGACCGGAGATCCATCTCATTTCTCTATGCTCTCTAGCAAAGAAGAAGGATATGTCACTTTCGGAGACAACAACAAGGGTAAAATCATTGGCAAGGGAACCATAGGTAACAAATCGAGTTTTTCAATTGATGATGTGTTACTAGTTGATGGTTTAAAACATAATCTTTTAAGTATTAGTCAACTATGTGATAAAGGTTATATTGTTAGATTTGAATCCAATGTTTGCATTATTGAAAAACCCAACAACAACATATCCATGATTGCTTTAAAACAAAACAATGTCTACACAATAAATATTGATAAATTAAGTAATGAAATGTGTTTTTCGGTTTTGAATGATGACGCTTGGCTTTGGCATAGGAGGCTAGGCCATGCAAGCATGAAACTAATCTCTAAGATTTCATCTAGAGATTTAGTAAGAGGTATCCCAAACACGAAATTTGTTAAGGATAAGGTATGTGATGCATGTCAACTAGGAAAACAAATAAAGACTAGTTTCAAATCAAAAAATCACATTAGCACCACTAGACCATTGCAATTGATCCACTTAGACCTATTTGGACCAATTGACATAACAAGCCTAGGAGGTAGCAAATATGCCTTTGTAATTGTGGATGACTATAGTAGATACACTTGGACTTATTTTTTGGCTCATAAAAGTGATTGCTTCAAATGTTTCTCTAAATTTTGTAAACTCACTCAAAATGAAAAAGGCTTTATAATCTCATCAATTCGAAGTGATCATGGAGGTGAATTTCAAAATCATGACTTCCAAAATTTTTGTGAAACAAACGGATACAATCACAACTTCTCTACTCCAAGAAATCCACAACAAAATGGAGTAGTAGAAAGGAAAAATAGAAGTTTGCAAGAAATGGCTAGAACCATGTTAAATGAATATAATTTACCAAAATATTTTTGGGCGAAGCCGTGAATACGGCTTGCTATGTGATGAATAGAGTTCTAGTGAGACCATCCCTATCCAAAACTCCATATGAATTATGGAATGATAAAAAACCCAATGTTTCTTACTTTAAAGTTTTTGGTTGCAAATGCTTTATTTTGAATGAAAAGGATGCCTTAGGAAAATTCGATGCAAAATCCAATGAAGGCATATTTCTTGGTTATTCTTCCGTTTCTAAGGCTTTTCGTGTTTTCAACAAGAGAACCTTACTTATAGAAGAATCTATTCATGTGGTTTTAATGAGATTTCGAATTTAAGAAAAAGATTTTGATGATGATTTTGGTCTTGATGATTTGAATTTGAATGAACCCTCTCCTCAAAATAACATCTTGGAAGCATCTTCTTCCCAAACTTCCTTACCAAAGGAATGGAAGTATGTAGATGCTCATCCCAAGGAGTTAATTATAGGAGATGCATCGAAAGGGGTTCAAACTCGTTCTTCTTTCAAAATTTTTGTGCTCATGCTGCCTTTCTCTCTCAAGTTGAACCAAAATGCATTGTTGATGCCCTAAAAGATGATTCTTGGGTTATCGCAATGCAAGAAGAATTGAATCAATTTGAGAGGAATGAGGTATGGAAGCTTGTTCCTAGACCTAATGACCACTTAGTTATTGGTACTAAGTGGGTCTTTAGAAACAAGCAAGATGAATGCGGTATCGTGGTTAGAAACAAGGCTAGACTAGTGGCCAAAGGTTTCAACCAAGAAGAAGGTATCGATTATGAAGAAACCTTCGCTCCGGTGGCAAGATTGGAAGCCATTAGGATGCTCCTTGCCTATGCTAGTAGTAAAGATTTTAAATTATTTCAAATGGATGTCAAAAGTGCGTTTTAAATGGTTTCATTTCGAAGAAGTTTATGTTGAACAACCACCCAGATTCGAAAACTCTCTATTTCCTAACCATGTGTTTAAGCTAACTAAGGCCTTATATGGTCTTAAACAAGCCCCTAGGGCTTGGTATGAGAGGCTTAGTTCTTTCTTGATTTCAAATAATTTCACTAAAGGCAAGGTTGATACTACATTGTTTATTAAACATTTTGAAAACAATTTTCTTATTGTTCAAATTTATGTTGATGATATCATTTTTGGATCTTGTGATAAATCACTATGTGAATTATTTGCTAAGGATATGAGTGATGAATTTGAGATGAGCCTAATGGGAGAACTAAATTTCTTTTAGGACTTCAAATCAAGCAACTAAGTAATGGTATATTTCTAAATCAATCAAAATACACATTGGAATTGTTAAAACGATTCAATATGGATGGATCAAAAGAAATTAGCACTCCTATGAGCACCTCCACTAAATTAGATATGGATGAAAATGGAGAAAGCTTTGATCAAAAAAACTTATAGGGGCATGATAGGTAGCCCGCTTTATCTCACGCAACTGCACGACATCATGTTCAAGTGTAGGGCTATGTGCAAGATTCCAAGCTAATCCTAAGCTATCTCACTTGAAAGCGGTCAAGAGGATTCTTAGATATCTTAAAGGGACCCCTAATCTTGGATTATGGTATCCAAAATCTGAAAATTTTAGTTTGAAAGCTTATGCAGATGCGGATTTTGGTGGATGTAAACTAGATAGAAAAAGCACATCCGGAACATGCCAATTCTAGGACATGCACTTGTTTCTTGGACTTCAAGAAACAAAAAGCCAGCACTATCTACAGCAGGTTGAATATATAGCTGCTAGTGCATCTTTGTGCACAAGTTATCACGGATGAAAAAATACACTAGAGGACTATGGAATCTACTTAAAAATATTCCTATAAAGTGTGATAACACGAGTGCAATTTGTCTAACTAAAATCCAATCCAACACTCTCGCACTAAGCACATTGACATCGTGCATCACTTTATACGTGATCATGTAAGTAGTAGAAATGTCACTCTTGATTTTGTTGATACAAATCATCAATTAGCGGACATTTTTACGAAACCTTTAAATGAGGAACAATTTGATTTTATTAGAAGGGAATTAGGCATGCTAAATCGCTGTCCAAGTAAGTAACCTTTTTTTTTTCGATGTCTTTTCTTGAAATTATGTTTAAACTATGATTTCCATCAATTTGATTCGGATTGTCCATGGATTTATTTCTTTTGACTTCATCCCATCTCTGAGATTTTTTTTTTTTTTAAAAAAGGAGAGGTGAAAAATATTAAACCGAAGTGGTTTTGTGCTACCGCGTGTAGCATCGCAGATCTTGGCGGTGGAACCGTCAGGTAGTCACCACAAAGCGGTGGAACTTCTTTAAGCAAGTGGAACCGCCGAACACCCTCCTATAAAATGTGTTAGGGCCGGTAGAACCGCCCCTAATCTGTGAACCGCTCTCTTCACTCTTCCAAACTCTTCTAAACTTCAAATTGGTGTGATTTCTTCCTATCTAGAAGCCTAAGGAGGAGATTTTATCGTGATTCATTCTTCCTACATCTCAAAGAACCAATCTAAGGTAAAACAGAATTATTTCTCTTTCATTTTCTTGTGAAGTTTCATTCCCTTCTTCAATTAATTTTTGATTATTCATGAATAGAAATGGCTCCTAGAAGAACATCAAGAGACAAAGGAAAAAGGATGGAGGTAGATTCATTTGACCAATCCTTGTTTAAATCACAAGAAGCCTCCTTAGATTTTCTGAATTTGGTTCTAGACCCATTCACAAAGGAAAGTATGTTGATTTGAATCAATTAGGAAACTTAGAACCTTTCATGTGGTTTGCAGACTTAGAGGCTTTACCTATTCTGCAAATTATTGAACCTATTTATCCACGTTTAGTTAAGTTGTTCTATGCTAATTTAATCTGTGGATGATGATGGCTTGTCAACTTATCTTCTAGGTAATGAGATTCAAATATGTGATAATACTATATGCTCATTAATTGGAATTGTTGAAAAGGAGCTAGGATGTTATTTTCGGGAAAATGGGATATGGACACGATTGGTGCCACTCACTCGTAAGCTTTAGAAACCTGTGTTTGCAAACCCAAATTTAGGAATAATTCCCAAGAGTTGTGAACATTTATTACCTTTTAACTCTAAAATTTTGCATCACATTCTAATAAACATTATTATTCCTAAGCAGTTTCATCATGATGAGATCTGGTTTCACCGAATTAGGTACCTTATATTGGATTATGACTAGACAACATTTTGTTTTGGTTACCTAATCAGCAAAGACATGATAGAGGTCCTTTCTAAAGGATCAATGTTACCATATGGAGGTTTAATAACTAGACTATTGCATGCCCATAACATCTACATTCCACCGAGATGAAGAAGCAATACAAATCGAAAAATTTAATGTTATTAATGTTAAACTAATGAGACGACTTAGATGTCTTGTCGAGCATGGAATAGGGTTAGGCAACCTAGGAGATGTGATATACCTCCCGGTAGTAGACCATCCCGAGACACCGTCCTTAGGGGAAATGAATCTCCTCCTCCCGATCCTTTTGTTGCAGCTACATCAGTGACATTTTCTGCTCCATCTACTATTGACCCGATCATGAGAGAGTTAAATGAAGTAAAACTACAGCAAATTGAAATTTTGAAGGAAATGCGGAAGATGAACTTAAAGATCGATCACATGTATAGGCATCTTGGCATTCCTCCTGAGGAGTAGCTTGTCTGTGTTTTCTTTTGAACGATGTAAACTTATGTTGTATGTTGACATGTATGTTGTACTCTTACATCGTGACATCTATATTGTCTTAACTTCATGATACATCTTTTCGCCACTTTGTGGAATGGTTTTCGGTTTTTCGATTTCCTTTTCCACATTTGTGATGTTTTCCGACCCTCCTTGTTGTTATAATTCCCTCGTTTCCTTTTTGTTGATGACAAAGGGGGAGAAATGATATGTGTATTGCTATATGATATGCGCTGTCCAAATTAAACTTAGTTGGGTTCTTGATATCATGTGTATTGCTATATGATATGCGCTGTCCAAATTAAACTTAGTTGGGTTCTTGATATCATGCTTTTTTTTGAATATGTATACTTCATTGATATCCTTGATGTCTAGTTTGAAATCTTGAAATTAAAATTAATTATGTTGAATTCAAAAATTGAATTCAAGCGATTTTTCTTTATGGCATATACATAGGGGGAGTTAAGAATAACTCCATCACCAATTGATTGTCATCATCAAAAAGGGGGAGATTGTTAAATCTCGGATTTTGATGATGAAATCAAGTGGTGAAATATTTGTACTAATCTCTTTGTTGAGATGAGTGTGTAGGAATTACTACGATGGAAAACATAACGTGATTTATCAAGGCCAAGTCCGTCGGGGGTTCATCGGAAGTCCGAGAGATTTTCGGAAGAGTTGCCGGAACCATCCAAGATCAAATCAGGGACTTGTCGAAGTTTTCGAAAGTCCATTTCAAAGATCGTCGAAGGTTCGCGGAACTTCCGGAAAATTCGAAACCAAAAGACTAGTTGGGCTTGCCGGAGTATGCCGAAGACCACCGTAGCAATCCGAGGAAGCATCGAGGCCTCGCCGGAATCTCGCCGTAGTACTCACGGAAGTCGACTTGAAGGGTGTCCGATCAAATCACGTTAAGTTATGTTCGTAGAATTTGCACATGAGTAGAGCAAGGATTTAAGAAATAAATCCTGCCCAAAATTCAGTAGGAGCCAACTAGGCCACTCATCGTGTCAAGTTGAGGACTAAGCAGCCCCATTCGGTTTCGTCCGAATGGGGGCAAGAGGTGTAACCGCTAAGCCTGGGCGGTGGAACCGCAAGCTGGGGCGGTGGAACCGCCACTGGGGCGGTAGCACCGCCCTACGCACACACACAAAGCGGTGGAACGCTTGTCGCGAAAGTAGCACCGCTCAGATTCATCGACGGGGAAACGCTGGTCAAGCGGTGGCACCGCTTCCGCCACCGGATCGAGCGGTAGCACCGCCACGCCACCGGATCGAGCGGTAGCACCGCCCGCCACCGGATCGAGCGGTAGCACACCGCTCTGGGCGGTGGCACGCTTCAGCATACGCCAAAGATCGACACAGCGGTGGCACCGCCGACAGCGGTGGCACCGCTTTGACCACTGGGGACTGGGACTCCAAATTCACTTGGAATTTGGAGCCCAATTTTAAATCCACTTTTGGATCTATAAATACCCCCTTTCTCAGTGAAAGGGTTACCCTTTGAGCAAAAAGTTTGAGTCTTGAGCTTTTGAAGAGTTTTTGAAAAGTGTTGTATTCTTTGCTAAGTGTTCACCTTTTCTTCTTCTTGAGAGATCTTGTACAAGTGTGAACATCTTGTAAAGGGTTGTAAAAAGGGGTGTTTGATCCTTCCCCTTCAAAGGACTTGCTAGTGGAAGAGCGGAGCCTCGCAAAGGCTTCAAGAGTGGATGTAGGTCATTTGACCGAACCACTATACATCATTGTGTCCTTAAATGTGTGAGTGTTTACATTTTGAAATCACTTCATTTCTTGGCTGCAAGTTCTTAGTTAGTTCCTTTTCACAAGCAATTACTTTCAAGTTCTCTTTCGTCGAATCGAATTCTTCCACGGACTTGTGTTTCTTTGCGAAATCGGATTCAAGAATACGAGTTAAATCCGCTGCACTAATTCACCCCCCCCTCTTAGTGCCTTTTGATCCTTTCAGGTAGATGCCAGAGAACTTCATAAGACTGGTGTCAATGGACTTCTCATCATGATTGCCATAAGTGAAGGACTTCAGGTTGATGCAAGAGTGCAGGACCTAGGAATAAAGTAGGCAGTACGTGGTGCTGTACCTTTGCTACTTAGAGGAGTAGGCGATAGGAATAATGGAGAAGGCGGTATAATCCCAAAGGCGACCAAATCTATCGGAGGCTTGCTCCAAGTTGGAGTGATAACTTTTTACATTCCAGAAGTTCAATAGTATTAAGAAGGTGAATCATAGTAGCTGACTCAGTGCAAGGATTGCAAACACTTCTAGTGCTTCGAAAGTGTGAGCTAATAGCAGATGAATTCTAGTAACTAGCTCGACGCACGAAGTACAACCTCAAGGAGGTAGGCGAAGTTAAGTAACCTTTGCCTTCTCAACTCTCAAGAGAATGGGCGAAACTGAGTACCCCAGCTCTCCTAGTTATCTAGCAGAGGAGCTCTGCATAGATTTGAAGACCCTTCGAAGAGACTAATGGAAGATAACAGTTGTCAAGTCCTCACTAATAGTGATCAGTACTACTGAGAGTAGATTGTTCGCTTCATTTCCCAACTAAATGCTAATCGAAAGTGAAAATGATATGAACCTACTTGGATAAGATAACTAATGAAAGAAAATTCGATGGAAAAAATTTTACGGAGGAAGGACCTGAAAACTTCAAAGTTTGCGAGGCGATGCTCGTTAAAGCTCCAATAAGCATCTATCCAGTTCAAGAGACAAGAAGTATTTGAAGGCTAGCACATATCAAGGATGGTCTTTTCCTTCATCAAATGAATCCATAAGAACTAGCAAGGATCAACCCAACTCTGTCGACCCCACACCAGAGTCAGAGTCATTGGCGAGTTGAAGTAGTATGGCGGATTAAAGTTGGATGACTCAACAACAACAATGCGGAGAATAATTGGGAGCCGAGGGGCACATTGCAGTAGGAGTAGAAGATTGAAGATCTAGCAAAGGCAAGGAGTTGTAGCGTCAACAAAGGCTTTGATGAGGACGTCAAAGGAATAAGTGGGGGAGAATGTCACAGACAAATTATAAATGACTTGTTTGGTGTAATGCTTATGCATATCCATGTCCTTTCGGTTTGTTCTTTCTTGGCAAAGCATGTAAAGGGCTAGCCAAAGGCTAACAGCCCCATTTGAGCGAGTTTGTGATCGTTTCAGTCTTATACATAATGATGGTTCATGTGGACACTTGTACTAGATTTCGATTTGTAGTGGACCTATACCTTTGTTGTGCAACCATTCTTAGCTTGTGATATCTATGGTTGGAATTTACATTGGCTATAAAGTGTTTGCTGAAAGGGTTACTTGTGGATCCCATGTGAAGCACTTTCTCTACCTCGTATTCTCTTTTGCAGGTCTTAAGGGATCGTAGGAGATTTCGGGGAGGCTGACCTTTGTGGACTGACACGCAATGGTGCTACATGGCTTAGGCAAAACCAGCTAAGTTCATGACATTATGATCACTGCTGATTCCTCTTCTCTTGAGGCCATCAGCTTTTTCACTTTGTATTATTAATAAATAAATATTAAATAAGTTGCAAGTTAACTCCCCTACATAATATTTGAAATAATAATTAATACAAATGATGCAGAAAATTTTCTTATAAATATTTAATAGAACTAATAGACAGAAACTGATGGTAGATGGTAAACAAAGATCAAAGATCATTGGCACATCATTGGTCTGCTTCTTTCCAATGCATAACAGATACAAAGTGAGAGATACTTGGTTGTAGCTGCATGACAAGAACTTGCACTTTTGTTTGGTATCTCCCTTCTTTTCCTTTGTTAGGGTGCTAACCCAGATCTCAAATTTTGTCTGAATTATCTAGGGTAACAAGGGAAAAATATGAAAGGATCCATAGATTCAGATACCAGAGGTCAAAAGTAGGTGAAATTTTGGTCCAAGGTTCTATAACTATACCTAAAGTTACCATGTTTCCCATATCAGCTGATCTTTATCATTCAGATGGGACTTATATTAAATCCCATATTAACAGGAATAGGATGAGAAAGATAGTAGTGATTGAAAGGACTGCTGGTCTTGAAATTTAATGGACTTTTGATATAAGAGATCATCTAAAAACATATTTCATGTGTCTAAAACAGAAGCAATAATCTTCTTTTGTATACCTTCTAGTCATCCTTCTTCCATCATCACCAATATCGTGGAGGTAACATAAAATACTGCACACCAATTTTCCCTTAATATTTTCTAAGTTCATCAATACAAAAGATACCTTAGAGTAGCTAATAAAATTTACTGATATTTCTGCCAAGTTTCTCAATGTCCACTAAATACTTTTTTTTTTTTCCTGCTCTGCTACAAGTATGATGCAATTGTTTCATAGCAAGTTTCTGAAATGACAGGAAGTGCCTACTTTAATTGTTTTTTTTTTTTGCCCATATTCCATGGCAAACTTTAAAAGAAACATTGACATGTAAAATCGCATCTTCAAGTTTGCATGAAGAAAACCTTATAAAGAAAATGATTCATGATTGTCACAGAGTTATGAATTTAGAATATATAAACTGTGCTTGAGAATCATTTGGAGAAAACGTTTTCCATCTTTGACCCACATTAGGAAAAAAAATATTTACACTGATTTATGTAGACCTCGACGGCGTCGCTAGAGCACTCTATGGACGGATTTGAACCCGTGACCTCAAGGTTATGAGCCTTGCGAGCTACCAAACTGCTCTACTCCGCGCTGAAGAACCGGGAACTTATGGACGAAGAAAGATTGGATACGCCCCTCTACCATATCCGTACAAATAGAATAGTCTATTTATACAGAATGGTAAAGAGGGTTCCTCTATCTTCTATGATAATAGATCATAGAGATTCATACAAATACGAAAGGATATTTTTCTCCTTACCAACTTGATCTTATTGCGCCCGGTAACAAACATGCATGAAACATTTCTCGAAGTATGTGTCCGGATAGCCCAAAGTCTCGATAGTTAGCTCTAGGTCTTCCAGTCAAAAAACAACGTCGATGGAGACGTATAGGTGCACTATTACGTGGTGGGGATTGCAATTTTCCATGAATTTCCCATTTTTCACTCAATGATGGAACTTTGCTTATTTTTTTTTTTGAGGATCGACGAATCAAATGATATTTCTGTTCCAATTTCTGCCGCTTCTTCTCCCTCTGAATCAAACTTTTTCTTGCCATAATATAATGTTCAGTTCCTATTATTATCAATGATACAGTTCGGATCCTAGATGTAAAAATATAAGAAGGTAGATCCTCCCTCTCCATCGAAACAAATGAGATTGTTGCTGATACAGTACATAAAAAAAATAATAAATAACTAAATTAAAATTAACCAAATTTTCCTGATGTAGAGGCAATCAAGAAAGCTGCATAAGTGAATATATAACCTACGGAAAAGTGGGCTAATCCAACCAATCTTGCTTGCACAATGGAAAGAGCCACTGGCTTATCTCTCCATCGAATCAAATTAGCCAAAGGTGTGCGTTCATGAGCCCATGCTAAAGTTTCAATCAATTCCTGCCAATATCCACGCCAAGAAATTAAAAACATAAATCCAGTAGCCCAAACAAGATGTCCAAATAAGAACATCCACGCCCATACGGATAAACTATTCATACCAAAAGGATTATATCCATTGATAAGTTGTGAAGAGTTTAACCATAGATAATCTCTTAACCATCCCATTAAATAAGTGGAAGATTCATTAAATTGTGAAACGTTACCCTGCCATAAAGTGATGTGTTTCCAATGCCAATAAAAAGTAACCCATCCAATGGTATTTAACATCCAGAAAACTGCCAAATAAAATGCGTCCCAAGCAGAAATATCACAAGTACCGCCGCGTCCTGGGCCGTCGCAAGGAAAACTATAACCGAAATCCTTTTTATCTGGCATTAACTTGGAACCACGTGCATCTAAAGCACCTTTTACTAAAATCAATGTAGTTGTATGCAAACCTAGAGCAATAGCATGATGAACCAAGAAGTCCCCAGGACCTATTGTTAAGAAGAGTGAATTACTATTCTCATTAACAGCATTCAACCAGCCCGGTAACCATATGCTTCGACCTGCATTGAATGCCGGGCCATTCGTTGAAGATAAGAGTACATCGAACCCATATGAAGTCTTACCATGAGCGGATTGTATCCATTGGGCAAATATAGGTTCGATCAAGATTTGTTTTTCCGGAGTACCAAAAGCGAGCATAACATCGTTATGAACATAAAGGCCCAAGGTATGGAACCCAAGAAACAGGCTGGCCCAACTTAAATGAGATATGATAGCTTCTTTGTGGTCTAACATTCTTGCCAATACATTATCCTCATTCTGTTCTGGATTGTAATCTCTAATGAAGAATATAGCTCCATGAGCAAAGGCTCCTGTCATGATAAACCCTGCGATGTATTGGTGATGAGTATATAACGCAGCTTGAGTAGTAAAGTCTTGTGCTATGAATGCATAAGCAGGTAAAGAGTACATGTGTTGAGCTACTAAGGAAGTAATAACCCCTAAAGAGGCTAGAGCAAGACCTAATTGAAAATGAAGCGAATTATTGATTGTGTCATAAAGACCCTTATGCCCACGCCCTAATCGACCCCCTGGAGGAATATGTGTTTCTAAAAGATCTTTGATACTGTGCCCAATCCCGAAGTTAGTTCTATACATATGACCAGCGATCAGGAAAATAAATGCAATAGCTAAATGATGATGAGCAATATCGGTCAGCCATAAACTTTGCGTTTGTGGATGAAATCCACCGAGAAGGGTTAGAATGGCAGTTCCTGTTCCTTGGGAAGTACCAAATAAATGGCTACTCGAATCAGGGTTTTGGGCATAAAGATTCCACTGACCCGTAAAAAGTGGTCCCAACCCTTGAGGATAGGGTAATACATCTAAAAAATTATTCCATCTGACGTACTGTCCCCTGGATCCTGGAATAGCGACATGAACTAAATGTCCTGTCCAAGCCAAAGAACTCACTCCGAAAAGTCCTGACAAATGATGATTTAGACGGTTCCTTGGACCAAAAACAAAGGGAAAAGAAGGAAAGCAGAGAGAGGGAGAGGCAATAGAATAGCACTTAGCCTCGTTCTGCGACCACGGCAACGTCGTCGGACAGTGGGGGATCATCGAGGTAGAGCCTACGTTTGAGATCCAGTTGGCCATCCAAGAAGGGGTTGTCGGGGAGGATGAAGCAGTCGTCGTCATCCTCGTCCTCGCCATCCAACGCTGCCTCCACTCTCTCCACCTTCACAAATTCCCTCCTTTTCCTCCTACCCACCGTCGTGGCCATCTTCTTTGCCTCCATCTCTTCCTTCTTGCAATCTTCTTCGTCTTCATCGGTAGAGGAGATCTCGATCACCACTATCGCCATTGCCATCGAAGGGACTGAAGAAAGAACAAGTCACGCAATTGCGCGTATTAATTCTTTGAGGCTTTTCAGGCACCCATCCTACTTATCTCATTATTTTATTATAGTATGTAATTAAATATGTCCCTTCAAATATTTAGAGGTAACATCTTTCAAATTAATCATGTTTTACTGTGGTTTTCATTAGCTACTTCGAATTATAAAAAATATAAAGTACCTCAAAATGCTTGAATATATATATATATAATTTAAATAGATAAATATACAAAATCGTATTCTAAAGCCCAGGCCCATCAGCATCTGCGTACAGAGGAAACCATCCTAGCTTGTGAGGATGCTGCGTTGACCTAACTACAAATATTTTACAGAGTTGACTTGTATCCCGTTGTCTCCTACGTGGTAAACGCACCATGGATCGGTCGAGGAAACGGGGCAGAATAGAATTGTTCTCTTTTTGTTCGCAATCGAATCATGGCATCGGCCACCTCGAGATCTCATTCACCGGCTCCGGTGACTAGCTAACTCAGTTGGGATCAGACCTCAAACTCCTTTGCTTTAAATCCGTAGTCAACTCACACAACAATCCACGACACCAAATGGCAATTCCAATTGCGATCTTCGTATCAGAAATAATGGAGTCATTCACTAATTTCCGAAATCATAGCTCCTCTCAAGAAATGATTTGTTCTAAATATGCATCCATTTTTCACCATATCTTTTGTACACATACGAACAATCACAGCCTTTTTGGACCGACCCAGATTAATAGATGTCAAAGAATTCATGAAGGGCATTTCTATCGAATTTAGATGAACAAGATACATTAGCATGCGAGTAGTTGGCATAAGGGTGTTACATAGCCACCCATGTACGTTTTTTTTGAATCCACCAATTGATCTGCACCAGTGTAACGTCTCAGGTTTGTGTTTGAATGATAAGGTGGATCCGACCCCATAACGCACCTTCTCCTGATCACAACATTTAATGAGAATAAAGTAATAAATAATATAATAAAAGCCACCCACTACTCTCCCCATTATTTCCCATGTACTTTGTTATATATTTATACTCATTTGTGACACTTCCATGTATTATTATATTATTATAGATATGTATACATAATAAAAATAATAATACATGGATTTATATATTTGAGTTATATCTGCCACCACTTGGCCTGGAGAGGAAGGGTCGAGCAACCACCCATGGAGGAGGGCAGCAAGAAGAGCCCATCCTCATCCCGATCTCCGATGGCGCTAGAGGAGGAGCAGGGGTTTCCCGCGGGTCTGACGGCGGAGGAGTACGCGGATCTGCGACACAGGGTGGAGTCGCACCACCGGTACCAGGTTGGGCCGGGGCAGTGCTCTTCCCTCCTCGCACAGCGGATCCGAGCCCCCGCCGCCACCGTCTGGTCGTTGGTCCGGCGGTTCGACCGCCCCCAGGTCTACAAGCACTTCATCCGGAGCTGCGCCGTGAATGGCGGCGGGGAGATCCGGCCGGGGTGCCTCCGCGAGGTGAGTATCATCTCCGGCCTCCCGGCGAGCACCAGTACCGAGCGGCTGGACGTCCTCGACGAGGCCCTGCGGATGACCGGCTTCACCATCGTCGGTGGCGAGCATCGGCTCCAGAACTACCGGTCCGTCACCACCGTCGACGAGCTCCGGGGGAGCGGCGGGACGTGGGCGGTGGTGCTGGAATCCTATGTGGTGGACGTGCCAGAGGGCAACACGGAGGACGACACCAGGCTCTTCGCCGACACCGTCGTCCGCCTCAACCTCCAGAAGCTCGCGTCCGTGGCAGAGGCGCAGCCCTTGCCGGCGGCGGCAGTGGTGTAGAGGGAGCTCAGAGAACTGACTCCGTCACTGACGACAAGAGGGGAGAGGAGGAGAGTTTGCCTTCGGGGATGGCGATGTGACGTAATAATGACGTGTTTCAATGGTAAAATTACCAAAAACACGCTTCTATTCTTCCAATATCGCAGAAGACCCTCCGCGGTCGGTCTCAGTCGCCCCATCTTTTGCGGCCACGGGCGATGTTCCAGTCATTCTCTTCTTCTTTCTTTCTCTTTCCCTTTGCTTGTTTGTGGTGACATAGATTGGATCTCAGAAAAGCTTCCAAGGAAACGCTTGTTCTACAATAAACCACCACAGCTGTGTGCGCGCACCTGAGAAAAGAATAAAGATATTGTGCTGATGCATCTCATGTGGCCTATCATCTTATTAATATATGATGGCATCTCTTTGGCTGTTGAATGTGGTGCATTGCTTTCTTGTGCACCCAAGGTTGGGTGTTGGCTGCTAAAAATATGGACTCCAAGAAGTAACGAGTATAGCATGATACAGAGGATGATACAGTACAATACTTCGTAAAAGGCAGATGTGCTTGTTTCTCCACAACACACACCACCACTGATAAAGAAACAATAATTTCTTTGTTGTAGAAAGAGACAGATTTGTGATCTCACGTGGATTTTAATTAGAGTGGCTGCTTAATTTTTCTTTATTCAAGATTGTTTAGATTATAAGGAGTTCTTTGTAGTTCTTGTGTTGATCAATTCTTTTTTTTTTCGGTTACATACTTTTGCCATCAACAAAATAGGAAAATATCAATTTAACTTTTAAGTGGGTTACTGAACTAAGAATAAAAGCAAAAGCAAGAGAGAGAATATTTCATTGCAGTGGTATTTTGATATATGGATCTCAAAGAATCAAGAGAGGGAAAAAGAATTTGAAATGTGGCTTGATAATATAAAAATCCCAATACCTTTCTTGAGGTTTTCTCATGTAATAAACAAAGGGAAAACATGTTATTTGTATCAAGTAAAGATGAAAAATCTAATACACAAAAACCTAAATTAATAACTTGTGCAAATATCTATCCTATTATCCAAACAGCAAGCTTGTAGGGTTTTATGAGCAAAGCATAATACATAAACCTGTTGAAGTGGTAGCTAATCCCTTGGAATATCTAATGCGTAACGATGTGGATTTGCCTCTGACTCTTTAAGAAATCAAGGCTGAAAAGGACCAAAACTGATAAAGATTTAAGTATGTATAGGTAGAAGACTTCCTAGTCCATGCAGTGTCATGATTAGGATTCTAAAGCCCAAGGAATACTGATCCAATCTAAAAGTATGAAGCTATCTTGTTATCTGAACCAAGGATAACCATGCATAAAACCTATCGAATGGCAAGAAAGTGCAGGAAATGTAGAATTCTGAATCATTAGGCCTATGTATGGAGCCTTTCTTTTTCTCTGCATGCTGATTAGGAGAGGGCATATCTTCCATATTATAATGATCGAGATGGAGAATTGCATGGGATATGACTGTGCCTTCTCAAAGACCATAGGTTTTTAGGTCAGTGGCTTGCACTAGAGAAATGAAGATAATCTTTGCAGCAAACAAAAGTAGCAGCAGAAAAGCTTAGAATATCATATCACCCACTGTATCAGAAGGAATAACTCATCTTCACAGAATGTTGTAGAAGAGGAAACCAATGAATTTGAGGAGGGAGGGCATAAAAATAACTGAGATAGTATAACAAGTATCAAAAACTTGGTGTTTGATCACTACATGGAGGTCACAGTAATGGCATTAATTTTGTCTTCTTTCATGATGACCTAATCCTGGTTTCAGTATCTTTCAGCTTTCCTACATTAGCCACGGATACTGGACAATGATTTGGAGTTCCGAGTCTTTGAATTATTCCCACTAATTTAATATGTCATCTCTTCAGGGCAGATAATGGCCCTGGGTGATCACATTTTTAAAGGCCAAGGCAGCTGCATTCCTTGATGGTATTGTCTTGTGAGAAGAACTTGAATTAAGTTGGCAACTTGGCCATAAAAAAAAGCGGAGTGATGAAAGCAAAAGGAATTCCCATTTAGTAGAACACGTGCTCATCTTGAGTGCATGGAAAGAGGGGCAACCCAGAAGGACAAAACGAAGCAAGCACAAAAGACTTGTCATGTGCTACTGGAAGAACATGGTAAACAATACACCCATTCTGGAATGGTCTTCGACATGCCAAAAGATGCGGATGCTTAAGGGGATGGGCAAGAGAAAGAAATAGGTGTTGCATCCATCACAGAATTACTGATTCGTAGTTCATGAGAAGAGTAAGGTGCTGAGGAAATTAGTCACTTTTGATGGCTATTTTGTCAGAAACAGAAAGGCGCAAGTTGGCGTCTATTATTCACTAAAGAAATAAAAGGAAAAAGAAAAACGTGTTTCCCAGCGGCTTAATGTTTAGACAAACTTTGCGGAAGAAAATAGAAACAAAAAAAAAGTAGAAAGGTATTATCTTATATTATAAAAGAAAACATAAACAGAAGCATGAAAGAAAAGAGTGAAGAAAATAAATACCAAATGAAAAACAATGGGGAGCGGCATAATGTATAGATAAATTTTGCTTAAGAAAATAGAAACAAAAAAAAGTATCAAGGTATTATCTAATATTATAAAGGAAAACATAAACAGAAGAGTGAAAGAAAAGAGTAAAGGAGAAAATACCAAATGAAAAATAATGGGGTGAGAGAGAGGCTCGAACTCTCGACCTCAGGATTTCTCAGAAGCTATGAGACCTACGCGCTAACCAACTGCGCCACCACCCCTTGATTGAAAATGAGAACATACTTAATTTCTAGTATAAAATTTAACATGATTGGATCCGCCACAACGCGGAACTAATAGGCAGATACGGTTGGCAGAAACCACACTTCAGAAAATAATTCAGCTGCCAATAATAGCACAAGAATCGAGTATAAACAAGCAAGAATAAAGCATTGGTTTAAAGAATGGAAAATGATTCTACTAATTTTTTTTTCTTGTTTGTGAGAATTGATCCTCCTTTGTTCAAGAATAAAAGATGATGAATCCGGGAAGCCATTTGACTAGGTCAGCCAAGGCTAGATCTTATGCCAAGAAAGAGGCTGCATTAATTGGGACACTGCGAGCCATTGCTGGCCCAAAACCTCTGTAAAAGTCCGTGATTCCCTCTGAAGTCAGAATCTGAAGTACTTAGGATTCTTATAATCATCGATCTAAATCATGCTCTTTAAAATGTTGGGTAGATAGATAGAAGGATGCTCCAGCTAGGCCTCCAGCAATGATCAGAGGAATCCTGAAGTGTCTCGACCTCCTGCAAAATACTGGTTGAGGGCTTCGTATACTCCGAACAAGGCAGCAATATTACCAGGAACTTCACGTGCCAAGATCGGAACCAAGCCTTTATATAGCCCTCTAAGACCAGCTTCTCGCATGACATGCTTTGCCACGTCGACAGGGCCCTCTGTGCTTTGCTGCAGGAAATGAAGCAGCTGAGTCCACCAAGGCACTTTGGGCTTGCATACTGTTTTAAAGTGTCATTTAAAAACATATTAAATCAAACACATATCACATACAGATTTAACTCAAAGAATTGAGAATATGTCACATATCGCTTTAACTCAAAGAATCAAGAATTTTTCCCTTTGTGGATGTACTCTTTCAATTAATTAATTACATATATAACTTCCTAATTCTTTTCAATCAATGCCTCAGTGGTGAACATTTAACCCTGACTGAACCAGAAACATTAGTTTCCCTGATGGACTTTACAGATACAATGCATATATCACCTATAACTAAGTCATTTGCATCTAGAACTTTTATAGTACAATCAATTTTCTGTTTACTATAGGTGTCTTGAGATATAGTGTCTTTAATGGTACATTAGTTTCCTTTTTTACTGTACATGTCAAATGTTATTTTTGCAAGATCATTGAAATTTTTAACATCGAGCAAATATTGCAAATTATGGTTTAGGTGTTAAAGCCTATACTTGGAGGACAGGTCCAATTTATGTTATACCACAGGTGAGTGTCAATAGTACCCAGAAAATTGGATATGGATGTTCAATGCATGCATATTATTAATTTTATTCATCTCATCATCTTTTCCTCACTTTGATAAATTCCAAAGTTAACTTTAATGGTTATATCTAACTGAGAAGGGTCTTACACAAAACCAATTTGCAGTTTTACTAAATTAATCTCTGTACAACTTACATAAAACTGACATATGTTGATACTAAATTAAATAAATAAAATATTACTTTTAGATATATGTGAACTTATAAAACACAGGTTTTAAAATAACTTATCGATTTACAAGTTCAGAACAAGGTGTGACTAAATGATCAGGTCGGAAGCATGTAAGCTATTTCAAGATTAGAAAAAAGTAGAAGGAAAAAAAGGAAATAGTTTAAGATTTCACTAATACTTGTCAACAAAATTGAACGAGTACAAAAAGAAAAAGAAAAGGGCGAAAGGAAAAAAATCCGAATAAAAAGAGTCAGAAGGCAAAGACAGTGACTCGATAAATAATCAGCACAGACAACAGCAGTGGTTTCCTCTTATTTAACTGAAACATACCAAGTGATTTTACCTATCTTAAGCTGAAATGTTAAGCATAAGTAAACAAATGCCATCTGTTGCATGCAAAAAGACCAGACCAAAACTTAGCAGTTCTAGAGATTGACTTGGGTTCTTTTTAAGACCCACCTCTCTGAAATTTTATTCTCAAACTTTGATAACAATGTATACTAACTCAGGTTAAGAAACAACATGCTAGTGAAAACTTTAGTTACATGACTTACTAAAGCCAAAGTCCTTTAAAATGATAGAAAAGTTCAAAATTTTATTCAGTTTCAGTTTCCTGAAGACAAATCAATGTTAAACTTGACACCCTGTACCATATAGTGGCCTGTGTGTAAATAATTCTAGAAATTGAAAGAGAAAAGAACATAACTTTGTCCATTCATTTTCAATGAGCAATTATATTCTGATATATAAAGATACTGTAAGAATCAACAACTACCATATCTCCTAGTCAGTGAAATCATGGATTTTTCCAACTTAACCAGCTGATCATGACATTGGCAGTGTACCAACCAAAAACCACCCATAAAAAAGGAAAAGAAAATAGAATAACAAGAGGCTGCTGCAAGAATAAACAACACATGGAAATTTATGTAGCTCTGTCTTTCCAATGATGTGTCTTCACTATACCTGTTAATGCAGTTGTGAAATAGTAAAATAATAAAGAAGAATAGAAAAGGGGTACTTCTATTGAATGGGCATATCGAAGATGGATTACACAAATTGTGAAGGGAGATTTTCCTATAAAATACTCATATTTTGGGTATTTTCAATTGGTCGCCTCATTTTGATTTTTTCTCAAATAGCATCCCTAATTTGAAAAAATGTCTAAACCTTCTCTAAATTTTTTTTTCATCTATTACAATGTTTTGGACTGTTACAATGTTTTTGACCTGTTATAGTGTTTTAGCCACCATAACAAAAATACTGTAAAGCCTACTTAAAAATACTATAAATGATTTAAACTAACTTCAAGGCTAAAAATATGTTATTGTAATAATCTATGAATAATAACAACCAAAGAGGTATGATATGATGCCACTTATAATATTTTTCCAGAACATTTATAGTGTTTACAGTACATCAATCAAACACTATAAACAAGCCAAATAAAAATACCATAACAATTGAAAAAGGATTAAAAAATGAGCAAAAAATTTTGACAGGAAAACCTTTGAGGGGTTTTTTGATTTTTTTTAAATTAGGAGTCTTGTTTAGGAAAAAACAAACTAGGGGTACCGTTTAGAAAATATTCAAAATATGAGTATTTTCTAGGGAATCACCCAACTGTGAATTAGGGCTTATAAAAGTAATTTATGAAAAAAAATGCTAACAATATCTCAAATAGTGATATAAGTACCAAACACATCTGCAAAATAAAATAAAGGGGTTCGGGTCCAGACCAAGTTGGTTCAATACTACAAACACCTCAAATGCACAATTTCTTGAAGTCGACATACTCCTACATTCTTTTCCTTTTACCAAAACTACTTTTATCTTGCGCTCAAAATCTTGTTTTCAGACAAGAAAAAGTAAAAAAAGAAAAGTGTTCCTACCTGTTGCTTAGTGCTTCGGTGCTGCACTTTTGTCTCATCCCTCGTGCGCAAAGCCTTTTATAATAACACTACCCAACCTAGGCAAAGTTCACGCCTTACGTTGAAGGTGCAAAGATGTAGGTAAGCAAAACAAGGAGACCTTAACTCGATCTGTTTAACAATCTCCTATGCCTCAAAATTTGTTATATTCTTGCGAAACGAAATTCAACTTACGGATCCCAAGTCGCCAAGAATGAGAAACACACTGTCCATACCTATAATTGTTAGGGATCGAGCGGCACTAAGAGGGGGGGTGAATTAGCGCAGCGGATAAAACGATAGATTTTTCAGCAATTTAAAACAAGCTTTGGAAACTTCGTACGATGAAAGCAACGTTTCGTTTGAAACCGATTTTTGCGTTCTAACTTTAAAGCATGCGTACAAAGATAAAAAGGAAGTGGAGCAAGTAAAGTAAAGGCTTGCAGCAAAGTAAAATAGAAATTTAAACACTCACACAATCAAGACGCAGCGATGTATAGTGGTTCGGTCAAAGTGACCTACATCCACTTCCGAAACCTTCTCTGATGAGGCTCCCAACTTCCACTAGCAAATCCTTTTGTAGGGAAAGGACCAAATACCCCTCTTACAACCCTTTACAAGTGGTTCACACTCTTACAAGATTTCACAAGAACAAGGAAATGAGGTGAACACTTAAGCAAATGAAGAACAAGACTTTTCCAAGATTTATTTTCAAAATCTAGCTCTCAAAGTGTTTCTTTTCAGCTGAGAAAAGGGGGGTATTTATAGATCCAAAATGGATTCAAATTTGGGCTCCAAATTTGAAATCAAATTGGAGTTCCCGATTCTAGCGGTGTCAAAGGCGATGCCACCGCTTTGTGTCGGTTCTTTGGCCGACACCACGATAGTGGCGCGTGCTACGCGCCACCAGCGGTGCTACCGCTGGCCGCTACGAAATGGGCGGCTACCGCCCAAAGACACAAGTTCTTTGGGTGGTGCCACCGCCAAAGATGCATGCATCGCGTAGCAAGACGCATGCATCGCTGGTGGTGCTACCGCCAAAGACATGCATGCACGTAGCCCAGCATGCATGCATGCATGCACATATGTCTTCTTGAGCACATTGGCTGTTAGGCTCCACCGCCCAGCACAAATCTACATTTGGTTTGGGCCGAAAACTTGGCCCAAACCGGTTCCGAATAAGGGCCAATGGGCCCATACTTGGGTTAAAGAATTAACCCATAATCCTAACCCAAATTGATGTGCTAACTACAAAATTAAAGACATCCTAAGCTATTACAAAATCTGCAAGTCAAGTCTTCTTTCGGCGAGCTTCCGGTGAACTTCCAGCGGTCTTCCGATGATCCCTTAGAAACCATCCTGCGGACTCCCGGCAACCTCTCGGACTCCACGATAATTTTGGCGAGTTCCCCCGAGCTTCTTTGGCAAGCTCCGATCTTTCTTGGCAAGCTCTGTGAACTTCCGATAAATCTTCGGACTTCCGTCAAACTCTCGAACTCCCAACGATCCATTGCACTTGACTTCGGCCCTTGGTTTCGCTTTACGTCTTCATCCCTTTCGTAGTTACTCCTGCACAAACAAACACCAAACACTCTACTTCGATCTAGACAGTTATTACAACGCGAATTGACATTCAGTTGCCCGGCACATCATTGGTCGGCGCTTCGTCCGATCCTTCGGCACATCGCCCTCTCTAGCGGCTTGTTGCCCAATCGGCGGTTGACCTCTGCAACCCCGATATCCATAGCGCAACTTCGCACTTCTTGGCCCGATGCCCGATGTACGAAGCCTCCTGCCGATAGTCGACCGAACCTCCGGCTCGACATCCAATATCCTAACGTGATTACTTCTGGCGCAACGTCAATTCCTCCAGCATCAATTGTCTAATCCTGATCGATAGTAGACCTACGTAACTCAACACGTAGTTAAACAACAAAACACACTCAATTAGTTTCATCATCAAAATCTGAGATTCAATAATCTCCTCCTTTTTCATGATGACAACTAATTGATGACTGACAGAGTTATCCATAACTCCTCGGAGGTTAACACAAACTCCCCCTATCAATATGCCATTGTTAGAACACTTGGATTATCCCAAATCCAAGCAACATTCATCACAATGTTATGAGAATTTACAAACCATCATGCAAATATATAAAATATTCAAGCATCATTACATTGCATGAAGTCATCAATCTACTTCTCCCCCTATGTTATCAACAAAAAGGAGAAGTAGCATTATAGCTAGTTTTCAAGGATATGTAAATTTGACAACACACTAGTTATTAATCACATTATACAACATTTAGGCATTGCAAGTTTATCATAATAGGCAAGATAGCACTAGTCGTGATGATAGCAAGTTTTTCTATGTTTCTTTGAGAAGTACAAGCAAATTGTATTCAAATATGTGCATTTTCTTGACTTCTTTTGCAATATACATGCAATTTTGTAATTTCTTTCTTCTCTTTTGAGAAGAGCAAGTTTGCAAGTTTTGCTTTCTTTGCATGTTAGGACTTTTGCATTCATTTGTAATATGCAATCTAGCAAAAGCCTTCTCCCCCTTTATCAATATCAAAAAGAAAGGGAGGATTAATACTACAAATAATCTTGCATGAGATTCAACAATAATTTATAACAAGGATGTAAGCAATTTTGTTGAAAAAAAAAATGAAGTTGAGTAAGATTTTTGCCTTTCTTGAGATAGCAACATTTTACTACTCAATGTTTAAGCTAGCAAATTTTTTCTTTTGATACACAAGTTAACAATTTTTCTCCCCCTTTATCAATATCGAAAAGAAGGGAGGAACCAATGAAAAATTTGCATCAATCAATATATCAATCATCACATGTTGCATATAAGATGGTATTGAAACATGAGAAATCATGTCATGAAGGATATCAATATATAAATTTAACAAGAATCAAAACCAAAAGATATCATCCATGATTCATAACTTTTCATTTTAGCAAGATCTAGATTCATATTTATCAATTTTTAATTCAAGATAAATGTCATACAACCAAGAATCATGATATATAAAAGCATATCAATATTAAGGATCAAATCATGATTACAAGTGCTAACATATTTTCTTTTCATTCATTTTTAAGCCATGATAAAAGAATGAATCAATGATTCAAATATTAAGCACATTTCTTTTTCATCAAATTTTCAATCATCACATAAGGCATTCAAGGAAGTATTGAAACAATAAATCAATTTTAGCATATAATGTTTCAATCTTCAATCTTGAGTCATGAATCCAAAAGTCATAAATCAAAAGGTTCACGAATCATTTTGACAAGTCTCCTTTTTAGGAAATAATAAGTGGAAGTCTTAGGAGATCAAACACAAGATCTTGATTCATACATAAGAATTTTTACCAAGATCACATTTCATAAGAATCAAGACACAAATTCATAAAAATTCAAGTATTGAATTCCGAGAAATCAAAAGATAAGTTACATTTCATTTAAGGAATTTTCTTTTGATAAAATGGAAGGAGCATGATAAACGATCTTGATTTATAAAGAGCTTCAAGTTATAGTTGTCAAGATCATGATTTCAATAAAATTTCTTTATAGCAAAATGAAATCTTTTGGAACTTGATTCAAGCATTAAATATGTCTTAACAAGTCATAATTCCAAAAAAATTCAAGAATCATAAAAAAAAGCATTCAAGCTTAATTCATCAACTCAAGACTCATAATCAAATTATTATTTTTGAGATTCATAACATAAATAAAGTCATTACCGTATCATCAAAATCTCATTCGTAATTCTAGTGATTTATAAAATATCATAAATGAATTTATCACTTGTCTTTCATCAAAAATCAAAAACTTTAGAGATGAAAAGATTTCAAGAAACATGCATTAATATTTCATATGAGCATGTCTTTGTCCTTTTCATGTCGAATAAAAAATAAGCATAAATATTCAAGATATAAAGGCTAAATCTCATAACACAAATTATCAAGCATATTCATTTGGAAGGTTCTCCTTTTTAGTAAGTAAAAAGGAATTATAGGAGAACAAAATGAATTAAGCGAGATAGAGCATGATTCATATTTAAAATGTATCTTATGTCATAAATACAAATCAAGCATTTTTAAATCTAAAATCATCCTCAAAAATCACATTCAATAAATTTATACATAATAAGCATAAATTTATTGAAGAATCGAAAAGATAAAGGATTGTATTTCGTTCTTGTAAATTTCTATTCATATGATTAACTTCTTATAAGCATGCCTTTGCCTTAAAACAAAATGTCAACATTTAAGATGGAAAGGTAAATTTCTAATGATCATTAAGTCAAATCACATTAAGTATATGGTATTTTCTAAAGGATTTGATTCAAAAAGATTCACATGGATTCATCAAAATCGAAAGCCAAACTTTATCATAAAAATTGTCAAGGCAAAAATACAACATATTATTCCAAGACATGAGATTCAATTTATCATGATAATATGTTTTATGTTTCAAAAGATGAGTATCAAATTTTAAAACCGAAACATGAGTTTGTCATCAAAATATAATGCCTTTAAATACTCATGATAACATAAGATCATTAAGCATGACAACCAACTATCATTATCAATGATGATTACATAAGGTATGTCCAATTATTTATATGAAAGTCATCATTGTATTACTTTGAAATACAAGTTGTCATTTGGCCCATTAAGATCAAAAGCATTATACGTAAGCATCATGATAGCGCAATTTCTCATTTTTTTATGTGTTCCATTTCAAGTGATTTGATGTTCATATGAATACTCATGTTTTTCATATAGGTCCAAAGAGCAAGTTTTAAGAGAAATCATTAAGACGAAAAACATGAAGCACATTTTTTAAAAATATTCATCATGTTTATTTTCATGAGATTCATAAGACTCATAACATGAATTCATTCATCTCAATAAAAAATATTTTCATTTTAAGCAATTTGATGTGAGCAAAAAATTTTATGAAAACATGTATCAAAATAAAACACAAGCTTAGTCATAAAATCATCAAGACCAAATACATAAAAATGATAGCACACTTTCAATTTTTATATTAAAAGGCCATGTTCAAATTTTTGACAAAATCATGCATCTATTTATAAATTCAAAAAATAAGTTTCATCATTACAATATGACACTTTAAAAGCTCATGCATGATATAAAATCATCAAACATCATGAAAAGCAATTAAAAACATCAAGATACACATGCATGGATTAATTCTGGGCAATATCACAAATCATGCAAATATCATTCATAATTTTTACTTTTCAAAAATCTTAGAAAGAAAAAACATAAAATGAAATTTTATTTCCTACTAACTAAGTTAAGCACTCAAGAAAAAAAACATCATGTAATTTCATAACAACTCAAGGGAGTTAAGTTACTTACCTCATTGTCGAAAATCATCAAAGCCCGTTTCACCTCATCTTTACTTGATTCTTCTTTGCAAGTCTTCTTCTTCTTCTTTGGCATAATCCTCCGTTCAAGTTCATTATTCATTTTAGATTTTTGTTTAATGAACTTGTTAACATTCATTGTTATGTGTTCAATATCATCATTGTCCTCGTCACTTGAGTCATCACTCAAGTGGCATTCATTTGTCCGATGTTCAAAAACCTTCTTGTTCTTTAGAAGATGGTTCAAATGTTCATGATATTCTAAACGTTCCAAGAAACTCATTTCATAGGTCTTTAAAGACCCAATAAGTTCATCAATATGATAGTTATTTAGATCTTTTGTTTCTTGTATTGCGGTTATTATCGGATCCCATCGTTTTGGAAGAGATCTTAAAATCTTGTTTACGAGTTCAAAATCTGAAAAACATTTACCAAGAGCTTTTAGACTATTGATGACATCCGAGAAATGGGAGAACATGTCATTGATAGTCTCACTTGGTGCCATTCGAAAAATCTCAAAATCATGCATCAAAATATTAACTTTCGAGTCTTTGACTCTACTCGTTCCTTCGTGCATGATTTCAAGAGTTCATCAAATATCGAAAGCCGTTTCACACATTGAAATCCTATTGAACTCGTTCTTATCTAAAGTGCAAAATAAGGTATTCATAGCCTTTGCATTTAAAGAAAAAGACCTTTTCTCCAAATCCGACCATTCATTCGTCGGTTTAGAGGAAGGTTGAAAGTCATTTTTGATAATGTTGCACAAATCCAAATTCATTGAAAGCATGAAAACTCTCATTCGAGTTTTTCAATATGTGTAGTTCGAACCGTTAAAGAACGGTGGACGAAAAACCGAAAAGCCCTCTTGAAAACCATTTAGAGCCATTTCTCACGAGTGTAAATCCGAAAGAGAAAGAACGTGGCTCTGATACCAATTGTTAGGGATCGAGCGGCACTAAGAGGGGGGGTAAATTAGTGTAGCAGATAAAACGATGGATTTTTTAGCGATTTAAAACAAGCTTTGGAAACTTCGTACGATGAAAGCAACGTTTTGTTTGAAACCGATTTTTGCGTTCTAACTTTAAAGCATGCGTACAAAGATAAAAAGGAAGTAGAGCAAGTAAAGTAAAGGCTTGCAGCAAAGTAAAACAGAAATTTAAACACTCACACAATCAAAACGCAACGATGTATAATGGTTCGGTCAAAGTGACCTACATCCACTTCCGAAGTCTTCTCCGATGAGGTTTCCAACTTCCACTAGCAAATCCTTTTGTAGGGGAAGGACCAAATATCCCTCTTACAACCCTTTACAAGTGGTTCACACTCTTACAAGATTTCACAAGAAGAAGGAAATGAGGTGAACACTTAAGCAAATGAAGAACAAGACTTTCCCAAGACTTATTTTCAAAATCTAGCTCTCAAAGGGTTTCTTTTTAGCTGAGAAAAGGGGGGTATTTATAGATCCAAAGTGGATTCAAATTTGGGCTCCAAATTTGAAATCAAATTGGAGTTCCCGGTTCTGGTGGTGTCAGAGCGGTGCCATCGCCTGTCAGAGGCGGTGCCACCGCCTGTGTCAGTCTGCTTACTGACACACAAGGGCGGTACCACCGCCCCAGCCAGGCGGTGCTACCGCTGGCTACAGTAGTCGGGCGATGCTACCGCCCCAGCACACAAGTTGCTGGGCGGTGCCACCGCCCAGCATGCATGCACGTAGCATGCATGCACATAGCAACACGCATCTTCTTTGGCGGTGCTACGCTTCACATGCATGCACGTAAGCCCAAACATGCATGCACGTAGCCCACAAGCATGCATGCATGCATGCACACATCTTCTTTGGGCACATTAGCTCTGGGCTCCACGCCAAAGCACAAATCTACATTTGGTTTAGGCCAAAAACTTGGCCCAAACCGATTCCGAACAAGGGCCAATGGGCCCATATTTGGGTTAAAGGATTAATCCCTAATCTTAACCTAAATTGATATGCTAACTTTGAAATTAAAGACATTCCTAAGCTATTACAAAGTCCGCAAGTCAAGTCTTCTTCCGGCGAGCTTCCGACGAACTTTCGACGGTCTTCCAATGATCCCTCGAAAACCATCCTGCGGACTCCCGGCAACCTCTCGGACTCCACGATAATTTTGGCGAGTTCCCCCGAGCTTCTTTGGCAAGCTCCGATTTTTCTTGGCAAGCTCCGTGAACTTCCGATGAATCTTCGGACTTCTATCAAACTCTCGAACTCCCAACGATCCATTGCACTTAACTTCGGCCCTTGGTTTCGCTTTACGTCTTCATCCCTTTCGTAGTTACTCCTGCACAAACAAACACCAAACACTCTACTTCGATCTAGACAGTTATTACAACGCGAATTGACATTCAGTTGCCCGGCACATCATTGGTCGGCGCTTCGTCCGATCCTTCGGCACATCGCCCTCTCTAGCGGCTTGTTGCCCAATCGGCGGTTGACCTCTGTAACCCTGATATCCATGGCGCAACTCCGCACTTCTTGGCCTGATGCCCGACGTACGAAGCCTCCTGCCGATAGTCGACCGAACCTCTGGCTCGACATCCAATATCCTAACGTGATTACTTCCGGTGCAACGTCAATTCCTCCAGCATCAACTGTCTAATCCTGATCGATAGTAGACCTGCGTAACTCAACACGCAGTTAAACAACAAAACACACTCAATTAGTTTCATCATCAAAATCTGAGATTCAACAATAATATGTGGAACGACGAGAATAGAGGCATACCTATGATTTAAGGAACGAGAATATTGGTACTCCTAAATTGCTTGTTTCATATTCCAATATGATACTGACTCCTCTACAGTCAATCTTATTAGGCTAAAATGCACATTTCAACTGAAACTTCCCTTTCTGATAACCCTTGAAATGTACTTGAATTAGCAGACCCACTTGTTACGGTTCTTTGGGACTCCACCAGCGTCGGAGAAGGAATTGATTCTGTACTATGAAAACAGGACTGTTTGATGATCCAACAAAAGTTAGTTTCGAACCCTAGAGGGACAATGGAACAAGCGCAGTTGGAAAAGTACCATCGAGTCTCTTCATCATAACATGTAATAGAGGACGAAAAAGATGTTAGATTTCAATCCCATAGATAAGATAAGAAGATAGAGAAGGAAAAGCGGAACATTCATTCCTCAGAAACACCAGCTAAGCTAACACATAGAAGTCGTGCCATCTCTCTCTCTCTCTCTACGTCCAACAACAAGCACAAGATCCTACCACAAGCCTAAACCATCACTGGTCTCATACTCCTAATTAAATATAAACTTCTAAATCAATTTAATTTTTAAATTTTAATTTAATTCGAATCAAATTTAACTTATATCTCTAATGTCCTCTTAAATTTCATACCTAGTAAAGATATCTATAACATCTTTACGAAATTTATAGTACGAAAATTTCATTCCTCCCTTAATGTCTAGATTTTTAGACAATTTCAAAGTTACAAAGTTGTCATAAAAAAATTTGATTGATACATCATGTTTGAATCTCAATTCTTCTAGTATATTTCTAAACTAAATATCTTAGGATGAACATGTTATCGTTATAATATACTTTGTAGTTGTCATTACTATGATAGTTTCTTGGAAGATTATGAAATTGCTCATAATCCTAAAAAGAAATTATAATCATTTGTAGATAAAATTATATTTGATTCTTCATATCTACTCCATATCTACTAATTAAGTTGACTCAATATGTGGCTACAATAAAAAAACATAAGACTGATAAGACCCTTAGGGTTTATCGTAGAAAAAAAGGGAGAAAATGGTTGATCACTTCGAGGGGATCGACCTCGTAAGGTTTGTCAAAAGACTAAATACTATTTTATTAATTATCAAAAGAAATAACTATATCTCTATTTATATAATTTCACCTAGAGTCCATCAGGACTTGGACTCTTAATAATAAATAAATATTAAATAAACCTTCATCTGACTTTTACTGAACTAAACAAACTCAATAAATATTATTCAAAACTCAGACAATAAAGGGATCCTAACAATTTCTTCCCCTCAATTTAGCCTTGTCCTCAAGGCTGAGTGGTATCAAATTCTAGAAACTTTTATCGCAGCGCTTGTAGGATTCTCAAGTAACATCTTTCTTTGATAAATTGGCCCATTACACTAGCACTTCAGTCACAGGATGTCTGTAGTATATTACAACTCGTCAATCCAATATGGCTTATGATTGAGTTTGAACTTCCCCAAAAGCAGAGATGTCCGGCAAATAGCATTACACTATCTCATCTTCACCCAATTTCTTCTTAAGGTAGGAAACATGAAATTTTTGATATATCTTACAGTTAGTAGGCAAATCCAAGCAGTAGGCAACTAGTCCAATACGTTCTAGTACTTTATAAGGCCCAAAAAAATCAAGGAGACAGCTTCATAGAAGATCGGACCTTTATGGAAGTTTGCTTATACGACTGAAGACGAAGAAAAACCTAGTCACCCACGGTAAATTCTCATTCACTTCGGTGTATATCAGCTTGCTGTTCATTCTTGCTTGTGTGGCTGTGAGGTTATCCTTTAAAAGCTGAATAATCTTATTTCTATCGAGCAATTTCTCATCCACTTAATCAACTTTAGAAGAATCGAGTACATATATTGTAATTGAAGGTGGGGATTGACTATAAACTACTTCAAAGGGAGTCATTTTAATTGAAAAATAGTATGAGGTATTATATCACCACTCTACCTAGGAAAGCCATTTAATCCATTCCTTTGTCTTGTTACTAGTAAAGCATCTAAGGTAATTTCTAAGCACCTATTTACCATTTCAGTTTGCCCATCTATTTGTGGATGATAAACAGTGCTCATATTCAGCTAAGTACCCTGTAAACAGAAAAGTTTTGTCCAAAAGGAACTAGTAAAAACTTTATCTCTGTCACTAACAATGGAATGGGGACTCACATGTAATTTAGCTATGTTCTCCATAAAAATATGAGCAACACTTATGACAGTATAAGGATGTCGTAAAATATAGAAATGAGCATATTTTGTAAGTCTATCCACAACTACAAGTATAGTACTCTTTCCTTATGATGATGAAAGTTCGTCAATGAAGTCCATGGATATGTCAATCCAAGTAATGTCAGGAATAGGGAGGGGCTGAAGCAAACCTGGGGTGGCCACTATCTCACTTTTGTGGCACTAGCAAACATCACATTCAGCAATAAATTTCTTGATAAAAATTTTCATGCCTTTCAAGTAAAAAATTTATTAGACTTGTCTATAAGTGAGTAGAAATCCGAAATGACCAGCAATTGGTGATAAATGGAACTTTTTTAAAATTATCTCTTAGAAAGAAGAATGTAGTGCTATAACTATTTGGTCTTCATAGTGCAAGTCCATCGAATCTTAACTATAATTTGGGATAATACCTGAGTTTCTTTTACTTTTTTAATAATATTCTAGATCTCAAGATCATTTGACTATTCCCTTCTGATAATTTTCAAAGTCTCATAATTATGAATAGATATAACTACTAGTTCAGCTTGTTCTGAAAGGCATAAGAGTGCATCTACAATTAAATTCTTGTTTTTCTTTTTATAGATAATCTCATAACCAAATCCTAGTAGCTTTGTGACCCATTTCTACTACTCTAAAAAAGAAATCTTTTTCTTCAGAAAATATTTGAGGCTTTTGTGATCGGTGTGTATTTGAAACTGTCAACCAATTAAGTAAGGTCTCCACTTTATGACTGTATGTACAATTGCTAGTATCTCCTTGTCATAAATAGATAAACTCAGATGGGAAGGAAAGAGAGCCTTACTCGCATAAGCAATGAGCTAACTTTCTTGCATTAATATAGCTCCTATACCTGCTCTAGAAGTATCAGATTCAATTATAAACAACTTGTTAAAGTCAGGTAGAGCAAGCATCGGGGTAGTAGTCATTGCAATCTTCAAGGAATTAAATGTCTAGGTTACCTTTTATGACCATCCGAATGCATCTTTCTTTAGAAGTGATATCAAGGAGGTATTGATTTTATCATAATACTTCACAAACTTTTAGTAATAGCTTGTCAGTCCTAAGAACCCCTTAAAACTTTGATTGACTTCGGAATCAGCTAGTCTTTCATCGCTTGGATTTTGAAAGGATCAATTGCAATACCCTTTTAAGAGATGATATGGCCGAGATACTCAATCTTTGGTTACCCCAAACTGCACTTGGATTTCTTGACAAAAGATAATGCTCACGAAGAATAGTAAAGACAGTTCGCAAATGTAATAAATGATTCTCTAAGGAGGGACTATATATCAAAATATCATAAAAAAAATCAAAAAAAACTTACGGAGATGAGTCTGAAATATATCATTTATTAAACTCTGAAAAGTAGAGAGTGCATTGGTTAACCTAAAAGGCATGACTAGAAATTCATAGTGGCCATTATGTGTCATGAAGATAATTTTCTGAATATCATCTTTATATACCTAAATTTGATGATAGCTCGATCGTAGATCCAATTTAGTGAAAACTTGGACTCCTCTCAATTCGTCCAATAGTTCGTCTACCATTGGAATAGGATATTTATCTTTTACTATAATGTTATTGAGTGCTTTATAGTCCACACACATCTACCATGAGCTATCCTTCTTTCTAACCAGCAGGAGTGGGGAGGAATATGGGCTAACACTAGCTCTTATAACCCCTATTTCTAGCATCTCTTTGACAATCTTCTCTATCTCTGCCTTCTGGAAATGTGGATATCTATAGGGTCGAACATTAGTTGGTGCTTTCTTGAGTAATGTTGGAATATGATGATCATGATGTCGAAGAGGTGGAAGTCCCTGTGGCTCTACAAATACATCTACAAACTCTTTGAGCAATGATTCAATATTTTTAGTTAGGATGTGCTTTGTTGTTTCCTTTTCAATGCTCTATAATTATACCAAGAATTCGGTATGTGTCTTCCAAAGAACCTTCTTCATCCAATGGCTGGTGATAGTTGTAACCTTACTTTCGCGCCTTCCCTTTAGGATCACCTACTTTCCATTAATAATAAACTTCATGATTAGTTTAGAAAAGTTCTAGGAAACATTACCCAAGGTTGATAGTCATTCAATTTTAAGCACCACTTTATAGTCTTCTAAGGGTAGTAAAAAAAAATCTACGAGCAATTCTTGGCCCTACATAGTCAGTTTTATCTTTGAGCATTTACTATCATAGGTTAGAATCTATCTATCAATGACCTTTATTTCAAATTTGTCACAACCTTCAATATAGTAGGCTAATCGGGCAGCAACTTTACTGTCCATAAATAGTGCTACCAGTATCAATCAAAATAGTAACAAGTTGATATTTCATGGTTCCTTTAACTTTCATAGTTTGTAGGTTATAGTAGTCGGCCAATGCATGTACTATATGTGTGATAGGTTCAATATCTTTATCAATTTCTATACCTCCATTATCAAAATCTAACTCTTCAGCTTCCGGTTCCTCCTCAATTGGCTTAATCATCAGAAGTTTTCCTTGTTTGCATCGGTGCTCCTTACTCCACTTTTCATCATAATGCCAACACAAATCTTTTATTGATTTTTCTTTAAGTTCTTCTCAGGTTAGTCTTCGAGCGTTAGGGTTTCGACTAGGAGTAGATGGGGTGGATGGCTTGCTGATCACCTGTTTGTTCTATAATGCCTACACCCCGCTTGCACTTATGATGGGGGAGCCCCACCTGCACTTGTGTTGGGATAGAGGGTGCACTTGATCCCACATCGGTAAGGAAGGGGAGGTCAAAGGCCTTATAAGGGTTGGCCTAGCAACTCACGTAAGCCGATTTGTGTGGAGGTGCAATAAGGCTAAAACTTAAAATGGTATCAAACCACCCCTTCCTGACATCGATTCACGCCAAGTGCCCTACTTGCACTCTTGATGGGATAGGCAGGGTGGTTAAGTCCATGACGAGGACGTCACGTGATTGAGTGGGGGGAGAGTGTGTAACACCGACATCCCGCTTGCACTTGTGTAATGGGGGAGCCCTGCTTGCACTTGTGTAATGGGGGAGCCCTGCTTGCACTTGTGTTAGGGTATAGGGTGAACTTGATCCCACATCAGTAAGAAAGGGGAGGTCATGGGCCTTATAAGGATTGGCCTGGCAAATCACATAAGTCAGTTTGCGTGGGGGTGCTATAAAGGCCATAACTTAGAGTGGTATCAGAGTCACATCCTTCTAACACCGATTCACACCAAGGGCCCCGCTTGCACTTGTGATGGGAGAGGCAGGGTGGGTAGTTCATGACGTGGACGTCATGAGATTGAGTGGGGAGAGTGTAACACCCGCACCCTGCTTACACTTGTGTTGGGGTAGAGGGTGCACTTGATCCCATATCGATAAGGAATGGGAGGTCATGGGCCTTATAAAGGTTAGCCTAGCAACTCACGTAAGTTGGTTTACGTGGGGGTATAATAAAGGCTATAACTTAAAGTGGTATAAGAGCCACCCCATCCCTTGTCCAAGTTACACTAAGTGCCCCGCTTGCACTCTTGATTGGGTAGGCAGGATTGTCAATTCATGAGGAGGATGTCAAATGAGTGGGGGAGAGTGTAAAGCCCACACCCCGCTTGCACTTATGATGGGAGAGCCCCGCTTGCACTAGTGTTGCGGTAGAGGGTGTACTTGATCCCACATCGGTAAGGAAGGAGAGGTCATGTGCCTTATAAGGGTTGGCCTAGCAATTCACATAAGTCGGTTTGCATAGGAGTGTGCAACAAAGGCCATAACTTAGAGTGGTATCAGAGCCACCCCACGCCTTGTCCGAGTTATATCGAGCACCTTGCTTGCATTCTTGATTGGATAGGTAGGGTAGTCAGTACGTGATGAGGACATCACATGAGTGGGGGAGAGTGTAATGCCCGCACCTTGCTTGCACTTGTGATGGGGGAGCCCCGCTTGCACTAGTGTTGGGATAGAGGTGCACTTGATCCCCACAACCTGTCACGGACTTAGCTGGTTTTGCATAAGCCGTGCGGCACCAATGCGTATCACCGCAAAGGTCAGCCTCCCCGAAATCTCCTACAATTCCTCAGGACCTGCAAAAGAGAAGACAGGACAGAGAAAGCGCTTCACACGGGATCCACAAGCCACTCTTTTAGTAAACACTTTATAGCCAATGCACATTCCAACAATGGATATCACAAGCTCAGAACAGTTGCACAACAAAGGTATAAAATTGGTCCACTACAGATCGAATTCTATTACAAGTATTCCCTCGACGCGTACTTTATGTACAAGCCTACAATGGCTGTCAAACTCACTCAAATAGGGCATTTTGCCTTTGGCAAGCCCTTTATAAGCTTTACAAGTGACAACCATTGAGTGGGGAGAGTGTAACACCCGCACCCTGCTTACACTTGTGTTGGGGTAGAGGGTGCACTTGATCCCACATCGATAAGGAATGGGAGGTCATGGGCCTTATAAAGGTTAGCCTAGCAACTCACGTAAGTTGGTTTACGTGGGGGTATAATAAAGGATATAACTTAAAGTGGTATAAGAGCCACCCCATCCCTTGTCCAAGTTACACTAAGTGCCCCGCTTGTACTCTTGATTGGGTAGGCAGGATTGTCAATTCATGAGGAGGATGTCAAATGAGTGGGGGAGAGTGTAACGCCCACACCCCGCTTGCACTTATGATGGGAGAGCCCCGCTTGCACTAGTGTTGCGGTAGAGGGTGTACTTGATCCCACATCGGTAAGGAAGGAGAGGTCATGTGCCTTATAAGGGTTGGCCTAGCAATTCACATAAGTCGGTTTGCATAGAAGTGTGCAACAAAGGCCATAACTTAGAGTGGTATCAGAGCCACCCCACGCCTTGTCCGAGTTATATCGAGCACCTTGCTTGCATTCTTGATTGGATAGGTAGGGTAGTCAGTACGTGATGAGGACATCACATGAGTGGGGGAGAGTGTAATGCCCGCACCTTGCTTGCACTTGTGATGGGGGAGCCCCGCTTGCACTAGTGTTGGGATAGAGGGTGCACTTGATCCCACAACTGTCACGGACTTAGCTGGTTTTGCATAAGCCGTGCGGCACCAATGCGTATCACCGCAAAGGTCAGCCTCCCCGAAATCTCCTACAATCCCTCAGGACCTGCAAAAGAGAAGACAGGACAGAAAAAGCGCTTCACACGGGATCCACAAGCCACTCTTTTAGTAAACACTTTATAGCCAATGCACATTCCAACAATGGATATCACAAGCTCAGAACAGTTGCACAACAAAGGTATAAAATTGATCCACTACAGACCGAATTCTATTACAAGTATTCCCTCGACGCGTACTTTATGTACAAGCCTACAATGGTTGTCAAACTCACTCAAATAGGGCATTTTGCCTTTGGCAAGCCCTTTACAAGCTTTACAAGTGACAACCAACCAAAAGGGACACGGACAAGCACAAGCATTACACCGAACAAGCCGTTTACAATTTTGTCCGTGACATTCTCCCCACTTTTTCTTTCGACGTCCTCGTTGAAGCCTTTCTTGTATTTGCTGCAACTTCTTTTCTTTGTTGGATCTTCGATCTTACGCTCCGCTGCGATCGCGCCTTTGACTCCCAATTGTTCTCCGCTTGTTGTTGTTGAGTCGTCGAACTTTAATCCGCCATCTTTGCTTCAACTCGCCAATGACTCGACTTTGGTGTGGGGTTGGCGAGTTGTGTCTTGATCCTTGTTGGTTCTTGCGGATACCTCGATGAAGGAAAAAACCATCTTTGATATGCGATCTTCAATTTCTTCTAGTCTCTTGAAGCCCTGGATAGATGCTTGTTGGAGCTTTAACGAGCATCGCCTCGCAACCTTTAAAGTTTTCAAGTCCTTCCTTCACAAAATTTGCCCATCGAATCTTCTTCCACTTAGTTGTCTTGCCCAAGTAGGCACGCATCACTTCCGCTTTTGATTGGTATTCAATTAGGAAATGAAGCGGACAATCTACTCTCAGTAGCACTGATCACCGCGGTGAGGACTTGACAACTGCTGTCTCCCAGTAGTCTCTTCGAAGGGTCTTCAAATTTGTGCAGAGCTCCTCTGCTAGATAACTAAGAGAGCTGGGGTACTCGGTTTCACCCATTCTCTTGAGAGTTGAGAAGGCAAAGGTTACTTGTCTTCGCCCGCCTCCTCGAGTTTGTACTTCGTGCGTCAAGCTGGTTACTAGACTTCGCCTGCTCTTAGCTCACACTTCCGAAGCACTTGAAGTGTTTGCAATCCTTGCGCTGAGTCAGCTACTGTGATTCACCTTCTCATTGCCATTGAACTTCTGGAATGCAAGAAGTTATCACTCCAACTTGGAGTAAGTCTCCGATAAGATTTGGTCGCCTTTGGGATTGTACCGCCTTCTCCATCATTTCTGTCGCCGACTGTTCTGAGTAGTAAAGGTACAGCACCGCGTACTGTCTGCTTCGATCCTTGGTCATGCACTCTTACATAGACCCGAAGTCCTTCACTCACGGCTATCTTGATGGAAAGTGCATGACTTTGGTCTTACGAAGTTCTCTCAAGCACGCTCTCCCTTCAGCCTTGTCTTGGTACATGGAGTTTGCCAAAGCATTCTCCTCCTCCACGGCCCATATCACGACCAAGTGCTCTCCCTCTAAGAGAGCAAGGGATTGATGACTCCCCGGAAGTCCCGCCTCAGCGGTACCATGGCACTGCGACGCCCATGGCACTGCGACGCCCATGGCACTACTATCCGTTGTCTCGCATCTGCATCCCTTCTTCGTGATCGGTAGATCCGCCTCTGCGGCGTTGTGACACTCCTCTGAGTTCACCTTCAATCTAACCGATGATTGATCTTGGGTAGTGAGTCCCTCTTGGACTCGTCATTGCTTCCTCGCCATATTTCGACCACCGCCGACACTGTGTGTTCTGCAGGCGAGTTCCACTTGGTCATTTGGAAAGACAAACTACAACTCCCATGTATGGCCACCGCCACCATGTTGTAGGGTTTGCACCATTTCTGTTCTCCTTAGCTTCATTGGCTGCAATGTTCGCTTACTCGGCCTTGTCCTCTGACTTGCCGGGCTCCTTAGCGAATGTGAGCTCTGAAGTAGTTCCACTCTTCAGGAGCTCCGATCATACCTCTGCATGATCGAGGTCCCCACCATGGGACTCTCTGGTATTTGCATCTGAACTTCTTCCTTGAGAGTGCATAGCCCCCATAAGCTGATGTCCAAGGCTTCCATTCAATGCAACATTCGGTGCACGCACGGAAGACCCGCCTCTGCGGTACCATGGCATTCACTGCTTGAATCCATAGCTCTTCTTGCCGTCGTGTTGTTCACCGACGTGGAGCTCCTAATTGCACTCCCGGTCATACTTCCAGATGACCATGTCCCTCACGGGATACACTGTGTGTGTCATCTTGCCACGAACCATTCCACCCCGATCCCCTGCATCATGTCGCCTCCTGGTGACTTGCATTCTGATCCCTGTGGTATGAACTCGAACTGCGATATCTCCATGTGTGGACTCCGCCAACACATCGCAGGGCCTTCGCCAGCTTCGATTCTGTTCGCTTCTTTGGCAATCGACCTTCGTCCACCCACTCTCGGGTCACACTCGGACGAAGCCTAGCTCTAGGACAATCCATCGCCTAGCAGCTCCTCTGAAGTCTCCTGACTTCGCTGAAATAGATGCACCATTGCCTGGATCCTGGGACTCTGCCCCTACCAGCACAATCTCCGCTGCGCACCGCTTTCATCATGGCAACACGAATAGCAACACTGTGGCATATTCTTCAAGAGTAGCTATCTCTGCATCCTCTTGCCCCGTGCTAAGGCCTTTTGACACCAACTTTGCCTCAACAAACTGCGTCGCCTTAGAATCTCCACCAAATGCTTCATCGAGATAAAGTGCATGTGCCTCAAAGCTCCCTTTATCTTTGGCACCATGCAAGATGATTCGGCTCCATCTGAATATGAAACCCATGGAACGACATGATCCGATTCCTGCCTCCGCAAGAGTCCATGTCCTTGACCTCTGTCTAAGGAAAGCTCCAAGCCTCCGCTCCATATTCCATCTTCTAAACCAACTCCCTTCATGCGGCCTGGGTACTTCACCAAGTTACCCCCAAGTTGCTTTGCTTCTCGATTTGCATTGCGTTGATGGTGGCCCTTGCGCCCACCATGCCGCAGAGGCGGATCTACCGATCACGAAGAAGGGATGCAGATGCGAGACAACGGATAGTAGTGCCATGGGCGTCGCAGTGCCATGGGCGTCGCGATGCCATGGTATGCCGCCGAGGCGGGACTTCCGGGAGTCATCAATCCCTTGCTCTCTTAGAGGGAGAGCACTTGGTCGTGATATGGGCCGTGGAGGAGGAGAATGCTTTGGCAAACTCCATGTACCAAGACAAGGCTGAAGGGCAGAAGCCAGAGAACTTCGTAAGACCAGTGTCAACAGACTTTCCATCAAGATAGCCATGAGTGAAGGACTTCGGGTCTATGTAAGAGTGCATGACCAAGGATCGAAGCAGACAGTACGCGGTGCTGTACCTTTACTACTCAGAACAGTCGGCGACAGAAATGATGGAGAAGGCGGTACAATCCCAAAGGCGACCAAATCTTATCGGAGACTTACTCCAAGTTGGAGTGATAACTTCTTGCATTCCAGAAGTTCAATGGCAATGAGAAGGTGAATCACGATGGCGACTCAGCGCAAGGATTGCAAACACTTCAAGTGCTTCGGAAGTGTGAGCTAAGAGCAGGCGAAGTCTAGTAACCAGCTTGACGCACGAAGTACAAACTCGAGGAGGCGGGCGAAGACAAGTAACCTTTGCCTTCTCAACTCTCAAGAGAATGGGTGAAACCGAGTACCCCAGCTCTCTTAGTTATCCAGCAGAGGAGCTCTGCACAGATTTGAAGACCCTTCGAAGACAACTAAGTGGAAGAAGATTCGATGGGCAAATTTTACGGAGGAAGGACCTGAAAATTTCAAAGGTTGCGAGGCGATGCTCGTTAAAGCTCCAACAAGCATCTATCCAGTTCAAGAGACAAGGAGAATTTGAAGACTGGCGCATATCAATGATGGTCTTTTACCTTCATCAGATGAATCCGCAAGAGCCAGCAAGGATCAGCACAACTCTGCCAACCCCACACTAAAGTCAGAGTCATTGGCGAGTTGAAGCAGCATGACAGATTAAAGTTCGACGACTCAACAATAACAACCGGAGAACAAATGGGAGCCAAGAGGCGCATCGCAGCAGGAGCAGAAGATCGAAGATCCAACAAAGAAAAGAAGTTGCAGCGTCAGCAAAGGCTTCGACGAGGACGTCGAAAGAATAAGTGGGGGAGAATGTCACGGACAAAATTGTAAACGGCTTGTTCGGTGTAATGCTTGTGCTTGTCCGTGTCCCTTTTGGTTGGTTGTCACTTGTAAAGCTTGTAAAGGGCTTGCCAAAGGCAAAATGCCCTATTTGAGTGAGTTTGACAGCCATTGTAGGCTTGTACATAAAGTACGCGTTGAGGGAATACTTGTAATAGAATTCGGTCTGTAGTGGACCAAATCTATACCTTTGTTGTGCAACTGTTCTGAGCTTGTAATATCCATGGTTGGAATGTGCATTGTCTATAAAGTGTTTGCTAAAAGAGTGGCTTGTGGATCCCGTGTGAAGCGCTTTCTCTGTCCCGTCTTCTCTTTCGTTGGTCCTAAGGGATTGTAGGAGATTTCGGGGAGGCTGACCTTTGCGGTGATACGCATTGGTGCCGCACGGCTTAGGCAAAACCAGCTAAGTCCGTGACAGTTACCCCACACCTTGTCCGAGTCATACCAAGCGCCCCGCTTGCACTCTTGATGGTTTAGGCAGGGTGGTCAGTCCGTGATGAGGACATCACGTGATTGAGTGTGGGAGAGTGTAACGCCCCCCGTTTGCACTTGTGTTGGGATAGAGGGTACACTTGATCCCACATCGACAAGGAAAGGGAGGTCATAGGCCTTATAAGGATTGGCCTGGCAACTCACATAAGTCGTTTTGCACGGGAGTGTGTAACAAAGGCTATAACTTAGAGTGGAATTAGAGCCACCACACGCCTTATCCGATCAAACCAAGCGCCCCGCTTGTACTCTTGATGGGGTAGGCAGGGTGGTTAGTCCATAACATGGATGTCACGACATTAAGTGGGGAAAGTGTAACACCCGTACCCCGCTTGCACTTGTGTTGGGGTAGAGGGTGCACCTGATCCCACATCGGTAAGGAAGGGGAGGTCATGGGCCTTATAAGGGTTGGCCTAGTAATTCACATAAGTCAGTTTGCATGGGGGTGTGCAACAAAGGCCATTACTTAGAGTGGTATCAGAGCCACCCCACGTCTTGTCCGAGTCATATCAAGCACCCTGCTTGCACTCTTGATTGGGTAGGTCGGGTGGTCAGTCCATGACGAGGATGTCACATGAGTGGGGGAGAGTGTAATGCCCGCACCCTGCTTGCACTCTTGATTGGGTAGGTCGGGTGGTCAGTCCGTGACGAGGATGTCACATGAGTGGGGGAGAGTGTAACGCCCGCACCCTGCTTGCACTTGTGATGGGGGAGCCCCGCTTGCACTAGTGTTGGGGTAGAGAGTGCACTTGATCCCACATCGATAAGGAAGGGAGATCATGGGACTTATAAGGGTTGGCTTGGCAATTCACATAAGTCGATTTGCATGTGGGTCTGCAACAAAGGCCATAACTTAAAGTGGTATCAAAGCCACCCCATGCCTTCTCCGAGTCATACTAAGTGCCCCGCTTGCACTCTTAATGGTTTAGGCAGGGTGGTCAGTCCGTGATGAGGATGTCACGTGATTGAGTGAGGGAGAGTGGTATGCAACAAAGGCCATAACTTAGAGTGGTATCATAGCCACCCCACGCCTTGTCCGAGTCATACCAAGCACCCTGCTTGCACTCTTGATTGGGTAGGTAGGGTGGTCAGTCAGTGACAATGATGTCACATGTGTAGGGGAGAGTGTAACTCTCGCACCCTGCTTGCACTTGTGATAGGGGAGCCCCGCTTGCACTAGTGTTGGGGTAGAGGGTGTACTTGATCCCACATCGGTAAGGAAGGGGAGGTCATGGGCCTTATAAGGGTTAGCTTGGCAATTCACATAAGTCGGTTTGCATGGGGGTGTGCAACAAAGGCCATAACTTAGAGTGGTATCAGAGCCACCCCACGCCTTATCCGAGTCATACTAAGTGCCCCACTTGCACTCTTAATGGTTTAGGCAGGGTGGTCAGTTCATGACGAGGACGTCACGTTATCGAGTGGGGGAGAGTGGTATACAACAAAGGCCATAACTTAGAGTGGTATCAGAGACACCCCACGCCTTGTCCGAGTCATACCAAGTACCCTGCTTGCACTCTTGATTGGGTAGGCAGGGTGGTCAATCCATGACGAGGACGTCACATAAGTGGGGGAGAGTGTAACGCCCGCACCCTACTTGAACTTGTGATGGGGGAGCCCCGCTTGCACTAGTGTTGGGGTAGAGGGTGCACTTGATCCCACATCGGTAAGGAAGGGAGGTCATGGGCTTTACAAGAGTTGGCCTGGCAATTCACATAAGTCGGTTTGCATGGGATTGTGCAACAAAGGCTATAACTTAGAGTGGTATCAGAGCCACCCTACACCTTGTCCGAGTCATACTAAGCGCCCCGCTTGCACTCTTAATGGTTTAGGCAGGGTGGTCAGTCTGTAACAGGGACGTCACATGATCGAGTGGGTGAGAGTGTAACGCCCCCTGCTTGCACTTCTGTTCGGGTAGAGGGTGCACTTGATTTGGCATTGGTAAGGAAAGGTAGGTCATGGACCTTATAAGGGTTGGCCTGGCAACTCACATAAGTCATTTTGCATGGGGGTGTGCAACAAAGGCCATAACTTAGAGTGGTATCAAAGCCACCCTACTCCTTGTCCGAGTCATACCAAGCGCCCTGCTTGCACTCTTGATGGGGTAGACAGGGTGCTTAGTCCGTGATGTGGACGTCACGAGATTGAGTGGGGAGAGTGTAACACCCGCACCCCGCTTGCACTTATGTTGGGGTAGAGGGTGCACTTGATCCCACATCGATAAGGAGAGGGAGATCATGGGCCTTATAAAGATTAGCCTGACAACACATGTAAGTCGGTTTATGTGGGGGTGCAATAAAGGCTTGCACTTGATCCTATATTGGTAAGGAATGAGAGACCATGGGCCTTATAATGGTTGGCCCAGCAACTCACGTAAGCTGGTTTACATGGGGGTGTAATAAAGGCCATAACTTAGAGTTGTATTAAAGCCACCCCATCCCTTATCCGAGTCACACCAAGCGCCCCGCTTGCACTCTTGATTGGGTAGGTAGGGTGGTCAGTCCGTGATGAGGATGTCACATGAGTGGGGGAGAGTGTAACGCCTGCACCACGCTTACACTAGTGTTGGGGTATAGGGTGCACTTGATCCCACATCGGTAAGGAAGGGGAGGGCATGGGTCTTATAAGGTTTGGCTTGACAATTCACATAAGTCGGTTTGCATTGAGGTGTGCAACAAAGGCCATAACTTAGAGTGGTATCAAAGCCACCCCATGCCTTGTATGAGTCATACCAAGCGACTTGCATACACTTTGATGGTTTAGGCAGGGAGGTCAGTCCGTGACAAGGACATCATGTGATTGAGTGGGGGAGAGTGTAACGCCCCTCGCTTGCACTTGTGTTCGAGTAGAGGGTTCACTTGATCCGACATTGATAAGGAAAGGGAGATCATGGACCTTATAAGGGGTGGCCTGGCAACTCACATAAGTCATTTTGCATGGGGGTGTGCAACAAAGGCCATAACTTAGAGTGGTATCAGAGCCACCCCACACCTTGTCTGAGTCATACCAAGTGCCCCGCTTACACTCTTGATGGGGTAGGCAGGGTACTTAGTCCGTGACGTGGACGTCACGAGATTAAGTGGGGAGAGTGTAACATCCGTACCCCGCTTGCACTTGTGTTCGAGTAGAGGTTGCACTTGATCCCACATCGATAAGGAAAGGGAGATCACGGACCTTATAAGGGTTGGCCTGGAAACTCACATAAGTCATTTTGCATTGGGGTGTACAACAAAGGCCATAACTTAAAGTGGTATCAGAGCCACCCCACGCCTTGTCCGAGTTATACCAAGCGCACCGCTTGCACTCCTGATGGGGTAGGCAGGGTGCTTAGTCTGCGACATGGACGTCGCGAGATTGAGTGGGGAGAGTGTAACACCCGCACCACGCTTGCACTTGTGTTGGGGTAGAGGGTGCACTTGATCCCATATCGATAAGGAAGGGGAGATCATGGACCTTATAAGGGTTAGCTTGGCAACGCACGTAAGCTAGTTTGTGTGGGGGTGCAATAAAGGCTTGCACTTTTGTTGGGGTAGAGGGTGCACTTGATCCCACATCAGTAAGGAATAGGAAGTCATGAGCCTTATAAGGGTTGGCCCAGCAACTCATTGAAGTTGGTTTATGTGGGGGTGTAATAAAGGTCATAACTTAGAGTGGTATAAGAGTCATCCCATCCCTTGTTCGAGTCACACCAAGCGCCCCGCTTACACTCTTGATTGGGTAGGCAAGGTGGTAAGTCCGTGACGAGGAGGTCACATGAGTGGGGGAGAGTTGTAATGCCCGCACCCCGCTTGCACCAGTGTTGGGGTAGAGGGTGCACTTGATCCTATATCGGTAAGGAAGGGGAGGTCATGGGCCTTATAAGAGTTAGCCTGGCAATTCACATAAGCCGGTTTGCATGGGGGTGTGCAACAAATGCCATAACTTAGAGTGGTTACAGAGCCACCCCACGCCTTGTCCGAGTCATACCAAGCGCCCCGCTTGCACTCATAATGGTTAGGTAGGGTGGTTAGTCCGTGACGAGGATATCACGTGATCAAGTGGGAGAGAGTGTAACACCCCCCGCTTGCACTTGTGTTCGGGTAGAGGGTGCATGTGATCCGACATCGATAAGGAAAGGAAGGTCATGGACCTTATAAGGGTTGGCCTAGCAACTCACATAAGTCATTTTGCATGGGGGTGTGCAACAAAGTTCATAACTTAGAGTGGCATCAGAGCCACCCACGCCTTGTCCGTGTCATACCAAATGCCCCGCTTGCAATCTTGATGGGGTAGGCTGGGTGCTTAGTCTGTAACGTGGACGTCACGAGATTGAGTGGGGAGAGTGTAACACCCGCACCCTGCTTGCACTTGTGTTCGGGTAGAGGGTGCACTTGATCCAACATCGATAAGGAAAGGGAGATCATGGACCTTATAATGGTTGGCCTAGCAACTCACATAAATCATTTTACATAGGGGTGTGCAACAAAGACCATAATTTAGAGTGGTATCAAAACCACCCCACGCCTTGTCCGAATCATACCAAGTGCCCCGCTTACACTCTTGATAGTTTAGGTAGGGTGGTCAGTCCGTGATGAGGACATCACGTGATTGAGTAGGCGAGTGTAACGCCCCCCGCTTGCACTTATGTTGGGGTAGAGGGTGCACTTGATCCCACATCGATAAGGAAAGGGAGGTCATATGCCTTATAAGGATTGGCCTGGCAACTCACATAAGTCGTTTTGCATGGGGGTGTAAAACAAAGGCCATAACTTAGAGTGGAATCAGAGCCACCCCACGCCTTGTCTGAGTCATACCAAGTGCCCCGCTTGCACTCTTGATGGGGTAGGCAGGGTGGTTAGTCCGTAACATGGACGTCACTAGATTGAGTGGGGATAGTGTAACTCCCGCACCCTGCTTGCACTTGTGTTGGGGTAGAGGGTGCACTTGATCCCACATTGATAAGGAAGGAGAGGTCATGGGTGTTATAAGGGCTGGCTTGGCAATTCACATAAGTCGATTTGCATGGAGGTATGCAACAAAGGCCATAACTTAGAGTGGTATCAGAGCCACCCCGCACCTTGTCCGAGTTGTACCTAGCACCTCGCTTGCACTCTTGATGGTGCAGGTAGGGTGGTCAAGTCCGTGACAAGGACATCATATGATTGAGTGGGGGAGAGTATAACGCCCACACCCCGCTTGCACTTGTGATGGGGGAGCCCTGCTTGCACTAGAGTTGGTGTAGAAGGTGCACTTGATCCCACATCGATAAGGAAGGGGGAGGTCATGGGCCTTATAAGGGTTGGCCTGGCAATTCATATAAGTCGGTTTGTATGATGGTGTGCAACAAAGGCCATAACTTAGAGTGGTATCAGAGCTACACCCACACCTTGTTCGAGTCATACCAAGCGCCCTGCTTGCACTCTTGATGGTGTAGGTAGGATGGTTAAGTCCATGACAAAGATGTCACATGATTGAGTGGGGGAGATTGTAATGTCATAACTTTATGTGGGGGTGCAATAAAGGCCATAACTTAGAGTGGTATCAGAGCCTCCCCCTCCTGACATCAATTCACACCAAGCACCCTGCATGCACTTGTGATAGGGTAGGTAGAGTGGGCAGTCCATGACATGGACATCACAAGATTGAATGGGGGAGAGTGTATCAGAGCCACCCCATCTCTTGTCTGAGTCACACCAAGCGCCCCACTTGCACTCTTGATTGGGTAGGTAGGGTGGTCAGTTCGTGACGAGGACATCACGTGATTGAGTGGGGGAGAGTGTAATGCCATCTACTTGCACTTGTGTTGGGATAGAGGGTGCACTTGATCCCACATTGGTAAAGAAGGAGGAGGTAATGGGCCTTATAAGGGTTGGCCTAGCAATTCACATAAGTCAGTTTGCATGGGGGTGTGCAACAAAGGTCATAACTTAGAGTGGTATCAGAGCCACCCCGCACCTTGTCCGAGTCATACCAAGCGCCCCGCTTGCACTCTTGATGGTATAGGTAGGGTGGTCAAGTCCGTGACAAGGACGTCACGTGATTGAGTGGGGGAGAGTGTAACACCCGTACCCCACTTGCACTTGTGATGGGGGGGCCCCGCTTGCACTTGTGTTAGGATAGAGGGTGGACTTGATCCCAAATTGATAAGGAAAGGGAGGTCATGGGCCTTATAAGGGTTGGCCTGGCAACTCACATAAGCCGATTTGTTTGAGGGTGCACTTGATCCGACATCGATAAGAAAAGGGAGATCATGGACCTTATAAGGGTTGGCCTGGCAACTCACATAAGTCATTTTATATGGGGGTGTGAAATAAAGGCCATAACTTAGAGTGGTATCAGAGCCACCCCACGCCTTGTCCGAGTCATACCAAGCGCCCCGCTTGTACTCTTGATAGTTTAGGCAGGGTGGTCAGTCCGTGACGAGGATGTCACATGATTAAGTGGGTGAGTGTAACGCCCCTTGCTTGCACTTATGTTGGCGTAGAGGGTGCACTTGATCCCACATCGATAAGGAAAGGGATGTCATATTCCTTATAAGGATTAGCTTAGTAGCTTACATAAGTCATTTTGTATGGGGGTGTGCAACAAAGGCCATAACTTAGAGTGGTATCAGAGCCACCCCACGCCTTGTCCGAATCATACCAAGCGCTTCACTTGCACTCTTGATAGGGTAGGTAGGGCGGTTAGTCCGTAACGTGAACGTCACAAGATTGAGTGGGGAGAGTGTAACACCTGCACCCCACTTGCATTTGTGTTGGGGTAGAGGGTGCACTTGATCCCATATTGGTAAGGAATGGAGGTCATAGGCGTTATAAGGATTGGCTGGCAATTCACATTAGTCGATTTGCATGGGGGTGTACAACAAAGGCCATAACTTAGAGTGGTATCGAGCCACCCCGCACCTTGTAAAGTCATACTAAACACCCCGCTTGCTCTCTTGATGGTGTAGGTAGGGTGGTCAAGTTCGTGATAGGGACGTCACGTGATTAAGTGGAGGAGAGTGTAACGCTCGCACCCCACTTGCACTTATGATGGGGGAGCCTCGCTTGCACTAGTGTTGGAGTAGAGGGTGCACTTGATCCCATATCGGTAAGGAATGGAGAGCTCATAGACCTTATAAGGGTTGGCCTGGCAACTCACATAAGTCATTTTACATGGGGGTGTGCAATAAAGGCCATAACTTAGAGTGGTATCAGAGCCACCCCACGCCTTGTCCGAGTCATACCAAGCGCCCCGCTTGTACTCTTGATAGTTTAGGCAGGGTGGTCAGTCCGTGACGAGGATGTCACATGATTAAGTGGGTGAGTGTAACGCCCCTTGCTTGCACTTATGTTGGCGTAGAGGGTGCACTTGATCCCACATCGATAAGGAAAGGGATGTCATATTCCTTATAAGGATTAGCTTAGTAGCTTACATAAGTCGTTTTGTATGGGGGTGTGCAACAAAGGCCATAACTTAGAGTGGTATCAGAGCCACCCCACGCCTTGTCCGAATCATACCAAGCGCTTCACTTGCACTCTTGATAGGGTAGGTAGGGCGGTTAGTCCGTAACGTGAACGTCACAAGATTGAGTGGGGAGAGTGTAACACCTGCACCCCACTTGCATTTGTGTTGGGGTAGAGGGTGCACTTGATCCCATATTGGTAAGGAATGGAGGTCATAGGCGTTATAAGGATTGGCCTGGCAATTCACATTAGTCGATTTGCATGGGGGTGTACAACAAAGGCCATAACTTAGAGTGGTATCAGAGCCACCCCGCACCTTGTCCGAGTCATACTAAACACCCCGCTTGCTCTCTTGATGGTGTAGGTAGGGTGGTCAAGTTCGTGATAGGGACGTCACGTGATTAAGTGGAGGAGAGTGTAACGCTCGCACCCCGCTTGCACTTATGATGGGGGAGCCTCGCTTGCACTAGTGTTGGAGTAGAGGGTGCACTTGATCCCATATCGGTAAGGAATGGAGAGCTCATAGGCCTTATAAGGGTTGGCCTGACAATTCACATAAGTCGATTTGCATGGTGGTCTGCAACAAAGGCCATAACTTAGAGTGGTATTAGAGCCACACCCACACCTTGTCCGAGTCATACCAAGCGCCTTGCTTGCACTCTTGATGGTGTAGGTAGGATGGTCAAGTCCATGACAAGGACGTCACGTGATTGAGTGGGGGAGACTATAACGCCATAACTTTATGTGGGGGTGCAATAAATGCCATAACTTAGAGTGGCATCAGAGCCTTCCCCCTCCTGACACTGATTCACACCAAGCGCCCCACATGCACTTGTGATAGGGTAGGTAGGGTGGGTAGTCCATGATGTGGACATCACGAGATTAAGAGAGGGAGAGTGTATCAGAGCCACCCCATCCCTTGTCTGAGTCACACCAAGCGCCCCGCTTGCACTCTTGATTGGGTAGGTAGGGTGGTCAGTCCGTGACGAGAACATCACGTGATTGAGTGGGGGAGAGTGTAACCCCCCGCTTACACTTGTGTTGGGGTAGATGGTACACTTGATCCCACATCGGTAAGGAAGGGGGAGGTCATGGGCCTTATAAGGGTTGGCCTGGCAATTCGTATAAGTCAGTTTGCATGGGGGTGTGCAACAAAGGCCATAATTTAGAGTGGTATCAGAGCCACCCCGCACCTTGTCCAAGTCATACCAAGTGCCCCGATTATACTCTTGATGGTGTAGGTAGGGTGGTCAAGTCCGTGACAAGGATGTCACGTGATTGAGTGGAGGAGAGTGTAATGCCGGCACCCCACTTGCACTTGTGATGGGGAGCCCCGCTTGCACTTGTGTTAGGGTAGAGGGTGGACTTGATCCCAAATCAGTAAGGAAGGGGAGGTCATGGGCCTTATAAGGGTTGGCTTGGCAACTCACATAATTCGATTTATGTGGGGGTGTGCAACAAAGGCCATAACTTAGAGTGGTATCAGAGCCACCCCACGCCTTGTCCGAATCATACCAAGCGCTTCACTTGCACTCTTGATAGGGTAGGTAGGGCGGTTAGTCCGTAACGTGAACGTCACAAGATTGAGTGGGGAGAGTGTAACACCTGCACCCCACTTGCATTTGTGTTGGGGTAGAGGGTGCACTTGATCCCATATTGGTAAGGAATGGAGGTCATAGGCGTTATAAGGATTGGCCTGGCAATTCACATTAGTCGATTTGCATGGGGGTGTACAACAAAGGCCATAACTTAGAGTGGTATCGAGCCACCCCGCACCTTGTCCGAAGTCATACTAAACACCCCGCTTGCTCTCTTGATGGTGTAGGTAGGGTGGTCAAGTTCGTGATAGGGACGTCACGTGATTAAGTGGAGGAGAGTGTAACGCCGCACCCGCTTGCACTTATGATGGGGGAGCCTCGCTTACACTAGTGTTGGAGTAAAGGGTGCACTTGATCCCATATCGGTAAGGAATGGAGAGCTCATAGGCCTTATAAGGGTTGGCCTGACAATTCACATAAGTCGATTTGCATGGTGGTCTGCAACAAAGGCCATAACTTAGAGTAGTATAGAGCCACACCCACACCTTGTCCGAGTCATACCAAGCGCCTTGCTTGCACTCTTGATGGTGTAGGTAGGATGGTCAAGTCCATGACAAGGACGTCACGTGATTGAGTGGGGGAGACTATAACGCCATAACTTTATGTGGGGTGCAATAAATGCCATAACTTAGAGTGGCATCGAGCCTTCCCCCGACACCGATTCACACCAAGCGCCCACATGCACTTGTGATAGGGTAGGTAGGGTGGGTAGTCCATGATGTGGACATCACGAGATTAAGAGAGGGAGAGTGTATCAGAGCCACCCCATCCCTTGTCTCGAGTCACACCAAGCGCCCGCTTGCACTCTTGATTGGGTAGGTAGGGTGGTCAGTCCGTGACGAGAACATCACGTGATTGAGTGGGGAGAGTGTAACGCCCCCGCTTACACTTGTGTTGGGGTAGATGGTACACTTGATCCCACATCGGTAAGGAAGGGGGAGGTCATGGGCCTTATAAGGGTTGGCCTGGCAATTCGTATAAGTCAGTTTGCATGGGGGTGTGCAACAAAGGCCATAATTTAGAGTGGTATCAGAGCCACCCCGCACCTTGTCCAAGTCATACCAAGTGCCCCGATTATACTCTTGATGGTGTAGGTAGGGTGGTCAAGTCCGTGACAAGGATGTCACGTGATTGAGTGGAAGAGAGTGTAATGCCGGCACCCCACTTACACTTGTGATGGGGAGCCCCGCTTGCACTTGTGTTAGGGTAGAGGGTGGACTTGATCCCAAATCAGTAAGGAAGGGGAGGTCATGGGCCTTATAAGGGTTGTCTTGGCAACTCACATAAGTTGATTTATGTGGGGGTGTTATAAAGGCCATAACTTAGAGTGGTATCAGAGCCATGTTGGGAAATCCACAAGGGGGAGCGACATCACATGCGCAACGGAAGAACAGAAAATAAAACCCCAGATTTCCCATAGAAAGTTTCCGTCATCGTGCGAAGATCGGTGCATCAAAACAAATCCGCGAAAACTGCACGTATAAAAGAAGATACCTAGGGAAATTGTATATCCCTGAATTCCTACAGATCTGTGGGAGAGGATGAAGAAAGTCAAGTGTCCTCCTCTCTAGCGGTATCCACACAGTAGGGATTGCGACGATGCTCCTCTCTCTCTCTGGGGAGAGGAGAATAGGAGGTGGCTACCAAAAGAAACCCCCAGCCTATAGAGCTTTGGTCCCCTCCTATTTATAGAGGCCCCCCCCAAAATCCCTAATGGATCTTTTACCCTATTGGGTATTGGATCACCATCCAATTACCCAAGCCTCTTGGATTAGTAGGTTTCCACCCAATAATCTCTTATTAGCAATTATTGGATCTCATCTCAGGATCCAATAATTCAGGGGCTTAATGGATATCCAATAAGATAGGGGGTTTAATGGATATCTCATATTCGAACCTCTACTCGTCGTAATACCTACCATATGTGTATGACCCTCTAGGCCCAATATCGAGCTGGCCATGAGTCATACTTATCAGAACTCCTTCTGACTTAGTAAATTATTATCTCTATAATAATTCACCCAACTCATCGACCGCAGACGTACTAGGCCACTACGCCGCGGCCCCCAGACGATATAGGGGAATCTAAACCTTTGGACCTTTCTATCCTCAGTTACTATGTATCTAGAATCTCTCATCCATCTAATATCCAAGAGACCCTATATCAGGCATGGTGCTGTCAAGCCCATACGGTCTCTCCTCGAGTCTTGCTCTTGTCGGATTCTCCCAGAGAACTCTTTCTCTCTCAATCCGAATAACCTTGGCTAAGGATTTGTTCAAGCAAAAACATATGAGATATTCATCTCTTGATATCGACAGCAGATGATCTTCTATTGACACTCAATAGCCCTCGTAAGGTTGGCTACCACTCCCAATGATCGACTGTACTAGATATGGAGCTTTCCAAACCTATAAATCCGGTATCAAAGAGTGGAGTACTCATACAGGACATCCTTGGTGTCTCAAGTCTAAGGACCAGATATACTACTGGGACTACGGAATCGTTGTCTGACGTGAGGTATCAATAACCATCCAGCATTTTGTAGGCAGATCAATCAGTGAACTCATTCTCTAATGAGCACCTGCACTGTACCCTTAGTGTCCCCACACGAGTAGCTATGAGACTAGCTACCTCTATCATATGAACGGGTATACAACACACCAGTCTATCCGGTTATCTCGATGTCCTTCTCGAGTAACCTATGACCAGGATAATTTAGGGTCTGTGTTTAAAGGTGAATCGATCTCATTATCATTATCTCATCATGATCTGATTCCCATTGCACAGATCTAGGGACATCACAATATACATCTAGATAATGTGAGATAATGCCAATAATCATAAGCAAAGAGATTGACGCAGCGTGTTACAGGTGCAGTCACTCATGTGATTGGCATGTAGGGCACCTATAACTAGCAATCTCTCACTTGACCTAAAGCCAATCACCAACATGTCTGATTCCCATCAGACCTCTGTGACGCTCGAAGACATTCTGAGTCAATGGCTTTGTTAGTGGATCTGCAATGTTATCTTCGGATGGAACTCTTTCCATTACTACATCTCTTCGGGTCACGATCTCTCTAATAAGTTGGAACCTCCTCAGAACACTTTTGATAAGACCCGGGTTCCCTTATTTGAGTAATCATCCCATATTTGTCGTAATATAAAGGAATCAACTCCTCGCTGCTCGGGATGACTCCTAGATCTGTGATGAACTTCTTCATCCAGACTCCCTCTTTTGTTGCCTCTGCTGCAGCAATGTATTCTGCCTCTTTGGTCGAGTCAGTAGTAGTGTCTTGCTTAGAACTCTTCCAGCATACTGCTCCTCCATTCAGGGTGAACACATACCCTGAATTAGACTTGCTATCATCGACATCGGACTAGAAGCTCGAGTCCGAGTAGCCCTCAACCTTGAGGTTACTACCTCCATATACCAGTAAAAGATCCTTAGTCCTTCTCAAGTACTTAAGGATACATTTTACTGCTTTCCAGTGCTCCAAGCATGGATCTGCCTGATATCTGCTCGTGACATTCAGAGCAACGCTATATCAGGCCTAGTACATAGCATAATATACATGATAGATCCTATTGCTGATGCATATGGCATCATATCCATGTGTGCCCTTTCTTCAGGAGTCTTTGGGGACATACTCTTATAAAGTGATATTCCATGTCTCATTGGTATGAGACCTCTCTTGGAATTTTCCATGCCAAACCTTTTGATAGTGGTGTCTATGTACTTGGACTAGGACAAGCCAAGCATCCTCTTGGATCTGTCTCTATAGATCTGTATCCCCAATATGTATGATGCTTCCCCTAAGTCCTTTATGGATAAGTGCCTAGATAGCCAAGTCTTTACTGTGGAGAGCATTCCTACATCATTCCCAATGATCAAGTTGTCATCCACATATAATACAAAAAAGGTGATAGTGCTCCCACTTAATTTCTTGTACACACAAGATTCATCTTCGTTATTAACGAAGTCATAAGATCTGATCGCCTCATCAAATCTTATGTTCCAACTTCAAGAAGCTTGCTTCAATCTATAAATGGACCTAAGCAACTTGCACACCTTATCTGGGTCATCCTTAGACACGAATCCCTCAGGTTGTATCATATACACCTCCTCATCGAGGTTACCATTGAGAAAAATAGTTCTAATGTTCATCTGCCAAATCTCATAATCATAGTGTGCTGCAATAGCTAATAGAATTCGAATGGATTTTAGCATGGCTACAGGTGAGAAAGTTTCGTCATAGTCAACATCTTGTCTTTGATGATACCCCTTAGCAACTAGCCTTGCTTTATAGGTCTCTACCTTTCCATCTACTTCAATCTTCTTTTTGAAAATCCACTTGCAACCAATGGGTACAATACCCTTGGGTGCATCAACTAGGTTCCAAACCTTGTTGGAGTACATGGAATCCATCTCTGAATTCATGGCTTCTTGCCATTTCCCGGAGTCTATGCTCATAATAACCTCCTCGTAGGTCTGAGGATCAATATCCTCAACATCCTCTCTTCTGATATGTCCTATATATCTCTCTGGAGGATGGGATACTCTATCTGACCTATGTAAAGTTGGAACTTGTGTGTTAGGTATCTGAACAGATTCTGGAATGGTGCTTGAGCTAGGTTCTCCAACCTCGCTCAACTCTATCATGCTCCCACTATCTCCACCAAGAATGTGTTCCTTCTCAAGGAACACTGCTCTCTTGGCTACAAAAACCTTTTGGTCCTCATGATGATAGAAATAATACCCACAAGTTTCTTTGGGGTATCCCACGAATTTACACCGTTCCATCCTAGATTCTAACTTGTTAGGGTTATGTCTCTTAACGTGGGCAGGGCAGCCCTAAATCTTAACAACTTTAAGATCGGGCTTCTTCCCATTCCATATCTCATATGAAGTAGACATTACTGATTTAGTTGGAATTCTGTTCAGAAGGTAAGCTGCAATTTCTAGGGCATATCCCCAGAATGAGATGGGTAGGTCGGTGAAACACATCATAGAACGCACCATGTCTAACAGTGTGCGATTCCTCCTTTCTGATACACCATTAAGCTGTCGTGTATAAGGAGGTGTCCATTGGGATAATATCCCATAGTCTTTGAGGAACTGGGTGAACTCTATACTCAAGTACTCATCTCCTCGATCTGATCGAAGGATTTTAATACTCTTTCCAGTCTGGTTCTCTATTTCTCGTTTCCTCTTAGACTCTCTTACACTCATGATATGTGGAGCTGTATCTAGTATATATGTCATTATGCAATGTTCCTCTCGTGATGATCTCATCATCTAATATTATTGAACAATCATTATTCTCAAAAACTAATTTATATCCACTAACTGTCAAACATGAAATGGAAATAATGTTTTTGATAATAGAAGGAACATAATAGCATATATCTAATGCAATAATAGCTCCACCAGGCAGATGTAAGGTGACCTTACCAATAGCCAATGCAACAACCTTTGCTTTATTGCCTATCTTAAGGTCCATCTCGCCTTTACTCAATCTCCTAGGTCTCGTCAGAACCTGCAACGAATTGCAAATATGATAAGCACTCCCGGTATCTAATACCCATGTGTTATCATAAGATTCTGACAAATGGAGACTGATCATGAATGTACTGAAGCTTTCGCAAGCTTCATTTCACCCTCTCTGCAAGGTACTCTTTGTAGTTCCTCTTCCAGTGCCCATCTTTGTCGTAATGGAAGCACTGGCCTTTGTCCTTTGTTGGGTCTTTCTTTGCAACCTTTATCTTAACCCATTTTGTCCTTGCCCTTGCCCTTCTTAAGGGTCTTCTCAGCCTTCCTTTTCTTTCTGGTCTCACCAGTGTAGAAAATCGACTTCTTTTTCTTGATGGTGTTCTCTGCTTCTCTCAACATATTGAGGAGCTCTGGGACGGTCACCTCAAGTTTGTTCATATTAAAATTCATTATAAACTGAGAAAAGGAATCTGGTAGGGACTGAAGCATAAGATACATACACAGGTTATCCTCTAGAACCATTCCTAGACCTGTGATTTTCTCGATCCACTCAATCATCTTAAGGACATGGTTCTGAACCGGTGTCCCCTCAGTCATCCTAGCACGGAAAAGACTCTTTGATATCTCATATCGTTGAGTTCTTCCTTATTCCTCAAACAGTTTACGGAGATGTAGGAGTATGGAATTAGCATCCATATTTTCATGCTATCTCTGTAACTCAATAGTCATAGAGGCCAACATATAACACTGAGCAAGAGTGGAATCATCTAAGTACTTCACATAACGAGCGATCTCATCCTCGCTTGCCCCTTTGTCGGGTGTAGGGATCACTATATCAAGGACATACATGATTTTCTCCGTCATGAGAACGATTCTCAGATTACGAAGCCAATCCGTATAATTTAGACCAGTGAGGCGATTGGCATCAAGTATGCCACGTAAAGGATTTGAAAGTGACATTTTCTAAAATTAAAGATGTAGCAGAAGTAAATAACATGCAGACTTTGCAAAAATTAAATAAATAAGATAAGGACTTCTATCTTAATGTATTCCCACTAATTTTTTGCGAGACACGTAACACCCTCTGGTATGTGAATCGGAGACCCCCGGCGGATCTCTAGTAGGAATTAGGATCCAATCGGCGTCTTAACGTAACCTCGAGGGACTCAACCAATTACGTTAAGCCCGTAAAGGTAGACAACTCTTGCCAATCACAACTCCTTGTGATTCCCGTCCTGTTCGACCTCCGAACCACCATGGCCTCGAGGGACTCAACCAACCATGATGTTCGGTTAAGTCATTAACATCGTTACCAGATGAGTATGATTCGGTGATATACTCTCAAGGGACTCGACCAAGCATACCATGTCCTCAGGTCACCTCTGACATCTCTATGTCATAGATAAGATGGCGAGACGCGATATAGGTGAGTCTCGAGGGACTCGACCAACTCAACATACACTAGGAATCGGCTCCTAGCTATAACGATGGAAAGCCACGTGGGTCAATCTAATTGTCGCACTTTACCAACTTAATATTATTAATGGAGAAGATTTTTGATTTGGTCTCCTAACATAATGTGTCACACACATACGTATTTAATATATATATATCTACATCGCATGCAAATATATATATATATATATATATATATATACATAACTAGTATGTGTATAACTAATCACACATTACATGAGCAATCACACCAGATGATCATGGACCATATCCTAATGTGATCCGGCCCGAGCCAGTGAGCCTAATCACTCACATCAAGATCTATGTGTACTTCGGCGCATCTCTATGCCCTGTGATCGTCCATCTCGCTTCGTCGGATCCGTCGGCATCTCAACGCATCTCCATGCGTCGGATCGTCCGCCTCGGCCTCGTGAGTCACGTTACTACTGCGCCTCCTCTGATAATTACAACATAATTACAAGCACGCAGGCCCGATAATAAACGAGAAAAATAGAGGCTTACAGACCCCAATAATAATAATCACATGTACACGCATCACATCACAAGTCCATGATCATCTGTCCACATCATACATCACATGTATATGTTACTTTATAGGACTACTAGATAAATAATAATAGTTAATTAAACTATTTAACTAATTAATATTTCTGAAAATAAGGACATAGAGGGAATTTTCAAATTTCCAAGGGTATTTTGGTCATTCGACCAAAAGGGATAGAGATTGGAATTTTTTAATTCTGAGGGTATTTTAGTAATTCTATCGAAGGGGACAGAGTTTGGAATTTCTAAAATTCCGAGGGGCAAAACCATCTTTTGCCCTAAAACCCTAATCCACTGCGCCTGCAGCCGCCGCCACCCTGCCGGCGGCTTTGCTGCTGCTCATGCGGTGAGCGCCAGCGTCGGGCGCTTTTGCAGATAAGGCGCAGCGGCGCTGCCGGCGCCAATGCTGGCTGGCCGCAGGCGACGCTGCCCCTTGCGGGCTAGCCGCAGTGGCGACGCCGCTTTGCGGTGGCCGCGGTGACGCTGCCTGCGGGCTAGCGCTGGCGCGGTGGCACTTGTCCCTTGCGGTGCGGCGCTGCCGGCAACCTGCTGGCTGGCCTCGTGGCGCAGCGCGCCGCCGACGACGGTTCTTTGCTGTGCGAGCACAAGGCTGCAAGCGCACCTGGCGGCCATTGCCGAAGCGCAGCAAGGGCAGCAATAATTGCTGCCCTTCCTGGCCTTTTGACATCAACGATTTTGGCATTAAAAGTAGATCCATAACATAACACACATAGTTTAAGATCCGATCTTCGCACGAAGAATCTGGCTCTAATATCACTGTTGGGAAATCCACAAGGGGGAGCGATATCATATGCGCAACGGAAGAACAGAAAACAAAACCCCAGATTTCCCGTAGAAAGTTTCCGTCGTCGTGCGAAGATCGGTGCGTCAAAACAAATCTGCGAAAACTACACGTATAAAAGAAGATACCTAGGGAAATCGTGTATCCCTGAATTCCTGCAGATCTGTGGGAGAGGATGAAGGAAGTCAAGTGTCCTCTTTAGCGATATCCACATAGCAGGGATTGGGACGATGCTCCTCTCTCTCTCTCTCTTTGGGGAGAGGAGAACAGGAGGTGGCTACCAAAAGAAACCCCCAGTTTATAAAGCTTTGGTCCCCTCCTATTTATAGAGGCCCCCTTGAAAAACCCTAATGGATCTTTTGCCCTATTGGGTATTGGATCTCCATCCAATTACCCAAGCCTCTTGGATTAGTGGGTTTCCACCCAATAATCTCTTATTAGCAATTATTGGATCTCATCTCAGGATCCAATAATTCAGGGGCTTAATGGATATCCAATAAGATAGGGGGTTTAGTGGATATCTCATATCCGAACCTCTACTCGTCGTAATACCTACCATATGTGTGTGATCCTCTAGGCCCAATATCAAGCTGGCTGTGAGTCATATTTATCAGAACTCCTTCTGACTTAGTGAATTATTATCTTTATAATAATTCACCCAACTCATTGACTGCGGACGTACTAGGCCACTACCCCACAGCCCCCAGACGATACAGGGGAATCCAATCCTTTGGACCTTTCTGTCCTCAGTTACCATGTATCTATAATCTCTCATCCATCTAATATCCCAGAGACCCTATATCGGGCATGGTGCTGTCAGGCCCATACGGTCTCTCCTCGAGTCTTGCTATTGTCGGATTCTCCCAGATAACTCTTTCTCTCTCAATCTGAATAACCTTGGCCAAGGATTTGTTCGAGCAAGAACATATGGGATATTCCTCTCATAATACCAAGAGCGGATGATCCTCTATTGATACTCAATAGCCCTCGTAAGATTAGCTACCACTCCCAATGACCGGCTGTACTAGATATGGAGCTTTCCAAACCTATAAGTCCGGTATCAAATAGTGGAGTACTCATACAGGACATCCTTGGTGTCTCAAGTCGAAGGACCATATACACTATTGGGACTACGAAATCACTGTCTGACGTGAGGTATCAATAACCATCCAGCATTCTGTAGGCAGATCAATCAGTGAACTCATTCTCCAATGAGCACCTGCACTATACCCTTAGTGTCCCCACACGAGTAGCTATGAGACCAACTACCTCCATCATATGAACGGGTATATAGCACACCAGTCTATCTAGTTATCTCGATGTCCTTCTCGAGTAACATATGACCAGGATAATTTAGAGTCTGTGTTTAAAGGTGAATCGATCTCATTATTGTGATCTCATCACGATCCGATTCCCATTGCACAGATCCAGGGACATCACAATATACATCTAGATAATGTGAGATAATGCCAATAATTATAAGCAAAGAGATTGACGCAGCGTGTTACAAGTGCAGTCACTCATGTGATTGGCATGTAGGGCACCTATAACTAGCAAGCCACCCCCTCCTAACACCGATTCACACCAAACGCCCCGCTTGCACTTGTGATGGGGTAGGCAGGGTTGGCAGTCCATGACATTGGATGTCACGAGATTGAGTGGGGGAGAGTGTAACGTCTGCACCCCGCTTGCACTTGTGTTGGGGTAGAGGGTGCACTTGCTCTCACATCGGTAAGGGAAGGGGAGGTCATGAGCCTTATAAGGAATAGTCTGGCAACTCACGTAAGTCAGTTTGTATGGGGGTGTAACAAAAACTTGCACTTGTGTTGAGATAGAGGGTGCACTTGATCCCACATCGATAAGGAAGGGGAGGTCGTGGGCCTTATAAGGGTTGTTGGCCTAGCAACTCACATAAGTCGGTTTGTGTGGGGTTGTAACAAAAGCTTGCACTTATGTTGGGGTAGAGGGTGCACTTGATCCTACATCGGTAAGGAATGGGAGGTCATGGATCTTATAAGGGTTGGCCTGGCAAGCGAGGCTCCCCCATCACAAGTGCAAGAGGGTTGGGGCCCTTTTTTGTATCTCTCGATCTGTTCAATGTAGAATTTAAACTTTCATCTTGTTAAAACTTACTAAAGTTCTCCAGCATGCTTCTTTTGAATTCGTTATGGGTCTCCTGCAGCCAGTTCTTAATTCTGGTTTCCAATACTTCAATTTGGGCTTTTACTTAGTTATCGGTAGCTATTGCGTACTTATTTTTTATGTCTGTTCAAGGGCATCAGTGTTGGTTGTATGTGCCCTACAAGCCAATCACGTGAGTGATGGCACTTGTGATATGTTACGATGATCTCTTCGTATATTATTATTAGCATTTTCTCACATTATCTAGATGAATATTGTGATGTCTATGGATTAATGCAATGGGAATCGGATCGTGATGAGATCACGATAATGAGACCGATATACCTTTAAACACATATCCTAAATCATCCTGATCATAGGTTATTCGATGAGGACAATTTGATAACTAGATAGACTAGTGCGTTGTATACTCGTCTATATGATGGAGGCGACTGGTCTCATAGTCGCTTGTGTAGGGACACTAGAGGTATAGTACAGGTGCTCATTGAAGAATGAGTTTACTGACTGATCCGCTTACAAAATGCTATATAGTTAGTGATATCTAATGGCAGACATCGATTTCATAGTTCTAGTAGTGTATCTAGTCCTTAGACTTGAGGTAGCAAAAATGCCTTGTTTGAGTACTCCATTCTTTAACGCCGGACTTATAAGTTTAGAGAGCTCCAGATCTGGTATAGCCGGTTCTCGAGAATGGTAGCCAACCTTACGAAGGCAATTGCATGTCAATAGAGGATCATCCACTCTTAGTATCATGAGAGATATATCCCGCGTGTGCTCGCTCAAGCAAAATCCCTGGCCAGGGTCATTCGGATTGAGAGAGGAGTTCTCCGAGAGAATTCGATTAGAGCAAGACTCAGACAGAATTCCGTATGGGCATGACTCTACCATGCCCAATATACGGTCTTTGGGATATTAAATAGATGAGGGACTATAGATACATAGTAACTAAGGACCGACAGGTCCGATGGATTATATCCCCCTATACCGTCTGGGGACTATGGCGTAGTGGCCTAGTACGTCCATAGTCGATGAGTCGAGTGAATTATTATGGAGATAATAATTCACTATATTAGAAGGTTTTCTGAGTCAGAAGGAGTTCTGATGGGAGCGACTCATGGCCAACTCGGTATCGAGCCTATAGAGTTACACATATAAGGTGGATATTGCGACGAGTAGAGGTGCGGATATGAGATATCTGCGAAGCCCCTAGTTTAGATCCTATGGATGAGATCCAATTAGGTAATTGGATGAGATCTAATTAAATGATTGGATAAGATTCAATTGAATGAGATCAAATTGGATCCTGTGGATAAGATCTAATGAGATCCAACTAGATAGAGATCCAGTGTGAACAGGATCTGTTAAGGATAAGCTTCCTCCACCTCTATAAATAGGAGGAACCTCTTGGTTCATAGGCTGAGAGCTCTTGGTAGTTATCCTCCTATTCTCCTCAGTCTTCTCTCCTCCTCCTTGGCTCCAGTAGCCTTGTGGTGCACGTGGAGAGAGATCCCGCAGTGATCTGAGGAGCGTCATTGCTGCATCCACTGTGTGGATTACCGCTAGAGAGAAGTATGCTAGTGTTCCTTCATCCTCTTCATCTGATCTGAAATTTTCGGGGATATACGATCTCCCCAGGTAACACTTCTGACATGATATATACGGATTTTTTGAATTTACGATTTATGCACACTAATTGTCGCACGACGGCCAAGTACGTAACTATGGAAAATTCGATCTTGTTTTTGCTTTTCGCTACGATGAGATGCCGAATCTCCTAATTTCCCAGCAATGGTATCAGAGCCAGGTTCATCGTGCGATGATTGGCTTATAAACTGCATGTGTTGTGATTTAGAACAATTTTATCGTCAAAATCATTAGTGCAAAATTGGTGAGGAAGGGCAGCAACTATTGTTGCCCTTGCTGCACTCACAGAACGGCCAAAGGCTGCTTGCAGCCATTGCCATACGCACAAGGGCCGCCGGGTGGCCGGCACTGGCCACCAGGCAACCAATGCCTATAGGCTGCGCCCGCCCCCCGCAAGGGCAACCACCGCCACCCGCGGCCAGGCAGGCAGCGCCTGCAGCCACCCGCAGGGGCGGTGCCCGCAGGGGCAAGGCCGCCTGAGGAGGCGGCGCCCGTTGGGCAGCACCCGTAGGCGGTTCCCCGTAGGGACGACGCCCGCGGGGCAGCGCCTATGGGCGCTATGCCCGGATGCAGCGACGGCGCCGCCCGCAAGCACGGGAGGCACCCCCCTCCCCCGCGGCGTCCTACGTGTATGGCCACTACCGGCAGGGTGACGGCGGCCGTAGCCACACAACTGCAGAGGTGGAAATTAGGGCTTTCGGGGTAAAAGATAGTTTTGCCCCTGAGAATATAGAAATTCCAGTTTTATCCTATTGGTTGAATGACCAAAATGCCCTTCAGAATTTTAAAAAAAATTACATGTCCCTGATTTCAAATTTTAGTTATTTAAAATATTTAAGTAACTATTATTATTTATCTAGTAATCCTACATGATGTATACATGCGATGTGTGATGTGGGAAGATGATCATGGACTTTGTGATGTGTGTATATGATTATTGGGGCCTGCGAGCCTTCATTTTTCATTGATTATCGGGCTTGCATGCCCATAATTATATTATAATTATCCTAGAGGCACAGCAGAAGCCTGGAGGTGGTAGCGGGACCCCTAAGACTGATTCAGACAATCGCAACGCATGGAGATGCATCAAGGTGCCGGCAGATCCGACGATGACGAGATGGATGATCACCGTGCATAAAGATGCACTGATATGTACATAGATCCTGATGTAAATGATTAGGCCTACTGGCTTAGGCCTAATCATATTAGGTTGAAGTCCATGATCATCTAATGTGCTTGTGCATGTGAATGCTTTACACCTACTAGATAAGTATACATATATATTTGCATATGATGTAAATATATTAAATATGTATGTATGTGACATGTCATATCACGAGATCGAACCTAAAACTCCTCCTATGATAATATTAAGTTGGTAAGCGTGAGGCAATAAGATTAATCCACATGGCCTTCCATCGTTAGGGGCAGTAATCGATTCCCGACATAGGCTAAGTTGGTTGAGTCCCTCGAGGCTCACCTATTTCACGTCTCGCTATCTTGTCTTCGACATAAAGATGTCACTGGTAACCTGAGGATATAGTATGCTTGGTCGAGTCACTCGAGGGCATATCATCGAATCAGACTCATCTTGTAATGATAGTGATGACTTAACTAGATATCATGGTTGGTCGAGTCCCTCGAGGTCATGATGGTTCGGAAGCCAAATATGATGGGAATCATAAGGAGTTGTGATTGGTAAAAGTTGTCTACCTTTTGGACTTAGTGTGATTAGTTGAGTCTCTCGAGGTTGTACTAAGATGTCGATTGGATCCCGATCCCCACTAGAAGTCTGCCGGAGACTTCTGTTTCACGTGTATGAGGGTGTCATGTGACTCGCTAGAAAAATTAGTGGGAGCATTGTCACGGACTTAACTGGGTTTGCCTAAGCCATGCGGTACCATTGCGTGTCAGTTCGTAAAGGTCAACCTCCCCAAAATCTCCTACGATCCCTTAGGACCTACAAAAGAGAAGACAGGACAAAGAAAGCACTTCACACGGGATCTACAAGCCACCCTTTCAGCAGACACTTTAGAGCCAATGCAAATTCCAACCATATACATCACAAGCTCAGAACGGTTGTACAACAAAGGTATAAAATTGGTCCACTACAGACTGAAATTTAGTACAAGTGTCCACATGATACCATCATTATGTACAAGCCTGAAACGGCCACCAAACTCATTCAAATGGGTTGTTTAGCCTTTGGCCAGCCCTTTACATTCTTTGCAAAGTTAGAATAAATCGAAAAGACACGGACATGCATAAGCATTACACCGAATAAGTCATTTACAATTTGTCCATGATATTCTCCTCCACTTATTCCTTTGGCATCCTCGTCGAAGCCTTCGTTGACGCTGCAACTCCTTGCCTTTGCTAGATCTTCAATCTTCTGCTACTATTGTGATGCACCCCTTGGCTCCCAATTGTTCTCTACTTGTTGTTGTTGAGTCGTCGAACTTTAATCCTCGATGCTGCTTCAACTCGCCAATGACTCTGACTCTGGTGTGGGGTTGGTAGAGTTGTACTGATTCTTGCTGGTTCGTTCGGATTCATTTGATGAAGGAAAAAACTATCTTTGATATGCGCCAGTCTTCAAATTCTTCTTTTCTCTTGAACTGGATAGATGCTTGTTGGAGCTTTAACGAGCATCACCTCACAACCTTTGAAGTTTTCAAGCCCTTCCTCTGTAAAATTTTCCCGTCGAATCTTCTTCCACCTAGTTGTCTCATCCAAGTAGGTTCGCATCACTTCCGCTTTTGATTGGCATTTAGTTAGGAAATGAAGTGGACAATCTACTCTCAGTAGCACTGATCACCATTGGTGAGGACTTGACAACTGTTGTCTTCCATTAGTCTCTTCGAAGGGTCTTCAAATCTGTGCAGAGCTCCTCTGCTGGATAACTAAGAGAGTTGTGATACTCAGTTTCGCCCATTCTCTTGAGAGTTGAGAAGGCAAAGGTTACTTGACTTCGCCCGCCTCCTCGAGGTTGTACTTCATGCATCGAGCTGGTTACTAGATTTCGCCTGCTCTTAGCTCATACTTCCGAAGCACTTGAAGTGTTTGCAATCCTTATGCTGTGTCAACTACTATGATTCACCTTCTCAATGCCATTGAACTTCTGGAATGCAAGAAGTTATCACTCCAATTTAGAGCAAGTCTCTAATAGATTTGGTCGCCTCTGGGATTGTACCGCCTTCTCCATCATTCCTGTCACCTACTCCTCTAAGTAGCAAAGGTACATCACCGCGTACTGCCTGCTTCATTCCTTGGTCCTGCACTCTTGCATCGACCCGAAGTGCTTCACTTACAACAATCTCGATGAGAAGTCCATTGACACCGGTCTTATGAAGTTCTTTGGCCTTTGCCCTTCAGCCTTGTCATGGTACATGGAGTTTGCCAATGCATTCTCCTCCTCCACAGCCCATATCACGACCAAGCGCTCTCCCTCTATGAGAGCAAGGGATCAATTACTCTCCGGAAGTCTCGCCTCTGCGGTACCATGGCACTGCAATGCCAATGGTACTACTATCCATTGTCTCGCATCTGCGTCCCTTCTTTACGATCAGTATATCCACCTCTACGGCATTATGGCACTCCTCTGAGTCCACCTTCATTCTAACCAATGCTTGGTTTTGGGTAGCTAAGTCCCTCTGGACTCGTCATTGCTTCCTCGCCCTATTTTGACCACCTACTTCAACACCTCTATGTTCTCTGAGCAGTTTCTCTTGGTCGATGAAAAGACATACTACAACTCTCATGTATGGCCTCCGCCATCATGTTATAGGGCTTGCACCACTTTTGTTCTCCTTAGCTTCATTGGTCGCAACGTTCGCTTACTCGGCCTTGTCCTCTGACTTACCGGGCTCCCTTAAGCGAATGTGAGCTCTGAAGCAGTCCAACTCTTCAGCCGCTCCGATCATACCTCTGTATGATCCAGTCCCCCCATGGGACTCACTGGTACTTACATCTAAACTTCTTCCTCGATAATGCACAACCCCCATAAGTTGATGTCTAAGGCTTCCATTCAATGCAGTATTCGATGCACGCACGAAAAACCCGCCTCTGCAGTACTATGGCATTCACTGCTTGAATCCATAGCTCTTCTTGTCGTCGTGTTGTTCACCAAAGTGGAACTCCCAATCGCACTCCCGATCATACCTCTGCATGATTCAGTCCCCCCATAGGACTCATTATATGTGTCGCATTGCCACGAACTATTCCACCACGATCTGCTGCATCATGTCACCTCCTGGTGATATCTCCTTACATTTTGATCCCTGTGGTATGAACTCGAACTACGATCGCTCCATGTGTGGACTCCACGAACACATCACAGGGCCTTTGCCATCTTCAATTCTGTTCGCTCCTTTGGCAATCGACCTTCGTCCACTCGGTCTCGGGTCACACTCGGACGAAGCCTAGCTCTAGGACAGTCTATCGCCTAGAAGCTTCTCTGAAGTCCCCTGACTTCGCTGAAATTGGTACATCATTATCTGGATCCTGGGACTTTGCCCCTACCAGCACAATCTCCGCTGTGCACCACTTTCCTCATGGCAACTCGAATAGCAACACTGTGGCATATTCTTCAAGAGTACCTGCCTCTACATCATCTTGCCCCATGCCAAGGCCTTCTAACAACAACTTCGCCTCTGCAAGCTACGTCACCTTAGTTCCTCCATCAAATGCTTCACCGAGATTAAGTGTATATGCCTCGAAGCTCCCTTCGTCTTTGGTACCATGCAAGATGAGTCTGCTCCATCAGAATAAAGAACCCATGGAATGACATGATCCTGCTCCTGTCTCTACAAGAGTCCATGTCCTTGACCTCTATCTAAAGAAAGCTCCAAGCCTCCACTCCATGTTCTATCTTCTATGCCAACTCTCTTCATGTGGCTTGGGTATACCACCAAGTTACCCCCCAAATTGCTCTGCTTTTCGATTTGCATTACATTAATGGTGGCCCTCGCGCCCACCATTTCACAGGTCAGCCCTTTGTTGAGTCTGATCTTTATATCAACTCCAAGTGTCCTTTCATTTTGTGTTACCTTGGGTCGCTCCCCTACTTGATCTCGCTATACGTCCACCAACGCATTGCCACTTACGAGATCATGCAATGACTCCTTGTTACTCGTTCGATCCATCGAGCTTTGTATTGAGGTACTCCTCAACCGATGCAGTTCATTGCATATGATTCTCTCTCTGGAGAACCGGGACTTATCCCTCCTGGATATCTACCCCATTGGGGCAACTTCTCTCTTTGTCTCCTTCCCTTTGGAAGGTTTGGAGACCACCATCCCCTTAGACCACTCCGCCTTTGCTAAACAAATCATGTATTGTTCTGCCTCTGCAAACGCAACTACTAGATTGTGACTCTTTGCCAATACAGCTCCCACTACATCCCCCTGGGTCTAGCAACATGTTGAACCTGCTGCACACTTCAGTCTCTTACGAAAGTATCCTACACATGCCAAAGAGAAAGTTTCAATGCTCCATGCGCCGACCTTCGACCACCTTGGGATGGCCACGGATAGTCCATCATCCGCATGCAAGCCCTTGCATGAGTATCGAATTCCTTGAGTTTGTAACTCCCCTCACCTCTGTGAACTTTGCATAACTCTTTTGATCGTCAAACAACCCACTCCACCTTGCACGGTCTCATCCTTTGCCAAGCACCCCGCTTACCTCGAGCACCGTCAAGTTTGGGTGCCAACATCGAGCCATTGCTCGAACTCAGCCATCCTAGCATTTGTGCGCCATGTAATTCTTCTCAGCTTGTTTGCCCTCGTGGTGCCTCTTTGCGTGAAGGGTTGGCCATTCTTCTGAATGTCATTCTCGGATGTCCGCTCCTCTGAGCGACTCCTTCCCTTACAACTCCATGTCTGTTTCCCAAATGCTCGCATATATTGGCTGCCCTCAACGCAGCCCTGCTAGATCCCCCACATTTGCATGCCTAGTGTTTCTAAGTGGGCTTGTCCCGCTCTGATACCATCTGTCACAAACTTAGCTGGTTTTGCCTAAGCCATGTGGCACTATTGCGTGTCAGTCCGTAAAAGTCAGCCTCCCCGAAATCTCCTACGATCCCTTAGGACCTACAAAAGAGAAGACATGATAGAGAAAGCCCTTTACACGGGATCCACAAGCCACCCTTTCAGCAAACACTTTAGAGCCAATGCAAATTACAACCATATATATCACAAGCTTAGAACGGTTACATAATAAAGGTATAAAATTGGTCCACTACAGATCGAAATCTAGTATAAGTGTCTACATGATACCATCATTATGTACAAGCCTAAAATGACCACCAAACTTATTCAAATGGGGCTGTTTAGCCTTTGGCCAGCCCTTTACATTCTTTGCAAAGTTAGAACAAACTGAAAAGACACGAACATGCATAAGCATTACACGGAACAAGCCATTTACAATTTATCCATGACAGCATGTCAAGATAGAAGTTCATATCTTGATTGTTTATTTTTGCGAAATCTGCGTGTTATTTACTTATGCTATATCTCCTATTTATCAAAAACATGTCGTCATCAAACTCTCTACGTGGCTGATAGAACCCTCCGCGGATTCTAAGCTTGGGGTTGATCTCTATAGGGGATCGACCTCCTTGGAACTCTATAGGGGTTCCTTCCTCCAAGTTGCTGCACAAAGGCTGCTAAAGAATTGATCTATTCATTGATTAGAGAGGATGAATACATTGCTATTTATAGGGCTTCTAAGCCCCAACTCCTAATTGGACTCTTACTCAAGACTCCTACTTCTCACCAACTTCTAATTAGGACTCCTTCTCTAGTAGGATTCATAATTCAAATAGGACTTTTTACCTAATAGGACTTCTACTTCTAATAGGACTCTTTTCCTAATATGACTCCTACTTCTAATAGGACTCTTTTCCTAATAGGATTCCTACTTCTAATAGGACTCTTTTCCTAATAGGACTTCTACTTCTAATAGGACTCTTTTCCTAAGACCTAACCCTAACCTAGCCGGCCTCTTCACCTCTTTAATAAGGGTCGGCTAGATAGGATTTACATGAATGCCCTTATCAATGAAACTAAATTAGGACTCTCATAGCTAGAGTCCTAACAGACCCGCCGCCCTCTTCAAATCAGCCTTGTCCTCGAGGCTGACGTTCCATGAATTCTGGGAATTTGATCTTCAAGTCATCGTAGTTCTCCCAAGTGGTATCTTCTACTGGTAGGTTTGCCCACTATATTAACACTTCAGTAGCAGGTCGTCGTCGTCGAGTCACGATTCGTCGATCAATAATGGCACTTGGTTGGGTCTGGAGCTCTCCTTGGGTAGTTATATTTGGTAGATGGCTTTGGGCTGTCTCGTGTTGTCCCAACTTGAGCTTCAAACATGATACATGGAAGACTGGATGGATTCGGGAGCTGGCAGGTAAGTACAATCTGTATGCTACTGCTCCGATGCGCTCCAAAATCTGGTAGGGTCCATAGAACCGAGGTGAAAGCTTCATAGACACTCTGGTTTGGATTGATGTTTGCTTGTATGGCTAGAGCCGTAGGAAGACCCAATCTCCTACTGAAAATTCTCTTTCGCCTTTATGTTGATCATATTACTGTTTCATCCTTACTTGTGCTGCAGTGAGATTATCTTTTAGCAACTTCAGCATTTTGTCTCTATCTTGTAGTTCCCTGTCTACTTGTTCTACTTTAGAGGTGCCCAACACATATTTTGGAATTACAGGGGGGGTCGGCCATACATGGCCTCATAGGGAGTACATTTTGTGGAGGAATGATAAGTTGTATTATACCACCACTCGGCCCAGGGAAGCCACTTTGTCCATTCTTTTGGTCGGTCACTGGTGAAGCATCTAAGGTATGTCTCCAAACACATTCACCACTTGATTTGGCCGTCGATTTGTGGGTGATATGCCGTACTCATCTTTAATTTAGTGCCTTGCATCTGGAATAACTCTATCCAAAATTTGCTCGTGAAAACCCTATCACGATCACTTACAATAGATCTCGGCATCCCATGTAATTTTACAATATTCTCCATAAAGGTTCGAGCAATACTAGAAGCAGTGTAGGGATTACGGATGGCACAAAAGTGAGCATACTTTGTAAGGCGATCAACCACGATAAAAATTGTACCTTTTCCTTGTGATGAGGGAAGCCCTTCGATGAAATCCATTGATATATCAGTCCATATTGATTCTGGGATGGGTAGAGGTTGTAACTTTTTGGGACTTGCCACTGTCTCACCTTTGTGTCGTTGACATATATCACATTGTGCTACAAATTCAGCAATAATATTTTTCATCCCTATCCAATAAAAATTTTGCTTAATTCTTTTATAGGTTCTAAGGAACCCGGAGTGCCCGGCCGCAGGTGTGGAATGCATCTCTTGAAGGATGGTCTTTATGCAAGTAGAATTTGGCACAAGCATAATGCGTCCTTTATATCGCAAGTCCTTTGAGTCCCAACTGTAATGAGCCATAGAGCTTGGTGCTTCCTTTAAATTTTTATGATTTTACTTATTTCTGGATTATCTTGCCATTCCCTCCTAATATCCTCAAGGAAGTTGCTGGTCGGAAGTGAAACAGCCGAAAATTCAACTTGCTCGGGTAGCCGTGAAAGCGCATCTGCAACAACATTATCTTTCCCTTTTTTGTAAGTTATTTCATAATCATATCCAAGAAGCTTTGTTACCCATTTTTGCTGCTCAGGGGAAGATATCTTTTGCTCCAAGAAATATTTTAGGCTTTTATGGTCGGTCTTGATGTGAAAGCGTCGCCCAATTAAGTACGGTCTCCATTTGGACACCACATGCACAATCGCGAGCATCTCCTTGTCGTAAATAGTCATCTTGAGGTGGGAAGGAGATAACGCCTTACTAGTATACGCGAGGGGTCGGCCATCTTGCATTAGTACAGCACCAATTCCTGCCCGAGGCATCGGCTTCAATAATAAAAGTCTTATCAAGTCGGGTAATGCTAGTACTTGGTGTTGTTATCATTGCGACTTTAAGTTCGTCGAAGGCGGTGGTGGCTTTGTCCGACACTGAAAGCATCTTTTTTTAGCAAGGAAGTAAGGGGTGCACTGATCTTTCCATAGTCTTTCACGAACTTACGGTAGTAACCTGTTAAACCAAGAAAGCCACGCAGTGATTTTATGTTCCTCGGGGTTGGCCGATTCTGCATTGCTTCAATTTTGGAGGGTCCTTGCCACACCTTCCTCGATATGATATGCCCAAGATATTCCACTTTTTGTTGAAGAAAGCTACACTTCATTTTTTTGACAAAAAGAACATGTTCTCGTAAAATTGTCAAAACAAGTCTTAAGTGCTGAATATGACTTTCAAGAGAAGGGCTGTAAATAAGGATATCGTCAAAGAAAACTAGCACAAACTTTCGAAGATAACTCCGGAAAATATCATTCATAAGGCTCTAGAAGGTGGAGGGAGCATTGGTGAGACTAAAGGGCATTACTAGAAATTCATAGTGATCGTTGTGCATTCGAAAGGTAGTTTTCGGTATGTCTTCTTCGCACACTCGTATTTGATGATACCCGGATCGAAGGTCCAACTTTGTGAAGACTCGTGCTCCTTTTAATTCATTAAGCAATTCATCTACTACTAGAATAGGATACTTGTCCTTGACGGTTATGTCGTTGAGAGCTCGGTAATCAACGCACATTCGTCATGTTCCGTCTTTCTTTCGTACGAGGAGCACTGGTGAAGAATAGGGGCTGCAACTTGGCCGAATAACTCCTGTTTCAAGCATCTGTTTTACAATCCTTTCTATTTCATCTTTTTGGAGATGTGGATACCGATATGGTCGAGTATTTGCTGGAGGTTTCCCTGGAAGAATCGGTATACGATGATCGTGCCGGCGATTAGGAGGTAGGCTGCGTGGTTCGTCAAATATATCTGAAAATTCAGCAAGCAAGGGAAGTAGGTTTGGATCTTCAAATTTGGTTGGCTCTCCCTTAGGTTTCTGCTCAAGTTGTACTAAAAAGCCGCTGCATGCTTTGTGCAAAACTTTCTCCATTCGTTGTGTGCAAATTGTTGTTACGTCGCCCCCACGTTTCCCGTACAGTATCACCTGTTTCCCCTTGCTGTAAAATTTCATAATTACTTTCAAAAAATTCCAGGAAACATCACCTAATATCGTCAACCATTCGATGCCAAGCACGGCCTCATAATCATCGAGAGAGAGGAGGAAAAAATCTGCAATTATCTCTTGGTCCTGCAGCAACAGTTTCACCCGTGGGCACTTACGATCACACTTCAAAATTTGTCCATCTGCGACTTTAACATCGAACCTGCTGTAATTCTCAATAGGTAAGGCCATCCGGACAGCAACCTTGCTGTTCATAAAATTATTAGTGCTCCCGGTGTCAATAAGAACGGTGATTGGTTGTTGCTTCAGAAATCCTCCCACTTTCATTGTTTGCAGGTTCGCATAACCGGCAAGGACATGCATCATAATATCAATTGGCTATTGTTCTTCATCCGTGACCTCTTCCTCATGCTCCTGGACCTCCTCCTCCCTTTCTTCAAGAGGTTCAATCAATAGGAGGCGGCCCCTTTTGCAGCGATGATCGTGGTTCCACGGCTCGTCGCAATGCCAACAAAGACCCTTTGCTGATCGATCACGTAGTTCTTCTCTTGTCAATTTTTTGGGCAGCGAAGGATGGTTGGAAGCAGAAGGGGGTTTATATGTTGAGGTTCTAGGAGTGGTTCTCATCCTTCGAGAATCTTGATTGAGTCGTTCTTCTTATATTCGGGCAAAAGAAATCACAGCCATCACGGTACGGGGCTGTTGTGCCTTAACTTCCCCTTTTATCTCTTGCTTGAGTCCTTCGATAAATGTTCCTAACAATTGACGGTCAGTCCAATCACGAGCAAGGTAAGATAGCTTCTCAAACCTGGTTTGGTACTCTTGAATCGTAGAGGTTTGTCGAATCTTTGCGAGTTGGTCGTCGATATTTTCATACTCCGTAGGTCCGAAACGGTTCAACAGTGCATTCTTAAATTGATTCCATGTCGGAGCCCCATGATTATATTCCAACCAATTGTACCATTGAATAGCATCTCCTTCAAGGTGGATAATAGCAATCTCCACCATAGCATTATCCGACGTTCGGTAGTAGCGAAAGTAACGTTCTGCACGCGAAATCCACCCCGCTAGGTCTCCTTCTTCCCATCGTGGGAAGTCCACCCTCATGCGTGGCTGAAACACATCCGAGGGCTGTCCCTCCTTCTTTGGGGTCCTTTCTAAATTCTCTCCTTACTGCAGTTTGGTTGGACTCGATGGTTGTCCAATTCTGAATTCTACAAACAAAGCGCGCAATTTGTCTTCCAAGCGCGATTTAAGCCGTGATTCAATCCGAGATTCCCATGCTTCAAATTTAGCATCAATTGGATCTTGGGAAGCCATAGCATATGTCTATAGATCAGAGATGCCCTTGTCTTTTTTCTATTGACGGGTTAATGGCATGGGGTGGTGGAAGGTTCGGACAATAGATCGGTGATTGAAGGGTTCAGCTGTAATGGTTTACTGTTTTGGGCTGTGGTTTTTTATGCTGTTAGGGTTATGAAACTAGGTTATGATGGCTGCATCTTGAGGCTAGAGGGATGCCCTAAAGACGTCTTGGTTTGTGGCAGCAAGGTGGCTAGGGTTTGGTAGGCTACAGAGAAGAAAAAAGGACAAAGGTGCAATACCAGATTTTTTGCCAAAAAAATTCCAGTAGTAAAGATGTAATTTTTCCAGAAATTTTCAAAAGAGATTCAAGTAAAACTCAAAGGGGATCTACTGATAAGGAAGAGGTAATACTGTAAAAAATTTCGTAGGAAGAAACGACAGCAAGAGGTTTGGCAAAATTGAGAATCACGGAGAGGTATTATAGCAGATTTTTACGTCTAAAGTGCAGCAGATTGGACGTAAAAGATAAGTGGTTTTTATTGAGAATATTTTCAACAAAACCAAAGGGAAAACCACTGTTAGGAAGTTTCAAAGCCACCGTAAAAATTCCATAGAGATTTGGATAGAAAAAACACAGTAGCAAGATCAAAAAGGCAGTGCTATGTGGCTGAAATTCTGCAGTGCGACTTTCGTTGTAGAGATGAAAACTTTACGACGAAAAGTTTATGCAGCAATTATAGGAACGAATTTTTTTAGATTTTTTGAATAAGGATAACTAAATTGCAGCAGCAGTAGGGTAGATAACCAGAACCTATTGCAATTTACGGGAAGATCAAAGGATGATCTACGATGATGGAGATGACGGCCGAATTCAGCGATGATCTTCTAAGCAATTATGGGAATTGCTTTACGCGGTTGTGGAGGGCTGGTGGATGGCTGTGGAAGGGCAGCGAGACGCCAAGAACGCTGCTCTGATACCAAGTGATAGAACCCTCCGTGGATTCTAAGCTTGGGGTTGATCTCTATAGGGGATCGACCTCTTTGGAACTCTATAGGGGTTCCTTCCTCCAAGTTGCTGCACAAAGGCTGCTAAAGAATTGATCTATTCATTGATTAGAGAGGATGAATACATTGCTATTTATAGGGCTTCTAAGCCCCAACTCCTAATTGGACTCTTACTCAAGACTCCTACTTCTCACCAACTTCTAATTAGGACTCCTTCTCTAGTAGGATTCCTAATTCAAATAGGACTTTTTACCTAATAGGACTTCTACTTCTAATATGACTCTTTTCCTAATAGGACTCCTACTTCTAATAGGACTCTTTTCCTAATAGGATTTCTACTTCTAATAGGACTCTTTTCCTAATAGGACTCCTACTTTTAATAGGACTCTTTTCCTAAGACCTAACCCTAACCTAGCCGGCCTCTTCACCTCTTTAATAAGGGTCGGCTAGATAGGATTTACATGAATGCCCTTATCAATGAAATTAAATTAGGACTCTCATAGCTAGAGTCCTAACAGTGGCATACTTGATGGCAACCGCCTCACTAGTCTAAATTATACGGATTAGCTCCGCAACCTAAGAATAGTTCTTACAGCGGAGAAAATTGCATGTCTTAGATATGGTCATGCCTCAACCTGAGGCAGAAGCTCCTCAAGAAGAGTTTACCCAATATGTGAAGTATATAGATGATTCCACTCTCGCCCAATGTTACATGTTAGCCTCTATGACTCTTGAGTTACAAAGACAACATGAAAATATGGATGCTCATTCCATACTCCTGCACCTCCACAAATTGTTTGAGGAATAGGAAAGAACTCAACGATATAAGATATCCAAGAGTCTCTTCCGTGCTAGGATGACTGAGGGGACACTGATTCAGAATAATGTCTTGAAGATGATAGAGTGGATTGAAAAACTCACAGGTCTAGGAATGGTCCTAGATGATAACCTGTGTGTTGATCTTATATTTCAGTCCCTACCATATTCCTTTTCTTAGTTCATCATGAATTTCAATATAAACAAACTTGATGTATCTCTCCCTGAGTTCCTCAATATATTGAGGGAGGCAGAGAGCACTATCAAGAAAGAGAAATTAGTTCTCTATGTTGGTGAAACCAAAAGGAAAAGAATGGTTGGGAAGACCCTTCAGAAGGGTAAGAGCAAGGGCAAACGGGGTAAGGCAAAGGTTGCCAAAATTGACCCAGCAAAGGACAAAGGCTAATGCTTCCACTATGGTTAAGATGGACATTAGAAGAAGAACTGTAAGGCGTATCTTGTAGAAAAAGTGAAACAGAAGCTTGGAAAAGCTTCAGGTACTTTCATGATCAGTCTTCATATGTCAGATTCTTATGATAATACATACGTATTAGATATCGGTAGTGCTTATCATATCTGCAATTCGTTGCAGGTTCTAACAAGGCATAGGAGATTGACAAAATGTGAGATGGACCTCAAGATAGGTAATGGAGCAAGAGTTATTGTTGTTGCTGTCGGTGAGGTCACTCTACACCTGCCTGATGGAGCTATTATTATATTAGATACATGTTATTTTATTTCCTCTATTATCAAAAATGTTATTTCCATTTCATGTTTGACATTAAATGGTTATAAAGTATTTTTTGAGAATAATTGTTGTTCAATCAGTAAGAATGATAAGATCATTACTAGAGGGACATTGCATAATGGTTGTTTATGCTAAATACTATTTCACACATCATGAATATAAGCATGACCAAGAGGAAACGAGAAGAGATGAACAATGCATATTTGTGGCATTGTAGGCTAGGTCATATCCATGAGGGAATGATTCAAAAATTATTGAAAAATGGATACTTAGATCCATTTGATTGTGAGTCATATACAACTTACGAGCCTTGCCTTCATGGAAAATTAACCAACTCTCCATTTAGTGGAACTGGAGAGAGAGCCATTGAGTTACTAGAACTCATACATAGTGATGTATGTGGTCTTATGTTAACTCATATCATAGGTGGTTATTCCTACTTTATTACTTTCACTGATGATTTTTCTAAGTATGGACTTATGTACTTAATGAAGTATAAGTCTGAAGCCTTCGAGAAATTCAGGGAGTATAAGAATGAAGTAGAGAACCAGACTGGAAAGAGTATTAAAACTCTTTGATCAGATTGAGAAGGAGAATACCTGAGTACAGAATTCACCTAGTTCCTCAAGGACTATAGGATTCTATCCTAATGGACACCTCCTTATATACCACAGCTCAATTGTGTATCAGAAAGGAGGAATCACATACTATTAGATATGGTGCGGTCCATGATGAGTTTCGTTGACCTACCCATCTCATTTTGGGGATATGCCCTATAGATCGTAATTTACCTTCTGAACAGAGTTCCATCTAGATCGGTAATGTCTACACCATATGAGATATGGAGAGGGAAGAAGCTCGATCTTAAGGTTGTTAAGATTTGGGACTACCCTGCCCACGTAAAAAGGCATGACCCTGATAAGTTGGAATCCAGGACGGAACGGTGCAAGTTCGTGGGATACCCCAAGGAAACTTGTGGTTATTATTTCTATCACCCTGAGGACCAAAAGGTCTTTGTTGCCAAGAGAGCAGTGTTTCTTGAGAAGGAACACATTCTTGGCGGAAATAGTGGGAGCATGATAGAATTGAGCGAGGTTGGAGAACCTAGCTCAAGCACCAATCCAGAGATCGAGTTTGTTTAGATACCTAATACACAAGTTCCAATTTTGCATAGGACTGGTAGAGTGTCACACCCTCCTGAAAGATATGTGGGACATATTAATGGAGAGGACATTCAGGACATTGATCCTCAGACCTACGAGGAGGCTATTATGAGTATAAACTCCGAGAAGTGGCAAGAAGCCATGAATTCTGAGATAAAATCCATGTACTCCAACAAGGTTTGGAACCTTGTTGATGCACTTGAGAGTATCATACCTATTGGCTGCAAATAGATCTTCAAGAAGAAGATTGGGATAGATGGAAAGATGGAGACCTATAAGGCAAAGCTAGTAGCTAAGGTGTATCGTCAGAGGTAAGGTGTTGACTATGACGAAACCTTTGCACCCATAGCTATACTAAAATCTATTCGAATTCTATTAGCTGTTGCAACACATTATGACTATGAGATCTGGCAGATGGATATGAAAACTGCATTTCTCAATGGCAACCATGAAGAGGAAGTGTATATGATATAGCCTAAGGGGTTCATGTCCAAGCACAGTCCAGATAAGGTGTGCAGATTGTTTAAGTCCATTTATAGACTAAAACAAACTTCCCGAAGTTGGAACATAAGATTTGATGAGGCAATCAGATCTAATGGCTTCGTTAAGAACGAAGATGAGCCTTGTGTGTATAGGAAGGTAGGTGGGAGCACTATCACCTTCTTGGTGTTATATATGGATGACATCTTAATCATTGGGAATGATGTAGGAATACTCTCCACAGTAAAGGCTTGGCTATCTAGATAGTTAGGTACCATAGAGGCGGAATACATTGCTGTGGTAGAAGTAGCAAAATAGAGTGTATAGATGAAAAGTTCATTATGGATTTGGGAATCATATCAGACAGCATGAAAACTAATTCCCATATGTTGCGACAATAACAGGGCGATCAATCAAGCAGGGAACTTGGGTCTCATTAGAAGTATTCTAAGGAGGTTCCACTGAGATCAAAGAGATCATAGCCCGAGGAGATATAGTAGTGGAAAGATTTCCATCCGAAGATAACATTGCAGATCCATTTACAAAGCCATTGACTTAGATTATATTTGAGCATCACAGGAGTCTGATGGGGATCAGACACGTAGGTGATTGGTTTTAGGTCAAGTGGGAGATTATTGGTTGTAGGTGCCCTACAAGCTAATTATGTGAGTGATGGCACCTGTGACACGTTACGACGATCTCTTTGCATATTATTATTGGTATTTTCTCACATTATCTAGATGAATATTGTGATGTCCATGGATCTATGCAATGGGAATCAGATCGTAATGAGATCACAATAATGAGACCGATATACCTTTAAACACTGATCCTAAATCATCCTGGTCATAGATTACTCAATGAGAACATCGAGATAACCGGATAGACTAGTGCGCTGTATACTTGTCTATATGATGGAGGCAACTGGTCTCATATTCGCTTGTGTGGGGACACTAGAGGTACAATGCAGGTGCTCATTGGAGAATGAGTTCACTGATTGATCCGCTTACAGAATGTTGTATGGTTAATGATACCTAATATTAGATAGCGATTCCGTAGTCCCAGTAGTGTGTCTGGTCCTTAGACTTGAGGCACCAAAGATGTATTGTTTAAGTACTTCATTCTTTGACGTCGGACTTACAGGTTTGGAGAGCTCTAGATCTGGTATAGCCAGTTCTCGGGAATGGTAGCCAATCTTATGAAGGCAATTGCGTGTTAATAGAGGATCATCCACTCTTGGTATCGTGAGAGATATATCCCACGTGTGCTCGCTCAGGCAAAATCCCTAGCCAAGGTCGTTCGGACTGAAAAAGAAGGAGTTCTCCGGGAGAATCCGATTAGAGCGAGACTTAGATAGGATTCCGTATGGGCCTAACTTTACCATGCCTAATATACGGTCTCTAGGATATTAGATGGATAAGGGACTATAGATACATAGTAAATGAGGACAGATAGGTTCGATGGATTATATCCCCCTGTACCGTTTAGGGATTATAGCATAATGGCCTAATACGTCCATAGTTGATGAGTCGAGTGAATTATTATGGAGATAATAATTCACTACATCAGAAGGTGTTCCGAGTCAAAAGGAGTTCTAACGGGAGCGATTCACGGTCAGCTCGGTATCGGGCCTAGAGGGTCACACACATAAGGTAGATATTGCGACGAGTAGAGGTGCAGATATGAGATATCTACGAAGCCCCTAGTTTGGATCCTGTGGATGAGATCTAATTACGTAATTGGATGAGATCCAATTAAATGATTGAATAAGATCCAATTGGATGAGATCAAATTGAATCCTATGGATAAGATCTAATGAGATCCAACTGGATAGAGATCTAGTGTGAACAGGATCTATTAAGGATAAGCTTCCTCCACCTCTATAAATATGAGGAACCTCCTGGTTCATAGGCTAAGAGCTCTTGGTAGTCATCCTCCTATTCTCCTCAATCTTCTCTCTTCCTCCTTGGCTCCGGTAGCCTTGTGGTGCATGTGGAGAGAGATCCTATGGTGATCTGAGGAGCCTCATTGCTATGTCCGTTATGTGGATTACTGCTAGAGAGGAGTATGCTAGTGCTCCTTCATTCTCTTCATCGGATCTAAAATTTTCGGGGAAATACGATCTCTCCAAGTAACACTTCTGACATGATATATGCGGATTTTTTGGATTTACGATTTATGCGCACCAATTGTCGCACGACGGTCAAGTACATAACTATGAGAAATCTGGTCTTGTTTTTGTTTTTTGCTACACATAAGATGTTGAATCTCCCGATTTCCCAACAATCAGCACTATCGATGCGAAGCTACCGAGGAAGCGGATGCTAAGGGTAGCATAAGTCTTACTGCGGTCACTGCATGGAGGAAAAATTTCTATCCTATTTCTGTCGCTACGTGGGGTGAGAGTGCTAAGGGCTGGAAGGCAGCAGCATTGGTGTGGCTATAATTGCTACGACCCAAGGGAGCGATCACCGAGCAATTGGGGTTGAGGTTATGGTGGTGCAGCTAGAAAGAGTGTTGCCAATAGTTGTGGACAGCTACAATGGTCGTGGGGAGTTGCCAACGATTGAGAAGCAGTGGTGGTGGTAACCGATGATATTCTATGGCAAAGAATGTAGAGCACAGGAAGGCAGCGTTCTGTGGCAGAGTATGCAAAGCAAGTGAGGGTTGAAAGGAATCAACGTCGTGGGGAGTTGGCAACGGTCATAGGCAACTACAGTGGTTGTGAGGAGTTGCCCTGAGGGGTCATGGGCAGTTAAGGAATTAGTGGTAGCAACTGATGCTTACGACGGTCGTGGGAAGTGCCCTATTTCCATCGTCATAAGGAGGGGTGGTTATTGTCGTGGTCGGGTCGCAGTAATGGTGGCACGGTTGGGAGCAACATTGTCGAGGCTAGAAGTCCCGATGGAAGGAGCGACGAGCAATGAGGGGGGGGTGCGGGGGCGGTGGGTAGGTGGCGGGGTGGGGAGTGGTCCGCTGACCGTGGAGCAGCGATGGCGGCCATTCTCGCTCGAGCAGCATGGGGAGGTGATCATTGGTTGGGAGGCGACAATGGCAGTGGTCGCGGGCCAGGAAGCAGTGACGATGATGGTTGCTGGCTGGGAATCAACCGCCTGGGCACAGTGAAGAGGGGCATGGTTGCCGGCTTGGAGCCCTTCTCCTTTGCGTGGCTACCGGCTTCAACCCTTTGTTGTTCTTCCCTTTTTTTTGTTTTGGTGATGATGGCTATAGCGAAGTTGCAGCAAGAACGCTGAGGATCACTGCTCTGATACTAAATGATAAAACTCTTAGAATTTATCATAGAAAAAAAGGGAGAAAATGATTGATCACTTTGAGGGGATCGACCTCCTTGATCGGGATCAGCCTCCTAGGGTTTGTCAAAAGATTGGATACTATTTCATTAATTATCAAAAGAAACAGCTACATCCCTATTTATAGAGTTCCATCCAGAGTCCACTTAGACTCTTAATAATAAATAAATATTAAATAAACCTCTATCAACTCAAAAAATAAAGGGATCCTAACAAAGTCCCAAATCTATTTGTAAAATATATTATTAAACTTCCAACCATTGTCATCACAATTGAGCTTCAAACTTAGTTCAATTGGAATGCTAATAAGTATACTCTTGCTAATTTTGAATGTTTTAAGAATCTCTATTGTATATTTTTTTGAGAAATAATTTTTTTATAATTTATTACTCAATTTTAGTGTTAAGATAATATTTCATAAAACTTGATTCTGGCAAATCAAATTTCTTCTTCATAGAGTATTAAAACTCTTAAATCTTAAATCTTGAATCTTGAATCATGTCAGTATTGCAGGATTATTTTTTGTTCTAATAAGCATTTTTCTAATGCTTTTAATGTCATTATATAATCATCATCAAATTTTATTATGAAATAAATGATTCATTAAAAGAAGTAAGTACCTGATTATATAATGTCATTATATAATCATCATTAAACTTTACATTCTATTTCTAATCATGTGATTACTAGTTGTCCGATCTAAGAGTTGATTCAGAGGTAACCAAGATCCTTTTTCAGAAATAATCCCAAATCTCAAATAATGTGTAAATCTCTGTAAAATTATGTCAGAGCATTCTAACAATACTCCTCCAATGCTTAAGTAGTAAATGATTTAGATGATTTGACTAGCTTTTCAGGATAAAAAGTTATGTTGGGAACATTGTGAACATACCTAGGAAGCCCTTTTATAGTGGGCTTCAGGTGTTCTTACATCCATAGTAGGTGTTGGTCATAAAGATTGTGGTGCACTTCTCTCAAACTTAGCTTTAATCATGGTACACCGAATTTAGGGCGTAATAAAGTATAATCCGCTCCACCATGTGTTATTGATCGCACAATGGTGAGATGTCAGCCACTTGACTTTAAGGTGTCGACCACTTGATGTACCACCTAATGTTGAGGAGGTGTCGATCACCTGTTGCTAAAGTGTCAGTCATTATGCCTCCATCACTCTTCCCACTACTTTTAGCCTACCGAGTGTCTGAGATCAAGTCCAAAATGGTCCTTAAATGGGTTGTTGACACTGAGGTCCTTTTAGAATCTATATATGTTTGGTTGCCGTGATTGTTCACCCTCTTATTGTGCTTATAAGTTGATTTGGCCTCACATATTATCGAAATGTGCTGTGGGCTGATTTGGCCTTGCATATTATTGAAATGTATTGTGGGTTGATTTAGCTTCATGCATCATCGAAATAGCAGATAAGATTTTTTCAACTATATGAGGAAATCTCGCTAATCAGTTAAAAAAAATCTACTCTTCTAATATATATAAATAAATATTATATTTAATTAATTTAATCGGGCTTTGTCATTACATTTCAATTTATCAGATTCTTCTTCATGTGTATTCTAAAAATTTACATGTGCAGCCACTCATGTGATGCTTTATTGCTATCTCCACAAATAGGTGTGTGATGTTAAATGTTACACGAAATCTGACAAGATCTAGCTCCTAATATCCTACCGTAAAGATCTGATATTAAGTCGACATAGCATGATCTAAAGCCTTCATATGTTGATTGCTTAGATCATGGGAGATTTATAATGAATTCAATGATGATTTAAATAACCCTCGATCATCTAGATTATACCACATCGTCTTCAATTGTCTAAATTATGCCACATCACCCCCTTCTCAAATCGTCCAAGAGCAAATGAGTACTTGAGGTAGTGAAAGAGTCTCCCTTAGCCCCTATAAATAATGGGCCACACACTTATTGAGCCTCATGCCTTTAAATGATTCGAATCATTCAGACATCAAGCTTCAGCTTTCGCCCCAATCTTAACAACTCGTTAATGTTTTCTTCTAGCTTTTAGGATTCAAGCGAGTCATTGATTATGTTACCACCCTCGGTGCCAACAGCAAGAACTTCTTCCTCAAAAGGGTCGAATCAACTATGCCAAGAGAGGCTGCCCCTTCAAATGCTCATTCCTATCATAATGAACCAATTCAAAATCCTCCATAGGAGCCTAAGATACCACGAGAATTAGTCGCCTAATCTGTCAAGCTCCCTCTTGGCGTTTAAGATTATTTCTATAAGATGGATCAAAGGTTGGACAACATCCAAAAGGAGATTAAATAGGGGAAACAAATTAAAACTGAACTTACCTGTGGTCTCCCTTAACTAAGAGGATTATAAAGGAACATATACTATAGGGGTTCTACCTATCCACTCTAGATTTATATGATGGGAAGTCTGATGAAAAATTCAACTCATAAATGACATTTTATGACATCACCAATTCTCTCGTATGTCGAATTTTTCAAAAATCTTATAGGGATCGATACAACTAAAGTTTATCTTATCCGGTGTCGATGGGATTTACTTAGAAATAATTCAAAAAAAGGATCTCAATTGGCTCCGAATGAACCCCCAGATCATATAATCAAAATCTGACTTAACAATATCATAAATTATCAAAAAAAAATTATCTATAAAAGATTTTTTTGTCTTTTTCTTTTCCTTTTAGAATAATTTGCCTGTTCTTGGATAGGATCATTCCTATAACATTCATAACTGTAATTATTGTAATTATTATAATTATAACATTAAATTTGATATTTCTTTATATTATGATGGCTGCATGGTTCTCTCAATTGTTCACGACCTTTGTATCACTTTTGACTTTTACCTCTATCGAGAGTCATCATACTCTAATATTTTTTATTGTTGAATTTAAATTTTTTTTCATGAAACATCAAACACCCCATAAGCTCATCGGTGTCTATCTCCTTAAAATTTTTAGATTTATGTACATACTACATGCTTAAACTTAAATATTATGAAATTAAATATCTTTTCTATAATTTTAATATTACTAATCTCTTCATCATTTATTTTTATTTGGTTTGTGACAATCAAAGTATAAGAAAAATAATCTAAAAAGAGATTTAAGTTTCATCATCTTATTTACACCTTAGTAAAGGTTAAAGAGTCTTTTGATCTTTATATTTGTGATCTTTGAACTCGCTATCTAATTTAGGATTAAGAGTTTTCTTCTTTACTAGGTTTCATTAAACTCTTATCAACAATATCTCAATTATATCAAGTACATGGATACTCTAATAATCATAGTTTTGGTAAGACTCATGACATTGAAATATGTTATTGATGAAAGCCATGTCAACAATATATAGATCTCCTCCACGTCGAAGTCCTAACAACCATCTCAAAATCTTCTCTCTACGTATTCTCACTCGAAAATTTATTTTCTCCTTAATTTTTCTCTATAATCTCTCTCTTTAGATATTCCTTATCTACCATTCCTCTCCCTATAATTTCTCTTAATATTTTTTTCTACACACACGCACTCTCTCTCTCTCTCTCTCTCTCTCTCTCTCTCTCTCTCTCTCTCCTGATTTTGTTAAATATATTCCTCTCCTTTCATATTTTTTTTCTTTATATTTGCTCTTTTATAGTCTTTATTTCTCTAACATAATATAAGAGAATCTACTTCCCCTCTATTGATACCATGTTAGATCTCAAACCCACAAAATAAAAAAAGAAAGAGGAAGATAAAAAAATCCTCAAACCTACAAAATAAAAGAAGATAGATGAAGATGAAAGACGGAAAAAAAAAAAAAGGGAAAGAGGGACGTTTTTACTAAAAACTCCAAGTTAGCTAACTCGAAAAGCAGCAGATAGAGTACGGGCTACGCAAGATGATATCAGAACAAGTATGAAGCTGATGCACAAGCTGATATCCGAACAACAAAGTATGACTATGAACAGTAACATGTACAAAATAGCGCATGACTATTGTTCTCTTATATACAAACATCCGTCACTTGTCACTCTGAAACCAAAAACTAAAAGAAAGGAAAAAGAAGTCAAGAAAAGATACTTGTATTTTACAAACAGATGTGCAAGGGTTTTGATGCTACCCTAGGCTTGATCCCCAAAATAGTTAGGCAAATAATGTACAAATTCTATTAGACGAAGTTGATTCATGTATCATGAAAGCCACCAAATAGATTCAGAGTGGTGTTGATGCGATGTTGATCTTCTTCTCGAATAGGATTTTGTATCCTTCTTCTCTTTGTTACCGGAGAGGCAATAGAGAGAGAGAGCATTGTTGATACATCATGGTCGTCATCTTCAGAACCAGATGGTTTATCTAGTCTGCCTTTGTCAACCGAAGGAAAAAACAATGGGAACATTACCTCCTCTGATGGGAGCTTCTTAGCACCCAAAGCTAGTTCAAGATCAGGGGTACGGGATCCTGACAAGTCCTCATCAACTGGAGGAAGGAAATACCTCGAGTTCTCCACCATCTTGGTCGCAACAGGGGAGGAATCCTGTGGAAAGAAGCACCTTTCAGTACAAACTGAGCTCTCAGGCACCATGTTGTTGTAGTTGATACCATCTCTTTGCTGTTCATCCAGGTTGGTGGCTGAAAATGGTTGCATCGTCGGTGGCAACCTACATTCCGTACTTTGTTCTCTTAAACTGATAACATGACCTTCACTGTCACATTTCATTCTTTTTTGTTCCCAACCATCTTCTAGAGAGACAAAGGTTGCCTCCTGCAACATATTAGCTATGGTGCTCTTTGATGATTCACCAGAATATACCATTGAGAAAGAGTGTGAACGTCTAGTGCTAGGCTCCGAACCCCAGATAGAGAAATTTACCTGTGACTCATTCTCTATTTTCATGAACCTCTTTTTTCCCTTACTCTCCTCCATCTCTTCCTTATCTGCTTTTTGAACAAGTTAAAACTTAGAACAACAGTACAATGGATAAAACAAGAAATATGTGGAATAACCAGTTAAGAAAGAATCACCTTCTCTGAATCCAGAAGCAGCTAAGTGCTCTGGCAATGATTCATTAAGTTTTTGTTGTACACTATTTGCAAAAACATGAGGACTTTTTCCAAGTTCAACATCAGTATCCTGAAAAAATATTGGAAAGCTCTAAATTGCAATGCGATCTTGAGCCAAATAAAAAAGTGAAACACAAGGAGATGGGCATTTCAAGTGCAAAAAGATTTTGACACTACTATCAATATAAACAAGAAATACGGTAATAATATTCTAAATCCAGAATACCAAGACAATTTTGGTAAAAGACAATGAAAACACGGTTGCAGATTGATCATAGATGAAAAGTCAATCACAGTGAGCTGCATCTAGCATGCAAAGCATGATGAGGAAACATAAGTGCCATTTGCAGAATGAGTACATGTGGTTTACAAGATGTATTTTTCTTGTCAACTACAATTGGTGATTGACAAGATGAGGAAACACAATTACCATAGGTGGGGATGAGAATATCAATTAGCGGATGTTGACAATTTCTTTTAAATGCACTCTCCTCCATTACATCCTTTGTCCTGTTTGCAAATTCACCCTTGGAATATGTGAGATACTTGTTTACAAACTCTGTATAAACTAGATTTAATTTCATATTGCTGACAATTGCAGCATGGATTTCCAACTCCATCTCGGTAAAATCAACTTTCACAATACTCACAAAAAAGCAGGCTATACACAATCTTAGTTTGATCTGGATGACCTACCAGAAATTGTGAAGAGTAAATAATAATTATTTATTAATGATATCTAAAAAAGTGGGTCAATTGTAAGTAGCAACATTCCAAGGATTAAAATCTGGGTCCAGCGCCAGTGGTGGTCTCAAGTCCTCAGACAGATCAGGACAGTAGATATACACCTATAATGTGTCAAAATGGGTCAGTTCAGATTAGACCGCAAAACCATACCAGTGGGCTCCAGCCCAATCAGTTCCAACTCAAATTTTTATCAACTAAAACATTTTTGCCAATTTTTGAGTCAATAATAAATAAAAATATGATTATACCATCTACTGCATACTGTGCCAAAACTACGAGGGTGAATGATCACAAGATACATATTATAACAGATGAAATGCCATACCTCATGAATGGATCGATGTGACTCAACAAAAGGTGGTCTACAGCTTGGTAAGATCAAAGTATCTAGCAGTCTGATAAGTATCAAAAATGAACTCACCATATTATCACATGAATCCAGGCAACACAGCCCTCAAATGAAAGGTTACATGTATATATCCCATTACATCAATATGGGTTATAGTTATGTAATTTATGTTACTTCTCATGAACGATGCATGGTGTTTCTTCCACCTTTATAACCATGATACATTCTGTCATACAAGATAAAACTCAGAAACAATTGAACATATAAAATAATATCTAACAGCTATACATCATAACCAATCCAATGATGTTTCTAATTCTACCCTTTCTCTTGAAAAGAAATTAGGACATGACTGTGCAGGCAGTACAGAACTTGATACAACTGACATAAAAAGCAATTTAGTATCTAGAATTGAACTAGGTGCGTATATGTCAATGTTATTACAAAGTCAATATATGAGCATTATTGAATATAAAGACATCTAACACAGAGCAATAAACCAAAAAAAATTTGCAAAAATCACTGTTTAGACCTTGTTCTTGTAAAGGAAAAAGAAAGAGTACCGATTTAGTTCCATTGCTTTTCGATGCTGGACATATCTTTTCACAATCAAATGAGTAGCGATAATGTGAAGTACGATCTGATACTCCATTACTCTCTGTTTCAACAGTCACCATATCCAAAGAACTTTTAATGGAAGGAAAGTTCTCTGTATTGTGGGTATCATTATCAGGAACCATAGATGAAACAAACTGACAATTGTCAATGGAATTGAATTTCAGTGTCCTGGCACCAGGTGTTTCATCATTAATAGAAAATTCTTTTGGTGGATACTGTTGGAGATCATGCTTCTGAAAGGTAGATAGTTCACAGGCATGATAAGAAGATACTTCTTGAACTTGTGACTCTAAAGTTATCTTTGATCCAGAGGGCTCCTGCTGAAAATTGGTGTGAGGTTTTGAAGAGTCCTGTTTCCTTACTTTGAAGATGCCCCAAAGAAAAAATAACATGTTCCAACCTAAAAAGCAGCATGCATAAAGTTCCAACAGAGGGAATAATTCAGATGTGCTTAGAATCCTTAGATAAACATAAATTTGCAAAATCATGTCTACAAAAAGAAAACCAAAGCCTTTCACATGTGCATTATGTTTAAGCATGAAAAGCATAATTAATACTTACGTTGTGAACTCTCAGGTAGCACATTCGATGGAAATATAAGAAGCTCCACCTCATTGATGCTCCCTTTGAAGGCTAAATCAGTTTTTTGGGCAGCATCCAATAACTTCTGGTAAGATTTCTCATAACTGTAAAAAGAACAAGAACGAGATGGCTTATAAAACATTATTCATTTAAAACTAAATTGAAATTTTCTGCAATCCAGACCTCTCAGCATCTTTAGCAAAGAAATATAGACCAATATTATCTTCTTTAGGACCAGTCTCTTGAAACTGCAATGGCCACAAGCTAACCCGAGGAACTTCCTCCAATTGGATACTGCAAGGAAATCGGCACGCTACTTCATGCACTTTAGGCGATGCAAAATTTGATAAGTGAGCTTGAATTCCTTCGACAATTTCAGGAAGTCTTCCAATTCTTAATATCTCAAAAGCACCCCTGCAAATAAAAAAAATGTGAGAGAACAAGATATATTTTACATCTCAAATGCTAAAAATATATGCTCTAGAATACACAAATATAATCTGAGCAGTTGAGGGAGTCGACTGTCATACTGCCATATGAATTTATGCTCTGGAACTACAAGAAATCTGAAGTCAGTTGTAAGTAGAGAAGGGTGATCAGGCAAAATTTGAGCTGAGGACTTCTCATTCAACTCATCTGGATTTGTTGGATTGGCATTTAAATCCCCCACTCCAGGAACATATGAAGATTCAGTTAAGTGTTTGGTTTGTTCTGCATCAGATGCACTATCTGTTCTGCCATTGTCAGTGTCAGAAACTCTCAAGTTCACTTTCCTATATGGTTCTCCTTCTAAAGGCAAGTCTTTCTGGCAACTTGAACTTGTCAAAGAGCTTCTGGAAGAACCTTCACAAATAATATTGTTTTTCAACAATTTACACTCAGACTGATCTACTGTTCTACTCATATTGTTTTTTGAGATTGCTGCTTTGAGAGCATCTTTCCACTTATTTCTCTTTTTAGTCCCATCTACCAAACCGACATCAACAGAAGGCTTTGCAGCAGACATATTAGGCCTGTCAAATTGGCAACACTTCGCTTCTGTTAATTTAACATGACCAACTACATGATTAACCCCTGTAACAGCTGACCTTGAAGTTCCAGAAAAATCCTTGGTTGTATCATCTAAGTTACCCTGGTGGGAGGAGTCTATAGAAGGAGAAACACTGCTTCTTGTAACTTCACCATCATCACTGCAAGATATATAAGTGGCAGCAGAATTCACAAGAACAGCTTCCTTGTTGACAAATTCACCAGGCTTTTTATTCTCAGAATCACAAATCTCATTGCTTTTCCATTTAAATGATGTCTGCTTTGTCACTTCCTTGAACCCTAACAAGTCAATAAAATGAAAAAAATAGTATTATTAATGTTTAAAAACAAAATCATCAGCTGATCATAAGGAGATGGCAACCAAAAAGGTGCTCTAATTGAAGAGGACTGTTTACCTAAATTATTTTCTCTATCAAATCCTTTGCTGCTGCAAAGGATGCTGAGTTCAGACTTGCTGCTTGCATTGCTGTTAGGTGGTGCAATCTTCACATCCAGCTTTGGAAGAGGTTTTCTACCAACTGGTGGTGGACCGACAAGTTGACAATCAAGATCAAAGGTGCTCTTTGTTTCCATAACACTTCTTTCTTTCTTTGGATTGAAGCTTTTAGGGTCAGCTCGAGGTGTTTTAAGCGACTGAGCTTTGATTAATGATTTGACATTGTGATGACCTGAGCTCACACTCTTACATGATGCAGATCTGTTGATGGTTCTGATAAGCGTCTGCTTTGTGTTACTAGATGTAGACTCTTTAGCTAGCTTTTGTGAGACACCTTCAACCAATTGCTTAACTTTTGGTTCCACACTCTTCTTAAAAGAAACTTGCTTTGAGAGAAACCCTGCACACACGAAACAACAAAAACATGTTACAATGCTAGTTTTTCACAAAATTCTGCAAAATCAAATAAATGATATACAGATTCAATGAAGCAAAAAGAAAAAACTTACCCCTAGGTGAATAAAGTTCTCTTCGAACATTTGAAGACTTAGAATCTAAAGCAAGAGAATGAAAGGTCTGGGAACTTTTTGTAGATTGATCCCCAGGCAATGAAGCTATAATGGTTCCCTTTGTTCCAGCTATATCCAAGTTTTTAAATGAATTTTCACGATCCAATGGAGGCAATCGAGAGGTCTGGGAACTGTTTGTAGAATGATCTCCAAGCGTTGAAGCTATGTTGGTTTGTTTAACTTGAGCCATATGCAAGTTTTTATATGAACTTCCACGAGAAAATTTTGTAGCTATCCTAGGACTGGCTGTCCTTAAAGGTTCATCACTTGTTTCAGAAGCTTTCTTTTTAGTAACTGGGCCTACATCCACTCGGTCCATCTGCTTTTTGCTGGTTGTCCTTGGACTTTGAATTTGTTTACTGGACCCACATGCTTCTGGATTGGTTGACCTGGTGTCCAACTTTGGTGAACTCTCAGGATTCAGAGAGCTTCCAAAATTCTGGATCTTCTTATTCAAATTACATATATTTGATGTTCCAGAAACTGACTCAGCTTTCTTCATCTTTTTTATTTCAACATCCTCCTTTTTCTGGCATTCTTCACATAGCCAATCTCGTTCAGGAACTTTATCCAACATAATTGGCATGCAGTAACTAATTAACAGTAAACAATTGCTTAGTGTTAGAGAGATCCAAATTGCAGAATAGACTTTTACGAGAGAGAATTACAAACAAAAGATCTTACGTGTGCTCTGCACCATCGATGCATCTACTACAAGAAGCAAGAAGATCCTCACGACCAGCATCTCCACATATATCACATACTTTTACCTTCATCACAATAAAACAAATATATAGCCAGCATAATGAAGAAAACTACAAACAGGAAAAAGAGAACAAGAATCAAAGATAAACAGCACCCAAAAATAAAATAAGTACAACATTGAAAATCAGCAAAACAGGAAAGTTGTCACTAAAATAAGACACAAATGAGATTGTAGTGTTAAAACCACAATAGTGAAAACTAAACTTTGGCATCAGCTCTGAAGGTCTAGTATCATGTTGACAATTGGTTGTAAAATTCGACCTTGAAGTATTCCCGATTACAAATAGTACCAAGTGGCCAACCATATATTTCTACATTGACGATTTACACAAGAACTCAACATTAACTAGGCATTTCTACAATGATGGGTGGCTCAAGAAATCAACATTAACTAGACATTTATTTCACATATATCACTCATCTACACCACAAAATGCCATAGCATCAATACCTGTGCAAAAATCATATAGAAGATGGCAATCTAATAAGTACAATCTCAAAGGTCACCACACTATGTAAAGATTACAGATCAAAAAACCCTTAAGAAGGAAGAATTATAAAGATGTTTTGCATATAGAACCTTGTGATTATGTTTACTAACCACTGAAGTTAGCAAATTACCTTAAATAAAAGAATATATTTATAACAACTTCCCCATTGCTTCTTTTGTGGCATGCAGAATCTTGGTTTTATTGCTTGACTGGATTAAAAAAAAAAAGATGTGCCTACTAAGTTTGAAATGTGATCATTAAGCTGATTTGATGGAAAGCTCTACCTGATACAAGTGTTTAACAGCGAACAATTTAACAGTATCTTGAATGTGTAAAATCTCGAAGCCCCGGGCTTGTTTGAAATTGTCCTACAGCATCGATTGGTTAAGAGGGAATCTGGATAAATGCATGATATCTGTTCCATAAGGATCAGATTTAATTATTATTTGTTTTAAAGGCAATCTTGATAACCTTATGTAACTTTGTGTCATGCTGCATCAGTTCCTTCCTCTATGCTTTCCTATGTTTTGGCTAAGAAATGATAATCTATCAAATATCAATTCTGTCCTTTATGCTTTCCAAAGTTTCAGCTAAGAGATTATCATCTCTTAAATCCTAGAAACATTTTGGCCATGGTTCGTCTTACCGGTCTGTACCAGTGTACCGACCATCAGTACAATATGATATGTACCGACACACCGACACACGATACAATGGGACATACCAACAAACTGATATGTACCACCCATACCAGTCCTCTATCGGACCAGTATATATCGCCCATTCTGGGTGGTACGCCATGGTATAGAGAACCTTGATTTTGACACAAAAAACCCTATTTACCATCCACTCCTTTTCTGCCCGATATGTTTAATAACGTAACAAAAGATTGAGAGTCTTGCATTACTTTTTCACAAGTAGAAAGATAAAGAGAAAGAGAATTTATGACTTCCATGTATTCTAAAATTCATATAATATCCAGGTCGATGCACATGCATTCTTATGGAACCTGATGAAGAAATAATAAAGTACTTACATCATACAACATGCTCTCCGGTTCAGAAGCTTGACCTGTCCCGGACTCGTAAAGATTGGATTTGGATCTTTCAAAGTCACTAGCTGATTCAAAGAATTGCTCTCCATTCTTGAATTCCCCAGAAGACGTGTTACTTCCGATTTGAATTGATTTAGCAGCTTCACTGTCAGAGAACACAAAAGACTTCTGTCCATGATTGCCACCAGCAGAAAGCAGTACCTGGTATGAGGATTCAACATCAGCCACCAAGCAATCATGAGATTCTCCATGGACTTGGGATGGTTGATTTGCCTCTATATCATTGGAGTCAGCATTATGACAGGAAATAAGATCACTTCGACAAGGGGAATTTGAATCTAACTTTGGAGATATGTTCTTCATCAGTGAAGTGTTTGTAAGGACAGAATTCCTAGGAAGGCCTACATTAAGAGGACCAGGGCTCTTCTTGTGAGAAGATTCTTGAGGGACAGTGACCAGCTTCCTTGATTTAACCTGGTTTGCTTCCATATTACAACCACAAGATTCATGAGTGGTTTCGACTTGAATCACCCTTTCAGTTTCTCTGACACCAAATTTACATGTTGACAATAAACTGCATGATCTCTTTTCCAGTTCCAAATTATGATCTAAGCCTAGCATGTTGGCATCTCCAGACCCAGTGATGCACGAATCATTATTCGTGTAGGATCTGGACACAATGTGCTCTCCATCCAGTTCACCATGGTGTAAATCAGCTCTTGAATAGTGGCATGACATTCCATGACCCGTAACAGGAATACCTCTTCCAAGAAACTTATATCCCTCAACTGCTTCAACAGTTGAAATCTCTGGGGGTATGTCAACATCTTCAGAAGTATCATATGTAAAAGAACTCCTCAATGTTGCTTTACTCTCTGCATTTTCAGCATATGAATCATTACTTGAACTTCCACTTAGCAAGTTGCTTGTTTCACTAACTGCAGTCTGCAGATCATCACATAACCTACTCTTGATACGAGTGAAAGAACAATTATCTGCTTCTTTCAATTGAATTGTATTATCAGAGGATCCACAATCAACATTTGACTCCATTGCTACTGCAATACGGTGCATACAAGAGGAGCAAGGAGCAGAGCAAACATTACATGTCCCAGATTCCACCCTCATATCACCTACAAATATAAGTCGGCTTTGATCTGCAAATTTGCCCTATTGACCATGAATTGACTCAGAGTCATCATTAAATGAATGAGTACAGAAGAAATGTGTAGCAATATATGAAATGAAAAGACAAATGAAATTATAAAATTCACATAAAAAGCAGCTGAATTTCAAAAAGTCCCTTCCGACCTGATATCAAACTTTAAAAGAATCAGCACTAGAAAAACTCCATGCACAACAAAAGAACACATGCATGAAGTATGCAGTGCAATCAGTCGTACATCATTAAAATTTAGAAACCATAAAACAGAGCCCTGGTTATTATTATAAGTCATCACCTACCTAAGGACTTCCAAACTTGTTTCTTTGATGCAGCCAACTCAATTTGACATATCATACACATTTACAATCTCAACATAAATCAAATGCAGAGAGTGTTTGCATCCAGTAATCAACTCTTTATGCCTTAGATCAGTCTAATTTTACGAGTTCTAAGGTACTACTACCCACTTAGTATTAGCTTGCTCACATGTGTTCTAACTTGGCATCATATGTAGTAACAAGAAGAATCTGGCACATATGTAAACAATCAAAGTGTCTTCAAAAACATGGCACAACGTTGCCTGGCATAATCAGGAAGACAGCATGACTATTAATGAAGAGATTTAACCATCTATTACTGGATACCTAGTGGTCCACTGTTTAAGAATCCCTAGTAGAACTTCATCCTTTTTGTTTTTAAGTTTAATCCTCGTCACTTTGTTCTTGAAATCTATTCTCATCCTTCTCCAATGATAAAAATGAGCAAATATGTCCACTAAGAATCAAGCACGATTGGTTCAACTAACTGCACATATGAGGGTTAGACACTGCAACACCAATTAATATTGTGATGTTGAGAACAATCTAACAAAAGAACTCAATAACAAGGGGTAAAAAACAAACTACTATCTTGAAGTCAAATAAGAAAAGAGGAATTCTTTTAGGATAAAAAATACAGAAAAACAAATTATCAAGGCAGGTCTCTTTACCGAATTCATCCTCTGACGTCCGCGATCTGCCTCCTCCAAAGGTCCTTCGATGTCAGAATTGGTCTCGATGATTGATGCCATCTAAAAGGAAATCAGAATATACATCACATACCGCATCAAGAAACGAATGGCAAGAGGAGAAAGGACAGTGTGAGCAAAGCAAATCTATGCGACGATGCACATGCGTCGAAACGAAAGAACAGTGCAACAGTTATCATATTAACCATATTAAAAAGCAACGAGACATGCATCTAAAATCAAGAACCAAACACTGGTCAGGTAAACATGGAACAGAACACAAGGGAAAGAGATAGAATCTTTCTCATCGGAAAACAAAATGGATCTTGAAATCCCCCAACTTCGTCAAGAAATCCAGTCGTCGCCAAAAACCTAAGTAAACATCACGATCCCGTAGCAAAATGATGAAAAAAAAGAATTTCAACAGCAACGACCCAACACAAAGAATCATCTGAATCCACAAACAACAGCGAAATGTCCTAACCTCCGAAGAAAAACGATCCCTTACATCCCCAGCGCAGAATCCCGATCTTGTTCAATAAAGAATAAATCATTACATGCCTCCGGCTCAGCAACAGTGTTCTTCAGATCGTCCAGCGGCTTGAGGCTCCGCTCCGGCCGTTTCCTCATCCTACCACATCCAGCAGGAGTACTATCGAGGACGTCGCATCTCCACAGCCGGCCTTACGGAGATCGGAGAGAACAAGAAGGGAAGCAAGGAGGCTGAATCGTACGCCGTCGGCGATATCGCGGGCCGTGACGGGGCCCTCAGCGACCGCCGAACTCCGCTGGATCTAAACCGAGGGTTTCTACTCGTGGAATCCACGGAGGAGACAAGACAACAAAGGGGAAGAGGAGTAGACGAGAGAAGGGAAGACGGGAGAGTGTGCGAAAGGGGCGTGGGAGTGAGGGCCCTCCCTCGGCTACTATCTAAAGTTTAGGAAACAGAAAACAAAGAAACAGAAATCACATATAAGAAACAAAAACAAAAGTGTTTCCTGCATGCAAACCCCTTGGCCTTGATATTTTCGTACGTGGGAGCGGCGTGGTGGTGGAGATGTCGACGCGTGGTGGGCGATGATTCAAGGGGACTGCCGAGGGCGGTGAACGGGCTGAGGAATCCGATGAAAGCGTGGCTCATCTTTGAGATCAGTAGCCGTACCCGTGTTGGCGACTCGCGAGATGGACGGCGACGGATCCTTCGGATGTATGGCTCTCTCCAAAACTTCTGTCGCCATCGTTGACGGCGTCCGCCAACGTACCTTTAACGTAAAATTATGGGTCCCGCATATTTGTCCAATCAAACAAAAGGTATTACATGGGGCACGATCCTGATGGTTTATAAAAAAAAGCCATGATCTTTACGGGGACGAGGCGAGTAGCGCGTCGCAATGGGCTCTTCTCCAGCACCGCAAAGAGCACGTCCGCGAGACGTGTCGGAGGGACCTGCGGTGGCGTACCATCGCAGGATCTCCACCGTCCGATCATGTAGCTGGATTTGTCATGACGATACGAGTATCGTACGTGAGGTTCACAGACGAGTTCATGTCAGTCTCACACAAGAACCACCTTAGTAACACAATAATGTAGTAGGGAGCCAAAAGTTATTGAGAGCGACTCAATCGTGGTACGTGTATTTGAACTCACTAAGAGAGAGCATACACGCCAAAGAATCGACTTATCATAAATAGTCGTGATATGACTGTGATTAAGATGATAACTTTGCTTTTGCTATCATCTGTTTCGTTCGGCCCCATGTCGATTCATTTGGGGACGTTATGGTTCGCAGTTCTTTGCATGTGTACATAATGGAAAAGAAAGGACCCGTGGTTTCTCGGGGGAATTGGCAAGATGCATGCACTTGTGTTCTTGTCCTTCTTGTGCTTTTAATGAATGGCCGAAATCCTCCAGGGGAAAGAATAATAGGTTTTACCCCAAATAGAAAGCTCCATAATAATGCATATAAATATTAATTTTATTGTTCTTCCACGCCGTCTAAAGCAAAATCATTAATGATATATGTGCATAAATAATTTATCTGATTATGTACGCAATAGCCGTTTAAGTTAATCGTTATAGCTGAAATTTTAACCAAGGCAATTATTTATCTCTCCCTAAAATCCTAATCCAATTAGGAGACTTAAGTAAATTATGACTCTTCCCTATCATACTCTTAATACAGTTAAGAAACCTTAAAATCTTAATATAATTAGAAATTCTTTTTTAAAGTAAATCATGATTCTTCCATTGTCTCTAATCAAATCCTACTCTAAATCCAATTAGGAGAATCACAGGCATCCTTAATTACAAATATATTAAATTTAATAAAAAAATCTTGAAATTTCTCCTAGTTTAAAAAGTGTACAAGTATAACAAATCTTCTAATAGATCATATACTTCATCATCACCAAAGTATTTGAAGGTTTAATATTTTTTTGTAACTCACGTTGTTTGAAAAGGCTAATTATGTCAAAATATTTTAATATATACAAAGAGAAAAAATACAATTCATTTAAAAGATAATATCGATACATCGGGAGAGAGAATACTTCAAAATGAAAGTAGATTAATAAATAAATGACATATCAGATGGTTGATGTAACATTAATGTAGTTGATGCTTCTTGCTTATGTCAATAAAAAAAATTAATTTTTTTACAAAAAATTAAATATAAAAATCAATCTCTCTTGACTAAATCTAATTCTAAACCTAAAAATCTGATCAACCCTCTCTAGATTCATTAAAAAAAAAATACACCTAAGAGCACTCAAGATGTCTTCCTTTATGTTTTTACTTCTCATCCAAATTATTATACATAGTATATTTATAGAAATAAATCATAATTTATTAAGAACTCATAATCTAATATTTAGTCCAAGTTCAATTAGGATTTCTAATTTAATTAGGATTCTTAAAATACTTATCAAATATATATATATATATATATATATATATATATATATATATATTTCTTGGATGAACGTGACACGGCTCGAGCATTTCGTGTGGGAATGTGCAATCTCTGTGAGATTCGAACATAAATGCCAAGGATGAGGCAACGAAGTGTCTTAAATGCTAAAGCTTACGGATGTTTCGTCATGTAAAGCCATTGGGTGCAACCCAAATGTTTCGTCTTTCCCCTTCTACCAAAGTTAGTTCCTTACTCATGTCCATTTCCAAGGTGTCACTACTTCATGTCCAAAGTTTTGGAATGCGTAGATGAGGCACGCTAGTAACAGGTTCCACAAAAGAAACACCTAACTTAGTTTTTTTTGTTTCTACTTAATTTGTTCCTCAAGTATGTTGTATTTGAATTATATATATATATATATATATATATATAATCTGGATATAACAAAAAAATAGATAGAGAAGAGGACGGAGAAAAATGTCGACAAATATCAAATAATGGTTAATTATGATGTTCATAGATTTATGTGAGTAAAATGACTCTTTATGTCGCATGTATACAATTTCATGGTTTTATAGGCTTGTGTTAATCACAAACGCGTGATTACACACTCAGCATTTTCGACCCAAGATATTCTCTAATTGTTAGCCAAAAAGATTATTATCATTATTAACATGTCAAGTTATTTTAGGAAACCGACGTAAGATTGAAAGGTCATTTCTTTGGCTTTAGTATCTTTTCTTCCTTTGTTTAGTCAAGTTTCAAGATTGCTATTTTGGCTCCTCCCTCTTTTCTTGGTTAATCGATTTGGACACACCACAGCCAATCTAGACTAAATCAACTCCTTTATGCCCTATTAATTTCTTTAATCACGTCCTTAACAAAAAAAAATATACATACCTACCCGGATGAAGTATGGAAACAATTCATTTTGCTTTTGAAAATTCTAATAGCATATATTTAATTTCCCATATTATATATATAATGCCATAACACTTGCACAACTTAACCATCTAGTGAGCGTAATTAATCTCACATTAGGTAATGAGTGAGAGAATCAATGGGTGATACTAGTCAAAGTATTATCTCCAAAAGTTAATGTTTTCTGCTCTAGTTAACACGTTTGGTCTCAGATTAATTGAGAAATAAAACTCCAAAAATAAGTGACCTATAAAACCAGGATTTGGTGACGTATCTTGATTGTAATTAATATTAACTAATATGATATCAATCGTAATAAAATCTAAAGATTATTGACATTAATCTTTGGTAAGAGCACAGAAAAGCTTTCCTTTTCACGTCGCAGTAAATTGCATCTCACGTTGTTGAGAAGTCCTCTGGTAGGGCCCATGATGCATGCGGTGAAGATACGTCAGAACACGCGAGCAAGGTGACTGCAACAGCACCCCAGGGTTCCATTTCTGCAATGACTAAAGGACACAACTCTCAACCATTCTCGGGAGCCATGCCGTGTATCCACGTTTCCCCCAACCTCCTCTTGCCAGCCCAACAAGCTCCACTCTTTCCTCATCCACCCCCGCAATCAAACACCACATAGTTAAAGACTCGTCGTTATCTCTAAAATAGTTTAGACTTTTAAGAATCCTTTTATAATATAATTTTTCAACTTACAGTCAGTAAATCAATTAATGAATAATTATATTAGTAATGAGAGGACTAATAATTCTCTAGACCTAAAGATATATATAATTATTTATTAATATAATCCTATTTAATGTTGTAAAGTCCTTATTATGCAGAGGTCTTCTATCGAATGTTTAGAAATGATCTCGGTAACACTCAATCAAGTTAGAAGATTGCTCTTCATCGTAAAAATCCAAGTGAAGTAAAAAAATATTTATATAATTTGATAATGGATGTTAAAAGAACCTCATCTTGACAAACCTAATTAAGAAGCTTAGCCTAGAGACAACATTGTATTTATGCCTATATCCTCTTGGATAGCTTTATGTTGATATGAAGATGAAACTGATCAACAATATAAAATATACTTTGTCATTACTGAAAAATTCATCAACAAAGTGACATACGAAATGGTTCCACTTGATATATATATCATCTTTGAGAATCTCTACTTATGAGATCGAGATGTTGTTTACTTTTGTTGACCCTAGAAGTATTAATTTTAGAATGAAGGAAGTTTCTCATCACCCGAGATCCAATTGGTTCGACAAAAAACTTAACATCTGTCAGCTAAGTAAATAAGATGGTGAACGAGTCCCAAAGATTATGATTCTTACTTTGGCATATAAAGAACTAAAGTCTTAATCTAACATGATGAAAGAGAATGAGAAATTGAAAGAGACAATAATAACCTCGAAGTCCTAAGAAGTTCAACAAAGCCCTCGAGTCAATGAGGATCGATAATAAGGAGAACTTCATTAAAACAATATGCATAGATGACATGGTCAAGCACGACGACACCAACCACATCAACGAACTATAGCAAAACTTTCAACCTACAAATAAAGAGAGAAAAAATCTCAAAATAAGATTCAACAGGATATAAATTGTCTAATTGGGAGAACAATGATCAATGACGATCTCAACAATGCCTAAACAAACTAGCTACCTCAATATCTTAAGGCCTCAAAACCTTATTTGACTAACTAAAACTCATATTATAGCAATTCTCTCACTAGATTAGGGTAGCCTAAACCTAACTAGGGGCAGCCACATGGAGAGAGTGCCACAACACCTAACAGGAGTAGGACTTCCATGCGTCAGCCTTCATAACAATATTATAACTTTTAAATCTTAAATACATTAAGACTCTTCATATTCTAAAGGAAGAATATACTTTGGTAATAGTAAAAAAATATTAGGATTCTTTAAACCACTCCAAAGCAATCCAAATAATGTACTCCTCTTAAGAAGTCAATGACCTTAGGCTAAAAAGAGATGACAGAAAGAGAGGAAGTTGTTTGTAAGTTTTATAGTTCTTATTGTCTATAGTTACCTTACTATAGAGATCTTTTTCAACTTGTTGCCAGCTATTATAGTATTCAAAGAGGCCTTTAATAGTATATCATAGATTTAGCTAGTTTTGCCTAAGTCATGCGACACCCTTACGTGTCCATCCATAAAGGTCAATCTTCTTGAAACCTCCTATTGTTCTTTAGGATCTACAAAAGAGAAAATGGGTTAGAGAAAGTACTTCACTCAGGATCCACAAGTAACTATTTTAGCAAACATATTATAGCCAATACAAATTATAACTATGGACTTCACAAGTTCTGAACGGTTACATAACAAAGTTCTAAAATAGTCTACTACACACCAAAATCTCCCACAAACTTGGACTACTTTGCTTTGCTGAACAAATTATGCATTATTTTGTCCTCGTAAATGTACTCGTTAGATTGTGACTTTTTGCCAATATAGCTCCCGCTGTACCCCTCAAGGTCTAGCAATATGCTAAACCTGCTACATACTTTAGTCTCTTACAGACATATGCTTCTCATACCGAAGAGAAAGTTTTAATGCTCCATAACGTTGAGTTTCGGTCGCCTTTGGATAGCCACGGACAATCTATCATCTGCATACAAGCCCTTGCATGAGTACTAAATTTTTGAGTTACCAATACCCCTCACCTCTGTGAGCTTTATATAACTCTTTTGATGCTAAGTAATCCATACCCCCTTATATGGTCTCATCCATTACCAAACGTCCCGCTTGCCTTGAGCACCATAAGCTTGGTTGCAATATCAAGCTATAGCTCGAATTCAGTCATCCCAACCTTTGTACACTATATATTCTTTTCAACTTATTTGTCCTCGTAGTACCTCTTATGTGAAGAGTTGACCATTCTTCTGAATGTTATTCTTGAATGCTCGCTTCTCTTAGTAATTCCTTCCCTTACATCTCTATGCCTGTTTTCCCTAAACGGTTGTGCGTACTGACTGGCTACCCTCAACATAGCTCTGGTAGGTCCTCCACATTTGCATGCTAAGTGTTTCTATGTGTGTTTGTCCCACTCTGATACTATATGTCATGGACTTAACTAGTTTTGCCTAAGTCGTGCAGCATCTTTGCATGCCCATCTGCAAAGGTCAACCTCCCTGAAATCTCCTATGGTCCCTTAGGACCTACAAAAGAGAAAACGGGTTAGAGAAAGCGTTTCACTTGAGATCTACAAGTAAATATTTTAGCAAACACTTTATAGCCAATACAAATTACAACCATGAACTTCACAAGCTCTGAACTATTGCACAACAAAGGTCCAAAATGGTCAACTACAGATTGAAATCCTCCATAAGTGTCTATATGACACACCCTTTATTTATAAGCCTAAAACGACCACCAAATTTAACTAAAATGAGACTATTAAGCTCTCAACTAGTCCTCTATATGCTATGCAAAGTATGAACAAAACCAAAAGATACAGACATACATGACTATTATAATAAATGTCCTATTTAAAACTTTATCCATGACAAATAGTAAAAAGAAGAAGAGCCAAAAGACAAGAGCTAAGAGAATATGAGTTTAGCAAAGAGTTCCACCCTCCAATCGTAACCCCTTCTTCCTCGAGTTCAAATAATCAAAACCTTGCATCAAAGCTTCATCCAACTACTATGCAAAACCCCGAAAGCTTATTGCCTCCTGTCTAAACTTAATGAGGAGGTTCCAATAACGAAAAAGGAGGAGATCGAAACTAGTAACATTAAGTAAACTATCGAGAGCACCCAGTGGCTATCAAAAGACAACATGCGTTCTTACATTTTAGTGTTCTAATTAATATGTTAACTTTACAACCAATAGATGTTGTTTTCTTTAGGTTTTACGCTTATTACGTAGTGATAGTTATCTCCTCCTTCAAAATCCCATCCGAAAGATAATATCAAGTCAATAAATTATCCAACCCAAACCCATATCAATAAAAAGATACCAATATAATAAATACTATTTAGGCTCACAATAAACTTGCACAATTAACTTATTTCTAGCCATATGATTGACATCAAATACGTATCTCAGAATTCCAACTATGTCATATCCACAAGCAACTTCAGTTTTTATTTGTCCAGTGTTTATTGATCTTTATGGTTTGTCTTCACAACTTACTGAACACCAATAACTAGTAGATTATGAGTGCTTTTGGTCAAAGCTAAGAACTGTTATACTGTCAAATATATGGTAGAGTAAAGAAAACCATATTTCTTCCAAATAATTTTGTTAGGAGGAACACAAAGATCAAAACCATTGAATCAAATAATTTTTTCCCTAAATTTATCTCAAACTATAAAGTATATGAATCACAGAGCAAACTTTGATGCTGGTATAAGATTATAAGATGGTTCCTTTGTGATCGACGTGATCAAGGTTCGAGTTGTGATAAGTCTCAAGCTAATGGTGATTTGCTTCAATTCTGATATCTTTAGTACCTTTTGGAAGATACCTTATGCTGCTGAAATAACCTTTATATTAACGTCTGCCTTCCCTTCCTGGTGATGAATGACACAGCTCACCGGACTAGGAACTGCAGCACTGAGAAAGCAAGCCAAGGCAGTGGTTAAGTGATGCTGTAAGCAGTGTCGTCCTGGTGATGAATGACACGCCTCTGTATTCAACATCTCCGGACAAGGGACTGGAGGAGGAAATAAAGCCAATGGAGCGGTAGGTGATGCCGTAAGCACCGTCTTTAACTATTGGAGAAGGATTGGACATGCAGTAAGTACTATGTCCACGCTCTCATTCGTCGTCTATAGCAACGTCAGGCTATCATCTACATCGACATCAATTGCAAGATGTGACAGATATCTTCTTAAAGTCGTCAAAACTTAATTGTTTCAGAAGCCGTGTTTGTCCCAGTAATTTAGACTTGAGATTTGGGAGGTCCTTTTCTTCTCTCTATAGGAAAATATTTAAGAAGACTAATTTGAAACCACAAGCAACGTGAGGCTCATGCGAAGCAGCATTTTCAATTAATCTCGAAGAACTCCGTGAATCACAAAGTAGCTGGAAAGAAGAGACAGCAAATTACACATTATCAGTCAAATCCTTGGTTAATTTGCTTCGGTTTCTAGCACTCAGTGGTCCAAGGAGTACTATATATCAGACATATCTGCAGTTATCTTGTCAGACAATATCCAGCGGACAGATTTGAAGAAACTCAGAGTTCAGTAAGTGTTTAGCACCAAGTGTCTCGATAATTAGGTAAGCTATATTGAGAATATAATAAATTTTTTTATTATAATTATTGATTAATAGAAAAAAAATTTAATTAAAATAAGATTTCTTAGAAAATATTTATGATGGGAGAAAATATCATAATAATTTATCCTATATCCTCTGCTCTCGTCTATAAATAGACAGGACCTCTAAGGATGCAATATATATGAACATATAAGAATATGAGAAGAAGAAATAAGATAGTGCAGTTGAGATATTATAGTTTTTCTCTCAATCTCTCTATTATAATTTCTCTCTCAATCTTCCTGACCATCAATCTAAGTGGTCTTGTGAAAGAATAGGAAAAGAGGAGAAGGTGAGTCTAGTTTTCCTTGTAGATTGATATTTTAAATCTGACGATGATATGCTTTGGATCAGATAAAGTTTATTTCTCTGAACAACAACGAAAGGTACGCATCGTAATATTATTTAGATCCATTGTTATTTGATTTCAGATTTTGGTATTAAAGTTATTCCACATAACATATAGCATGATTATAGATTTTATGCTAATAATTGGTATCAGAGCCATGGTTTTTAAAATCAAATACTTTTGGATCTATTTGTTAGAATCTTTTGCTTTGAAAGAAGATATTGATCGGATTTTTATTTACGATGCATGAATAATTCCTCGGTATTATCGATTTATTTCTTATGGTTTCAATTAATGGATTGGTGTTGTTGAGGCGATGATCTCTCTCGAACGCTTATTCAATTACTGGTAGTGCATCGTCATCGTGTTTGCTGCAACCGTGCATAACGACCGCACGCGGGCAAAACCCGCATCCAAGCGGTGGCCGCAGGAGGACAACCGCCGCGCCCAACGCAGGCATAGGCCGCATCCAAGCGGCGATCGCATGCGGCACAGGCTCACCTAAGCGGCAACCATGCGTCGGGTTGGTGCTGTAGGGTGGCTGCATAATCGGCAGCCACCCGCAGGCAGCGGTTATGCAGGCAGCGACCACACACGTGGCACATCGCAACGAACTGCAAAGAGCCTTGCACAGGCGCAAAGCGTGTATGCAGCAGTGCGCGCATGCAGCACTGCCGCGACCGGCAAAGCAGCGTCGTGCAGGCAAAGGCCGCATGTAGACGGTGTCCGCCTACAAGTAGAAGCGGTGACTACGCGTCGACGCAGGTAGTGCCGCACTAGCGACGCTCGCCCATGAGCAAAGGTAGCGGCTGCACACACACAGGCCACCGTACCGGCGGCAATTGCAGCCGTGTGCAGGCGACGGTGGCACAGGGAAGAAGGGGGTTTTGGTAAAATTATAATTTTGCCCTTTTCTTTGGATTAGGGCTTTTGCCAAATTACAACTTTGCCATTTTGCTATTTTGATAATTCTGTCCTTTACAAATCTGGTAATTCGAGTTTATGTCCTATCAATATATTTACAATTTTACCCTTATAAAATTAAAATTTTTTATTTATATTCTTAATTATAAAATTAATTAATAAAATTTAATTGAATTTGATCATGATTATATTTTGATTAATTATTGATTAAATTTAATTTTGATCAAATCTAGAAAGGATTAAATTTTGATTAATTTTTTATTTTGATCGACTTGTTTAATTGGGCTAATATTTAACCTAATTCTGAGCTTGCCCAAATTAAATAAAATCAACTAGTTTAATTTAATATTTTATTAAAAAATATAAATTATTATTTTTTATAATTTTTCTCATATGATTTATTAATTACATGTGGTAAATAAAAATTTAATTATTGTTCTTGGATATTTCTTTGGTTACTCACATGTATATATTTGAAATTGTTAAATAACAGTTATCTATCACATAAAGACTTTTCATGAATTATGTATTATCATGATTATAGTTATCATATGAGTTTTTTTTATGCTAATCAATATCTATGAATTATTGATTATAAGTTATAAATAAAATTCAATTATTGTTCTTGGATATTTGTTTAATTATGTATATGTATATATTTGAAATTATGAAATCATAGTTATCTTTCACATGAAGATTTTTCATGATTATGTGTTATCATGATTATAGTTATCATATGAGTTTTTTTTATGCTGATTAATATTCGATAATTATTATAGTTGTTATTCTATTTTTGAACTATTTCAACATGAATTAGTATAAAGAAATTTGATGAATATTATTTATAATTTATCTTCCTAAGTTTTATCTAACTAGTAGTTACCAAAATAGCTTGGGATGATAGGTTCATAGGATATGAATTACAATAAAGTCTTATCATTTATAAGATATTTTAGATTATATTTTATATTGGTTCTACAGCCACCAAACTGACCTAGACCAATAATCTATAAAATACATTATAGAATTGATCCTAAATGACATCAAAGAAATTTGATGAATATTATTTATAATTTATCTCCCTAAGTTTTATCTGACCAGTAGCTGCCAAAGTAGCCTGGGATGGTAGGCTCATGGGATATGAATTACAATAAAATCTTATCATTTATAGGACATTTTAGATTATGTTTTATATTTTTGTATTAGTCCTACAGTCACCAAAGTGACCTAGACCAATAATCTATAAAATACATTATCGAATTGGTCCTAAATAGCATTAAAGAAAAATAATAATCATAATGTCACATATAATTAGGAGGTTTAGATAATCCCAAAAGAGAATCTATTTTGAATAATTATGCGACGAGGTACGATGATACTGTTTTGGATATCTTTGTAGTTTAAGTGTTATATACCCAAAGGTAGTAATACTATTCCACAAGGATGGTATCAGTCCTCTATAAATAATTATGTATGTGAAAATTAGATATATCAATATTGAATGTAAAATATTTATGATATCAATAGTTCAATATTCATTCTAAAACTCAAAATATTAATATTATATTATTACAGTGGTACTTCCTTCATTGTATTTTTATAAATGTACCTATATTTTCTTAAATATATTTTCTAGAACAAATGGCTTGAGTATATATAAGTTATATTGAATAAGTGAAACCTTAATCAGATTATTTGAAGGGAACATAGACTTATTTACTAAAGGTTCTATAGGATAAATAATTAAAGCGGCTGATCAGGATGATCTGAAAGACTCAATTTTATGATACTTAGACTTTAGTACAGTTTATAACTAGCGCATGAAAATATTTAAGGATCAATTTAAATTTTCTGATAAATCATTAGCTGACACCTCAATGAAAGAACTGACTAAAAATGATAGTATTTGAGGAATTTAATATTACATCCTCAATATAATTGATAAAGTTGTAAGTTCAAGACTTATAATATTTTGAAGTGGGTAACAATAAAATAAGGATGAAGTATAAGTCACCTGAGTTTATAATTACTATATAAACTCATAAAAGAATTTCTTCATAATAAAATGTTACTTGTGTAATAAAGAAAGTTATGTGAATAAGAACTATAAGATTTGATTTCAAATGAAAAATTATAAATATAACTTTTATATGGTTCAAATCAAATATTATAGAAATTATTTTTCTAATATTTTGTGGATTAATTTGATACTTCAACATATGTTACCAATAATAGAGATTCATTTTAATAATTAAAAAAGGGATAAAACTAAAGGAGAATGAAATATTCATCATTACAGGGAATCATCTTAAAGTGAAAGCGATAGTAGTTTATATTTATTGCCTACGTCTAAAGATGATTCATTTTATGAATCTTGAGGATCTGTACTATATTTTTATAATTCTGAAAATTTAGATTCTTTACCTAGAATTATTAGAATATTGTTTCTCTTTTGGTGGTTGTGAACTTAGTATGATCCAATAAAAGTTAACCTTTGAATTCTGTATAAAAGTCTATACAAAATTAATATGATTCTTAAGTTTATAATAATCTTATAATTAAATATTAAAATAAAATATAGTTTTATAGACTCCATTAGATTATGTTTATATCTACAGGTCACTCTATATAAACAACGGTATTTTATCACTATATAAATAACCTATTGAGATATGATTATATATATCTAATTCATGTAAAGTCTCAAGCTATTGACACTTTTGAAGTGTGCATAAATGAGATCGAGAGGTAATTAGATAGAAATGTTAAAATCATCATATCTGATAGGAGTGATGAATTTTATAGTATTTATAATGAATCCAATTATAATTCTAGTTTTTTTACTATATTCTTAGAAAAGTAAGGGATATATATTTAGTATAATTTACCAGATATGTCACAACAGAATATGATTGCTGAAAGGTATAATTGTACGCTTATAAATATGATTAGGAGCATGATAGATTATTCTTTTATACCCAAATTAATGTGAGAAGAAACTCTAAGGACAACTATGCATATCTTAAATGAGGTTTCCAGTAAGTAAATTGCATGACTTCTTTTGAGTTATGGAATGATAGGAAACCTAACTTAAGATATTTACATATTTGAGATTGTCCTATAGAGATAAGGATCTTTAACTCACATAAAAAAAAATTAAATTTAATAACTATTTTTAAATATTTTATTATTTATTCAGAAAAATTCAAAAGGGTACACATCTTATTGCTCTAATCATAGTACGAGGATAGTTAAATCTGGTAACATAAGGTTCCTATAAAATAACGAATCAATGAGAGTGAAAATCTTGAAATTTAATATAGAGGAGATACATATTGATACTCTTTTATTATTCGAGAGATTGTTGTTTCTCAAATTATTAAATAATTGATAAAAGTGAACAACAAAATAATATTACCAAACTCCCACATTATATTGATATTGCTATTAATGGTCCTGTAGAACAATCACAATTGACAGCCTTAAGAATATTTCATTGGGAAAGAAATCTTGTTATTTATGATTATTATGTGGTATATCTACAAGAATTATATTTTGATATAGGAATCAGAATAGATCCCTTATTGTTTTCATAGGTCATGAAAAGTAACGATTTAGAAAAGTAATATTATAATATAAGAAGAGTTAAAATCAATAACCAGAATGGTGTTTGATGAATTCATCGAATTGTCCAATAATTGTAAGAGTCTATTATATAAATGTGATTCAAAGGACAATGTCGAATGATATAATGGTCAGACTTTTAGTTTTTAGTATGGTTAAAGATTTTACTCATAAAGAATGTATCGACCATAACGAGATATTTAGTTTTTAAAAAAACTCGTTAATAATCGTCATGACATTAGTGACTCATTAAGAGTTACATCATAATGATATGAAAATAAATTTTTGATAAAAGATCTAGCTTTATATATGTTATTCTGAATGACTCGCAGAGAAAATGAAAGAAATATAGAATTTAATATGCAAATTCAGGAATCTATTTATGATCTTAAACAAGCTTCTAGATGATATATAAAATTTTCTGATATCATTGATTCTTTCAGATGTAAGAAAAATATTGTTGATTAGTATTCATATCTAAAGATTAGTAGAAGCAAGTTTATTATATTGATCATATATATGAATAATATTTTAAAATTATCATTAAGAATTTTAAGATGGTTGATATGAATGAGACATCTTATATTATTAGTATTAAGATACTCGGGAATATGTCTCATTGATTATTAAGAATATCTCAGAAAAGATATATTAACCGAGTTTTGAGATGATTTAATATACAACTTTGCTCAACAAATCATAAAAGTAAAATTTTAGTAAAAAATGAATGCTTTAAAATGATTTGATAAGAATCAGATAAAGAGAATATTTTTTATATATGTGTAGTTGAAAGTCTATTCTCAAGCCTATGTCAAAACAGATATTAGTTTTTGCAATTAAAACACTAGGTAGATATTTGAGTTATCCAAAAGTAAAAAATATTAAAGGATTGTAAAGAAAAGTAATATGATATCTAGAAGTGACGAAGGATTATATGCTTACATGTATGAAATTATATCAGCTTGAAATATGGTATTTTTTAAATGCTGATTCTATAAATTACCTCAATAACAGGAAGTCCATCTTATGGTTAATATCAATATCAATTAGATAAGTAATTTGTTATTATATTATTATTAATAATGAAAGTTGATTTTGTGGTATGCTTTGAGGCCATTGATCAAACTTCATAACCGTGAAATTTTTATTTCAAGAATTGGTGTAGTCAGACTCAATTGCCAAGTCGCTGAAGATATTTTATAACATTACAGTAGTTTTCTTATCTAAGAATGATAAGTACTATTACATCTCTATGCATTATGGTAGAAAGTTCTTATGATTGGGTTTGTGAGCAACCCATAAAGAATATGTTGATACATATTTAAGTGGACATTATAATTGATATTTTTTACTTACATACTTAAAATTATTTATTTCTACTATCATGTTCACAGTTATGTATATACATAAATGTGATGATAGGATTATCTTGACAAGACAAATTACAAGGGTCAATTTGGACTGTATTAAGAAAAACTAACAATATTATGGTATATAGAAGGAAGTGTGACATTGTTGACATACAACTGCTATGACTCGCATTGCTAGTCAAACTTAATATCGTATTATTGTATTCATTGGACTTATTAGCCTATGTTTAAAATTCATACGTGTATAAATAATTTTTTTTTAAAATTTCAGAATCTAATTATATAAATTTATTTTTAAATAAATTTTATTTATTATTTTGATTTTGAATATCTTTTGTATCTTACCAATTAATGGACTAAGTGGGAGAATGTTAGATTATATGATCTTATTTAATTAGATTATCTTTCAGATCTGACGATGATATGTTTGTGGATCAGATAAAATTTATTTTTCTGAACGAAAGATATGCATTATAATAATGTTTAGATCCATTGTTATTTGATTTCAGATTTTGACAGCAATAGATAGTATGATTATAAATTTTATACTAACATAAAAAAAATTCAGAGTTGAGACGAGTGTTCCTACGATGCATGCATCAACATAATAATAATAATTATGCAATCTGTAATGCATTCAGAATATTACTCGTATTTAGTCTTTGCCTCTTTCTTTCATTTATCTAAAGAGAGACAGTAAACATATATCCATGCTTCATCACCCAACTAGGGTCGATCGAGCATCTACAGATGCAAGGTACCTCGCAGTCCCTGCAAACATTTGCCACCGTCTTGTCCCAGTTCGAGATCAGTAGTTTTCCATTGTCGCTTTCCACCTCGAAGCCATGCTTTTCCTGTGAGCTGTGAGGTTCATCGCTTCCGTTCTTGTCTTTCATCTCGGATGCCCAAGCATGAGTAAGATGACTTATTAAGCAACCCATTATCTGTTAATGCGTGCAGCTGCACGCTCAATGCATAGAACCAATGGGCTGCAGCAAAACCGTCCCCTTCCACGTCACCGCCAGGACTTGAACAGGATCCCTTAAATGTTGATCATTTTACTCACAATCAACTGGCTTAAGGCAACAAAAGTTAATACAGTATGTCAATACACCTAAGACATTGCCTTTAATGAAATCGAGGTTTCCGACTCTTGAAATTGACAGAAGAATCAAAATCCCTCGAACGAAGCTTCAATTTTAGTTCTGATATATTTCTTTTTCAGCGACAAAAGTAATCCTGTTTTTTTTTTTTTTTTTTTTTTTTTTTGGTGTTAAAATGAGGACCGATTTGAACTGCTCTTTCTACGTAAAAATTAATGGTAGCTTCGCTGATCATATAGTCTCACGGAAACCATGCTTGTAGATATATTTTACCGTCGTACAGATCGAGCCTTTTGCTGTCCAACAAAAGGGACAAAAACACAAAAACCTACGTAACATGCCACAACCATACTGTCACGTACTACCGGTCGGACCGACCACGACATACAGATTCTACAGATACTTTTCTCCGGCGGGGTGGCCAGCACCGGAACCGGGATAAGTCGGGTCGGCGCCGACGGGACGGTGGTGGTGGTGACTGGTAAGGGGAACACGACCGGTGACGCCGCGGTGGGCAGCGGACTCCTCTTGGTGCTCGGCCTTCTCCTCGTAGTACTCCGCCTTGGCCGCCTTCTCCCTCGCCTTGGCTCGCTCGGCCGCCGCTTCCCTCTCCTCCGGTGTCCGAGCCATTGCCGCCTCTGCCTTTCCCTCGGCCTTGCCGGAGTACTCCTTCACCTTCTCCTTGGTCGCGCTGGTCATGTCCTTCACCTTCTCCTTGGCAGCATGCATCGTGCCGTGGCCCAGTTTAACCTGCGCGGTGGGTGCCGGAGACAACAAGAGACCCTCGGATCTAGTCTCACGTCAACCTTGGACCTCATATGGTTGCCCGGAGAGTCTGCTACTCCATGGACAAGTTGACACCTACAATTCCACGTGTAGGACGTGCAGATACACTACGTCTACAATTTGCACGTTTGCATGGTGCCCTGCATTACGTGTATCCCATCATCTGCACGCGTCTCCCTGCACAATTGCTCGACGTTTTCTAACGATGTCAAGATGGATAAATGCTTAAGCTTTCGTGACAGACAAGTTTCGAATGCATTTCGATTACCTCGTGACTTGGTTGGATTATAACTTGTGTCCCATATAGAGTGGCCCTCCGTAACAGTCATGTTATATGGCCCATAATAATAACAGCCCATATAACCACTCATTATGCAAGCAAGCCAGCCTTTTCTCTCTCATGAAAAAAAAAATCCAATCAATATCGCAAAGCAGAACACATCGGACGGTCATTCGCAAAGCACGAACCTATCGGACGGTCCCAAACTCGCATCAGTTGTTCTTTTCACTGACAGAGCGTCCCATCAAATACATGGACGGCGTTCATTATACAAAGATGGTCGAGGGGAGGGAAGGAGTCGGGCCGAGGAGAGGACTGCAGGAAGCGATAGAGTGCAGAAGAAAGAAAGAATGGCGACTTTCTCGTGGGAGGAGGAGGACGTGCTGCACTGCTGCGGCAGCAAAAGGTTGGCCAAGGAGATGGCCTCGGCCTGTCGCTTCGCCGACGTCCACCACGCCCTCCGAGTCGCCCGCGACATCTGGTTCCCATCGTTCTCTCGATTCCGTTGACGACCTCATCTCGCCTTCCTTTCCCTTAAATCTCGTAGGTCGACGTCGCAGGATGGCTCGAGGCCGTCTCGGCTCACCTGGCGATCGGAGCCACCTCTCTGTCTTCTCCCAGTTCGTCCATTTGTTTTCCTATTCTTTCAACCATTTCTTATTCTGGCCGAAGCCGCCGCTGCTGATTCGATTGTTGATTGTACTAGGTGGAGCAAGGAAGAGCAATCCGCTGCGATGGCTACTGACACCGAGTCCACCTTTCAGGTGGTCCTTCGATGCGTTACTGGTCGTTTCGCCCAAATTTTCTCTTGATTCGCTTAAGAACGCCAAACAATTGTTGATTCTTATTTGTTTTCGCAAATGGCAGGAATTGATGGAGTGGAATGCTCGGTCCAGGGAGAAATTTGGGTTTGTGTTTCTTATATGCACGTCTGGGAGGGGCACGCAACAGATTCTTGCTGAATTAAAGGTTTCATTTCTTCTTGACGAAAAAAAAATCAGTTTGGTTTATGGTTTCCGTTGTGACTCGAGTAAAATTGGATTAGTTTCCAGTTGCTCTTGACAAAGAATAATATTGATGATGTTAATGTCAAGGGCTTCTTAAACTATCTTTTCATTGGAATCTTGTAAGGGCTTACCATGGGATAGGACTAGCCAATGATGTCTGTCTACTATCTTAGCCAAGAAGCTCTTTCCTCCTGTGCTGTGTGTTCCCGTGGATGCATGTGTGTGCAAGGATGGATTCTTGATCTCAAATTCGAGTGCATCTGAATAATATTGAAAAAAATAAAGTTTCTTTAAATTTTGGAAATATTTCAAATAAACTTTCTCTATGGTCCCCAAAAAAAGATACCTTAAGCCTTGAACTGGGAGACGTACAAGAAGGAAGAGGGATCAATGAGAATTGAGTACCTCGATGCAGACAATGATAACCAGAAAGATGCCAACTTAGCCGTTCACAAGTGTTATTTGACATAGAGCACTTGAAGATCCTTGCACTAGATAAAGATGGTTCAGGGAGCTTGAGAAAGGAGACAGATTGATGATTACAAACCATTGTCGGAAGAAATTTTCATAGAAGATTCAAGGAGAACATCTTTTTGAGGTTCAAGCATTCAGTTTTTCTTCCTATGACAATATTGACAAACCTTTGTGAATTACAAGTTGAAAAAGTGAAATTAGGAAATTATTTGGGAACTTATGCTAAGGAAAGCTATGCCCATTCTTTTTTGGCCAGTTTATGAATTTTTTATCAGAAGGATCTATTTCCTATACGATTGGCTTGTGGTCTATATCTGGTTACAGCATGTAGTACTTTTCTAAAGTAATCTACTTTCTTTTGCATATGATGTGATATTTCCATATTTCTTCTTTAACTAACCCATCAACAAGTTCCAAGGATCTTTAGTGGTTATAGGTAGTAATACATATTTCATTTCTTACTAGAACTAGTATGATTGTTAGTATGTTCATAGAGCTACCAACTATGCGTGAAAGAAATCTGATCATATTTATCAGTAGGCATTGAAATTAGCTAAGCTTCACTTTTTCTGAGTTCTTTTTTCCAAGTCTTTTTAAGTGAATGTGTTCCTTTTGCACATGTATTGAGTGAAGGTGTTCCACATTCACTTGCTTTGCAGTTAAGAGGAGTCTTAGTTTGGTGGAATCTTTTAGATTATCTATATGAAAGTGTGTAATCTGTTTGATGTTTGGTTTGTTGGTTTTTGTTCAGTCCATTTGAGATGATTATATATTAGTTATTACTCCTTGCCTCCCATCTTAGCATATACTGTTGTTCATACTACCTGTCCTCCTAGTTCTTCAAAAGCTCTAATTACGTTGGCTACTTATGTTGTGATGTTAGTGTTTGAACATTTGTCCCCATTGTAGAAATTAATCACCATTGATGTACCTGGCCTTACTCCAACATGAGTAGATTATCAACATACTGCATTTGATTTATGAGCTTATTGTCTATTCAATGATTTACAAAGCGCTAGGCGCCAAGGTCCAAAAAGGCCCAAGGCGCTAGGCTCTCGTTCGAGCAAAGTGAGGCGCTAAAATATAAAAATATATAATATAATTAATAAATATAATTATTTAAATAAAAATATAATATTAAATTAAGAAAACCTAAGGTACAAAATTACAAAGTCACATTAACAAAAAGTCTCAAAATTTAAAATAATAAAATTTTAAATTAAAGTCATTAATCATAATTAATATTATCATTATTTTCATACAAATCATGTTTATTGAATTCGTCCTTTTCCTTTTGTCTTTTCTTTTCATCAAAATATGTTTCATTCTCTATGTGTTCAACAATAGCAGGAGCCGAGCTTGATATTGTTGCACTCATTTTTTTTCTTCGTCATCTGTCTTATATATGTTTGTAATTTTTTAACACTTGAACCTCTTATCACATCTCCCCATATTAATCTATCATCTTCAAATACAAGCTCGTCTTCGGTATTTTACAAGTAGGCACTCATTTCTCCCACCAACTACTATTTGAATCATCAATATCTTGTAATGAGTTTGGATCAATACTATTTCGCAAATCATAATGAGTCTTCAAAGCATAATTATACTTTATGTAAACAAGATCGTGTAATCGTTGGTGTTCCAATTGATTTTTTCTTTTTGAGTGAATCTATCATATCATATAATTTAAAAATATATTAATACATCTATCTAAATAAATAAATTAATTGAAACAAAAATATTTAGTGATCCTTATATGCTCAAAAACCCTTCAGTTTCACTCACAATCCGAAGCATTATATGTCAAACTAAGTACTTTGATAGCAAATTCCTATAAGTTCAGGATGAAATTTCCAAATATACTCTACTATTTAGCTACAAAATTTATGTTATTATTAGCAAATAACATAGTAACAAACTATATATGAAATTAATTATATCAAATTATTAATACCTAGAGACGTAGTTGTCCTAGATTGAATTGCCATTGAAATTCCAAAATGACCTTCGGCATTTGTATATAGATATAATTCACGAATAATCTTATCTTGCACCTCAAGACTTGGAACTAATCTTGCAACGCATTGATACAACCCATCCAAAACTTTTGTATCAAACCCAACAGATTTAATCTTATAAAAAAATTCAGGGTTCAAATAATATCCTACTGCATGTAAGGGATGATGAAGCTGACAATTCTATCTTTCGCTAATGATTGTAAAAATTTTCTCATATTTTTCTTAATTTTTATTAAAAGATCTTTTAATATTCTCCATTGTTCTATCCATAGCCTCATAAATATATTCCATTATAGGCTTATTTTCATTATCCACCAACTGAAGAGGGCCTATTACCTTTAATATATAAATTATATGACTTCAAAAGGATGACATTAAAATAATATCAGTGGCCCTCTTGCTTTTTACTTTTTTTGCCCATTTGCTTATCATTTATTTCTTAGAGGTAAACATGTTTCTTATATTATGTTTTTGACGATGCACATTTTGTAATGTCAAGAATGAAGTAGCAAATCGAGTGGCACCATATCTCACTAATTCTTTGTTGCCTATGAATTTTTTCATCATATTCAAAGCCCCAATATGATTATAAAAAAATCCAACAACAAAAATTGCCTTTTCTAAAGTTTTCTTGATGTCTAGGATATTTCCAATATCCTCCAACATTAAATCAATGCAATATGCTACATACTGAGTCCAATATAAATGGTCTTTTTGTTTCTAATAATTTACCTAAGATAAAGGATAACAAAAATGATAAGACTTAAGAGTTTAACACATTTAATTGAAGATAAAGTAATTAAAAATTAAAAAAATAAAAAATGAATATTACCAGCTAATACATAGTTGTTTCCATTGTCGGTTATGACTTGAACGATATTTTGTTCTCTAATTTCGTTCACGAACTTGTCAAGCAAATCATATATCTTGTCTCCAGATTTCATAAAAGATGAAGCATCCATTGACTTCATAAACACAGTCCCTAAAGAACAGTTAACCATACATTAATTATACTCCTGCCTCTCATGTTGGTTCAAGCATCTGACATAATAGAGCAATCATATGTTGCCCATGATTCTTTATGACCTTTTAGTAAGTCATTTGTATAATTTAACACTTTTTTCAATAATGTAACTTGCATCTCATAATAACTTGAAGGTTTTAATCCCGCACCATATCTTCCAATAGCTTCAATTATTTTCTTAAAACTGTCTAAACGAGTTGTACTAAAGGGAAGACCACCTTGATAGAAGAAGCAAGCAATGTGTTGAATTGTTCTTCCTCTTATTTCTTTATCACAAGCATCACTTATATTTGTTTTTCTAAATTTTGAGCCTCCTACGTGCCCTTGTTGCTTCTGTTATTGTAATATCTCTCATTTCTGAAATTTATGTAAGGACCTATTTGTAAATCGGAGGACCTATATGTAAATATAGAAATTTCAGAGGCTAAATTGTTAAGTTGAAGAAAAAAAAAGAAAAAAAATTGGCAGTCTTATCCCATCGGTGCGTCGGAAGAGAAGAGGAGAAGAAGAAGAGGAGAAGAGAGGGAAGAAGAAGAAGAGAGGAAAGAGGGCTGCGGTTGTGGCTATGGCTACGGGTGTGGTAGCTGCGGTTGGGGTTGCTGCACCCCTGTTTCCTACATGAGGAAACAGAGGAGGTGTAGTGCGTTGGTGGAGGAGAAGGGAAAGAGAGGAAGAAGAGAAGAAGCGAAGGGGAAGAAGGAGAGAAGAGAAGAAGAGATGAGGAGGGAAGGAAGGTTGTGGTCTGTGTTGGTGTGGCGATTCTTGGAGATGTGGCAGCATGGTGAGAAAGAAAGAAAGAGGAGGAGAGGAAGAAGAGGTTGTGGTCATGGCTGGTGGAAAAGAAGAAGAGGAAGGGAGAAGGAGAGGAAGAAGAGGCTGTAGCTGTGGCAGCTGCAGCTGGGAAAGAAGAAGAGGAGAGGAAGAAAGAAGAGAAGGGAAGGAAGGGACTGTGGTTGTGGTTGTGGCTGCGGCTACGACTGCGATAGTTGTGACTAGGCAACTGTGGTTAGGAAAAAGAGAAAGGGAAAGTAGGTGACTGCGCCCTCCTAGGTTCTGCATGAGATGCGGCTACAGAGGAAGAAAGAAGATAAGTGAAGAAAACGACATAGGGAGAGGAGATGGAGGAAAAGTAGAATTTAGGCTTACAATTTCGTTGGATCGAAACATTCGAAAGGCAAGTGTTTCAATCCTTTCTTCTGTAAGTTTAATCTTTGCTTTTGCCTTGGATATGAGAAATTTGAATTGTTCTAACCTTGAAATCTGATATCTCTATTGTTTGGAATGTAAAGGTTTGAATCTGGAATAATTATCAAAATTCTGACCCTTCTACTTTGTTTCGACTATAAATCCCTACATAGATTTTCAATTTAGGTAATATTTGTTTGGTCTGAATGTAGACTTGTAAACCTTTCTTTTGACAGTCTACTTGTATGGTTTGGAGTAAATTTGCCAATCCAAACATCAAATTGAATCAACTCTACGGAATACGTAAAACAAAGACTATAAGTTCTGACCTTTTGATACTAAACTACCTATAACTCTCTATTGGAAACTCTGATTTATACGAAACTTTGTTGGAAACTAGACTTATAGATCTTTTTTTTTTATACTTAGATTGAAAAGTTTGGAGTTCAAATGGCTACCCAGAATTCTGTTGAATTCGATCCTATAGTTTTTGCAAAACAAAGATTTTATTCCCTGACTCTTGGTTACCGAATCATTTGTAACTCCTTGTTAGAACTCCAATTTGTATGAAACTTATTTTAGCTGAAAGTAGACTGATTTAGCTTTCTAATGACATCTTTTTTGAGTGATTTGGAGCATAATTGGTTATCCGAACAATTCATGCAATATTGCTCTCAAATTCTGCTAAAATCGTGCTTTGGTCGATTCTGCCTATTCTTGCTTATTCATTTGAAAAATTGATTTCAATTAAAATCCTTTATTCGATTTAGCTTGATATTATTGTTTTGAATCCTTGTATGCTCTTGCTTTTATTTCCTTTTAAATTTGAATGTATTTGTGAAAGATTATGTTTGCATCGTATTGACTCATAAAGGCACATATACGTTTTATTGTTTCACATGTGCTTCCAATATGTGTTAATTTTATTGTTCACACTGTTCTTTTGTAATCTTGTAGCTGTGGGATTTTTTGACCCTTTGCTAGAAATGGTAAAGGGTATATGCTTAGAGCCCGTGATGCTCTGTCGTCCCGCTCTAACTTCACCCAGACGTGGGTGGATGGAGCTCCTAGACGTGGGAGACTTCTGTCTGGTGGCTATCCAGAAATGGATGGACTATATTATGTTTAAGATCCCACTACACCCTCTGTGTTATTGATATGTTATCCAAAGCATTGCTTATGTGTTTATATGTGCACTTTGGATGAGAATGAAATGAATGTACGTCAGATATGACATTTGAGCTTCTGTTTCTTATTTGTTATACTGATATACTGAGATATCTCATATGCCATTGTTATGCTTTGAAATATGTTCCGAATTATTTCATATGTCATTTAATATGTTCTGAAATGTTTCATTTGCTTTTGAAATGTTTCATTTGCGTCATTGATATATTCATGCGTCATTGATATGTTCCAAAATATTTCCTTTGCTCTTAATATGCTTCGAAACATTTCATACGTCTTTGATATGTTCTGAAATATTTCCTTTGTTGAATCTCGGATTTTGATGATGAAACTAATTGAGTGTAATTTGTGGTCTAACTACGTTTTGAGTTACACAGGTCTACTATCGATCAAGATTAGACAGTTGACGCTGGAGGAATTGACGTTGCGCCGGAGATGATCACGTCAGGATATTGGATGTCGAGCTGGAGTTTCGGTCGACTATCGGCAGGAGACTTCGTACGTCGGGCATCATGCCAAGAAGTGCGAAGTTGCGCCATGGATATCGAGGTTGTGGAGGTCAACCGTCGATTGGGCAACAAGCCGCTAGAGAGGGCGATGTGCCAAAGGATCGGACGAAGCACCGACCAATGATGTGCCGGGCAACTGAATGTCAATTCGCGTTGTAATAACTGTCTAGATCGAAGTAGAGTATTTGGTGTTTGTTTGTGCAGGAGTAACTACGAATGGGATGAAGACGTAAAGCGAAATCAAGGGCCGAAGTCAAGTGCGATGGATCGTTGGGAGTTCGAGAGTTTGACGGAAGTCTGAAGATTCATTGGGAGTCTTCGCCGAATCGCCGAGAACGAGTAGGGAGCTTGCCGAAGGGTTTTCGGAAGTTCGCCGGGAGGTTCGTCGGAAGTTCGCGGAGCTTGCCAAGAAAGATCGGAGCTTGCCAAAGAAGCTCGAGGGAACTCGTCAAGATCATCGTGGAGTCCGAGAGCTTGCCGGGAGTCCGCAGGATGGTTTCCGAGGGATCGTCGGAAGACCGTCGGAAGTTCGCCGGAAGCTCGACGGAAGAAGACTTGACTTGCGGACTTTGTAATAGCTTAGGAATGTCTTTAATTTCGTAGTTAGCATATTAATTTGGGTTAGGATTAGAGGTTAATCCTTTAACCTGAAGTAGGGGCCATTGGGCCTTAGTTTGGGCCAAAGTTTTTGGCCCAAACAGCACCAACGCATGCTACGTGCATGGTATTGTACCTAGTTACTGTAGCTGGTTACTATAGCCGGCATCGTGAAAGCGTGTAGCACCGCTCGATGTAGCAGCGTAGCACCGCTTTGGTCAGCGGTAGAACGCTGGTCAGCGTGTAGAACCGCCGGGCGGTAGAACCGCTGGTGAGGCGGTAGAATCGCTTTGGTGTGTCATCTGCCAAGACCGACAAGACAAAACTCAAAAGATTCAAATTTTTAGCTCCAAGTTTGGGCTCCAAATTTGAATCACTTTGAGGCTTATAAATACCCATTCCTTTTCAGCTGAAAAATATAACCCTTTTGAGAGTTAGAATCTTGGTTTTGAGCTTTTGAAAAGTCTTGAAAAGTCTTGTTCTTGCTAAGTGTTCACCTCTTTCTTCTCCTTGAGAAATCTTGTAAGAGTGTGAACCACTTGTAAAGGGTTGTAAGAGGGGTATTTGATCCTTCCCCTTCAAAGGATTTGATAGTGGAAGAAGGGAGCCTCATCGGAGAAGGCTTGGAAGTGGATGTAGGTCACTTTGACCGAACCACTATACATCGCGCCTCGATTGTGTGAGTGTTTAAATTTCTGTTTTACTTTCTTTATGCAAGCCTTTACTTTACTTGCTCCACTTCCTTTTTATCTTTGTATGTATGCTTTAAAGTTAGAACGCTAAAAATCGGTTTCAAATGAAACGTTGCTTTCATCGTACGAAGTTTCCGAAGCTTGTTTTAAATCGCTGAAAAATCCATCGTTTTATCCGCTGCACTAATTCACCCCCCCTCTTAGTGCCGCTCGATCCCTAACATCCTTTGCCCTTGATATGCTCCGAAACATTCCATACATTATTGATATGCTCTAAAATGTCCTATGTGCCATTGATATGCTCTGAAATGTCCTATGCACCATTGATATGCTCCGTAATGTCCTATATGTCATTTGATATGCTCTGAAATACTATTTACGTCATCTGATATGCTCCAATTATTCTTTACTCAATTTGTTATGAACTAAATATGTTTTGAATGAAATAACATTTACGATTCTGTATCTAATGAGCTTATATCCATGAATTCTTGTATCACTGTCTTACATTTTGATATCAAGTTTGTTTGAAGTTATTCTTCTTTTGTTCTGGATATGTTTGTCGCTGAGCTTTGTAGCTTACTCCGTTATTATATAACCATTTTTCAAGTTAGCTTGTCACTCACTGAAATGTTACAATTGGGCTGAGGCAGTGGAAAGCTATTCAGATTATGGCAAGTCATTGTGGATTGTTATGTTATTATTTTATAAATATATTTTGTATAAAATGAGATGTTGTCGACAGATTTGCATTGCTGTATCATGTAAAAGCTTTAAAAGACCTTGCATGGTTGGAATTTTGGAATGTTGAGTTAGGTTACAATGATATGAATTTATGATAAATGGTTAGAGTTTTGATTGTATAAATTCTTACGCTTGAGGACTTATAAGTGTGGTTAATGTTTTATTAAGTTAGTTTGAGTTTTCATAATTGTTTGAGTGATGTGATGTATGATTATAAACTGCACAGGTTTTATGAATTATGGGTTTTGGATGTGATGTATGACTTGAATGATTGTTAGCGTCCTTAAATGTCAGTATGGATCTTGGGATTTGGATTGTTGATGAATTTTAATGTTATGGATTTTAATATAGGGTCATACCTCCTAAATGAGATTAAATTCTGGGAGGGGGGGGGGGGCATGATAGTTATCCTGAAACATATATAGATCCATCTGTCTTTTTTTTTTATCCTTCTTAGTACGTATAATTTTTTTTTTGTCATATATTTTTTTTCCCACTTCGGTTAATACTCACGGAATAATATTTTTTTTCATCCCTAAGATGTTTAACATTATCTTAAGATAAATTTTTGTAACATTCATTCTTTAGTATCTTCTTTTTATTTATATAAGTCAACAACTTTTCTTTTACCTCAAGTGGACATTTTTTTAAGTTATTATATTTTTAAAATTTTCTATTAGATATTGTTTTGCACGAAATACTATATTTAATAATCTTATCACAGAACATATAAGTCATTGCATTAGGATCTTTCAGATTATTTAGATAATTATACTTTCATACAAGATTTTTTTTTTGATGTCATTGGAGAATCTATTGAGTTGCTTTGTCCACCTGTCATTTTTCATAAAACCTTAATAATAATTTCAAATAAATAAAAATTAGTAATATTAAAATTAAAATAATATATTATTAATTTAATAAAAAAAATACTATTACTAGTATATAGTTAGCAATATACTGTTAATATACTATATAACAGTAGACTATTGAGTTTGAAGTGAGAAGAGTGTAAAGGTGAGACCAAGGTTGCTGACCGAGAGCAGCGATAGTGAGAGCGGGAGTGACGAGAATGGTAGCAGAAGTGATAGTGGCAAGCAGCGATAGTGACAACGGCGAGCAGTGACAGTAATGGCGAGTTGCGATTGTGGCAGTGGTGAGCAGCGACAGCGGAGAATAGTGACAACGGAGAGAGGCAACTGTAGCGAAGAGGAAATGTCGGCGACAGAATCGCGAGCAGGGTTAGGGTTGGAGAAGTCGCGAGAGGGATGTGGGAGGCTGATATCGATGCTTTAGTTGATTCGATTGAACTAGTTAAAGCATCAGAGACCGAAACAAACCTAAAATGCTGGTTTGTTCTCCTAGTTTAACTCGGGCACTCGGGCAAGTGCCTAGGCAACGCCTCTTTGAAGCGCGCCACCTGGAAATGAAGCGAGGCACTCAGGCCTCGCCTCACCTCGTTTGAGCGCCTATTGAATTCGTTGTGTCTTGCATTTATAAGTTTTCTATATTCAGCTGTTCTTACATTCTTCTTTGGCAATTTCTGGATTGTACTTGTTAACCGATTGTATCTACCTTGGTATAGAAACGTGACCTAAATAAGCCTATTAACTAACTTGAAATAGCTGCGCAAGAGGGAATTAAAATAATTGAACTGCATCTTGGTAGGCTTTCCAAATCTGATGCTGTATCAAACACTTCAGTCACAACTCATTGTCTAGTTCTTCAACCAAACCAGAAGGTGGTGGCTGCTTTTTCTCTTTTACGTGTGAAGGAAGGAAAAGCACTTTTCATTTCTTTCTGTCACAAAGCTAATCATTTTCCAATCGCTGTTACTTGTATAACAATGTCTGTAGAAGGTATTTGATAATAAAGAAATCACAGTTGGAAAGTGATAAATTAAAATGAGAAACAAGCATGTCAATAAAGAGATTGTATCAGTGGCAATCTCTGTACATGTTACAAAAACAATAATGGTTAAGATGAGACAAGGAAATCTATTTTTTTTAGAGGGGAATACATAACATTGTTAAACTGCAAATTTCTGTGGTTAGTCTTGTTCGTTAGTAGAGTCATAGAAACTGCCTAAGAAAACAAAATGTAAGATACTCGTGTAGAAAATTAAGTTTCAACCGGACTATTACAATATCTTCTCAAGTTGCTTATAACCATTAGACGTAATCTAGATGAGAAGATAGGATGAATATTTTGGTCAGTGTGGTCGAACATCTTTTTTATTGTGGCTCCTGGGGAAACAGTATTTGACATATTTAATCACATCCACATGCAGGTTAAGTGGTCTGTTCTCCCTTTTGTGATGTTAATTGTTCTTCCTAATATTTGATGGGTTTTAACCTTCTTTTTTATTTATGTATGAACTACTCTCTTTATGGTATGCAGTATGTCTGACCTCTTGATTCGCATAAACCTTGGTCTATAAGTGGTAGTCCCTTCTGCTTCTGATCCAAAATTTATTAAAGACTTGAAAGAACATCCTCTTGAGTTTGTTTTTCCTACTCTGCATTTTATTGTTTCTTATTAAATGAGGTGGGCCCAAAAGCTTTGTTTCATCGATAATGGTTGTTGTGGCACTTCTGTAATTGTTGATATGGTTATTTTCTCTGTTAATGTCATAAATGATTTTGTTGATAGAGTCATTTTCTATGTCAATTTAGGGTGCCAGTCATGCTCATTGATATCATTAATTTATTTCACAAGATTGATATCCTTCTAGACTGTAAGTACTTCATGCAACCTCATGCCACCTTCATGTTTCCTAAAACTAATGTGGATTGCCCTGGTTCAATGTTCTGAGTCTGATAGATTCCAAATTTATTCTACCTTGAACTATTCTATTCTAGTTAATCTTTGAATATCATTATTTACTTGGTTGCTTCGGTGTACTGATTTGGTCTATGAAGCAACTTCTTTTACAATGAAAGGTACTTGATTCATTTTTATTATTTTTTTGTTGATGATGTTTAAGCATAAACTGGGCCAGTGCAACGTAAGTCACATGTTTTCCATGATTTTTGCGAGTCAGTTAATCTATCTAGCATATATTCAAAGATTTTTGCTGTTTCATCATGACATCTTACTTTCTGAATCTTTAAAGATCGTTTGAGAATCTCCCATCGCAACGCATGTCCTGGATGTTGCCCGTGCCTCTCCAGCCTCAGGCATGGAGGTTCACCTTGAGATGTGGAAGGGAGCTCAGCGTCACCCGTCGTCTACAAACAGAGAACTCGCTGACACGGCGTTGGTAAAGCTCTTCAGTAACCAATACCGATGGCTGCAGTGGCCGTCTGATGTGCATAGTTTAGTACATCACCGCTGGCTTTTACCGAATAAATTTCAACGCCGGTAAATGTGCACCCTTTGGCTGCTTATCCTATGTTAGCATCGTGTTTGAGGTAGACAGAACCAGATAGCAGTATTCATGTTGTATGTCAGTTACTTTGGAATAATGGGAGCCTGTACGCCAAGGTTTTATACTATTTCAATAGGGTCCTAGGATGTGGACGTGCTGTCCTTGACGTGTATTATTGATCATACGGGTCTGTATCTCCTCCTCCTTCAGCTTTATTTCCATTATCACGTTTGCTTTCACAGTGTCTTAATATCATCAGTCAACTTGTTGCCTGTATGATCTACAATGGTTTCAGCTATTTTTTCTCTTAAAACCCATATTAACTATCGTGACAAGCCTAAATCGTGGTGAAACAGACCAACAACATTGTTCTTATTGAAGCCTCGTCTGCAACTTGTATCTTGTCTGTCATTATCAATCAACTCTTTTTTCTACATAACAGACAAGAAAAAAAAGTAACATAAAAAAAATCTATTTAATATGAATTTAAGGTAAGGATTTAAATTTAAGATAATGACAATACTGGATAGTATATATTGATTGATTCACTAATAGATCGATACGCGGATCGTTCACTATCTAGCGAAACATTTGATATAGTCTCGTATCGGACAATACAAGACTATATCGCTGTAATGGTAAAAAATTTGACCATTACAAATCACTAATGATCAAAAATTTGATCGTTGGAGCCCTTTCTCATAGGTTTTTAAATCTATCATTTCTCCTATTTTACTCTCACAATCTCTTAAATTACTTCAAAATCATTTTTTTCTTATATTTTCCTTTTTATTCTTACATTTGTGCTCTCATAAATTCTACAAAGTAATAATTTGTGAATTGAATCGAGGCTAATTTGGGAGGATTAAGAGAAAAAATTTTTCAATCAAGAACTATGTATTCTCTTTCTTTAATTAGAGAATAATTAATATTTTTAATATTATGATTAGTATATTTAATATTGATTAATTTGAAATTAGACATAGGTCACATGTTTATATTTCATACATATTAAATATTAGAAGATATTTATGATAGTAAAAAGGTTTAATTATGTTTTATTAAAATTATTTAATGCTATGATTAGTGATTTTAATAATGATTTAATTAAAATTTGATTGATTTTAGGTTAATTCAATGTCTTTAATATCTATTAGGGTGTTTGACATGTTTATAATATTGAAAAAAATACTTAATAGGTAATTAACTATGTTAATAATGTAATTAGTATATTTAATAATAATTTTATTATAATTTTATTTATATTAGATCAAAATTATATATTTAATATTTTTTTTATGTGTTTCACATATTTATATGTAATCATATATGCCTTACAAGCCAATCAGGTGAGTGATGACACGTGTGATATGATACACACTTTTTGTTTATTATTTATTTGATATTTTTTTCACTTTATTTTACCTGTTGTATGTATAATGATGTCCATAGATCTGTGCAATGAGAATCGGATCGTGATGAGATCACGATAATGAGACCGATTCACTTTTAAACATAGACCTTAAATAATCCCAATTATAGGTTACTCGAGAGAGACATCGAGATAACCGGATAGATTGGTGTGTTGTATACATGTCCATATGATGGAAATGACTAGTCTCATGGCTACTCGTGCAGGGATACTAGAGATATAATATAGGTGCTCATTGGAGAATGAGTTCACTGATTGATCCGCTCACGAAATGTTGGATGGTTAATTATGTCTCATTGTTAGACAATAATTCCATTATCCCAATTGTGTATCTGATTTTTAGATTTGAGATACTAAGGATGTCATGTATGAGTACTAAACTCTTTGATATCGGATTTATAGGTTTGGAAGCTTCAGTTCTAGCACAACCGATCATCGAGAGTGGTAGCTAATTTTACGGGAGCAATTGAGTGTCAATAGAGGATCATCCACCTTCAATATCATAAGAGAAATATCCTATATATTCTTGCTCAAGCAAATCCTTAGTTAGGGTCATTCGGATTGAGAGAGAAAGAGTTTTCCAAGAGAATCTGTGCTAGTATACGATCTTTGGGATATTAGATGGATAAGGGACTATAGGTACATGGTAACTGATGACAGATAGGTCCAATGGATTGGATTCTCCTGTATCGTCTAGGGATTGCAATGTAGTGGTCTAGTACATCCGTAGTCGATAAGTTGAGTAAATTGTTATGAAGATAATAATTCATTGAGTTAGAAGGAGTTCTAGTAGATATGACTCATGGCCAGCTCGATATTGGGCCTAGAGGGTCACACACATATGGTAGGTATTGCGACGAGTTGAGGTTCAGATAATGAGATATCCGCTAGAGCCTCTATCTTATTTGATATCTAATAATCCATTGAATTATTGGATCCTATGGATGAGATCCAATAAGAGCCTATGATAGATTATTGGGTAGAGATCTTCTAATCTAAGAGGCTTTGATAGTTTGATGGAGATCAAATACCCAATAGGGCAGGATCCATCAGGGTTAAGTTGATAGGGACCTTTATAGATAGGGGGAACTAAAGAGTCATAGGCTAGACCTCTTTTGACTGCCACCTTCTATACTCCTTTCCTCCTCTCCTCAACTAGTAGCCCCTATTTGGGGCTTGTGGAGAGCAAGAAGGGCCAACCCCTTTTTGATCCCGTGGTATGTGTGGAAAAGAGAATTATCCAGTAATTTGAGAAGCGTCTTCGTAGCCCCTACCGTGTGGATCACCGCTAGAGAGAAGGACAATTGACCTCCTTCATCCTTTTCCACAAATCTATAAGATTTCAAGGATATATAATCTCCCTAAGTAATACATATCCCATAACATGTATAGGTTTTTGATTTTACGGATTTTTGTGCACTAATCTTTATATGACAACATGAAACCTTTTTTTCTATGAAAAAAAATTCTAAGATTTTATTTTCTGTTCTTTTGCTATGCATGTGATGGTGCCCTAGATTTTCCAATAATGGTACTTATTAGAATTAAGAATGACACTAAGAGGGGGGGTAGAGGAGGTGAATTAGTACAGCAGATAAAACTCGATAATTTAAACGATTTCAAAAAACTTCGTATGATGAAAATTTTTTATTCGACGAAAACCATTTTAGAAAGACGTTAACTCAAGTGAGTTCATAAGAGAGTAGAGAAGAAGAGATTGGATAGTTGAAATGAAGTAAAAATTGAATGCAATAAATGAAATTTATGCATCAAGAGAAGAACACACCAATTTTATAGTGGTTCGGTCGTCCGACCTACGTCCACTTCCAATACCTCCTTCGATGAGGTCACCGGCTTCCACTATCGATCTTTCTTGAAAGGGAAAGATCAATCACCCCTTTACAGAACTTTATAAGTGGCTCACTCTCCTTTTATAAACTTTTACACTTAGAGAAAAGTAGAGGTGAACACTCAACTTTTGAAAGCTATTTCACTATAGTTTCGGTTTAGTTCTGATCACTTCTCTTCATGCTCAACTAGCTAAGAAGTAAGAGGTATTTATAGCCTCAATTGGCTTAAAAAATGGAGCCAAAAAAGGTCCCATCCTGAATTTTCAGATACTAGCGATACTACCGCTAGTTCACTCTGACATTGGGCGATACTATCGCCTAGTCTAGTGGTACTACTACTAGACAGAGTCTCAAGTACTGAGTTGGAGTGGTACCACCACTTGACAAGTGGTACCACCGCCTAGAAGCTATTAACTGCCAACAGTACCATCGCTTGGCCTAAGCAGTGCTCTTGGGAGACCGAGCCTTGGGTGGTTCCATCGCCCTAGTCTGGTGGTGCCACCGCCAAATAGGGTTTAGCAACCTGGATAGGTCTTGAATCCGACCTAATCCAGTCTAATTACGGGCCCAGTTGGCCCCTACTAGGGTTAATGGGATTACCTCCCAATCTTAACCCTAATTATATGCTAACTATAAAAATTAAAAATATGTATTAAAGAAAATAAAATCTGACACATCAAGGTTTCTTTCGGCGAGCTTTCGGTGGTCTTCCGATGAACTCTCGACAACTTCCAGCGGACTCCCAACAAGCTCCTGGACTTCACGACGATCTGGGTGAGTTCCGATGAGTTTTCTTTGGCAAGCTCCGATCTTCTCGGCGAGCTCCACGAATCTCCGACGAACTTTCCGATGAACTTCCGACAAACCCTTCAGCAAGCTCCTGACTCATTCTCGGCCAATTCTGATAGCACTCCTGATGAACCTTCGGACTCTCGACGAACTCTTGAACTCCCAACAATTCGGTTGTACTTGACTCTGGCACTTCGTTTTGCTTTATGCCTTCATCGCTTAGTTAATCTTATATATTTTTCTCAACATATGGATTAGATCAAATAATCTATCAATTGATTTTATCATCAAAATCCGAGAATCAATAATCTCCCCCTTTTTGATGATGACAATCAATTGATGATGAAGTTAATATGTTATTCCCTATCTATATGTCATACCTGAGAAAAGACACACTTGAATTCAAACCCTTTGAATTCAAGTCTAAAATGATAAGTTACATGTATTTGAACTTATCGACATGCTCAACAAGCATGATTTTTCATCCCAAAATATGATACCATGTATTTTTCATAATACAAAAAGTGATGTCAAGGCATGACATCCATTTTTAAGTCTAAAATCGAATGATGATAGACAATCATCATTTCAACGAATGATACCAACTTCAATTTAGAAATTTAGCAAGATTCAAATGATATCAAATAATAATTCACCATTCTAAGGCATGATATCAATTGATAGTTTGTCATTCAATGATACAAACTTCAAAAATGAAACCAAATGATAATTTATCGTATCGAGGCATGATATTAATTTCAAGTAAGATAATTAAGCATGATACGATAACAAGCATAGAAAAATTATCATTTTAAGCATACATGATTTATTTTAATAATTTGTGATGCATACAATACATATCATATATTTGCGATATATTGCAATACACTTCAAGTATTTGTGATACTTTTGATGCTACCAAGTATTTGACGATACAAAGCATGCCAAGTTGTTATCAATTTGCCACATTTCTCCTCCTTTGTCATGAAAAAAAGGAAATGGGCTATTGTTTTAAGAAAAATTTGACATTGATACTAATTGTTGCGATAGCAATTGTTAAGATTCTTCTTGAAAGGGAAAAAAGAGAAAAAATCATGATACCAACAAGAAGAAGAAAATTTATATAAGAAGAAAAAGATTCTCAATAAGAGCTAATTCAGTATTTTCATAAAATAAAATTCATGAAGTAGAAAAGAGAGATCATTCAAACAAAAAAATCATAAAAGCTCATGAATGTCCATTCATGAATGATGTTTCTTAAAAATTCATACATCACCTTTATCAAAGAAATCATGATATTTAATTCACATTTAGAGAAGTGACTGAAATCCACATTGAATTCAAGAAAAAGAGAGCATTCAATCTATTAAAAATTCATAAAAACTTCTTCTTTTCATAAAGAACTCATCACATAAAGATAAGTATAAAGAGAAGAAGTCCGTAAATCATGAAAGCAATTCATTCAATCTATCAAGAATTTATTAAATCTCATAAAAAAATATGAAAAATGAATCATAAAAGCAATTCATTCAAGCTAACAGAAATGGAGTTCATCAAGAGCTAATATGCATCATTTCGTAGAATCCATAAATATGATATATCATTTTGCAAGAATTTGCACAAGAGTCAAATAAGATCTGAGAGTGACATTTCCATGAAGTTTGTGAATGGTCTTTCTATTAAATAAATTCACAGTCTTTGCAAAAATTCCCAAGTCATTAAAATCTGTTTGTTATTAAAACTTCACAAGTGTGAAATATAAGGATTCATGAGTGAAAATTCATGAATAAAGAGAGAATTCAAAAAGTGTCAAAAGTCATCAAACGATAGAATCGAGTTTGATGCCAATTCAAAAAGTCATCAAATGTGTATGATTCCAATTCAAAAAGTTATCAAATGATGGAACAAGAGTATCAAACATTCAATACCGAGATAGGAGGAAGATAAGTTCATGAAAGCTCCATTTACGAAATCGAAAAGATGATACAAAAATAGTACAAAATTAAAAAATTCTAAAAAATGTATATAATAATCTCATGCATTTGGACAATTTAGCATGCCTAATTCCCTTCTAATGAAATCAAATTATTCTTCATTTAAAGATTTTGTGAAGATATTTGTTAATTGGTGTTTTGTATCAATAAATTCTAGAGTTACATCATTGTTATTGATATGATCTCGATATTAAGTGATGCCTAATGTTAATATGTTTAGTTCTAGAGTGTTGAATAGGATTTTTAGTTAAACATATAGCACTTGTGTTATCATATTTTATGGAAATATTCTTTAAATGAATTATGTAATCTTCTAATGTGTTTTTCATCCATGCAACTTATGTACAACATACATTTGCGGTATGTATTCGGCTTCAGCCATAGATAGTGCAACCGAGTTTTGTTTCTTAGAAGATCAAGTGACAAGTGCATGACCTAAGAATTAACATGTTCCGGATATGCTTTTTCTATCTATTCTACATCCGGTAAAATCCGCATTCGCATAAGTAATTAATTCAAAGTTTTTAAATTTTAGATACCATAATCCTAGGTTAGGAGTTCCCTTAAGATATCTAATAATTCTATTAACAACTTTAAGATGAGATAGCTTAGGAGTAGATTGAAATCTAGCACAAAGTCCTACGCTAAACATAATATCCAATCTAGTTGTGGTGAGGTATAGTAAACTACCTATCATACCCCTATAAATTTTTTGATCAAAGCTTTCTCCACTTTCGTCTATGTCTAATTTAGTGGAGGTACTTATAGGAGTATTCATAGCTTTTGAACTATCCATATTAAACCGTTTTGGCAATTCTAATACATATTTGGTTTGACTAAGAAATATATCATCACTAAGTTGTTTGATTTGTAATCCTAAAAAGAAGGTTAGTTCATACATTAAGCTCATTTCAAACTCTTAGCTCTCACTCTTAGCAAATGATTCGCATAAGGATTCATTTGTAAAATCAAAAATAATATTGTCAACATAAATTTGAATTATTTTTAAAATTTTTAATAAACAATGTAGTATCGACCTTACCTTTAGAGAAATTATTTCGAATAAGAAAAGAGCTAAGTCTCTCATACCAAGCCCTTGGGACTTATTTTAATCCATAGAGAGCCTTAATCAACTTAAACATATGATTAGGAAAAAGAAAATTCTCAAATCCAGGTAGTTGTTCAACATACACTTTTTCGAAAATAAAGCCATTTAAGAAAGTGCTTTTGACATCCATTTGAAATAGCTTAAAATTATTACTACTAGCATAGGTAAGGAGCATTCTTATGGCTTCTAATCTTACCACAGGAGCGAAGATTTCTTCGTAATCGATACCTTCTTCTTGGTTGAAACCATTGACTACTAATCTAGCCTTGTTTTTAACTACGATACTAAGTTCATCTTGCTTGTTTCTAAAGACCCATTTAGTACCAATAACTAAATGGTCACTTGGTCTAGGAACAAGTTTTCATACGTCATTTTTCTCAAATTAGTTCAATTCCTCTTGTATTGTGATAACCCATGAATCATCTTTCAAGGTCTCGTCAATGCATTTAGGTTCAATTTAAGAAGAAAAGCAATATTGACACAAAAGTTTTTAAAAGGACAAGTTTGAGCTCCTTTTGGTATGTCTCATATAATTAGCTCCTTAGGATAAGCATCTACATACTTCCATTCCTTAGATAAGTAAGTATCAGAAGAAGATGCATCTAAGTTGCTATTTAGAGGAGAGGTTTCATTCAAATTTAAAGCATCAAAATTAAGATCATCATCAAAATCATTTTTCTTAAATTCGAAAACTCCATTAAAGACAACATGAATGGATTCTTCTATAACCAAAGTTCTTTTATTAAAGATACGAAAAGCTTTAGAAATAAAAGAATAACTAAGAAAAATACCTTCATCGGATTTTGCATCAAACTTTCCTAAGGCATCTTTTTCATTCAAGATATATCCACAACTAAAAACTTTAAAATATGAAACGTTTGGTTTTTTGTTGTTCCACAATTCATAAGAAGTTTTGGAGAGTAATGGTCTTACTAGAACCCTATTCATGACATGACATATCGTATTAATGGCTTCGGCCTAAAACTATTTAGGTAGACAATGTTTGTTCAATATGATTCTTGTTATTTCTTGTAAACTCCTATTCTTTCTTTCTACTACTCCATTTTGTTTAAAATTCTTCGAAGTACAGAAATTATGATTGTATCTATTAGATTCACAAAAATTTTAGAAATCACGATTTTGAAATTCACCATCATGATCACTCCGAATCGATGAAATCATAAAAATTCTTTTTCTTTTAAATAAGTTTATAAAATTTTAAAAAACATGTAAAGCAATCACTTTTGTGTGCCAAGAAATATGTTCAAGTGTATCTACTATAGTTGTCTGCAATTACAAAGACATATTTGCTACCTCCTAAACTTGTTGTATCAATTGGTATAAACAAATTCATATGGATCAATTGCAATGATCTAAAGATGCTTATTTGATTATTTGATTTGAAACTACCTTCCATTTGTTTTCCTAGTTGACAAGCATCACACACTTCATCTTTAACAAATTTAATGTTAGGAATGCCTCTTATTAGTTTTACAGTTGAGATTTGAGAGATTAGTTTCATGCTAGTATGACCTAATCTCCTATGCCAAAACCAAGCATCGTTATTCAAAGCCAAAACATATATTTTATTACAAAGATCATTAATGTCAATAGTGTATACAATATTTTATTTTAGGACAATCATAGATGTATTTTTGTGAGGTTTTTCAATGATGCAAGCATTAGATTCAAATATAATGATGTATCCTTTATCACACAATTGACTAATGCTCAAAAGATTATGTTTTAAGCTATCAACCGACATCATATCTTTAATAAAAAAAGTTAGATTTGTTACCTATGATTTATTTGCCAATGATTTTACCCTTGTTATCTCCGAAGGTGACATACCATTCGTTTTGGCTAGTGAGCTTAGATAATTGAAATGAATCTCCGGTCATGTGCCTTGAAAATCTACTATCAAGGTACCATCTCTTGCTTCTAGCTTGCGAATGTAAATGTGTCTATAAAAAAGGATGATTTTTAGGTACTCACTTGAACTTGGGTGCCTCAAAAATTGATCTATGCATCTTATCATTTTGCATTGAATTCTTTATGGTCTCTTTAAGAACCCAAATCAATTTGTGAAGACTATACTTTCTAAATGGGCATTTATACATAAAATATCCGAGTTTGCAACAAAAATTGTATTTGGTGTGAGATGATACATGCAAGGTATGTCCTTTAACAAAAGTGGTTGGATTTCGGTGAGAGCCACTCACAAATCCGATTTCACCTCTTCTATGACGTGACCCTTATTGGCAAAGATCATATTCAAAGACTTGCTATCAACCTTAAACTTTTCTAACGTTTCTTTGAGTAGCAAGTTTTCCTTCTTAAGTGCCTTTAAGTGCTCATACTTAGTGCATGGAGGCAAGGAAGGAGTGTCATGTTTAAAATTTTTAAATTCATTAATTAAAAGGGCATACTCCTTTTTCAATGAATTAAACTTCTTACTAATTATTCTACACTCATCAAACAAATCATGAAAAGCATTCGAAAGCTCATCGAAAGTTAAATTTTCATCTAATAAATTACTTACATCTTCTCCGATAACCATTAAAGTATAGTTGGCGATCTCCTTATTGCTTTATTCCTCATCTTCGGAGTTGCTCGAATCATCTCATGTTGTTTTGAGTATTTTCTTCTTCTTCGATTGTTTCTTCTTGGCTTGGGGACATTTACTTTTGAAATACCCTGGCTTTTTATATTCGTAGCATATGACTTATATTTTCTTAGGTTTAATTTTATTTTTAGAATCAGTTTTAGCTTTATTTCTTCTTATAATTTTTTTTAAATTTCATGTTAAGAGTGCCAAATCGTCATCATAGTCCTCATCACTTAAACTATCTTTCAAGTGGTCTTCATGAATTCTTAATATCATATCCTTCATGTTCTTTGGAATGAAATTCTTAAGCTCTTTATGAGCGTTGCAAGTCATCTCATAGGTTATTAATGACCCAATTAGTTTTTCGAGAGGAAAATTATTTAAGTCCCCGGCCTTTTGAATGATCATTACTTTAGAATCCCAACTCTTTGGAAGGGATCTTAAAATTTTATTTACATGTTTGAAGTTAGAAAAACTTTTACCAAGCGTTTTTAATCCATGGACGATATTCATAAACCGGGTGTACATATCTCCAATAGACTAACTTGGTTTCATCCGAAATAATTCATAAGCATAAACTAAAAGATTTATCTTGGACTCCTTTAATCTACTAGTGCATTCGTGTCTGACTTCGAGTCTATGCCAAATATCGAAAGTTGTTTCATAAATAGAAATACGATTGAATTCGTTCTTATCTAAAGTACAAAAAATGCATTCATAACTTTGGCATTTAGTGAGAAAGTTGTCTTCTCCAACTCATTCCAATCATTCATTAGAAGAGAAGACTTATGAAAACTATTTTCAATAATGTTCCATAATTCAAAATCCATAGAAATAAGAAAACTTCTCATGCGAGTTTTTCAATATGTGTAATCCATCTCATTGAACATGGGTGGACGTGTGATTGAGTGACTCTCTTGGATGCTGGCAAATGCCATCTCTCTTGGGTTTTAAACTAAAATGAGAGTGACCTCACTTTGATATCAACTATTAAGATCAAGAATGACACTAAGAGGGGGGGGGGGAGCGGGGTAGTGAATTAGTGCAGCGGATAAAACTCGATGATTTAAACAATTTTGAAAAACTTTGTATGATGAAAATTTTTTGTTCGACGAAAACCATTTCGGAAAGATGTTGAGTCAAGTGAGTTTGTAAGAGAGTAGAGAAGAGGAGATTGGATAATTGCAATGAAGTAAAAAATTGAATGTAACAAATGAAATTTACGCACCAAGAGAAGAACGCGCCAATTTTATAGTGGTTCAATCATTCGACCTATGTCCACTTCCGATATCTCATTCGATAAGGTCATCGGCTTTCACTATCAATCTTTCTTGAATGGAAAAGATCAATCACCTATTTACAAAACTTTACAAGTGATTCACTCTCATTTTATAAATTTTTACACTTAGAGAAAGGTGGAGGTGAACACTTAACTTTTGAAAACTATTTCACTATAGTTTTGGTTCAGTTCTTATCTCTTCTCTTCGTACTCAACCAACTAAGAAGTAAAAGGTATTTATAGCCTCAATTAGCTTAAAAAATGGAACAAAAAAAGGTCCCATCCCGGATTTTCGAGTATTGGTGGTACCACCACCTTTCTCTAGCGGTACTAATATCAGTTGACTCTAACACTCGACGGTACCATCACTAAGTCTGGCGATACTATTGCTAGATAGAGTCTCGAGTACTAAGTAGGGGTGGTACCACCGCCTGGTAGTTATTAACTACCAGCGGTACCACCGCTTGACCTGGGCGGTGCCACCACCTAGGCTCTTGGAGACTAAGCCTTGGGCTATTCCACCGCCCCAATCTGGTAGTGCCACTACCAGAAAGGATTTAGCAACCTAGATGGGCCTTAAATCTGGCCCAATCTAATCTAATTACAGGCCCAGTTTGCTCTTACTAGGGTTAATGGGATTACTTCCCAATCTTAACCCTAATTATGTGGTAACTATGAAAATTAAAGGCATGTACTAAAGAAAACAAAATTTGGCACATCAAGGTTTCTTCTAGTGAGCTTCCAATGATCTTCCGGTAGTCTTTCGATGAACTCTCGGTAACTTCCAGCGAACTCCTGGCAAGCTTCTGGACTTCACGACGATCTTGGCGAGTTTTGACGAGTCTTCTTTAGCAAGCTCTGATCTTCTCGACAAGCTCTACGAACCTCCGATGAACTTTCCAGCGAACTTCTGACAAACCCTTCGGCAAGCTCCCAACTCATTCTCGGCTAATTCCAGTAACACTCTTGACAAACCTTTAGATTCCCGGTGAACTCTTGAACTCCTAACAATTCGGTCGTACTTGACTCTAGCACTTCGTTTTACTTTATACCTTCATCGTTATCGTAGTTAATCTTACATATTTTTCTCAATATATGGATTAAATCAAATAATCTAATAATTAATTTGATCATCAAAATATGAGATTCAACAGTACTAGAGCTTGGTTGCTCATGCAAAAGATTGGTTTTTAAATTGTGTGTATTGTGTTCAATCGCGTAGAGTTATTTTTGTGCGATTGCTATGATTTTTGTTATAGTTTTTAAATCTGGATTGCACTCTTTTTCTCACTATTGAGATGTGTCTAAGGGAGGTCTTTTGACATCAAAATAGTTGACGCAAAAGAGCAAAAAGGGCAGCAACTGTTATTACCCTATAGGTTGGCCAAAGGTTGCTTGTAGCCTTGGGAGAACTCGGCCTAGCCACCTATAGCAGACCGAGAGCAACATGGCTGCTCTCGACCTAAGTAGGGCAGAGCCCCTACAGCTAGGTTTCGTGGCTGTAAGGGGCACCCTAGCGGCTAGGGTTTCCCAACCGCCAAGGAGACCCTAACGACCAAGATTTCTAGCCACATGGGGCAAGCAAGTGGCCAGATTTCCTAGTCACTGAAGGCTGCCCTACACCCAAGGTTTCATGACTGCAGAGGACTCCTTGGTGGCTAGGGTTTGCTAGTCACACAAGGTAGCCCTGTGGCCTAGGATTCCTAGTCGCAGGGGAGTCCCTAGTGGTTAAGGTTTCCTAGCCACATAAGGGACTACCTGCCATGTGAGGCACCCTATGGTAGGGTTCTCAAAATATTATATATAATTAATTAAATAATTTAATTAATTATTATTATTATCTAGTAGTCCTACATGGTGATCTGTACATGTGATATGTGATGTGGATAGATGATCATAGACCGTGTGATGTGTACATATAATATGATTATTATTATTGAAGCTTATGAGCCTCTATTTTTTTATTTATTATCGAGCCTATATGCCTATGATTATATTATAATTACACGAGGAAGTATGATAGGAGCATGGAGGTGATAACATGACCCACGAGATCGAAACGGATGATCGTGACGCATGGAGATGCATCGAGGTGCCGATAGAATCAATGAAGATGAGATGGATGATCACAGGGTATGAAGATGCATCGATGTACACATAGATCATGATGTGAATGATTAGGCCCACTAGCTCAGACTTGATCATATTAAGTTGTGGTCCATGATCATCTGGTGTGATTATTCATGTGATGTATGATTGACTATACACCTACTAGATATATATATATACATATGATGTAGATATATATTAAATATGTATATGTTTGTGACATGTTATATTAAGAGATCGAATAAAAAATCTCCTCTCTTGATAATATTAAATCGGTAAACATGAGTCAATTAGATTGATCAACATGACCTTCTATCATTATAGGGAGAAATCGATTCCTGATGTAGATTGAGTTGGTCGAGTCCCTCGAGGCTCACCTATATTGTAATTCGATATCTTGCTTATAATATAGAGATGTTACTAATGACTTGAGGATATGGTATGCTTGGTTGAGTCCCTCGAGGGCATATCATCGAATCAGACTCATCTTGTAACGATGGTGATCTTAATCGAACATCATAGTTTGTTTAGTCCCTCGAGACCATGATGGTTCGAAGGTCGAATAGGATGGTAATCATAAGGAGTTGTGATCGGTAAGAGTTGCCTACCTTTTCGAACTTAGCGTGATTGGTCGAGTCTCCCGAGGTTATGTTAAAACGTCGATTGAATCCCGATCCCTACTAGAGATTTGCTAGAGGTCTCCAATTCACATACCGGAGGGAGATATGTGATTCGCGAGAAAATAGTGGGAGTAGATTAAGATAGAAGTCGTTATCTTGATTTATTATTTTTACAAAATTTATTTATTTTTTCTATATATTTATTTTTAGAAAATATCACTTTCAAATCCCTTACGTGGCATACTAGATGTCAATCGTCTCACTAGTCTAAATTATATGAATTGACTCCGTAACCTAAGAATCATTCTGATGGCGGTGAAAATCACGTACGTCCTTGATACAGTGATGCTTATGCCTGAAGAAGGGGCAAGCGAGGATGAGATTGCTTGCTACGTAAAGTATATAGATGACTTTACTCTTGCTCAGTGCTACATGTTGGGCTCAATGAATCCTGAGTTACAGAGGCAACATGAAAAGATTGATGCCAAATCCATTCTCCTATATCTCCGTAAATTGTTTGAATAATATGGAAGAACTCAATAATATGAGATATCCAAGAGTCTCTTCTGTACTAGGATGACTAAGAGGACACTAGTACATAACCATGTTCTTAATGTTAGGACTAAAATTGGCACTAAGAGAGGGGTGGGGGGGGGGGGGGGTGGGGTGAATTAGTACTATTGTAAAAACTTTTATCGATTTGGAAAACTTTAACGATTTGAAAAAGCTTGATTCGATGAAACCATATCAGAAATGATATCGAAGTGTGCTTGACTTAGAGTAAACATAATAAGCAGTTAAAGCAGAAAAATAATAGTAATGAAGAGCAGAAAGAAGATTCACACCAAATTTATAGTGGTTCGGTCATCGTGACCTACGTCCACTCCCGATTCCTCCTCGGTTGAGGCCATCGGTGTCCACTAATGGTCTTTTTTCAATGGGCGAAGACCAACTACCCTCTTACGACTCTTTTCTTCTTTTCACAGGTTTATGAAACAACATTTACAATTCACTCACCCTTCTCTCTACTAGTTATAGGTGTCCTATAAGTCAATCATATGAGTGATGACACTTGTAACGTGCTGCGTCAATCTCTTTGCTTATGATTATTAGTATTTTCTCACATTATCTAGATGTATATTATGATATCCTTGGATCTGTGCAATGGGAATCAGATCATGATGAGATTACGATAATGAGACCGATTTACCTTTAAACACAGACCCTAAATAATCCCGGTCATAGGTTACTCGAGAGGGACATCGAGATAACTGGACAAACTGGTGTGCTATATATCTATCATATGATGGAGGTGGTTGGTCTCATAGCTACTCGTGTGGAGACACTAAGAGTACAGTACAAGTGCTCATTGGAGAATAAGTTCACTAATTAATCCGCTTACGGAATGTTGGATGGTTATTGATACCTCATGTCAGACAACGATTCTGTAGTCCTAATAGTGTATCTAGTCCTTAGACTTGAGGCACTAAGGATGTCCTGTATGAGTACTCCACTCTTTGATACCGGACTTATATGTTTAGAAGTTCTAGATCTAGTAGAGTTGGTTATTGAGAGTGGCAGCTAACCTTATGAGGGCAATTGAGTATCAATAAAGGATTATCCACTCTCAGTATCATGAGAGGAATATCTCATGTATTCTTGCTCAAGCAAATCCCTAGCTAAGGTCATTCGGATTGAGAGAGAAAGAGTTTTCTAAGAGAATCTGATTAGAGCGAGACTCAACTAAAAATCATATGGGCCTGCCAGCACCATGCCCGATATACGGTCTTTGGGATAGATGGATGAGGAACTATAGGTACATGGTAACTGAGGACAGATAGGTCCAAAGGATTAGATTCGCTTGTATCATCTAGGGACTACGGCGTAGTGTCATAATACATCCACATTCGATCAATCGAGTGAATTATTATGGAGATAATAATTTACTAAGTCAGTAGGAGTTCTGATAGGTATGACTCATGGCCAGCTCGATATTGGGCCTAAAGGGTCACACACATATAGTAGGTGTTACGACAAGTAGAGGTTCAGATATGAGATATCCGCTAGAGCCCCTATCTTATTGGATATCCAATAAGCCCATGTATTATTGGATCCTATAGATGAGATCCAATAAGAGCTATATTATTGGTAGAGACCCATTAATCTAAGAGGCTTGGGCAATTGGATGGAGATCTAATACCCAATAGGATAGGATCCATTAGGGTTTACAAGGGGTCTCTGTAAATAGGAGAGAACCAAAAGCCAATAGGCTAGGGTTTTTCTTGGTAGCCACCTTCTATTCTCCACTCCCCAAAAGAGGAGCATCGTTGTAGTCTCTACCGTGTGGATACTGCTAGAGAGGAGGATGCTTGATCTCCTTCATCCTTCCTCATAGATCTGTAGGAATCTTAGGGATATACGATCTCCCTAGATACTATCGTTTCTTTTTACACACGTAGTTTTTAGATTCACGGATTTATTTTTTTCATACCGATCTTCGTACGACGATGGAACCTTTCATGGAAATCTAGGATGTTTTATTTTCTGTACTTCCGTTGCACATGAGATGTCGCCCCCTATATTTCTAACACTCTCAAACTGAATTTAAAACTTAGAGCTAGAGAAAGGGAATTCTTAAGGAATTACAACAATGTTTTCATACTAATTTTCATTCAAAATCTTATGTGTGCTGAGCAGGGATGAGAGAGATATTTATAGACCCTAAATAGCTTAAAAAAATGGAGCCTAAAAGTGTCTCATCTCGGGTTCTCGGGGTACTAACAGTACCATTACCAATTCTGGGTGGTATTACCGTCTGACACACCATGCACTAGTAGTACTATTATCAGTCTGAGTGATACTACCGCTTGGCAGAGTTTAAAGACTGAGCTCTGACGGTACCACCGCTATTCTGGGTGGTACCACCATTTGGTAGCATTAATTACCGATGGTACCATTGCTCAGTTTGGGAGGTACCACCGCCTAGACTCAGCCCGAGAGGCTGAGTCTCAAGCAGTTCTACCGCCAATCCTAGTGGTGCCACCACCTGACGTGGCTCTAGGTCACTAAATGGGCCATCTAATCGGCCTAGTTCAGCCCTGGTTTGGGCCCAATTAGCCCATAATTGAGTTAGTAAAATTTCTCTAAAAACTAACTCAAATTAAAACTCTAACTATGATAATTAAGACTAAAATGATTATAATACAAGTAATCTCAGTTGTTCGACATGTCAATTGTTCATCCGAACTCTCGATGAACTTTTGATGAACTCTCGATGATCTTCTGGCGAACTCCTGGTGAACTTCCACCGAACTCTTGGCAAGCTTCTGGTGCATTGTTCGATCCTTCGGTATATCGCCTGATCCATTGGCATGTTGACTGCTACAACATCCATTTTCGGTGCATTATCTGATTCTTTCGGTCTGATGCCCGATCTTTGACTCTGGCCTAACGTTCGATTCTTTTACTTTAATTGTTTTATCTTTTCACAATTGTAATTAGTTCTGTATCACTTTTCTTAACATATGGATTAGATCATAAATTCATCAATTGATTTCATCATCAAAATCTGAGATTCAACACCTAAGATGATTGAGCGGATAGAAAAACTCACGGGCCTAGGAATTGACTCCAACTATGCTAGAATGTCCCTGATCGTGGCTCTCCTAATTAGGGGGTTCACGTCTTGTTGAATCTTGCTTCAAGGCTTCTTCTCTCTCCATCTGTATATTAGAGATTTTACTTTAGTTCCTCGATGTGGTTGGTGTTGCCATGCCTGACTTTGTCATTTAGATGAACCTATTTGATTGAGTTCTCCTTGTTGCTGATCATTGTTCGCTCTAAGGATTTCTTTCTCTTCTTAGGGCTTCAAGCTTGCTATTGCCCAATTTGGTTTCTTCTCTTTCATCATGTTGGAGGAAGGCTTTGATTCTTTGCATGTTGAAATGAGAGTCACAAGCTTTTGGTAAGCATTCATCATCCTCTTTGCTTGGCTGGTAGATGTCAAGTCTCTTGTCAAACCAATTAGATCTAAGGTGATGAGAAATTTTCTTCCATTATTCTAGAGTTGATACTTTTGGGGTTGATGAAAGTTAATAACATCTCGATCCTATAAGTAGAGGCCCCAAATGATGACTTTGCATATGTCAAGCAGAACTACCTCATACATCATATTGTCGATGAATTCCTTTGTGATGGCAAAACGTATCTTACATTGTTAGTTTATCTTCATCTTCACATCATTATGAAGTCATCCAAGAGGATATGGGCATGGATGTAGTGTAATCTCTAGGCCAAGCTTCTTGACCATGCTCATCGAGATGAGATTATTTTGGCACCTGACCTAAAAAATTACGCCAATGACTTCTTGCTTCATTTGGATCTTTATGGTAAAAAGTTCTTCTCAAACCTTTGGACTAGGGGTCGAATTCAAGTCTATAATCTTCGTTTTAGACAGATTTGCATAAGAAACTAGTGAAAATTTAATGGAGTCATTGTTCATGGTCATGACTGTAGTTCATCGGATTATTCTTCAATTACTTTTTTGGGAGGAGTTCCTGGTGAACTTTCCAACACTTTTCTCTAGAGTAACCTATAATTTTACAATATAAAAAAAATAGATTACTTCGTTTTAAGAAAGAAGTTTTATCATCTCCGAATTTCTCTTAGGCTTTCATGTTGCTTCCTTTGGCATTTTTCATGGGCTTTTCACTTCGGGTGTGATTCTTTGCCTCAATCACTATTGTTATATTGCTAGTAGTTGAAATATCATATGCTTTGAAAAGGCTCAACTCTGTATGAATCTATTCATGGAGGTTCGTGGTGTATTTCATTATCATTGAGTAATCATTGAGAGAGATTCCGAGTATTATTGCTTGTCATTGGAACTCGATAGTATATTCTTGCATGAATTAATCTCGTCTTTGGCATAAATAATATCACTTTTTCCATCTTTGAGATACCCTATATGGTAGAATTTTTCTCATATGAGACTTTTGGGTTATGCTCATGACATGTTTTCATGTTCAGATATATATACTTTCCATCATACAAGTGCATGTTCAGTCAATTTGAGTTATACAAGTATCACTCTATCTTTGCTATTGTAATTATATATCAAAGTAAGTTTCAAGTTAATATATCCATGAGTCTAAAATCTAACGTTGATCGAGCCATCATAAGAGGCTATGTTGATGCAAGCCTCAACTCAAAAGGGTCGAGTTCTTGTTGCGATGTTTTGTTCAATAACATATTCTTTACAACTACGTGTCTCGAACGGTGACAATATTATTTTGCTGCAATATTCTTTGTTTGATTGTCTTTTGTTATTGGGTTGACTAGTGCTTGCATCCAACCTATCACAATTTCCATCCATTAGGCTAATAATATCGTCTGGGTAATAAGGTCAGCCAAGGTTGTCGGGGTGTTGGTTGCCATCCTATCGATGGTTGCCATCCAAACTCTAACTCGTCTCTATAGACTTTGTATCCTTATCTTGTAGTTACCATCCACAGGTTAGGGATCATTGCTTTGGTACCACCTGATCCATATAAGAGTTTGGATTCAATGATCTATCGATCTGTTACCATTACTTGGATGGAAGTTTCAATAAAAGAGTTGTACTTTTGTTGTAATAAACACAACTTAAAAAAAAAAAACTCTTGCTATAAATTTAAAATGTCTAAATAGGAAACTAAAGCAAAGAGTTCTCAAGTGATGATTGCTCGGAAGTTCTTGCACGATAAGCATAAACAAATTACGATAGAACTCTTATTCCCTATTCTCTTTTTCTTTCCTTCTCTCACCAATTCGATATCACCTCTATTAAGGCCTACAAAAGGGGTTGATTCTATTGTAGTTATTGCCACATCTTTGGATGTTGAAAACGAATATGAAGTTTCCTTCCTCCTCTCCTCCTCTTCTTCTACTACTGCTCTCAGTTAGGTAGCTATCCTGGGTCGGTTGGAAGATTAGATAGATGGAAGAAGCACATTATTGTTGTTCTGTGATGGTGGAAGTTTTGTTTGTAAGTTTTTCTCTTCTATTTCTTTTCTTCTTAGCTTAGGGCCAGTTGGACACTCGAGAGGGTAGGAATTGAGATGCTTATAATGGGGTTGCCCCTTAGATTTATAGGATTGGTGGAGCTCAAAGTTCTAATCAAAATAGTATTTCTCATTAGTGTTTTTGCAATCACAAGAGTTTTTTTATTAGGGCTGCCCTAGTTGGCTAGAGGTTATCTTAATCCTAGGCCCACTAGGATTGGTATTAAGCTGACTTAAGGATGATAAAGATGAGTTCTTCTGTCTCTTTTATAGTTGAGATTGGGATGTTGTTCTAGCTTAGGACATAAAAGTCATAATGCAGTTAAAATTTGAAGAGTTCAAATACATCTATGATTTGGAACTGACTTAAATATAATCTTTTAGATTAGATTTCAGTTTAACCTTGATTTGATTTGAGCAAAATCAAATTAAAATCTGATTAAAACTCCAGTTTACTCATATTAGAGTTTGACTTAAAACATAATCCCTCATCCTCTACATACATTTGTTTTTAATTTTTTTTCCACTTAAATACCGTGTGACCAGTTTAGCTACTAGTATGATTGGTTTCCTTCACTTAGATTCTTTGATCTACGAGATGTTGCAGGTGGATTATGAGAATCTAGAATCCTCGCTCTTTAGTATTGTAGAAGCGTCTAGCCTTTCACCAGTGCAAAAATTGGATGGTTGTGTAATGATACTCTCAGTTGCCAAGGCTAGTGGTTACATTCCACCCTAAAGATTGTCATACATATCATCGACTTCCGGAACTATCTCCACATTACTGGTGAAAAGCCTGGTTGATTTCTATTGTTCAATTTGATGTGAGGTGAAGAATAGACACCCTAAAGCTGTTGGATGAGAAATCCTGTTATGATCAATTGTAATTTACTTGCGTGGTTTATCAAAATCAATGGATGTGAACATGTTGATGTCAATTTGGAGAAAAAAATTAGGACTGTCCTTAAACATATTGTGGCCGTATCAGCTATTATTCTCTTCTTAAAGAAGGTTTTCTTCTATTATGTACCATGAAAAAATAGATATGAATTGGGTCTTCTTGACGGTAATTCAAGGAGGAACAGTAATTTACTTCATAGTTTTAGTATCTGCGGTAATCTTGGCTCTTCTTAGTAGAAAAAAAGAAAAAAAAAGAAAAATGTATTTTTCAAAAACAAGAAGAAATATTTAATATTTTCGCTGTTTTGTTTTCGTTTGCGTTATCCCCTCCCCCAACAACGCGGCTCTCTCTCTCTGTCTCCCTCTCTCTCATATTGTACAGCAAAATTTGGCCTCCGATCACGTCTTGAAACACGTGATTTTTAATTGGAACGATTGTGATTCTTGGCAGAGGTGTTTGCAAGAAAAGAAATGTTATCTGGTGATTCCGTTGGTCATTACGAGTACAGCCCTTTGTATTTGATGTAACGCTGACATCGAGAAAAAGGATTTATTTTTCTTTTTCCATTTGGGATGTAAAGAAGTATTTCTTTTAATATTTTTAATATGATCCTAACTCAAAATAAAGATAAGATAGAGAAGTCACATTACTAGGTGCCCTAAATATAATATATTAACCAAACAAAATAATCATTTGTTGTCCTACTCCTTTTATTTCCTTTACAATATTGATAATGATGCTAAAGAAAAAGTCCATATCTTCTCGAGTAACACAAACTCGTTTGAACAAGAAGATCTGTTCTATATAGGCTTGTACAACTATTTTCTTAAGTTCTAAAAAGACACACAAAAGTTTGGTTGATGACATAAATCCGACACGGCTCACAGAATCTTTCTTTTTAGTTAAAATAAAAAATTCCTTTGCTGAAAAAGAAGGGAAAAAAAAAGAAAAAAAAAAAAAAACACAGCCATGGCTGAGCTGCTCATTACAAAACATCACTGTCTGCACCAAATGAGTGCAAGATGCCAAAGCTTATCTGCAGACTCGATGGACCACTAAGCTCCCACGCAATGTAACAACGTGGTGTGATGTAGAAGCTACCAGCGAGCTGAAGAGAATTCCGGAGGCGTAGAATGCACACAAGTTACAGGTAACATTTGCATCTGTACAAAAGACAACGATGGGAGAAACACCATCAAAGACTGATGCCAAATGTATGTGAAGAACATTGTAGTTCTTCTTTCTAAATGAATGACCATGCAAAGGACCAAAAACATGACATCGCTGTTGAATCTTACAGATAAGTGAGTGTATTCGAACCCAGAAAGAAGAAGATCAAGCTTACAGTAGAACAAAACCAATGTACAAGAACCAGAAGGAATCATCGGGGTTCCTGTTTTTTAATGGATGCCATGCCTGCCTTTTCATTCTTCCTCCGAGGTTGTACATAATGAGCACAGCCAAAACCAGAATCCTCTTGGCCTTCTTGCCTGTTCAACATTTGCCGTCTTCCCTGAAACCAAATCGGCCATGTACTGAACCACAGCCTGCCATGCGAATCGGATTTGCCATTGGCATCAAATGATTATTCAAACAATGTATAGAAAGAAATTAACATCCAAATTTTAGGTATACCTGAGCTCCCAGCTTAACCACATGCCTTGGTGGTACTTCCAGTGGAGTCTCATCAGCATTGAACACTCTAAGCTTTGACAGAAGTCTGAAAGAATCAGGCAGTGTCCTTATCTGGTTGCTGCTTATGTCCAGCTCTTCTAGCATCTCTAGATTTCCAATTGATCGGGGTAATGCCGTCAAATCTGCAAAGTTCCTTCCAACATCTAACTTCACTAGACTAGTGGCAAAACAAAGGCTCTCGGGTATCGACTCAAGCTCGTTGAAACTGACATCAAGTTCTTTCAGTTTAGAAAGTGAAGCCATAGTGGTCGGTAAGGATTTGATTCTATTATAGTGCAATGTAAGGATTTCCAAGCATTCAAGCTTTCCAAGTGCTTCAGGCAGTGCTTTTAAATGATTAAAGTCCAGTCTGAGCTCAACGAGCACAGTACATGACCCGATAGTGTAAGGAAGCTCTTCCAGCTCATTTGTCTCAACATTCAAGCTTCTCAAGTTTGTTAGGTTTCCTATTGTCTCTGGGAGCACAGACAGCTGGTTCGAACTCAGATCAAGATTGGCTAGATTCGTAAGATTCCCAAATGTCAAAGGCAGTGATTTTAGTCGATTTGCATGCAAATCGAGATCAACCAAATTGGATAGTTCCCCACACGAGTCAGGTAGGTTCATCAGCTGGTTTGAGTGGATATCAAGCTTTGTTAAGGACATCAGGCTTCCAATAGATGTTGGAAGTGCCATGATTCGATTCTCCGATAAATTCAGTTCAACAACATCTTGCAGTTTTCCAAGTGAGTTTGGAAGCCACTCAATTTGGTCCATCAACTTGCCCTGGAGATCAAGAATTCCAATTCCTTTCTTTGCTGAAGTCTCGATTAAGCTTGCCACTTGGATGAGACTTAACTTTTTTGTGTCACCATTAGCTACAGGCATAGTTGGGAAGGATGAGCATAGGACCATGGAGATACCATCGGCTCAAATATAACAACATAAGCAATATTATTTTCTCAGCCATTATCTACTTTAAGTATGGCAAACCAAGAATTATGAATATGCCACGTGAAGAAAAAATATATTTTGCATCACATCAAACATCATTGAGAGTCGAGGCTTGAAAAAGAAAACATACTCGAGAGATACACATCATTCTAAAGACAAATTCCGGAAGCTTTTATTAACCTTTATTTTCTTGCAGTGCATCACGAATAAGAATGTTATGTTTGCTCTTACACAATGAGGAGAACCGAAAATAGGAACTCAATAAGATAACCTTTATGTTCTCATTAACAAGGAAACTATCATACTACTAATGTTAGAGGTCAAACCTAGTGATAATTATATGGTTGATATTGTAAGAGAAGGATTGGGCCAATGAAACTAAACCAATATGAATAATTGATTGCAAAAATATGATAACCAAAAAGGAACAGAAACCTGAACCTTTGTATTGTTACCATATTTTGACCCCTGTGCCTAATTCTCCTAAAAACTGAAGTAACCCTGTGGAGCAACAAGTAGAAAAGGAAGAATGATCTGACCTGAAGGGACTTCAGACTTTGAGGAGGATTGAACAAGCACATGGGAAACATCTTGTTCCACCTTCTCATCCTTCTCCTCCTTGACCAAACTCAAACTCCTACCAATTCTAGGCACCTCCACGTTAAAATCAGCCTTGAATTCCTTCTCCTCACAGACTCCTCCACCTTCCTCTGATGAGACCAGCTTGGAAGCCCTCTGTATGAGCTCGTCAAACACCTGGAACCCCTTGTCCAGCTCCACCACGGTCATGGCCTCCCTCCTCTGCTCCTGGCCCTGCAACAGGATCAGGTTCTTCCTCACCTCCTGCAGCACAAGGAAGAGCTCCTCTGGAACATCCGGGGGCTTCTGGATCTTGCCAGTTTCCCCAATCCTCGCCTCCTCTTCACTGTCTGCAGTTCTGATCACAGCTATGGCTGCCTCCACTTCATCTATGGAAGGTCTTGGTGGCAGGGACCTGTAGATCCTCATGATCTCCTCCACAGCCTCAACCACACCAGGAGGCCTTGGCTTTGATGGCGTCCCCATTGCTTCTGAATTCATCTGCAGAACTCAGAAAGACGAGAGAGAAAGAGACACGCGTGGCCCAATGGTGAGTTGATGGGTTTTTAAATGTGGGTTGAATGAGGAGGAGATGGTTTTGTTATCATCGTCGTTCGAGGTGGTGTGTTCTTCCTTGGTTTCAAGGATCCAACCCATGGGCCATTTGGCCTTGTGGATTGCATGAATCTTGTTTATTTTAATGTGTTGCGAGTCTTAAAAAAAATAATAATAAAATCCATAAATGAATCACATGTAGAATTTTCAGTAACAGATGTGATACTCTAATTTGGTCTAGTATCGAAAGTAGATTAGATTAACTTAGGACAGGAAAGGTGTCCTAATATTATTTTGGACTTAAGTTTTTTAATTAATTATTCAGAATTAACGAAATTAATATATTGGTTATCCTATATATATATATATCCCTTATCGTTAAATATTTCAGATAAATGTTTGAGTTATGTGTAAGTGCATGGATTCAGGTTTGTGTACATCTCATCGCCGCCTGTTTTTCCTTGATTTCCTAAAATAAGAATTCCATATTAGGATTGTGCCTTATTGGATTTATTCATTTCCTTAAATGAGCAACCTGATTAAGGAAAACTCAATAATGATTGATTTTTATTTCATTGATTATAAAAATAGATTAGGAATGAAATTAATTAATTACGTAATTAATTAAAAAATTATTGATAAATTATTTCTCTTACGGCGGCCGCTCTTCCTCCTCGCTTACCTGCAAAGATCCTCACTTGGGCTTACTTGTTCTGTTTGATTTTATCTTGTCAATGATCCGTTGCTCTCTTATCATTTCATTCCTTTTTATATTCTGTACAAGCTTTATTGATCACAATAGTTAAATGAGCAATGTCTCCCTTTGTTGACCTCGTATTCCTTACGATTATGATTTGTGACCGTAGGTTTTCCCTTGAATTTTCCTTGTTGCTTGATTCTTGTAAAACAAAAACTACATAAATATTTATCTACTATGTTTCTTTGGTTCGGATTTCTGATGGTTGGTTTGATATATAAGAAATCTGTGATATGCCCTTATTTCGCGTTCACAAATCCGGACTTCAAAATCTGAGAAATAATAGAAGGTAGGAGAACGACTACATGACAGCCGCCGCATAGCCTTTTTGATCCGCTTGCAAGCAGGAGCTTCCACACGCAACCTAACCCAAACGAGCGGTCGCGTGGTGTGCATGCATAATTGGGCTTGATGCATCACATAGGCATCACCCTGGTTCCGCTTAATGAGAATGATATCCCAACAACCTAGAATAAGTTGTATATATATATATATATATATATATATATATATATATATATATATATATATATATATATATAAAATCTTGCAAATGTTCAAATGCAAATGGGAAAAAAAGTCCTAAGGCTGAAAAAAATAGCTAGCTTTGCTCTATAGTTAGTTGCTGCCGATAAGGGTAGAGTTAATTTATTTGTATCTGGATTATGAAAACAAATCAAACAATAAGTTATTTCTTTTGAATCTACAACATATGCTATTTTAATTAATAAAATTAAAACCTTAAAAAATTGAATGAGATAAAAAGAATGAAAGAAAAATATCTCAAATATAATCCCTCACATTTCTATTAAAATCAAACCTTTATTATAGGACTAACAAACCAAATATTGAACAAGAGGAAGGCGAGACCATCTAACAAGTTTTATGTTGACAAAAAAGGTCAATATTATTATGAGGCTTATTTCTTTTATAATTAGTAGAGTCATTGAATCTCATATTTTGATAATAAAATCAATTAATAAATTTAATGGATAAATATATTATTGAAATAAGTGATGCATGAAATTCTTAAACCATAAAATTAGATCACCAAAGAGCCAAATGTTGAGCTAGAGAGTCGAAAGTTATATTAAAAAATTATTATATCAGAAATTGAACATCGAGTTGGAGGATTATTCGATGTACCAAAGATTAAACTTTAAGCTAGTGGTTTGGGCATCGTATTGAGAAAATCAAATATCATACATATCAGATATCGTGACAAGTTAATATATCGAAGGATCGGACAATATACTAGAGGATATAGTGATTATACTAAAAGGGTGGATAATGTGCCAAAATTTTTAAAAAAATATCAGATGCGTAATTGATAAGTCAAGGTCTTGATTGAGATCATGTTTAAACTTATTTGAGCTAGTATTAGGCTGAATTAGAGTCCAAGTTTGTAGTAGTAATTGGGCTTAAGCTTGGGCCAAAATTGGGCCCATTGAAATGCCAAACACATTGTCTAAATTATGTGGGGGCAATGGTACCACCAAACTTAAGAGATGATAACGTCAGAGTTAGTCAATAAGTACTAATTGTGCTAGGCGATGGTAACACTTATACCAATGGTAAGATCATTGGAGTTTAGTTTTATGATTTAGTGTCAATAGTACCACTTATATCCTAAAATTTTAAGAATTTAGATTTTTAACTCCTTTTTTTATGCCTTTCAAGGACTATAAATGCTGCACTTAAGTTTGGTTGATGAAACATATATACTTGAGTTTGTAATGTGTTGTAACTTTCTCTTTGAGTATTGTTTGAATCTCTTCTTCCCTCTTTAGTGTTATTTTGATTATAAGTGATAGGAGGTGAAAGATCTTTTATAAAAGATTGAGTGTGAAGATTTTCTATTAAGCTTGTTAAAAGAAAAAATGCTATAAAGGATTATTAATTATTACATATTAGAAATAAGATTGAGAGTGAAAGTCAATGGTATTAAAGGAAGAGAAATCAAAAGTAGGTTAGGAAGATCAAACTATTATAAATTGCTTTACATTCATTCTCTTATTTATGACTTTTGATCATGATTACTTATTTATTATCATTTACTTAACTCATAACTCTTACTTGTACTTAATACTTAATTAATTATATTTTTAATACATGCCTTTCTCAATTGAATTTTAAAGTTTGTTAAAATTTACTATGGAACTAATTTAGGCTCCTTTTAGTGTTATCCTAATAATTAGTATTAGAGCAAGATACTCTTAATTTTATTAACACTCAAGAGAAATCTAATAGCCTTTTTAAACAATCAAGATGATCACTCCATCACATATCCTTCTATATTCAATGGGATAGATTATACTTATTAGAAAACTAGAATGAGATTTTCTTGCTTTCTGATTATGATTTATAAAATATCATCGAGTTTGGTTATAAAAATATATTAAAGTAATGGATGAATGAAATATTTTTTTTTAAAAAATATTTAAATACTAAAGCTATGAATATTTTATTTTTTACTTTAGATTAAAATAAATTTAATGAAATTTTTATTTGTGACATCGTTTATGATATATGATATATATTTGAAGTCATCCATGTGAGTCCATTGGTGACATCTCTATTATATGATATATAATAGAAGATAAAATCTAAAATTAATTTAGTTTATAGTTATGGGTTATTTACAATAAAGTCAAGCGAGTATGTACACCCACCTTATAAATGTTGTTAATAAATTAAAAGTACTCGACAAAAGTTATATTAATATTAAATTAGTGAGTAAAATCTTATAGATTTTCTTACTTTTTGATTGTGATTTATAAAATGTTATTAGCTTCATTTTAAAAATATATTAGACTAATGGATGAATAGAATGACTTTCAAAACATCTTGAATGTTTTATTTTGTACATTAGACTAAAATAAATTCAATAAAGTTTTTATTTGTGGCATCGCTTATGATATATGATATATATTTGAAGTCATCCATTTAAAAGCTAATAGAATAAAAGAATCTAAAATTACATTAGTTCATAGCTATGAGTTATTTAAGATAAAACCAAGTGAGCCATTGGTGACATGTAGCTTTATAGATGTTATCAATAGATTAAAAGTAGTTAAAAAATTTGAACTAATCTTGAATTAGTAAGTAAAATCCTAAGGTCTCTTTCTAAGTGTTGAGATTTTAAAGTAATAGTGATATAAGAAATTAAAGATTTTAACAACAATTCTATTGAAGAACTTATAAGATTTATAATGACATTTGAAATGACATGCAAAACTCTAATAAAGAAAAGAAAAACCTACCCAAGAAAAAAAAAAGATATTTCCCTCAAGTCCATATATCACTTATTATTAGATATTTTAAAAGTTCATGAGAAAGACAAATCAAATAAGAAAAAAAAAGAAAAGTGTACCTAAGAAAAATATAATTATATGTTATGAATACAGAAAGCAAGAGCATTTCAAGAATAAATGCCCATAGTTAAAAAGAAGAAGATGTTCAAGATAAAAAGATGTTTAAAATAATATAGGATAAATCAAGTGAAGAGTAAATCAACAAGCATAAGTGACATTATTCCTTAATAACTTTAAATAATAAGATATTTGACTCTTGTAAAATATCTTTATCTCATGAAGAATTACTTGAAGTATTCCATGAATTATATAATGAACCAAAAATAATAATAATAATATAATTCATTAAAAAGGATCATGTATTATTTACTTGTGGGTTTGATGCATTGAAAAATATGCATGTTAAATATATGTCAATATCATACTTCTTATACTAAATGTAAAACTTTAGAATTATCTCATCTTAAACTTAAAAAAACTATTTCAAAAGTCTCTAGAGTTGTATGCTTTAGAAAATATAAACAAAGACTTAATTACTATGAATGAAAAATTAGAATACTGGTTAAAGAAATCAATTAATGGTAATGATATAATAGAAACTCTTAAAATCTGACAATTAATGGTTAAAGAAATCAAGAAAAAAATATTTTTTGACAAATATTAGAAAAATAAAAATCTGAAAATAAGTTGCTCGATATGATTCTTGTTAAATAAGACAGTATATTTAGAAAAACAAGTATTTGATTCACTAATAGTAGCATTCATTATAAGCCAATCAAATATTTAAAAGGATCTACATCTTATACTCATACATCCCCTAAAATTAAATATAACCTTATAGAAAGTTGACCATTATGCTAATTTATGCTCTCTTAAGAAGAATGATTACTTTAAATTATATTAAATTAGTTTAGATTTCTAAAGAAATCATAAATTATTTAAAGTTAAAAGATAAAAAAGTTAGATGAAGGACCAAAGTTAAATGAATGCCTAAATCAATCCTTTCTTTTTATATATATATATATATATATATATATATATATATATATATATATATATATATATATATATATATAAACAAAAGCTTAGTGTAAAAAATAATATCTTGATAGTGGATGTTCATCGGTCAAGATAAATGATATATTATATTCAAATATAATAAAAGAGAAAAAATCATTGATATCGAATATATTAGTAATAAATCAAGTCTTTTGATTGAAGATATAATTTTCATAATTAATTTGAAACATAATTTAATAAGTCTTAGTCAACTTCATGATAAAGAATATAATGTTAAATTTCTTGTATTATAGAAATATCAAATATGAATAAATTCTTGATTGTTTTAAGAAGTGATAATATTTATATAATTTATCTTGATGACTTTCAATTCTTGTTTTTAAGTATTAGTCAATCTGATTAATAGTCAGTTGATAAAGCAAGTTTAAGTAACTTGTCTAATCTTTTCCAATATCTCAAAATGGTCCTATAAATCTAGAATTCAATTTACATAATCCAAATCTCATAACAATATTGCTAAAGAAATTTTTTTTTGGATAACATAATCTACAAAGTTGAATTTCAAATTACATCTTCTAGTATTAGCATGACTCTTCTAATTGCTTTGCGCTAGGAGAAGGTATTCTCTAATCAATTTGATCTTAATAGTTTATTCAATTAGGTTAAATCTTAGGTACTTTGATGTCATCTTAACACATAGGTAATCTATATTTGTTGAATCTCGAATTTTAATGATGAAATCAATTAGTAGATTATTTGATCTAATCCATAAGTTGAGAAAAGTGTACAGGATTAACTACAATAGCGATGAAAGCATAAAGCAAAATGAAGTACCGGAGTCAAGTACGATCAAATCGTTGGGAGTTCGAGAGTTTGCTAGGAGTCCGAAGGTTCATCGAGAGTGCTACCAGAATTAGCCAAGAATGAGTCGAGAACTTGCCGAATGGTTTGTCAGAAGTTCACCGAAAAGTTCATCGAAGATTGTGGAGCTCGTCGAAAAGATCGAAGCTTACCAAAAAAGACTCATTGGAACTCGCCAAGATCATCATGAAGTCCAGGAGCTTGCCGGGAGTCCGTTGGAAGTTGCCAAGAGTGTTAGTTATAGGTGCCCTACAAGCCAATCACATGAGTAATATCACCTGTAACACCCTACGTCAATCTCTTTGCTTATGATTATTGGTATTTTCTCACATTATCTGGATGTATATTGTAATGTCTTTGGATCTATGCAATGAGAATCAGATCGTGATGAGATCACGATAATGAGACTGATTCACCTTTAAACATAGACCCTAAATAATCCCAATCATAAGTTACTCGAGAGGGACATCGAGATAACCGGACAGATTGGTGTACTGTATACCTGTCCATATGATGGAGGTAGCTAGTCTCATAGTTACTCGTGTGGAGACACTAAGGGTACAGTACAAGTGTTCATTGGAGAATGAGTTCACTGATTGATCCGCTTATGGAATGCTGGATGGTTATTGATACCTCACGTTAAACAACGATTTCGAAGTCCTAGTAGTGTATTTGGTCCTTAAACTTAAGACACCAAGGATGTCCTGTATGAGTACTTCACTCTTTAATACTGGACTTATAGGTTTGGAAGTTTCAGATCTAGTACAGTCGATTATTGGGAATGACAGTCAATCTTATGAGGGCTATTGAGTGTTAATAGATGATCATCTACTCTTGGTATCATGAGAAGAATATCTTATGTATTCTTATTTAGGCAAATCCCTAGCTAGGGTCATTTAGATTAAGAGAGAAAGAGTTTTCTAGGAGAATCTGATTAGAGCGAGACTCGATTGGAAATCGTATGGGCTTGACAGCACCATGCCCGATATACGATCTCTGGGATATTAGATGGATAAGGGTGTTGGGAAATCCTATGGGGAGACATCTCATATGCAACGAAAGAACAAAAAACAAAACCATAGATTTCCTGTAGAAAGGTTCTGTCATCATGCGAAGATCGGTGCGTTAAAAATAAATCCATAAAAACTGCATGTATAAAAGAAAATACCTAGGGAGATCGTATATCCCTGAATCTCTGTAGATCTGTAGGAGAGGATGAAGAAGGTCAAGTGTCCTCCTCTCTAGCGGTATCCACACGGCAAGGACTACGACGATGCACCTCTTTGGGGAGAGGAGAATAGAAGGTGGCTACCAAAAGAACCCCTAACCTATAGAGCTTTGGTTCTCTCCTATTTATAGAGGCACCATGTAAACCCTAATAGATCTTGCCCTATTGGGTATTTGATCTCCATCCAATTACCCAAGCCTCTTGGATTAGTGGGTCTCTACCTAATAATATCTTATTAGTAATTATTGGATCTCATCTTAGGATCTAATAATTTAGGGGCTTAATGGATATCCAATAAGATAGGGGCTCTAGCGGATATCTCATATCCGAGCCTCTACTCATCGCAACACTTACCATATGTGTGTGACCTTCTAGGCCTAATATCGAGCTGGCCGTGAATCATACTTATCAGAACTCCTTCTGATTTAGTGAATTATTATCTCTATAATAATTCACCCAACTCATCGATTGCGGACGTACTAGACCACTACGCCGCAGCCCCCAAACGATATAGGGGAATCCAATCCTTTGGACCTATCTATCCTCAGTTACCATGTATCTATAGTCCTTCATCTAACTAATATCCTAGAGACCCCATATCCAACATGGTGCTGTCAGGCCTATACGGTCTCTTCTCGAGTTTTGCTCTTGTCGGATTCTCCTTAAAAACTCTTTCTCTCTCAATCCGAATAACTTTAGTCAAGGATTTATTCAAGCAAGAATACATGAGATATTCCTCTCATGATACCGAGAGTGAATAATCCTCTATTGACACTCAATAGTCCTGGTAAAGTTAGCTACACTCCTAATAACCGACTGTACTAGATCTGAAACTTTTCAGACCTATATGTCCGGTATCAAAGAGTGGAGTACTCATACAGAATATCCTTGGTGTCTCAAGTCTAAGGACCAGATACACTACTGGGACTATGAAATCATTATCTGATGTGAGGTATCAATAACCATCTAGTATTCCGTAGGTGGATCAATCTGTGAACTCATTTCCCAATGAACACTTGCACTATACCCTTAGTGTCCCCCACACGAGTAGCTATGAGACCAGCTACCTCCATCATATGGATAGGTATATAGCACACCAATTTATCTATTTATCTCGATGTCCTTCTCGAGTAACCTATGACCAGGATTATTTAGGGTCTGTATTTAAAGGTGAATCAGTCTCATTATTATGATCTCATCATGATCCGATTCCCATTGTACAGATCCAAGGACATCACAATATATGCAACACGTAAGATAAAGTGATAAAATGCCTAATAATAAACAAAGAGAAAGAGTGCATATCAAGTCACAAGTGTCATTACTCATGTGATTGGCTTACAGGGCACATATGACTAGCAATCTGTCACTTGACATAAAGCCAATCACTTACATGTCTAATTCCTATTAGACCTCTATGATGCTCAAAGACAATCTGAGTCAATGGCTTTGTTAGTGGATTTGCAATATTATCTTCAGATGAAACTCTTTCCACTATTGTATTTTTTCGGGCGACACTCCCTCTGATAAGCTAGAACCTCCTCAGAACACTTCTGATGAGACCTGGGTTCCCTTATTTGAGTAATCACCTCATTGTTGTCATAATATAAGGGAATCGACTCCTTGTTGCTTGGGACGACTCCTAAATCTGTGATGAACTTCTTCATCCAGACTCCCTCCTTTGCTGCCTTTGCTGCATCAATATATTCCGCCTCTATGGTCGAGTCAGCAGTAGTGTCTTACTTGGAACTCTTCTAGCATACTGCTCCTCCATTCAGGGTGAACACATACCCTGAATTAGACTTGCTATCATCGATATCGGATTGGAAGCTCAAGTGCGTGTAGCCCTCAACCCTGAGGCTACTTTCTCCATATACCAGTAAAAGATCCTTAGTCCTTCTCAAGTACTTAAGGATACATTTTACTATTTTTTAGTGCTTCAAGCCTGGATCTGCTTGATACCTGATTGTGACACTCGAAGCATGCACTATATCAGGCCTGGTACATAGCATAGCATACATGATAGATTCTATCATTGAGGCATATGGTATCATATCCATGTGTGCCCTTTCTTCAGGAGTTTTTGAGGACATACTCCTAGAAAGTAATATTCCATATCTCATTGGTATGAAACCTCTCTTGAAATTTTTCATGCCAAACCTTTTGACAATGGTGTCTATGTACCTAGACTGGGACAAGCCAAGCATCCTTTTGGATCTATCTCTATAGATTTATATCCCCAATACGTAGGATGCTTCCCCTAAGTCCTTTATGGAGAAGTGCCTAGATAGCCAAGCCTTTACTGTGGAAAACATTCCTACATCATTCCCAATGATCAGGATGTCATCTATATATAATACCAAAAAGGTGATAGTGCTCCCACTTACCTTCCTGTACACACAAGGCTCATCTTCGTTCTTAACGAAATCATAAGATCTGATCACCTTATCAAATCTTATGTTCCAACTTCGGGAAGCTTGCTTCAGTCCATAAATGGACCTAAGGAACCTGCACACCTTATTTGGGTTATCCCTTGACACGAATCTATTAGGCTATATCATATACATCTCCTTCTCGAGGTTGCTATTGAGGAATGCGATTTTGACGTCCATCTGTCAGATCTCATAATCATAGTATGCTGTAATAGCTAATAGAATTCGAATGGATTTTAGCATGGCTATAGGTGAGAAAGTTTCGTCATAATCAACACCTTACTTTTGATGATATCCCTTAGCCACTAGCTTTACTTTATAGGTCTCTTCCTTTCCATCTACTCTAATCTTCTTTTTGAAGATCAACTTACAGCCAATAGGTATAATACCCTCAAGTGCATTAACTAGGTTTCAAACCTTGTTGGAGTACATGGAATCCATTTCTAAATTCATGGCTTCTTGCTATTTCCTGGAGTCTATGCTACCTCCTCCCAGGTCTGAGGATCAATATCCTCAACATCCTCTCCTCTGATATGTCCCACATATCTCTCAGGAGGATGAGATACTCTACTTAACTTACGTAAAGTTGGAACTTATGTGCTAGGTATCTGAATAGATTCTGGCTGTGGAATGGTGCTTGAGCTAGGTTCTCCAACCTTGCTCAACTCTATCAGGCTCTCACTGTCTCCACCAAGAATGTGTTCCTTCTCAAGGAACACTGCTCTGTTGGCTACAAAGACCTTTTGGTCCTCAAGGTGATAGAAATAATACCCATAAGTTTCCTTGGGGTATCCCACGAACTTGTACCATCCCGTCTTATATTCCAACTTATTGGGGTTATGTCTCTTGACGTGGGCAGTGCAGCCCCAAATCTTAACAACCTTAAGATCAAGCTTTTTCTCATTCCATATCTCATATGGAGTAGACATTACTGACTTAGTTGGAATTCTGTTCAGAAGGTAAGCTACGACCTCTAGGGCATATCCCCAGAATGAAATGGGTAGGTCGACGAAACTCATTATGGAACGCACCATGTCTAATAGTGTGTGATTCCTCCTTTCTAATACACCATTAAGCTGCGGTGTATAAGAAGGGATCCATTGGGATAAAATCCCATGGTCTTTGAGGAACTGGGTGAAATTTGTACTCAAGTATTCACCTCCTCAATCTGATCGAAGGGTTTTAATACTGTTTCCAGTTTGATTCTCCACTTCATTCTTATATTCTCTAAATTTCTCAAAAGCCTTAGACTTGTACTTCATCAAGTAGACATGTCTGTATCTTGAGAAATCATCAGTGAAAGTAATTAAGTTAGAGTAACCATCTATGGCATGAGTCGACATGGGATCATAAACATCACTATGTATGAGTTCCAATAATTCAGTGGCTCTCTCTCCAATTCAACTAAATGGAGAGTTGGTCATCTTTCCCTGAAGGCAAGGTTCACAAGTCACATATGACTCATAGTCAAATGGATCTAGATATCCATTCTTCAGTAACTTTTGAATCCTTCCCTCATAGATATGACCTAGCCTACAATGCCGCAGATATGCATTATTCACCTCTTCTCGTTTCCTCTTAGACTCTCTTATACTATGATATATGGGGCTGTATCTAACATAAATATACCATTATGCAATGTTCCTCTCGTGATGATCTCATTATCTAATATTATTAAACAACCATTGTTCTCAAAAGCTAATTTATATCCACTAATTGTCAAACATGAAATGAAAATAATATTTTTGATAATAGAAGGAACATAATAGTATGTATCTAATGCAATAATAGCTCCACCAGGTAGATGTAAGGTGACCTTGCCAATAGCAACTATAGCAACCTTTGCTCCATTGCCCATCTTAAGGTCCATCTCGCCTTTGTTCAATCTCCTAGGTCTTGCCAGAACCTGCAACGAATTGCAGATATGTTAAGCACTCTCGATATCCAATACCCATGTATTATCATAAGATTCTAACAAATGGAGACTGATTATGAATGTACCTGAAGCTTCTCCAAGCTTTTGTTTCACCCTCTCTGCAAGGTACTCTTTGCAGTTCCACTTCCAGTGCCCATCTTTACCGTTGTGAAAGCACTAGCCTTTGTCCTTTGTTAGGTCTTTCTTAGCAGCCTTTGTCTTACTCAGTTTGCCCTTGCCCTTGCCCTTCTTAAGAGACTTCTCAGCCTTCCTTTTCTTTCTGGTCTCACCAGCATAGAGAACTAGCTTCTTTTTCTTGATGGTGCTCTATGCTTCTCTCAACGTATTAAGGAGCTCCAGAAGGGTCACCTCAAGTTTATTTATATTAAAATTCATTATGAATTGAGAAAGGAAATCTGGTAGGGACTGAAGCATAAGATCCACACACAGGTTATCCTCTAGGACCATTCCTAGACCTGTGAGTTTCTCGATCTACTCAATCATCTTAAGGACATGGTTCTGAACCATTGTCCCCTCAATCATCCTGGCATGGAAAAGACTCTTTGATATCTCATATCGTTGAGTTCTTCCCTGTTCCTCAAACAGTTTGCGAAGATGTAGGAGTATGGAATTAGCATCCATATTTTCATGCTGTCTTTGTAACTCAGTAGTCATAGAGGCCAACATATAATACTGAGCAAGAGCGTAATCATCTATGTACTTCACATAACAAGTGATCTCATCCTCGCTTGCCCCTTCGTCGGGCATAGGAATCATTGTATCAAGGACATATGTAATTTTTTTCACCATGAGAATGATTCTTAGATTGCGAAGCCAATCTGTATAATTTGGACCAGTGAGGTGGTTGGCATCAAGTATGTCACGTAAAGGATTTGAAAGCGATATTTTTCTAAAATTAAAGATGTAGCAAAAATAAATAACATGCAGACTTTGCAAAAATTAAATAGTTAAGATAAGGACTTCTATCTTAATGTATTTCCATTAATTTTTCATGAGACATGCAACACCCTCCGGTATATGAATTGGAGACCCTCAGCGGATCTCTAGTGGGGATTCAGATCTAATCGGTGTCTTAACGTAACTTCGAGGGACTCAACCAATCACGTTAAGTCCGTGAAGGTAGGTAACTCTTTCCAATCACAACTCCTTGTGATTCCTATCCTGTTCGGCCTTTGAACCACCATGGCCTCGAGGGATTCGACCAACCATGATGTTCGGTTAAGTCATCACCATCTTTACAAGATGAGTCTGATTCGTTGATATACTCTCAAGGGACTCGACCAAGCATACCATGTTCTCAGGTCACCAGTGATATCTCTATGTCATAGATAAGATAGCAAAACGCGATATAGGTGAGTCTCGAGGGACTCGACCAAGTCAACCTACACCAGGAATCGATTCCTACCTATAACGATGGAAGGCCACATGGGTCAATCTAATTATCTCACGTTTACTAACTTAGTATTATTAATAGAGGGGATTTTGATTTGGTCTCCTAACAAAATGTGTCACACACATGCATATTTAATATATATCTACATCGCATGTAAATATATATACATATCTAATATGCGTATAATTAATCACACATCACATGAGCAATCACACTAGATGATCATAGACCATATCCTAATATGATCAGGCCTAAGCTAGTGGGCCCAATCACTCATATCAAGATCTATGTGTGCTTCGGTGCATCTCCATGCCCTGTGATCATCCTTGTCACTTCGTCGATTCTATCGACATCTCAATGTATCTCTATGTGTCGGATCATTTGTCTCGACCTCGTGGGTCTCGCTACCACTGTGTCTCTTTATATAATTATAACATAATTACAAGCACATAGGCCTGACAATAAACAAGAAAAATAGAGACTCACAAGCCCCAATAATAATAATCATATGTACACATCATATCAAAAGTCCATGATCATCTGTCCACATCATACATCATATGTATATGTTATTTTATAGGACTACTAGATAAATAATAATAGTTAATTAAACATTTTAATTAACTAATATTTTTTTCTAAAAACGGGAATATACAAAAAAATTTTAGAATCCTGGAGGGTATTTTGGTCATTCAATCAAAAGGGACAGAAATCGAAATTTCTAAAATTTCGAGGGGCAAACATATCTTTTATCCAGAAAACCCTAATCCCTCTTCTGCTTGCTGCGTTGTGGCTGTTAGGGATCGAGTGGCACTAAGAGGGGGGGTGAATTAGTGCAGCGGTTAAGAATAATAAATTTGACGATTTAAAACAACTTTCGGAAACTTCGTATATTGAAAATTATGCTTCGATTAAATCCGCACCGAAAGATGCTTTAGAAGTAAATTGATTCGTAAGAAGGAGATAAGAAGATAGAGCATCAAAGTGAAGATGGTTTGCAGTAAAATAAATTGCAAGAATATAAACACAAATCGATTTATAGTGGTTTGGTCATACGACCTACGTTCACTCCCGATTCCTCTTTACTTGAGGCTACCGACTTTTTATTAGCTATCCTCCTTCCAACGGGCGAGGATGAACTCCCTTACAGCTCTTCTCCTTTTGACGGGCTTAGGAGGTAACCCTTACAAGGCCTCTTACCCCTCTCTTGGACTAGAACGCGCTTAAAGCTTAGAGGGAAGATTTTGACACTATTTCAAGAGAGTTTTCCCTTTTTGTTTCTCAGTTCTAGACATCCTTTCAACTATAAATGAGAGAGGTATTTATAGGCCTCAAGAGGATTTAAATTTGGCGCCCAAATTTGAATCACCTTGGTTTTCGACATTCTGGCAGTACTGGGCGGTGCCACCACCCGGGCTTGCTACCCAGCGATGGAATCACCACCCAGCCCGGCGGTGCCACCGCCCGGGCTCTCAACCACTGGGTGGTGCCACCGCCCCAACCCAATAGTGCCACCGCCCGGGTTCTCGGGTGCTGGGCGGTGCCACCGCCCGAGCTCTTCCAGCTCATTGGTTGGGCCTTAAACTCGGCCCAAACCAAACTGAAACAAGGCCCAATTAGCCCCTACTTGGGTTATAGGATTAACACCTAATCCTAACCCAAATTAATATGCTAACTATAAAATTAAAGACATTTCCTAAGCTATTACAAAGTCTGATAAGTCAAGACTTCTTCCGGTGAGCTTTCGGTGAACTTCCGGCGATCTTTCGACGAACCCTCGGAAACTATTCTGCGAACTCCCGGCAAGCTCATGGACTTCACAATGATCTTGGTGAGTTCCATCGAGCTTCTTTGGCAAGCTCCAATCTTTCTTGGCAACCTCTGCGAACTTCCGACGAACCTTCTGATGAACTTCTGAAAACCCTTCGGCAAGCTCCCTACTCGTTCTCGGCCAGTTCCGACAACACTCCCAATGAATCTTTGGACTTCCGTCAAACTCTTGAACTCCCAACAATCCATCACACTTGTCTTCCGGCACTTTGTTTCGCTTTATGTTTTTATCGTTATCGTAGTTAATCCTGCACATACACAAACAAAACTCTACTTCGATCTTGATAATTATTACAACGCGAATTGATATTCTATTACCCGGCACATCATTGGTCGGTGCTTCGTCCGATTCTTCGGTACATCATCCTCTCTTGCGGCTTGTTGCCCAATCGATGGTTGACCTCCGCAACCCCGATATCCTTGGCGTAACTCCGCTCTTCTTGGCCCGATGCCCGACGTATGAAGCCTTCTACCAATTATCGACCGAACCTCCGGCTTGACATGCAATATCCTGACGTGATCACCCGGCGCAACGTTAATTCCTCCAGCATCAACTGTCTAATCCTGATCAATAGTAGACCTGCGTGACTCAAAACGTAGTTAGATCACAAAACACAATCAATTAGTTTCATCATCAAAATTCGAGATTCAACAATCTCTCCCTTTTTGATGATGACAACTAATTGATGACTAACAGAGTTAACCATAACTCCCTAGAGTTTAACCAAACTCCCCCTATCAATATGCCATTGATAAAACACTTGGATTATCCCAAATCCAAGTAACATTCATCATAAATTATGAGAATAATCAAACCATCATGCAAATATATAAAATATTCAATCCAATGCATGAAGTTATCAATCTACTTCTCTTCCTATGTTATTAACAAAAAGGAGAAGTTGCATCATAGCTAGTTTATAAGATATACAAATTTTACAATACACTAGTTATTAATCATATCATACAACATTTAAGCATATCAAGTTTCTCATGATAGGCAAGATAGCACTTGTTGTGATTGTGTTCATGATAGTAAGTTTTTCTATGTTCCTTTGAGAAGTGCAAGTAAATTTGTTTTGCATTTTGCTTCTTTTTAGATAACACTTCTTTGCTTCTCTTTTGATTGCAAGATTGCAATTCTTTGCAAGTTCTAGCTAGCTACTTTTGCCACTTTTTCTTGTGATACTCAAACTAGCAAGTTTTATCCATGCTAGTAATTTTACTTCAAGCTATCAATTTTTCTCCCCCTTTATCATTCTCAAAAAGAAGGGAGGATGCAATATTGTAATTGATTTCCTTTTTCATCAAAATAGAAAATGAGATATTAGAAACAAATATTGACATAAATGTTTCTATCATCAAAATTCAAGTCATGAATATGAATTCAATATTCAAGCCAACAAGCTAGCTCCCCCTTAGTTATTGTCAAAATGAAGTGGAGGACTTAATTGCTAAAAAATTTCAAGCCATATAAAGAAATTATGTCATGATATCAAGAAAAATTTAAGAAGGACATGATTCATTTGACAAATCCTTTTAATAGAGGAAAAAGAATTATACAATCAAGGATCATGATAAAAATATATCAATATCATAGATCAAATCATGATTCATGATTCATCATAAAGAAAATTAATTTTCAATCATCACACAAGGCATGCAAGGCAAAAAAATCTTATCATTTTTATATCATAAAATATATGATATTAAGGCTCATGATTCATTTGAAAATGGACAGCACAAAGAGCACCTTGATTCATGCATAAGATTTTTCATCAAGATCCCATTTTATAAGAATCAAGATATCAAGTTCACGAATTCATAAAATTTCAAGTATTGAATTCCAAGAAATCAAAAGACAAGATACATTTTATTTAAAGAGTTTTCTTTTGATAAAACGGAAGGAGCATAGTAAATGATCTTGATTTATAAAGAACTTCAAGTTATAATTTGCAAGATCATGATTTCAATAAAATTTCTTTATAGCAAAATGAAATCTTTTAGAACTTAATTCAAGAATTAAATACATCTTAACAAGTCATAATTCTAAAAGATTCAAGAATCACTAAAAGAAAAATTATTCAAGTTCAATTTGACTACTTCATGCTTATCATTAAAATCATTTTCATAGATTCATATTGATGGATTATTTAACACATCATCAAAATCTCATTCATAATTCAAGTGATTCACAAACTATCATAAATGAATTTATCACTTATCTTTCATGAAAAATAAAAAATTTTAAAAATCATACATTTCACTTTTTATATGATTTGCATTGATTTCATATAAACATGCCTTTGTCTTCTTTTATGTTGAATAGAAACAAGTATGAATGCTCAAGACATAAAGGCTAAATCTCATAAAGCAAATTGTCAAGCATGATTTTAAATATTCATTTTTAAGCCATAATAAAAAGAGTAAATCAAAGATTCAATCAACTCATGTCATGAATTCCAAAGGACATCTCAAGTTATCAACATCGCATTAAACATATATTCCAAAAAGATATATCGATAAGTGATTCATTTGTATCATTTCATTTGAATTCATAATTCATTTGGTAGGTTCTCCTCTTTAATAAATAAAAAGGAATTATAGGAGAACAAAATAAATTAAGGGAGATAGAACATGATTGAAGCATGATTCATATTTAAAATGTATCTTATGTCGTAAATACGAATCAAGCAATTTTCAAATCTGAAATCATCCTTAAAAATCACATTCAATAAATTCAAACATGACAAGCATTGATTTATTGAAGAATCAATAAGATAGAGGATTACATTTTATTTTTATAAATTCCTATTCATATGATTTGCTTCTTATAAGCATTCCTTTGCCTTAAAATTAAATGTCAACATTCAAGATGGAAAGGCAAATTCTGTCATAATGATCATTAAGTCAAATCACATTAAGTATGTGGCATTTTCCAAAAGATTCGATTCAAGAGATTCACTTGGATTCATCAAAATTAAAAACTTTGGAGATTGAAGAATTTTCAAGATCATACATTTTCTTTTTATGATTTACTTCATGTAAGCATGTCTTTGTCTATAATAAAAATGAGTATCACTTTCAAGAGTGAAAAGATAAATTTCTTAAAACAAATCATTAAGCATGATTTCATAACTTTCAAGTATGATAATATTCTTTTAATATTTTCATTTCATCATTATCAAGAATGATTTCATAAGGTATGCACAAGTCTTTTATATAAAAGGCCATGCATTATGTTGAAAGCGAAATCATCAGTATGCTTGCTATTATCTTTAATCACATTTGGTGTGCAAGCATTATCATGAAACATGCCATTATCATGATGATGCATTTTTTGTATAACAAACAATGCATCTTGTTTTGAAACAAGGATCAATATGAATTTATCATGTTCATGTATTTTTTTTACTTGTTTCATTTTAGGTTGAGTATGTTCAAGAGATGTTTATGAAAGTGTCAAGCATCATGTTTAGAACCGAAAGCATCATCGTATAAATCCGATTCACAAGTTTTGTCAAACCATCAAGGTATCATTCCAAACATAGGATATCATTATTTCTAATTCTCATGCATAATATCATTAAGCATGAAAACTGAAATACACAATCATGGATTAATGCTATTAGATTTATAATCATACTAATTGATTTATTATGTCAAAACCATATATCGAGATTGAGATAGAAATCATATGCATGAAATTGCATTATCACACATCATGTAATTATCATCCATAATGTTGCATACGTCATTCATAATTTTGAATCATAACATGCATGAAACTTTAACAAAATAATTTTCATGATCAATTTTTAATTTTTTAAAATTACTAAAAAAAGCATAATATAATTTTCAAAAATAATTTTTATTTCCTACCAACTAAAATAAGTACTCATGAAAAAGTCATGTAATTTTAAAATAAGGTAAAAACAACTTGGGTGAGTTTCTTACCTCATTATCAAAAACCGATAAGGCATAGTTTGCCATTTCACCCTCAGATGAACTTGAATCTTCTTGGAGTTCTTCCTTCTTATTTGGCCTCTTTCTCCATTCAAGTTCATTTTTAGTTATAAATTCTTGTTTAATAAACTTATTAAGATTCATTAAAAGTTCAATGTCCTTTTCATTGTCCTCATCACTTGAGTCATCACTCAAGTGGCATTTCATAGTTCAAAGTTTCAAATCCTTCTTGTTCTTTAGAAGGTGGTTCATATATTCATCATATTTAACATGTTCCAAGAAACTCATTTCATATATCATTAAGGATCTAATGAGTTTTTCAATAGAATAATCATTTAAATCTTTAGTTTCTTGTATCACCATTATTTTAGGATCCCACCTTTTTGGAAGAGATCTTAAGATCTTGTTAGTGAGTTCAAAATTCGAAAAATATTTACTAAGAGCTCTTAGACTATTGATGATATCCGTGAAATGAGTGTACATGTCACCAATAATTTCGCTTGGTTTCATTCGAAAAAGCTCAAAATTATGCAATAAGAGGTTTACTTTCGAGTCTTTGACTCTACTAGTTCCCTCGTGTGTGATTTCAAGTGTTCACCAAATGTCAAAAGTCATTTCGCACATAGAAATCCGATTGAACTCATTCTTATCCAAAGCACAAAATAAGGTATTCATAGCCTTTGCATTTAAAGAAAAAGATTTCTTCTCCAAATCCGACCATTCATTCGTTGGTTTAGAAGGAAGTTGAAAATGGTTTTCAACAACGTTCCATAAATCCAAATCTATTGAAAGTAAGAAAACTCTAATTCAAGTTTTTCAATAGGTGTAGTCCGACCCGTTAAACAATGGAGGACGAACAACCGAAAAGCTCTCCTGAAAGCCATGAAAAGTCATTTCTCACGGGTGTGAATCCGAATGAGAAATAACGTGGCTCTAATACCAATTGTTAGGGATCGAGTGGCACTAAGAGGGGGGTGAATTAGTGCAGCCATTAAGAACAATAAATTCAATGATTTAAAATAATTTTTGAAAACTTCGTACGTTGAAAATTATGCTTCGATTAAATCCGCAACGAAAGATGCTTTAGAAGTAAATTGATTCATAAGAAGGAGATAAGAAGATAGAGCATCAAAGTGAAGATGGTTTGTAGCAAAATAAATTACAAGAATATAAACACAAATTGATTTATAGTGGTTCGGTCATACGACCTACGTCCACTCCCGATTCCTCTTCATTTGAGGCCACCAGATTTTCATTAGCTATCCTCCTTCTAACGGGCGAGGATGAACTCCCTTACAGCTCTTCTCCTTTTGATGGGCTTAGGAGGTAACCCTTACAAGGCCTCTTACTCTTCTCTTGGACTAGAACATACTTAAAGCTTAGAGGGAAGATTTTGATACTATTTCAAGAGAGTTTTTCCTTTTTCTTTCTCAGTTCTAGACACCCTTTTAACCATGAATGAGAGGGGTATCTATAGGCCTCAAGAGAATTCAAATTTGGAGCCCAAATTTGAATCACCTAGGTTTTCGGCATTCTGGCGGTACTGGGCGGTGCCACCGCCCGGGCTCTCTGCCCAGCGATGGTACCACCGCCCAACCTGGTGGTGCCACTGCCCAAGCTCTCGGGTGCTGGGCGATGCCACCGCTCGAGCTCTTCCAACTCACTGGTTGGGCCTTAAACTCGGCCCAAACCAATCCGAAACAAGGCCCAATTGGCCCCTACTTGGGTTATAAGATTAACACCTAATTTTAACCCAAATTAACATGCTAACTACGAAATTAAAGATATTTCCTAAGCTATTACAAAGTCTGACAAGTCAAGACTTCTTCCGGTGAGCTTCCGGCGGTCTTCCGATGAACCCTTGGAAACCATTCTACGGACTCCCAGCAAGCTCCTAGACTTCACGATGATCTTGGCGAGTTCCACCAAGCTTCTTTGGCAAGCTCCTATCTTTCTTGGCAAGCTTTATGAACTTTCAACGAATCTTTCGACGAACTTTCGAAAACCCTTTGGCAAACTCCCTACTCGTTCTCGGCCAGTTCCGGCAATACTCCCAATGAATCTTCGGACTTCTGTCGAACTCCCAATGATCCATCACACTTGTCTTCCGGCACTTTGTTTCGCTTTACATCTTCATCGTTATCGTAGTTAATCCTGCATATACACAAACAAAACTCTACTTCGATCTAGACAATTATTACAATGCGAATTGGTATTCTATTGCCTGGCATGTCATTGGATGGTGCTTCATCCGATTCTTCAGCACATCATCCTCTCTTACGGCTCATTGCCCAATCGACAGTTGACCTCCATAATCCCGATATCCTTGGTGCAACTCTGCTCTTCTTGGCCCAATGCCCGACGTACAAAGCCTTTTGTCGATTATCGACCAAACCTCCAGCTCGACATCCAATATCCTAACATGATCACCCGGCGTAACGTCAATTCCTCCAGCGTCAACTGTCTAATCCTAATCAATAGTAGACCTACATGACTCAAAATATAGTTAGATCACAAAACACAATCAATTAGTTTCATCATCAAAATCCGAGATTCAATAACGGCGTTGTGGCCGCCTCTACCCCGCCGGCGGTGACACTACGAGGAAGCGTCGCCCATGCCCGTGGGCCTGCGGGCGGCACCGCTGCAGTGGGGCGCTGCTCGCGAGCAAACATGCTAGCCCACTGGAGCTGCCCCTTGCGAGACAATGCCTGCAGCGGCCCGGTGCCCCTATGCGGGCGAGCGTCGCTGCAGGCGCTACCCTCCCCTGCGGGCGGTTCACCTTCGGGCAACACTACCACCCACCCATGCGGGCAGGTAGCCCGTAGGGGCTTCGCGGGCGTCACCCGTCCTTGTGGGTAGGCCGACGTGCCAGGTGCCGCCCACCCTTGCGGGCTGGCCGCCAGCTACCTACCGCCTACAGCCTACATACGGGCACCTTGCCCGTAGCCACTGTTGCTTCCATTGCAGGCAGCAAAGCTGCAAGCAGCCTTACGGTCGCTGTGCGAGTGCAGTAAGGGTAGCAACTATTGCTGCCCTTTCTTACCTTTTGCGCCAATGATTTTGGTGATGAAAACTGTTCTAGATCACAACACACGTAGTTAAAGATACGATCTTCGCATGAACAACCTGGCTCTGAAACCAAAATTTTTGAAATTTCAAGGGGTAAAAATGTCTATTGCCCAGAAAACCCTAATCCCTCTTTTGCCTGCTGCGTTGCGGTTGCCACCACCCTTGCGGGCAGGCCGCCGGCTACCTATCGCCTACAGCCTGCATACGGGCACCTTGCCCGCAGCCAACACCGCTTCCGTTGTAGGCAACAAAGCTGCAAGCAGCCTTACGGCCATTGTGCGAGTGCAGCAAGGGCAGCAACAGTTACTGCCCTTTCTCACCTTTTGCGCCAATGATTTTGGTAACAAAAACTGTTCTAGATCGCAATACACGCAGTTTAAGATCCAATCTTTGCACGAACAACCTGGCTCTGATACCACTATTGGGAAATCCAATGGGGAGACATCTCATGCGTAGCGGAAGAATAAAAAACAAAAACCACAGATTTTCCATAGAAAGGTTCCGTCGTCGTGCGAAGATCGGTGTATCAAAAATAAATCCGTGAAAACTGCATGTATAAAAAAAATACCTAGGGAGATCGTATATCTCTAAATCCATGCAGATTTGTAGGAGAGGATGAAGAAGGTCAAGCATCCTCCTCTATAGCGGTATCCACACGATAGAGACTGCGATGATGCACCTCTCTAGGGAGAGGAGAACAGAAGGTGGCTACCAAAAGAACCCTCAACCTATAGAGCTTTGGTTCCCTCTTATTTATAGAGGCCCCCTGTAAACCCTAATGGATCTTGCCTTGTTGGATATTGAATCTTCATCCAATTATCCAAGCCTCTTGGATTAGTGGGTCTCTACCCAATAATCTCTTATTAGCAATTATTGGATCTCATCTTAGGATCCAATAATTCAGGGGTTTAATGGATATCCAATAAGATAGGGACTCCAACGGATATCTCATATTCGAACCTCTACTCGTCGCAACGCCAACCATATGTGTGTGACTCTCTAGGCCTAATACCAAGTTAGTCGTGAGTCATACTTGTCAGAACTCCTTCCGACTTAGTGAATTATTATCTCTATAATAATTCACCCAACTCATCGACTGCGGACGTACTATGCCACTACGTCGCAGCCCCCAAACGATACAAAGGAATCCAATCCTTTGGACCTATCTGTCCTTAGTTACCATGTACCTATAGTCTCTCATCCAACTAATATCCCAAAGATCCTATATCGGGTATGGTGCTATCTGGCCCAAACGGTCTCTCCTCGAGTCTTGCTCTTGTCGGATTCTCCCGGAGAACTCTTTTTCTCTCAATCCGAATAACCTTAGCCAAGGATTTGTTCAAGCAAGAATACATGAGATATTCCACTCACGATACCGAGAATGGATGATCCTCTATTGACACTCAATAGCCCTCGTAAGGTTGGCTACCACTCCTAATAACCGGTTGTATTAGATCTGAAACTTTCCAAACCTATAACTCTGGTATCAAAGAGTGGAGTACTTATACAGAATATCCTTGGTGTCTCAAGTCTAAGGACTCGATACACTACTGGGACTATGGAATCACTGTCTGATGTGAGGTATCAATAACCATCCAGCATTCCGTAGGCAAATCAATCAGTGAACTCATTCCCCAACGAGCACCGGCACTGTACCCTTAGTGTCCTCACACAAGTAGCTATGAGACCAGCCACCTCCATCATATGGACGGGTATACAGCACACTAGTCTATTCGGTTATCTCGATGTCCCTCTCGAGTAACCTATGATCAGGATTATTTATGGTCTGTGTTTAAAGGTGAATCAGTCTTATTATCATGATCTCATCATGATCCGATTTCCATTGCACAGATCCAAAGACATTACAATATATGCAACAAGCAAGATAAAGTAATAAAATGCCTAATAATAAATAAAGAGAAAGAGTGCATATCAAGTCACAAGTGTCATCACTCATGTGATTGGCTTACAGGGCACATATGACTAGCAATCTCCTACTTGACCTAAAGCCAATCACCTACATGTTTGATCCCTATCAAACCTCTGTGATGCTCAAAGACAATCTGAGTCAATGGCTTTGTTAGTGGATCTACAATGTTATCTTCGGATGGAACTCTTTCCACTACTACATCTTTTCGGGCGACACTCTCTCTGATAGCTAAAACCTCCTCATAATACTTCTGATGAGACCCAAGTTCTCTTATTTGAGTAATCACCCCGTTATTATCGCAATATAAGGGAATCAGCTCCTTGCTGCTCAGGACGACTCCTAAATATATGATGAACTTCTTCATCCAGACTCCCTCCCTTGTTGCCTTTATCGCAGTAATATATTCTACCTTTATGGTCCAGTCAGCAGTAGTGTCTTGCTTTGAACTCTTCCAGCATACTGCTCCTCCATTCAGGGTGAACACATACCCTGAATTAGACTTGCTATCATCGATATCGGATTGGAAGCTCGAGTCCATGTAGCCCTCAACCCTGAGGCTACTTTCTCCATATACCAGTAAAAGATCCTTAGTCCTTCTCAAGTACTTAAGGATACATTTTATTATTTTTTAGTACTTTAAGCCTGGATCTGCTTGATACTTGATTGTGACACTCGAAGCATGCACTATATCAGGCCTGGTACATAGCATAACATACATGATAGATTCTATCATTGAGGCATATGGTATCATATCCATGTGTGCCCTTTCTTCAGGAGTTTTTGAGGACATACTCCTAGAAAGTGTTATTCCATATCTCATTGGTATGAGACCTCTCTTGGAATTTTTCATGCCAAACCTTTTGATAATGGTGTTTATGTACCTGGACTGGGACAAGCCAAGCATCCTCTTGGATCTATCTCTATAGATCTGTATCCCCAATACGTAGGATGCTTCCCCTAAGTCCTTCATAAAGAAGTGCCAAGATAGCCAAGCTTTTATTGTGGAGAGCATTCCTACATCATTCCCAACGATCAGGATGTCATCCACATATAATACCAAAAAGGTGATAGTGCTCCCACTTACCTTCCTATACACATAAGGCTCATCTTCGTTCTTAACGAAGTCATAAGATCTGATCACCTCATCAAATCTTATGTTCCAACTTCGAGAAGCTTGCTTCAGTCCATAAATAGACCTAGGCAAACTGTACACCTTATCTGGGTTATCCCTGGATACGAATCCCTCAGGCTGTATCATATACACCTCCTCCTCAAGGTTGCCATTGAGGAATACGGTTTTGACGTCCATCTATCAGATCTCATAATCATAGTGTGCTGCAATAGCTAATAGAACTCGAATGGATTTTAGCATGACTATAGGTGAGAAAGTTTTATCATAGTCAACACCTTGCCTTTGACGATATCCCTTAGCCACTAGCCTTGCTTTATAGGTCTCTTCCTTTCCATCTACTCAAATCATCTTTTTGAAGATCCACTTGCAGCCAATGGGTACAATACTCTCGAGTGCATCAACTAGGTTCCAAACCTTATTAAAGTATATGGAATCCATTTCTGAATTCATGGCTTCTTGTCATTTTTTGGAGTCTATGCTGCCTCCTCCTAGGTCTGAGGATCAATATCCTCAACATCCTCTCCTCTGATATATCCCACATATCTCTCAGGAGGATGAGATACTCTACCAAACCTACGTAAAGTTGGAACTTGTGTACTATGTATCTGAATAGATTCTGTCTATGGAATGGTGCTTGAGCTAGGTTCTCCAACCTCACTCAACTCTATCAAGCTCCCACTGTCTCTACTAAGAATGTGTTCCTTCTCAAGGAACACTGCTCTCTTGGCTACAAAGACCTTTTGGTGCTCAAGGTGATAGAAATAATACCCATAAGTTTCCTTGGGGTATCCCACGAACTTGCACCGTTTCATCCTGTATTCCAACTTCTTGGGGTTGTGTCTCTTGACGTGGGTAGTGTCACGCACTTAGCAAGAATTGCCTAAGTGGTGAGGCACCCTCGCGGCAAGCCACCGACTTAGCTGAAATTTGCCTAAGTCAAGAATCGCCTTTGCGCCCACTTCGATCGGACTTAGCTTGAATTGCCTAAGTCTTGAGGCGCCCATGCGACATACAGCGTCCGCAAAGGGTCACCTAACTGCAACCTCGTGCAGGTCCCGTAGGACTGTAAAAAGAGAAGTTGATTAGTTGTTGGAACAGCGGCGACAAGTCCCGACGTCTCGCGAAGAGGGAAGCTTTACAAGCAATTGAGCGAGCACTTGGTGTGCAAGAAAGTAGAGGAAGAGAGGAGGAAAACAAGGACTTTAGAGGGGTGAATGAGCAGTTTGCAAGTCCGCAAACAACTACTCCCCAAGTGTGGGGCGCGAGGCAAGTTTCCGCCAAGTGACGTGCAAACTTGTGAAAATGTTCAACGCCCGACAACATATCGAAGCCCCATCCGACCATGTGCCACCCGGGTGGTTCCAAGGGCTGAGATGGTGACAAAATTTCCATGGCGCGCCTGCAGAAATCAGCCCGCGACACTAAAGCGGAGCTGTTTTTGGATTTCGGGCGAGATGCACGAGTGATCGTTTCTGCTAAGCGCTGCAGCTGCACTGCTTTTTTCAGTAGTTTTACAAGGAAAACACACCAAAACATGGCAAAACAGGCTGCCAAGGGTATGTACAAGCATGGGCAAGCGGCGAGCGGAACGTTGAGCGAACGGTTGCGGGTGTCGACGACCGTTCGTGACATTCTCCCCACTTAATTATCGACGCCCTCGTTGACACTCTTTAGTAGGCTTTGATAGCTGTTTCTTCATGTCGGAGGGTGTCTTCGGCTCCCAAGCGGCTTCGGTTTTGGGAAGTTTCGCCACTTCACCAAGTATTCAATTTGCTCACTCCATTGGGTAGCGTTGTCCTGCGATCTGCTAAAATTGTTTCAACTCGCTCGTAGGAAGCTCGGTGGGAGGTTGACGAGTTGAAAGCGCCCGAGAAGCATCTTGCGATCGGAGTGGTAGGCTTTCAAGTTCTTTGGCATGGAAAACATTATGAATCTTGAGCCACGCCGGTAGTTGCAACTTGTAGGAAACATTGCCCATCGATGATTGGGAAGGGGCCATCATACTTGCGCACCAATCCTTTATGCACCTTGTTTCTAAAGAATTGGAGTGATCTTTGGTTGGAGCTTCACCAACACCAAATCACCGACTTTGTATTCCTGGGGTCGCCTTCCCAAGTCTGCCCACTTCTTCATCTTCCTGGCCGCCTTTTCCAAGTAGGCCCGCGTAATATCTGCATTTCGATGCCATTCTTTGGCCAAGTGATACGCGGACGGACTACTCCCTGTATATCCAATAGCCAAAGTGTGAGGAGTTGATGGCTGTTGTCCAGTGATGATCTCAAAGGGGCTCTTGTTGGATCAGAGCTCATTTGCTGCAGTTGTAGGAGAATTGGGCTATGTCCAACAACTTCACCCAATCTCGTTGGTTGGCACTCACGTAGTGCCGAAGGTATTACTCGAGGAGCGAGTTTATTCTTTCAGTCTGGCCATCCGTTTGGGGGTGGAGGCTTGTGGAGAAGTATAGCTTCGATCCCAATAATTTGAACAACTCGGTCCAGAATCGTCCCAGAAATCGAGCATCTCGATCACTTATAATGTTGTGCGGGACTCCCCAATACTTCACCACATTCTTCATCATTAGCTTCACCGCTTCCTCTGCTGAACAGTGTAGGGGTGCGGCAATGAAGGTTGCATACTTTGAAAACCGGTCGACCACCACAAGTATCGATCCGAGTCCCCCTACTGTCGGCAAGCTAGATATGAAGTCCAGAGAAATGCTCTCCCACGGCCTTTCTGGTACAGGCAACGGCTCTAAAAGTCCCACGGCTTCCGTTGCTCCACTTTGTCTTGTTGACAAGTTAGGCACGTCCGAACATATTCCTCCACATCTGTCCCCATTTTTGGCCAATAGAAGGCCCTCTCCATGAGAGCCAATGTTCGATGAATACCCGGATGTCCTGCCCAAAGGGAATCATGACACTCCTTCAAAAGCTCACGCCTCAGATTATCCGCCCGAGGAACATAAACTCTATTCCCTTTGGTGTAGACGAGTCCCTCCTGGACCCAAAATCGTCGTGCCTTGCCTTCTTGGATTAATTGCATCAAGGTTCTTTGCTTGGGGATCACTACACAGTCCATCCTTGATTCGAGAAAGGAAGTTGGATTGCCCGACTTGTTTGGCCTCTCGCCCTCTAGTTGCATCGCATTCATGGCCTCCACTTTTCGACTCAAGGCATCGCCTACGACATTTGCTCTTAGGGCTTGTACTCCATTGCCATGTCAAATTCCGCCAGAAGTCCTGCCATCGTGCTTGCTTTGGGAGAGTTTCTTTTGAGTCTGAAAGTAACTCAAAGCGATGTTGTCGTCCTCGGTACAAATCGCGATCCGAGAAGGTAGTGTCGCCACACTCGCAAGCGTGATGGATCACCGCTGTCATCTCCTTCGTGTACGAGGATACCGCCGCTCGGTCTCGTTGAGTTTTCGGCTTTCATAGGCCCTTTGGATGGCCCTCCCGCATAAGTACTCCCCGATAGTGAAGTCTCAAGCATCTGTATGGACTTGAAGGGCTTCCATAGTCGGCAATTTGAGCTTTGGTTCTTCCGAATGGCAGCCTTTAGGTCTTGGAATGCCGCTCACATTTGTCGGACCATCTCCAAGGCTGCTCTTTCTTCAAGAACTCTGTTAGTGGAGTCGCACGCTCGAATACCCCGATGAAGCGTCGATAGTAGTTCACAAACCCAAGGAAGGATCTCAGTTCAGGCACCTTCTTTGGAGTTTGCCAGTCCACAACTGCTTGCACCTTTGCTTTATCCATCTGAATGGAACCGTCGCCGATCCGATGCCCCAAGAATAAGATCTCTTTCTGAGCAAAGTAGCACTTCTCTCTTTTTACGAACAATGAATTCTCCCTGAGAACTTTGAAGATTGTTCGGAGGTGTTCGATGTGCTCCTCAAGTGTTCGGCTGTAGACGACGATATCGTCCAAGTAGACAACCACAAACTTATCCAGATACTCCTTGAATAGTTGGTTCATAAGAGTACAGAATGTGGCTGGAGCATTGGTTAAGCCGAAAGGCATCACCAAGAACTCAAACGCTCCATACCTGGTCACACAGGTAGTCTTCGCTTCGTCACCTTCAGCAATCCGCACCTGCCAATACCCCGACCGAAGGTCGAGTTTCGAGAAATACATTGCTTTGCCCAGTTGATCGAACAAGTCCGCAATAAGAGGGATGGGATATTTGTTCTTCACAGTCACCTTGTTCAGGGCTCGATAATCGACGCATAGTCGGAGACTCCCATCTTGTTTCTTCCGGAAGGCTGGAGCTCGAATGGTGCTTTGGAACTACGAATGAGACCACCGCTTAGCGTTCATCTAAGCGCTTTACGAGTTCTGCCAACTCGGGAGGGGGCATGCGGTATGGTGGTCTCATTTGGAGGCTTCACTCCTGGCTCCGGCTCAATAAGATGATCCACGCCCTCGTGGAGGCAGAATTTTCGGCAACTCAGGTGGCATAACATCTTCGAACTCCTTCAGGACATTTGCCACCACAACAGGTTCTTTACGGGCCTCCCCATCGAGTGCTTCAAGCTTCATCGCAGCCACAAAGGTTAACTCTCCTTTGCGTATGCCCTTCTTCAGTTGCAACGCTGATAGCTGCTGGGGATCCTGGGTTCCTCTTCGAGTGACAGAAACCACACAGGGGTTGTCACTTCCCATTAGACAAATGGAGTCTAGGAACGGCATCGGCACCAACTTCGCTGCATGCATGAACTCCATTCCAAGAATCACTTGGAAGTCATCCAAGGGCACTGCCATCATGTTTGTGTGCCCACTCCATGATCCGATCTTGATGGAGACTCCCTTTGCTAACCCAGAGATTCGCTTAGCCTCCGAGTTAACCGCCTTCATCCGACTTGGGTTCTTCTCTAAGATTAACCCAAGCCGCTTTGCTTCACGGTCGGCGATGAAGTTGTGGGTAGCACCTGTGTCCACCATTGCTCGGGTGGTTTGGCCATTGAGTCTAATGTTTACGTACATCAACTCACTGCTCCCTGCTTTTTGTTGCTTTGGCTTCAGGTTCTCCCCCACTTGACCCCGCAAGGCATTCAGCAAACGCATCGCACCCATTCGGGGTCCTTGCGACTTTTCATCGTCGCTGCCCGACTCGGAGCTACTCGAGCTGAGGGCGACTGCCTTGCCCTTGTCTGGCTTAGGAGTTTTGATGGAAGCAGATAAGGCATTGAGTGCCTGCTTTTGCGGGCAGTCCCATACCTTGTGTGGCCCTCCACACAAGAAACATTTCAAGGTTTTGAGGTCTGCCGGTTGAGTTCGGCCCCTTATGGAAACCCTTCTTCTTTTGGTCACCCCTAGGTTCGTTCTAGGAGGGTGCCTTGGTTGGTGATTTCAGTATGCTTCTTCTTCCTCGGGTCCTCTGAAGAAGCAAAGTCGGTAAGCCTTTCTGCATGGCTGCAATTGCTCGCCCAAATGACATTCCGTCGATGAAGTTCTGTTGAGCCCATGGCCAGGCCATCTGAATCGATCTTATCTTTTTGAGACATATCTTGAATGTCCAACATTAGAGCAGAAAATTGCTTACATAGTCCCGAATTGAAGTCGTTTGATGGAGTTGCCTAAACTTCCTCCTTGCGGCCGAACTCCGTGTTCTCAGGAATTGAGTTCTCAACTCCGCTCAAGTCGTCCCATGTGTCCACTCGACACCGACCTTGATGAATCTCTTTACGGGTTCTCCACCAAAGCTTTGCATCACCGTTCAGATACATTGGCTATCGAAACTTTGGTGTCCTCCGGCCTCGAGCCGAAAATACTGCTCCATATCTCAGGAAATTCTCAAGCTCTTCGCATCTCTAGCACCCCCACAAGGTGGGTCGGGTGCCAAGCTTTGTGTTGGCGCAACGCTGGTGTTGCCTCCGCCCGCATTCAACGCCCTTGTGAGCATGCCACTGGAAGTGAGTTCCGTCACCATTTCTGCAAACGGAGTCCTTTGTGTCATATGGATCGATCGACTAAGGCTTCAACCTTTCGATCTGGATTCACTTCTTCTTGCGAGCTCTCTCACGCCAAGAAGCCTATTTTGGCCTTGGTAGAGTTCATCAAGCTCGCTTCAAGGACATCCATGCGGGTTTCCACCGCTATGACCCTTTCTCTATGGGTCTTTCTTCCGTTGGCGCTCAGTTGCGCCTATCCTGGCAAGAGCCATCTCGCTCCTCATGCTCATATCCTCACATATCTCTCGGAGAGCGAGTTTGCACATGCACTAGCCGCTACGGGCAACATTCGGCTTGCCCCATCCTGCCGATTCAAAGTTTCGCCAAGATTGCGAAATTCCTTCGCCATATTGCTTGCTCAAATTGCTTATGCTCACGATACCACAATGTCACGACTTAGCAAGAATTGCCTAAGTGGTGAGGCATGGCAAGCGACTTAGCTGAAATTTGCCTAAGTCAAGAATCGTTCTGCGCCCACTTCGATCGGACTTAGCTTGAATTGCCTAAGTCTTGAACGCGTATCAAGGTCCCAACTGTGCAGGTCGTAGGACTGTAAAAAGAAGTTGATTAGTTGTTCGCGGACAAGTTCTCGAAGAGGGAAGCTTTACAAGCAAAGCGAGTACTTGGTGTGCAAGAAAGTAGAGGAAGAGAGGAGGAAAACAAGGACTTTAGAGGGGTGAATGAGCAGCTGCAAGTCCGCAAACAACTAAAGTGCCGAGCGCGAGGCAAGTTTTGGTGCGTGCAAACTTGTGAAAATGTTAGACAACATAAAGCCCCATCCAGCCATGTGCCACCGGGTGGTTCAAGGGCTGAGATGGGACAAAATTTCCATGGCGCGCCTGCAGAAATCAGCCCGCGGCACGCACGGAGCTGTTTTTGGACGGGTAGATGCATGAAGCGATCGCTCGCTTCATTTCTGTTTTCTGTAGTTTTACAAGGAAAAACACATCAAAACATGGCAAAACAGGCTGCCAAGGGTATGTACAAGCATCTCGTTGACGAAGTTGTCGCGGTGTGCGACGACCGTTCGTGACAGTAGGGCAGCCCCAAATCTTAACAACCTTAAGATCGAGCTTCTTCTTATTCTATATCTTATATGGAGTAGACATTACTGACTTAGTTGGAATTCTGTTCAGAATGTAAGCTACGATCTCTAGGGCATATACCTAGAATGAGACGGGTAGGTTGACGAAACTCATCATGAAACACACCAACTCTAACAGTATGTGATTCCTCCTTTCTGATATACCATTAAGCTGCGGTGTATAAGGAGGTATCCATTGGAATAAAATCCCATGGTCTTTAAAGAACTGGGTGAAATCTGTACTCAAGTATTCACCTCCTCGATTTGATCGAAGGGTTTTAATACTGTTTTTAATCTGATTCTCCACTTCATTCTTATATTCTCTGAATTTTTTAAAAGCGTCAGACTTGTACTTCATCAAGTAGACATGTCCGTATCTTGAGAAATCATCAGTGAAAGTAATTAAGTTGGAGTAACCACCTATGTCATAAGTCGACATGGGATCACATACATCACTATGTATAAGTTCCAGTAACTTAGTGGCTCTCTTTCTAGTTCCACTAAATGGAGAGTTGGTCATCTTTCCCTGAAGGTAAGGCCTACAAGTCGCATATGACTCATAGTCAAATGGATCTATATATCCATTCTTCAATAACTTTTGAATCCTTCCCTTATGGATATGACCTAGCTTACAATGCCACAGATATGTATTGTTCATCTCTTCTCATTTTCTCTTAGACTCTCTTACACTCATGATATATGGAGTTGTATTTAGCACAAATAAACCATTATGCAATGTTCCTCTCATGATGATCTCATCATCTAATATTATTGAACAACCATTGTTCTCAAAACTAATTTATATCCACTAACTGTCAAACATGAAATGGAAATAATATTTTTGATAATAGAAGGAACATAATAGTATGCATCTAATATAATAATAGCTCCACCAGTTAGATTTAAGGTGACCTTGCTAACAGCCATTGCAGCAACCGTTACTCCATTGCCCTTCTTAAGGTCCATCTCGCCTCTGTTCAATCTCCTAGGTCTTGCCAGAATCTGCAATGAATCGCAGATATGATAAGCACTCCCGATTTTCAATACCCATGTGTTATCATAAGATTCTGACAAATGGAGACTGATCATGAATGTACCTGAAGCTTCTCCAAGCTTTTGTTTCGTCCTCTCTGCAAGGTACTTTTTGCAATTCCTCTTCCAGTGCCCCTCTTTGCTGTAGTGGAAGCATTGGCCTTTGTCCTTTATTGGGTCTTTCTTGGTAACCTTTGCCTTACCCATTTTGCCTTTGCCCTTGCCCTTCTTAAGGGACTTCTCAGCCTTCCTTTTCTTTCTGGTCTCACCAGCATAGAGAACTAGCTTCTCTTTCTTGATAGTACTCTCTACTTCTCTTAATATATTGAGAAGCTTTGGGAAGGTTCCCTCAAGTTTGTTTATATTAAAATTAATTATGAATTGAGAAAAGAAATTTGGTAGGGATTGAAGCACAAGATCCACACATAGGTTATCCTCTAGGACCATTCCTAGACTTGTGAGTTTCTCAATCCACTCAATCATCTTAAGGACATGGTTCTGAACCGGTGTCTCCTCAGTCATCCTGGTACGGAAAAGACTCTTTGATATCTCATATCACTGAGTTCTTCCCTGTTTCTCAAATAGTTTACGGAGATGCAGGAGTATGGAATTAGCATTCATATTTTCATGTTGTCTCTGTAACTCAGTAGTCATAGAGGCCAACATATAACACTGAGCAAGAGCGGAATCATCTATATACTTCACATAACGAGCGATCTCATCCTCGCTTACCCCTTCGTCGGGCGTAGGGTTCACTATATCAAGGACATACGCGATTTTCTCCGCCGTGAGAATGATTCTCAGATTGTGAAGCTAATCCGTATAATTTGGACCAGTGATGTGGTTGGCATCAAGTATGCCACGTAAAGGATTTAAAAGCGATATTTTTCTAAAATTAAAGATGTAGCAGAAATAAATAACATGTAGACTTTGCAAAAATTAAATAATTAAGACAAGGACTTCTATCTTAATGTATTCCCACTAATTTTTCGTGAGAGACACAACACCCTCCAGTATATGAATCAGAGTCCCCCCGACGGATCTCTAGTGGGGATCGAGATCCAATCGGTGTCTTAACGTAATCTTGAGGGACTCAACCAATCACATTAAGCCTGTAAAGGTAGGCAACTCTTGCCAATCACAACTCCTTGTGATTCCTGTCTTGTTCGACCTCCGAACCACCATAGCCTCGAGAGACTCGACCAACCATGATGTTCAGTTAAGTCATCACCATCGTTACAAGATGAGTCTGATTCGATGATATACTCTCGAGGGACTCGACCAAGCATACTATGTCCTTAGGTCACTGGTGACATCTCTATGTCATAGATAAGATAGTGAAACGTGATATAGGTGAGTCTCGAGGAACTCGACCAACTCAACCAACACCGGGAATCGGTTCTTACCTATAACGATGGAAGGCCACATAGGTCAATCTAATTACCTCACGTTTACCGACTTAATATTATTAATAGAAGAGATTTTGATTTAGTCTCCTAACAAAATGTGTCACACACATGCATATTTCATATATATCTATATCGTATGCAAATATATATACATATCTAGTAGGCATATAATTAATCACACATCACATGAGCAATCACATCAGATGATCATGGACCATATCCTAATATGATCAGGCCCGAGCTAGTAGGCTCAATCACTCACATCAAAATCTATGTGTGCTTCGACGCATCTCCATGCCCTGTGATCATCCTTCTCGCTTCGTCGGTTCCGTCGGTATCTCAATGCATCTTCATGCGTCGGATCGTTTGTCTCGACCTCGTGAGTCTCGCTATCACTGTGCCTCTTCATGTAATTACAGCATAATTACAAGCACGCAGGCCAGACAATAAATGAAAAAAATAGAGGCTCACAGGCCCTAATAATAATAATCACTTGTACATACATCACATCACAGGATCATGATCATCTGTCCACATCATACATCACATGTATATGTTATTTTATAAGACTACTAGATAAATAATAATAATTAATTAAATATTTTAATTAACTAATATTTTTTTGAAAACGGGGATATACAGAGAATTTTTAGAATTTTGGAGGGTATTTTGGTCATTCGACCAAAAGGACAAAAATCAAAATTTTTGAAATTTCAAGGGGCAAAAATATCTTACCCAGAAAACCCTAATCCCTCTTTTGCTTACTGCGTTGCAGCGTTGTGGCCGCCGCCACCCCGCCGGCAACAGCACTACGGGGAAGCGCCGCCCATGCCCGCGGGCCTGCGGGCGGCGCCGTTGCAGTGGGGCACCACTCGCGGGCATACGTGCCCGCCCGTTGGAGCTGCCCCTTACGGGTTAATGCTTGTAGCAGCCCGACGCCCCTATGCGGGCGAGCGTCGCTGCAAGCGTCGCCCTCCCCTGCAGGCGGTTCGCCTTCGGGCGACGCTGCCGCCCACCCATGCGGGTAGGCAACTCGCAAGGGCCTCACGGGCGTCGCCCATCTTTGTGGGCAAGCCGATGCGCCAGGCGCCACCCACCATTGTGGGCAGGCCGCCGGCTAACTGCCACTTGCAGCCTATATACGGGAACCTTGCCCGCAACCATCGCCGCTTCTGTTGCAGGCAGCAAATCTACAAGTAGCCTTGCGGCCATTGGGCGAGCACAACAAGGGCAGCAACTATTGTTGCCCTTTCTCACCTTTTGCGCCAACGATTTTGATGACAAAAACTGTTCTAGATCACAACACACACAGTTTAAGATACGATCTTCTCATGAACAACCTGGCTATATAATCGAAGTTTTTGAAATTCTAAGTGGCAAAAATATCTTTTGCCTAAAAAACCCTAATCCCTCTTCTGCCTGCTGCGTTGCAGCATTGTGGCTACCACCACCCTACCAGCGATGGCACTATGGGGAAGCGCCGCCCATGCTCGTGGGCCTGTGGCCGGCGCCGCTGCCATGAGGCACTGCTCGCAGGCAGACGTGCCTGCCCGTTGGCGCTGCCCCTTGCGGGGCAATGCCCACAATTGTCACGCCCCCCCGAATTTTTAATATCGTTCAGGAGGTGTGACCTTGTCTTAAAAATCCATAACATTAAATTTTTTTTTTTAACGATCCAATCCCAAGATCCAAACTAACATTTGAGGATACAGAGAAACATTCAAATATCAATCATGTCCATAAAACCTGTGCAGTTATAATCATACATCACATCACACAAACCTTTATAAGAACCTAAGCCAACTTAACAAAATATCAACCTCACTTATAATTCTACAAGTTTAAGAATTTATACAATCAAAACTCCAACCATTTACCATAAATTCAGATCATCATATCCTGAACTCAACATTCCAAAATTCCAACCATGCGAGGTCTTTAAAAGCTTTTACATAATACATCAATTCAGATTTATCGACAATATTTCATTACGTACAAAACATACTTATACAATAACAACATAACAACCCATAAAAACTTACCAAAATCTGAATAGGTTTTCACTACCTCAGCTCAATTCTAACATTTTAGCGCGTGACAAGCTAACCTGAAAAAAAAGGTTATATAATAACGGAGTGAGCTACAAAGCTTAGCAAGTGACAAGCAAATCCAGAACAAGAGGAGAATAGCTTCAAACGGACTTAGTATCCAAATGCAAGACAGAGATACCAAAATTCATAGATATAAGCTCATTAGATATAGAATCACAAATGTCATTTCATTCAAACATATTTGGTTCTTAACAAAGGCAGCAAAGAGTAATTGGAACTTATTCGATGACGTAAAAAATATTTCGGAGCATATCAAATGACACATATGACATTACGGAGCATATCAATGACACTTAATACATTTCGGAGCATATCGATGTCGAAGGGAATGTTTCGGAGCATATCAAGTGCAAATGAAGCATTTTTGAAACATAGCAAAGACGTAAGAAATGTTTCGAAGCATATCAAGGGCAAGGGAAACGTTTTAGAATATAGCAAAGACATATGAAATGGTTCAAAGCATATCAAGAGCAAAGGAAACATTTTGGAACACAGCAAAGATGTATGAAATGTTTCGAAGCATAACAAGAGCAAATAAAATATTTCGAAATATATCAAGGGCATAAGAAGCATTTCGGAACATATCAATGGCAGAAGAAGCATTTCGGAATATATCAATGGCAGAAGAAGCAATTCAGAGCATATCAAGAGCAAATGAAACAGTTCGGGGCATATCAATGGTGCATAGGATATTTCGAAGCATATCAATGACACATAGGATATTTCGGAGCTTATCAATAGCATACAAAATGTTTTGAAGCATATCAATAATAAATGAAATATTTTGAAATAATATCAATAGCATATGAAATGTTTCATAGCATAGTAATATAACAAATAAGAACACAAGCTCGAATGTCATATTTGGCAATCACATTCATTTCATTCTTATCCAAAGCATATATAGATGCACATAACCAAAGCATTGGATATCATATCAATAACATAGAGGGCGCTGTGGGACCACATTCATAATATGGTTCATCCATTTCTGGATGACCACCAAACATTAGTCTCCCACGTCTGGGAGCTCCATCCACCCAAGTTTGAGTAAAGTCAATGGGGCCGGCAGAGCAATCGCGGGCTCTAAGCATAACTCCCTTTACCATTTCTGGTAAAGGTTCATATTATCCCACAAGACACTAGAGTACAAAAGGGTAGTACAAACAATAACATTGTCATATATCGGAAGCACATGCGGAACAACAAAAATATGCGTGTGCCTTTACGAAACAAGGTAATACAAGCATGAACATTACATACTAGATTTCAAGTATACAAACAATTATGCACAATACAAGAATTTCAAAGGACTAATATAAAGCTCAATTGAAAAAGAATTTAGCATAAGTTTGATTTCCAATAGGATGAAACTTGAATAGGCAAAGCTCAACAAAGTTTCAATTCTAGCAGAATTTGAGAGGTACATTTTCTGAATTGTTTGAGTGACCAAATATGCTCCAATTCACTTATAATAGGTGTTATTGGAAAGCTGTATCAAACTATTTTCAGATGAACTCAGATTTGTAAATTTTTGAGTTCCTAACAGGAAGTTACAATAAATAGAGTAAAGAAAGGTCAGAATTAATCATCTCTGTTTTGCAGAATTGGTAGAATCAATTTAAATAGATGTTTCAGAGGGAAAACATACTTCAAAATTTCCAAATTAGGTGTTAAAAGAAAGATACACGAATCTAGTTTCCAAATAATCAAAGTTTTCATAATTCAGAATTTTCATCAGAGAGTTATGAGCCATTTAGTAATAGAAGGTCAGGAGCTATAGTATCTGTTTCACCAAAAACATGAAATATTTTCATTCATATATTTGGATATGTAAATTTACTTCAAATCTTTCAGTCTTTATATCAAATGAAATCTCTATAAGTTTTCTTTCGTATGAAAAAGGTTTTTCCTCAATCAGAATTTAGTGTAAAAAGTTATGTCCATAAGAGTACTGAAAGGTCAAAATCTGAAAAATTCCAGATTCAACATTTAGATTCCAAATAATAGATATACCAGATTCCAAGGCTAGAATAACTCAAATTTCTCATATCAAAGGCAAAAAATAAAGATTTGAATTGTAGTAGCAAGGAGTGGAACGCTTGCCTTTCGAAGATTTCGATCCAACGAAATTATAAACCCAAATCCTTCTACCTTTCCTCCATCTCCTCTCCATGTGTCATTTTCTGCATCTATCTTCTTTCTTTCTCTGTAGCTGTTTCTCTGTAGCTGCAGCTCGTGCAGAACATAGGAGGTTGAAGTCATCTGCTTTCCTTTTCTTTTTCCCAACCATAGCTACCACGATCGCTTGTTCGCAATCGCAATCATAGTAGTCATAGCAGCCGATAGATCGCAGACCATGGCTGCGATCGCGAGCTTGCACCATAGCCACAAGCCCCTCTCTTCTTCCTCTCCTCTTCTTCCTTCCTCTTCTTTTTCTTTCCAGCCATAGCTACCACACAGTAGCCATAGCCTTCCTTCCTTCCTCTGCTTCTTTCCCAGCCACAGTTGCGGTCACAGCCGCAGCCACAGCCGCAGCCACAGCCGCAGCCCTCGTTCCTCTTCCATTCCTCCTCTTTTCCCTCTTCTTCTACTCCTCTTCTTCTCTTTTTCTTCTTCTTTCCCAGCTGCAGCTGCCACAATCTCAGCCACGGCCATAGCCACGGCCACTGCTGTAGCCCTCTTTCCTCTTCTTCTTCTCTTTTCTTCTCCCTCTCCTTCTCTTCTTCTTTTCTTCCCTTCTCATCCCCGACACACCACACCACTTCTTCTCTGTTTCCTCCTACAGAAAACAGAGGTGCACAGTCCTAGCTGTAGCCACCTCCTTCCTCTCCTCCCTCTTCTTCTTCTTCTTCTTTTCTTCTCTTCTTCTTCTCCTACGCATGACACCTGCCTCTCCTTTGTTTCCCAATGCACCACGTGGGAAATAGAGGTGCATGGGAGGGGCTGTGTGATGAGGTTGATATTTATTTATTTACTTTTTTTCCAACTTAATAATTTAGTCCCTGAAATTTCTATATTTACAAGTAGCTCCTCAAATTTGATAAGCAAGTCCTTGACTTTTACAAATAAGTCCTTATGAATAATTCAAAATAACTCCTTACATAAATTCCAAAAATACGGGATGTTACAGCAATGGCCTGGCGCCCCTATGCGGGCGAGCGCCGCTGCAGGCGCTATCCTCCTTTGCGGGCGGTTCACCTTCGGGTGATGCTACTGCCCACCCATGCAGGCAGGCAGCTCGTAGGGGCCTCACGGGCGTCGCCCGTCCTTGTGGGCAAGCTGATGCGCCAGGCATTGCCCACCCTTGTGGGCAACCGACTTTACCTGTTGCCTGCAGCCTACATACGGGCACCTTGCCCGCAGCCACCGTCGCTTCCGTTGTAGGCAGCAAAACTGCAAGCAGCCTTGCAGCTGCTATGCGAGCACAGCAAGGGCAGCAACAGTTGCTGCCATTTCTCACCTTTTGCGCCAACGATTTTGGTGACAAAAACTGTTCTAGATCGCAACACACGGAGTTTAAGATCCGATCTTCGCACGAACAACCTGGCTCTGATACCACTGTTGGAAAATCCTATGGGGAGACATCTCATGGGCAGTAGAAGAATAAAAAACAAAACCACATATTTCTCATAGAAAGGTTTCGTCATCATGCGAAGATCGGTGCGTCAAAAACAAATCCGCAAAAACTGCATGTATAAAAGAAAATACTTAGGGAGATCGTATATTCCTGAATCCCTACAGATCTATAGGAGAGGATGAAGATTAAGCATCCTTCTCTCTAGCGGTATCCACACAGTAGGGACTACGACGATGCATCTCTTTGGGTATAGGAGATTAGAAGGTGGCTACCAAAAGAACCCCCAGCCTATAGAGCTTTGGTTCCCTCCTATTTATAGAGGCCCCCTGTAAACCCTAATGGATCTTACCCTATTGGGTATTGGATCTCCATCTAATTACCCAAGCCTCTTGGATTAGTGGGTCTCTACCCAATAATCTCCTATTAGTAATTATTAGATCTCATCTTAGGATCTAATAATTCAGGGCTTAATGGATATCCAATAAGATCGGGGCTCTAGCGGATATCTCATATCCGAACCTCTACTCGTCACAACACCTACCATATGTGTGTGACCCTCTAGGCCTAATATCGAGTTGGCCATGAGTCATACTTATCAGAACTCCTTCTGACTTAGTAAATTATTATCTCTATAATAATTCACCAAACTCATCGACTACAAACGTACTAAGCCACTACGTCGCAGCCCCTAGACGATACAGGAGAATCCAATCCTTTGGACCTATCTATCATCAGTTATCATGTATCTATATTCCCTCATCCAACTAATATCCCAGAGACTCTATATTGGGCATGGTGCTGTCATACCCATACGGTCTCTCCTCGAGTCTTGCTCTTGTCAGATTCTCCCGGAGAACTCTCTCTCTCAATCCGAATAACCTTGGCCAAGGATTTATTCAAGCAAGAATATATATGATATTCCTCTCATGATACCGAGAGCGGATGATCCTCTATTGACACTCAATAGCCCTCGTAAGGTTGGCTACCACTCCCAATAACCGGTTGTACTAGATCTGGAACTTTCCAAACCTATAAGTCCGGTATCAAAGAGTGGAGTACTCATACAGAACATCATTGGTGTCTCAAGTCTAAGGACCATATACACTACTGAGACTACAGAATCGCTGTCTGACGTGAAGTATAAATAACCATCCAGCATTCTGTAGGCGGATCAATCAATGAACTCATTCCCCAATTAGCACCTACACTTTAGTGTCCCCACACGAGTAGCTATGAGACCAGCCACCTCCATCATATGGATGGGTATACAGCACACTAGTCTACTCGATCATCTCGATGTCCTCTCAAGTAACCTATGACCAGGATTATTTAGGGTCTGTGTTTAAAGGTGAATCGGTCTCATTATCGTGATCTCATCACGATCCGGTTCCCATTGCATAAATCCAAGGACATCACAATATATGCAACATGCAAGATAAAGTGATAAAATGCCTAATAATAAGTAAAGAGAAAAAGTGCATATCAAATCATAAGTGCCATCACTCATGTGATTGGCTTACAGGGCACATATAACTAGCAGAGTGACTATAGGTATATGGTAACTAAGGGCAGATAGGTCCAAAGGATTGGATCCCTTTGTATCGTCTGGAGATTATGGCATAGTAGCCTTGTACGTCTATAGTCGATAAGTCAAGTGAATTATTATGGAGATAATAATTACTGAGTTAGAAGGAGTTCTGATAAGTATGACTCATGGCCAGCTCGATATTGAGCCTAGAGAGTCACACACATATGGTCGATGTTGCGACGAGTAGAGGTTCAGATATGAGATATCCATCGGAGCCTCTATCTTATTGGATATCTAATAAGCCCCTGTATTATTGGATCCCACAGATGAGATCCCATAAGAGACAGATTATTAGGTAGTGACCCATTAATCTAAGATGATTGGGTAATTTGATGGAGATCCAATACCCAATAAAGCAAAATTCATTAGGGTTTACAGGGGGACTCTATAAATAGGAGGAAACCAAAGGTCCATAGGCTAGGGTTTTTTGTGGCTACCTCTTATTCTCCTCTCTCCACAAAGGAGCATCTTCATAGCCCTGTCGTGTGGATCACCGCTAGAGAGGAGGACGCTTGACCTTCTTCATCCTCTCTATAGATCTATAGGAATTCAGAGATATACAATTTCCCTAGGTACTAGCTTTTCATATACATAGATTTCGGATTCATGGATTTATTTTTCACACCGATTTTTGCATGATGATGAAACCTTTTCACGAAAATCTAGGAGTTTTATTTTCTTTCTTCCACTACTCATGAGATGTTGCCCCCTGGATTTTCCAACAATGGTATCAGAGCTAGGTTATTCGTGCGAAGATCGGATTTTAACTGTGTGTTATGTTTTAGATGTGCTTTTGATGCCAAAATCGTTAACGCAAAAGATGAGAGAGGGCAACAATTATTGCTACCCTCGTAGTTTGGCCAAGGTTGCTTGCAGCCATGGCCATGCGCGTAAGGGGCAGTCGATGGCCATCTGCCCGTAGTGGTAGCACTGCCCGCATGCGCAAAGGGCGCACACAAGCAAGATCGCAACAGGCGACCTACCTATGCACGGGCATTATCCCCACCACAGGGGCGGCTTGCCTGTGCGCGGGCGAGCGATAGAGCCGCCCGCAGGTGCCTACTCGCAAGCAAGGGCAATGCTCGTAGTGGCCTAGCCCACATACGAGTGCCGGCCCACTGCGAGAATTGCCCCGCAAGGGCAGCGCTAGTGGGCAGGTGCTTTTGCCCACGAGCGACGCCCCGCTGCAATGGTGCCGCCCGTAGGCCCATTGCCCCTTGTGCACAGGATTAGGGAGGGATTAGGGTTTTCGACCGAAAGATAGTTTTGCCCTTGGGAATTTTAAAATTTTCAATTTTGTCTCTTTTGGTCGAATGACCAAAATGCCTTTCAAAATTTAAAAAATTCCCCATATATCTCTGTTTTCATAAAAATATTAGTTAATTAAAATATTTAATTAACTATTATTATTTATCTAGTAATTCTATATAATAACATATACATGTGATGTATGATGTGGACAGATGATCATGGTTCGTGTGATGTGATGTATGTGTATGATGTGATCATTATTATTATAGGGGCCTGCGAGCCTCTATTTTTCTCGTTTATTATCAGGCCTGCGTGCTTGTAATTATATTGTAATTATACGAGGAGGCACAGCGGGAGCGTGGAAGTAATAGCAGGACCCATGAGGCCGAGATGGACGATCCGATGCATAGAGATATGTTGAGATGTCGACGAAACTGACAAAACAAGATAGATAATCATAGGGCATAGAGATGCACCGATGCACACATAAATCTTGATGTGAGTGATTAGGCCCACTGACTCAGGCTTAATCACTTTAGGATGTTATTCATGATCATTTGGTGTGATTACTCATGTGATTTGTGATTGCTTATACACATACTATATATATATATATACATGCGATGTAGATATATATTAAATATGTGTGTGTATGACACGTTATATTAGGATATCAAATTAAAAAATTTCCTCTCTCAATAATATTAAGTCGATAAACATGAGGCAATTAGATTGACCTACGTGGCCTTCCATCGTTATAGGTAGGAATCGATTCCCGGTGAAGATTGAGTTAGTTAAGTCCCTCGAGACTCACCTATATTGCAATTCGCTATCTTATCTATGACATAGAGATGTCATCAGTGACCTGAGGACATTATATACTTGGTCAAGTCCCTCGATGGTATATCATTGAATCAGACTCATCATGTAATGATGGTGATGACTTAACCGAACATCATGGTTGGTCGAGTCCCTCGAGGCCATGGTGATTCAGAGGCCGAATAGGATGAGAATCACAAGAAGCTATGATTGACAAGAGTTGCCTACCTTTTGGGCTTAGTGTGATTGGTCGAGTCCCTCGGGATTACACTAAGATGTTGATTGGATCTTAATCCCCATTAGAAGTCTGTCAGAGACTTTCGTTTCACATATTGAGGGTATCGCGTGACTCGTTAGAAAAATAATGGGAGCACGATGAGATAGAAGTCCATATCTTGATTATTTATATTTCTATAAAATCTGTATGTTATTTATTTTTTGCTGCATCTTTTTTTTTAGAAAATGTCACTATTAAACTCTCTATGTGGCATATTTGATGCCAATCACCTCATTGGTCCAAATTATACGGATTGGCTCTGTAACCTGAGAATAGTTCTCACAGTAGAGAAAGTCACGTATGTCCTTGATATAGTGATGCCTACGCCCAAAGAAGGGGTAAGTGAGGATGAGACCGCTCACTACATGAAGTACGCAGATGACTCCACTCTTACTCAGTGTTACATGTTGGGCTCCATGACTCCCGAGTTATAGAGACAACATGAAAAGATGGATGCCAGATCCATACTCCTATATCTCCATAAATTGTTTGAGGAACATGAAAGAACTCAACGATATGAGATATTGAAAAGTCTCTTCCATGTCAAGATGATTGAGGGGATGCTAGTTTAAAACCATGTCCTTAAAATGATTGAGTGGATAGAGAAACTCAAAAGTCCGGGAATAGTCTTATATGATAACCTGCATGTGGATCTTGTGCTTCAGTCCCTACTAGATTCCTTTTTACAATTCTCTATTTTGGTAAGACCAAAAAGAAAAGGAAGGCTGAGAAGTCCCTTAAGAAGGGTAAGAGCAAGGGCAAATCAGGTAAGGCAAAGGTTACTAGGAAAGACCCAACAAAGGATAAAGGCCAATGTTTCCACTACGACAAAGATGGGCACTTGAAGAGGAATTATAAAAAGTACCTTACAAAGAAGGCGAAACATAAGCTTGGAGAAGCTTCAAGTATATTCATGATCAACCTCCATTTATCAGACTCATATGATAACACATGGGTATTGGATACCGGTAGTGCTTATCATGTCTGCAATTTGTTGCAAGTTCTAGTAAGACCTAGGAGATTGATGAGAGGCAAGATGGATATCAAGATGGGTAATGAAGCAAGAGTTGCTACTATTGCTATTGGCAAGGTCACCCTACATCTGCCTGGTGGAACTACTATTGCATTAGATGCATGTATTTTATTTCCTCTATTATAAAAAATGTTATTTTCATTTCATGTTTGATATTGAATGGTTATAAAGTAGTTTTTGAGAATAATAGTTATACAATTATTAAGGATGATGAGATCATCATGAGAGGAATATTGCATAATGGTTTGATTATACTAGATACTACTCCATACATCATGAATGTAAGTGAGTCCAAGAGGAAATGAGATTAGGTGAATAGTGCATACCTATGGCATTATAGGCTAGATCATATCTATGAGGGAAGGATTCAAAAGTTACAGTTAGCTGGATACCTAGATCCATTTGACTATGAGTCATATGCGACTTGCGAACCTTGTCTTCGTAGAAAGATGATCAACTCTCCATTTAGTGGAATTGGAGAGAGAGCCACTGAGTTGTTGGAACTCATACATAGTGATGTATGTAATCACATGTCAACTCAGGTCATAGGTGGTAACTCCTACTTCATTATTTTCACTGATGATTTCTCTAGGTATAAACATGTGTACTTAATGAAGTATACAAGTTTGAAGGCTTCGAGAAATTCATGGAGTATAAGAATAAAGTAGAGGTTCAGACTAGAAAGAGTATCAAGACTCTTCGATCAGATCGAGGAGGTGAGTACTTGAGTACAGAGTTCACTCAATTTCTCAAGGACCATGAGATTCTATCTCAATGGATACCTCGTTATACACCCTATCTCAATGGTGTATCTGAAAGGAGGAATCATATACTGTTAGACATAGTGCAGTCCATGATGAGTTTCACCGACCTACTCGTCTCATTATGGGGATATACCATAGAGTCTATAGTTTACCTTCTAAACAGAGTTCCAACTAAGTCGGTAGTGTCTACACCATATGAGATATGGTACGGGAAGCCCGATCTTAAAGTTGTTAAGATTTGGGGTTACCCTACCTACGTTAAGAGACACAACCCCAACAAGTTGAAATCCAGGACGGAATGGTGTAAGTTTGTGGGATACCCCAAGAACATTTATGGGTATTATTTCTATCACCTCGAGGACCAAAATGTCTTTGTAGCCAAGAGAGTAGTGTTCTTTGAGAAGGAACATATTCTTGGTAAAGACAGTGGGAGTGTGATAGAGTTGAGCGAGGTTAGAAAACCTAGCTCAAGCACAATTTCATAACCAGAGTCTGTTTAGATACCTAGCATACAAGTTCTTACTTTACATAGATTTGGTAGAGTATCACATCCTTCTGAGAGATATGTGCGACATATCAGAGGAGAGGATGTTGAGAATATTGATCCTTAGACCTACAAGGAGCCTATTATGAGAATAGGCTCCAGGAAGTGGCAAGAAGTCATGAATTCATAGTTGGATTCCATATACTTCGACAAGGTTTGGAACCTAGTTGATGTACCTAAGAATATCATACTCATTGGTTGTCAGTGGATCTTCAAGAAGAAGATCGGAGTAGATGGAAAGGTAGAAACCTGTAAAGCAAGACTAGTAGCTAAGGAGTATCATCAAAGCCAAGGTATTAACTACGATGAAACCTTCTCACCTATAGTCATGCTAAAATCTATCCGAATTCTAGTGGCTATTATAACACACTATGAGATCTGGTAGATGGATATAAAATTTATGTTCCTCAATGATAACCTCAAGAAGGAGGTGTATATGATACGGGTTAAGGAATTCATGTCTAAGGACAGTCCAAATAAGGTGTGCAGGTTGCTTAGGTCCATCTATGGACTGAAGTAAGCTTTCTAAAGTTGGAACATAAGATTTGATGAGGGATCAGATCTTATGACTTCATTAAGAACGAATATAAGCCTTGTGTGTACAAGAAGGTAAGTGGGAGCACTATCACCTTCTTGGTGTTATATGTGGATAGCATCTTGATTATTGAAAATGATGTAGGAATGCTCTCCATAATAAAGGCTTGGCCATCTAGACATTTCTCCATAAAGAACTTAGGGGAAGCATCCTACATATTGGAGATTCGGATCTATAGAAATAGATCCAAGAGGATGCTTGGCTTGTCCTAGTCCAAGTACATAGACACCATTATCAAAAGTTTGACATAAAAAATTCTAAGAGAGGTCTCATACCGATGAGACGTAGGCTATCATTTTCTAGGAGTATATCCATAAAGACTCCTGAAGAAAGGGCACATATTGATATGATACCCTATGCCTTAGCGATAAGGTCTATTATGTATGCTATGCTATATACCAAGCCTGATATAGTACATGCTCTGAGTGTCATATCAGGCAGATCTAGGCTTGGAGTACTGAAAAGCAGTAAAGTGTATCCTTAGGTACTTAAGAAGAACTAAGGATCTTTTACTAGTATACGAAGAAAGTAGCCTCAAGGTTAAGGGCTACACGGACTCGAGCTTCCAGTCGAATGTCGATGATGGTAAGCCAATTCAGGACATGTGTTTACCCTGAATGCAGGAGCAGTATGCTAGAAGAGTTCCAAACAAGATACTATTACTGACTTGACCATAGAGGCGGAGTACATTGCTGTAGTGGAGATAGTAAAGGAGGGAGTATGGATGAAGTAGTTCATCATAGTTTTGGGAGTCGTGCCAAGCAACGAGAAGCTTATTCCCTTATATTACGATAAGTAAGGGGTGATTGCTCAAATAACAAAACTCAAGTCTCATCAGAAGTGTTCTGAGAAGGTTCTAGCTTATTAGAGAGATTGTGGCCCAAAAAGATATAGTAATGAAAAAAGTTCTATCTAAAGATAATATTATAAATCCACTAACAAAGCCATTGACTCAGATTATCTTTGAGTGTCACAGAGGTCTGATAGGGATCAAATACATAGGTAATTGGCTTTAAGTCAAGTGGGAGATTGCTAGTTATAGATGTCATCACGTGAGTGATGCCACCTATAGCATGCTACGTCAATCTCTTTACTTATGATTATTAGCTTTTTCTCACATTATCTGGATGTATATTATGATATCCTTAGATCTGTGCAATATGAATTGGATCGTGATGAGATCACGATAATGAAACTGATTCACCTTTAAACACAGACCCTAAATAATCCACGTCATAAGTTGCTTAAGAGGGATATCAAGATAACCAGACATACTGGTGTCTTGTATACCCATCCATATGATGGAGGTGGCTGGTCTCATAGCTACTCGTGTGGGGACACTAAGGGTACAGTATAAGTATTTATTGGAGAATGAGTTCACTGATTGATCCGCTTACGGAATGTTGGATAGTTATTGATACCTCATATCAGACAGTGATTCTATAGTCCTAGTAGTGTATTTGGTTCTTAGACTTGAGACATCAAGGATGTCCTGTATCAGTACTCCACTCTTTATCATCGGACTTATAGGTTTCGAAGTTTCAGATCTAGTACAACCGGTTATTGGAAGTGGCAGCCAACCTTACGAGGGCTATTGAGTGTTAATAGAGGATTATTTACTCTTGGTATCATAAGAGGAATATCTCATGTGTTCTTGCTCAGGTAAATCCCTGACTAGGGTTATTCGGATTGAGAGAGAAAGAGTTCTCCGGGAGAATCTGATTAGAGTGAGACTCAATTGGAAACCGTATAGGCCTGATAACACCATGCCCGATATAGTCTCTGGGATATTAGATGGATGAGGGACTATAGGTATATAGTAACTGAGGGCAGATAGATCCAAATGATTGGATTCCTCTGTATCGTTTGGGGACTACGACGTGACGGCCTAGTACGTCCATAGTCGATGAGTTGAGTGAATTATTATGAAAATAATAATTCATTGAGTTAGAATGAGTTTTGATAGGTATGACTCATGGCCAACTCAATATTGGGCCTAGAGGGTCACACACATATGATAGGTGTTGTGACGAGTAGAGGTTCAGATATGAGATATCCGTCAGAGCCCCTATCTTATTGGATATCCAATAAGCCCATGTATTATTAAATCCCATGGATGAGATCCCATAAGAGCTAGATTATTGGGTAGAGACCCATTAATCTAAGAGGATTGAATAATTGGATGAAGATCTAATACCAAATAGGGCAGGATCCATTAGGGTTTACAATGGGCCTTTATAAATAGGAGGGAACCAAAGGTCCATAGACTAGGGTTTTTGGTGGCTATCTCATATTCTCCTCTCTCCACAAAAGAGTATCTTCACAGCCCTGTCATGTGGATCACCACTAGATAAGAGGACGCTTGACTTCCTTCATCCTCCCTATGGATCTACAGGAATTCAGGGATATACGATCTCTCTAGGTACTATCTTTTCATATACGTAGTTTTGGGATTCACAGATTTATTTTTCATACCGATCTTTATATGATAATGAAACCTTTTCATGAAAATCTAGGTGTTTTGTTTTCATTCTTCCGCTGTGCATGAGATATCACCCCTTGGATTTTCCAATAGAGAGTTCATCGGAAGACCACCGGAAGATCACCGGAAGCTCACCGGAAGAAACCTTGATATGCTAGATTTTGTTTAGTACATGTCTTTAATTTTCATAGTTAGCATGTAATTAGGGTCAAGATTGGGAGGTAATCCCATTAACCTTAGTAGGGGTCAAATGGGCCCGTTATTGGACTAGATTGGGTCAAATTCAAGACCCATCTAGGTTGCTGAACCCTATCTGGCAATAGCACTACTAGATTGGGGCGGTGGTACCCCCAAGTCAAGCAGTGGTATCACCGACAATTAATAACTGTCAGTCCATGATACCGCCTATTAGGCAGTGATACCACCCCAGGTCAGTACCCATGACTCTATCTAGCGGTGGTACCATCTAGTGTCAGGGTCAACTGGTGGTAGTACCGCTAGGGACAAGTGATGGTACCGCCAGTACTCGGAAATCTGGGATGGGACCTTTTTGACTCCAATTTTGAAGTCAAGTGAGGCCTATAAATACCTCTTATTTCTCAGTTGGTTAAGCATAGAAAAGTGATAAGAACTAAACTAAAACTATAGTGAAATAGCTTTCAAAAGTTGAGTGTTTACCTCCATGATTCTCTAAGTGTAAAAGTTTGTAAAAGGAGAGTGAGCGTAAAGCTCTGTAAAAGGGTAGTTGATCTTTCCCCTTCAAGAAAGATCGATAGTGGAAGTCGGTGACCTCATCGAAGAAGGTATCGAAAGTGGATGTAAGTTGGACGATCGAACCACCATAAAATTGGCGCGTTCTTCTCTTGGTGCTTAAATTCTTTTGCTGCATTTCAATTTTTACTTCATTGCAAATGTCTGATCTCCTATTATCTACTCTCTTACAAACTCACTTGAGTCAACGTCTTTCTGAAATGATTTTCATCGAACGAAAAATTACTATCGTATGAAGTTTTCCGAAATCATTTAAATCTTTGAATTTGTCATATTTTAACTGCTACACTAATTCACCCCCCCCCTCTTAGAGCCGTTCTTAATCCTAACAGTTGGTATTAGAGCGAGGTTACTTTCATTTTGGTTTAAAACCCAAGAGAAATGGCATTTACTGGCATCCAAGAGGGTCACTCAATCATGTTGAATCTCAGATTTTGATGATGAAGCCAATTGATGGTTATTTGATCTAATCCATTTTTGAGATAAGTGTGCAGGATTAACTATGATAGAGCAAATTACCAAAGTCAAGTTGCTGAAAGTTCAAGAGTCCACCAGAAGTCCGAAGGATCATCGGAAGTGCTGCCGGAGCCAACCGAGATGAAATCGGGGACTTGCCGAAGGTTTCGGAAGTTCGCCGAAAAGATCGTCGGAGGTTCGCGGAGATAACCGAGAAGGTTCGGAAGGGTGCCAAAGACTCGTTGAACTCGTCATAGAATCCGAGAGCCAGCTGGGAGTCTGCCGGAAGGAATCCAAGGGATTGCCGGAAGTCCACCGGAAGATCGCTGGAAAGCTTTTCGGAAGATAACTTGATGGTGTTAGTATAATTGGCTTTAAAAGATCATAGTTAGCACTTAATTAGGGTATAGAATAGGTGTAAATCCTATCTAGACCTGTATTGGGCTAATTGGGTCTTTATTGGGCTGTATTGGGCCGAAGGTAACGCCCATACAGTTTCTGGCAAGGGTCGGCGGTAGCATCGCCTGTTGACCGAACCCAAGCGGTCGTACCACCCCCGACAGGCGGTGGCACCGCTTGATAGGTGGTTGCAACCACCTATGTCAGGCGGTAGTACCGCCAGCACACAGACACACGTAAAGGTGTGTCAGGCGGTAGTACCACCACTGCCAGGCGGTAGTACCGCCTACAGTCCAAAATTTTGGACGAGACCTCTTTGAGCGGGATTTTTGAATCCCAAAAATGCTCTATAATTATCCCTTTACTTCTAACTGGTTGGGTTACCTTTTGCAGTGTTAGAATTGAGTCTAAGCTATAGCTAATTCCTGCTTTCAATTGCTCAAGTGTTCACCTCCTTCTTCTACTTGTAAAAATTCTGTAAAGAGAGGGAACCTCTTGTAAAAGGCTGTAAAGGGGTATTTGGTCCTTCCCCTTCATGAGACTTACTAGTGGAAGTTGGGAGCCTCATTGGAGGAGGCTTCAAGAGTGGACGTAGGTCATTTGATCGAACCACTATACATCGCTGCGTTTACTTGCTGTGTGAGTATTTAAAATTCTGCATCGTAAATTTCTTAAGCTGCAAACTGATCGGATTTCTTCTCCCTACTTCAACTTTCATTTACCTGAATATTTTCAAGTTAAAGTCTCTTTCGGTGAATCAAGTTCTTAAGCAAATCTCCGGAATCGGTTTTCAAGCTTTATTCATTTTAATCCGCTGCACTAATTCAACCCCCCCCCTCTTAGTGCCGCTCTGAACCTAACAATTGGTATCAGAGCGAGGTTCACTCTCATATTTGGTTTAAAACCCAAGAGAGATAGCCTTTTCTGGCATGCAAGAGGGTCACTCTAATACTTATCCACCCATGTTTAATGGGTCGGATTATACGTATTGGAAGACTCGTATGAGGATTTTTCTTATTTCTATAGATTTTAAGCTTTGGAATATCGTTGAAAATGGTTTTCAAAAATCCTCTCTTCCGATGAGCGAATGGAATGAGTCGGAGAAGAAGGTGTTTGCTTTAAATGCCAAGGCTATGAATGCCTTGTTTTGTGCACTAGACAAAAATGAATTTAATCGCGTATCGATTTGTGAATTGGCTTTTGATATTTGGCGAACTCTTGAGATCACTCATGAAGGCACTAGCCGAGTGAAAGAGTCCAAAATCAACATTCTTGTGCACTCTTACGAGCTTTTTCGAATGAAACTAAGTGAGTCCATTGGAGACATATACACCCGCTTTACGGATGTCATCAATGGACTCAAGACACTTGGTAAAGATTTTTCTAATTTTGAATTAGTAACAAAAATTTTAAGATCCCTTCCGAAATGTTGGGATCCAAAGGTTACGGCCATTCAAGAGGCCAAGGACCTTAAAACTTTTTCTATCGAAGAACTCATAGGGTCTTTAATGACCTATGAAATAACATGTCATGCTCATGATGAGCTAGAGGACCCCCTTCCAAAGAACAGGAAGGATATGACATTAAGAACTCAAGAAGACCACTTGAAAGGAACATCAAGTGATGAGGACCTTGACGAGGACATTGCACTCTTAACTAGAAAATTTAAAAAATTCATTAAAAAGGCAAATTTAAAAATGATTTCAAGAACAAACTTGAACCAAAAAAGGACCAAGTCATATGTTATGAATGCAAGAAGTCGGGGCACTTCAAAAATGAATGCCCCCAAGCCAAGAAGAAGCAACTCAAGAAGAAGAAGGCATTGAAGGCTACATGGGATGACTCGAGTGATTCCAAGGATGAAAAAGCAAGCATCAAAGAGGAGGTCAACTTTGCTCTAATGGCTTTGGGAGAAGAGGTAAGTGATTTACTTAATGAAGATTTATTTTCGATGAGCTTTTAATTGCTTTTCATGAATTATTTAATGATTGTAGAACTGTTACAAAAAGCTTCAATTCTTTAAAAAAGGAAGATACTTTATTACTAGATAAGTTTAAGAGTCTTGAGCATGATTCTCTCCCTCTACTCCCATGCTCTAAGTGCAATCACTTAGAAGTAATCAAAAAGGAGAACTTGCTACTCAAAGAGACCTTAAACAAGTTTAAGGTCGGTAGCAAGAGCTTAGACATGATCCTTGCTAACAAGGGACATGCCAGAAATAGATGTGGAATTGGATTCGTGAGTGGACCGAATATAAACCACATTCATTAAAGGGCCAACATTACATGTCTCCTCTCATTTAAAATGTAATTTTTGTTGCAAATCTGGACATGTTGTTTACAAATGTCCATATAGGAAACTTACCCAAATAAATTAGTATGGGTTCCTAAAGGATCAATGAGGAACTCATTGAATAATGATAAATTTAGTAGATCAGTTTTTGAGGAACCCAAGTCAAAATGGGTACCTAAAAACCATCCTTTCTTGTAGACCAAAACACCCACACAAGCTAGGAGCAAGAGATGGTACCTTGATAGTGGATGCTCAAGGCACATGACCGGAGATCCATCTCAATTCTCTAAGCTCTCTAGCCAAGACGAAGGGTTTGTCACCTTCGGAGACAACAACAAAGGTAAAATCATTGGCAAGGGTACTATAGGTAACAAATCAACCTTTTCAATTGATAATGTGTTATTAGTAGATAGTTTAAAACATAATCTCTTGAGCATTAGTCAATTATGTGATAATGGTTCTATTGTAAGATTTGAATCTAATACTTGCATTATCAAAAAATCACACAACAATACATCTATAATTGTAATCAAGTAAAATAACGTCTACACTATTAATCTTGATGATCTTAGTAGTGAAATATGTTTTTCGGTTTTGAATGATGATGCTTGGCTTTGGCATAGAAGATTAGGTCATGCTAGCATGAAACTAATCTCTCAAATCACATCTAAAAACCGTGTAAGAGGCATTCCTAAGGTTAAGTTCATTAAAAATAAAGTATGTGATGCTTGTCAACTAGGAAAACAAATTAAAACTAGCTTTAAGCCAAAAAATCAAATAAGTACCTCTAGACCATTACAATTGATCCATATGGATTTGTTTGGACCAATTGACACAACAAGCCTAGGAGGTAGTAAGTATGCATTTATGATTGTAGATGACTATAGTAGATTCACTTGGACCTATTTCTTAGCTCACAAAAGTGATTCTTTTAAATGTTTCTCTAAATTCTGTAAATTTACTCAAAATGAAAAGGGTTTTATGATTTCATTAATTCGGAATGATCACAGTGGTGAATTTCAAAACCGTGACTTCCAAAATTTTTATGAATCAAATGGGTATAATCACTTCTTCTCTACTCCAAGAAATCCTCAACAAAATGGAGTAGTGGAAAGAAAGAAAAGAAATTTACAAGAAATGGTAAGAACCATGTTAAATGAACATAATTTACCCAAATATTTTTAGGCCAAAGCCGTAAATACGACTTGCTATGTCATGAATAGGATTCTAATAAGACCATCTCTTTCCAAGACTCCTTATGAATTATAGAATGGTAAAAAACCTAATGTTTCTTACTTTAAAGTTTTTGGTTGCAAATGCTTTGTTTTAAATGAAAAGGATGCCTTAGGAAAATTTGATACTAAATCCGATGAAGGCATCTTTCTTGGATACTCTTCCGTGTCTAAAGCTTTTCGAGTTTTTAATAAGAGAACCTTAGTTATAGAAGAGTCTATTTATGTGGTTTTTAATGAAGTTTCTGAAATTAAGAAAAATGATCTTGATGATGATTTCGGTTTTGAAAATTTGGATTTAAATGAACCCTCTCCTCAAAACGGTAACTTGGAAGCATCTTCTTCCAAATATTCCTTACCTAAGGAATGGAAGTATGTGGATGCCCATCCCAAGGAGTTGATCATAGGAGATACGTCGAAAGGGGTTCAAACGCGTTCTTCGTTTAAAAATTTTTGTACTCATGCCGCTTTTCTTTCTCAAATTGAGCCTAAGAGCATTGATGAAGCCTTGAAAAATAATTCTTAGGTTATCGCAATGCAAGAGGAATTGAACCAATTTGAGAGAAATGAGGTATAGAAGCTTGTTCCTAGACCAAGTGACCATTTAGTTATCGGAACTAAATGGGTCTTTAGAAACAAGCAAGATGAATATGGTATCGTGGTTAGAAACAAGGCTAGATTAGTGGCCAAAGGTTTCAACTAAGAAGAAGGTATCGATTATGAAGAAACCTTCGCTCCTGTGGCTAGATTAGAAGCCATTAGGATGCTCCTTGCCTATGCTAGTAGTAATAACTTTAAGCTTTTTCAAATGGATGTCAAAAGTACCTTTTTGAATGGCTTTATTTCCGAAGAGGTTTATGTTGAACAACCACCCAGTTTTGAAAACTCTCTTTTTCCTAATCATGTGTTTAAGTTAACTAAAGCTCTCTATGGATTGAAACAAGCCCCTAGGGCTTGGTATGAGAGGCTTAGTTCTTTTTTAATTTTTAAATAATTTTACTAAAGGCAAGGTTGATACTACATTATTTATTAAATATTTTAAAATTAATTTTCTTATTGTTCAAATTTATGTTGATGATATCATTTTTGGTTCTTCGGATGAATCACAATGTGAATCATTTGCTAAGTGTATGAGTCTTAAATTTGAAATGAGTCTAATGGGTGAGTTAAACTTCTTTTTAGGATTACAAATTAAACAACTTAGTGATGGAATATTTCTTAATCAAACCAAGTATACATTGGAACTGTTAAAACGATTTAACATGGATAGTTCTAAAGCCATCAACACTCCAATGAGTACTTCCACCAAGTTAGACTTAGATGAAAATGGAGAAAACTTTGATCAAAAAACATATAGGGGAATGATAGGTAGCTTACACTATCTCACTGCAACTAGACCTGATATCATGTTTAGCGTAGGTCTATGTGCAAGATTCCAAGTAAATCCTAAGTTATCTCACCTTAAAGCTGTTAAAAGAATCTTTAGGTATCTTAAAGGAACTCCTAATCTAGGATTATGGTATCCAAAATCTGATAACTTTAATTTAAAAGCTTATGCGGATGCCGATTTTGGCGGATGTAGAATTGATAGAAAAAACACATCCGGAACATGCCAATTTCTAGGACATGCACTTGTTTCTTGGACATCCAAGAAACAAAATTCTGTTGCACTATCTACGGCGGAAGCCGAATATATAGCTGCAAGTGCATGTTGTGCACAAGTTGTATGGATGAAAAACACTTTAGAAGATTATGAAATTAATTTAAAAAACATTCCAATAAAATACGATAACACAAGTGCTATTTGTCTAATAAAAAATCACATTCAACACTCAAGAACTAAGCACATTGATATTAGGCATCACTTTATACAAGATCATGTCGCTAATAATGATGTCACTTTAGAATTTATTGATACAAAGCACCAATTAGCGAATATTTTCACAAAACCTCTAAATGAAGAACAATTTGACTTCATTAGAAGAGAATTAGGCATGCTAAATTTGTCCTAATGTTTAAATATTGCATGTCTTTCAAAACATTTAAACTTTGATTTTGATAGTTTCACCTTTATACCTTCAATGATATATGAAACTTTCATTTTATTGATCATAATATATTGTGAAGAACTCATCTTTCGATCGAAAAGTTTTCATGATGTTGCCTTCATGATGTTGTTTTTAACGGTTAAAAATTTTATGACTTCATATCTCGTTTTATTCTTGAATCTCTTCATGAATTTTGATATCTCTCTCACCTTTTGATTGGCTTTAATGATGTATCCTTTAGCCTTGTGATCATGGTTTTCACTGTATAAATGATAAAACATCTTTTGGATTTGTCTATAGAGGATGACATACTCTAGATTTATGATTTCTGCTTCACTCTATTTTTATCAAGTTTCACCAAGCTTCATCAAGCTTCACCCTTTCATCAAGTTTATTCATCCCCTTTTTGTTGATGACAAAGCGGGAGAAAATTGTGAAATTGATGACTTGTTAAATGTGGCTTTTATGAGCAAAATATTTCGATAATTTGATACAGTGTAATGAATTGAAAAATGTGTCATAAGATTTGTTATTACAATTCAATTGCTCTTGCCATGCTTAGTGTCAAAAACAGGTTGCAATCCTTAAAAAGCATTGCAATGAGTACAATACATCACATTGCAATTCTATAGTTGAAAGATTCTTACTATATCATGTTTATCAAATGGCATCTTTCGATTGATAAGACAAATTTTCATCTCATGATTTATCTAATATGTTGTCACGTTTTTCAATCATGAGATCCTTGTTGTAATCTCAAAATTTTTGGTATCTTTTGTCGGAATGATAAATGTTTATCATCTTTCGACTTGAAATTAAATATCATCTTTGATAATGCTTACAAATGAAATCTCATGCTGATTGATCATGATGATAAGTTCAATTCAAGTAACTTATCGATTTTGGTTAAATTCAAGAGATTAATTCAAGTGTTTTTACTTTCTCATTATATGGCTTATAGATAGGGGGAGTTAAGAATAACTCCGTCATCAATTGATTTTCATCATCAAAAAGGGAGAGATTGTTGAATCTCGGATTTTGATGATGAAGTCAATTGATGGTTATTTGATCTAATCCATTTTTGAGATAAGTGTGCATGATTAACTATGATAGAGCAAATTACCAAAGTCAAGTTGCTGGAAGTTCAAGAGTCCACTAGAAGTCCGAAGGATCATCGGAAGTGCTGCCGGAGCCAACCGAGATAAAATCGGGGACTTGCCGAAGGTTTCGGAAGTTCGCCGGAAAGATCGTCGAAGGTTCACAGAGATAACCGAGAAGGTTCGGAAGGGTGCCAAAGACTCGTTGAACTCACCATAGAATCCGAGAGCCAACTGGGAGTCCGCCGGAAGGAATCCAAGGGATTATCGGAAGTCCGCCGGAAGATTGCCGGAAAGCTCTTCAGAAGATAACTTGATGGTGTTGGTATAATTTGGCTTTAGAAGATCATAGTTAGCACTTAATTAGGGTATAGAATAGGTGTTAATCCTATCTAGACCTGTATTGGGCCAATTGGGCCTTTATTAGGTTGTATTAGGCCGAAGGTAAGGCCCATACAGTTTCTGGCAAGGGCAGGCGGTAGCATCGCCTGTTGACCGAACCTAGGCAGTAGTACCGCCCCAGGCAGGCGGTGGCACCGCTTGACAGGTGGTTGTAACCACTTGTGTCAAGCGGTAGTACCGCCCCAAGTAAGCGGTGGTACCGCCTGACAGGTGGTTGCAACCACCTGTGTCAGGCAGTAGTACCACTAGTGCCAGGCGGTAGTACCGCCAACACACAAACACACGCAAAGGTGTGTCAGGCGGTAGTACCGCCACTGCCAGGAGGTAGTACCGCCTACAGTCCGAAATTTCGGACGAGACCTCTTTGAGCGGGATTTTTGAATCCCAAAAATGCTCTATAAATACCCCTTTACTTCTAGCTGGTTGGGTTACCTTTTGCAGTGTTAGAATTGAGTCTAAGCTATAGCTAATTCCTACTTTCAATTGCTCAAGTATTCACCTCCTTCTTCTACTTGTAAAAATTCTGTAAAGAGAGGGAACCTCTTGTAAAAGGCTGTAAAGGGGTATTTGGTCCTTCCCCTTCAAGAGACTTGCTAGTGGAAGTTGGGAACCTCATTGGAGGAGGCTTCAAGAGTGGACGTAGGTCATTTTACCGAACCACTATACATCGCTGCGTTTACTTGCTGTGTGAGTATTTAAAATTCTGCATCGTAAATTTCTTAAGCTACAAACTAATCAGATTTCTGCTCCCTACTTCAACTTTCATTTACCTGAATATTTTCAAGTTAAAGTCTCTTTCGGTGAATCAAGTTCTTAAGCAAATCTTCGGAATCGGTTTTCAAGCTTTATTCATTTTAATCCGCTGCACTAATTCACCCCCCCCCCTCTTAGTGCCACTCCGAACCTAATAAATCACACGTCCATCCATGTTCAATGGGACGGATTACACCTATTGAAAAACTCAAATGAGAATTTTTCTTATTTCTATGGATTTTGAATTATGGAACATTGTCGAAAATGATTTTTAAAAGTCTTCTCTTCTGATGAACGATTAGAATGAGTCGGACAAGAAGACTTTTTCTCTAAATGCCAAGGCTATGAATGTCTTGTTTTGTGCTTTAGATAAGAATGAGTTCAATTGTATTTCTATTTGTGAAATGGCTTTCGATATTTGGTATACTCTTGAAATCACTCATGAAGGTACTAGTAGAGTGAAAGAGTCCAAAATCAATCTTTTAGTTCATTCTTATGAGTTGTTTCAGATGAAACCAAGTGAGTCCATTGGAGACATATACACCCAATTTATAGATGTCGTCAATGGACTAAAAGCGCTTGGTAAAAGTTTTTCTAACTTTGAACTTATAAATAAAATTTTAATATCCCTTCTAAAGAGTTGGGTTCCTAAAGTAATGACTGTTCAAGAGGCAAAGGACTTAAATAATTTTCTACTTGAAAAACTAATTAGGTCTTTAATGATCTATGAGATGACATGCAAAACTCATGAAGAGCTTGAGAACTCTCTTCCAAAGAATAAGAAGGATATAACACTAACAACTCATGAAGACCACTTGAAAGATAGTTCAAGTGATGAGGATTATGATGATGATTTGGCACTCTTAACTTGAAAGTTTAAAAAATTCATAAGAAGAAATAAAGCTAAAAATAACTCTAAAAATAAAATTAAGCCCAAGAAAGAACAAGTCATATGCTACGAATGCAAGAAGTTGGAGCATTTCAAAAGTAAATGTCCCTAAGTAAAGAAGAAACAACCAAAAAAGAAGAAGGCCCTCAAAGCAATGTAGGATGATTCGAGCGACTCCGAAGATGAGGAACAAAGAAACAAGGAGATCGCCAACTACACTCTAATGGCTATCAGAGAAGAGATAAGTAATTTATTAAATGAAAATTTAACTTTCGATGAGCTTTTGAATGCATTTCATGATTTGTTTGATGAGTGTAGAATAATTAGTAAGAAGTTTAATTCGTTGAAAAAGAAGCATGCCCTTTTAATTAATGATTTTGAAAAACTTAAACATGACACTCTTTCCTTGCCTCCATGCACTAAGTGTGAATACTTAGAGGCACTTGAGAAGGAAAACTTGCTACTCAAAGAAACTCTAGAAAAATTTAATATTGGTAGCAATTCTTTGAACATATCCTTGCAAATAAGGGCCATGTTCATAGAAGAGATGAAGTCAGATTTGTGAGTGACTCTCACCGAAATCCAACCACTTTCGTTAAAGGCCCTACCTTATATGTATCACCTCACTCCAAATGCAACTTTTGTTGCAAACCTAAACATTTCACTTATAAATGTCCATTTAGAAAGTATAGGCCACACAAATTGGTTTGGGTTCCTAAAGGAACCATTAAGAGCTCTATACAAAATGACAATTTAAGTATATCAATTTTTTAGGCACCCAAGTTTAAGTGGGTACCTAAAAACTATTCTTTTTTGTAGACACATTCATATTCACAAGCTATGAGCAAGAGATGGTACCTTGATAGTGGATACTCAAGGCACATGACTGGAGATCCATCTCAATTCTCTAAGCTCACTAGCAAAGACGAAGAGTATGTTACCTTCGGAGATAACAACAAGGGTAAAATCATTAGCAAAGGTAACAAATCCAACTTTTTGATTGAAAATATATTATTGGTTGATGGCTTAAAGCATAATCTTTTGAGCATTAGTCAATTGTAAAAGGATACATCACTAGATTTGAATCAAATGCTTGCATTATTGAAAAACCTCATAAAAACACATCTATGATTGTCCTAAAATAAAATAATACATACACTATTGACATTAATGATCTTTGTAATGAAGTATGTTTTTCGATTTTGAACGACGATGCTTGGCTTTGGCATAGGAGATTAGGTCATGCTAGCATGAAACTAATCTCCCAAATCTCATCTAGAGAACTAGTAAGAGGTATTCATAATATTAAGTTTATTAAAGACAATGTGTGATGCATGTCAACTAGAAAAACAAATGAAAGATAGTTTCAAATCAAAGAATCAAATAAGCACCTTTAGACCATTGCAATTGATCCATATGGATTTATTTGGATCAATTGATACAACATCCTAGGAGGTAGCAAATACGCTTTCGTAATTATAGATGACTATAGTGGATATGCTTGGACATATTTCTTGGCACACAAAAATGATTACATTAAATATTTTTTAAAATTTTGTAAACTTGTTCAAAATGAAAAAGGCTTTATGATTTCATCAATTCTGAGTGATCACGGTAGTGAATTTCAAAACCATAATTTTTAAAATTTTTGTGAATCTAATGGATACAACCATAATTTATCTACTATGAGAAATCCTCAACAAAATATAGTAGTAGAAAGAAAGAATACGAGTTTACAAGAAATGGTAAGAACCATGTTGAACGAACATAACTTACCTAAATATTTTTAGGCCGAAGCCGTTAATATGGTATGCTATTTCATGAATAAGGTTCTAGTATGACTATTACTCTCTAAAACTTCTTATAAATTATGGAACAAAAAACTCAATGTTTCGTATTTAAAGTTTTCGGTTGTAAGTGTTTTATCTTGAATGAAAAAGAGGCCTTAGGAAAGTTTGATACAAAATCCAATGAAGGTATTTTTTTTTTATTCTTATATTTCTAAGGTCTTTCATGTCTTTAATAAAAGAACTTTGGTTATAGAAGAATCTATTCATGTTATTTTCAATAAAGTTTACGAATTTAAGAAAAATGATTTTGATGATGATCTTGATTTTAATGGTTTGAATTTGAATGAAACCTCTCCTCCAAATAGCAACTTGAATGCATCTTCTTTTGAAACTTTCTTACCTAAGGAATGGAAGTATGTAGATACCCATCCTAAGGAGCTAATTATAGGAGACACATCAAAAAGAGTTCAAACTCGTTCTTTCTTTAAAAATTTTTGAGTCAATACCACTTTTCTTTCTCAAATTAATCCTAAATGCATTGGTGAGGCCTTGAAAGATGATTCTTAGGTTATCGCAATGCTAGAAGAATTAAACTAATTTGAGAGAAATGAGGTGTGAAAGCTTGTTCCTAGACCTAGTGATATTTAATTATTGGTACTAAATGGGTCTTTAGAAACAAGCAAGATAAATTTGGTATCGTAGTTAGAAACAAGGCTAGATTAGTAGCCATGGGTTTCAACCAAGAAGAAGGTATCGATTATGAAGAAACCTTTGCACTTGTAGCAAGATTAGAAGCCATAAGGATACTCCTTACCTATGCTAGTAGTAATAATTTTAAGCTATTTCAAATGGATGTCAAAAATACTTTCTTAAATAGCTTCATTTCCGAAGAAGTGTATGTTGAACAACCTCCCGGATTTAAGATCTTTCTTTTTTCTAATCATGTGTTTAATTTAACTAAGGCTCTCTATGGATTAAAACAAGCCCTAAGGGCTTGGTATGAGAGACTTAGCTCTTTTCTTATTCAAAATAATTTCTCTAAAAGCAAGATCGATACTATATTGTTTATTAAAAATTTTAAAAATAATTTTCTTGTTATTCAAATTTATGTTGATGATATTATTTTTAGTTCTACTAATGAGTCCTTATGTGAATCATTTACCAAGAGTATGAGCCAAGAGTTTGAAATGAGTTTAATAGGTGAACTAACCTTCTTTTTAAGATTACAAATCAAACAACTTAGTGATGATATATTTTTTAGTCAAACCAAATATATATTAGAATTACTAAAATGGTTTAATATAGATAGTTCAAAGGCTATCAATACTCCTATGAGTACCTCAACTAAGTTAGACATGAACCAAAGTGGAGAAAGCTTTGATCAAAAAACTTATAGGGGTATGATAGGTAGTTTACTATACCTCACCGCAACTAGACTGATATCATGTTTAGTGTAGGACTTTGTGCTAGATTTCAAGCTAATCTTAAGTTATCTCATTTTAAAGTAGTTAAAAGAATTCTTAGATATCTTAAATGAACCCCTAACCTAGGATTATGGTATCCAAAATCTGAAAACTTTGAATTAATTGTTTATGTAGATGTGGATTTTGTCGGATGTAGAATAGATAGAAAAAACACAACTGGAACATGTCAATTCTTAGGACATGCACTTATCACTTAGTCTTCAAACAAAACTCGGTTGCACTATCTACGACCGAAGCCGAATATATAGTTGCAAGTGCATGCTGTGTATAAGTTGTATGGATGAAAAATACATTGAAAGATTACAAAATTCATTTAAAAAATATTTCCATAAAATGTGATAACATAAGTGCTATATGTTTAACTAAAATTCCTATTCAACACTCTAGAACTAAACATATTGACATTAGGCATCACTTTATATGAGATCATATCAATAACAATGATGTAACTCTAGAATTTATTAATACGAAACACCAATTAGCAGATATCTTTACAAAACCTTTAAATGAAGAATAATTTGAGTTCATTAGAAGAGAATTAGGCATGCTAAATTGCCCTAATGCATGAGTTTATTGTATACCTTTTTTGAATTTTTTTTTTTATTTCGTATCATCTTTTTGATTTCGTAAATGGAGCTTTCATGAGCTTATTTCTCTATCTTTCTCCTATCTCAATATCGAATTTACTTTATGAATGTTTGATACTCTTGATTCCATCATTTGACAAATTTTTAATTGATATCATACACATTTGATGACTTTTTGAATTTGTATCGAACTCAATTCTATCGCTTGATGACTTTTTATTAAATTTCAAATTTTGATCATAAAGTCAATTGATAGGTTACTTGATCTAATCCATATTATTAAGATAAGTGTGTAGAATTAACTACAATAGCAATGAAGATATAAAGCGAATTACCGGAGTCAAGTATATTGTGAGTTCAAGAGTCCGTCGGAAGTTCGAAGGATCATCGGAAGTGCTACTAGAACCAGTCGAGAATGAATCGAGGACCTACCGAAGGTTTCGAAAATTCACCAAAAAGATCGTCGGAGGTTCGCAGAGCTCACCAAGAAGGTTAAGAAGCTTGCCAAAGATTCAAGGAACTTGCCATAAAGTCCAAGAGCCTATTTGGAGTTCGCTAGAAGAAATCCGAGGGTGTATCGGAAGTTCGCCGGAAGCTCGCCGGAAGAAAACTTGATGTGCCGATTTAGTTTTTGCTTAGAATATGTTTTCAATTTCGTAATTAGCTTGTAATTAGGGTTAGAATTAGCTGATAATCCTAATTAATCCTAGTAGGGGCCAATTGGGTTTTAATTGGGTTGAATTAGGCCAGATTCAAGGCTCATTCAGCAATACTGAACTAGGCCTGACGATGGCACCGCCAGATTGGGGTGGTGGTACCACCGCGGGAACAGGCCCCCAGGTAGTTTGGGCGATGATACCGCCCTAGGTTAGCAGTGGTACCGCTGATAGTTATTACCTATCAGCGGTGGAACCGCTCGTCCACAGAATCCGAGGACCCTATTAGGCGATAGTATCGCTAGACTAGGTGGTGGTACCGCCCAGTACACTGACAGAGCAGAGTCAACTAACGATGGTACCGCTAGTGTCAGGCGATGGTACCGCTAGTACTTAGAAATTCGAAATGTGACTCTTTTTGGCTCTATTTTAAAGCCAATTAAGTCTAAAAATACTCCTCTTCTCAGCTAACTATGCACCTTTTGAGAAGTGATAAAAATGGAGTCAAAGCTATAGCAAAATTGTATTTGATAGCTTGAGTATTCACCTCCACATTTTTACTTTGTCAAAATTCAATAAGAGTGTGAACCATCTATAAAAGTTTGTAAGAGGGGTGCTTGGTCCTTTCCCTTCAAGAAGATCTGATAGTGGAAGTTGGGAACCTCATCGGAGGAGGTTTCGGAAGTGGATGTAGGTCATTTGATCGAACCACTATACATCGCTGCGTACTACTCTGAATGTGTGAGTTTTAATTGTTGCATCTTGTTCTTTACTTAGCTGTAAATCTTTTGATCTTATTCTCTCTATTCTCAATCGCATTCTCATGAATCACTTTGCTCAAATCTCATTCGTCGGATCAAAATTTCTCTTTGAACAACTATTTCTGAAATTAATTTTTTATTTATGGTTTTATCTGAATCACTAATTCACACCACACACAACTCCCGCAACCCCCCCTCCTCCCTTCTCTTAGTGCTACTCAGATCCTAACACTTTTGACACTCTTTGAATCCTCCCTTCATTCACTCACAGATTTCATGCAAATGGCAGCAATATTTTTTGAAAGATTTTATTGACAAAAATATCTTTCATGGATCTCAATATTCATGAATCTTCACTCATGAATCCTTATATTTCACACTTGTGAAGTTTTGATAAGAAATGGATTTTGATGACTCAGAAATTTTTACAAAGATTATGAATTTATTTAATAGAAACGCCATTCACGAACTTTACTTCATGAAAATATCACTCTCAGATCTTAATTGACTCTTGTGCAAATTCTTGCAAAATGATATATGTGACATTCATGGATCCTATGAAATGATACATATTAGCTTTTAATGAACCCAATTTTCTTTAGCTTGAATAAATTGATGGACTTATTCTCTTTCTACTTATCTTTATGTTATGAGTTCTTTATGAAAAGAAGAAACTTTTATGAATTTTTAATAGCTTGAATGTTTTCTTTTTCTTGAATTTAATATAGACTCCATTCACTTCTCTAAATGTGAATTTAATTTCATGATAAAAGTGATGTATGAATTTTTAAGAAACATTATTTACATCATTTATGAACGAACATTCATGACTCTTGTACAAATTTTTGTGTCATGAGCTTTTATGAATTTTTGATAGCTTGAATGATTCATTTTTTTTACTTCACAAATTTTATGGAAATGCCGAGTTAGCTCTTATTGTGAATTTTTTTTCTTGTGTGAATTTTTAAATAGCATGAACGAATTATTTTCCATTGTATTATTCATGAAAATTTAATATCTCAATTCTTCTTGATGGTACCATGGGCTTTTTCCTTTTCCCTTTCAAGAAGAATCAAAGTTAAATTTTGGGTATCGTAACAATTGGTATCAATGTCAAATTTTACCTGCTTAAAATAATGGTCTAATTCCTTTTTGTTGATGATAAAGGGGAAGAAATGTGGCAAATTGATGACAACTTAGCATGCTTTGTATCATAAAATGCTTAGTATCATCAAAAGCATCGCAAATACTTGAAGTGTATTGCAATATATCGCAAATGTATAAAATGTATCGTATACATCGTAAATGATTAAAATAAATCATGTATTCTTAAAATGATAATTTTTCTATGCTCGTTATCGTATCATGCTTAATTATTCTACTTGAAATTAGTATCATACCTCGATACAATAAATTATCATTTGGTTTCATATTTGAAATTTTTATCATGCTATTGACAATTGAATGATAAATTATCAATTAATATCATGCATCAGAATGGTGAATTATTATTTGATATCATTTGAATCTTACTAAATTTTTAAATTAAAGTTAGTATCATTCGTTGTAATGATGATTGTCTATCATCATTCAATATTGGACTTCAAAATGGATGTCATGCCATGACATCACTTTTGTATTGTGAAAAATATGTGGTATCATATTTTAGGATAAAAAATTATACTTGTTTAACGTGTCGATAAGTTCAAATGTATGTAACTTATCGGTTTGGGCTTGAATTCAAAGGGTTTGAATTCAAGTGTATCTTTTCTCAAGTATTTTGGGAGATTGTTGAATCTTGGATTTTGATGATGAAATCAATTGATAGATTATTTGATCTAATCCATATGTTAAGAAAAGTGTAAAGGATTAACTATGATAGCGATGAAGGCATAAAGCAAAATTAAGTACCGAAATCAAGTACAATCGAATCGTTGGGAGTTCGAGAGTTCACCGGGAGTCCGAAGGTTTGTCGGGAGTGATATCGGAAGTGGCTGAGAATGAGTTGGGAGCTTGCCAAAAGGTTTGTCAGAAGTTCGCCGGAAAGTTCGTCAGAGGTTCGCGGAGCTCGTCGAGAAGATTGGAGCTTGCCAAAGAAGACTCGTTGGAACTCGCTAAGATCATCGTAAAGTCTAGGAGCTTATTGAGAGTCCACTAGAAGTTGTCGAGAGTTCATCGGAAGACCACATGAAGATCGCCGGAAGCTCACCGGAAGAAACGTTAATGTGCTAGATTTTATTTAGTATATGTCTTTAATTTTTGTAGTTAGCACATAATTAAGATTAAGATTGGGAGATAATCCCATTAACCATGGTAGGGGTTAATTAGGCCTATAATTGGACTGGATTGAGTTGGATTCAAGGCCCATCTAGGTTGTTGAACCTTGTCTGGCGATGGCATCGCCAGATTGGGGCGATGGCATCGACAGATTGGGGCGATGGAACCACTTAAGGCTCAATCTCCCAAGAAACTGAACAGTGGTATCACCGGTAATTAATAACTATCATACAGTGGTACCGCCCCAAGTCAATACCTAGGACTATGTCTGATGATAGTATCGCCAAACTCGACAATGGTACCATCTAATGTCAAGGTCAACTAGCAATAGTACTACTAGGGACAAGTGGTGGTACCATCAGTACCCGAAAATCCAGGATAAGACCTTTTTTTGCTCCAATTTTGAAGCCAATTAAGGCTTATAAATATCCCTTACTTCTCAACTGGTTAAACATGAAGAAGTGATAAAGAACTAAACTGAAACTATAGTGAAATAGCTTTCAAAAGTTGAGTGTTCAGCTCTACGATTCTCTAAGTGTAAAAGTTTATAAAAGAAGAGTGAGCCACTTGTAAAGCTCTGTAAAGGGATAGTTGATATTTCCCCTTCAAGAAAGATCGATAGTGGAAGCCGATGACCTCATCGGAGGAGGTATCAAAAGTGGAAGTTGGTTGGACAATCGAACCACTATAAAATTGACATGTTCTTCTCTTGGTGCATAAATTCTTTTATTGCATTTTAATTTTTTACTTCATTGCAACTGTCTGAATCTCTTCTCTATTCTCTTATAAACTCACATGAGTCAACGTCTTTTTGGCAATCATATCATAAAATCCATGGATATATCTTGCCTCTCTCATTGAGATATAAGTAAAGATTAATTACTAGATAGCTTCCGGTCCTCAAATTTTACTTGTTGATAAGCAAAATATTATGAAATAAATTTTGCACTCTCTTCGTGATATTAAACCAAAAATTATCTTTAACATTTCCATACATCTTAGTTTCACTTGGGTGCATTGTATAGCCTGTGTTATAAGCTTCTCTAATTATTTCACTTTTCAAGTCCAGATTAATTGAGATCTAGCCTTGGTATCATCTTGAATTTTAGTCAAGCATCATTCACAACAGTTTTTTTAATTCTTTCTAGTAACGTAGGTTGAATGGCATGATTAGCAACTTGAACCCTTTGGTGAATGCCAATATACATTAATTCTCAACTTTAACATGTTTTTGATTGGTGATTATAATTACAGGATTAGTTATACTCTTTCTATAAAGTACATCATTAACAACATATGCTTTATCCGGATGATAATTTATAATTAAATTATAATCTTTTAGTTCAGTCCATCAACTTTGTCTCAAGTTTAGTTTTTTCCAGACAAAAATATATTTCAAACTCTTATGGTGGATAAATATCTTATAGTTATCATCATATAGATAATTTCTTTATATTTTTAAAGCCAAGAATACTATTGTCAATTCAAGATCATTCGTAAGATAATTCTACTTATATGATTTTAGTTATCTTAAAACATAAGCTATAATCTTATCATGCTGCATTTGAACACATATCAATCCTTTTCTTAAAGCATCACCCTATATGGTGAAGCCTTTGCTAGAAGATATAGCAAGAATAGGAGTAGATACCAATCTTTTTAATTCTTAAAAACTCTCTTTACAATCATCTTACCATTCAAACCTAGTTTTTTTTTTGTGTCAAATAAGTTAAAGGTATGACAATGTAAGAAAATCCTTCTACAAACTTTAAATAATAGCCAAGCAATCCTAAGAAACTATAGACCTTGGATAGGTTTGTTATATTCCAAATCCCTTCTTTAGAAATCACATGGCCTTAGAAAGTTTTCTCTGACTACAATTCATCTTTATTAAACTTTATATATAACTTATGATCTCTTAGAAATTATAAAATAATTCTCAAATGTTTTTTCTAGTCTACTTATAGAATACACACAAATATCATCAATGAAAATTCTAAAAATGGTTTGAAAATTCTATTTATTAGATCCATAAATATTGTAAGTGCATTAGTCAATTTAAAGGGTAGAACAAAAAATTCATAGTACATATCTGATTCAAAAAGTACAATTAGGTGCATCTTCTGCTCTAATTTAGTTGATGATAGTCGGATTGTAAATCAATCTTTGAAAATACTTATGTATCCTATAATTGATTAAATAAATTATTGATCTTTAGTAAGGAATATCTATTTTGCAATGTTACTTTATTTAAGTCACGATAATAAATACAAAGTCTAAACTTTCATTTTGCCTTTTCACAAAAAAACAAGAGCATTCTAAAATGAGACACTAGGTCTAATAATTTTTTTATCAAGTAATTCTTATAATTGATCCTTCAATTCCTTTAATTCAATAGGTGTCATTCTATTCTTGTAAGAAAATATCTAAATATTCATACACTATAGAAAGTTCATAAGATGGTAATGAAACTTGCACCAGTCCAATTGGAAAAAAGATTTTTTATATCAAGAGAAACATATTTGCATTGTTGATAGAAGACGAAAAACAATATCATATGTTGAAGTTGATAGCGGATAATATTTCCTCAAACTATATGAGGAAATCCCATTAGGTTATTGAGGAAAATCCTCCCTAGTTTGTTAAGGGAATCCTCTCATATAAATAACTCTGTATGCAGCTATATTGAATCAATTCATTTTACTCTTCAATATTCACATGATATCAGAGCGGCTTGCCCAAGAGCAAGCTCTTTTCTCGCTGTCCAACGACAGTAATTGATCCTCACCTCTGCCACCTTCCAAGTTCGGCAACATTTCCTTCCTCTGCTTTCATGGGTGGAAGGTTTCTCTTCATTGTTCCGGCCAGCGAATCATCTCCACAAACACTCCTCACTTCATCTCCATGCTTTTGCTGATGCTAATTGGGTAGGTAACATTGATGACAAAACATCCACGTCGGGGTACATTATTTTTCTTGGAGCTAATCCAATCAGTTGGAGCTCCAAGAAGCAAAAGACAGTTGCACAGTCAACAACTGTGAATACCATGTCATCGCTACCACTACTGTAGAACTTAATTGGATAACAAATCTACTCAATGAACTCAACATCAACTCTACTCTCACTCCTACAATCTACTACGATAATATCGGAGTTACATATCTATGCGCCAATCCAGTATTCCACTCTCGCATGAAGCATATTGCCATCGACTTCCACTTTGTACAAGATCAAGTTCTCCGGCATCAACTACGTGTCTCTCATGTACACACGGCTGATCAACTAGCAGACTCATTTACGAAGCCTCTTACTCGTAAACCATTTTTGTTACATCGGTTCAAGATTGGCATCCTTGATAGGAGCGCCATCTTGCGGGGGCATGATAGTTGATAAGATTTTCTCAAACTGTACGAGGAAATCCCACTGGGTTGTTGAGGAAAATACTCCCTAGTTTGTTAAGGGAATCCTCTCATATAAATAACTCTGAATGCAACAATATTGAATCAATTCATTTTACTCTTCAATATTCACAAAAGTGCATAGGAGTAATTATAGAAGCTATTTGGGAACTCGCATAGGTTTTGAAGATTACCATCAATTCTTTAACTCAGGTTTTGAAGACTAAAGATTTTTCTTGGGAAAGAATTTAACACCCATGAAATTTATTTTGAGACAGACATAATTAATAGCACCAAAGAGGACATACTAGAAAAAGTAAGGTATTAAGAGGTTTCAGTACATGATAGTCTATTGGTTCCCACAAAAGCTCGTCTTTCTTTTGGTCGCTAGAAGAAACTCTCTCGTAGACAATCTTTAGACTGAAAAGAATATTTTGTTTGTGGGATCAACACTCAATAAGAGACCGAGATCATTTTGAGGACTATGTAACGATTATGATTACTTTTATTTTATGATTTCTTCTCCAAGTTTTCGATTATAGAAATTATGAATCTTAATCGATGATTATTATTGTGTAGTTCAATCTACTCTGAATTTTGATATCTATTTATTATATAGTTTGATCTTATAATGATTAATTTTAATTGTTCAAACATTATATGAGCTTAGAGAAAGCGGAAATAAGAAATAAGAATAAATGATTGCTATTGAGGATTAAAAGAAAGAAAGGATGAAGAAAGAGTTTATATATTAATGATTAATAGGATTTTAAAATTTATTCTTTATTATATTAATTTATATTATTTTAATGATTAAAATCAGAAAAGAGAAAGGAGCTAGATCATTGTATCAATTATAATAATTTATAATCAAGGGAAGTATTTGATGATTCTATCTGACTTGTTTTCAATTATAATAACCTATGATCAAGGTAAATATATGCTTGTAACCAATAAGGTTATATGATTTATAATAGTTGAATAAATTACTAATTTTTAAAATATCTATTTGATATTATATTGATTTAACATAATTGAATTTTTTTTGTTCTTATAGTTTTAAATGTTATATTCTTTGTTACTTTTGAAATGATATGTAAAGACTTATTTATTGAAATATATATTGATACATTATTTTAAGTGATTTTTATTTACTTTGTATGGTTCCGATCTGGACCCTACTAATAGGATTTATACAACGGTTACAAGTACACTAGTATTTTCTGATGCTAGCATATGGATAAATGTGTTGCATACATCACAGGAGTTATAGTCACGAGCCTTTTTATGAGGATAGAACGCATCTAACCAATAATATTTTAACTTTTTTTTTTTTGGTAAGTATAATATTTTAACTTTTGTTTTTGTTATGTACTCTTGGCTATAATTATGATCATCTATGAATTTAGATACGAACATCTGATTATATTTATACTTATCTATAATTAGTTAATGATAATGTACTAAGCTAATTTTTATTCTTATATACAATTTAGCCACACTTATATTTTTGTTATGAAAATATTTTCAAACGATTGTGTCTCGAATCTTATCCTATGCACTTTTTTATGTTAAAAAGTTTATGATTTATTCTTTATATAAGCATTAAGGAAGATTTAACATTTATGTATATTTTTTGAATATAAGTAATGCATAAAGAACGTATAAGTTCAGCAAAACATTCATTATGATCAATTTTGCTGGCATATGAGTTTGAGCGTTTATCGAGTTGTGTTTGCTCATATCACCTATTGTTAGATTTTTTAGATCATAAAGAGTAAATTGTCTATGATTTTACTTGCAATAATCGAATACTTACCCTCGAATAGAATAATTGAGGTCTTTTCTCTTCTCCTAAATCACTCAAATAACATAAATTAATATAATAAATAATAATTTCTAAAAACCCATTAGTCCCTAATATATAAACTTTTTTTCATCCCTTTCTTTCTTTCCTTTCTCGATGGTAATACGAAAACCTAAGCTGCAGTGGAACTTGATTTCCTCTTCTTTTTTTTTTTTCTCCATATGGTCCCATTCTGTTCTCTCAAGCAGCCGGACGTAGCAATTCATAACCTTTTCATTAATCATTGTAAGATTATCTTGTTAAACTAGTAGTTTAGAAATCTTCATATTATCAAACTTTTTATGATTCATGAAGATAAGGGAATTACATCATTCTTCCAGATGAACAGTGAATAGACTGTTTAATCTGATTAAATTGGAGCATATTGTGGTCAGGCTAATACTTATCCTTGGGATGCTTTGTCCTTAATTCAGTCATATTAAACTCATAACATGAGCAGACTGCCGGGAGGTTCTACTGTGGACATCTTCCTAGCTATGGAGAAGAAACTGCGTTACAAGGAATCTGGGCATAGCCTTGAATGGTTATAAGGAATGATAAGATGTTCCTGAATGGTTATAAAGAAGATGATTTGGCTTGAACTGTTCTAATCATGAACAGTAGGGTATTCAGTCTCTAACCTGCAAATTCGTGGAAAATTGCAGAATATGGCACCATTGACATTATCTGAACTTTTGATAGCAACAAATTTTCTTATTTGTCAGCTCAGATGCACCTGAAAATTTACAGAATGATATCAAACCTTCTCATTCTTTTCTTTCCTCTACACAATTGGATGAGAAATGGATGGGCGAAGATCAATGATTCAATCTCAAGAAGTCTTTCAATTCGCTGGGAAAACAAGGGTACTGCCTCCATACAGCCCCATGCAGCTTCATCATCTTGATTGCCTTCTCATTGGTAGACGATGATCGCCCATCGATGTGCAACAAAGCCAGGAGCTTCCTCACCGTTCCAAACACCATCATCTCCTCCAGCAGCTTCTCTCTGTGGTGGAAGCTGCTCATCAGCCACAAGATCTGGACGCCCAGTTTGGTCGCCATCTCCGACACGCGCAGTATCTTCTTCGACACCGCCGCGACGCCCAACCCATGGTCAGCGAACGCTGATCGGCCTTCGGCGCACTCGCAGAGCCTCTTGAGCAATAACAATACCTTCTCGCAGTTGTGTCGGCTGGCGTCGGGTAGGAGCTCGAGCAAGATGCAGACGGCACCAGCTTCGATCGCCTTGAGGCGATTCTTGTTCGACGTTGCGACGATCTCGAGCAATACATCCAACGAGGAGGAGCTGAGCTTGGTGGAGATCTCATCGGACAAGAGGTCCAACAGGGATTTGACAATGTCCACATCTTGATCGGTTACCATGTTGGCGATCCACTCGTTGTTGATCTTTGAAATCTTCATCAAGGTGGACATGGCGTGGACTCGAGCCTCGGCGCTTCCCCTCTGGATGATTACCATCATCGGTTTCAAGCAATCAGGCTTCAGTATCAGCTCCACCGTAGCATCATCTGATAAGGGGAGGAGGGAGAGGACACCGAGTGCCTCCTCGCAAGCTCGGAACGCGGTGAAGTCGGAGTTCTCCACGACGACATGGGACATAACGCAGCCCAGCACTTCGATGCCTCCCGATCTAATCAAATCCTTCTGCAACTCATCGTTCTTCTCGACGAGAACCTTGAGCTTCCTCAGGCCACTGGCCTTGAAGGGGCCCGTTTGGATGCTCTTCAGCAGCGACACCAATTTGTCGTGCTCCACCGCATCATACGAGCATGGAGGCGACGTGACGGGTTCCTCATCAGCTGCATGCTCCAGGAAAGACGAGATGAGACGCTTGACGGTGTGATTGGGGGTGAGATCAAAGCTCTCCAGTCGTTGCATGGTGGCGGGGCACGTCAACTTCTTGTATGTGAACAGCCATTTCTCGATGTTCTTCCTTTCGTACGTGACGCCGGTGGCGATTGTCACCGGGTCCTCCATTAGCTCCATCGAAATGGGGCACTGGAACAAGAATGGAGCTTCCATGGTTTGTTGAGCTCTCAGCCTGAGTCTTCGAAAGAGTTGGTATAAAGGAGAATTAAGACATACATTTATAGTGAGCAAGGTGGCATAAGAAAAGTCAAAGTCAATGGCCAAAGATGCTTGCGATCGAGCTATATACGTTTACAGCATGGAGAGAATTGCAAGCAAGTTCCAAGGTGGTAGCAGTTGAATTCCTCGTTATATAACATATTTAACCAAACTATGGGCTTGTACTTATTTCAAATGGGATGAGATTATACAATAAAATTCTTCAAATTGGTCAAGTATTCAAATGGTTTAGATAGGTTGGGCAAGAATGGGGTGGTCCTTCTTACTGGAACCACTTCATGTGTTCACATCACCAGTCAATTACTTTGAAGGTTTCATCTGCGATTTGGTGGCAGAAACGTGGTCTTAAGAATTTGTTTCATGGAATTGAAGTTGTGGTGATTGAGCTGACCTTCATCCTTCTATGGATTGTTCTCCACTTATTCTTGTGCAAATTCTTCTCTTTCTATCCTCCAAAAACAAGTGCACTTCACTTGCACTCAATGGAGTCTTCGATAGCTTGCTTGATGTGGTACATGACTGGTTGAAGGAAGTTTATGAATTGAGAAACATTGCACATGTAGAAAGATCAAAGGTTGATCAATGAAATTGGAAAATAGTTCTTAGACCATCAAGGAGCCAACTTGCTTCACAAATTGAATGGTAGTAGATTAGCGCATACAAAGTTTACATTTTTTTTCCCTTTTAGAAATGACTTGAGTACATCTTGCTAATACTCACTCAGGAGTTCTTTGGTCAATATATTTGTTTTTAATGATACATTATGATCGTCAGCGCTTAATTGTAGGAATGATTCGAATGAGAAAGAGAGGCCTGATGACGAACTGTTTAGGCAGTATAATGCTGCCTTAATCAATGCATATGCTGCTTATGATGCCTTGTGATCAACACCATAAAACTATCAGATTTAGGTGGAAGATTAAGCATCCATTGACTTTTGATTCACTGAAAAACACAATAATTGTTGAACTGGATCAAAACCATCTTTTTTGCTGCTGGAGTTCACAACACAAGTTTGACCAACATATTCTACTTGGATCAGAATTTTTTTTTGGATCTTGAACCATACTGAATTAATCTGTACTTTTCTATTTTTTTGTTATCAGTGCTTTAGTAACTCCCAAGCGATAGGAGCAGGGGAGATTACATCTCACTTATGATCTTTCTATACACCTCTATGGTTTAAGATCTGATTATGAGCCCCCATACAGCTCAAAATTGCAATACATTAACACCTGGACTTGTGTTGATGAACTCTCCAATACAGCTTGTTCAGAAAAGGAAAACTCTAAGCATTTTTGACATCAGATAGGCATCATATCAGAAATGACTGATATTAATAAATTCAGGTCTTCTGCAAGAACTGGTAGAAAATTTATTGTTTATTTCCTGAATAAAAAAAAAAGGGGCCTTGCTTTGCAAAATAGTATCTGATGGAGATCGAATAACATGAAATTGAGATCACATGGATTCAGATAAGTGGCAACGTGTAGAATAGTTGAAGGGAACGCAGGTGGTTGACCAGAATAGTTTAGTGGAGTTAAGAATATGATATATAAAAGGTCATCTTCTTGGTCTGAAGATGTCATTGTCTCCTCTTCATGCCAGTAACCCCTTTAGTTACTCTTGGAAGTTAGATAACCAAGAGATAGAACACATGGATTGGAGTTGAATTCAGCCATAGGGTGATGGCAGTCAGAGGTGTCTGATCTGAAACCACTGAAGAGACAAGCTTTGTCATCTTAAGATAATTCACAGTCTTTAGCTTTAAGATATGAGGTCCACATAGATGTTGATTTAGCAGGTTTTTCTGGTTAAAAGCAGTTTAGGTGGAAAAATGTTGGGGAGAGGGAATGTTTCAAAGAAAAATCTAAGATATTAATAAATAAAAATTTATACCAAAAAATCATCGGAAAAAAAAATGATAGAGGATTTGGTTGTTTGATACTCCTTCTATGAAAAATATCATAATTTTCATCATATTAGAATAATTATAAGCACTCTTGAGTTGACTCTAACTTAAGTATAAATTCAGTTTTTATCCTTCTATATAAATTCTGAAGAATTTCTCTTAACTTTTCTTTTACCCCCTCTAAAATAACTAGAGAGAATCTCAAAGCTATCAAAGTTTTTTTTTTTTTTGTTCTCACATAGAGATATATCAGATATTTATAGTAATAAATTCTAATTCAATAAATAATTTTTTTTGACTTGCATCCCTAATCAAAATCTATATCCTAATTTACCAAGCAATTTGAATCCTGATAATATCCTGCTTGATAAATATTTTGTCTAATTTTCTGCTTCTTATAGAGAATATAACTTGCTTCAAGCTTCTAATATTCATCACTCATCTTTGTTGAATTTCATACCACATGATTTAGGATTTTTTTAAGCTATCGTACCATTTTATTAGCGAAGAAAAGACTTTGAAATCATAAGAGAAATTACAGACAGAACACTTGCAAGTGATCATAATTAGTTTTACACCTATAACAGTGAACTACACAGTATATCACTTAGTTTTTTCCTTTTTTCCGGAAGAACCTCAGGGTTCTCAGGTTTTGTAAATGGGGTGATCTAGGTCTTTTATCCAATCCCCTAGCTATGTTTTCTTGAATTTAATGAAAGTTTTCTTTTCAAAAAAATTAAATAAGGAATATATTATGAAAAGAATAAAAGATTTATGTGGTTCGACACTAATTCTTCAATTATATGATATCAATTACAAGTATCGTTCTTGAGTTAAACCCAACTCAAGTACAAATCATCTTGTATATCCTTTTATATAAACTGTAGACCTCAAAACATATCTCTAATCTTTTGTGGAATTTTCTCTAGAGCCATTAGAGAAAAACACTCGAGTTATTTTTTTTCATCTTATTCCCCCTATCAAAATCTGGATATACATAATCTATATCCTAATTTACGAACCAGTTTAGATCTTTTAGGATTTCAAAAACATTTCTCGATCCAACAAAAATGCATATATAGGCATATCCTCAACTTGATATTTCCCTCGTGGAGTGGTAAACACTGAGGTTGAAGAGCAATATTTCCAATTGATAACACTATTTGGCTTCTTCATCTTTGATTCTTTTGTGTATTGAAAAAGTAACCAGGTCAATCTCAGAAGCTGACCGGGAACTTATGCTGTGAAAGATTGTAGTTTCATTGCATTGGTTTGCATTACACGATCATGTGAGATCTGAAGTTTGTTGCTACCTTTTTCTTTTATTGTGACAGTTCAGCAGATTAGATAGACATCATTGCCTGCATCTTTCAAGCTCTCCCACTGTCCCTCTCTGCTGAGCTGAGAACAGCTGGTCATTGAGCTAAGCTCACACCACCAATCCTGAATTTGAGATGAAAGTTTAGACACATAGTTACGTATAATAAATGTCAGCAATTTATGTCTTCATTAGGAAAGAAAGCCTTGTGACTGCAGAATGTCCTGAATCTCTAATGTAATGTATATGCAAGTCAGTCACGGAAATATGCACTGATGAGGGAGCATGCTGTTGAATGTTTCCTTCAATATTTCTTTTGGCGAAATCAGTAGATAAAAATTATTTATCAGCTTATATTAAAAAAATTGAAGAGATATAGTGTTCACTGATGAGAACAAGCTGAGGATAGGATTGACAGTGGCTTAATCCAACTAAAGATTGCTGAGCCACACAAATCTGGCATTCAAGAAAATTGATCTGGTTCATCAGCCACTCTGTTCAAACCTTTGTAATCATATCTATCTCCTCGTTCAGTCTTCTTCGTTTTAATGATAGCCAAGACTTTTTTTCACAACATATATTTTTATTGTTTTTTCCTCTTAGAGATCAGAGGAGGTGATCCCCCACATAAAGAAAATCTTAACTGGGTCAAATGCTTGAGCACCACATTTCCAAAAATTCAAACCAAGAAATGTTGAAGTATATGGTCTCGGTTCAAACCATCCTTCTTGCCCACAGGCCAAATTTGCTATATCACACATTTATAATCTGCAACTCTAATCTAATGATGCAATTCTATAAACCAGCGCAATGTGTGATGACCCCAACTCTCCTCGCTAGTTAGTTCTCCGCCTGTTCTTTGTTATTATTACCTTGGATGCTCTGCTAGAACACTGTCATGGAGCATAGCACGACTTTTAGACACCATTAACAACTTATAATGTCTAACTATTTTGAGCTGACTATATGAATTTTTTTTTGTTTCATTGAGTTTTAGAAAAAATAATATCCTTAGTTAAATTTAAAGTATTTAAATTCTTATTTATAGTTTCCACTATAAAACATGACACGGTTTTGTTCAATGCATAATAAATTCCATCAAAACTTTATGCAGAAAGCATGAGTTACCAGCATGTTTCGATGACATTTCACCCTTGACATAAGGATGTGACTAACTCTGAGTCAAATTCTGTGTACCTATTAACAAAGGAGAAATCAGAAAGACTCAAACTTCTCTATTAGCTTATCTATGAAGAACTGCAGCCAAACTTCTATTTCGCTTTTCTTTTCTTTTTTTTTTTATAAAGTATAATTAGTCAGCAAGATATGGAATTATGGACAAAATGCTTACAATTGCCCATATGTTTGGTCCCTCCTATGGGTGGGCTTGAACTCTGGTTAAATCTCCTTATCTTGATATTGAAAGCTAAAAATTACACATCCATCTAATAGTAATTCCACAAAGGTTGGCTACGGTCTATGAAATTTACTTACCATAATGCAAAATAAATCAAGAATGATAGCTACTCCTCCAATCCTACTACTAATCAGAATGCATAGCGTTGACACTGGCTGATCTGCTAACAACATGAATGCCAATGGCCATCATTTTTGCTGCGTAAATACTCCCACCAGCATTAATTTCTGTCTTTTCTGTCTTATGAAATGCTTAACAACCACAAATCATTTGCCGCTAGGACGTCAAACATGGCAAAGAGTGTCTCCCAAAACACATATCAAAAATGTAAATGACCAAAACATGCATTATACAAGCATTTTCACGACTTGCCGAATGCTGGTAGAATAATGGCACGAGTTGTAGAACTGAAAGGAAATTTAGGAGCTTCAGTTGGTGATTTCCATTTAGCCGTTGAATGCAACAGTCTGCTCTGACAAAAAAACATGAGCATTGAACTTGAACTTTCTACATTTTCTCCATAAAGAGTTGCAATCTTTGTGTTCAACGTCATGATCAAGTTACATAACAAGTTATCATAGTAGGTTACCTTCGGCCAGTGCCTATGAGAGAGCTTCACTGGTCTAGAAAGAAATGGTGCACTTTGGTTGGATCCCCTTCCTTCACTGTGTGATGCTTGGTTTCTTTCCTAGATTCTTTGAATGGTGGTATGGGTTTCTTCTAAACCATTTTGACATTTGCGCACATATGCTTCATCATGTTTCCTCTGCTTTCTATCTTTTTGCCAGGCTTCTGAAATGGCACTTCCTGTATGCTCTACCTCTTTTGTTGATCAACTATGAACTCCTTCACAATAACAACATAGCAAAACTACAATCTGAAATGTTACTTTAAGCCTTTATGTGGCTTTTATTCTCACGATTGTTGGAGAGAGATTACATGCATGGTTTCATGGTACATCTTTTTCGCATTTGAGAATATTTCACCATATACATATATAATTTGTAATGTCACGTGATCTGGTAGATACGTACTTTGATCCCTCCGGACACAGACATTAAAAGGGGCTGTGCTGGATATCTTTATTTGCAGTTCCATCTTGTAAAATATCTCACATCACGGTCACTATGCTGTCTTCCTGTAACCATAGGTTGGCTTCTTCCCCTTCACTCCCCTGCCTACAAATTGGAGGAGGTATGGTTGCATCGAAAGCTTCAGCTCCTGGAATCAAAGGAACGGTAAGACAAAAGATAAGATGGCTTAGCATTCAATGATAAATAGTACCACCGTATGATGATGCATCCAATTCGAGGCTCTGAAACGTAATGTCTTCCCAGTTTCTGCACATCTCCATGCATCGTGCAGGACTTGAGAAAGATGGCAAGCATTTAGTCCCACGATCATTGATCGCAAAAGCGTCCTCCGTGTAGTACATTTCGGAAGAAGCCTGTAGACGAAAGAAAGAAGATGAGTGGCAAGCTGCTCATTTAGAATGAAAAGGGTACTCCTCTTTGGTATCTAATTAACCATGGTATAACATTCCGGGGCTGTTTGGGATCAATTATGATGGCACCCACAAAGGAAGAACTGCTGTTGATACCTTTGATGCATCTGGCACGATGGGGACTGTAACTATTGGATCTGGCTCAATCCATCTTGCAATTTCTGGAGAGTCGATGACAGATGAACCACTGCTTCTGTCAAACAGATCAAGAGATGCACTTTCTTCCGTGCCGATGAAGATCTCATCAATGTTTCTTTTGCGGTTGAAGTCAAACATGTTGGAAGGATACTTTTCAGCTTTGGGTTCTTCTCGTCGATTACTCCTACTTTTCAGCCGATTTCCACTCCTCTTGATTACTCGGCATAAACAAAAAGCTCCCTAGGAAGGTTGAGTTATGAGAATTATAAAAATTCAATAATTTTCTTAAAAGAATAGCATCGAGATGTTGTGTTTTTCTTACCAAAAAGTTAGAAGATCCATGGAAAAGATCCTCACAAAGGCGGTACTCATGCATGATCCAATCTGTTCTTTCTCCCCCAGGAGCCCGTCCAAGATAGAACACAAGTGTCTTCCTCAGTCCAAATGCAGAGGGCTCGCAGGCAATCTTTCGATCTTTTCCGGTGGCTTTCCAGTATCCCGAAGCTGTAGCTCTATTTGTGCGCGAACCATTTGGGTACTTCCGATCCCATGGGCAGAAGAAGAACCACTCCAAGTCTCTTTTAGGAAGAAATGATTTTTCTGGAATCAAACAATTGAACAGATTGGAGACAAATCCTTCCAATCTTTTTCCTTGTTATTTCTTTAAGATATAAGTGGTTTTTGCATGATCCAACATCTAGACGACTTGTTAGATGCTTACATCATTCTCATGCAGAATTTGATTCGGAAACACGCAAGATTTTCCACCAACAGATCGAAAGGCATGATGCTTATCGAAGATAAAATCCTTTTGCTAGGAATATATGCTAAAAATAACCATTCTTTTCTTTCTCTCCAATATTTGAAGTCACTATCATTTGACGAATTGGCACAGTCACCTTCTTTGTTCATTGTATGCTTAAAAATAAATCAGTGACATACTACATAAGAAAAGAAGAACAGAAGCAAATCGCAATGGCACTTCAACCAACAAGGAGAAGACATTACCTGGTAGCTCCCATGGATCGAACTTGTACAAACTGATCACTGGAATGACCTCGAGCTCGATCTTAAGCCCTTCCACTTTCCTCTTCAGGTAGTATCCCACCAACTCCTCATCAGTGGGATGGAAACGGAAACCGGGTGGCAACAGTGTAGCATTCATTTTCTTGCACTACTTATCCACACACTCTGTCAGAAGAGGAGCACACGAGAAACAAAGATGCGAACAAGGAACTGCACTAAATCAAGAAAGCTGCGTCACTGTTCTCGCGGTGTACCGATTAGAAGTATGGAATATCCAAAAATAATAGCTTTTCTCTAAACAGATCTTCCAAATGATAGAAGCCGTGTGAGTCAAGATCATTCTTCTCATACAGCCCAGATTTTTTTGGAACGATTAAAACTTCAAGCCACTAATTCTCTGAAAAGTTGAAACAACCAAGGAAGTTCCAAATTTGGATGGATTTCGGAACTCGAAAGAAGGAAGTGGAGAAGAGCTACGGTGGACTTATGTGTTAGAGCAAAATTTATAGACGAAGGAAGGAGGCGCGCCGAAGCAAGCAAACGTCGACTTTGTCTGCATGACGTTATTCTCAACATTCCAAAAGCCATGACTTTGCAAGCAGCCACCCTTCACACTTGAAGCAGGTCTCCTCCTCGCCAATATTTAACTACTACAACCAGATTCTAACTTGGACTACTGTCGATGTGCCAGCGAAAGCTCCATCTTTAGTGTCCACCAAAAGTAAAGTTCAGGCTTTTACCCTCCATCGCTTTGACATTTATGTTCTTCCCCTTTGCATTTCATGAGGACTTATAAAAGTTACAGCACTCGGATTAATCAATTCCTTCTTTGTTGACCATTAGCAGGATGGATTCTTCAACCTCCGAAAAGAGACCGGAACTAATGTATACATGTTATAATGCAATCCTTCACTGGATCACCATTTCTCATCATTTCTAGGCCACTGATAATAGTGTCTCTGTGTGACAATCTCACTTGGAAGGACCCAACATTCTTATGAACAAGAACAGGGAAAGATCATGCACAAGTAACGTAAAACACAGATCTATTCATCTCGTGGACTAGAAAAATAGCTTCTTTGCTTGGCCTACTGGATTCAGGAAAGTCTTTATGTCATGAAGTTGCTTCAGATCAAAGATACAAAAATTCCAGCTCATAATAAGGGAAGGAAATTAAATTATTGATTCCAGAAACTGATTCACAAATAATTGATCGAAGCAGGTGCTTTTCATCTCCATTACTTCAAAAGATAGGGCTTATGAAATAAAGGGATGATCAACATAGCAAAATAATTCACATGAAGAACCAAATGCTGAGAAACTCAACGCTTGTTAACAAGCTCGTAAATCAAGTTGGGTGGAGCCGAAAGGCATGGGAGAAAACATAAACATATGTGCTACTTTCTAATAAGCAAAAGTATCATTGAAATATACCTCAACAGGAACACAAGGCAAAAAACAAAAAAATAAAAGAAAATGGAGACCAGAACAAGCAACGGAGGATGCACCGTCACTTTGCTCGCACTTTCGGCTACATTTGTCGCTTGTGCGATTGATCACCAACGATGCACAAAGTTCCGCAGGGGCCAACGGAGCGGACTTCATCGGATAATAATTGTAGGCTTCGCTTTATGGCTTCTTCTTCTTCCTCTTCTTCCGTGCCGGGATCTTGGTTTCTCTCTCTTGTAACACGACACAATAGCGCAGTGATCCGAGAAGTCGCGAAAAGGTCATGTCCGGTACTCGCCAATGGAAATGGCCCCACATCCTGGGCCTTTTTCTGCTTCCATTTAGCTTTTGCGTTCTTTTTATTCTCTTTTGACATGTAGATAGGTTTTGGTGGGTAACAGCGATTGCCGTGTCTTTCTGCAGCTTAAAGTCAATTGCTTGGCATCAAAACAGCAGTCATCTACATCGATCGCGATGGACAATCTACCACAATCCACCTCACCTAAATGCCATGCAACATATCGGAGGAGTCGGTCTCTCTTATTGCAATATTTTACTCCAAAGAAATCTAGGGTTACCGTGTGTCAAGAATTGATCTTACCTTATTCAATCGGAGAAAGTCTAAACCAATTGATTAAAATATATAGGTACAGGTGGGCGTCTCAGCCCATTAAAAATGAGAACAAACTGAGATATTATAATCTTCTACTGAAGAGCTTGCCGTTGTCGTCCAACACTGCAGATAAATCAAGATTTGCCATGTGCTAAGAATTGATTTGATTTGATTCAGTCGGATGATGAGTCTAAACTTAAACCGTTGATCTAAAATCTATATATAATGAGTCTAAATTATTGATTAAAACATATAGATATAGGTGGTAGACTTAAATTGAGATGTTATAATCTTTTCTACTCGATGACTTAATAATATCCTTGTCCAGCATCCAGCTCTTTCTTAAGAAAATCCCTCACATATTTTGACTTTTTCTTAATCAAATCTCTCACAATGCTCTACCAGTTATCTTGATCGGATCTAAAATTTGTTGAACCTAATTATTAGTTCAAAATTCTTAAACTTGATTTAAACATTAATCTTTCATAAATCAATCTTTCACTCATTTGTGGTATAGGACTATATTAGGATGTTATGATAATAATAATAATAATAATAGATAAATCTGAATCTGTTTTGCATTATGAGTTGCTCGTGTTTTGGGATCCTTTGTCTTTAATATCTAGTAACTTGTTGATTGATTCATTTTGATTTCCTGATGTACTACACACCGCATAGGTTGGTTGTACGACCTCTTCCACAAAAGCGGACACAAATCTGCCGAAAGAATTGCTATTGCCAGGAATATCAAGAGATTTCATTGCCAACCATCCGCTTGAAAAGAAGTGGGACGTGACGAGACATGAGGCCCCGCCGAACAGCGAGAGCAAACTTCCAAGTGCCTGCACTCACGGGTATCCTCCGTCTTTTCTCAGCTCAGCCGAATTCCGTCAAACAGTTGAGATGTCCAACACTGACGAGCAACGAAACAGGACATAGTTTGCTGGACTCTGCTGTGCTGCCTATCTATCTACACTGTGCTTAGAGATTGATGGACCATCATTTTGGGCTTTCCTGGGTTTAGCTACTCGGTTTAAATGGGCTCTTCGAGCCTTTTAATGGCCTGTATCAGATTTCAATGGTGATGAGCATTAGACGAATGCCAAGTGTAGGCAATGACCGAAAAGAATCGCCACGAGAAGAGCACATCAAACTGCAATGTCCTCGCATCGTGTAGATTACATGACAAAGCTCCATTTACAGAAGGCAGATCCCGAATAATCTCCACCCGAAAGCTTGAGTAATTTTGGCACTACCAAGCTCTCATAATCATATTAGATCGTGTTAGGATATGCTCATGTGTAAGGAGAGATTGAAAAAGATACTAAAAGAATGGTCTCATATTAATAAATATCGAAAAATTTAAATGATATAGATCCCAGTCTAGCTCACGATCTATTAGCTTAAGTTTCAAATTAAATTGGTGTCTGACTTTATATGTATTAATTTTGACTAGTCTGATTATTATCATTGTAAGATTTCTAACATGATATCAAAACCACGATTTGAATAGAAAAAAACATAAGAAGAGATTTGAGCTAGTATGGACTTGGTAATCATAGTTAGAGATTGAAAAAGTGGACTAAGCTCGATAACCAAAGTAAAAGATTGAAATAAAAGAATTAGATTTCTAACTGTTGGGTCCAGCTCATATGTGGGCTTGGACCAGATATTTGGGCCCAAGCCCAAATCAATTTATTAAATAGAAACCAAGGGTTTCTATTGAGATAACAGTGCAGGAAAAGGAGAAAGAAGCGAGCGGCGGCAATGCGAGCAAACTCAATGCAGCGAGAGAAAGAAAGAGGAGAGAGAAAGAGAAAAACTAGGCTTTTTGAGTTTTCTACTTGACGATCGGTGACCAAACTTCATCAGTTTTGGCCCAGATTTGACATGAAGAATCCTTGCAGTAAACTCTACAATCCTAACGGTACTGATCTACAGTTTATCCTCTCTAAAGTGCTTTCTTGCTAAGTTTACTTGGTGAGATCTAAATCTTTCTTAGAAGAGGTTTATCTCTAGGATGATGATGCACTATTGTTCAGTCGAGATATATGATATTGATGTCATTGTGATCCTCTTATTGTTTTAGAGAGAACATATTGTAATTCTGTTATCGTTATTGGTGATAGTGGAAGTTAGAAGTGGACTACGATCCCGTGGTTTTTCCCACATTGGGTTTTCCACGTTAAAGTTCGGTCTCACCTGCGATTGATTAATTGTTTCGCTATGATAAGTTTGTTACTTGCTTATAATATCAAGTTGGTATTATTGATGAGGAACCTATTTTGATACACAAAGAGGGAAAAGTATTATTCCGCATTTACAGGTTTTTTTCCCAACAAGTGGTATCAGAGCAGCAGGTTGTTATTTGCTACTAGTGTTTTCTTGTGTGATTGAAATGGAAGAATCAGATGGTATGATTAAATTGAACTCATCAAATTATTCCACTTGGAGGCGTATGATGGAAGATTTGCTCTATTGCAAAGATTTGTATAAGCCCATCAAAGTTAAAGAAAAACCCTCTACTATGGAAGAGGAGGAATGGGAGGTCCAGCACAGGAAAGCTATTGCTTATATTAGAAGATGGATGGATATAAATCTACATGAGCATATTTCTGATGAAACCAGAGCTGATATTGTTTGGTAGAGGCTAGAAAATCTGTTTGCGAAGAAGACAGTGGGAAATAGAATTTCTCTCCTTAGAAGGCTTGTTAATTTGAAGTATAAAGATGGTGGCAACATTGTTGAGCACATAAGCCTATTTCAGAGTCTTGCAAACAAGTTGGTTGCTATGAAAATGAATGTAGATCATGAAATGCAGGATTGCTACTTCACGGCTCTTTACGAAAGTTGGGAAACGTATGTGGTGACAAATTTGTAACTCCACGCCAGAGGGAACTCTAACTATAGACATGGTTAAAGACAAGTTCATCGAATGAGGATGCCAGAAGGAAAGAACATGGTGAATCTTCTTCGGTGCACTTTATCAAAAAAGGTGAAAGACGTGGAAGAAGTCACGTGAGAAATCCACATGATTACAGAGAAAGATCCAAGTCTAGAAGAGATATCAGTGTTTCCACCGCAATGTGCCAGTCATATGAAGAAAGAGTGTAGGTTTTGGAAGCGAGAACAGAATGAAAGGAAGAAAAATGAAAAAAAGAGACCAATACGATTCTTGCTTGAGGTGATATCATTATGTTTGTGATGATGGATGTATTAGTCTTGCATACCTCGGGACAAAGAATCGGGTAATTGACTCGGTGCTTCATTCCATGTTACTTCTCATGATGATTTATTCAGATCCTACACCGGCTTTGGTGATTTTGGCAATGTTAGAATGGGAGACAATGGTACATCTAAGATTATGGGTATTGAGATATTTGCTTAGAGACCAGATCTAAGCAAATTGATACTCAGAGATGTCGACATGTTCCAGATATTAAATCTGAATTTGATATCTACAGACTTGATGATGAGGATTTACACATTATTTTGGTGAAAGCAAATGGAAGCTCACTAAAGGTTCTCTAATGTGGCGAGAGGAAAGAAGTTGAACTCTTTTTATATTATGGAAGCTAAGCTACACAAAGGAGAGATTAATGCAATTCAAAAGGGTGAAAGCATAGATCTTTGGCATAAGAGGCTTGGTCATATCAGCGAGAAGGGACTTCAAACTCTTGCTAGAAAGCAGTTCTTACCAGAGTTGCAAGGTAGATCTCTTAAATCTTGTGATCATTACTTAGTTGGAAAAACACATAGAGTTGCATTTTATACTTATCCGTCATTTAGAAGATCAAATATTATTGATTTAGTTCATACTGATGTCTGTACTATGCAAACTAGAACTCTTGGTGGTGCTCTTTATTTTGTTACTTTTATTGATGATCATTCTAGAAAAGTTTGGGCTTTTGCTTTGAAATCTAAAGACCAGGTACTCGATGTCTTCAAAGAATTTCATGTTAGTGTTGAAAAAGAAACTGGCAGAAAGCTGAAGAGTGTTCGAGCAGATAATGGTGGTGAGTACAGGGGTCCTTTTGAGAATTATTGCAGGTTTCATGGTATCAGGCTTGAGAAAACAGTTCCAAAACTCCTCAAAGAAACGTGTGTGGTAGAAAGGATGAACAGAACCATCAAGAAAGGATTAGGTGTATGCTCTCCCACGCCAAGTTACCTAAGTCATTTTGAGGGGAGGCTATGAGAACTCAGATTGACTGATAAATCTTTCTCCATGAGCCTTTGGAAGGTGATGTTCCAGAGAGAGTATGGAAAGGGAAAGATGTATCTTATGCTCATTTAAGAGTCTTTGGGTGCAAAGCATTTGTACATATTCCTAAAGATGAGAGATCCAAGCTTGATAATAAGGCAAAGGCATGTATTTTCTTGGGATATGGTCATGAAGAGTTTGGGTACAGATTATGGGATCCAGTGAATAAGAAGATTATTAGAAGCAGGGATGTTGTGTTTCTTGAAGACCAATTATTTGATAATGGTGACAATGTTGAGAAGCCAGAAACCTCTGTTTATATTCCTTGGAGTTTGAGTTTAGTTCCTCCACCTATAGTTCATGATGATCATGGGGGAGATGATGATGAAGATGAATGTGGTGAGAATGTTAGTGATGATACTCCTACAGTTGATGAAGTTGAACCAACTGAGCAAGCACCTCCACCACCAGTTGAGATTCCATTGAGAAGATCTACAAGAGAGCGACAACCATCTACAAGATATCCTCCACATGAGTATGTTATGCTTACTGATGGGGGAGAGCCAGAAACTTACTAGGAAGCTATTCTACATGAGCACAAGAATGAGTGGGTTAAAGCCATGCAAGAAGAGATGAGATCCTTGCTTGAGAACCACATCTATAGCTTGGTAAAATCTTTGCCTAAGGAGAAGCTTGAAGCTTGTAGGCAAAGAGCGGATTCAGTATAGCCCACCATATGAGCTGGAGGGGGAGAATTATTGGATCAGCCCATATGTGGGCTTGGACCATATATTTGGGCCCAAGCCCAAATCAACTTATTAAATAGAAACCAAGGGTTTCTATTGAGATAACTTGAAGCAGGAAAAGAGAAAGCAAATGAGATAGCGGTGATGTGCATCAAGGGCAATGAGAGAAAGAAAGAGAGAGAGAAAGAGAAAAACTAGGCTTTTTGAGTTTTCTGCTTGACGATCGGTGACCAAACTTCATCAGTTTTGGCCCAGATTTGACGTGAAGAATCCTTGCAGTAAACTCTACAATCCTAACGGTACTGATCTACAGTTTATCCTATCTAAAGTGCTTTCCTGCTAAGTTTACTTGGTGAGATCTAAATCTTTCTTAGAAGAGGTTTATCTGTAAGATGATGATACACTATTGTTCAGCCAAGATATATGATCTTGATGTCATTGTGATCCTCTTATTGTTTTAGAGAGAACATATTGTAATCCTGTTATCGTTATTGGTGATAGTGGAAGTTAGAAGTGGACTATGATCCCGTGATTTTTTTCACATTGGGTTTTTCACGTTAAAGTTCGGTCTCATCTGCGATTGATTAATTGTTATGCTATTGATATTGTTCTGATTGTTACTTGCTTATAATATCAAGTTGGTATTATTGATGAGGAACCTATTTTGATATACAAAGAGGGAAAAGTATTATTCCGCATTTACAGGTTTTTTTCCCAACACTAACAAATCATAGCGGACTTAGAATAATCTTGCTAAAGAAGACATATCATAAAAGAGAAAATGGTCTAGAATAATTGCGATAAAGGAGGAAGTGACATAAAATAATCTTACCCATATTGAAGATTTCTAACCAATCATAAAAGAGGAAAACGACCTACAATAATCTCAGTAAATATATCTCATATTGAAGATTTCTAAGAAAAGGAGAAGCGACCTAACTTAGAATGCCACGGGCCATTCATATGGGTTACATGGTACAAGCACTACTAAAGCAGCCAATCTAGACCACAGACAACGTCAAGGTTCCTTGGAAAGGGAGACGAGACAAAACCCTCGATTCCACCGCACTAGAAAGTTATATTGTAGCTTGTAATCCGAAGATTTATCCTTCCAATTTTCAACACTCGATTATGGCCCAGAAAAAATTTGCACGACTCATCAAGTCACCCATCGCCTAATAGCCTTAATGCCCGCCAGTTGATCGAAGACACTGGTGGTGGTGGGTAAGCATACGGGCAAAAGAAAAGCTGTCCGACGATGGAGACCTTCACTTTTGATGGGATACAAACCAGATGAACACCACAAGCTCCGAGTTAGGTCTGTCGAAAATTAGCATAAAGCACGCCGAATCTCGTGCATAATGCGTTCCGAGATGATGACGCTTTGCGTATAAAACGAACACTAATTCCGGAGGAGCAACTCCATGTCGGAGCATGGATGCGCACTGGAATCGATGCCCTAGTTTGCACTAACGGAGAGGGTCACGACATCGACCGAACGCACGCAGATCTTTGCCGCGGTATACAGTGGAGAATCCCATCTCTGTCAGCCCTTCGACCATTATGGTTTACTGAAAATAGCTTCAGACTTCTCCAAACTTTAAGATAAGTCGTGTTGAAAGAAGTGATAAAGGAGTCGCTTGTGCAGGCTCCACAGTGGTGCATGCCGCAGGAAGCACGTGGTCGTGACGTGCCATGATCATTAGCTCATTGAAACTACATGCCACACGCGCGGGGACTATAAGGATTAACGTGGTAGCCCATATCCAATGATAACAGTAACTGTGATAGACAGCAGCAACACCACTCACTAAAAGCCAGAAAGAGCCTCCTTTGGTAATGCACATCCCGAGATGATGTGAGCCAGAACTGTTGCTCTAGATCATCATTCCGAGCACATACCAGAAAGAACCACATCGATCGATCCTGGTGGCATGATGTGGATTTCTCGAGAACAGTAGTCCAACATCCGCCTATCGCGCGGGGAATTAGCGGCATGGCCTGTTCTATGCACAAGGGCGCTGACTGTAGTTGGTGTCAGGATCGTAGGCATGATTCCGTGGCATCCCATGGATTGACGACGATTGTTCGTGCAGCAAGTGGACGTTGAATGGAGCGACGCACATCGGTTAAGCAGCGATAAGCCCGCCACAGAAGTACAGTTCCTTGATCTTGTTCTCCACTTATATAAACTGTTGATCGATCCAACGATACGCGTGTAAAGATTCTGAAGTTAACTACAGTCGATGGCGATGCGTGTGCCAATACGAGCACTTGCTTCTCGCTGCCATGCATGGTTGTGGCCATGGCCCGTCGACAGATACGGCACTGCTTGCACCATTACACATTCCACGAGAAAGGAAAAGGAAAATGATGTTTGGCACCATTGGAAGAAGTTAGGTCCGAAAGGATCTTTCCAGTAGTGATGTGAACAGGAATCCTGTTGATTAACATAAGAAAAGAAATCGCTTCTTAGGCAGCAAATTTTACTGTTTCATATACTGTTCCTGAATATTTTTATTCATGAGAGCTCTATTTTTTTGGTTTGGATGGAAATATCTTTGTTGAAGCAATCGAATCATTTCTACGGGCAGCAGTTCCGCAGGACGTCGCTCCATTTGCTCGGTCGATGTCAGTATGTGACCACGTGGAATCCTTGATGAATGAATTCAGTCACATGTTATGCTTGGGATGCCGAACATATTCTGACCTGTACGATTATACATCGAAAGCATGACCTCTTTTATGTAGAACAACAGCTACTTCGCTTCTTATTTTAAGATTTCCATCAGCGAGTGGAAGAATTCTTAGCTCTACCTTTAAAAATTGTTTCTTCTTTGTGAAAACCTCAAGCAACTGCTCGAAAGTTGCACAAGCTGTGGATGTCATTCTTCGTTCTTTTCACCAAAAAGTCCTTGCCGGATTTCGAACCGCACTACCACTGAGAAAACTCTTCTATGGCTGCAGGGAACAGAAGCAGACCCATCATTTCTGCCCAGGTTACTTGAACCAATGTCTCTTTCAGGATAAGATGTTTCTCCATCAAGTGGGTGTATTAATTCCAGCTATAAACAAGGGCATTTCGAACAGATGCTACTCCTTGGAAAGTCTTCGAGATAGAAAGAAAGGGCAAGCAAGTTTTGTATTAGCCTGCAATTTGCCCTACCACTTGAGGGAGATAATTACTGTAATGATATCATTGTTGAATGATCACGTACATTCGTCCAATATCAATCAAGACCTTGACTGTTAAACATCTGAGTTTGACTTGCAATCGCCTATTGCATGGACCTCAGTATAAAAAAAGGAACATATCAAAGGAGTAAATACATGCGAAATTATATGTTTATCCTAAAAATTTGTTTATCTTACCATGGGAGTTACATGAGGTCAAATTCACTCTCATAGAAAGAAGCATGGCAACCAGCATCTTATGTGCAGCTGCTAGTATTTAGTATTCACTGAAATTAAAAGCTGTATAGAAAATTTGTTAACCAAGAACATCATGAATCGAATAAAGCATTGGTATATACTCGGGGAAATGTATCAGTTTTTATCTATTGCATTGGTCGTTAATATTATATCATAAGTAAAATAATATCATTAACTCTTCAAGTCAAAAGTTCTAGTCAACCTGGGAATGATAGTATTTTTGGGCAAATCTTGCGTCCATCCACTTGAGTTTAAAGCGAGAATGTATTCAGCCACATCTTCATGTGATCTCCCTAAAGCCTAACAATGTTCTACCTGAAGAACAATTATGGAGTCCTTCATGTCAGCGAATGAATGGTATCTGGTGCTTAAATAATTCATTAGCAATAGAAAAGGGTTCAGATATCATAAAAAGTAGATAAGAGAAGAATACCACATCTGTGAAGTACTTGAAGCACTTAAGAATCAATTCCTTCCACGGCAAGTGGCAATCCAGCTGTTTCTAGAACATCCCTATAAGATGTGGATCATTCTATATTATGGAGAATATGTCATGGATTTAAGCACATTGCGTAATCCAAGGAAACCACACACACACACGCAAAAAAAAAAAAAAAAAGAAGAATAAAAAAGCCTAGATATGTAGGTCAGAACGAAGTTACTGCGATGATGTGCCAGATTCTGTGCTTGAGAGCATGTGATGAATTTAAGCACAATGCAGGACATGGGGAAACAAAAAAAAAAGGAAAAACAAAGGCATGCATAGTAGCATCAGAACAAAGTCTTTAAGATTATGTTCCAGATTCCCACTATTGATCAACTAAGCAACTTGCTACTAAGGTTGTCCTCCTTTAAAGATACCTTTGTGGGAACTTATATATGCAACTGTACGTAAATAGCCCCTTGGAATATGCTCTCCAACTGGCTTTAGTAAGTAGATTAATCTTTTCCCCCTGAGGGATTATGGCTTAAAGAACAATTCTCTCTCTTAACCGTATCTCTCTCTCTCTCTCTCTCTCTCTCTCTCTCTCTCTATCTCTATCTCTATCTCTATCTCTATTCTCCTCTCTCTCTCTTTATCGCATCTCTCTCTCTCTCTCTCTCTCTCTCTCTCTCTCTCTCTTTTTATCTCCATTCTCCTAGCTTTTACCGTATTTCCTGTGACATCATCCATGATGCTACTTCATACCACAACCACCCACTTACCTCTCCAGCCTATAAAGACTTGCTTCCCCCCTTCAGTGACCAACTCACTTCCACTCCTCTTCAGCTCTTGTTTCTGCTTTCCTTTGTGCATTCCCATGGTGGTTAGCATGGCTAAATCTAAGGTACCTGAAACGGTCAGTATCTTATAATGCTATTTGTGATCACAAAACATATTCAGTCTTCTTGGGTCTTCCTCTCCAATAAGTTGATTTAGTTAGCCAAATACTCCAAAGCTCAACAAAGAATTAGGTGAGAGTATCAATGTGCTTCCGTAAATGCTATTTGTGAGCTAGTGTTGTGGGAAGGTGTTCGAAGGGGAACTTAGCTATATCAACAACAGAGTACTATGTTGAAGAATATCTATTGACACCCCACCAAATCGATTACATGTTAAACGATTATGCACCACTTCTGGATTTTTTTTTATTATTTCTTTCCTTCTTTGAGGGTGCACTTCTAGAAGAATTGCAAGCTAAAACTTCTTCAAGATGTAAAGCAAATTAAATCCGATTGGCCACAGAATTATGATCGGTATAATCATGTAATTTGCAATGATCATCTTTACTAAATTCACAATACTTGCACAGACGCCATTTCGGTACTACCATAATCCTCATGATTGAATAGTAAAGAATTCTTTGGACCTGTCACGATCAGTCACTAGAGAGGATTAGCGGAGGCCATACACTGCCATTTTGCATCTGTTTGAAGACCATAGATGGGATTACTAAGCCTTCATGTGGTATAATTGCAGAAGGAAAATCCAGGAGCAAGAGAAGTTGGGATGAATGTAGGAGAGGCAAAATCCGAGTATACCATGGATGGATCGGTCGACTTCAGAGGAAATCCAGCTGCCAAAGCAAAATCTGGTGGATGGGTGGCTGGAGTCTTAGTGCTTGGTAACTTCCTTTGATACAACGTGTTTGTTTGATAATTATTTCTTCATCATATGGTACAAGGGTGCTGTTGAAAGTAGGATTGAGTTCCAACTTGGGACTATGGCCATAATCCTACAAACTTCTGTGTTCTTAAGGGTAAATGGCAGGTAAAGAGAATCTAATCTACTATTGGTTGCTATATTTAGCTTTGAGAGTTTGTAGAAGAGGAAATGGAGTATACTGATACTGGTTATAGCATCTGAAAATAAGAAATCTACTGGTGAAAGAGGATGGGAGGAAAGAGTAAGTTTCCAAATAGAATTACATGGTGGACTGGTTTTCCATCATGTTAAAGATTCAAAACACTTCACTACTTATCGAGGAAGCATCATGTTTTCTGTTGTCTTGTACTTTTCACCACATAAAGCAAGCGACCACATATAGAAAATCTTTATTGAGAACGGCATCCTTATCCACATATGAGTTTTGGTATGATATGAAACTTAGGCAACTTTGTCATCAAGCAATGGTGAGCAGTAGATTGACTTCATGCAACAATACAAGAATAAGTGAGGAACAAAGATCTATATATTACTGCTTTTGAAGAAGCAACCGAGGAGAAGTTGTGAAGTCCTTCCTACTCATCGATCATAAAAGGAAATGACTTTTTGTATATTGAAGTATGATTCAAGATGAATAGTCGACATCACCTGCTGAGTATGTGAATACATACAAAGAAGAGATTCGTGCTTGCTTTCTTTTGTTTCTTCTTCTGTCACATAAGTTGGTGCAACACACCCATTGCGTTCTTGAAGCTCGTCTGCATGAAAGTCTCATGTAGGTCCACAATTCATTCGTATGATTGAGTTTATATTCCAAAGATGCATAGATATCTGCATCTTTGAGTTGGTCCACTTTATCCACTAGATCTGCATCATGTTTCAGGCAAAGTTTCCTTTTGTTTTGGTGGAAACAGCCCAACTTAAGATCATGATGCTCGCAAAGTTGAACCCTTTCTCTGCATTGCAGTAAATCAGGGCTTAGCAACACTTGCATTCTTTGGGATGAACGTCAACCTGGTCTTGTTCCTGACGAGGGTGCTGCAGCGGAACAATGCAGATGCAGCCAACGACGTCAGCAAATGGACAGGCACCGTCTACATCTTCTCCCTTGTCGGAGCATTCCTTAGCGACTCCTACTGGGGTAGATATAAGACCTGCGCTGTCTTCCAGGTCATCTTCGTGCTTGTAAGTTATCCATCCAAGCCTTCCCATAGTAAGATACAGGCCGTCGATCGACATCAATCTTCCTACACGACGTGTTCATCCCTCTCTCTCTCTATCTCTCTCTTTTGCTAACAGGGTTTGGTTCTGCTATCCCTGTCTTCACATCTGTTCCTGATCAAACCCTCGGGGTGCGGCGACAGTCACACCCCCTGTGGGACTCATTCCAGCTTTGAAGTTAAGATGTTCTACCTAGCTATCTACATGATTGCCCTTGGCAATGGAGGCTACCAACCCAACATAGCCACCTTTGGACCTGACCAGTTCGACGAGGAGGACCTAAGGGAAGCACACTCCAAGGTCTCCTTCTTCAGCTACTTCTACCTGGCCCTCAACTTGGGCTCCCTCTTCTCCAACACGTTCCTGAGTTACCTGGAGGACCGTGGCATGTGGACCCTGGGCTTTTGGGCGTCCAGCGCATCCGCTTGCGTGGCACTCGTCCTCTTCCTCAGTGGGACCCCCTGGTACAGACACTTCAAGCCATGTGGAAATCCCCTATCCAGGATCTGCCAAGCGGTCGTTGCCGCGTCAAGGAAATGGAGGGTCAAGATGCAGCCAGGTGGAGTTGATCTGTACGACATGGACAAGGAGGAGTTCCAAGAAGCCAATGGCATCAGGAAGATGCTCCACACCGAGGGTTTCAGGTAAGCTTTACAAAGTGCTTATTCATCTTGATTACTCTGATAGTTTAATTCCGTAGATAACATCCCATAGGTACAAACACAACCAACTTCTCAAACCAGTTATCACATACCATAATTGCAGTCCAATTAATGCATTGTGGCCTACATTTCATGGGACATTTTTTGGAAAGATGATGTGGAGATCTTCCAAGAAATGACAAAGACCAGAGCATGTGATTGTTAGCACATAGTCAACTAGGTCTCGAGGCATTGTTTTCTAATTCAAGTGTTCTTCGTGGCTCTTGTGGGAAGTTCCGATTAGAAGATAGGGATAGCTAATGCCACTAGTCCACTTTGTGACTTGACTGTTGCTAGTGTATAGGATAGATCGATTCAACCTATGAGCAAAGCCGTAGACCTTAAAACACCACGAGTCACTTTCCCAAGTTTGGTGGTTGTTCTTTCTTTTCTGATACCGAACGATTGCTCTCGGCTTCAGAAATTATGTCGCATGCAGCATTATCGTCTAATGTGACAGGCCCTCCATGCGCGAAAAGCTAACATCTGCTGAGTGGATGATGGTGGGATACATGTCCAATAATCTGAGATTTTGTGGAAGCGCCATTCTCCAAACTAAGACGAACTTGCTGCTGTGTGCAACAAACATGGATCTATTCACTTGTATTACGATGGGAATCTAGCGAGGTCTATCACTTTGAACAAGCACAAGTGGGTAACATCTAGTTGCAGATCTTTCAGACGTAGGATTCTTTGTTTTAGATCGATGTTGGACTAGCAATCCTTTGGCTGCGTCAAAATTATCTATGGAAAATAGACATCAATCATCATTCCAAACCATCATACTAAATCTGAAAACTTATATGCTATCACTATACGTATATAGCTTACTCTCATCTGACATGGTTCGTAATCTTACGTGCAAAGGTTCCTGGACCGAGCGGCATTTGTCACCACCGGCGACTTCACCCTCCAAGACCAGTCTCTTCGCCGCAACCCATGGCGGCTTTGCACCATCACGCAAGTGGAAGAAGTAAAGTGCGTGCTAAGGCTCATCCCCGTATGGCTTTGCACCATCGTCTACTCGGTGGTGTTCACGCAGATGGCCTCCCTCTTTGTCGTCCAAGGCGCAGCCATGAGAACCACGGTCGGAGCTTTCTCCGTCCCTCCTTCCAGCATGTCGGCCTTCGACATCCTCGGCGTCGTCGCCTTCATTTTCCTCCGAGACAGGCTCCTCCACCCGCTCGTCTGCAGGATCAAAAAGAGCCGTGTGGGGCTCACGGAACTGCAGAGGATGGGAGTCGGGCTGGTCGTCGCCGTCATGGCCATGATCGCAGCCGGCACGGTGGAGCACTTCCGGTTGAAGCAAGCCCGGGCGCCGTGCAGCGGGTGTAGTGGCGCCGCAAGCTCACTGCACATACTGTGGCAGGTGCCCCAGTACGCGCTGATAGGAGCCTCCGAGGTGTTCATGTACGTGGGTCAGCTGGAGTTCTACAACGGGCAGGCCCCGTATGGGCTGAAGAGCTTCGGAAGCGCACTCTACTTGACGTCCATGTCCTTCGGGAACTTCTTCAGCGACCTTATCGTGACGGTGGTAATGAAGATAACGGCGAGGGGCGGCAGAGCAGGGTGGATTCCAGAGAACCTGAACCACGGCCATTTGGACAGGTTCTACTTCCTATTAGCAGCACTAACCAGCGCAGACTTTGTTGTCTTCGTGACTTGCGCGAAGTGGTACAAGTCCACCAAGTTGGAGGGGTAGAGCGAGGTGGAAGGTGCGCTGGCGTCTGCTGAGAATCTCGTCAATTAGAACTCTCGTAGTCTTCTCTAAGTCACGTTTTTACTTCCAAAAATAATGACTACAGTAGAACTGTTTCCTTCCTACCTTCGTGAACAAGATTATCCTTCCAGGTGGCTTAGGAATTAAGAATTTATACTTAATAAATTTAACTTTGTAGGATAAATATATTTGTCTTTATTTGAACAATGGTGAGAGCCCTTGCGTGCATGTGGTCATGGTCAACTATAGTGTTATTAACCTATGAAACATTTTTAGTCAAACTAATACTAGTTGGTGTTGTAAACTATTTTTGAATATTCTTAGAACTCTTCATGAGGATTTTATGAAATTTATTGATGATGATTTTTTTTCAATGATCCGTGGATTTCTTATATTCTTTTGATGTGTTTATCGACTTTGGTTAATATTTTTGGAGTGCTTATGTTGTTGATTTTATTCATGATAAAACTTGAAATGTTAATGAACTATAGATGTTTTTTTTATTGAGGATCTAGTCTTGAGGTTTACATGGGACTTTTCCTACAAAATTTACATATGCTTTTCTCCTTCGTAATCTGTGTGGCTCGTTAGCACGGCATCAATCGTTAAAGTTACTCTTGATATCTCATATTATGGTGTTTTGTTAGAAGCTTCTACGCCATCGTCTCTTCTTAGCTTATAGACTTGCCAAGATGGGGATGCCTGAGCCATTTCTTTATCCTCTTTATTATAATATCCTACTTTGAGTTTCATCCATACCCTTAGTATGTCACATTTCTTTCCATCGTTCATATTATTATTATCGATATAAATGCAACCAAAGGTATACAATCTTAAAATTTAAGACATGCTAATATACTAAATAAAACAATAGTGTTTCCCTTGTATATAATGATTTTAACACCTGTACAAAATTATATCATCTAACAAAAAAAGAAAATCCAAACATAACATGCCCGACTAATTCTATCTAATATAATATATCATGTTTAAAATTTGTATATATAAAATGCTCATAGTTCATCGTCTATATCCGCGTTAGCCAGGGTTTTCATGTACTCACTTTTCTACCCAATCACTTGGGTGAGAAGCTAGTATCCTTATTTGCAAAATAAGATTCATAGTGAGTAATATGTTATTAAGTATAAGCCTTTATAACTTTATTCATATGAGCATATATCATGTTATATATATATATAATCTTTTAAAATTATGATAATAAGATATTTAACAGTAAACATCTCATCTTCTGACTTCTTTCTCAAAGACAACCCTACAACATAATACATGCATCACAAGGACGTAAAATTCTACATTGGAATAATTCAAAATACTGATATACACATGTAGCATACATAACAAATTTATGGACTTCTATATTCTATATTATAACATATACATGCACTTCTACATAATACATCATTATAATATATATATATGTAATCCTACACTGCACGTCATAGTATATATGTACACTCTCGTATTGTATGTGATAGTATATACATACATGCCTACATAGTACATCATAACATATACTTACACTCTCATATTGTACTGTCACGGGCTTAGCTGAAATAGTCTAAGTTATAAGATATCATTGTAGTAAAGTCATAGACATAGTTAGAGTTGCCTAACTCATGAAGTACCATTACCCTAACTTCTCAAACTAGTTGGGATTACCTAGGTTATGAAGGGCCCTTACAATATACAACCACAAAGGGCTAGCCAATTTGTAATGTTGCTTAGGTCTCGAAGGACCTATAAAAAGACCAAGTTAATTAGTTTGAAAACAAGTAACAAACAAGTCTTGACATCTCATAAAAATGATAGTTTTACAAGCAATTTAACAAATATTTTGAGTGCAAGAGAGAAAAAAGAGAAAGAAAAATGCAAGAACTTTAAAAAGCAAAATAAATAATTGCAAGTCTATAAACGATTGCTCACTGGGTGTTAAGCACGATAGCAAGTTCCTATCAATTTAACGTGCAAACTTGTGTAAACTGATTAACATCCGACACTACCCCGAAGCCTTATCCACCCCTATGCAGCTTGAGGGGTTCTAAGAGTCTAAGATGGCTGATATTTCATGTCGTGCTATGATATATAGAAAACAGGTCATGACACGTAAACATGAAGTCATTTTGGGGCAATTTTGCATAGCATAGTGAGCGGTCATACTACAACACTATGAATTGTTCTTGTTTATATTTTTCAAGCTAAACATATAAATCCAAGGAGAAACATGTTTCTAAACATCTATACAAGCATGCAAAAGTGACAAATGGTTTGTTGAACAAAGATGTTGTAGGTGTGTGATAACTATTCGTGACATTCTCCTCCCCACTTAAATTATCAACGCTCTCATTGACATTTGCTAATAGGCGTTGATGATTGTTTCTTTATGTTATAGAGCATTTTTGTTAAAAAAATCTAAGACAATATCATATGCGTAGCAGAAGAACAAAAATAAAAAATCATAGATTTCCCACAAAAAAGATTTCTCATCATCATGCAAAAGTTGGTGCGCAAAAACCTACGAAACCAAGAAACTATATATTAGATAATTACCTAGGAAGATCGTATATATCTAATTTTTTATAGATTTGTAGGAAAGGATGAAGAAGGTCAAGCGCCCTCATCTCTAGTGGTGATCCACATAGCAAGGGCTGCAAAGATGCTCCTCAAATCACTGCTCAAATTTTCTTACTGCACGTATCACGCAATCAAGGAGTCGACCCTTCTTGTTGTTCACACACCCCAAACAGGAGCTGCTGGCTGAGGAGAAGACAAGGAGGAGAATAGAAGATGGTAACTAAAAAATCTTAGCCTATGGGCCTTTGGTTCCCTCATATTTATAGAGGCCCCCTATCAACTTAACCTTAATAGATCCTGCCCTATTAGGTACTAGATCTTCATCCAATTACTCAAGCCTCTTAGATTAGTAGGTCTCTATCCAATAATCTCATATTAGCTCTTATTGGATCTTATCTATATGATCCAATAATTTAAGGGCTTAATGGATATCCTACAAGATAGGAGCCCTAGCGGATATCTCATATCCGAACCTCTACTCATTGCAACACATATCATATGTGTATGAACCTCTAGGTCCAATATTGAGCTGGCCATGAGTTATACCTATCAGAATCCTTTCTGGCTCAATGAATTATTATTTTCATAATAATTCACTTAACTCATCGACTGCAAACGTACTAGGCCACTACGCCGCAGTCTCTAGACAATACAGGGGAATCCAACTTTTTGGACATATCTATCCTTAGTTACCATGTAACTATAGTCTCTCATCCATTTAATATCCCAGAGATCGTATACTGGGCATGGTGTTATCAAACAAATATGGTTTCTCCTTGAGTTTTGCTCTAATCGGATTCTCTTGGAGAACTCTTTCTCTCTCAATCCGAATGACCTTAACTAAGGATTTGTTTGAGCAAGAGCACATTGGATATTTCTCTCATGACACCAAGAGCGGATGATCCTATATCAACACTCAATAACCCTCGTAAGGTTGACTGCCATTTTCGATGACTGTTTGTGCTAAATCTAAAACTTCCAAACTTATGAGTCCGGTATCAAAGAGTGGAGTACTCATATAAGATATTCTCAGTGTCTCAAGTCTAAGGACTAGGTACACCACTGGAATGATAGAATCATTGTCTGATAATGAGGTATCATCAATCATCCAGCATTCCATGAGCGGATCAATCGGTGAACTCATTCTCAAATAAGCACCTGCACTATAGCCCCAGTCTCTCCATATGAGTAGCTATGAGACCAGTCGCCTCTATCATATGGATATGTATATAGTACACCTGTTTGTCTAGTTATCTCAATGTCCCTTTTAAGTAATCTATGACCAAGATTATTTAGGATTTATATTTAAAGGTCAATCGGTCTCATTATCATGATCTCATCATGATCTGACTTCCATTGCACAGATCCATGAACATCACAATATATGCAACATACAAAATAAAGTGATAAAATATCAAATAATAATAATAAGTAAAAAAGTGCATGTCGTGTCACACATGTCATCACTCTCGTAATTGGCTTATAGGGCACCTATGACTAGCAATCTTCAGGCTCCCAATTGGCTTTTGTTTAGGGAAGCTTTCACCACTTCAACATGTATTCGATTGTTCTTCTCTATTGGGTAGCTTTGTCTTATGATCCACTAAATTGATTTTAACTTGCTTCTCGGAGGAGACTCTAGTGAGGGTAGCCAAGTTAGAATACTTCGGAAAGCATCTTGCGGATCTAAGTGGTATGCTTTCAAATTGCTTGTGTGAAAGACATTATGAATTTTGTGTCATGTTGGCAACTGCAACTTGTATGAGATATTACCTACCCTGTTAATAATTAGGAAGGGTCCTTGACTCTAGCACACCAATCCCTTATGTACTTTATGCCTAAAGAACTAGAGTGATGCTGGTTGGAGCTTCATTAATACCAAATCACCAATTTTAAACTCCTATGGTTGCCTTTCTAAGTCTATCCACTTCATCATCTTTTTGGTCATCTTCTCCAAGTAAGCCTATGCAATATATGCATTTTGGTGTCATTCCTTTACAAAGTGATATATTAATAGATTACTCCCTGTATGCCTGATCACTAAGGTATGAGAAATCAACAACTACTATCCCATAATGATCTCGAAAGGGCTCTTGTTAGATGTAGAGCTTCATTGTAAATTATAGGAGAATTGTACAATGTCTAACAGCTTCACCCAATCTCGTTGGTTGATACTCACATAATGCTGAAGATATTACTCAAGGAGAGAATTTATTCTTTCAGTTTGGCCATTGGTCAAGAGGTGGAGGCTTGTGGAGAAATATAACTTAGACCCTAGCAATTTAAATAGCTTATTCCAAAATTGTCTCAAGAACCAAACAGCTCGATTACTGATGATATTATACAGGACTCCCCAATACTTCATCACATTCTTCAACATCAACTTGGCCACCTCCTTTGCTGAATAGTGTAGGGGTGTAGCAATAAATGTTGCATGTTTTGAAAACTAATCGACTACCACAAATATCGATTCGAGTCTCTCGACTATCGACAAGCTTGATATGAAGTCCAAGAAAATGCTTTCTCACAGCCTTCTTGGTATAGGCAATGGCTTCAGAAGTCCTACTAGCTTCCACTACTCTACCTTATCTTATTAGCAAGTAAGGCACGTTGGAACATATTCCTTCACATCGGTCCCCATCTTCGGCTAATAGAAGACCCTCTTTATAGACGATCACATACTTGTCCCAATATTCTTTAAATAATTAGTTCATGAGAGTGCACAATGTGACCAGAGTGTTGGCTAAGCCAAAAGTCATCACCAAAAACTCGAATGCTTTGATCACATTGGCATTTTTCACTTCATCGCCTTTAGTAATACACACCTACTAATAACCCAACCAAAGGTCGAGTTTAGAAAAATACTTTACTTTGCTTAATTGGTCAAATAAGTCCATGATGAGTGGGATGAGATTTTTGTTCTTCACCATCACCTTGTTTAGGGCCCAATAGTCGACACATAATTGGAGGTTCCCATCTTATTTCTTTTCGAAGAGGATTAGAGCTCCGAATGCTGCTTCAGAACTACGAATGAGATCACCACTTAGCAGTTCATCTAAATGCTTCTTGAGCTCTGTCAACTCTAGAGGGGTCATGCGGTATGGTGCTCTTATTGGAGGCTTTACTCTCAGCTCTAACTCGATAAATGATCCATGCCTCTACATGGTGGCAGAGTTTTTGACAATTCAGGCGGTATGACATCTGTGAACTCTTTTAAAATATTTTCCATCATAGCATGTTCATGAATGGCCTCCCCATCAAGTGGCACCAGCTTTACAATGGTCACAAAGGTTAAATCTTCTTTTTGTACCCCCTTATTCAGTTGTAATACTAATATTTGTTGTAGGTCCTTGGTCCCTCTTCGAGAAACTAAAACCACGTAGGGGTCATCACCCCCTATTAGGCAGAGAGTTAAGAATGACATTGGCACTAACTTCATTGCATGCATGAACTCTATTTCGAAAATCACTTGGAAGTCATCTAGTGGCACCACTATCATATTTATGCTTTCACTTTATGTCCTAATCTTAATGAGCATTACATTTACCAACCTAGAGATCTTCTTAGCCTTCGACTTCACTATCTTCATCCGACTTGGGTTCTTCTCCAAGTTTAGCCCAAGTCGCTTTACTTTTCTATCGGAATGAAATTGTGGGTGGCACCTATGTCTATCATCGCACAGGTTGTTAGACTATTGAGCTTGATGTCCACATACATTAGCTCGCTGCTCCCTACTTTGTATGGCTTCGTCTTCAAGTTCTCTCCTACTTGACCTTGCAATGCATTCAATAAGGAAATAGCTCCCATTTGGGGTCCTTATGACTCCTCATCATCGTTGTTGGATTTTGAACTACTCAAACTAAGGGTAACAACCTTGCCCTTATCCGATTTTTTTTTTTTTACGGGGGGGAGTGGATTGAAGCTGTTTAAGGCATTGAGTACTTGTTTTTGTGAGTACTCTCTTACCATGTGTGGTCCTCTATACAAGAAGCATATGTTGAGTTTTGGAGCCTTACCTTTTAAGTTTGGCCCTTTGTGGGAACTTTTTTTCTTTATTAACCCCCAGACTACTTCCCTTAAGAATATTTAGGTGAGCGATTTTTTAAAAAATGTTTCTTCTTCCTTGAGTCCTTTGAAACAAAGTAAGTGAGCCTTTTCGTAGCTACAATTGCCTTGATCATATTGGTGATATTCTTTCGATGTAGTTCCTATTATGCCCATGGCTTCAGGATATCGAGGAAGCTAAATTGCTTATCCTTTTCGAATATGTTCTAGATATCCAACATTAGTGTAGAAAATTATTTCATGCAGTCCTGAATGGAAGTACTTTGGCATAATTATCTCAGCTATCTTGTTGTGATAAACTCTATGTTCTTGGGTAGGAATTGAGTCCTCAACTTTCACTTCAAGTCCTCCCATGTGTCCACTTAACACCGACCCTATTAGATCTCTTCCCAACATATTCATCACCAAAGTTTTATATCTCCATTCAGATACATAGTTGTTATCAAAACTTTGGTATCTTTAGAATCAGGCCTTGTAACTCAAAAGTATTATTTCATGTCAAACAGAAAATTCTCAACCTCTTTAGTGCTCATAGCACCCCCATAGCAATGTGACTTAGGTGCCCTTAAGTTTTGTGGTAGTGTAACATGGGCATTGCTCCCTTCCACATTAAGAGCTTTTGTGAGCAATGTCACCCTAGACATGAGTTCCGCGATGACTTCATGCAGATGTTCTATGGAGTCTTTGGTATCTTTTGTCAGTTGATCAACTAGGGACTCAACCTTGTCGATCCGAGATTTAGATTCTTCTTACGAACTCGGTACCTGAAGAAGCCTTTGTTGGCCTTAGCGGAGTTCCTCCAAACTCACTTCAAGAATATCAAGGTGGGTTTCTATCACTATATGATAGGACCCTAGCAAGGTTGGGTCCTACTCAACCATGTAGCAGCTAATAAAAACACTATGAGAGTGTAATAAACCCCACCTAGCCGCTTCTATCCTATAAAGAAGAGAAGCTAGGATTTATATTTGGGTCTTTGGGCTTTTTAGCCGCTGCCCCCCTTGTTACTAGGCCAGTCGGCTAAGGTTGAGGGCAAATTGGGTAGTTCACTTAGGAAGCAGCCCCTAGGACTAGGGTTTTGAGCTCTATATAAGCACGTAGCCTCAATCTTTTTGGAATAAGAAAAGATTAATCTACTTTGCAGCCATAAGGCCGACTACTTAGAGGGTAGAACCCCTATAGCGTTCCAATAGTTGATCCCCCTTAAAGATTAATCTACATAGAATTTCTCTAGGGTTCTATTATCTGGTATCAGAGCAGCGATCTTGCTGCTTTTGCTGCCATCCCTATCGCCCACCATCAACTAAGCAATTCACATAATTGTTCTCACAATTGCTCTTGACATCGCCGTCTCCACCTTCATCTTCTACAGTAGATCAAATCAATCTACTGCCGTCGCTTCCAATTGCATTAGAGATCTAATATTCTCCTATCACTAATACCTTTTGCTGTTGCAATTTGCTATTCAAAATACCAAAAAAAAAGGTCTTACTATCTATCCCTTGCTGCGAATTCCTTTCGTCGTCGCAAAAATTATCATCTTTGCGAACGAAGGATTGTTGCAGAAAATTTTAGCCGCATATTGCTACCTTTAAACCGATTTATTACTATCCTTTTTGAACAACATTTCTTGAGCACCTCATAGATCATCTTGGCATTCATTTCGGATTGATCTATTATGGAATTCATCTCTAAAACATTACTGTATTGCTGCAAGTTTTCATCATAATCCGCTGAAATTTTTCGATAAGAATTCTGCTATCGTAAATTGCATCGAATTCTTTGCTATTATGCTGTCAAAATTTTCTTGATCCAAGTTGTCATCCTTTCTATTATTTAAATTAAGATTCTGCTGTTAAATATCCTCATCAAATTTCTAGGTTCTCGTTGGAAATTTTGTCGAGAAACTGTTGTTTCTTCAACGACAATTCTGCTCTTATGAGACAGCGCATATCGACAGCAACTTCTACTGAATTCTGTCAAATCTCTATTACCATCTATCACAGATCTAAAACTCTCTTCCCTAACCTTCATCTACTACCATCACAGCCCAAAACTCCATCAAATCATAGCCCCAAACCACACCCAATGCAGCCACAAAATAAGCCTAAACCGTAGCCTACATCCACCAATCCACAAACCCTTTCGGCAACCACTTCCCTCAAATAATACATGCCTTTAACCTGATAACAAAAGAGAGATCTTAATATTATAGATCTGGAGGCATATACTATGGCATCTGAGGAGGCAATCAATGCTAAGTTCGAAGCCTTCAAGACACGGATAGAGGAGAAGATTTGGATTCTCTTTGCTGAACTCAGTTTGGGTCGACCACCGAGCCCAAAGAAATCACATCAAGGAGAGAGTTCTGATTGAAGAGATGACTTCCTGGAGAGAGGAGGCTCTATGACCAATCCCTACTACCCACGCATAAGGATGGACTTCCCTAGATGGGAAGAAGGAGACCCAATTGGTTGGATCTCATGCGCAAAGCGATATTTTCGGTACCACAAAACAACGGACGCATCTATGGTAGAAATTATGGCTATACATCTTGAAGGGGATATCATACAATAGTTTGATTAGTTTGAACACACTCATGGAGTCCTCTCATGGCGACAATTCAAAGGACTGCTAATCCACTTCGGACCAACTGATTACGAGAACATCGACGGACAACTAGCGAAGATTCGACAAACATCCACCATTCAGGAGTATCAAATCAGGTTTGAATGGTTATCTAATCAAACTCATGATTGGTCTAAAAAATAGCTATTGGAAATGTTTATTGAGGGCTTGAAGCTGAAAATTCGGGAAGAAGTTAAAGCGCGACAACCGTATATGCTTATGGCAGCCATCTCTTTCGCATGACTTCAAGAGGAGCGATTGAACTAGGAAACCCGAAGGACTAGGGTCGCTTCTTAACTAGTAGTACCAAAGCCCTCAGCCCCCCTACTGTCAGCTGAGCTCCTGCACTAAAAAAGTTGACAAGAGAAGAGCTTTGGGAGCGATCTACAAAGGGATTATGTTGGCACTGCGACAAGCCATGGAGCCACGAGCATCGCTAAAAAAGGGGAGAATACTTATGATCGAACTAGTGGAAGAATAGGTCATTGAACAGCTAGAAGAGAGCCTTGAACATGAGGAAGAAGATACGGAAGAAGAGCCATAATCGACCGACTTTATGGTACACGCGTTAGCGAGCTACTCAAATCCGCAAACGATGAAAGTTGGAGGCCTTCTTAAACAACAATCGATCATCATTCTCATTGACACAAGTAGCACAAATAACTTTCTAAATAGTAAGGTCACTACTCAGATGGTGCTCCACATCGAAGGTTGTAGCATGTTTGATGTAAAGGTTGCCGATGGCCGAATCTTAAAGTGCGACCAAAGATGCCCGCAGGTGAAACTATTATTACAAGACCAAGAAATTGTTGCCGACTTCTTCCTCCTACCAATTGATGATTATGAGACTGTGCTGGGTATAGAATGGCTGATAATGCTAGATGATGCCTCTTAGAACTTTTTTAAATTAATTATAAAATTCTACTGCAAGGGCAAACAAGTCACCCTACGCGGGAAGCGTGGAAGCAACGTAACCACCATTTTGACCCAATGAATGGAGAAAGTTTTACACAAGATAAATGGTGGTTTTTTGATGCATCTTAGCAGCAACTAGAGGGGAAGAAAATAGAAATTGAAGATCAAAATCTCACCCAATTGCTTGCTGAATTTGACGATGTTTTTATCGAACCGTGCAGTCTTCCTCCTACTCGACAACATAACCATCGAATTCCAATTTTTCCAGGCAAACCACCGGTGAACACTCGGCTGTACTACTATCCTCACCTCCAGAAGGATGAGATTGAGAAGATCATAAAGGAGATGCTTGAAACAGGAGTGATTCGGCCAAGCTGCAGGCCCTATTCCTCACCGGTGCTACTTGTACGCAAGAAGGATGGAACTTGGAGGATATGCATCGACTACCGAGCTCTAAATGGTATCACTGTCAAGGATAAGTATCCAATACCAGTGGTGGATGAACTTCTTGATGAGTTAAGAGAAGCTTGAGTCTTCACGAAGTTGGACCTCTGATCCGATTACCACCAAATTTGGGTATGTGAAGACGACATCCCAAAAACAGCTTTCCGCACTCATAACGACCACTATGAATTCTTGGTAATACCTTTTGGACTCACTAATGCTTCTTCAACCTTCCAAAGTCTCATGAACGATATTTTTCGGATCTTTCTTCATAAATTCGTGCTAGTATTTTTTGATGATATTCTCATTTACAGCCCTTCTCTTGAGACTCATTTTCAGCACTTGCAATCAGTTCTAACGATCCTTCGGGAGAATACTCTTTTGTTAAACTATCAAAGTGCAGCTTTCTCCAACAAAAAGTAGAGTACCTTGGGAATATAATATCAGAAGGAGTGGCAGTAGACCCAACAAAAATCTAGGTAATGCAGAGCTGGCCAAAATCTACAAATGTGAAATTACTGCGTGGGTTCCTTGGACTAACGAGCTACTACCGAAAATTCATGAAGAACTATAGGAAGATCAATGCACCCCTTCTCTACTGAAAAAAGATGCCTTCCAATGGCTAGACGAAGCCTCCGCTGCCTTCGATAAACTTAAGGCAGCCATGATGATGACGCCGGTGCTAGCATTACCATATTTCAGCCGACCCTTCATCATTGAGGCTAACGCATCTGAAGTCGGAATTAGAGTTGTTCTCATGCAAGAGGGTCGACCACTCACATACACTAGCAAGGCATTGTCTTCCTCTCATAAAAAATATCTATCTATGATAAGAGATGCTCGCCATTGTGCATGTAGTAACAAAGTGGAGACCCTACCTAATCGGCTGGTGATTTTAGATTAAAATCGACCATAGAAGCCTTAAGTACTTTTTGGAGTAGAAGATATCATCCCCGGAGTAGCAAAAATGGGTAACCAAACTTCTAGGATTTGATTATGAAATTATTTACAAAAAGAGGAAAGAAAATATTGTTGCAAATGTGCTCTCACGGTTACCTGAGCAAGCTGAATTTTTAGTCGTCTCTCTTCCTACCACCGGCTTCCTTGAGGACATTAGGGAGGAATGGAAGAAAGACCCAGAGACCAGCAACATCATTAAAAAATTGGAGGAGGATCTAAGCATAATAGCTCACTATACCTGGGATTCGAGGGATCTACGCTACAAAGGTCGTATTGTGCTTACACCCGACTTCCCTTACATCAAAGTCGTTTTGTACAAAATACACTCTACACCTTCAGTAGGACACTCTGGATTTCTGAGAACCTACAAAAGAGTGAAGCAAAATTTTTATTGGAGAGGGATGAAAAAATTTATTTCTGAATATGTGGCACAATGTGATGTATGTCAACAGCAAAAGAGTGAAACAGTGACGAGTCCATAAAAACTATAACCGCTACCTATACCGGACTCAGTGTTGACTGACATCTCCATGGATTTTATCGAAGGGCTGCCACCTTCCAAAGGTAAAAGTACAATCCTCGTGGTGATTGATCGACTTACAAAATATGCTCATTTTTGTGTTGTACGAAATCCCTACACTGCTGCTAGTATTGCTTAGACTTTCATAAAAGAATATTATTAAATTACATGGGATGCTAAGGTCCATTATAAGTGATCGTGACAGGGTCTTCACTAGTAAATTTTGGGCCGAGTTATTCCAATTGCAAGGCACCAAACTCAAAATGAGCACAATATATCATCCACAAACTGATGGCCAAACAGAGGTGGTAAACAGGTGTTTAGAGACATACCTTCGGTGTTTCGCTAGTGACCGACCAAAAGAGTGGACAAAATGGCTCCCCTGGACCGAATGGTGGTATAATACTACATATTATTCATCTATAAAATATATCCCATATGAAGTATTGTATGGTCGATTGGCCCCTGTGATTCTAAAGTATGTAATTGGCTTAGCCAAGGTAGATCAGGTCAACCAAGATCTAATTGACAGGGACAAACTCCTACAATTTCTAAAGGATAATCTCTCTACCGCTCAAGCCAAAATGAAACAACAAGCTGACACATGATGAAGCGAAAGAGAATTTTTAGAAGGAGATTGGGTTTATCTTCGCTTACAGCCATACAAGTAGCTCTCCATCAACACACGAGCATCCATGAAGCTATCTCTATGTTTTTATAGGCCCTATCAGATCATAGAGTGTATTGGAGCTATGGCGTACAGACTTAAATTACCTGAAGATGCCAAAATTCACCCTATCTTACACATGTCATGCTTGAAGCCTAAGTTGGGAGAACACGAGTCACCCCAGATCCAATTGCCCAACACCACTGATGATGAAAATATTCAAGCCCAACCACAAGCCATCCTCGATTGTAGAATCGTGATGCGTCGTCAACGTCCCTCTATTGAAGTACTAGTACATTGGACTAATTTACCACTCGAAGATGCCACATGAGAATCATATGAGGAGCTGAAGACCCGGTTCCCTGAGTTTATGGAACCCCAGCCTTGAGGACAAGGCTAATTTGAAGAGGGTAGGCTTGATAGGACCCTAGCAGGGTTGGGTCCTACTCAACTATATAGTAGCTAATAAAAACCCTGCGAGAGTGTTATAAACCCCACCTAGCTGCCTCTATCCTATAAAGAAGAGAGGCTAAGGTTTATATTTGGGTCTTTGGGCTTCTTAGCCGCTGCCCCCCTTTTTACTGGACCGGTCGGCTAAGGTTAAGGACAAATTGGGTAGTTCACTTAGGAAACAGCCCCTAGGGCTAGGATTTGGAGCTCTATATAAGTATGTAGCCTCCATCTCTTTGGAATAAGAAAAGATCAATCTACTTTGCAACCATAAGGCCAACTACTTGGAGGGTGGAACCCCTATAGTGTTCCAAGGGTTGAACCACCTTCCAAAGAGAAGATAATTAAACTTCGGACTATAGAATGTCACTTAAGTGATGACTCAAGTGATGAGGACAATGAAGAAGACATTGAACACATAACAATGAATTTTAAAAAGTTCATCAAACAAAAATTGAAAAACACAAATGAACTTAAAAAGACAACCTCTTTCTATGAATGCAAGAAATCAAGGCTACCAAAGAAGAAGAAGAAGACTCGCTAAGAAGAATTAAGAAAAGAAGAGATGAATTGTGCTTTAACGGTCTTCGATAACAAGGTAAGAAAGTTACCCGAAATGCTTTTACCTTATTTTGAAATTACATGATGCTTTTTATGAGTACTTAATTTAGATAGTAGGAAATAAAAAAAAATATTTTAAAAAATTATCATGCTTCTCTTTTTAAGCATTTTTGAAAAATTAAAAAATTTGATCATGAAAATTATATTGTTAAAGTTTCATGTATGTTATGATTCAAAATTTTGAATATGTATGCAGCATTATGGATGATAATTATATGATGTGTGATAATACAATTCGATGCATATGATTTTCATGTCGATTTTCGGTTTCAATCTTGACGTATGGTTTTGACAAAATAAATCAATTAGCATGATTATGTTTATACACATAATAGGATTAATCTATGATTGTGTATTTCGGTTTTCATGCTTAATGATATTATGCATGAGGATTTAAAAATTGAAATTCTACGTTTTGGAATAATGTGTTGATGGCTTTGACGAAATTTATATGATGATGCATGTCTTTATGAAATAAATTATAAAACTAAAAGACTTATCCCACATAACTTTCCGAATGAAAGAAAAGTGACTTTAATAACGCTTTTGACTTTCAACATGATACATAGCTTTTATATGAAAATTTAAACATGCTTATATGAGGTCAACCACATAAAATAAAACACATCAAAATTGAAAATGTGCTATCATGATGTTTTATTTTTGATGTGTTTGGTCTTGACGGCTTTATGACGAAACTTATATCTCGTTTTTAAATGTTGATACATGTTTTCATAAAAGAATTGAACATGCTCACATGAAATTAATTGTATGAAATGAAAATATATTTTTTATCCTATTGAGGTTAATGAATTCATTTTATGAATCTTGTGAATCTCTTGAAGATAATCATGATGAATGTTTTGAAAATAAATGTATCTATCATGTTTTAGGTCTTAATGATTTCTCTTGAAACTTGCTTTTTAGATTTATCCAATGATACATAAATTTATAATTAAAAAATAAAAGCATGCTTATATGAAATAAACCTTAAAAAGGAAATGCATGATTCTTGAAAATTTTTCTATCTCTAAAGTTTTTAATTTTTCGATTGAAGACAAATAATGAATCTATTCATGTATATTATGTGAATCTCTTGAATCAATTTTTGTTCAAAAATATCGCATGCTTAATGTGATTCGACTTAATGATCTTTATGACGAAATTTGCCTTTCCCTCTTGAATGTTCATATTTTTTTATAAAAAAAGGGCAAATGCATGCTAATAAGAAGCAAATCACATGAATAGAAACTTATAAAAATGAAATGCAATCCTCTATCTCAATTTTATCAATTTTTTAATAAGAAATTCATGAATCCATACTCATTATTTATAAATTTTTTGAATGTGATTTTGAGTATGATTTCGGATTTGACATATGCTTACAATGTAAGATATATTTTTTGATTTGATTATGTGTTTCAAATTGATGAATTGACTTGAATAAAATGATACATTCAAATGAATCACTTATTGGTATTTACGATTGCGATATATCTTTTTGAAATATCTTATTAATGTGATTTTGATAACCTAAGATGTCTTTTGGAATTCTTAACATGATATGATTGAATCATTGATTTACTCTTTTTTATCATGTCTTGAAAATGAATGTTAAAAATCATGCTTGATGAGTTATATTATGAAAATTTTCTTTCGGTCTTAAACGATGATACTTGTTTAACATTAAAGGCAAATGCATTTTCTATCCCCATCTTATTGGGATTAATGATCTCATTTATGTGAATCTCTTGATCTATGAAAATGGTTTTGATGATAAGTTTTATTAAGTCTATCTATGTCATTTATGAATCTCTTAAAAGTGATCTTGATGAATTGAATGAGGTTTATGAATCATGACTTTGATTTCTCGGACTCTTGACTTGAGACACTCTTTTATAGAAATCGAAATATTTTCCTCTATAATTGCTTCCTTTTACCATTTACTAAAGAGGAAAACAATCCAAGTCATGATCTTGATATCGTGATGATTGAAATCCTTCTTTATGAAATACGATCTTGATATCTTTTATAAAGAATTATTATTAAAAGGATTTATCAAATGAATCATGTTCCTTTTGATTTTCTTGAGCTTTGATTTCATATCTTTCATGACTTAGAAATGACATGATTACTTTGGCATGCATGCCTTATGTGATGATTGAAAATTAATCTACTTTATGATGAATCATTGAATCATGATATATCATTTGACTACTTGTATGCATCATGTGATATTGATTGATAATTTTTTATAAAATGAAAAGTTGATGTAAAAAGGAAGAAAACTTTGTCCTCCCTTCTTTTTGACAAAGACAAAGGGGGAGAAAAGTTACTATCTTAAACATCACAAAGTGAAGCAAGTTGCTATCTCAAGAGAGGCAAAAATTTTGCTAAACTTCACAAAAATGGCTAGCTTGTGTATCACAAAATATGCTAGCTTGCTTATCATTATCATGATTGATAGCTTACTTATCATTAATTTCCCTTATAACATGATTTATTTATGACTCCTTGAAATCATGCCTTGTTTTTTTATATGATGAAAATTCTTGATTAATTTTTGTCATGATTACAGCATTGATGTAAAAGACTATTTATACTCCTCCCCTTCTTTTTGACAATGAGAAAGGGGGAGAAAAGAAAACTTACTAGCTTGTGTATCATAAGAAAAAGTGGCAAAAGTAGCTAGCTAGAACTTGCAAAGAAAGGCAAAGCTTGCAATCTCAAGAGTAGAAAACTTGCTATCATGAACACTACCAACAATTGTAATCTTGCAATATAAAGGGAAGTAAAGATTTGCTATCTCAAAAGAAGCAAAAAATGCAAAACTTAGAAAATTTATAATCTTTCACTTACTTCTATGCTTGTATGTTGTAATGAAAATTTAGCTTGCATATTTAAAGTGATTATATAAAAGTACTAGCTCATTACAAAAAAAATTTGCTAAGGCAAAACTAAGAAGCAAAAGCGCTATCTTGCCTATCGTGAGAAACAAAGTACAAACTTGCACATCTCAAGAAGCAAGCAAGAATTGTAATGCTTAAACTTAAAAACTTGTCATGATTGAATGTTGTATATCTTAATAGCTAGTATGATTATAAAACTTGTATATCCTTAATACTAGTCATAATGCAACTTCTCCTTTTTGTTGATGACAAAGGGGGAGAAGTAGATTGATGAACTCATGCAATGTAATGTTTATTAAATATTTTATATATTTGCATGATGTTTTTGTTGACATGATTTTGATACATGCTGCTTAGATTTGGAATAATCCAAGTGTTCTATCAATGGCATATTGATAGGGGGAGTTTGTATAAACTCTAGGAGTTAAGGTTAACTCCGTCATCAATTAGTTATCATCATCAAAAAGGGAGAGACTATTAAGTCTTGAATTTTGATGATGAAACTAATTAATTATGTTTTATTGTCTAATTAAGTTTTAAGTCATGCAGGTCTACTCGATCAGGATTAGACAGTTGATACAAGATGAATCAGCATTATGTCGGAGGAAATCACGTTAGGAGATTGGACATCGAGCCAAAGGTCCGGTCGACAATCAATAAAAGGCTTCGGACAAAGATATCAGGCATCGGGCCAAGAAGAGTGGTATTGTGCTAAGGATATTTGGGTTATGGAGATTAACCGCCGATAGGCCACAAGAGAGGACGATGTGCTAAAGAACCGGACGAAGCACCGATCAATGACGTACTGGGCAACAGGAGATTGATTCATGTAACTGACTAGACCGAAGTAGAGTCAAAGTTTATGTGTGTAGGATTAACTATGATAATGATGAAGACATTAAGCAAAACAAAGTGCTAGAGTCAAGTATGATGGAATCGTTGGGAGTTTGAGAGTTCGATGGATGTCCGAAGATTCATCCTGAGTGCTGCCGGAACTGGCCGAGAATGAGTAGGGAGCTTGCCGAAGGGTTTTCGGAAGTTCACAAGAAAGATTTGTCGAAAGTTCACGGAGCTCGTCGAGAAAGATCAGAGCTTATTGGGAATCCGTAGGAAGGTGTCCGAGGATTCATCGAAAGACCGCCGGAAGCTCGCTAGAAGAAGTCTTGACTTACCGGATATTGTTTAGCTTAGGAAATATCTTTAATTTAGTAGTTAGTATATAATTAGGGTTAGATTTGAGAGGTAATCCCATTAACCCTACTAGGGGCCAACTGGGTCTGGATTAGGACTGGTTTGGGTCAGATTCAAGGCCCAACTAGGAGTACTGGACCCTATCTAGTGGTGGTACCGCCAGACTAGGGCGGTGGAACCGCCTAAGTTCAGCTCCCTATGATGTACTAGGCAATAGTATCACCAAGTGATAGAGTACCTGAGCAGTAGTATCGCCCAATACACTGATAGTGATAGTGTGCCCAGGCGATGGTACCTTCAGACTGGTGGTGGTACCACCCAATTCAGGGTCAAACTGGCGGTGGTACCACTAGTACCCAGTAAACCCAGGATGGAAAGGTTTTTAGCTCCAAGTTTGAATCAAACTGAAGCCTATAAATACCCCTCCCATCCCTAGGTTGAAAAATAAAAAAGCATAGAGATTTTGAAAGGAACAAAATGTTATAAAAATCCTTCTAAACATCCCTCGTCTAGTTCTCATTTGTATTCCATCGAAAGAGAGGAGTGAAGTGCTTGTAAGGATTACCTCCTAAGCCCGTCAAAAGGAGATAGCACTGTAAGAGAATTGGTTTTCACCCATTGGAAGGAAAACAACTAGTGGAAAAGATGATGGCCTCAAGAGAAGAAGAATCAGGAGTGGACGTAGGTCGTATGATCGAACCACTATAAAAATCAGGTTTGTATTTACTTATTGTTCTTTATATTTCAGCAAACCTTATTTACTTACCACTCCACTTCCTCATCTCCTTCTTACAAATCATTTTAAGTTTAAACACAATCAAAATCAGATTTCATCGAAATGAAGTTTTCAACATACAATTTTCAAAATCGTTTAAATCACCAAAATTTATCATACTTAATCGCTACGCTAATTCGCACCCCTCCCCCTAGTGCTACTCTATATCTCAACAAGGAATACCTTTTACAAGTTCTCAAGATGAGATTTGAGAGAATAGTTTTATGCTAGCATGACCCAATCTCTTATGCCAAAGCCAAGCATCATCGTTTAAAGCTGAAAAGCACATTTCATTACAAAGATCATCAATGTCAATAGTATATACGTTATTATGTTTTAGGGCAATCATGTATTTGTTTTTATGTGATTTTTCAATAATATAAGTATTAGATTCAAATCTTATGATGTATCCTTTATCACACAATTGACTAATGCTCAAATGATTATGCTTTAAGCTATTTACTAGCAACACATCTTCAATCAAAAAGTTTAATTTATTACCTATGGTTCCTTTGCCAATGATTTTACCTTTTTTGTTGTCTCTGAAGGTAACATACCCTTCATCTTGGCTAGTGAGCTTAGAGATTTGAGTTGGATTTTCGGTCATGTGCCTTGAGCATCCACTATCAAGGTACCATCTTTTGCTCCTAGCTTGTAATTGTAGACATATCTACAAGAAAGGGATTTTTTTAGGTACCCATTTGACTTTGGGTGCCTGAAAAATCGATCTAGATAACTTATCATTTTGCTTAGAGTCCTTACGGTTCCTTTAAGAACCCAAATTAACTTGTGTGGACTATATTTCTTAAATAGACATTTATAAGCATAACGTTCAAGTTTGTAATAAAAGTTGCATTAGTTTCGGGGTGAAACATGTAAAGTTGGGCCTTTAACGAAGATGGTTGACTTTTGGTGAGTGTTACTCACAAAGCTGATTCCATCTCTTCTATGAACATGACCCTTATTGGCAAGGATCATATTCAAGGATTTGCTACTAATCTTAAACTTTTCTAGAGTTTCATTTAGTAGCAAGTTTTTCTTTTTAAGTGCATCTAAGTATTCACACTTGGTACATAGAGGTGATATATTATTGTCATGCTTAATTTTTAATTTTTCAAATTCATTATTTAGAAAGACATGCTTCTTTTTCAATAAATTATACTTTTTGCTAATTAATCTACATTCATCGAATAAATAATGAAAAGCACTCAATAATTCATCGAAAGATAAATTTACATCAAATGAACTACTTATCTCATCGTCAATTGCCATTAGCGCGTAGTTAGCAATCTTTTTGTTGTTTTGCTCCTCATTTTCGGAAGCGCTTGAATCATCCTACGTAGCTTTGAGCACTTTCATCTTCTTTGGTTGTTTCTTCTTCACTTTGGGATATTCACTTTTGAAGTGTCCTAGCTTCTTACATTCGTAGCAAATAATTTATTCTTTCTTGAGTTTAATTTTATTTTTAGTATCATTTTTAGATTAAATTTTTTATGAATTTTTTAAAATTTCTTATTAAGAGTGCCAAGTCATCATCATTGTCCTCATTACTTAAGCTTTCTCTTAAGTGGTCTTCATGAGTTCTTAGTGCCAAATCCTTCCTGTTCTTTGAAAGATTGTTTTCAAATTCTTCATAAGCATTGCAAGTCATTTTGTAGGTCATTAGAGGCCCAATAAGTTCTTCGAATGGGAAGTTATTCAAATCCTTGGCTTCTTGAATAGTTGTTACTTTAGGATCCCAACTCTATAGAAAGGATTTTAATATCTTATTAACAAGTTCAAAGATTGAAAAACTTTTACCAAGAGCTTTTAGACCATTTACGACATCCGTAAATCGGGTATACATGTCTCCAATAGTCTTGCTTGGTTTCATACGAAATAATTTGTAACTATGAACTAAAAGATTGATTTCAGACTCCTTTACTCTACTAGTGCCTTCGTGTATGATTTTGAGTATATGCCAAATGTCATAAACCATTTCATAAATAGAAACTCAATTAAATTCATTCTTATCTAAAGCACAAAATAAGGCATTTATAGTCTTAGCATTTAAAGAGAAAGTTTTCTTCTCCAACTCATAAGACTTTTGAAATCCATTTTTGATGATATTCCATAACTTAAAATCTATAGAAATAAAAAAATCCTCATCCTAGTTTTTCAATATGTGTAATCCGTCCTATTGAACATGGGTGGATGTATGATTGAATGACCCTCTTGATTGTTGGCAAATATCATCTCTTTTACGTTTCAAACTAAAATGAGAGTAATCTTGCTCTGATACTAATTGTTAGGATCAAGTTCAGCACTAAGTGGGGGAGTGGGGGTGAATTAGTGTAGTAGTTAAAAACGTCGATTTCGAAAAACTGTTTCGATGAAAAATTTCGTTCAATGAAAACATGTTTTGGCAAAGACATTTAACTTTAAACACGTTCGTAAGTGAGTAGAGAAAAAGTTGAGTAGTTGCAGTTTGGTAAAAATAGAATGCAGCTAAGCAATAAGGAAGAGAAGTGCACAACAAGAAAAGAACACACTGATTTATAGTGGTTCGGTTATCCAACCTATGTCCACTCTCAATACCCCCTCCGATGAGGTCACCGGCTTCCACTATTGATCTTTCTTTAAAGGTAAAGATCAATTATCCGTTTACAGAATTCTTCTCTCCTCGTACAAGTTTCTAACACTTAGAATTGGTGGAGGTGAACTCTCAAAGTTTACAAGTAGTGATTTTACTATAATCTCAGTTCTTTTTATTCACTTCTTTGTGTTCAATAAGTAGAGAAGTGTGGGGTATTTATAGGTCTCAATTGGCTTCAAAAATGAAGCTAAAAAAAGTTGTCCTGGATTTCCGAGGGACTAGTAGTACCACCACTAGTGGCCTCTGACATTGGGCAGTACCACCGCTAGTGGACTCTGACACTGGGCGATACCACTGTCCAGTCTGGCGATACTATCGTCAGACAAAGTCTCGGCTACTGGAATTGGGCGGTACTACCGCTCAGTCTGGCGATACCACTGCATGGCAGTTAATAACTATCGTCGATACCACTGCCCAGCCTAGGCGGTACCACTGTCCAAACTCTTGGGAGACTAAGCCCTGGGCAGTTCCACCGCCTAGTTCTAGCGATGCCACCACCAGACAGAGTTGAGCAACATTGTTTGGGCTAACAGTTTGGCCCAAAATAGTTCAAATTTGGGCCCAGTTGGCCCCTAACTGAGTTAGTGGGATTACCTCTCAAACCGAATTTTAATTACACCCTAACTATGATAATTAAGATATCTACTAAAGCAAGCAAGTTTGATAGGTCAAAAATTCTTTCGGCGAGCTTACAGTGTCGTCGTAAAAATTACATCGAATTGAAAAACTTCATTCGATAAAATCATATCGGAAATGCATTTGAACTTAAGGAGAGTGTGAAGTGAAGTGTGTAGCCAAATCAGTAAGTAATATAAAGAAAAATAGCAAAGAAGAGATCACACTAGATTTATAGTGGTTCAGTTATCATGACCTACGTCCGCTCCCGTTTCCTCCTCTATCGAGGCCATTGACATCTACTAACGGTTTTCTTTCAATGGGTGAAGACCAACTACCCTTTTATAACTCTTTTCTCCTTTTCACATGTTTAGGAGATAACCTTTACAATTCACTCACCCCTCTCTCAAACTGAATTCAAAACTTAGAGCTAAAGAAAGGGAACTCTTAAGGAATTACAATAATATTTTCATACTAATTTTCATTCAAGATCATGTATATGCTGAGCAAGGATGAGAGGGGTATTTATAGACCCCAAATGACTTTTAAAATAGAGTAAAAAAATATCTCATCCTGGGTTCTCGAGGTACTGATGATACCACTGCTAGTTCTGGGCGGTACTATCGTCTGAAACACCCTACACTAGTGGTACTTTTGCTAGTCTGAGTGGTACTAGTGTCTAAGAGAGTTTTGGAAAATAAGCTCTGGTAATACCACTGCCTGGTAGCATTAACTACCGGTGGTACCATCGCTCAGTCTAAGCGATGGTACTGTCCAGACTCAGCCCAAGTGGCTGAGCCTTAAGCAATTCCATTGCCAACCCTGGCAGTGCCACCACCTGATGTGGCTCCAAGTCATTGAATGGGCCATCCAGCAAACCCAAATTAGCCCTAGTTGGGGCCTAATTGGCCTCGAATTGAGTTAGTAGGATTTCTCCCAAAACTAACTCAATTAAAATCCTAACTACGATAATTAAGGCTAAAATGATTACAATACAAGTAATCTCAGTTGTCCGGCATGTCAATTGTTTATCCGAACTCTCAGTGAACTTTCGATGAACTCCCGATGAGCTTTCGGCACATCATCCGTAGGCGCATCGTCCAAACCTTCTACGTAATGCCCGATCCATTTGTATATTAACTACTGCAACATCCATTTTTGGTACATAGTCTGATTCTTCCGGTCCGATGTCTGATCTTTGACTCTAACCTAACATTTGATTTTTCTTTAATTGTTTTACATTTTCATGATCATAGTTAGTCTTTCATCACTATTCTCAACACATGGATTATATCATTAATTCATCAATTGATTTCATCATCCAAATCCAAGATTAAACACTTTTATGATCGAGTGTACAAGGGAACAATAAACTTTTTTTTTCATTTCTTTTATTTGCTTCCTTTCTTCCATCCTCGAGATCTCTCTCTTTCCTTCGTTTGCTCCTTCTATTCTCTCCTCTTCTTTTCCCTCCTCTTTTCTTCTTCCTCCCTTCTCCTTCTTCCTCTTTTCTTTCCTCTCCTTTCTTCTCTTCTTCCCCATAGTTGCAACTCCCTTCTCTTCTCTTCTCCTCCTTCCCTTTCTCCCTTCTCTTCCTCTCCTTCTCCCTTCCTTCCCTTCTCCCCCATAACCACAGCTTGCTTTGTTTGCCTCCTCCCCTTTCCACCATTGCAGCCTCTCTTTCTTCCCCTTCTCTTCTTCCTCTCCGTCTTCTCTCTTCCTTCGCATCTCCCCTCACAGCCTCCACTTCCTTTCCTACTCTACTTTCTCCCTTCTCTTTCCCTCTTTCCCTCTTTCCCTCTTTCCCTCTTCCCTTTTCTTCCCTTCTCTTTCTTTCTCTTTTCTTTCTCTTCTCCCTTGTAGCTATAATTGCAGCTTCCACTTCCTTTCCTCCTCTGCTAGTTGTAATTCAACGTGTAAGACTCATGCACTGCAATGCTCCTCTCTTAATAAAAATTTCATCCTCAATATTTCTTAAATAGCTTTGGATATTTCTTGTACATCTCTTCTTATTAAGAAATTCTTTTACCATTCTATCAAGAATCTATACAGTTTGTTTCTCATATATTAAATTTTTATCTAATTTTATTACTTATTCTTTCAAGACATGAGAAGGATTTGAAATATACTTCCTTAATATTAATACATGAAATACATTATACACTTTTGCTAGTACAGGAGGTAAGGCTAGTCTATAGGCCATATCACTAATTTTATTAAGAATTTCATATGGTCATATATATTAAAGATTTAGCTTACCTTTTTTCCTAAACCTCGTAACTCTTTTCGTTGGTGCTATCCTTAAGAATATTTTATCACCTATTTCAAACTTCAAAGGTCTCCTCTTGTTATCTATGTAACATTCCTACCTACTTTGTGTTGTTTTCATCCTTTGGCAAATTTTTTTTTATTGCCTCTGTTATTTCTCTCACTCGATTTAGACCCAAATATTTTTTTTCACCCTTCTTATCTATTGGGAAACCTCGATAGAGCATCACATACATAGGGAAGAACAGAAAAATAAAATCTCAGATTTTTCAAAGAAAAAGGTTCTCGTCATCGTGCAAAGATTGGTACGCAAAAAATCACAAAACTGAAAACTAAGCCTAGGGAGATCGTATATCCTTGAAAATTTTAGATCGGTAGGAGAGAATGAAGGAGGTCAGTTGTCCTCATCTCTAGTGGTGATCCATATGATAGATGTGGCAAAAATGCTCCTCAAATTATTATACGATCTTCCTCTCTATGCGCATCACGTGATCAAGAATGGGTCGACCCTTCTTGCTATCCACACACCCCAAATTAGGGTTGTCGACTGAGGAGGAGAGGGAGAGAGGAGAATAGGAGGTGGTAGCTATTAGGATAGAAGTAGCACTAAGAGTGGGGGGGAGGAGAGGAGTGGAGTAAATTAGTGTTTAAATTAAATTATAAAGTAATATCAATGAAGTACAAAAAGAAAATACACATCAGATTTATAGTGGTTTGGTCATCGTGACCTACATCCACTCCTGATTCCTTCTCCGTCGAGATCATTGGTTTTCACTAACGATCTTCTTTCAACGAGCAAAGATCAACTACCCTTTTATAACTCTTTCTCCTTTTCACAGGTTTAGGAGAAAACATTTACAAGTCTCATACATTTCTTAGACAGAAATCTAAGCTTTTAAAGAAGAGGAGGGGAACTCTCAACACTTTTCAAGATTACAACTTTGATTCATTAGCTCTTTAGTTCACTCTATCTTATGTAAATCGAGCAAGGGTAAGTGGAATATTTATAAGCCCTAAATGGCTTTAAAAATGGAGCGAAGAAAGTCTCATCTTAGGTTTTTGGGGTACTAGCGGTACTATCGCCAGTACTGGGTGGTACCATTGTCTACAGCCTTGAGCACTAGCAGTACTATCATCAATCTAAACAGTACCATCGTTTGACACAGCCTAGAAAATTATGTCTGGATAGTACTATTGCTAGTCTAGGCAATACCACCGCTTGATATAGCCTAGAAGATTATGTTTGGGTGGTACCACCGCTTGATATAGCCTAAAAGATTGTGTTTGGGTGGTACCACCACTAGTCTCGGTGGTACCACCGCCTAACAACATTAATTATGGTGGTACTAATGCCTAGTTTGGGTGATATTACCGCTTGGCAATATGGGAGATCGTGTATTTCACTTTTCCAACTCATATATAGTTCTACCACTAGTATGGAGGTGCCACCACCTAACCCAATTGTGGGTCACTGAATGGACCTCTCAATGGGCCCAAGTCAGTCTCAGTTCATGCCCAATGAGCTCTTAATTAAGTTAGTATGGTTACACTAAAACTAACTCAATTTCGACCTAACTTTCGATAATTAAGACATACACAACTAAAGACAAGAATTCTATATTGCTCGACATATCATTGGTTCATCTGAACTTCATCTGAACTTCCAGCGTATCATTTGAATCTTCAGTGTATCACTTAATCCATCGGCATGTTGACTCCCACAACACTCAATCTTAGTGCAATGTCTGATTCTTCTAGCTCGATGCCCAATCTTTGATTTCGACCCAATATCTAATTCTTTTTCTTCAATTGTTTTATCTTTTCATAATTAAAGTTAGTCTTGCATCATTTTTCTCAAAATATAAATTAGATCATAGACTCATCAATTAATTTCATAATCAAAATTTGAGATTCAATAATCTTACCTTCTTTTATGATGATAATCAATTGATGACAGAGTTTAACTAAACTCCCCCTATCTATATACCATATCGAAATAAACTTGAATTCACAAAATGATGACCTTCTAATTATAATATATTTGTATTCAAATCAAAATAATTTTAATGAAGGTCACACTTCATATGCATACATCATATGCATCATCATAACAAAATCATGAGTATTGTATGCATAGTTTCAAATCATTAAGTTTTATTATAACATGTATAATTCTAAAACATAAAATTTTAAATCATCATCACTTTACCCATAACTTCAAATAATCAAGGTACATCATGCATAATTCCAAAGTATTAAAATTTCAAATCTTCATCATAGCTTCTCTCCCTTTGTCATCAACAAAAAGGAAAAGTGCACCTAGCAAATTTTACATCACTTTAGAATATAAAGGTTAGCAAAATTTTGTTTCTCTTGATATGTGCAAAATAGCATTTTTTGCTTCTTGAGATTGTACAAGCTAGCACTTTTTGCTTCTTGAGATTGGCAAGCTAGCAATTTTTACTTCTCCCCTTAATCATTAAAAAAAAGAAAGGAGAAGAGAAAGATTCAATGGTGCAAAAATTTACACCAATATTTTAATCATAAAAAAATTATGAATGATCAAATCATGAATAACAAAAGACCATGAGTTATTTTTGATAAATCTCTTCTTTTGTAAATAGCAAGAAAGAATGATAGGAAACGATCTTGATTCAAAAAGAAAACTCAAGTCATGAAATCCAAGAAATTAAGATAATGATCTATATATATATATATGTATATATATATATAAGAAGAATTCATGTATTTGGAATATTTAACATATCTAATTCTCTTCTAATAAAATTAAATTATTCCTCATTCAATAGTTTAGTAAAAATATCTGCTAATTGATATTTTGTGGTAATAAAATATAAATATATATCATGATTATTAACATGATCTCTAATAAAATGATGTCTAATATCAATGTGTTTAGTTCTAGAATGTTGAATGAGATTCTTTGTTAAACATATTACACTAGTGTTATCATATTTTATAGGAATATTTTTCAAGTAAAGTCCATAGTCTTCTAAAGTGTTTTTCATCCAAATAACTTATGCATAACATTTACCTACTACTATATATTCAGCTTTAGTTGTAGATAATGTGATAAAATTTTATTTCCTAGAAGACCAAGAGACAAGTGTTTGAACAAGGAGTTGATATATTCCATATGTGCTTTTTCTATCTATTATATATCCAGCAAAGTTAGCATTGGCAAAAGTAATTAATTCAAATTTTTTAATTTTTAAATATCATAATCCTAGATTAAGAGTTCCTTTTAAACATTCAAAAATCCTTTTAAATGCTTTAAAGTGAGATTATTTGAGATTAGATTGAAATCTAGTATAAAGTCCAATACTAAACATAATATCAGATATAGTTGTTGTGAGGTATAATAAACTACTTATTGTACATCTAAAAGTCTTTTGATCAAAACATTCTCCATCGTGGTCCATATCTAATTTTGTAAAAGCGCTCATAGGTGTATTAATGGCCTTAGCATTATCCATATAAAATCATTTTAATAGATCCAAAGTATACTTAGTTTGACTAATAAAAATTCCATCATTTAGTTGTCTAATTTGCAATCCTAAAAAAATATTAATTCACCCATTAAACTCATTTCGAATTCTTGACTCATACTTTTGGCAAAAGACTCATACAAAGATTTATTTGTAGAACCAAAAATAATATCATCAACATAAATTTAAATAACAAAAAAATTATTTTTAATTTTTTTAATAAATAATGTGGTATTGACCTTGCCTTTTGAGAAATTATTTTGAATAAGGAAAGAACTAAGCCTCTCATACCAAGCCCTTAGGGCTTACTTCAATCCATAGAGATTCTTAGATAACTCAAAAATATGATATGAAAAAAGAATATTTTTAAATCCGAGTGATTGTTCAACATAAACTTCTTCAGAAATAAAATCATTAAGAAAAGTACTTTTGACATCTATTTAAAATAATTTAAAATTATTAAATATACATAGGTAAGAAGTATCCTTACGGCTTCAAGTCTTGTCATAAGAGCAAATGTTTATTCTTTAATAGTCGATACCTTCTTCTTGGTTGAAACCTTTGGCCACAAAACTAACATTATTTCAAACTACGATACCAAGTTCATCTTGTTTATTTTTAAAGATCTATTTATTGCCAATTATAAGATAGTTACTAGGTCTAAAAATAAGCTTTCACACCTCATTTCTCTTAAATTGATTTAACTCATGCATTGTAAAAAATCATGAATTATCTTTTAGAGCATCGTCAATGCATTTTGGTTTAATTTGAGATAAAAAGGCAGAACATCTACATATATCCATTTCTTAGATAAGGATTCTTTGGAAGTAGATGCATCCAAGTTGTTTATGAGAGGAGAATTTTCATTTAAATTTAAAGTATCAAAATCAAAATCATTATCAAAATTATTTTTCTTAAATTTTAAAAACTTACTAAAAAATATGAATGGATTTCTTAATAACTAAAGTACTTTTATTAAAGACATGATGAGGTTTAGAAATAGAGGAATATTTAAGAAATATGACTTCATCGAATTTTGCATCAAATATTGCTAAGGCATTTTTTTCATTTAAAATAAAATATTTATAATCAAAAACTTTAAAATATAAAATATTAGATCTTTTATCATTCCACAATTCGTAAGAAGTTTTAGAAAGTAATGGTCTTACCTTTTACAATTTAATCTCTATAATATATATTTATAAATAAAACATCAAAAAACAAAAATATTATAATTTTTTCTCTAAATAAAGATTTTAGTCCTATAAACTTCACATATCTAATCCTAAAAGTAATCAAGATTGATATATCTTTATGATATCAATCATATCATAACATCACATATTACTTAATATTTTAAAAATATAAAAATTCAAGATATTATCCATCTCAAATATTTATCCTCAAACATAAATATTTCTATTTTACGCTAAATATTAATATAACTAAACATCATTTTAAATCCACTAACACACTTTAGCTTGTTGTACTATACTTAGCATAAACGTTAATGTTCATACATGCTTAGTTAATATTTTATAGAATACTGAAAATAATATATTTTGAAAAGTATGTATTTCAATCTTAAGAGTCGAAAATATTAACATATCATTTATTATATTCATGAAGCATAAACATTATAAATCATATCATAAAATAAGGATAACATATACATATTATTTATGCTTCTATTAATATACCAGTTATAATCAATATGTGTGAGAGTCACTACATTTATACTAATGCCCTTAATTCTTTTAAGCATTACTTCTTTTTGCGTTAATTTTCTAATCTCCTTTTGGTAGCTTATGAACCAAAAACTTCACTTGAATCTCCCTGTTCCTTTATGGTATATGAGTGAATGGATTATTAAGAGGGCTAATTTAGGGATGAATTGAGCCTCAAGGTCATCGCCATTGTTGTTACTGGTTTGTGGTAGATTTGGAGGGTATGTAACGAGGCATTATATGACAACTGCTCTTCATTTCTAATGTTTTTCACTTGATTATGGGTTTAGTTTTGGCTTATGACAGGGTCGAAGTTATTGATGTCGCTTTGTGGGAGAAAGGTCCCCAGCAGAATAGATGATCCCCTCCTCTTGTTGGAGTCAAATTAAACTACGATGGTTCAAGGGGAGGGGATCAAGGGAAATGTGTTAGTTTCATATTAGGTAGCATGGGTGTCGATCCTAGTTTTGTTGGATGTAGATTTTTGGAGAAAGCAGAGGTCCTATAATCCGAGGCTATGGTAGTCTTGGCTGGATAAAAAGTGGTTTTGGTTAAGGGATGTCGACGGGTGGATGTGGATCATGATTTATTGATCCTTATCAATAGTTTGACATACAATTTGTCTATTCCATGGTCCATTAGAAATGTTATTCTACATGTTTGAGCTTTGTTGGACTGTTTTGATGTATATAATCCTTCCCATATGTACAGCAAGGGAAATGAGATTGCCATTTGATTGACTATGTATGTCAGGGATTCTTAATCTTTTAGAGAGGGTAGTGGCCCTCTCGGTTGAGGTTTTTGCTCCTCTGATGCTAGGGGTATCTTTTGTAATCTTTTGATATAGTTAATTAAGTTTAGTCTTTTTGGAAAAAAAAATATTATTTTCTTAACTCATCATAACATGAAGTGGTCAAAAGCCATGTTATATTGTCCATTGTTCATACATAATGTAATAAACTACATGGAAACAAAAATAATCCTACATCTATTGGGGAGGGAGGGAGAAAGCTTAAAATCAAGGTAAAAAATTCATAGATCAATAAGTAAATGATATATCAGAAAGTTGATATAAGATTTAACATGATTTGATAGCTTCTTACCTACACTATGAAGAAAGTCAAACTTGAGAATACTTATAAGACTCTTGAGTTGTACTCACTCAAGTATAATTCCTTGTGTTGAATCTCGGATTTTAATGATAAAATCAATTGATGAGTTTATGTTCTAATCTATAATTAAGAAAAGTGATGTAAGACTATCTTCGATTATAAAAAGATAAAATAATTAAATTAGAAGAATTAGATATTGGGCCGAAGTCAGTGATCGGGTATCGAGTCAGAAGAATCAGACATTGCATCAAAATCGAATATTATGGGAGTCAATATACCGATGGATCAAGAGTTCAGATGAACTAATGATATATCGGATAAACATAAGATTTATATTTTGTAATCATTTATGTCATGATCGTCATGTCTTAATTGAGTTAGCTTTGAGAATAACCATACTAACTCAATTAAGGGCTAATTAGGCCTAAATCAAAGCTAAATTGAGTCTATTGAAAGGCTAGTTTAGTGACCTAAAGTTGGGTCAGGTGGTGGCACCGCCAGACTAGGTGGTGGTACCGCTAGAAGCCCGATCTCCCAAGCACTATCAAGCAGTGGTACCACCTAGTGCCAAGCGATGGTACCGCCCAGACTAGTGGTAGTATTACTTAAACATAGTCTTCTAGGATATGTCAGGTGGTGGTACCACTAGTGCAGAAGGTGTCGGGTGATAGTATCGCCCAAAACTGATGGTAGTATCGCTAGTACCTCAAAAACCCAGGATGAGACTTTTTAGATCCATTTTTAAAGTCATTTATGGTCTATAAATTCCCTACTCATTTCTGTTGTGTTTACATAAGAACTATGAACAAAAATATGTGATTCTTAGTATGCAAACTCTGTTGTAATCTCTTAAGAGTTTCTCGCCTCTTTAAAGTTTAGAGTTCACTCTAAGAGATGTATAAGAGTTGTAAAGGTTCTCTCCTAAACTTGTGAAAAGGAAAAAGAGTTATAACAAGGATAGTTGATCTTTACCCATTGAAAGAAGATCGTTAGTGAAAGCTGGTAGCTTCGACGGAGAAGGAATCGGGAGTGGACGTAAGTCGCGACGACCAAACTACTATAAATCCGGTGTGCACTTCTTCTTTTGTTGTTTACTTACTAATTTAGTTGCTCACTACACTTTACTCACTTTCTAAATTAAAATGCATTTATGATATGATTTCATCAAAACTATTTTTTGAATCATCGTAATTTTTCAGTAGCACTAATTCACTCACCCCCCAACCACCCCCTCCACCTAGTGTCACTATGATCCTAACAGTTGGTATTATAGCCAAAATTTTCTCAATTAATTTAACACCTAAACAAGATTAAATGACTTTTTCGGGCAATCTAGAGAATCACTATATCACTCTTCCTCCTATATTCAATAGGACGGACTACACATATTGAAAAACACGTATGAGGAATTTTTTGATTTCTATGGACTTTGATTTATGGAATATTATCAAATGTGATTTTTAAAAATCCTCTAGACCAATGAATGAATGGAATAATCTAGAGAAAAAATTATTTTCTTTAAATGCTAAAGCTATGAATACTTTATTTTGTGCTTTAGACAAGAATGAGTTTAATCGTGTTTCTATATATAAAACTGCATATAATATTTGGTACACATTTGAAGTTACACATGGAGGCACAAATAGAGTTAAAGAATCTAAGATTAATCTCTTGCTATATAGTTTTAAATTATTTTGAATGAAACCAAGCAAAACTATTGGTGACATGTACAATCATTTTACAGATGTTGTCAATGATTTGAAAGCTCTTGGTAAATCTTTTACTAATCTTGAACTTGTTAATAAAATTCTAAGATCCCTTTCAAAAGGTTGGGATCCAAAAGTAATTGTAATTCAAGAAGAAAAGAACTTGAACTATTTTCCTCTTGAAGAACTTATTGGGTTATTAATGACCTATGAGATGACTTGTATGATACATGATGAACATGAGAACAACCTTTCAAAGAATAAGAAGGATATTACACTAAGAATAAAAAAAGACTACTCAAGTGAAAGCCCAAGTAATGATAATGATGATGAATTGGCACTCCTCACAAGAAAATTTAAAAATTCATAAAAAAGAATAAAATAAATCTTATAAAACAAGACACTAAGAATAAAAACGAGCTTAAAAAGGGCATAATCATCTGATATGAATGCAAGAAGCCATAGCACTTCAAAAGTAAATATTCCTAACCGAAGAAGAACATGCTAGTACAAAAGAAGAAGAAAACACTCAAGGCAACTTGGGATGAATCGAGTGCATTTGAAGATGAAGAACAAACCAACAAATATGAAATGGCAAACTATGCATTAATGACTTTTGGTAATGAGGTATGTGACTTAAACAAATCCTTTTTACCTTATAATAAATTACTTAATGTATTTCAGAATTTGTATGATGAGCTTAAAATAGTTGGCAAGAAATATAAATTATTAAAAAATAATCATGCTTTTCTCTCTAGTAAATTTGAAAAGTTAAAAAATAAGCATGACAATTGCATGGTAACCTATTGTACTAAATGTGAAGAATTAGACTTAGTCAAAAAGGAAAATATGGTATTACAACAAGCATCAGAAAAGTTTAAAATTAGAAACAAATCATTAAACATGATTCTTACTAACAAAAGTCATATACATAGAAAAGAAGGAATCGACTTTATGAGTAGTAGTACTTAACAAAAGTTAACTATATTTGTTAAAGGACCCACATTATATGTTTTTCCTAAAATTAAAAGTAATTTTTGTGATAGATATGGTTATTATGCTTATAAATATGTATTTAAAAAATATAACTCACATAAGATAGTTTGGGTTCCTAAAGGAGTCATAAACTACTCAATGCAAATAGTCAAGGTAAGTAGATCTATTCATGAGAGACCCAAAGTTAAATGGGCAATTAAAAGCAAACCCTCTTTCTTATAGATGTGTCTACAATCAAAAGCTAGGAGCAAAAGATGGTATCTTGATAGTGGATGCTCAAGGCACATGACCGAAGATCCAATATACTTCTCTAAGCTTACTAGCTAAGACGAAGAATATGTCACCTTCGGAGACAACAACAAGGGAAAAATTATTGGCAAAAGAAATATATATAACAAGTCAAACTTTTGATTGAAGATGTTTTACTAGTAGATTGTTTAAAATACAACCTACTAAGTATTAGTCAATTGTGTGATAAAGGATATAACATCAAATTTGAATCTAATGCTTGCGTTATAGAGATACTACACAAAAATAAATCTATGATTATCTTAAGAATTAATAATATGTATACTATTGATTTTGATGATTTTTTTTATGAAACTTGTTTTTCGATTTTAAACAATGATGCATGACTTTGACATAAGAGATTAGGTCAAGTAAGCATGAACTTAATTTCATAAATTATAACTAAAGAACTTGTAAGAGGTATACCTAAAATTAAGTTTATCAAAGATAAAATTTGTGATGCATGCCAACTAGGTAAACAAACAAAGAGTATCTTTAAATCTAAAAATTAAGTACCTCTAGACCACTACAAGTAATCTATATAGATTTGTTTAGACCAACTGATACCACAAGTCTATGAGATAATAAATATACTTTTCTAATTATTGATGATTATAGTAGATATACTTTGGACATACTTCTTGGCACATAAAAGTGATTGCTTTAAATGTTTTACGAAGTTTTATAAACAAGTTCAAAATGAAAAAAGGTTTTATGATTTCTTCTATTCATAGTGATCATGGTGGTTAATTTAAAAATCATAACTTTAAGATTTTTATGATTTAAATGGGTATGACCATAATTTTTCTACTCTAGGAAATCTACAACAAAATAGAGTTATTGAGAGAAAAGATAGAAGTTTACAAGAGATAGCAAGAACCATGCTTAATAAATATAGTCTACCCAAATATTTATGGGCCGAAGCTGTTAACATAGGATAATACTATGTCATGAATAGGGTTTTCATAAGACTTCTCCTATCTAAAACTCCCGATGAATTGTAGAATAATAAAAGATCAAATATTTCATATTTTAAAGTTTTCGGTTGTAAATATTTTATTTTAAATGAAAATGATGCCTTAAAAAAATTTGATGTAAAATCCGATGAAGTCATCTTTATTAGATATTCCTTTATTTCTAGAGCTTATCGTGTTTTCAATAAAAGAATATTGGTTGTTATGGAATCTATCTATGTTGTTTTTAATGGGTCTCCCGAATTTAGCAAAAATAAACTTGATGATTTTGAATTTAATACGTTGAATTTGAATGAGAATTCTTCTCTCCTAAGCAACTTGGATGCATCTACTTCCAAAAAATCTTTACCCAAAGAATGAAAGTATGTAGATGCATATCCTAAAGAAATAATCATTGAAGATACATCAAAAGGTATTCAAACTCATTCTTCTTTAAAAAAAAATTATGCCAATGTAGCCTTTTTGTCTTAAATTGAACCTAAATACATTGATGATGTTCTTAAAGATGACTCATGGGTTTTTACAATACATGAAGAATTAAATCAATTTGAGAGAAATAAGGTTTGGATGCTTGTTGCTAGACTTAGTGACCATATTATAATTGGTATTTAATGGGTCTTTAGGAATAAGAAAAATTAACTTTATATCATGGTTCGAAACAAGACTAGATTAGTGGCTAAAGATTTCAACCAAAAATAAGGTACCGATTATGAAAAAACTTTCGCTCTAAGACTTGAAGTCATAAGGATACTCCTTGCCTATGCATGTTGTAAAAATTTTAAGTTATTTCAAATGAATGTTAAAAGTGTTTTTCTTAATGACTTTATTTTCGAAGAAGTTATGTTGAGCAACCACCCAGTTTTGTAAACGTCTTTTTTCAAATCATATTTATAAGTTATCTAAGACTCTCTATGGATTAAAACAAGCCCCAAGGGCTTGGTTTGAGAAGCTTAATTCTTTCCTTATTCAAAATAATTCTCAAAAGATAAGGTCGATACCACATTATTTATTAAAAATTTTAAAAATAATTTTCTTGTTATTCAAATTTATATTGATAATATTATTTTTAGTTCTACAAATGAATATGTGTGAATCATTTATTAAAAGTATGAGCCAATAATTTGAAATAAGTTTAATAGAAAAATTAATTTTTTTAGGATTATAAATTAGGCAACTAAATGATGAAGCTTTTATTATCAAACTAAATATGCTTTGGATTTATTAAAATAATTTCATATGGATAATGCTAAGGCTTAACACGCCTATAAGTACTTCTACAAAATTAAACATGGATAATGAAGGAGAATGCTTTGATCAAAAAACTTATAGAGATATGATAGGTAGTTTACTATACCTCACTACAACTAGACCTAATATAATATTTAGTGTTAGACTTTATGTGAGATTTCAATTTAATCCTAAACAATCTCACTTTAAAGTGGTAAAAAAAATTTAGATATTTTTAAAAAGAACTCCCAATTTAGGATTATGGTATCTAAAATCTGAAAATTTTAATTTGATTGCATATTTTGATGCTAGCTATGCAGGAAATATAGTAGATAAAAAGTACTTCTATAATTTATTTCTAGGTCATGCACTTATTTCTTGGTCCTTTAAAAAATAAAATTCTGTTATAATATCTACAACCGAGATTGAATATATAACAGTGCGTGTTGTGCACAAATTATTTGGATGAAAAATATTTTAGAAGATTATGAACTTTACTTGATAAGTATCCTTATTAAATGTGATAATACTAGTACTATTTGTTTAACAAAGAATCACATTCAACATTCTAGAACTAAACACATTGATATTAGATATCATTTTATTAGGAATCATATTAATAATCATGATATATCTTTAGATTTTATTGACACCAAACATCAATTAGCAGAAATTTTTACTAAACCTTTGAATGAGTAATAATTTGATTTCATTAGAAGAGAGATAGACATGTTGAATCTTTTAAATACATGAATTCTTCTCATATTTATTGTTATGGATCGTTATCTTGATTTCTCGATTTTCATGATTTGAGTTTCTTTTGAATCAAGATCATTTACTATTATTCTTCCTTTTGCTATTCACTAAAGAGAAGTTTTTTTCAAATGAATCAAGATCTTTCTCTTGATTTCTCAATATTCTTAACTTAAATTTTCTTTTGAATCTTTTACTATTTGATCTTCTATGATTTCTTCTTTTTTAAAGAGAAGATTTATCCAAATTATGATTTTAATATCTCAACTTGAGATTCATTATGACTCCTTTGTATTCAGCATCAAATTAATCTCTTATGTTTTGAAGTTTTTCTTGATAATAATACAATAAATGATATTCTTTTCTTCCTTTTTTATGACAACAAAGGGAGAGAAAGATAAGTAGTAGCTTTAAAAAAAAAAAAGCAAAAATTGCTAGCTTGCACACTTCAAAAGAGAAACAAAATTGCTAACTTGTACATCTCAAAAAAAGCTAAAATTACTAGCTTGCATACTTTAAAAACTTCAAAAGACAAGCAAAATTACTAGAAGAAGCAAAAACTTGCTAGCTTATACACTTTAAAGAGAAGCAAAAACTTGTGAGCTTACATACTTTAAAGAGAAGTAAAACTTGATAAGCTTGCATGTTTCAAAAACTTGTTAATTGCACTCTTCCCCTTTTGTTGATGACAAAAGGGGAGAAGTAATGATGATGTGAAATTTTTATATTTTGGAATTATATTTGATGATTGGGAATCTTAACTCACTCTTTGATATTATAATGCACTCCTTAATGACATTATGATTTTATAATGCACTCCTTAATGGCATTATGATGTACCTTGATGACTTAAAAACTATGCATACAATACCTTAATATGATTCGAAATTATGATGATGCAATACCTCAATATGATTTAAAATTATGATGCACAATGTATACGATGAATGTAATTTTGATATGATATATTGCATATGATCACTATGATTTATGATCAAAATTGTTTTGGCTTGATCTCAAAGGTTATCATTTTTTTTAATTCAAATTTGTCATATTTCAAAATAGTATATAGACAAGGGGAGTTTAGCTAAATTGATGATGAAATCAATCGACGAGTTTATGATCTAATCTGTGTTCAAGAAAAGTGATGCAAGACTATCTTCGATCATGAAAAGACAAAATGATTGAAGTAGAAGAATCAAATGTTGGGTTGGAGTTAGAGATCAGGCATCGGGTTAGAAGAATCGGACATTACGTCAAGATCGGATATTGTAGAAGTCAATACCGATAGATCAAGTAATACACCGAAAGAGAGTATGATGCACCAAGAGTTCGAATGAACTAATGACATGCCAGACAAACACAAGATTTATGTTTTGTAACCATTTATGTCATGATCATCGTAGTTTAGGTCTTAATTGAATTAGTTTTAAGTGTAACAATGCTAACTCAATTAGGGGTCAATTGGGCCTGAATCAGGGCTAAATTAGGTCTACTGAAAGGCCAATTCAATGACCCGAAGTTGGGTTAAGTGGTGGCACCGCCAAACTAGGCGGTGGTACTGCTAGAAGCTCGATCTCCCAAGCATTGTTAGGCAATGGTACCGCCAAGTGCCAAGCGATGGTACCGCTCAGACTAGTGGTAGTACTATCCAAACACTATCTTCTGGGCTACGTCAAGTGGTAGTACTCCTTAAACTAGCAATGGTACTACTAGTGTAGAGGGTGTCAAGCAGTAGTATCACCTAGAACTAGTAATAGTATCGGTCGTACCTTGAAAACCCAAGATGAGACTTTTTAGCTTCATTTTTTAAGCCATTTGGGGTCTATAAATACCCTACTCATTTCTACTGGGTTTACATAAGAACTGTGAACAAAAATTTATGATTCTTAGTGTATAAACTCTATTATAATCTCTTGAGAGTTCCCCTTCTCTTTAAAGCTTAGAGTTCACTCTAAGAGAGGTGTAAAAGTTATAAAGGTTCTCCCCTAAACTTGTGAAAAGGAGAAAGAGTTGTAACGATGGTGGTTGATCTTCACACATTGAAAAAAAAAAGATCATTAGTGAAAGCTGGTGGCCTCAATAGAAGAGGAATCGAGAGTGGACATAAGTCACGACGATTGAACCATTATAAATCCAGTGTGCACTTTTTCTTTTACTATTTGCTTACTAATTTTATTGCTCACTATACTTTTCTCACTTTCTAAGTCAAAACACATTTCCGATACGGTTTCATTGAAATAATTTTTCGAATCATCATAATTTTTTGGTAGCACTAATTCAACTCCTCTGAGCGGCGCCTCCCCCCCTCCCCCCACCCCCCTCTCCACCCCCCCCCTCCCCTCTGCCCCCCTCTCTCCTCTTAGTGCCACTATGATCCTAACACCTTATACACCCTCTCATATAAACCCAAAGAATTTTTCTCTCAATTCTCTAGATCCACTAAAGAGAAACCCTTTGGAAGTTGACCCAAAATGTTTTGCCTCTCACTCTCATCAAAATCTTAAGACTCAATGTGTATTTATAAGACAAATCCTAGTTTTCTAAGGATGCTTCCTACTTAAATCAATAATCTAAATACTAATCGAACAAGAAGTTAGTATCTAATTAGGACTCTTTACTATCTTTAACGATCTCTATCTTGGTGGGTATTTTTCTACTCTGTCTCCGATGAAAACTAAATCATTAGATTGCGGAAGTCACCACAACTATAGAAATCAAATCAGTTCATGATCCAACACCCAATTCCAATAAATCTTCCAATACATCCTATATAGTTAGAAAAGAATCAATGACATTATTTGATTCCAAAAATAGAAGTTTATTTCACTATCTTACTACCAATAATATTTTTTCCCTCATGATCATTTGCATCGTAGAAATAATGAATATCAACCTTCTTTTTTTGCACTATGAATAAGGCTCACTTTTGTACGTATCGATCATCTCTTGCATGTGTAACTTGTTTATTGTACTTCTTTCGAGATAATATAACTAATACAATCTTCCTTACATTAGGATCATGCAAACCTAGGTAACTTTTAGAACTCCACCTCTAGCCTTGTAACCATAACCTTGAGAATCTAAAAGACTTAAAGAAATTATATTCTTATGTGTTTTTGGAACATAAACTACATCATGCAATGTAGACACCACTACATCAAACATTTTAATTTGCACTCTATTGACACCCATGACCTCTATCTCCAAATTATTACTAAGACTCAACTTATTAGTCAACCCATCGTTCAGTGAATTAAAATAATCCTTTTGAGAATAAACATAAGTAACATAAGCAAAATATAAAATAAAACTCTTCTAGAATGTGCACTATAAACTTTGGAGATTATAGTGCACTCACCAATCTCTTCTTTTTTTTTTCCTTAGATAATTCTACCTAACATGTTTGTACTCTTTGTATCCATAGTACTAAATATCATTGAAAGACTTAACTCTTGATCTTGATTTACCACATTGAGATCCACCTTTGTCAAAAAAAAAAAACTCCTCGTTGACCTTCACTTTGAGTAGCTAATTTCTCACCATCTATGTGATCAAAGATGATATCAACGATAGTCAAAAAAAAGTGGCCAACCCCTATTGAAGGGCCTCTTAAAACCTAAAAGTCTTATTTGACAAGCAAAGTCTATATCACAAAAACCTATTTACCTTAATCTAAATTATATTAGGACTAGGATTAGGGTAGCGTTGTCTCAAATAGGGGTAGTCACAAGTAGAGGGTGAAGCCAACTCCTAATAGGAGTAAGACTCCATGTGCCAACCCTAAAATAAGTCCTAAAGGCATTATAACTCTTCAAAACCTACGGTATTATGACTCTCTAAGTTCTAACTATATTAAGACTCTTTAAGTCCTAATCTAGCTATGACTATACCCCCTCCTCAACTATAAAAAGAGGAGGAGAGACTTATCTAAAGCATCCCAAAATCTAATCCAAGTTGTGCCCCTCTCAAGAAGTCAGTTGACCCTGAGCTGAGAAGAGTTGAGAGAAGAAGAGAAAGAGAAGAGAAGGATGATAATAACAACACCCTTCTTCCTTCTATCTAGTCTTCTAATCTGTTGAATCTCAAATTTTGATGATGAAACTAATTGATTGTGTTTTGTGGTCTAACTGTGTTTTGGGTTACGCAAGTCTACTATCGATCAGAATTAGACAGTTGACGCAGGAGAAATTGATGTTATGCTGGAAGTGATCATATCAAGATATTGGATGTCGAGCAGGAGGTCTAATCGACAATCAGCAGAAGGCTTCGGACATCGGGCATCAGGCCAAGAAGAGTAGTGTTGCGCCAAGGATATCAGGGTTGCGGAGGTCAACCAGGCCGTCGAAGCGCCGATAGGCCAATGCCGGGCAAAGAAGTCAATTCAAGAGTAGAGTTTTGTCTTGTGTGTGTAGGATTAATTACGATAACGATGAAGCGCGCCAAGGATATCGATGGAATCATTGAGAGTTTGAGAGTTCGATGGAAGTTCGAAGATTCATCGGTCAACCATTGATTGCGAAAGCTTTTCGGAAGTTCGCCGGAAGGTTCATCGGAAGTTTGCAAAGCTCATCGAGAAATAGAGGCGAAGCTGTGAAAAGAATGCATCGAGAAGTCTATGAGCTTGTCGGGTGTCCACAAAATGGTGTCCGAGGGTTCGTCGGAAGACCACCGAAAGTTCACCGGAAGCTTGTTGGAAGAAGTCTTGACTTTCCAGACTTTATAATTGCTTAGAAATGTCTTTAAAATTCATAGTTAGTATATTAATTTGGGTTAGGATTAGGTATTAATCCTATAACCCAAGTAGAGAACCTCATTTGTCTTGGATGTGTTAGGACCCATTTCATTACTAGATGGAATAGTGCTAGAATGAAGAATATAAAGCACCAAGACTAAAGTCTCGGAGTGGATGGTGGCAAGCTTCTGCGATGGAATCTAATTGAGAGTTTGAGAGTTCGATGGAAGTTCGAAAAATTGAGATAATTCAAATTTGGGCCCCAAATTTGAATCCTCTTAGGGTCTATAAATATCCCCAAATGTTCTTGCTTGGAACAGCAAGAAGCGTGTAAGAAAACTAAGAAAAAACTCTGTCATTTGAAGTAGAAATCCCTCCTCTGAAAGTTTAAAAGTGTTCTTAAGAGAGGTGTTGAGGGAAGCTTTGTAAACAGAGTTTGTAAAAGAGAGTTTCATCTTCGCCCATTAGAAGGAAGACAGCTAGTAGAAAATCGGTGGCCTCAAGTGAAGAGGAATCGGGAGTGGAGCTCGCGTTTATGTTCTTGCATTTAATAAACCATCTTTTCTTGCTGCTCAACTTACTCATCAAGCCCTTCTTCTATCTAAACACTCCTACTTTAATACTTTTCGATCTGCATTGAGAAGTTTTAGTCAAAACGAAGTTTTCAACGTATGAAGTTTCTGAAATCATTTTAAATCGCTAAAATTTATCGTTGTTCAATTGCTGCACTAATTCACCCTATTAGGAAATCCACAAGGGGAGCGACATCACATGTGTAATAGAAGAACATAAAACAAAACCCCAGATTTCCCGTAGAAAGTTTCATCGTCGTGAGAAGAAGCATCAAAACAAATTCACAAAAGCGCACGTTAAAAGAAGATACCTAGGAGATCTATATCTTGATTCCTTTCTGTGGGAGAGGATGGAGGACTCTTATAATGCGACGATGCTCTCCTGGGAGAGAAATGTGGCTTTAAAACCCTCATAGAGCTATAGTTCCCTTATTTATAGAGGGAAAACCCTAATGGATCTTTTTATTGGGTATTGGATCTCCATCTAATTACCCAAGCCTCTTGGATTAGTGGGTTTCTACCCAATAATCTCTTATTAGTAATTATTGGACCTCATTTGGGATCCAATAATTGGCTTAATGGATATCAATAAGATAGGGGTTCAATGGATATTAGTCTCTACTAGAATACACCTATCATATGTGTGTGAATAGTGCTAGTAAGTTATACTTGTCGAACTCCTTACGACATAGTGTGAATTATTATCTCTATAATAATCACCCAACTCATTACGGACGTACCAGGCCACTACGCGCGGCCCCAGGCGATACAGGGAATCAATCCTTTGAACCTATTTGTCCTAAGTTACCATGTATCTATAATCTCTCATCCATCTAATATCCCTAGACCCTATATCGGGCATGGTGTTTGGTCTTACTCTTATCGAGATTCTCTTGAGAACCCTTTCTCTCTCAATCCGAATAACCTTGGCCAAGAATTTGTTCAAGCAAGAACACATGGGATATTCCTCTCTCGAGAGTGGATGATCCTCTATTAACACTCAATAGCCCTTGTAAAGTTGGCTACCACTCCCTAATGAGGTGTACTAGATATGGAACTTTCCAAACCTATAAGTCGGTATCAAAGAGTGGAGTATTCATACAATACATCCTTGGTGTCAAGTCTAAGGACCGGATACACTACTAGGACTACGGAATCACATCATGAGGTATCAATAACCAAAAATTGAGATAATTGAAATTTCCAATGAGCAATTTGAATCCTCTTAGTGTCCCCTATAAATGAGACCAGCCTACCTCCATCATAAATGTTCTTGCTATTGGTTATCTCGATGTCCTTCTCGAGTAACTTATGACAAGATAATTTAGGGTCTATGTTTAAAGGTGAATCGGTCTTATTATTGTAAATCATGACTCCATTTCCATTACACGATCCAAGGACATCGCAATATATTTGCAAGATAAAGTAATAAATCCCTAATAATAAGCAAAAGAAAAATACATATCAAGTCAAAGTGCCATCACTTATATGAGAGGCACATATGATCTCCCACTTGACCTAAAGCCAATCACCTACACGTCTGAGCTTTCAAAGATAATTTGAGACAAGAGTTGGTGTGGATCTATAATGTTATCTTCGGATGGAACTCTTTCCATTGCTACATCTCTTCGCCCATCTCTTAATAAGTTGGAACCTCCTAGTAGAAAATCGGTGGCCTCAATTTGAGTAGGAATCGTATTTATCGTAATATAAAGGAATCGGTTCCTCGATCTTGGGATAACTCCTAGGATGAACTTCTTTCTGACTCCCCGAACCACTATAAAAATAGTTTGAGCGTTTATGTCTTCTTGAACTCTTATATTGCTCCTCATTCAAGGTGAACAATACCATCTTACTATTCGACATTGGACTAGAAGCACTGAGTCCGAGTAGCCCTCAACTTGAGGCTACTACCTCATATGCCAAGAAAAGATCCTTAGTCCTTCTAAGTACAGGATACATTTTACTACTTTAAGTGCTCCAAGCCTTTCGATATCGCGCGTGACAATTGATCATGCGCTATATGAGTTTTAGTCAAGCGAAGTTTTCGATGCATATGGCATCATATCCATGTATGCCTTTTCTTGAAAGTCTTTGGGGACATACTCCTAGAAAGTGATATTCCATGTCTCTGAGACCTCTCTTGGAATTTTCCATGCCAAACCTTTTGACAACGGTGTCTATGTATGCAGGTGGGACAAAAGCATCCTCTTAGATCTATCTCTATAGAAATCCCTAATATGCAGGATGCTTCCCTAAGTCCTTCATGGAGAAGTGCCTAGATCACATGAGAGCATTCCTACATTATTCCCAATGATCAGGATGTCATCCACATATAATACCAAAAAGGTGATAGTGCTCCCACTTAATTTCCTGTACACACAAGGTTCATCTTCGTTTTTAACGAAGTCATAAGATCTAATTGTCTCATCAAATCTTATGTTCCAACTTTGGAAAGCTTGCTTCAATCCATAAATAGACCTAAGCAACCTGCACACCTTATCTAGGTTATCCCTGAATACGAATCCCTTATGCTGTATCATATACACCTCCTCATCGAGGTTACTATTGAGGAATACAGTTTTGACATCCATCTGCCAGATCTCATAATCATAGTGTGCTGCAATAACTAATAGAATTTGAATGGACTTTAGCATGGCTACAAGTGAGAAAGTTTCGTCATAGTCAACACCTTGCCTTTGACGATACCCCTTAGCCACTAGCCTTGTTTTATAAGTCTCTACCTTTCCATCTACTCCAATCTTCTTTTTGAAGATCCACTTGCAACCAATGGGTACAATACCCTCGGGTGCATTAACTAGGTTCCAAACCTTGTTGGAGTACATGGAATCCATTTCTGAATTCATGGCTTCTTGCCATTTCCCAGAGTCTATGCTCATAATAGTCTCCTCGTAGGTCTGAGAATCAATATCTTCAACATCCTCTCTTCTGATATGTCTCACATATCTCTCAAGAGGATGGGATACTCTATCGGACCTACATAAAGTTGGAACTTATGTGTTAGGTATCTGAACAGACTCTAGCTGTGGAATGGTGCTTGAGCTAGGTTCTCTAACCTCGCTCAACTCTATCATGCTCCCATTGTCTTCACCAAGAATGTGTTCCTTCTCCTGGCTATAAAGACCTTTCGGTCCTCGGGGTGATGGAAATAATACCCACAAGTTTCTTTGAAGGCCCTAGATTCCAACTTGTCAGGGTTGTGTCTCTTAACGTGGACAGGGCAGCCTCAAATCTTAACAACTTTAAGATCGGGCTTCTTCCCATTCTATATCTCATATGGAGTAGACATCACTGATTTAGTTGGAATTCTGTTCAAAAGGTAAGCTGCGGTCTCTAGGGCATATCCCCAGAATGAGATGGGTAGGTCGACGAAACACATCATGGAACGTACCATGTCTAACAGTGTGCGATTCCTCCTTTCTGATACACCATTAAGCTGTGGTGTATAAGGAGATATCCACTTGGGATAAGATCCCATAGTCTTTGAGGAATTGGGTGAACTTTGTACTCAAGTACTCACCTCCTCAATCTGATCGAAGGGTTTTAATACTCTTTCCTGTTTGGTTCTCCACTGCTCATTTCCTCTTAGACTCACTTACACTCATGATATGTGGAGTTGTATCTAGCATATATAAGCCATTATGTAATGTTCCTCTTGTCATGATCTCATCATCTAATATTATTGAGCAACCATTGTTCTCAAAAACTAATTTATATCCAATAACTATCAAACATGAAATGAAAATAATATTTTTGATAATAGAAGGAACATAATAGCATGTATCTAATGCAATAATAGCTCCACCAGGCAGACGTAAGGTGACCTTGCCAACAGTCGGTGCAGCAACCTTTACTCCATTGCTCATCTTAAGGTCCATCTCGCCTCTGTTCAATCTCCTAGGTCCTACCAAAACCTACAACGAATTGTAAATATGATAAGCACTCCCGGTATCTAATACTCATGTATTATCATAAGATTCTGACAAATGGAGACTGATCATGAATGTACCTGAAGCTTCTCTAAGCTTCTGTTTCACCCTTTCTACAATGTACTCTTTGCAGTTCCTCTTCCAGTGCCCATCTTTGCTGTAGTGGAAGCACTGGCCTTTGTCCTTTGTTGGGTCTTTCTTGGCAACCTTTGCCTTACCCATTTTGCCCTTGCCCTTGCCCTTGTTAAGGGTCTTCTCAGCCTTCCTTTTCTTTCTGGTCTCACCAGTGTAGAGAACCGACTTCTATTTCTTGATAGTGCTCTCTGCTTCTCTCAACATATTGAGGAGCTCTGGGAGGGTCACCTCAAGTTTGTTCATATTAAAATTTATTATGAACTGAGAAAAGGAATCCGGTAGGGACTGAAGTATAAGATCCACACAGGTTATCCTCTAGGACCATTCCTAGACCTGTGAGTTTTTCGATCCACTCAATCATCTTAAGGATATGGTTCTGAACCGGTGTCCCCTCAGTCATCCTAGCACGGAAAAGACTCTTTGATATCTCATATCGCTGAGTTCTTCCCTGTTCCTCAAAAGCAGTTTGAGAGATGTAGGAGTATGGAATTAGCATCCATATTTTCATGATGTCTCAGAATCTCATTAGTCATAGAGGCCAACATATAACACCGAGCAAGAGTGGAATCATCTAAGTACTTCACATAATGAGCGATCTCATTCCCTTCATCGGGCGTAGGGATCACTGTATCAAGGACATACGTGATTTTCTCCGCCGTGAGAATGATTCTCAGATTACGAAGCCAATCCGTATAATTTGGACCAGTGAGGCGGTTGGCATCAAGTATGCCACGTAAAGGATTTGAAAGTGATATTTTTCTGAAATAAAAGATGTAGCAGAAATAAATAATATGTAGACTTTACAGAAATTTAAACAATTAAGATAAGGACTTTTATCTTAATGTATTCCCACTAATTTTTTGCGAGACACACAACACCCTCCGGTATGTGAATCGGAGACCCCTGGCGGATCTCTAGTGGGGATCAATTTTGCTGCCCTTTCTCACTCTTCGCGCCAACGATTTTAGCGTCAGAAGCATATCAAAAACATAACACATGCAGTTTAAGATCCGATCTTCGGACGAACAATCTCTCTCTAATACCACTGTTGGAAAATCCACAAGGGGAGCGACATCACATGTGTAATAGAAGAACATAAAACAAAACCCCAGATTTTCCGTAGAAAGTTTTCATCGTCGTGCGAAGATCGGTGCATCAAAACAAATTCATAAAAACTGCACGTGTAAAAGAAGATACCTAGGGAGATCTATATCCCTGAATTCCTATAGATCTGTGGGAGAGGATGGAGGTCAAGCGTCCTCCTCTCAAGCGGTATCCACACAGCAGGGATTGCGACGATGCACCTCTCTCTCTCTCTGGGGAGAGGAGAATAAGAGGTGGCTACTAAAAACCCTCAGCCTATAGAGCTATAGTTCCCTCCTATTTATAGAGGCCCCCTGAAAACCCTAATGGATCTTTTGCCCTATTGGGTATTGGATCTCCATCTAATTACCCAAGCCTCTTGGATTAGTGGGTTTCTACCCAATAATCTCTTATTAGTAATTATTGGATCTCATCTCAGGATCCAATAATTCAGGGGCTTAATGGATATCCAATAAGATAGGGGGTTCAGCGGATATCTCAAATCCGAACCTCTACTCGTCGCAACACCTATCATATGTGTGTGACCCTCTAGGCCCAATATCGAGCTGGTCGTAAGTTATACTTGTCAGAACTCCTTCTGACATAGTGAATTATTATCTCTATAATAATTCACCCAACTCATCGACTACGGACGTACCAGGCCACTACGCCGCGGCCCCCAGACGATACAGGGGAATCCAATCCTTTGAACCTATTTGTCCTAAGTTACCATGTATCTATAATCTCTCATCCATCTAATATCCCAGAGACCCTATATCGGGCATGGTGCTGTCAGGCCCATAGGGTCTCTCCTCGAGTCTTACTCTTATCAGATTCTCTTGGAGAACCCTTTCTCTCTCAATCCGAATAACCTTGGCCAAGAATTTGTTCAAGCAAGAACACATGGGATATTCCTCTCATGATACCGAGAGTGGATGATCCTCTATTAACACTCAATAGCCCTTGTAAAGTTGGCTACCACTCCCAATGACCGGCTGTACTAGATATGGAACTTTCCAAACCTATAAGTCCGGTATCAAAGAGTGGAGTATTCATACAATACATCCTTGGTGTCTCAAGTCTAAGGACCAGATACACTACTAGGACTACGGAATCACTGTCTGACGTGAGGTATCAATAACCATCCAGCATTCCGTAGGCGGATCAATCAGTGAACTCATTCTCTAATGAGCACCTGCACTGTACCCTTAGTGTCCCCACACGAGTAGCTATGAGACCAGCTACCTCCATCATATGAACGGATATATAGCACACCAGTCTATCCGATTATCTCGATGTCCTTCTCAAGTAACCTATGACCAGGATAATTTAGGATCTGTGTTTAAAGGTGAATCAGTCTCATTATCGTAATCTCATCATGATCCAATTCCCGTTGCACAGATCCAAGGACATCACAATATATGTAACACGCAAGATAAAGTGATAAAACGCCTAATAATAAGCAAAGAGAAAAAATGCATATCAAGTCATAAGTGTCATCACTTATGTGATTGGCTTGCAGGGCACATATGACTAGCATAACCCCCCTCCCCTCCTCCTCCTCCTTTTAGTGCCACTCTAGATCCTAACAATTAGTATCAGAGTATCGTTATTTCTTATTCAGATTTATACTCGTGAGAAATGGCTCTTAATGGCTTTCAAGAGAGTTTTTCGATTGTTCGTCCTCCGTTCTTTAACGGATCGAACTATACATATTAGAAAACTCGAATGAGAGTTTTCTTGATTTCTCTAGATTTAAACTTGTGGAATATTATTGAAAACGGTTTTCAACTTCCCTCTAAACCGATGAACGAATGGTCGGATTTAGAGAAGAAATCTTTTTCATTAAATGCAAATGCTATGAATGCCTTATTTTGTGCTCTCGATAAAATTGAGTTTAATCGGATTTCAACATGCAAAATGGCTTTTGATATTTGGCACAAACTTGAAGTCACACACGAAGGAATGAGTAGAGTCAAAGACTCGAAAGTTAATATTTTGATGCATGATTTTAAGGTTTTTCGAATGCAACCAAGCGAGACTATAGACGACATGTACACCCATTTCACATATGTCGTCAATAGTCTAAAAGCACTTGGTAAATATTTTTTAGATTTTGAACTCGTTAACAAGATCTTAAGATCCCTTCCAAAAGGGTGGGATCATAAAGTAATCACAATACAAAAGGTTAAAGATTTAAATAATTTACCTATTGAAGAATTAATTGGCTCACTAATGACATATGAAATAAGCCTATTGGAACATGATGAATATATGAACCACCTTCCAAAGAACATGAAGGATTTGGAACTCCGGACTATAAAATGTCATTTGAGTGATGACTCAAGTGATGAGGATAATAAAAAGGACATTGAACTTTTAATCAATATTAACAAGTTCATTAAACAAAAATTTAAAACTAAAAATAAACTTGAATGGAGGAAGAGGCCAAAGAAGAGGAAGGCACCCAAAGGAGAATCAAATAAAGAAGACGCAAACTATGCTTTGACTGCTTTCGACAACAAGGTAAGAAACTCACCTGAAATGTTTGGACGTTGTTATAAAATTACTTGATATCCTTTTATGAATTACTTACCTTAGTTAGTAGGAAATAAATAATTATTTTTTAAAAAAAATAATATCATTCTTTTCTTTTGTTAAAAAAAGGTAAAAATTAAAATGATACTTGCGTGATTTGTGATAATGCTTAGAATTAATCCATGCATGTGTCTCTTGATATTTTATATTATTTTTTATTTCTAAATATGATGCTTGATGATTTTATAACATGCATTAGTTTTTAAAGTAATGTTGATTTGACTCTATGTTTTGGATTAACATGTTTTTGGTCTAATTGTTTTCATGACGAATTAAGATGACATTTTGAGATGATGAAATTTCATGTATACTTTTCATATCAGTTTTCGATCTTAAATATGATACATATCTATGTATGAATTTCTTGAAAGTCTTTTGATGATAGATGTGTGTATCTTGCTTATAATTTGAAAACTTCCATCGTGGATTAATAGGTCTTAATCATTTTTATAATAAAATTTATAAAATAATTTTAGCAAAAATTTGAACAACGATCATCTTGTTATAACTAATGAAAGAAATAATTAAAATGATTTTGATGATGTTTTCGTTTTTAAATATGATGCATGACATTTTCATATGAAAAATTTGAATATTCTTATGAAAGATCAAATCACTTAAATTGAAACTCATAAAGACGAGAAAATGCACTATCATGATGTTTGATGCATTTGATCTTGATGACTTTAATGATAAAACTTGTATTTCGAATTTATATGATGATAGTTTTCATGAAAATATTTAAATATATCTTATGAAATCATCATTGATAATGATAAAATGAAAATATTAAAAGGTTGTTATCATGCTTAATGACTTTATGATATCATATCTTGATGACGAAACTCATGTGTTAGTTTTAAACATGATACTCATCTTTTAAAACATGAGCATACTCATATAAAACAAACAACTTAAAATGAAACACATTATGCATGATGAGTGAATTTTACATCTTGAACTATTGTGCTTTTGGTCTTATTGATTTTATGACGAAATTTTTTAGATGACATATCATATTTTTAATAATGAAACATGTCTAGGTTTTAAACTTGATACACATCCCTTATATAAAAAAGATTTGAGCAAACTTACATGAAACATACAACTTAAAATGAAACATATTATCATGTTGAATCGAATTTTTGTTGAAAGATGCTTTATGTGTAATGTGCTATATTTTTGGCTTGAAAATGGATACTTGATGAGTTGTTTTGTGAGATTTTGCCTTTTACATCTTAAACTTTCATGATTGTCTCAATTTGACATTAAAAGATAAAGATATGCTTATTTGAAGTAAATCATAAAATGAAAATACATGATTCTTGAAAATTTTTCTATCTCTAAAAGTTTTATGAATCCATATGAAACTCTTAAATCGAATCTTTTGAAAAATGTCATATACTTAATGTGATTTGACTTAATGACAATTTGTCTTTTCATCTTGAATGTTGATTTTTTTTTTATTAAAGGCAAAAGCATAGTTATAAGAAGCAAATCGCATATAAAAACAAAATGTAATTCTCTATCTAAATCTTATCAATTTTTCTATAGGAAATTCGTGAATCCATACTTATCATGTATAAATTTATTGAATGTGATTTTGAGGATGATTCTGGATTTGACAAATGCTTGATTCGTATTTATGACATAAGATATATTTTTAAAAAATTGAATCATGCTTCAATCATGTTCTATCTCTCTTAATTCATTTTGTCCTCCTATATTTTCTTTTTATTTACCATAGAGGAGAATCTCCTAAATGAATTATGAAATTAATGATTTGATAATAAGTGTTTATCAAAATTCTATTTATCATTTTGCAATCTCTAAAAAGTTGATAATCACTTCATTCATGTTATGAATCTCGAAAATATTTTTGATTTGATTAGGAGTTTCAAGTTGACAAAATGAGTTTGAATGATTTTATGACTCCTCTCTTGATTACTTGAAATCATGACTTTAAATTCTTGACTTGAGATATTTTTACGAATCAAAATATTTTCCGCTATGATTACTTCTTTTTATCATTTACCAAAGAGGAGAACAATTCAAGTTTATGTCATTTGTGATTCTCATAAACTATGCTAATGATTTTGATGATTTGAACTTGAATGAGCTTTATCATAATCCAAGTCTTGATATCTTGATATTTGATATTTAGAATTTCTATGCATAAATCAAGGTGTTTTGCACTCAAATGAATCACTTATCAACATTTACGATTATGATATATTTTATCCTTCAAATGTGATCTTGTTGACTTGAAATACTTTTTGAAATTTTTAACATGATTTTTTCTTTGCCTTGATGTAAAATAAATTTGCTTTATGATGAATTCATGGATATAAGCCTTCTCTTTTATCTTTATTGATTGTCATAATTTCAAAATTCATGTAAAGGGAAAAGAATTATACTCTTCCCTTCGTTTTGACAAAAACAAAGGGGGAGAAGATTTATTGCTAGCTTGTGACTTCAATGAAAAATTTGCTAGCTCAATCATTGAAACGAAGGAACATCCTATCATAAACATTTCAAAAGTTGCTAGCATGCTACAAAAGCAAAGTGCAAACTTGCACAAGAAGCAAGTGATGAAAAATTGCTATCTTGCTTATCTTTAGAAAGAATTTAAAAACTTACTATGATTGAATGTGATATATGTTGAATATTCTTGTTGATAGCTAGTATGATTGTAAAATTTGCATATCCTTGAAAACTAGCTAAATGTAATTTCTCCTTTTTGTTGATGACAAAGGAGGAGAAGTAGATTGATGAGTTCATGCAATGTAATGTTAATTGAATATTTTATATATTTGTATGATTTTTTTGTTGACATGAATGATATATGTTGCTTGGATTTAGGATAATCCAAGTGTTCTATCAATGGCATATTGATAGGGGGAGTTTGGTTAAACTCCGAGAGTTAAGGTTAACTCCGTTAGTCATCAATTAGTTGTCATCATCAAAAAGGGGGAGATTGTTGAATCTCGGATTTTGATGATAAAACTAATTGATTATGTTTTGTGGTCTAACTGTGTTTTGAGTTACGCAGGTCTACTATCGATCAGAATTAGATAGTTGATGCAGGAGAAATTGACGTTGTGCCGGAAGTGATCACGTCAGATATTGGATGTCGAGTCGGAGGTCCGATCGACAATCGACAGAAGGCTTAGGACATTGGGCATAAGGCCAAGAAGAGTAGTGTTGCGCTAAGGATATCGAGGTTGCTGTGGTCAACCGTCGATTGGGTAACGGACCGTAAGAGAGGACGGTGTGCAAAAGAATCGGACGAAGTGCCGATAGGCCAATGACGTGCTGCGCAACAGAATGTCAATTCATGTTGTAATTGTCTAGATCGAAGTAGAGTTTTATCTTGTGTGTGTAGGACTAACTACGATAACGATGAAGACATAAAGCAAAGCAAAGTGCCGGAGTCAAGTACGATGGAATCATTGAGAGTTTGAGAGTTCGATGAAAATTCAAAGATTCATCGGAGTGTTGCCGGAACTGGCCGAGAACGAGTAGGGAACTTGCCGAAAGGTTTTCGAAAGTTCGCCGGAAGGTTTATCGGAAGTTCGTAAATCTCATCAAGAAAGATCGGAGCTTGCCGAAGAAGCTCGTCAAAACTCACCAACGACTCCATCGAGAAGTCCAGGAGCTTGCTGGGTGTCCACAAAATGGTGTCCGAGGATTCATCGAAAGACCGTCGGAAGTTCACCGGAAGCTCGCTGGAAGAAGTCTTGACTTTTCGAACTTTATAATAGCTTAGAAATGTCTTTAAAATTTATAGTTAGCATGTTAATTTGGGTTAAGATTAGGTGTTAATCCTATAACCCAAGTAGGGGGCCAACTGGACCTTATTTGGGCTGATTTGGACCGAAGTTATGACCCGTTCAGGCTTGCTAGAATAGTGTTGGAATAGTGCTGGCGGTGGCACCGCCAGACCCAAGCGGTGGCACTGCCCAGGGACTAAAATATCAGGTATTCTAGGTGGTGGCACCGTTGCCTCGGACAGTAGCATCGCCCAGTACATTGACAGTGTCAGTGTCAGACTGACGGTGGTACCGCCAGTACCCCAAAAAACTAGGGTGATTCAAATTTGGGCTGAATTCTCTTGGGATCTATAAATACCCCAAATGTTCTTATTTAGAGCAGCAAGAAGTGTGCATGAAAACTAAGGGAAAACTCTGTCATTTGAAGTAGAAATCCCTCCTCCAAAAGTTTAGAAGTGTTCTTAAGAGAGGTGTTGAGGGAAGCTTTGTAAACAGAGTTTGTAAAAAGGAGTTTCGTCTTCACCCATTGGAAGGAAGATAGCTAATGGAAAGCCGGTGGCCTCAAGTGAAGAGGAATCGAGAGTGGACGTAGGTCGAATGACCGAACCACTATAAAAACGGTTTGCATTTATGTTCTTGCATTTACCTTTCTGCAAATCGTCTTTTCTTCACCGCTCAACTTACTCATCACTGTCTTTCTTCCTATCGAAACACTCCCTACTTTAAGCACTTTCCGATACGTGTCAATTGAAACTGGGTTTTAGTGGAAACGAAGTTTTCAACGTACGAAGTTTTCGAAATTATTTTAAATCACCAAAATTTATCGTTGTTCAACCGCTATACTAATTCACCCCACCACCCTCTTAGTGCTACTCTAGATCCTAACACAATCGACCTAGGATAGCTTCTTATTCTAGAGGAGTAAAAGAAGAAGAATAACAACATAAGAGAAAGAAAGCCTCGATAGCCCTACTTTAGCAGTAGTCAAGATCAGCAAGCAAAGAATCCTCTTCCTTTAACCTATGACATCATTCTACAACTAAGAACCATTGCAGAATAGTAGCTTCATCTTCCTCCTTGATGTCCAAAGGCCCAACAACAAACTTGATATATTAAGCCCCTTCCACATAGCTAAATAGAGGTGCTATCGGATTAGTGAGAGGAGGAAAAAAAAAAGGGGAGAATCGGTAGCAACCTACAATGTATCAAGAGCGATCTATCCATGCTTATCCTGTGAGAACCTACGAGTGCTTGTCGCTCGAGAACTCTTTTGCTTTAGTTTCCTATTTCAGGCACCTTAAATTCACAACAAGAGTGGATTAATTCCCATTTCTAAGTTGTGTTTACTGCAACAAAAGTATAACTCTAATAAAATTATTCAATCCTAGATTTTAATGATGAATTAATATAACTTTTGAGATAAATAGCATAAAAAATACTTCGATCATAGACTTGGGCCACCAAAGGACTGAATGTTAGTAGGTTAAATATCAAGAATGAGATTTAGATATTATGTTGGAAGAGTGTTATGTCAGAAATTGGACATCGAGCTGAATAATTGGTCATTATGCCAGAGAATAAACTTTGTGCTAGAAGTTAATATATCATGCCGGAAGGATTGGATGACATATCAAAAGATCAGATGTCATGACGAAGTTGACGTGACAAAGGATTGGACGATATGTTGAAAGCTTCAAAGAGGTGCTAGATGAGTGGTTGATTTGTTAAAGTTTTGATTGAGGTCATTTTGAGCTAATTTGGGTTGATATTGGTCAAAAAATATTAATTTATCATGAAAGCCATGGTGCTTAAAGCAAGACTGAATTGTGCTTATTAAAAGGCTAAACTAGTAGCCTAAATTTAGGCTTGGGTGGTGATAACACTAAGCCTAAGTAATGGTATCGCTAAGTCAGTCAATAAATATTATTTTTTGCTATATCCCTATCAACAGTGGTACCACTTATGGTGATAGTACTATCATCTAGAATTTAAATATTGTGGTGGTAGGACCATCAAAATCTATATTTGTGACTCATGTAAGAAGTTATAATGGTAGTACTGTCAAATGTTAATGATAGTACCGATCGTATCTCAAAATATCAAAAATTTAAATTTTAGCTTCATTTTGAAAGTCTTTTAGAGCTATAAATATTCCCTAGGCTTGATTAATAGAGCATTTATTCTTGAGTTTGTAAAGTGTTATAGCTCTCTCTTTGAATATTGTTCGAGTCTCTTTCTCCTCTTGAGTTCAGTTATGATAGTGAGTTGTAAGAGATTAGAGGTCACTTATAAAAGAGCGAATGTAAAGGTTCGTTTTTTAGTCTGAAAAAGGAGAAAGATTGTAAAGAATTATCGATCTTTATCTGTTGGAAGTAAGATCGATCGTGAAAGTTGAGAGCCTCAAAGAGAAAAAGAATTCAAAGTAGACGTAGATCAAAAAGATCAAACTACTATAAATCAACTTGTATCCTTTTCTTGCTTATGATTTTATTTGTGATTACTCACTTATTATTAGTCACTCATACTTAATATTTAATTAATCATATTTTTATACATATTATTTTTTTTATTAAATTTTAAAATCGATTAAAAATATTACAACAATAATCCACCCCTCCTATTGTTGCTATTAACATTTTAATAATTAGTATTGGAGAAATGTTGGACATGCATTTTGAAGTGTTCAAAAACTTACAATAAAGCGGTCAACATGTATTTTGTATCTTTGAAGTTTGACCGTCCTTGTATCATAATGGGTGGCGAGTCACACTCGCTGATAAAGAGAAGAACAATAGAAAGAGGACAAAGTTAATTCAAAGAGGAATGTCATAATCCAAGTTTGTCCTGGAAAGAGTATTACTGTCGTAATCCAAGTTTGCCCTGGAAAACATGAGTTAGTCATCCTCATATAGTTACTTTGTTAGAGGAATAATGTAATACCTTATTTTTTTAGGTAAAGCTAGCGTGAAATAATTAGCAACGTCGCCCATAACATCAACGGTTGTCGTCATTTTGTGTAACTCAGCTGCGAATCTGCCCGCCATTTATGTATTACTACTCATCTGTCATCTTATTTGCTTACAATGGATGATGTGTTGTTATCTGTGGGCTGAGGCATTCACAGCTAATGCATGGCTGCGGTACTTGTTTCTACCATGCTTGTTTTGTTTGGATAGCAACACGAGAAACAATGCACATGGTTGCTCATCTGATAGCTTCATACTCGTCTTACAATGGCTGCTTGACCCAGAAAACAAGTAATATTAAGCCAAAAGAAGACAGTTAAAGTGATCGATTGAGATATACTAAATACCTGCATCCACCCATAGTTTCTTCAGCACCATGGACCCCTCCTGTGCATGAGTTCTTCTAGAACTCAAAAACTTTATTCCGCTGTATTGAACTGTCAGGTTTGATTGCAGAGGATGGCAGCCATGTTTGTTCGTACACAAGAAAGAAAAAACAAGAGAGATAAGAAGGAAGTTGCATAACCTTCCCCAGAAGAAGCTGCCCAGGTAAACAACAATCACCATACTCCAGGCGTTGAGTCTCCTTTCCTGTGGGTCAACCTATTCAGTTCATCTCCAGTTCCAACGCTTTAGAAATTGTTCTCCAAGTCAAAACTGTGAAGCTATCAGGAGAGTCAATCCTTCTGCGTCCTAATTGATTCTTAGAAAGAGACGTGAAATATGTCTAGCTGGCTTGGACAGTTGGACTTGCTCTGTCCCCCACGGGACAATCGTCGGAACTGTTTCAAGGAGTCGCTCCCCTATAAATAGCCCAAAGCAAAAGAAGAAGAAGAAGAAGAAGAGCAGATCCGTCGGTAAACAGTGACAACGGTAGCATCAGAGTTTCTTCACCCGCAGGTCCAGATGAGCAACGAAGAGTCCGCCTCCATGGTTGCAGATCTCAGCAGTCGCAGAAGGCCCATACCAAAGCGGGGGCAGATCAAGTATCGGATAGCCACTTCCGCAATACACACCGTTGTGTCAATGCTGTGGAGAGCTATCCACCGCAGCCGAATTCTCATCGGTCATCCCCTGTGAAGGAATTAGAGTTCCACTCCGCATCGCATGTCAGAGAAGTGTTTGAGATGAGTATGTATGTGTATCTCCAAAGTTATGTTATGGTTGGACAAACACAATGCGAAGAATTCTCGGAAGCAGAGCCTGAGCTCACACGTATGACTAACATTGTCTTTTCTTTAACAATTTTTTTGTTTATCTACATTTTCATTCTTGTCCTAGAGTTGTGCTGCAACTGCTCTATAGATTTCTTCCACCACTTCTCATCTGGAAAATCTGACTGAAAGCACTAGTCTCAGCTGCTAGACTTGTAATGCTCTATGACAAGAAGAACGGATTAAAAAACAGTGGATGCAAAAAGATTTGAACACAATTCCCAAAGACTGAAAATAAAGTGAAAATTTTCGTAAGCGTATCACACTACTTATGAACGCAAGTTTCCTCTAGGACAAGCTTGTAATCAACACCGCATCAATTGGAACTGCAGAAGTACAATAGTAACCTTTCTGAATACTATGATGAACAGTTTACTGCTGCTGTGATGGAATAAGAAAACTGTTCATGTTATCTAACGACTTGGATGTTATAATTCTTATAAATGAATGAATGGGTCGTGTCCGTACAACCAGACAGGATCCTGGCAACACAACACAATACAACGATTTTATATCATGTTCCTAATATCTTGCAAACTTATCTTGAATCTCGAATAAAAACATAAATATTGCAGTTCCAGATACGAAGTGCCACTTTTCCTGTGTGGCAAATGTCAGAAACAATATTTTAGATAAGGGATCATGAGATGACTAGTTTTGGACCAAAATCTTACAGAGAAGGACGATCATGTTCATTACGTATAATTGTATGCCGTTGGAGCCAGATGCAAGGCAAGGCAAAAACTCCATGCTCAGTAAGACATCACAAACCATCAGGGATTAGTTCTCCTTCTTACTGTCAGCTTCTTCAATAGCAGAGAGTCTTTCAACTAGCGGAGGGTGGGAGTAGTGGTAAGCTGAATACCATGGATCAGTGTTCATAGCAGAGAGGTTCTCCTCCTGAAAGGAAAAAATATAAAAACAAGAATACTATATCACAAACTATATTGATATTCATGTTTAGTCTAGCAAAATAAAGTAGAAAAAATCCAGTGATTATGATGCCGCAATCCCTCCATCATTCATTGAGATAGCGCTAATAGCAAAAAGAACACTACATCACTACTGATCCTTCAACAGATTGTATCTATTACTTGGTCTTCCTATGAATTCAGCTTTCTGAACCATAAAAGCTGTCAGGTCAAGATTGAGAAGCACGAACATGGTGATTTGGGTGGTATATCCATGTCCGACACGCGTTGGACACAGATTTGTCACTGACACGGCCGGACACATGTCTAGCCGTGTTTTTTTTAATTTTTTTTAATTCGGTTGGATATGGCATTCATGTGTCAGACTCGAGATTTCTCAGCACTCCCGTGTGGAGGCATTGTGAAACCTTCGGAATCTTGCTCCCTCCCAGATTTAGGGAGGATTTCTTCTTCATCGACATTAAATACCACTTGCATCCTGCCTTGACCGAACCCTTCTTCCACACCTGGCTTCCTTCTTCCTCACTAGTGAAGCCTTTGCCCCCGCCCCACTTGTGGAAGAGGCAGGCTTTGTCCCCCGCCTCGAGCACCCCCTAGATCACCACCACCCACCAACCACCTTTCCTTTGACTTTCAAGCGAATCGAAGGTTTCACAGCATAGTGAACCCTTCTTCCTTGACGAAGCAAAGCCTTTACCCTGCCCCGAGTGCCCCCAATCCACCACCAGGGTCCAACGAAGCTTGCGCCCTAGCAAAACATCCTCACCTACCCCGAGCACCCCACCTACGACTCGATGGCTATCACGCGATCAGGCCCTCCGGCCCGAGTGCCCCACCTACGACTCGATGACTCCACCATCACGTGAAGCTTCTTCATCAACGAAGAAGCCTCTTCCTCGATCATCGTGCTCTACTATCACGTAAAGCTTCTTTCGCCGTCGTCACATGTTGCCATCACATGTCGTCATGCAAAGCTTCTTCCTCAATGGCAACGCTTCCTCATTCGTTGTAAGGTAAATTACTATGTTTACATTTTTACTGCTAAAAAACATATAATTATTAGCATATAATTAACCTATTTTATTTTTTCTTTTTTTTTTTAGTCTAGGTCTTTTAAATGCTTTTGATTAAATTGTTAACATATTATTAACCTAATTTATATTTTTTATTTTTTTAATCTAGGTTTCTTTACCACTTCTAATTAAATTATTAACATATTGATGGGGATCAAAGCACCACCACACCATTACGGCGGTCCAAGAGGATGTGGAGAGCTCCAAATCGCTACGTTAGAGTCATATAGGCCTAAGTGCCCATGGAGAGCCCATACTATATATATTTTATTTTCTTATTAGATTGCAGTAGGATTTAGGCATCATTTAGGCATCAGACACATTTGTATTGGGCTTTGGGCTTGAGCTTGTATAAGTGTTCATGCAAGCGCGGATACTTGTCCTCATCTTAAAGTACATGTCTTAAAGTACACAGTAGAGGATCTTGGAGTAGACACATGTCTCTATCCTATGAATCTCTAAGCCCCTCTTCTGGAAAGAGGGTATTTTACGTTTAAGCAAGGGTGGATACTTGTCCCCATCCTATAGATCTTTACCCACCACTCTTCTAGAAGGAGGCATGTGGCACTAATCAAAGGGATATTCATCCCTTATAAAAGTATTGTAAACCCCACACTCTAAGATAAATGAATGAATGAATGAAGAACTGAGAGCTTGTAGCTACCAAGAGCCTTAGATAAGATGCCAAAGTAAAGAGAGATTCCTCAAAGGTGAGAGGAATCTCTCCTATGAATACTTGTCCCCATCCTATGGATCCCTACCCACCACTCTTCTAAAAGGAGACATGTGGCACTCATCAAAGGGACATTTATCCTTATAAAAGTATTGTAAACCCCACATTTTAGAATAAATGAAAAGCCGAGAGCTTGTAGCTACCAAGAACCTTAGGTGAGATGCCTAAGCGAGGAGAGATTCCTCAAAGGTGAGAGGCCCTACCCTATCTTTTCTGTCCCTTTCCCTCCACCACACCACCCTTCTTCATCTCTTCAACCATCACAGCAGCACCATCACTATCACAACACCACCACCACCAAAAGGAGCAACAACATCAACCACCAATCGCCGTAGTCCCCATCGACAACCACCACCCTATGTGCCACCTCTTCTACCGCGCCATCTGCTCGTCCATCGTTTCACCATCCAAGGCCAAGAGCATTCGATCCTTTTCAGTTGTGTTAAGGGCTGTTTATAGGAGGAATGTTCCTTGGCCTCAAAGCTTAAGTGATGTATTAACTTGAAAAATAAGATTGATCCAGCCCCTTGATTGTATTTTGTTTAAGACTAGCTCTTGGCATACTTTGTTTTCAGCTCTTCCACCCAAAAGTGAACCTTCTGACCTCTCTTGTTTTCCTTTACTTAATTATTTTGCACTTGCTTGTCTAGATTTATTAAATCATTGCTCAAATTAATCAAGTCATGGTTCGAAGAAAAGTTAGCATTATCATTGCTACCACTCGTCTTTCTCAAACAAACTCTTCAACTTCATCACCTCTCATTACACCTTTTATTTTTGCTTACCACACACTATACCACTCACCTCTACATCACATATTGTTAACCTTTTTTAGTCTTTTATTATTTTTAATTTGAGTTTTTTTACTGCTTATGATTAAATTGTTATAACAATTTGAGTAATATAACAAGATCCTACTTCTTCCCAGTTTATTCTGATTAAATTATTAAAATATAACAATTAGAGTAAACTGTAAAATATGTAGAATTAGCCTAGTGATTGTTAAATGAGTTTTTTTACTGCTTATGATTAAATTGTTATAACAATTTGAGTAATATAACAAGATCCTACTTCTTCCCAGTTTATTCTGATTAAATTATTAAAATATAACAATTAGAGTAAACTGTAAAATATGTAGAATTAGCCTAGTGATTGTTAAATATTATTTGATGTACTTAAACATTATTTTAGATACTTAGATTTAGTTTATTTTAATTATTTAAACTTGTGTGATAATATTTATTTGTTCATAAGATTAAGTCTATAAAATTTAAATATAAATACCATAAAACTCACGTTAACAGAATATTATATATATATATATATATATATTTTTAAATATACATATATATATGCATATATATATACATATATATATACATATATATATACATATATACACACACTTGTCCTCACCATGTCTGTATCCTTTTTTTTTTTAAATGATGTCACTGTATCTGTGTCATGTTGTGTCCATGTAACACTAATTGCAGGACCTTAAAAAACAATAATCCACCGATCTTGATCTACAATCTCTAAAATAACCACACTGAAAATAAAAGTTTAAAAACAGTTCTAAGCAATCTACCCTTTCACCAAGTGGTTAAAAGACTGAGTTAAATAGAAACAAATTTACATAGTTTACATTTTGATCATTTAATCAATTAGGAAATGGGCTTTGAATGTCCTGATTTATTTATTACTGCAGAAGGTTCATCAACTTTAAGAATTCAAATAATCTACTTGATCCAGTCTCCCTACTGATCAATGTGCTATTTTTCTGAGTAAAAATTGAGATAAACCAATTGAACACAGCAAATTACTAACAAACTGGCAGGTTCTACCCGTTTGGTATTGTTCCCCACAAAAAATTGAGCAAGCCCCACAAGCATAAGGATCAATAAGACATTATGGTGCAGGACTTTACATGGGAGGCTCCACAACGATTTTGCCGAACTCCGAACTAGGCACTGCCTCACAAACTCAACTCAATCACTCATTCTTCATTCAACCATGATTTAGTTGACCTTTTGTTAAAATTGCTGCAATTAAACCTCATATAATACTGGGAAAAAACTAGATTTTCACCAGAGAAAATTTTATTCATTTTTCCAGCAAAAGCTCCCATATCTTTTCATGCAAAATAGTACAATTTCAGTACATGAGGCATTAAAAAATTATTAAAATTTAGAGTGAAAAAATGAAGAATAAAAAAGCAAAGACAAATGTTTGCTTCAAACATGAGGCAAAGTATCTGTCATCTGAGATATTGCTCAATGCAGTTCACGTTATGAGGTCAAAACATTAAATTTAACCATGACTCCCAAATGTTGAAATTGATAACCAAAATCAATCTCACGATTATGGTTTGCCCATTTGGACAGATAAAAAGTAGTGTTTGACATGAAGTAATTCAACAAAAAACTGAAACATGAGAGATTAGGTGAACATTAAACAACAAACAACATAAAATGGAAAAAAAAAAAGCCTGCAACTTACTTGCAACTTGATGAGGCCTGCTCGAAGAGCATTGGCATAGCCCAGTTTCTTAGCAAAAGCATCAGCCTAAAAAACAGATTAATTACATATCTTAAAGTATAAGGTAACACCAAAATATATAATGAAAAGTAGCCAAGACTTTAATGTGGCTGTTGAATATGAAAACATCAATTGCAAAATCTTACATGAAAAAATGATTCTGATAAGATCTAAGGTACCTGGAATTCAAATGTCCGGCTTACAAGATTGAGACCAAAATTCACAAGGTGCTGGAGAGGTATAACAGTATGCTGTAATATGACTCCAGAAATTAGTCCAACATTTTATATATCATAGAAACATCCAACATGATGCTTGCTATATAGACCTATAGTAACAAAGAAATGATAAATTAGCAATAAAAGAGTCTGTTAACTGACTTTTCTAACAACTAAAGTGAGAAAATGAAAATCTACATAAGCTATAACATAAATGGTACCAATTGCATTGCATCATGAAAGCTTAATAGGAAACATATGGTAGTTCAAGTCCTTTCTCCTTGTCCTCTCTGATGATTCTCATGTTCATAAACAAATACTTTTCTCTCACTTGTTGTCTCCTATCAACTGATCATGCTCTTCTATGTCAACTGATTCAACCAATGTTTCAAAGTTAAACTACTACACAGGCATCCTTCATTTTCAGCCACTTTTGCATATCTATGAACCTTTTTTTTCCTACCAAAACATACCACAGATCTCTGGCTGAAATATGTACCTCTTACTAAACCATACCACTTGTCTCCTCCAACTGCAAGCCACTCACCAGAGCAGCATAGAAGTCGAATCTTGACACTAAACGGGTATCTGATTTTTCAATTTAACTAGACAAATTACAAAAATATATAATGCAAGCCTTGATGCCATAGTTAGATTGCTCCCATTATGACTTGGGTGACTAGGGTTTGAGATAGAAATAAATTATTTTCTTGCAAAAGTAAGACTATATACAATAATCCTATCCAAAGCCTGTGCTAGAAACCTTATACATTAAGCAAATCATCTTTTAACACAATATAAAGACAATTACACTAAGAGGGAGCTGCCAAATTTACTATCCTACTTTCGATTATTAAGCACGAGAATCATATATTTTCTGAAATATGAAGTAAAACACGCAACACTACAACAGTAATATTCAACTTTCCAGCAGAGCTGTATACAAAATTAAGAAGTTATTATACAAATTAAGTAGATTGGAGTCTATGAATATGAGATCACAATAAATTATTCTTATTATGCGAAGTTAAGATGACCAAACAGGGAATACAACTTCATTAACTACATTGCAAAAGAAACATGCAACACAAGATTACCTGAAATATAATGAGACCAATAAGTATCGGTTGACTATCAAAGCCAAAACTTTCAAAGAGATCCTTTGAGTTCCTCACTAGTGTGTATCCTCCAAATTGCAAAAATGTGAGAATCTGCTCAAAACAATTGATCTTAGACATTAGATGTCTATTCAATCATGATTGCAAAAGGTGATTTAATTTGAGCAGGTGCTTTTATGTCTCTTCAAAAGAAGAAAAAGGTACCAAGAGACACATGTAGAAAAAACAAGAAAATAGTAAACCAGGATTCATAATATGCTCTTTGATAATGAAAATTTTGAAAACAAACCAAATATAAAGTCCCCAATAAAAAAATAATAATTGCCAAATTGTAAAATTTATTTGTGCCTTCTGATCTTGCACACAGCTATTGTGAGAACACTTGTATAAGGTTGCGCTCATGAAATGATAATGTAATTGTCCTGGCATTAAGTACAAAATAACTGATGAACAAATATTAAGTATAAGCAGAAATCCAAGAGTAAATGAGATTTCAAAAGACGAATTCCCCATATGTGGATATCATGCACAGTATTTTGTGGTTACAATCTTACACAGGAAGCATATACAACAAAAAAAAAACAAGACAGATTTCTTTAAAGTCAAGTTTAAGATAAGAATTTTCAATGACTCATTTTAGGTAATTTACAACAATTACATCCAAAATTTTAAATTAAAAGAAAGTGGTGGGTTAGTGACATTTAGAAAGCACATTAAGAAAAAGCATCCTACTTAATGTGAGTTTTCACAAAACCCAAAATCAAATTTTTAGGTATGCAACCTCTAACCCTTCTAAAATATTTCATTTAACTACTAAAAAAAAGAAAAATTAGCAAGATTTATTTTCATTGAACACCCCTCTTTCAGCTTTGATGAAAATGATGTTTTGTAAGTTATTATCAAAATCATTTAAATCTTGTTGCAAAACATATTCCTATGACCACTCTCACATGCATTATTCACAAGTTTTATTAAAAAAATTTAAAAATTTATTTCAATCTTTTGATGGACATGTTATTTGTAGTGATATTTGGAATGATCATTGGCAAATGCACTTTTTATGTAAGTATTAAATATTATAATGACAGTGATTAGACCATACAAAAGAGAGTGATTGTCTTTAGAGTTTTTGATGAAAGACTCCTGTTGAAAATATTTATAGAATGATAAAAATTATTTTGGAAGACTATAATTTTATTTTAAAATTCTTTTTTTTAATAATGCATCTTCAAATACTTCAAATATGCTGCATCTATTCTTAAGTTGGAAGGTTTGTCAATCTGCTTTTGATGGTTTGTTTTTTATGTTAGATGTGCATGTCATGTTTTGAATTTGTCTATAAAAATATCTTAAGTCTCTTGATATTTTTCTTGGCCCTATTAAGCTAAGCAATTTCATTTTTTTGGATACATCCACAAGTAGTGAAAGAATGAGCCAGATTTTACAAATTAAATGTCAAAAGACCCAAAAATTTCCAAGTCCGATGGAATACAACATATGAATTGATTAATGATAATTTTGCATATAAAGAATTATTATGTATTTTTGTTTTAAACATGAGCAGCAAGTGAACTTATATCCTCATCATTGAAATGTTTGTAAGAAAGGTTTTAGATATTTTCAACGTTTTTAATAATGTTAGTTATACTTTATCTGTTGTTTATTATCCTACAACTTATTTAATTATAACTGAATGTCTTAATGTTTTGGTGCTTCAGAAAAATATATAAATGATAATGAATTGAAGTTGACTATCAAAGCAATGAAGACTATTTAATTTGTTGCTTTGTTTTATCCTCGTTGTAGATTAGATGATTTCCATGATTATTTAGGTGCTTATTACAATTGTTTATATGTAATATTGATATGAGTGAAAAAATGAACCAAATTAGAAAATGGTCATTGACTTACATGACTGTCATTTATAATAGACAAATTACCCCAACCTTCTCAATCTATGGATCAAGTTGGTGAGTGTGGTAGAACTAATAAAGGGCAACAATTATTATTGCAAAGGCAAAAGATATAAGCGATTGACATACTCTAACTTCGAGCTTGATATTTATCTAATCACTTCTTTTCAGTTTGGTGATAGATGTACGGTTTTAGATTTTCCAATTCTTCAATAGCGGATGCATCATTCAACAAACTTTCCAATTCTCTCTATTTTTGCTAAACAAATTTTAGCAACTCTCATGTCAATAGAGAACAAGCTTCTAGTGCTGGGACATATCTTGGACGAAACTCATTCGAGTATGACCGTCGAATCCATTGAAGCCCAAACATGTGTTGATGATTGGACCATACAGGAGCAAAGGAGGCATTTGATACATGGAACGAAGGAACAATTGGAACATGAACGAGATAAGGGGTTACTTAATTTATGTATACAAAACTACATGTGCTTTGATGAAAATTAAAAATTAAGAATTCAACATTAATGGAAACAAAATTAAAATTAAAAAAAATAATGATTCCTTAATTGGAACTAGAATTGCCTGGAATCGTTACAGTTCCAGTTCCATTTTTAATGGGACCGAAACCAATGATTCCGGAACGTGATCAGACCTACCCAACATGCAACCTGTGACAAGCTCGAAAGTTCGACCCAAGTTAATTCCCAAACCTAGCCCCTAGGTGTCAAACAACTAATCTGACTTATCACCTTCCAATTCGACATGAATTATATTAGCCATAAGCATCTCTCCCATTCTGCTATAGCTGCATCAATTGACATATGATAAAAGCTTAGTGAATCAGGACAGCATGACCAATTAAGTCAATGCAAAAAGAATGATCAAGAAATCCATAATCTTTTTGGCAGTACAAAGAGAAAATATATAGAAAAAATATTAAAAAGAGTAAATCTAGAGTACCTGAACAGCAATGAAAGAATACATTGTGTGATTCAGTTTCCAATGTCCAAGTTCATGGGCAATAACTGCAACTACTTCCTCCTCATTTTTGCACTGCAGAAGTACCAGAGATGATAAGACTTGACATTTCACACTATCAACTCATCAATAAAGAAAAATATGCAGCCATGCATCAAAAAGTTATATCAAGACAGTGAGCTTCAGATATAACTTATACATAGCGGAGCGAATAACTGTTAAATTAATTGTAGCACTCTGCAACATTACTACAAAATAAGGTTTCCAACTAACTGGGAACACAAACCATACAATTCAAAGCTATGGCTAACTGCGTTGGGTCAACATGAAGCCAAGATTTGAATGAAAATGTAATACCTCAATCCCCAATCTGATTACTCCAGCATCTGCTATGGGCAATGCTTTTCTAGTGTATGAGTTACAACCAACCGACCCCCACCGTGTGTTCTCCTTTTTGAGGGTATAGTCATGTGATTTCGGGCTCAAGTTGTATCAAATGTGGTATCAAAGTAACAACCACTCGTGATACATAACACGTTAGGGTCCATTGTGGATTTTCGTGAATCTCTAATCTAACAAAGTTGCATGGTGGGTTATAGAATCTCCAAAGGGTTCACCATATCGTGATATACTGCCCAACACCAGCAGTACATACCAATCTGATAAGGTATCGATACGCAGACCACCTTGTACCATATGGTATATACTAAAAGGCTCTATATTGCCCGATACTAGCCTACACTGCTCGGTAACAGTCAAAATCCAACCATTACTACCTTGTACCAATCGATAACAATCAAATTTCAACCGTTACCGATAGATGGCTCAAATCTGACCCTTTCCAATGGTTAGCTCCATTTGAAAGGGTTTTTAACCCTTTCCTCCCCCTCTTTCACTCTCTCAAACTCTTGTACTCTCCCAATCTCTTTCTCACCCACTTCTTTCTCTCATTCTCATATTTGCACTCTTAAGACTTCTTTAAGCTGCGATTTATGGATTAGATCAAGCTTGGGAGGCTAATTAGGGTGAATTAACACATAAGTTAGAGGAAGAACTATCTATTCAAAGGTACATTGATAACTTCTCAGTCGCATTTAGCAACCAGCTCGATCCAAAGACATGACAACGACGTGGATAGCAGTGCCTCAACCAACAATGACAATGATGTTAAGGAGCCGATGGTCCCATCTACACAATTTGAGGGTAGCGCATGGATCGAGGAGTAGTATTTTACATAGCCATCCAAAATTCAAATCATGGAACTGGACATGAGAGTTGGTCATTCTTTTCCGAACAGTAGTACGATAATCGATATTATGATACGAAGCAATAGATTAGTAACGAAAGCAAAAGTTTCAACATTATCCATGCTCTACACCGATACATGCTACAATCGTACTTGCCTCAGGAGCCACCTCGAGCACATGTGGTTCACGACAATCAAACTACGACCATCACCACATTTATGCACCAATGACATATGATGTACTAGTATACTATGTCGTGGTATTAATCTCAAGATGGGTCTAACAAATATATCAACTTGAGATACAGATACATAGAATTGAGAAACCTGATCCACCACCCGTGAAGTCCCATCATTCTTTACTTTTTTGTGGTAGAACTAGGTATATCCATCAATCGATTACTTGACTCATTTGAAACTTAAAGTTTAAGTTGTTTGACAAATAATCTAACAATTCAAATAATTTCTCTGTAGATAATTCAATATTAACAAAAGGACGATTTGGAATGTACCACAAAGCTACTCCTCAAAACCCAAAAAAAGATATGTGCAACTATTCTTTCTTAATTTAGATTATTTTTGCTAAAATTATACTAAATTTATATTTATTTCTAACCTAAAAATCCTAATCTAACTATTTTCTTTTCTTAGAAATTTTTGGAGCTATTTTTCACACTGTTGGGGTGATTAGCTGTACCAACATGCGGTACATTAGTATGGAGCGATACGTACCGTACCATCGATCAATCGATGCACCGGTAAGGCAAACCTTACTCTAGACCCCATATTACCTGCAAAGTCTTAGACTTTGTGTAACGTGTCCGACCTGAAAAGGAAATCAAGAATTTAAGTGGGAGAGATGGTATTACCTGATCTCTAATCTAGCTGGTCTCACATAATTTCTAATGTAAGCTTTGACTAGTACATGTGCTATAATCCAACCTGACCAGGTTGTTGGGAATTTAAGTGGGACATTGCCATTCCCTGATGTCCAATCTAATCAGGCGCACATCATGTCTTAGCTAGGCTTGGACTAGTACATGAGTCAAAATCGACCCTCATCTTGTAAATACTCCTTTTTGAGGGCATAGCCAATGTCATTTTGGGCTCAGATTAATGACAACAAATATATGGGAAAGCATACCCTTTGGAAGTTGGATAGAGAAAGTAACCTACAAATCCAACAGTTCCTATTAAACACAAGGCATGGTAAATGAAGTCAACACATCAAGAAATAATTTCAACAGCAAAGTGGTATTCACTGAGAGGTCAAAAGATGCCAAGTTTTGTCTACTTCCAATCAAACTACTGAAAAAATGTCATGACATTTAAGTGTTGCCACTTAAGCTTTCACACAAGAAACAAACAATGATTTTACCAATAATGTCAACAAATACTTATCTTCAGAAGCTTCTCAAAATCAACATGCTCAGAAGACGAAAGAACGTAGCAAGATTTTCATGATAAACAAATTTGAATAAATTCTTGTAAATAGCGGCGAAGCACAAAACTTAGAAAGATAATGAGCACTTATAAGTTCTTGACAAACAATGTAACAATGTGATGTTTAGTTTGAACAGTTCTGACACAGAAAAGTCAAGGGAGGAAAAAAAACATTTAGAAAAACATGTGGCGGTGGGTGGGAAGTATGTGCAAATGAAGCTTATATGTTGTAAGCTAAGATCTGGGCAAAGTAATCCCAGACCTAAAAACAAAAGGCTATAGAATTTGTTCAGTTGCAGTAAGCAATCCAGACAAACTTTGCAGTGGCTTACGTTATATAAGGAACAAAATGAAGTTTGTCCCATATTCATTATAAAGAAACACTGTTTATCCCAGTACACCCATGAAGACAAATGTATCCTTAAGAAAGGCATATAACTCACTCAATTCAAGAACATATAGACACATGTTTGCACTACAAATCCTTAGTCATTTCTCAATGGTTACTATGTAGCTCTTTTTGGAAACAGCGCTATGTAAATGGCCTTTTAATCATTTCTTAGTCACACCAAAGGATATTGGGAGCAGTAAAAGTGCAGCAATTTTGAAATTAAACAAACATTAAACATCAAATCAGTGCAAACCTGCTGAATCAACGTGTCATAAAGAACAATGCGTTTGTTGTTGAAAAATCCATACATATATGCCTGTTGAGTAGAAAAAAACATAGACAACGGGTAACACAAATGTAATAAACTCACAAAATATATAGCAATGAGAAATCATTCAGGGAAATTGTTAATGACAGAGTGATAAAATGATAAAACAGCAGTAATAACATTTCAATTTCTGAAGCCACTTCTATTTCTGTTAATTATTCTAAGTTGATCGAGATAAGCTCTGCAGCACAAAGAAGGCATAATATAAACAAATGAGAAAACAAAAAAAAAATCCAGAAAAGGATATGACAATGAAATACATCATCCAAGGAGCACCATTGACTGGTGAGTAGATCTTATAACCTATAGGTTTCAGGTTGTGCATATACGACACCAAATAAAAATACAAAGTCAAACAGAAACTTCTAATGTAACATAATAACAACCTCTAATGTAACATAATAACTTGCAATTAGAAACTGTATTAAACATCAAACACTTCTTGTGCCGGTTTCTTTTTGAATGCTGTGATAGTTTTTAGCTATTGCTTTTATACATTCATGCACTTTTATGAACATTATATCTCTACTGATCAAGTGAATATCTCAGATGTTGGAAAGAAGGCCCTATTATATAGGCAAAATTCATGTGTCCCCTTTTATTGAAGAAAATGAGCCAGCATTAAGAAAAGGTTAACCTGTTCCCAACACTGACCAAAGCATTTAACAGCATTGCTCAATCAAAGAAGAGCTAAGTGTTTCCATCTAACAAATACGACCTAGGAAACATTTCATGGCATTTATTCAGTCACAGATTGCTTGAACAGAAAGCTGAAAAGCTTGAAAACAGAGCCTCTTCCATATGCACTAAATTATCTAAACACAGATATTGGGAAACAGCACTAGATAGTATTGCTGCAAAAGCCACTATCTGGTTGTTCCTGCAATTTAATCAGACAATTAAATCTTGATATCTGGTACCCTTGGATGAAACGTAGCAACAGTACCACAGCAAAAAAGAGCATACAGAAGAATCTTACACAGGAATACATATTTTTTCAGCAGATTTATCTAACTACCCTCCTTATATAATTTCCTTATGCAGTAAAACCTAGCAATACTTTCCAGTAAATCACAGAATGGAAGAATTTACAGAGTTGATATTTGATAGAAAACTGGCAATCCTTGAGCTGCTATATATGGCTTTTCTGACTGATGCAAGTTGGTTGCCATCTTTTAAAGGCAGGACATCCAAATATTGCCACTGTACCGCTAGTGTTCAATCAAAGAAGAGCTAACTATTATTGTCCATCTATCAAATATGACCTAGGAAACATTTCATGGCATTTATTAAGTCACAGATTGCTTGAACAGAGAGCTGAAAAGCTTAAAAACAGAACCACTTCCATAGGTATTAAATTATCTAAACACAGATATTGGGAAACAGCACTAGATAGTATTGCTGCAAAAGCCACTATCTGGAGTTCCTGCAATTTAATCAGACAATTAAATCTTGATATTGGGTACCCATGGATGAAACTTAGCAACAATACCACAGCAAAAAAGAGCATAGAAGAATCTTACACATGAATGCATTTTTTTTAGCAGATTTATCTAACTACCCTCCGTGTATAATTTGCTTATGCGGTAAAACCTAGCAATACTTTCCAGTAAACACAGAATGGAAGAATTTACAGAGTCGATACTTGATAGAAAACTGGCAATTCTTGAGCTGCTATATATGGCTTTTCTGACCGATGCAAGTTGGTTGTCATCTTTTAAAGACAGGACATCCAAATATTGTCAATGTACAGCTAGTGTGCATAAAGCACCATTAGCACTTCCCACCAAAAATTTCTTCATTGTAACAAATGCATGGTTAATTACCATACAAATACTAATAAAAATTTCCTTTAATCTATCACCATTGTAAAACACCAAACAACATATTGATCAAGCCTAAGAATAACAGAACTTATATAAGATACCAAAGCTCTGATATTAGGGAATGATAAATTTTCCACCATTGGAATCAGGGTATCTGTCTTTCACAATGTAAGAGTTCATCTCAAACGATACATATCTGAGTTAGGCATGTACTGACATCAATTACTGCCCATCTTTGAAGATCAAATGAGAATCAATCAAAATTCATTGTGTCACAATGATTAGGTTCAGTCATCACACAGCTTCTTTTATTCAATCAATGATTATTGTTATAATAAGAATAAGCAGCAGAAACATTGACATTTAGAGTGACGTAGCTGAATAATTTTATCAATGAACATGATAGAAAGAATGCCAGGAGTTCAAACTTCTAAAACATAAGAGAGGATTGCTCACATTGCTATGGCTTGACCTCGTAGATCCATCAACAACAAAAAGTTTCTTTAGAGGGAACTTGAGTGAGGCTGCAAGCTTCTCTATTTTCTCTCTGAGCTCTCCATCAGGAAGCTGTTCCAGATTATTGCATAAAGTAATGGAAAATATTATGCAGTGAACTAACGAGTATGGAATCCAAAAACTTTTGCACAACGTTAAAACACATCAATTTAAATACTAGGTAAGAGAAAGGCCCCCCAGAAATGAACATGTCAATTCTGATTGGTGGATGAAAAGGCGAGAACTTTTCTGCACTTATGCTTTTTCATCCACCCAGTGCAACCAGATCATCATGTCATGTCATCTCTGAGGCTTCTTGGACCTTTTATAAGAAATACCAAATGAAACTAGGCACAAAGTAATCAATATAGAGACAAACAAGCTGTTGATTTTACAACAAAATACTCACAGGAGTGAACTTATTGAACAGAGGAGCTATGAGAATAGGATATAGTGTCATCATGATAAGGGAGAGAACAAACATAAAAGCCCAAAGATATATAGCCAGATATGGACCTCCTTTCTGCAGCAATGCAGATGAATGTAACTCAATCAAATAGAGGTAAGCATGAGCAAAAATCTGACAACTGAAAAGGTTTTAACTTTTAACCTGAACTATGAAAATAATTGCAGACACAATTGGGGGGCCAAGTAAGATGGAGAGGCAAATTCCCTTAAACATGTCCCTGAAAAATAGCCATATTGTTTGCTGCAGAAGAGTATATAGAACTAGGTTATTTCCATTAGCATGTAAGTTCTGAGTAATTCAGAATATCAATAAGCATCCAGCTAAAAAGGTAAGAAAAGACAATTGAATGTGGACAAACTTTGTTAAATCCATGGCGAGCCTCGATCACGAATGTAGAATAAAGAGAGAATGGCAAGTCCGTTATCTGCATGATGACAAGTACATCAGAGTTAGAATTTTTTGGTAATAAAAGCTGGCTTTATACACACAAAAGTTAATCCCCTAAACAATAGCAATTTTAGTAATAGTATAATAGTAAATAAAAGCAGGCAATTTAAATTTGATATCCTGTCAAAAGTGGAAGCCAATTGAGTTTTAATATATACAGCAAACAGAGAGAAATGTCTATTATACTATTACTAAGAGAGAAGTTAAGAGAGAACTTTTGATATCATGTCAAAAGTTAAGAGAGAAGTTTGCTGGTACATATTTTCCACTAGTCCTAGTTGGAGATCAAGCAAACTCTGGGACATGCTATGATGACAGTGGTGACATCCAACAAACTAATTGTTTCCGATACATGTGTAACATATGAGCCATTTAAACCAATGAACAACATCATTCAACCCATACCTACATGAACCTTTAAAAAAAAATTAATATGAATCCAGGGAAACATATTAAGAAATCAAATAGTGTTCCTCTATACCTGTGACCAAATCATAACACCAGCTAGAAATGACAGTGTATGAATTATTTCATTTTCTGCATCTAGGCCCAAGTACGCCACCAAGTTTCCAGATAACTGCAGTGAAGATTGTAATGTAAATGAGTCACGTATAAGAGAATAGAGATGTATAAGAAACTAAGACTGCTACTTCACCTTCCAAAACCAAGGTAATATGCCAAAGTACAGAATTGCAGTGTCCATCAGTATGGTCACAGCTTCATGAATGAAGTGAAAGTAGCTAAAAGAAATCAGAAGACAAAACAAATTTAATCAGAAGATACAAAAGATCTAGCTAACACCTGAAAGATTTTCACATACAAGAAATTTGAGTTTTAAATTATGGACAATGCCATAATACTGAAATACATGCAAGTGAACAATGTCCATCAGTTATTAAAATAATCAGTTAACTAAGAAATAGACCTTTTATCAATGCTATAAGCTCGAGCTCGTTCAAATTTTTCTTGACTAATTACCCCTTCCAGTGGCTTAGGCAAGTTGGGTAGCTTCAGAGCTGCATGTTGCCGTAAATCCAGGTATGTTTCGAACAAGTACATGAAGATCATAAAGCCTGCAATAAATGATGCCATCAACCCTCCAATTTAAAGATTAGATTGAAACTTCTACAGAAGAAACTAAAAGACCGCCATCCTTAGTAGAATATTGTGCAAAACTTAAACACAAAATTCTAAATAATAAACTACCTGCTTCAGTTATCAAGTATTTCCATCATATGGGAAAACAAAGATCCAGAACAAACATAAATGACCTTGAATACCTCAATTTTCCTCCCAGAGAACATCTTGCAGTGCTGGATTTTTTTGCAAATCATCAATTTCCCATGATCAAAAAGATGTCTTACTGCTAACCACCTCAGTGCTACCTCTTTCTGATCATGCGATAATCATGTAAATAGACTCTTAGATCAGTTTCTCTAGTGGCATAATTTTTTCACCTGACTTTCAAAGAAACGTTTTCTTTGTTCACTATTAACGAATCTGGAGCCCACCTTCGTTTTACTGACGCAAAAGAAAATGAAGCAAAACCAAAAAGACACTCAAAGAACTGATACCGCTTGTAGACCAAACCCAAGAGACGAATGTTGATGATGAGAGGTGATAAGCAACAAAAGAATTGAACAATTACGAGATTCTTGATAATGGCTAATCTCTGATATTTATAGGGAGTGCCTCTTTTAGTCCCCACTCAACCCTAAATTCACAAATCATCACAGCAGAAAAAAAGAAGAAGAAGAAGAAGAAGAAGACAAACCCCCAACCATCAAGAGCAAGAGGCCACCCATGAAACGATGGATCAACAACACAAACTTCCGACATTACGAACCAGACAAACCAAACGGATGTTGTCACCAGAACAAGAAACGATTTCGATAAAAGAACAAAAGAAACGAAAAGAAAAACGAATTCACCATTTCCGCAACCAAAAGAACTCAAGAAACGAGGAAGCATGAACTCCGTGGTTACGAGATCAGGGCGAGAAACAAAGAATCAGAAACCTAACGAACCAAAGCAAAAACCCTCGCAAGATCAACAGAGACGATAGAAGGAATTCACCCAAGACAGCTTCCAGGTAAGCGAACGCCATCCGAGAAGAAAACGAGCAAAAGAAGCAACCACACTTACTAACATCACCGACCAAACAAACCAAACGGATGCTGTCAACAGAAGAACAAACAAATACAATAAAATAACAAAAGAAAAGGGAAAAAAACGAATTCACAATTTCCGCAATCAAAAGAACTCAAGAAACGGAAACAATAACTTCGTGATCACGAGATCAAGGACAAAAACAAAGAATAACACATGGGAACCTAAGGAACCGAAGCAAAAACCCTCGCAAGATCAAGAAAGACGAGAGAAAGGACCAACCCAAGACCGCTTCCAGGTAAGGGAACGCCATCCGAGAAGCAAAACAGCACAAGCACGGGACGTTTCTGCTGCTACGAAGCAAATGCCTGAAGGTTAACGCGCGAGAGGGGGAATGGAGGAGGCGGCTACTTCGAGGGGAAGGAAAAAGATTGCTCCTGACGCTACAATGGTTACAATCGGAAAAGAGCAAACCAGAGAACGTGCTCACCCAATTGTGAAGCGAGTGAGCCGAAACGATCGGACCGAGTGGCGGGCCCGAGCATCACATCGTACGGACGGGCTCGGATCATTCAGATAGCAGTTGTGCCCGCACGACCATGATGGGCCGTATCAGGTTTCGACTCGGTTCCTTTGTGGTTCTTTTGGGAATTGGCTCCGACCCGTGCAATGATGTGGACTCGAGTCTCCACCACAGCCCAACTTGGACCAATTCGGAACAGTTGATGGACCTCTGATACAAGCTTCATCGTGGTATGGATTAGTTTGACGATGAGGACGGATTGAGCTACCCAGAAGAAGATGATTGGAGCCGACCCGACATGTCACAAGTTCTCCTCATTGTTTCGGCGGATTCTTCGGAATTGGAACGCAATACATCGAGCTCGGAGTGTCTAAAATACAGACGAGCATGCGGAGATAAAGGAACAACAACATCAAACTTATAATATGATGTTAGGGAGACCTCCTTTTATGATATGAAAACAGTAACGTTCAAGCTCAATTTTTTATTATGGGTAACTATACAAAACATTTGATTTTGATATAAGATTTTTCGTTGCGATTTGATTATGACATGATAATTGAAAGGATTAAACTTGCATCTTATTTATTTCCTCGCGTTAATTGGGATGACGAAGCTACATCAAACTTCAACCTATCATCAGTAATTAAGTATGAATTTGTACCGTCAATCTAGAATGCCAATTAATTATGAGTTTGCTGCACAGAACCTCCAAATTAGCAGCTGCTGCCAATTGGCATGTGGAGGTTTAGCGCAAACAGTAGCAGAATCTCATGTATTTAGCAAATGGCATTTGCTTCGTGTCCGAGGACAAATGGAGACATTGATGACAGCTTCTCCTGGTCTGCTTAGCCTTCGAAGGAGGCTTCTCGTGCCATTGACGTCTTCCAAAGAAAGAAGCTTCTGCTTCAGCTCGTTGCCAATTCCGACCTGCGGCCCACCTGCTTCGTCTTTCCACTCCCATCCTCGGTCAAAGAAAAGATTAAAGAAGTCGGAGAAAGAGAGAGAGAGAGAGAAAGAGAGAGAGAGAGAGAGAGAGAGAGAGAGAGAGAGAAGTATCCTTAAGCCTTTGATTAATTCCAAGACAAAGTTGCCCAACTTATGTCATTGCTCTTTGAATCTTCCCTCGGATATTTCGTGCTTCATGTCACGAAAACTCATCATATTAGAAGCTTTTTTTTCAGAGTTCATGCTTTGATTTTCTGAGGATCAAATCTTTCAATTCCATGTTTTTCTTCCTCGTTGTGGAGAATAAAAACAAAAATCTAGATTCATGTTTTCAATAAAATAGTTCAATTTCATATTTTTAGTTTTCTCATCTAAGTACAAATGTCAGATGTTAAAGTCGATATTAAATTCTTTCCTAATAGCGATAAGTGGTCATCCATTTAAAGATATTTATCTCCACACTAAATATCCGGCTCTTCATTCTAGATATTTCATAAATATTTATGCAATGTCTTTATACTATATGCTTGGGTCTAATTTTACATGTCAAGTCAAACCGATACAAATATTTCAATCGATTTATCACAAATCTAAAAGCTTAATTGATAACTCAATCAGATTAGTTTTCAGTAGACTTATTTCATTAATGTGGGTGTAAAGGCTTGATGCATGTGATAAATGCTTGTTTAAGTTTTTACAATTAATTTGTCATAAATTTATGGATACAAAGACAGAGAAAAATGAGAAAATAACAAATCAAAGAGATAAGTGAACGGGTGATGACTTCATTTCTAGAATAGCTTTCTAGTGGTTGCGAGAACAAGAGATGATGGACTACCATTTTACTGAGTCATGTTTTAGCCCTTCAAAGATGGTGGCTTCCCCTTCATCTTCAATGTTGTAGGGACATTTGGACTAGTCTTCTAACCCACAAGAAGAAATAGAAGTCTCCACCATATCCCTGAACCCCAAAGCATTTAATCTTGCCAACTGTAGTGGATCCCTCTTCCTACTGTTAATTTATTTGATCATGACGGAGACATCATTATTGTCAACCCTCACAGATAACTAGAGCTTCTAGATCAGGTCTTCCTAGAATACCTGTCAATCTATCAGCGAAGCATCGATAAATGAATCCCCAACCAAAAGGAACATAATGCATGCTGCAATCAACTAACACTTCGGTATCCTATAAAGAGAGGAAGGTGACATGCACTCAAATTAAAAGCAGCCCGAATAGGTAGTTCACCAAACGATACCCCCCCCTCTTCTTGAAAACCATGCTGAAGACCAATTTAGGGGCTGTCAATCCAATCCAGGGTGCTCTTTGGTTTCCTGGCAAGAAGATGGATGGCTATGTGGCGGCTCCTCTGTCAGCAAGAGCACTTGAGATCGCCCGGAGCAGAGAACAACTCCTAGGGCTCCTGCGTGATCTCCCGGAGTCTGAGCACGAGCTCTCCCTCACCGACCTCGTCGAGGAAGGATCAGCTGCTGCTAGTTCACTTGTGAACAAGGGCACATCTCGGCGCGAAGAGGAGTTGAGCGGGAGCACGGTGACTAAGGAAAGAAAGAAGAAGCGACACAGCAGAAGTAGCTTTGGCAACAGCGGTGACGGTGTGCTTCTGAACTTCTACGTGCCGACATCCTTGGCACGAAGCATCACCACGCCGAGGCCGATCGGTGGCGGGACTTTGGCCACTGCAACAACAGACTACAACAAGAGGTTAGAGAGCTTGTGATGGCTTATTATTCAGCATGCGTCTTATTGATTATAGGCTCGACCACTTAGATCGACCAATTTCTCTAGAAATATTGATCAAGCATGCACCTTGATAATGATTTTAAGTCTAAATTTTCTCCTAATGTCTCCTTTTTCAGGGATAGAGGAGTAAGGAGTTTCGGATGTTGGTCGGCCTTTTGGGAGAGAGGGAAGAAATCAAGGAGACAGGAGCTTCAAAAGAATGCGCTGAACAGTATCAGTCATAACTTTTATTGACTTTCTGACGATAAACTATACTTTGTTGGGATCTTATTTGCCACCATTTGGTTGACTGGTAGGCTTGGAGTTAGTGTTTGTTGACATACGATGTTTTATCCCTTCCCTTCTGGATGCTTTGCCCTTCTTTGACCTGAGCTGAACAAAGATGGTGCTTGATTCTTGGTGCACCTACCAGAGAAAATATGTACTCCTTAATTTACAACAGCCCAAGATTGAAGTCTAATTCTAATGCAGTTAACGCCGAACTGCAAAGAAATCGATGCAATGGGAAATTCATTAAATTTGTAGTTAACAAAGAAACTTAAAATTCTAAAACAGGGGACATGACGACTAAATTGCATGACTGTATTCAGAATTAAATCTATTGCGAGGTAATTAACCGTTAAAACAGGCAGTGCATGCATTCCAAGCATCTTTCCCTGCATACAAATTAGACAAGCCCTGACTAATGCTTGCCAAATGCCATCTTACAGACACACAACTGCTACGATCTTGATGGTTTACCTCCAACATAGCCTAGTAAGAAACAAATCAAATAAAGGCATTCTGAATAACATTGCAAGATACACATCCTAATTTTGATCTATTATTATTTAATTTTATATTTTTTTTATATTAAATTTATTTTATATAATAGTTTGATTACGATTTTAAGCTTACAATTGGTATAAGAGCCTATTGATTTAAAACCAAATATCTTAGATCGTAAAAGTTTAGATATGTTTGTGTTATCACCTTTCGCTTGCAAAAGGTGATCCGATCTATTTTGTTATCCCATTGGTCCTAGTCATCCACTTGCGAGTAATGAAGATTTCCTTACCTATAGATAGTATGGTAGACTGCTATTGATAATATCATAGGGAGTCATGATCAAAGAATCTTGATCGCTAATGTCGATTCACGTTGGTTTTAGCAATGGTCGAGGGTGATGGTCTCGTGGCGTTGGGTGCTGCGACAAGAAGTCACTGCTACTATAGGTAGTGACAAGGGGGTGTGGTGCTACCACATGCTATATGCGTTGCTACGAGCGAAGGTGGTTGCGCTCAACAACATAACACCAAGATGATTGGAGGCTACTACTGCAGCATATACTGGCTCTGTGGAGGGTTGTGGAGGCGACCGACAATAATGCTAGAGGCATTGTATAGCAAAAGACTACTGCACTAGAGGAGCCACCCACACAAGTGGTGGTTTGAGTAGAGGTACCGTTGTGATGTCATGATCGGGCAATCCCTTGAGAAAGGTAGCAATCAGTGGTGTGGCAGTTGTGTAGTAGGGCAACAATCCTATTGGGCATCATTATGGTGGCTGCGTCTAGTGGCCATGTGCAGTTGGTCATTAGATGATGGTATTGACAACCACAAGGCTGATATCAGTAAGGAGTGTCATGGGTGCTCTTGTGATTGGGTCCTAAATGATATTAAAAAATAATATTCATAATGAAACATAATTATGATATTTAGATAATCATAAAAAAAATCTATATCATATAATTATCTAATATGGTAGGATGATATTATTTTGAATATCCTTATAGTTACCCAAAGATAGCAATATTATTCCATAAGGATGATTTCAATAGCTTATCATGTTTTGGAAGCTTAAAGCATTAATATTATTTTATATTTTTGTTTTAAGTGATACTTCCATGTATTTTCATACCTCTAGTATCCTTACACTCTATAGTTCAAATTATTCAGAATAATTAACGAATGTGTAGTTTATACTAGGTGTATTCGATTTTGACATAACATTGTTTATCGAAAGACATGCATAATTAACTAATGAAAACACTATGGAATAAATTAACGATATACATGCTTCAAAAAGATCTAATAATCTTAGTATAATATTTATAATAATGATAATTATTAATAACATTAAGACTTCATTACTATTTGTAATTAGTGCACAAGAATATTTGTAGGCTATTGAAGATAGATTTAAATCTGTTGATAAATCATTAACTGATATATTAATAAAAAATAGACTACGACTTAGTATGATGATACTTAAGGGATTCAAGATCATATCATTAATATGATTGATAATGTTACAAAACTTAAAGCATCATGCATGAATGTGGATGAATTTTTCTTCATACAATTAATTGTTAATTTTATCAATTCTCTATTTGACTTATTCAAGATTTACTATAATACAATAAGGATAAATAATACTTGAATAAGCTAACTAATATATGTATTCAAGAAAGATTAAAATTAAGAAGAAAAAGATCTCATAATGTCTTAGCTACTACTCAAGGAGATTATAACAAGAAAAGAATATTGAAGCATCATCTACCAAATAAATTTACGCATTTTGAAAATGCTAAGCAAACTAATGAAAAAAAGAAGTATTTATAATAAAGTGCTTTTTTTATGATGAGAAAGGACATATGAAAAAAAGACTATGTTAAATGAAAAGATTTAGTTTGAAAAGAAAGATATAAACATGAACTTTGTTTATTTTGAATCAAATATTAAAGAATTTTCTTCTAATATTTAGTCGATTGATTTTGTAATTCAACTCATGTTAACAATAATATTTAGGGGTTTTTTTTTTAACTCAAAGACTTAAAAAAATAAAAAAAATCATCGGTATAAGGAATCATCTTAAAATGAAAGTGATAATAGTGAAAACTTATTATCTATGTCTAGAGACGGGTCATCTAATAGATCTAGCAGATAAATACTATGTTTTTACTATTTTCAAAAATTTAGTCTCTCTATCAAGAATTGATGAGTTAAAATATTATCTTTTTTTAGTGTTGATAAACTCAGTATATTTTATAATTTAATAAAAATTAATCTTAGAATTTTATATGATAGTTTATATAAAATTAATTTGAATCTTGAGTTTACAAAATATCGATGGCCATGTAATTAAATGTCAACTAAAATATAATTTTAATAATGAGAATCCTTTTATCTTATAAAACAAATATATATGGCATATCTTGAAGGAAAGATTCGAAAGATTAATAAAAAATAATATTTAAAAAAATTGATTTGATTGATTTTGATATTTATATAGATTACATTAAAGGAAAGCAAACTACATCTATAAAAAAATACCATAAGAAGTAAAAAACTCTTTGAGATTATTCTTACTGATATTTGTTGACTACTTCATATTTCATATTTTAATAAAACGAGATATTTCATCATATTTATAAATGATATATCAAGATATGATTATATGTATGTAACAAATGAAATGTCTCAAGTTATTGATACTCATATGGTATACATAAATAAAGTCAAAAAGCAATCAGATAGAAAAGTTAAATTTATCAAATACTATATTTATAGAAAAGTGAGATATTTATGCTCATTATCATATATGCTATAGCAAAATGATATTACCAAAAGATGAAATTATACTATCATGAATATAATTAGGATTATGATGAGTTATTCTTTTGTACTTTAAGTCGATAAGGGGTGAGCTCTTTAGACAACTATATATATTGAATAGAATTCATAATAAGTAACTTTCATCTACTCCATTTGAGTTATGGACTAATAGGAAACTTAATTTAAGAACATCTAAATATTTGAGGTTGTTCTATAGAGATAAGAGTCTTCAATCCACATGAAAATAAATTAGATCCAAGAACTATTTCTAAGTATTTTATTAGTTATTTAAAAAAACTCAAATGATATATTTTATTATTATAATTATAGTATAAGGATAATAGAATTTAGTAATATAAAATTCATAAAAAAATGATAAAATCAATGAGAGTGAAATTTTTTGAAAAACTAATTTTAATATAGATGAGATATAAGTTGATGCTCGTTTACCATTTCCTATTTGAGGGGTTATTATTCCTCAAATTATTGAATAACAAAGTAGTATTAATGAACTCCCATGTGATGTTACCATCAATGATTTTGTAGAATAATCACAGTTGATAATTTTGAGAATATATCAAAGGAAAATGAGATATATTATTTCTGATGATTATGTGATATATCTATAAGAATCAAATTATGATATAAAAATCAAAGAAGACCCCTCATTATTTTCATAAGTCATGAAAAATAATGATTCTTAAATATGGTATGATATAAAGAAAGAAAAGCTAAAATTGATGAACCAAAATGGTGTTGAAAACTTATTGAGCTGCCCAATAACTATAAAAATATCAATTACAAATAAGTTTTTAAAATAAAATGTGACTCATAGGATAATATCGAATGATATAAAATCAAACTTGTGACCAAAGATTCTTTTAAAAAAGAAGACCTCAACTATAATGAGATATTTTCTCTAATTTTTAAAAAGAACTCATTGAGGATCATCATGACATAAGTAGCTCATTATGATTTTGAGTTACATCAGATGAATGTAAAAATAATATTTCTGAATGAGAATCTAGATGAGAAAATCTACTTAAAATAACTGAAATGATTCACATAAAAGTGAAAGGAAAGTTCTAACTTGTAAACTTAGAAAATTTATTTATGACCTTTCTAGACAATAATATATGATACCATTATTTTCTTTAAATTTCTAAAAAATATTATTAATCAATATATATATATATATCTGAAGGTTAATAAGAGTAAGTTTATTATATTAGTTATATATATATATATAATATTTTACTTGCTAGCAGTGATCATAGTTTATTATTACAATACTAAAATATTTATCATTTAAAATTTTAAGATGGTTAATGTGAATGAGATAAGGGATTACTTAGATTATTTTAGAAAGAATATATTAATCACACCTTGGACAGATTTAGTATGTAGCTTTGTTTAGCTAATGAAACTAGAGGTAAAAAATTCAATCAAAGCCAATGTCCTAGGAATGACTTAGAACGAATTCAAATGGAGGATATTACTTATGCATATATAGTTGGAAGTATATTATATATTTAAACCTGTACAAGATCAAATATTAACTTTACAATTATAATGCTAGGTAGATACACGAGTATCCTAGGAAATGAAATATTAGAAAGTTGTAAATAAAGTAATGAGATATTTATAGGAAAAGAAAGATTATATGCTTATATAAAAGAGATTAGATTGACTTGAAGTGACTAAATATTTAGATGTTGATTTTGTAAATTACCTTAATAGTAGAAAGTCTTCAGGATTTATATTCATGTTAGCTAAAAAGATAATTTCTTGAAAAAAATGTAAAGTAATTGCTTATTATATCATCAATAATGGAAGTTGAATTTGTGGCATACTTTGATGTCATAAATCAATCTTTATACCTACGAAATTTCATCTCAAGACTTTGTATGATCAACTCAATTGTCAGGTTGTTAAATATATTTATAATAACACTACAATATTTTTCTTTTATAAGAATGACAAGTGCTTTAATAGTTTTAAGCATATCAAGATAAATTATTTGATGATTAAAGAAAGAGTCCAGAAATAATAAGTGTTAATTGAGAATCATAGTATCACTTTAATAATTATTGTATAATTTGCTAAAGTTTTTCGGTCTAAAGTGTTTAAAGAATATGTTTTTAGAATGAAACTTATGAGCAACTCATAAAAGGTAAAGGGTACGATGATGCATATTTAAGTAGATATTATTATTAATATTTTTTCTTTACCCATTTAATTAAAGTTATTTGTTTCTCTTATCATATTTATATTTATGTATATACATATTATAGTTGAATGTGATAACATGATATGTCTTGACAAGATAAATTTAAAAAAAATTAAAAAAAATTAATAATGTTATGATGCATAGAAAGAAGTATGATATTGATAATATAAAATCATATGACTTGCATTGGTAGTTAGACTTAATGAAGTATTATTATACTTATTGGTTTATTTTAAAATTCATGGCCATATGTAAAATGTTTTTCAAAATTTTTAAGATCAAATTAGGTAAAATTATTTTTAAATATTTATTTATTTATTTATTTATATTTTAAATTCTTTATTATATCTTACTAAATAATGAATCAAGTGAAAGAATATTAAATTATATGAGCCTATTTTTATTATGATTATCGATCAATAAAAAGGAAATCCACTTATGATAGGTTTTATTAAGAGATCGACATTGACGAAAGTAACTCTTATAATTATTTATCATAGACTTTTTACTCTTACCTATAAATAAATAAGATCTCACGAGGATTACACATGACATGATTGAGATTATTAATCTATTCATATCTTTCTTTAGTCCGATGAAAGATAGAAAAATAGAAGGATACGAGTTTAGTTTTCTTTGCACATCGATATTGTCGTATTATATAAATCGAACTACAAAATACATTTAACAAATCAAATAAAGATATTCTAAATAATATAGAAAGATACATATCCTAATCTTGATATATTATTATTTGATTTCAGATCTTGATTAAATTTATTTCACATAAATAGTATAATAACGATTTTATGCTCATAGAATGATCGAGGTTATAACTTCAAATAAGAAAATAAACATATTAGGAATCAAAACAGCATATGAAGAAAAATAAATTGAGAGAAACCTTGATGCCTTATCGAATATTGAGTTATAGCACCCTCCTCCTAAAGGTGAGACTCTTAGTGGTTAAGGAATATGATAAGGCCAATCTCTCATTAGTCCCAACCAGGATGTCACGACACCATTGTATTCCTTAGTATAACAATTACATTTATCCGAGCCACTCGACGAAGATCGAGATGAAAAAGTGATTGTATGGGAGGTGCATCCAATATAAAAAGATCATGATGGTATTAATGATCTTATCGGCCTGACTATCATCGACGTGGATGAGGTGGAGACTGAGGTTGATGGTAAGATGAGTATTTTACTATATATCCTATAATATAATCCCTTGAGCTCTAAATTAATTATATTTTAAGAGTCTATTTTTTCATGGAAGAAAATAAAAAGATAAAGAAACAAAAAAATAAAAAATAAAAAATAAATATAAATGTTACAAATTTTAAGTATTTAATTATTTTAATTCATCATTAACGATAATTACTAGTGGCTAAGTTAAATATACAGGATGGATGGTAAATGAAATATATATAATATCCTATATTATATACAAAGAGATATATATAATATATCCTATATTAAAATTTGAAAGGTTAAACATACTATTTTAAACTTTGAAGAAATAAATACGAAAGATAGACCATTTGATTCCTTTAATTGCTTTTTTGTACAATTGTATAGATCTTATTTAAGATATTATTATTATTTTATTAAGGTATTATTGAAATAGGACAGACTGATATGATGATATCAATAATTGAAGATCAAGGAATAATGACAGACTAATGACTACAGTAAATACAACCTTCATTCTAACCCGTCTCGCCTCCTACATGTTTCGTTCACTCCTGCCCCAATCCTCACCTGTCACGTCTCCGTGTGCGAGAGCGAAACCAATCGGCCCATGGCGTCGATTTCGTCAGCAGCTGCCCATCTCTCTCGCTGTCGCGGCCCTCTCCTCTTCCACTCTTCGCCTTCTCCTTCCGCTCTCAATCGCCCAGCCTGCCTCCGTATCTCTTCCTTGCCGGGCGCCCACTCCATTAAGAAGAGTAATGGTGCAAAGAGGTATGGCTGCGGCAAGATCCCCTCTCCCACTCTTCGTTGTAGCGCGCAGCTCCTTGGCGACCTCGCCCCCGCCACCTCCGCCGCCTACGGCACCCTCCTCCTCGGCGGCGGCCTCTTCGCTTGTAATCCATAATCCCCTCCCAAAACCCTCCTTATCGTCTCTGCCGGCAGTTAAATGATAATAAAGCTCCTTTTTTCTTTTCCTTTTGTTTTCTCTTTCTTTCTGCTTCAGATGTGAAATCGAGGAGCAAGGGGTCCATTCTTGGAGGGCTTTCGGGAGCCTCCCTCATGGCCGTTGTAAGCACTGTAGTTTTCCTTTTCACTTTGTTGTTCTTGGGTTCAGTTCTTTATGTTTTTTTCTTTGATTGCTTTCTTAGCTGCTACTATTGTGTTCGATTGTACTTTCTCTCTCTTTTCTCTCTCATCTGGTTTTAGAACTTAGGGTTTCAAAAGTTGCAACAAACACTAGGAAAAAGGGGTCACCTTTGAGATTCTACATCAAAATAAATAAAGCATGCATGACATGACTTATCCTCGTGAAGAATTTCATGGCAATTTCTTTTTCTTTGTTTTCTTTGCAAAGGCAAGTGGTAAAAATGGGATTTGATCCCAGGACCTTGCTACTAACGGTGAAGATCTCCACCAGCTCCTCATCCGGTAAATTCCATGACAATTTCGATAACCATCTTCTTCGGTGGGTTTATAGATATTCCCCCCTGGTCCATAGTCACATTTTTTGCACGGTAATATACAAATGTTGCATCTCCACTATTCATACTAGTGGATGACGTTTCATTCATAGTTATTCTCTCATGCTTTGTGTTTATTATGATCGGGCTATGCTTTTTTCCACTTAATTCTATAAGTAATTTATCTTATTTGGCCTCTAATTTGGATGAATAATATTGGTCATTATAATAATATGTTCATACTTGGCTAGTCATGTTGTCTGTGTCTGTCAGTCTATAATTCAAATTTTGGTTATGTGCGTGTGTGTGTGTGAGCAAGAATATGGACCCATATTAACCATCATGTGTGTGTGTGTGTGTGTGATCAAGAATATGTACCCATATTAACCATCATTTTCTCATAATTGGTTCTGTTGCGTATATCTATTGTCTCAGACCCCATGTTCTAGGGAGTCCTATGCACTAGGTCATCCTTTTTCTTGTTCCAATTTTTGTGATAACTGCAGCTTCTTTTGCTTCTTGAAGCATGATCCACCTTTTGTTATTCTAGAGCTGTTCAAAAACATGCTGGAACTTTTCTTGTGATATTTCTTATCCTCATAGTAAGATTTGTTGTTTAGTAACTATTACCACCATTGATTTTGCTTGTAGGCATATTATCTGATGCAATCACCGGAGACAAAGGAATTAGGTATAGCCATTGGTTTTGGATCGGCTTTTCTCTTCTCCTCTGTATTTGGTATGCTGTTTTGTTCTTGTTCATCTCTTATTTGGCAATCATCCCAATTTAGCTTTGGACCTCCTCCTTTGTCATGTTGATTCATTGGTATCAAACTTGATGTAACTTTTTTTCCCTCTTTATTTGGTCTTAGGTATCCGATTGGCTGCCACTCGAAAATTCATGCCTTCTGGACTTCTATTGAGTCTTTCTGTTGGTGTGCTGGCAGTGTTCCTTTCTGCTTATATGCAAGCAAAAGTCTAATTTGCACAGGTTTTGTAGTTTATATTTGATGTAGGCTTCACTTGGATTTTCTTGAGATGTACAGCTGACAGGATATTGGTGTTTCTCAGACCTATATTTTCAAGTTGTATTTGGTGTTCACCAATTGCATGACATCAACAAGTTTATTGTCTGTATGTATTTTTTTTTTCCTAAGAAGATTCTTGCAAGATCAATATTAAGATAGTATAGAGATAAATAGTCCAGCATTACTAAAATGAATATTGCTTTTTTTTAAAAAATAGTCTACTAAGATATGATGCTACACTGTACTAGGAGTCTGAAGCGGGCGTGACCTTGAAGACATAACTGACTTTGATTTGGCCATCCTCAGCCCTGATAAAAGATTGAACATAGACAACAAGAAGTCATATTGTCCCAACAATTTGGGTTTAGCTACGTGTATATTGTGCCATCATGGAGCTCTGTGCAATGTAATATCTTTAATAAAATAAAAAAGTTAAAATCTCTTTTTATTGTTTCCAGGAAATCTTTTCGAGTCTCTCTTTATCTCCTTATATAACTCAATTTATTAATTCATGTCTAATCACAACATTTTTGGCTTTCTTAAATATATATATTTATACCATTTTAGATGATATTCTTTCATTTTATCATTTATTGGGCAGTACATGAATGATTCTAAAGTAGACATTTTTAATCTATGTTTTCTAATAACCCAACACATCCACCTTAATAAAGAAGATGATGATGAAAGCTTGAGCATGTGTCAAGAATTTTAGTCCAAGATTCATGTAAAGGTCTTATTGGCTACTTTATTGTATAATTTGATTGAGACAAAAAGACTGTAATAGTCTCCTTTGTTGGACACGTGGCCTTATATTTAAAACATAGATAATCTGATAATCGAAGTTCATTTTCATAGGAACTGATGTATGCACATTAAGATGGATAATAGAACATTTGTATGGCTGTTTTTTAACTTGTTGCAGTGCCTTAAATATTCACATTAATGTGAAATCTAAAATTGAAATTTCCGTATGTGGCTTATAAATTTATGCAGTTGGCTGTAGGGTAGGTTTATGATGTTCATTTTATGGGAACTGCAACAGATTGATATGTGTTTATTAGCTCAGGGAGGTTGAAATGTCAGTCCATAATTTTATGTTGGTTGTCAATAACCAAACATAATCTTTCATCTTTTCTGGTTCGGGTTTGGGACCGGCGTTTAAATGTCAGTCCTCAATCCTTAAAATGTGTAATGTCAGAATAAATTTTGCAGGCTCATTAGCTAATGTGTATTAAGAGGTCAAAGATTTCTTCAACAGGAGGCTTATAAATTGCATGACTGTGGTTCCCCAGCTACAGTGTACTGTGCTGTCGATTCCCAGGTACTAAACGAGGTTCCCAACTTCTCAGTTATTGCAACTTGAGTGGACCTTGCTAGTCTACCAAAGGGCTGCTTTGTTCTTTTTTATGGTCACACTGAAAACAGAGGTGTAAACTGTGGATTCTTCAACTTTTAGAATCAATGACTTCGGTTTGCTTGACCTATGCAAAAGATTAAAGAGGATTTTCAGAATCATTTTTTTGCTTGGATGGTATTGATTGAGTCTGACTACTTCAGATTTCGTTTAATTTCTCAAGCAGCTGGATTATATGTTGTGGAATTCCTGATTTAAGTGTCTGTCTAGGCCATTTTCCTACTCAGCTTCAAATTTGCTGCAAACCTACTTTTTAATATGGTTTCCTGCCTCGTACAAAACCCAAAAACTGCTCTGCCGTAATGATTAACTTGTTAGTTTGGTTGATGGTGAAATGTTATTTATTTCAGCTAAGATGCTTCGTGTGGGTGATCCTTTTTCTCATTTAGATTGTTTCTTTCTCATGAGATCGTCCTATTGTCTTGTATGAACTTTTCTTGCCTTAAAGTAATTGACAGCATTTTTGACTTAGATTTTGTCTTTATGCGAGCAGGACAAACGTAAATACATCGTTGTATTGTATTATATTATATTTGTAGTAAATTCATAATGAGAAGAATATATTCCACAAGCGGCGTTCAAATCTGTGGACGCCCTCCAAAAGCAAGATGTAGTTTATTGGAGTTGCTTATGAATGTAATTGGATCTGTACCAATTATCGTATTTATAATCCGATTTATGTTAGCAGACTGAGATCTGACATTGACGGCCCACCTAGTTTGGCTTATTAAATCAATGCTGTGTTGATTAGGTTGGAGTAGTTCTGGGGGGGTACAAGACATGCTGAGCTTGTATTGGTCAGACAATTCATATTAATCGAATAGAAGAGAACCGAAATATGGTGTCAAAATAATGACGCTGGTTAGTCATACCAAAACATTATCCTCGTCGGTCACACATTATTCTAATTGGCTGGTAATTGGGCCTTGGGCTTCAATTGGGTCGCTATTTATGGCCTTTCATTAGATGGGCCCTATTTTGAAGGCCAGTAGTAACTGGACCCATCAGGACTATAAGATATTTTTTCGTGGGTGATAATAAAAACGAGAAAAAGTGTGTTTATTACCAGAATGTGTTTTCGAGTGAATTTTAGTTTCTCTTAGAAAAATAATAATAATTTTGATGGCCAATGATTTGGCCACCTACAAGTCAGTCAACTTTGTTGTGGCAAGCAAAGGGAAGATTGCTGCACATGGAGACTAGGTTGGGCGAAGAGCAATCCAAGCACACCTCAGTGGTCATACACAAATGACTTGGCGCCTCTCTCTCTCTCTCTCTCTCTCTCACACACACACACATTATTAGGCGGCAGTCCATCTCCCTGTCTCACTGCTGATTTTTTTTCTGTGCCGGTGGTTGGTTTCTTGTCTTCCTGAAAAGATGAAGGTAAGAAGGCTTTTTTCCTCCTCAGCTTCATGGAGTCTCCCCTTCAGCCCTGTGATGATTGTGGCCTCGTGTAACTTGTTGAGGAAGCTCTTGATTAGAATCATCACGTCCCTTTATCCTCTCCTCTTTTCCTCAGGGAAGTTGGAGGATGTTTTCTGACACATGTTCTATCCTTAGCGAAACAGAGGTTTTGCCCCTCTTTTTCTGCATCAAACTTGGTTTGGTTGTGATCATGGGTTGTGTTTTCTGGCAGAAAATTGTGTTGAAAGTGGACTTGCACGATAACAAGGACAAGCAAAAGGCGATGAAGGCCGTCTCCACGCTTCAAGGTACCTTCTCATCTCACTTTGTTTCTCTGTGTCTCGACTTCCTTCCATCGACCAGCCACTAACCGAACGGGGAAACGAGCTTTGCAGGGATCGATTCCATCGCGATGGACATGAAGGAGATGAAGATGACGGTGATCGGCGCCGCCGATCCTATCGACGTCGTGGGCAAACTCCGGAAATGCTGGCCCACCGACATCGTCTCGGTCGGGCCGAAGGAAGAGCCGAAGAAGGAAGATGGCAAGAAGGACGAGGCCAAGAAGGAGGAGCCGAAGAAGGACGACGCGGAGAAGAAGAAGGAGGCGGAAAAGATGATCAAGGAGCTGGTCGATGCTTACAAGGCATATAATCCCTGCATGACCACGCACTACTACGTCCAAAGCGCAGAGGAGAATCCCAATGCTTGTGTGATCGTGTGAGTCATGTACATATTGGAAGCAACTCATGGGTGCCATAGACATATATACCAGTTAAATAAGCAAGTCATGTGGCTATTCCAATTAAAGTGTATTGTGTGAAGAGGCTTTGGCACTTCACTAGCCATCATCTTTGTGATTTTATGTAGCTATTAATATGTCAATTAGCATACTACTTTTGATACAACTCCTCTCTCTCTGGATATGAACACTCAGTATGTCATCTATTCTTCACATGCAATAGCTGATGTTGGAGATTCTTCTGCTAAAATGATCTGATCCAGAGCAAAGGGTGAATGAACTTGACTTGTAGATTCTAAAATAGGATTTCACATCTCTGGAGCACAAACAGTAGCGTGTTCCATTTCTTTTCAATTGCAATCTATTGGAAGCACGGCAACAACACGACACCACATAATTGCATTGATGCAACTTAAGATACCATGGGGCAAGTCTCCATGGTTGTTTGCCAACTAGGGAGTAGAATACTGAGAGCACCTGGTCATCCCCTGCCTGCAAGTTGGAGAGGGTACTGAAGAGGTTGGCACATCAAAATCGAAGCGAACAAGAATTGTTTACAGCAAAGCTCAGCGACAAAGAGAGAACCATTATTCTAATTGCAGATGGCGCCTGGAGCAATCAATAGACACTGGAGGATGATGATGATCCTTTTGAGTCAATAGACACCATGAATTAGCGGTCTTTTACTTTTATATATAATATCCACGTCACGTCTATTTACAAACGCATCAAAAATGTAGATTTTGATGTGATGATAATAAAAGATAGGGAGAAGGTTGGGAAAGCCAATATTTTGCTCATCAATCAATGTGATATAAAATATATATTTGATCCTCTTTTATTAACTTATGTTTTTTTGGATTTGTGATCACCCAACTAAATTGCTAGGATAGCATTACAGCATGTTATGAGTTAGCATTCTATATTATTTTTGTAAAAGATAGCATTACAGGATGATGATGGTCTTTTATTAGCTTACGTGTTTGACTCGTTTGCTAATGTTTAAGTCAATCAAGATATCCACTGACTTCTTTCATGCCTTTGGTGCCTCATGGAGCACTCATCGAGTTACAATGATGTCAGCGTCAACCATGTCATGTCTTACGTAAACGAGAACAATCAATGTAGAATTTTGTGGCCATAGATGTGACAAAGGAGGTCATCTAATGCATGACTTCCTTCTCTGTAGCCAAAAACGACGGGAAGAAAAAACGTAGAATTCTTTACTTGAAATCGACAATCCGTATGACTGACTTGGATGGTTAAAAATTTGATGGTGCATAATAAGGTTTTAAGATCAGATTCCAGCTTCTTCATTCATCCTTAAAAAAATAAAAATAAAAAAAATCAATCATTCATAATTCTCTAACCTCCAAAGTTGTCATCATCGATAACCTCTTATTCTTCTTGGTTGGAGTCTCTTTCCTATCCCAACCATTTGATAAGGATGCTTTGCAGTCGATGTTAGAAATTATTATTTAAATTTAATTACAATTAAATTAGAAGTTTGAGATAAATTAGGAGTTTGAGTTGAAATAGGAATCCTTAAGGTTATGACGTTGTGGGTTTAGGTCTATAAATATATGATATCATATTCACCACACTCTAAGCCAAGAGAAAGAGGGAGCGCGAGTGCAAAAGACGAGGCTGATGTGTTGTTAAGCACTATTCTATAAGCTCCAAGTAATAGAGTTTTATCATCAAAGACTTATAGAAGCTAAGAAGTTAAGAAGTACCTATCATCCTATTGAGCCTTGAATTGATCCTATTAGAGAGAGAAAATAGATTTGTTAGAGACAGAGAGAGAGAGGCATATATGTAGAGAGAGAAATAACATTATATAGAGAGATAAATAAAGCTCTTTAGAGAGAAAAAAATATCATTATAAAGAGAAATAGCGCTATTTAGATAGAGAAACCCTACTATTAGAGACAGAAAGACTAAATGGAAAGAAACCATAGAGAGAAAATTTAAGGACAGAGAAAGTCTAGAGAGAGAAAAATCAAGGGAGAGAGAAACTATAGAGATAGAAATTCCAAGAAAAGAGAAACTATTGAGAGAAGAATTTTTGAAGAAGTGCTCGTGATATCAAGATTGTCATGACTTCTTTCAGTAATATAATTTAGTCTAAAATTCCTCGATTCATGGGTAAAAACTATAGTCACTGGAGCATCCAAATGAAGGTCTTTTAAATATCAAAATATTTGAGATATTATTAACAAAGATTTTACAAAGCCTTGTAATGATGAAGAAGATTCCTACACTCCAAATCAGAACATTGAGTTGAGAAATCATAGGAAGAAAGATCAAAAGACTCTTACCCTTATTCATCAAGTAAAGAAGATCTCCACAGCCCAAACTTCACATGATACTTAATCCACGCTTCACAAGATTTACCAAGGCATGACAAAGTACACCTACAAGCACTAAGATTAGAGTTTGAAAGTTTAAAGATGAATCAAACTAAATTTATCTCAAATTATCTTTTTTATATTTTGACTATGAGGTTAGTAATATTAAAATTATGAAAAAGATTCTTATATTACTAACATCTAAATTTGAGTATGTAGCTTGTTTGATCGAGGAGTCTAAAGATTTGGAGGAGACATCAATGAAATGATGGATTTTTTGATGATCTATGAATAAAGAATAAATAAATATACATAACCTAAGCGTAACATGTTAGATTCAACTCATGAAGTAGTAAAAAGTAAAGGAAAGTGATGCAAGAAGATATTGATTGCATTGGAAAGTATCAAGCCTAGGAGATAGTTGATTTACCCTAGAGCAAAAGCCCATCGATGTAAAGTAAATTTACAAAATAAAATTGAGACGTTGAAAAGTATAAAGCTAAGCTAGTTGCAAAAAGCTATAAATAGAAGAAAGAGATTGATTAGGTGTTTGTACTCGTCATTATACAAGAAAAGATTAGTACTTTCTCTTCCAAATAATTAGTCAACATATTAATTAGATATTAAATCAATCTTTTTTGCATGATAAGTTATAAGAAGAAGTTTATATTGATCAACATCTTAGATTTATGATTAAAGGGTTTAAAAATAAGATATACAAATTTAAAAAATATTATATAGTCTAAAGCAAGCACCTAAAGCCTTGTATAGCCATAATGCATATTTTGATACACATGGACTTGAAAAATATCCCTATGAATATACTTTATTTGCAAAATATGGAGAGGATGAGAGGATATTAATTATTTACTTATATGTAGATATTATTTATACTGGTAATGATGCTAATATGATTAATGAGGTTTAATCTTTTATGAAGAAAGAATTTGATATTAATGACGTGTTTGATAAAACATTATCTAGGAATTAAAGTTGAGCAACAAGATATAGGAATTTTTATTTCTTATAAAAAAAATATATTAGAGAGATTCTTGAAAAGTTCAAGATAGCTAAAAGCAAGCCTATTAGTACTTTAGTTGAAATAGGTTTAAAATTTAGTTATGCTGGTAGTGCAAGGAGGTTGACAGTATTTTTTACAGATGGATTGTGAGAAGTCTTATGTATTTGACTATGACCAAACTATATATTATGTATGGAGTTAGCCTGATTGGTAGATACATGAAGAATCTAACAGAAGTTCATCTCTAAGTAGCAAAAAGAATCCTACGTTATTTGAATAGAATTAGTGATTTTAGTATTTTTTTTGTATTATAGAATTTTTTTTTTGATTGGATTCATTGACATTGATTGTACCGGCGTTGTTGATTGTGAGAAGAACATATCTAATTATTCTTAATATCTGAAGTGATTTCATGGTCTTCTAAGAATCAACCCATTGTGGCAATATCAATTACAAAAGCAAAATACAATAGTAACATGTGCATTTCAAACTATTTGGTTTAGAAATATATTGTAAGGATTGAGATTCATTCAAAATGTGCCTACCAAAATTATTTGTGAAAATCTTTTAAGTTTAAAATTATCCAAAAATCAAGCTAGCCTACCAAAATTATTTGTAAAAATCTTTCAGCTTCGAAATTGTCCAGAAATTTAGTCAATCACAGTAGAAGCAAATATTTACATGACATATCACTTTTGAAGACATCCAGTGAAAAACAAAATGATCGAGATTGAGTGTTGCAGAAGTAAATATCAAACTGTAGATATTTTTTCACACATTTGAAGACGGAAGCATTTTTGCAGGCATCTGCAAAGATTACTTGGAATTTCAAAAAAAATTTAAATTAAGAGAAGATGTTAGAGATTGTAATTTAAATTTGATTAAAATTAGATTAGAAGTTTGAGATAAATTAGGCGTTTGAGCTGAAGTAGGAGTCCTTATTTTACTAGGATTATAACTTTGTGGTTTAGGTCTATAAATATATGATGCCTTATTCATCACACCCTAAGCCAAGTGAGAGGTGGAGCATTGGTGCAAAACGTGAGGGCAAGGCACGATTAAGTACTATTCTGTAAGCCTTCAAGAAATAGTTTTTTTTTATTTTGTATTATAATCTTTTTCCCTCTTCTATCTTCTTAAATCTAGGTTTCTAATAAATTTCTTCCTCTCAAGTGTAGACATAATCATGAGCTCATGTATCATTTGTGCTCAATAGAATCAAGAAATGAGGCAGACACTTGCAATGTAATATAACAAATCTCTTTTAATTAGGTCCCTGATCACAAGATGTCCTTCACGGGTAGAAGGATCTCAGAAATAGGGACCTTGCTCTGCGTTCAGGGGGAGCCATGTAAGTAAGCAGATCACAAACCATGGTTGTGTCATGTTGCAACTGCCCTGCAAGACATGCAAGCTGCATGCGCCCGAGTACGTAAGCATTGCTTCCTGCCCTCAGAAGCCCCTTCCTAATAAACGCCACAACCCCACAGATCCCATGCATCAGTTGCAGCTGATACCTCATGGCCTCATCGGTAGCCGCATCTCCTCCTCTTGGCCTGCTTCTTTTCTTGCTTTCTCTTCGGCCTCATCCAACCGCTTCCTATACATCCTTCGTCTTCGGTGACTCCCTCGTGGACACCGGAAACAATAACTATCTCTTCACGATATCCAAAGCCGACTCTCCACCCTACGGCATCGACTTCGCGCCTTCCGGTGGCCAACCCACAGGAAGATTCACCAACGGGAGAACCATATTTGACGTCATTGGTAGAAAGTCTCCGCAGCTGAGAGATGCTCTTTGATGAACAGAGATATCAATCACTTACGCTAATCTTTCGTGTTCCACTTGACCATCTCAGTTCAAGGTCTGGGGGACAGCTCCTTTCCTCCACCATATTTAGCTCCAAATGCCAGCAGCAACGGCACAATTTTTGTTGGTGTCAATTATGCTTCGGGTGCTTCAGGGATCTTAGACGAGACGGGATCCTTATTCGTATGTAACTAGTCCATACCACTTCTGCTGGTTTTCTTCCATTTGGCGTCGAAAATTTTCTTGAACTGCTATTGTTGGAATGCTGTTCAGATTGAGAGAATACCCTTGGGCAAGCAGGTGCAGTATTTTGAGGCAACCAGAGATTACCTAGTGGGCACTCTGGGAGAGAATGCCACGGGTAAGTTCTTAAGGAATGCCGTCTTCTCAATCATAGCAGGATCCAATGACATCTTGAATTACCTTGAGCCCTCTGTACCTCTCTTTGAGAAAACAAAGCTTCCCCCTGTTGCCCTTCAGGATATGATGGTCTCCAACTTGACCCTGCATCTTAAGGTGAGAACAATGAACGGCAAAGTTCCATTACTGAGGACTCTAACTAACGTGCTGCATTCATGAAGCACTTGCACGAGCTCGGCGCAAGAAAGTTCGTCGTGGTCGGGGTTGGACCTCTCGGATGCATACCATACATTCGAGTTATCAAGCTGGTGGCAGATGGGAGGTGCTCATCAGCTGCAAACCAGCTGATCCAAGGCTACAACATGAAGTTGAGCAGGAGGATTCAGGAACTGAATGAAGAGATGGGTCCTGAAACTGTATTCGTGTATGCAAATTCCTACGATATCGTAAGAGAACTGATGCAGAACTATCGTCGATATGGCAAGTGCTTCTCCACTTAGTTTTCCCTTGTCTTATGCTCCAAAAGTTTCGGTAAACATTAGCGCACACGCTGACATTGTCAGGGTTCGAGAATGTAGACGACCCTTGTTGTGGTCTCAGCTTCCCCCCACTGCTCTGCTTCGGACGCCATGATGGCAATTCGAGCTCTGTCCTCTGCAAAGATCGAGCTAAGTATGTGTTTTGGGATGCATACCATCCTACCGAAGCCGCCAACATTATCATCGCAAATAAACTTCTCGATGGCGATGGAACTGCTGCTACTCCTTTCAACCTACGGAGATTGTACAGTGGTCGATCCTAATGTAAAAGAAAGAATACACAGAAATCGTTCAAGTAGGGTGATGAGAGTTGGATATATCCTGTGCCTCTGTCCATTGTCTTTCCTGGAAGGCACGAGATGTATCACAAGATTATGAAGATATTTGAACTAGACTTCTCCCTCGAACGTTTCAATTCTCTATATGCAATTCCTCGACTTAACCTGTCATCAAATTCCAGCCCTGGTAAAGAAGCACTCTGTGCTATCTTTTACGAAGCTCTCTTTCTTTCAGCTCTGGCGACTTCGATCCTGACCCCCCACCTTCCTCAGAGGCTCCGCTTCCTTCTCTGGTTGTCCCATCGGATTCTCCTCCTCCTCCCTCGCCTTCAGGGATGAGTGCGCCCGAGACGACCCATCAACCTTCTTCGGTTGATGGCCAACCCACAACAAAGCTTCCTCCCCAGCAACGACCGCCCACCTCATGGGCGAACCTCTTCAAGAATGCTACAGGACTCGGCGAGTGGCAATCCGATTCAACGGTGGAAGGGAAACTCCACTGCATCCATCGGAAGACTGGGTTGGGGTAGAGTTGGACCCCAAGGAGATTGCATTTGCCTATAAAGACTGGACCAGTCTGTATAGTAAAATTTTAGATCAATTCCCATCGCTTGAATTCCTTAAAACTGCTCTACCAAAGCTTTTGGGCCTCGTTTCTTGGTGCCAAATTATGGACCTAAGGCTTTTTTGTTTCCAATTCCGTGGTGATGAGAAATAAAAAGAGACAACAAACAAGAAAAGACTTTTGTATATTAATAAATACTAATAGGCCATAACACACAGCGGAATTAAATGAAAATTATAATCAAATAGAACATCAAGATTTACGTGAAAAACCCCTTCAACGTGAAGGGTAAAAATCACGGGACAAATCAGAGAAAATCCACTATAGAAATAATGAATGTATAATTCTCGAATCTCTTACCCAAAACCCAAGCAATAATCACAAGAGAATAACTGGGATACAAGGATCATGTCACTGTGCACAATATCCAAAACCTCCCCAAGCAATCACAGTAAAAATTTACTATAGATCTGATCTAACCTGAGATGAGAAACTGTTTGGATGAATGAGAACAATTTCTACGTTTTTCTTGACTTCTTCCCTTTCTTTTTCTCTTGTGTTTCTACCCTTTTCTCCTCTCTTTGAATCTCCTTTTGCTGCTGCGAAGTTTCTGCCCTTTGCTGCAGTTTTCTCCTTAATTTCACAGCCATCATTAGCCTCTATTTATAATTAGGGTTTAGGTTAAGTTAGGATTTAAAAGGAAAGAGATGGGTTATGGGCTGAATTTGGACTGTCAGCCCAACATTCCACTCTATTAAGACTCTGATAAGGAGATAAATAAAGTGCTTATAGACAGGCCTCGGTTCGTTAGGGGTCAATCGATGATGCTAATTCCATGGAGACCTTGCGTTTAACCTTTGTTAGAAAGGATCGATACAATCCCTACCTAGCATCAATTGCCAGGCCTTCCTCTTTTATGCCCTAGTTTTCTCATCCAAGTTACCTCTCCGATAAAAAAAAACCCTTTTAAGATCAATTAAGTCACCCTATCGGGAAATTTTACTTGCGTTTGTGTTCTATTAGATTTTTTTATTTTTTTTAAAAAAGTAAATTAAAATTAGAAACATCTAGTTTTAATAATCTATTATGTTCAAAAAATCTGTCAAACATTTGCTTTAAATACGGCATGATCAAACATTGAACATCTACTTGTGAGATTAGATAATTTTCTTCGGTTTAATCAAAGGCATGAGAGACATCTAGGGTTTCTGATAGGAGGACTATGGGGGAGGAAGATGTCCTATTGTATGGTCGTTGGGTACAGGTTTAAAGGAGGTTAAAACTTAAATCATCCAAGGTGACTCAGGTTAGCCAAGGTAATGTGAGTGGTCAGGCTCAAGAATTAGATATGTCAAGTGTTAAAGCTAGGGCCGAGACCTTGGAGTTGGTTTAATTAGGATCCTTGCATCCTATGATGGAGCTAAATTTGGTTCATACAATAATTACATATGAAGTCATTCCTAGTATCATTCCACATATCCTACCCATTGCATACTCTTATCCATGTCAGAATTATCATTGGTGTTCCTTGGGTGAAGTAGTGAGATCTAGTTAATGCCTCAGCATCTAACTCTCTACCAATGGGTGGACAATTAATGATGCTTGGTCACAGTAGGCAACAAAAAAAAAAAAAAAAAAAAAGAAGACGAGAGAACCCCCCAATCAACTCTAATCTCGAGAAAGAGGGATAAGTGTTCCACCATATAAGACCATCGCCTTTCTCTAGCTCTCTCTTTTTGACTTTGTAGGGATTAGGAACAACGACCTTAGGAGAGGAGAAGGTGGTCCATGGAGGCATCTTCCTAACTAACTATTTCTCTATACTGTAGACAATAGATAAGATGATATACTGGTGCCCAAAAAGGACCAAAGGGGAACTAAAACATTTATCATTACTACCTCCAAGTAGTTAGTGGTGGACTCTTAAACCAATCAAACTCTAAATAGTCGAGAAAGACCTCTCCTTTGATGGGTTGGTGGAGAAAGTGGCTCAAGTTTTCTAAGTGGTGGCAACGATGGATGATCCTTAGTGTAGCTATTTTCTTCTTGAAGAATTGAAGGCAAAATGAAACCGTGAGCCGAAAAAAGGGTGAGCTAAAACCAAAAGATGATAAATCAGAAAAGTCCTCAAACTTTTCTATATAATTTTAGGTATTGAAATAAAAAAAGTAAAAGTAAAGCAAGGCCAATAGTGGCTATTAAAAATGAGAGAGGGGTTTCCTCAGACCAATAATATAATGAACATTCTTTCAGAATTGTAAGAGTCTATAAAAGAGAAGTAGTAGAGTGTATCTCTTCACGCTTATGTGGGAACACATACCATCTCTAATTATCCTTTTAGAACCTCTCAACAAGTAGATGGGTGCAAAAGGCTAAGCAAAATGTTAGGGAAGAATTGGGTCAGTGACTTCTATGAGGTACGAGCCATATAGGGAGAAATCTTGGTGGCTTAGAGTACATCTATGTATCTGTTAGTCATAGGTGCCCTACAAGCCAATCACATGAGTGATGGCACATGTGATATACTATACACTCTTTTTGCTTATTATTATTGATTTTTTTTACTTTACGTTGCTTATTGTATATATTGTGATATTCATGGATCTGTGTAATAAGAATTAGATCATGATAAGACCATGATAATGAGATCGATTCATCTTTAAATACAAATCCTAAATAATTCCGATCATAGGTTACTCAAAAGGGACATTGAGATAACCGGACAGACTAGTGCGCTATATCCGTCCATATGATGGAGATAACTTATCTCATAGTTACTCGTATGGGGACACTAGGGATACAGTGCTGGTGCTCATTAGAGAATGAGCTTACTAATTGATCCATTTACGGAATGCTGGATGATTGATGATACCTCATTGTTAAATAATAATTCCGTCATCCCAATTGTGTATCTGGTCCTTAGACTTGAAACACCAAAGATGTCCTATATGAGTACTCTACTTTTTAATATTAGATTTATAGGTCTAGAAGCTTCAGATCTAGTACAACCAATCATCGGGTAGTAGCCAATCTTATGAGAGCTACTAAGTATCGATAGAGGATCATCCACTTTTAGTGTCATGAGAGGAATATTGAATGTGTTCTTACTCAGGCAAATCTATAACTAGGATCATTCAGATTGAGAGAAAAAGAGTTCTCCGAGAGAATCCGATTAAAGCGAGACTCGAGTAGATTCCATATGGGCCTGATAGCACCATGCTCGGTATACGATCTTTAGGATATTAGATAAATAAGGGACTATAAATATATGATAACTAAGGATAGATAGGTTCAAAGGATTGAATTTTCCTATATTGTCTGGGGACTATGGTGTAATGATCTCATACGTCTATAGTCGATGAGTCGAGTGAATTATGAAGATAATAATTCACTAAGTTAGAAGGAGTTCTGATAGATATGATTGATGGCCAGCTCAATATTAAGCTTAGAGGATCATACATATATGATATGTATTATGCCGAGTAAAGATTCGAATATGAGATATCATTTGAAGCCTCTGTTTTATTGGATATTCAGTAAACTCCTACATTATTGAATCCTATGGATGAGATTCAATAAGAGTCAGTGAGGGATTATTGAGTAGAGATTCACTAATCCAAGAGGCTTGGGTAGTTGGATGAAGATCCAATACCCAATAAGGTAGGATCCATTAGGGTAAGTTTATATGAACCTCTATAAATATGAAGAAACCAAATAGTCATAGGCTAAACCCTTTTTGGCTACTGCCTCTTATACTCCTCTCTTCCTCTCCTCCTTAGTCGACAACCCTAGTTAAGGGCTGTGTGGACAGCATGAAGGGTTGGCCCCTACTTGATCACGTGGTGCTTGTGGAGAGGAGGAACATATAATAATTTAAGAAGCATCTTCGTCGCATCTACTATAAAGATCACCACTAGAGAGGAGGACATTTGACCTCCTTTATCCTCTCTTATAGATCTGTAAGTTTTTAGGAATATATGATCTCCTTAGGTAACATATCTTTTACATTTGCATAATTTTTGGTTTTACAAGTTATTATGCACTAATCTTTGCACGATAATAAGAAACTATTTTTTTATAAGAAATATGAGATATTATTTTATGTTCCTTTGTTACGTATATGATGGTACCCTAGGTTTCCCAATAACATCAAACAATGGTAATATGCAAGTCTTCTCAAATGGTTAATCTAGTAGTTAGAGGATAAGGTATGTCCTATTAGATCTTAACTGGTATATATGCTAGTAATATTCCATTAGTTTGAAATGATTTATTGACTAAACTTTTGATGATTTCTTGAGAAATGTCCCATGGCTTATATTTGGGGATTTCAATATTATTTGTGATCCTCTAGATAAGGTTTGGAGAAGAGCATTTGTTTTGAATAATTATGTGATAATTTTTCATAATTTCATCTCCAATTCAAAGCTGATTGGTTTGCATTTTTATGAACCTCATTTCACATGATCAGATAACTCTTAGATTTTAGCTTGTTTAGATAGAACCTATGCAAATTCAATTTGGTGTGATTTGTTTTCCTATTCCCATATTTTTCACTTGCTTAGAATTACTTCTAATTATGCTCTCTTGTTTATCCATTTCAATAACATTACTCTATTAAGTAGAAATAAAATATTCTTCTTTGAAACCCATTGGCTTGAGCATGGGGAGGCTATCGATATTGTGGAGACTACCTAGGAGAACAAAATAGAAAGTGCTAACCTAATGAATTCTACCACCTACAATCTTAATAGAATTGGTTTGGTTTGGTCCCTAGTAGATGATAATCTCAACAGAGCTATTAAAGAGATGTCCCAGGCTATTACTATTTTATAGACCAAGGAGAGAACGAGTTTGCTCTCTAGAAATGAGGAGGTTAAGCTCCAATATGAGTACAATATGATGGATGCCCTAAATAGATAGAATCATGTTTTTGGTGGAGTCATGCCAAAACTGTTTGGATCAAAGGGACTGATAGAAATTGTAGATGAGCCAAGGTAGAAAGTGTAGAAATTTAATCCATGCTATTAAAGATTATAAGGGGCAGGTTTTATCTGAACAAAAAGGATATTGGTAAATACTTTGTTCAGTAGTATAATAGGCTGTGGAACGTCAATGGGCCTAGGGCTAAGGAGGGAGACCTTTGGCCCTAGCTATCTTATATAAATCCTTAGGAGGCCAAGATACTTACACAACCTTTCAATCTGGATGAAATCACCATCTTGCTTTCCATCAGATGGGTAAGTGTAAAAGCCATGGGCCGAATGACTACAATGTGAAATTTTATCTTGCTTTTTTGGGATAAAATTAAAGAAAATCTATTTACTGCCTTTCAAAAGTTCCACACTGATGCCTTAATACCTGATGCTTGGGGCAAAACCCATATGGTATTTATCTCCAAGAAATTTGACATCTCTAAGGTTGAGGAGTTAGGACCTATTGCACTTTGCAATGTGGTTTACAAAATCATATCCAGAGTGTTTACCAACAGGATTAAACCTCTTCTTAACAAACTTGTAGACCAAACATAATCAGCCTTTATCTTAGGTAGGAACATTCATGATAATATCCTCGTTACTAAAGAGTTGGCCCATACATTATCCAAGTCCTGCAGTAAAGTTTCTCTTATCTTGCTTAAGATTGATATTTCTAATACCTATGATAGGGTTAGCTGGTTGGCCATATGTCGTACCTTGACTACTATGAACATCCCCACTACCTTTATTAATCGGTGATGGCTTTTGTCAATAATTCCCTTAGTGGTTTTTGCTCGATCGATGGGTTCAAATTTGAATGGTTTAGGGGTAAGTGTGGGATAAAACAGGTTGACCCTATTTCTCTAACAAAACCTTAAAAATATCATTAAAGAGGCCTTCAGTCACAAGAACTTTTCACCTTTCAATATATATAATATAAAATTTTTTATATTATTTAAAATAATAATAATAGTTAGTTCTAGAATCCGTTTATATAAAATTAATTTGAATCTTAAGTTTAAGAAAACTTTGACAACCCTACTAATAGATATTGGAAAGAAACTGTTAGTTATAGGTGCCCAATAAGTCAATCGCGTGAGTGATAGCACATATAATACGCTGCGACAATCTCTTTACTTATTATTACTGATATTTTCTCATATTATCTAGATGTATATTGTGATATCCTTAGATCTATGCAATACGAATCAAATCGTGATGAGATTATGATAATGAGACTGATTCGTTTTTAAACACAGACCCTAAATCATCTCGATCATAGGTTATTTGAGAAGGATATCGAGATAACTGAATAGACTAGTGCGCTATATACTTGTTTATATGATGGAGGTAGTTGGTCTCATAGTCACTCGTATGGGGACACTAGAGGTACAGTGCAAGTGCTTATTGAAGAATGAGTTCACTGATTGATCTGCTTATGAAATACTAGATGGTTAATAATTCTTAACATCATACAGTGATTCCATAGTCCCAGTTGTGCATCTAGTCTTTAGACTTGAGACATCAAATGTGCCTCGTATGAGTACTCTATTCTTTGACGCTGAACTTATAAATTTAGAAGTTTCAAATTTAATACAGTCGATTCTCGGGAGTGGCAGCCTATCTTAGGAAGGTAATTAAGTATCAACAGAGGATCATGGACTCTTAGTATCGTAAGAGGAATATCACATGTATACTCATTCAAACAAAATCCCTAACCAAAGTCGTTCGGATTGAGAGAGGAGTTCTCTAGGAGAATCCGATTAGAGCGAGACTTAGACAGGATTCCGTATGAACCTAATATTGCTATGCCTAATATACGATCTTTGGGATATTAGATAGATAAGGGACTATAGTTACATAGTAATTGAAGATAGATAGGTTCGATGGATTGGATCCTTTGTACCATCTGGGGACTATGACATAGTGGCATAGTATGTTCATAGTTTATGAGTCGAGTGAATTATTATGGAGATAATAATTCACTATATTAGAAAGAGGTATGAGTCATAAGGAGTTTTTATGGGAGCAACTCATGGACAACTCGGTATTGAGCCTAGAGAGACACACATATGATAGATGTTGTGACGAGTAGAGGTGCAGATATGAGATATCTACAGAGCCCTTAGCTTAGGTCCTATGGATGAGATCCAATGAGATTGGATAATTGGATAGAGATTCAAAATCCAATAAGAATAGAATTCATTAAGGGATAAGCTGCATGCACCTCTATAAATAGGAGGAACCTCACGGTTTATAGGCTAGAACTTTTGGTGGTCACCCCTCCTATTCTCGTCAATCTCCTCTCCTCCTCCTTGGTTTTGATAGTCTTATGGTGCATATGGAGAGGGAGATCCTGCAGTAATCTAAAAAGTATCGTCACTACGTCAACTGTGTAGATCATCGCTAGAGAGTACGTGAGTTCTCCTTCATCCTCTCCATTGAATATAGAATATTTAGGGATATACGATCTCCTTAAGTAACACTTCTCACATGATACGATGGTTTTTCGGATTTACGATTTTCTTATGCACCAATTATCATAAAATATCTAAGTACTTGACTTTAGAAAATCTAGTGTTTTGGTTTTCCATTGTGTATGAGATGCCAATCTGCGATTTCTTAACAATGGTACCAGAGCCAAGTTCAGTGTGCGATGATTGGCTTATAAATTACATGTGTTGTGTTTCATCACGTAGAATTATTTTACGCATTCTTACTGCGTTTGACGTAGTTTTTAGATCCGAAAAGCACCTTATCTTGCTGATGAAAGGTGCTTTAGAGAGGTCCTTTTTATGTCAAATTTGTTGACGTAAATGAAGAAAATAGTGGCAACAATTGTTGTTGCCCGGTGGATCGATTGAAGGTGGTGCATGCGCAAGAGTTACGGAGGAGCCGTTTGCTCATCGAGGTAGTGCTCGCAGGCAAGCCACCTATTGGGTAGCCCCCACCTGTAAGGGTGGCACCTGTGGGTAGAGTACCCACAGGCAAGTCACTCGCAACCAAGGGTAGTGCCGACTAGCGATCGTTTACTTGCAAGGGTGGTGCCCACGGGCGCTATGCCGTTTGCTCGCCGAGGTAGTGCTAGCGGGTAGGTCACCTGCTAGGTAGCACTTGCCCATAAGGGCAGTGCCAATTGGCGATCGTCTACCCATAAGGACGGTGCCTATGGGCGAGCCACCTATAGGTAGGGCGACGCTCGCCTGCTGAGGCGATCGCGTGCAAGCTAGCTACCTTGTGCGAGGCAGTCGCCTGCTCGTGAGGTGCCAATCGCTTGCACGCAAGGTGGCAACCGCCTATGCGTGAGAGGTGGAAACTTCCTGCACACGAGGCGGCATCCGCAAAGGGTTGTGGCCACCCTTGCATGAGGCAGCAAGCCTGTAAGGTGGCTGCTGCAAGAAGTTGTAGCCACCACATTGGCGCTCGGTAGTATTAAGGCGGCGGCCGCAAGAAGGTTTTAGTAAAAGGATAATTTTGCCCATCTGAATTTTAAAAATTTTAAGGTTTGTCCTTTCGATCAAAATTACATTAGTACCCTTCCTAAATCAAAAAAATCTTTATGTATCTCGAGTTTAATAAAATATTAGTTAATTAAAAAATTTTAACTAACTATTATTATTTATTTAGTAATCTTATATAATGATATGTACATATAACGTATGATGTGGGAGGATGATCATAGATCATGTGATGTGTATGTGATTATTATTATTGAGGCATGCGAGCCTCTATTTTTCATTTATTGTTAGGCCTGTATACTCATAATTATGTTGTAATTATACAAAGAGGTGTAGCAAAAGCCTGAAGGTGGTAGTGGGACCCTCGAGGTTGATTCAGATGATTGTGATACATAGAGATATATCGAGGTGCCGGTAGATCCGACGATGATGAGATGGATGATCACCAGGCATAGAGATGCATCGATGCACACATAAAACCTGATATAAGTGATTAACCCTACTAGCTCAGGCCTGATCATATTAGGTTATGGTATATGATCATCTGGTATATTTATGCTTATGATTATTATACACCTACTAGATAAGTATATAAATTTGCATGCGATGTAAATATATATTAAATATGTATGTGTATGGCATATTATATTAGGAGACCGAAACAAAATACCCTTCTACAATAATATTAAATCAGTAAATGTGTGGTAATTCGATTGACATAAGTGGCATTCCATTGTTATAAGAAGAATCGAATCCCAATGTAGGTTGAGTTGGTCGAGTCCCTCGAGACTCACCTATATTACAATTCAAGATCTTACCTATGACATAGAAATATCATTAGTGACCTAAGGACATGGTATGTTTGGTCGAGTCCCTCGAAGGCATATTATCGAATCAAGCTTATTTTATAACAATGATGATGACTTAATTGAATATTATGGTTGGTCGAGTCTCTCGAGGCCATGATGGTTCGGAGGCCGAAAAGGATGAGAATCACAAAGAGTTGTGATTGGCAAGAGTTGCCTACCTTTTTGGGCTTAGTGTGATTGGTCGAGTCCCTCAAGGTTACACTAAGACATCGATTAGATCTTGATCATCACTAGAAGTCTGCTGGACACTTCTGTTTCACGTGTTGAGGGTGTTACATGACTCGATAGAAAAATAGTGGGAGCACATCAAGATAGAAGTCCTTATCTTGATTATTTATTTTTTTACAAAATCTGTATGTTATTTATTTATACTATATCTCTTGTTTGCTAGAAACATGTCATCTTCAAACCCTCTACGTGGCATACTTAATGCCAATTGTTTTACTAGTCCATGTTGAGTCTCAGATTTTGATGATGAAACTAATTAGTTATGTTTAGTTGTCTAATTGTGTTTCAAGTGATGCAAGTCTACTATCGATCAGGATTAGATAGTTGACACAGGATGAATCAACATTGCGTTGGAAGAAATCACGGCAAGAGATTGGACGTCGAGCCAGAGGTCTGATCGACAATTGGCAGAAGGCTTCGGACATTGGGCATCGGGCCAAGAAGAGTGGTGTTGCGCCAAGGAGATCGGGGTTGCAGAGGTCAACCGTCGATTGGGCAACAAGTTATAAGAGAGGACGGTGTGTTGAAGAATTAGATGAAGCATCGACCAATGACGTGCCGGGCAACAGGAGGTTGATTCGTATAACTGACTAGATTAAAGTAGAGTTTATGTGTGTAGGATTAACTATGATAACGATGAAGGCATAAAGTGAAGTAAAGTGCTGGGGTCAAGTACGATGGATTCGTTGGGAGTTTGAGAGTCTGTCGGAAGTCCAAAAGATCATCGGAAGTACTATCGAAACCAGCCAAGAATGAATCGGGGACATGCTGAAGATTTCAAAAGTTCACTAGAAAGATTATCGGAGGTTCACGGAGCTCACCGAGAAGGTTTGGAAGCTTGCCAAAGATTCGTCGAACTCGCCATGAAGTCCAGGAGCTTGCCGAGAGTCTGCAGAATAGTGTTCGAGGGTTTGTCGGAAGACCGTCAGAAGTTCGTCGGAAGCTCTCCGGAAGAAGTTTTGACTTTTCGGACTTCGTATTAGCTTAAGAAATATCTTTAATTTCGTAGTGTTAGGAAATCCGTCAGGGGGAGCGACATCTCATGCGCAGCGGAAGAACAAAAACAAAATATCCTAGATTTCTCGTAGAAAGTTTCCGTCATCGTGCGAAGATTGGTGTATCAAAACAAATCTGCGAAAAACTGCACGTGTAAAAGAAAGTACCTAGGGAGATCGTATATCCCTGAATCCCTACAGATCTGTAGGAGAGGATGAAGGATGTCAAGCGTCCTCCTCTCTAGTGGTATCCACACGACAGGGACTACGACGATGCACCTCTCTCTCTGGGGAGAGGAGAATAGGAGGTGGCTACCAAAAGAAACCCTCAGCCTATAGAGCTTTAGTTCCCTCCTATTTATAGAGGCCCCCTGCAAACCCTAATGGATCTTGCCCTATTGGTTATTGTGCTGGGCGCCCATGCCCACGGACCAACGTCAGAGGGCGACCTTGCACTCGCATGGCGCTCCGCTCATGGGTGAGGCGTGGCAACCGCCGCCCTCCCCATGCATGGAAGGGCTATGGCAGGTGGCAAGCGGCCGTAGGCGCAGTAAGGGTGAGGGATTAGGGTTTTAGGGAAAAAGATGATTTTACCCCTCGGAATTTTAGAAATTTCAGATTCTGTCCCTTTTGACAAAATTACCAAAATACCCTTTTGATAGAATTACCAAAATACCCTTGGGAATTCAAAAATTTCCTTTATGTCCTTGATTTCAAAAAAAATAAATATGTTAATTAAATAGTTTAATTAACTATTATTTTTTTTATCTGGTAATCCTATAAAATAACATATACATGTGATGTATGATGTGGACAGATGATCATGGACTTGTGATGTGATGTGTGTACATGTGATTATTATTATTGGGGTCTGCGAGCCTCTATTCTTTTTTCATTTATTGTCGGGCCTGAGTGCTTGTAATTATGTTGTAATTACATGAGGAGGCGCAGTGGTAGCGTGACTCACGAGGCCGAGACGGATGATCCGACGCATAGAGATGCATTGAGATGCCGACGGATCCGACGAAGCGAGATGGACGATCACAGGGCATAGAGATGAACCAAAGTACACATAGATCTTGATGTGAGTGACTGAGCCTACTAGCTCAGGCCTGATCACATTAGGATATGGTCCATGATCATCTGGTGTGATTGCTTATGTGATGTGTGATTAGATATACACCTACTAGATATGTATATATATTTGTATGCGATGTAGATATATATATTAAATACGTATGTGTGTGACACATTATGTTAGGAGACCAAATAAAAAATCCTCTCCATTAATAATATTAAGTTGGTAAACGTGAGGCAATTAGTTTGACCCACGTGGCCTTCCATCATTATAGGTAGGAACCAATTCTCGGTGTAGGTTGAGTTGGTCGAGTCCCTCGAGACTCACCTATATCGCATCTCGCTATCTTATCTATGACATAGAGATGTCACCAGTGACCTGAGGATATGGTATGCTTCGTCGAGTCTCTCGAGAGTATATCACCGAATCAGACTTATCTTGTAACGATGGTGATGACTTAACCGAACATCATAGTTGGTCGAGTCCCTCGAGGCCATGGTGGTTTGGAGGCTGAACAGGATAGGAATCACAAGGAGTTGTGATTGACAAGAGTTGCCTACCTTTATGGGCTTAATGTGATTAGTCGAGTCCCTCGAGATTACGTTAAGATGCCGATTGGATTTCGATCCCTACTAGAGATCCGCTAAGGGTCTCCGATTCACATACCGAAGGGTGTTGTGTGTCTAACAAAAAATTAATAGGAGTACATTAAGATAGAAGTCCTTATCTTAATTGTTTAATTTTTGCAAACTCTGTATGTTATTTATTTCTGCTATATCTTTAATTTTAAAAAATATCGCTTTTAAATCCTTTACGTGGCATACTTGATGCCAACCGCCTCACTGGTCCAAATTATACGGATTGGCTTCACAATCTGAGAATCATTCTCACGACGGAGAAAATCGCATACGTCCTTGATACAGTGATCCCTATGCCCGACGAAGGGGCAAGCGAGGATGAGATCGCTCGTTATGTGAAGTACATAGATGATTCCACTCTTGCTCAGTGTTATATGTTAGCCTCTATGACTACTGAGTTACAGAGGCAATATGAAAATATGGATGCTAATTCCATACTCTTGCATCTTCGTAAATTATTTGAGGAACAGGGAAGAACTCAGCGATATGAGATATCAAAGAGTCTTTTCCATGCTAGGATGACTGAAGGGATACTAGTTTAGAACCATGTCCTTAAGATGATTGAGTAGATCGAGAAAATCATAGGTCTAGGAATGGTCCTAGAGGATAACCTGTGTGTGGATCTTGTGCTTCAGTCCCTACCAGATTCCTTTTCTCAGTTCATAATGAATTTTAATATGAACAAAGTTGAGGTGACTCTCCCAGAGCTCCTCAATATGTTGAGAGAAGTAGAGAGCACCATCAAGAAAGAGAAGCCAGTTCTCTACACTAGTGAGACTAGAAAGAAAAGGAAGGCTGAGAAGACCCTTAAGAAGGGCAAGGGCAAATGGGTAAAGCAAAGGTTGCCAAGAAAGACCCAACAAAGGACAAAGGCCAGTGCTTCCACTGCAGCATAGATGGGCACTGGAAGAGGAATTGCTAAGAGTACCTTGCAGAAAGGGCGAAACATAAGCTTGGAGAAGCTTCAGGTACATTCATGATCAGTCTCCATTTGTTAGAATCTTATGATAACATATGAGTATTGGATACTGGGAGTGCTTATTATATCTGTAATTCATTGCAGGTTTTGGCAGGACCTAGGAGATTGAACAAAGGCGAGATGGACCTTAAGATAGGCAATGGAGCAAAGGTTGCTGTAGTGGCTATTGGTAGGGTCACTTTACATCTGCCTGGTGGAGCTATTATTGCATTAGATGCATGCTATTATGTTCCTTCTATTATCAAAAACATTATTTCTATTTCATGTTTGACAGTTAGTGGATATAAATTAGTTTTTGAGAACAATGGTTGTTCAATAATATTAGATGATTAGATCATCACGAGATGAACATTACATAATGGTTTATTTATGCTAGATATAACTTCACATATCATAAGTGTAAGTGAGTCTAAGAGGAAACAAGAAGAGGTGAACAATGTATATCTTTGGTATTGTAGGCTAGGTCACATCCACGAGAGAAGGATTCAAAAGTTGCTAAAAGATGGATATCTAGATCCATTTGACTATGAGTCATATATGACAATGTGAACCTTGCCTTCTGGGAAAGATGACCAACTCTCCATTTAGTGGAACTGGAGAGAGAGCCACTGAGTTACTGGAACTCATACATAGTGATGTATGCAGTCCCATGTCGACTCATGCCATAGGTGGTTACTCCTACTTCATTACTTTCACCGTTGATTTCTCAAGATACGGACATGTGTACTTGATGAAGTACAAATCTGAAACTTTTGAGAAATTCAAAGAATATAAAAATGAAGTGGAGAACCAAACAGGAAAGAGTATTAAAACCCTTCGATCAGATCGAGGAGGTGAGTACTTGAGTACAGAGTTCACCCAGTTTCTCAAAGACCATGAGATCTTATCCCAATGGATACCTCCTTATACACCACAGCTTAATGGTACATCAGAAAGGAGGAATCACACACTGTTAGACATTGTGCATTCCATGATGCGTTTCGCTGACCTACCCATCTCATTCTAGGGATATGCCCTAGAGACCGCAGCTTACCTTCTAAACAGAATTCCAACCAAGTCAGTGATGTCTACTTCATATGAGATATAGAATGGGAAGATGCATGATCTTAAGGTTGTTAAGATTTGGGGCTGCCCTGCCCACGTTAAGAGACACAACCCTAACAAGTTGGAATCTAGAACGGAACGGTGCAAGTTTGTGGGATACCCCAAGGAAACTTGTGGGTATTATTTCTATCACCCTGAGGACCAAAAGGTTTTTGTAGCCAAGAGAACAGTGTTCTTTGAGAAGGAACACATTCTTAGTGGAGATAGTGGGAGTATGATAGAGTTGAGCGAGGTTAGAGAACCTAACTCAAGCACCATTCCAGAATCTGTTCAGATACCTAACACACAAGTTCCAACTTTACGTAGGTCCGATAGAGTATCCCATCCTCCTGAGAGATATGTGGGACATATCAAAAGAGAGGATATTGAGGATATTAATCCTCAGACCTACAAGGAGACTATTATGAGCATAGACTCTGGGAAATGGCAAGAAGCCATGAATTTAGAAATGGATTCCATATACTCTAACAAGGTTTGGAACCTAGTTAATACACCCGAGAGTATTATACCCATTGGCTGCAAGTGGGTCTTCAAAAAGAAGATTGGAGTAGATGGAAAGATAGAGACCTATAAAGCAAGGCTAGTGGCTAAGGGGTATCGTCAAAGACAAGGTGATGACTATGACGAAACTTTCTCACTTGTAGCCATGCTAAAATCTATTCAAATTCTATTAGCTATTGTAGCACACTATGATTATGAGATCTGGCAGATGGATGTCAAAACCGTATTCCTCAATGGTAACCTTGAGGAGGAGGTGTATATGATACAGCATGAGAGATTCATGTCCAGGGATAACCCAGATAAGGTGTGCAGGTTGCTTAGGTCCATTTATGGATTGAAGCAAGCTTTCCGAAGTTGGAACATAAGATTTGATGAGGCGATCAGATCTTATGACTTCGTTAAGAACGAAGATGAGCCTTGTGTGTACAAGAAAGTAAGTGGGAGCACTATCACCTTTTTGATATTATATGTTGATGACATCCTGATCATTGGGAATGATGTAGGAATGCTCTCCACAGTAAAGACTTGGTTATTTAGGCACTTCTCCATGAAGGACTTAGGGAAAACATCCTGCATATTGGGCATACGGATCTATAGAGATAAATCCAAGAGGATGCTTGGCTTGTCCCAGTATAGGTATATAGACACCATTGTCAAAAGGTTTGGCATGGAAAATTCCAAGAGAGGTCTCATACCAATGAGACATGGAATATCACTTTCTAGGAGTATGTTCCCAAAGACTCCTAAAGAAAGGGCACACATGGATATGATACCATATGCATCAGCGATAGGATTTATCATGTATGCTATGCTATGTACCAGGCCTGATATAGTGCATGCTCTGAGTGTCACGAGCAGATATCAGGCAGATCCAGGCTTGGAGCACTGGAAAGCAGTAAAAAATATCCTTAAGTACTTGAGAAGGACTAAGGATCTTTTAGTGGTATATGGAGGTAGTAACCTCAGTACACGGACTCTAGCTTCCAGTCCGATATCGATGATAGCAAGTCTAATTAAGAGTATGTGTTCACCCTGAATGGAGGAGCAGTATGCTGGAAGAGTTCCAAGCAAGACACTACTGCTGACTCGACCATAGAGGCGGAATACATTATTGCGATAGAGGCAGCAAAGGAGAGAGTCTGGATGAGGAAGTTCATCACGGATCTAAGAGTCATCTCGAGCAGCGAGGAGCCGATTCCTTTATATTGTGACAACAACAGGGCAATTGCTCAAGCGAAGGAACCTAGGTCTCATCAGAAGTCAAAACACGTTCTAAGGAGGTTCCACTTGATAAGAGAGATTGTCGCCAGAAAAGATGTAGCAATGGAAAGAGTTTCATCCGAAGATAACATTGCAGATCCACTGACAAAGCCATTGACTCAGATTGTCTTTGAGTGTCACAGAGGTCTGATGGGGATCAGACATGTTGGTGATTGGCTTTAGGTCAAGTGGGAGATTGCTAGTCATATGTGCCCTGCAAGCCAATCACATGAGTGATGACACTTGTGACTTGATATGCACTTTTTCTCTTTGCTTATTATTAGGTTTTTTATCACTTTATCTTGCGTGTAGCATATATTATGATATCCTTGGATCTGTGCAATGGGAATTGGATTGTGATGAGATCACGATAATGAGACCTATTCACCTTTAAACATAGACCCTGAATTATCCTGGTCATAGGTTACTCGAGAAGGACATCGAGATAACTGGAGAGACTGATGTGCTGTATACCTGTCCATATGATGGAGGTAGCTGGTCTCATAGCTACTTGTGTGGGGACACTAAGGGTACAGTGTAGGTGCTCATTGGGGAATGAGTTCACTGATTGATCCACTTACGGAATGTTGAATGGTTATTGATACCTCATGTCAGACAGCGATTCCGTAGTTCCAATAGTATATCTGGTCCTTAGACTTGAGACACCAAGGATGTCCTGTATGAGTACTCTACTCTTTGATATCACATTTTTAGGTTTGGAAAGTTTCAGATCTAGTACAGCCGGTTATTGGGAGTGGTAGCCAACCTTATGAGGGCTATTGAGTGTCAATAGAGGATCATCCGCTCTCGGTATCATGAGAGGAATATCCCATGTATTCTTGCTCGAACAAATCCTTGGCCAAGGTTATTCGGATTGAGAGAGAAAGAGTTCTCCGGGAGAATTCGACAAGAGCAAGACTCAAGGAGAGACAGTATGGGCCTGACAGCATCATGCCCGGTATAGGGTCTCTGGGATATTGGATGGATGAGGGACTATAGATGCATAGTAACTGAGGACAGATAGGTCTAAAGGATTGGATTCACCTGTATCGTTTGGGGGCCACGGCGTAGTGGCCTGATACGTCCACAGTTGATGAGTTGGGTGAATTATTATAGAGATAATAATTCACTAAGTTAGAAGGAGTTCTGATAAGTATGACTCACGGCCAGCTCGATATTGGGCCTAGAGGGTCACACACATATGGTAGGTGTTGCGACGAGTAGAGGTTCGGATATGAGATATCCGTTGAACCCCATATCTTATTGGTTATCCATTAAGCTCATGAATTATTGGATCCTGAGATGAGATCCAATAATTGCTAATAAGAGATTATTGGATAAAGACCCACTAATCTAAGAGGCTTGGGTAATTGGATGGAGATCCAATAACCAATAGGGCAAGATCCATTAGGGTTTACAGGGGGCTTCTATAAATAGGAGGGAACCAAAGCTCTATAGGCTGAGGGTTTTTTTTGGTAGCCACCTCCTGTTCTCCTCTCCCCAGAGAGAGAGGTACATCGTCGTAGTCCCTGTCATATGGATACCGCTAGAGAGGAGGATGTTGGACCTCCTTCATCTTCTCCTACAGTTCTGTAAGGATTTAGGGATATATGATCTCCCTAGGTACTTTCTTTTACATGTGTAGTTTTTAACGGATTTGTTTTGATGCACCGATCTTCGTACGATGACAGAAACTTTCTATAGAAAATCTGGGGTGTTTTGTTTTTGTTCTTCTGTTGCGCATGAGATGTCGCTCCCCCTGACGGATTTTCCAATACGTAATTAGTATGTAATTAGGGTTAAGATTAAGTGTTAATCTTATGACCCTGTTAGGGGCCAATTGGGCCTTGTAATGGACTGGTTTGGGCTAGGTTTAAGGCCCAACCAAAAGTGATGGACCTTGTCTAGCGATTGCACCGCTAGAGTAGAGCGATGGCACCGCCCAAGTCCAGCTCCCCAGGTTGTACTGGGCAGTGGTACCGCCCAGTACACTGACTATGTCAGTGTCAGGTGGTGGTATCGCTAGACTGACGGTAGTACCACCAGTGTCAGGGTCAAACTAGCGGTGGTACCGCCAGTGACAAGCAATGGTACCGCCAGTATCCGGTAAACCCGGGATGGGAAGGTTTTTGGCTCTAAGTTTGAATTAGATTGGAGCCTATAAAAACCCCTCCTATCCCTGGGTTGAAGTAACAAGCACATATACTTTGAAAGTAGGGAAACTCTGTTTAAATCTCTAGAAATCCCCTCCTCTAGTCCTTACTTGTTTTCAAGATAAAAGAGAGGAGAGAGTGCTTGTAAGAGTTATCTCCTAAGCCCACCAAAAGGAGAGGTGCTGTAAGGGAGTTCGCCTTTGCCCATTGGAAGGAAGACAACTAGTGGAAAAGCCGGTGGCCTCAAGAGAAGATGAATCGAGAGTGGACGTAGGTCAGATGATCGAACTACTATAAAAATCAGTTTGTATTTACTTATTATCATTTACATTGCTACAAACTATTTCATTTTACTAAATCATTTGGCTTCTTTATCCTCTTACAATCACTCTCAAGCTCAAGTTTTTTCGATACGCTTTTCAATGAAGTATCTTTTTATTGTACGAAAGTTTCAAAAGTGTTTAAATCATCAAAATTTATCGTTCTTAACTTCTGTACTAATTCACCCCCCACTTAGTGTTGCTCTAGATCCCAACAATTTGTATCAGAGCCTCGTTATTTCTCTTTCGAATTCACACCCGCGAGAAATTGATCTTCACGGCTTTCAAGAGGGTTTTTCGATTGTTCATCATCTATTCTTTAACAGATCGAACTACACATATTGAAAAACTCGAATGAGAGTTTTCTTGATTTCTTAAGATTTAAACTTATGGAATGTCATTGAAAATGATTTTCAACTTCCCTCTAAACCTAGAATGAATGGTTGAATTTGGAGAGAAAATCTTTTTTATTAAATGCAAAGGCTATGAATGCCTTATTTTGCACTCTAGATAAAATTGAGTTTAATTGGTGAAACGACTTTTGATATTTGGTACACACTTGAAGTCACACACGAAGGAATGAGTATAGTTAAAGACTCAAAAGTTAACATTTTGATGCATGATTTTGAGCTTTTTCGAATGAAACCAAGCGAGACTATCGGCGACATGTACACTCATTTCATGGATGTCGTCAATAGTTAGAAAAGTCTTGGTAAATCTTTTTTGAGTTTTGATCACATTAACATGATTTTAAGATCTCTTCCAAAGAGTTGCGATAAAAAAATAACGACTATTCAAGAGTCTAAAGACTTGAATATTTATTCACTTGAAGAACTAATTGGGTCTTTAATGACCTATGAAATGAATCTCTTGGAACTTGATGAATACATGAACCACCTTCCAAAGAACAGGAAGGATTTAAAACTTCGGACAAAAGAATATCACTTGAGTGATGACTCAAGTGATGAGGACAATCTCGATGATGAACTTAAACTTTGAATACTAAAATTTAAAAGTTCATTAAACAAAAACTAAAAAACACAAATGAACTTGAACAGAGAAAGAGGCCAAAGAAGAAGAAGAAGGCTCGCAAAGAAAAATCAAGAAAAGAAGAGGCGAAATGCGCTTTGATAGCCTTCGACTACAATGTATGTAACTCACCCGAAATGTTGTTACATTGTTTTGAAATTACATGATCTTTTCATGAGTTTCTTAGTTTAGTTGGTAGGAAATAAAAAATTATTTTCAAAAATTATATTATGCTTTTCTTTCTAGTATTTAAAAATATTAAAATAATACTTGCATGATTTGTGTGCACCTTATAGGATTAATCCATGCATGTGTATCTTAATAGATTTGTATTTCTTTTAGTTTAAAATAAGATGCATGATTTTTGACATAAAAATTAATTATCATGATAAATCGAATGTATATTTATGATTTTCGTATCAGTTTTCGCTTTCAATCTTGATGTATGTTTTTGACACAAAATGAATTATCATGATAATTACATCTCATGCTTGTACACCTTAACAAGATAAAATCAATGAACATTTATCTTGATGATTTTACATTTTAAAACTATGAATGATGAGCGAATCATATGCTTTAGACAAATGTTTGTGTAAATGCTTGACTTTCATATGGAATTTATTTAGAATGTTTTATGGTATCATGCTTGATGATGCATGAGGATTTGAAAATTGAAATCCTATATTTTGGAATAATGTGTTGATAGCTTTGACAAAGTTTGTATGATGATGCATGTCTTTATGAAATAAATTGTAAAACTAAAAGACCTAACCCACATTGCTTTCAACATTTTTTTTTGAATGAAAGAAACATGACTTTGATAATGATTTTGAATTTATATGATGTTTAATATATTTTGATGAGAAAACTTGAATTTCAAATTCATACGATAATGGTTTCCGTATAGAAATTTGAACATGATTACATGAAATAAAACACATAAAAAGGAGAATATATTATTATGATAAATTGAAGATGACGTATAATTGACATGTTATATTGGCCTTAATGATCTCTATGACGAAGTTTGTCTTTCGATTTTGAATGTTGATACTTGTTTTGATTTGGCATATAAAGAACAAAAGTATGCTTATATGAAATTAATCATAAAAAGGGAAATGCATGATTTTTGAAATTTGTCTATCTCCAAAGTTTTTGATTTCTCGATAAAAGACAAATAATGAATCTATTCATGATATTTTGAGAATCTTATGAAATTCTTAAATGTGATTTTGATGATGATTTTAGATTTGACAATTGCTTGATTCATATTTACGACTTAAGATATATTTTAAATATGAATCATGCTTCAATCATGTTCTATTTCCCTTAATTCATTTTGTTCTCCTATATTTTTTTTATTTACTAAAGAGGAGAACCTTCTAAATGAATCATGAAATTGATGATTTGATAATAAGTGTTTATCAAAAATCTATTTATCATTTTGCAATCTCTAAAAAGTTAATATTAACTTCATTCATGTTATGAATCTTGAAAATGATTTTTATTTGATTATGGGTTTTGAGTTGTCAAAATTGATTTGAATGAGCTTAATCTATATCGTGATCTTGATAACTTGAGTCTTTCGAGATCTCTTACTTCATACTATGATTCTCTCATGTTATTGAAGAGAAATCCAAATGAATCATAAGTTATTTTTTCTTGACTTATCAATACTCAACTTGAGAAAATGTGTTTTGAATATTGAAACATTGCATACATAATTTGATTTTTCTCCTACGTTTCAATACTTATTTCTATACATGACTCGATGATTGAAATATTAATACAAATGTTTGATACATCACTTATCATGGTTTGAATATCGAAGTAAAATAAATTTTGCTCTTCTTGATATCCTTTATGATGAATTTGAGTAAGACTTGTTAATGATTCTTGACTCTTCTCTTAATCTCTTGGAATCATGACTTTTTGAGATATTTGTAATGCTTGAATCAAGCTCTAAAAGATTTCATTTTGCTATAAAGAAATTTTATTGAGTCATGATCTTGACAATTATAACTTGAAGTTCCTTATAAATCAAGATCATATATCATACTCCTTCCGTTTATCAAAAGAAAATTCTTCAAATGAAATGTAACTTATCTTTTGATTTCTTGGAATTCAATACTTGAATTTTTATGATTTCGTGATCTTGATATCTTGATACTTGAATCTCTTTGTTATGAAATATCTTGATATCTTGATACTTGAATCTTTAAATGAGATCTTGATGATAATTCCATGCATAAATCATGTTCTCATATGATTCTTTTACAAATGAGATGATATAATGAATCATGACTTGATCTTTGATATTGATATGTTTTTATCATAATTCTTTTATATTGATTGTAATGAATTAAAGATTAATGCAAATTTAAATGATGTGAAAAGTTATTATAAAAAGAAAGAAAATAATCCAAGTCTTGATATCTCGATATTTGATACTTGGAATTTCTTATGAAATGTGATCTTGATGAGAATTTCTATGCATGAATCAAGTTGCTCTTTGTGCTATCTATTTTCAAATGAATCATGAGCCTTGATATCATATCTTTCATGATATAGAAATGACAAGATTTCTTTGCCTTGTATGCCTTATGTGATGATTGAAAATTGATGTAAAAGAAATTTGCTTAATGATTGAATCATTGATTTATTTTTTTTATGACTTGAAAATGAATGTAAAGAAAATATGTTTAGAATTTGTTTTAAAATCATGATCTTGATCTTACTAAAAAGAATATTTTTCATAAATGATATCTTTTGATCTTGATCTTACTAAAAACTTGATTTCTTGGCCATGTATGCATCATGTGATATTGATTGACACTATTTTCTAAATGATGTAAAAAGAAAGAAAATCATGTCCTTCTTTCTTTTGACATTAACAAAGGGGGAGAAGGGTTTGCTAGCTTGCACATTACATATGAAAGCAAACACAAACATAGCTAGCTAGAACTTGCAAAAAAAATAAAATTTTCATTTCTCAAAATGAGAAGAAAGAAATTGGCAAAACTTACATATTTAAAATGTTATAAATTTTACAAAAATTACTAGCTCATTGCAAAGAAAAAGTTGATAGTTTGCAAAGGCAAAACTTAGTTGTAAAAGAGAAAAAATTAAAAAGAAGCTAGCTTGCGTATCGCAAAGTATGCTAGCTTACTTATCATTATTGCTTGCTTGCTTATCATCAATTTCTCTCATATCATGATTTATTTATGACTCCCTTGAATTCATGACTTGATATGTTAAAAATTCATGATGTAAATTTGTTATTTTGTCATGATCAAAGCATTCATGTAAAGGAAAAAGAATTGTACTCTTCCCTTCTTTTTGACAAAAACAAAGGGGGAGAAAATTTATTTTCAGCTTGCACACTTGAATGAAAAATTTGCTAGCTCGATTATTGCAATGAAGGAGCTTGCTATATCAAACATCACAAATATTACTACCTTATAAAGAGAAGCAAAGTGCAACCTTACACAAGAAGCAAGTGTTGAATTGCCATTATTACATATCCTTAAAAACTTGCTATAATTGAATATTTTAAAGTGATGTACGTTGAACATCTAGATTGATAGCTAGTATGATTATAAAACTTGCATATTTTTTAAACTAGCTATGATGCTACTTATCCTTTTTGTTGATGACATAGGGGGAGAAGTAGATTGATGACTTCATGCAATGTAATGTTGATTGAATATTTTACATATTTGTATGATATTTTTGTTGACATGATTTTGATACATGTTGCTTAGATTTGGCTTAATCCAAGTATTCTATCAACATGACATATTGATAGGGGGAGTTTGGTTAAATTTTAGGAGTTAAGGTTAACTCCGTCATCAATTAGTTATGATCATAAAAAAGGGAAAGATTGTTGAGTCTCAGATTTTGATGATGAAACTAATTGATTATGTTTAATTGTCTAATTATGTTTTGAATGATGTAGGTCTACTATCGATTAGGATTAGGCAGTTGACACAGGATGAATCAACATTGCGCTTGAAGAAATCACATCAGGAGATTAGACGTCGAGCCGGAGGTCCAATCGACAATCGACAGAAGACTTCATACATCGATCATCGGGCCAAGAAGAGTGGTGTTGTGCCAAGGAGATCGGGGTTATAGAGGTCAATCGCCGATTGGGTAACAGGTTGCAAGAGAGGACGGTGCACCGAAGAACTGGATGAAGCGTCAATCGCCGATTGGGTAATAGGCTGCAAGAGAGGACGGTGCACCGAAGAACTGGATGAAGCGCCGACTAATGATGTACCGGGCAATAGGAAGTTGATTTGTGTAACTGATTAGATCGAAGTAGAGTTTATGTGTGCAGGATTAACTATGAAAATGATGAAGATATAAAGCGAAGCAAAGTGCCAAAGTCAAGTACGATGGATTCGTTGGGAGTTTGAGAGTCCATCGGAAGTTCGAAGGATCATCGAAAGTACTGTCGGAATCAGCCGAGAATGAATTAGGGAATTGCCGAAGGTTTCGAAAGTTCATCGGAAAGATCGTCAGAGGTTTGCGGAGCTCACCGAGAAGGTTCGGAAGCTTGCCAAAGATTCATTGAACTCGTCATAAAGTCCAAGAGCTTGTCGGGAGTCCGCAGAATGGTGTCCGAGGGTTCGTCAGAAGATCGCCAGAAGTTCATCGGAAGCTCGCCGGAAGAAGTCTTGACTTTTTGAACTTTATATTAGCTTAGGAAATATCCTTAATTTCATAGTTAGCATGCAATTAGGGTTAGGATTAAGTGTTAATCCTATAACCCTGTTAGGGGCCAATAGGGCCCAGTAATGGATTGGTTTGGGTTGGGTTTAAGGCTTAACCAGAAGTGCTGGACCCTATCTGGCGGTGGCACCGCTAGACTAGGGCGGTGGCACCACCCAGGTCCAGCTCCCCAGGTTGTACTGGGCGGCAGTATCGTCCAGTACATTGACTATGCCAGTGTGTCAGGCGGTGGTATCACCAGACTGGCAGTAGTACCACCGGTGTTAGGGTCAAATTGGTGGTGGTATCGCTAGTGACAGGTAGTGGTGCCGCCAGTACCTGGCAAACCCGGGATAAAAACCCCTCCCATCCCTGGGTTGAAGTAACAAGCATATACACTTTGAAAGTAGAAAAACTTTATTTAAATCTCTAGAAATCCCCTTCTCTAGTCCTTACTTATTTTTAAGTTAAAAGAGAGGAGAGAGTGCTTGTAAGGGTTATCTCTTGAGCTCGTCAAAAGGAAAGGTGCTGTAAGGGAGTTTGTCTTCGCTTGTTGGAAGGAAAACAACTAGTGGAAAAACCGATGGCCTCAAGAGAAGAGGAATCGAGAGTGGATATAGGTCGGATGACCGAACCACTATAAAAATCGGTTTACGTTTACTTATTGTCATTTACATTACTACAAACCATTTCATTTTACTACAATCATTCGGCTTCTTCTTTATCTTCTTACAATTACTCTCAAGCTCAAGTATTTCTGATATGCTTTTCAGTGAAGTTTCATTTTATTATACGAAGGTTTTGAAAGTGTTTAAATAATCAAAATTTATCATTCTTAACCGCTGCACTAATTCACCGCCCCCCCTCTTAGTGCCACTCTAGACCCCAATGTTGAATCTCAGATTTTGATGATGAAGTCAATTGGTGAAATATTTGTTCTAATCTATTTTGTCAAGATAAGTGTGCTGGAATAACTACGATGGGATGAAAACATAAAGTGATTTACCGAGGTCAAGTCCGTCGGGTGTTCAAGAGTTTATCGGAAGTCTGAGAAATTGTCGGAAGTGTTGCCGGAACCATCCAAGATTGAATCAAGGACTTGCCGAAGTTTTTGGAAGTTCGTCGCAAAGATCGTCGAAGGTTCGCGGAACTTACCGGGAAGATTCGAAAGCTAGCCGAAGACTTGTTGAGCTTGCCATACAATTCGAGAGTATGCTGGGAGTCCGTTGGAAGAAATCCGAGGGAAGTATCGGAAGTCCGTCGGAATCTCACCGTAAAGCTCACCGGAAGTTGACTTGAAGAATGTCGGGTTAAATCACTTAGGATTATGTTTTAATTTCATAGTTTGCATATGATTAGAGCAAGGGTTTAGAAATAATCCTGTCTAAATTTAGTAAGGGCCAACCGGGCTCCTACTGGGCCAAATTGGGCCTTAAACAGGGCCCATTCAGCCTTTACTGAATGGGCCAGGCAGTTGAATCGCCCAGCTTGGGGTGGTGGCACCGCCCCTACTGTGTTAGTTTGCCAGACTGACATAGGCGGTGGCACCGCCTCTGACAGGCGGTTCCACCGCCTCTGACAGGCTGACACCGGGAAACTCAAAAAAATTCAAATTTGGAGCCCAAATTTGAATCCATTTTGAGCCTATAAATACCCCCCCTTTCTCAGCTGAAAGGATACCCTTTTGAGAGTTAGAATCTTGAGTTTAAGTCTTTGAATAGTCTTAAAAAGCCTTGTCTCTTGCTAAGTGTTCACCTCCTTCTTCTTCTTGAGAAATCTTATAAGAGTGTGAACCTCTTATAAAGGGTTGTAAAAAGGGGTATTTGGTCCTTCCCCTTCAAAGGATTTGCTAGTGGAAGTGCGGAGCCTCATCGTGAAGGCTTCAAGAGTGGATGTAGGTCATTTGACCGAACCACTATACATCATTGTGTTCATGAATGTGTGAGTGTTTACAGTTTTGAATTATTTCATTACTTAGCTGCAAATCGTTTAGTTCCTTTACTCAAGCTATTTCATTCAAGTTCTCTTTCGTCAAATCGAAATCTTCTTACGAACTAGTCTTTGTGCGAAATCGGCTTCAAAGTTACGTTTTTAATCCACTGCACTAATTCACCCCCCTCTTAGTGCCTTTTCGATCCTAACAATTGGTATCAGAGCAAGGTTTACTCTCATATTGGTTTAAAACCCAAGAGAGATGGCCTACTCCGGTATGCAAGAGGGTCACTCCATTACTCGTCCGTCTATGTTTAATGGGTCAGATTATACGTTTTGGAAGACTCGTATGAGGATTTTTCTCATTTCTATGGACTTCGAACTTTGGAACATTGTTGAAAATGGCTTTACAAAATCTTCTCTTCCAATAAGTGAGTGGAATGAGTCGGAAAGAAAGATTTTTGCTCTCAATGCAAAGGCTATGAATGCCTTATTTTGTGCGCTTGATAAGAATGAGTTTAATCAGGTTTCTATTTGCGAATCGACATTTGATATTTGGCGCACTCTTGAAATCACTCATGAAGGCACTAGCCGAGTGAAAGAGTCTAAAATCAACATTCTTGTGCATTCTTATGAACTTTTTCGGATGAAACCAAATGAGTCCATTGGAGACATGTACACCCGCTTTACGGATGTCATCAATGGACTTAAAGCTCTTGGTAAAGGTTTTTCTAATTTTGAGTTAGTAACTAAAATTTTAAGATCTCGTCCAAAGAGTTGGGATCCAAAAGTTATGGCCATTCAAGAGGCCAAGGATCTTAAAATATTTTCACTTGAGGAACTTATTGGGTCTCTAATGACCTACGAGATGACGTGCCATGCTCATGAAGAGCTTGAGAACTCCTTTCTAAAGAACAGGAAGGATATGACACTTAGAACACAAGAAGACCACTTGAAAGGAACATCAAGTGATGAGGACAGTGACAATGACATTACACTTTTGACTCAAAAGTTTAAGAAATTTATAAGAAGAAACAAATTTAAAAATGACACAAAGAATAAATTTGAACACAAAAAGGACCAAGTTATTTGCTACGAATGCAAGAAGCCATGACACTTCAAGAATGAATGCCCTCAAGCTAAGAAGAAGCAATTCAAGAAAAAGAAAGCTTTGAAGGCCACGTGGGATGATTCAAGTGACTTCGACGTTGAAGAAGCTAGCAACAAAGAGGAGGCTAACTTCGCGCTAATGACACTTGGAGAAGAGGTTAGTGAGTTATTTAATGAAGAATTATCTTTCGATGAGCTTTCTATCGCTTTTCATGAGTTATTTGATGAATGTAGAACTATTAGTAAGAAGTTCAATTTGCTTAAGAAAGAGCATGCTTTATTACAAAATGAGTTCAATAGTCTCCAAACTCCTCTACTCCTATGCTCTAAGTGTGAACACTTAGAAGCAATAAGAAGGGAGAACTTGCTACTCAAGGAGACCCTAAACAAGTTTAAGGTCGGTAGCAAGGGCTTGGACATGATCCTTGCTAACAAGGGTCACGTCGGAGATAGAAGTGGAATAGGATTTGTGAGTGGATCTCATCAAAATCCCACTACCTTCATTAAAGGACCCACATTGCATGTATCACCCCATTTGAAATATAATTTTTGTGGTAAAACGGGACATGTTGCTTACAAATGTCCATTCAAGAAAATTAGTCCACAAAAATTGATATGGGTTCCTAAAGGAACCATAAACAATTCAATATTGAATTACAAATTAAGTAGATCAATTTGTAAGGCACCCAAAATCAAATGGGTACCTAAAAACCATCCTCTTTTGTAGACAAACTTACAAGCTAGGAGCAAGAAATGGTATCTTGATAGTGGATGCTCAAGGCACATAACTAGAGATCCATCTCATTTCTCTATGCTCACTAGCAAAGAAGAAGGGTATGTCACCTTCGGAGACAACAACAAGGGTAAAATCATTGGCAAGGGAACTATAGGTAACAAATCAAAATTTTCAATTGATGATGTGTTGTTAGTTGATGGTTTAAAACATAATCTTTTAAGCATTAGTCAATTATGCGATAAAGGTTATGTTGTTAGATTTAAATCTAATGTTTGCATCATTAAAAAATCAAACAATGACATATCCATGATTGCTTTAAAACAAAACAATGTCTACGCCATAAATATTGAAGAATTAAGTAATGAAATGTGTTTTTCGATTTTGAATGATGATGCTTGGCTTTGGCATAGGAGATTAGGCCATGCAAGCATGAAACTAATTTCTAAGATTTCATCTAGAGAGTTAGTAAGAGGTATCCCAAACATGAAATTTGTCAAGGACAAGGTGTGTGATGCATGTCAACTAGGAAAATAAATAAAAACTAGTTTCAAATCAAAAAATCAAATTAGCACTACTAGACCATTGCAATTGATCCATTTGGACTTATTTAGACCAATTGACATAACAAGCCTAGGAGGTAGCAAATATGCCTTTGTAATTGTGGATGACTATAGTAGATATACTTGGACCTATTTCTTGACTCACAAAAGTGATTGTTTCAAATGTTTCTCTAAATTTTGTAAACTCACTCAAAATGAAAAAGGTTTTATGATTTCATCAATTCGAAGTGATCACGGAGGTGAATTTCAAAATCATGGCTTCCAAAATTTTTATGAAATAAATGGATATAACCATAACTTCTCTACTCCAAGAAATCCATATCAAAATGGAGTAGTGGAAAAGAAAAATAGGAGTTTGCAAGAAATGGCTAGAACCATGTTAAATGAATATAATTTACCAAAATACTTTTGGGCCGATGCCGTGAATATGGCTTGCTATGTTATGAATAGAGTTCTAGTGACACCATCCCTATCTAAAACTCCATATGAGTTATGGAATAATAAAAAACCCAATGTTTCTTATTTTAAAGTTTTTGATTGTAAATATTTTATTTTAAATGAAAAGGATACCTTAGGAAAATTTGATACAAAATCCAATGAAGGCATATTTCTTGGTTATTCTTCCGTTTCTAAGGTTTTTCGTGTTTTCAACAAAAGAACCTTAGTTATAGAAGAATCTATTCATGTGGTTTTTAATGAAAATTTTGAATTTAAGAAGAAAGATTTTGATGATGATTTTGACTTTGATAATTTGAATTTGAATGAACTCTCTCCTCAAAATGACAACTTGGATGCATCTTCTTCCCAAACTTCCTTAACCAAGGAATGGAAGTATGTAGATGATCATCCCAAGGAGTTAATTATAGGAGATGCATCGAAAGGGGTTCAAACTCGCTCTTCTTTTAAAGATTTTTGTGCCCATGCCGCTTTTCTTTCTCAAGTTGAACCAAAATGCATTGTTGATGCCTTGAAAGATGATTCTTGGGTTATCGCAATGCAAGAAGAATTGAATCAATTTGAGAGGAATGAGGTATGGAAGCTTGTTCCTAGACCTAATGACCACTTAGTTATTGGTATTAAGTTGGTCTTTAGAAATAAGCAAGATGAATGTGGTATCGTGGTTAGAAACAAGGCTAGACTAGTGGCCAAAGGTTTCAACCAAGAAGAAGGTATCGATTACGAAGAGACCTTCGCTCCGGTGGCAAGATTAGAAGCTATTAGGATGCTCCTTGCCTATGCTAGTAGTAATGATTTCAAATTATTTCAAATGGATGTCAAAAGTGTATTCTTAAATGGTTTTATTTTCGAAGAAGTGTATGCTGAACAACCACCCGGATTTGAAAATTCTCTTCTTCCTAACCATGTGTTTAAGCTAACTAAGGCTCTATATGGTCTAAAACAAGCCCCTAGTGCTTAGTATGAGAGGCTTAGTTCTTTTTTAATTTCAAATGATTTCACTAAAGGCAAGGTTGATACTATATTATTTATTAAATATTTTAAAAATAATTTTCTTATTATTCAAATTTATGTTGATGATATTATTTTTGGTTCTTCTAATAAATCACTATGTGAATCATTTGCCAAAAATATGAGTGATAAATTTGAGATGAGCCTAATGGGAGAACTAAATTTCTTTTTAGGATTTTAAATTAAGCAACTAAGTGATGGTATATTTCTAAATCAATCAAAGTATATATTAGAATTGTTAAAATGATTTAACATGGATGGATCAAAAGACATTAGCACTCCTATGAACACCTCTACTAAGTTAGATATAGATGAAAATGGAGAAAGTTTTGATAAAAAACATATAGGGGCATGATAGGTAGCTTGCTTTATCTCATTGCTACCTGACCTGACATCATGTTTAGTGTGGGGTTATGTGCAAGATTCCAAGCTAATCCTAAGCTATCTCACTTCAAAGCCGTTAAGAGAATCCTTAGATATCTAAAAGGGACTCCGAATCTTGGATTATGGTATCCAAAATCTGATAACTTTGATTTGAAAGCTTATGCAGATACAGATTTTGGTGGATGTAAAATAGATAGAAAAAGTACATCCAGAACATGCCAATTTCTAGGACATGCACTTGTTTCTTGGACTTCCAAGAAATAAAATTCAGTTGCACTATTTACGGCAGAAGCCGAATACATAACTGTAAGTGCATGCTATGCACAAGTTATTTGGATGAAAAATATTCTAGAAGACTATGAAATTTATTTAAAGAATATTCCTATAAAATGTGATAACACGAGTGCTATCTGTCTAACTAAAAATCTTATTCAACGCTCTCGAACTAAGCACATTGACATTAGGCATCATTTTATACGTGATCATGTCAGTAGTAAAGATGTCACCCTTGAATTTATTGATACAAATCATCAATTAGCGGATATTTTTACAAAACCCTTAAATGAGGAACAATTTGATTTTATTAGAAGGGAATTAGGCATGTTAAATTGTCCTAATAAATGAGCTTTATTGTATGCGATTTTCTTTGAAATTTCGATTTTCATCGATTTTCCTTCCACTCGGATTTCTTTTTAAAATTTTGGATTTCTTTTTGACATCATACAATCCTTAAAATCTTTGAAAAGAAATTCAGAATAAATTAAAAAAAAGAGGAAAAATTTTTGTGCTACCGACGGTAGCACCACCTAGGTCGTTAGACCCCAGGCGGTAGAACCGCCTGTCTGGGCGGTAGTACTACCTAAACAACCCTTATAAAAGGGGTGAGTTAGGGCTGGCGGTAGAACCGCCCCCTAACCCGAGAGATCTCTTCCTCACCTCCCTAATCCCCTTAAAACACTTCCAAGCCTTATTCTCTCCCTCTAGAAGCCTAAGAAGGGGATTTTTTTCTTGATTCAAGCCCTCTACCTCTCAAGAGAACAAAACTAAGGTAAAATCTGAAATCTTTCTCTTCTTTTTCTTGCCTAGTTTAGTTATTTCCTTTAAATTGATTATTGATCTATCCTCACTAGAAATGGCTCCTAAAAGATCATCAAGAGACAAAGGAAAAAGGGTGGAGGTAGATTCATTTGACCAATCTTTGTTCAAATCAAAAGAAGCATCCCTTAGGTTTTTTGAACTTGTTTTTAGAACCATTCATAAAGGAAAATATGTTGATTTGAATCAATTAGGGAACCTTGAACCCATCATGTGGTTTGCCGACTTAGAGGTCTTACCAATTTTGTAAATTGTTGAACCTATCTATCCACGCTTGATTAAATTGTTTTATGCTAATTTAAGCGTGAATGAAGATGGCTTATCTACCTATCTTCTAGGAAATAAGATCCAAATATCCGATAGTACAATATGCTCTTTAATTGGAATTGTTGAAAAAGAGTTAGGATGCTATTTTAGAGGGAAATGGGACATGGACACAATCGGAGCCACCCACTCCGAAGCCTTAGAAACTGTCTTTGCAAATCCGAACTTAGGCATAATTCCCAAGAGTTGTGAACATTTGTTGTCTTTCAACTCTAAAATTTTACATCACATTCTTATAAGTATTATCATTCCTAAGCAGTTTCATCAAGATGAGATCAGTTTAGCCGAGTTGGGTACCATATATTGGATCATGACCATCCAGCATTATTGTTTTGGTTACCTAATCCGGCAACACATGATAGAAGTCATTTTTAAAGGGTTAATATTACCATATGGAGGATTGATAACTAGATTGTTGTATGCCCATAACATTAATATTCTACCTAATGAAGAAGTAGTACAAGTGGACAAATTTAACATCATTGACATGAAACTACTTAGGAGAATTAGGTATACATTTGAGCATGGAATAGGGGTTAGACAATCTAGGAGAAGTGATATACATCCCCCACTAGTAGAACATCCTGAAACACCAGTCTTTAGGGGAAGTGAATCTCCTCCTCCTGATCCCGTTGATACAGCTCCATCAGTGCTAGCTTCAGCTCCACCTTCTGACGATCCGATCATGAGAGAATTAAATGAAGTTAAATTGTAGCAAATTAAAATTTTGAAGGAAATGCGAAAGATGAACCAAAAGATAGATCACATGTATAGGCACTTTGGCATTCCTCCAAAGGAGTAGTTTGTTGTATTTTCTTTTTGAACATTGTAAACTTTTATGCAACTTTGATATCTATGTTGTATTATCTTTACTACATTTTCTTGGGCATTGTGGAATGATATTCGGATTTCTGAATGATTTCTTTTCCCTCATTTGTGATATTTTTTTGGATATCTTTTTTTTACATATCTTTGGATGACGCACTCATAATATTTTCTGTTTTCACTCGCATATGAATCTCTCTTTCCTTTTTGTTGATGACAAAGGGGGAGAAATATGTGACAAGTGAATGCAATTGCCATGCGTTGAAAGTTATATGCATTTTTCCATGCTTTACAAGTTATTGCAAGTTATATGCTTGAAATGCTTATTTAGGTTCTTGATATCATTTTTTTATTGTGTATACTTCATTGATATCATTTGATACCTATTTATTTGACATTTTTGACTTAATGATGAATGTCCATACATCGACACTGTCATCATTAAGTAAACCATGAAGTTTTTCTTTCATATGTTGAATGATAAGTAAAACTTATCATGTTGAATTCAAAGAAATTGAATTCAAGCAGTTTTTACTATCTATGGCATATAGATAGGGGGAGTTAAGAGTAACTTCATCATCAATTGATTGTCATCATCAAAAAGGGAGAGATTGTTGAATCTCGGATTTTGATGATGAAGTCAATTGGTGAAATATTTATTCTAATCTATTTTGTCGAGATAAGTGTGCAGGAATAACTACGATGGGACGAAAACATAAAGCGATTTACCGAGGTCAAATCCGTCGGGTGTTCAAGAGTTTATCGGAAGTTCGAGAAATCGTTGGAAGTGTTGCCAGAACCATCCAAGATCGAATCAGGGACTTGCCGAAGTTTTCGGAAGTTCGTTGCAAAGATCGTCGAAGGTTCGTAGAACTTACCGGGAAGATTCGAAAGCTAGCCGAAGACTCGTTGAGCTCGCCATACAATCCGGGAGTATGCTGGGAGTCTGCTGGAAGAAATCCGAGGGAAGTATCGGAAGTCCGCCGGAATCTCGCCGTAAAGCTCGCCGGAAGTTGACTTGAAGAATGTCGAGTTAAATCACTTAGGATTATGTTTTAATTTCGTAGTTTGCACGTGATTAGAGCAAGGGTTTAGAAATAATCCTGTCTAAATTTAGTAGGGGCCAATCGGGCTCCTATTGGGCCAAATTGGGCCTTAAACAGGGCCCATTCAGCCTTTACTGAATGGGCCAGGCGGTGGCACCACCTTCTGCTGGGCGTGGCACCGCCCCTGCTGTGTCAGTCTGCCAGACTGAGATAGGCGGTGGCACCGCCTCTGACAGGCGGTTCCACCGCCTCTGACAGGCTGACATCGGGAAACTCAAAAAAATTCAAATTTGGAGCCCAAATTTGAATCCATTTTGAGCCTATAAATACCCCCCCTTTCTCAGCTGAAAGGGTACCCTTTTGAGAGTTAGAATCTTGAGTTTAAGTCTTTGAATAGTCTTGAAAAGCCTTGTCTCTTGCTAAGTGTTCACCTCCTTTTTCTTCTTGAGAAATCTTGTAAGAGTGTGAACCTCTTGTAAAGGGTTGTAAAAAGGGGTATTTGGTCCTTCCCCTTCAAAGGATTTGCTAGTGGAAGTGCGAAGCCTCATCATGAAGGCTTCAAGAGTGGATGTAGGTCATTTGACCGAACCACTATACATCATTGTGTTCATGAATGTGTGAGTGTTTACAGTTCTGAATTATTTCATTACTTAGCTGCAAATCGTTTAGTTCCTTTGCTCAAGCTATTTCATTCAAGTTCTCTTTCGTCAAATCGAAATCTTCTTATGAACTAGTCTTTGTGCGAAATCGGCTTCAAAGTTACATTTTTAATCCGCTGCACTAATTCACCCTCCCCTCTTAGTGCCTTTTCGATCTTAACACCCAATAGTCCAAACTATACGGATTGGCTCTGTAACCTAAGAATAGTTCTCACAGTAGAGAAAATCATATATGTCCTAAATACAATCATACCATAGCCTGAGGCAGGAGCACCTTAGGAAGATTTTGCTCGATATGAGAAATATATCAATGATTCCACTCTTGCTTAGTATTACATGTTAGCCGCTATGACTCTTGAGTTATAGAGACAACATGAAAACATGAATGCCAGATCCATACTCCTACATCTTCGTAAACTGTTTGAGAAGCAAGGAAAGACTCAACGATATGAGATATCCAAGAGTTTCTTCCGTGCTAGGATCACTGAAGGGGCATTGGTTCAGAACCATGTCCTAAAGATGATAGAGTGGATTAAGAAACTCATAAGTCTAAGAATGGTCCTAGATGATAACATGTGCATTAATCTTATACTTCAATCCCTACCAGATTTTTTTTCAGTTTATTATAAATTTTAATATGAGCAAGTTTGAGATGACTCTCTTTAAGCTCCTCAATATGTTGAGGGAGGCAGAGAGTAGCATCAAGAAAGATAAACTAGTTTTCTATATTGGTGATGCCAAAAGGAAAAGGAAGCTGGGAAGTCCCTTAAGAAGGGCAAGGGCAAGGGCAAGGGCAAGAGCAAGGGCAAGGCAAAAATTATCAAGAATGACCTAACGAAGGACAAAGGTTAATACTTCTTCTACAACAAAGACGGGCACTAGAATAGGAACTACAAAGAGTATTTTGCAGAAAAGGCAAAATAAAAGCTTGGAGAAACTTCAGGTATATTGTTGATCAGTCTCTATTTATCAGATTCTTGTGATAATACATGAGTATTGGATACTGATGGTACTTATCATATCTATAATTCATTACAGGTTTTTCAAGGCCTATGAGATTAGCGAGGGGCAAGATGGACCTCAAGATAGATAATGAAGTAGGAGTTGCTGCTATTACTGTCGATGAGATCACTTTATATCTACTTAATGGAACTATTATTATATTATATGTATATTATTTTATTCTCTCTATTATTAAAAATATTATTTCTATTTCATGTTTGACATTGAATGGTTATAAAGTAGTTTTTGAGAATAATAGTTTCAATTATTAAGGATAATAAGATCATCATGAGAGGGACATTGTATAATGATTTGTTTATGCTGAACATTGCTTCACATATCATAAATGTAAGCATGTCCAAAAGAAAGTAAGATGAGGTGAACAATGTATACTTGTGGCATTGTAGGCTAGGTCATATCCATGAGGGAAGGATTTAAAAGTTGCTAAAGGATGGATATCTAGATTCATTGGACTATATGTCATATAAAACTTATGAGCCTTACCTTTATGGAAAATTGACCAATTCTCTATTTAGTAGAACTGGAGAGAGAGATCTATTAAGTTACTAGAACTCATACATAGCGATGTATGTGATCCTATGTCAACTCAAGCTATAGGTGGTTACTCTTGCTTTATTACTTTCACTAATGATTTCTCTAGGTATGGATATATGTACTTGATGAAGTATAAGTCCGAAGCCTTCAAGAAATTTAAGGAACATAAGAATGAAGTAGAAAACTAGACCGGAAAGAGTATTAAGACTCTTCGACCAAATCAAGGAGAAGAATACTTGAGTATGAAGTTCACTCAGTTCCTCAAAGACCATGAGATTATATCCCATTGGACACCTCCTTATATACCATAGCTCAATGGTATATCAGAAAGGAGAAATCACACACTATTAGATATGGTGTGGTCCATAATGAGTTTCACTAACCTGCCCATCTTATTTTGGGGATATGCTCTAGAGACCATAATTTTTCTTCTAAACAGAGTTCCATCTAAATCGATAGTATCTACACTATATGAGATATAAAAAGGAAAGAAGCCTGATTTTAAGGTTGTTAATATTTAGGGCTACTCTACCCATATTAAAAGACATAACCCCGATAAGTTAGAATCTAGGACGGAACAATGCAAGTTAGTGGGATACCCGAAGGAAACTTGTAGATATTACTTCTATCACCCCGAAGACCAAAATGTCTTTATTGCCAAGAGGGCAGTGTTCCTTGAGAAGGAATACATTCTTGGTGGAGACAATGGGAGCATAATAGAGTTGAGCGAGGTTGGAGAACCTAACTCGGGCACCATTCCGGAGACCGAGTCTATTCAGGTACCTAATACATAAGTTCTAACTTTGCATAGGTCTGGTGGATTGTCATACCCTTCTGAGAGATATATGAGACATAACAGTGGAGAGGACACTCAGGATGCTGATCCTTAGACCTATGAGGAGGCTATTGTGAACATAGACTTGGGAAATGGCAAGTCATGAATTTTGAGATAGAATCCATATATTCCAATAAGGTTTGGAACCTTGTTGATGCACTTGAGGGTATCATACCCATCAATTATAAATGGATCTTCAAAAAAAAAATTAGAATAGATGGAAAGGTGGAGACCTATAAGACAATGTTAGTGGCTAAAGGGTATCATCAAAAGCAAGGTGTTGACTATGATAAACCTTCGCACCCGTAGCTATGCTAAAATCCATCCAAATTCTATTGACTATTGTAGTACACTATGACTATGAGATCTGACAAATAGATATGAAAACTGTATTCCTTAATGGCAACCTCAAGGAAGAGGTGTATATGATATAGCTTAATGGATTCATGTCTAAGCAGAGTCCAGATAAGGTGTGCAGGTTGCTTAAGTTTATTTATAGATTAAAGCAGGGTTCTTGAAGTTATAATATAAGATTTGATGAGATGGTTAAATCTTATGACTTCATTAAGAATGAAGATGAGCCTTGTGTGTATATGAAGATAAGTGGGAGCGTTATCATATTCTTGGTATTATATGTGGATGATATCATAATCATTGAGAATGATATAGGAATGCTCTCTATAGTAAAAGCTTGGCTATATAGATACTTTTCTATGAAGTACTTAGGGGAATCATCTTATATTTTGGGGATTCGGATCTATAGAGATAGATTCAAGAATATGCTTAGTTTATCCTAGTCTAGGTATATAGACACCATTATCAAAAGGTTTGACATAGAAAATTTTAAGAGAGGTCTCATACTGATGAGACATGAAATTTCACTTTCTCAGAGTATATCCTCAAAGATTCTCGAAGAATGGGCAAACATGGATAGGATATCCTATGCCTCTGTGATAAGGTCCATTATATATGCTATGCTATGTACCAAGCTTGATATAGTGCATGCTCTGAGTGTCACATGTAGGTATCAGGCGGATCCAGTCTTGAAGTACTAGAAAGCAGTAAAGTATATCCTTAAGTACTTGAAAAGGACTAAATATTTTTTACTAGTATATAGAGGAGGTAATCTCTAGGTTGAGGGCTACGTGGACTTGATTTTTGAATCCGATGTAGATATTAGCAAGTTAAATTCAAGGTATGTGTTTATCCTGAATGGGGCAATAATGAACTAGAAGAGTTCCAAGCAAGATACTACTGTTGACTCGACCATAGAGGTGGAATGCATTGTTGTGGCAGAAGCAACAAAGGAAAGAGTTTGGATGAAAAAGTTCATCATGAATTTGAGAGTCATATCAAGCAATGCGAAATTGATTCCTATATATTGTGACAATAATAGGGTGATCACTCAAGCAAAGGAACCCAAGTCTCATTAGAAGTCAAAGCATATTCTAAGGAGGCTCCACTTGATTAGAGAGATCATGACCCATATAGATATAGTAGTGAAAATAGTTCTATCCAAAGATAACATTACAGATCCACTGACGAAGTCATTGACTCAAATTATATTTCAGCATCGCAGAGGTTTAATGGGGATCAGATACGTAAGTGATTGGCTATAGGTCAAGTGAGAGATTATTAGTTATAAAAATCATATAAGTCAATCATGTAAGTGATGACACCTATAACACACTACGATAATCTCTTTTTTTATTATTACTTATATTTTCTCATATTATCTAGATGAATAGTATGATATCATTGGATCTGTGTAATGAGAATCAAATTATGATTAGATCATGATAATGAGACTGATTTGCCTTTAAACATAGACCCTAAATCATCCTGGTCATAGGTTACTTGAGAAGGATATCAAGATAACTGGATATATTGGTGCATTGTATACTCATCTATATAATAGATGTGACTGGTCTCATAATCGCTCATGTGGAGACATTAGAGGTACAATATAGGTGCTCATTAGAGAATAAGTTCACTAATTAATTTATTTATAGAATGCTGAATGGTTAATGATACCTGACGTTAAACAGTGATTCCGTAATCCAAGTTATGTATCTGATCCTTAGACTTGAGATACCAAAGATGCTTTATATGAGTACTCCATTCTTTGACACCGTACTTATAGGTTTAGAGGTTCCAAATCTAGTATAGTTGGTTCTCAGGAATGGTAGCCAACCTTACGAAGGTAATTGAGTGTCAATAGAGGATCATCCACTCTTAGTATCATGAGAGAAATATCCTGTGTATGCTCACTCAGACAAAATCCTCAACCAGGGTCATTCGAATTAAGAGAGGAGTTCTTCGAGAGAATCCGATTATAGCAAGACTTGGATAGGATTTTGTATAAGCCTGATGTTACCATACCTAATATATGGTCTCTAGGATATTAAATGGATGAAAGACTCTAGATATATGATAACTGAGGATAGATAAATCCGATGGATTATATTCCCCGTACCATTTGGGGACTATGGCGTAGGAGTCTAGTACGTCTATAGTCGATGAGTCGAGTGAATTATTATAGAGATAATAATTCACTATATCAGAAGGAGTACTGATGGGAGCAACTCACGGCTACCTCAATATTGGGCCAAGAGGGTCACACACATATGGTGGATGTTGCGACGAGTAGATGTGCAGATATGAGATATCCGCAGAGCCCCTAGCTTAGGTCCTATGGATAAGATCCAATGAGATTTGATAATTGGATAGAGATCCAAAACCTAATAAGGATATAATTCATTAAGAGATAAGCTGAATACACCTCTATAAATTGGAGTAACCTCATGGTTCATAGGCTAGAACTTTTGGTGGTTGCCCCTTCTATTCTCTTCAGCCTCCTCTTCTCCTCTTTAGCTTCGACAGTCTTGTGGTGCATGTGGAGAGAGAGATCCCATAGTGATTTGAGGAGCATCGTCACTACGTTCATAGTATGGATTACCATTAGAGAGGAGTACGCAAGTTTGTTAGGATCGTAGTGACACTAGGGGGTGAATTAGTGCTTTCAAAAAATTACATCGATTTAAAAAGTTAGTTTGATGAAATGTAACAGAAATGTGTTTTGACTTGGAATGTAGTAAAAGTATTGAGCAACTAGCTTAGCAAGCAATAAGAGTGAAAAGCATAAAGGAAAAAGAGTACACTGAATTTATAGTGGTTCAGTCCTCCGACTTATGTCCACTCCTGATTCCTCCTCTGTCGAGGTCATTAGTTTTCATTAACAATCTTCTTTCAATAGGTGAAGATCAACTACCCTTTTATAACTCTTTCTCCTTTTCATAGGTTTAGGAGATAACCTTTACAAGTCTCATACCTCCCTTAGATAGAATTCTAAACTTTTCAAGAGGAGGGGAGGAACACTCAACAATTTTCAAGATTACAACTTTGATTCACTAGAATTTTAGTCCACTCTTTTCTTATGAAATCCTAGCAAGGATAAGTGGGGTATTTATAGACCCCAAATGGCTTCAAAAATAAAACCAAAATTTAAATTTCTGAGTCTTCTGAGTATAGGCAATACCACCGCCTGCACTTGGCTATACTACCGCCTACAACACCTTGAAAACAGAGGCTCTGGTGCTACTATCACAAGCCTGGGTGGTACCATTGCTTGCTAGCTTTAATGCTAGCGGTACCATCACCTATAGCTTGGAAAAGTGCGCTCGTTGACTTTTCCAACTAATAGGCGGTTCCACCGTCAGTTTGATTGTGCCACCGTCTGACCCAACTTTTGGGTTATTGAATGAGCCTCCCAATGAGCCCAATCAATCCTAATTTAGGCCCAATAAGCTCCTAATTGAGTTGGTAAGATTATACCTAAAACTAACTCAATTTAAGACCTAATTATGATAATTAAGATCTAAATAATTATAAGACACGAATCAAAATTATCCGTCATGTCATTGGTTCATCCAAGCTCCCGATAAACTCCCGGTGTATCGTCCGAACCTTCAGCGTATCACTCAATCCATCAGTATGTTGATTCTCGTAACATCTGATCTTGGTGCAACATTCGATTTTTCTAGCTTGATGCCTGATTTCTAACTCCGGTTCAACGTCTGATTCTTCTTGCTTTAATTATTTTATCTTTTCTGATCAAAGTTAGTCTTATATCACTTATCTCAAAGCATAAATTAGATTATAAACTCATCAATTGATTCCATCATCAAAATCTGAGATTCAATAATCTCCCCTTTTATGATGATGATAACTAATTGATGATGTAGTTTTAAACAAACTCCCACTATCTATATCTATCTATATGTCATATCGAGATAAGCTTGAATTCAAATAAATGATAATCTTCTAATCCAAGTTGAAATGATTTTGTAACATATTATGAAATCATGAGTATTATCATGCATTATCATTATAAACATAATTTCAAATCAAGGTATAATATGCATCATTATTTTCAACTGATTCAACTCATTATTTTTAAATCATCATGCATAATTTCAAAATATAAAATCATCAAGCATGATACAAAAATATGAAAATCTTCAAATCTTCAAATCATCATTACTTCTCCCCCTTTGTCATCAACAAAAAGGAGAAAAGTATAACTATCAAGTTTCTGAAACATACAAATTTTACATCACTTTAGAACATACAAGCTAGCAAGTTTTAAAGATGTGAAGATTAACAATATTTACTTCTACTTGAAATATGTAAGCTAGTAGTTCTTGCTTCTTTTTTGATATATGCAAGTTTGTATGTTTTGCATCTTGAGATGGATAAGCTAGTGCTGTTGCTTCTCTTGAGATGTGCAAGATAGCACTTTTGCTTCTCTTGAGATGTGCAAATTTCTTTCTCCCCTTTTGTCACTAAAAATCAAAAAAAAGAAGAAGAGGAGAAGAGTTCAATGGTACAAAAATTTACATCATCACATGAATGAATAAAAGATCAAGTCATAAATCCAAAATATCATAAATCATTTTGACAAGTCTTCTTTTGTAGGGGTGGGTGAATTATTGTGTACGTAAAAAGCCATATTGGAAATGCTTTAAACTTACTGGGTGAATTAGAAAACATTGTTTGATTCAAAGATTTCATTTCGATGAAAGCCGTATCGGAAATACGTTAAATTTAAAGTGTGAGTGAGAGCAATGAGTAAGTAAATCTGTGAATAATGAAAAGCATGAAACAATAATAATAATAAAGAGCAAAGCAGAAAAGAGCACACCGGAATTTATAGTGGTTTGGTTGTCGTGACCTACATCTACTCCTGATTCCTTTTCCGTCAAGGCCATCGGCTTCAACTAATGATCTTCTTTTAATGGGTGAAGATCAACTACCCTCTTACAGTCCTCTTCTCTTTTTCAAAGATTTAGGAGACAACCTTTACAAGCACACACTCCTCTCTTAAACTAAAAATAACTTAAGGCTAGAGGAGGGGATCTATCAAGTAATTACAATAGTGTTTTCCCACTATTATGTTCTCAGTGCTTGTGTATTCTGAGCAAGGATGAGAGAAGTATTTATAGACACCAAATAGATTCAAACTTGGAGCTAATACTAGTTTCATCTTGGGTCTTCGGGATACTGGAGACACTACCGCTAGTGCTAGGTAGTACCATTGCCTAGTCTGCTCTGACATTGGGCGTTACCACCACCCAGTCTAGTTGTACCACCACCTGACATTATTAGGATCAAGTCGACACTAAGAGGGGAGGGGATTGGTGCTTTTGTGAAAAATGATTTGATCCGGAAAACTTTCGTACGATAAAATTATGTTGAAAAGATGTTTAGACTAAAAACATATGTAAGTGTAGTAATGAGTAGGAAAAGCACTTGCAAAATAAGTAAACAAACAGAGAAAGAGAGGCACACAAATTTTATAGTGGTTTGATCGTCCGACCTATATCCACTCCCGATTCCTCCTTCGTCTAGGCATCCACTAATGGTCTTCATTCAATGGGCGAAGACTAACTACCCTCTTACAACCCTCTTCTCCTTTTCACATGTTTAGGGGATAACTTTTATAAAGCCTCACATCGGAGATAAAAAAATCTTGATTCGTAAGTATCAAGTGAAAGAGTCAAGATTCATTTAGATAAGTCTCTTCTTTAGTGAAAGAAGGAAAAAGAATTGATTCATAATTCATAATTCTAAGAAATCAAAAGAAAAATCATCATTCATTAATTTTCCTCTTTAGTAAATGGTAAAAAGAGCATCAAAGATCAAATAATAAGATATCTTAATAAAAAGATCTCAAGTATCAAGTGAGGAATCATGATTCATGTGGATAAAACTTCTCTTAGAAGATAGAAACATGCACGAACAAAATGAATTGAGAAAGATAAAAATATCAAAAATGATTCATATAAAATACATCTCAAGTCATAAACATGAATAAATCAAGTGTTTCTCAAATCTGAAATCATCATCAAAATCACCTTTCATAGTTCAAGAGGTTCACAAAAGATAAGATACATAGATTCATCAACCTCTTATTGAAAAATCAAAAAACTTTAGAGATTGAGAAATTTTTAAGAAAATACTTTCCTCTTTTTAGTTGTTTCAATTCATTCGATTTATTTCATATGAGCATGTCTAAGTTTTTATATCAAAACCCGAAAAGCAAGAAATCATCAAGATCAATAGTATAACATATTAAAATAATAACACATCTTCAAACAAAAGATTCAATTTATCATTTTAATTCCAATGATAATATATTTTCCTTCTAATGTGAATCTAACATTTCATATTTAGTGCAAGGAGTTAACATGCAAATGTCATGTTCATTTTTTTAAAAAAAATTCAAAATCACTAGAAACAAAAGCATGATATATTTTTTAAATTTTTTATATTTCTTACTAATTTAAAAATAACTCACAAAATATATCAAGTAATTTTATAGTAATGTAAAGAGGTTTTGGTTGAGTTACTTACCTCATTTTCGTAAACCATCAAAGCGTAGTTCGCCACTTCGTCTTCGGATACACTTGATTCATCTTTGGGTGCTTTCTTTTTCTTTAGCAGCTTCTTTAGTTGTGGATATTTGCTTTTGAAGTGCTCCAGCTTCTTGTATTCATAGCAAGTGGTTGTGTTCGGATTGAGTTCATTTTTAGATTTAGTATCTTGTTTTATGAATTTTTTAAACATTATTGTTAGGGGTTCAAAGTCATCATCACTTGAGCTTTCGCTCGAGTGGTCTTCTTTGGTTCTCAGTGTCATATATTTCTTGTTCTTTGGAAGGTGGTTCTTGTTGAATCTCGGATTTTGATGATGAAGTCAATTGATGGTTATTTGATCTAATCCATTTTTGAGATAAGTGTGCAGGATTAACTATGATAGAGCAAATTACCAAAGTCAAGTTGCTGGAAGTTCAAGAGTCCACCAGATATCTGAAGGATCATCGGAAGTGCTGCCGGAGTCAACCGAGATGAAATCGGGGACTTGCCGAAGGTTTCGGAAGTTCGCTAGAAAGATCGTCGGAGGTTCGCGGAGACAACCGAAAAGGTTCGGAAGAGTTGGAAAGACTCGTTGAACTCGCCATAGAATTCGGGAGCCAGCTGGGAGTCCGCCGGAAGGAATCCAAGGGATTATCGAAAGTTCGCCGGAAGATCGCCGGAAAGCTCTTCGAAAGATAACTTGATGGTGTTGGTATAATTTGGCTTTAAAAGATCATAGTTAGCACTTAATTAAGGTATAGAATAGGTGTTAAACCTATCTAGACCTGTATTAGACAATTGGGCCTTTAGTGGGCTGTATTGGGCCAAAGGTTTGGCCCATACTGATTTCGGTAAGGGTCGGCGGTGGCACTGCGGACCAAAGCGTAGCACGCTGCTTTGTTGATCGAGCGGTAGTACCGCCTCAGCGGTAGTACCGCTGTTGCAAACCGCATGTCGGTAGTATCGCCCTAGGCAAAGCGGTGGTACCGCTGACAGTGGTTGCAACCACTGTGTCAGCGGTAATCGCCGTTGCCAGCGGTAGTACCGCCAAAGACACCGACATAGTATCACTTGACACACAGCAGCGGTACATGACACTGCTTGATGCCAGTGGTAGTATCGCCTACAACCAAATCAGAAATTGGACGAGACCTTTGTGAGCGGGATTTTGAATCCAAAAATTCTCTATAAATACCCCTTTACTTCTAGCTGGTTAGGGGACTTTTTGCAGAGTCAGATTTGAGTCTAAGCTATAGCAAAATTCCTGCTCTCAATTGCTCAAGTGTTCACCTCTTTCTTCTACTTGTAAAAATCCTGTAAAGAGAGGGAACCTCTTGTAAAAGGCTGTCAGAAGGGTGTTTGGTCCTTCCCCTTCAAGAGACTTGCTAGTGGAAGTTGGGAGCCTCATTGGAGGAGGCTTCAAGAGTGGACGTGGGTCATTTGACCGAACCACTATACATCGCATTGCGTCTACTGTTGTGTGAGTACTTAAGATTCTGCATCGTAAATTACTTAAGCTGCAAACTGATCGGATTTCTTCTCCCTACTTCCAAGTTCATTTACCTAAATATCTTCAAGTTAAAGTCTCTTTTGCTGAATCAAGTTCTTAAGCAAATCTCCGGAATCGGTTTTCAAGCTTTATTCATTTTAATCCGCTGCACTAATTCACCCCCCCCTCTTAGTGCCGCTCCGATCCCTAACAATTGGTATCGAGCGAGGTTCACTCTCACATTTGGTTTAAAACCCAAGAGAGATGGCCTTTTAAGCATGTAAGAGGGTTACTCCATTACTCGTCCACCCATGTTTAATGGGTCGGATTATACGTATTGGAAGACTCGAATGAGGATTTTTCTTATTTCTATGGATTTTGAACTTTGGAATATCGTTGAAAATGGTTTTCAAAAATCCCTTCTTCCGATGAGCGAATGGAATGAGTCGGAGAAGAAGGTGTTTGCTTTAAATGCCAAGGCTATGAATGCCTTATTTTGTGCACTAGACAAAAATGAATTTAATCGCGTATCAATTTATGAATCGGCTTTTGATATTTGGCGAACTCTTGAGATCACTCATGAAGGCACTAGCCGAGTGAAAGAGTCCAAAATCAACATTCTTGTGTACTCTTACGAGCTTTTTCGAATGAAACCAAGTGAGTCTATTGGAGACATGTACACCCGCTTTACGGATGTCATCAATGGACTCAAGGCACTTGGTAAAGATTTTTCTAATTTTGAATTAGTAACAAAAATTTTAAGATCTCTTCCGAAATGTTGGGATCCAAAGGTTACGGCCATTCAAGAGGCCAAAGACCTTAAAACTTTTCTTATCAAAGAACTCATAGGGTCTTTAATGACCTATGAAATGACATGCCATGCTCATGATGAGCTAGAGAACCCCCTTCTAAAGAACAGGAAGGATATGGCATTAAGAACTCAAGAAGATCACTTGAAAGGAACATCAAGTGATGAGGACCTTGATGAGGACATTGCACTCTTAACTAGAAAATTTAAAAATTCATTAAAAGGGCAAATTTAAAAATGATTTCAAGAACAAACCTGAACCAAAAGGGACCAAGTCATATGTTATGAATGCAAGAAGCCGGGGCACTTCAAAAATGAATGCCCTCAAGCCAAGAAGAAGCAACTCAAGAAGAAGAAGGCTTTGAAGGCTACATGGGATGACTCGAGTGATTCCGAGGATGAAGAAGCAAGCATCAAAGAGGAGGCCAACTTTGCTCTAATGGCTTTGGGAGAAGAGGTAAGTGATTTACTTAATGAAGATTTATCTTTCGATGAGCTTTTAATTGCTTTTCATGAATTATTTGATGAATGTAGAACTGTTAAAAAGCTTCAAGTCTTTAAAAAGGAACATGCTTTATTACTAGATAAGTTTAAGAGTCTTGAGCATGATTCTCTCCTCTACTCCCATGCTCTAAGTGCAATCACTTAGAAGCAATTAAAACGAAAACTTGCTACTAAAGAGACCTTAAACAAGTTTAAGGTCGGTAGTAAGCTTGGACATGATCCTTGCTAACAAGGGACATGTCAGAAATAGATGTGGAATTGGATTCGTGAGTGGATCTCACCGAACACAAACCACATTCATTAAAGGGCCAACATTACATGTCTCCTCTCATTTCAAATGCAATTTTTGTTGCAAATCCGGACATGTAGTTTACAAATGTCCATATAGAAAACTTAGCCCAAATAAATTAGTATGGGTTCCTAAAGGATCAATTAGGAACTCATTGAATAATGATAGAATTAGTAGATCAGATTTTGAGGCACCCAAGTCAATATGGGTACCTAAAAACAATCCTTTTTTGTAGACAAAAACACCCACACAAGCTAGGAGCAAGAGATGGTACCTTGATAGTGGATGCTCAAGGCACATGACCGGAGATCCATCTCAATTCTCTAAGCTCTCTAGCCAAGATGAAGGGTTTGTCACCTTCGGAGACAACAACAAGGGTAAAATCATTGGCAAGGGTACTATAGGTAACAAATCAACCTTTTCAATTGATAATGTACTATTAGTAGATGGCTTAAAACACAATCTCTTGAGCATTAGTCAATTATGTGATAATGGTTATATTGTAAGATTTGAATCTAATGCTTGCATCATTGAAAAACCACACAATAATACATCTATAATTGCAATCAAGCAAAATAATGTCTACACCATTAATCTTGATGATCTTGGTAGTGAAATATGTTTTTCGGCTTTGAATGATGATGCTTCTTGACTTTGGCATAGAAGATTAGGTCATGCTAGCATGAAACTAATCTCTCAAATCACATCTAAAAATCTTGTAAGAGGCATTCCTAAGATTAAGTTCCTTAAAGATAGAGTTTGTGATGCTTGTCAACTAGGAAAACAAATCAAAACTAGCTTCAAGCCAAAAAATCAAATAAGTACCTCTAGACCATTGCAATTGATCCATATGGATTTGTTTGGACCAATTGACACAATAAGCTTAGGAGGTAGTAAATATGCCTTTGTGATTGTTGATGACTATAGTAGATTCATGTGGATCTATTTCTTAGCTCACAAAAGTGATTCTTTTAAATGTTTCTCCAAATTCTGTAAACTTACTCAAAATGAAAAGGGTTTCATGATTTCATCAATTCAGAGTGATCACGGTGGTGAATTCCAAAACCGTGACTTCCAAAATTTTTGTGAATCAAATGAGTATAATCACTTTTTCTCTATTCCAAGAAATCCTCAACAAAATGGAGTAGTAGAAAGAAAGAATAGAAATTTACAAGAAATGGCAAGAACCATGTTAAATGAACATAATTTACCCAAATATTTTTGGGCCAAAGCTGTAAATACGGCTTGTTATATCATGAATAGGGTTCTAATAAGACCATCTCTATCCAAGACTCCTTATGAATTATGGAATGATAAAAAACCCAATGTTTCTTACTTTAAAGTTTTTGGCTGCAAATGTTTTATTTTGAATGAAAAGGATGCCTTAGGAAAATTCGATGCTAAATCCGATGAAGGCATCTTTCTTGGATACTCTTCCGTGTCTAAAGCTTTTCGGGTCTTTAATAAGAGAACCTTAGTTATAGAAGAGTCTATTCATGTGGTGTTTAATGAAGTTTCTGAAATTAAGAAAAATGATCTTGATGATGATTTCGGTTTTGAAAATTTGAATTTAAATGAACCCTCTCCTCAAAATGGCAACTTGGAAGCATCTTCTTTCGAATATTCCTTACCTAAGGAATGGAAGTATGTGGATGCCCATCCCAAGGAGTTAATCATAGGAGATACATCGAAAGGGGTTCAAATGCGTTCTTCGTTTAAAAATTTTTGTGCTCATGCCGCTTTTCTTTCTCAAATTGAGCCTAAGAGCATTGTGAAGCTTTGAAAAATAATTCTTGGGTTATCGCAATGCAAGAGGAATTAAACCAATTTGAGAGAAATGAGGTATGGAAGCTTGTTCCTAGACCAAGTGACCATTTAGTTATCGGTACTAAATGGATCTTTAGAAACAAGCAAGATGAATATGGTGTCGTGGTTAGAAACAAGGCTAGATTAGTGGCCAAAGGTTTCAACCAAGAAGAAGGTATCGATTACGAAGAAACCTTCGCTCCTATGGCTAGATTAGAAGCCATTAGGATGCTCCTTGCCTATGCTAGTAGTAATAACTTTAAGCTTTTTCAAATGGATGTCAAAAGTGCTTTTTTAAATGGCTTTATTTCCGAAGAAGTTTATGTTGAACAACCACCCGGTTTTGAAAACTCTCTTCTTCCCAATCATGTTTTTAAACTAACCAAAGCTCTCAATGGATTGAAACAAGCCCCTAGGGCTTGGTATGAGAGGCTTAGTTCCTTCTTAATTTCAAATAATTTTACTAAAGGTAAGGTCGATACTACATTGTTTATTAAACATTTTGAAAATAATTTTCTTATTGTTCAAATTTATATTGATGATATCATTTTTGGTTCGTCGGATGAATCACAATGTGAATCATTTGCTAAGTGTATGAGTCTTGAATTTGAAATGAGTCTAATGGGTGAGTTAAACTTCTTTTTAGGATTACAAATTAAACAACTTAGTGATGGAATATTTCTTAATCAAACCAAGTATACATTGGAACTGTTAAAACGATTTAACATGGATAGTTCCAAAGCCATCAACACTCCAATGAGTACTTCCACCAAGTTAGACTTGGATGAAAATGGAGAAAACTTTGATCAAAAACATATAGGGAATGATAGGTAGTTTACTCTATCTCACTTTGCAACTAGACCTGATATCATGTTTAGTGTAGGACTATGTGCAAGATTCAAGCGAATCCTAAGTTATCTCACCTTAAAGCTGTTAAAAGAATCCTTAGATATCTTAAAGGAACTACCAATCTAGGATTATGGTATCCAAAATCTGATAACTTTGATTTAAAAGCTTATGCGGATGCCGATTTTGGCGGATGTAGAATTGATAGAAAAAGCACATCTGGAACATGTCAATTCTTAGGACATGCACTTGTTTCTTGGACTTCCAAGAAACAAAATTCTGTTGCACTATCTATGGCGGAAGCCGAATATATAGCTGCTAGTGCATGTTGTGCACAAGTTATGTGGATGAAAAATACTTTAGAAGATTACGGAATTAATTTAAAAAACATTCCAATAAAATGCGATAACACAAGTGCTATTTGTCTAACAAAAAATCCTATTCAACACTCAAGAACTAAACACATCAATATTAGGCATCACTTTATACGAGATCATGTTGCTAATAATGATGTCACTTTAGAATTTATTGATACAAAGCACCAATTAGCGGATATTTTCACAAAACCCCTAAATGAAGAACAATTTGACTTCATTAGAAGAGAATTAGGCATGCTAAATCTGCCTTAATGTTTAAATATTGCATGTCCTTCAAAACATTTAATCTTTGATTGTTTCATCTTTATACCTTTAATGATATATGAAACTATCATTGATCATTATATATTGTGAAGAACTCATCTTTGGATCGAAAGGTTTTCATGATGTTACCTTCATGATGTTTCTTTTTAACGATTATTTTTGAATCTCTTCATGAATTTTGATCTCTCTCACCTTCATTATTGATTGAGTTTAATGATGTATCCTTTAGCCTTGCGATCATGGTTTTCAGTTTTCATCTCCTTTTTGTTGATAACAAAGGGGGAGAAAAATATGAAATTGATGATTTGTTAAATGTGGCTTTTATGAGCAAAATATTTTGTTACAATCCCTGAAAAGCATTGCAAATGAAAAATTCCTACCTTAAATGTTTATCAAATGCCATCTTTTGATTGATATGACAATTTTTATCTCATGATTTATCTGTTATGTTGTCACGCTTTTCAATCATGAGATCCCTGTTGTAATCTCAAATTTTGATATCTTTTGTGAAATGAAAAATGGTTTTCATCCTTCGACTTGATATTAAATGTCATGCTTTGATATTGTTTACGAATGAAACCTCATGTTGATTTAGATGATAAGTTCAACGCAGGTAACTTATCGTTTTTGGTTGAATTCAAGAGAATGAATTCAAATGTCTTTACCTTCTCATTATATGGCATACGAGATAGGGGGAGTTAAGAATAACTCCGACATCAATTGATTGTCATCATCAAAAAGGGGGAGATTGTTGAATCTCGGATTTTGATGATGAAGTCAATTGATGGTTATTTGATCTAATCCATTTTTGAGATAAGTGTGCAGAATTAACTATGATAGAGCAAATTACCAAAGTCAAGTTCTTTGGAAGTTCAAGAGTCCACGGATATCGAAGGATCATCGGAAGTCTTTTCCGAGTCAACCGAGATGAAATCGGGGACTTGCCGAAGGTTTCGGAAGTTCGCTAGAAAGATCATCGGAGGTTAGCGGAGACAACCGAAAAGGTTCGGAAGAGTTGGAAAGACTCGTTGAACTCGCCATAGAATTCGGGAGCCAGTGTGGGAGTCCGGAAGGAATCAAGGGATTGTCGGAAGTCCGCCGGAAGATCGCGGAAAGCTCTTGAAAGATAACTTGATGGTGTTGGTATAATTTGGCTTTAGAAGATCATAGTTAGCACTTAATTAAGGTATAGAATAGGTGTTAAACCTATCTAGACCTGTATTGGGCCAATTGGGCCTTTAGTAATGTATTGGGCCAAAGGTTTGGCCCATCTGATTTACGGTAAGGGTCGGCGGTGGCACTTGCCGGACCCAGTGTAGCACCGCTGTTGACCGATCACCGGCGGTAGCATGCGGCGGTGGTACCGCTTCGAGGTAATTGCAACCACTGTGTCAAAGTGTAGTATCGCCCTTAGGCGGTGGTACCGCTGACAGTGGTTGCAACCACTGTCGCGTAGTAATCTTGATGCAGTAGTACCGCCAGCGACACACGCAGTAGGTACCGCCAGCTTGATGCGCAGGTAGTACCGCCCAAGACACCGACACACGCTGTGCGGTAGTACGCTAATTCGCCTATAGTCGAAATTTCGAGACGAGACCTTTGTGAGCGGGATTTTTGAATCCCAAAAATTCTCTATAAATACCCCTTTACTTCTAGCTGGTTAGGGGACTTTTGCAGAGTCAGATTTGAGTCTAAGCTATAGCAAAATTCCTGCTCTCAATTGCTCAAGTGTTCACCTCTTTCTTCTACTTGTAAAAATCCTGTCAGAAAGAGAGAGAACCTCTTGTAAAAGGCTGTAAAGGGGTGTTTGGTCCTTCCCCTTCAAGAGACTTGCTAGTGGAAGTTGGGAGCCTCATTGGAGGAGGCTTCAAGAGTGGACGTAGGTCATTTGACCGAACCACTATACATCGCTGCGTCTACTTGTTGTGTGAGTACTTAAGATTCTGCATCGTAAATTACTTAAGCTGCAAACTGATCGGATTTCTTCTCCCTACTTCTAAGTTCATTTACCTAAATATCTTCAAGTTAAAGTCTCTTTTGCTGAATCAAGTTCTTAAGCAAATCTCCGGAATCGGTTTTCAAGCTTTATTCATTTTAATCCGCTGCACTAATTCACCCCCCCCTCTTAGTGCCGCTCCGATCCCTAACAGTTCTCATGTTCATCTTGTGTCATACATATTATCTCATAGGTTATTAATGACCTGATAAGTTCTTCAATAGAAAAATTATTTAAATTCTTTATCTCTTGTATAGCCATTACTTTTGGATCCTAACCTTTTGGAAGGGATCTTAGTATTTTGTTAATAAGATTAAAATTAAAAAAATATTTACTAAGACTTTTTAAATTATTGACGACATCTATTAATCGGGTGTATATGTCTTCATTGGTTTTACTTAGTTACATTTGAAATAATTCAAATTCATACATCAAAAGATTTATTTTAGAATCTTTTACTCTACTAGTGCCTTCGTGTGTGATTTCAAGTGTGTGCCAAATCTCATGTGCAGTTTCGCATATAGAAATCCGATTAAACTCGTTTTTATCAAGAACACAAAACAAAGTGTTCATCGCTTTGCATTTAACAAAAAAGTCATCTTCTCCAAATCATTCCATTCATTCATTGGTTTAAAACACTTTTGAAAATCACATTCGATAATGTTCCATAAATTCAAATTCAAAGAAAATAAGAAAACTCTCATTCGAGTTTTTCAATATGTACAGTTCGTCTCATTGAACATATGAGAACGAATGATAGAGTGACCCTCTTAAAAGCCACAAAAACTATTTTTCTTTAAGTATTAAACCAAATGAGAAAAACGTGGCTCTGATACCAATTATTATGATTAAGTCGGCACTAAGAGGGGGGTGGTGAATTAGTGCTTTCATGAAAAACAATGTTGATTCGGAAAACTTTCATATGATAAAACCATGTTGGAAAGACGTTTAGACTTAAACATTTATAAGCGTAGTAATGAGTAGGCAAAGCACTTGCAAAATAAGTAAACAAGTAAAGAAAGGGAGGCACACCAACTTTATAGTGGTTCGGTCATCCGACCTACATCCACTCTCGATTCTTCCTTTATCGAGGCTACTAGTATCCACTAATAATCTTTCTTCAATGAGCGAAGACCAACTACCCTCTTACAATTCTCCTTTTCATAGGTTTAAGAGATAACATTTACAAAGCCTCACACATCTCTTAGTATGATCACAAGACTTTAAGTAGGAGGAGGATGACATTTTATACTTTTTCATAATTCTTCCACTTAGAATTATAGCTCCTTTCTACTCTATTTCATGCTCTTCCAAGTAGGAATAGTTAGGATATTTATAGACCCCAAATGACTTCAAAAATTGGAGCCAAAATTTAAATCCACAAGATTTCGGGGTACTGGTGGTACCACCGCTTGTAGCACTAACACTAGACGGTACCACCGCTTGACACTATCTGAGAGACTATGTTTAGGCAATACCACCACCTAGTTTGGCGGTACCACCGCTTGACATTGGGTGGTACCACTGCCCAAACTTCAGCTTGGTAGGTTGAGCTTAAGGTGGTTTTACCGCCTACCCTAGTGGTGCCACCACCTAATGTGGCTCCAGGTCACTGATTGGGCCATCCATTCAACCTAAATTAGCCCTGATTCAGGCCTAGATGGTCCCTAATTGAGTTGGCCTAATTCCAACCCAATTACAACTTAAAACTACTTCGATCTAGATAATTATTATAAAGCATTAATTAAATGTTATCCAACATGTCATTGGTTCATCTGATGTTTCGTCTATCCCTTCTACGCATTGTCCTTTCTTACAGCGTATTGCCCAATTGGCTTGTTGACCTCCTTAACTCCAATCTCCTTAGCGCAATGTCTGCTCTTCTTAGCCCGATGCTCGAACTCATGATATGAAGCCTTCTATCGATATATTGATTGATCCTCCAGCTTGACGTTCAATATTCTGATATATTCCTGTTGAAAAATCCAAGGGGGTGACATCTTATGTGTAGTGGAAGAACAAAAAATAAAACACCATAGATTTCTGCAAATGGTTTCGTTGTTGTGTGAAGATCGGCGCGTTTCAAAAATAAATCCATGAAAACTGCATGTGTAAAAGAAAGTACCTAGGAAGATTATATATCCCTGAATCCCTGCAGATTTGTAGGAGAGGATGAAGAAGGTCAAGCATCCTCCTCTCTAGTAGTATCCACACGACAAGGATTGCGACGATGCTCCTTTCTTGGGTAGAGGAGAATAGAAGGTGGCTATTAAGAGAACCCCAGCCTATGAGCCTTCAATTCCCTCCTATTTATAAAGGCCCCCTGTAAATCCTAATGGATCCTGCCATATTGGGTATTGGATCTCTATCCAATTACTCAAGCCTCTTAAATTAATGAGTCTCTACCCAATAATATCTTATTAGCTCTTATTGGATCTCATCTTAGGATTCAATAATTCAGGGGCTTATTGGATATCCAATAAGATAGGAGCTCTAGCGGATATCTCATATCTGAACCTCTACTCGTCGCAACACCTACCATATATGTATGACCCTTTAGGCCCAATATCTAGTTGGTCGTGAGTCATACTTGTCAGAACTCCTTCTGACTTAGTAAATCATTATTTCCATAATAATTTACTTGACTCATCGACTGCGGTTGTACTAGGCCACTACGCCATAGTCCCCAGATGATACAGGGGAATCCAATCCTTTGGACCTATCTATCCTCAGTTACCATGTATCTATAGTCCCTCATCCATCTAATATCCTAGAGACCCTATACCGGGCATGGTGCTGTCAGGCCTATACGGTTTCTCCTTGAGTCTCGCTCTTATCGGATTCTCCCGGAGAACTCTTTCTCTCTCAATCTGAATAACCATGGCCAAGGATTTGTTCAAGCAAGAATACATGAGATATTCCTCTCATGATACCGAGAGCGGATGATCCTCTATTGATACTCAATAGCCATCGTAAGGTTGGCTACCACTCTCGATAATTGACTGTACTATATCTAGAACTTCCAAACCGATAAGTTTGGTATCAAAGAGTGGAGTACTCATATAGGATATCCTTGGTGTCTCAAGTCTAAGGACTAGATATACTACTGAGACTATGAAATCACTATCTGATGTGAGGTATCAATAACCATCCAGCATTCCGTAAGCGGATCAATCAGTGAACTCATTCTCCAATGAGCATATGTACTGTATCCTTAGTGTCTCCACACGAGTAGCTATGAGACCAACCACCTCTATCATATGGACAGGTATACAGTACACCAGTCTATTCGGTTATCTCGATGTCCTTTCGAGTAACCTATGACCGAGATTATTTAGGGTCTGTCTTTAAAGGTGAATCGGTCTCATTATCGTGATCTCATCACGATCCGATTCCAATTGCACAGATCCAAGGATATCAAAATATATGCAACACGTAAGATAAAGTAATAAAATGCCTAATAATAATAAGCAAAAAGAAAGAGTACATATCAAGTCACAAGTGCCATCACTTATGTGATTGGCTTGCAGGGCACATATGATTAGCAATTTCACTCCGACCCAACATTGATTCTTCCTACTTTAATTATCTTTCCATGATCGAAGCTACTCATGCATCCCTTAAAAGACAGATTAGATCACAAACTCATCAATTGATTTCATCATCAAAATCTAAGATTCAACAGACACTAGGTGGTACCACCGTCTAGTCTGGTAGTACCATCACATAAAACAGTCTCGAAGACTATGTCTTGAAGACCGAGCCACTAGTGTTTCCACCACCTGTTCTGGTGGTGTCATCGCTTGACCTACTTTTTGGGCCACTGAATGGGCCTTTCTCTTGGCCCAAAATAGCCCTAACACAAACCCAATGGGCCCCTAATTGAGTTGGCCTAATTATATTCTAAAACAACCCAATTAGACCTCTAAACTACTTCAATCTAGAAAAATTATTACAAAGCATGAATTATATATTGTCTAGCATGTCTTTGGTTCATTGGTGCTTTGTCTAATCCTTCAGCGCATCATCCTCTCTTGTGGCCTATTGCCTAATCGGCATGTCGACCTCCGTAACTCCGATATCCTTAGTGCAATATCCGCTCTTTTTAGCCCAATGCCTAAACTCATGGCACGAAGCCTTCCACCGATATTTCGATCGGTCCTCTAGCTCGACATTCAATCTTCTGATATGTTTCACTCCAGCCTAATATTCGATTCCTCATACTTTAATCAATTTACCTTTTCTTAATCGAAGCTAGTCTTGCGTAACTCAAAATGTAGATTAGATCATAACTTTATCAATTGGTTTTATTATCAAAATTTGAGATTTAATAATCTCCCCCTTTTTATGATGATAACCAATTGATGATGGAGTTAACCTTAACTCCCCCTGTCAATATGCCATATTGATAGAAACGAAAAAAAAACTTTGAATTCTAAAAATCATGAATCATAGCAACATGTCATTACATTCATCATGCATAATCAAATTGTAACATCATCATCATATCTCTCTCCCTTTGTCATCAACAAAAAGGAGGGGTGTAACTAGCAAGTTTTTTGAGATGTGAAAATTAAGCAAAATTTTTGCTTATTTTGAGATAGCAACTTTTTGCTTCTCTTTATGATATTCAAGCTAGTAAGTTCTTTCTTCTCTTTTAAGAAGTACAAGCAAGTTTTGCCTTTCTTTACAAGTTAGCAATTTTGCCTTTATTGAGATAGGCAAGCTTTTGCTTCTCTTGAGATTTATAAGCAAACAAATTCTTTGCTTCCCTTTGTGATATGCAAACTAGTAAGTTCTTGAGAATGTAAAGTTTAACAAAATTTTTGCTTCTATTTACAATGTGTATGCTAGTAATACTTTTGCTTTTCTTTGTGATGCACAAGCTAGGAAAACTTTCTCCCCCTTTGTCATTGTCAAAAAGAAGGGAAGAATATAGAGTTGAACTTCTTTTCCCTTTATATCAATTTTTAAATCATGACAAATGAGATATCAAGAAAAACTTTCATCAATATTTCAATTATCAAAATCAAATCATTAATACTAAAAGACCATGAGTCATTTTTGCAAATATTTTCTTTTGTAATTAGAAGGAATGATAGAAAATAATCTTAATTTAAAAAGAGAACTCAAGTCTTAAAAACCGAGTAATAATAATCCAAAACATATATAAGAAGAATTTATGCATTTGGGAGATTTAACATGCCTAAGTTTAACATTCAAGTTAGCCCTTATGGTTCTCAGATACTAGCAATTAATATTCTCCCCTTTGTTATTAAAGAAAGAAGGAAAGGAGAAGGAAAAAATTCAAGGGTGTAAATTTTTCAACCATCACATGAATAAATGAAGGATCAAGTCATAAATCCAAAAGTCTATGAATCATTTCGATAAATCTTCTTTTTAGTAAATAATGAAAAGAAATCTTAGGAGATCAAAGATCTTGATTCATAAAAAATCTCGCGTATCAAGTTCATGATTCGGATAAATCTCATTTAAATTTAATTTATCAAATTATCAAAATCACTTTCTTAGTTCAAGAGATTCATAAGATAGATTCATCACTAAGAATCACTTATTGAAAAATCGAAAAGATAGAGATAGATAAATTTTCAAGGAAAAAATGCATTCCTCTTTTAGTGATTTATTTCATACATTCATGCCTTTATCTTTTAAGCCAAATCCATGCATTGTCATTTAAAACCAAAAAGCAATATGGAAATTATCAAGATACATATTATTGCTTCTTAAAACATATATAGAATTAATCATATTTAGTGTACAAGCATTAGATTTAAAACATACAATTTTCATGATCAAATTTTTAATTCTTCAAAATCACTAGAAAGAAGCATGATTTTTTTGTATTTTATATTTATTACTAATTTAAAAATAACTTATGAAATACATCAAGTAATTTCAGAGTAAAGTAAAGATATTTTGATTGAGTCAATTACTTTGTTATCGAAAGTCGTCAAAGCGTAGTTCGCCACTTCATCTTCGGATGCACTTGATTTGTCCTTGAGTGCTTTCTTCTTCTTTAGTAGCTTCTTCTTTTTAAGTTCATTTTTATTCTTAGTTTTTTATTTTATAAATTTTTTAAATTTTATAGTGAGAAGTTCAAGGTCATCATCATCATCACTTGAGTTATCACTCAAGTGGTATTCCTTGGTTCTCAGTGTCATATCATTTCTACTCTTTAGAAGGTGGTTCTCATGTTTAACTTATATTATATATGTCATCTCATAGGTCATTAATGACTCGATAAGTTCTTCAATAGGAAAATAGTTCAAGTCCTTTATTTCTTGTATCGTCGTAACTTTCGAATCTCAACTTTTTAGAAGAGATCTTAGCACTTTGTTAACAAGTTCAAAATTAGAAAAACTTTTACCAAGACTTTTTAAACTATTGACAACATCCACAAATCGGGTGTACATCTCTCCAATGGTTTCGCTTGGTTTCATTTGAAACAATTCAAAACTATATATCAAAAAATTGATTTTAGAATCTTTAACTTGTGCCTTTGTATGTGATTTTAAGAGTGTGCCAAATATGATATGTAGTTTCATAAGTAGAAATCTGATTAAATTTATTTTTATTAAGAGCACAAAATAAAGTGTTCATCGCTTTTGCATTTAACAAAAAAAGTTTTCTTCTTTAAATCATTCCATTCGTTTGTTGGTTTGGAAAGCTTTTGAAAATCATTTTCAACGATATTCCATAAATCAAAGTTTATAGCAAGTAAGAAAACTCACATTCAAGTTTTTTAATACATGTAGTCCATCCCATTGAACATAGGAGCACGAGTGATAGAAAAATTCTCTTGAAAGCCGAAAAAGTCATTTCTCTTTGGGAGTTAAACCAAATAAGGAAATTATAGCTCTGATACTAACTGTTAGGACTAAAATCGATACTAATGGGGGGCATGGGTGGGGTTGAATTAGTGCATATATAAAAAAGTCGATTTAGAAAACATCGTTCAATTCAAAGATTTCATTTCGATGAAAGCCATATAAAAAATGCTTTAAACTTAAAGTGTGAGTAAGAGTAGTGAGCAAGTAAATTTGTGAGTAATAAAAAGCATGAAACAATAAAAATAAACAGTAGAACAGAAAAGTATATACCAGAATTTATAGTGGTTCGGTCGTCGTGACCTACATTCACTCCCGATTTCTCTTCCATCAAGGCCACCGGCTTCCACTAACGAACTTCTTTTAATGGGTAAAGATCAACTATCCTATAATAGCCCCCTTCTCCTTTTTACAGGTTTATGAGACAACCTTTACAAGTACTCACTCCTCTCTTAAACTAAAATCAACTTAAAGCTAGAGGAGAGGATCTCTCAAGTAATTATAACAATATTTTTTTATTATTATATTCTCAGTATTTTTGTGTTCTGAGCAGGGATAAGAGGGATATTTATAGGCCCCAAATGGATTCAAACTTGAAGACAACCAATCTCATCTTAGGTCTTCTGGGTACTAGCGGTACTACTGCTAGTGCTGAGTGGTACCACCGTGCAGTCTGCTCTGACACTAGGTGATACCACTACCCAGTCTGACGGTACTACCATCTGACATAGTCTTGGAGATTGTGTCTTGAAGACTAAGCCACTTGTAGTTCTACCACTTGTTTTGGTAGTGCTACCATCTGACCCACCTTTTGGGTCACTAAATGGGCTTTTCTCTTGGCCCAAAGCTACCCCAACATAAGCCTAATGGGCCCCTAATTGAGTTAACCTAATTATATTTGAAACTAATCTAATTAGACCTCTAAACTACTTTGATCTAGATAAATTATTATAAAGCACAAATTATATGTTGTTTGATATGTCATTGGTTCATCGGTGCTTCCTTCGATCCTTCGACACATCGTCCTCTCTTGCGGCTTATTGCCCAATCGGTATATTTACCTTTATAACTCCAATCTCCTTAGTGCAATATCCGCTCATCTTAGCTCAATGCCTGAACTCATGGTATGAAGCCTTCTATCAATACGTCAATTGATTCTCTAGCTTGACGTCCAATCTTCTAACATGTTCCACTCCGGCCCAATGTTTGATTCCTCATACTTTAATCAATTTATCTTTTCTTAATCAAGGCTAGTCCTACGTCACTCAAAATGCAAATTAGATCATAACTTTATCAATTGGTTTCATCATTAAAATCCAAGATTCAACAAGAGGAAAGAATAATAGGAAATGATCATCCAATGAAAAATAAAAGATCAAGTTGTGAATACTAAAAGTCCATGAATCAAGACTCTTCTTTTTATAAATAGCAAGAGGAAGAATTCATAGTAAGCGATCTTGATTCAAAAAAATCTTCTCTTCAGCAAAAGGAAGAGTCATAGAAAATGATCTTGATTCGAAAGAAAACCTTAAGTTATGAAAACCAAAAAATCAAGATAACGATCCGAAAAATATATAAGAAGAATTCATGCATTTAGACTATTTAACATGCATAATTTTCTTCTAATAAAATCAAATTATTCCTCATTCAATGGTTTTGTAAAAATATATGCTAATTGATATTTTATATCAATAAATTCTAAAAATATATCATGATTATTAATATGATCTCTAATAAAATGATATATAATATCAATATGTTTAGTTCTAGAGTGTTAAATGAGATTCTTTGTTAAATATATTGCACTAGTGCTATCGCATTTTATCGAGATATTTTTCAAGTAAATTTTATAATCTTCTAAAGTATTTTTCATTCAAATAACTTGTGCACAACACACATTTGTAGCTATATACTTAGCTTCAGTTGTAGATAGTACAATCGAATTTTATTTTTTGAAAGATGAAGAGACAAGTGCATGACATAAGAGTTGATATGTTCCAGAAGTGCTTTTTCTATCTATTCAACATCAAGCAAAATCAGCATCGGCATAAGTAATTAATTTAAAATTTTTAGATTTTGAATATCATAATCATAGATTGGGAGTTCCTTTTAGGTATCTAAAAATCCTCTTAACTATTTTATAATAAGATTATTTAGGGTTAGATTGAAATATAGTACAGAGTCCAACACTAAACATAATATCGGGTCTAGTTACAGTAAGATATAGTAAACTACTTATCATGCCTCTATAAGTTTTTTTTATCAAAATACTCTCCTTCAATATCCATATCTAATTTTATAGATGTGCTCATTGGTATGTTAATGGCATTAGCACTATCCATATGAAATCGTTTTAATAGATCTAAAGCATACTTAGTTTGACTAATAAAGGTTCCATCACTAAGTTGCTTAATTTACAATCCTAAGAAAAATGTTAATTCTCTCATTAAACTCATTTCAAATTCTTGGCTTCTACTTTTGGCAAAAGACTCGCACAAAGACTTTATAAAATACAAAAATAATATCATCAACATAAATTTGAATAATAAAAAAATTATTTTTAAAATATTTAATAAATAGTGTAGTATCGACCTTGCCTTTTGAAAAATTATTTTGAATAATAAAAGAACTAAGCCTCTCATACCAAGCCCTAGAGAGCCTTAGATAACTTGTAAACATGATTTGGAAAAAGAACATTTTCAAAATTGGGTGGTTATTCAATATAAACTTCTTCGGAAATAAATCCATTAAGAAAAGCACTTTTAACATCCATTTAAAATAACTTAATTATTATAATAAGCATAGGTGAGGAGTATCATTATGACTTCAAGTTTAGCTACAGGAGTAAAGGTCTCTTCATAGTCGATACCTTCTTCTTGGTTAAAACCTTTGATCACTAAACTAGCATTGTTTCGAACCACGATACTAAGTTTATCTTACTTATTTCTAAAGACCTATTAAGTACTAATTACTAGATGGTCACTAGGTCTAGGAACAGGCTTCCACACCTCATTTCTCTTAGATTGATTTAACTCCTCATGCATTACAAAAACCCATGAATTATCTTTTCGAGAATCGTTAATGCATTTCGGTTCAGTTTAAGACAAAAAGGCTACATTTGTATAAAAAATTTTAAAAGAAGAAAGAAGTTGAACACCTTTTGATGTATCTCCAATGATTAGCTCCTTAGGATAAGCATCTACATACTTTTATTTCTTAGGTAGGATTTATTAGAAGTATATACATCCAAGTTACTAGGGAGAGAAGAATTTTCATTTAAATTCAAAGCATCAAAATCAAAATCATCATCAAAATTATTTTTTTTTTAAAATTAAAAATCTCATTAAAAATGATATGAATAGATTCCTTAATGACTAAAGTTTTTTTTATTGAAAACACGAAAAGCTTTAGAAATAGAGAAATATCTAAGAAAAATATCTTTATCGGATTTTACATCAAATTTTCCTAAGACATCATTTTCATTCAAGATAAAATATTTACAACAAAAAACTTTAAAATATGAAATATTGGGTCTTTTGTTGTTTCATAATTCATAGAGAGTTTTAGATATGAGTGGTCTTACGAGAACCCTGTTTATGATATAGCATGTCGTGTTAACAGCTTCAGCCCAAAAATATTTGAGTAGGCTATGTTCATTTAGCATAGTTCTTGCCATCTCTTATAAACTCTTATTTTATTCTCTCAACAACTCTATTTTGTTATGAATTTCTTAGAGTAGAAAAATTATAGTCATACCCATTTAACTCATAAAAATCTTAAAAATCATGCTTTTTAAATTCACCACCATGATCATTATGAATAGACAAAATCATAAAACCCTTTTCATTTTGAACTAGATTACAAAATTTTATAAAATATTTAAAAGCATCACTTTTATATGCCAAGAAGTATGTCTAAGTATATCTACTAAAGTCATCAATAATTACAAAAATATATTTACTATCTCCTAGACTTATGATGTCAATTGGTCTAAATAAATTTATATGGATTAATTGTAGCGGTCTAGAGGTGTTTATTTGATTTTTAGATTTAAAGCTACTCTTTATTTATTTACCTAGTTGGCATGCATCACAAACTTTATTTTTGATAAATTTAATGCTAGGTATTCCTCTTACTAGTTCTTTAGTTATAATTTATGAGATTAATTTTATGCTAGCATGACCTAGTCTCCTATGCCAAAGCCATGTATCATCGTTTAAAGCAAAAAAAAAAAAGTTTTATCACAAAAATTATCAAGATCAATGGTATACACAATTTTAGTCCTTAAGTCAATCATTGATCTATTTTTGTATGGTATATCTATAATATAAGCATTAGATTCAAATTTGATATTATAACCTTTATCACATAATTGACTAATGCTATGTAGATTGTGTTTCAAACCATCTACTAATAAAATATCTTCAAGTAAAAGGTTTGATTTGTTACCTATATTTTCTTTACTAATAATTTTTTCTTTGTTGTTGTCTCCGAAAGTGACATATCTTTTATCTTAGCTAGTGAGCTTAAAGAAATGTGTTGGATCTCTGATCATATGCCTTAAGCATCCATTATCTGTTAGGGATCGAGCAGCACTAAGAGGGGGGGTGAATTAGTGCAGCGGATAAAACGATGAATTTTCAGCGATTTAAAACAAGCTTTGAAAACTTCGTACGAATGAATGCAACGTTTCGTTTGAACCCGGAAAGATTGCGTTTTAACTTTAAAGCATACGTAATAAGATGATAAGGAAGTTGAGTAAATAAGGCAGCAAGTAAAAAATAAAGTAAATAGCAAGAACGTAAATGCAAACCAGATTTTTATAGTGGTTCGGTCATCCGACCTACATCCACTTCCGATTCCTCTTCGCTTGAGGACACCGGCTTTCCACTAGCTTTCCTCCTTCCAATGGGCGAGGAAGAACTCCCTTACAGCACCTCTTCTTTTAACGGGCTTAGAAGATAACCTTTACTAAGCTCTCACCCCTCTCTTGAACAAGAAAACACTTAAGAGTAAGAGGGAAGTTTTTGACACTATTTGAGCAGAGTTTTCCCTCAGGATTTTCACTCTTCTTGCTGCACTTTGAACCTGCAAAAGAGGGGAATTTATAGAGCTCAAGAGGACTCAAATTTGGGCTCCAAATTTGAATTTTTTTTGAGTTTCCGGTGCCAAAGCAGTACTCACTTTGTAAATGATATACCACTGCACAAATTGAGCGGTGCTACCGCTGCTGCTACGAAGAATCAGACGCGCTACGATAATCGTAGCTTCAGAGTCGGGCTACAGAGCATGCATCGTAGCCCAAAGATGCATTTAGTTCGGTTTGGGCCAAAATTTTGGCCCAAACTCATCTAATCAAGGCCCAATGGGCCCCACTTTGGGTTATCTAATCCTAACCCAAAATACGTGCTAACTATGAATTTTAAAGACGTTTCCTAAGCTATTACAAAGTCCACATGACAACTTCTTCCGGTGAGCTTCCGGTCAACTTCTGACGGTCTTCCGACAAACCTTTGGAAACCATTCCGCGGACTCACAAAGAAGCTCTCGGACTTCACGATGATCTTGGCGAGTTCCCGAGCTTCTTTGGCAGCTCCGATCTTTCTTGGCAAGCTCCGCGAACTTCCGACGAACCTCCCGGCGAACTTCCGAAAACCCTTCGGCAAGCTCCTACTGTTCTACGGCGGTTCGCAACTCTCCCAACGAATCTTCGGACTTTTGAACACTCGAACTCCTAACGATTCATCACACTTGTCTTCGGCCCTTTGTTTCGCTTTACGTCTTCATCCTTATCGTAGTTACTCCTGCACACAAACAACAAACACTCTACTTCGATCTAGATAGTTATTACAACGCGAATTGACATTCAATTGCCCGGCACGTCATTGGTCGGCGCTTCGTCCGATCCTTTGGCACATCGTCCTCTCTTGCGCTCCGTTGCCCAATCGGCGATTAACCTCTGCAATCCCGATATCCTTGGCGCAATACGTTCTTCTTGGCCCGATGCCCGACGTACGAAGCCTCCTACCGATAGTTGATCGAACCTCCGGCTCGACATCCAATATCCTGACGTGATCACCTCCGACGCAACGTCAATTCCTCCGGCGTCAACTTTCTAATCCTGATCGATAGTAGACCTGCGTAACTCAAAACGCAGTTAGACCACATATCACACTCAATTAGTTTCATCATCAAAATCTGAGATTCAACATTATCAAGGTACTATCTCTTGCTCCTAGCTTTTGATTATAAACATATCTACAAGAAAGAGGGTTTGCTTTTAGGTACCTATTTAACTTTGGGTTCCTAATAAATAGATCTTCCTATCTTGACTATTGGCATTGAGTTATTTGTGATCTCTTTAGGAACCCAAACTAACTTATGTGAGCTATATTTTTTAAATATACATTTGTAGGCATAATAATCACATCTCTCACAAAAATTATATTTATTTTCAAGGGAAACATGTAATGTGGGTCCTTTAACAAATATAGTTGGCTTTTGTTGAATGTTGCTACTTATAAAACTGATTCCTACTTTTCTTTGTATATGGCCTTTGTTAGCAAGGATTTTGTTTAAAGATTTGTTACTTATTTTAAAATTTTCTAATATTTCTTGAAGTAAAAAAAAATCTTCTTAAGCGAATCTAACTTTTCACACTTAGTGCAAGGAGTTAGTATAAAATTGTCATGCTTATTTTTAAAATTTTAAGTTCACTAGAAAGAGAAACATAATCCTTTTTTAATGATTTATATTTTTCACTAACTAATTTAAATTCATCAAACAAGTCATGAAATACATTGAGTAATTCATCGTAAGACAAAAGAGATTCGTTTGAGTTACATGCCTCAATGCCAAATGTCATTAATGCATAATTTGCAACTTCTTCTTTATTGGTTGGCTCCTCGCTTTCGAATGCACTTGAATCATCCCAAGCCGCCTTGAGAGCTTTCTTTTTCTTTAGTAACTTCTTTTTCATTTGGGGACATTTATTTTTGAAGTACCCCGACTTCTTGTATTCATAGCATATTATTGTATCCTTTTTAAGTTCACTTTTGTTCTTAGTATCTTGTTTTGTTTTGTTCCCTTTTAAGAATTTTTTAAATTTTCTTATAAAAAGTGCTAAGTCATCGTCATCATCATCATCATCATCATTGGAGTTTTCTCCCAAGTGGTCTTCTTTAGTTCTAAGCATCATGTCCTTCCTGTACTTTGGAGGGTTGTTCTCAAGTTTATCATATACTATACATGTCATTTCATAGGTCATCAAAGACCTGATAAGTTCTTCAAGCAGAAAATTATTTAGGTCCTTTGTTTCTTATATTGTCGTTACTTTAGAATCCCAATTTTTTTGGAATAGATCTTAGTATTTTGTTAATAAGTTTAAAATTAAAAAAAATTATCAAGTGCTTTTAAACCATTGATGACATCCGTAAAACGGGTGTACATGCCTCCAATAGTCTCACTTGGTTTCATTCAAAACAACTCATAGCTATATACCAAAAGATTAATTTTCAACTCTTGAACTCTACTTGTGCCTTCATGTGTGACTTCAAGTGTATGCCAAATATCATATGTAATTTCGTATATAGAAATCCGATTAAATTAATTTTTATCTAAAGCACAAAACAAAATGTTCATCACTTTAGCATTCAAAGAGAAAGTCTTCTTCTTTAAATCATTTCATTCGTTCATTAGTTTAAAAGACTTTTGAAAATTATTTTCAATAATATTCTATAAATCAAAATCTATAGAAAGCAAGAAAATTCTTATTCGAGTTTTCAAATATATGTAGTCTGTCCTATTGAATATAGGAGGATGAGTGATAGAAAGACCCTCTTGATTGTCGGTAAAAGTCATCTCTCTTAGGTGTTAAACCAAACAAAGAGAAACTTCACTTTGATACTAACTTCTCTTGGGTGTTAAGCCATCTCTCTTGATTGTCGGCAAAAGCCATCTCTCTTGAATTATTGCTTTCGAAAAAGTACATCAATTCAAAAAATTCGTTCGATAAAATATATCGAAAATGCATTTTAACTTGGAATGTAAGTAAAAGTATTGAGCAACTAGTTTAGCAAGCAATAAGTGTTAGGGATCGAGCGGCACTAAGAAGGGGGGGGGGTTTGAATTAGTGCAGCGGATAAATACAATAAACTTCGACGATTTAAAAACAACTTTCAAAAACTTCATACGTTGAAAACAACATTTCATTTGAAACCGTTTCAACTGTGTTGAAAGTGTATGTAAGAAGATGAAAAGGAAGTCGAGTAAGTAAGGTAGCAAAGTGAAGATAGTTTGCAGTATAGTAAGTTGTAAGGAAGTCAATGTAAACCAATTTATAGTGGTTCGGTCATCCAACCTACATTCACTCCCGATTCCTCTTCGCTTGAGGTCATCGGTTTTTCTACTAGCTATCCTCCTTCCAACGGGTGAGGATGAACTCCATTATAACTCCTCTCCTTTTGACAGGCTTAGGAGGAAACCCTTACAAGCACTCTCTCCTTTCTTTCGGTAGAATACAAGTGAAAACTAAGGAGGATTTTCTAGAGAGATTTGAATAGAGTTTTCTTACTTTCAAAGTATTGTGCTTGTTCTCTTTCTTGCAGGAACACTTAGGATATTTATAGACCTCAAGAGGATTCAAATTTGGAGCCCAAATTTGAATCTCTTTCGTTGTTCCAAGTGCTGGCGGTGCCACCACCTGTCAGTTGTCAGATTGACACTACACTGGGCGGTTCCACCGCCTAGCTAGCAGTGTCGCCGCCCATGCTCTCGGGTGCTGGGCGGTGCATCGCCCAGCTCTCTGGTCCTGGGCGGTGCCACCACCTAACACTTTTCAGCACACTAGTTTGGGCCAAATCCTCAACCCAAACTGGTCCAAAACAAAGCCCAATGGGCCCCTACTTGGGTTATAGGATTAATACCTAATCCTAACCCAAATTAACATGCTAAATATGAAATTAAAGACATTTCCTAAGCTATTACAAAGTTCGATAAGTCAAGACTTCTTCTGGCGAGTTTCCGGTGAACTTCCGGCGGTCTTCCAACGAACCCTTGGAAACCGTTCTGCGGACTCCCAGCAAGCTCCCGGACTTCACGATGATCTTGGCGAGTTCCAACAAGCTTCTTTGGTAAGCTCCAATCTTTCTTGGCAAGCTCCGTGAACTCTCAATGAACCTTCCGACGAACTTCCGGAAACCCTTCGGCAACCTCCCTACTTGTTTTCGGCCAGTTCTGATAGCACTCCCAACGGATCTTTGGACTTCCGTCAAACTTTCGAACTCCCAATGATCCATCACACTTGTCTTCTGGCACTTTATTTTGCTTTACGTCTTCATCGTCATCGTAGTTAATCCTGCACACATACAAACAAAAAATTCTACTTCGATCTAGACAGTTATTATAACATGAATTGACATTCAGTTGCCCAGCACGTTATTGGTCGGCGCTTTGTTCGATTCTTCGGCGCATCATCCTCTCTTGCGGCTTGTTGCCCAATTGGCGGTTGACCTCTGCAACCCCGATATCCTTGGTGCAACTCCGCTCTTCTTGGCCCGATGCCCGACGTTCGAAGCCTCCTACCGATTGTCGACCGAACCTTCGACTCAACATCCAATATCCTGACGTGATCACTTTTGGCGCAATGTCAATTCCTCCAATGTCAACTATCTAATAATGATTGATAGTAAACCTATGTCACTCAAAACACAGTTAGATCATAAAACACAATCAATTAGTTTCATCATCAAAATCCGAGATTCAACAATCTCCCCCTTTTTAATGATGACAACTAATTGATGACTAACGGAGTTAACCATAACTCCCCGGAGTTTAACCAAACTCCCCCTATCAATATACCATTGATAGAAACCTTGGATTAACCTAAATCCAAGCAACATGTATCATTCATGTTAAGAGAAAATATTTAAACCATCATGCAAATATATAAAATATTCAATTCAATGCATGAAGTCATCAATCTACTTCTCCTCCTATGTCATCAACAAAAAGGAGAAGTTGCATCATAGCTAGTTTAAAAGATATACAAATTTTACAACACTAGCTATTAATCACATTATACAACATTTAAGCAAAGCAAGTTTCTCATGATAGGCAACATAGCACTTGTTATGATGATAGCAAGTTTTTCTATGTTTCTTTAAGAAATGCAAGCAAATTGTATTCAAAGATGTGCATTTTCTTGACTTCCTTTGGGATATGCATGTAATTTTGTAATTTCTTTCTTCTCTTTTGAGAAGAGCAAGCTGGCAAGTTTTGCTTTCTTTATATGCTAGGACTTTTGCATTCATTTGTAATATGCAAGCTAGCAAAAGCCTTCTCCCCCTTTATCAATATAAAAAAGAAAGGGAAGATTAATACTTCAAATAATCTTGTATGAGATTCAACAATAATTTGTAACAAAGATGCAAGCAATTTTGTTGAAAAAGTGAAGTTAAGCAAGATTTTTGCCTCTCTTGAGATAGCAACTTTTTGCTTCTTAATGTTTAAGCTAGCAAATTTTTCTCTTTTGATGCACAAGCTAGCAATTTAACTCCCCTTTTTTATCATTATCGAAAGAAAGGGGGAAACCAATAATCAATTATAAATTTGCATTAATCAATATATCAATCATCACAAGATGCATACAAGACAAGAAATTATGTCATGAAGGATATCAATATGTAAATTCAACAAGAATCAAAACCAAGAGATATCATTCATGATTCATTATTTTCTTTTTAGCAAGATCAAGATAAATGTATCAATTTTCAATTTAAGATAAATGTCATACAATCGAGAATTATGATATATAGAAGCATATCAATATCAAGGATCAAGTCATGATTACAAGTGCTAACATATTTTCTTTTCATTCATTTTTAAGCCATGATAAAAGAATAAATCAATGATTCAATCATTAAGCACATTTCTTTTTCATCAAATTTTTAATCATCACATAAGGAAGTTATGTCATGAAGGATCAATTCATGAATAAACAAGAATTATATATATTTATCATGAAGAAAATCTTGACTTATATGTAAGAGTTTTCAAATCATTACAATGATGATTTTGTAAAAAAAATCTCAAATATATAGTTCCAAGAAATCAAAATCATGATTTATAAGACTCATATAAATCATCAAAATTACTCTCAAGAGATTCATACAAGGTCATGAATTTAATAAAATTTCTTTATAGCAAAATAAAATCTTTTAGAGCTTGATTCAAGCATTAAATACATCTTAACAAGTCATAATTCCAAAAAATTCAAGAGTCACTAAAAGAAAAATCATTCAAGTTTAATTTGACAAATCAAGACTCATAATCAAATTATCATTTTTAATATTCATAACATAAACAAAGTTATTGCCATATCATTAAAATCTCATTTAAAATTAAAGTGATTTACAAAATATCATAAACGAATTTATCACTTGTCTTTCATGAAAAATCAAAAATTTCAAAAATCATACACTTCGTTTCTTTATGATTTACATTGATTTCGTATAAACATGCCTTTGTCTTCTTTTATATTGAATAGAAACAAGTATAAATGTTCAAGACATAAAGGCTAAATCTCATAACACAAATTATCAAGCATGATTCATATTTAAAATGTATCTTATGTAGTAAATATGAATCAAGCATTTGTAAAATCCGAAATCATCCTCAAAATTATATTCAATAAATTCATACATGACAAGCATAGATTTATTGAAATTCCTATAGAAAAATCGATAAGATTGAGATAGAGGATTGCATTTCATTTTTATAAATTTCTATTCATGTGATTTGCTTCTTGTTAGCATGCCTTTGCCTTAAAAATAAAATGTCAACATTCAAGATGGAAAGACAAATTTCGTCATAATGATCATTAAGTCAAATCACATTAAATATGTGACATTTTCAAAAGATTCGATTCAAGAGATTCACATGGATTCATCAAAACCGAAAACTTTAGAGATAGAAGAATTTTCAAGATCTTACATTTTATTTTTATGATTTACTTCATATAAGCATACCTTTGTCTTTTAATGTCAAATTGAGATAATCATGAAAGTTCAAGACGTAAAGGCAAAATCTATCATCAAGATTCTTAAAGTAAAAAAAAAACATGTCATATAAATAATTTATCATAAAATGATTAAGACCAAAAACACATAGGTTCAAAGTGCAAGAGTCACTCATCACACATAATATGTTTTATTTTAATTTGTTTGTTTCATATGAGTGTGCTCATATTTTAAAAGATGAGTATCATTTTTAAAAACAACACATGAGTTTCATCATCAAGATATGATATCATAAAGTCATTAAGCATGATAACAAACTTTTAAATCCTTATGCATGATATCATGAAAATAAATTTTTTATATTTTTATTTTATCATTAACAATGATGATTTCATAAGATATGTTCTAATATTTACATGAAAGCCATCATTGTATAAATTTGAAATACAAGTTTTGTCATTAAGACCATTAAGATCAAATGCATCACACATAAAACATCATGATAGTATATTTTCTTATTTTTATGAGTTTCAATTTACATGATTTGATTTTTCATAAGAATGATCAAATTTTTGTATGAAAATGTTATGCATCATATTTAAACACGAAGACATCACCAAAATCATTTTAATGCTTTCTTTCATTAGTTATAACAAGATGATTGATGCTCAAATTTTTGCTAAAATCATTTTATAAATTTTATCATAAAAATGATTAAGACCTATTAATCGAGATTTTCAAATCATAAGCATGATACTATAAAATTATCATCAAAACATTTTCAAGAACAACATACATAGATGTGTAGTTGATGTACAATCATTATTACAAATCATTCAAAATTTCAAAACATAACATGCATGATATAAAATCATCAAATATCATGTTTAGAATAGAAAACCAATGTAATTCATCAAGATACACATGCATGGATTAGCCCTCATAGGTGTACACACATTATCACACATCGTACAATCATCATTCAAATTTTTATTTTTCAAAAATTACTAGAAAGAAAAAGCATAAAAAAAATTCCTAGCAACTATATCAAGCAACTCATGAAAGTATTATGTAATTTTAAAATAAGGTGAAAGCATTTCGAGTGAGTTACCTCATTGTCGAAAACTGATAAGGCATAGTTGGTCGTTTCGCCTTTGGAAGTTCTTGATTCGTCCTTGGGTGCTTTCATCTTCTTTGACCTCTTCCTCCATTCAAGTTCATTGTTTATTTTAGATTTTTATTTAATAAACTTATTAAGATTTAGTGTTCGAAGTTTAAAGTTCTCAATGGTGTCCTCCTCACTTGAGTCATCACTCAAGTGGCATTTCAAAGTTTGGAGTTTCAAAACCTTTTTATTCTTTAGAAGGTGGTTTATGTGTTCATCATGTTCAAGAGTTATTTCATAGGTTAATAAAGACCCGATTAGTTCTTTAAGTGAATAAACGTTCAAGTCTTTAGACTCTTGAATAGCCATTATTTTTGGATCCCAACTCTTTGGGAAGGATCTTAAAATCTTGTTAGTGAGTTCAAAGTTCGAAAAACTTTTACCAAGACTTTTTAAGCTATTGACGACATCCGTGAAACGAGTGTACATATCACTGATAGTTTCGCTTGGTGTCATTCGGAAGAGCTCAAAATCATGCAATAAGATGTTCACTTTCGAGTCTTTGACTCTACTAGTTCTCTCGTGCATGATTTCAAGTGTTTGTCAAATGTCAAAAGCCATTTTGTACATAGAAATTCAATTGAACTCATTTTTATCTAAAGCACAAAATAAGGCATTCATAGTCTTTGCATTCAAAGAAAAAGATTTTTTCTCTAAGTTCGACCATTCGTTCGTCGATTTAGAGGGAAGTTGAAAATAATTTTCAATAATGTTCCACAAATCCAAATCCATTGAAAGCAAAAAAACTCTCATTCGAGTTTTCCAATAGGTGTAGTCCGACCCATTAAAGAACGGTGGACGAACAACCAAAAAGCCCTCTTGAAAGCCATGAAGAGCCATTTCTTACGGGTGTAAATCCGAATGAAATAACGTGGCTCTAATACCAATTGTTAGGGATCGAGCGGCAGTAAGAGGGAGGGACGGGTGAATTAGTGCAGTGGATAAATATGATAAACTTCGATGATTTAAAAACAACTTTCGGAAACTTCGTACATTGAAAATAATGTTTCGTTTGAAACCGTTTCGATTGCGTTGAAAGCGTATGTAAGAAGATAAAGAGGAAGTCGAGTAAGTAAGGCAGCAAAGTGAAGATAGTTTGCAGTATAGTAAGTTGCAAGGAAGTAAATGCAAACTGATTTATAGTGGTTCGGTCATCCGACCTATATCCACTCCCGATTCCTCTTCGCTTGAGGCCACCGGCTTTTCCAATAGTTATCCTCCTTCCAACGGGTGAGGATGAACTCTCTTATAACTCCTCTCCTTTTGACGGGCTTAGGAGGAAACCCTTACAAGCACTCTCTCCTTTCTTTCGGTGGAATACAAGTGAAAACTAAGGAGGATTTTCTAGAGAGATTTGAACAGAGTTTTCTTGCTTTCAAAGTGTTGTGCTTGTTCTCTTTCTTGTAGGAACACTTGGGGTATTTATAGACCCCAAGAGGATTCAAATTTGGAGCCCAAATTTGAATCTCTTTCGTTGTTCCCGATGCTGGCGGTGCCACCGCCTGTTAGTGGTAGTGTCATCGCCTATCAGTTGTTAGACTGACACTGCATTGGGCGGTTCCACCACCTAGCTCTCGGCCTCTAGGCGGTGCCACCACCCAGGCATTTTTTGACACACTAGTTTGGGCCAAAAACTCGGCCCAAACCGATCCAAAACAAGGCCCAATGGGCCCTTACTTGGGTTTTAGAATTAACACCTAATCCTAACCCAAATTAACATGCTAACTATGAAATTAAAGATATTTTCTAAGCTATTACAAAGTTCGACAAGTCAAGACTTCTTCCGACGAGTTTCCGGCGAACTTCCAATGGTCTTCCAATGAACCCTCGGAAACTATTCTGCGGACTCCCGATAAGCTCCCGGACTTCACGATGATCTTGGCGAGTTCCAACAATCTTCTTTAGCAAGCTCCATGAACTCCCAACGAACCTTCCGGCGAACTTTTAAAAACCCTTCGGCAAGCTCCCTACTTGTTCTCGGTCAGTTCCGACAGCACTCCCAATAAATCTTTGGACTTCCGTCGAACTCTTGAACTCCCAATGATCCATCACACTTGTCTTCCGACACTTTGTTTCACTTTACGTCTTCATCGTCATCGTAGTTAGTCCTGCACACACACAAATAAAAAACTCTACTTCGATCTAGACAGTTATTACAACACGAATTGACATTCAGTTGCCCGGCACGTCATTGGTCGGTGCTTCGTCCGATTCTTCGGCGCATCGTCCTCTCTTGCGGCTTGTTGCCCAATTGGCAGTTGACCTCCGTAACCCTGATATCCTTGGCACAACTCTGCTCTTCTTGGCCCAATGCCTGATGTTCGAAGCCTCCTACCGATTGTCGACCAAATCTCTGGCTCGACATCCAATATCTTGATGTGATCACTTCTGGCGCAACGTCAATTCCTTCAGCGTCAACTGTCTAATCCTGATCGATAGTAGACCTGTGTCACTCAAAATATAGTTAGATCATAAAACATAATCAACATCATTAAAATTCGAGATTCAACAATAAGAATGAAAAGCACAAAGGGAAAAGAGCACATGGATTTATAGTGGTTCGGTCCTCCGACCTATGTCCACTCCTGATTTCTCCTCCATCGAGGTCACCGGCTTTCACTAACGATTTGCTTTCAATGGGCAAAAATCAACCACCCTTTTATAACTCTTTCTCTTTTCACAGGTTTAGGAGATAATCTCTACTAGTCTCACACCTTCCTTAGAATTCTAAACTTTTCAAGAGGAGAGGAGGAACACTCAACACTTTTCAAGATTATAACTTTGATTCACTAGAGTTTTAGTCCACTCTTTTCTTATGTAATCCTAGTAGGGATAGTGGGGTATTTATAAACCCCAAATGGCTTCAAAAACGAAGCAAAAATTTAAATTTTTGAGTCTTCCGGGTTTGAGCGATACCACCACCTTCACTTGGCGGTATTACCGCCTGTAATACCTTGAAAACAAAGGCTCTAGTGGTACTACTATCACCCTAGGTAGTACTACCACTAGCCTAGGCGGTATCACCACCCAGATGGGCAGTACTACCGCCTATAGCTTGGAAAAGTGTGCTCTTTGACTTTTCCAACTCATAAGAGGTTCCACTGCCAGTTTGGCGATGCCACCACCTGACCCAACTTTTGGGTTACTGAATGTGCCTCCCAATAAGCCCAAATCAATTCCAATTTAGGCTTAATGAGCCTCTAATTGAACTAGTAAGGTTACGCCTAAAACTAACTTAATTTAAGACCTAACTATGATAATTAAAACCTAAATAATTATAAGACACGAATCTAAGTTATTCGGCATGTCATTGGTTCATTCGAGCCCCCAGCGAACTTCCAACACATTGTCGGAACCTTCGACGTATCACCTGATCCATCGACATATTGATTCTTGCAATATCTGAGCTTGGCACAATATTCTATTTTCCTGACCCGATGCTCGATTTCTGACTCTAACCCAACGTTTGATTCTTCTTGCTTTAATTGTTTTATATTTTTTAATCAAAGTTAGTCCTGCATCACTTATCTTAAAGCACATATTATATTGTAAACTTATCAATTGATTCCATCATCAAAATTCGGGATTCAACAAAGTTTTACATCCTCTCCATCGGATCTAGAATTTTCAAGGATATATGATCTTTTTAGGTAACACTTCTCACATGATGCATATAGTTTTTTAGGTTTATGATTTTCTCGTACATTAATCATCGCACAATGACTAAGTATTTGACTTTAGAAAATCTAATTTTGTTTTATTTTTTTACTATGCATGAGATGTCGATCTATGATTTTCCAACAGAAACATAATTCCATTAATGAAAATTCCTCCATCTTGTGGCATCAATGTTTAAGGGATATCTCCAAAGAAAGGGCTGAGAGATAAATAAATGATATAATTTAAAAAATCTAGACTTTATCAATTTTGATGTGTGTACATTTTATATTAAAGAAAATCAAACCAAACATATCAAGAAAAATATCACAATAAATAAGAATCACTTGAGATTATACTTACTAATATTTGTAGACTATTCTACATTTTATGTTATATTTCATCACTTACATTGATAACTTTTTGAGATATGAATATGTATATCTAATATATAAAACGTCTCAAACTATTGATATCTTTCGAGTGTACATATATGGTCATGAGGTTAGATAATTAGATGGAGTAGTTAAAACCATGAGATTAGATAAAAGTGATAAAGTTTATAATAAATATGATAAATTGGGTCAGAATCTTGGCTCATTTACTAAATTCTTTAAAAAAATAGGGTATTTGTGTTGAATATTCATATTACCAAAAATACTATAGTATAATTGTATTGTTGGAAGGCATAATCATACCCTTATAAATATGATTAGAAGTATGATAAGTTTTTCCTCTATACTTGACTCTATATTAAGTGAAACTCTAAAAACTACTATATATATCTTGTATAAGATCCTTATCAAGTTAGTATCATTAACTCTATTCAAAGTATAGATTAGTATGATACCTAGTTTAAGACATTTATATATTTAGAGTTGTACAACAAAGATAAGAGTCTTTAACACACATGAAAAAAAGTTATACCCAAGAATTGTTTTTAGATATTTCATTAGTTTTCCATAAAAATTTAAGAAGTATAAAATTTTATTATCCTAACCATAGTACAAGAATAGTTGAGTCTAGTATTACAAGATTCATAAAAAATGATTAAACCAGTGGGAGTGAAAAGTCTCGAAGATTTGATATTGAGGAGATAAAAGTTGATACTCTTTTATCATTTTCTCTTCGAGAATATTTTTAAAATTATTAAATAAATTGATAAAAATAAATAATATGATGGTATTGATGAACTTTCACATGATAAAAATATTAATATTGATGAATTTATAGAACAACCACAATCGACACCTTTGAGAAGTTCTCAAAGAAATATAAGATGTGTTATTTTTAATAATTATGTGGTATATCTATAAGAATCATATTATAATATAAAAATTAAAAAAGATCTCTTGGTGTTTTCATGGGCTGTAGATAGTAGCAATTTTGAAAAATAGTGTGATATCATGAAAAATAGATGAAATCAATAAACTAGAATAGTTTTTGAGAACTAATCGAATAATCTGATAATTATAAAAGAATCAATTGTAAATAGGTAAACAAATTAAGATTAGACTTAAAGGGCAATATTGAATGATATACTATTAAACTTGTGGCCAAAGATTTTGCTTAAAAAGAATATATTAATGATAACAAGATCTTTTCTTTATTTTCTAAAAAGGACTTATTAAGTATCGATATAGACTTATTAGCTCATTATGACCTTAAATTACATTAGATGGACATGAAAATGGGTTTTTTGAATAAAAATTTTGATGAAAAAATTTATATTGAGTAACCTGAAGGGTTCATAAGAAACAAAAAAGAATATTTGGTTTACAAACTTAAGAAATCCAATTGTGGCCCTAAACAAGCTTCGATATATAAAGTTTTATAATACTATTATTTCCTTCAAATTTAATAAAAATTATATTGATTAATATATATATCTAATGATAAGTGCGAGTAAGTTTATTATTTTGGTCTTGTATGTGGATAAAATCATGATTACCAATAGTGATATTGGTTTATTATATGAAACCAATAACTTTCTTACTAAAACATTTTGGATGATTGATATGAATAAGGTAGCTTATGTTATTAGTATGAGAATCATTACAGATTGATCTCGAGGATTATTAAGACTATCTTAGAAAGGGTATATTGATTGAGTTTTAGAGAGTAACTTTATTTAACGAAGGTACACCTATAACTTAAGGTGAAATTTTCAGCTTGGAAAGGAATTGGATGAAAGATATTCTGTATGCATATATAATTGGAAGTCTACTATATGTTTAAATTTGTACCAGATAAGATATTAGTTTTATAGTTAGATTACTAGGTAGATACTAAAGTAACCCAAAAATGGAGTATTAGAAAGTTAGAAAGAAAATAATGTAATATATGTAAGATGAATGATCATATGCTCACTTACAAAAGGTTCAATAAGCTAGAAGTGATAATAAAATATGAATTCGTGACATACTTTGAGTCCACAAATCAAGTTTTATGACTTCAAAATTTTATCTTAGGACTTGATGTGATCAACTCAATTACAAAACTGTTGAAGATATTTTATGATAATATTGTAATAGCTTGATTCTTTAATAATGATAAGTTCTCAAGTCGTTTTAAGTATATTAAGATAAAACACTTGGTTGTTGGAGAAAGTTTAGAAACAAAAAAGTATAATTGAGAATTTCAGCACTATTTTAATGATTATTGATCCGTTGACCAAAGTCATATAGCTTAAAGTGCATAAAGAATATATTCTTAGAATGAATTTTGTCAGCAATCCATAAAATATATGGTGATGCATGTCTAAGCGATTATTATAATTGATATTATTACTTGTGCTCGATGACATTACTGTTTTTACTATCTTTTTTTGTTTATATATATATATTATATTTGTACTTAATGATAAGATTATTTTGACAAGACAAATTACATGAGTCATTATAGATTGTATTAAGAATGATTGATAGTTTTATAATATATAAAAGAAAGTATGATACAAATAATATGCAATTGTTATGACTCGTATTGACTTAATATAATGTTATGTTATTTGTTAGATCTATCGATGTATTTTCTAAAATCGTACATATATAAATTTTTTTTCAAAACTTAGAATCCAATTAAGCAAAATTATTTCAAAAATAAAATTTTGTTTTGTTGTTATGATTTTGAATATATTTTTTACATCATGTGGGAGAATGTTTATCATATATGTGGCTCATAACCTAATTGGAAAGAGTTATTAATGATAATAATTAGATCTAATCAAATATCTAAATGTCAATATTTATGTACATCCAAATATTAGATATTGATCTTCATAGAAGGAAATATCCAAGATTCCTTTACTAGATCCTCTATCCCCTGTCCATAAAATGGTAGGGTCCATTATGTATCAACTATGATAGCCTTATAAGCGATTGGAGAGGAGAGAGCTAGCTTCTTTCAGGGATCAGAGACACAACAGCATCGATGTGTATGATTTCACATAAACATGTCAAAAAAAAAAAAAAAGTAAGTACATACTCTCTTTTCTCATATTAAAATAAATTAGATTTCAATCCTTGACATTAACGTCTCTACATTACAGATTTATTTTCTAACATTATTAACAAAAATACAGATCCCTTAAGTCCTTTTCAGAATTAGTTGAAGGGATGTTAAGGGATGCCTTGCAAACTAAATGAGATGGAGTGGGACAGATGGCTTTAGTAGAATGATGCAATTGATAAAATAGTGCTAAGGAGACATTAAGGTGGGAAACAATCATCGACTCCGTCACTTGGTTTCCACATGCAAAGTAATTTGACCATATCTTTCTCATTCTGGCGTTGATTGAGGTTTACGTCGAGAAAGATGACGTTGAACCCGTATCCAATAACCAAAGTGAGATCCTTTGAATCGTCATCAACCATCATCGTCGAGAAAGATGACCATATCTTTCTCATTTTGGCTCCATCCGAAGGTACTGGTGGAGGAACAAGCGGATCAGAAAGGCTATGAGGACACATTTGTTTTGGCCTAAGAGACTACAGTGATAGCAACGAAGAGGAAAGTTTTCATAGACAACAACCTGAAATCGGTTGGATTGGGGCTTGCTTATCCTAATACCTTTCTCTGAGAGGAAGTATTATGTCAATTTCAATAGAGATTCGAACATATATTCCTCTCAAATTTTATAGAGGATGGATCTAATTTTAAAGAACGACTTAGAAGGGAAGTAATATAGAACAAACATTCTTCATTCCAATACTTTATAAGTAGACCAAGAATATAAAACCAAATAAGAGCAGTATCTACTCTAACCATCATCGATTTGAAAGTTTAGCAGCCATAGGGTTGTTAACTATAAGGCATCCCTATGCAAGTTCCATGGTCCATTGGTAAGAACTTTGAGTGCATTAGATTCAGAATGAAATTAAAATAAAAAAAAATCAACTTTCACAATCAAAACAAAGAGACGGTTGGAAAGACCAAATTTTAAGAAGCAGATTTCTTAAAATCAAAAGGGAAGGAGGCCAAGAACTTACCAATCAAGAAAAAAAACCCATAATTGACGTCACAATTATAAATTTTTATCATCAAGAAGTATCTCTTCGGCCAGGATCAGTCGACCTTGATGGGACATAGGGGGAAGACGCTGGGGAGAATATAGGGGAGGGGGAAGGGGAGAGAGACTGCCGCTCCCCATTGATACAGTTAAGCCAGATTCAGGAATTAAGGCTTCGCTAACGGTTTACTACATTTTGATTCTTTTATCCATCACGGAGCAATTTTCTTACTGTCCTTCACTAGCCCTTTTTCTGGCAGCGCCACACTGAAGGACGTGGAAAAGCAGCTGCTAGTAATATACCACCCACTCGCTTGCAAATAGCATAACTTGTAACAAGCATACATACACAACTTAACCTGTACAGGTGATCGACTCACACATAACGGCCAACGCTTGCTTATTCATCGGACACTTTTGGTCCACAAAAGCTTCGATGCCAGGGGATAATTTCCTTGATTGCATGAATAGTTGGGAGGATATGTACCAAACCTCCAGGCATGTGCCACACCACAAAAGAACAACGAAACAACCCATCGAACATCGTATACAGACATGGACACCATATTCCTGCATCAAATGTTATTATATATTTCTCTATGCTTGGGACATCCAAAATTTATACAATGGAAGTTCACCGAAAGTATATTTGTCCTATCAATTTTTGCAAGATGAAGAAAAAGAATCTTCTGCATTGCTCTTGACATGCAAAATTATACTGTAGCCCATCAGACAGCCTCAATTCTGTATTACTAGATATACAGATAAATGAACATGTAAAACGTGATCATCATGTCCAAAGTGGTTAAATCTTCTGCGACAGTTGGCTAACCCAAGTTTACTGGTATACACAGTGGTGATGAGTTTAAAATGACTCTGGCAATGGAAGCTACAGCAGCTGAACAAATTGATCCTACACCGATCTGTCATAGACTTCATGCATAGTAGCTTTATCCTGTGAATAAAAAGAAGTGAAAGGTGACTTTACTGAAGATCTCACTGGCACAAGCATATAAAGGAGAAATGGTAGACATGCAGGCCCCTGTAGCAAAATCCAGCTACATGCACGTGACTGTTCACAGCAGCCAAATTAGAGTGCCACGCAGCTCAAGCATAATCATGGTGGCGAATCAGAGTTACTGGGTCACTTCTGGATGGACCAACCCACATGTGCTTGTATGTCCAGTTTTCAATATAAAAAAGGATTTTTCATGACAAATAGACTACTGAGAACATTTAAATTTATTCGTTAAGCACTGCAAATGGAGGTTGTATCTTCTGGGTCATGATCATACAAACAAAAATCTAAGGAACCACTAGGTTTCTGTAACACCACAGGTGCAAAATAGTAAACATCTCCAACCTTTTCTCCACGTGTAAAAGCTGAACATAACCCAGAACATTTATAGAGATGTGGCTTTTTATTAGGAATCATAAAGATCACCTGATTCATCGGAAGCAAACAAGAACAGCCAACCAGAAGGTAAATAGAACAAACAATCACCTCATTCTGCATGTTGTTTTCTGATGGAAACCAGCGCATGAAATTGCCAAGGTGCATTACAACTGGAATTAGTTTGAACATTAGGGGAGTTGTTACCTGCATAAGAAATAATATGAAATCAACTTCAGATTTAAAAAAAAAGGAAAGCTGATAAGCAGTAATATGAGAAACGCACTCACAAGGCTAAGAGCTGTTGTTCCCAGAAGCAGAAGATACATTTTGCCCTACAGAAACAGGAACTTCTCTAAGAAAATATTAGTTGAATTTAAAACGAATGCATAACATTGACTATAGTAAATATTCATTATTAATAAATAATTAACACCCCAGATAATTGGGATATTACAGCTTGTTGTTATTGTATTCTAGAATTAATATGACAGTGAAGAAGCAACATATTTAGACAAACACTATACCAGTTAACTTCACTGCATTTTGATATTGCAACTAAAGTGTGGTAAAAAAAACATAGAAGTAAAAGACAAGAACGGTTCCAAATATAGAAACCATCCGGTGCAGTATGTTTCCCTAATTTATGGTTTCAGAAAGATATAGGTTCCAAGTACATCAGGTGCTTCTAAGTTTGATACTACGAATATGATACATCAAGCAATAATGACTCAAATTTATACTTTTCACTGGAAAAACAACAAGCTACTGAAAGAATATGATACTTCTTCAAACCATAGAATAAATGCATAGTAAAATATCATATGGAAAATCACCTCAATGAGATGAAGATTTGAGGCTCGACTTAAGAGAACGAAGGCAAATTCTCCAATTTGAGCTAATGACAAACCCACCTTTCATATCCAAAGTAGCATTTGAAAAAAAAAGTTAATACATGAGTGACAAATTAAGTTGTTTCAACCGAGGAAGTAAAACTTACAAGAAACGCTGTCCGGATGCTGTATCCAAAGGCTTTAACTACTACGGTTACCACAACCGTCTTAACTATGACTACCAGAATAACAGATGCTAGCAATATATCAACATGGTTCCAGAGGAATTGCACGTGTATGAGCATGCCAATGCTAGCAAGGAAGAGTGCTGCAAACAGGTTACGGATTGCTTCCACCTCCAATGCACAAAATTAACATAAAAGAAAATTAGTGCACAAAGCATAGAAAAAAGTAATAATGAAGAACTTTTCCTGAACTAAGCTGCTCATTATCCAATGTGCATTCTGAATCTAGTTCCATTTTATAAATAGCATGCTTCAATGAACATACTTAAAAAAGAAATCAATCTAAAATAAGATTCCGATTTGGAAATTTATAAAGAAAGCATTTTGATGTGATGATAAGAAGCTTGCTAAGCAACGGCCCTAGTCAATACGCCAATTTTCATGTGACAGTCTATTACTTGTGTAATATACAAAACCTTGGAAGAAGAAATGCTACTTCCCTATGTTGCTGTGACTCAGGTTTGGAGTGTGGCATTAATTTGTGTTGGACTTACTATTGCCCTATTTTAGAAAGTAGGAATATGTCCTAAAAACATCCATATGCAAGATAAAAGTACAGGTTTTTTTTTGGCTCAAAATACAGGGTATTTAAAATGCACATTTAAGATATTTATAGATATGACCTAAAAACTTCTCAACCTATGGGATTAGAAATGTGTAGATTATTGATGAAAAATAAGGACAACAGGTGAACTACAAAAGCACAGACAACAGTTGGAGAACATAATCTCATAATTTTTTAAGATAGTAGTTTATAGGAGTTACCACAGGAGGTACCATAGATATTGGGAGTAAGAATATGATATGTTGGTCAAATGACAATAGTAGAAAATACAGGGTTCCAGAAAAAGTACCGACAAGAAAAGCCATTCCTCCAGTCTCTATTTGTCATTTATGACTACAAAGAGAGCCTTTGAAATTTAAATTACAGAAAGACTTGCACATATTAATAATCTTTCATATTAAAGATCTGAAAAAAGAAAAAAATATATTATCAGTGCCCCTGGGAAGACTTGTAGACATCAAAGTGATGACACTCTGGTATCAGCATAGTAATTTAGAGCATGATCGGATAGAGGATCCTCCAACAAGCACAGCAAAGACCTATTGCTATAGGCAATTCTGCAATAGTTCTAAAAGTGAATCATCAAAGTATTGCTAAAATCATTTTGTCCTTGGATGCAAAGCAATAATCTAATATAAAGCATTGACTAATTATGAGGCTGGCTGTTAACTGTTGGCTCCAATACTTCAATTGCTAAGCTTTCAGATTTATACCTTGAACCAACCTAGGCTACAATGTCATGAAGTTTAAGGTAATAATGTTTTGGAATTTTAAGATAAACCAGTAAGGTCAAAAATGGCATTATATGCACAGTTGAATGGACTATGCTCCCGGATAGTGCAGAATCAATCATATACATGAATATGCTGATGTAGATGATATGTTAGAAAAAGTCAGATGCTAGTGTATCCTATCTGACAGTTCTAGAACACAAGAAGGATCAATCACAAGCCATATGAAGTTGAAACCAAAAGAAAATCAAGGCTTTTGCTCCAAGTTTGATGACCAGATGTACACAATCATATTCGATTTGGTCAGGTTTCTAAAGTAGTTCTAAATCTCGACTTGCAGATTGGTGTAACCAAATGTTTGGCTGTCAGTTTGCAAACAAAACATCTGTCCAGGATAAAGAAAATAATCCAATCTTGAAGAAAATAGAGCATATGAGGAAAAAATATATGGATGGTGTGTTAAATACAGTTATAAACAAGTTGATGCAAGTCTACCATGCACAAAGGAAATGCCAACTTTGACAATAAACATCAAATTGCAGGACTGCAAACAGCAACAGCAACATAGATGTATAGAGAAATATAAATCAAAATGTGAATGTCATAAGTTCAATACATAAGGGACAAGCTCACCTGGTCCAAAGTATGCTGTGCAAAATCAGTGGTGGATATCATTACTCCAGCAACAAACGACCCCAACTCAAGACTTAAGCCTAAATAATCACTAACCTGATGAGAGAAGAATTATCATGAAGATATATTTTCCAAAAAGTAAAAAAATAAAGAAAAATCAACTAAATTTAAGATGCTGGACATGTACATAAACTTATTAAAATATAAAAAAGGAAAAAGAATATATCTACATAACAATATTTCTAGTAAGAGCATGAAAACTTTCATCTTAAATGAAGAAAAAACAGAAGTTACTATAAATCTTTTGAGGCATGATATGGATTTGTCTCCTTCGTGGACTCTGAACTCCATTGACCTTGAGGTACCCATACCCTAACCTTCTATCTCAGCTATACCTATCTGAGTTACTGAAGTTGCACATCGTATTCTTAGCCTTGTCCTACTTGATTTATAACATTTTGCTTCTAATTTTTTTCTTTGTATTTATAGGGAAAGACTGATCCCTACACCACAAATCAGAAATAAAAGAATAATGGCATTCGAAAACAACATAAACCGTACAACTTAATCTTGACAATAAGGAATTTAATTTTGTCTCCTGGAGCTGTCAAATGACAAACAGTAATTTCATCCATATGAATGTACAAGTACATTTCACTTTATCTTGAACAAACTTGACTGAGAATACTTTTTCTTGCTTTACAATATACTTTAAAGTTTAATCTCCTTTACCATCATTTTAAGTATTTGAACTTAAGAATTTTAATAATCAAACTAGTCTTACTTCTTCCAAATGTTACAATTGTATTTAAGAGTTTCTTCCTTAAAGGCTATATATATATGATTGAAACAAACACCCCAATGGTACACTTAAAAGAACATGGCTGATGATAAGCCTAGGGATTCACATCATAAGGGCATAACAAGTCCAAGCCATACTTAGGCCTACACACCATACGAGTTTGAAACTCCCCAAAGTTTCGGATCCAAACTACAGCCCTAAACCAGCCCATCCATTTAGGGCTACACTAATGCATGCACATCCATTTATCTTATTATTTGGATCTTAAAAAAACACAAGATTTCTGCCAAATTATTACAAGATAGCAAAGCTGTACTTCATTTGTCAAACTTCCAGAGAGAACAAGCTAACATAAATACGAGTGTGGGAGACAGTAAACACAAATGTTCTGTTAAATGCCTATATGACACAATCAACATTTTCAAGTAGATGGATTAAACATCTCCACCTTAATGTAACCAGTCCACAAACATGACATTCTACTGACATCTGCAACCAAGATAAACATAATATTGACTTTTGACTCCAAAATAATTGGGTGACGCTAAGCTATGTTTGTTGCTTTATCAACAATATTGTACTCATGCTAATTCTTAAGCCAGTCTTCATTACATGTGTGAATGAGGATAAAGTTATTACAGCTAGACTTGTAATCTTCTTTGGGAAACAGTCAAGATAATAGCAACTATGCTAATTGTCTCACCACCATGTCACGAACTGTCACGGACATTTTGTAAATGGTTTGTTCGGTGTAATGCTTATACATGTCCGTGTCCCTTTTTTTAGTTTGTTCTAACTTGTAAAGCTTGTAAAGGGCTCGCCAAAGGCGAAACGTCCCATTTGAGTGAGTTTGGCAGCCATTGTCGGCTTGTACAGAAAGTTTGTGTCATATGGACACTTGTACTAGATTTCGGTCTGTAGTGAACCAATCTTTTACCTTTGTTGTGCAACCATTCTGAGCTTGTGATGTCCATGGTTGGAATTTGCTTTGGCTATAAAGTGTTTGCTGAAAAGGGTGGCTTGTGGATCCCGTGTGAAGCGCTTTCGCTGTCCCGTCTTCTCTTTTGCAGGTCCTAAGGGATCGTAGGAGATTTTGGTGAGGCTGACCTTTGCGGTGACATGCAATGGTGCTACACGGCTTAGGCAAAACCAGCTAAGTCCGTGACAGAACGGTCGTCGCACACCTGCAGCAACTTCGTTCAACGAACAGTTCGTCACTTTTGCATGCTTGTACATATCTTTGGCAGCCTGTTTTGCCATATTTTTGGTATGTTTTGCTTGTAAAAATGTAAGAAACGGCAGTTTGTAGCGTTGCAGTATGACCGCTCGCCGCACCGGGGAAAACTGCCCCAAAAAGACTCTGTTTTCACGTGTTGTAACCTGTTTTCTACAAACCGCAACCGCTTGCGAAACTTCAGCCATCTCAGCACCCTGGAACCCCCCAGGTGGCACCGGGGCGGATGGGGCTTTGGGGTAGTGTCGGGTGTTGAACAACCTTCACAAGTTTGTATGTCAATTTGACAGAAACTTGCCTTCGCGCCCGACACCTGGAGAGTAGTTGTTTGCGGACTTGCAGCTGCTCGTTCACCCTTCTAAAGCCCTGGTTTTCCTCCTTTCTCTCTCTTCTCTCATGCACTCCAAGTGCTCACTGAATTGCTTGTAAAGCTTCCCTCTTGGCGAGACATCAGGACTTGTCTGCCACTCGTTTCAAAACTAATCAACTTTTTGTTTTACAGGACCTGTACGAGGTTACAACTTGGCTGACCCTTAGCGAACACGTATGTTGCAAGTGCACCTCAAGACTTAGGCAATCCCAGCTAAGTCTGATCGAAGTGGGTACAAGGATACTTCGTGACTTAGGCAACTCCAGCTAAGTCCATGACTTGCCACTAGGGTGCCTCGCCACTTAGGCAATTCCAGCTAAGTGCGTGACATTGTGGTATCAGAGCGGGCAAGCAATTCGAGTAAGCAGCAAAGAAACTTCGCAATCTCGCCATGGCGAAACATCGTGGCAAATCGAGGAAAATGGGGCAAGCCAGACTGTTGCCTCAAGCAGTCGTAAATGGGCTACATATGCAAACTCGCTCCCTTGCTGCTGGAGCCGCTCAGGAGGAGCACGGCAGCGAACATGATGAGCGAGAAGTTGGCTACTTGCCGCGAGCGGAGGTGGTGCAATCTGGAGCGCCAACCGGGAAAAAGAGCCATAAAGAGAGACTCACAGCAGTAGACACCCACTTGGATGTTCTTGAAGCGAGCTTGGAGGAACTCTACCAAGGCCAACGAAAGCTTCTTAGGGTAGAGAACTCGTAAGAAGTTTAATCCCGGTTCGACAAGGTTGAGGCCCTAGTCGACCGACTAACGGATGACACCAAGGACTCCGTACAACATCTGCAGGAAGTTGTGGCGGAACTCACTTCCAGGGTGACTTTGCTCACAAGGGTGCTAAATGTGGGAGGGAGCAACACTAGCATTGCACCGCCACAAAACTTCGGAGCACCCAAGCCACATTGTTATGGGGGTGCTAGAGATGCTAAGGAGCTCGAGAATTTCTTGTTTGACATGGAGCAATACTTTCGAGCTACGAGACCTGACTCTGAAGACACTAAAGTTTCGATAGCAACCATGTACCTGAATAGAGATGCAAAACTTTGGTGGACCCATTGGGAGGAGATCCAACAAGGTCGATGCCGAGTGGACATATGGGGAGACTTAAAACAAGAGTTGAGAACTCAATTCCTACCCGAGAACACAAAGTTCGTCACAAGTTGAGACAACTCCGCCAAACGACTTATATTCAAGACTATGTGAAGTAATTTTCTATAATAATGCTGGACATCCAAGACATGCCCAAGAAAGATAAGTTGTTCAGCTTTCTCGATGGCCTGAAGTCATGGGCTCAACAGGAACTACATCGACGGAATGTCACCGATGTGATCGAAGCAATTGCAGCCGTAGAAAGGCTCACCGACTTCGTTTTTTCGGAGGACTCAGGGAGGAAGAAACGGTCTTTAGAAAATCGCCCTCCAAAATATTCTCGAGGGAAGGAGCCCGAGGGCGAGCAAAGAAATATTCAGAAGAAATATTTAGAAGCACAATGGCAGGACTTCCTGGCTAAATTTGATATAGTAATGGAGTGCAAGCCCGAGAAAGTAAATGTCGCAGTCGATACTTTGAGACGGAAAGTGGAGTGAGTGAACGCTATGCAACTGGAGGGCAGAAGCCAAGCAAGTCAGTTGTACTCCAACTTCCTTCCCCGAATCAAGGAAGGACTGTACAGTGATCCCCAGGCAGTAACCCTGATGCAACTAATCCAAGAAGGCAAGGCTCGACGATTTTGGGTCCAGGAGGGACTCATCTACACTAAAGGGAATAGAGTTTATGTTCCTCGAGTGGATAATTTGAGGCGTGAACTCTTGAAAGAGTATTACGATTCTCTTTGGGTAGGACATCCGGGCATTCACCGAACATTGGCTCTCGTGGAGAGGGCCTTCAACTGATCGAAGATGGGGACGGATGTGGAGGAATATGTTCGAACGTGCCTAACTTGTCAACAAGATAACGTGGAGCAACGGAAGCCGGTGGGACTTTTAGAGTCGTTGCCCGTACCAAAAAGGCCGTGGGAGAGCATTTCTCTGACTTCATATCAAGTTTGCCGGCAGTAGGGAGACTCGGATCAATACTTATGGTGGTCGATTGATTTTCGAAGTATACAACCTTCATTACTGCACCTCTACATTGTTCAGCAGAGGCAGCGACCAAGCTGATAATGAAGAATGTGGTGAAGTATTTGGGAGTCCCGCACAATATTATAAGTGATCGAGATGCTTGATTTATAGGACGATTCTGGACCGAGCTATTCAAATTGTTGGGGTTTAAGCTATACTTTTCTATAAGCCTCCACCCCCAGACGGATGGCCAGACTGAGAGAATAAACTCGCTCTTGGAGCAATATCTTCGGCACTACGTGAGTGCCAACCAGTGAGATTGGGTGAAGCTGTTGGACATAACCCAATTCTCCTACAACTTGCAGCGGAGCTCTGCGTCCAACAAGAGCCTCTTTAAGATCATTATAGGACAACAACCATCGACTCCTCACACTTTGGCTATTGGTTATACTGGGAGTAGTCCGTCCGCATATCACTTGACAAAAGAATGGCATCGGAATGCAGATATTACGTGGGCTTACTTGGAGAAGGCGGCCAAAAAGATGAAGTGGGCAGACTTGGGAAGGTGACCATAGGAATTCAAAGTTAGCGATTTTGTGTTGGTAAAGCTCCAACCAGCATCACTCCAATTCTTTAGGAACAAGGTGCACAAAGGATTGGTGCGCAAGTATGAAGGGACCTTCCCAATCATCAATAGGGTGGGCAACATCTCCTACAAGTTGCAGTTACTGGCGTGGCTCAAAATTCATAATATTTTTCACGCCAACAATTTGAAAGCCTACCACTCTGATCCACAAGATGCTTCCCGAAACGTTCCAACTCAGCTACCCCCCACCAAAGCCTCCTTTGAGAAGCGAGTTGACACCATTTTAGCGGATCATAAGATAAAGCTACCCAACGAAGTGGAGAAGATCGAGTACCTGGTGAAGTGGCGAAAGCTTCCCAGAACCGAAGCTATTTGGGAGCCAGAAGAAACCCTCCGACATGAAGAAATAGCCATCAAAGCCTACTAGCAAACGTCGACGAGGGCATCGATAGTTTAAGTAGGGGAGAATGTCACGAACGGTCGTCGCACACCCGCAGCAATTTCGTTCAACTAACCATTCGTTGCTTTTGCATGTTTGTACATATCTTTGACAACTTGTTTTGCCATAGTTTTGGTGTGTTTTGCTTGTAAAAATATAAGAAACTGCAGTTTGCAGCGCTGCAGTACGACCGCTTGTCGCACCAGGCAAAACTGCCTCAAAAAGCCTCCGTTTTCATGTGTTGCGGCCTGTTTTCTGCAGATCGCAACCGCTTACGAAACATCAGCCATCTCAGCACCTTGGAACCCCCCAAGTGGAACTGGGGCGGATAGGGCTTTGGGATAGTGTTGGGCGTTGAACAACCTTCACAAGTTTGCATGTCAACTTGATGAAAACTTGCCTTCGCGCCCGACACCCAAGGAGTAGTTGTTTGTGGACTTACAGCTACTCGTTCACCCTTCTAAAGTCTTGGTTTTCCTCCTTTCTCTCTCTTCTCTCATGCACTCCAAGTGCTCACTGAATTGCTTATAAAGCTTCCCTCTTCGCGAGACGTCGGGATTTGTCCATCACTCGTTTTAAAACTAATCAACTTTTTGTTTTACAGGTCCTACGGGACCTATACAAGGTTGCAACTTGACTAACCCTTAGTGGATGCGTATGTCGCAAGGGCGCCTCAAGACTTAGGCAATCCCAGCTAAGTCTGATCGAAGTGGGCGCAAGAGTGCTTCACGACTTAGGCAACTCCAGCTAAGTCTATGACTTACCGCTAGGGTGCTAAGTGCGTGACAGCTAGTTAGTCAAGTTCTTACATATTTCAAGAACATTATCTTATATAACTTGAAAATCAAGGTTATGTTGGTTTCCAATCATAAAAGTATGATCAAAAGAAGACCCTACTCTGATATTACTTATGTCTAGGTGCTGATCAGTACTTCATTAGTTGGTATACAGCAATGAAACTGCAATTCCAAGATATTGAACTATCAACACTGAGGTAAACTCAAATGGCTTTAAGAAGGAAATTCATGAAATCAGAACAAATGCTACAAAGATTAAAAAAATTGATGCTACAAATCATTTAAAAATTCATATATAAAGTATGGTATGTGAATATTTTCACATTGAATGCGTAGCCCAAACACTTCTCGCTAGACTCTTCCAGGGAGTTTAACATCAGGTAGGGGTAAAAACATTAAATGCGGTTCTTGTGAACCTAGTTGATAATTAAGCTAAATAAATAATTTAACATGGATAGAACTTCGAGCAAAAAACTAAATACTGGTGCCAACTTGAATGGTAAATTATCATTACTTTCTTTCTTGATAGGTGAAAAAGTCAGCATCAACTTACCCAAGTCAGTAATAAGCAAAAAGCCACCGAGGCCAATTGGTAGAGTTCATTTGTCTGCAAATTCAGCCGAGAAGGTAAGTAAAGACAAGGATGTGAGACTAAAATATAAAGGATTCAAAAGACAAGGAAATGGACTCAGCCAACAATCTCCTAATTATATAGACTATCACTATGAGTGATACCCATCAAAATGGTTCCGTACGATAATTCACCGGCAAATGCCTACTCCTACAGAGCCATATCTAAAGATTCCCTTATGGAGAAGAGAAAAACAGAGTTTCAAACATGGGACATGACATTATGAAAGCCCCAAATCTTGCATAAAATGGACCACAATTAAGTTAGCATATAAGATATTTACAATACCCAAAACAAAACAAATTCTAGATGAAACTAATCAGTGCATTCTAGATAGATCATATCTAGCAAAGCAACAAAACAAATTCCTTCTGAAGTATATAAACCATCAGATTGAAGGTGATTGCTGATTTGTGTGTTCTTCAAGAAAAACACTACAACCTTTGGAGAAAAAGGCAAAGCCACAACTTCATTTGTCTTCAAATGTGGCCTATATCATATGTTTACAGCTGTCAGCCGATGAGCTTATTTTTGGTCAGGCTGCAGTAAATAACATGCATTCATAAAACATATATACGCCCTCACAGAGAGCCCTCATCAAACTGATTTAAAGCTAATAAACTTTAGTTAGGAGTCCAAGGACTTACAACAGGTACAAGGTTCTGAATGAGGTTGACAAGCTTAATTATCAGCAAATGGTCATTTCTTTTATCCTCATAGTGAACACAACATTTACCAAACACTTTGACAGGACAACATATGAGAATAGTGTACCGAAAGCCAGTGAGCATTGAAAATTAATGGTGAATAATAAGACGATATCAACACCATCAAGAAATGCATGAGCAATATCATCAATCAATTTACATCAAACATATAAAGACTTACTTGAGATGACAACTGAATCATAAGCTTTAGGAAGCGAGGAACAAAAGACCAAGACAATACAGAAGCAGCAGTTATGAACAAGGACAAGACCATCAACCTGCATACAATAAAGATGTTCAGAACAACTGAAGCCATTGATCATCTACAGGAATATTTGCCAATAAGATAACAGTTCATGGAGATCACAATCTAATAAAAAAACTGTCCCTGGTAATGGCTCATATAAATATTTTAATTTAAAAGAAAAATGGACAAAATTCAGAAAGAAGATGGTGATATGAAATTTCTAATTAGTGATTACACTTACAACTTTGCCATTGACATAATTCCATGGAACAGACCACTACCGCCACCCAGAACAGGAAGCAGAGCAAAAAGAAGACCGACTGCACAATCCTGAACCAAACCATAGAACGAAGATGAGAATGTTGGGCAAGTAGTTTTGGCTTAGTGAACATATTTTTCTTGTCAGTATAATATAATGCTATCCACTCAGAAGTCAGAACAATAATATATGACCTAAAATTATCAAACTATTATATGCAGCAGATAGGACATTCCAAATCCAACCAGCTCATAACTAAAAAAAACATATAATTTCAGTATAAAAATAACTTATATAACTGGAAAACATGGTCTAGGTCTTAATCATATTTCTCAAAACCAAGGTTTGATGTACCACCATAAATGGTATTGTATGGGCGGTAGTCCGACGGGTGACCGAGACATGTACCTCCCTGTACCATGCAGTTTATGTTGGGTTGGGGGGTTATATCTGAATTCAGATTGTTACTGAACTGTACTGGTCAGCAAGAGTTGAATTTTGACTGAATTTGACCGACAACCCTGATTTACCTGATTCTAATGGCCAATTTGACCGTTGGCAGCGTTCGGATGAGTTTAAATGCCCCATCCTCTCCTCCCCACCAAACCCCCTCACACCCCCTCCCCCCCCCCCACCCCCCTTTCACTCTTACACTCTCTTGCTCTCATCCAAATCTCTCTCTTTCTCACAATTTCTCAATCTTCAACTCAATCAAAGCTGAAATTTGGTGATTAGAGGCTTATTTGGATTCTAACACTTCATTTAGAGGAGGATTCTCTAATCAAGAGGCATGCATTCCCTTTTTAGTTCTTTGTTAATTTATGACATGATGAGCTCTATTATATGTAGTTACTGTCTATTAGGGTGATTGACATGTTTATAGTGTTAAAAGAGGACTAATTAGGCAATAATACAGTTTTTTTAATGTTGTGATTAGTTGATTAAATGTTGATTTCATTGATATTAGACTCATATTGGGTCAATTCTATGTAGTTAATGTCAATTAGAGTGTTTGACATGTTTCTAGAGGTAAAAGAGGACTAATTAAGCTATAATACAGTTTTTTAATGCTGTGATTAATATGCTGATTTCATCAATATTAGACCCATATTGGGTCAATTATATGTATTTAATGCCTATTAAGGTGATTTACATGTTTCTAGGGTAAAAGAAGACTAATTATGCAATAATCCAATTTTTAATTGCTGTGTTTAGTTGATTTAATGCTGATTTCATCAAAATTAGATTAATATTGGGTCAATTCTATCTTTTTAATGCCTATTAGGGAGACTAACATGTTTATAGTGGTAAAAAAGAGCTAATTAGGCAATAATATAAATTTTTAAGATTGTTATTAGTCGATTAATGTGGATTTCATCGAAATTAGACTCATATTGGGTAAATCTATCTAGTTAATGCCTATTAAGATGATTGACATATTTATAGTGGCAATGTAGGGTTTACTATATTGGCATCGCAACTTGTTATTTCAAATTTAACGGTAATTAGGGCTAATTGTAACTTATTAATTTGATAAATATTTGTAGGAACACGACACCAATGGAATGGGCATATGATGATGCTTGGGATTATGCTTATCGTTTAGGCAGCCGCCATCATTGGCAGTGCATTCATTGTAACTATATTGGTCGAGGTGAAGGAATCACTTGGCTAAAACGATATTTAGCCGATGAGTATCCCAATGTTGCAAAATGTAAAAAAATTGCCATAAAGGTCCGTAGATTATTTCAAGATAAGCTACAATTGGCAAAGGATGATGCATTGTAAAAGAAGGCCAAGGAACAAAAAGAATATAAGCTAACTACACAGGAACCCGTTTATAATGAATACGAGGGTTGTAGCGATAATGCCGATCCAAATCTTATAGCTGGCTTTCGTGCATCACTAGAGCATCAATACATGTATGAGGAGGCAATAAGACATAGACGATCCGACTCACAATAGGAGCATAGTGATGGCAATTGGTTTGGGCCATAGGGATTCTAAAGAAATGTCAGCATGAGGAAGCTACCTATCCCTCTTCAGTTGAGCAAGATTGGTAGCATAAGGCAGGGTGGAATCCGATGTTTCATGAGAGGACTTGGTAGAAAGTCAACACCTGATATTGTTGATATTATCCATAAGCCTATCCTCCACAATCAACAAAATGGACTAGAATTGAAGATGCCTATACAAAAGAAAAAGCGAAAAATTAACAAGGCAATAGCAAAGTGCCAAAATGGTTCAACATCCATGGGATTCCAGCAAACATAACTGAAAGTCTAAATTATCAAAGCATGGTGTTTTTTATCCAAAAGATTGGCACGAGGATCTAACCTCCTACACCAAAGGAGATACACGATATTTATTTCGATGAGGGGGTGGTAGAACTAAAGGATTAGATCAAGTCCTTCAATAGGCAGTGGAATGAGTATAGGGTAACACTGATGTGTGATAGTTGGAACCAACCTACAAGAATAAGCATCATCAACTTTCTTGTCTATTGCAATATGTGGGTTATATTTCACAAGTCGTTTAATACTTTCGATAAAATTCATGATGTAAACTAAATAGAGAACGTAATGGTACTATAGTAGTGGAGATCATATCACTATAAATTATCCTAATTATGATTGATAATAGAGCTAATTTTAAGAAGGTCAGCTTATAGTTGGAGTGAAAAGAAACACTATTTTGGACTTCATGTGCAATTGATTGCATGGACCTTATGACGAAGGACATCGACGAGTACCATTAGAAAAATAATGTGTGGCAAGGGCACGATCGATGATAAAGTTTATATATAACTATCATTGGGTCCACTCCTCAATGTAGAAGTTTATAAATGGTGAAATACCCCAACCCAATATCACTCGGTTTGTTACAAATTGCATCGCTTTAAAATCAATCTAGCAAAAGAGGCACAATCTCAAGACAATGGTGACATCACAGGAATGGATGAATTCACGATCTTCAAAATCAAGTGATGGAAAAAAAGTAAAGATGACAATTTTATCTTCTGTATTTTGGGAGTCCGTGAATGAAATTATAACAACAATGGAACCGCCTTATGTTGTCCTCCATAAGGCTGCAAATGCCTTATCTTAGACATATGTTGCTTACAGCCAAAGAGGAGGTAAAGAAAGCATTGTCCAATGATTTTAAGGTTGATCAATATATACAGATCATTGTTCGTAGGACCGAAGCTCATATGGACCAACACATTCATAATGCAGGTAAATTCACATTTATAGTCATAATATAAATAATCAATATTTAAAAAAATTAATGCTGAAAAAATCACTTGTCTTACAGTGTATTATCCAAATTCAACCATTTTGTTTTGATATAGCCTTGAGGCTTGACCAGATTTATTGATAGCACTAAAGAATGCTATATACTGACTCCTACCACAAAGTGTCGATGTAGTAGATGCTATCATAGAGGGCCAACTATTCCGAAAAAGTGTCAGTTCATTCTCCAACAATATCGCTATCAAGGTTCACCTTACCGATCTGTATCAGTGCATTGATCAGTCATTGGTATGATAAGTACTAAGGTGCACCGACATACCATATGTCGGTACACCTAGGTGTAACAACTATATAGGAAAATTATTGAAAATAAGAAAAAAAAGTTGAATTAGGGTTTGTAAGTTGGAAATAAATATAAATTTAATATAATTTTAGTAAAATTAATCTAAATTAGGAAAGAATAGTTACATATATCTTTTTTGAACTTTGCAAAGTAACTTTATGGTACGTTTTGGACCTTCCATTAATATTGAATTATCAACAAAAAAAATGATTTGAATTGTTAGATTATTTTTTAAACAACTTAAACTTTAAGGTTCAAATGAATCAAGTAATCAATCGATGGATATACTTGATTTTACCATAAAAAAAATTTGACGAGACTCCACATACGATGGATCAAGGTCCCCAAACCTGTATATCTATATATTAATTTGATATGTTTGTCAGATCCAATCCTGAAAATGATCCCACGAGATCATTGACTCCCCAACGCCACCGCCGTCATGGGTTAAGGCACTGCTATTTATGTCACTGCCATATCTCTGGACCGAGCAAGTTATTAAATACGATTAAGAAGGTGTCTTAGTGCCCGACTCGATTCTTCTAATGGTGCGGCTTATGCTACTACCTTTGCCTTTGTATGCTGGGCGAATGACTACGGCGAATGAAAGGGTTTAAAAACCCTTTCCTATTGTTCAAACGGTTAAATTAACCATTTGAAATAGGGCAATCTAAGCCCTTGATCAGTAACGATCCAAATCTGACCATTACCGAACAGTACAGGTCAGTAACGATCAAAATAATTGATAATAGTCGAAATCTGACCATTACCGATCAGTACAGGTCAGTAATGGTCAAATTTTGATACAAGATCATGTAATGGGTATTGCCAGATAGAGGGCAACCCGCATACCGATCCCCTATCGAACCGATACATACCACTTGTACCGAGCGATACAGCTCGGTATGACAAACCCTGGCAGCTATATCATGTCATTACAATATGGATCATCGTAAAAAAAATTACACACCCATCTATGATTATAAATTAAATATTAATATTAATAATGCTAATAAAGTTTTATTTGTACTTTTTTGTAGCCACGTGGTGGCTACAATTTAGAGGGCTCGCAGCTAATATATGAAATATTATAGTGCATGTACTTTTACAGACGACGACATCAAGTGGTTGAGAACCTCAACGTCCACCTTGATCACACGAAGGTCCTTAACAGACTATCATATAGATGACTGAAGAAATTTATATATGTTCACTATAATATACGACTAAGGTTGAGTTGTGTTAAACTAGACAAGGAGCCAGAGAAACTAGAGATTAGTCCCTTTGACCTTCAAAACTACAATGAAGATTCACAGCTAATGCTAGAATGGGTCGAAGCAACGAAAAACAAGAGGGATCCTTTGCTTGATGAGACAAGAGATCCTCCACATCCTTTTCATTTTATCACCAAGGCAATAGAAGAAGAGGAACAATATCCCTAACAAGAGAAAGATCCCCCTCGGTTAGAATGTAGTCGAAGGAGTCTTACAATCTTAGAGTCAAACTATTCCAGGTCATGACACCCAACAGTCACAGTTGTTCATCCAATGTGCAAAGGCAAGGGGGAAGATACTAGCATCAATCGAACCATTGTAAATAATTGAACAGGCGATGAGACACCTTCTCAATGGCATTTAGCAATCCGCTCAGTCCGTAGAGATACCAATAACATGGATAGTAGCACCTTAACCGACGATGACTATAATGACGAGTCTATAGTTTCGTCTACTCAACATCACAATGATGCATGGACTAAGTAGCATTTTATACATGCCACCCAAGATTTAGATCATAGAGCTTAAGAAGGTGGCTTGTCACGTTTATACACGAAAGGGGAGGGGAAAACAATCAATGATTTTGAACAGATGCGACAGAGCTTATATGATGTAATCATAAAGCGAAGCTCGTCGGATTCCTAACCACCATATTATGGAGGATCTTACAACTAATAATGGTACAATGATAGTTGGTTATTCTTTTCTGAGGTTGATCAGTCTTATGATATGGACTAGCAGGTCAGTGGCAAAAGTAGAAATTCCAACGTTATCCACCCTTCGCACTAATATATGCTACAATCATACTTACCTTAGGAATCGCCTCCAACATGTGTGGTTTAGGACGATTAGACTACAACTGTCACCACATTGATATACCATGTCGAGGAATACGATCTAAAGTATGCCAAGTCACAAGAGCAATTTTCAGATTGGACCTAACAAACATACCATATGGATATAGGATTGAGGACCTCGATCCATCGCCTATGGAATCCTATCATTCATTTTGGTGGCAGAACTAGGTATATCCATCGACCGATCTATTTATTACTTAATTCATTTGAATCTTAAAGTTTCGCCTTGTAATTTAACAATTCAAGTCATATCTTTGTAGCTAATTCAATATCAACGGAAGAACGATTCAAAACGAGTCATAAAGTTGCTCCTCAAAGCCTAAAAAAGATAAATCCACTATCCCTTCCTAATTTAGATTTTTTTAATGAAATTAAACTAAACTTGCATTTAGTTCCAATTTAAAAACCCTGGGTTATGTTTTTCCCAATTTTTAAGTATTTTTTGAAATTTATTGAGAATTTTTTGGGACCATCGGCACACCCCGACATACTGATACATGATACATCGATACGGAGTGGTACATGCCGTACCGCTGGCTGGCTGGCAGGCATGGCCAAATGACACAATAAGTCAAACCTTGATCAAAACTACAAGAGGTTGGCTTATCAGATAGTAATAGATGTTTGCTGCAAACTAAATGACAGTGGCCATGCATTGGATGGAATCCAATATTTATTAAGAATATCTGAAGGCTTGCTTAATTGTCACAGGGCTACATATAGAGCAAAACGAAAACAGAATAATTATCATAATAGAGCTAGGACAGTGAAAAAGACCCCAAGTCAAACCTGAAGAATGAGTGTACCAATTGTCACTTGACCATGAAGGGAATTTGTTATGTTCTTTTCCACTAAAAATTTTGATACCTGAAACACAATATAAGGGAAATGCTTCAGAGTTAGCAAGTATGAAGGAAAGAACAAGCAGGTTTAAACAAAAGAATGAGAGCCCAAATATCCAAATAACAAAGAACAGGAATGAAAACTCAAATATCCATGTATTAAGGTAGATTGATAATGACCACAGCTGTAGATGACATTGATAAGAAAGAACCAACAAATACGCCCTCAGATGACTTCCCACCACATAACTGCATGAAATGAACAGGAATCCTTCAGAAAATTCTTTCCATAAAACAATCTTAAGACAAGCTATTATGGAAGACATGGAACCAAAACAGCCCAATTCAAAATGACCACGGTGATAGCATTAGAAAAGGATAGTTAAATATAAAAAGTAACGATAGCATACCATGGCAGTTAGGCCACAAAAGAACATAAAAATCATGATCTGAAGTAGACCTCCAAGAATAGCAACAGGACCAACAGCTTTTAACTGACAAAAATAAAAATTAGGATATGCAATTACAGTAAAGAAAACACAACTAAATCTGGGAGACATTTTATGAATTAGAATTAAGTATGATCAAACAGATATAAAGGCTTCTATTCAGTTAAGTAAAGTACCTTAGCCAATGAAAACTCGAGACCCAATGCAAAAAGGAGAAACACCACACCAAATTGCGCAACAGTCTCAACCTGGTTGCAGATATCCAACACTAAATTACCATACATATCAAAATGTTGATGCCACATCTTAAATAACAAGGGAAAGCTCCCTGAAGCTTCCTATCATGGAGATACTTGCTGTGCCAAAGGGGCTGTGTAATACCCTGCTCAGATCAAATGCCCACCATCTGCCCACAATTAATATGTGCACAATGGTTGGCCCTTGTGAATGCTTGGTACAAAATCCCACCAAGACATTACATGCTAATTGGGCTAGAGGCAAAATTGGCCAATATAAGAACACTTTCTTGAAATAAGTTTCAAAAACTTTTGAGGATCGCAAGCTTTGCAGGTGTGTGCTCCATCATCTTTGGCATCAATTCCAGCAGGTCAAGGGCATTATCACCAACTGCACTCTAGATTCAAGGCGTATTTCTGAAAGAAAGGACCTTCCACTTCCAAGGTTCTCATTTGAATATAACCAAATAGTATGAAAACCAAGGTTCTACATACCGTACCATACCGGTGTACCGATCAATTGTCAGTACGATACGTACCGAGCTATACCAAGCATATTGACAGATGGTACACTAAGGTGTACCGACGTATCGCCCATACCGGTCCCGAGCGGTACGGTATGGTATTGCAAACCATGATGAAAACAATAGTTGTGCCATTACTATCATTGATCATCTTGTCTTTCCGTCATACTTTCAGATTGCCACTTAGATCTGTGATGCTGCATCAAACTTCTGTCCAACAAGAAATCCTAAATTCCTCATAGATTGTAGTTAAAGCTTTTGCTTGAAATCATTAAATGACATCAATGGCTTGCAAATGTGATGCATGCACAGCTATAATGTCAAACTGACGCATGAATCAGTGGAAATAAGTAGAATAAAGAGAGTGAAAGGCAAGAAAGGTTGGACGCCATGGCAGTGAAGATAGAGACTAGTAGTAGGAGAAACTTTCAATAGAGGCAACAAAAGACGATAACCATGGCATGACTATGAAGAAACTGCAATTGACACAAGGTAGAAAATCATGATAGGAGGATGGAGATCAGAAGGAAGAGCATATCTAAGAAGAGGTAAGGGAAAAAGATAATAACAGCATGATCATAAAGAAACTCAGAGAAAACAACTTAATACATTTTCCAAGATCGGCAAGGTCATTATATATACATTCAACTGATTTTTTGTTGAGTAGTCAGACATGTCTAATCCAAGTCCATTTCCTCTGGATAGTAGCCAACTGGTAATTTGAACTATTGACACCTAACAAAATCCTAACCTACCTAAATTGCCTAAATATAATTGATCTTCATCAGGATGCCTTTTGTGAGGTATTTACTCTGACCCATGGAACATCTAAAACAAATTATCTCATGTACAATTAGCTTTTGCTTATGATCATTTATGCCATCGGAAGTCCAGTTTGATATACCTCAAAAAAATAGCTTTGACTATTAACTAACATTTCCGTTGTTGCGACTACCTTCTTCTGAACAATCAAAAGATTTTAGAACTAAAGTTCCACTTGTATGTATGCTAGCAATGTGGATGGTGTACTTATTCCCAGTTCAAGGATGAATGGCTATCACAAGGGTTCAAAGTTATGCTGTAGCAAATACCATAAACAGTAAGAAGTATGCCCTGTATCAGTTCGAAAATTCAAATAAGATTCAAACACTTGAAATGGTTTACAACAAGAAAAGAAATCTATCCTCGCAAACATTGTTTGCCAACTCCTTGACATCACCTCTATATTTATGCATAATACAGGACATCAGCTTGATTCAGTTTCTTAATGTTTCGACATCTTCACCATGAATAATTCATCAAGTAAACGACTTTTTCTTTGTTATGCCAATTTGCCAAATACATAATGTTTATACATCCCACAAAGTTCAGTTGGCAAACGGGTAATTGTGTAATATGCAGTGAAGAGAAATCTGTCCAGATAACCTTTAAAAAATTGGGCATCATTTGCCTCCCAAGATGTGCAATGCTGTCTCTTTTGTGTTGTTTAACCAGTTAATTGCTCAATTTAGAGAACACAAGGTTTTCTACCAGACAACTATAGATTGAAAGTACGAAACAACTTTATTTAATCAGGGCACAGTAAAGTGAAAATAATTAACATGTTTGATGAACTTGCACAGCACACATTCAGTTGAAGAAACATGAATAGAAGAGACCTATAATCAGGTAAAAAAATGTTAATCTGCTGAAGTTACCTGCACTATCTCACTAATAAATCTCAAGCCCCCTGGTCCTATTAGAGATCCAGCAAGAAGATAACCAACAATGACCTTAAAGATGAAATTGTGTCATGAGCACAAAGGTTAACTGGAGAAAAATATTCAGGAACTTAATGCTCATGAAGGCCAATATTTTAAGCAGTGACATCATTTTAAACTTCAAAGAATAAATATGATTACTCACTGGCTGTCCCAAGCAGGAGAAGGCAATACCGCCAATTGTAGCTGAAACTATTACAACGACCAAGTCTGAAATTAATCTGCATGGAAGAACTAGATTTAGCTTTGTCATGTACACATATATGAAAAATATATATAATAGATAGCCACATAAACACACATATATACATAAGTACATACACATGTATTTATATAAAATTAACTTTATACATTAATCAATGCAACCTTAAATCTACTTGAAGCACTGGATACTTTGTTTTACGGTTGGACATAACAAACACATTATCCTGCAGCAAATAAAAAAAGAAAGCATGTCAATAGCAGTTCTTCAAATTTTAGGGTAAAATGCTAACCCACAGAAGTGAGTTCAACAAACCTTGCTATCTATCAATGTTGTCATATCATCAGAACCCTCATTTTCCAGACTAAAAACATCCCCAATTTGGAATGATTTGGTTGAACTGCAAGTGTTAGACTACTTAGACTACAACCAGTCACTGTATTTTCATAATCTGAATGCATGTGTTGAATTTATGCAAGTTCCATACTTCGCTTCCTGTGTGTCATTTTTCTTTGACTTGTCATGAGTAATTATAGCAACAGTCTCCAGAACTGCCTGCAATCACAATAAAGAGAATTCCATCAGTTGCACCTTTTTTCAATATCCAATCATTCTAACTTTTAAACATAGACACATCCAAACATTTTATTGCATGTCAAAGAATCAAATGACATGAATTTTTCTCCTTTGCTCCTGAATAAAGCTGAAGAATTTTGCTCTTTTTTCCCCACAAAAGATGACGAAAAACATTTCTGCAGTATGTTGTGCCAAGTCTAAAAATTTATACTACAACTAACACTGCTGGACTGGCTAAAGACCAGTCGTGTATCTTTTTACAACTTCTATATAATATTGGAATCACAATAGTATTGTTTAATTCTTGCTCATCAAGTGAGCTCTCTTTACGTCACAAGTCAAAAAAGCAAACACTCATGAAACACCAAGGTGATTGTACATATTTCATTTATTTGCATCATGCAGCTAAATAGCTACATGCGTACCTTTGTGACCTGGTAAGTAGGTAAACTTCAAAAGTTTTTACAATTCATGGAATACCAACTTCCACGATGCCAATTCCTCTATGCTTGTAGTAAATTATGTGCTAGCATTAGACGAACATCTACTCCTTTAAGCTTAAGTCAATTCATCTGACACTAAAGATACCAAACAAAAGAAGTAAACCATTCTACTGATGTTATGTCAATGACAGGTACAAAATAGTACATAGGGCTCATGCATTGTGAACAGTAATGCATTAAAGCTGTTCACATGACACAGAAATGCTACTACCGCTACTCTAACTATTGTTGAGTGCACCTGTCAGTGTCGCTGAAAAAAATAAATTCAAGTGAATAGAAGTTGGTGACCCAAGTTCAAATACGAAGTTTTCATTTTCCATTTTTCTCAAGGAAAAGAACTAAAAAATCCTTGAATCCTGAAACATAAACACAGTTCACTAGACATTCAGGATATGACAGATAGTGTGAGATTTACTCTAATGTTAAAAGAACAAAATATTATTATCATCATCCCCAGAGCCTATTCACACAGACTAAAGGCTCACTACGATGCACGCTCAAGAAGCCTACTATCCCTTTGAGCACTATCCAACATGTTCAAACCAATATATATACATATGCATATACATATATATATGCATATATATATATACATGCATACACACATATATATATATATATATACATATACATATATTTATACATATACATACATATATATACATATACATATATACATATGCATATACATACATATATTATACACATATGTATATATATATACATATACATACATACATACATACATACATATATATATATATATATATATATATATATATGCATGTATGTATTTATGTATGTGTGTGGTGTGTGTGTAAGCCAATCGTCTCTGGACAATTGTTTAAATTCAAACATGAACAAGTTTACACATCACCTTCTACATATTTTTTTCTTTCAATTTCTGTTGTGAGAGTTCCATCATGCTACAACATTTTCTAGACCACCAAAAGAATAAGAAAAAAATAAATTTTTTAAGATATTTAAAATGCAAAGCATTCTCAACTAACAAGCCAACGGGTGTGTAAGAGGAAAGTCACACCTACTTGATGATCCGCCACAGAGTTGTTGAAGCTACTTTGATCAGTACCTAAAATGCATTATATTACCTCATTAGTGCTAACTAATCATGCAACAACACCACTAAATACTCTAAGTAAAGGACATCTGAAAATAATAGGACATGAGAGCCATATCAAGAAAATTTTAACATGAGAATGGTGCTGGAAACTAAAATGACACATCACCTCATTACATAGGCTTATTCTTCATTCGCAATGGAAAAAGATTCAATTAGCATAAAGCACCACTCCTTGGAGGGACACAAGAAGCAAGATGACCAAAGAACATCTCTTCATGACTAAAATGAGAAAATTAGAAGCATCCAAGTCTTAAGCTCTATGTAATATCCACATGTGCAACCAGACATCAGATTTACTTTGCATGGAAACCTATTGTTTCAAATAATTGCCTTCCAGCAGCAATCTTGAGCCTCAGCATTTGACATTACAAGTAACTTAAACAATTCAAATTGATGACTCAAATGCTGACAGAAACCAATATCACCAAAATAAACTAATAATAAATAGAAAGTATATATTGACCAAAGAGCACTCCTTGGTCAATAATAAATTGACCTAGTCAATAAAAAATTCTTGGACTCAAATGAACCCATAACATTTAAAACAAGAACTCCTTGTCCAAGCAATGTTGTGCATGGTTCTCTAATGGCATGGATAATAGCTTCTGGCCACCAACATCCTCCAATATTTTGAAGAGTTGTTATATTATTGTTCCCAAGAGTAGAAGCCAAATACAAAGAAATTTCTCATGATTAAGCATCAAGTATAGAAAAGTTGTCATATGAGTGTACTAGTACTATAAGGTATTAGGTAAAGAACAAAGATTAGGTTTATGTCAATGCTGACACCCAGAAATTACTAACTGCTCCATAACAGGATCATGAAATTGAGATATGAGATGCATAATAAGGCAAGTAGTGAACTCATTATAGGTTTTAACCAGTTCAGGTGGTTATTAGTTGGATTCTGTCCAAAGATTCACTGAGTGATTGGCAAAGGGTCCCAACACAACCGTGAATGCTAACTTCTTAGTTCCATTTACACACACGCGCACACACACACACACACACACACACATAAGGATACGCGCGCGCGTGTGTGTGTGTGTATCAAAGAAGCTCCTACGAGAAAAAACTATAAGGATATGCTTGGAAATTGCCACATGAGGTGATTTGAACTTGACAACCTGGCTTGATAAGACTAACAGAAGTATGTATACAGATTTTTCAAGTAATATGGTGTTACAAGACATTCATCTAAATAACTTACAATTTTCTACAAAAAAAAAAAAGTTCCTCAGCATCTCATTTTTCCCCTTGCCGCTGCATCATTCTCTTTCCTTCTATTTGCTCCTGTATCTTTTTTTTCTTCCCCCTTGCTCGTCTAGCCTCTCTCACCCATCTCTGTCTGTCTCCTTTCTGTACTATCTCAAAACAAAAAGAATGGGGAACTATTGTCGGAGAATAGATTCCAATGATCACGTGCTTTTTTGAACGATTTATTCAGATTAATGCTATGAAATCACAGCAACAAGATAAAAGATCTTTCCAGCCTCTAATTTTCCTTCCAACGCAAGATGTTCTTGACCCTAAACGTATCAAGAACTTTCTTTCCAATCAGCCTACACGAATATAGGAATTTTCTTCAGGCGATCAACTAAAAATTGTTCTATACACTCCTAGTCTCTTCAAGATTCAAGAAAGAACATTCCACAAAATCTTTAATACAAGAGCGGGCAGCAATCACAAAGCCAGAGTGCAACCAAACAGAAACCAGAAGAAGAATCTTGATAAGGGGAAGAGATCCCTTACCTTCGGGTGCGTCATTTTCAGAGAACTCCTTCTCGAGCACGCGATCGAAGATCTCAGCGATGCTCCCCTCGCCAGACCTATTGCGAGACTCGCCCTTCACCAGGTTCCCGTAGAACTTCTCCCTCGTCTCCTTGTCCGGCCTGGAGAACACGCCGACCCTAGCCGAGGGCGAAATCAGGGCGAAAAGAACCAACAGCCCAAGCGCTCCCCGCGCCGGATCGAGCGCGGCGGCCATGAAATCGGGGGTTTCGGCGATCTGCGGGGATCGGGGGAGGAGCAGGAGGGGATCTTGGGACACTATAGAGGCATGCGGGGGAGAGGGAGGGCCGAGGGTTTCGAGCGAGACGGAGAGGCGGAATAAAAGGAAGACGAAAGGAAGGACAAGAAAGTGGGAAAAAAAGCGCTCGAATGAAGAGCGGCTTCAGCGTCGTCGCCATCGGTAGGTAAACCGTTAGGTTCGGAGGGCATCGTTCGGGTCCACGGATCCGGGAACGAGCGGCGCCGGATCGTCCACCCATTGGACCCGTTAAGCACCTGAGGTGAGCGTTGAGGTCCCCGGTCAGGTTGCCTCTGCGCCAAACGAAAGTGAAATGTTGCCCACCCATCCTGAACGTGCAATTCCTGTGTCTCGATCGCACCATCGAACAGGAAAGGAACTCCTCTCATTGGTTGACGGCCGTAGTCCCGAACAATGGAAAACTCGAAGACGTTTAAGAAGCACAGTAATAGCGCGTGTTATGCAAGTAATAGTGGTGGAAAATGCAATTGCCAACTGGGTTTGAACTACCATGAAAGTGGCTCGTTCGCTTGCACAATAGATCGAGCCGGAAAGGACAACAATTGTGATCGAAGTATGAATCGAGGTTGCTTTTTCATATACAGCCCTGATTTGCCATTAGTCAACTCACTGCCAAAGGACGATCGAGATTGTAGAATAGATTTGAACGGTTAAGATTGCTACTGTCTACGGACAGTGGAGGAATTCGTCCATCTACTTTCTATTTGCCATTTTGATGGCAAATGATCGAACTACTACTGTGGGTTTGAACTTGGTAAGCCTCATGTACACTGCCTGTTCATCTTAACAGCAACCCATTATCTAGCACCAAAACACAAACTGTGGATCTTATTGTAGTCTGTAGTAGATTAAATTTTACACACATTTAGATGCGCCATTGATTAGCTAAGCTATTCCACGTTTTTAACAGTTACACATACAGGTGAACGCAGATTCGTATATGGCAACATTCATCAAATTTCTTATACCCATCCTTTGGTTTGCAAATGTGCAAACACCCAACTATCCTCCATGATTTGGTGATAGAAGCATGTCTTTCCACTAACAAGTCCCAGCATGAATCAAAACCGGTATCTTGTTTGCTTGCACAAGTTGTTAGACGGCTACCTGCAAAAGCAAATGATCCAAATTTATTGAAACAGGAAAATTGGATACTTGAAACAGACAAGAAAAGCATTCACTGACGTTGTATATCTGACAGAAATATGAAACACTCATTCAAATGCAAGGCGCTGTGTTCCAACCAATGAGGCATATTGACCTTTCTTTGCCAACAACTCAAAGTGGGTTCCTAGTTCTGCTATCCTACCGCCTGAACAAAGAGCAATTTGATTTGCATTTTGTACAGTACTTAATCTATGGGCAATCACCAAGGATGTCCTTCCCTTCATCAAGTGATCGAGAGCCTGCTGCACTAGGCACTCACTAGTTGCATCCAGAGCACTGGTGGCCTGTTCAGAAAAGAATCATACATCAACGCAGAACAAGAGCGGGTCAATAAAAGGTGAAAGAGCCACAAATAGAATTTTGTGATCAAGGGAGAACAATTTACCTCATCAAGTATCAAAATTGGAGCATTCTTAAGAAGAGCTCGTGCTATAGCAATCCTCTGAAAAGTGAAAAGAAAAAGAAAAATTAAACCCTGAAGATGTCTGATCTTTGTTGTGTAAATTATGACCATTACCTGTCTCTGTCCACCACTTAATAGGCTTCCACGTTCACCAACTAGTGTGTCATAACCCTACATCAAATATTATTGTTACTGAATATAGAACAATGAAATCAATCAGCATATCAAAGAAACATAGAAGTACAGACCTGAGGAAGTGAGATTATGAATTCATGAGCATTGGCAGCTTTAGCTGCCTTAATTATATCATCCATGGAGACATTCTCATCAGGAAGCCCATATGCAATATTTTCTCCAATAGATACTGAAAATAGAACTGGTTCCTGAAACAACTATTTGTCAGATACTGTATGAGCCATTTAAGATAGCAAATGCTCAACAGGTCCTACCACAACCAATGGCGATTCAAGATGGCTTAAGTTCAACAGTACTTAAGCAGGATAATCACATTAGATTTGTGTGTACATTGAGCATAGCTTTAAACATGCATGCCAAAAGGTACCTGATTCACTAGAGACACAACCCGGGCCCATTCCCTTTTATCAAAAGTTCTGATATCTTCTCCTGCTACAGTGATCCGACCCCTCGTTGGCTGGACAGAAAGACAACCATCCTTACCACCTTTTTTCCACATGAAACAAATCGACCCTGAATAATTTCAATAACCAAGATGATATTGACCTCATAAAAGCGTGCCAGAAGTTGTACTATCGTACTTTTTCCAGCACCACTGGGTCCCACTAGTGCTGTTACCTTTCCACGTTCAAGAGTCAGATTCAGACCACTCAAGACCTCCACATCAGACCTTAAAGGATAAGAGAAGTATATATCTGCCCTTATAGAGACAATGTAAGTTGGCAAGCAAAATATACTAATAATTCAGACTAAACTAAATTGGTGAGAGTTCAATGTTTGATTCAAATAAACATAAAGCCAATAGGAAAAGAAATTTGAACTCATGCACATGACATTATGTGGCATTAGAAAATAGTTATATGAGGAATTAAGTGTATAACAAAATAACAAAAAATTCATTATGTTAAAATGCAATGGACCTAGCTTGGAAAACTGAGAACATGAGGCAACTGCCTTATAGGAGAAGGTCAAATAACTATGGTCTTATATCAGCATATTGAGAGGCTATTTTCCAAAGAAGTTTCAACCCATGACAACTAGATCACAGTGCAGAAATCTTATCATTGCAAAGGCCACCCTCTTAAGGCCCCCTTACATTCAACACATGAAATGACAACATGATGGATAAACCCAAGAATGTTTGTTGTTTTCATTGCATGCCAGATAAAGAAACCAAAAGAAGAGTGTTCAAAAGGATTCATTTTGTGGAATCAGAAAGAATATACATGGAAAGTTGACCAGCATGTCCCTTTTTGAAATCTTTACATATCTGACTCAACTTGGGTTTTTGGATGACATATGACCTTGTCACTCTAGAACGGCAAGTCACATATATATAAACACAAGCATAATGACTAATAAAGAGTTATGAAGCCCTAGGACAAAGAAGATACAGAACTGTAAAGTTAACTGAAACTATACGAATTATAGAAATATTTGAACACAATCATGTAAAAACAATCCAATAAGCAAATGTTTTAAACACATATTTGTCAGCCAAATGAACGTTTTCAACAAAATATTTTTAATTAAATGTACAATGTTCATGAGATTGACGGTTTAACATGTTTGCAGCCTAATTCATCGAGCATTAGAAATAGTACAGAAATACATGCAAAATCTTAGTTATGTAACTAAAAACAGAAACCATTTTACTAATGTATAATAATGACAAAATATCAAAATGAAGAAAACTTTTAATACGTTCTTGCATTTTCAAAAAAGTACAAAAATGCAACTCTAATGGTTATAAGCATGTCCAAACCAAAAGAAACTATTCTTTTTTTTTTAATTACAGAAAATTTTGATTCATACCTTCTAAAGAAATTTTGAGTCATTCTAAACTAAGATGAAGATGTAGTTTACACATTAATACATGCAGGACAGATTGACATTTATCAGGGGGTTCAGGAAACAAATAACTAGCAATCCAAAACACAAATTAGCTTTGGTTAATTTGGACCATACATGTGCAGTTCTACAATATACACATGCTGAGGTGCCAAAGTATGGTTCATTTTAGTTATGTTTGATGGTTGTCTAAAATATGTGTGCCAATAAATCTGGTGATCTCCAAACATGGCAGATATGCCCATCATGAAGCATAACTCTATCTAAAGATGAAAAAAATTCTAAGTCATGTGAGGTAAAAGATACGTTGGCAGAAATTATTCTCAGAATACTAGTGAAAAAGGATACCTTCTAGACAGATGTCACCTGACCAAGCTAGATCACACCCATCACTTGCTGATCTCAATGCTAACATGTAATGCTTGCTTTGTTTCTTCTTATGATAGGCATCTTCATGATTCAAACCTAGATTGATATCTACTTCAGTTGTTTGGAGTTCTTTCTCTAAACCATATGCAAGTGACATGTCAATTTCCGCTGGAGAAAGAATAGAATTAATTCTTTCAGCAGCAGCAAAAGTCCGGCGGAGATCACCGAGAGTGTTGACACCCCCTTGAACCTGTAATGTTTCTAATTGTCAATTAAGCACAAACATTTTATCTAAGATACCAAAAAGGCATAAAATGAAGTAACTCACCGCAAAAGTTAGCGTGAAAGTGTAACCAATAAAAGAAACCATAGTTCCAACAGACAGTTCACCCTGAAATCGGACAACTAAGTGAGAGAATAGCATGGCATAGACATCATAGAAACTTTATTTCATCCAACCAATTTAAACTTCTACCTAACACAATTGCAACTAAAGAAAAAGGCAAAAGTTGGTTGTAAATTCCATTAGAAGAATTTTCCGTAGAAGTGTAAATCCTATAATTGTATTCTTAAGCAATTGGTTCATGATTTCTTCTTCAACAAGCAATTCCTGTAACCACATGCATGGTCTTACCCAAAACCAGTAGCACATATCTCCCCCTTACAAAGATGATGAACTCGACACTACCAACTAACATCATGGGAAAGAGTCCTGACAACATCACTGACAGGATGGTGCAAGTCTCACTGCCTTCATGCAAAGGAAACTATTGTTGCCTGCCTCAGGAGATCAGGAAAGCAAGGTAAGCTCCACCTGGTCAACTAGCTGATGACGGTGAAATGCAAAAAGGTGCTGAAGAACCAAAACCAAAAGAGGGCTGTCTGGGAATTGGTGATAAGACACGATTAAGAGCAACTTGAATGGAAAGATTAGCAAAGAGACCCTAACAGAAGAAAAGAATGCATATTAGTAAAATTTTATAACTATTGACTAAACAAGGACTTGTCTCGAAAGAATTTCTGTTTAAGTCACAATCTTGGACAAACTCATGCAAGGACTATTAATTATGAGACCATGGTGATTCTTACCGCCTTGACTTTGCTTCCACCAAGACAATAAAGTGCCATCAGAGAAATGTAGACTACTGTCCTTGTCAAGGACTCATTTGCAGACTTCAAAGTACCAAGTTTTATGCCACTGTTCTGGTAAGCAAGTACCTAACAAAATTATAAAATAATTAATAAAAATAAGAACACAGCAAATCTAGGGGTTAGTCAGAGATCACAAGAAAGAAGGTTATAATGAGAATAAAAGCAAAATCACAACATATTGCAAAATTTAGATAATTAAAACCTTTTACAAGATATTTTCAGAGACATTTGCAAAAAGCAAGAAATTAGTCAGACTACGAGCCTGCAATCATCAAGGGTTGCATAGTCAAAATGACAAATGTTGGTGACCAAAAATTTCTGACATGCCATATCAGAACCTTGTCTGCAAACTTAAAAAGCCCTACTCAGAAAACTGCTAATAATTCAAATTTATTAAATAGGTTTCTACCGTGAAGTCAACATAATTTACAAAATTCAAATTTATATATTTTGTTAGGCCCAGGAATTGTAGGACAGTAGGAGATATCCCTCTTTACTCGTGGGGTTCCAAAATTGAAATCATATTGGACCCTCAATAAAAGTTGTTTGGATGTGTGATGCGTCATTTCTTGAATTATGGCTAATCTATCTTGTTACGGAAAAGTAACACTGTCATAAAATTATAGAACTCTTGAGAAACAAATTTTCAGCCATGCACCAAGTACCAATCCATTGTCAACTTGGTGCAACCATTAAAAGACACATTAGGCAAAGAGAACATTTTTAAAGTTGCTAGCAGACACTAAGGATGATAAACCAACTCGGTAAAATTGCATAGGACATTAGTTTTCCATGTTTGAAATGTTCCGGAATGTGCAATATAATCTATTGGTAATATTTTCTAGCATATTTTTAACAACAAATTTTCTGATGTTGTATCTTCAGATAGTCAAACCTTACCAAATTTCTGAAGATGGAGAACTGTCGCTTTTCACCAGCAAAAGATCTAACCTACATGAAGAAAAAAAAGCTAAGAGTTATTCTTCTTAAAGTAGAACGATGGATATATCTTTGATAATTAAATAGATATTTCTGAATAAATTAGCATAATTTTAAGAAACAATATTGAACAGGAGATAAAATAAGATATAAGCAAAATAATCTTGAAACTTACAGTACGAATTGCAGAAAATGTTTCATTTGCACAGTCTGATATGCTTGCTTGCACCATTCCATGAGATATAAAGACAGGAACAGTTGACCGCTTAAACACAGCTGAGCATGTGCCAATCAGGGACATAAATACACCATTTAAATGTTACAATAACTATCATATAGATGAGGCAAAGTATCAAATACAGTGCATCACTTTGAAAAAGGGCACATAAGAAAGGTTCTCTATGATTGTAATAAACAAAATACAAATGATTTTGTACCACAAAAGTCAATATTTATGTCTCACATGACAGGCTTATGCAGAATAAAATGACCACTCATGCTGCCAAAGGATAAAAAGGAACTACGTGCATTTTTTTTGTTTTAAATGTGGTGTTACACTTGAATTGGTCTATAGTAAATGCTAGACCTCACACGTTTAGAAGATTCAAAAGTTATGAGCTGATGCTGTAAATCCTGAAAAATTAGGTCATCCATTCTGATGCACCAAGATCGACCTAAAATAGGTGGAATTGCCTGAATCAATCAATTTTTGTTTAGACAAATATTATGTCATTCTGGTTGAATAAAGTCAGATCAGTGACAGTCAGAAGTCTGTAATTAGAGAAAAACATTTAAAAAGCATAAGATCAGGAACCTGAGAGATCAGTTGACCAGTTTTTCTGTTCCTTGTCAGGGGATATCCACGACATCAAAACATATGAAGATAAGAAATAATAGGTTTGACTTTAAGGCATCTCTTTGATAGTATCGAATGATTTCATGGGTTTTGTGCTCTTCTTTACTAGTACCAAAGATGCTGAAAAATCAGGTCATACATCATGATACATAGATTTGACCTCAAGGCATATCTTTGCTAGTAACAAGGGCTACTTGCATGAAGGTCTTCTGTTCCTTCTCTTCGCTAATATCAAAATGTTGAAAAATCAGGTCATACATCCTGATAATACATGAAGATGTATAATCAGGTTAATCAAACAATCAGCTACTAAGCTAATCACTAAAGTTATGTGACTTGAGATTAAAAACAAATCCTCAAAATTTGTATAGAGTGGAAATTTTGGAACCTAAACTTTCAACTGTAAAATCTAAATAATATGGAGCAAGTGAAAAATTTTGGGTAAATTATGTTTGTTCTTCACATGAATTATAGATCCATGAAATTACCATTATGTAGACCATAAAGACCAAGGCTATAATTTGGATAGTTCAATAGAAGCAACAAAAGGCAATATTCACTACAAATATAAATCCATATTATATTAATTGTAAGCACATATCTTCAATAAAAAAGGATTATAGTCGTGGGTGCTGCTAATGTGCTGGTCCTTCAGTGTACCAATATATATTGATTGGTGCAGTACAGGATGGACCCTATGTGACTAGTACAAGCCAATAAAGTTACCAATGGTGTTCTTCGACATGGGTACAGTAAGGACCATACGCATCAAGATTAATTCCTTGAGCAATACACTATGCTTACCTACTAAAACAGATATAACCACCATCAGCAACCCTAAGATAGGAGCCAACTGTGTCGAGAGTGTGAAAAGTATGCATATCGTACCAACAACCTGCAAGACACAAAATGAAACAAATGAGAAGCTCAAGTATATATTAAAGTTTCAGAATGATGGCATAGACATGTTAAAGAGAAACAAGAAATTATCTATTGGAAAAACTTATGACCAAAAGAAAGATGAAGGGTTAAGTGCAATGATTGTTAATTTTCAGAAAACTAAAAGTAATAAACATGTACTAATCAAAGATCAAGCTCATATTGTCATCAGAGTAAAAGTAGCTTTCCTCAGATAGTGCTCTCAGCCCACGATCTCTTGAAATATTCTCATTGACAATATCCTTTAAAGAACCCAAGTCAGATGTCAACAACCCAGTCAATTCACCAACCTGCCCAAGAATACAATCACACATTTTGCTATAAGCAGAAAACGTACTGGGATGACATGGATATGCAAGAAATGGAAAACTATCAGACAGTCACAATGTATACATGAAAACAAGTCAAAACTATGAACTCGGAATAGCGGATATAGAAACTAAATTGACATAAATGCATTTAATAAACAACTTAGTTCAGTTTTAAAGGAAAATATTATGTTATTAAGAAATGCTGTTAGAGGCATTTATGACATGATTCTTCAGAAAGAATGTATTACAAGGAACGCAAAATGAATAGGAATAGCAGTATATTTAGCCACATTGTGGATACCTAGAAAAGAAACTGCTGTAAGTCTAGCAAACAGAATTATGAAATAATACCTTATGACGGTCAAAAAACTCCACCTGCAAAAAGAAAAAATCCATAGAAGAATTACAAAAACTTCACACTGAGTGACAATTCAAAACAATAAACTTAGACATGATAAGACACAGAAGAAATGGGGAATGAACAGGAATGTAGTGAATTAGAACAATTTAAATATATAGCTGTGTTGCCATTTGGTGTCATAAAGAATTATATTGTTGCACTTAAATCTTCTAACATAATTGCATTTACCAAAAATGCTTTATCAAAATGGAATTTATCATTAAATAAATCATAAGAGTCAGAATCAAAATGTTTTTACTTGATAAACTTAAATAATCATGGAACTCTGCTTGGTGATGGAGGGTTTGATTTAGGCATGGTCTTACCATAAGATCAATCTCTACAGTAGCCAATTTTCTGTCCGAAATACATTAAATTATGCAGATTATTAAGTATACTAAATCCATGAGTTTGCATTTCAAGAATCCAGATGAACCTTATATCCTTGGAAATATGGATTTGTGAGCAGAAAACAGTGGTTAGTAAATAAGGCTCCTGCCAATAGAGTATCTGCGGAGGTCAATGTGTTTGGTCACCCAGATCACATTTGAATAACATTCCTGTCATGCCAAGGCACAATCATGTTTTAATACAAATTAATAGCTTAATTGGTTGGCCACACACAGGAAGGCATTAGGTAACTCAAATGTTAGTTTTGAGTCTTTTGACCAACCTGCTAGTATTTGACTGACAACACAAGCAAACACATATCTAATATGAAAAAGTAGGCATTTTCCCTCTAGTTTCCTTCTCTTCGCCTTTATCATTGCTTCAGTACCTCTTTTTTCCTTCTCTGCTGTAAGAACTCTCATGTTTACTTATACAAGAAGTAGAAATGGAATATGCTGCAAGCACAAGGACATGATTATAAAAAATCTGAGCACGTCCGGTTGCAAATAAATATGAATAAAGATATACAACCTTTTGAATCAATATCTGTCTAAATATCTGGCCTCTTAGATTTGCCATCACAGACTCCCATATAATGGTCACGTTGGTGACGAAGATTATAGTAAAGATGGGTTCCAAAGAATACAAAAAGGCAATCTGAGATAGAAGTCTCCATAAAGACTCAGAAACTGTCCCTGTAATTGTCTGAAAGAACTTCCCTGTTACAATTTGATGTGAAGATCAGAGCAAAAACATGAAACGAATAGCTGACAATCAAAAACATAATAGAAAATAATCCCCACAACTTATCTAAGAATCACTCACCTTAGAAATTGAGTTGATCAATTTTCAATGACTTCTTAGTGAAAAGAAAAGAATTTTGTGTTTATTGAATATTTTACAATTACAAGCCAAATGTTAATTCATTACTCTAATAATCTGACCAACAGCTAATGTGTCAATTAATTTGTAAAGTAAAAAATTATTGGTTTATAAATGACAAAGCATCAGAGAGTGGGTCCAGCTTATTGGAAGATAACCTTGTGTCAGATCACACTATCATTGTCCAAATAATCATTTGATATTTAGAAGTTTGCATGTATTAAAAAACTCTGCTTGTGTCAAATGATATCACTAATTCCAACGGCAAAGCAAATTGGCAAGGGTTGGGTCGATATTCAGTCCACATAGGCACAGTATGCAACAATTAAAACATATAACTTTCCTTTTCCACTTGGAAGTGAGTTAGATATTTAAGTTCAATCATCTAAATGAATATTTTCATCAAAAGGCACATAATAAAGAACCACAGAGAACTAAGTCCAGTACCCATAGAAAAAGTCTCAATAGATCAACTAAATGGTGTTGGCATATAATATTACATCTCTGTATATGCACACAGCATTGAGCTTGGATATCTTGATGGTATACAAACTTTCACACTTCCTGTTAGGTACTTTTTGCATGTTATAGCTTACGCATATGTAGTAAACCCACATCCTCCCTCATAATTTTGAGCACAGATGATCATATTTTGAAATCAATTAAGCGGTAGCAACTTATAGATTAGTAAGCAGCAAGACGCTTTGAGGGGAGGACAACACTATGAGCAAATTTCATGTTAGCTTAATCTTCTTTTACTGATTTATCTTGCAGCAACAGCAAGATAAATAATAATAATAATAATAATAATAATAATAATAATAATAATAATAATAATAATAATTGCAGTGATACTTAGTTCAATGGCCCAATAAATTTCATTATCATTGTAGTCATAACCGATTGGCTCTTATCTTTTTTCTTTCTTCCCTTTCAGCTAGAAGCCATGAATCACTCACATAATTTTTTACTTTTTTACGTCGATTCCTCTGAGAAAGAAACAAAGAACGGGGGACGTTTGGATTGGCCGTAGCAGATTGGCATCTTACATCGGTAGGATGTATTTCGTATCCGATTAGGAGAGCACAATCTTTGACGCTCTCTTTGCTAACCCTAACCAACATATATGAAACGACAAATATGATCAACAATGTCATTACATGAAACGTATCGTAACACCGTCGGCGGTAACTTATACTATAATTTGAATCCAAAACACGCATAGATGGGAGATCAATCGCAGAGGCGCAATAGAGAACCTTTTGTCTTGAAGAGGGGGGATACGATTCGTTACCAGAGAAGATAGGCATCGCGAGGGTACAAGAAGTGCATCCAACTAGAGAGGCGAGCGAGACGGCCATCCGGATCTTGTGACGGGAGACGAGAGACCAGATGACGGCCCAACTAACGGCGGCAGGCGGCGCGGATGAGACGTTCGCCGCGGGACTTTCATCCTTGGCGACGGGATCGGGGTCGGCTGCAGGGGCGGAGACATAGGCGGCACGAGCATGGCCTCCGCTCCTCCTCCGCACGCCGGTGAGGTGCGAGGGAGCGCTTCGAGCCGTCCGATGCTGGCGACGGAGAAGGAGCGCGGCGGGGCATCGGCCGGAGATGGAGGAGGAGGTGAGCATCCGACTTGGGAATGGGAAGGGAGAGGAGAGGAATTGAAGGAGAGAGGTGGTGGCGGCGGCCATTGGAGAAGAGAGGAGAGGAGAGAGGAGGGACGGCGGCGTGGACTTCTCCGCTGCCGTCTGCGCGAGTGTATGGTTCTTGAGCCTTCGGGGGGCTAATTACATGTTTTTCTGCGGGCGCGTGTGGTTCCGGTTAAATTTTTATTTTTTTTTGTCTGTACTTGATCTTTTAGCGATTCTTTTATTTTTAAAAATTGCATTAGAAACTCTGCCGTTTTGGAATTTGACTTTAATTTTAATAATACTGTCTATTTTTTTACATGAAACCCCGCGCATGACGTATGGAATTGATAATTAAATAAAAGATAAAATAATTATTTTACCCATTAACCTAATGAATGGGTCATATGGTGTTAAGTGCTTGGACCCTTTTTGACTCAAACGTCATTCTACGAGCAAGTTCCTTACTACGATTGGAACACTGTCGAGCTCTCCATCGATTTCGAAGTCTTCGTGAGAAAGCTTCGAAAGTTTCTATTTCTAAGTGACAGGTAGTAGACGTCTATATCTTTAGAATTGATATCGATGCCATTAAAGCTTTGAGAAGAAAGAGATTGATCTCCAATTATCAGAAAGTAAAGATAGCTTTCGATTGGACCATGGGAGGCAACTCAAAGACCACCTTTGTCCTCGAATAGCATTTGCACCTATAGATTGCAAACCCACGTCCAACAAAGGTAGCAGTGGCTACAAGAACAAATCATCTACTACTACGTTTTTTTCATATTAGAAATGATAAATAAATTCTATCTTTAATCCTCCAAATGGTGTCCATAATCCTTTTAATGCAGCCTAAGCAATGGCAATGTAAACAAATGTATAGATCTAATATATGAAAGGGAATATATCAATAGGAATATATTAATAGGAAAGGGCCTTTTCATCGATAGGCATTTGAATGGTGAAATCAGGCTTTTGAAGAAAATACTAAAAGAGCCAAGAAAATATGTAATTATTCCCTCTACGGATGCATCTGGGCGTGCTAATTGAAATACTTAGGATGGTGTTGGGTTTTCTTGTGCCTATAGAGCATTTGCAACCAACGTTAGATATGAGTTGATCTTTATCAATGTGATGGATGCCTCACTATTCCTTCTAAAATTTTTCCTTTAGATTTAGTGGAAGATCTGAAATAAGGTTGTATATTGTGAAACTAGACAAGATGCATTTGTCTTCTTTTTTTTTTTTTAAGTTAGCTTTCTTATATAATAGAAGTCTTTAAAGATTTTCTAAGGGAGATTATGTCGAGACTAACTTAATTAAAGTATCTTGGAGTAAGCCTATTAACATATTACACAGATTAAACATTAATGACAGATAGGATGGTGTGCTTGAGTTTCTCAAATGATATTTTGAAAGTTTTTTTTTCATTGTCAGGTGGATATTTAGCCCGAACAAGAGGGACTTTTGAAATGAATTAGTTGCAATCAAAGGGTCTCCCCTTTTGAAAGAAAGGGAATTACTCAACTAAAACTAGGGCTTGGATGTCCTAGTTGTAATATCTTGGAATCAGAATCGAATAGGATTGAAATTAGAATTCAATTGGAACCAGACTTGGATAGTTCAATTTAGGTTTTGACTATGTAGAACTGAAACAAGAATCGATGATTCTAATTCGAGCCGATCAAACTATATAAAAAAAAACAATCAAAATTAATCATTGATTGATCCTTTAGGCCCAATGCTAATCGTTGGCCCAGTTTTAACTGGTAGTGGCCCCAGCACTAAATTGCTAGAACCAAGGGTGTCAAATAACTAATTCATCAAACAATCATTAATACTCCTATAAGCTATCGATTGTAATATTTTTTGCAATATCATTCTCTAATTGCAATAGACAGGGACTCTTTCAAACTAATTCATCAACTTGTTGTCATCATAAAAAAAGAACAAATTATTGAATCTCAAATTTTAGTGATAAAATTAATTAATATATTTGATGAACTAATATTATGCTAACTGATGTAACTTCGATTATGGATTCGGACTATCGAAGGACAAATGTCAAACTAGAGAGTCAGACGTTGTGCTAGAAAATATCTTTTGAAAATTGATTAACATGTCGAAGATCAAATTTTATGCTAGAAGTTCGAACATCATTTTAAAGGATTTGATATTGCATTAAAAGATCATATATTATGGTAAAATTAATGTGCTAGAAGATTCGACGATATGTCAAATGATTGGATAATATACCAAAGGTTCGAATGAAATGCTAGAAGATCAAATGACATGCTAAAAGAATAAACAATGTGTAAAAAAAAAGGTTATTACTATTTTAAAGCTTTATTTAAAGATAATTTGGGCTATAATTGGGATTGAATTAGATTATAGTTGTCTACGTCAAGTTAGTATCTATACTAGGGCCAACCTATGTATAGAGGTGGTACCAGTTAGAGTAGATGGTGGTATCACCCAAATTAATAATGGCACTACGTGATAGTACTACCTAGCCTAGGCGATGGTAGCACTTAGGATAGTGGATCGATCCTGATGATGACGTTTTAGTTTTAGTGGTGTTGATGATAGTACTGTTAGTATTCTTGATTTTGGATACTTTTCCAATATTTACTTCATATTTTTTAGGTTTTTTTTTAGTATAACTACCCTACTTTAGGCATGATCGAGGGATATTCACCTTGAGCTTTTATGTATTGAATATTTTAATATCTTATTTGAGTTCCACCTTCTTGAGTTCTTAGTCAAGTTACTAAGTTTAGAAGGTATGAAATTCTTAAGAGTAGCCAAGTGTAAAGGTTCTCTCCTAAGCATTAAAAAAAAAGTTTATAAAAAATTATAATATTCATTCATTATAAGTAAGATCGATAGTGAAAACCGATGACATTGAGAGAAGATGAGTCAAGAGTGGATATTGTTAGGATCGTAGTCGGTACTAAGAGGGGGAGTGAATTAGTGCAACAATAAAATTGTTGATGGTTCAGTAAACTCGTTCAATTCAAAACTTTCTTTTTTATGAAAGCCATATAGGAAATGATATCGAAATTATGCTTGACTTTGAGTAAGTGTGATAAGCAAATAACTCAAAAAGTAATAACAATGATAACGAAAAGTAGAAGGAAAGTGCACACTAATTTATAGTGGTTCAATCATCCAACCTACGTCTACTCTCGATTCCTCCTTCGTTGAGGCCACCAGCATCTATTAACTATCTTCCTTTAATGGATGAAGGTTAACTACCCTTAAAGTCCTTTTTCTCCTTTTCATAAGTTTAGGAGACAACCTTTTATAAGCACTCACTCCTCTCTTAAACTTAAATCTAAACTAAAACAAGAGGAGGGGATCTCTCAAGTGATTACAATAGTATTTTCCCACTATTATGTTCTTAGTGCTTGCGTATTTGCTAACTAGGGATGAGAGGTGTATTTATATGCTCTAAATGGATTCAAACTTGGAGCCAAAACCAGTCTCATCCTAGGTCTTTTGGGTACTGGCGGTACTACCGCCAGTGTTGGGCGGTACCACTGCCCAGGCTGTTTGACACTAGACAGTACCATCGCTTGACATGGTCTCGGAGATTATGTCTTGGAGACTAAGCTACCGACGGTTCTACTGCCTGTTCTAGTAGTGCCACCGCTTAACCCACTTGTTAGGTCATTGTTTGGGCCTTTTACTTGGCCCAACATAGTACAAACTTGGGCTTAATTGACCCCTAATTGAGTTCGCCTAATTTCAACATAAATATAATTTAAACCTACTTTGATCTAAATAATTATTACAAAGCATAAATCAATTCATTGTCTGACATGCCATTGGTTCATCGGTGCTTCATCCGATTCTTCGGCGCATCATCCTCTCTTGTGACCTATTGCCCAATCAGCTAATTCACTTCCGCAACTCCGATTTCCTTAGTACAATATTCGCTCTTCTTGGTCCAATGCCTGAACCCATGGCGTGAAGCCTTCTACCGATACGTCGATTGATCTTTCAACTCGACATCTAATCATCTGATATGTTTCACTCTGACTCAACGTCTGATTCCTCCTACTTTAATTATCGCTTCATGATCAAAACTAGTTTTGTGTTACTCAAAACATAGATTAGATCATAAACATTATCAATTGATTTCATTATCAAAATCTAAAATTCAACAATCTCCTTTTTTTTTATGATGACAACCAATTGATGATGAAGTTTAAACAAACTTCCCCTATCAATATCCCATATTAATAGAAATGTGAATTCATAAATAAATTATGAATCCAAGCAACATGTTCTCATAAAAATTATGCATAATCTAAATGTTTAATATATTATTCAATGCATGAAATTATCATCATACTTCTCCCCCTTTGTCATCAATAAAAATGAGAAGTGCATCTAGCTAGTTTTTGAGATATGCAAGTTTTACAATATACTAACTAGCAATTTAGCAAGATTTATATCAGTTTAAACATACAAGCTAACAAGTTTTAAAAGTGTACAAGTTTGTAATTCTTGCTTTTCTTGAGAAGTACAAGCTAGTAAAATCTTTTCTTCTTTTTAGAAGTACAAGCTAACGATTTTGTTTCTTCTTTTGAGATTTACAAGCTAGCAAGTTTTTAAGCTTTCTTGAAATATCTAAGCTAGCAAAATTTGCTTTGCAATGCGCAAGCTAACAATACTTTCTCTCCCTTAGTCATTGTCAAAAAGAAGGAAAAAATAGAATGATATAATTTTTCTTTTTACAACAATGTTTTAATCATCACATGAAAGATATCAAAAATTTATATTAATATTTTAATCATCAAAATCAAGTCATAAATACCAAAAGTCCATAAATCATTTTGACAAATCTTCCTTTTAGCAAATTATGAAAAAAAATCTTAGAAGATCAAGGATCTTGATTCATAAAGAAAATTCTAAGTTATAATTCTGAGAATTCAAGATCATGATATAGATAAAAACTTCTCTATAATGAAAAGAGTAATAAAAGAACAAATAAAGGATCTCGATTCATGTATAATATGTCTCAATTTATCATGAATCATAAAAAAGTTATAATTTAAAAAAATTCATGATTCATTTGAAAAATTCTCATCTTTAGTAAATGACAAGAAGAAATATAGGAGAACAAACAAAAGATATTGATTCATACGTAAGAATTCTCAAGTTATCATGATCATGATTTCATAAAAAAAATTTCAAGTATATAGTTTTGAGAAATCAAAAGACAAGTCATATTTCATTTGGTTAATTCTCTTTTGATAAAATGGAAGAATCATGGTATACGATCTTAATTTATAAAAAAAAATAAGTTATAATTATCAAGATCATAGTTTGTTTGCATAATTCTCCTTTTTATATAAGAAGGAATGATACGTAAACACATAACAAGAGATATTGATTCATAAATGATTTCATGTTATAAGTCTCGAAAAAATCAAGATCATGATTTCGATAAAACTCATTCAAATTCAAATCCTCAAAATCACTTTCATAGTTCACGTGATTCATCAAATAGATCCATCACTAAGAATCACTTATTAAAAAATCGAAAAGATAGAGATAAAGAAATTTTAAAAAATACTTGTCTCTTTTAATGATTTATTTCATACAATCATTCCTTTATCTTTTTTGTACCAAATAAAACCATGCATCAACGTTTAGGACCGAAAAATAAATTTTGTTATAAAAACATCAAGTCCAAACATAAAGCATCTTCAAACCAAAGATACATTATTTCAATACATTATTTTAAAACATAAGATTTCAAATCATCAATACTTCAAATCATTATCAAAACTTTTAACATTTTCATTACATCATCAAAATTATGATTTTATAAAGCATCTTTAAAATTATTTTAATTCCAATGATCTTTCTTTTATTGTTATTAGTTATAACAAGATATTTTTCTTCTTAAATGAATCTAGCATAGTGCGAGAAGTTAATAAGTGATATGAAAATCATTTTCCTTCTTTTATTATTGTGTCAAAACCATGCATCATGTATGAAATTAAAAAGTGATATGAAAATCATAAATATACATGAAATTGTATTTGATGTACAATCATTAGATTTAAATCTAACATTTTGTTCTTTTATCATAAAACATATAATTTTTATGATCAAATTTTTAATTTTTTTTTAAAATCACTAGAAAGAGAAGGATGAATTTTTATTTTTTTTATTTCTTACTAATTTTTTTTTAAAAAAACATCTCATAGAATTTATCAAGTAATTTCATAGTAAGGTAAAAACATTTTGGGTGAGTTACTTATCTCATTGTTGAAAGTCACCAAAGCGTAGTTCACCACTTCGTCTTCGAATGCACTCGATTCGTCCTTGAGTGCTTTCTTCTTTTTCACTTTTATATACTTATCTTTGGAGCGCCTCGGCTTCTTGCATTCATAGAAAGTGATTATGTCTAGATTGAGTTCATTTTTATTTTTTTAATTTTTGTTTTATGAATTTTTTAAATTTTATTGTTAGAAGTTCAAAGTCATCATCACTTGAGCTCTCACTCGGGTGGGCTTCTATAGTTTGAAATATTAAATCCTTTTTGTTCTTTGGAAGGTGGTTCTCATGTTCATCTTATTCCAAGTAAGTCATTTCATATATCATCAATGAACTAATCAGTTCTTTCAATGGAAAATTATTTAAGTTCTTTGTTTCTTGTATCGCCATCACTTTTGGATCTCAACTTTTTGGAAGGGATCTTAATATTTTATTAACAAGATCAAATTAAAAAAATATTTATCAAGACTTTTTAAACTATTGACGATATCTGTAAACCGGGTGTACATGTCACTAATATTTTTGCTTGGTGTCATTCCAAATAATTCAAAATTATGCATCAAAAGATTTATTTTAGAATCTTTTACTCTACTTGTGCCTTCGTGTGTGATTTTAAGAGTATGCCAAATCTTGTGCACAGTTTTACAAATTGAAATCCGATTAAATTATTTTTGTCCAAGGCATAAAACAAAGCGTTCATCGCTTTTGCATTTAACGAAAAAATCTTCTTTTACAAATTACATTCATTCATTAATTTTGAAGACTTTTGAAAGTCATTTTTAATGATATTCTATAAATTTAAATTCAAGAAAAGTAAGAAAATTCTCATTCGAGTTTTTCAATATGTGTAGTCCGTCCTATTAAACATTAAACAACGAACGATAGAATACCCCTCTTGAAAACTAAAAAGAGTCATTTCTCTTAACTATTAAACTAAATAAAAAATAAGCATGGCTCTAATACTAACTGTTAGGATCACAATCGGCACTAAGAGGAGGGGGGGGGTGAATTAGTGCAACAATAAAATTATCGATGATTCGGGAAACTCATTCGATTCAAAACTTTCTTTTTGATGAAAACCGTATAGGAAATGATATCGAAATTATACTTGACTTTGAGTAAGTATGATAAGCAGATAATTCAAAAAGTAATAGTAATGATAACAAAAAGTAAAAGGAAAGTGCACACTAATTTATAGTTGTCCGACCTACATCCACACCCGATTCCTCCTTCGTTGAAGGTCATCGGCATCCACTAACGATCTTCCTTCAATGGGTAAAGACCAACTACTTTTACAGCCCTCTTCTCCTTTTCACAGGTTTAGGAGACAACCTTTTACAAGCACTCACTCCTCTCTTAAACTGAAATCTAACTAAAACAAGAGGATGGGATCTTTTAAGTGATTACAACATCGTTTTTTCACTATTATGTTCTCAGTACTTGTGTATTTGCTAACCAGGGATGAAAGGGGTATTTATAGGCTCCAAATGGATTCAAACTTAGAGCCAAAACTAGTCTCATCCCGAGTCTTTCGGGTACTAGCGGTACCACCGCCCAAGCTGTCTGACATTAGGCGGTACCATCACTTGTTCTGGCAGTGTCACTACTTGACCCATCTATTGGGTCATTGTTTGGGCCTTTCACTTGGCCTAACATAGCCCAAACTTGGGCTCAATTAGCCCTTAATTAAGTTAACTTAATTTCAACCTAATTATAATTTAAACCTACTTCGATCTAGATAATTATTACAAAGTATGAATCAATTTGTTATCCGACATGTCATTGGTTCATCGGGGCTTCGTCCGATTCTTCGATGCATCGTTCTCTCTTACGGCCTATTGCCCAATCGACCAATTCACCTCTGCAATTCTGATTTTCTTAGCATAATTTTTGCTTTTCTTGGCTCGATCCCCGAACCCCTGGCACGAAGCCTTCTGTCGATACATCGATCGATCTTTCGGTTCGACGTTCAATTATCTAACATGTTCCACTCCGGCCCAACATCCGATTTCTCCTACTTTAATTATCTCTTATTGATCAAAGCTAATCCTATGTCACTTAAAATATAGATTAGATCATAAACACTATCAATTAATTTCATTATTAAAATCCAAAATTCAATAGATATATGTCAGGATGATCGAGTCATAATATATTAATTTGCCTCTTTATTTGTACTTGCTCTCATATTCATATTTATTTTTTGGTTGAATTCACTTGCAATACTTGTCTCTTTTCTTATTTAAAAATTTAAAGTTTCTTAGAGTTTATAACAATAACATTAATTCATTCTCCTCTCATGTGATATCAATTACAACAGTAAATGTCATATTATTTTAATTTAGATAATAATAATATTTTCAAGTAATCAAGAAGGATATTATCATATATCTTATTATGTTCAATGAGATAGATTATATTAATTGAAAAATATGAATGAGGATTTTTTTTACTTTTTATATATTATGATTTATGGAATGTTCTTAAATTTAATTTTTAAAAATCTATAAAGCTTATAAATGAATTGAATAATTTTAAAAAATAAATATTTTGTTTAAATATTAAAGTTATGATTGTTTTGTATTATATCTTAGATCAAGATGAGTTTAATTAAATTTCTATACATGAAATTGCTTTTGATATTTTGCATACTTTGTAAATTATCCATGAAGACACATGTTTACTTGAGCATAATTTTGAATATTTTATGATGATGCTAAAAGAATCCATTAATAAGATTACTACTGACTTATGAGATATTGTGTATGTTGAATCTAAGATTATGATAATGAAATCAATTGATGAGTTTGTAATCTAATCTACATTTTGAGTAATATAGGACTAACTTCGATTAAGGAGAGACAAATTGATGAAACAAGAGGAATTAGACATTGGGCCAGAGTTGAACATGTCAGAAGATGGTCGACGTGCCGACAGGATTTCATGCCGTGTGTTCGGGCATCAGATCGGAAGAATTGGACTTTGCACCAAGGAGATCGAATGTTATGAAAAGTCAACATGTCGATTGGACAATATACTGAAGGAGAGGATGATGCACCGAAGGATCGGATGAAGCGATAGAAGAACCAATGACATACCGGACAACATATGATTTGTGGTTTGGAATAATTTGTCTAGATCGAAGTAGTTTAGAGGTTTAATTGAGTTAGTTTTGAAAGTAATTATGCTAACTCAATTAGGAGCCAATTATGCCTAAGTTTGGACTATTTTGGGCCAAAAGGAAGGCCCATTCAATGACCTAAAAGCTGGGTCAGGTGGCGGCATCGCCAGAACAGGCGGTGGAACCGCTAATGGCTAATGTTAAATCTCAAATTTTGATGATAAAACTAATTGATAAAATTTATGATTTAATCTGCATTTTGAGTGATGCAAGACTAGCTTTGATCAAGGAGAGACAAATTGATTAAAGTAGGAGGAATCGAATGTTGGGCCGAAGTAGACCATGCCAAAATATTAGATGTCGAGTCAGATAATTGGTCAACGTATTAGCAAAAGGTTTCAGATAATAAGTTTAAGTATCAGGCCAAGAAAAGTGGACATTATGCCAAGGAGATCATAGTTGTGGGGTCAACATGCCGATTGGGTAATATATCGCAAGAGAGGACGATGCGTTGAATAATCGGACGAAACGCTGATGAACCAATGATATGTTGGACAATATAAGATTCATGCTTATAATAATTTGTCTAGACTGAAGTAGTTCTGAGGGCTAATTGAGTTAGTTTTAATATAATTAGATTAACTCAATTAGGAGCCCATTGGGCTTAAGGCTACATTGGGCCAAGAGAAAGGCCCAAATAGTGACCCAAAAGGTGGGTCAGGCAGTGGCACCGCTAGAACAGACAATGGAACTGTCAGTAGCTTAGTCTTTAAGACATGGTCTTCGAGACTGTATCAAGTGGTGGTACCGCCAAACTAGGTGATGGTACCGCCCAACTCCAGCGGTGGTACTATCAGTACTCCGAAGACTCGAGATGAGATTGATTTTAGCTCCAAGTTTGAATCCATTTGGGGCCTATAAATACCTCTTTCATCCCTGCTTAGCATACACAAGAACTGAGAATAAAAAGAGGGAAAACACTATTGTAATTGTGTGAAAATTCCTCCCCTCTAACTCTGGATTTTGGTTAAATTTAAGAAAGGCGTGAGTGGGGGTTATAAAGATTATCTCCTAAACCTGTGAAAAAGAAAAAAGGTTTGTAAGAGAGTAGTTGGTTTTCGCTCATTAAAGGAAGACTGTTAGTGGATGCTGGTGGCCTCGACGAAAGAGGAATCGGAAGTGGATATAGGTCATGATGACTGAACCACTATAAATTGGTTTGCTTACTTTTCTTTACTATTTACCTTTACTACAAACCGCTTTACTTGCTCATTGGCCTCACTCACTTATGAATATTTTTAAGTTAAACATCTTTCTGATACGAGTTTTGATCGAACGAATCTTGAATCATCAAATGTTTATCAAACTGATGTTTTTAGAGTACATATTAATTCACCCCCTCCCCCTCTCTTAGTGCCTACTTGATCCTAACAGTTGGTATCAGAGCTATGTTTTTTTCATTTGGTTTAACACCCAAAGAGAAATGACTTTTTTTGGCTTTTAAGAGGTTACTCTATCATTCATCCTCCTATATTCAATGGGACAGATTATATATATTAGAAAACTCGAATGAGAGTTTTCTTGCTTTCTTTGGATTTGAATTTATAGAATATTATCGAGTGTGGCTTTCAAATGTCTTCCAAACCAATGAATGAACATTGTCGAATGTTCTTTTTCGTTAAATACAAAAGTGATGAATGTTTTATTTTATGCAATTGACAAAAATGAGTTTAATTGAATTTCTATATTCAAAACTGCACATGCGATTTGGCACATACTTGAAATCACACATGAAGGCACTAGTAGAGTAAAAGATTCTAAAATAAATCTATTGATGCATGATTTTGAATTATTTTGAATGGAATCAAGTGAAACTATTGATGATATGTACACCCATTTTACGAATATCGTCAATAGTTTAAAATTTTTTGATAAATATTTTTTTAATCTTGAACTTATATAAAAGATTCTAAGATCCCTTCTAAAGAGTTGGGATCCAAAAGTAACTGCTATTCAAGAAACAAAAGATTTAAACTGTTATCCTCTCGAAGAATTTATTGGGTCTTTAATGACCTATGAAATGATATATTTAGAACATGACAAGCATATGAACAACCTTTCAAAAAATGGAAAGGTAATTGCACTTAGAATGGAAGAAGACCACTCAAGCGAAAGCTCAAGTGATGATGATATAGAACTTTTGACGAGAACATTAAAAAAAGTCATAAAACAAGAAACTAATAACACAAATAAAGTTAAAAAGAATATCATAACTTGCTATGGATGCAATCGACTGGGGTACTACAAAAGCGGTTGTCTGCAACTGAAGAAAAAGGTGCTCGTACAAAAGAAAAAGAAGACGTTCAAAGTACTTAAGGACGAATCAAGTATATCTGAAGACGAAATAAGTAACCCAATCGATTCTATTTTACCTTACCATAAAATTACTTAGTGTTTTTCATGATTTGATGAATTTAAATTAGTTAAAAAAAGTTTATCATGGCAATTGCATGTTAAAGGAATAAAATGTTAAAATTAAATGTAATGCTTATAGATCAAATAAGATTAATCCTTTGTCTATTTTAAGAAGAATTATATATATCTTAATAATTTTATATTGCTTTCCAGTTTTAAACATGATGCATGGCTTTTATATGAAAAACTTAGGCATGCTTACATGAAATTAATCACATGAATTGAAACTAAAAAGAAGAATGTATTTTTTTCTTGAAAATTTTGCTATCTCTAAAGCTTTTTTATTTTTTAATAAAAAATTAATGAATCCATGTATATTATCTTTTGTGAATCTCTTAAAAAGTAATTTTGATGATGATTTTGGATTTATTTTCATATGATTCTTTTACTAATGAGATGACATATCCAACTAAATCATTTATCGATATTTACAACTTACGATATATTTTATATGAAACATATTTCTTGATTCTCATATGATTCACTCTTTTAAGAGAATATTTATTGAATCGTGATCTTGATAACTTGTTATTTTCTTTATATGAATCAAGATCCCTTCCTCCTTATTCTCGTTTGATTCTCTCATTTTATTAAAAAAATATTTATCCAAATAAATCATAATGTTTCCTTATTTCTTTTTAAATACTCACAACTTGAAATGATGTGCTTTTATAGTTGAAACATTATATGAATAAATTGATTTTTCTCCGATGTTTCAATACTCCTTTGTATTTGTGATTTATATACCTTATGATGTGATAAAAATTTATGATGTAAATTTATTAATTTTTATCATGATATGATGTAAATTGATGTAAAAAAATTTATATTCTTCCATTCTTTTTGACATTGATAAAGGGGGAGAAAAACTTGCTAGCTTGCATATTATAAAGAGAACCAAAAAGTTACTATCTCAAGAGAAGTAAAAAACTTTGCTAAACTTCACATTCTCGAGAACTTACTAGTTTTCTCACTGCAAAGGAAGCAAAAAAAATCGCTTACTTGCACTTCTCAGAAGAGAAGAAAGAACTTGTTATCTTGCACATCTTAAGAGAAGCAAAATTTGTTAGCCTTCATGCTTCAAAGAGAAGTAACACTTGCCAACTTGTTAGCTTACATGTTATAAAGTGATGTAAAATTTGCTAAATTACTAGCTTGTATATTGTAAAACTTGCATATTTCAAAAACTTACTAGATATACTTCTCCTTTTTGTTGATGATAAATGGGGAGAAGTTATGATGATGATCATGCATGAAATGATGTATTGAAATTATAATTATACTTAAAATACCCATGATTTTTTTGAATTTAATGTTTCTATCAATACGACATATTGATAGGGGAAGTTAAGAATAACTCTATCAGCAATTGGTTGTCATCATAAAAAAGGAGAAGATTATTAAATTTTAAATTTTGATGATAAAACTAATTGATAAAGTTTATGATCTAATCTACGTTTTGAGTGATATAGGACTAGCTTCGATCAAGGAGAGGCAAATTGATTAAAGCCAGAGGAATCAGACGTTGGAGCAGAGTGAAACATATCAGAAGATTGGATGTTAAGCCGAATGATAGGTCGACGTATTGGCAGAAAGCTTCGGAGGATGAGTTCAGGCATCAGGCCAAGAAGAGCGGACATTACACTAAGGAGATCGGAGTTGTAGGGTCAGCATGCCGATTGGGCAATAGATCGTAAAAGAGGACGATGTGCCGAATGATCGGATGAAATGCCAATGAACCAATGATATACCGAACAACATAAGATTCATACTTGTAATAATTTGTTGAAGTAGTTTATGGGGCTAATTGAGTTAGTTTTAATATAATTAGGCTAACTCAATTAGGGGCCATTGGGCCTAAGTTAAAGCTATATTGGGCCAAGAGAAAGGTCCAAACAGTGATCCAAAAGATGAGTCAGGTGGTGGCACCACCAGAATAGGCAATGAAACTACGAGTGGCTCAATTTCCAAGACAATCTCCAAACTATGTCAAACGATGGTACCACCCAATGTTAGGGCCAATAGGGCAGTGGTACCGCCAATACTCCGAAGACCTGAGATAAGACTAATTTTGGCTCCAAGTTTGAATCCATTTGGGGTATATAAATACCTTTCTCATTCTTGCTCAATATACACAAGAACTAAGAACAAAAAGAAAGAAAATGCTATTGTAATTGTATGAAAATTCCTCCCCTCTAGCTCTAAGTTTTGGTTAAGTTTAAGAGAGGGATGAGTAGGGAGTGTAAAGGTTATCTCTTAAAACTATGAAAAGGAGAAAAAGGTTTGTAAGAGGGTAGTTGGTCTTTGCCCATTGAAGGAAGACTATTAGTGGATGTTGGTGGCCTCGATGGAAGAGGAATCAAGAGTGGATGTAGGTTACGATGACCGAACCACTATCAATTGGTTTGCCTACTTTTTTTTATTATTTACCTTTACTGCAAACCGCTTTACTTGCTCACTGCCCTCACTCACTTATAAATATTTTTAAGTTAAAAATCTTTATGATATGAGTTTTGATCGAATGAATCTTCGAATCATCGAAAGTTTATCAAACTAATGTTTTTATTGTACGCACTAGTTCACATCCCCCCTCTTAGTGTCGACTTGATCCTAATAGCTTAGTCTCCGAGACATAGTCTCCAAGACTATGTCAGGCAGTGGTACTGTCATACTGAGTAGTGGTACTACCAGGCTGGGCGGTGCTATCGCCTAGTGTCAGTGTTGCAGGCGGTGGTATTGCCTAACACAAGTTGTGGTACCGCTAATACCTCAAAATCCTAAAGTGTTTAAAATTTTAGCTCCATTTTTAAAGTCATTTGGGGTTTATACATATCCCAACTATTCTCACTTTAAGAATAAGAATTATTAGGGATCGAGCGATAATAAGAGGGGAGAGTGAATTAGTGCAGCAGATAAATACGATAAACTTTAACGATTTAAAAACAACTTTCGGAAACTTTGTACGTTGAAAACAATGTTTCATTTGAAACCATTTCGATTGCATTGAAAGCGTATATAAGAAGATGAAGAGGAAGTCGAGTAAGTAAGGCAGCAAAGTGAAGATAGTTTGCAGTATAGTAAGTTACAAGAAAGTAAATGCAAACCGATTTATAGTGGTTTAGTCATCCAACCTATATCCACTCTCGATTCCTCTTCACTTAAGGCCATCGGCTTTTCCACTAGCTATCCTCCTTCCAACGGGCGAGGATGAACTCCCTTACAACTCCTCTCCTTTTGACAGGCTTAGGAGGAAACCCTTACAAGCACTCTCTCCTTTCTTTTGGTGGAATACAAGTAAAAACTAAGGAGGATTTTCCAGAGAGATTTGAATAGAGTTTTCTTGCTTTCAAAGTGTTGTGCTTGTCGTTTTTCTTGCAGGAACACTTGGGGTATTTATAGACCTCAAGAGGATTCAAATTTAGAGCCTAAATTTCTCTTTCATTGTTCCCGGTGCTAGCGATGGCACCGCCTATCAATGGTGGTGCCATCGCCTGTCAGTTGTCAGACTGACAGTGTACAGGGGGGTTCCACCGCCCAAGATAGCGGTGCCACCGCCCATGCTCTCGGGTGCTGGACGGTGCCACCACCCACCCTCTCGGCCACTTGGCGATGCCACCGCTCAGCACTTTTCAGCACATTGGTTTGGGCCAAAAACTCAGCCCAAACCGGGCCAAAACAAGTCTCAATGGGCCCCTACTTGGGTTATAGGATTAACACCTAATCCTAACCCAAATTAACATACTAAATAAGAAATTAAAGATATTTCCTAAGTTATTACAAAGTCCGACAAGTCAAGACTTCTTCCGGCGAGCTTCCGGTGAACTTCCGGTGGTCTTTCGACGAACCCTCGGAAACCATTCTGTGGACTCCCGGTAAGCTCCCGGACATTACGATGATCTTGGCAAGTTCCAACGAGCTTTATTGGCAAGCTCCGACCTTTCTTGGCAAGCTCCGTGAACTCCCGATGAACCTTCCGACGAACTTGTAAAAACCCTTTAGCAAACTGCCTACTCGTTCTCGGCCAATTTTGGCAGCACTCCCAACGAATCTTCGGACTTCCGTTGAACTCTCGAACTCCCAACGATCTATCACACTTGTCTTCTGGTACTTTATTTCGCTTTACGTCTTTATCGTCATCGTAGTTAATCCTGCACATACATAAACAAAAACTCTACTTCGATCTAGACAGTTATTACAACGCGAATTGATATTCAGTTACCTGACACGTCATTGGTTGGCGCTTCTTTTGATTCTTCGGTGCATCATCCTCTCTTGCAACTTATTGCCCAATCGACGGTTGACCTCCGCAACCCCGATATCCTTGGCGTAACTATGCTCTTCTTGGCCCGATGCTCGATGTACAAAGCCTTCTACCGATTATCCAATATCTTGACATGATTTCCTCCAGCGCAACGTCAATTCCTCCAGCGTCAACTGTCTAATCTTGATCGATAGTAGACCTGCGTAACTCAAAACGTAGTTAGACCATAAAACACAATCAATTAGTTTCATCATCAAAATCCGAGATTCAATAATCTCCCCCTTTTTGATGATGACAACTAATTGATGACTAACGGAGTTAACCATAACTCCCTGGAGTTTAACCAAACTCCCCCTATCAATATATCATTGATAGAACACTTGGATCATCCCAAATCCAAGCAACATGTATCACAAGTTAAGAGAATACATTTAATCCATCATGCAAATATATAAAATATTTAGTTTAATGCATGAAGTCATCAATCTACTTCTCCCCCTATGTCATCAACAAAAAAGAGAAGTTGCATCATAGCTAGTTTAAAAGGATATGCAAATTTTACAATCATACTAGTTATTAATCGCATCATATAACATTTAAGTATAGCAATTCAACACTTGCTTCTTGTGCAAGTTTGTACTTTGATTTCCTTGTAAAAGATAGGCAAGATAGCAATTTTTCATTCACTTCTTGAGATGTGCAAGTTGCGCTTTCTTTACTTCCTTTGCGATATGCAAGCAATTTGTGTAAATATTTCATCACTTTAAATATGTAAGCTAAATTTTCATTACAACATACAAACATAGAAGCATGGCAAGTGTAAGATTATAAACTTTTAAGTTTTGCACTTTGCTTTTGTGGCATACTCGCAACTTTTGAAATGTTCATGATGGGATGCTCCTTTATTTCAATGTCGAGCTAGTAAATTTTTCATTGAAATCGCAAGCTGTTGAATCTCGGATTTTGATGATGAAACTAATTGATTATGATTTATGGTCTAATTACGTTTTGAGTTACGTAGGTCTACTATCGATCAGGATTAGACAGTTGACGCTGGAGGAATTGACGTTGCGCCGGAGGTGATCATGTTAGGATATTGGATGTCGAGCCGGAGGTTCGATCGACTATCGGCAGAAGGCTTCGGACGTTGGGCATCGGGCCAAGAAGTGCGAAGTTGCGCCATGGATATCGGGGTTGTGGAGGTCAACCACCGATTGGGCAATAAGCAGCAAGAGAGGGCGATGTGCCGAAGGATCGGACGAAGTGCCGACCAATGACGTGCCGGGCAACTGAATGCCAATTCGCGTTGTAATAACTGTCTAGATCGAAGTAGAGTGTTTGATGTTTGTGTGTGTAGGAGTAACTACGATAAGGATGAAGACATAAAGCGAAACAAAGAGCCGAAGTCAAGTGCGATGGATCGTTGGGAGTTCGAGTGTTCGATGGAAGTCCGAAGATTCATTGGAAGTGCTACCGGAACCGGCCGAGAAACAGTAGGGAGCTTGCCGAAGGGTTTTCGAAAGTTCATCGGAAGGTTCATCGGAAGTTCGTAGAGCTTGCCAAGAAAGATCAGAGCTTGCCAAAGAAGCTCGGGGGAACTCGCCAAAATCACCGTGGAGTCCGAAAGCTTTCTAGGAGTCCGCAGGATGGTTTCCGAGGGATCGTCGGAAGACCGTCGGAAGTTCGCCAGAAGCTCGACGGAAGAAGACTTGACTTGCGGACTTTGTAATAGCTTAGGAATGTCTTTAATTTCGTAGTTAGCACATTAATTTTGGCTCAAAAAGGTTCAAATTTTGGCTCCAAGTTTGGGCTCCAAATTTGAATCACTTTGAGGCTTATAAATTCCCCTCCTTTCTCAGCTGAAAGCAGACCTTTTTTGAGAGTTAGATTTGAGCAAAGTCTAGGGAAAGTTTTCAATTGCTTAAGTGTTCACCTCCTTCTCTTTGTGAAGACTTGTAAGAGTGTGAACCTCTTGTAAAAGGATTGTAAGAGGGGTATTTGGTCCTTCCTCTACAAAAGGATTTGCTAGTGGAAGTTGGGAGCCTCATCGGAGAAGGCTTCGGAAGTGGATGTAGGTCGGATGATCAAACCACTATAAATCGGTTTGCATTTACGTTCTTGCTATTTACTTTGCTGCAAACTCTTTCCACTTGCTGCCTTATTTACTCAACTTCATCTTCATCTCCTTACATATGCTTTAAAGTTAAAACACAATCTTTCCGGGTTCAAACGAAACGCTGCATTCATTCGTACGAAGTTTCCGAACTTGTGTTAATCGCTGAAAAATCTATTGTTCTTTACCGCTGCACTAATTCACCCCACCCCCCGCCCTCTTAGTGCCACTCGATCCCTAACAATTGGAATCAGAGCCACGTTCTTTCTCTTTCGGATTTACACCCGTGAGAAATGGCTCTAAATGGTTTTCAAGAGGGCTTTTCGGTTTTTCATCCACCGTTCTTTAACGGTTCGGACTACACATATTGGAAAACTCGAATGAGAGTTCTTATGCTTTCAATGAATTTGGATTTATGGAACATCATCGAAAATGGCTTTCAACCTTCCTCTAAACCGACGAACGAATGATCGGATTTGGAGAAAATGTCTTTTTCTTTAAACGCAAAGGCTATGAATGCCTTATTTTACGCTTTAGACAAGAACGAGTTCAATCAGATTTCAATGTGCGAAACGGCTTTTGATATTTGGCGAACACTTGAAATCACGCACGAGGGAACTAGTAGAGTTAAAGACTCAAAAGTAAACCTCTTATTGCATGATTTTGAGCTCTTCCGAATGACACCAAGAGAAACTATCGGCGATATGTATACCCGCTTCACAGATGTCGTCAATAGCTTGAAAAGTCTTGATAAATCTTTTTCGAATTTTGAACTCGTAAGCAAGATCTTAAGATCCCTTCCAAAAAGGTGGGATCCTAAAGTAACCGCAATACAAGAAGCTAGAAATCTAAATGACCTTCCGATTGAAGAACTAATTGGCTCACTAATGACATATGAAATGAGCCTCCTAGAACATCTTGAACATGATGAACATATGAACCACCTTCTAAAGAACAAGAAGGTTTTGGAACTCCGAACTATGAAATGCCACTTGAGTGATGACTCAAGTGATGAGGGCAATGAAGAGGACATTGAACTTTTAATGAATCTTAATAAGTTTATTAAACAAAAATCTAAAATGAACAATGAACTTGAACGGAGGATGAGGCCAAAAAAGAAGAAGAAGACTTGCAAAGAAGAATCAAGTAAAGAAGAGGCAAAATGGGCTTTGACGGTTTTCGACAATGAGGTAAGAAACTCACCCAAGTTGCTTCTACCTTATTTTGAAATTACATGATGCTTTCCATGAATGCTTAACTTAGTTAGTAGGAATTTTTTTATACTTTTCTTGTGTTTTTTAGAAATTAAAAAATATTTTAAAAATTATACTATGCTTTTCTTTATAGTATTTTTGAAAAGTAAAAATATGAATGATGATTGTATGATTTGTGATAATTTTTAGACACCTAATAGAATCAACCCATGCATGAGTATCTTGATGGTTTACATTGTCTCTAAACATGATGCTTAATGATTTTATATCATGCATGAGTTGTTGAAGTGATGTTGATTTAAAATCTTCTATCTTGGATTAATGGGTCTTGACCCTTTTTATGATGAATTTTTTTTTTGATGATATATGTCTTCATGAAATCAATTATAAAGACCTAACCCATAAATTTCCAAATGAAAGAAATGTGATTTTAATGTTGCTGTGTATTACATTTGGACTTGATGATTTTCATGATGAAAATTATTTTTCAGATTTATAAAATAATGCATGATTTTACCAAAAATTTGAGCATCGATTATCTTGTTATAACTAATGTAAGAAAGAATTAAAATGATTTTGATGATATTTTCATTTTTGAATATGATGCATGACATTTTCATATAAAAAATTTGAACATTCTTATGAAAGATCAAATCACTTAAATTGAAACTCATAAAGATGAGAAAATGTACTATCATGACGTTTGATGCATATGATCTTGATGGATTTAATGACAAACTTATGTTTTGAATTTCTACAATGATGGGTTCCATATAAATGTTTGAACTTACATTATGAAATCATCATTGAAATGAAAATACTAAAAGTTTGTTATCATGCTTAATGACTTTGTGATATCATATCTTGATGACAAACTCATGTTTTGGTCTTAAATTTGATACTTATCTTTTGAAACATGAGCACACTTGTTTGAAACAAAATGAAACATATTATCATGATAAATTAAATCTCATGTCTTGAAACAATGTGTTGTTTTGACAATGCTTATAATGAAGTTTATCTTCCGTTTTTGAATATTTTTATTTGGCATATAAAGGCAAAAGACATACTTATATGATGAAACATAAAGAAATTATATTTACTATCTTATCGAGATTAATGATTTCATGATATCTTAAGAATCTCATAAATTATAGAAGTGATTTCGATGAATTGATTATGACTTGATAATTTGAACTCTTCTTTCATGTTTCAATACTATTTTGTATGCTTCATGACTTGTTGATTGAAATAATGATGTAGACTTTTGATGTATCACTTGTCATGATTAATGCAAATTGCTAGCATTTCGAATCTCGAAAATGATTGCTTCTTTTTATCATTTACCAAAGAGGAGAACAATTCAAGTTTATGTCATTTGTGAATCTCATAAACTATGTTAATGATTTTGATGATTCGAATTTGAATGAACTTTATCACAATCAAACTCTTGATATCTTAATATTTGATACTTGGAATTTCTTATGCATGAATCAAGTTGCTCTTTGTGCTATATCTTTTTAAATGAATCATGAGTCTTATTATCATATATTTCATAATATAGAAATGACAAAAATTCTTTGGCTTGTATGTCTTATATGGCAATTGAAAAATAGATAATTGAAAAGAAATTTGCCTTATGATGAATCAATGAATCATGACTTGATCTATGAGAATGATATATTTTTATGCATCATGATTCTAGGTTGTATATCCTTTATCATGAATTGGAACTTGATGCTAAAGAAAATATTTATGAATCATGATTTTGATTTCTCGGAACTATATGCTTAGAATTTGTTTTAAAATCATGATCTTAATCTTGCTAAAAGAAAGTTATGAATCATGAATGATATCTTTTGATTTTGATCCTTGTTGAATTTACATATTGATATCCTTCATGACATGATTTCTTTGCATTGTTGTCTTATTTGCATCATGTGATGATTGAACAATTGATGTGTATTTTTATTGATGGACTAGAACACACTTCAAACTTATAATTGATATGAAAAATGGCTTGTATAATCATTGTAATTTTTAGCCATTTAGTTCTCCCTTCTTTTTGACAAAGACAAAGGGGGAGAAAAATTGCTACCTTGCAATTTCAAAAGAAGTTAAGGATTGCTATCTCAAAGGATGTAAATCTTACTATCTTGACTATTTCGAAAGAAGCAAAATGCAAAACTTCAAAATTTTGAAATGTTACACTTGCCATGCCTTTATGTTTGTATGTTTTAATGAAAAGTTAGCATATATGTTTAAAGTGATTATATATAATTGCTAGCTTATTGCAAACAAAAAGTTGATAGCATGCAAAGGTGAAACTTAGTTACAAAAGAGAAGAATTGAAAGGAAGCTAACTTGCGTATCACAAAGTATGTTAGCTTGCTTATCATTATTGCTTGCTTACTTGTCATAAATTTCCCTCATACCATGATTTGTTTATGACTCCCTTGAATTCATGACTTGATATGTTAAAAATTCATGATGAAAATTTGTTATTTTGTCATGATGGAAGCATTCATGTAAAGGGAAAAGAATTATATTCTTCCCTTCTTTTTGACAAAATCAAAGGAGGAGAAGATTTATTGCTAGCTTGCATGATTAATTTGCTAGCTCATTCAAGAGGAAGAAAATTGCTAGCTTGTGCATCAAAAGAGAAAATCTTGCTAGCTTGAACATTGAGAAACAAAAAGTTGCTATCTCAAGAGAGGCAAAAATCTTGCTCAATTTTACTTCTTCAAATTGCTTACATTTTTGTTACAAATTATTGTTAAATCTCATGCAAGATTATTTGAAGTATTTGATCCTCCCTTTCTTTTTGATGCTAATAAAGGGGGAGAAAGTTTTTAGCTCGAACATTGCAAAAATTTGCCATCTTGATTCCTATTTTGTAACTTCATGAGAAGCTAAGAATTATTGTATCAAAGGATGCAAATATTGCTATCATGAGAAACAAGGTGCAAATTTGCACATCTCAAGAAGCAAGTGAAAATTACCATCATTGCCCATCCTTGAAACTTGCTATGATTGAATGGTATTATTTGATGTTGTATTACAAAAATGTTGTATGATGTGATAAATAGCTAGTGTGTTGTAAGAAATTTGCATATCTTTTAAACTGGCTATGATGCTACTTCTCCTTTTTGTTGATGACATAGGGGGAGAAGTAGATTGATGACTTCATGCATTAAACTAAATATTTTATATATTTGCATGATGGATTTATATTTCTCACTACATGAATGATATATGTTACTTGGATTTAGGATAATCCAAGGGTTCTATCAATTGCATATTGATAGGGAGAGTTTGGTTAAACTCCAGGGAGTTAAGGTTAACTCCGTTAGTCATCAATTAGTTGTCATCATCAAAAAGGGGGAGATTGTTGAATCTCGAATTTTGATGATGAAACTAATTGATTGTGATTTGTGGTCTAATTGCGTTTTGAGTTACGCAGGTCTACTATCGATCAGGATTAGACAGTTGACGCTGGAGGAATTGATGTTGCGCCGGAGGTGATCACGTCAGGATATTGGATGTCGAGCCGGAGGTTCGGTCGACTATCGACAGGAGGCTTCGGACGTCGGGCATCGGGCCAAGAAGTGTGGAGTTGCGCCATGGATATCAGGGTTGTAGAGGTCAACCGTCAATTGGGCAACAAGCCGCAAGAGAGGGCGATGTGCCGAAGGATCGGACGAAGCGTCGACCAATGACGAGCCGGGCAACTGAATGTCAATTCGTGTTGTAATAACTGTCTAGATTGAAGTAGAGTGTTTGGTGTTTGTGTGTGCAGGAGTAACTACAATAAGGATGAAGACGTAAAGCGAAACAAAGAGCCAAAGTCAAGTACGATGGATCGTTGGGAGTTCGAGTGTTCGATGGAAGTCTGAAGATTCGTTGGGAGTGCTATCAGAACCAGCCGAGAATGAGTAGGGAGCTTGCCGAAGGGTTTTCAAAAGTTCGCCGGAAGGTTCCTCGGAAGTTCACAAAACTTGCCAAGAAAGATCAGAGCTTGCCAAAGAAGCTCAGGGGAACTCGCCAAAATCACCGTGGAGTCCGAAAGCTTGTCGGGAGTCCGTAGGATGGTATCCGAGGGATCGTCGGAAGGCCGCCGGAAGTTCGCCGGAAGCTCGACGGAAGAAGACTTGACTTGTGGACTTTGTAATAGCTTAGGAATGTCTTTAATTTTGTAGTTAGCATATTAATTTGGGTTAGAATTAGGTGTTAATCCTTTAACCCAAAATAGGGGCCATTGGGCCTTAGTTTGGGCCAAAGTTTTTGGCCCAAACACTGTTGGCGGTAGCCTGACTTAGCGGTAGCATCGCTACCGCCCGACTGAAGTCGTAGCAATCTGCTTTGCTACCGCCCAGCACTGAAAGCCAGCGGTAGCACCGCTTGGTGCTGAGCAGCGGTAGCACCTCTGGTGTGAGACGGACAACACCGCTGAGTGTGTCGATGCCACGATCTTGTGACAAAGACCGAGAAACTCAAAAAGGTTCAAATTTTGGCTCTAAGTTTGGGCTCCAAATTTGAATCACTTTGAGGCTTATAAATTTCTCTCCTTTCTCAGCTAAAAGCAGACCTTTTTTGAGAGTTAGATTTGAGCAAAGTCTAGGGAAAGTTTTCAATTGCTTAAGTGTTCACCTCCTTCTCTTTGTGAAGACTTGTAAGAGTGTGAACCTCTTGTAAAAAGGTTATAAGAGGGGTATTTGGTCCTTCTCCTACAAAAGGATTTACTAGTGGAAGTTGGGAGCCTCATCGGAGAAAGCTTCGGAAGTGGATGTAGGTCGGATGACCGAACCACTATAAATCGATTTGCATTTACGTTCTTGCTATTTACTTTGCTGCAAACTCTTTCCACTTGCTGCTTTATTTACTCAACTTCATCTTCATCTCCTTACATATGCTTTAAAGTTAAAACGTAATCTTTCCGAGTTCAAACGAAACACTGCATTCATTCGTACAGAGTTTCCGAACTTGTGTTAATCATTGAAAAATCTATCGTTCTTTACCGCTGTACTAATTCACCCCCCCTCTTAGTGCCACTCGATCCCTAACACAAGCTAGCAATAAATCTTCTCTACTTTTGTTTTTGTTAAAAAGAAGGGAGGGCTCAATGGCTAAAAATTTTTAATCATTATATAAGCCATATAAGGAAATCAAGTCCTGAATGATATAATATCAAGAAAAGTAAAAAAGGATATGATTCATTTGGTAATAGATAGCAAGGCCACTTGATTCATTCATTCAAGCTATCATTACTCATCATGTGTAATTTCAAAAATATAAAGGTTGTCAACAATGATTCAAAAACATTCATTCTCAAGCTAATCAATGATTCAATCATATCATGTCATAAATTCCAAAAGATATATAAAGTTATCAAGATCATGAATTCATAAAGATTCAAATATTGAGTTTTGAGAAATCAAAATCATGATTCACAAATATTTTCTTTAGCATCCATTTTCAATTCATGATAAAGGGTATACAACCAAGAATTATGATGCATAAAAACATATCATTCTCATAGATCAAGTCATGATTCATTGATTCATCATAAGGCAAATTTCTTTTATATCAATTTTTCAATTACCACATAAGGCATACAAGCCAAAGAATTATTGTCATTTCTATATCATGAAAGATATGATGTCAAGGCTCATGATTCATTTGATAGTAAAAACAACAACTTGATTTATGCATGATAGTTCTAAATTCATCATGAATCATAAAAATAATTTCAAGTATCACTTATCGTTATATCAAGACTTGAATTGTTTTCCTCTTTAGTAAATGAGAAAGGAAGCAATCATAGAGGAAAATATTTCAATTTGCATAAAAATCAAGTCAAGAATTTAAGAGATAGTTCATGATTCACAAAAAATCTTATTCAAAATAATTTGACAACTTGAAACTCATAATCAAAACAAAATCATTTTCGAGATTCAAAATGCTAGCAATTTACATTAATCATGACAAGTGATACATCAAAAGTCTACATCAATATTTCAATCATCAAGTCATGAAGCATATAAAGTGGTATTGAAATATGAGACAAAAGTTCAAATTACACATGTAATGTTTCAACATTCAAAACACATTTTCTTAAGTTGAGTATCAATAAATCAAGAGAAAATAACTTATGATTCATTTGGATTTCTCTTCAATAACATGGGAGAATCATAGTATAAAGTAAGAGGTCTTGAAAAAATTCAAGTTATCAAGATCTCGATATAAATAAAACTCATTCTAGTTTAATTTATCAACTCATAATCAATTCATCGAAATCACTTTTATAATTTACGAGATTCTTAAGATATTATGAAATCATTAATCTCGATAAGATGAGAAAAGCATTACATGATTCTTTTAATACATTATCAAAATCACATTCAAGAAATTTACAAGATTTACAATATTAACGAGATGAATTCATCACTTGTCTTTTATGAAAAATCAAAAACTTTAGAGATAGACAAATTTCAAGAGTCATATATTCTCTTTTTATGATTTACTTCATGTAAGCATATCTTTGCCTTTAATATCAAATTGAGACAATCATGAAAGTTCAAGACGTAAAGGCAAATTTCATTATGAAAACCATCAAGATGAAACACATCAAGCATAAGACATCATGATAGTGCATTTTCTCATTTTTATGTGTTTCATTTCATACAAATTATTTTCATATGAGTATGCTCATGTTTTTATATAGATCCAAAAGGCAAGTTTCAAGAGAAATCGTTAAGACCAAAAACATGATGCACATTTATTTTCAAAACATTAATTATGATTATTTTCATGAGATTCACAAGATTCATGAAATGAGTTCATTAATCTCAATATAATAGAAAATATATAGCATTTCAATTTATGTGAATCTTCATACAAGTATGCCTTTGCCTTTTAATGTCAAATAGAGATAGGCATGAAGGTTCAAGACATAAAGGGAAAACCTCACCAAATAGATCATTAAGAGCCAAAAATATAACACATTACACATAAGGCATCTTCCTACAAAAATTCAATTCAACATGATAATGTGTTTCATTTTAATCAAATTTATTTCACACATCATCGCATAAATTCGAAACACAAGTTTTGTCATTTACGCTATTAAGATCAAAATCTTTCATTAGACATAACAAGATGATCGATGCTCAAATTTTTACTAAAATCATGCATCATTTTATAAATGTAAAAACTAATTTTCGTCATGAAAACTATCAAGTCCAAATATACATTATTCTAAGATATAGAATTTTAATCTTCATCATTTCAATTCCTCATTAAGCATGATACAAAAATTTAAAGATCAAGTATCATATTCAGAAATGAAATATAAAACATCAAGATACACATATATGAAATAATCATAGGCAATATCACAAATCATGCATCAAAAACTGATATAGAAATCATAAACATTCATGGAATTAATCTTGTAAGGTGTACAAGCATGAGATGCAATTATCATAATGATTCATTTTGTGTCAAAAACCATGTATTGAGTTGTTATTTTAAAATCATACATGAGATTGATCTTGTAATAGCACAAGTTAAGCAATCATCATTTATATTTTTAATTTTCAAAAATTACTAGAAAGAAAAACATAAAAAAAATTCCTACCCACTATATTAAGCAACTCATGAATAGTTCAAGTAATTTCATAATAAGGAAAAAACAACTTGGGTAAGTTTCTTACCTCAATGTCAAAAACCGTCAAAGCGTAGTTTCTCTCTTCTTTACTTAATTCTTCTTGGTGATCCTTCTTCTTCTTCTTTGGTGGCCTCTTCTTTCGTTCAAGTTTATTTTTAATTTTAGATTCTTATTTTATGAACCTTTTAAATTTTAGTATTCGAAGTTTAAGTTCAACATTGTCCTCATCACTTGAGTCATCACTCAAGTGACATTCATTTGTCCAAGGTTCTAAATCCTTCCTGTCCTTTGGAAGGTGGTTCAAGTGTTCAATGAGTTCAAAATATTCTAGGAGGCTCATTTCATATGTCATTAGTGAGCCAATTAGTTCTTCAATAGGTAAGTTATTTAAATCTTTAGCCTCTTGTATTGTGGTTACTTTAGGATCCCACCTTTTGGAAGGGATCTTAAGATCTTGCTTACGAGTTCAAAATTTGAAAAATATTTACCAAGAGCTTTTAGACTATTGACAACATCCGTGAAACGGGTGTACATGTTGCCGATAATCTCGCTTGGTTTCATTCTAAAAATCTTAAAATCATACAATAAGAGGTTTACTTTCGAGTCTTTGACTCTACTAGTTCCCTCGTACATGATTTCAAGTGTTCGCCAAATTTCAAAAGCCGTTTCGCACATAGAAATCTAATTAAACTTATTTTTATCTAAAGCGCAAAATAAGGCATTCATAGCCTGTACATTCAAAAAAAAGATTTCTTCTCTAAGTCCGACCATTCGTTCGTCGATTTAGAGAGAAGTTGAAAGCCATTTTTAAAAATATTTCATAAGTCCAAATCCATTGAAAGTAAGAAAACTCTCATTTGAGTTTTTCAATAAGTGTAGTCTGATCTGTTAAAGAACGGCAGACGTACAACCGAAAAGCCCTCTTGAAAGCCATGAAGAGCTATTTCTTATGAGTGTAAATCTGAATGAGAAATAACGTGTCTCTGATACTAATTGTTAGGGATCAAGCGGCACTAAGAGGGGGGGTGAATTAGTGCAGCGGATAAATACGATAAACTTTAATGATTTAAAAATAACTTTCGGAAACTTCGTATGTTTCTATATTAAGCAACTCATGAATAGTTCAAGTAATTTCATAATAAGGAAAAAACAACTTGGGTAAGTTTCTTACCTCAATGTCAAAAACCGTCAAAGCGTAGTTTCTCTCTTCTTTACTTAATTCTTCTTGGTGATCCTTCTTCTTCTTCTTTGGTGGCCTCTTCTTTCATTCAAGTTTATTTTTAATTTTAGATTCTTGTTTTATGAACCTTTTAAATTTTAGTATTCGAAGTTCAAGTTCAACATTGTCCTCATCACTTGAGTCATCACTCAAGTGGCATTCATTTGTCCAAGGTTCTAAATCCTTCCTGTCCTTTGGAAGGTGGTTCAAGTATTCAATGAGTTCAAAATATTCTAGGAGGCTCATTTCATATGTCATTAGTGAGTCAATTAGTTCTTCAATAGGTAAGTTATTTAAATCTTTAGCCTCTTGTATTGTGGTTACTTTAGGATCCCACCTTTTGGAAGGGATCTTAAGATCTTGCTTACGAGTTCAAAATTTGAAAAACATTTACCAAGAGCTTTTAGACTATTGACAACATCCGTGAAACGGGTGTACATGTTGCCGATAATCTCGCTTGGTTTCATTCGAAAAATCTTAAAATCATGCAATAATAGGTTTACTTTCGAGTCTTTGACTCTACTAGTTCCCTCGTACATGATTTCAAGTGTTCGCCAAATTTCAAAAGCCGTTTCGCACATAGAAGTCTAATTAAACTCATTTTTATCTAAAGCGCAAAATAAGGCATTCATAGCCTGTACATTCAAAAAAAAGATTTCTTTTCTAAGTCCGACCATTCGTTCGTCGGTTTAGAGAGAAGTTGAAAGCCGTTTTTAAAAATATTTCATAAGTCCAAATCCATTGAAAGTAAGAAAACTCTCATTTGAGTTTTTCAATAAGTGTAGTCCGATCTGTTAAAGAACGGTAGACGTACAACCGAAAAGCCCTCTTGAAAGCCATGAAGAGCTATTTCTTATGGGTGTAAATTTGAATGAGAAATAACGTGTCTCTGATACTAATTGTTAGGGATCGAGCGGCACTAAGAGGGGGGGTGAATTAGTGCAGCGGATAAATACGATAAACTTTGATGATTTAAAAATAACTTTCGGAAACTTCGTACGTTTCTATATTAAGCAACTCATGAATAGTTCAAGTAATTTCATAATAAGGAAAAAACAACTTGGGTAAGTTTCTTACCTCAATGTCAAAAACCGTCAAAGCGTAGTTTGTCTCTTCTTTACTTAATTCTTCTTGGCGATCCTTCTTCTTCTTCTTTGGTGGCCTCTTCTTTCGTTCAAGTTTATTTTTAATTTTAGATTCTTGTTTTATGAACCTTTTAAATTTTAGTATTCGAAGTTCAAGTTCAACATTGTCCTCATCACTTGAGTCATCACTCAAGTGGCATTCATTTGTCCAAGGTTCTAAATCCTTCATGTCCTTTGGAAGTTGGTTCAAATGTTCAATGAGTTTAAAATATTCTAGAAGGCTCATTTTATATGTCATTAGTGAGCCAATTAGTTCTTCAATAGGTAAGTTATTTAAATCTTTAGCCTCTTGTATTGTGGTTACTTTAGGATCCCACCTTTTGGAAGGGATCTTAAGATCTTGCTTACGAGTTCAAAATTTGAAAAACATTTACCAAGAGCTTTTAGACTATTGCGAACATCCGTGAAACGGGTGTACATGTTGCCGATAATCTCACTTGGTTTCATTCGAAAAATCTTAAAATCATGCAATAAGAGGTTTACTTTCGAGTCTTTGACTCTACTAGTTCCCTCGTACATGATTTCAAGTGTTCACCAAATTTCAAAAGCCGTTTCGCACATAGAAATCTAATTAAACTCATTTTTATCTAAAGCGCAAAATAAGGCATTCATAGCCTGTATATTCAAAAAAAAGATTTCTTCGCTAAGTCCGACCATTCGTTCGTCGGTTTAGAGAGAAGTTGAAAGCCGTTTTTAAAAATATTTCATAAGTCCAAATCTATTGAAAGTAAGAAAACTCTCATTTGAGTTTTTCAATAAGTGTAGTCTGATCTATTAAAGAACGGCAGACGTACAACCGAAAAGCCCACTTGAAAGCCATGAAGAGCTATTTCTTACGGGTGTAAATCTGAATGAGAAATAACGTGTCTCTGATACTAATTGTTAGGGATCGAGCGGCACTAAGAGGGGGGGTGAATTAGTGCAGCGGATAAATACGATAAACTTTGACGATTTAAAAATAACTTTCGGAAACTTCGTACGTTTCTATATTAAGCAACTCATGAATAGCTCAAGTAATTTCATAATAAGGAAAAAACAACTTGGGTAAGTTTCTTACCTCAATGTCAAAAACCGTCAAAGCGTAGTTTCTCTATTCTTTACTTAATTCTTCTTGGTGATCCTTCTTCTTCTTCTTTGGTGGCCTCTTCTTTCGTTCAAGTTTATTTTTAATTTTAGATTCTTGTTTTATGAACCTTTTAAATTTTAGTATTTGAAGTTCAAGATCAACATTGTCCTCATCACTTGAGTCATCACTCAAGTGGCATTCATTTGTCCAAGGTTCTAAATCCTTCCTGTCCTTTGGAAGGTGGTTCAAGTGTTCAATGAGTTCAAAATATTCTAGAAGGCTCATTTCATATGTCATTAGTGAGCCAATTAGTTCTTCAATAGGTAAGTTATTTAAATCTTTAGCCTCTTGTATTATGGTTACTTTAGGATCCCACCTTTTGGAAGGGATCTTAAGATCTTGCTTATGAGTTCAAAATTTGAAAAACATTTACCAAGAGCTTTTAGACTATTGACAACATCCGTGAAACGGGTGTACATGTTGCCGATAATCTCGCTTGGTTTCATTCGAAAAATCTTAAAATCATGCAATAAGAGGTTTACTTTCGAGTCTTTGACTCTACTAGTTCCCTCGTACATGATTTCAAGTGTTCGCCAAATTTCAAAAGCCGTTTCGCACATAGAAATCTAATTAAACTCATTTTTATCTAAAGCGCAAAATAAGGCATTCATAACCTGTATATTCAAAAAAAAGATTTCTTCTCTAAGTTCGACCATTCGTTCGTCGGTTTAGAGAGAAGTTGAAAGCCGTTTTTAAAAATATTTCATAAGTCCAAATCCATTGAAAGTAAGAAAACTCTCATTTGAGTTTTTCAATAAGTGTAGTCCGATCTGTTAAAGAACGACAGACGTACAACTGAAAAGCCCTCTTGAAAGCCATGAAGAGCTATTTCTTATGGGTGTAAATCTGAATGAGAAATAACGTGTCTCTGATACTAATTGTTAGGGATTGAGCGGCACTAAGAGGGGGGGTGAATTAGTGCAGCGGATAAATATGATAAACTTTGACGATTTAAAAATAACTTTCGGAAACTTCGTACGTTTCTATATTAAGCAACTCATGAATAGTTCAAGTAATTTCATAATAAGGAAAAAACAACTTGGATAAGTTTCTTACCTCAATGTCAAAAACCGTCAAAGCGTAGTTTTTCTCTTCTTTACTTAATTCTTCTTGGTGATCCTTCTTCTTCTTCTTTGGTGGCCTTTTCTTTCGTTCAAGTTTATTTTTAATTTTAGATTCTTGTTTTATGTACCTTTTAAATTTTAGTATTCGAAGTTCAAGTTCAACATTGTCCTCATCACTTGAGTCATCACTCAAGTGGCATTCATTTGTCCAAGGTTCTAAATCCTTCCTGTCCTTTGGAAGGTGGTTCAAGTGTTCAATGAGTTCAAAATATTCTAGGAGGCTCATTTCATATGTCATTAGTGAGCCAATTAGTTCTTCAATAGGTAAGTTATTTAAATCTTTAGCCTCTTGTATTGTGGTTACTTTAGGATCCCACCTTTTGGAAGGGATCTTAAGATCTTGCTTACGAGTTCAAAATTTGAAAAACATTTACCAAGAGCTTTTAGACTATTGATAACATCCGTGAAACGGGTGTACATGTTGCCGATAATCTCGCTTGGTTTCATTCAAAAAATCTTAAAATCATGCAATAAGAGGTTTACTTTCGAGTCTTTGACTCTACTAGTTCCCTCGTACATGATTTCAAGTGTTCGGCAAATTTCAAAAGCCGTTTCGCACATAGAAATCTAATTAAACTCATTTTTATCTAAAGCGCAAAATAAGGCATTTATAGCCTGTACATTCAAAAAAAAGATTTCTTCTCTAAGTCCGACCATTCGTTCGTCGGTTTAGAGAGAAGTTGAAAGCCGTTTTTAAAAATATTTCATAAGTCCAAATCCATTGAAAGTAAGAAAACTCTCATTTGAGTTTTTCAATAAGTATAGTCCGATCTGTTAAAGAACGGCAGACATACAACCGAAAAGCCCTCTTGAAAGCCATGAAGAGCTATTTCTTATGGGTGTAAATCTGAATGAGAAATAACGTGTCTCTGATACTAATTGTTAGGGATCGAGCGGCACTAAGAGGGGGGGTGAATTAGTGCAACGGATAAATACGATAAACTTTGACGATTTAAAAATAACTTTCGGAAACTTCGTACGTTTCTATATTAAGCAACTCATGAATAGTTCAAGTAATTTCATAATAAGGAAAAAACAACTTGGGTAAGTTTCTTACCTCAATGTCAAAAACCGTCAAAGCGTAGTTTTTCTCTTCTTTACTTAATTCTTCTTGGTGATCCTTCTTCTTCTTCTTTGGTGGCCTCTTCTTTCGTTCAAGTTTATTTTTAATTTTAGATTCTTGTTTTATGAACCTTTTAAATTTTAGTATTCGAAGTTCAAGTTCAACATTGTCCTCATCACTTGAGTCATCACTCAAGTGACATTTATTTGTCCAAGGTTCTAAATCCTTCCTGTCATTTGGAAGGTGGTTCAAGTGTTCAATGAGTTCAAAATATTCTAGGAGGCTCATTTCATATGTCATTAGTGAGCCAATTAGTTCTTCAATAGGTAAGTTATTTAAATCTTTAGCCTCTTGTATTGTGGTTACTTTAGGATCCCACCTTTTGGAAGGGATCTTAAGATCTTGCTTACGAGTTCAAAATTTGAAAAACATTTACCAAGAGCTTTTAGACTATTGCGAACATCCGTGAAACGGGTGTACATGTTGCCGATAATCTCACTTGGTTTCATTCGAAAAATCTTAAAATCATGCAATAAGAGGTTTACTTTCGAGTCTTTGACTCTACTAGTTCCCTCGTACATGATTTCAAGTGTTCGCCAAATTTCAAAAGCCATTTCGCACATAGAAATCTAATTAAACTCATTTTTATCTAAAGTGCAAAATAAGGCATTTATAGCCTGTACATTCAAAAAAAAGATTTCTTCTCTAAGTCCGACCATTCGTTCGTCGGTTTAGAGAGAAGTTGAAAGACGTTTTTAAAAATATTTCATAAGTCCAAATCCATTGAAAGTAAGAAAACTCTCATTTGAGTTTTTCAATAAGTGTAGTCCGATCTGTTAAAGAATGGCAGACGTACAACCGAAAAGCCCTCTTGAAAGCCATGAAGAGCTATTTCTTTTGGGTGTAAATCCGAATGAGAAATAACGTGTCTCTGATACCAATTGTTAGGGATCGAGCGGCACTAAGAGGGGGGGGGGGGGTGAATTAGTGCAGCGGATAAATACGATAAACTTTGACGATTTAAAAATAACTTTCGAAAACTTCGTACGTTGAAAATAATATTTTATTTGAAACCATTTCGATTGTGTTGAAAGCGTACGTAAGAAGATGAAGAGGAAGTCGAGTAAGTAAGGCAGCAAAGTGAAGATAGTTTGCAGTATAGTAAGTTGCAAAAAAGTAAATGCAAACCGATTTATAGTGGTTCGGTCATTCGACCTACATCCACTCCCAATTCCTCTTTGCTTGAGGCCACCGGCTTTTTAACTAGCTATCCTCCTTCTAACGGGTGAAGATGAACTCCCTTACAACTCCTCTTCTTTTGATGGGCTTAGGAGGAAACCCTTACAAGCACTCTCTCCTTTCTTTCGGTGGAATACAAGTGAAAACTAAGGAGGATTTTCTAGAGAGATTTGAACAGAGTTTTCTTGCTTTCAAAGTGTTGTGCTTGTCGTTTTTCTTGCAGGAACACTTGAGGTATTTATAGACTTCAAGAGGATTCAAATTTGGAGCCCAAATTTGAATCTCTCTTGTTGTTCTCGGTGCTGGCGGTGCCACTGCTTGTCAGTGGCGGTGCCACTGCTTGTCAGTGGCGGTGCCACCGCCTGTCAGTTATCAGACTGACAGTGTATAGAGCGATTCTACCACCCAAGGCAGCGGTACCACCTCCCATACTCTCAGGTGCTGGGCGGTGCCACCACCTAGCACTTTTCAACACATTGGTTTGGGCCAAAAACTCGGTCCAAACCGATCCAAAACAAGTCCCAATGGGCCCCTACTAGGGTTATAGGATTAACACCTAATCTTAACCTAAATTAATATACTAACTATGAAATTAAAGATATTTCCTAAGCTATTACAAAGTTCGATAAGTCAAGACTTCTTCTAGCGAGCTTCTAACAAACTTCCGATGATCTTCCGACGAACCCTCGGAAACCATTCTGTGGACTCCCGGCAAGCTCCCGGACTTCACGATGATCTTGGTGAGTTCCAACGAGCTTCATTGGCAAGCTCCGATCTTTCTTGGCAAGATCCGTGAACTCCCAACGAACCTTCTGGTAAACTTTCGAAAACCCTTCGGTAAGGTCCCTACTCGTTCTTGGCCAGTTCTGACAGTATTCCCAACGAATCTTTGAACTTTCATCGAACTCTCAAACTCTCAACAATCCATCATACTTGTCTTCCGGTACTTTGTTTCGCTTTACGTTTTCATCATCATCGTAGTTAATCCTGCGCACACATAAACATATACTTTACTTCGATCTAGATAGTTATTACAATGCGAATTGACATTCAGTTGCCCGGTACATCATTGGTCGATGCTTCGTCTGATTCTTCGGCGCATCATCCTCTCTTGTGGCTTATTGCCCAATCGACGGTTGACCTCTGTAACCCCGATATCCTTGGTGCAACTTCGCTCTTCTTGGCCCGATGCCCGACATACGAAGCCTTTTGTCGATTGTCTAATATCTTGATGTGATTTCCTCTGATGCAATGTCAATTCCTCCAGTGTCAACTGTTTAATCCTGATCGATAGTAGACCTGCATAACTCAAAACGTAGTTAGACCATAAAACACAATCAATTAGTATCATCATCAAAATCCGAGATTCAACAAGAATAAGAGCAGAAAGGGGCTATGATTATGAGTAAAAAAGTTATGAAAAAATGCTAAGTATTCTCCTCCTTATATTTAAAGTTTTGTGATCATTCTAAGAGAGATGTGAGGCTTGTAAAGGTTGTCCCCTAAACTTATGAAAAAAAGAAAAGAGTTATAAGAAGATAGTTGATCTTTGCTCATTGAAAGAAGACTGTTAGTAGATGCTGGTGGCCTCGATGGAGGAGGAATCAGGAGTAGACATAGGTCACGATGACCGAACCACTATAAATCCAATGTGATCTCTTCTTTGCTTTTTTTTTATATTGCAAACTAATTTACTTACTCACTATATGTATGAATGTTTTCAAGTTAAACTCATTTTTGATATGGGTTTTATCGAATCGATGAAAGTTTTGATCAAACAAAGTTTTCAAACTGACATTTTTATGAAAGCACTAATTCAACCCCCCTCATAGTACCGATTTCAGTCCTAACAGTTAGTGTTAAAGCCAAGTTTCTCTTCATTAGTTTAACACCTAAGAGAGATAGCTTTTTCCAGTATTTAAGAGGGTCACTTGATCATTCGTCCTTCTATGTTCAATGAGACGGACTACACATATTAGAAAACTCAAATGAGAGTTTTCTTATTTTTTATGGATTTAAATTTATGAAATATTATCAAAAATAATTTTTAAAAGTCTTCTAATCCAAGGAACGAATGGAATGATTTTCAAAAGTCTTCTAATCCAGGGAATGAATGGAATGATTTGGTGAAGTAAACTTTTTCTTTGAATGCTAAAGCGATGAACACTTTATTTTGTGCCTTAGACAAAAATAAATTTAATCATGTTTCTATTTATGAAACTACATATGAGATTTGGTATACTCTTAAAATCACACACGAAGGCACAAGTAGAGTTAAAGATTCTAAAATTAATCTTTTGATGTATAGTTTCGAATTATTTCGAATTGAACCAAGTGAAACCATTGGAGACATGTACACCCGATTTACTGATATCATCAATTATTTAAAAACACTTGGTAAAATTTTTTCTAATTTTAAACTTGTTAACAAAATACTAAGATCCGTTTCAAAAAGTTGGGACCCGAAAGTAACGATAATATAAGAAACAAAGGACTTAAACTATTTTCCACTAAAAGAACTCATCTGTTCATTGATGATATATGAAATGACTTATTTAGCATATGATGAATATTAGAATAACCTTCCAAAGAATAGCAAGGTTATTGCACTTAGAACCAAAGAAGACCACTCAAATGAGAGCTCAAGTGAAGATGACATAGAACTCCTCACAAAAAATTTAAAATATTCATGTAAAAGAACAAGACTAAATTAAAATAAGAATATAAAAATGAACTCAAATTAGACATAATTATTTGCTATGAACACATGAAGCTAGGGCACTCCAACGATGAGTATACAAAGCTAAAAAAAAGTTACCAAAGAAGAAGAAAGTACTCAAGGCGATTTGGGACTAATCGAGTGTATTGGAAGACGAAGAACAAACCAACGAAGGCGAGGTGGCTTTTGGCAATGAGATATGTAACTTAACCAAAAACCCTTTGCCTTATAATAAAATTACTTAGTGTTTTTCATAATTTGATGAATCTAAATTAGTTATATATAAATTGTTAAAAAAATGATCATGACAATTGTATGTTTTATGATAAAGGAACAAAATGTTAGATTTAAATCTAATTCTTATACACGAAATAAGAATAATTCTATGCATGTTTATCTTGATAATTTTTGTAATAAATCTTATTTTTCGATTTTAAACATGATGCATTAGCTTTAACATAAAAACTTGGGCATACTTATATGAAATCAATCGCATGAATTGAAACAACTAAAAGAAGGAAAGTATTTTTCTTGAAAATTTCTCAATCTCTATCTTATCGAGTCTTCAATAAGAAATTGATGAATCTATTTATGTCATTTTAAATCTCTTGAAAATGATTTTGATAATTTGATGATTTGAATTTGAATGAGTTTTATCCAAATCTTTCACTTGATACTTGAGATTTTTTATGAATCAAGATCCTTGTTCTCTTATGATTCTATTTGCTATGTATTAAAGAGAAGCTTTATTGAAATCATAATTTTGATTTCTTGGAATTATAACTTGAATTTTTTTTATGAATCAAGATCTTTGATCTCCTAATAATTCTTTTCATTATTTACTAAAAAGGAGATTTATCAAAATGAATCATGTCTTTTAGTATTCACGAATTGATCTTTCTTGATCTTTCATATTAATGTCTTTAATGATTCTCATGTGACACTTTTGTATTTATGTTTGTATATCTCATGTTAAGATTAGAACATTGATATAAAAGAAAAATTATATTATTGAATTTTTTTTTCCCTTCTTTATGATGACAAAAGGGGGAGAGAAAAAGTAGAAGGTTGAATGTTAAACTTAGGTATATTAAATCTCCCAAATGAATAAATTCTTTTTATACATTTTTCGAACCATCATCTTGATTACTCAATTTTTATGACTTGAGTTTTCTTATTAAATTAAGATTATTTTCTATCATTCCTTCTATTTACAAAAGAAGAGATTTGCCAAAAGTGATTCATGGTCTTCATAACTTAATCTTTCATTTTTTATGATTGAAATATTGATGTAAATTTTTCTTAATATCTCATTTGTCATGATTTGAAAATTAATGTAAAGGGAAAAGAAGTACAATATTGTATTATTCTCTTCTTTAAAGAGAGAAAACTTGCTAGCATGCATATTGTAAAGAGGAGCAAAAAGTTACTATCTCAAGAGAAATAAAAATTTTGCTAAACTTCACATTCTCAAAAAACTTTCTAGCTTGTATATCGTAAAGGGAAGTAAAGAATTTGCTAGCTTGCATATTTCAAGAAGAAACAAAATGGATAGCTTGTACTTCTCAAAAGAGAAGAAAAAATTTACAAACTTGCACATCTCTAAAACTTGCTAGCTTGCTTGGTCTAAAATGATGTAAAACTTGCTAGTTGCACTTCTCCTTTTTGTTGATGACAAAGGGGGAGAAGTTATGATAATAATCATGCATGGAATGATGTATTGAAGTTATGATTATGCATCAAATTCTCATGATTTTTTGAATTTAAAGATTCTACAAATATGACATATTAATAGGGAGAGTTTAGTTTAAACTCTATCATCAATTGATTATCATCATAAAAAAGGGGGAGATTGTTGAATCTCAGATTTTGATGATGAAATCAATTGATGAATTTGTGATCTAATATATATTTTAAGTGACGTAGGACTAGCTTCGATCAAGGAGAGGCATATTGATTGAAGCATAAGGAATTAGATGTTGGGCCGGAGTTGAACATGTCAGAAAATTGATCGATGTGCCGGTAGAAGGACTTCGTGCCATGAATTCGAGTATCAGACCGCAACAATCTGACTTTGCACTAAGGAGATCAAATGTTATAGGAAGTCAGCATATCGATTAGGTAATATACTGAAGGAGAGGACGATGCATCGAAAGATTGGACGAAGCGCTAGAAGAACCAATGACATGCCGAACAACATATGATTTATGCTTTGTAATAATTTATTTAGATCAAAGTAGTTTAGAGGTCTAATTAAGTTAGTTTTGAATATAATTAGACCAACTCAATTAGGGGCCAATTGGGTGTAAGTTTAGGCGCTCATTTAGTGACTAAAAAGTTAGGTCAGGCGGTGGCATCGCTAGTGACTTAGTCTCGGAGACGGTTTCCAAGACTATGTCAGACAATGGTACTGCTAGACTGAGTGGTGATACCACTAAATTGGACAATAGTACCGTCTAGTGACAATATGTCAGGTGATGGTATCACCTAATGTCAATGCTGCAAGCGATGGTACTGCCCAACACAAGCGGTGGTACCACTAATACCTCGAAATCCGAGGGTATTTGAAATTTTGGCTTCATTTCTGAAGCCCTTTGGGGTCTATAAATACCCAACCTATTCTTGCTTGAAGAGGAAAAATAAGAGTAGAAAGGGGCTATGATACTGAGTGGAAAAGTTATGAAAAAGTGCTAAGTGTCCTCCTCCTTCAACTTAAAGTTTTGTGATCATTCTAAGAGAGGTGTGAGGCTTGTAAAGGCTGTCTGCTAAACCTGTAAAAAGAAAAAAAAAATTATAAGAGGATAGTTGGTCTTTGCCTATTGAAAGAAGACTGTTAGTAAATGCTAGTGGTCTCGATAAAGGAGAAATTGGGAGTGGACATAGGTCATGATGACGAACCATTATAAATCTAGTGTGATCTCTTCTTTGCTATTTTTTCATCATATTACAAACTGATTTACTTACTATGCTTACGAACATTTTTAAGTTAAACTCATTTCCGATACGGGCTTTATCAAATCATCAAAAGTTTTGATCGAACGAAGTTTTCTAACCATATGAAAGCACTAATTCACCACCCATCTCCTATTTAGTGTCAATTTCGATTCTAACGGTATTAAAAAATATATACTTATTGATAGAAGAATGTTAAAATTAAGAAAGCTTTAGTGAGTTAGAGATAGAAGAATAATCTAACAAAAAGGTGGCAAATTGTCTTTGCCACTTTCAACGATGAGTAAACAAGTTTAAACCTCCTTGTCACATGAAGATTTTCTCGAAATATTTTAACTTAAAATGATTAATAAAAATATAATATTTTTGAAAAAAGATTATGCTATGCTTATTAATAAGTTTGATATATTGAAAAATGTTTATGACAAATGTACCCGTTGCACTAAATGTGAAGGTTTAGAATAATTTTATCTTGAACTTTTAGTAAACTTATTTCAAATATCACCTGAGTTATATGCTCTGGAAAATACAAAAAAAAAAACTTACATATCGTGTCATGAATGAAAAACTTAAAAATTACTTAAAAGATTCAATTAATAGTAATGGTGTAATAGTATCACTTATATATAGTATATATATATATATATATATATATATATATATATATATGACAAACCTTGTATATTTAGATAAAAAGGTATTGGCTTCACACATAGTCTTGTAAAAGAATGTAAGTTGCATGCTCATGTACTTTCTTGAATTAAATATAATTTTTATGAAAAATTAGACTAATATGATTATTTTTGCAATCTTAAAAAAATATTAACATATATGCAAAATTTCTTTGGATTGCTAAAGAAGTCATTTTAAATCCAAGGCTAAGATACGTAATTCTATTATTGAAATACTTAAAGTTAAATAGGTATGCTTCCGAAAGATATCTAGGGGCACAAGATAATATCTTAAAAATAGATGCTCAAGGTTGGAAGATCCTGTTTCAAAGCTTATTAACTAAAATGAAAGATATATTATTTTTAATAAAAATAATAACTAGAGATCATTGCTATTGGCAATTCATCTAACCTTATTATATGACATAGTGGACATATAAGAACCAATTATATTATGTGGAGATTTACCTAAGTTTACAGGTTTACTAAAAACAATTAACAATATATCATTTAAAGGGTTGTTAGTTCATAAGTATAAATAACTTGATTATAAGAAATAATATACACACGTCATAGATAATTACAAACTGTTGAATATAAAGTAAATTATAAATTACTCAAGGAAAAGAGGTGAATAAAAGAAACATAAAAATATATATATAAAAGGATGATTAGAGGGAGTTAAGGTAAAGATAAGACACACGAGAGGACAAGTAAAAAAAAAAAACGGGCAGAGGGGAGAAATGAATGGATAAAGCGAGGGTGGTGAAAGAAGAGAAGCGATAAGATGAGAATGTCATATTCTTCATGACTTGAACCCTAATTAAAAATTAACATATATACCCTATAAAATAAATAAAAGAAGATTAAGTTAAATATTTTTTTAACATTTTAGAGATCAATTTTATTTAATCTGATCGATTCATGCGAATTATTCAAAAATCAATTGGGTCAGCTAGTTCTTTTTGGCATTTTAACATAATTGATTAATCTGAAAACTTGGAATTGGACCATTAATCGATAAGATCAATTATGTTAATAAACTAAAATGAACTAATTGATCTGACTGATATTTTGATGACTCGTATGAACTAATTGGGTTGAATAAAACTAACTTGATGTTATATATAACTAAGATTACTTAATTATCCTTAATTAAAATTTATTATTATTCCTATTATTATTATTATTATTATTATTATTATTATTATTATTATTATTACAAAAGATAAGTGATAAAGACGAGTTTTGAATTCACTTATGATATACTATCATATTTTTATTCTTTATTAATTATCTAAGAAAATTTCTTTCGTAGTCAAGATAAAAAAGAAAGCGACCTATCGAGTGCAATCGCTTCTCCCTTTTAACCACCCTCTTTTCTCAGACCATCTCTCTCCTTCATCGTATCATCTACTTTCAATCGTCTTCCTCTTCCCATGCCTCCTTTACATACTTTTTTGCCCTTTCATCCCTCTAATTACCAAATGAAGATAAAGAGATTGAACCAAATGTTATAATAAACAAAAAATTTAAAAATTTAAAATATGATACAAAATAAATTCCTTGAGTAGAATTAATGAATGATATTTTGATGACTATAAAATAATCCATTTTGATCTTTGAGAAAATCATATGGATATACTATTTAATTCATGCCAAGTATATTTGATTGACTGTTTTTATATCGTTTAGCAATTACTTTTGGATTGAACTAATGTAATTATTTTTAAATATTATTATAAATTATTTAATTTGGATTATAGTTTATATTTTAAAATGTTTATTGATATTATCATTTTTATGAAACTCTATATGACTCAAGTTTTGTATTCATTTGTCTAAGATAATTTGTTTATATTAGTTTTAATTTTTTTTTATATTTTTACTGCATATAATTTTTAATTATTATATATATTAGAATTTTTTATTAAACGTGTGGTAGATCAGTTGGCCTATATGTTTGACTAGTGACCTAGTGATTCAAGTTTCATTTTCAATTCTAATAATTATAGATCCAATAAGTGAATCAAACTGATTAACGATATGATTTTTGATTTCTCGGTCCGACTCCTTGGTTCATCTGATCAGATAAATATGGATGTGTATATATTTTAAAATAATACATTAATATTCTTTTTTTTAAAAGAGATTAGTTAAGATGGTAGAGTATTTATAAGGGTGACATCCTTAAAATAAATTTCATTTTCACTTTTTTTTTCCCAAAAAGATGTCCACATTTTTGTTTTTTCCAAATGATGTTCACTATTTCAATTAATATCGAAAATACCTTCACTAGTCTTAGTAGTACTTTTTTTTGTGTGTCAATGTTGGAGACATCTTATGGGTGAGTCCTGGTCCAAGTGGATGGACTATTGCAATGATTTTATATGATTCCTTTATGATATTTTCAGAGTTAAAATATTTTTGTTGAGGTGTTTAACGCATAGTAGGACAAATGAAAAATATTAAAAATAACATGTTTTTTTATTGTTCTTTGTCATAGACCATTACGATATCATATTTTAAGACTTATAGTTATTTTAATTGAGGTTTAAAGACCATCATTTGTATTTTCAAGTAAGTCTTATCATCTTTTTATTATAGTAGTGAAAATATTATAATAGATCAAATTTTAATCCCTATTTAGGTGATATTATTTCTAAACTATTTTAAATACCTACTTAAATCACAATATAGTATGTCAAATGATTTCCAGTGAGCATTGATTTCATTTAGCTCACTTACAGTATTTTATAACAGTATCATAGTGTTTTGTTGAGGTATTGAAAACACTATAAAATTATTCAAAAACACAATAATATGATACTATGTCTTTTTAGTTGTTATTTTTCATAAATTATTACAATGCCAAAATTTTAAGTTTGAAGATGGTCTAGTTGCGGTTATGAGTTTGTCTATATTATTTATAATACTTTCAAATATGTTTTATAATATTTTTGTTATGATTGGTCAAAATATTGCAACAGATCAATTATTGATCTCATTAGGACTGGCGAGCAGTGATTTTTATATTATTTGAAATAAGAGACATCATTTGCAAATACAAAAATAGGAAGAATTAAAAAAAAGACGACTTCAGATTTATAGCCGGAAGTGTCGCCCCTTCTACAGGAGTCGATGGCCGGACCGTGAATGTCCATACGCAACATTTTTTACGCGTAGTCTTACACGAGAGACTGGACTGGCCATCCGACGCCCTTCGATGCTCCCACCTCAGCGCGTAACAAATTCCACACGCGAATTCTGGCGCCAATTCCTACTCCAATTTGGGGACGCTTCTTTTCGATGGTGTTGCGCTTCTGTCCATCCCGAAATACCTCCTGATAAAAGACAAATCTCGCCCTCTCGTTCTCTCATTCCTAAAGGCTATTATTGTGAAGGAGATGCGCGCGACTGGGCAGGGAGACGACGTCGAGCCTCCACTTGGGTTCGAGTAGGGTACGCATATCCGAATTTAGATTTTGGCATGCTTTTTCTTCTTTTACTTTTCGTTGCTTGTGCGTGTGGGAGTTGCCTTCATTTTGAGAATGATGGATCGTCATTGGCCTTTTCTGGTTGTGGCATTTCGATGCGCCCGTTGGAGCCATCGATACCAGCAAGGATAGCTCCTGTTCGCCCGACGGCGATTTCTATTACCAGATAAATATCGAATCGCGTTCTTGGGGTTTAAATCTAGGGTTTCAATGCCTTCAGAAGAATTCGAACGGAGGAGGTGTTTCCAGTTTCACGTTTCCTTCTTTTACAAAGGGGTTGGTCTTGTCGATTACGTAGTCATCGCATCTAAATTAAGTGAACCGAAAAGAAAGTTTTTTATTTTTCTGACATTAGGCGCTTCGTCCATGTCCATCTTGGATCCAGCCTTCATCGCATGCTCTTTTAACCCTTCTACCTCTGCTGCAACCTGCTTTATTACTGACTTCGGTTCATGCATCACCATGTCACTTGTCGTTTTCATTTGGAGTGAAAACGAGTTGATTGTCGCATTTAATAATTGAGTAAGGCAGTCACATCCTGAGCGGAAAAGATACCACAACACAAGAACAAGATGCTGTTGCACTTATAGACCTCCATGGATTTGCACTCGAAATTACAACAATAAATAGTTTCGTCACAGACCAATACACCAAAAGAGCCCCCTAACTTCTTGGTGGTTATGGGTATGGAACACAAGTAAATCCAGGTGTAGTTAGAGTCTGATGTCAACCTCAATGCCATGAAGTCATAGAGTTCACCGGTTATTTCTGATTTGGTGTGCAATCACGGACAAAGCTGGCAAGTTAGATGTCAGGCATAACAATATTTTTGAGGCACTTCTTTGTATTTTTATTTTGATGGATGCTTGGGTTCTTCAACACGATACTCATAACATAAGTCTTGAAGTTACAACATGGTATCTTAGACTTTTGACAATTGTACTAACAATTTCCGCATCTAATGATCCTATCTTCATGTTTATCAAGACATTATCTTATGCAAATTTCCATCACCACATGATGCTACCATGGCTTTGTTCTGACAAATGGTAAACGATTCTGCATATGAAGATGCTCGCATACCAGCGTTTGCAATCACATCGCACATGATTTATAAGCATCTGTACACCGGCTAGCATTCCACTGTTACAGTATGACTATCACTTTAGTCTGTGCAGTATGATGATGGAAAATTTTCATTGGTCTTAACAATTGAAGATTCAACTGTGGGAATCTCTTGGAAATTGGATAATTGATTCCCATGTGACTTCTCACAGAAACAAAAATTAATCAGATTAACGGCTAGCTCGTTCTATCAGCAAGGTACCAACTAGAGTGGATACATGTTCTCTGCATCCATTTTCATATTAAATTGTAGATGGAGACATATACCTAGCTTTTAGAGATATACCTAAGATTATGGCCTAGTGTTTAGAGATTTAATGCATTCATAATATAAAAATATTATATGATAAATCTTGTGCTTAACTATTAATTTTATCTTATTTGATATTGATATGATGACCATTTATATTGTTTGTGTTATGAAAATGTTAAAATGTTAAATGATTAATGGTTCGGTCTTACATACAAAAAGAATGCAGTGCCAAGCTTTTGTGTTTACACCTGTTAATCAACATGGATAATGTCATTTCAAATGTGTGTATATGCTTCAGGGAACTCATTTGTTTTATATTAAATAGCTATGTATTTAATGTTTTTCCAATAATGCTCGCAAACTTCTCACTTTCATTCACCTGGCTGACCCGTCCTTGAATTTTATGCTATGCTTAATATATTCTTCGTTCAGGAATTTGTTACTGTGATCCTTTGGGCATGGACTTTTCTGGTTTATTTCTGTCACTGGCTACCCTCGTTTTTTATGTTATCGAATTGTGAGCTGCCTCTCAGCCTCCAGCCAGGGCAAACATATTACCAGCTCACTGGCTTGTGGCCCATGATATGGGCCTTTGCTGAATGCCTGACACTAGCATTCTACGATATCCGATTTCTTTTTCTTTCCATATAAATTACCGTAAGAAACGATTACAATTATAACCGTTACCTTTGGCATCAGAGGCAATCAAAACAGAGAGAACTAGGGACCAAGCATCTTTCCAAAATTCTTCCACCCATTGGTCCTAGCAAATATATATCATCATCAAGAGTAATTTTCTCAGCGAGTGTAGACTCAAAAGAGTTACATACAGAAAATTTTAAGAATTATCTCATTTTGGTGAAAAGCCACACTTTGTAAATATATTAAGAAAATCTATGACCTTGGGTTATATGAGATTGCATTAGTGTCCTAAGCCATGTTAACAATAGTAAGTTTCCAGGTGACCAATTCTTTCATTTTGGGTGAAAAGCCACACTTTGTAAACATATTAAGAAAATCCATGTTGAGAAAATCTATGTACTAAACCGTGTTAAGAAAATATATTGAGAAATTTCAAGTACTAAACCATATTAAGAAAATCCTACAGAACACTTTTTGGTTTGAAGTGCTTTGGTTATCATGCAATTTTGAGTCACAGCAGTCGGTTCTTTACTGGCAGGCGCGTGGAAGTGACTCCTTCGAACACAACTCCCGTTGCCCAATGTGAAGGAGATCATTGTTTCGAGATGGAGTTTTTCTAAGACTCATCCACGTGCACGAGAAGAAGCACTGGATGATGGTGCGCTAATATGAATTGGAGCAGCTGGGAACACAATCAAACCTCACGGTAATTTGTGCACGCTGTTTAATATATGAACCAATTTTGTTGGATATTTTACATCGCACTGGTTCTCCGCGCAAGCAAGAACAATCTACCCTCGTTATTGCCACTTACACAAGAAAATTAACCAATCAATAACGAGATTTTTTTTTTCTGATTTACTAGCGTGATACTAAATCCTGGACCAACTCCTCCACGGCTGACTCGAACAGGGCATTACCCAGATGCATCCCCAGTTCCTCCTCTACCTCGTCGAAGCATCTCCACCGTCCGTTTTCCTCCATCTCCCTCAGCGTCGCCTCCCCGTGGACGTCGTCCAGGTCTGTGCATCTCCTGCCGTCGATCCAATCTCTAGCGGTGTTCAACATCTCCCGGGTCTCCCCGCGGAGCGCGCGGGGCGGTCGCGTGTGGCCCCATCGCAACGGACGGTTGCGATTGGCGCAGCTAGAGCGGCACTGCCCTTGGATGAAGAAGTCCAACAGAAGCTTCTCCATGCTCCCACGTGGACCCTCCTCGAGCGGGCTGGCCTTCAGCTCGCCGAGTAGGCCCCACGCTCTCTCCTCCTCTCCCTCACCGCCCGATGATGCCCCGTGGTTGATGGATTCTTGGAGATCATCGTCCGACGACGACGCAGAGAGAACCCCGGGGTCCAGCTCGGCGAGCATTTCAAACCGTCTGATCCTGCGCAGCAGCTGCTCTTTGGTCCCTGCACGCATAAGCAAATCAAAGCGGTAACACAAGGGGACGTGAGACTCCTGATATAATAAGAGCAGCAGATGGGATGAATCCCCCTCCTTTTGTTCCCTTCCCTTTTACTTGGAGGAGGGGAAGCAAATCAAAATCTTCTGGTGTTTTGGGCAGGGGGGCGTTCCGGTGGAGGAAGACGTAAAGAATTAGCCGCGTGGGGCCCAGCCCAACAAAAATCCAAGGAGTCGAGCGTGCGGTACAAATTGGTATCTTCTCGAATCAAATTCTAATTTTCGATGCGTATTCTTCGTTTTATTTTCTTTAAATACTTGGTATGGGACCAAAGACACGTACTCTCAATGTTGGCGAGGCTGCGATGGAAAGTGGTGGTGGGATGCTGTTCCTCGTCGTCATCGTGGCCGTTCTCTTGTTGGTAGGGATAGTCGATGACCGAAACTGGGCTTAGCTTCTCCTCCTCGTCCTCTTCCTCGGAGTTGCACTCGGAGGACTGCATCTCTTTGCCGCCCGATACCTATTTCCGATCCATTCAAAATTAGAAGAACTAAGTCTTTTGTGAAACAGAAGAGATAATTGATTCAGTATAGACGAAAAAGAGCACGATGGCTAGGTGTTTGATTGACCCTAGTAACTCATTTACTTTACCCGATAAACATAGGCATAAATATTTAGGATCAATCGAGTAAATTATCAAGGCATGGTCCTCAATCCATATAATATAGAATTCCGGGTCAAATACTAGATGGATTCGACCCGATTCCCCGAAGACACGTAAGGGATTAATCAATCAGGGTTGGAAAATAAGAACCCACTCGAATCACAATCCGTCCGTAGAGTAGACAGCAAAGGCCACCGCCTAACCTTTCACACGCGTAGTCGAGGTCCCCAGTCTCTGTGGGACTTGTTCCGGACGAAACTTTCAGGCAAGAAAAGTGTGCATGACAGACCAAGAGAACATAAGGTCTAAGAACTATAATGTGGCCTAGAATATCCTATACTTGAGTTAGGTAGAACCTCATATTTAAAGGACATTGCTTTGGATGGATTAATCACCATCCTAACTTTCCACGAGATTACACATCATGTCATGATACATCCGAACGCGAAATATACCTAAGCAATCATCAACCTGGCGCTCCACAACACCACGCATATTGTGTTATCATTACTACAGCTATTAGCTACTTCCACTTTTTAATGTTTATAATGTTGATCTAACGTCCAGCCCATTCCCTACTTTACTTGCTCGAGGGTCGTACAAATTGAGAGTATCCAATTGATACTAGTATTCCAATGTATTAGAATCCTCCTCTCTATGTGATGATTGTAGAACAAGTTAACAGTGACAAGTAACAGAATGCAAGTACAAACCCATCCATCAAAAGATTTGGGGAGGGCCATCTACAGATATAGCATTAAATGGCTGGAGCTGAGCGTCCCTAATCATAAAACTTTGGGGCCCAAAATAATTGAGGTACCAATTAATAAACAAGTTAATTGAGTAAAATAAACCCTCACCTTCGCCGGTCGGCTGGCGATGGCTTCACCGTCCGATTTCTCATCGTCGGCCTTCTTCTCCGACTTGTCATTAGGGTTTGGGCCACGTGATGGTGCTTCTTTCCTCCTCCCACCGGCGGAGTCAGCGTTCTCGTCCAGGCTCTCCCAGCTCGCCATGGACGCGGGGAGGAGGTCCGAGGCTGTGCCGCAGGACTCCGTCTCCGACCAACTGCTGAGACTACTAGCAACGGGGGAGGGGAATCGGAGAGACTTCCACCCTTCTCCGTTCTCGTCGAACGATCGTTGCTGTACGATGTCTCTGACCTTGCCCCTGCTGTCCACCGTCGCCTGCTGGTCTGCCTTCTTTTCTTTCTTCTTCCACAGGCTACTCCTGAGCCGCCTCGATATGCTTCTGGAAAGAGATCCGTCGTGCCCCGGTAGGCACCTACCGTCGGAGGAGGAAAATGGCAGGAGCTTGACGGCATTGATTGCGGCGCAGAACTTCGACCGGGTAATTTTATTAGATTGCGCTGCGTGGACCAGCCTCGCCGCGCCGCTGCGGAGCTCCGCGTCGAGTAGGCACCGGATGGTGGGGACACTGGCAAGACCGGAGGAGGCAACGGATTCCGAATCGTCGTCGTCGTCGAGCTCGAGGTAATCCTTGAGCATGAGCGGCTTCCTAACCATCATCATCATTACCGGATGTTTCTAGGGATTGTATCGGTGCCGGAAGAGGCAATTAACAGGCCGGAATGGCAGCTTCGGAAGCGGCGATAAGCAAAGAGGAAGACATGGGACATAGAGGGAGTAGAAAACCATTCGATAGTAACTCGTCATACTTGCAAGAGGAGAGAAGAGAGAACGAGCGGAAAGAGATCATGGTGGACGAAGAGGAGGCGGCGCCAGGCTCTGCACGCATGGATAAATGCTCGGCTTCTTGGAGTTGAAGCTGTCTTCCTCCCGCGGTGGAGGAATCTCTTTAACCCTTTCGATGTTCTATTTTCTTTATTTATTTATTCTTCTTTTCTCGTCCACTAGCCATAATTTTGGTTACCCGCCGAGCTTACCCGGTTCACTTACGGGTGGGACAAACCAAGTCGGCTGCGACGTAAGAGCAGTAATATTTGTGGTCTTTGGCCGTCTGTGGGGACGACCATGTGGTGAGTATGAGAATGACGTCCTCGACCCAACGAGAAAACGTATATATAAATTCATGGACCTTGTCCTCATGTCCTTCACTGTCGGTCATCTTTTTTGTTTTTTAATCCTCGGCCAATCTTAATATATTAAAAAAGGATTTTTTATGTATTTGTTTTTTTTTTATAACTGTAGTTCTTATACCACTGTTATCATTATACTGTTTCCCTTTGGCTTAACTTATATCTAATCGAATACAAAGATCTTGTGAAATCGACCGGTCATTATTATGTGAGATGATCACGTGGAGTAGCAGTAAATTTCTACTGTCTTGAACCCAAACGTTAAAGTCTTGCTCATCACCTACATAGAGATAAAGAGGTTGGTTATGTAGAATGGTTTGATATAGTCAGTAGGGTGGGACGAGTCAGGGACCCGGGAGACAGCGATGGGGCGCAGTGGCTTGCGCGTGTGGGTTGATGGCGATCCCTCATCGGAATTAATGGTTGGCTTTGCTGCCCGTGACTTCATGTGCCGTTCTAAGGCGCCTCCTTTTCGGACGGAACTTGGTCCCCCACATTTTGTGATGAAGACGCACATCACCCTTTTTATCTGCAGTGAACACAGCAACATTGATTGAGAGAAACTTTTAATCATTCATGGGTTTTCATTTGATTAGAATTGAGCCCGACAAGTAAGTAATCACACAAAGCCAAATATCTGGCTCTCTTCTTTTCTTTCTTATTAACTTTGCCTATTTTTCAGTTGAAATGGTTGAAGTTTCAACGATTTCACAGCATGAAACACGTTGACGGGGAGAAGCCTGCTGTTTCATCTCGACGTACGTCTGTGTTACTTATTCGGCCTCGTGCGTATCGCGAAGATACGCCGCTGTCGGGACACGCATGGCTCAAACGCTCTGCCTGTCTTGGACGCATTTGGGTCGGAATGTTTGTACATGGTCGGAGTTAGAAACATTTGGGAGCAGCTGCACGTTACGTTGGGAGGTTGTGCGTTCCCTGTCTCCAGACTAGTGACTGCATCTGTGCACACCTTGTTCTTCGCTGTTTTCAAATCTCTACTGACTTGTGCAGTGGTTCTTCAATCCAATTATCAAACCACTGCCACATAGTAATCGCTCTGCATCTGAATTGGTTAGTCGCCAATGTTGACTTCTGGCCAGCTTTCAGAAGCTTTAATGCCCCGGGGATGGGTATGTAGCACCAAAGATTCGATCATTATGGTATACAGTAATAACGAGGTAGGACTTGGAAGTAGGGTTTACTTGCGTGTCTAGAGTTATTTGGGCAAGTGCATGTGGGAGAAGGCGTGTATGTCTGGGCTTCCTTCCTGGTTTGGAGATTCCTCTTTGCTTGCTGAGGTTACCAGCAGACCGTGCGCTGAGTCTGTTGTTAATATTGTCCATCTAATATTAATCACATAATATATATTCTTTTGAAGCGGTAGCTGGGTATTTTCACTTATAGGATTTTTTTAAAGTTAGATTGTGTTAATATCCAATTTGGTTACCTATCAGGGATGTACGGAGGTTGTAGAATTAATCTAGTTCGTGATCATCATTGTTATAAGATTGGTGTCGGGGACAAGTGAGGATTAGTCATCTAACCTGGAAAACTTAGGTCGGGAGCATACTCGATAAATTTTTTTGATGTTCAGATTAAAATATAATAAGAGCTTATATTGAGAATTTGTTTGTTAGAAAGTCTAGACATAAACGGGGTCTTTTATAGTTGAGATACATAACCACCCACGTTTATTGAGTGGTTATTCTGCAATAGGTAGTCTCACTGAACGTTATTCGAATATAAAGAGTCATCTAAAATATAGAGCATTATTTTCGGCGGCTATGATATTTGAACATCTTTTTGAATGTGACTGGATGCTGGCATACAGTACTGAACAATATCCAACTTGATATCAGATTAGCATTGATGCGTAGCGGGTAATTATTAGAAAACATGGCATCGAATATTAGCAAGTATTTGTGCCTACTTTATCCATTAAGGTTGGATAATGGTTCATGTTAATCGAGTTATGGGATGTAAATTGGGTTTGTACTTGTAATCTGTTACGTTTTAACGTTCACTTGCTCTACAACCATCACATAGAGGGTTCCAATACTTTTGAATAATAGCATTAATTGGATACTTTCAATTGAAGTGGATCGCATACCTTTTCTACAATCACACATCGAATATGTGGATCATGTATTTTTCCTACTTATACATGGAGCTATGGCTCGTAGTGTTGATTTTGATTTCAGAATTATCGTTTTCGATTACGAAAATAGCAGTTCTAATTATTAAATTTAGGGAATCGGAATTGAACTATATAGGACTCGATTTTGAAACTGGAGGGGGAACCGATGGTACTAATTTCAATTCTGATTCGAGCCATTATTTTTTTGGGTTAAAGATAATTTAAGAGAGGAGAAACTATAATTTAAAATAGAATAAAATTACATATATATATATACATATACATATATACATATGTATATATATATATACATTCATATATGTATACACATATATATGTATATACTATTAAAAAATCTAGGAGCAATATCACATGTGTAACGGAAGAGTAAAAAATAAAAATCCTAAATTTTCATGAAAATGTTTTGTTATCATGTGAAGATCGATGCATAAAACTCACGAATTCGAAAACTGCGTAAATAAAAAAGATAGTACCTAGGGAGATCATATATCCTTAAAATTCCTGTAGATCAATGTGGGAGGATAAAGAAGGTCAAGTGTCATCTTCTCTAGTGGTGATTCATACGGCAGGAGCTACGAAGATGCTCCTCTTTGGGGAGAGAAGAATAGGAGGTGGCTACCAATAAAACCCTAGCATATGAACTTTTGGTTCCCTTCTATTTATAAAGGCCCCTTATCAATTTAATCCTAATGGATTTTACCCTATTGGGTACTAGATCTCCATCCAATTACCCAAGTCACTTAGATTAGTGGGTCTCTACCTAATAATCTTTTATTAACTCTTATTGGATCTCATCCATAGGATCCAATAATTTAGGGGCTTATTGGATATTTAATACGATAAGGATTTTGGTGGATATCTCATATATGAACTTCTACTCATCGCAACACCTACTATATGTGTGTGACCCTCTAGGCCTAATATCAAGCTGATTGTGAGCCATACCTGTTAGAACTCCTTCTAGCTCAATGAATTATTATCTCTATAATAATTCACTCGACTCATCAATTGTAGACGTATTAGTCCACTATGCCGTAGTCCCCAAATAATATAGGGGAATCCAATCTTTTGAATCTATCTATCATTAGTTACCATGTACCTATTGTTGGGAAATCCTTCAAGGGAGCAACATCACATGCGCAGCGGAAGAACAAAAAACAAAACCTCAGATTTCCCATAGAAAGTTTTCGTCATCGTGCGAAGATCGGTGCGTCAAAAACAAATCCGTAAAACTGCACGTGTAAAAGAAGATACCTAGGGAGATCGTATATCCCTGAATTCCTACAGATCTGTGGGAGAGGATGAAGGAGGTCAAGCATCCTCCTCTCTAGCGGTATCCACACGACAGGGATTGCGACGATGCACCTCTTTCTCTGGGGAGAGGAGAATAGGAGGTGGCTACCAAAAGAAACCCTTAGCCTATAGAGCTTTGGTTCCCTCCTATTTATAGAGGCCCCTTGAAAACCCTAATGGATCTTTTACCCTATTGTGTATTGGATCTCCATCCAATTACCCAAGCCTCTTGGATTAGTAGGTTTCTACCCAATAATCTCTTATTAGCGATTATTGGATCTCATATCAGGATCCAATAATTCAGTGGCTTAATGGATATCTAATAAGATAGGGGGTTCAGCGGATATCTCATATCCGAACCTCTACTCATCGCAACACGTACCATATATGTGTGACCCTCTAGGCCCAATATCGAGCTGGCCATGAGTCATACTTGTTAGAACTCCTTCTGACTTATTGAATTATTATCTCTATAATAATTCACCCAACTCATCGATTGCGGACGTACCAGGCCACTACACCGCGGCCCCCAGACGATACAAGGGAATCCAATCCTTTGAACTTATATATCCTCAGTTATCATATATCTATAGTCCCTTATCCATCCAATATCCCAGAGACTCTATACTGAGCATAGTGCTATTAGGCCCATACGGTCTATCCTCGAGTCTTGCTCTTGTCGGATTCTCCCGGAGAACTCTTTCTCTCTCAATCTGAATAACCTTGGCCAAGGATTTGTTCAAGCAAGAACACATGAGATATTACTCTCATAATACCGAGAGCGGATGATCCTCTATTGACACTCAATAGCCCTCGTAAGGTTGGCTACCACTCCCAATAACCGATTGTACTAGATCTGAAACTTTCCAAACCTATAAATCCGGTATTAAAGAGTGGAGTACTCATACAAGACATCCTTGGTGTCTCAAGTCTAAGGACTAGATACACTACTGGGACTACAAAATCGCTATCTAACGTGAAGTATCAATAACCATCCAACATTCCGTAGGCGGATCAATCAGTGAACTCATTCCCCAATGAGCACATGCACTGTACCCTTAGTATCCCCACATGAGTAGCTATGAGACTAGCTACCTCCATCATATGGACGAGTATACAGCACATCAGTCTATCCGGTTATCTTGATGTCCTTCTCGAGTAACCTATGACTAGGATAATTTAGGGTCTGTGTTTAAAGGTGAATTGGTCTCATTATCGTGATCTCATTATGATCCGATTCCTATTGCACAAATCCAAGGACATCATAATATATGCAACACACAAGATAAATTGATAAAATGCCTAATAATAAGCAAAGAGAAAAAATGCATATCAAGTCACAAGTGCCATCACTCATGTGATTGGCTTGTAGGGCACATATGACTAGCAATTTCCCACTTGACCTAAAACCAATCACTAACATGTCTGATCCCCATCAGACCTCTGTGATGCTCAAAGACAATCTGAGTCAATGGTTTTGTTAGTGGATCTGTAATGTTATCTTCGGATGGAACTCTTTCCATTGCTATATCTTTTCTGGCGACAATCTCTCGTATCAAGTGGAACCTTCTCAGAATGTGTTTTGACTTCTGATGAGATCTAGGTTCCTTCGCTTGAGCAATTGCCCCATTGTTGTCGCAATATAAGGGAATCGGCTCCTCGCTGCTCAGGACGACTCCTAGATCTGTGATGAACTTCTTCATCCAGACTCCCTCCCTTGCTGCCTCTACCGCAGCAATGTATTCGACCTCTGTGGTCGAGTCAGCAGTAGTGTCTTGCTTAGAACTCTTCCAGCATACTGCTCCTCTATTCAGGGTGAACACATATCCTGAATTAGACTTGCTATCATCGACATCGAACTGGAAGCTCGAGTTCGTGTAGCCCTCAATCTTGAGGCCACTACCTCCATATACCAGTAAAAGATCCTCAGTCCTTCTTAAGTACTTAAGGTTATATTTTACTGCTTTCCAGTGCTCCAAGCCTGGATCTGCTTGATATCTGCTTGTGACACTCAGAGCATGCGCTATATCAGGCCTGGTACATAGCATAGCATACATGATAGATCCTATCGCTGATGCATATGGCATCATATCCATATGTGCCCTTTCTTCAGGAGTCATTGGGGACATACTCCTAGAAAGTGATATTCCATGTCTCATTGCTATGAGACCTCTCTTGGAATTTTTCATGTCAAACCTTTTGACAATGGTGCCTATGTACTTGGATTGGGACAATGCAAGCATCCTCTTGGATCTATCTCTATAGATCCATATCCCCAATATGCAAGATGCTTCCCCTAAGTCCTTCATGGAGAAGTGCCTAGATAACCAAGTCTTTACTATAGAACCAAAAAGGTGATAGTGCTCCCACTTACTTTCCTGTACACACAAGGCTCATCTTCGTTCTTAACGAAGTCATAAGATCTGATCGCCTCATCAAATCTTATGTTCCAACTTCGGGAAGCTTGCTTCAATCCATAAATGGATCTAAGCAACCTGCACACCTTATCTGGGTTATCTCTGGACACGAATCCCTAAGGTTGTATCATATACACCTCCTTCTCGAGGTTACCATTGAAGAATACGGTTTTGACATCCATCTGCCTGATCTTATAATCATAGTGTACTGCAATAGCCAATAGAATTCGAATAAATTTTAGCATGGCTACAAGTGAAAAAGTTTCGTCATAGTCAACACCTTGCCTTTGACGATACCCCTCAGCCACTAGCTTTGCTTTATAAGTCTCTACCTTTCCATCTACTATAATCTTCTTTTTGAAGATCCACTTGCAGCCAATGGGTACAATATCCTCGGGTGCATTAACTAGGTTCCAAACCTTGTTGGAGTATATGGAATCCATTTCTGAATTCATGGCTTCTTGCCATTTCCTGGAGTCTATGCTCATAATAGTCTCCTCGTAGGTCTGAGGATCAATATCCTCAACATCATCTCTTCTGATATGTCCCACATATCTCTCAGGAGGATAGGATACTCTATCGAACCTACATAAAGTTAGAACATATGTGTTAGGTATCTGAACAGATTCTGGAATGGTGCTTGAGCTAGGTTTTCTAACCTCGCTCAACTCTATCATGCTTCCACTATCTCCACCAAGAATGTGTTCCTTTTTAAGGAACACTGCTCTCTTAGCTACAAAAACCTTTTGGTCCTTAGGGTGATAGAAATAATACCCACAAGTTTCCTTGTGGTATCCCACGAACTTGCACCGTTCCATTCTGGATTCCAACTTGTCAAGGTCGTGTCTCTTAACGTGGGCAAGGCAGCCCCAAATCTTAACAATCTTAAGATCAGGCATCTTCCCATTTCATATCTCATATGGAGTAGACATCACTAACTTGTTTGGAATTCTATTCAGAAGGTAAGCTGCGGTCTTCAGGGCATATCCCCAGAATGAGATGGGTAGGTCGGCGAAACACATCATAGAATGCACCATATCTAACAGTGTGCGATTCCTCCTTTCTGATACACCATTAAGCTGTAGTGTATAAGGAGGTGTCCATTGGGATAAGATTCCATAGTCTTTGAGGAACTGGGTGAACTCTGTACTCAAGTACTCACCTACTCGATCTGATCGAAGGGTTTTAATACTCTTTCCTGTTTGGTTCTCCACTTCATTTTTATATTTACTGAATTTCTCAAAAGCTTCAGACTTATACTTCATCAAGTACACATATCCATATCTTGAGAAATCATCAGTGAAAGTAATGAAATAGGAGTAACCACCTTTAGCATGAGTCGACATGAGACCGTATACATCACTATGTATGAGTTCTAGTAACTCAATGGCTCTTTCTCCAGTTCCACTAAATGGAGAGTTGGTCATCTTTCCCCGAAGGCAAGGTTCACATGTCGCATATGACTCATAGTCAAATGGATCTAGATATCCCTCTTTTAGCAACTTTTGAATCCTTCCCTCGTGGATGTGACTTAGCCTACAATGCCAAAGATATGCATTGTTCACCTCTTCTCGTTTAGACTCACTTACACTCATGATATGTAGAGCTGTATCTATCATAAATAAACCATTATGCAATGTTCCTCTCATGATGATCTGATCATCTAATATTATTGAATAACCATTGTTCTCAAAAACTAATTTATATCTAATAACTATCAAACATGAAATAGAAATAATGTTTTTGATAATAGAAGGAATATAATAGCATGCATCTAATGCAATAATAGCTCCACCAGGCAGATGTAAGGTGACCTTGCCAACAGCCATTGCAGCAACCTTTGCTCCATTGCCCATTTTAAGGTCCATCTCGCCTCTGTTCAATCTCCTAGGTCCTGCCAGAACCTGCAATGAATTGCAAATATGATAAGCACTCCCGGTATCCAATACCAATGTGTTATCAAAAGATTCTAACAAATGAAGACTGATCATGAATGTACCTAAAGCTTCTGTAAGCTTCTGTTTCACCCTCTCTACAAGGTACTCTTTGTAGTACCTCTTCTAGTGCCCATCTTTGCCGCAGTGGAAGCATCGGCCTTTGTCTTTTGTTGGGTCTTTCTTGACAACCTTTGCCTTACCCATTTTGCCCTTGCCCTTGCCCTTCTTAAGGGTCTTCTCAGCCTTCCTTTTCTTTTTTATCTCACCAGTGTAGAGAACCGGATTCTCTTTCTTGATGGTGCTCTCTACTTCTCTCAACATATTAAGGAGCTCTAGGAGGGTCACCTCAAGTTTGTTCATATTAAAATTCATTATGAATTAAGAAAAGTAATCTGGTAGGGATTAAAGCACAAGATCCACACACAGGTTATCCTCTAGGACCATTCCTAGACCTATGAGTTTCTCGATCCACTCAATCATCTTAAGGACATGGTTCTGAACCGGTGTCCCCTCAGTCATCCTGGTACGGAAAAGACTCTTTGATATCTCATATCATTGAGTTCTTCCCTGTTTCTCAAACAGTTTGCGGAGATGTAGGAGTATGGAATTAGCATCCATATTTTCATGCTATCTCTGTAACTCAGTAGTCATAGAGGCCAACATATAACACTGAGCAAGAGTGGAATCATCTAAGTACTTCACATAACGAGCGATCTCATCCTCGCTTGCCCCTTCGTCAGGCGTAGGGATCACTGTATCAAGGACATACACGATTTTCACCACCGTGAGAACGATTCTCAAATTCGAAACCAAAATATGTAATTTGGACCAGTGAGGCGGTTGGCATCACGTATGCCACGTAAAGGATTTGAAAGTGATATTTTTCTGAAATAAAAGATGTAGCAGAAATAAATAACATGTAGACTTTGTAAAAATTTAAACAATTAAGATAAGGACTTCTATCTTAATGTATTCCTACTAATTTTTTTGCGAGACACACAATGCCCTCCGGTATGTGAATCGGAGACCTCTGGCGGATCTCTAATGGGGATCAGGATCGAATTGACGTCTTAACGTAACCTCGAGGGACTCGACCAATCACGTTAAGCCCATAAAGGTGGGCAACTCTTGCCAATCACAACTCCTTGTGATTTCTGTCCTATTCGGCCTCCGTACCACCATGGTCTCGAGGGACTCGACCAACCATGTGTTAGGATCGAAAAGGCACTAAGAGGGGGGGTGAATTAGTGCAGCAGATTAAATATGTAACTTTGAATCCGATTTCATATAAAGACAAGTTAGTAGGAAGACTTCGATTCGTTGAAAGAGAACTTGTAAGAAGTTGCTTGAGTAAATGAAGCAGCAAGGAACTAAACAATTTGCAGCTAAGTAATGAAATGATTCAGAAAAGTAAACACTCACACATTCATGAACACAATGATGTATAGTGGTTCGGTCAAATGACCTACATCCACTCTTGAAGCCTTCCCGATGAGGCTCCGCACTTCCACTAGCAATCCTTTGAAGGGGAAGGACCAATACCCCTTTTTTTACAACCCTTTACAAGAAGTTCACACTCTTACAAGATTTCTCAAGAAGAAGGAGGTGAACACTTAGCAAGAACAAGACTCTTCAAGACTTATCAAAGACTCAAAAACAAGATTCTAACTCTCAAAAAGGGTTACCCTTTCAGCTGAGAAAGGGGGTATTTATAGATCCAAAATGGATTCAAAATTGGGCTCCAAATTTGAAATCAAATTTGGAATTCTGTCCTGGCAAAGTACTACGCTTTGTTAGAGGTGGTACTACCGCCTAGAGCAGGCGGTGCTACCGCCTGGAGCAGTGTGGCCGGGCGGTACTACCGTCGCTCGGCCATGTGGCCGGGCGGCACTACCGCTCCAGGCTAGGCGGTACTACCGCCTAGCACACGGCTGCCAGGCGGTGCTACCGCCTGGCAGTTTGCTTTGCTAAATGGGTCTTTTTCAAAGCCCAAAAAGCCTAGTAAGGCCCCGGTTGGCCCCTACTAATTAGAGTAAGATTAATTCGAAATCCTTGCCCTAAGTACATGCTAACTATGAAATTAAAAACATAATTAACAATGATTTAAATCGACTTTCTTCAAGTCTTATTCCGGTGAGCTTTTCGTTGAGACTTCGGCGGTCCTCCGATATTTCCCTCGGATTTCTTTCGACGGGTTCCCAGCATGCTCCCGGCTTGTAAGTCACGCTCAACGAGTCTTTGACAAGCTTCCGAACCTTCTCGGCAAAGTTTCACAAACCTTCAACGATCTTTGTGATGAACTTCCGAAAAACCGGCAAGTCCACGATTCGATCTTGATTGGTTCCAAGAAAGACTTCCGATGATCCTTCGGACTTCCGATGAACTCTTGAACATTGGACGGACTTAACATCAGCAAATCACTTTATGTTTCTGACCCATCGTAGTTAATCCTGCACACTTATCTTTGACAATATGTATTAGAACAAGTAACCATCAATTGACTTCGTCATCAAAATCTGAGATTCAACACCATGATATTCGGTTAAGTCATTACCATTGTTACAAGATGAGTTTGATTCGGTGATATACTCTCGAGGGACTCGACCAAGCATACCATGTCTTCAGGTCACCGATGACATCTCTATGTTGTAAATAAGATAGCAAGACACGATATAGGTGAGTCTCGAGGGACTCGACCAACTAAACCTACACCGGGAATCGGTTCCTACCTATAACGATAAAAGACAACGTGGGTCAATCTAATTGCCTCACGTTTACCCACTTAATATTATTAATGGAGAGGATTTTTGATTTGGTCTCCTAATATAATGTGTCACACACATACATATTTAATATATATATCTACATCGCATACAAATATATATATATATATATACATATCTAATAGGTGTATATCTAATCACACATCACATGAGCAATCACACCAGATGATCATGGATTACATCCTAATGTGATCAGGCCCAAGCCAGTGGGCCCAATCACTCCCATCAAGATCTATGTGTACTTCGGCGCATCTCTATGCCCTGTGATCGTCCATCTCGCTTCGTCGGATCCGTCGGTATCTCAACACATTTCCATACGTCGGATTGTCCGTCTCGGCCTTGTGAGTCATGCTATCGCTGCGCCTCCTCATGTAATTACAACATAATTACAAGCACGCAAGCTCAATAATAAATGAGAAAAGAATAGAGGCTCGCAGACCCCAATAATAATAATCACATGTACATATATCACATCATAGGTCCATGATCATCTGTCAACATCATACATCACATGTATATGTTATTTTATAGGACTACCAAATAAAAAAAATAATAGTTAATTTAACTATTTAATTAATATATTTATTTTTTTTGAATTCAGGGACAAAGGAAAATTTTGAATTCCCAGGGGTATTTTGGTAATTCGGCCAAAAGGGTATTTTGGTAATTCTATCAAAAGGGACAGAATCTGGAATTTTTGAAATTCCAAAGGATAAAACTATCTTTTGCACTAAAAACCTAATCTTTTAAAATCCCTCACCCTTATTGCGCCTGCGACCGCCGCCACCCTACCGGCGATGCCCCTTGCGCGCGGGGAGGGTGGCGCCACCGCCACTGCCCTACGGGTAGACCGCCGCTTGGCGTGGCCGTCGGCGCTTTTTGGCGGCGTGGGCATGGCGCCGGCGCCGGTGCCTCTCTGATCTTTGGTCCACGGCGCCAGCCGCCGGTGCCTCTACGCGCGGGTCTAGCGTCCGCCGGTGCCCCTACGGGCGGGTCGCAGGCCGCTGGTGCAGGTAGCCTACCTACGACCAGCAGCTCGCCGGTCGGCGGCTGCTGCTGTCTGTAAGGCGATAAGCGCAAGCGACCTTGCGCCGGCCAAGACGAAGCGCAGCAAGGCGCAGCGATTCTTGCCTTCTTCCTGGCCCTTTTGCGTTAACGATTTTGGTGTCAAAAGCAGATCCAAAACACAACACACGTAGTTTAAGATCCGATCTTTGCACGAACAACCTGGTTCTGATACCATTATTGGGAAATCCTTCAAGGGAGTGACATCACATGCGCAGCGGAAGAACAGAAAATAAAACCCCAGATTTCCCATAGAAAATTTTCATCGTCGTACGAAGATCAGTGCGTCAAAAACAAATCTGCAAAACTGCACGTGTAAAAGAAGATACCTAGGGCGATCGTATATCCCTGAATTCCTATTGATCTGTGGGAGAGGATGAAGGAGGTCAAGCGTCCTCCTCTCTAGCGGAATCTACACGACAGGGATTGCGACGATGCATCTCTCTCTCTGGGGAGAGGAGAATAGGAGGTGGCTACCAAAAGAAACTCTCAGCCTATAGAGCTTTATTCCCTCCTATTTATAGAGGCCCCCTGAAAACCCTAATGGATCTTTTGCCCTATTGGGTATTGGATCTCCATCCAATTACCCAAGCCTCTTGGATTAGTAGGTTTCTACCCAATAATCTCTTATTAGCAATTATTGGATCTCATCTCAGGATCCAATAATTCAGGGGCTTAATGGATATCCAATAAGATAGGGGGTTCAGCGGATATCTCATATCCGAACCTCTACTCGTCGCAACACCTACCATATGTATGTGACCCTCTAGGCCCAATATCGAGCTGGCCGTGAGTTATACTTGTCAGAACTCCTTCTGACTTAGTGAATTATTATCTCTATAATAATTCACCTAACTCATCGACTGCGGATGTACCAGGCCACTACGTTGCGGCTCCTAAACGATATAGGGGAATCCAATCCTTTGGACCTATCTGTCCTTAGTTACCATGTATCTATAGTCTCTCATCCATCCAATATCCCAGAGACCCTATACCGGGCATGGTACTGTCAGGCCCATATGGTCTCTCCTCGAGTCCTGCTCTTGTCGGATTCTCCTAGAGAACTGTTTCTCTCTCAATCCGAATAACCTTGGCCAAGGATTTATTCGAGCAAGAACATATGAGATATTCCTCTCATGATACAGAGAGCGGATGATCCTCTATTGACACTCAATAGCCCTCGTAAGGTTGGCTACCACTCCCACTAACCGGCTGTACTAGATCTGAAACTTTCTAAACCTATAAGTCCGGTATCAAAGAGTGGAGTACTCATACATGACATCCTTGGTGTCTCAAGTTTAAGGACCAGATACACTACTGGGACTACAGAATCGTTGTCTGACATGAGGTATCAATAACCATCCAGCATTCCATAGGCAGATCAATCAGTGAACTCATTCCCCAATAAGCACCTGCACTATACCCTTAGTGTCCCCACACGAGTAGCTATGAGATTAGCTGCCTTCATCATATGGACGAGTATACAGCACACCAGTCTATCCGGTTATCTCGATGTCTTTCTCGAGTAACCTATGACTAGGATAATTTAGGGTCTGTGTTTAAAGGTGAATCGGTCTCATTATCGTGATTTAATCACAATCCGATTCCCATTGTACAGATCCAAGAACATCACAATATATGCAACACGCAAGATAAAGTGATAAAATGCCTAATAATAAGTAAAGAGAAAAAATGCATATCAAGTCATAAGTGTCATCACTCATGTGATTGGCTTGCAGGGCATATATGACTAGCACCTATAATCCCTCATTCATCTAAAATCTCAAAGACCGTATATCGGGCATGGTGCTATCCGGCCCATATGGTTTCCACTCGAATCTCGCTCTAATTGGATTCTCTCAGAGAACTCTTTCTTTTTCAATTCGAATGACCCTGGCCAAGGATTTGTCTGAGCAAGAATACATAAGATATTCCTCTAATGATACCAAGTGTGGATGATTCTCTATTGACACTTAATTGCCTTCGTAAAGTTGGCTACCATTCTCGAGAATCGATTGTATCAGATCTGAAACTTCCAAACCTGTAAGTCTGACATCAAAGAATGAAGTACTCATATAAAGCATCTTTGATATCTCAAGTTTAAGGACTAAACACACAACTGTGACTACAAAATCGCTATCTGACATCAGATATCATTAACTATCAAGCATTTCATAAGCGGATCGATAAGTGAACTTATTCTCCAATGAGCACTTGCATTGTATTCTTAGTGTCTCCACATGAGTAGCTATGAGATTGCCCACCTCCATCATATGGACAAGTATATAGCACACCAGTCTGTCCGGCTATCTTGATATTCCTCTCGAGTAACCTATGACCGAGATTATTTATGGTCTATTTTTAAAGGTGAATCAGTCTCATTATTGTGATTTCATCATGATCCGATTCTATTACACGGATCTATGGACATCACAATATATATCTAGATAATGTGAGAAAATGCTAGTAATCATAAGTAAAGAGATTGATGTAGCGTGTTACAGGTACCATCACTCAAGTGATTGGCTTGTAGGGCACCTATAACTAACAATCTCCCACTTGACCTAAAGCCAATCACCTATATGCCTGATCCCCATCAGACCTCTATGATGCTCAAATACAATTTGAGTCAATGACTTTGTTAATGAATCTGTAATTTTATTTTCGGATGAAATAATTTTCACTATTATATCTCTTCGGGCCACGATCTCTCTAATAAGCTGGAACTTCCTTAAAACACTTCTGATGAGACCCGAGTTCCATCGTTTGAGCAATCACCCCATAGTTGTTGCAATATAAGGGAATCAGCTCCTCACTGCCCTGCATAACTCCCAAATCTATAATGAACTTCTTCATCTAGACTTCCTCCTTTGCTGCCTCTATCGTAGTAATGTATTCCGCCTCTATGGTCAAGTCAACAGTAGTATCTTGCTTGGAACTCTTCTAGTATACTGCTCCACCATTCATAGTGAACACATACCCTAAATTAGACTTGCTATCATTGACATTGAACTGTAAGCTCAAGTCCGTGTAGCCCTTAACCTTGAGGCTACTTTCTCCATATATCAGTAAAAGATCCTTAGTCTTTCTTAAGTACTTAAAGATATATTTTACTGCTTTCGAGTGCTCCAAGTCTGGATCCACCTAATACCTCCTCGTAATACTTAGAGCATTTGCTATATTAGGCCTAGTACATAGCATAACATACATGATAGACTCATCATTATGGCATAGGGTATCATATCCATGTGCGTCCTTTCTTTAGAAGTCTTTGGGGACATACTCCTAGAAAATGTATCCCATGTCTCATCGATAAGAGACATCTCTTGAAATTTTTTATGCCAAACCTTTTGACAATGGTTTCTATGTACTTGGATTGGGAGAAGCCAAGCATCCTTTTGGATCAATCTCTATAGATTCGAATCCTTAATATATAGGATGCTTCCCCTAAGTCCTTTATAGAGAAGTGTCTAGATAGCTAAGCCTTTACTGTGGAGAGCATTTCTACATCATTCCCAATAATTATGATGTCATCCACATATAGCACCAAAAAAGTGACAGCGCTCCCACTTACCTTCCTGTACACACAAGGTTCATCTTCAATTTTAATGAAGTCATAAGATCTGATCGCCTCATCAAATCTTATGTTCCAACTTTGGGAAGCTTGCTTTAGTCCATAGATGGATCTAAGTAACCCACACACCTTATCTAGATTATCCTTGGATACGAATCCATTAGGCTGTATCATATACATCTCATCCTCAAGGTTACCATTGAGGAACGCAATTTTCACAGCTGTCTACCAGATCTCATAATAAGGGTATGCTTCAATAGCTAATAGAATTTGGATAAATTTTAGTATGGCCACAGGTGAGAAGGTTTCGTCATAGCCAACGCCTTGTCTTTGATGAGACCCCTTAGCCACTAACCTTGTTTTATAGGTTTATACCTTTTCATCTATTCCGATTTTCTTTTTGAAGATCCACTTGTAGCCAATGGGTATGATACCCTCGGGTGCATTAACTAAGTTTCAAACCTTGTTAGAGTATATGGAATCCATCTCTAAATTCTTGGCTTCTTACCACTTCTCGGAGTCTATACTTATAATAGTCTTCTCATAGGTCTGAGGATCAATATCTTTAACATCTTCTCCTTTGATATGTCCCACATATCTCTCAGGAGAATGAGATACTCTATTGGACCTACGTAATGTTGAAACTTGTGTGCTAGGTACTTGAACAAACTCTAGTTGTGGAATGATGCTTGAGCTAGGTTCTCCAACTTCGCTTAACTCTATCATGCTCCCACTATCTCCACCAAGAATGTGTTCCTTCTCAAGGAACTCTATTCTCTTGGCTACAAAGACCTTTTAGTCATCGGGGTGACAGAAATAATACCCATAAGTTTCCTTGGGGTATCTCATGAACTTGTATCGTTTTATCTTAGATTCTAACTTATCGAGGTTATGTCTCTTAACGTGGGCAAGGCAGCCCCAAATCTTAACAACTTTAAGATCAGGCTTTTTCTCTTTCTATATCTCATATGGTGTAAATACTAATGACTTAGTTGGAACTCTGTTCAGAAGGTAAGTTGTGGACTCTAGGGCATACTTAGAATGAGATGGATAGATCGGCGAAAATCATCATGGATTGCACTATATCTAACAGTATACGATTCCTTCTTCAGATATACCATTGAGCTAGGATATGTAAGGAGGTGTTCATTGGGACAGAATCCTATAGTCATTGAGGAACTAGGTGAACTCTATACTCAAGTACTCACTTCTTCGATCTGATCGAAGAGTCTTGATACTCTTTCTAGTTTGGTTCTCTACTTTATTCTTATATTCCCTAAATTTCTCAAAGGCTTCAGACTTATATTTCATTAAGTATATGTGTCCGTACCTAGAGAAATCATCACTGAAAGTAATGAAGTAGGAGTAACCACCTATGACCTAGGTTAACATGGGGTCACATACATTACTATGTATGAGTTCTAGCAACTCAATAGCTCTCTCTCCAGTTTCACTAAATGAAGGTGAGGTTTACAAGTCGCATATGACTCAATCGAATGGATTTAAGTATCCATTCTTAAGTAACTTTTGAATCCTTTCTTCATGGATATTACTTAGCCTACAATGCCATAGGTTAGCATTATTCACCTTATCTTATTTCCTCTTGGACACACTTATATTCATAATATGTGGAATAGTATCTAGCATAATCAAACCATTATGCAATGTTCCTCTCGTGATGATCTCATCATGCTTAATAATTAAATAATAATAATTTTATAAAAAATTACTTTATAACCATTCAATATCAAACATGAAATGAAAATAACGTTTTTGATAATAGAGGGGACAAAATAGCATACATCTAATACAATAGTAGCTCAATCAAGCAGATGTAAAGTGACATCGCTAATAGCAATAGCAACAACTCTTGCTCCATTGCGCATCTTGAGATCCATCTTGCCTCTCATCAATCTCCTAGGTTTTACTAGAACCTACAATGAATTGTAGATATGATAAGGACTATCGGTATCCAATACCCATGTATTATCATATGAGTGACAAATGGAGATTGATCATGAATATACTTGAAGCTTCTCCAAGCTTCTGTTTGCCTTCTCTGCAATGTACTTTTTGTAATTTCTCTTATAGTGCCCGTCTTTATCGTAGTGGAAGCACTGGCCTTTATCATTTTTTGGATCCTTCTTAGCAACCTTTGCTTTACCCGATCTACCCTTGCCCTTGTCCTTCTTGAGGGACTTCTCTGCCTTCCTTTTCTTTCTAGTCTAACTAGCATAGAGAACTGTAAAAAGGAATCTAGTAGGGGTTGAAGCACAAGATCCACACATAGGTTATCCTCTAGGACCATTCCTAGACTTGCGAGTTTCTCTATCCACTCAATCAATTTAAGGACATGGTTTTGAACCGGTGTCCCCTTAGTTATCTTAGCACGGAAGGGACTCTTCGATATCTTATATCATTAAGTTCTTTCATGTTTCATAAACAATTTACGGAGATGTAGGAGTATAGATCTGGCATCCATTTTTTCATGTTGTCTTTGTAACTCGAGAGTCATGAAGCCCAACATGTAATACTAAGCAAGAGTGGAGTCATCTTTGCACTTTATGTAATGAGCGATCTCAGGTTACGAAGTCAATCTGTATAGTTTAGACCGGTGAGACAGTAGGTATCAAGTATGTCATATAGATGGTCTAATGGTGATATTTTCTAAAAATAAAGGTATAGCAGAAATAAATAATATACAGATTTTATAAAAATATAAATAATTAAGATATAGACTTTTATCTTGATGTGCTCCTACTATTTTTCTAGCTAGTCATGTAACACCCTCAGCACATGAAATAGAAGTCTCCAGCAAACTTCTAATGGGGATCGAGATCCAATCGGCGTCTTAGTGTAACCTTGAGAGACTTGACCAATCACACTAAGCCCAAAAGGTAAGCAGCTATTGCCGATCATAACTCTTTGTGATTCTCGTCCTGTTTGGCCTTCGAACCACCGTGGCCTCGAGGGACTCGACCAATCATGATGTTCGGTTAAGTCATCACCATCATTACAAGATGAGTCTGATTCGATGATATGCTCTCAAGGGACTCGACCAAGCATATCATGTCCTCAGGTCACCGGTGACATCTCTATGTCGTAGGTAAGATAGCGAATCACGATATAGGTGAGCCTCAAGGGACTCGACTAACTCAACCTACACCGAGAATCGGTCCCTACCTATGACGATGGAAGGCCACATGGGTCAATCTAATTACCTCACGTTTACCGACTTAATATTATCGAGAGAGGATATTTTTGATTCGATCTTCTAATATGATGTGTCACACACATATATATTTAATATATATCTACATCGCATACAAATATATATATATATATATATATATATATATATATATCTAGTATGTGTATAATCAATCACACATCATATGAGCAATCACACCAGATGATCATGGACCACATCCTAATATGATCAAGCCCGAGCCAATGGGCCCAACCACTTACATCAAGATCTATGTGTGCAGTGGTGCATCTTCATGCCTTGTGATCATCCATCACGTCCTTGTCGGTTCCATCAGCATTTCAACGCATTTTCATGTGTTGCGATCGTTTGTCTTGACCTCGTGAGTCTCGCTATCGCTTCCACGCTCCTACTGTGCCTCCTCATGTAATTACAACATAATTATAAGCATGTAGGCCCAATAATAAATGAGAAAAATAATGACTTGTTGGCCCCAATAATAATAATGATCATATCATATATCACATCATACAGTTTATAATCATCTATCCACATCATACATCACATATACATATCTTTATATAGGACTACTAGATAAATAATAATAGTTAATTAAACTTTTTAATTAACTAACTTTTTTCTTCTGAAATTAAGACATATAGGAAATTTTTTGAATTATGAAGGGTATTTTGGTAATTTAGATAGAAAGGATAGGCAGCGAAATTTCTAAAATTCATAGGGGCAAAACTATCTTTTGTGCCACTAGGAGCGGGAGTGCTGCCCCTGCCTGCGGGCATTACCACCCCTACGGTCGGGCGCTGCCCACCCCTTGCAGGCAGGCCGCTTATGTAGGCAGCCAACGGGCATCGCCACTATGGCTGCCTGCCTACGGCCCATAGGCCGCCGGCCTCTTACACTGCCAAGGCTACCATCTGTGAGGGCAGCAAGGGTAGCAACAGTTGCTACCTTTTTCCACTTTTATGTCAACGATTTTAACGTCAAAAGCCTCTCTAAATCATAACATATGTAGTTAAAATCTAATCTTCGCATGAACAACCTAGCTATGGTTCCACTATTGGTAAATCTAGGGGTAACATCACTGCACAGCGAAAGAATAGAAAATAAAAATCCTAGATTTTCATAAAAAGGTTTTATCATCATGCGAAGATCGATGTGTAAAACTTGCGAATTCAAAACCTGCGTATATAAGAAAGATAGTACCTAGGGAGATCGTATATCCCTGAGATTCCTATAGATCCATGAGAGAGGATGAAGGAGGTTAAGCGTCCTCCTCTCTAGTAGTTATCCACATGGCAAGAGATGCAAAGATGCTCTTCTCTAGGGAGAGGAGAATAGGAGTGGCTACCAAGAAAACCCTAGCCTATGGACCTTTAGTTCCCTCCTATTTATAGAGGCCCCCTATCAATTTAACCATAATAGATCCTACCCTATTGGGTACTGGACCTCCATTCAATTACCCAAGCCTCTTAGATTAGTAGGTTTCTACCTAATAATCTCTTATTAGCTCTTATTGGATCTCATCCATGAGATCCAATAATTCAGGGGCTTATTGGATATTTAATAAGATAGGGGCTCTGGCGGATATCTCATATCCGAACCTCTACTCGTCACAACACCTACCATATGTGTATGACCCTCTAGGCCTAAAATTGAGCTGGCTATAGGTCATACCTGTCAGAACTCATTCTGACTTAGTGAATTATTATCTCCATAATAATTCACTCGACTCATCGATTGTGGACATACTAGGCCACTACACCGTAGTCCCAAGACAATACAAGAGAATCCAATCCTTTGGACCTATCTATCCTTAGTTATAGTGTACCTATAGTCTCTCATCTATCTAATGTCTCAGAGATCGTATATCGGATATGGTATTGTCAAGGTCATATGGTTTTCGCTCGAGTCTCGCTCTAATCGGATTCTCTTGAAAAACTTTTTCTCTCTTAATCCGAATGACCTTGGCCAGGGATTTATCTGAGCAAGAACACATGAGATATTCTTCTCACGATACCAAGAGTAGATGATCCTCTATTGACATTAAATTACCTTCGTAAGATTGGCTACCATTCCTGAGAATCGATTGTACCAGATTTGAAACTTTCAAACTTGTAAGTCTGACATCAAAGAATAAAATACTCATAGAAGGCATATTTGGTGTATCAAGTCTAAGAACCAGACACACAACTGAGACTACGGAATTACTGTCTAACTTCAGGTATCATTAACCATTCAGGGTTCCGTAATTAGATCAATCAGTGAACTCATTCTCCAATGAGCACCTGCATTGTATCCGTAGTATCCCCGCATGAGTAGCTATAAAACTAGCCATCTCTATTATATAAATGGGTATACAACATACCAATCTGTCTGGTTATCTCGATGTCCCTCTCGAGTAACCTATGACCGGGATTATTTAAGGTATGTGTTTAAAGATGAATCGATCTCATTATCATGATCTCATCATGATCTGATTCCTATTGCATAGATCCAAAGACATCATAGTATACATCCAGATAATGTGAAAAAATATTAGTAATCATAAGCAAATAAATTGATGCAGTATGTTATAAGTGCCATCACCCATATGATTGACTTGTAGGGTACCTATAACTAACATATACATATATATAAACACATATTTGTATATACATATATATACACATGTGTATATACATATATATATATATATATATATATATATATACATATATATATATATATACATATATATATATATATATGTATATATATTTCACATATAGGTATATGTGAAATATAATTTTTGTGAACAGTTTGATCACTATGATTACATATGCTCTCTTAAGAAATATAATCATCATAACCTAGTTTAGGTTCTTAAAGAAATCATAAATAATTTAAAGTGAAAAGATGAAAAAGGTAAATCTAACCATAAAGGATCTAAAGTTAAATAGATACCTAAAAAAACTTTTCTTTCTTGTATGTCTAAAGTTAAATATAATTTTTATGAAAAGTTTGATTACTATACTTACATATGCTCTCTTAAGAAATATAATTATCTTAACCTATTTTAGGTTCATAAAAGAACCATAAATGATTTAACGTCAAAAGGTAAAAAAATCTAAATCTAATCACAAAGGACCCGAAATTAAATGGATACTTAAAATAAACTTCTCTTTCTTGTAAGTATGTTTTTAAGTAAGAGCTAAGAGTATAAAATTTGATATCTTGATAGTGGATGTTAAAGCACATAATCGGAGATCTTATAAACTTCTTAAATCTCAATAGCCAAGATGGAGGATATGTTACATTTGGAGATAATGATAAAGAAAAAAAATCATTAGCATTGGAAATATTGATAACAAATCAAATTTCTTAATTGAAGATATAATTTTAGTGGATGGTTTAAAATATAATTTAATAAGTATTAGCCAACATTTTGATAATGGATATAATATTAAATTTGAATCTCAAATCATAGAAATATCAAATAAGAATAAATTTATGATAGTTTTAAGAAGTGATAATGTTTATACTATTGATCTTGATGTTTTTCATAATGTAACTTTTTTTAATTTTAAATAATAATACATGGCTTTGGCTAGTATAAAATTAATTTCACAAATTAGAACTAAAGAACTTATAAGAGGAATGCCTAAAATTAAATTTATTAAAGATAAAATTTATGATATGTACCAACTAAGAAAATATATAAGGAGCTACTTCAAACTCAAAATCAATTAAGTACCTTTAGACTATTATAACTAATTCATATGAATTTATTTAGATATATTGATATCACAAGTCTATGAGGTAGCAAATATGCTTTTGTGATTATTGATGATTATAGTAGATATAGTTAAATATATTTTTTAGCATACAAAAATAGTTGTTTTAGATATATTTTACCAAATTTATAAACAAGTTAAAAAAATATTTTATGATTTTTTTATTCATAGTGATCATGGTGATAAATTTAAAAATTATAATTTTCATGAATTTTATTATTTGAATGGGTATAATCATAATTTTTCCACTTCAAGAAATTTATAATAAAATAAAATTGTCAAAAGAAAGAATAGGAGTTTACAAGATATGATAAAGATAATGCTTAATGAATATAGTTTACCCAAATACTTTTATGCCGAAGCAATTAGCACAACATGCAATGTCATAAATAAGATTATTATAAGATCTCATTTATCTAAAACTTTTTATAAATTATAGAATAGCAAAAGACCCAACATCTCATATTTTTAGAGTTTTTTGGTTAAAATATATTATTTAAAATGATATAAATACCTTAGAAAATTTTGATATAAAATCTGATGAAGATATTTTTCTTAGATATTCCTCTATCTCTAAAGCTTATCAATTTTTGAAAAGATATTTTTAGTCATTGAAGAATCTATTCATGTTATTTTTTATGAATCTCTCGAAACTAAGAAAAATAATTTTGATAATACTTTTAAATTTGATAAATTAAATTTGAATGAAGATTCTACTCTCTAAAGCAACTTGAATACATATATTTCCAAAGAAACCTTACCCAAAGGATGAAAAAAATATAGATGCACATCCTAAGGATCTAATTATTAGAGATACCTCAAAAGGTATTCAAACTCATTTTTGATCAAAAAATATTTATGCAAATGTCATTTTTTTTAATATCAAATAAGTCTAAATGCATTGATGATACTCTTAAAGATAACTCAATAGTTTTAGTAATGCGTAAAGAGCTAAATCAATTTGAAAGAAATAAAGTTTGAATACTTGTTCTTAGACTTAGTGATCATCTTGTCATTGACACTAAATGAGTCTTTAGGAATAAGTAAGATAAACAAGGTATTGTAATTTGAAACAAGACTAGATTAGGAGCTAAATGTTTCAACTAAAAAAAAAGTATAGACTATAAACAAACTTTTGCTCCTATAACTAGATTTGAAGTCAAAAGAATACTCTTTGCTTATGTATGTTTTAAAAATTTTAAATTATTTCAAATGTATGTCAAAAGTATTTTTCTTAATGGTTTTATTACCGAAGAAGTTTATATTGAACAACCACTTGAATTTAAATTTAAAAACAAATCATATTTATAAATTGTATAAGACTCTTTATGGGTTGAAATAAGCCCTTGGGCTTAGTATGAGAGATTAAGCTCTTTTCTTATTCAAAATAATTTTTCAAAATACAAGGTCGACACTATATTATTTATTAAATATTTTAAAAATAATTTTTTTATTATTCAAATTTATATTGATGATATTATTTCTGGTTCTACTAATGAATATTTATATGAATAATTTGTTAAGAGTATGAACCAATAATCTGAAATGAGTTTAATGTGTGAATTAATATTTTTCCTAAGATTATAAATTAAGCAATTAAATGATGTGATTTTCATTAGTCAAACTAAGTATACTTTTAATCTATTAAAATTATTTTATATAAATAATATTAAGGCTATTAATACAACAATGAGCATCTCTATTAAATTAGATATGGATAATGAAAGAGAATGTGTTAATCAAACGATTTAGAAAGACATGATAAGAAGTTTATTATTCGTTATTGCAACCAAATTTGATATAATATTTTGTAGATAATGTTAGTAATAAGTGTTCTACAAGCCAATCACGTGAGTGACGACATATGTAACATACTATATTAATCTCTTTACTTATTATTACTAGCATTTTCTTACATTATCTGAATGTTTATTATGAGGTCCTTGGATTTATGCAATGAGAATCAGATCATGATGAGATCACAATAATAAGACCAATTCACCTTTAAACACCGACCCTAAATCATTCCGGTCATAGGTTATTCGAGAAAGGATATCAAGATAATTAGATAGACTGATGCATTATATACTTGTCCATATAATGAAGGCGATTGGTCTTATAGTCACTCATATGGGAACACTAGAGATATAGTACAAGTGTTCATTGGAGAATGAGTTCACTAATTGATCTGCTTACGGAATGCTTGATGATTAATGATACCTAACGTTAGACAATAATTTTGTAATCCCAGTTATGTGTTTGGTCCTTAGACTTAAGACACCAAAGATGCCTTGTATGAGTACTCCATTATTTGATGTCGAACTTACAAGTTTGAAAGTTTCAAATCTGGTACAATCGATTCTCGTGAATGGTAGCCAACCATACAAAGGCAATTGAGTGTCAATAGAGGATCATCCACTTGTTAAGAAATTTATAACGACATCATATGCACAGTAGAAGAACATAAACAAAAATCATAGATTTCTCGCAAAAAAGGGTTCTTATCGTTGTACAAAAGTTGGTACCAAAAAACTCATGAAATCAAAAAATTATACATAAGAAAATTACCTAGGGAGATCGTATATATCTGAATTCCTATATATCTATGGGACTAGATAAAGGAGTTCAAGTGTTCTCCTCTCTAGCGATGATCCACACAAAGGGGCTATGGCAACGGTCCCCAAATCGCTGCTCAAATCTCCTTGCTATCCATATGCCCTAAACTGGGGCTACTGGCTGAGAAGGAGATGGGGAGGACAATAGGAGGTGGCTACCAAAAAGCCCTAGCCTATGGGCCTTTAGTTCCCTCCTATTTATAGAGGTCCCTTGTCAATTTAACCCAAATGGATCTTCCTCTATTGGGTATTGGATCTCCATCCAATTACTCAAGCCTCTTAGGTTAGTGGGTCTCTACCCAATAATCTTTTATTAGCTCTAATTAGATCTTATTTATAGGATACAATAATTTAGGAGCTTAATGGATATTCAATAAGATAGGGGCTCCGGTAGATATCTCATATCCGAATCTCTACTTGTTGCAACACCTACCATATGTGTGTGACCCTCTAGGCCCAATATCGAGCTGGCCGTGAGTCATACTTATCAGAACTCCTTCTAGCTTAGTGAATTATTATCTCCATAATAATTCACTTATCTCTATAATAATTCACTTGACTTATCGAATGTAGACGTACTAAGCCACTACGTCGTAGTCCCTGGACGATACAAGGGAATCAAATCCTTTGGACCTATCTGTCCTCAGTTACCATGTACCTATAGTCTCTTATCCATCTAATATCCCAAAGACTCTATACTAAGTATAGTGTTGTTATAGCCATACGGTCTCTCATCGAGTCTCGCTCTAATCAAATTCTCTTGGAGAAATCTTTCTCTCTTAATCTGAATGACCTTGGCTAGGGATTTATTTGAGCAAGAACATATAGGATATTCCTCTCATGCTATCGAGAGCAGATGAACCTCTATCGATAGTCAATAGCCCTCGTCAGATTGGCTACCGCTCCCAATGACTGGCTATACTAGATCTAAAACTTCCAAACCTATAAATATGGTATCAAAGAGTGGAGTACTCATATAGGATATTCTTGGTGTCTCAAGTCTAAGGACCAGATATACTACTGGAACTACAAAATTGCTATCTGATAGTAAGGTATCATCAACCATCCAACATTCGGTGAGCGGATCAATCAGTAAACTCATTCTCCAATGAGCACTTGTACTACATCCTTAGTGTCCCCATACGAGCAATTATGAGACCACTGCCTCCATCATATGGACAGGTATACAACACACTAGTTTGTTTGATTATCTCAATGTCCTTCTCGAATAGCCTATGATCCGAAATATTTAGGATCTATGTTTAAAGGTGAATTAGTCTTATTATCATGATCTCATCAGGATCTGATTTCTATTGTATAGATATATGGATATCACGCAACATGTAAGATAAAGTGATAAAATACTAAATAATAATAAGCAAAAAGAGTACATGTTGAGTCACATGTGTCATCACTCACGTGATTGGCTTGTAGGGCACCTATGATTAGCAATTTCTAACTTGATCTAAAGCTAATCACCTATGTGTATGATCCCCATCAAACCCCTATGATGCTCAAAAATAATTTAAGACAATGGTTTCGTCAATGAACTGCGATGTTATCTTCGGATGGAACTCTTTTCATTACTATATCTCTTTGAGCGACAATCTCTCTGATCATGTGGAACCTCCTAATAACATACTTCAACTTCTGATGAGACCTAGGTTCCTTTGCTTTAGCAATCATCCCATTGTTGTCACAAAATAAGAAAATCGGCTCCTTGTTGCTCGGCATAATTCCGAGATATGTGATGAACATCTTCATCTAGACTCCCTCATTTGCTACCTCTGCTGTAGTAATGTACTTCGCCTTTGTAGTCGAGTCAGTACTAGTGTCTTGCTTGGAACTCTTCCAATACACTACTCCATTCAGGGTGAACATATATCCTAAATTACACTTACTATCGTTGACATCAAACTAAAAGCTCGAGTCCATGTAGCCCTCAACCCTAATGCTACTACTTTTGTTGGGAAATCTGTCAGGGGAGCGACATCACATGCATAGCGGAAGAACAGAAAATAAAACCCCATATTTTCCGTAGAAAGTTTCCGTCATCGTGCGAAGATCGATGCATCAAAAACAAATCTGCAAAATTGTATGTGTAAAAGAAGATACCTAGGGAGATCGTATATCCCTGAATTTCTGCAAATCTGTGGGAGAGGATGAAGGAGGTCAAGCGTCCTCCTCTCTAGCGGTATCCACATGACAGGGATTGCAACGATGCATCTCTCTCTCTGGGGAGAGGAGAATAGGAGGTGGCTACCAAAAGAAAACTCTCAGCCTATAGAGCTTTGGTTCTCTCCTATTTATAGAGGCCCCCTGAAAATCCTAATGGATCTTTTGTCCTATTGGGTATTGGATCTCCATCCAATTATCCAACCTCTTGGATTAGTGGGTCTCTACCCAATAATCTCTTATTAGTAATTATTGGATCTCATCTCAGGATCCAATAATTCAGGGGCTTAATGGATATCCAATAAGATAGGGGGTTCAGCGGATATCTCATATCCGAACATCTACTTGTCACAACACCTACCATATATGTGTGACCCTCTATGCCCAATATCGAGCTGGCCGTGAGTCATGCTTGTCAGAACTCCTTCTGACTTAGTGATTTATTATCTCTATAATAATTCACCCAACTCATCGACTGCGGATGTACCAGACCACTACGCCGTGGCCCCCAAACGATACAGGGGAATCCAATCCTTTGGACCTATATGTCCTTAGTTACCATATATCTATAGTCCCTTATCCATCCAATATCCCAGAGACCCTATACCGGGCATGGTGCTATTAGGCCCATACGTTCTCTCATCAAGTCTTGCTCTTGTCGAATTCTTACGGAGAACCCTTTCTCTCTCAATCCGAATAACCTTGGCCAAGGATTTGTTCGAGCAAGAACACATGGGATATTCCTCTCATGATACTGAGAGTGGATGATCCTCTATTGACACTCAATAGCCCTCGTAAGGTTGGCTACCACTCCCAATGGCCGGTTGTACTAGATCTGAAACTTTCCAAACCTATAAGTCCGATAAGAGTGAAGTACTCATACAAGATATCCTTGGTGTCTCAAGTCTAAGGACCAGATACACTACTGGAACTACGAAATCGCTATCTGACGTGAGGTATTAATAACCATCCAGCATTCTATAGGCGGATCAATCAGTGAACTCATTCCCTAATGAGCACATGCATTGTACCCTCAGTGTATCTACACGAGTAGCTATGAGACCAACTACCTCCATCATATAAATGGCTATACAGCACACCAGTATATCCAATTATCTCGATGTCCTCCTCGAGTAACCTATGACTAGGATAATTTAGGGTCTGTGTTTAAAGGTGAATCGGTCTCATTATCGTGATCTCATCATGATCCAATTCCCATTGCACAGATCCAAGGACATCACAGTATATGCAACACGTAAGATAAAGTGATAAAATGCCTAATAATAAGCAAAGAGAAAAAGTGCATATTAAGTCACAAGTGCCATCGCTCATGTGATTGGTTTGCAGGGCACATATGACTAGCAATCTCTCACTTGACCTAAAGCCAATCACCAACATGTCTGATCCCCGTCAGACCTCTATGACGCTCAAAGACAATCTGAGTCAATGGCTTTGTTAGTGGATCTACAATGTTATCTTCAGATGGAACTCTTTCCATTGCTGCATCTTTTCGGGCCACGATCTCTCTAACAAGTTGGAACCTCCTCAGAACACTTCTGATGAGCCCTGGGTTCCCTGATTTAAGTAATCACCCCATATTTATCGCAATTTAAGGGAATCATATCCTTGCTGCTCGACATGACTCCTAGGTCTGTGATGAACCTCTTTATCCATACTCCCTCCTTTCTTTGCCTCTGCCGCAAGATAATGTATTCTGCCCTCGTGGTCGAGTCAGCGAGAGTGTCTTGCTTGGAACTCTTCCAGCATATTGCTCCTCCATTCAGGGTGAACACATACCCTGAATTAGACTTGCTATCATCGACATCGGACTGGAAGATTGAGTCCGTGTAGCCCTCAACCTCAAGGCTACTACCTCCATATACCAGTAAAAGATCCTTAGTCCTTCTTAAGTACTTAAGGATATATTTTACTGCTTTCCAATGTGTTAAAACCCTCCACGGATTCTAATCTTGGGGTTGATCTCTATAGGGGATCGGCCTCCTTGGAACTCTATAGGGGTTCCTTCCTCTAAGTTGCTGCTCAAAGGCTACTAAAAGATTGATCTCTTTATTGATTAAAAGAGGATGAATATATAGCTATTATAGGGCTTGTAAGCCCCAACTCCTAATAGGACTCTTACTCAAGACTCCTACTTCTAACCAACTTCTAATTAGGACTCCTTCTCTAGTAGGATTCCTAATTCTAATAGGACTTTTTCCCTAATAGGACTTCTACTTCTAATAGGACTCTTTTCCTAATAGGACTCCTACTTCTAATAGGACTCTTTTCCTAATAGGACTCCTACTTCTAATAGGACTCTTTTTCTAATAGAACTCCTACTTCTAATAGGACTCGTTCTCTAATAGGACTCCTTTTCTAAGAAGCAACCTAACCCTAACCTAGCCGGCCTCTTCACCTCTTTAATAGGGGTCGGTTAGATAGGATTTACATGAATGCTCTTATCAATGAAACTAAATTAGGACTCTCATAGCTAGAGTCCTAACAGACCCGCCCTCTTCAAATTAGCCTTGTCCTCGAGGCTGACGTTCCATGAATTCTGGGAATTTGATCTTCAAGTCGTCGTAGTTCTCCCAAGTAGCATCTTCTGCTGGTAGGTTTGCCCACTGTCTTAACACTTCAGTAGCAGGTCGTCGTCGTTGAGTCACGATCCGTCGATTAATAATGGCACTTGGTTGGGTCTGGAGCTCTCCTTGGGTAGTTATATTTGGTAGATGGCTTTGGGCTGTCTTGTGTTGTCCCAACTTGAGCTTCAAACACGATACATGGAAGACTGGATGGATTCGGGAGCTGGCGGGTAAGTCCAATCTGTATGCTACTGCTCCGATGCGCTCCAAAATCTGGTAGGGTCCATAGAACCGAGGTGAAAGCTTCATAGACGCTCTGGTTTAGATTGATGTTTGCTTGTATGGCTGGAGCTGTAGGAAGACCCAATCTCCTCCTGAAAATTCTCTTTCGCCTTTGTGTTGATCATATTACTGTTCATCCTTGCTTGTGCCGCAGTGAGATTATCTTTTAGCAACTTCAGCATTTTGTCTCTATCTTGTAGTTCCTTGTCTACTTATTCTACTTTAGAGGTGCCCAACACATATTTTGGAATTACAGAGGGGGGGGTCAGCCATACATGGCCTCATAGGGAGTATATTTTGTTGAGGAATGATAAGTTATATTATATCACCACTTGGCCCAGGGAAGCCACTTTGTCCATTCTTTTGGTCGGTCACTGGTGAAGCATCTAAGGTATGTCTCCAAACACCTGTTCACCACTTCAGTTTAGCTGTCGGTTTGTGGGTGATATGCCGTACTCATCTTTAATTTAGTGCCTTGCATCTGGAATAACTCTGTCCAAAATTTACTCGTGAAGACCCTATCACGATCACTTACAATAGATCTCGGCATCCCATGTAATTTTACAATATTCTCCATACAAATTTGAGCAATACTAGAAGCAGTGTAGGGATTACGGATGGCACAAAAGTGAGTATACTTTGTAAGGCGATCAACCACGACAAAAATTGCACCTTTTCCTTGTGATGAGGGAAGCCCTTCGATGAAATCCATTGGTATATCAGTCCATATTGATTCTGGGATGGGTAGAGGTTGTAACTTTCCGGGACTTGCCATTGTCTCACCTTTGTGTCGTTGACATATATCACATTGTGCTACAAATTCAGCAATAATATTTTTCATCCCTATCCAATAAAAATTTTGCTTAATTCTTTTATAGGTTCTATGGAATCCGGAGTGCCCGACCGCAGGTGTGGAATGCATCTCTTGAAGGATGGTCTTTATGCAAGTAGAATTTGGCACAAGCACAATGCGTCATTTATATCGCAAGTCCTTTGAGTCCCAATTGTAATGAGCCATAGAGCTTGGTGCTTCCTTTAATTTTTTATGATTTTACTCATTTCAAGATTATCTTGCCATTCCCTCCTAATATCCTCAAGGAAGTCGCTGGTCGGAAGTGAAACAACCAAAAATTCAGCTTGCTCGGGTAGCCATGAAAGTGCATATGCAACAACATTATCTTTCCCCTTTTTGTAAGTTATTTCATAATCATATCCAAGAAGCTTTGTTACCCAACTTTGCTGCTTAGGGGAAGATATCTTCTGCTCTAAGAAATATTTTAGGCTTTTATGGTCGGTCTTGACGTGAAAGCGTCGCCCAATTAAGTACGGTCTCCATTTGGACACCGCATGCACAATCGTGAGCGTTTTCTTATTGTAAATAGTCATCTTGAGATGGGAAGGAGATAACGCCTTACTAGTATAAGCGAGGGGTCGGCCATCTTGCATTAGTACAGCACCAATTCTTGCTCTGGAGGCATCAGCTTCAATAATAAAAGTCTTGTCGAAGTCGGGTAATGCTAGTACTGGTGTTGTTATCATTGCGACTTTAAGTTCGTCGAAGGCGGTGGTGGCTTTGTCCGACCACTGGAAAGCATCTTTTTTCAGTAAGGAAGTAAGGGGTGCACTGATCTTTCCATAGTCTTTCACGAACATACGGTAGTAACCTGTTAAACCGAGAAAGCCGCGCAGTGATTTTATGTTCCTCGAGGTTGGCCAGTTCTGCATTGCTTCAATTTTGGAGGGGTCCACTACCACCCCTTCCTCTGATATGATATGCTCAAGATATTCCACCTTTTATTGAAGAAAGCTACACTTCATTTTTTTGACAAAAAGAACATGTTCTCACAAAATTGTCAAAACAAGTCGTAAGTGCTGAATATGACTTTCAAGAGAAGGGCTGTAAATAAGGATATCGTCAAAGAAAACTAGCACAAACTTTCGAAGATAACTCCAGAAAATATCATTCATAAGACTCTGGAAGGTGGAGGGAGCATTGGTGAGACCAAAGAGCATTACCAGAAATTCATAGTGACCGTTGTGCGTTCGAAAGGCAGTTTTCGGTATGTCTTCTTCGCACACTCGTATTTGATGATACCCGAATCGAAGGTCCAACTTTGTGAAGACTCGTGCTCCCTTTAATTCATCAAGCAATTCATCTACTACTAGAATTGGATACTTGTCCTTGACGGTTATGTCATTGAGAGCTCGGTAATCAACGCACATTCGCCATGTTTCGTCTTTCTTTCGTACGAGGAGCACTGGTGAAGAGTAGGGGCTGCAACTTGGCTGAATAACTCCTGTTTCAAGCATCTCTTTTATAATCCTTTCTATTTCATCTTTTTGGAGATGTGGATACCGATATGGTCGAGTATTTACTGGAGGTTTCCCTAGAAGAATCGGTATACGATGATCATGCCGGCGGTTAGGAGGTAGGCTGCGTGGTTCGTCAAATATATCTAAAAATTCAGCAAGCAATGGAAGTAGGTTTGGATCTTCAAATTTGGTTGGCTCTCCCTTAGATTTCTGCTAAAGTTGTACCAAAAAGCCGCTGCATGCTTTGTGCAAAACTTTCTCTATTCGTTGTGTGCAAATTGTCGTTACGTCGCCCCCACGTTTCCTGTACAGTATCACCTGTTTCCCCTTGCTGTAAAATTCCATAATTAATTTCAAAAAATTTCAGGAAATATCACCTAATGTCATCAACCATTCGATGCTAAGCACGGTCTCATAATCATCGAGAGAGAGGAGAAAAAAATATGTAATTATCTCTTGGTCCTGCAGCAACAGTTTCACCCGTGGGCACTTACGATTACACTTCAAAATTCATCCATCTGTGACTTTAACATCGAACCTGCTACAATTCTCAATAGGTAAGGCCATCCGGACAGCAACCTTGCTGTTCATAAAATTATTAGTGCTCCCGGTGTCAATAAGAACGGTGATCGGTTGTTGCTTCAGAAATCCTCCCACTTTCATTGTTTGCGGGTTCGCGTAACCGGCAAGGGCATGCATCATAATATCAATTGGCTGCTGTTCTTCATCCATGACCTCTTCCTCATGCTCCTGGACCTCCTCCTCCATATCTTCAAGAGGTTCAATCAATAAGAGGCGGCCCCTTTTGCAGCGATGATCGGGGTTCCACGGCTCGTCGTAATGCCAACAAAGACCCTTTGCTGATCGGTCACGTAGTTCTTCTCTTGTCAATTTTTTGGGCAGCAAAGGATGGCTAGGAGCAGAAGGGGGTTTATTTGTTGAGGTTCTAGGAGTGGTTCTTATTCTCCGAACATCTTGGTTGAGTCGTTCTTCTTGTATTCGGGCAAAAGAAATCGCAGCCATCACGGTACGGGGCTGTCGCGCCTTAACTTCCCCTTTTATCTCTGGCTTGAGTACTTCGATAAATGTTCCTTACAATTGACGGTCAGTCCAATCACGAGCAAGGTAGGATAGCTTCTCAAACCTGATTTGGTACTCTTGAATCGTAGAGGTTTGTCGAATCTTTGCGAGTTGGTCATCGATATTTTCATACTCTGCAGGTCCGAAACGGTTCAGTTGTGCATTCTTAAATTGATTCCATGTCGGAGCCCCATGATTATATTCCAGCCAATTGTACCATTGAATAGCATCTCCTTCAAGGTGGATAACATCAATCTCCACCATAGCATTATCCAACGTTCGGTAGTAGCGAAAGTAACGTTCTGCGCGCGAAATCCACCCCGCTGGGTCTCCTTCTTCCCATCGTGGGAAGTCCACCCTCATGTGTGGGTGAAGCATGTCCAAGGGCTGTTCCTCCTTCTCTGGGGTCCTTTCTAAATTCTCTCCTTGCTGCAGTTTGGTTGGACTCGATGGTTGTCCAATTCTAAATTCTGCAAATAAAGCGCGCAATTTGTCTTCCAAGCACGATTCAAGCCGTGATTCAATCCGAGATTCCCATGCTTCAAATTTGGCATCAATTGGATCTTGAGAAGCCATAGCATATGTCTGTAGATCAAAGATGCCCTTGTCTTTTTTCTATTGATGGGTTAATGACATGGGGTAGTGGAAGGTTCGGACAATAGATCGGTGATTGAAGGGTTCAGCTGTAATGGTTTACTGTTTTGGGCTGTGATTTTTGTTGCTGTTAGGGTTATGAAACTAGGTTATGATGGCTGCATCTTGAGGCTAGAGAGATTCCCTAAAGACGTCTTGGCTTGTGGCAGCAAGGTGGCTAGGGTTTGGTCGATTATGGAGAAGAAAAAAGGACAAAGGTGCAATACCAGATTTTTCGCCAAAACAATTTTAGCAGTAAAGATGTAATTTTTTCCAGAAATTTTCAAAAGAGATTCAAGTAAAACTTAAAGGGTATCTACTGATAAGGAAGAGGTAATATTGTAAAAAATTTTGTAGGAAGAAATGATAGCAAGAGGTTTGGTAAAATTGAGAATCACGGAGAGGTATTATAGCAGATTTTTACGTCTAAAGTGCAGCAGTTTGGACGTAAAAGATAAGTGGTTTATATTGAGAATTTTTCGACAAAACCAAAGGAAAAACCACTGTTAGGAAGTGTCAAAGCTGTCATAAAAATTTCATAGAGATTTGGATAGAAAAAATGCAGTAGCAATATCAAAAAGGCAGTGCTATGTGGCTGAAATTCTGTAGTGCGACTTTCGTTGTAGAGATGAAAACTTTGCAACGAAAAGTTTATGCAATAATATAGGAACGAATTTTTTGGATTTTTTGAATAAGGATAACTAAATTGCAGCAGCAATAAGGTAGATAACCAGAACCTATTGCAATTCATGGGAAGATCAAAGGATGATCTATGGTGGTGGAGATGACGGCGGAATTCAGCGATGATATTCTAAGCAATTGTGGGAATTGCTTTGCGCGGTTGTGGAGGGCTGGTGGATGGCTGTGGAAGGACAGCGAGACGCTAAGAACGCTGCTCTGATACCAAGTGTTAGAACCCTCCGTGGATTCTAAGCTTGGGGTTGATCTCTATAGGGGATCAGCCTCCTTGGAACTCTATAGGGGTTCTTTCCTCCAAGTTGCTGCTCAAAGGCTATTAAAAGATTGATCTCTTCATTGATTAAAAGAGGATGAATACATGGCTATTTATAGGGCTTCTAAGCCCCAACTCCTAATAGGACTCTTACTCAAGACTCCTACTTCTAACCAACCTCTAATTAGGACTCCTTCTCTAGTAGGATTCCTAATTCTAATAGGACTTTTTCCCTAATAGGACTTCTACTTATAATAGGATTCTTTTCCTACTAGGACTCCTACTTCTAATAGGACTCTTTTCCTAATAGGACTTCTACTTCTAATAGGACTCTTTTCCTAATAGAACTCCTACTTCTAATAGGACTCTTTCTCTAATAGGACTCCTTTTCTAAAAAGTAACCTAACCCTAACCTAGCCGACCTCTTCACCTCTTTAATAGGGGTCGGCTAGATAGGATTTACATGAATACCCTTATCAATGAAACTAAATTAGTACTCTAATAGCTAGAGTCCTAACACAATACTCCAAGCCTGGATCTGCCTGATATTTGCTCATGACACTCACAGCATGCGCTATATCAGGCCTGGTACATAGCATAGCATACATGATAGATCCTATCGCTGGTGTATATGACATCATATCCATGTGTACCCTTTCTTCAGGAGTCTTTAGGGATGTACTCCTAGAAAGTGATATTCCATGTCTCATTGGTATGAGACCTCTCTTGAAATTTTTCATGCCAATCCTTTTGACAATGGTGTCTATGTACCTGGACTGGGACAAGTCAAGCATCCTCTTGGATCTGTCTCTATAGATCCGTATCCCCAATATACAGGATGCTTCCACTAAGTCCTTTATGGAGAAGTGCCTAGATAACCAAGTCTTTACTGTGGAGAGCATTCCTACATCATTCCCAATGATCAGGATGTCATCCACATATAATACCGAAAAGGTGATAGTGCTCCCACTTACTTTCTTGTTCACATAAGGCTCATCTTTGTTTTTAACGAAGTCATAAGATCTGATCGCCTCATCAAATCTTATGTTCCAATTTCGAAAAGCTTGCTTCAATCCATAAATGGACCTAAGTAACCTGCACACCTTATCTGGGTTATCCCTGGACACGAATCCCTTAGGCTGTATCATATACACCTCCTCCTCAAGATTGCCATTGAGGATTGCGGTTTTGACGTCCATCTATCAGATCTCATAATCATAGTGTGCTACAATAGCCAATAGAATTTGAATGGATTTTAGCATGGCTACAGGTGAGAACATTTTGTCATAGTCAACACCTTGCCTCTGACGATATACCTTAGCCACTAGCCTTGCTTTATAGGTCTCTACCTTTCCATCTACTCTAATCTTCTTTTTGAAGATCCACTTGCAGCCAATGGGTATAATACCATCGGGTGCATCAACTAGGTTCCAAACCTTGTTGGAGTGCATGGAATCCATTTTTGAATTCATGGCTTCTTGCCATTTCCCAGAGTCTATGCTCATAATAACCTCCTCATAGGTTTGAGGATCAATATCCTCAACATCCTTTCCTCTGATTTGTCTCACATATCTCTCAGGAGGATGGGATACTCTATCGGACCTACGTAAAGTTAGAACATGTATGTTAGGTATCTGAACAGATTCTGGAATGGTGCTTGAGCTAGGTTCTCCAACCTCGCTCAACTCTATCATGCTCCCACTGTCTTCACCAAGAATGTGTTCCTTCTCAAGGAACACTGCTCTCTTGGCTACAAAGATCTTTTTGGTCCTCAGGGTGATAGAAATAATACCCAACAGTTTCCTTGGGGTATCTCACGAACTTGCACCATTCCGTCCTATATTCCAACGTATCAGGATTGTGTCTCTTAACGTGTGGGCAGGGCAGCCCCAAATCGTAACAATCTTAAGATTGAGCTTCTTCCCATTCCATATCTCATATGGAGTAGACATCACTGACTTAGTTGGAATTTTGTTCAGAAGGTAAGCTATGGTTTCTAGGGTATATCCCCAGAATAAGATGGGTAGATCGGTGAAACATATCATGAAATGCACCATGTCTAACAGTGTGCAATTCCTTCCTTCTGATACACCATTAAGCTATGGTGTATAAGGACGTGTCCATTGGGATAAAATCCTATAGTCTTTGAGGAACTGGGTGAACTCTGTACTCAAGTACTCACCTCCTCAATTTGATCAAGGGTTTTAATACTCTTTCTTATTTGGTTCTCCACTTCATTTTTATACTCCCAGAATTTCTCAAAAGCCTCAGACTTATACTTCATCAAGTACACATGTTCGTATCTTAAGAAATCATCAATGAAAGTAATGAAGTAGGAATAACCACCTATGGCATGAGTCGATATAGGACCGCATACATCAATATGTATGAGTTCTAATAACTCAATGGCTCTCTCTCCAGTTCCACTAAATGGAGAGTTAGTCATATTTCCCCGAAGGCAAGGTTCACATGCCGCATATAACTCATAGTCAAATGGATCTAGATATCCATCTTTTTGTAACTTTTGAATCCTTCCCTCGTGGATGTGACCTAGCCTACAATGCCAAAGATATGCATTGTTCACCTCTTCTCGTTTCCTCTTAGACTCACTTACACTTATGATATGTGGAGCTATATCTAGCATAAATAAACTATTATACAATGTTTCTCTCGTGATGATCTGATCATCTAATATTATTGAACAACCATTATTCTCAAAAACTAATTTATATCTAATAACTGTCAAACATGAAATTGAAATAATATTTTTGATAATAGAAGGAACATAATAGCATGCATCTAATGCAATAATAGCTCCGCCAAGCAGATGTTAGGTGACCTTGCCAATAGCCACTGTAGCAACCTTTGCTCCATTGCCTATCTTAAGGTCCATCTCGCCTCTGTTCAATCTCTTAGGTCCTGCTAGAACCTTCAACGAATTACAAATATGATAAGCACTCCCGATATCCAATACCTATGTGTTATCATAAGATTATGACAAATGGAGACTGATCATGAATGTACCTGAAGCTTCTGCAAGCTTCTGTTTCACCCTTTCTGTAAGGTACTCTTTGCAGTTCCTCTTCTAGTGCCCATCTTTGCCGTAGTGGAAGCACTGGCCTTTGTCCTTTATTAGGTCTTTCTTGGCAATCTTTGCCTTACCCATTTTGCCCTTGCCCTTCTTAAGGGTCTTTTCAGTCTTTCTTTTCTTTCTGGCCTCACCAGTGTAGAGAACCGACTTCTCTTTCTTGATGGTGCTCTCTGCTTCTCTCAACATATTGAGGAGCTCTGGGAGGGTCACCTCAAGTTTGTTCATATTAAAATTCATTATGAATTGAGAAAAGGAATCTGGTAGGGATTGAAGCACAAGATCCACATACAGGTTATCCTCTAGGACCATTCCTAGACCTGTGAGTTTCTCGATCCACTCAATCATCTTAAGGACATGGTTCTGAATCGGTGTCCCCTCAGTTATCCTGGCACGGAAAAGACTCTTTGATATCTCATATCGCTGAGTTCTTCCTTGTTCCTAAAACAGTTTGCGGAGATGCAGAAGTATGGAATTAGCATCCATATTTTTATGTTGCCTCTGTAACTCAGTAGTCATATAGGCCAACATATAACACTAAGCAAGAGTGGAATCATCTAAGTACTTCACATAACGAGCGATCTCATCCTCGCTTGCCCCTTTGTCGAGCGTAGGGATCACTGTATCAAAGACATACATGATTTTCTCCGCCATGAGAATGATTCTCAGATTGCTAGCCAATCCATATAATTTGGACCAGTGAGGCGGTTGGCATCAAGTATGCTACGTAAAGGATTTGAAAGCGACATTTTTCTGAAATTAAAGATGTAGCAGAAATAAATAACATGCAGACTTTGCATAAATTAAAACAATTAAGATAATGACTTCTATCTTAATGTATTCCTACTAATTTTTTGTGTGACACACAACACCCTCCGGTATGTGAATCAGAGACCCCCGGCGGATCTCTAGTGGGGATCAGGATCCAATCGGCATCTTAACGTAACATTTAGGGACTCGACCAACCATGATGTTCGGTTAAGTCATCACCATTGTTACAAGATGAGTCTCATTCGGTGATACACTCTCGAGGGACTCGACCTAGCATACCATGTCCTCAGGTCACCGGTGACATATCTATGTCGTAGATAAGATAGCGAAACGCGATATAGGTGAGTCTCGAGGGACTCGACCAACTCACCCTACATCGGGAATCGGTTCCTAACTATAACGATGGAAGGCCACGTGGGTCAATCTAATTACCTCACGTTTACCGAATTTATATTATTAATAGAGAGGATTTTGATTTGGTGTCCTAACATAATGTGTCACACACACACACACACACACACATATATATATATATATATATATATATATATATATATATATATACATTACACGCAAATATATATCTAGTAGGTGTATAACCAATCACACATCATATGAGCAATCACACCAGATGATCATGGACCACATCCTAATGTGATCAGGCCCGAGCCTGTGGGCCTAATCACTCACATCAAGATCTATGTGTGCTTCGGTGTATCTCTATGCCATGTGATCACCCTTCTTGCTTCGTCGGTTCTGTCGGCATCTCAACACATCTCCATGCGTCGGATCGTCCGTCTCGACCTCGTGGGTCCCACTACCGCTGTGCCTCCTCATGTAATTACAACATAATTACAAGCACGCAGGCCCGATAATAAACGAGAAAAATAGAGGCTCGCAGGCCCCAATAATAATAATCACAGGTACACACATCACATCACAGGTCCATGATCATCTGTCCACATCATACATCACATGTATATATTATTTTATAGGACTACTAGATAAAAAATATTAGTTAATTAAACTATTTAATTAACATATATATTTTTCTGAAATCAGGGATATAGAGGGAATTATCTGAATTCCCAAGGGCATTCTGGTCATTCGGCCATAAGGGAAAAAAAATTAAAATTTCAAAAATTCCTAGGGGTATTTTAGTCATTTTGTCAAAAGAGATAGAAATCGGAATTTTTGAAATTTTGAGGGGCAAAATCAACTTTTGCCCTAAAACCCTAATCCCTCACCTTTACTGCGCCTGCGGCCGTCGCCACCTTGCCGGCGATGCCTCTTGCGTGTGGGGAGGGTGGCGGCGCCGCCGCTGGCCCATGGGCGCAGCGCCCACAAGCGCCGGCGCCTTTACACGCCGGTGCAGCACCCGTCGGCGCCCCTACGGGCGAGCCACAAGCCGCCAGCTTAAGCAGCCTGCTTGTGGTCAGCAGCCCGCCGGCCGGCGGCTGTTGCTTGTGCAGGCAGCAAGGCTGCAAGGAGCCTTGTGACTGTTGCATGAGCGCAATAAGGGTAGCAACAGCTACTGCCCTTCCTGGCCCTTTTGCGCCAATGATTTTGGCGTCAAAAACAGATCCAAAACATAACACACGTAGTTTAAGATCCGATCTTCGCACAAACAACCTCGCTCTGATACCACTGTTGGGAAATCCGTCAGGGGAACGACATCACATGCGCAGTGGAAGAATAGAAAATAAAACCCCAGATTTTTCGTAGAAAGTTTCCGTCATCGTGCGAAGATCGGTATGTCAAAAATAAATCCGCAAAACTACACGTGTAAACGAAGGTACTTAGGGAGATCCTATATCCTTGAATTCCTACAAATCTGTGAGAAAGGATGAAGGAGGTCAAGCGTCCTCTCTAGCGGTATCCATACGGTAGGGATTGCAATGATGCATCTCTCTCTCTAGGGAGAGGAGAACAGGAGGTGGCTACCAAAAGAAAACCCTCAGCCTATAGAGCTTTGGTTCCCTCCTATTTATAGAGGCCCCCTGAAAACCCTAATGGATCTTTTGCCCTATTGGGTATTGGATCTCCATCCAATTATCCAAACCTCTTGGATTAGTGGGTCTCTACCCAATAATCTCTTATTAGCAATTAGTGGATCTCATCTCAGGATCCAATAATTCAGGGGCTTAATGGATATCCAATAAGATAGGGGATTTAGCAAATATCTCATATCCGAACCTCTACTCGTCGCAACACCTACTATATGTGTGTGACCCTCTAGGCCTAATATCGAGCTGGCCGCGAGTTATACTTGTCAGAACTCATTCTGACTTAGTGAATTATTATCTCTATAATAATTCACCCAACTCATCGACTACGGACGTACCAAGCCACTACGCCGCGGCCCCCAAACAATACAGGGAATCCAATCCTTTGGACCTATCTATCCTTTGTTACCATGTATCTATAGTCCCTTATCCATCTAATATCCCAAAGGCCCTATATCGGGCATGGTGCTGTCAGGCCCATACGGTCTCTCATCGAGTCTTGCTTTCGTCGGATTCTCCCGGAGAACCCTTTCTCTCTCAATCCGAATAACCTTGGCCAAGGATTTATTCGAGCAAGAACATATGGGATTTTCCTCTCATGATACTGAGAGTGGATGATCCTCTATTGACACTCAATAGCCCTCGTAAGGTTGACTACCACTCTCAATGACCGGTTGTACTAGATCTGGAACTTTCTAAACCTATAAGTCCGGTATCAAAGAGTGGAGTACTCATACAGGACATCCTTGGTGTCTCAAGTCTAAGGACCAGATACACTACTGGGACTACGAAATCGCTGTCTAACATGAGGTATCAATAACCATCTAGCATTTGATAGGCAGATCAATCAGTGAACTCATTCCCCAATGAGCACCTGCACTGTACCCTCAGTGTCCCTACATGAGTAGCTATGAGACTAGCTACCTCCATCATATGAATGTGTATAGAGCACACCAGTCTATCCGGTTATCTCGATATCCTTCTCGAGTAACCTATGACTAGGATAATTTAGGGTCTGTGTTTAAAGGTGAATCGGTCTCATTATCATGATCTCATCACGATCCGATTCCCATTGCATAGATCCAAGGACATCATAATATATGCAACATGCAAGATAAAGTGATAAAATGCCTAATAATAAGCAAAGAGAAAAAGTGCATATTAAGTCACAAGTGCCATCACTTATGTGATTGGCTTGTAGGGCACATATGACTAGCAACTTTCATATACTAGTAAAAGATCCTTAGTCTTCTCAAGTACTTAAGGATATACTTTACTTCTTTCCAATGTTCCAAGCCTGGATCCGCTTAATACTTGCTTATGACACTTAGAGCATGCGCTATATCAGGCTTGGTTCATAGCATATCATACATAATAGGCTTTATCGCTGAGGCATAGGGTATCCTATCCATGTTTGCCCTTTCTTTAGGAGTCTTTAGGGACATACTATTAGAAAGTGATATTCTAGGTCTCATTGGTATGAGATCTCTCTTGGAATGTTCCATGTCATACTTTTGACAATGGTGTCTATGTACTTGGACTGGGATAAGCAAAGCATCCTCTTGGATCTATCTCTATAGATCTGAATCTCCAATATGCAGGATGCTTCTCCTAAGTCCTTCATGGAGAAATGTCTAGACAGCCAAGCCTTCAATGTGGAGAGTATTCCTACATCATTCCTAATGATTAGGATGTCATCCATATATAACATTAAAAAGGTGATATTGCTCCCACTCACCTTCCTATACACACAAGGCTCATATTCATTCTTAACGAAGTTATAAGATCTAATCGCCTCATCAAATCTTATGTTTCAACTTCAAAAAGTTTGCTTCAGTCCTTAAATGAACATAAGTAACTTACACATCTTATCTGGACTATCGTTGGACATGAATCCCTTAGGCTGTATCATATATACCTCCTCCTCGAGGTTGCCATTAAAGAATGTAGTTTTCACGTCCATCTGCCAGATCTCATAATCATAGTGTGTTGTAATAGCCAATAGAATTCAGATAGATTTTAGCATGGCTACGGGTGAGAAAGTTTCATTATAGTCAACACCTTATTTTTGATAATATCCCTTAGTCACTAGCTTTGCTTTATAGGTCTCTACTTTTCCATCTACTCCAATCTTCTTCTTGAAGATCCACTTATAGCTAATGGGTATGATGCCCTCGGGTGCATCAACTAGGTTTCAAATCTTGTAGGAGTACATGAATCCATCTCTGAATTCATAGCTTGCTACTACTTCCCAGAGTCTATACTCATAATAGCCTCCTTGTAGATTTGAGGATTAATATCCTCAACATCCTTTCCTTTGATATGTCCCACATATCTCTCAGGAGTATGGGATACTTGACTAGACCTACGTAAAGTTAGAACTTGCGTGCTCGGCACCTGAACAGACTCCGGCTGTAGATTGGTGCTTGAGTTGGGTTCTCCAATCTTGCTTAACTCTATTACGCTCCCATTGTCTCCACCAAGAATGTGTTCCTTCTCAAGGAATACTACTCTCTTGGCTACAAACACCTTTTAGTCATCGGGATGATAGAAATAATACCCATTAGTTTCCATGGGGTATCCCACGAACATGCACCGTTCCATCCTTGATTCCAATTTGTCAGGGTTGTGTCACTTAACGTGGGCAGGGCAACCCTAAATTTTAACAACCTTAAGATTGGGCTTCTTCCCTTTTCATATCTCATATGAAGTATACACCACTGATTTAGTTGGAATTCTATTCAAAAGGTAAGTTACGATCTCTAGGACTTATCCCCAAAATGACATAGGTAAGTGGAAACTCATCATGGACCACACCATGTCTAACAGTGTATGATTCCTCCTTTTGGATACATCATTAAGCTGTGGTATATAAGGAGGTGTCCATTGGAATATAATCCCATGGTCCTTGAGGAACTGGGTAACTCTGTACTTAATTACTCACCTCCTTGATCTAATCGAAGAGTTTTGATACTCTTTCTAGTTTAGTTCTCCACTTTATTCTTATACTTCTTGAATTTCTCGAAGGTCTTGGACTTGTACTTCATCAAGTACACATGTCCATACCTTGAGAAATCATCAATAAAAATAAAGTAGGAGTAACCACCTATGATATGAGTTGACATGGGATCACATATATCACTATGTATGAGTTCCAGCAACTCAGTGGCTCTCTCTCTAGTTTCACTAAATGGAGAGTTGATTATCTTTCCACGAAGGCAAAGTTCACAAGTTGCATATGACTCGTAGTCGAATGGATCTAGGTTTCCATCATTTAGTAACTTTTGAATCTTTCTCTCATAGATGTGACCTAGCATACAATGCCACAAATATACATTATTCACTTCCTCTCATTTCCTCTTAGACTTACTTACACTCATGATGTGTGGAGCTATGTTTAGCATAAATAAACTATTATGCAACGTTTTTCTCATGATGATATTATCATCTAATAATATTGAATAACCATTGTTCTAAAAAACTAATTTATATTTACTAACAGTCAAACATCAAATGGAAATAATATTTTTGATGATGGAAGGAATATAATAGCATGCATCTAATATAATAATTGCTCCACCAAGTAGATATAGGATGACCTCGCCAATAATCACTTCAATAATTTTTGCTCCATTTTCCATCTTGAGGTCCATCTCACCTTTCGCCAATCTCCTAGGTCTTACCAAAATTTATAACGAATTACAAATGTGATAAGCATACTCGGTATCCAATACTCATGTGTTATCATAAGATTATGATAAATGAAGACTGATCATGAATATACCTGAAGCTTCTCTAAGCTTTTGTTTCACCCTCTCCATAAGATACTTTTGCAATTCTACTTTCAATTCCCATCTTTGCCGCAATGGAAGCACTGGCCTTTGTCCTTTGTTAGGTCTTTCTTAGCAACCTTTGCTTTATCCGATTTGTCCTTGCTCTTACCCTTCTTAAGGGATTTTTCTGCCTTTCTTTTCTTTTTGGTCTCACCTATTAGGATCAAGTTCAACACTAAGAGGGGGGGGGGGCGGTTTGAATTACTGCAGTGGTTAAAATCATCGATTTTAGAAAACCATTTCAGTGAAAAGATTCGTTCAATGAAAACTCGTTTCGGCAAAAATGTTTAACTTTGAAAATATTTGTAAGTGGAGAGAGAAGAAGTGGAGCAATTGTAGTTAAGTAAAGAAATGTAGAATGTAGCTAAGAAAGAAAAGTGCATAAGGAAAGAACACACCGATTTATAATGGTTCGGTCCTCCGATCTACGTCCACTCCCAATACCTCCTTCGATAAGATCATCGGCTTCCACTATTGATCTTTCTTCAAGGGCAAAGATCAATCACTCCTTTACAAAACTCTTTACAAGTTGCTCACTCTCTTTATACAAGTTTCTAACACTTATAATCGGTGGAGGTGAACTCTTAAAGTTTATAGGAGTTCACTTCTCTGTATTCAACAAGCTAAGAAGAAGGGGTATTTATAGGCCTCAATTGGCTTCAAAAATAGAGCCAAAAATGGTCTTGTCCTAGATTTCTAGGGTACTAATGGTACCAATGCTTGTTCCTGGCGGTACCACTACTAGTGGACTCTGACACTGGGCGGTACCACTGCCCAGTCTGGTGATACTATTACTAGACAGAGTCTCGACTACTGGAATTGGATAGTACCTATCAGAACTAGGCGGTGTAATCGCCTAGGGCTCAGTCTCCTAGGTGTTTGTGTGGTACCACCACTTGACAGTTAATAACTGTCGACGGTACCACCGCTTAGACGCTTGAAAGACTGTGTTGGGATCTAGAGTAGCACTAAGAGAGAGGGGGGATGAATTAGTGTAGTGTTTAAGTACAACAAATTTCAGTGATTTAAAATGATTTCGAAAAACCTCATACGTTGAAAACTTTGTTTGATGAAATCCGATTTTGATTGCGTTTAGACTTAAAATGATTCATAAGAAGGAGATGAGGAAGTGGAGTAGCAAGTAAATAAGGTTTGCTGAAATATAAAGAACAACAAGTAAATGCAAACCCAATTTTTATAGTGGTTCGGTCATACGACCTACGTCCACTCTCGATTCCTCTTCTCTTGAGGCCACCGGCTTTTCCACTAGTGGTCTTCCTTTCAATGAGCGAAGACCAACTCACTTTTACAGTGCTCCCTCCTTTTGATGGGCTTAGGAGGTAACCCTTTTACAAGCACTCACACACACTCCTCTCTTTAAGCTGAATTCAAACTAAAGACTAGAGGAGGGAAAGATTTCACCAGCGTTTTTCTACTTTTAGGTTCAGTATGCTTATATATTTAACCCAGGGATGGGAGGGGTATTTATAGGCTCCAATCTGATTCAAACTTAGAGCCAAAAACCTTCCTATCCCGGGTTTACCGGGTACTATTGGTACCACCGCTAGTTTGACCTTGACACTAGGCAGTACCACTGCCTAGTTTGGTGGTACTATCGCTTGACACACTATCATAATCAGTGTATTAGGTGGTACTACCGCCTAGGTGCTCTGACACTGGGTAGTACCACCACCCAGTACATCTTGGGGAGTTGGACCTGGGGCAGTGCCATCGCCAGACAGGGTCTAGCACTTTTAGTTGGACCTTAAACCTAGCCCAAACTAGTCCCATTACTGGGCCCAATTGGCCCCTACTAGGGTTATAGGATTAACATCTCATCCTAACCCTAATTATATGCTAACTATGAAATTAAAGACATTTCCTAAGCTAGTACAAAGTATGGCACATCAAGTCTTTCTCTAGCGAGCTTCCGGTGGTCTTTTGACGAACCCTCGAACATCATTCCGCAGATTCCCAACAAGCTCCTGGACTTCACGATAATCTTAGCGAGTTTCGATGAGTCTTCTTTGGCAAGCTCCGATCTTTCTCGATGAGCTCCATGAACTTCCGATGAACCTTCTAGTGAACTTCCAAAAACCTTTCGACAAGCTCCCTACTCATTCTTAGCCAATTCTGGCAGCACTTCAATGAATCTTCGGACTTCCATCGAACTCCCAACGATTCCATCATACTTGACTTTGGCACTTTGTTTTTCTTGCAGTTAATCCTACACACTAAGTAAACCTTAACCTACTTTGATCTAGATAATTATTACACGAATCAACCTTTTGTTGCCTGACATGTCATTTGGTCGATACTTCGTCCAGTTCTTCAGCACACCGTTCTCTCTTGCGGCCTATTATCCAATCAGTGGTTGACCTCTGCAACCTCAATCTCCTTGGTATAACACCATACTTCTTGGCCCGATGCCCGATGTTCGAAGCCTTCTGCCGATTATCGATCAGACCTCCGGCTCGACGTCCAATATCCTGGCGTGAATTTCTTCAGTGCAACGTCGATTCCTCCTGCATCAACTGTCTAATCCTGATCGAGTAGACTTGCGTGACTTAAAACACAATTAGGCAATAAATCATAATTAATTAGTTTTATTATCAAAATTTGAGACCTAATAGTCTCTCCCTTTTTTATGATGACCACTAATTGATGACGGAGTTAATCTTAAATTCTAAAATTTAACCAAACTCCCCCTATCAATGTGCCATATTGACAAAAACTTTGGATTATTCCAAATCCAAGTAACATTCATCACATGTTATCAAAAACATCAAATCATCATGCAAATATAAAATATTTAATATAATGCATGAAGTCATTAATCTACTTCTCCCCTTATGTCATCAACAAAAAGGAGAAGTTGCATCATAGCTAGTTTAAAAGATATACAAGTTTTACAATCATACTAGCTATCAATCTAGATGTTCAATATACATCACTTTAAAATATTCAATTATTATAAGTTTTTAAAGATGTGTAATTATGGCAATTCAATACTTGCTTCTTGTTCAAGTTTGCACTTTGCTTCTCTTGAGATTATAAGGTAGCAATTGTTCATTTTATTTAGAGAAGTACAACTAACTTTCCTTTACTAGCGAACAATTTTTTTTATAAAAAATTACATCACTTTAAACATGAAAGCTAACTTTTATTATAACATACAGGCATAGAAGCATGGCAAGTATAAGATTACAAATTTTCTAAGTTTTGCCTTTTTTGCTTCTTTTGAGATAGCAATTCTTGCTCCCCCTTTGTCATTGTCAAAAAGAAGGGAGGGAATACAAAGTTTTCTTTACATTCACTTTCAACTACATTTGCATCAATATATACATTAGTTATCACATGATTCATACAAGGCAAAAATGTAAAGAAATCATGTCATGAAGGATATCAAAATGAAAAATTAACAAAGATCAATACCAAAGGATGTCATTCATGGTTCATAAGTATTTTTTTAGCAAGATCAAGACATGATTCATATTATCTCATTCATCAAATATAATATGGGAATATAATTCATGCATCAAGTCATCAAGATCAAAGAAAAATTTCGAGTATCAAATAAAAATCATCGATTCATGCATTCAAACCCAGTAAGTCATGATTCCAACAAAATAAAGTTGTGATTCCGAAAGTTTAAAAATAGAAGTCATGAATCATCAAGAAGTCATCAAGAAATCAAGTAACATATCAAGTCATCAAGATCATAAAAAAAATTAATTATATAATCCCAAGAAATCAAAAGACAAGTCATATTTCATTTGAAAAAACTTCTCTTTTGATAAATGAAATAATTATGACATACGATCTTGATTTATAAAAGTTTTAAGTTATAATTATCAAGATAATGAATCGTAAATATTTTCTTTAGCAAAGAATCACATGAGCACTTGATTATTACATAAGAATTCTTATTCCATCATGATTTATGAATTCTTTCTCTACAACATGAATCATAGGAGGTATAATAGTAATGATATCAATCATGATTCATTTGATAGCAAATAGCAAAGAGAACAATTTGATTCATACATAAAAATTCTCATCAAGATTTCACAAAAACAAATTCCAAGTATCATGATGCCAAGATCACATTATGTACAAAAAATTAATTATCAAGATATCAAGATCATGAATTCATAAAAATTCAAGTATTAAGTTCTAAGAAATCAAAAGATAAGTTGCATTTCATTTGAAAATTTTTCTTTTGATAACCGAAAGAAGCATGATAAACGATCTTGATATATAATGAATTCATGTTATAATTGTCAAGATTATGATTTCAATAAAATTTCTTTATACCAAAATGAAATCTTTTAGAACTTGATTCAAGCATTATATATATATATATATATATATATATATATATATATCAAAAAGTCTTAATTCCAAGAGATTAAGAGAGGAGTCAAGAATCATTAAAAGAAAAATCATTCAAGTTCAATTTGACAACTCCATACTCATTATTAAAATCATTTTCATAGATTCATATAAATGGATTCTTTAACACATCATCAAAATCTCATTCATAAGAGATTCACATTATGGATTAGTTCAAATAATCATATCTTTTTCTTTTTTATATGTTTCTATTTAAGTGATTTATTTCTTATAAGCAAGCCTTTTTCCTTTAAAAGAAAACAAGTATCAACATACAAAGGTGGAAGGCAATCTTCATCATAAAAAACTATCAAGTTAAAAAATATTACACATTAAGCATGTAGCATCTTTCAATACAAATTTAACTCAAGAGATTTAGAACATGTAAAGATGAGTGTCATGTTTAAGACCAAGATATAAGTTTCGTCATAAAGCTGTCAAGACCAAACACATCAAAAATAAAATTCCATGATAGCATATTTTTAATTTTTATGTGTTTTATTTCATGTGATTGATCTCATACTAGTATGTTTAAATATTTTATATAAAAGCCACGCATCATGTTAAAGATGAAATCATCAATATGCTTGCTTCTATCTTTTAATTCTATTTGATGTGCAAGCATTATATTTAGAACCGAAAGTATCATCATATAAATCCGATTCATAAGTTTTGTCATAATCATCAATGCCAAAAACATAACACGTCATTTTAAAAAAAATATCATGAAAGTGATTAAGACCGAAAACACATTAATCCATAACATACAATTATTATTTTAAATCATTAAGCATGATACAAACATTTAATATTTTTATTATATCATTTTAATTTTCAGGCATGATTACATAAAGCTTCATCAAAATTATCTAACATTCTTTCTTTCATTATTATTTGTTCTAACAAGATTTTTCCTTCATGATTCTAGCTTAGTGTTAAAAAAATCAAGTGTCGAATCTCAGATTTTGATGATGAAGTCAATTGATAAGTTATTTGATCTAATCCATATTATTGAGATAAGTGTGTAGGATTAACTACGTTAGCAATGAAGACATAAAGCGAATTGCCGGAGTCAAGTACGTTGAGAGTTCAAAAGTCCACCGGAAGTCCGAAGGATCGTCAGAAGTGCTACCGGAACTAGCCGAGAATGAATCGAGGACTTGCTGAAGGTTTCGAAAGTTCGTCGGAGGTTCATGGAGCTCATTGAGAAGGTTTAAAAGCTTGCCAAAGATTCAAGGAACTCGCCATGAAGTCTAGGAGCCTACTAGGAGTCTGTCGGAAGAAATCCGAGGGTGTGTCAGAAGTCCGCCGAAAGTTTGCCGGAAGTTTACTAAAAGAAAATTGACTTGCCGGTTTAGTTTTTGCTTAGAATATGTTTTCAATTTTGTAGTTAGCATGTAATTAGAGTTAGGATTAGGTGATAATCTTGATTAACCCAAGTAGGGGCCAACTGGGCTTTATTTGGACTGAATTAGGTAGGATTCAAGGCCCATTCAGCAATGCTGGATCATGTCTAGCAGTTGCATCGCTAGAGTGGGGTAGTGCCATCACCCAGGGAACTAATTCCTAGGTGGTCTAGGTGGTGGTACCACCCGAGGTCAGTGGTGGGACCGTTCATAGTTATTAATTATCAATGGTGGTATCGCCAGATAAGAATTGGTACCACTAGTCTGCAGAGTCCGAGGATCCTATCAGGTGGTGGTACCGTCAGACTGAGCGGTGGTATTACCCAGTACACTGACAGAGCAGGGTCAATAGGCGATGGTACCGTCAGTACCCGAAATCTAGGATATGACTCTTTTTGGCTCTATTTTTGAAGTCAATTGAGTCTATAAATATCCCTCTCTTCTCAGTTGGCTAAGCACATTTGAGAAGTGAAAAAACTGAGTCAAAGCTATAGTAAAATTGTTTTTGATATCTTGAGTGTTCTTATAGGACCCTAGTAGGGTTGGGTCCTACTCAACCATGTAGCATCTAATAAAAATCCTGTGAGAGTGTAATAAACCCCACCTAACCGCCTCTATCCTATAAAGAAGAGAGGCTAGGGTTTATATTTGGGTCTTTGGGCTTCTGAGCCGCCGCCCCCCTTGTTACTGGGCCGACCCGCTAAGGTTGAGGGCAAATTGGGTAGTTCACTTAGGAAGCAGCCCCTAGGGCTAGGGTTTGGAGCTCTATATAAGCTTGTAGCCTCCACCTCTTTGGAATAAGAAAGATCAATCTAGAATTGTAACCACTAGGCTACTTGGAGGGTGGAACCCCTATAGCGTTTCAAGGGTTGATCCCCCTCAAAGATCAATCTCTATAGAATTTCTTTGGGGTTCTATCATCTGGTATCAGAGCAGCGATCTTGCTGCTTTTGCTGCCATCCCTGCCACCCACCATCAGCCAAGCAATTCTCACAATTGCTCTTGACGTAGATCAATTCAATCTACAGTCGCTACCTCCAATTGTATCAGAGATCTGGTATTTTTCTATCACCAATACCTTTTGCTGTTATAATTTTTCATCTAAAATATTAAAAAGAAGTTTTTCTATCGATCCCTTGCCTGCGAATTCCTTGCGTCGCAAAAGTTACCATCTTTGCGAATGAAGGATCGCTGTAGAAAATTTCAACCGCGTGTTACTGCCTTTAATCGATCTAATTGTTATCCTTTTTGAACGAAATTTTTTATACACCTCATAGATCATCTTGGCTCCCATCCATGATTGATCTATTGTGGAATTCATCAAAAAAAAATTTGTGTGTTGCTGCAATCTCTCGTCGCAAACTGCTGAAATTTTTCGACGAGAATTCTGCTATCGCAACTTGCACCGATTTCTTTACTATTTTGCTGCCGAAATTTATTGATCCAATTTTTTTATCCTTGTTGCTATCTAAACTAATATTCTACCATCAAACCCCTGAGTTTTCGCTAGAAATTTCATCGAGAAACGGCTATTTCTTCGACGATAATTCTGCTCTTACGAGACTGTGCATATAGGCAGCAATTACTACTGATTTTTGTCAAATCTTTGCTGTAATCTACCACAGATCTAAAACCCTCTTCCCCAACCTTCATCCACTACCATCATAGCCCAAAAACTTCATCAAACCACAGTCCCAAACTGCACCCAAAATAGCCACAAAATAAGCCTAAACCACAGCCTACATTGACCAATCCACCAACCCTTTCAACCACCACTTCTCTCAACCAATACATACCTTTAACTCGACAGCAAAAAAGAGATCTTAATGTTATAGATTTGGAGACATATGCTATGGCATCCGAGGAGGCAATTGATGCTAAATTCGAAGCCTTTGAGACACAAATGGAGGAGAAGATTCGAACTCTCTTTACCGAACTTAGTTTGGGTCGACCACCGAGCCCAAAGAAATCACATCAAGGAGAGCGCTCTAATCGAAGAGATGACCTCCAGGAGAGGGGAGGCTCTATGACCGATCTCCACTATCCATGCATGAGGGTGGACTTCCCTAGATGGGAAGAAGGAGACCTAATTGGTTGGATCTCGCGCGCGGAGCGATATTTTCAGTACCACAAAACTGCAGATGCATCTATGATAGAAATTGCAGCTATACATCTTGAAGGGGATGCCATACAATAGTTTGATTGGTTTGAACACACTCATGGAGTCCTCTCATGGCGATAATTCAAAGAAGGACTGCTGATCCGTTTCGGACCAACCGATTACGAGAACATCGATGGACAACTAGCAAAGATCCGACAAACCTCTACCATTAGGAGTATCAAACCAGGTTTGAAAGGTTATCTAATCAAACTCGTGATTGGTCTAAAAAATAGTTATTGGGGACATTTATTGAGGCTTGAAGCCGGAGATCCGGGGAGAAGTTAAAGCATGACAACCATACACTATTATGGCAGCCATTTCTTTCGCACGACTTCAGGAGGAGTGATTAAACCACAAAGCCCGGAGGACTAGGGTCGTTCCCCAACCAGCAATATCGAATCTCTCGGCCCCCCCTACTATCAGTCGAGCTCCTGCACCAAAAAGGTTGACAAAAGAAGAGCTTCAAGACCGATCTGCCAAGGGGTTATGTTGGCATTGTGACGAGCCGTGGAGCCACGAGCATCGCTGTAAAAAAGGGATGTTAGAGCTAGCCCCAGGAAATTACCACAGGGTAATTTGGCAACCCAATAAATATAATAAACAAAAAAGAATAAAAGAAACAGGGAAACCGAATTTACGTGGTTCGGTCAATTGACCTACATCCACGGACGAAAGGAGGAGCAAATCTCTACTAAAAATGGGACAATTACAAATGCCTTAGGAAATTATTCCTAGGCCATAAAGCACCTTTAACTACTAAATAAGAAAAGCCTAAAATATTTAATATGGACTTAATGAAATTAAATCCAAAGTGGCTTTTCTTGTGGTGCCTGTAGTGCATCTACCTAGAAAGCCTAGACCCCTTTTTATAGCATCAATAGGGGATAACCAATCTGATTTTCTCGATGTGGGACTAAAGGACTTGCCAAACTAACAAATCTCCACCTTGGCATGTCCCAACATTAACAATTAGCAGAACTTGCTCCACCTTCTTTACAAAAGCCCCAACGGGCAATCACCAATAATGAATACCAACCAAGTCCAAGCACTGCTTGAACTTGTATACTGGAAGAGGCTTCGTAAGCATATCAGCTGGATTATCCTTCGTATGAATTTTCTGAACAAGGACCTTTCCTTCAGCAATGGTATCCCGAATAAAATGAAACTTCACATCGATGTGTTTCATCCTCTCATGATACATCTGGTCTTTAGTCAAATGAATAGCACTTTGACTATCACAGTAAATTGTAGTAACACCTTGATGCTGACATAATTCACTAAACAAACCTCTTAACCATAAAACTTCTTTGATTGCCTCTGTTACTGCCATATATTCTGCCTCCGTAGTAGATAAAGCCACGATAGGTTGTAAAGAAGCTTTCCAACTAACTGCACAATCGCCAACGCAAAATACATAGCCTGTCAGAGATCTTCGTTTATCAAGATCTGCAGCATAATCAGAGTTGACGAAACCAATCAAAGTGTTAGAATTTTTTCCAAACTCCAAACAAGCATCTGAAGTCCCTTGCAAGTATCTGAGAATCCACTTCACAGCCTGCCAATGTGTTTTACCTAGACAAGACATATATCTACTAACCACACTGACTGCTTGGGAAATATCTGGACGAGTACAGACCATTGCATACATAATACTGTCGATGGTACTGGAATATAGAACTTTCATCATATATTCTTCCTCTTCAATTGATTGTGGTGACTAAGCAGCAGATAACCGAAAATGGCTAGCAAGAGGAGTACTCACTGGCTTAGCGTTTTTCATGCCAAACCTCTCCAAGACTTTCTTGATGTAATTTTTCTAGGTCAGAAATAATTTTCCAACTCCTCGATCTCTTTTGATCTCCATGCCAAGAATCTTCTTAGCTGCTCCTAAATCTTTCATTTCAAATTCACTATTCAGTTGCATTTTCAAAGTGTGAATTTCTGACAAATTCTTAGCTGCAATAAGCATGTCATCAACATAAAGTAACAGATACACAAAAGAGCCATCATTTAACTTCCGGAAGTAGACACAGCTATCATACATGCTCCTTGTGTAACCATGACCCAACATAAAGGAATCAAACCTCTTATACCACTGTCTTGGAGACTGCTTTAATCCATACAAGGATTTCTTTAATAAGCAAACATGGTCTTCCTTACCGTCAACTTCAAATCCATGAGGTTGCTCCATGTAAATTTGCTCTTCAAGTTCACCATGTAAGAAAGCTGTCTTGACATCAAGTTGCTCTAATTCCAAATTATACATGGCAACTAAAGCAAGCAAAACATGAATAGAGCTATGTTTAACAACAGGTGAAAATACGTCATTAAAATCAATACCATGTACTTGACTATAGCCCTTTGCAACCAATCGTACTTTATACCTTGCATCTTCAACCCCTAGAATACCTTCCTTAGTAGACTCGGGAGAATTGAAGCTGACTCTTTTCTGCTTTCCAAAAATGCAGTGTTCATAGAAATCCAATGGCCTAGTACTCTGTCCGCAAAGAAGACCCCTTTTGTTTAATATGCTCAAACCTTTTTCAGAATTAGACAATGATGATGACGAGACTGCAACTGAGCCTGTGACAGTAGTTCCCTGCAGAATATACAAGCTACTAGACCTACAAGCTTTCATAACAATAAGGGCACCTCTAGAAACTTTCATAACTCCACCTTCAGCTGTGTATTTGCACCCAAGAGCCTCTAGGGTGCCTAAAGAGATGAGATTCTTTTTTAAATCAGGAACATGTCTAACATTAGTGAGCGTCCTCACAATACCATCATGCATTTTAATTCGGATTGTGCCTCTACCAATAACATCACATGCGGCATTATTACTCATCAAAACAATTCCACCATTAAAAGATTCATATGTGGAAAACAAATCCCTATTGGGACACATGTGATAAGAACAACTCGAATCTAAAATCCATTCATTTTTAGACCTTATCCTGTCATCAGTAGCAAAGAAAATATTTCCAAAATTCTCATCAGCTGCAATACTAGCTTCAGCGGACTCGGTAGTTTTCTCAATAATTTTTTCCTTTTGCTTTAATTTATTTTTCAATTTAAAGCAATCAGCCTTAATGTGCCCCATTTTATGACAATATCTGCATTTCAAATTTCTATGTCTGGATTTAGATCTAGATTTAGATCTACCACTGTCAAATTCTCTTTTATCAGTTCTACCCCTGACAACCGGACCCTCGGCCTAATTTCCTCTATTTTCCCTAGTGATATCCCTATCAATCTGCTCCTTAGATTTTAATGCAGATTTAATTTCCTGATATGAAATTGTTTCTTTTCCATAAATTATAGTATCACGGAAATACTTGAAGGATTGGGGAAGAGAACACAAAAGTAATAGGGCCTTATCCTCATCATCAATCTTTGCATCTATATTCTCCAAATCCATAGCTAATGAATCAAATTTATCAAGATGTGAGAGTATAGATGTACCTTCAATCATCCGAAGCATATATAAACTCTGCTTTAAGTAAAGACGGTTCTCCACTGTCTTCTTCATATACAAGGCTTTAAGCTTATCCCACATGCTCTTAGCCGTAGTCTCCGTAGCTACCTCCCGTAAAACCTCGTCAGAAAGATTTAGAATAATGCAAGATCGAGCCTTCTTATCCATACCTGCAAAATCTTCCTTTGACATACCATTTGGAATTTTCTCAGCTCCCTGTAGTGCCAAATCAACTCCGTCTTAAACCAGAATGGCCTCCATCTTAAGTTGCCACATACCGAAGTTGACATTTTTGTCGAATTTCTCGACAACAATCTTTGTTATTGTCATTATTGCCAAAAGATCCCAAAACCAAGCTCTGATACCAGTTTGTTAGAGCTAGCCCCAGGAAATTACCAAAGGGTAATTTTGACAACCCAATAAAGATAATAAACAGAAAAATAAAAGAGAAAACAAGGACACCAGATTTACGTGGTTCGGTCAATTGACCTACGTCCACGGACGAAAGGAGGAGCAAATCTCTACTAACAATGGGATAATTACAAATGCCGTAGGAAATTATTCCTAGGCCATAAAGCACCTGAAACTATTAAACAAGAAAAGCCCAAAATATTTAATATGGACTTAATGGAGATTAAATCTAAAATGGCTTTTCTTGCTCTGATACCAGTTTGTTAGAGCTGGCCCCAGAAAATTACCACAGGGTAATTTGGCAACCCAATAAAGATAATAAATAGAAAAGAATAAAAGAAACAGGGAAACCGAATTTACGTGGTTCGGTCAATTGACCTACGTCCACGGACGAAAGGAGGAGCAAATCTCTACTAACAATGAGACAATTACAAATGCCTTAGGAAATTGTTCCTAGGCCAAAAACACCTGAAACTACTAAACAAGTCAAAATATTTAATATGGACTTAATGGAGATTAAATCCAAAATGGCTTTTCTTGTGGTGCCTGTGGTGCATCTTGCTTCTGAGATAGAGACCCTTATTTATAGCTGCAATATGAGATAACCAATCTGATTTTCCCAATGTGGGACTATATGGGACTTGCCAAACTAACAAATCTCCACCTTGGCATGTCCCAACATTAACAATTAGCAGAACTTGCTCCACCTTCTTCACAAAAGCCCCAACGGGCAATCACCAATAATGAAGACCAACCAAGTTCAAGCACTGCTTGAACTTGTACATTGGAAGAGGCTTCGTAAGCATATCAGCTGGATTGTCCTTCGTATGAATTTTCTGAACAAGGACCTTTCCTTCAGCAATGGTATCCCGAATAAAATGAAACTTCACATCGATGTGTTTCGTCCTCTCATGATAATTTCCTACGGTATTTATAATTGTCTACGGCCAATAATTTTCTACGACATTTATAATTGTCTACGGCATTTGTATTGTAAATGACAATAACAAATGCCATAGGAAATTATTCCTAGGCCATAAAGCACCTGAAACTATTAAACAAAAAAAGCCCAAAATATTTAATATGGACTTAATGAAATTAAATCCAAAGCGGCTTTTCTTGTGGTGCTTGTGATGCATCTTGCTTCTGAGATGGAGGCCCCTATTTATAGCTGCAATAGGAGATAACCAATCTAATTTTCCCGATGTGGGACTAAAGGACTTGCCAAACTAACAAATCTCCACCTTGGCAACCCAATAAAGATAATTTGAAAATAGTTTATTAGAGCTAGCCTCAGGAAATTACCACAGGGTAATTTGGCAACCCAATAAAGATAATAAACAAAAAAGAATAAAAGAAACAAGGACACCAGATTTACGTGGTTCGGTCAATTGACCTACGTCCATAGATGAAAGGAGGAGCAAATCTCTACTAACAATGGGACAATTACAAATGCCTTAGGAAATTGTTCCTAGGCCAAAAACACCTGAAACTACTAAACAAGAAAAGCCTAAAATATTTAATATGGATTTAATAAAATTTAATCTAAAGCGGCTTTTCTTGTGGTGCCTGTGGTGCATCTACTTAGAAAGCCTAGACCACTTTTTATAGCATCAATAGGGGATAACCAATCTGATTTTCCCCATGTGGGACTAAAGAACTTGTCAAACTAACAAATCTCCACCTTGGCATGTCCCAATATTAACAATTAACAGAACTTGCTCCACCTTCACAAAAGCCCCAACTTGCTAAACTAACAAGGGAGACTTCTTGTGATTGAACCAGTGGAAGAAGAGATCAGTAAATAGCCAGAAGAGAGTCTTAAACATGAGGATGAAGATGTGGAAGAAGAGCCACAATCAACCAACTTTATGGTACATGCGCTAGCCGGCTACTCAAATCCGTAAACGATGAAAGTTGGAGGCCTGCTCAAACAACAACCGATCACCGTTCTCATCGATACAGGTAGTACTAATAATTTTCTAAATAGTAAGGTTGTTGCTCGGATGGTGCTCCACATCAAAGGTTGCAGCAAGTTCGACGTAAAGGTCACCGACGGCCGAATCCTAAAATGCGACCAAAGATGCCCACAGGTGAAACTATTATTGCAGGGTCAAGAAATTGTTGCCGACTTCTTCCTCATACCAATTGATGATTATGAGGCTGTGTTGGGCATAGAATGGTTGACGACGCTAGATGACATCTCTTGGAACTTTTTCAAATTGATTATGAAATTCTATTGCAAAGGCAAACAGGTCACCCTATGCGGGAATCACGGAAGCAACGTAACTACCGTTTCAACCCAACGAATGGAGAAAGTTTTACACAAGATAAATGATGGCTTTCTTATACATCTTCAGAAGCAACCAGAGGGGCAGAAAATAGAAATTAAAGATCAAAATCTCACCCAACTGCTTATTGAATTTGATGATATTTTTGCTGAACCACGCGGTCTTCCTCCTACTCGGCAACATGACCACCGAATTCCAATCCTTCTGGGCAAACCACTAGAAAACACTCAGCCTTACCGCTATCCTCACCTCCAGAAGGATGAAATTGAGAAGATTGTGAAGGAAATGCTCGAAACAGGGGTGATTCAGCTAAGATGTAGCCTCTACTCCTCACCGATGCTACTTGTGCACAAGAAAGACGGAACTTGGTGAATGTGCATCGACTACCGAACTCGAAATGATATCATCGTCAAGGATAAGTACCCAATACCAGTGGTGGATGAACTTTTTGATGAATTAAAAGGAGCTCGAGTCTTCACGAAGTTGGACCTCCGATCCGGTTACCACCAAATTTGGGTATATGAAGGCGACATCCCAAAAACTACTTTTCGCACTCATAACGGCCATTATGAATTCTTGAAAATACCCTTTGGACTCACTAATGTTCCTTCAACCTTCCAAAGTCTTATGAATGGTATTTTTTGGAGCTTTCTTTGTAAATTTGTGCTGGTATTTTTCGATGATATTCTCATTTACAGCCCTTCTCTTGAGACTCACTTTCAGCACTTACGAATTGTTCTGACGATCCTTCGGGAGAATACTCTTTTTGTTAAGCTATCAAAGTGCAGCTTTCTCCAGCAAAAGGTAGAGTACCTTGGGCACATAATATCAGAAGGAGTGGCCGTAAACCTAACAAAAATTGAAGCAATGAAAGGCTGGCTGAAACCTACAAATGTGAAATTGTTACGTGGGTTCCTCGGACTAACGGGCTACTACCAAAAATTCATGAAGGACTATGAGAAGATTAGTGCCCCCCTCACTTCTCTACTAAAAAAAGATGCCTTCCAATGGTCGAACAAAGCCTCTGCTGCCTTCGACAGACTTAAGGTAGCCATGACGATAACACTGGTGCTAGTGCTACCAGATTTCAGCCGACTCTTCATCATTGAGGTCGATGCATCTGGAGTTAGAATTAGAGCCGTTCTCATGCAAAATGGTCGATCACTAGCAAAACATCGAAGTGATCAGCCAAAGGAGTGGACGAAATGGCTCCCTTGAGCCGAATGGTAGTACAATACTACATATCATTCATCTATAAAATGTACCCCATATGAAGCATTATATGGTCGGCCGGCTCCTGTGATTCCAAAGTATGTAATTGGCTCGGCTAAGGTAGATCAGGTCGACCAAGATTTAGTTGATAAGGACAAACTCCTACAATTGCTAAAAGATAATCTCTCTACCGCTCAAGCTAGAATGAAGCAACAAGCTGACACACGAAGAAACGAAAGAGAATTTTTTGTAGGAAATTGGGTTTATCTTCGCCTATAGCCATACAAATAACTATCCATCAGCACAAGAGCCTCCAGGAAGCTATCTCCATATTTTTATAGGCCTTATCAGATCATAGAGCGTATTGGAGTTGTGGCGTACAGACTTAAATTACCTGATGATGCCAAAATTCACCCTGTCTTCCACGTGTCATGCTTGAAGCCCAAGTTAGGAGAACACAAGACACCCCAGATCCAACTGCCCAACACCAATGATGATGGAAATATTCAAGCCCAACCACAAGCCATCCTTGACCGCAGGGTCGTGATGCGTTGTCGATGTCCCTCTACTAAAGTACTAGTACATTGGACTAATTTACCACTCAAAGATGTCACATGGGAATCATATGAGGAGTTGAAGACCCGGTTCCCTGAGTTCATGGAACCCCGGCCTTGATGACAAGGCTGATTCGAAGAGGGCGGGCTTGATAGGACCCTGTTGAATCTCAGATTTTGATGATGAAACTAATTGAGTGTGATTTGTGGTCTAACTGCGTTTTGAGTTACGCAAGTCTACTTTCGATAAGGATTAGACAGTTGACGCTGGAGGAATTGACGTTGCGCTGGAGGTGATCACGTCAGGATATTGGATGTTGAGCCGGAGGTTCGGTCGACTATCGGTAGGAGGCTTCGTACGTCGGGCATCGGGCCAAGAAGTGCGGAGTTGCGCCATGGATATCGAGGTTGCAGAGGTCAACCGTCGATTGGGCAACAAGCCGCTAGAGAGGGCGATGTGCCGAAGGATCGGACGAAGCACCGACCAATGATGTGCCGGGCAACTGAATGTCAATTCGCGTTGTAATAACTGTCTATATCAAAGTAGAGTTTTTGGTGTTTGTTTATGCAGGAGTGACTACGATAGGAATGAAGACGTAAAGTGAAACAAAGGGCCGAAGACAAGTGTGATGAATCGTTGGGAGTTCGAGTGTTCAACGGAAGTCCGAAGATTCGTTGGGAGCATTGTCGGAACCGGTCGAGAACGAGTAGGGAGCTTGCCGAAGGGTTTTCAGAAGCTCGCTAGGAGGTTCATCGGAAGTTCGCGGAGCTTGCCAAGAAAGATCGGAGCTTGCCAAAGAAGCTCGGGGGAACTCGCCAAGATTATCGTGAAGTCCGAGAGCTTCTTTGTGAGTCTCATGGAATGGTTTCCGAAGGTTCGTCGGAAGACCATCGGAAGTTGACCGGAAGCTCGCCGGAAGAAGTTGTCATGTGGACTTTGTAATAGCTTAGGAAACGTCTTTAAAATTCGTAGTTAGCACGTATTTTGGGTTAAAATTAGATAACCCAAAGTGGGGCCCATTGGGCCTTGATTAGGATGAGTTTGGGCCAAAATTTTGGCCCAAACCGAACCAACTACGTGCATGCATGCTACGTGCATGCTCATCAGAGCCGGGTATTGTAGCTCGGCATCATGAGTCGGCTACTATAGCAGTGGTAGCACCGCCTGCTGGGCGTAGTAACGCCCTCTGCCATCTGTGCCAAGCGGTAGTACCGCTTTGGTGAGGCGGTAGTACCGCTGGTGCATGAAAGCAGCGGTAGCACCCTTTGGTCAGTCGCGATAGAACCGCTGGGTGTGTCGATCTGCCAAGATTCGACAAAGACCGAAAAAACTCAAAAGATTCAAATTTTTGGCTCCTTGTTTAGGCTCCAAATTTGAATCACTTTGAGGCTTATAAATACCCCTTCCTTTTCAGCTGAAAAAAAAAACCCTTAGAGAGTTAGATTTTGAAAATAAGTCTTGGGAAAGTCTTGTTCTTCATTTGCTTAAGTGTTCACCTCATTCTTCTTGTGAAATCTTGTAAGAGTGTGAACCACTTGTAAAGGGTTGTAAGAGGGGTATTTGATCCTTCCCCTTCAAAGGATTTAGTAGTAGAAGAAGGGAGCCTCATCGGAGAAGGCTTCGGAAGTGGATGTAGGTCACTTTGACCGAACCACTATACATCGCTGCGTTTTAATTGTGTGAGTGGTTAAATTTCTGTTTTACACTACTGCAAGCCTTTACTTTACTTACTCAACTTCCTTATCATCTTATTACGTATACTTTAAAGTTAAAATGCAATCTTTCCGGGTTCAAACGAAACGTTGCATTCATTCGTACGAAGTTTCCAAAGCTTGTTTTAAATCGCTGAAAAACTATCATTTTATCCGCTGCACTAATTCACCCCCCCCCCTCTTAGTGCCGCTCGATCCCTAACAGACCCTAGCAGGGTTGGATCCTACTCAACCATGTAGCATCTAATAAAAACCCTGTGAGAGTGTAATAAACCCCACCTAGCCACCTCTATCCTATAAAGAAGAGAGGCTAGGGTTTATATTTGGGTCTTTGGGCTTCTTAGTCACCGCCCCCCTTGTTATTGGGCCGACCCACTAAGGTTGAGGGCAAATTGGGTAGTTCACTTAGGAAGCAGCCCCTAGGGCTAGGGTTTGGAGCTCTATATAAGCTTATAGCCTCCACCTCTTTGGAATAAGAAAGATCAATCTAAAATTGCAGCCACTAGGCTACTTGGAGGGTGGAACCCCTATAGCGTTCCAAGGGTTGATCCCCCTCAAAGATCAATCTCCATAGAATTCCTTTGGGGTTCTATCATGTTCACCTCCCACATTTTACTTTGTCAAAATTCTATAAGAGTGTGAACCACCTGTAAAAGTTTATAAGAGGGATGCTTGGTCCTTCTCCTTCAAGAAGATTTGATAGTGGAAGTTGGGAACCTTATCGGAGGAGGTTTCAGAAGTAGACGTAGGTTATTTGACTGAACTACTATACATCGCTGCATACTTCTCTTGATGTGTGAGTTTTAACTTTTTGCATTTTATTCTATACTTACTATGAGCTCTCGATTTCCTCCTCTATACTTTTGATAGCATTCACTTAGCTAAAATCTTTTTCGTCGGATCAAAAATTCTCTACGGACAACTCTTTCTAAAATCGATTTCAAAAGTATGGTTTTTATCTGTTGTACTAATTCGCCCCCTCTCTTAGTGCTGCTCAAATCCTAATAATTGGTATCAAAGCTTGGTCACTCTTATTTGGTTTAAAACCCAAGAGAGATGACTTATTCTAACATGCAAGAGGGTCATTCCATTACACGTCCGCCTATGTTCAATGGGTCAGATTACACTTATTGGAAGACTCGTATAAAGATTTTTCTTATTTTCATAGATTTCAAACTTTAGAATATTATTGAAAATTGATTTCAAAAATCTTTTCTTCCGATGAATGAATGGAATGAATCGGAGAAGGTTTTTGCTCTAATTGCAAAGGCTATGAATGCCTTGTTTTATGCACTTGATAAAAATGAGTTTAATTATATTTTGATTTGTGAATTGGCTTTTCATATTTAGCACACTTTTGAAATCACTCATGAAGGCACTAGCCAAGTGAAAGAGTCCAAAATCAACCCTTTGGTCCACTCTTATGAATTATTTCGGATAAAACTAAGTGAGTCCATCCGAGATATGTACACCCATTTCACGGATGTCGTCAATGGACTCAAAACGCCTGGTTAAAGTTTTTCTAATTTTGAACTTGTAACTAAAATTTTAAGATCCCTTCCAAAGAGTTGGGATCCAAAAGTTATAACCATTCAAGAGGCCAAGGACCTTAAAAATTTTTCTCTCGAAGAACTTATTGGGTCTTTAATAACCTATAAAATAACATGTCATGCTCATGGTGAGCTAGAGAACCCTCTTCCAAAGAATAGGAAGGATATGACATTGAGAACACAAGAAGACCACTTGAAGGAATCTTCAAGTGATGAGGACCTTGATGATGAACTTGCACTCTTAACTCAGAAATTCAAAAAAATTTATAAGAAGAAATAAATTTAAAAATGATATTAAAAACAAACTTGAACAAAAAAAAAAGTTATATGTTACGAATGCAAGAAGCTGAGGCACTTCAAAAATGAATACCTCCAAGCCAAGAAGAAGCAACCAAAGAGGAAGAAAGTTCTAAAGACGATATGGGACGACTCAAGTGGTTCCGAAGATGAAAAACAAGCAATAAAGAGGAAGCCAACTTTGCATTGATGGCTTTACGAGATGAGGTAAGTGAGTTATTTAATGAAGATTTATCTTTCGATGAACTTTCAATTACTTTTCATGAATTATTTGATGAGTGTAGAGCTATTAGTAAAAAGTTTAATTTATTAAAAAAGGAGCATGATATTTTACTATAAATTTAAACTTAAAAGTCTTGAACTCAATACTCTCTCTTTACTCCCATGCTCTAAGTGTGAACACTTAGAGGCAATAAAAAATAAGAACTTGCTACTTAAAGAGACCATAAACAAGTTTAAGGTCGGTAGCAAGGGCTTGGACATGATCCTTGCAAACAAGGGTCACATCAAAAAAAGAAGTGGAATTGGATTCATGAGTGGATCTCACCGAACTCCAACCACCTTAATTAAAGGACCCACACTACATGTATCATCTTATTTGAAATGTAATTTTTGTTACAAATTTGGATATGTTGCTTACAAATGTTCGTATAAGAAACTTAACCCATATAGGTTAATATGGATTCCTAAAGGAACGATAAGGAATTCAATGAATAATGATAAGTTTAGTATATCAATATTTGAGACACCCAAGTTCAAATGGGTACCTAAAAACCATTCTCGTTTGTAGACACATTCATCCACATAAGCTAGGAGCAAGAGATGGTACTTTGATAGTGGATGCTTAAGACATATGATCGGAGATCCATCTCAAGTCTCTAAGCTTACTAGTCAAGACGAAGGGTATGTCACCTTCGGAGACAACAACAAGGGTAAAATCATTGGCAAGGAAACTATAGGTAACAAATCAAGTTTTTTAATTGAAAATATGTTATTGGTAGATGGTTTAAAGCATAATCTTTTGAGCATTAGTCAATTATGTGATAAGGGATATATTGTGAAATTTGAATCTAATGCTTGCATTATTGAAAAATCGTACAACAACACATCTATGATTGCACTAAAACAAAATAATATCTACATGATAAATATTGATGATCTTAGTAATGAAATATGTTTTTTTGTTTTGAATAATGATGCTTGGCTTTGGCATACGAGATTAGGTCATGCTAGCATGAAACTAATCTCTCAAATCACATCTAAAGAACTTGTAAGAGGTATTCCTAATGTTCAATTCATTAAAGACAAAGTATGTGATGCTTATCAACTCGGAAAACAAATAAAAACTATCTTCAAACTAAAGAATCAAATAAGCACCTCTAGACCATTACAATTGATCTATATGAATTTATTTGGACCAATTGACTCAATGAGCCTAGAAGGTAGCAAATATGCATTTGTAATTGTAGATGACTATAGTAGATTCACTTGGACCTATTTCTTGGCTCACAAAAGTGATTTCTTTAAATGTTTCTCTAAATTTTGTAAACTTGCTCAAAACGAAAAGGGTTTCATGATATCATTGATTCAAAGTCATCACAGTGGTGAATTCCAAAACCATGACTTCTAAAATTTTTATGAATCTAATGGATATAACCATAACTTCTCTACTTCGAGGAATCCTCAACAAAATAGAGTAGTAGAAAGAAAGAATATGAATTTACAAGAAATGGCAAGAACCATGTTAAATGAACATAGTTTACCCAAATACTTTTTGGCTGAAGCCATTAATACGTCTTGTTTTGTCAAGAATATGGTTCTAATAAGACCATCTCTATCCAAAACTCCCTATGAATTGTGAAATAACAAAAAATCAAATGTTTCTTATTTTAAAGTTTTCGATAGCAAATGCTTTATCCTGAATGAAAAAGATACCTTAGGAAAATTTGATGCTAAATCTAATGAATGCATCTTTCTTGGTTACTCTTCTGTTTCTAAAGCTTTTCATATATTTAACAAAAGAACCTTGGCTATAGAAGAGTCTATTCATATAGTTTTTAATGAAGTTTTCGAATTTAAGAAAACTGATTTTGATGATGATCTTGGTTTTGATGGTTTGAATTTGAATTAATCCTCTCTTTAAAATAGCAACTTGGATGTATCTTCTTCCCAAATTTCCTTACCTAAGGAATGAAAGTATGTAGATACCCATCCAAAGGAGCTAATTATAAGAGACACATCAAAAGGGGTTCAAACTCGTTCCTCTTTTAAGAATTTTTGTGCCAACGTCACTTTTCTTTCTCAAATTGAACCAAAGTGCATTGATGAAGCTTTGAAAGATGATTCTTGGGTTATCACAATGCAAGAGGAATTAAACTAACTTGAGAGGAATGAGGTGTGGAAGCTTGTTCCTAGACTAAGTGACCATTTAGTTATAGGTACTAAATGGGTATTTAGAAATAAGTAAGATGAATTTGGTATCGTGGTTAGAAATAAGGCTAGATTAGTAGCCAAAGGTTTTAACCAAGAAGAAGATATTAATTACGAAGAGACCTTCGCTCCTGTGGCAAGATTAGAAGCTATTAGGATGCTCCTTGCCTATGCTAGTAGTAATAATTTTAAATTATTTCAAATGGATGTCAAAAGTACTTTCTTAAATGGTTTTATTTTCGAAGAAGTGTTTGTTGAACAATCACCTGATTTTGAAAACTCTCTTTTTCCTAATCATGTGTTTAAATTGACCAAGACTCTCTATGGGTTAAAACAAGTCCCAAGGGCTTGGTATGAGAGACTTAGTTCATTTCTAATTTCAAATAATTTTACTAAAGGTAAGGTCGATACTATATTATTTATTAAATATTTTAAAAATAATTTTCTTATTATTCAAATCTATGTTGATGATATTATCTTTGGTTCTACTAACGAATCACTATGTGAATCATTTGCCAAGTGTATGATTCATAAATTTGAAATGAGTCTATTGGGTGAATTAACCTTCTTTTCAGGATTATAAATTAAACAACTTAGTGATGGTATATTTCTTAATCAAACTAAATATATATTAGAGTTGTTAAAATGATTTAACATAGATGGTTCAAAAGTCATAAATACTCCTATGAGTACTTCCACTAAGACTTGGATGAAAGTAGAAAAAATTTTGATAAAAAAAATATATAGGGGAATGATAGGTAGCTTACTTTACTTCACCGCAATTAGATCGGATATCATGTTTAGTGTAGGACTTTGTGTAAGATTTCAAGCTAACCCTAAATTATCTCACCTTAAAGCTGTTAAAACAATCCTTAGATATTTAAAAGGAACTCCCAACCTAGGATTATGATATCCAAAATCTGATGACTTTGATTTAAAAGCCTCTGCAGATGTGAATTTTGGCGGATGTAGAATAGATAGAAAAAACACATCCGGAACATGTCAATTTCTAGGACATGCACTTGTTTCTTGGACTTCCAAGAAACAAAACTCGGTTGCACTATCTACGGTCGAAGCCGAATACATAGCCACAAGTGCATATTGTGACAAGTTGTTTCGATGAAAAATACTTTAGAAGACTATGAAATTCATTTAAAGAATATTTCCATAAAATGTGATAACACAAGTGCTATTTGCCTAAACAAAAATCCTATTCAACACTCTAGGACTAAGCATATTGACATTAGGCATCACTTTATACGAGATCATATCAATAATAATGATGTCATTCTAGAATTTATTGATACAAAACACAAATTTACGGGCATCTTCATAAAACCCCTAAATGAAGAATAATTTGACTTTATTAGAAGAGAATTAGGCATGCTAAACTGTCCTAATACATGAAGAGGTATGTTTCTTTTCTAAAATTTTTCAACTTCGGATTTTTATAATCTCAACTTGTTATTATTTTTAGATTTTGGATGACATCTTTATAACATCATATTTTGCACGGAGCTCTCATTTTTATCCTTCAATCGTAATTTTTTTGATTCTCTAGTTGATGAACCTTTAGTAATATTATCCCCTTTGATGATGTAGTGAAATCAATTTTATACTCTCTCTACATCTATTGGGATGATTAAATGGTTTTTATGATCATTTGCAACTTGACATATGCATAGATTAATGTCATAAATTTTACATAAAGATTAAGATCTTAAGTGTTTGTTAATACTCTTTTTGGACTTTATTCTTCACTCTTGTGCAAATCTCTAAGTCTTGAGCTTTTGTTGTTTACCTTCCGCCTCATGAATTCTTATAAGAATGCAAAGTTGAATATTTTTCTATGAAACTTTTGATGTTGATGTGTTCCACTTCATGAATTCATAAATGCCAAGTTAAACTTTTTCATAAATTTTGATCCCTCTCTCTCATGAATTTTTTCTTGAATAAATGACATGAGCTCTTGTTAATATGTTTGACGAATGACTAAATATTTGATGAATGGCTTCAATGATTTATCCTTCCACTTTACAATTTTATGCTTGAATTTTTAATATTATATCTTGAACCTCTTTCATGTATGAATCTTTCATGACTACCTTTACAATTTTGATATGGTTGATAAATGACTAGCATCATGATACCTTATGATGACTACCTTTACCCTTTTTTTTTGTAATCACGATTTACCTCTTTTTTGTTGATGACAAAGGGGGAGAAGAAAGTGGCAAAATAAATTAATGACTTGATAAATGATTGCATGCATCGAGAAGAATATGATAAATAAATCCATGACTTAATAAATGATTTATATGTATCGTATCGTATTGCAATGACTTGATGGAATGATAAATGTCTTATATGTTTTGTATTGCAATATGATGGAATGATAAATGTCTTATATGTTTTATATTGCAATTACCATGCTTTGTAATCGAAAATTGGTTACTATATTTAAAAGCATCGTAATAAAATTTGTAGCGTATTACAATGTATCACATGTATCACAAAAGATTCATACATACTTAACATATAAATTTTTGAAAGATTGTTATCATATCATATTTAAATTTGGTTTCCTTCATTGATATGATAAGATATCATCTCATTTGATGATGTATCGAAAAAATGATATCATGCCTTGCATTTGTACACTTTATATTAATATCATGTGATCCTTGTTATATTTCAAAATTATAATTAATATCATTTGTCGAAGTAATAAATGTCTATCATTATTTGACTTGAAATTGAGTGTCATCGTTGACATTATTTTTAAAATATGAAAAATATGAAGTTTCGTATTTATGAATGAAAGGTCATGCTTGTTAAGCATGATGATAAGTTCAATGGATGAAACTTATCGGTTTCAGCTTGAATTCAAAGAGATTGAATTCAAGTGTTCTCCTTCTTATAATATGACATGTAGATAGGGGGAGTTAAGATTAACTTCATCATCAATTGATTGTCATCATCAATAGGGGGAGATTGTTGAATCTCGGATTTTGATGATGAAGTCAATTGATAGGTTGTTTGATCTAATCCATATTATTGAGATAAGTATGTAGGATTAACTATGTTAGTAATGAAGACATAAAGTGTATTACCAAAGTTAAGTATGTTGGGAGTTTGAGAGTTTGTCAAAAGTCCGAAGGATCATCGGAAGTACTGCGGAACCAGTAAAGAATGAATCAGGGACTTGCCGAAGCTTTCGGAAGTTCGCTGGAAAGATCGTCGGATGTTCATGGAGCTCACCGAGAAGGTTTGGAAGCTTGCCAAAGATTCGAGGAAGTCGCCATGAAGTCCAGGAGCCTGCTGGGAGTCCACTGGAAGAAATTCGAGGGTATGTTAGAAGTCCACCGGAAGTTCGCTAGAAGCTCGTTGAAAGAACACTCGATGTGCCGATTTAGTTTTTGTTTAGAATATATTTTTAATTTCATATTTAGCACATAATTAGGGTTAGGATTAGGTGATAATCCTGATTAACCCTAGTAGGGGCCAATTGGGCCTTATTTGGATTAAATTGGGCTGGATTCAAGGCCCATTCAATAGTGCTGGACCATGTCTGATGATGGCACCACTAGAGTGGGGTGGTGGTGTTGGAAAATCTAGGGGCGACATCTCATGCGTGGTGGAAGAACAAAAATAAAACTCCTAGATTTCCACGAAAGGTTCCATTGTCGTGCGAAGATCGGTGCATCAAAAATAAATCCGCAAATCCGAAAACTACGTGTGTAAAGAAATGATAGTATATAGGGAGATCGTATATCCTTGAGTTCCTACAGATCCATGGAGGAGGATGAAGGAGGTCAAGCGTCCTCCTCTCTAGTGGTATCCACATGGCAGGGACTGCAATGATGCTCCTCTCTCAAAAGAGGAGAATAAGAGGTGGCCACCAAGAAAAACCCAACCTATGGGCCTTTAGTTCCCTCCTATTTATAGAGGCTCCTTATCAACCCTAATAAATCTAGCCCTATTGGGTATTAGATCTCTATCCAATTACCCAAGCCTCTTAAATTAATGGGTCTCTACCCAATAATCTAGCTCTTATTGGATCTCAGCCATGGGATCCAATAATATAGGGGCTTATTGGATATCCAATAAGATAGGGACTCCGACAAATATCTCATATCCAAACCTTTACTCGTCGCAACACCTACCATATGTGTGTGACCTTCTAGGCCCAATATCGAGCTGGCCATGAGTCATACCTGTCAGAACTCCTTTTGACTCAATGAATTATTATCTCTATAATAATTCACTCGACTCATCGACTGTGGACGTACTAGGCCACTACGCCGTTGTCCCTAGACGATACAGGGGAATCCAATCCTTTAGACCTATATGTCCTTAGTTACCATGTACCTATAGTCCCTCATCCATCTAATATCTCAAAGACTATATATCGAGCATAGTGCTGTTAGGCCCATACGGTTTCCAATCGAGTCTCGCTCTAATTAGATTCTCCTAGAGAACTCTTTCTCTCTTAATTCGAATGACCCTGGCTAGGGATTTGCCTGAGCAAGAACACATGAGATATTCCTCTCATGATACCGAGAGTGGATTATCCTCTATTGCACTCAATAACCCTTGTAAGGTTGGCTGCCACTCTCAATAATCTATTATACTAGATCTGAAACTTCCAAACCTATAAATCCGATATTAAAGAGTAGAGTACTCATACAGTACGTCCTTGGTGTCTCAAGTCTAAGGAATAGATATACTACTGGAACTACGGAATCATTATCTGACGTGAGGTATTAATAACCATCTAACATTCCGTAAGCGGATCAATCAGTGAACTCATTCTCCAATGAGCACCTACACTATACCCTTAGTATCCCCACATGAGTAGTTATGAGACCAGCCACTTCCATCATATAGATGAGTATATAGCACGTCAGTCTGTCTGGTTATCTCGATGTTCCTCTCGAGTAACCTATGACTGGGATTATTTAGGGTCTGTGTTTAAAGATGAATCAGTCTCATTATCATGATCTCATCAAGATCTGATTCCCATTGCATAGATCTAAGGACATCACAATATACATCCAGATAATGTGAGAAAATACTAATAATCATAAGTAACGAGATTGACGCAGCGTGTTACAGGCACCATCACTCATGTGATTGGCTTGTAGGTCACCTATAACTAGCAATCTCTCACTTAACCTAAAGCCAATCACCTATGTGTCTGATCCTTATCAAACCTTTATGACACTTAAAGACAATCTGAGACAATAGCTTAGTTAATGGATCTGTAATGTTATCTTCGGATGGAACTCTTTTCACTGCTACATCTCTTCAGGCCATAATCTCTCTAATAAGTTGGAATCTCCTCAGAACACTTCTGATGAGACTCGAGTTCCTTTATTTGAGTAATCGCCCTATAGTTATCGTAATATAAGGGAATCAGCTCCTCGCTACTCGGCACGACTTTCAAATCTGTGATGGACTGCTTCATCCAAACTCCCTCCTTTACTGCCTCTACGGTCAAGTCAGTAGTACTATCTTGCTTGAAACTCTTCCAGCATACTACTCTTCCATTCAGGGTGAACATATGCCCTAAATTAGACTTCCTATCATCAACATCGGAATGGAAAGTCGAGTCCATGTAGCCCTCAACCTTGAGACTACTTTCTCCATATATTAGTAAAAGATCCTTAGTCCTCCTCAAGTACTTAAGGATACACTTTACTACTTTCCAGTGCTCTAAGCCTAGATCTGCCTGATACCTGCTCATGACACTCAGAGCATGTGCTATATTAGGCCTGGTATATAACATAGCATATATGATAGACCCTATCGCTAAGGCATAGGGTATCCTATTCATGTGTGCCTTTTCTTCAGGAGTCTTTTGGGGATATACTCCTAGAAAGTGATATTCCATGTCTCATTGGTATGAGACCTCTCTTAGAATTTTTCATGCCAAACCTTTTGACAATGGTGTCTATGTACCTGGATTGGGATAAGCCAAGCATCCTCTTGGATCTATCTCTATAGATTCGAATCCCCAATATGTAGGATGCTTCTCTTAAGTCCTTCATGGAGAAGTGTCTGGATAACTAAGCCTTTACTGTGGAGAGCATTCCTACATCATTCTCAATGATTAGGATATCATCCACATACAACATCAAAAAGGTGATAGTGCTCCCACTTACCTTCCTATACATACAAGGCTCATCTTCGTTCTTAACGAAGTCATAGGATCTGATCGCCTCATTAAATCTTATGTTCCAACTTCAGAAAGCTTACTTCGGTCTATAGATGGACTTAAGCAACCTGCATATCTTATCTGGACTGTCCTTAGACATGAATCACTCAGGTTATATCATATACACCTTCTCCTCGAGGTTATATCAATATCCTTAACATTTGCTCCTTTGATATGTCCCACATACTCTTAGAAGGATATGATACTCTACCACACCTATGTAAAATTGAAACTTATGTGCTAGATACCTGAATAAACTCTGGCTGTAGAATGATGCTTGAGCTAGGTTCTCCAATCTCGCTCAACTCTATCATGCTCCCGCTGTCTTCACCACGAATGTGTTCCTTCTCAAGGAACACTACTCTCTTAGCTACAAAGTGTTAGGGATTGAGTGGCACTAAGAGGGGTGCGGGGGGGGAATTAGTGCAGTAGTTAAGAATGATAAATTTAGTGATTTAAAACAACTTTTGGAAACTTCGTACGTTGAAAATTATACTTCGATTAAATCCGCAACAAAAGATGCTTTAGAAGTAAATTGATTTGTAAGAAGGAGATGAGAAGATAGAGCATCAAAGTGAAGATGGTTTGCAGTAAATTAAATTGTAAGAATATAAAGGTAAACCGATTTATAGTGGTTCGATCATACGACCTACATCCACTCCCGATTCCTCTTCACTTGAGGCCACCGGCTTTTCCACTAACTATCCTCCTTCCAATGGGCGAGGATCAACTCCCTTATAGCTCTCTCCTTTTGACGGGCTTAGGAGGTAATCCTTACAAGGCCTCTTACCCCTCTCTTGGACTAGAACACACTTAAAGCTTAGAGGGAAGATTTTGACACTATTTCAAGAGAGTTTTCTCTTTTTCTTTTTTAGTTCTAGACCCCGTTTCAACCATGAATGAGAGGGGTGTTTATAGGCCTCAAGAAGATTCAAATTTGGAGCCCAAATTTGAATCACTTTCGATTTTTTCGATGCTGGCGGTGCCACCATTTTTCAATGGCGGTGCCACCACCTATCAGTGTCAAACATTGATAGTGTACTGGGCGATGCCACCGCTTGGGCTTGCTGCCCAGTGGTGGTACCACGGCCCAGCCCGGTGGTGCTACCACTTGGGCTCTCAGGTCCTAGGCGGTGCCACCACCCTAGCTAGGCGGTGCCATCACCCGGGCTCTTCCAGCTCACTGGTTGGGCCTTAAACTCGACCCAAACCAGTCCGTTATCGGGCCCAATTGTCCCTTGGTTTATAGGATTAACACCTAATCCTAAATCAAATTATATGATAACTATAAATTTTAAAGATATTTCCTAAGTTATTACAAAGTCCAAAAGTCAAGACTTCTTCCGGCGAGCTTCCGGTGAACTTCCGACGGTCTTCCGACGAACCCTCGAAAACCATTCTACAGACTCCCGACAAGCTCCTAGACTTCACGATGATCTTGGTGAGTTCCAACGAGCTTCTTTGGCAAGCTCCTAGACTTCACGATGATCTTGGCGAGTTCCAACGAGCTTCTTTGGCAAGCTCCAATCTTTCTTAGCAAGCTCCGAGAACTTCTGATGAACCTTCTAGCGAACTTCTGAAAACCCTTCGGGTAAGCTCCCTACTCATTCTTGGCCAGTTTTGATAGCACTCACAATGAATCTTCGAACTTTCGTCGAACTCTCGAACTCCCAACGATCCATCGCACTTGTCTTCCGACACTTTGTTTCGCTTTACGTCTTCATCATTATCATAGTTAATCCTGCACACACACAAACAAAACTCTACTTCGATCTAGACAATTATTACAATACGAATTGACATTCTGTTGCCCGACACGTTATTGGTTGGTGCTTCATCCGATTCTTTAGTGCATCGTCCTCTCTTGTGTTTTGTTGCCCAATCGATGATTGACCTCCGCAACCCCGATATCCTTGGCGCAACATGCTTTTTTTGGCCCGATGCCTGACGTACGAAGCCTTTTGGCGATTGTCGATCGAACCTCCGGCTCGACATCCAATATCCTGATGTGATCACCCGGTGCAACGTCAATTCCTCAAGCATCAACTGTCTAATCCTGATCGATAATAGACCTGCGTAACTCAAAACGCAGTTAGATAATAAAACATAATCAATTAGTTTCATTATCAAAATCTGAGATTCAACAATCTCCCCCGTTTTGATGATGACAACTAATTGATGACTAACGGAGTTAACTATAACTCCCCAGAGTTTAACCAAACTCCCCCTATCAATATGCCATTGATAGAACACTTGGATTATCCCAAATCCAAACAACATTCATCACAAATTATGAGAATTAACAAACTATCATATAAATATATAAAATATTCAATTCAATGCATGAAATCATTAATCTACTTCTCCCCTTATGTCATCAATAAAAAGGAGTTGCATCATAGCTAGTTTAAAAGATATGCAAGTTTTACAACACACTAGCTATTAATCACATCATATAATATTTAAGCATAGCTTTCCAATACAACATCCAATCATACCATTCAATCATAGCAAGTTTCAAGATATGTAAGATAACACTTGTTGTGATGGTATTCATGATCTCAAGTTTTTCTATTCTCCTTTGAGAAGTGTAAGAAAATAGTATTTAAAGATGTGAAAATTGCACTTTCTTTGCTTCCTTTGAGATATGCATGCAATTTTGTAATTTCTTTTTTCTCTTTTGAGAAGAGCAAGCTTGCAAATTTTGCTTTCTTTTTCAATGCACAAGCTAGCAATTTTTCTCCCCCTTTATCATTCTCAAAAAGAAGGGAAGATGCAATATTGTAATTGATTTCCCTTTTTCATCAAAATGGCAAATGAGATATTAGAAACAAATATTGACATAAATTTAAGTCATGAATATTTAATCCAACAAGCTAGCTCCCCCTTAGTTATTATCAAAATGAAAGAGAGGATTAATATTTCAAATAATCTTGCATGAGATTCAACAATTTATAACAAAAATGCAAGTAATGAAGTTGAGCAAAATTTTTGCCTCTCTTGAGATAGCAACATATTGCTTCTCAATGTTCAAGCTAGCAAAATTTTCTCTTTTGATATACAAGCTAGCAATACCATCTCCCCCTTTATCATTATCGAAAAGGAGGGAGGAACCAATTATTTAGATTTTTACATCAATTAATATTTCAATCATCACATGATGCATACAAGATAACAATGCAAAGAAATCATGTTATGAAGGATATCAATATGAAAATTCAACAAGGATCAAAACCAAGATATATCACTCATGATTCATAACTTTGTTTTTAGCAAGTTCAAGATCAAGATTCATATGTATCAATTTTCAATTTATAATGAAGAGTATATATCCAAAACATATCAATATATCAAGATCATGAAAAAAAATTTTAAGTAAGGAATCAAACATTATTGATTCATGTATTCAAGCCAAAAAAATCATGATTCAACAAATTAAAGTTTTGATTCCGAAGATTTAAAAATAAAAATCATGAATCATCAAGAAGTCATCAAGAAATCAAGTGACATATCAAGTCTCAAGATTACAAAAAAAATTTAAATTATATGGTTCCGAGAAATCAAGAGACAAGTCAAATTCTCTTTTGATAAATGAAATAATCATGGTATACAATCTTGATTTATAAAAGTTTCAAGTTATAATTATCAAGATCATGAATCGTAAATATTTTCTTTAGCAAAGAATCACATGAGCACTTGATTATTGCATAAGAATTCTTATTGCATCATGATTTATGAATTCTTTCTCTACAATGTGAGGTATAATAGTAATGATATCATTCATGATTCATTTGGTAGAGAATAACTTGATTTATGCATTCGAGCTCTCATTACTTAACAAGTCATGATTCCAACAAAATAAGATTGTGATTCTGAAAGTCTAGAAGTCATGAATCATTAAAACAAATCTCATTCTAGTTTAATTCATCAACTTCAAACACATCATCAAAATCACATTTAAGAAGTTTACGAGATTCACAATTTAACTAAATAAATTTATCACTTGTATTTTATGAAAAACTTATATCAACACTTAAAAAACGAGACATAAGTTTTGTCGTAAAATCGTCAAAAATAAACACATCAAAAAGAACACATCATGATGACACATTTTCTATTTTTATGTGTTTTATTTCATATGATTGATCTTATACGAGTATGTTCAAATATTTCATACGAAAGCCATGTATCATCATATAAATACAAGTTTTATCATTAAAGTCATCAAGATCAAATGCATCAAACATCATGATAGTGCATTTTCTCATCTTTATGAGTTTCAATTTAAATGATTTGATCTTTCACAAGAATGTTCAAAATTTTCATATGAGAATGTCATGCATCATATTTAAAAACAAAAAACATCATCAAAATCATTTTAATTCTTTCATTCATTAGTTATAACAAGATGATCGATGCTCAAATTTTTGCTAAAATTATTTTATAAATTTCATCATAAAAATGATTAAGACTTATTAATCCAAGATGGATGTTTTCAAATCAACATTACTTCAAAAAAAACTCATGCATGATATAAAATCGTCAAGCATCATATCTAGAGACAATGTAAAACATCAAGATATACATGCATGGGTTAATCCTATTAGGTGTACAAATATTATCACAAATCATACAATCATCATTCATAATTTTTACATTTCAAAAATACTAGAAAGAAAAACATGGTATAATTTTTAAAAATAATTTTTTTTATATATTTCCTACTAACTAAGTTTAGCATTCATGGTAAGGTCATGTAATTTCAAAACAATGTAAGAACATTTTAGGTGAGTTGCTTACCTCATTGTTGAAACCCGTCAAAGCCCAATTCGCCATTTCACCTTTGGAAGTTCTTGATTCATCCTTGGGTGCCTTCCTCTTCTTAGGCCTCATTCTCGGTTCAAGTTCATTTTTTATTTTTAGATTTTTATTTAATAAACTTATTAAGATTTATTAAAAGTTCAATGTCCTCTTAATTGTCCTCATCACTTGAGTCATCACTCAAGTGATATTTTATAGTCCGGAGTTCCAAATCCTTCCTATCCTTTAGAAGGTGGTTCAAGTGTTCATCAAGTTCCAAAAGGCTCATTTCATACGTTATTAATGAGCCAATGAGTTCTTCTATCGGAAGGTCATTTAGATTTTTAGCTTCTTGTATTGCGATTACTTTAGGATCCCACCATTTTGGAAGGGATCTTAAGATCTTGCTTACGAGTTCAAAATCTGAAAAAGATTTACCAAGAGCTCTTAGACTATTAATGACATCCATGAAACGAGTATACATGTCACCTATAGTCTCGCTTGGTTTCATTTAAAAAAGCTCAAAATCATACAATAAGAGGTTTACTTTCGAGTCTTTGACTCTACTAGGTCCCTCGTGCGTGATTTCAAGTGTTTGCCAAATTTCAAAGGTCATTTCATATGCAGAAATCCGATTGAACTCATTTTTGTCTAAAGCGCAAAATAAGGCATTCATAGCCTTTGCATTTAAAGAAAAAGATTCTCTTTAAATCTGACCATTCGTTCATCAGATTAGAGGGAAGTTGAAAATGGTTTTCAACAACGTTCCACAAATCCAAATCCATTGAAAGCAAGAAAACTCTCATTCGAGTTTTCCAATAGATGTAGTCTTAAACAACGGAGGATGAACAATCGAAAAGCCCTCTTGAAAGCTATGAAGAGCCATTTCTCATGGGTGAAAATCCGAATAAAAAATAACGAGGCTCTGATACCAATTATTAGGAATCGAGTGGCACTAAGAGGGGGGGTGAAATAGTGCAGTGGTTAAGAACGATAAATTCAATAATTTAAAACAACTTTTAAAAACTTCGTACGTTGAAAATTATACTTTGATTAAATCTGCAACAAAAAATACTTTAGAAGTAAATTGATACGTAAGAAGGAGATGAGAAGGTAGAGCATCAAAGTAAAGATGGTTTGCAGTAAAGTAAATTACAAGAATATAAACGTAAACCGATTAATAGTAGTTCGGTCATACGACCTACATCCACTCCCGATTCCTCTTCACTTGAGGCCACCAGCTTTTCCACTAGCTATCCTCCTTCCAACGGGTGAGGATCAACTCCCTTACAGCTCTCTCCTTTTGATGGGCTTAGGAGGTAATCCTTACAAGGCTTCTAACCCCTCTCTTGAACTAGAACACACTTAAAGTTTAGAGGGAAGATTTTGACACTGTTTCAAAAGAGTTTTCCCTTTTTCTTTCTCAGTTCTAGACCCCCTTGTTGAATCTTAGATTTTGATAATGAAACTAATTGATTATGTTTTATTGTCTAACTGCATTTTGAGTTACACAGGTCTACTATTGATCAAGATTAGACAGTTGATGCTAGAGGAATTAACGTTGCACCGGGTGATCACGTCAGAATATTGGATGTCAAGCTGGAGGTTCGATCGACAATCAGCAGAAGGCTTCGTACGTCGGGCATCGGGCCAAGAAGAGCACAGTTGCGCTAAGGATATCAGGATTGCAGAGGTCAACCGCCGATTGGGCAACAAAACGTAAGAGAGGACGATGCACCAAAGAATCGGACGAAGCACCGACCAATGACATGTAGAGCAACTAAATATCAATTCGCGTTATAATAATTATCTAGATCGAAGTAGAGTTTTTGTTTGTGTGTGTACAGGATTAACTACGATAATGATGAAGACGTAAAACGAAACAAAGTACCGAAAGACAAGTGTGATGGATCATTGGGAGTTCGAGAGTTTGACGGTAAGTTCGAAGATTCGTTGGGAGTACTGTCGGAACTGGCAGAGAACGAGTAGAGAGCTTGCCGAAGGGTTTTCGGAAGTTCACCGGAAGGTTCGTCGGAAGTTCGCGGAGTTTGCCAAGAAAGATCGGAGCTTGCCAATGAAGCTTGTTGGAACTCGCCAAGATCATCGTAAAGTCTAGGAGCTTACCGGGAGTCCGCAAAATGGTTTCCAAGGGTTCGTCAGAAGATTGCCGAAAGTTTGCCAGAAGCTCGCCGGAAGAAGTCTTATCTTATGAACTTTATAATAGCTTAGGAAATATCTTTAAAATTCATAGTTAGCATATAATTTGGTTTAGGATTAGGTGTTAATCCTATAAACCAAGTAGGGGTCAATTGGGTCTTGTTTTGGACTGATTTGGGTCGAGTTAAGGCCCAAACCAGTGAGCTAGAATAGGCTGGGTGGTGGCACCGCCCAGGACTAGTGAGCTGGGCGGTGGCACCGCCCAATGGCCGAGAGCTAGGTGGTGGCACTACCCAGCACCCGAGAGCATGGACGGTGGCACCACTGCCTTGGGCGGTGGAACCGCCTGCACAAGGTCGATCGATAAGCCCGACAAGCAAAGGGCATGCCGCCAAGACAGGAACAATGAAAGAGATTCAAATTTGGGCTCCAAATTTAAATCCTCTTGGGGTCTATAAATACCCCAAGTGTTCCTGCAAGAAATATAGTAAGCACAACACTTTGAAAGCAAGAAAACTTTATTCAAATTTCTCTAGAAAATCCTCCTTAGTTTTCACTTGTATTCCACCGAAAAAAGGAGAGAGTGCTTGTAAGGGTTTCCTCCTAAGCCCGTCAAAAGGAGAGGAGTTGTAAGGAAGTTCATCCTCGCCCGTTGGAAGGAGGATAGCTAGTGGAAAAGCTGGTGGCCTTAAGCGAAGAGAAATCGGGAGTGGATGTAGGCCAGATGATCGAACCACTATAAATCAGTTTACATTTACTTTCTTACAACTTACTATACTGCAAACCATCTTCACTTTGCTACCTTACTTACTCGACTTCCTCTTCATCTTCTTACGTATACTTTTAAGTTTATACACAATCGAAAATGGTTTTAATCGAAATATTATTTTTTTCGTATGAAGTTTCCGAAAGTTGTTTTACATCACTAAAATTTATCGTATTTATCCGCTGCACTAATTCACCCCCCCCCCCTCTTAGTGCTACTTGATCCCTAACAATTGGTATCAGAGCCACGTTATTTCTCATTCGAATTTACACCTGTAAGAAATGATTCTTCATGGCTTTCAAGAGGGCTTTTCATTGTTCATCCACCGTTCTTTAATGGATTGGACTACACTTATTAGAAAACTTGAATGAGAGTTTTCTTGCTTTCAATGGATTTGGATTTGTGGAACGTTATTGAAAACCATTTTCAACTTCCCTTTAAACTAACGAACGAATGGTCAGACTTGGAGAAGAAATCTTTTTCTTTAAAAGCAAAGGCTATGAATGCCTTATTTTGCACTTTGGACAAGAACGAGTTCAATCGGATTTCTATGTGTAAAATGGCTTTTGACATTTGGCGAACACTTAAAATCATGCACCAGGGAACTAGTAGAGTCAAAGACTCGAAAGTAAACCTCTTATTGCATGATTTTGAGCTCTTCCGAATGACACCAAGTGAAACTATCGATGATATATACACCCGCTTCATAGATGTCGTCAATAGCTTGAAAAGTCTTGATAAATATTTTTCGAATTTTGAACTTACTAACAAGATCTTAAGATTCCTTCAAAAAAGATGGGATTCTAAAATAACGATGATACAAGAAACTAAAGATTTAAATGATTATTCTATTAAAGAACTCATTGGATCCTTAATGACATATGAAATGAGTTTCTTGGAACATATTGAACATGATGAACATATGAACCACCTTCTAAAGAATAAGAAGGATTTGGAACTCTGGACAATTAAATACCACTTGATTGAAGACTCAAGTGATGAGGACATTGAACACATAATAATACATTTTAACAAGTGATGAGGACATTGAACTTGAATGAAAGAAGAGGCCAAAGATGAAGAAGAAGTACAAAGAAGAATTAAATGATGAAACGGCAAATTGGGTTTTGACGGTCTTCGACTACAAGATAAGCAACTTAACCAAAGTACCTTTGCTTTTTGAAATTACTTGAAATTTTTTATGAGTGTGTAGTTTAGCTGGTAGAAAATAAAAAAAAATTGCATGTCTAAAATGATGTCATTTTTGCTAGCTAGAACATGGAAAGGAAGCAAAGAAAGTACAACTTGCACATCTCAAGAAAAGAATGAAGAATTGCTATCTTGCTTATCTTTAGAAAGAATTTGAAATTTGCTATGATTGAATGTTGTATAACTTGATAGCTAGTATGATTGTAAAATTTGCATATCCTTGAAAACTAGCTATGATGCAACTTCTCCTTTTTATTGATGACATAGGAGGAGAAGTAGATTGATGACTTCATGCATTGAATTGAATATTTTATATATTTGCATAATGATTTGGTTTGATTCTCATAACATGAATGATACATGTTGCATGGAACTCGCCAAGATCATCATGAAGTCCGAGAGCTTGCTGGGAGTCCGTAGAATGGTTTCTGAGAGTTCATCGAAAGACCGCCAGAACTTTGTCGGAAGCTCACTGGAAGAAGTCTTGTCTTGTGGACTTTGTAATAGCTTAGGAAATGTGTTTAAAATTTGTAGTTACCCAATAATCTAGCTCTTATTGGATCTCATCCATGGGATCTAATATTACATGGGCTTATTGGATATCCAATAAGATAGGGGATCCGGCGGATATCTCATATACAAACCTCTACTCGTTGCAACACCTACCATATGTGTGTAACCCTCTAGGCCCAATATCGACCTGGTCATGAGTCATACCCATCAGAACTCCTTCTGACTCAATGAATTATTATCTCTATAATAATTCACTCGACTCATCGACTGTGAACGTACTAGGCCACTATGCCGCAGTCCCCAAATGATACAAGAAAATCTAATCTTTTGGACCTATCTATCCTCAATTATCATATACCTATAGTCCATCATCCATCTAATATCCCAAAGATTGTATATTGGGTATGGTGCTGTCAAGCCCATACGGTTTCCAATCGAGTCTCTCTCTAATCAAATTCTCCCAAAGAACTCTTTGTCTCTCAATCCGAATGATCCTGGCTAGGGATTTCCTGAACAAGGACACATATAATATTCTTCTCATGATACTGAGAGTGGATGATCCTCTATTGATACTCAATAGCCCTCGTAAGGTTAGCTGTCACTCCTAATAATCGGTTGTACTAGATCTGGAACTTCCAAACCTATAAGTCCAGTATCAAAAAGTAGAGTACTTATACAGAACTTCCTTGGTATCTCAAGTCTAAGGACCAGATACACTACTAAGACTATAGAATCGTTGTCTAACATAAAGTATTAATAACCATCCAACATTCTGTAAGTGGATCAATCAGTGAACTCATTCTCCAATGAGCACCTGCACTATACCCTCAGTGTCCCCACAAGAGTAGCTATGAGACCAGCCACCTCCATCATTTAGACGGGTATATAGCACATCAATCTGTCCGATTATCTCGATGTCCCTCTCGAGTAACTTATGATTGGGATTATTTAGGGTCCGTGTTTAAAGATGAATCGATCTCATTATCGTGATCTCATCACGATCCAATTCCTATTGTACAGATCCAAGGACATCACAATATACATCCAGATAATGTGAGAAAATATCAATAATCATAAGCAACGAGATTAACGAAGCGTGTTACAGGTGCCATCACTCACGTGATTGGCTTGTAGGGTCACCTGTAACTATAAGGTGGCACCAGCCCGAGAACTAATTCCCAGGTGGTCTGGGCAGTGGTACCGTCATAAATTAGCGATGGTACAACTTGATAGGCGGTGGTACCACCAGTCCACAAAGTCTAAGGACCCTATTAGGTGGTGGTACCGCTAGTATAGGTGGTGGTACCGCTAGTATGAGCGGTGGTACCGCCCAGTACATTGATAGAGTAGGGTCAACAAGCGGTGGTACCACCAGTACTCGAAAATCCGAGATGTGACTCTTTTTGGCTCCATTTTTGAAGCTAATTGAGTCTATAAATACTCCTCTCTTCTCAACTGGCTACCTTTGAGAAGTGAAAAAACTGAGTCAAAGCTATAGCAAAATTATATTCGATAGCTTGAGTATTCACCTCCCATGTTTTACTTTGTCAAAATTCTATAAGAGTGTGAACCACTTGTAAAAGTTTGTAAGAGTGGTGCTTGGTCCTTCCCCTTCAAGAAGATTTGATAATGGAAGTTGGAAATCTTATCGGAGGAGATTTCGGAAGTGGACGTAGGTCATTTGACCGAACCATTTTGCATTACTGTGTACTTCTTTTGATGTGTGAATTTTAACTTTCTACATTTCATTTATATTTGCTGCGAGCTCTCGATTTCCGCTTCTCTACTTTCGATACCATTCACTTAGCTGAAATCTTTTTTGTCAGATCGAAAATTCACTATGGACAACTCTTTCCAAAATCGATTTCAAAATTATGATTTTTATCTGCTGCACTAATTCACACCCCCCCTAGTGCTGCTCATATCCTAACATCAAGAGTTATGCTCAATTTTTTTCAAAATCATGTAATAATTTATAAATCTGAAAAAAAAATCGTTATGAAAACCATCAATACCAAAAACATATTGTGCGAAAACATAGGATTTCAATTTTCATTACTTCAAATCCTCATTAACCATGATATCATTAAGCATGAAAATCGAAATACACAATCATGGGTTAATCCTATTAGGTGTACAAATATAATCATGTTAATTGATTTATTATGTCAAAACCATACATCAAGATTGAAACCAATACAGAAATCATATGCATGGAATTACATCATCTTAAAGCATCATCTTAATTCATCATAAAAATGATTAGACCAGAAATACGTTAATCCAAAACATAGAGTTTCAAATCAACATTACTTCAAAAACTCATGCATGATATGAAATCGTCAAGCATCATGTTTAGAAATGAAAAGCAATATAAAACATCAAGATACACATGCATGGATTAATCCAAAGTATTATCACAAATCATGCAAGTATCATTTTAATTTTTACTTTTCAAAAATACTAGAAAGAAGAGCATGATATAATTTTTAAAAAATAATTATTTATTTCCTACAAACTAAGTTAAGCAATTTATGAAAAAGATATCAAGTAATTTCATAACATACAAACATTTCGGGTGAGTTTCTTACCTTATTGTCAAAAACTGTTAAGGCCCAATTCATCTCTTCTTTACTTGATTCTTCTTAGTGAGCCTTCTTCTTCTTCTTCTTTGGTGGCCTCTTCTTTCATTCAAGTTCATTTTTAGTTATAGATTTTTGTTTAATAAACTTGTTAAAATTCATTATTATGTGTTCAATGTCGTCATCACTTGAGTCATCACTCAAGTGGTATTCATTTGTCCAAAGTTCCAAATCCTTCTTGTTCTTTGGAAGGTGGTTCATATATTCATAGTGTTCAAGGAAGCTCATTTTATATGTTATCAATGAGCCAATGAGTTCTTCTAATGAAAAATTATTTAAATCTTTAGATTCTTGTATCGTCGTTATTTTCGAATCCCATCTTTTTGGAAGGGATCTTAAAATCTTATTTATGATATCAAAATCCGAAAAAGATTTACCAAGAGCTCTTAGACTATTGATGATATCTGAAAAATGGAAAAATATGTTACCGATAGTCTCACTTAGTGCTATTCGAAAAAGTTCAGAATCATACAATAAGAGATTTACTTTCGAGTCTTTGACTCTACTAGTTCCCTCGTGCAAGATTTTAGGTGTACACTAAATATCAAAAACTATTTCGCAAGAAGAAATCCGATTGAACTCAGTTTTATCTAGAGCGCAAAATAAGGCATTCATAGCCTTTACATTTAATGAAAAAGATTTTTCTCTTTAAATCCAACCATTTATTCATCGGTTTAGAGGGAAGTTGAAAGTCATTTTCAATGATATTTCATAAGTTTTAATCCAAAGAAATCAAGAAAACTCTTATTCGAGCTTTCCAATAAATATAGTCCGTAATTTGTTAAACAATGGAGGATGAATAATCAAAAAACCATCTTGAAAGCCGTGAAGAGCCATTTCTCGTGGGTGTGAATCTGAAAGAGAAACAACATGGCTCTAATACCAATTGTTGATATCTAGAGTGGCACTAAAAGGGGGGGAGGAGGGGGGTGAATTAGTATAGCGGTTAAGTATGACAAATTTTAGTGATTTAAAATGATTTTGGAAAACCTCGTACGTTGAAAACTTCATTTCGATGAAATCTAGTTTCGATTGCATTTAGACTTAAAATGATTCGTAAGAAGGAGATGAGGAAGTGGAGTAGCAAATAAATAAGGTTTGTTAAAATATAAAGAATAATAAGTAAATGCAAACCTAATTTTTATAGCGATTCGGTCATATACCTACGTCCACTCCCGATTCCTCTTCTCTTGAGGTCATCGGCTTTTCCATTAGTTGTCTTCCTTCCAACGGGCGAAGACCAACTCCCTTTTATAACGCTCTCTCTTTTTGACAGGCTTATAAGGTAACCCTTTTACAAACACTCACACACACTCATCTCTTTAAGCTGAATTCAAACTAAAGACTAGAGGAGAGAAAGATTTCAATAGCGTTTTCCTACTTTTAGGTTCAATGTGCTTGTATATTCAACCCAAGGATAGGAGCGGTATTTATAGGCTCTAATTTGATTCAAAATTAGAACCAAAAATCTTCCCATGTTGGATTTACCAAGTACTACTGGTACCATCGCTTGTCACTAGCGGTACCACCGCTAGTTTGACCCTAACACTAGGCGATACCACCGCCTAGTCTGACAGTACTACTAGTTGACACACTACCACGGTCAGTGTACTGGGCGGTACCACCGCCTAGTACATCCTAGGGAGCTGGACTTGGGGCGGTGCCATTGCCCCAGTCTAGCAGTGCCATCGCTAAACAAGGTCTAGCACTTCTGGTTGGGTCTTAAACTCAGCCCAAACTAGTCTATTACCAGGCCCAGTTAGCCCCTACTAAGGTTATAGGATTAACACCTCATCCTAACCCTAATTACATGTTAACTACAAAATTAAAGATATTTTCTAAGCTAATACAAAGTCTAGCACATCAAGTCTTCCTCTAGCGAGCTTCCGACGAACTTTCGATAGTCTTCCGACAAACCCTCGGACACCATTCTATTGACTCCCGACAAGCTCCTAGACTTCACGACAATCTTGGCGAGTTCCGACTAGTCTTCTTTGGCAAGCTTCGATCTTTCTTGGCGTGCTCCGTGAACTTCCGATGAACCTTTCGGTGAACTTCCGAAAACTCTTCGGCAAGCTCCCTACTCATTCTCGGCTAGTTCCGACAGCACTCCGATGAATCTTTAGATTTCCGTCGAACTCTTGAACTCCCAACAATTTCATCATACTTGACTTCGACACTTAGTTTTGCTTTATACCTTTATCGTTATCATAGTTAATCCTGCATATTAAGTAAACCTTAACCTAATTTGATCTTGATAGTTATTACATGAATCAACCTTCTATTGCCCGGCACATCATTTGGTCGGCACATCGTCCAGTTTTTCAGCACACCGTCCTCTCTTGCGGCCTATTGCCCAATCGATGGTTGACCTCTGCAATCTCGATCTCCTTGGTGTAACATCACACTTCTTGGCCCGATGGTCGATGTCTGAAGCCTTCTACCGATTGTCGATTAGACCTCCGACTCGACGTCCAATATCCTGACATGATTTCCTCTAGCGCAATGTCGATTCCTCCTATGTCAATTGTCTAATCCTGATCGAGTAGACCTACATGACTTAAAACATAATTAGATAATAAACCATAATCAATTAGTTTCATCATCAAAATTCGAGACCCAATAGACTGAGCCCTGGGTGGTTCTACTACCTAGTTCTGGTGATGCCATTGCTAGATAGGGTTTAGCAACATTGTTTGGACTAAGAGTCCGACCCAAGCCAATACGGAATCGAGCCTAGTTGGCCCTAATAGAGTTAGTGGGATTACCTCCCAATCCTAACTCTAATTGCACCCTAATTATGATATTTAAGGCATATACTAAAGCAAGCAAGTCCGATAGATCAAAAATTCTTTTGGCGAGCTTCTGATGATCTTCCGGCAGACTTCTGACGAACTCTCGATGATCTTCCAATGGACTCCTAGCAAGCTCTTAAACTCTCGACGATCTTCTTAGTGAGTTCCGATGAGCTTCTTTGGCAAGCTCCGATCTTCTCGGTGAGCTCCAGCGAACTTCCGACAAACTTCTTGGCGAACTTCTAACATACATTTCGACAAGCTCCCAATGAACTCTCGGCAAATTTTGGCAACACTCCCGATGAACTTTCAGACTCCCGACGAACTATCAGACTTTTGATGAATTGTTCGATCTTTGACTCCAGCACTATATTTGCTTTATGCCTTGTTCTTTATCGTAGTTAATCCTGCACACTTTTCTCAACATATAGATTAGATCAATAATTTATCAATTGATTTCATCATCAAAATTTAAGATTCAACAATCTCCCCCTTTTTTATGATAACAACTAATTGATGACGGAGTTAACCTTAACTCTCCCTATCTATATGCCATACTTGAGAAAAGATACACTTGAATTCAAAACCTTTGAATTCAAGTTCTAACCGATAAGTTATATATATTTCAACTTATCAACATGCACAAAATGATACTAGAAGCAAGATACTAAACATGATCTTGATTCTTCATTTCAAACATGATACCAAGTATTTATCTTGATACCAAAATTTATTAATATGATGCCAAATCTTGATAACCATTCATGATGCTAAGCACGATACACATTTTAAGTTTGATATCAAATGATGATAGACATCCATTGTTTCAATGCATGATACCAATTTCAAATCTAATATTTAGCATAATACAAACTTCAAGTTTGATACCAAATGATAATAGACATTCATCATTTCAAAGTATGATACCAATTTCAAATAGGATATTAAGAATGATACAAATTTCAAATTTGATACCAAGACATTCATCATTTCGATACCAAATCAAATATGATAGTAAGCATGATATCAATTTCTAAGCATGATAAAAATTTATCATTTCAAGTATGAAACTTTTTCAAGCATTCATGATACATTTCAAGCATTTACGATACCATTCACGATACTAAGCATATTTCAAGTATTCATAATACCAAGCATGATATCATTTTAAGCTTTCATCAATTTGCCACTTTCTCCCCCTTTGTCATCAATAAAAAGGAAATAGGTAATCATTTCACACAAGCAAAATTTTACATTGTTGCAATAGTAAGATAGTGACTTTTCATTATGCTAGTAAAGAGGAAATGTAGAAACTAGCACTACTCATGATAGAACTTGAGTAGGATTCTTTTTGAAAAGGAAAAAGGAGAGAGTATAAGAAAAAGTCCATTCATTTAGAAGGATCATTTAGTTCATTCATCAAGAAGGATCGAGCAATCAAAAGTCCATGAATAGTATAAGGAGAAGAGTTCATTCAAGTAATCGAAAAGCTCATCAACCTTCTACTTTCATCATGAGAGCTAAAGGACTCATGATATAAAAAAGATGTGAATAGAAGGAAGAGATTCATACAAGAATCAAGTGTATCAATGAAATCCATAAACAATATTTCTATCAAATAAAATCTGTGAATGACACTTTTATCAAATAAAGTCTGTGAATGACATTTCTATCAAATAAAATCCATTCATAATTATTGTAAAAATTCGCACAAGGTTCAAGTATATTAATGAAATACGTGAAAGACATTTTTATTGATAGGAAGAGGGTTGTAAAAATCATTAAGTGACAAAGTAAGAGTATCAAAAATCCATGAATATACTTGATACCAATATAAAAGGAAGATGGCATGAAATAAATTCAATAAAAACTCCATTTATGAAAAATAAAAAAAGTGTTCTGGCGGTGCCACCACTGGTGCACTCCCTTAGGCATATTTGGGCCTGCAAGTTTTTTTATCACTTGATCTATTAAGTTTTCTCACTTAACAACTATCTTATAGTGAGGATAACATAAAATGTTCGACTCAATTATCGAGCAATTAATCAAGCGAAACAACATCATTTATATTCTTCAAATTCCTTTTGTTTATCAATTTGAATGAACTTCATATTTCTTTTGAGAAAGACAACTCATCAAACCTTTTCAACATAGATTCAATCATGCAAAGAGATGCTATGATCATCAAAAGATTTCAAGAACATTTTCTTTAGTCTATTAGGAGAATCAAGGGAGAACGGTTAATGACAAAGTTGACAATTGAATTATTACGAGAGGAGTTTAGATAAGCATTTTCGAGAATCATGAAAGCTTAAATACCAATACACTATAGGTGAAATCAAGGTCATCATCAAAATCACTTATTGAGAAATCTAACAAATTAGCTATTGTCCCTTAGTCTCAACACTAGTATGTTTTAGCATCATTATTCAAGGTCGAAGGTTAACGTATAAATGATCAACATGTTTCAATCATTCGGCAATCAATGATCTTTCATTGTTGTTTGAGCTAGTAAGCTTGATTATGAGCATGCATCATCGAGGTACTATTTCTCACTCCTAGCTTGTGATTATAAACATATCTACAAGAAATGGTAGTTTTTAGGTACCCATTTGACTTTTGGTGCCTCAAAAATCGATCTGCCTAACTTATTATTTTGCATAGAGTCCTTTACGGTACCTTTAGAAACCCAAATTAACTTGTGTGGACTATATTTCTTAAATGGATATTTATGAGTATAATGTCTAAGTTTGCAACAAAAATTGCATTTGACACAGGGTGAAACATGCAAGGTAGGGCCTTTAACAAAGATGGTTGGCTTTTGATGAGTGCTACTCACAAAGCCGATTCTATCTCTTCTATGAACATGACCCTTATTGACAAGGATTATGTTCAAGGATTTGCTACAAATCTTAAACTTTTCTAGAGTTTTAATTAGTAGCATGTTTTCCTTTTTAAGTGCCTCTAAGTGTTCATACTTGGTGCATAGAGGTGATATATCATTGTCATGCTTAATTTTTAATTTTTCAAATTCACTATTTAGAAAGGTATGCTCCTTTTTCAATAAATTATATTTTTTGCTAATTAATTTACATTCATCGAATAAATCATGAAAAGCACTCAATAATTCATCGAACGATAATTTTGCATCTAATGAACTACTTACCTCGTTGCCGATTGTCATTAGCGCCTAGTTAGCAATCTCTTTGTTGTTTTGCTCCTCACCTTCAGAAATGCTTGGATCATCCCACGTAGCCTTGAGTGCTTTCTTCTTCTTTGGTTGCTTCTTCTTCACTTGGGAACATTTACTTTTGAAGTGTCTTGGCTTCTTGCACTCATAGCAAATGATTTATTTTTTCTTGAGTTCAATTTTATTTTTAATATTATTTTTAGATTTGTTCCTTTTTATGAATTTTTTGAACTTTCTTGTTAAGAGTGTCAAGTCATCATCATTGTCCTCATCACTTGAGAGGTTTCTCTCAAGTGGTCTTCATGAGTTCTAAGTGTCAAGTCCTTCATGTTCTTTGGAAGGTTGTTCTTAAGTTCTTCATGTGCATTGTATGTCATTTCGTAAGTTATTAGAGACCCAATAAGTTCTTCGAGTGAAAAATTATTCAAATTCTTGGCTTCTTGAATAGTCATTACTTTAGGGTCCTAACTCGTTGGAATGGATCTTAATATTTTATTAACAAGTTCAAAGTTAGAAAAACTTTTATCAAGAGCTTTTAAACTATCGACGACATCCGTAAACCGGGTGTACATGTCTCCAATGGTCTCGCTTGGTTTCATGTGAAACAATTCATAACTATGAACCAAAAGATTAATTTTAGACTCTTTTACTCTACTAGTGTCTTCATGTGTGATTTCGAGTATGCCAAATGTCAAAAGCCATTTCATAAATAGAAACTTGATTAAATTCATTCTTATCTAAAGCGCAAAATAAGGCATTCATAGCCTTGGCATTTAGAGAGAAAGTCTTATTCTCCAACTCATTCCAATCGTTCATTGGAAGAGAAGACTTTTGAAATCCATTTGCAACGATGTTCCATAGTTCAAAATCCATAGAAATCAAAATATCCTCATCCTAGTTTTCCAATATATGTAATCCGTCCTATTGAATATGGTTGGATGTGTGATTGAATGACCCTCTTGATTACTGGCAAATATCATCTCTCTTGGGTTTCAAACTAAAATGAGAGTGGCATTGCTCAAATACCAATTATTATGTTCAAGTTCGGCACTAAGGGGAGGGGGGGGGAGGAATTAGTACAGCGGTTAAAATCATCGATTTCAGAAAACCATTTCGGTGAAAAGATTCATTCAATGAAAACTCATTTCGGCAAAGATGTTTAACTTTGAACATGTTCATAAGTGGATAGAGAAGAAGTGGAGCAATTGCAATTAAGTAAAGAAAAGTAGAATGCAACTAAGAAAGAAAAGTGCACAAGAAAAGAACACACCGATTTATAGTGGTTTGGTCCTCCGACCTATGTCCACTCCCAATATCTGCTTCAATGAGGTCACCAGCTTCCACTATTGATCTTTCTTCAAGGGCAAAGATCAATTACCCTTTTACAGAACTCTTTATAGTTTGCTCACTCTCCTTATATAAGTTTCTAACACTTAGAATCGATGGAGGTGAACTCTCAAAATTTATAAGCAGCGATTTCACTATAATCTCAGTTCTTTTATTCACTTCTCTATATTTAACAAGCTGAGAAGTAAGGAGTATTTATAGGCTACAACTGGCTTTAAAAATGGAGCCAAAAAAAGTCTTGTCCTAGATTTTTGGGGTACTAGCGATACCACTACTAGTGGAATATGATGTTGGATGGTACCACTGCCCAGTTTGGCGGTACTACTACCAGACAGAGTCTCAACTACTAGAATTAGACAGTACCATCGGTTGGTAGTTAATAACTATCAGTGATACCATAGCCCAAACACTTGGGAGACTGAGCCTTGGGTGGTTCCATCGCCCAATTCTAGTGGTGCCACCACCCGACAGGGTTCAGCAACACTGTTTGGGCCAAGAGTCTAACCCAAACCAGTCTGGAATGGATTATCTCCTAATCCTAACTCTAATTACACCCTAACTATGATATTTAAGTCATATACTAAAGTAAGCAAGTCCAGTAGGTTAAAAATTCTTCCGATGATCTTCCGGCGAACTTTCAACGTACTCTCGGTGATCTTCCAGCGAACTCCTAGCAAGCTCTTGAACTCTCGATGATCTTCTTGACGAGTTTCGCTGAGCTTCTTTGGCGAGTTCCGATCTTCTCGACAAGTTGTGGTGAACTTCTGATGAACTTCTCGATGAACTTTCGATGTACATTTCGGCAAGCTCCCGATGAATTCTTGGTAAATTTTGGCAACACTCCCGACAAACTCTCAGACTCCCAACGAATTATTTGATCTTTGACTCCAACACTATATTTGCTTTATGTCTTGTTCGTTATCGTAGTCAATCCTGTATACTTTTCTCAACATATAGATTAGATTAATAATTTATTAATTGATTTCATCATTAAAACCTGAGATTTAACATCACCAACATAGAGAACTAGCTTTTCTTTCTTGATGGTACTCTCTGCTTCCCTCAACATATTGAGGAGCTATGAGAAGGTCATCTCAAGCTTATTCATATTGAAATTAATTATGAATTGAGAAAATGAATCTAATATAGACTAAAGCACAAGATTCATACACAGGTTATCCTCTAGGATCATTCCTAAACCTGTGAGATTCTTTATCCACTCAATCATCTTAAGGATATGGTTATGAACTGGTGTCCCCTAAGTCATCCTGGCGCGGAAGGGACTCTTCGATATTTCATATCATTGAGTTCTTTCCTGTTCCTCAAACAATTTATGGAGATGTAGGAGCATAGAACTGACATTCATGTTTTCATACTGTCTTTGTAACTCAGGAGTCATAGAGGCCAACATGTAACACTAAGCGAGAGTGGAGTCATCTATATACTTTGTATAGCGGAAGATCTCACCGTTGCTTTCCCCTTCGTCGGGCGTAGGGATTACTATATCAAGGACATACGTAATTTTTTCCACTATGAGAATAATTCTCAAGTTGTAAAGCCAATCCATATAATTTGGACCAGTGAGGCAGTTAACATCAATTATGCTACGTAAAGGATTCAAAAGCAACATTTTTCTGAAAAGAAAGATATAGTAGAAATAAATAACATGTAGATTTTACAAAAATTAAGCAATTAAGATAAGGACTTTTATCTTAATCTACTCTCACTATTTTCTCATAAAACACAACTCCCTCTGGTATGTGAATCGGAGATCACTAGCAGATCTTTAGTGACGATTGGGATCCAATCGACGTATTAATGTAACCTCGAGTAACTCGACTAAGTATACCATATCCTCAGGTCACCGGTGATATCTCTATGTCATAAGCAAGATAGTGAATCATAGTATAGGTGAGTCTCGAGTGACTTGACTAACTCAACCTACATTGGGAATTAGTTCCAACCTATAATGATAGAAGGTCGCGTGGGTCAATTTAATTATCTCATATTTACGGACTTAATATTATCGTGAGAAGAGATTTTTTTTATTTGGTCTCCTATGATATGTCACGCATATACATATTTAATATATATCTACATCACATGCATATATATATATATATATATATATATATATATATCTAGTAGGTGCATAGGTAATCATGCATCACATGAGCAATCACACCAGATGATCATGGACCACATCCTAATATGATCAAGCCTAAGCTAGTAGGCCCAATCACTCACATCAAGATCTATGTGTGCAGCGGCACATCTCCATGCCCTATGATTGTGCATCTTATCCTCATCGATTTTGTCGATATCTTGACACATCTCTAAATGTCGCGATTGTCCGTTTCAACCTCGTAGGTCCTGCTATCACTTCCACATTCCTGTTGCATCTTCTTGTATAATTACAACTTAATCATAAGCACACAGATCCGATAATAAACGAGAAAAAAATGAAGGCTCACAGGCCCTAATAATAATAATAATCATATGTATACACATCACACGGTCTTTGATCATCCGCTCACATCATACATCACATGTACACATCATTATCATATTGGACTACTAGATAATAATAATTAATTAATTAAATTATTTAATTAATTACTTATAGCCCTTTGGGATACCCTACCCTAGGGTACCCCATGCGACTAGGAAACTTTAACCATTAGGGTTGCCCCTATGGCCAGGAAACCCTAGCCGTAGGACTACCTTAGGAGGCTGGGGATCGTTGGCCCTAAAGGCTACCTCTGCATCCAGGAAACCCTAGCTACAAGGGAGGCTTGGCCGGCTAGGAAACCCTAGCCACCACCTTGCCCCAAGCGGCCAAGACTAGGGACTCTTGGGCGGCTAGGGCTAAGGTGCCCCTTGCAGCTCGGAAACCTAGTTGCAGGGGCTGTCATCTCCCAAGCTGAGAGCACCCTTGTTGCTCTCAGCCTTCCTGCCTTTGGCCGAGCCGAGAGCAGCATGGTGTGCTCTCGACCAAGGCTGCAAGGAACCTTCGACCAAACCGTAAGGCAATAACAATTACTGCCCTTTCTTCCCCCTTTGTGTCAACTAATTTAACATCAAAAGGCCCCTCTAAAACACCTATTAATAGTAAAAAAAGGTGCAGCATAGATTTGAAATCTATGACAAAAAAAATCACAGTAATTACACAAAAAAATTCTATGTGATTGAACACAACACACGTAGTTTATAAACCAATCTTTTGCATGAGCAACCTGGCTCTAATATCACTGTTGAGAAATTTACAGTAACATCATATGTGTAGCAGAAGAATAGAAACAAAAATCATAGATTTCCCATAGAAAAAGGGTTCTTAGTGTCATGCAAAAGTTGATATGCAAAAACCCACAAAATCGAAAAACTATACATAAGAAAATTACCTAGGGAGATCGTATATCGTTGAATTTTTATAGATCTATGCGACTGGATGAAGTAGTGTAAGTGTCCTCCTCTCTAGTGGTGATCCACATAGTAGGAGTTACAACGACGCTCCTTAAATCACTACTCAAATCTCCTCGTTATGAGTGCTACGCGATCAAGAAGGGGCGGACCCTTCTTGCTATCCAAACGCCCCAAACTAGGGCTACTAGCTAAGGAGGAGAGGGGGAGGAGAATAAGAGGTGGCTACCAAAAAGCCCTAACCCATGGGCCTTTGGTTCCCTCCTATTTATAGAAGTCCCATGTCAATTTAATCTTAATGGATTCTACCCTATTGGGTATTGGATCTTCATCCAATTACCCAAGCCTCTTAGCTCAGTGGGTCTCTACCCAATAATCTCTTATTAGATCTTATTGGATCTCATCTATAGGATTCAATAATTCAGGGGCTTAATGGATATCCAATAAGATAGGGGCTCTGACGGATATCTCATATCCGAACCTCTACTCGTCGTAGCACCTACCATATATATATGACCCTCTAGGCCCAATATCAAGTTGGTTGTGAATCATACATGTCAAAACTCTTTATGGCTTAGTGAATTATTATCTCCATAATAATTCACTCGACTATCGACTGTGGACGTACTAGGCCACTACACTGTAGCCCCTAGACGATACAGGAGATTCCAATCCTTTGGACTTATCTATTCTTAGTTTTCATGTATCTATAGTCCATCATCCATCTAATATCCTAGAGACCCTATACCGGATATGGTGCTGTTAAGCCCATACGACCTCTCCTCGAGTTTCACTCTAATCAAATTCTCTCGAACAACTCTCTCTCTCAATTTGAATGACCTTGGCCAAGAATTTGTCTAAGTAAGAATGCATAGGATATTTCTCTCATGATACTCAGAGCAGATGATCCTCTATCGACACTCAATAGCCCTTGTAAGTTTGGCTGCCACTCCTAATGATCGATTGTATTAGATTTGGAACTTCCAAACATATAAATCTTGCATCAAAGAGTGGAGTACTTATACAAGACATCCTTGGTGTCTTAAGTCTAAGGACCATATACACTACTGGGACTACGGAATCGCTGTATGATAATAATGTATCATCAAGCATCCAGCATTCTATGAGCAGATCAATCAGTAAACTTATTCTCCAATAAGCATCTACATTGTATCTGTTAGGATCAAGAATGATACTAAGAAGGGGGGTGAATTAGTATAGTAGTTAAAAATAATGATTTTGTAAAACTTCGTATGTTGAAAATATTTCATTCACGAAAACATGTTTCAAAAAGACGTTTAACTTGAATAAGTTTGTAAGTGAAAGAGAGCAATGATGAGGAGCATAAAACAATAAATAGCAGAATAGATAGAGAGGCACACTAATTTTATAGTGGTTTGGTCGTTCGACCTACGTCCGCTCCTGATTCCTCCTTCATCAAGGCCACCAGCTTTCACTATCAGTCTTCTTTCAACCGGACGAAGACTAACTACCCTTACAACTCTCTTCTCCTTTTATAGGTTTAGGAGAGTAACCTTTTACAAGCACTCACTCACTCCTCTCTTTAAATCGAAAGTAAGAGTAGAGGAGGGAAAGGATTTCAACAACGTTTTTCTACTTTCAAGTTCTCTGTGCTTATATATTCTAACCAGGGCTAAGAGGGATATTTATAGGCTCAAAATAGATTCAAATTTGGAACCAAAACCAATGCCATCCTAGGTCTTCCAGATACTGGCGGTACTACCGCTAGTGCTGGGTGGTACCACTATCTAGGCTTTCTGTCACTGGGTGGTAGCACCGCCTGGTACACTAGGATGATAGTGTACTGGGTAGTACCACCACTCAGGCACACTAACACTATATGATACCACTACCTAGTCTCAGCCTTGAAGACCGAGCCTTCAGGCAGTTCCACCGCTAACCCTGGTGGTGCAACCACTTGACGTGGCACTAGGTTACTGTTTGGGCCTTTCACTTAGCCCAACATAGCCTTGATTCCGGCCCAGTTTGCTCCTAATTGAGTTAGCCCAATTCTAACCCAATTAGAACTAATCTTATTTCGATCTTGATAATTATTATAAAGCTTTAATCGAAATCGTTGTCCGGCATGTCATTGGTCTATCGGTGCTTCGTTCGATTCTTCGGCGCATCGTCCTCTCTTGCAGCCTATTGCCTAATCGATAGTTGTCCTCCATAACTCTGATCTCCTTGGTGCAACTCCACTCTTCTTGGCTCGATACCCGAATCCTTTGTCCGAAGCCTTCTACCGATACATCGATAGATCCTCCAACTCAACGTCCAATTTTCTGACATATTTTTTTTTGGCCCAATGTCAATTCTTCCTGCTTCAATTATCTAATCCTGATCGAAAGAAGTCATATGTTACTTAAAACATAGTTATATAAAAAACATAATTAATTAGTTTGATCATCAAAATCCAAGATTCAACAGTATCCTTAGTGTCCCCACATGAGCAGCTATGAGACCAGCCTCCTTCATCATATGGATGGTTATATAGCACACCAGTATGTTCGGTTATCTTGATGTTTTTCTCGAGTAACCTATGATCAAGATTATTTAAGGTCTATATATAAATATGAATCGGTCTCATTATCGTGATCCCATCATGATCTGATTTCCATTGCATATATCTATAGACATCATAATATATATAACACGCAAGATAAAATGATAAAATACCAACTAATAATAAGCAAAAAGAGTATATATCAAGTTACACATGTCATCATTCACGTGATTAGCTTGTAGGGCACCTATGACTAGCACCACTCTTGATATCATGAGAGGAATATCCCGCGTGTGCTCGCTTAGACAAAATTCCTTGCTAGAGTCATTCGGATTAAGAGAGAATGAGTTCTTCAAGAGAATCCGATTAGAGCGAGACTTGAACAAGATTTCATATAGGCCTGATATTACCATGCCCAATATATGGTTTCTAGAATATTAGATGGATGAGGGAATATAAATATATGGTAACTGACGACAAACAGGTCCGATGGATTAAATCCCCTTGTACCGTCTAAGGACTATGGCATAGTGGTCTAGTATATCCATAGTTGATGAGTCAAGTAAATTATTAGGGAGATAATAATTCATTATATCAGAAGGAGTTCTAAGACAGAAGGAGTTCTGATGGGAGCGACTCATGACCAGTTCGGTATTGGGCCTATAGGGTCTCACACATATGGTGGATGTTGCGATGAATAGAGGTAGGAATATGAGATATCTATGGAGCCCCTAGTTTGGATCTTGTGGATAAGATCTAATTGGATGATTGGATAGAGATCCAATTAGATGATTGGATAAGATCCAATTGGATAGAGATCCAATAAGGATAGGATCCATTAAAGGATAAGCTTCATGCATCTCTACAAATAGGAAGAACCTTATGGTTCATAAGCTAGAACTTCAGGTGGTTGTCCCTTCTATTCTCCTCAACCTCCTCTCCTCCTCCTTGGCTCTAGTAGCCTTATAGTGCACATGAAGAGGGAGATCCCACGATAATCTGAGGAGCGTCATCGCTATGTCCGTTGTGTGGATTATCGCTAGAGAGGAGTATGTGAATGCTCCTTCATCCTCTTCATCGGACCTAAAAATTTTGAGGATATATGATCTCCCTACATAAAACTTCTAACATAATACGTCCGGTTTTTCAGATTTGTAATTTTCATGTACCAATCGTCACACAACAACTATGTACTTAACTATGGAAAATCTAATTTTGTTTTTTGTTTTCTATTATGCATGAGATGCCAACTTACGATTTCCTAATAGGTAATTTATTATACATTCAGTCTAATCCTAAACAATCTCAATATAAAGTAGTTAAAAGAATTCTTAGATACCTAAAAGGAACTCCTAATCTAGGATTATGATATCATAAATCTAAAACTTTCGATTTAATAACTTATATTGATGCTAAATTTGCAAGATGTAGAATAGATTGAAAAAATACCTTTGGAACTTGTCAGTTCATAAGTTATGCACTTATTTCTTGGTTTTCCAGAAAGTAAAATTCTATCATACTATCTATAACTGAAGCTATATATATTATGGTAAGTGTATGTTATGTGTAGGTAATTTAGATAAAAAATACTTTAGAAGATTATGAATTTTGCTTAAAAAAATCCCTATAAAGTGCAACAATACTAATGCAATTTACTTGTTAAAGAATCCTATTCAACATTCTCGAACCAAATATATTGACATTAGATACCATTTTATTAAAGATTATATAAGTATTCATGACATATCTTTGGATTTCATTAACACAAAATATCAGTTAGCATACTTGAGGAAAAATTTAATTTTATTAGAAGAGAATTAGACATGTTGAATCTTTTAAATCCATGATTAAAGACCTTTTGCTATTTATTCTCCTATGATTTTTTTTTTGTTAATGATTAAGGGGAAGGTTTATCCAAACAAATTATGATCTTTCGCTTAACTTCTTAGTGTTCATTACTTGAGATTTATTTTGTGACTCTTTTGTATTCATTCTTGTATATTCTATTCTTTTTGTTAATGATAGGAGGAGAAGTAACTTATTTTTTTGTTAATGACTAAGGAGGAGAAGTAGTGATTCATGCCTTGCTTATGTATTGTACAAGGAGACTTATGATACTTTTATAACTTTTTATTAGTAGTAACTCATACTTGACTTTTATTAATTATTCTTTGAAATTCAGAACTTGATTAAATATTTGTTTTAACCTGAATTCAAATCTATCATTGAAATAATATATTCTGAATTCAAGTTTATTATATTTTTAAGATAATATATAGATAGGGGGAGTCTTATTAAGACCCATCGTTAATTGACTTCTCAATGTACATAACTTGAACTTATCTTTAATGACATAATATTGAACCCTTCATGTATCATGATATCAAAATAATGTTTATTTTTACATAGTTGGATCATTAATATACTCCATTCTTTTTATTGATAACAAAGAGGGAGAAATAGTAACTCATACATTTTGTTATTGACAAAGGGGGAGAAATAATGACTCATGCATGAATAGGGAGAGTCATGATGTCTTACTTATATTTTTTTCATTATTATACAAATCATGTTTGATTTATGCAAATAGTTAACTTAGTTTGATTGACATTACACATTAATAATGATTGAAATTTGAAACTTAAAATGATTATGATTATAACTTAAAATTTAAAACTTTATTAAACATTAATTTTTGTGTAAATACTATTTTTTTATCTGAAATTAAGCATAAATATATTGATGGTGCTCTTAAAGATGATTCATGGGTCTTGGCAATGTATGAAGAGCTAAATCAGTTTGAAAGAAATAAAATTTGAATAATTATTTCTAGATGATCATCTTATAATTGACACTAAATGAGTTTTTAATAATAAGCAAGATGAACAATGTTTTGTAGTTTAAAATAAGGCTAGAGTAGCTAAAGGTTTTAACTAAAAAGAAAGAATATGAATAAACTTTTGTTCTTGCAATTAGACTTGAAGTCATAAGGATATTCCTTGCCTATGTATAGTTTAAAATTTTAAAATTATTTTAAATAAATATCAAAAGTACTTTTCTTAATGGTTTTATTTCTGAAAAAAAAATTTATTGAATAACCACCTAGATTTGAAAATGACCTTTTTTCAAATCATGTTTATAAATTATCTAAGGCTCTTTATAGGTTGAAACAAGTCTTTTGGGCTTGGTTTGAGAGATTTAACTCTTTCCTTCTGCAAAATAATTTTTCAAAAGATAAGGTCAACACCACATTATTTATTAAATATTTTAATAATATTTTTATTATTTAAATTTATATTGATGATATTATTTTTTATTCTACTAATGAATCTTTATATAAATCATTTGCTAAGAGTATAAATCAAGAATTTGAACTGAGTTTAATGAGTGAATTAATTTTTTTTCTTAAGATTATAAATTAAGCAACTAAATAATGAGATTTTCATTAATCATACCAAGATACTTTTGATCTATTAAAATAATTTTATATGAATAATATTAAGATTATTAATATACCAATGAGCATTTCTACTAAACTAAATATGGATAATGAAGTAGAATGATTTGATCAAAAAATGTATAGAATTATGATAGACAATTTACTATATCTCACTGCAACTAGACCTAATATAATGCTTACTATTAGGCTTTGTGTAAGATTTTGGTTTAATCCCGAACAATCTCACTTTAAAGTAATAAAAAAAATTTAGATACTTAAAAGGAACATATCTCTAGAATTATAATATTCTAGATCTAATAACTTTGATTTGATTGCTTATACTAATACTGAATTTGTGTGATGTAGAATAAATTGAAAAAATACCTCTAGAACTTACCAATTCCTAGGTCATGCACTTGCTTCTTGATTATTCAAGAAGTAAAACTTTGTCACACTATCAATAGTTGAAGTTGAATATGTTATAGCAAGTGCATGTTGTATACAAATAATTTAGATGAAGAACACTTTAGAATAATATAAACTTTACCTAAAAAACATCTATATATAATATGATAATATTAAAATAATTTATTTGATAAAGAATCTTATTTAATACTCTAGGACTAGGTACATTGATATTAGACTCAATTTATTAGAGATTATATTAGCAATCATGAAAGATATTTGGATATCATCGACACAAAACAACAATTATTAGATATTTTTACTAAATCACTTAGTGAGAAATAATATGATTTTAGTAGAAGAGAATTAGGCATGTTAAATCTTTTAAATGCATAATTAAAGACTCTTTTGTTATTTGTTCTCATATGATTCTTTTTTTGTGCGAATGATTAAAGAAGAAATTTATCCAAATGAATTATGATCTTTTACTTGACTTCTCGGTATTCATGACTTAAGATTTATTTAGTCTCTTTTTATATTTATGACTTATATACTCCATTGACAAAGGTGGAGCAAAAGTAACTCATATCTTTGTTGATAACCAAGGGGGAGAAATAGTAATTTATGCCTAGGTTATGATACTTTTATAACTTTTTATTAGTAATGTCACATGCCTAACTTTAGTTAATTATTTTTTGAAATTTGAAACTTGATTGAATATTTGGGCTTGCAATGATAATATCAACAAGATTGAATTTGTCTCAACTTAAATTCAAGATCATCATTGAAAAAGTATTATTTTGAATTCAAGATTATCATATTTTTAAGATGGCATATAAATAAGGATGGTCTTATTAAAATCACATCATCAATTGATCTCTCAATGTCCATAATTTGAACTTATCTTTGATGACACAATATTAAGATCCTTGATGTACCATGATATCAAAGTAATTTTTATTTTTATATAATTAGAATATTTATAAAAAAGAAAAAAGTAGTACCATGATACCATGATATCGCGCCCTTCTTTTTGCTAATAACAAAGGGGGAGAAATAGTTACTTATGCTTTTTGTTTATGATAAAGAACGAGAAGTGGTGACTCATGCATAAATAGGAAGAATTATGATATCTTGCTTATAATTTTTTTGATCTTGTACAACTTATGTTTGATTTATGCAAATGATTAACTTACAATTATCTTTTGATTGATATTACATATTGATAATAGTTGAAATTTGAAACTTGGCATGATTATAATTATAACTTGAAATTTGAAACTTGATTGAATATTGATTTTTGAGCTTGAATAATTAAATCATAATATTAACAATATCAAATTTCTTTTAACTTGAGTTCAGTATAAGCATTTAAAATGATATATGATTATTTGAGTTCAAGTTTATCATAACTTTTTAAAATAACATATAGATAGAGGAGTCTTGTTAAAATCTTATCATCAATTGATTGTTTTCATCAAAATGAGAGAGATTATTGAATCCCCAATTTTGATAATAAAATCAATTGATAAGTTTATTAGACTAATATTCTTTTGAGATAAGTGATGAAGGAAATACTTCGATCACAAACTTGGACCACCGAAAGGCCAACTATTGAGTGAGAGAGTTGGACATTATACCAAGAAATTATCATGTCCAAAATTAGACGTTAAGTTGAAGGATTGGTTGATATGTCAAAGATCAAACTTCGTGCTATAGGTTCATGCATTATGCTAGAATGATTGGATATTGTGTTAGAAGATTAGATGTTATGGAAAGTTGATATGCTAGTGGAAGAGGCAATATATCAATGGAAAAGGTAATGTATCGGAGGTTTAAACGAAGTGTCGGAAGATTGAACGACATGTTGAAAGATCATACAAAGTGCCAAAAACTTCGTAAATGTGTCAAATGTATGGTTGATTTGTCAAAGTCTTAAGGTCATTTTGGGTTAATTTTAGTTGGTACTAGGCCAAAAAAAAAACTAACTTGTCAAGAAAGTCATTGAGCTTAAAAATGAGCCGAAATGGGTCAGTTATAAGGCCAAACAAGTAAACTAAAGCATGCCTAGGTGATGGTCACTAGGCCCAGGTGGTACTATCGCGTTAGTCAGCTAACAAGCACAATTTGTGCTTATAGCAACAGTCGTACCGTCTATGGTGGTAGTAGTATTGCCTAGAGAGATGATAGTACTACCCAAAATTTAAATTTTTTGAAGGTAATATTGTCAAAGTCTAGTGTTATAGCATCAAAAGTTGTAATGGTAGTACCACACAATATCAGCGATAGTACCACCCGTATCCTAAAATTTTTAGGATTTTAATTTTTTTGACTCTATTCTTAAAACCTTTTAGGGTCGATAAATACGTCACGTATCCTTGGTTGATGGAGAATCCATTCTTGAGTTTGTTAAATATTATAGCTCTTTCTTTGAGCATTGTTTGAGTCTATTTCTCCCTATTGAGTTTAGTTGTGATACTAAGTTGTAGGAGGTGAGAGATCTCTTGTAAAAAAGTGAGTATGGAGGTTCTATCCTAAACTTGCAAAAAGAAAAAAGTTGTGACAAGGATAGTTAATCTTCACTTATTAAAAAGATGATCAGTATTGAAAGTCAATAGCCTCAAAGGAAGAGAAATCGAGAGTGCATGTAGGTTGGAAAAACCAAACTACTATAAATCAATTTATATTTAGTCTCTTGCGTGTGACTTTTGTTTATGATTGCTTACTTATTATCATTCACTTTACCCCTTACCTTTACTTGCACTCAATATTTGGTTAATTATGCTTCTTGATATGGATTTTCTGATCGAGCTTTAAAGTCAATTAAAATTTGCGATAGCACTAATTCACCCCCTTCTCCCCTTAGTACCATTAAAATCATAACATTCCAGACTTAGGAGAGAATCTTCACACTCACTCTTTTATACGAAACCTCTTACCTCCTACTACTTAGTATCACAACTAAACTCTAAAGGATGAAAGAGCCTTAAACAATGTCAAAAAAGAGAACTACACTACTTTGCAAAATCAAGAATGGATGCTCAGTCAACTAAGCTCAAGTGGGGTATTTATAGGCTCTCAAATGTTTAAAAATAATATTAAAATTTTAAATTTCTAAAATTTTAGGGTACGGATGGTACTATCATTGACACTATCCATTTCTATCGTCATAAATTTTGATGAGCCATAAATATGAACTTTAGCAATCCTATTAGTATAAAATTTAAATTCTTGATAGTATTACCATCGAAAATGTTAACAAAGCACTATTTGTGCTTGTCAGTTGACTTAGATGGCGCCACCACCTAGGCCTAGCAGTACCATTACCCAAGCATAGTTTAGACTACTAGTTTGACCTTGTCACAAGCCCAATTCGACCTTGCTTCAAATCTAATGGCTTTTATAACAAATGGGCTCTATTTTAGCCCAATACTAATCCAAAATAATCTCGATCAAGATTTTGACTCATATGTTGAATCTTGAATGTTGATGATAAAACTAATTAAGTTTAGTTGTTTAATTATGTTTTGAGTGATGCATGTCTACTCGATCAGGATTAGATAGTTGACATTGGAAGAATCAGCGTTGCATCGAAAGAGATCACATCAGTATATTGGATGTCGAGCTAGAGGTCCGATCGACAATCAGTAGAAGGCTTCAGACATCGGGCATCGGGCCAAGAAGAGTGGTGTTACGCCAAGGAGATCGGGGTTGTAGAGGTCAACCGCCGATTGAGCAACAAGCCACAACAAATGATGGTGCACCAAAGAACTGGATGAAGCACCGACCAATGACGTGCCGAGCAATAAGATATTGGTTCATATAATAATTATCTAGATCGAGGTAGGGTTAATATTTACTTAGTATGCAGGATTAACTATGATAACGATGAAGATAAAGTGAAACAAAGTGCTGGAGTCAAGTGCGATGGAATCATTTGGAGTTCGAGAGTTCTTCGGAAGTCTGAAGATTCATCAGGAGTGCTGTCGGAACTGACCACGAATGAGTAGGGAGCTTACCGAAAGGTTTTCGGAAGTTCGTCGGAAGTTTCATCGGAAGTTCGCAGAGCTCATCGAGAAAGATCAGAACTTGCCAAAGAAGCTTGTCAGAACTCACCAAGATCAATCGAGAAGTCCACGAGCTTATCGGGAGTCCGTAGAATGGTGTCCAAGGGTTCATCGGAAGACCACCGGAAGCTCGCTGGAGGAAGACTTGATTGCCAAACTTTGTATTAGCTTAAGAAAAATTTTTAATTTCATATTTAATACATAATTTAGGTTAGGATTAAGTGTTAATCCTATAACCCTGGTAGGGGCCAACTGGACCTGATAATGGATTGGTTTGGGCCAATTTTAAGGCCTAACCAGAAGTGTTGGACCTTGTCTGGCAATGGCACTGCCCAGATGCAGCTCCCCAGGTTGTATTGGGTGATGGTACCGCCTAGTACATTGACCATGTTAATGTGTCAAGTGATGGTACCGCTAGTGTCAGAGTCAAACTAACGGTGGTACCACCAGAGACAAGTGGTGGTACCACTAATACCCGGTAAACACATGATGAGAAGGTTTTTGGCTCCAAGTTTGAATCAGATTGGAGCCTATAAAAACTCCTCCCATCCTTGGGTTGAACTAATAAGCACACAGAACCAAAAAGTAGGAAAACTCTATTAAAATCCTCTCTCCTCTAGTCTTTGTTGAATCTCAAATTTTGATGATGAATCAATTGGTGAAATATTTGTGCTAATCTATATTGTTAAGATAAGTGTGCAAGATTAACTACGATGGGTTAGAAACATAAAGCGATTTGCTGAGGTCAAGTCTGTCGGGTGTTCAAGAGATCATCAGAAGTCTGAATGATCGTCAGAAGTGTTGCCGGAACCAACCGAGATCGAATCAGGGACTTACCGAAGTTTTCGAAAGTTCGCCGCAAAGATCGTTGAAGGTTCGTGGAGTTTGCCAAGAAGGTTCGGAAGCTTGCCGAAGACTCGACTAGCTATATAAATCCGGGAGCATGTTGGGAATCCACCGGAAGAAATCTGAGGGAAGTATCGGAAGACCGCCGAAGTCTCATCGTAAAGCTCGTCGGAATAAGACTTGAAGAATGTCGGTTCAAATCACTGTTAATTATGTTTCAATTTCGTAGTTGGCATGTACTTAGGGCAAGGATTTCAAATTAATCCTGCTTAAATATGGTAGGGGCCAACCAAGCTCTTACTGGGCCTTTTTGGGCCTTGAACAAGGCCCATTCAGCATTGCTGAATGGGCCAGGCGGTAGAACTGCCTGGCAGCCGAATGCTAGGCGGTACTACCGCCCAGCCTAGGGCGGTAGTATCGCCCAACACTAGTGTGCAACGGTGGTAGTACCGCCTGTGCACTGTTAGTCTGACGACTGACAGGAGGTAGCATCACCCCTAACAGGCGGTAGCACCGCCAGCACCGAGAAATCCAAATTAATTTCAAATTTGGAGCCCAAATTTGAATTCACTTTGGATCTATAAATACCCCCCTTTCTCAGCTAAAAGGGCACCCTTTTGAGAGTTAGAAATTGAGCTAAAGTCTTGGAAAAGTCTTGTTTTCAATAGCTTGTGTTCACCTCCTTCTTTCTCTTTGGAAAATCTGTAAGAGTGTGAACTTTTTGAAAAAGGGTTGTAAGAGGGATGTTTGGTCCTTCCCCTTCAAAAGGATTTGCTAGTGGAAGTTGGGAGCCTCATCGGAGAAGGTTTCGGAAGTGGATGTAGGTCACCTTGACCGAACCACTATACATCGTGGTGTTCTTGAATGTGAGTGTTTAAATTTCTGTTTCATCTTTTTACTTGGCTACAAACCATTCAATTTTTCTTTACCTTTACTCAAGCAACTTCAACTAAGTCATCTTTCGTTGGATCGAAGTTTTCATACGAACTAACCATTTTACCGAAATCGATTTCAAATTTACATTTTAATCCGCTGCACTAATTCAACCCCCCCCCTCTTAGTGATTGTCCGATCCTAGCAGTCTTCACTTGTATTCAAGTGAGGAGTGTGTTAGTATTTATAAGAGTTACCTCCTAAGCTCATCAAAATGAGAGAGCGCTATAAAAGGGAGTTTGTCTTCGCCATTTGGAAGGAAGACAACTAGTTGAAAAGCCGATGGCCTCAAGAGAAGAGGAATCAAGAGTGGACATAGGTCAGATGACCGAACCACTATAAAAATTGATTTGTATTTTCTTATTATCATTTATATTACTGCAAATCATTTCACTTTACTGCAATCATCCAGCTTCTTCTTTATCCTATTACAATCACTCTCAAGCTCAAGTATTTCCGATATACTTTTTAACGAAATATCTTTTTATCGTACGAAGGTTCCGAAAGTATTTCTTTAATCGGTGAAATTTATCATTCTTAATCGTTGTACTAATTCACCCCCCCTTCTTAGTGCCGCTTAGATCCCAATAATTGGTATCAGAACCTTGTTATTTCTCTTTCGGATTCACACCCGCAAGAAATAGTTCTTCATGGCTTTCAAGAGGGTTTTTCGATTGTTCGTCCTCCATTCTTTAACGAATCGGACTACACATATTGAAAAACTCGAATGAGAGTTTTCTTGATTTCTCTAGATTTAAACTTATGGAATATCATTGAAAACGGCTTTCAACTTCCCTCTAAACCGATGAACGAATGGTCGGATTTGAAGAGAAAATCTTTTTCATTAAATGTAAAGGCTATGAATGCCTTATTTTGCGCTCTAGATAAAACTAAGTTTAATCATATTTCTATATATAAAACAGCTTTCGATATTTGGTACACACTTAAACTTACACACGAAGGAAAGAGTAGAGTCAAAGATTCAAAAGTTAATATTATGATGCATGATTTTGAGCTTTTTCGAATGGAACCAAGCAAGACTATCGATGACGTGTTCTCCCATTTTTCGGATGTCATCAATAGTCTAAAAGCATTTGGTAAATATTTTTTAAATTTTAAACTCATTAACAAGATTTTACGTTCTCTTCTGAAAAATTGGGATTCTAAAGTAACCGCTATACAAGAAGCTAAAAATTTAAATAATTTATCTATTGAAGAACTAATTGAGTCTTTGATGACTTATGAAATGACACTCTTGGAACATGTTGGACATGATGAACATATGAACCACCTTCCAAAGAACAGGAATGATTTGGAATTTCGGACAAATGAATACCACTTGAGTGATGACTCAAGTGATGAGGACAATGATGAACTTGAACTTCGAACACCAAAATTTAATAAATTTATTAAATAAAAATCTAAAATAAAAATAAACTTAAATGAAGAAAAAGGCCAAAGAAGAGGAAGGCACCCAAGGGCAAATCAAATGCATCCGAAAGCAAAATGGCAAATTGGGCTTTAACAGGTTTTGTCAACAAGGTAAGTATCTCATCCGAAATTCTTTTACCTTATTTTGAAATTACTTGATATCTTTTTCATGAGTGCTTAATTTAGATAGTTGAAAATAAAAAAATTATTTTCAAAATTATCATGCTTTAAACATTTTTGAAAAATTAAAAACTTGATCATGAAAATTATATTGCTAAAGTTTCATGCATGTTATGATTCAAAATTTTGAATGATGCAACATTATGGATGATAATTACATGATGTGTGATAATGCAATTCCATGCATATGATTTCCATATCGATTTTCGGTCTCAATATTGATGTATGGTTTTGACACAAAAATTAATATCATGATAATTGCATCTCATGCTTGTACACCTAACAAGATTAAATCCAATGAATATTTATCTTGATGAATTCCATATTGATTCTCATAAATAACATAATGAAAATGTAAAATCATGTGTATGATTTATTTTATGAAATTTATTTTTTGGTTTTAAACTTGATACACATCATTTATACAAAAGAATTAAGCATACTTTCATGTAATCAAATCTACGTTGCTTCTCACAAATTTTTCGAATAAAAGATATTGATGATAATTTAGGATTAATACGATGATGCATGTCTTTATGAAATAAATTGCAAAACTAAAAGACTTAACCCACATTGCTATCAATAAACTTTCTAAATGAAAGAAAAGTGGTCATAATGATGCTTTCATCTCTAAATGTGATGCTTGACATTCTCTTAAAAATTTAAATATGCTCACCTTAATTGAAACACATAAAAAAGGGGAAGCAAAATGTCTTATCATGATGAATCAAGACATGCTTATATGAAATAAATCATAAAAAAAATGCTTGATTCTTAAGTTTTCAATTTTTTGATTTAAGATAAGTAATGAACCTATTCATGTATATGACATGAATCTCTTGAATTGATTTTTGTTTAAAGATGTCGCATGCTTAATGTGTTACATTTGGACTTAATGGTCTTCATGAAAAAGATTGTTTTTTGGATTTGTAAAATGACACATGGTTTTGGCAATAAATTTAAGCATGACTCTTAATTTATTTTTGCACCAAGTTAGAATCATAAAAGAAGGAAAACATTTTGTTATAACCAACAACAATGAAAGGAAGAATATTAGAATTAAAATAATATTGGACATGCTTAAGTGAAATCATACTTGATAATGAGTATGTTAAATGTATCATGATGATTTCGATTTTTGACATATTGTTTGGCTTTTGCATAAAAAGGTTGAACATTCCTATGATCAAATTGCATGAATTTTTTTTTTTTTTGTAAAAATTCTCTATCTTTAATGTTTTGGCGAATATGTCACTTTGAATGAGTTAAAAAGGCTGAATATCTTGAAAATAAAACAAATATTATTAGAATTAAAATGATGATATGATTATTTATTTTACAAAATTTTTCTTTAGGTCTTGAACGTTCATGCTTGTTTCTATTCGACATAAAAAAGACAAAGGCATGAAATCAATACATGAATTGAAATTGCTAAAAGAGAAATGTATGTATTTTGAACATCTCTCTTTCTCTAAAGTTTCTGAATTCATGTCATTATTGATAAATCTCTTCAACTATTATATTGATCTTAATAATTTGAATTGAATTTTATATCTTGAAGTAATGTGTTATATTTTTGTCTTGACAATCTTTGTGACAATGCTTGCCTTTCATTTTTGAATTTTGATTTTTTTTTTTAAGGCAAAGGCATACTTATATGAAGATCCACATAAATTGAAACACAACGTATTTTCTTTCTTATCAAAATTAATGAATTCATTTAGTTAATTTTGTGAATCTCATAGACTTCTTGACTTAAAATTTTTTTATGTGAATCAAAATACTTTTCCTCTATGACTCCTTCATTCTATCATTTGCTAAAGAGGAAAACAATCCAAGTCTTGATATCTCGATAGGTGATACTTAAAATTATTTCTTATGATTCATGATGAATTTAGATCTATTATGCATAAATCAAGTTGTTCTTTTTACTACCAAATGAATCATGACTTGATATTGATATATTTGTTTATATATCATGATTCTTGATTGTATACTCCTTATCATAAATTGAAAATTGATGTTAATGAAAATGTTTGCAAATCATGATCTTGATACTTGGAATTTTCTTTAAAATGTGATCTTGATGAGAATTTCTATGCATGAATCAAGATGCTCTTTGTGCTATCTATTTTCAAATGAATCATGAGCCTTGATATCATATCTTTTATGATATAGAAATGACAAGATTTCTTTGCCTTGTATGCCTTCGTGATGATTGAAAATTGATATAAAAGAAATTTGCTTAATGATTGAATAATTGATTTATTCTTTTTATCATGGCTTAAAATTGAATATAAATAAAATATGTTTAGAATTTTTTTTAATATCATGATCTTGATATTTACCATAAATGATATCTTTTGATCTTGATCTTACTAAAAAACTTGATTTCATGGACATGTATACATCATGTGATATTGATTAATACTATTTTCTAAATGATGTAAAAAGGAAGAAAACTATGTCTTTCTTTCTTTTTGACATTAACAAAGGGGGAGAAGGGTTTGCTAGCTTGCACATTACAAATGAAAGCAAATATAGCTAGCTAAAACTTGCAAAAAGGAAAAACTTGCACTTCTCAAAATGAGAAGAAAGAAATTGCAAAGTTGCATTATTATTTTCTCATGAGCTTGTATGTTTAAAATGTTGGCTCATTGTAAACAAAAAGTTAATAGCTTTCAAAGGTGAAACTCAGTTGCAAAAGAGAAAAATTGAAAGGGAGCTAGCTTGCATATCGCAAATTATGCTAGCTTGCTTATCATTATTGCTTGCTTCCTTATCATCAATTTCCCTCGTATCATGATTTATTTATGACTCCCTTGAACTTATGATTTGATATGTTGAAAATTCATGATGCAAATTTATTATTTTGCCATGATCAAAGCATTGATGTAAAAGAAAGGGGGAGAAAGAATTGCTATCTCAAAAGATACAAAAATACAAAACTTAGAAAATTTACAATCTTACACTTACTATGCTTCTATGCTTGTATGTTGTAATAAAAATTTAACTTGCATTTTTATAATGATTGCATATTTCTAAGAGGAAGCAAAGTGCTATCTTGCTTATCATGAGAAACAAAGTGCAAACTTGCACATCTCAAGTAAAAATTGCTATGCTTGAACTTAAAAACTTGCTATGATGTATATCTTGATAGCTAGTGTGTTGTAAAACTTTCATATCCTTAAAAACTAGCTAAATGTTACTTCTCCTTTTTGTTGATCATAAAGGAGGAGAAGTAGGTAGATTGTTGAGTTCATGCATTGTAATGTTGATTAAATATTTTATATATTTATATGATATTTTTGTTGACATGATTTTGATACATGTTGCTTGGATTTGGGATAATCTAAGTGTTCTATCAATGGTATATTGATAGGAGGAGTTTGGTTAAACTCCGAAAGTTAAGATTAACTCTATCATTAATTAGTTATCATCATCAAAAAGGGGGAGATTGTTGAATCTTGGATCTTGATGATGAAACTAATTATGTTTAGTTGTTTAATTATGTTTTGAGTGATGTAGGTCTACTCGATCAGGATTAGACAATTGACACATGAGAAAATAGTGTTGCACCGGAAGAGATCACGTCAGTATATTGGACGTCAAGCCGGAGATCTGGTCGACAATCGACAGAAGTCTTCGGACATCGAGCATTAGGCCAAGAAGAGTGGTGTTGTGCCAAAGAGATCGGGGTTACAGAGGTTAATCGTCGATTGGGCAACAGGCCGTAAAAAAGGACGGTGCATCAAAGAACTAGACGAAGCACCAACCAATGACTTGCCGGGCAATAGGATGTTGATTAATGTAATAATTATATAGATCGAAGTAGGATTAAGATTTACTTAGTGTGTAGGATTAACTACAATAACGATGAAGGCATAAAACCAAACAAAGTGCTAGAGTCAAGTGCGATGGAATCATTGGGAGTTTGAGAGTTCGACGAAAGTTCGAAGATTTGTCGGGAGTGCTGCCAGAACTAGCCAAAAATGAGTAGGGAGCTTACCGAAGGGTTTTCAGAAGTTCACCGAAAGGTTCGTTAGAAGTTCACGGAGCTCACCGAGAAAGATCAGAGCATGCCGAAGAAGCTTGTCTGAACTTGCTAAGATTAATCAAGAAGTCCACGAGCTTATCGGGAGTCCATAGAATGGTGTTTGAGGGTTCATCAGAAGACCACCGAAAGTTCATTGGAAGCTCACCGGAGGAAGACTTGATGTGCCAAACTTTGTATTAGCTTAGGAAATATTTTTTATTTCATAGTTAGCAAATAATTAAGGTTAAGATTAGGTGTTAATCCTATAACCCTAGTAGGGGCCAATTGGGCTCGGTAATGGATTGGATTGGGCAGAGTTTAAGGCTCAACCAGAAGTGCTAGACCCTATCTAGCAGTGGCACCGCCCAGGTCCAGCTCCCCAGATTGTACTGGGCAATGGTACCACCCAGACTAGGCGATGGTACCGCCCAGTATATTGACCATGTTAGTGTGTCAAGCGATGGTACCGCCTAGTATATTGACCATGTTAGTGTGTCAGGCAATGGTACCACTAGATTGGTGGTAGTACTACTAGTGTCAAAGTCAAACTAGCGGTGGTACCGCTAATGACAGGCGGTAGTACCGCCAATACCCGGTAAACCCGGGATGGGAAAGTTTTGTTGGGAAATCTAGGGGGTGACATCTCATACGCAGTGGAAGAATAGAAAAACAAAAATCCTGGATTTCCATGAAAGGTTTGATCGTTGTGCGAAGATCGATTCATGAAAAATAAATCTACGAATCCAAAACTATATATATAAAAAGAAAGTACCTAGGGAGATCGTATATCCTTTAATCCCTACAAACCTGTAGGACTGGATGAAGGAGTTCAAATGTCCTCCTCTTTAGCGATAATCCATACGACACAGACTACAATGATGCTCCTCTCTTCGTAGAGGAGAATAGAAGGTGGCTACTAAGAGAACACCAGCCTATGGGCCTTTGGTTCCCTCCTATTTATAGAGGCCCCCTGTAAACCCTAATGGATCCTACCCTATTGAGTATTGGATCTCCATCCAATTACTCAAGCCTCTTAGATTAATGGTCTCTACCCAATAATCTAGCTCTTATTGGATCTCATCCATGGGATCCAATAATACATGGGTTTATTGGATATCCAATAAGATAGGGGCTCCGGCGGATATCTCGTATCCAAACCTTTACTCATCGCAACACCTACCATATGTGTGTGACCATCTAGGCCCAATATCGAGTTGGCCATGAGTCATACTTGTCAGAACTCTTTCTGATTTAGTGAATTATTATCTCTATAATAATTCACTCGACTCATCGACTACGGACGTACCAGGCCACTACGCCGCGGCCCCCAGATGATACAGGAGAATCCAATCCTTTGGACCTATCTGTCCTCAGTTACTATGTATCTATAGTCTTTCATCCATCTAATATCCCAGAGACCCTATACTAGGCATGGTGTTGTCAGGTCCATACGGTTTCTTCTCGAGTCTTGCTCTTATCGGATTCTCCTGGAGAACCCTTTCTCTCTCAATTCGAATAACCTTAGCTAAGGATTTGTTCGAGCAAGAATACATGGGATATTTCTCTCATGATACTGAGAGTGGATGATCCTCTATTGACACTCAATAGTTCTCGCAAGGTTGGCTACCACTCCCAATAACTGGTTGTACTAGATTTGAAACTTCCAAACCTAGAAGTCTAATATCAAAGAGTGGAGTACTCATATAGGACATCATTGGTGTCTCAAGTCTAAGGACCAGATACACTATTGGAACTACAGAATCGCTGTCTGACGTAAGGTATCAATAACCATCCAGCATTCCGTAAGCGGATCAATCAGTGAACTCATTCTCCAATGAGCACTTGTATTGTATCTTTAGTGTCTCCACATGAGTAGCTATGAGACCAGCCACCTCCTTCATAGGGACGAGTATACAGCACACCAGTCTATCCGGTTATCTTGATGTCCCTCTCGAGTAACCTATGATCGGGATTATTTAGGGTCTATGTGTAAAGGTGAATCGGTCTCATTATCGTGATCTCATCACGATCTGATTCTCATTGCACAGATCCAAGGACATCACAATATACGCAACACGCAAGATAAAGTGATAAAATGCCTTAATAATAATAAGCAAAAGAAAGAGTGTATGTCAAGTCACAAGTGCCATCACTCATGTGATTAGTTTACAGGGCACATATGACCAGCAAATTCACACCCCCCCCTCTTAGTGTCGCTCAGATCCCAACATCATAAACCATTTATCCTACAAATTTTTTAAGCTTTCAAAACTATCCTTCAATAAATCATCTATTTCACCAACATATCGACTTTTTTATAACATCTAATCTTATAACACAATATCTGATCCTTCTGATACAATGCCCAAACCTATAGCATGAAGTCTGATATCCAACACATCGGTCAATCCTTTAGTTTGACATCTAATTTCAACATGATAATCTTCTAGCACAACGTTCAACTCTTTAGTTTGATATTTGGCTATTAGGTGTGGTTCAAGTAAGTGGTCAAAATATTTCTTATATTACTTATCTTAAAAGCATGTTAGTTCATTAAATTCATCAATTGATTTTATTTTTAAAATTTAAGATTTAACAATCTATTCCTTTTTTATGATAATAACTAATTATTAATGAAGTCTTAACAAGATTCCTCTTATTTATATATCATAAATATAAGATTACATCATAAGTATCAAAATACATCAAGTTGAAGAAATAATCAATAAAATATGACTAGACAAGAATCATGATGACATAAATAATTATAATTATGATATTATGATATTATGATGGGTTCTTAACAAGACTCCCTTTGTCTATATATCATAAAATTATAAGATTTAGTCTAACGCTATCATAAGTCTCAAATTATATCAAATAAAAGATACTATCAAGTGTCATATAAGTTGAACATAATTTTACAAATATAATAATATTTAAAAATCACATCATTTGTTCATCATTGCATTTATGGCATTTAGTCATATAACTTCTCTCTTTGTCATTAGCAAAAAAAAAAACAGAAATATATAAGTCATGAATACAAAAGAATCACAAATAAAGATAAATTATAAGTTATGAACACCAAGAAGTCAAGAGAAAGATAAGTCATAAAATCTAATATACATCATGATCTATTTGGATAAATTTTTCCTTAATCATTAACAAAAAGCATGAGTTATTAGTTCTCTCTCTTTTTTATTAATAAAAAGAAATAAGTATATCAATGATCAAATTATGTGAAAATAAAAATTATTTTGAAATCATGGTACATAAAGGATCTCAATATTAATTTATCAAGGATAAGTTCAAGTCATGGTGATTAAAATATATAAGTCATGAATATCGGTCATGAGAGAGATAAATCATGGATCACAAATTATTAGCACCATGAATTCAAAAGAAACATAAGTCATAAGTCATTAAAATTATAAAGTCGAAAGAAATATTAGTCACAACCCATGAACATCAAGAAGTCATATGTAAAGAGGTAAGTCATATAATTCAACATAAGTCATAAAGGAGATTCACAAGTCACAAGTCTCAAGTCTGTGGTTAATTTTTTTTCCCTTTATCGTTAGCAAAAGGTGAAGCACATAAATAATTCAAAACTTTTAACTTTTATTTCATCTTGTGATAAGTCATTTTCATGAGTTTTCAAATATGATATTTACTTTCTAAAATACTCATGAAGTCAAAAGACTTAACAATTGCAAGTGAGCTATTAATGAAACCAAAATAGTCAACACAAGTAACACATTAAGAAAAGACAGACATGACAAACATGAAAGATTTAAAACATCATCAAGATACTTCCCTCTTTTGTCATTAGCAAAATAATATAAAATACAAAGCATAAAATGACCACCATAGTATGTCAAATGCTATAGTCCCCTTAAATCATCAACATTAAATAACAACTTATCGATGTTATAATTGTCACTTATTTCATCATCAAAATACTTCTTATGCCATGAAAATATCAAAAATATAAATAATTTCCTTTACAATCATAGTTTTCTTAAGATCGAGTATATGAACTTTTAACATAGTCCCCTAAGCAAAAAATATTCAAATACTTTAAGGTATGATACATTTGAGAATCCTTAAATAAATAAGTTATGCTTAATAAATCCATCAAATGCAATATTAGCAACATTATACACGTAAACATCTTCAATGTGTAACATTTTTTAGAATTTTTGCAAAAGTTGATAAAATAAATGTTCTCACATTTAATAAAAAATGAATCTTAAAATATTTGATGTATTTGTGTATGACAAGTGCATAACATTTTTTTATAATCAAATTATTGATGTTATATAAACTAATAAGTCTTTTATTGATGTGTTGTCAATTATTTTTGTGAACTTGTACTCATACAAATCTTCACATAACATAACCGGTTCTTGTATATCCAAGTATTTTTATGTCATAAGGTTGGATGTGTTATTAATTTTTCGGTACCAATGTTTTCTTCTTTGTTGTTATGTCTAAAGGTGACATATCTTCCACCCCAACTAGTGAGCATTAAGAAGTTTGTAATATCTTCAATCAAATGTCTTAAGTATTCACTATCAAGGTACCATCTTTTGCTCATAGTTTTTATTTGAAAATATATCTATAAGAAAAAGATGATTAATTTTGGTACCTAATGCCACTGACCATCGTTTCACTATGTGGTTGTGCACACATGTGGACTCGTGACCCCACACGATCGCCATAATGGTTCTTATCCATCGTGTAGCTATTGAAAAATTGTGTTTTTTGGCTTAAGGACTAAAAAAGATTGAGAATAGATTCATAATTTCAATGACTAATGTTTCATCCTTATGAGGTCCTATCTTTTTAAAGATAAGAGCAAAGGGTCTAGAATAATAATTATGGAGTCTCTTCCATCAAGTTTGTTTCCTAAGGAATCTTGTTATAATTGGACTTTCATTTTATTGATTGATAACTGTAATCAAAATCTAATTAGATCTATATTATATCATACATAATTAAATAGGCCATATAATCTAATATTCATTTGTTCTCATATATGGAGTGATCAATAGTAAATACACTTATATAGGAGTCACTTATCATTGAATAAATAGTGATTGGACTATACAAAAATATATTATTGCTTTTAAAGTTTTCAATGAATGGCAAACAATCGATAATATTTATATAATAATAAAAATAATTTTAGAGGAATATTATTTTGGTTTTTAAATTTTTTTTGGTTGATGTTAATAATGCATTGACAAATATCACTTATATTATGAAATTAGAAGCAATTTATCAACCTACTTTTGGTGGTATCTTTCTGCATGTTAGATGTGCTTATCATATTTTGAATTTATATATACAAGATGGACCTAGATCTCTTGAAACCTTTTTTTCTCTTATTAAGCAAGTTTTTTTCATTCTTATGGGTCATGCACAAGTAACGAAAGAATAGGCAGATTTTACAAATTAAATGGCAAAATGCTCAAAAGATTTTCTAGGAATATTCCTATCCAATGAATTTTACATGTAAATTACTTAAAGATTCTTTTGAATATAAAGAATTATTATTATGCACTTTATTGCAAATAATGTTAGGTATATTTGTTTATATCCACATTATTGGAATGTATGTGAAAGAATTTAAAAAAAATTAACAATGCAACATATACTTTATTTGATGTTTATTATCATACTGTATTTTTTTAATTGTTTGTATAATATTGTTGGTGTATTAGAAGAATATGAATATAATGAAAATATACAAACTATAAAATTAAAATGGATAAATTAGTTTCTTAAAATTTCATCGATTTATTAATTGCATGTGTTTTTATCCTTGTATTAGATTAGATGGCTTAGGTGATCATTTATCTTTTTATTATTAAAGTTTAGGAGTAGATATTGATATTGGTAATAAAATTAAAGATGTTAAAAAATTAGTCAATAACGTTTATCAGTATTATAATGCTAACTACAGTGATGTACAAGGTATCTTTGAAACTTTTGAATGGTCAAGGTAGCGGTAGGGGTAAAATCTTTAAGAGAGAAAAATTATTATTACAAAGTCAAAATAAACCAAGGGATCCTTAAGCTTGAACATCGATCTTGATATGTATCTAACAATTTTTTTGAGCTTGATGACAATAATACAAGAATAGAGTTTCCTATTATGAAATGATGAGTATGATATACAATAATATTTTCAATGTTAGTTAAGGAAAATACTAGTGACTCTAATATCGATAATAATTATTGCGTAAACTTTTAGCACAAGAGGACGTATCCTAGATGAAATCAGATCAAGCATGACCCTCAAATCAATAAAAGCTCAAGCCTACCTTGACAATTAGGCAAGGGCGACAAAACAAAGATAAGAGATTATTTGCGAAGAAAATGACATCCTCTTCAATCTATCAACTAAAGGGACTATCATTACAAACCGCCTAACACCGATGATATTGATGATTAAATTTTTATAATTTTACTCAATTTTATATTAAATTTTTTTTGGTTATATCTTTACACATTTACACTCATTAAGTCATTATGGATGCATATCAGTTTTTTAAATTTAAAAATAAATTTATGTTTTTTATATTATAAAATATTTTTAAAATGAAAAATTATCAGTTCAAACCATAACCGGCTCCAATTTCAGTTCCGGTTATACTTCCAGCCAAAGTAGAACTAACGGTTTCGGAAATGTTGGTATTGGTTCCGAAACCGAAATTGATGATTTTGAAACCATGGTCAGGATAATCCATAATAATATTATCTTCAATAGGGTTAGGAGCTCTTCTAATTATTTAGCAAATAGCTTATGTGATAAATTTTATGAATTCACGTCCATCTCGACGAGGCCTAAAGTTACCTTATCAAACTAAGATTCAATGGACAAAACTCAGATCTGGGTAGTCTAAACCCAGATCAGGACAAAAATCAGAGATTCATGCTGAAGGAAATTGCAACTACAACGAGCTTTTGTGGCCGTTCACGGAATCAAAGTTGTCGTAAAGGAAGGCATTAATTTATCATGATTGAAGCAGATAATGAATTACCGATAAAAAATTTGAAGATAGAGGACACACCACCGTGGAGCCTCACCAACATTTATCGAAATATTTCCTGATGCCTTGAATTTGTTTTGGATTTTAAATAACCTATATATAAAGAGGAGAATAAATATGCACACTGGTTGATCATGTATTTAAGACAATATGGGATGGATTGCTTATGGCGATAAAACGCCTTTACTGTTTGAGGTCTGATGAGCAGCTTGGGTTGCACCATAATTTTTTGAAGTAATGTAATTTTTTTTTAGAAAAAAGAATTAATTAACGAGACCTCATATCTGGCATAATTGTCGCGATACATGGGTGTAATTTTCAAATTATTTTTCTCGCAATTGGTGCATTGAAATATTGAGAAATTCAATCACGACTCAGTCATACGATTGGCAGAGGTGACAACCATTAAAAAAAACCATGTGGATGGGTTTGCAAGGAACATTAGGGAAGATTGTAACCAACTAATGAACAAGAGGTTGTGATTTGTTACTTTTCATCAAAGTATAGAATAATAATGCTTACAAATAAATTTGAAACTAGGGAATTCACTGGTGGAGTCAGACCTGTAATTGAAAATCCTGATAAAATAGTTGATATTTTTTATTTCCTTTCCTGAATAAATAAGTAAAATTTACGTTTATACATTAACATCTGGTTGATTAGAAATTAATGAAGTAAAAAAATTATTTTTAAATTTTGATTTGATTTTAATAAATCGTTCTTGTACTTGCAAATAGAATGGACAGTACAAAGATGATAAAAAATTTAGGGTGAGTCCCTAGAGCAAGCCCAAATCTTTGATAAATTTTTGTAGAATATTCCAACTATCAAAAAATTTTATAGAGCACTTTGATCACATAAAAACATCATTTTGACTTCATTTTTATCGGATTTATTGCTAACTTTACATCCTTGCACCATTCTTATCTCAGTAGAACTCGCAAATCATGCTCATTCTTTTCTCATTTGTGATCGATGACAAGAGGAGCCTATGAGCGATAGTAAAAGTGCACCACACCCCTATAATCGACAATGAGATTGGGTGAGCTATCCCCTCTCTTTTCTCACCTATAATTAATGGCACAAGAGGGTCTATGGGCCATTACGCGTCGCCCTCACCTTGAGTCAACGATGAGGGTGCATGAGCCACCCCCACCCTTGGTTGGCTATAGGCAACAATGAGGATGCATGGGGTGGCCCCTCTCCTACCTTTCTTATGGTTAACGATAAGGGGACGTATGGGTGAAAGCGTGCAATACCCAACCCCAGACCCCCCCTCTCCTACCTTTCTTATGGTTAACGATAGGGTGACTTATGGGTAAAAGCGTCCAATACCCAACCCCAAATCCCCCCCCCCTAACACAATTAATGATGAGGACGTATGAGTCATCCTCTTTCTTTTCTCGCTCATAATTGATGGTAAGGGTAATCCCCAAAACACAACGATGAGGGGATTGTTGAAAAATTATGAATCGGCATCTTATGTACAACGAAAAATAAAAACAAGATTAGATTTTTCATAGTTAAGTACTTGGTCGTTGTGCGATGATTGGTGCGTGAAAAAATCATAAATCTAAAAAATCGCACGTATTATATTAGAAGCATTACCTAGGGAGATTGTATATCCCTGAAAATTTCAAATCCGATAAAGAGGATGAAGGAGCACTAGCGTACTCCTCTCTAGTGATAATTCACACAGCGGACATAGCGACGATACTCCTCAGGTCATTATGGGATCTCCCCCTCCACGTGCAATCCAAGGCTATCAAAGCCAAGGAGGAGAGGAGGCTGAGGAGCATAGGAGGGACGACCACAAATAGCTCTAGCCTATGATATAAGAAAACTAAAGGACATCATATGTTTCTAAATCACCATAATAGAAACACAAGAAAACTAAATGCAGAAACGAAAATTGCATACCTCCCGCCATTGTTGTCGAGAAATTTCTGCAACGATTTCTCTTAGTATTTTGGCTCTTCTCGGCTTAGAACTCTCACTTTAGATGGTGTAGAAAATCTTGAAGACTTAAAATAGAGATGAACCAATGGATCAAAATCCTCACTTTATATAGATGTTCTCCCATCAAGAACATCATTACCACCAAATTCATAACGTCCAAGAATTAATTCAAATTTTGTAACATTTGGATCATAATTAAGAATTTTAATGATAATGAATAAAGATTTAATAATAATGATTAATTCATAATGAATAAAAAAATCGAAATATTTAAATCATAATAAATGGAGAAATGAATGATGAACTTAATGAGAATAGTTATTCTCTAAAATTAATAAAAATCAATCATAATTAAGAAGGAACGATTATATTCTCCCACTTGGTCCATACGTTTAACTTAATAACTTGAATTAATCTTATTGAACAACTTTCTTAAGAAATAAATACATGAATCACAGTGATAAGTCTTCTAAGAACAAGTATTATCATCCATGTATCACGATATATTTAGTTTCTTAAGAATTAATCTTAATATGATAATATTACTTAATAAATAAATCTTATATTTATTCTTGGTCCATTATAAATATATTTTCTCAAATTAATATGCATATTAATGAGAAAATATCACAATGTATATAAGAGTTTCAATATAATTACAAAATGGAACCAAGTCTCATTTTCTCTACACGATCCTTAAATTTCAGAGGTGGCATGCCTTTAGTCAAAGGATCAGCAATTATCAATTCAATGCTAATGTGCTAAATGACTACTTTCTTTTCTTTTATACGTTCTCTTATGGCTAAATACTTAATATCGATGTGTTTACTTCGACTTTGACTTTTATTATTTTTAGCCATAAAGACAGCAATTGAATTGTCACAGAAAATTCTTAATGGCCTAGAAATAGAATCTATAATTCTAAATCCTAAAATAAAACTCTTAAGCCATAAATCATGTGAAGTAATCTCAAAATAGGAGACAAACTCAACTTCCATGATAGAAGTAGCAGTCAAGGTTTGCTTGACACTTCTCCAAGAAATAGCTCCACCAGCCATCATAAATATATATCCTGATGTTGATTTACAAGAATCAATACAGCCGACGAAGTCTGAATCTGAGTAGTCAATCACATCCAGATTGTCTGTATGTCTATACATAAGCATGTAATTTTTAGTTCCTTGAAGATATCTCATCACTTTCTTTGCAACTCTCTAGTGGTCCATACTTGGATTACTTTGATATCGACCTAGCATTCCCATAGCAAATGCAATATCAGGTCTAGTACAGACCTAGGCATACATAAGGCTTCCTACGATAGAAGCATATGAGATGTTTTTCATTGATTCCTTCTCAAGGTTGTTCTTCGGGCATTGGTTCAAATTGAACCTATCACCTTTCACAATAGGAGCAACACTTAGTGAACAATTCTTCATCTGAAATCTTTCTAAAAGCTTATTGATATAGGTTTCCTGTGACAGACCTAAAATATCTCGAGGTCTATCTCTATAGATCTTAATGCCAATGACATAAGATGCTTCACCCATATCCTTCATATCAAAGTTTTTAGAAAGGAATTATTTTACCTCATGCAATAAACCCTTATCATTGGTAGCAAGCAAAATATCATCTACGTATAAAAAAGAAAACATATTTAACTCCCACTGACCTTCTAGTATATATATTGATCCATGGGATTTTCAACAAATCCGAATGAAGAAATCACTCCATGGAATTTAAAATACCATTGGCAGAAGGCTTATTTTAAACCGTATATAGATTTCTTAAACTTACAAACCAAGTACTCACCAACACTAGAGGAAAAACCTTCAAGTTATTTCATATAAGCCTCCTCTTTTAGATCTCTATTAAGAAATGTCATTTTCATATCAATTTGTTGCAACTTAAGATTAAAATGAGCAACCAATGCTAAGATGATATGAAAAAAATCTTTTTTAGATACAGGAGAAAATATCTCTATATAATAGATTCCCTCTTTTTTAGTAAATCGTTTTGCAATAAGTCTTGCCTTGTATCTCTCAATATTACCTAATGAATCTTTCTTGGTCTTAAAGACCCATTTGCAGCCAAAAGCCTTTACTCCATTAGGCAACTCTATAAGATCCCAAACTCCATTGCTCTTCATAGAATTTATCTCCTCCTTCATGACATTGTATAATAAATTTGACTCTTTGCAGCTCATAGCTTGTGAAAATGTTTCAGGATCATGTTCGGCTCTAATATTATAGTCAGATTCATGCAGATACACAACATAATCACTAGGAATTACTGATCTTTTATTTCTAATAGATCTTCTTAATGTTGTACCAATGTTTTCCTGAAGAACTTATGGTTCAACTAATTGTTCAGGAGTTTGTTATAATTCTTGAACTGGTTTATCTATTAGAATATTATCAACAACTTATGGAATCTTAATGTTTGGTTGTTCAACACTAGTTTGTACTTGAGGAGTGCTATGAACTATAACCAATCTATTATTTGACGTGGAAGGTTGAGATTCTATATGATCATGTGCAAAAACTATGTTCTTGAACTGATCGCTCCCACTTATCATGTCATCCTTAAGAAACTTAGCATTTCTTGATTCCACAATCCTATTTGTATGAGATGGATAATAAAACTTATAACCTTTAGACTTTTCAGTATATGCAATGAAATACCCACTGATAGTCCTCAGGTCTAGTTTCTTCTCTTGTGGATTATATATCTTGACCTCAAATGGACATCTCCAAATGTGCATATATCACAAACTCAATTTCTAATCTTTTCATAATTCAAATGGTGTCTTTGGGACAGTCTTAGTTGGAACTCGGTTTAATATATACATAGTCGTCTTTAGTGCTTCAGTCCACAAGAATTTAGGAAAATTGGAGTTGCTAAGCATACTCTGCACTATGTCTAATAATGTTCGATTTCTTTTTTCTATAACACCATTTTGGATTGGAGAACCAGACATGATGTATTGGGCAATAATCTTATATTCTTAAAGAAACTTGGCAAAAGGACCAAGTGCTTGTTCATTCTCAATATATCTACCATAATATTCTCCACCTCTATCAGATCTCACAATTTTAATTTGTTTACCACATTGGTTCTCAACTTTAATCTTAAAGACTTTGAAGGCATCCAATGCTTCGTTTTTGTTATGAAGCAAATATATATACATATATCATGAGTAATCATCTATAAAGGAGATGATGAATTTCTGACCATATGCGTCCATGTCTAGATAACATATATTAGTATGAATGATCTCTAATAGTCTGAACTCCTATTAGTACCTTTCTTAAACCTGTTGGTTTGCTTTCCCTTAATACAATCCACACAAGTCCTAAAATCAGTAAAATCAAAAGTACTAAGTACTCCATCATTAACTAATATCTTAATTCTCTCTATGGAGATATATCATAATCTCCGGTGCCATAACATAGAGAAGTCCTCATTAATATTACACCTTTTAATACCAGCGTGAACATGCATTGAACTATAAGTGTCATTATTTTGTAAGAAAATACAATAAAGACCATCAGACAAAATACCATTCCCAACACAGATTTATATAATAAACTAAATAATGTATCTTGAAAATTAAAGAAATATCCAAATGGTACGAGTTTGGAAATAAAAATCAAGTTTCTTAAGAAACTTGGTACATAAAAGGTCTTTTCTAATTTTAAAACAAAACCACTACTTAAAGTTAAAATGCATGTTCCAATTGCCTCCACATGTGAGCCCATCTTGTTGGCTGATAAGATGCTTTACTTACTTTCCACTGGCATCCTTAGGTTTTGCATACCCTGCAAAGAGTTTACAATATAGATTATTGATCCAAAGTCAATCCACCGGGTGTTAATATTAACATTAACCATATTAGATTTGTAATACACAAACGAGGTTGGTTTACCTTTCTTTTCAAGCCATTGTTGGAATTTCAAGCATTCCTTCTTCATGTATCCCTTCTTTTTATAGAAGAAACACTTTGCTTCTTTCTTGATATCAGCTTGGGGTGGTATTTTACCTTTTCCCTACTAATTGGCTTGATTTTTATCAGTTTTATTCTTCTTGTGAGTGGTTACTACCAATGCACTCTCACTCAGCTCCATCAATAGCCTCTCTTCTTCTTGAACATATATGATCATTAATTCATTGATTGACCAATTATCCTTATATGTATTGTATGAAATTGTAAAAGGCCCGTATTGATGTGGAAGGGTGTTCAGAATGTAGTACACTAGGAAAGATTCTGACATATCAACATTGAGTTTCTTAAGTTGAGCCGTAATATCTCATATTTGCATTATATGCTCATGCACACCTTTTGTTAGGAAATCAAGAGATTCGGCATCCCATGCACAGTGAAAAACAAAAACAAGACTAGATTTCTCATAGTTACGTACTTGGCCGTCGTGCGATGATTGATGCGCAAAAATCATAAATCCAAAAAATTCACATGTATCATGTCAGAAGCGTTACCTGGGGAGATTGTATATCCCCGAAAATTTCAGATCTGATGAAGAGGATGAAGGAGCACTAGCATACTCCTCTCTAGCAGTAATCCATAGAGTGGATGCAATAATGACACTCCTCGGATCATTACGGGATCTCTCTTCACGTGCACCATAAAATTGTTGGAGCCAAGGAGGAGGAGAGGAGATTGAGGAGAATAGGAAGATGACTACCAAGAACTCTCAGCCTATGAACTCAGAGGTTTCTCCTATTTATAGAGGTGGAGGAAGCTTATCCTTAATAGATCCTATTCACACTAGATCTCTATCTAGTTGGATCTCGTTGGATCTTATCCACAGGATCTAATTTGATCTCATCCAATTAGATCTTATCCAATCATTTAATTGGATCTCATCCACAGGATCCAAACTAGGGGCTTCGTAGATATCTCATATCTGCACCTCTACTCGTCGCAACATCCACCTTATATGTGTGACCCTCTAGGCCCGATACCGAGCTGGCTGTGAGTTACTCCCATCAGAACTCCCTTTGACTCAGAACACCTTATGATATAGTGAATTATTATCTCCATAATAATTCACTCGACTCATCGATTATGGACGTACTAGGCCACTATGCTATAGTCCCTAGACGGTACAGGGAGATATAATTCATCGGACTTGTCTGTCCTCAATTACCATATATCTATAGTCCCTCATCCATCTAATATCCTAGAGACCGTATATTGGGCATTGTAAAGTCAGGCCCATACGGAATCTTATTCAAGTCTTGCTCTAATCGGATTCTCCCGAAGAACTCCTTCTCTCTCAATCCAAATGACCCTGGCCAGGGATTTTGCCTGAGCGAGCACACGCGGGATATCTCTCACGATACTGAGAATGGATGATCCTCTATTAGCATGCAATTGCCTTCATAAGGTTGGCTACAATTCTCGAGAACTAACTATACCAGATCTGGAGCTTTCTAAACTTATAAGTTCAGCATCAAAGAATGGAGTACTCAAATAAGACATCTTTGGTATCTCAAGTCTAAAGACCAAATACACTACTAGAACTACGGAATCGCTATCTGACATTAGGTATCATTAACTATATAGCATTCTGTAAGGGATCAATAAGTGAACTCATTCTCCAATAAACACTTGCACTGTACCTCTAGTGTCTCCACACAAGTGACTATAAGGCCAGTTGTCTCCATCATATAGATGAGTATATAGCGCACCAGTCTATTCGGATATCTCGATGTCATCATCGAGTAACCTATGACATGATGATTTAGGATCTATGTTTAAAAGTATACCGGTCTCATTATCGTGATCTCATCATGATCCAATTCTCATTGCACAGATCCATGGACATCATAATATTCATCTAGATAATATGAGAAAATATCAATAATAATATGTGAAGAGATCGACGTAACATGTCACAGGTGCCACCACTCACATGATTGGCTTATAGGGCACCTATAACCAACACCTTTTACGTTGGTGAGTCTAAGGGATGAGAATTTCATTATTAGGATACTTGCTAATGCCTTTTCTGAAGTGACAAATTGCTCGTCAATAACTTGTAGCAAGTCTCAGACATTCTTATGCTGGTCAATAAAACCACGTATACCAGCAGTTATTTTAGTCTTGATAAATATCACGTTAAGCCGATTGGATCGCTCCCATCGCTTATATAGCACGACCTCAATTGGAGTGCTGGTATTAGTGACTATAGTTGATTCGTCCTTCCTAATAACATAATCAATATTCATCCACACTAGATGGAGGAGAATCCTCTCTTTCCAAATCTTATAGTTATCACCCTTAAGTTCGAGAATGTCACACTGGATATCAGAGAAATTAACAGTTTGAGAAACTACATAAAATTCAAAATGCTTATGTCAAAATTTGAGGTTTAATAGTCTAAATTGCTTGTTTTACCAATGTGAACCATGCCAAAATTGAATCTCATGACATAAAAATTGCTTGTAAGCTAATTTTTTTGTAATTCAAAAAGATTCAAATGGTTTTTATGATAAAACTATCAAATTATATACCAATTCATAATCCCTGTGGGTAAATTATGAAAATAATCTAATATTTTATTCTAATTAATTATATAAATATAATAAAAGATCTTATGGGATAATAATTATTATATTAAATATAATCAATCACAATATTATGTCTAATACTTTATGTGATCCTTATTTTAACTTTATATATAATTTTAATTAATTAAGGATGTTATAGCTAATCCCTAATTAATTAAGATTATATAGATCACTAGATATTTTAAATAAAATTAGCTCATAAACATAAATTAATATAACCATATATTCATATAAAATATGAGCAATTTAACAGTAATGAATGTTTCATTTCATAAAAAATATTGAAAATCTTGTATCTTTATGATTTTCAACACCAAATGCATCAAAAGTTTCAAAAGATAAACCGAAATCAAGCCATATTCATGATATAAAAATAAAAATCTTTTTCCATATCAAGACCGAGGTTCATCAAAACTATGATACCAAATGTACGAAAACTAAAGAACATCATGTGTTTCTAAATCACCATAATAGAAACACAAGAAAACTAAATGCGAAAACGAAAATTGTATACCTCCAACCATTGTTGTAGAGAAATTTCTACAACGATTTCTCTTAATATTTTAGCTCTTCTCAACTTAGAACTCTCACTTTATATGGTGTAGGAAATCCTAAAGACTTGAAAGAGAGATGAACCAATAGATCAAAATCCTTTCTTTATATAGATGTTCTCCCATCAAGAACATTTATTACCATCAAATTCATAACGTTCAAGAATTAATTTAAGTTTTGTAACGTTTGGACCATAATTAAAAATTTTAATGATAATGAATAAAGATTTAATAATTATGATTAATTCATAATGAATGAAAAAATTAAAATATTTAAATCATAATAAATGGAGAAATGAATGATGAACTTAATGAGAATGGTTACATTCTCTAAAATTAATAAAAATCAATTGTAATTAAGAAGGAACGGTTACATATGAACCATGAAGTTTCTCCTATTTATAGAGATGCATGAAGCTTATCCTTAATGGATCCTATCCTTATTGGATTTCTATCCAATTATCCAACCGGATCTCTATCCAATTGGATTTTATCCAATCATCTAATTGGATCTTATTCAATCATCTAGTTGGATCTTATCCACAAGATCTAGGGGCTCCACAGATATCTCATATCTACACCTCTACTCGTCACAACATCTACCTAATATGTGTGACCCTCTAAGCCTGATACCAAGTTGGCAGTGAGTTGCTCCTGTCAGAACTCTTTCTAACTTAGAACTCTTTATGATATAGTGAATTATTAACTCCATAATAATTCACTTAACTTATCGACTATGGACATACTAGGCCACTACGTCATAGTCCACAGATAGTATAGGGGGATCTAATCCATCGAACCTATATGTCCTCAATTACCATATATTTATAGTCCCTCATCCATCTAATATTCTAAAAATCGTATATTGGACATGATAATATCAGGCTCATACGGAATCTTATCTGAGTCTCGCTCTAATCAGATTTTCTCAAATAACTCCTCTCTCGATTCGAACGACCCTAGTCAGGGATTTTGTTTAAGCGAGCACACGTAGGATATTCCTCTCATGATACCGAGAATGGATGATCCTCTATTGACACTTAATTGCCTTTGTAAGGTTGGCTATCATTCCCGAGAACCAATTGTACCAGATTTGAAACTTTCCAAATCTGTAAGTCCAGCGTTAAAGAATGAATTACTCATACACTGCATCCTTGGTGTCTCAAGTCTAAGGACCAGATACACGCAACTAGGATTACGAAATTATTGTCTGACGTTAAGTATCATTAACTATCCAATATTTTGTAAACGGATCAATTAGTGAACTCATTCTCCAATGAGTATATGCACTGTATCTCTAGTGTCCTCACACAAGCGATTATAAAGTCAGTTGCCTCCATCATATAAATAAGTATATAGCGCATCGATCTATCCGATTATCTCAATATCCTTTTTCGAGTAACCTATGACCGAGATGATTTAGGATTTGTGTTTAAAGACGAATCAGTCTCATTATCGTGATCTCATCACGATCCGATTCCCATTACACAAATCCAATGACATCACAATATTCATCCAGATAATATGAGAATATACCAATAATAATAAGTAAAAAGATCAACGTAGCGTGTCACAAATATCATCACTCACGTGATTGACTTGTAGGGCACCACTGACAAGGATCATGCGGGCGATGAAAGTGGCTACAAGAGTTTGGTGAGGGTGAGGCCTTTATCATTAGTTGCCTCCACCTACGTTTGTGTTATGGGTAATGAACGACTATTCGAGACTGAAGGGGACAACCAGTGGAGCCGAAGGTGTGGACAAAGACCGAGCAAAAGGTAGTGACCGACAAAAATAAAATGATCATTTAAAAAAAATATTATATCAAAATTTATCAAAATTGGAGCACTATTTAAAAATTTCTCATACTTACAAACTTTAAAATTTTTTAAAGGGATTCATCCAAAAATTTATTATTTATTTAAAGAATATTTCTACTACTACGCGTTGTCATACTCGTCTCTTTCGACATAGCGACGCTGAAGGGTCTTATATATGGGTCCCACGGGTTATCCCTCACTATGATCGGGATGAAAGAATCAGGTCCGAAAAGCAGTATAGAAAAAAAATCTCAAAATTAGATGTCTGAATAAAATATTTGTAACTAATTTCTCGGTTATCCCTTGCTATGACCGGGATGAAAGAATCGGGTCCGAAAAGCAGTGTAGAAAAAAAAATCTCAAAATTAGATATCTGAATAAAATATTAGCAACTAAATTCTCAAGAAAATAGAAGGGAAACTGTAAAAGTCCCAAAAATAAAAAGTAAAGAAATAAATAAAGAATTTAAAATATTACCATCTAATTAATCCAGCCAACTTCATTTCTTAAGAATCCTCCTCGCGTCTTGCTACCTTCGTCTTCCTGTCGCTGATGTAAAGTCAAATTCGGCTGTTGCTTGTCGCTCACGCTGCCACCACCCCCACCTAACTCCTATCGCCTCTTCTTCACCTTCCTCCATTTCCCATTTGCTCTTCCACATCCCCCAAAATTTCCCGATCCTTCCCTCGAGTCTCAACCATGGCTTCCGCTCCCTCTCTCAAAATCCCGAACCCCTCTCCCGCCGCCTCCGCCACCAGTAGAGACCGTCTCCATCTTCTTGTCACCATCCCTTCCACGGTGGCCTCACCTACCTCCCCTCGCCGTAGATCCCCCTCCCTCGCAGTCGCCTTCGCCGCCGCATCTGCTAGCGCCGCCTCCATCAACGGCAGCGGCGTCCCCAAGATCAACGGCCACCCCCGGATCAACGGCTTCGAACCCGCTGCCGGCCTCCGCGTAGCCTTCCAGGGCGCCCCCGGCGCATACTCCGAGTTCGCCGCCAAGACCGCCCTTCTGGGCTGCGACACCCTCCCCTGCCGCGCCTTCGCGGAGGCCATCTCTGCCGTCGAGCGCGGCCTCGCCGACCGTGCCATCCTCCCCGTTGAGAGCACCATGGAAGGCGCCGCCCTCCGCAACTACGATCTCCTCCTCCGGCACGACCTCCGCGTCGTCCAGGAGATCAGCCTTTTCGTCAACTACTGCCTCCTCGCCATGCCCGGCGTCAGCCCCGCCGAGGTCCGCCGCGTTATTAGTCACCCAGTGGCCCTTGCCCACTGCGGCCGCGCCCTCGCCCAGCTCGGCCTCCACCGCTGCGAGCCCGTCGAGGACACCGCCGGCGCTGTTGAGATGCTCCGCTCCAACCGCCTCCTGGATACCGCCGCCATCGCTTCCCCCCGCGCTGCCCTCCTGTACGGCCTCGATGTCCTCGCCCATGGCCTCCAGGATGAGTCCTGGAACGTCACCCGCTTCCTCCTCCTCGCCGCCCCCACATCCCTCGCCGCCGCCGGCGCGGCCGTCCACCCCAAGGAGACCCCATTAAAAACGTCGATGGTCGTCGCGCACCGGGGCGGCTCCATGGTGGTCCTCCTGAAGGTGCTTTCCGCCTTCTCCAGACGGAATATCAACCTGACAAAGCTGGAGGTGATCAACTCCTCCAAAGAGGACAAGGCACCGGTGTTTATTCTGGACGTGAAGGCGAAGGGGACGCTCCGGGCGTTCCCTCATGTTCTATACGTGGACTTCGAGGGCTCGACGGAGGACCCAAAGGCCATGGAGGCCATCGACGAGATCTCGCAGACTGCCGAACTCGTGAGGATCTTGGGATGCTACGCCGCCGATCCTAATGTCTACGACCTTCACTAGCGGAGCGTTCGGTGCGCATCCTCACCTGCAGCAGCACAGGAAAGCGTCTTCTCTCGTCTCCCCACCCGTCCTCTTCTTAGTATGGTTGTACATAATGCGCCTGTTCCCGTTGTGTACTTCGGTTACTTTCCTTCCATTGCTATTTCAGTTGACACCTGCTTGTTCATCTTCCTGAGCTTGATCGAGGACTGATCAATAAGCAGGTACTCTGCCGAATCAAGTTTGCTTCGTGCTAAGTTGTATCGTTTGTTCCCACCACGAAAGTAGCATCTTCCTCGTATGGTAGGTATTTCTGATTGTAGTTCACATCTTTGATGCAATGTACTTGAAGAATCATGTATCAGCTGAAAATTTGTAAGACAATAAGGAATAATAGATGGAGTCTCTTGCTTGCTTATTAAGAGCCTTGGAATATGACTACTCAGATGTGTTGTTCTCCTTCCTCCTACATTTTTGTGCTTTATGTAATCCATGTTTTACTGACGGTAGCAGAAGGATGCATCTTAATTCTTTGCGTGGAAGCTGCAGCGTTATGGTAAGAATTCAAATAAATGGACGACGATAACTGGTGCTGGAGACTAAATAATTACTGCTGGTTAAGGAATCGAATTAGTATCTTGAACGCCACCTCTAGAACTTCAACCATTCATGAACCCTCAATTGAAAGGAGCAAGAACATAGCCGGAACAAGGTGAGCAGTTCCTGCTGCATACCATCAGTATGAAAAGGAAAGCATGGAAGTAGTCGCTGCCCTGGTGTGGTTGAGCTCAACTACTTTGTTGATTGGTTGGTTAATCAAGAAGAGAAGAACACGCCTTTATCTCGTAAAAGGAAGCCTCTTCTCCAATTCCGCCGTTGGTTGCACTGCACGCCTTTATCTCGTAACAGCATAGTCGTCAGATGCTTACAGGCGGCTCCGATCCATGACACTAACAATTACATCTTGTGGAGTGAGGAGAAACCAAACACAAATGGAGTTGGGGTTAGGGATCAGAATATAGCGCTTGGGAGTGAAGCATGTGACATGTTGTTAGGAGATTACGACATTAAGCAAACGGCGGATCAGAGGGGCTCTTTTTTGGCAAATGGGAAATTTTGAGGCCAGTGGAATAGCAAATGGGAATTGGGGTAGGCGAGGAGACAGAGGAGATAGGGGAAAGAGGAGATAGGTGATGGTGGTGGCGTGAGCGACGGGGAACGGTCATAGTTGGCTTTACGAGGATAATTATAAAGAAACGAAGGTAGTTGCATTAGTTGGATGGTAATATTTTTAATTAATTAACTAATTAGTTAATTTTTATTTTTGGGACTTGAGGAATGAAGAATTTTATTTTTTTTTCTTTTTCGAAAGATTATTTACTAAAATTATTTTTTTACTGATCCTTCTTATCTTATCTGATTATTTATCTTGATAATACAAAAAAATCACTCAAAAGAACTACAAGGTCGTCAAGTATGACCAGAGGGTTCAAGGAGATGGATAAGTTGACCCATGCTAATATGAATATTCTTTAATTAATAATATACATATATTTTTCTCATCTTTGAGATTTTTTTTTGCACATATAAGAATGGCTTTTAAATTCAAAATTAAAATTCAAGAATGTGTTCCTTTTTGAGTTATTATATTCTGATCAACCAGATGTTAGTATATAACCTAATTTTTTACTTATTTATTCACGAAAGAAAATTAAAAAAAACAGTAGCTATTTGATCAGGATTGTAGCTCTTCCTCTCAGAAACTGAAATCTAATATTCTCCAACTTTAATTATCCATAACAGTTCTGACTCCACCAATGAAATCCCTTGTGATAGAGCAATAGACAACCTCCTGTTTATTAATTTGTATAATTAATTTTCTCCGATGTTCCTTGCAAACCCATCCACAAGGATGCATAGCACGGAAGCAAACAGGTATTATATTACATGCTTAAGCGAGAATTTCTCGTGGGATCAATTTAACAAAACAAAAAAAAAAAGAGAACTTTCAAGATATTATATATATATATATATATATATATATATATATATATATATATATATATATATATATATATATATATATAGAGAGAGAGAGAGAGACAGAGAGAGAGAGAGAGAGAGAGAGAGAGATGCTATAAGGACTCACTAAACCTCTTCATGGGCTTCTACTGCGCTCGCTTTGTATCACCACCGTAGGCGGGTGCACATGCATGGTAGGTCTTCAGATGTGTCTCCATGAATGCTGGACTTTAGTGATACCTTATTCTATCTTAATGGTCTAAAAATCTTACATGATTAGGCACAACTCTAGTCATACGTTATGCTATCTTTGTAGCAAAGATAACTTAAAATACTTGGTTAGTTCAAGTATACACGTAGTCAAAGCATAATGGATGGACAAGATTAGGATATCACACAAGAAAGAAGAGGTCAAGAGACATTCAGTGAACATAAGTTTAATCAAAGACTTTCTAGAAGGAATATGTATCAGCAACTAACGCTACGTTTACCTGCTCGGAGACCATCATCTCGTCAATGCCACGTGGAAGAATCAGTGGTTGAGATCATCAGAAAAATCCAACACCTGCTCCCGGACAAGCTGGTAAGCGTCATGTCCAGTTGAAGACGCCGACTGCTGATAAAAGTTCAAACATCCTATCTCCTTGTGCCTGGCAAGGTCGAGAAATGCGTAAACCTAACAATGAGGGTAAAAGGAAAATTTTTGGATCTAATTAAGCCCATTTAAGCCCAACAGCCCGGCCCGTAAGAGTTGGGGTCAGTGCTTTCTCGGGCAGGCTCGTGCAAGCCATATTGCCACTGACACACCGAGCATGCAGGAGTTGGGGTTTAACCAGCTGTAGCATCTCTGAACAACACTTCCATTCACCATTTCCCCCCCTCATTCCTTTCACCACGGAACTGTTGGTAGATAGAATGCAAGAACTAAAAGATCGATCTAGAGACTTTTTTTTTTTTTTGTTAAAGGCTCATATTTCGTGCTGTTTGTGTTATCTCAAACACATTATTGCATGCATGTAACGTCAAAAACCCGCAGTACAGTGCATCCGAAGTATGTGGCTGGGGTGTTCTCCCATCACAGCAACTCCCCGAGCCGGACAACCTCAGTATGTGCGCTATCAACTACCAGCTCGCTTTTACGCACAGTGACGTGGAACCCATGTTAGTTAAGCAATCACCGTCAGCCCTTGTCATACATAGCTTTTGGAACCCTAGGAAGATGCCATGGAACAAAGGTAATGGGGTCGATACCATCAAATTCCATTATGATTGAGATAACAGGTCGTTCTTAATGTATTTGTCTCCTCTTACAGCAAAATATAAACAAAGGAGCTTTTGGAACCCTAGGAAGATGCCATGGAACAACTGTAATGGGGTCGATACCATCAAATTCCATTATGATTGAGATAACAGGTCGTTCTTAATGTATTTGTCTCCACTTACAGCAAAATATAAACAGAGATTGATCCCTCGTGTTCCTTTCGTTGCAAACAAATGCCCGAAGCTGCAACTCGTGAGTCTTTCGGTGATGAACCACGATAACATGTCGCATGACGAAAAGTAGCATACACCATTGTTAACAAAACTAAAAAGAACGGATAAAAAAATTGGTAGATGCAAGGTTTATCTGTGAGCTTAAAAACAGCTCGATGCTTAAGTTAAAGGCAATGAACTGTAAGCATAAAATAACTTTAATCATGCTTCTGTAATTGCGGAAAACTTTAATCCTAGGATCGAAATCAAAAATAAACATGGATAGATCTGCTATTTTCTACGATGCGTACCTTTCGATGTCATTTGCGCGGAAGAGGAAAGATCTCGATCTGAATATCCTCCTTTGGTCCAACGCACTTGCTTGTTGCAATGCAGGAGAACTAGGCTCCTTCTCCTCTCTTCCTATCCTTTCACAGACCATGTGATTGATGGCTCAGAGAATCGAGAGGAAAACGTAATCTCTCTATCGGTGTCTCGAACAATTTCTTTTACGCAACCCTTAGACGATCTGTGTTGCTAATCTTTACGCAACTCTTAGACGCTTCGTGTTGCTTCCGACACTTTAACTCTCCCGAGGTCCTGCTCATTTATAGGCGAGAGAGCAGAGGGTCTAGGATAAGTTATTAGGGAGTTCCTTCCATCAAGGGCATCCTAAGGTATCCTCCAAAATATGGACTTCTTTTCTATTGGCCGACATCTTGTTATCGTAATCCAATTAGTTATATCATATATCTTATCCGATTATAACGGGCCACAAAATCTAACATTCTCCCACTTGGCCCATTAATTGATAAGATATAAAAGACATCAAAATAAACAAAACAAAAGTTTGTTTAGAAAAATAATTTTTACCTAATTGATTCTCAAATTTTGAAACAAAATTTTATACATGGCCATGAATTTTAAAAAACAAGCCAATAAGTCCAATAAATATAATAATACTATATTAAGTCCAACCATCAATGCGAGTCAAGTTGTATGTCAACAATGTCATACTCCCTTCTGCATGTACTACAACACCGTTAGTCTTTCCTAATATAGTTCATAATGACCCTCGTAATTTTGTCTTGTCAAGACAATCGTTATTACATTCAACCATAATATGCATAAACATAAATGTAAACGGATAATGAAAACAAATAACTTTAATTATGCAAGGAAAAATGTCAATTATAGCACCCACTAAAACATGCATCACCATTTCTTTTATGGCTTGCTCACAAGCCCCATTCTAAGAACATGTTCTTTAAATGTTTTACATCAGAATGGTTTAGTAAATGGATCAAGAATCATCATAGTGGTGGATTTTCAATTGACAGACTCTTTTCTAACCACCAAGTACTTTATCTCAATGTGCTTGGAACCACTAGAGTACTTGCCATTCTGAGGTAGCATGTATTATCACAAAATATCTTTGGCTTGGCAATCGAGTCGACCACACCAAGTCCTGAGATGAAATTCAGCCATAATGCTTGATTTGTGGCCTCAAAGCATGCCACAAATTCAGCTTCCATTGTAGATGATGCAATAAGCGATTGCTTTGCACTTTTCCAAGAAATTGCCCCACTAACATGAATACTGAATATAGGACTGGCGGACTTCTCATCGAGGCAATTTGCAAAATCAAGATCATCTGAATATCCTGTTACTTCAAGTCGATCGATCTCTTATATGTGAGCATATAATCTTTTGTCCCTGCAGATATCTCATTACTTTCTTTGCAGCTTTCCAATGTTCCATTCTGGGTTACTCGATATCTACCCAAAGATTGAAATAAAACCGATATCCGGTCTATTGAGCATATAATAGACTTCCTATTGCGCATCCGTAAGGAATATCTTTCATTTGATTCCTTTCTAAGTCATTTAAGAAGGATCGGTTTTGGCTAAACCTTTCACCTCTAGTAATAGGTGTATCATTGATCGAGCAAAGTGCATATTAAATCTCTCCAAGATACGATTAATATAGCCTTTCCGAGACAAAGTCCCAATAATCCTTGAGATCTATCCTGAATATCTCAATGCCAATAACATAAGTCGCCTCATTCATATCAACCATCTTAAAGTTCTTGTTGAGAAATATCTTGGTTTCGTGCAATAAACCAAGATCACTACTGGCAAGTAAAATATCATCCACATATAAGACCAATATAATAAACTTGCTCCCACTTATCTTGAGATATATGACCGATCAACAGCGTTCTCCTTAAATCAAGGATGTAATGGTATCATGAAACTTTATATACCATTGTCCTGGAAGCTTGTTTAAGGCCATAAATGGATTTCTTAAGTTTACAAGCCCAACTTTCTTTTCCCTTTTCTATGAATCCATCAAAGTTGTTCCATATAGATTTCCTCATCCGTATCCCCATTCGAAATGCGTTTTACATCCATCCGATGTAACTCAAGATCATAATGAGCTACTAGAGCCATAACGATTCTTAACGAGTCCTTTTCGAAACCGAGAGAAAGTCTCGTTATAGTCGATGCCTTCTTTTCCGAGAAAACCTTTGGCCACAAGTCTAGCTTTATATCGCTCGATATTGCCTGTTGAGTCACGTTTTGTCTTAAAGACCCATTTACAATCGACTCTTTTACAATTATCAGGCAATTCGACGAGTTCCCAAACACAATTCTGGTCCATTGATTTTATCTCTTCTTTCATTGCATCATACCACTTTTCGTAATCATTACCTTCTATGGCCTGTGAAAATGATAAGGGTCTCCTTTATTCCTATATCATAATCTGATTCTTGTAGATATACCACATAATCATCGAAATGGCATGTTTCCTCTTCCTTTGAGACTTTCTCAAAGTCGCCAATTGTGATTGTTCTACAAGACCATCGTGGCGACATCAACAAAGATGTGAGAGTTCATCAATGTCATTTTGTTGTTCACCCTCATCAATTCTTTCATTGACTTGAGGAACAACAATTTTCGAATAGTAGATGATATAGGAGAATTAACTGAATCTCTTCAATATCAAAATTAATCCTTCGAGATTTTTCACTCCCACCGATTTCGCCATTTTCTAGGAATCTTGCATTACTGTATTCTACTATCCTCATACTATGATTAGGGCAATAAAATTTGTATCCCTTGGATTTTTCTCGATAACCAATAAAATATCCAGTAAATAGTCCTTGATCCAATTTCTTTTCATGTGGATTGAACACTCTTATCTCTCTGCAGAACATCCCCAAATATGTAAATGTCTCAAATCAAGCTTCCTACCGGTCCATAACTCAAATGGAGTTGATGGAACGACTTACTAGGAACCCTGCTCAAGATATACATATGCCCCTAAGAGCTTCACCCACATTGAATCGTGCATGGATGAATAACTCATCATGCTCCTAACCATATCCATAAGAGTTCGATTCGCTTTCAAAGAACACCATTCTCATTGTGGCACACCTGGTAAGGCATATTGAGCACAAATACCCCGTTGTTCTAGGAATCGGCAAAAGGACCAATATTCTCGACCGGATTCATCATATCCGCCATAAAATTCACCACCCCGCCGATCCGACAATTTTAACTTTTCTATCTAATTGTCTCTCGACCTCATTTATGTATACTTCAAGAGTATCAACGGCTCGAGACTTTTCATGTATTAGATAAACATAACCATATCTTGACAGATCATCAGTAAATGTGATGAAATACCTTTCTCCACTAAAACAAGGAATATGGAGTGGTCCGCAGATATCAAGTATGAATAATCTCAAGGAGTTCTTTACTTGTGGCATATTTCTTTGTATGTTTAGTTTGCTTTCCCTTAATGCAATCTATACAAACATCAAAATCATGAAGTCTAAATCTTCCAAAATATTATTCTTCACTAATCTTTCAATTCTTTCCTTGGAGATATGTCCCAATCGCCTATGCCACAAATTACAGTGTAGAAGATCTTTCATTATTGAAACTACGTTTCAATCCAACAATTGATTGCAGGGTCAATAATGTCTTTGCAAACTCAGATTCAAATTAATTCTTACAAGCCATCACACGTAATTCCGAACCAACTTTTATTGAATCATAAAATATATTGAGTTTACCATTACCAAAAGAAAGACAATATCCCAACTCATCAATTCTAGATAAAGAAACTAAATTTCTAGAAATAGTAGGGACATAACATGTCTCAATAAGATCCATTAAATATCTCTAGGCGTAGTTTATAAGTTCCCACCGATATCACTTTTGCTTTGAGACGATTTCCCATGATGATGAATCTTTCATGTTCCTTTGGTTTCCTGATTGAAAGAAATCCTGCATATTATTGGTAACATGAGTTGAAGCACCGTAATCAATCCACCAAGTGTTAGAAGGAACTTCTGCAATATTTGATTCAAAACATACAAAGGTCGTATTTATACCTTTCTTTTCGAACCAAGTTTTGCGCTTAATACAATCCTTCTTCATATGTCCTTTCTTGCCACAAAAGAAGCACTTTACTGTAAAAGCTTTCCTTTGATTAGTGCGTGTAGCATTTGCACCGGCAAATTTCTTTGATGGATGACGCTTCCTTTTCTTGCTACCAACTTGAGTAGTAGTCATGACATTGAATGAACTTTCTCGCCTTAATCTTAATTCTTCCTGAACACACATACTAGTTAACTCATTCAAATTCCACTTATCCTTATTTGTGTTATAGTGGATCTTGAATGGTCCAAATCGAGAAGGAAGCGAATTAAGAATAAATCAGACGAGAAAAGATTCATCAACATTCATTCCCAATGCTTTGGCTTTGCAAGCTTTGTCACCATATTGAGGATATGATCCTCGAATTCCTCGATCGCCATCGATCGAGCCGTAGTCACTCTTTCATTAATGTGCTTGGCTAATGACTTATCGCCAGATTTAAATCTGTCCTCAATAATCTTTAAATATTCCTGGCGCTATTTGCAATCGGAATGAAGTCTTTATGTTATTTGCAATTGTCATTCTTATGAACATTAACCTGAGCCTATCGATCTTTGCCAAGCTTTCAGGAGACTATTATCACCAAGTCTGCAGCTTTTCAACAAGCAATGCCAAATCAAGATCTAATACGCCCAATGTGAATTGCACATGCTCTAACCATTCGAATAATTTGATCCAGAGAGTACAGGACACTAGAAGCATAAGAATGCATGGACTAAGTACCATCGTAAAATATAAAATAACATTAATGCTTTGAGTTCCAAAATATGATGAACTATTGATATCATCTACATTTCACCTTTGGGTGAAATATTGACATATCTAGTGTTCACTCAAAAAACATTTATGGAGGACTGACACCATCCTTGTGGAATAGTGTTGTTACCTTTGGGTATACAAACCCTAAACTACAAGAATATCCAAAACAGTGTCATCCTGCCCCATCACATAATTATTTGAAGTAGATACTCCTTTGGGATTATCTAAATCTCCTAATTATGTGTGCCATTTTGAATATTATTTCCTTAATGTCATTTAGACTAATTCTTTAATATCATTTTATAAGTTATTGGTCTAGGTCACTTTGGTGGCTACAAGACCAATACTATAATATAAAATGTAACTTAAAATGTCCTATAAATGACAACATATTATTGTAATTCACATTCCAAAGTCTACCATCCCGTGCCACTTTGGCAACCATCGGTCGATAAAACTTAAGGAGATAAATTACAAATAATATTCAACAAATTAATCTAATTCATTTCATGCTAAACAGTTCAATAATAAAACAATAACCATAATAATTATTGAACATTAATTAGCAAAAAGAAAACTCATATGATAATCATGATAACATATAAATCATGCCTTTATGTGAAAGATAAACATTATTTCACAATTTCAATTATATACATGTGAATAACCAAGAACAATAATTGGATTTTAATTTATCACATGTAATCAATAAGTCATATGAGAAAAACTATAAAACGAACAATAATTTATAGTTTTTTTATGGCAAAATCGTAATTTTTGCTTTTTAGGCAAACTGTAATTTTTGCTTTTAGGGCAAAACTGTAATTTTGCTTTTAGGGCAAAACTGTAATTTTGCTTTTAAGGAAAACCCTAATGGCAAAACTGAAATTTTGCCGAAATTTTCCCTCCGCCATTGCCGCTGAAAGCGGCCAGACGCATTCATCAGTAATCGCCGCCATGATTACTGTGCAACGGGCCGAACGGCTTGCATCGGCCATGATTCTGTGTAGTCTTGCTCGAATGACCGCTGCATGGTATGGCGTAAATACGAAATGGCCGGCCACGATTCTGGAGCCGCTTGAACGGTCGCTCGCAGCAAAGACGGCGCTCAGGCCGCGTGGCCGCCGCCGGAGTACCAGACACGCTTGTTGCCGCCGGAAGCGGCCTGATTACTCGCTAAGTGTTCGCATGCTGCCGCCGCGATCGCCGCCGGTGTGACTGCCCCTGACGGGTTGCCCCTTCGGCGCCAACTGCGCAGCTGGTTCTTTGCGGGCGTCGCCGGCGACTTACGGCCGAACACTGACGCGTTGGTTAGCGGTGCCTGCACAACGATCGGTCATTGTTTTCTTAATATCGCCGACAAGCAAAGCGATACGACAATAACCAAAATTGATAGGAAGAGCAGATCTAAAATTTGGATCAAACATCGAATCGAACAATAGCAGATCTAAAATTTTTGATTTCAAGAACTGGCTCTGATACCAATTGTAAGCATAAAATAACTTTAATCATGCTTCTGTAATTGCGGAAAACTTTAATCCTAGGATCGAAATCAAAAATAAACATGGATAGATCTGCTATTTTTACGATGCGTACCTTTCGATGCCATTTTCGCGGAAGAGGAAAGATCTCGATCTGAATATCCTCCTTTGGTCCAACGCTCACGCAAATCTGCAAGGAGAACTAGGCTCCTTCTCCTCTCTTCCTATCCTTTCACAGGACCACTGTAATTGATGGCTCAGGAGAATCGAGAGGGAAAACTGTAATCTCTCTATCGGTGTCTCTGAACAATTTCTTTTACGCAACCCTTAGACGCATCTGTGTTGCTAATCTTTACGCAACTCTTAGACGCTTCTGTGTTGCTTCTGACACTTTAACTCTCCTGAGGTCCTGTCTATTTATAGGCGAGAGCAGAGGGTCTAGGATAAGTTATTAGGGGAGTTCCTTCCATCAAGGGCATCCCCTAAGGTATCCTCCAAAATATGGACTTCTTTTCTATTGGCCGATACTGTTATCAGAATCCAATTAGTTATATCATATATCTTATCCGATTATAACGGGCCACAAAATCTAACATGAACATGAAGTAGGGTGACAAGGTTTGGCTGATCCCACACACAAATTGCAAGCTGGCCAGCATGGTGTTAGATGATAAAACATCAAGTTTCCGGTCCCTTTGATCTTACATATGAACTGCCATGTACCGCAAGGGAGAGCGAGTCATGAATACACGAAGGTGCATATATGCACACCAAGTGGCACTGCATGACAATAGCGAGTAATAAGTGCCAGTCCCACTCGGTATTATATATTCACATGGAAAATTGTCTGTGCAATAGCACCCATTGTCTTCTTCGTTTAGGCGTTTAGGTGTGTAAAGATATGGTCAAGTTTTGGATCATGTGGATTCAAGAAGACGATGAGGTAGCAGTGCATGTTTTAACTGATGAACAGTGGATTATATCTTTGTGGAAACAAGCGTGTAGGTTTTGCTGCAACTCTGACTGCCAATCCAGCTACTGGTTTAAATAGTGTCTTCTGTTGGAAATAAACTTATTCCAATATTTAATAGAAACTAATTAATTCAAGAAAAAGGTTCACTGTATTAAGAAGGAGATTTAATCCATCAAGAAGAAAAGATGGATTAGAAGTCTATGGAAGGACAAGTCAAAATGATCATTGGTTCTTGAAGAGGTTCCTTGAAAGAAAAATTCATTCTGAATACAATAAATATGATGTATATTTGGGGACTATATAAATCCCATATGTTGGTTCATGAAAATATAGATTGTGTGAAATTGTAAAGAGTCTTTTGAGAGAAAAATAGAAAGTTGATCTTGTCCTACTCTTCCTCTGTTTGAAAACTCTTTCTTCTTCCAATCTAGATTTTCAACATTTGGTATCAGAGCATAGGTTGAGCAATGGGCTCTTCCCCAAGTACCATCCAAATTCAGATCTCCAGATTGACAAAGAAAAATTATGATATATGGTGCATCCAAATGAAGGTTCTTCTAGGCTCCCAAGATGTATGGGAGTTTGTAGAAGATAGATTTGTTGAGCCAAGTCCAGCAGAAGAAGGAGCAATGAATGCAGAAGCAAGAAAACAACTCAAAGATAGAAGGAAGAAGGAGAAAAAGACTTTGTTCATGATCTACCAATGACTTGATGATACAATGTTCGAGATCATCGCTCCAGCAAATACTTCAAAGGAGGCTTGGGAAATGCTTCAAAAAGCATTTGGTGGTGTTAATAAGGTAAAAAAACTTCGTCTACAAGTTTTACGAACCGACTTTGAAAAATTACAACAAGGTACTTCTGAAACTATTTCTGATTACTTCTCAAAGGTCATTTCTATTGTTCATCAAATGAGACGAAATGGTGAACAAATAAGTGATCAAAGAGTAATAGAAAAAATATTGAGATCTTTAGATCCAAAATTTGATTTTATTGCTGTTGCGATTGAAGAATCTAAAGATTTGGAAACAATGTCTTTAGAACAACTTATGGGTTCTCTTCAAGTTCATGAACAAAGGATTACAAAAAGAAGAGAAGACAAAACTTTGGAGCAGGCACTACAAACCAAACTTACTCTTGAAAACAGAGGTGAATCAAAATTTCAAAGAGGAAGAGGTCATGGACAAAGAGGAAGAGGAGGTAGAAATCAGATCAATCAGGAATCTCCAAACAATGAAGGTAGTGGAGAAAATTCTAGCCAAAGAGGCCGCAGTTATGGTCGAGGACATGACAGAAATTTTAAAAGGTCTGAAATACAATGCTATATTTGCAAAAGGTACGGACATTACTCTTTTGAATGTTATTACAATCCTAACAACCAAGGTGATAAGGCAAATTTTGTTGAGAAAGAAAAGAATGAAAATCAAGTTTTGCTGATGACATATGATAAACTGAAAGAAGATCAATCTATGACATGGTATTTAGATACTGGAGCTTCAAATCATATGTGTGGTATTAAAGATTTATTTTCAGAAATAGATACAAATTATTCTAGAAATATTACATTTGGTGATATGTCTCAGAGACCAGTAAGAGGCAAAGGTCAAATTCTCCTTGAATTAAATAATGGTAAAGAGTTATATATTTCAGATGTTTATTATGTTCCTGATATGAAAAATAATATTTTGAGTTTGGGACAATTACTTGAAAAATGTTATAATATTGAGATGAAAGATATGACTCTTTCAATTCGTGACAAGAATAGAATATTGATATCACATATGAAAATGGCAAACAACAGAATGTTTCCTCTGCATTTATGTATTTTTTGATCGATCAAATTGTTTTAAGACTGATATTGATGATATTTCTACACTATGGCATCTTAGATATGCTCATTTAAATTTTGAGGCTTTGAAACTTCTAGAGAAGTATAATATGGTGACAGGAATGCCAAGAATTGATCACCCATCAAAACTATGTGAAGTATGTGTTATGGGTAAGCAAGAAAGAAAGCCTTTTAAAGTCAGAAGAATAAGAAGAGCATGGCATCGGCTTGATTTGGTACACTCGGATGTTTGTGGTCCTATCAATCCAGAATCACTTGGAGGAAGCAGGTATTTTCTTACTTTCACTGATAATCATAGTGGAAAAACTTGGGTTTATATATTAAAGGAAAAGAAAGAAGTTTTCAGTAAATTCAAAGAATTTAAGGAGTTGGTTGAAAGACAAAGTGGTTGTAGGATTAAATGTTTAAGAACAGATAGAGGTGGTGAATATACGTCAAATGAATTTGAAAGCTTTTGTAAAAACAATGAGATTTTACATCAATTCACTATGCCATACACACCTCAACAAAACGGTGTCTCAGAAAGAAAAAATAGGACTATACTTAATATGGTCCGATGCATGTTAAAGGAAAAAAGAATTCCTAAAGAATTTTGGGGAGATGTTGTTGCCTCTGCAGTTTATTTGCTTAACAGGTTTCCAACAAAGCGAATTGGAAATGTTACACCAGAAGAAGCATGGAGCTTACAGAAACCAAGAGTTCATTTGAGAATTTTTGGAAGTATTGCATTTGCTAAGATACCAGAGGAAAAGAGAACAAAGCTGGAGGATAAAGGTCAGAAATGTATTTTGTTAGGTTATGCTGAAAATTCTAGTGGTTACAAACTCTACAATCCTATCACAAATAAAGTTATGATGTCAAGAGATGTTGAGTTTGATGAACAACAAATTTGGAACTGGAAAAATGATGAGCAGCATAAGAAAGCCATAACTTCAGAAGAAGATGAAATAATACAAGGAAACACCGAAGAGGCTTTACCAGAATCATCACCTAGATCAGCTAGGTCACATGATTCAAGAAGTCCGATTATAAGAAGGACAAGACCAGTTCAGGAGCTCTATGATGTGACTCGAAGGATTGATACTAACAACGATGAACTTTTTTTATTTTGTCTTTTTGCAGGATATGATCCATTAACCTTCGAAGAAGCTTGTAATGAAGAAAAATGGCGACAAGCAATGAATGAAGAGATTCGTGCAATTAACAAAAATGATACATGGGAGCTTACTACACTTCCAGAAGACCACCAAGCGATCGGTGTTAAGTGGATCTTCAAAACAAAAAGAAATGCACAAGGGAAGATAGAGAAATACAAAGCACGATTGGTTGCAAAGGGTTACAAACAGCAATATGGGATCGACTATGAAGAAGTATTTGCACCAGTTGCTCGATTGGAAGCTTGAGAAGATTCCTTATCTCCCTAGCAGCTCAAATGAAATGGAAAATTTTACAAATGGATGTTAAATCAGCATTTCTTAATGGAGTTCTTGAAGAAGAGGTATATATTCAACAACCTCCTGGTTTTATTATTCATGAGCAAGAAGACAAAGTATATAAGTTAAAGAGAGCTCTTTATGGGCTTAAACAAGCCCCACGAGCATGGAATTCTCGGATATATGCATATTTTATTCAAAATGGTTTTTCTAAATGCCCACATGAACATGCTCTCTATATGAAATCTAACTCTGATGGAGATATCTTATTTATATGCATGTATGTAGATGATTTAATATTTACAGGCAATAGTAGCTCCATGATTGAAGATTTTAAACACTCTATGAAGAAGGAATTTGAGATGACTGACTTGGGCCTAATGACTTATTTTCTTGGTATCGAAGTTATACAAGACAATGGAGGAATTTTTATCTCACAAGAAAATAATGCAAAGGAGGTTCTAAAGAAGTTTTCTATGGAAGATTGTCTCCCTGCAGATACACCCATTGAATATGGCACCAAGTTGACTAAGGAAGGTGAAGGTAAATACATTAATCCAACTTATTACAAAAGTTTAGTTGGATGTTTAAGGTATTTGACATGCACTCGACCTGACATATTATTTGGAGTTGGTTTAATAAGTAGATATATGGAAACTCCTAAGACATCTCATTTAAATGTCGCCAAAAGAATTTTACGATATGTCAAAGGAACAATTAAATATGGGATGTTTTATTCATCATCTAAAAGGCTGGAGCTTATTGGATATAGTGACAGTGATTGGGCCGGAAGCTACGATGATCGGAAAAGTACAACTGGATTTATATTTTATTTTGGTGAAACTACATTTACTTGGTCTTCAAAAAGATGTAGCTTATTGGATATAGCAGCAGATCGTAGCTCTATCAAGTTGTGAAGCAGAGTATATAGCTACATCTTCTTGTATTTGTCATGCAATCTGGATAAGAAGATTACTCCAAGAACTTCATATCCCATAGGAGAAGTCAACCAAGATTTATGTTGACAACAAATCAGCTATTGCCTTAGCCAAGAATCCAGTCTACAATGAAAGATCAAAGCATATTGACACAAGATTTCATTTTATAAGAGATCATATCAAAAATAAAGAAGTGGAGCTACATCATGTCAAGACAAGTGAACAAGTGGCTGACATTCTTACAAAACCTCTTAAATTTGAAATATTTCAACAACTTCGAAGGAAACTTGGGATGACAGATGGAACAAGTTTAAGGGGGGATAATGTTGGAAATAAACTTATTCTAATATCCAATAGAGACTAATTAATTCAAGAAAAAGGTTCACTGCATTAAGAAGGAGATTTAATCCATCAAGAAGAAAAGATGGATTAGAAGTCTATGGAAGGACAAGTCAAAATGATCATTGGTTCTTGAAGAGGTTCCTTGAAAGAGAAATTCATTCTGAATACAATAAATATGATGTATCTTTGGGGACTATATAAACACCATATGTTGGTTCATGAAAATATAGATTGTGTGAAATTGTAAAGAGTCTTTTGAGAGAAAAATAGAAAGTTACTCTTCTCCTACTCTTCCTCTGTTTGTAATCTCTCTATCCCTTCTTCCTATCTAGATTTTCAACATCTTCTTCTTCCTCCTACACACACATTCCACACGCTTTCAGTATTCTTATAGACCTAATACACGGATCTCATCCTCCTTTTCCTTCTCCTCCTGCATCGCCATTGAAGTCACCAAACCCAATCCATTAAATTCCCAATCGACAGCACTTAGGTAGTCATGGGGGCAGAACGAGCGGCCTCCGGGATGCACCCGACCTACCACGGCGTCCGGTGCCGCAACGGCAAGTGGGTGACGGAGATGCGCGAGCCGCGGAACGACAGTCGAATCTGTCTCAGCACATACCCGACGGCGGAGATGGCGGCCGTGGCCTACGACGTCGCACCCTACGCGCTGCGCGGCGCTGACGCAGTGCTCAACTTCCCGGGAGAGATTGCGTCGCGCCCCGCCCCAACGACGGCGTCCCTGGCTTCCATCCGTGCGGCAGCCAAGGATGCGGCCGTTGCTAGGGAAGGCCAGGGTAGAGGCCAGCGAGTTCGTTGGCGATGAGTCGATGTTCAATATGCCGCAGTTGCTGGTGAACATGGCGGAGGGAATGCTTTTTAGCCCACCAACATGGAGCGCGCACAAATAGTCCGTAAACCCTCCATGCATACGCATAAGAAGCGTCCAGCTTAGCGTCTTCAGTTGTTGCCATAGGAGTGAGAAGTATCGAGTTTTCTGGACTAAGAGGAATGAATGCTGAGCATCGCTTTCACGTTCCTTCAGTTTTCTCTCATGTCACTAATATTTGGTATTTGATAAAAAATATTAATAAATAATTGATCGTTCTCTCTCTCTCTCTCTCTCTCTCTCTCTCTCTCTCTCGTCTCGTGCAGAAGAAATGAGGAGTACTTCCATGGATGAGTCAGGCATGAAGACAATAGAAGCATGTATTTATGGTATTAAAATAAAATATTTTCAAGCTTTTTAAAAGAGTGGATAAACACCAACGTTGCAAGCACATCTAACCCAAATCCTCATATATTTATTTCTAATCTAAATCCTTATGTTGTGATCCTAATTATTTAAATTAATTTTGTTAAAAAAATTTAATTTAAAATAGTTGTAACTTAAATTTATTTTCAAAAAATAAAAATTTTCTTTTGCTAAGGCTTTAGTAAAGATGTCGACAAGTTGAATTTGGATGCTAGTTTAGTGCGCTTGTGAAAAATAAGATTTTTTATTATTTTAATAGTAGACTTTTTGTTGTAGTAAATTTTAGTTGGTTCATCTTTCTTTTTTTTAAACATCTATTAGAATTCTTTGAAACTAAATTATTTGACATAAAGTACTTATAGCCACACATTATATAAGATCCAAATCAGACACTCAATATCATGATATATGAATATGCATAGATTATCAAATCATGAATCATTAAAAGAACTTCGTGGATCAACTAATATATTTTCAAGATGAAGATCAGATGATAGATAGATGATTTATATATTTTGGGATTGATAAAAATTTTAAGAAGTCAAGAACATACTTAAGAATAAACTTGGGAAATATGATCTTGATCCCCAATCGTTGTTCTCGGAGTCCTGGTGTGAAATCCTTCAACATGTGAGTTTGGATATAAAGATAGCCCATGCAACTATATATTTATAGGCTATAGGACCTAAGAAACCTTTAGAATTATTTCTGGTATAAAAATCCCTCAAAGACTCTAATTTTTATAAATTAATCCTTCATAAAATTTATAATTATAAGTAGATCCTTAAGTAGAATGTGAGCTATTAAAATTGTGTTCTTTAGCAGAATTTTATGAATCATTTGAAATTATTTTCTTTACTTATGAATCTCAGAATTTTAAAGCTATTAAGAAAAAGGAGTGAAAAGAAAGGTACTGGAAAAGATCTACTAAAGATCACTTACATTTCATTTTGTAGATTTATTTGTAAGTAATTAGATGTAGGCTTTGACACAAAATCTCAAATTTTATTTTTATGAAGAGTATTTATTTCAGTACCCTCTCAATCATTAACACCATTGGTTTTATTAAAATAAATAGGCTCAAGGTCATCAATTGATTCAGAAGAAAAACAATAACATATGTTTACATGATCTATATGTAATATATTTGTTTGATAATTATTCTTTTTTATCTTCTCAATGTTGAAAATTTCTCTTCATAAACATTATTACTATCCGTATCACTTTTCTCTATCATTAGTGATAAAAAAATAATAAGAATAGATACGGATGAGAAGGTAGATGAGCCAAGATCGATAGAAGAACTATATGATAAAGGAAACTCAATCATAAGTTTTGAATATATATGATTTTTACTATTATAAGTGATATTTTCAAAAGAAACTATTTGTGGAGGATAATAAAATGAAATTATATCAAACACAATATCTCAAGATATTGCAAACCTATGTGTTTACAGATCCATATATTTTTAAATATTTTCTTTTATCATAGCCAATAAAGATGCATTTCTTTATCTAGCATCAAGCTTATTTCTCTTTGAATTTGGTATGTGAATATAGCATACATAACTAAATACTTTGGAATATTTATCATTTGGCTTATTACTATACATGAGCTCATATAAAGACTTTTGATTAATTGGACTAAGAGGAATTTGATTAATAATATAAATTACACAAACAATACCTTCTGCCCACAAGGCTTTAGGTAAATTTTATATATAAAGCTAATACTTATAAGTTTCCATGTGATGTCGAATCTTCTGTTCAATCATGTCATTTTGTTATAGTATATTAGCATACATGAGTTTCCTCTTCATATCATGCTCTTTATAAAAGAAGAAGAATATATCAGAAGTGAACTCTCTGTCATTATCGATATGTAACCTTTTAATTTTATTTCCAAGAATATTTTTAGCTATTCACTTAAACTCTTGAAATTTAAAAAAAATTAATTTTTCCATCACAAAGTAGACCTAAGAGACCTTATAAAATCATCAATAAATAATGATAATATGAAAATGATGGAGTTTGAGTAAGGGCCTATTAGATCGTAGTGAATAAACTCTAAAAAAAATTTGTATCTCAAAAGTGAACTATCAAAAGTTTACTTGTGTGTCCTGCCATATTGACAACCTTCACAAATAAAAATAGTAAAATTGGGAAGACTATTAATTAGACTTTTCTACATTATAATCTTTAATTTTAAAAAAAATTATATGACCAATTCTAGCATGCTAGATTGATGCATCATCATTTGTGCTCATCCTATTAACATAAGAGTTAGATGCTGATAAAATATATAAATCTTTGGCCCTTTTATAATTATGGACTAGATTTGTATTTAATTCTTTTATGTTGCAAAGAAACTTGGCCTCATTAGGACCCAAACAAAAGATAATTTCTAGTATCAATTGTATTTGCAATAGAAAATAGATTCTTCATACTTGGAACATGGTATATACTTTTCAATTTAATAGAATCATTATCTTTATCTGAAATTATAATAGTATCTTTCTTCTCCATTTGGTGAATAGTAATGTCTATCATGATAATTATATTATTACCTTTATATTGATGAAAATTAATGAATTTAATACCATTACCAATAAGATGATGACAACATCTTGAATCAATTATCCAGTCATGTTTGAAATTGATCGATGTTGTGGTCCTATCAATTTCAATCTTCATCAGTAGCATTAGAGTAATCTTCTTTATTTATAATATTTTTTCTCTTAATTTTTTTTATTTGACCTAACTTGTCACACTTATAACACATGATTTTTTTTTCAATTTATACCATTATTCAAAGAAGCCTTTGGCTTGTTATTAGCATCATCATTTTTTTTAATCTTTATCATTATCCTTTTTCTTATTTATAAAAAGGATATCTTTATCTCTCCATAAAGTTGAATTTCTTACTATTTGACGAGTTGAGGATTTCTGAGAAGCAAGATTTTTTTAACTCTATTAAAGATGATTGTTGAATCCATCCTTGAATAAATATAATATAAGAAATATATTCTTTTAGAAGATCATGAATAATATAATATTTTATTCATATATCAAAAGTAGGCACATCTAGATCTAAACATAAATTTTTAATCTTCAAAAAGTATTGAGAAATTGAGAGATTACTATTTGTTAAATCATTCTCCAAATACTAAAGCCAAATCATATATTTTTTTGGTTAAGTAATGCATGATCCAAATCTCTAACATGATTTGCAACCAATAGTATATTGAAACAGATCATGAGAAATAGATCTATTTAACACAAATTTTGGTTTTGCATTTAATGTCTTCCATCTCTTTCTATTTAATACAACTCTTTTTCAAATAGTAGTAACAAAATATTACTAGCTCAAGGTCAAATTGGATAGAAGAAGAAGAAGAAACTAAGCCAAAAATTTTTTAAAAAAAGTTATATTGATCTTTTTCAAAAGAAAAAAATCTTACAAAATCTTGAGTTACTCTTGGACTTGAGCCCAAAGGCCTAAATACTTATAATAGATGTCATCTATTTATAAATGTAGAATTACAATTTAGACTAAGACTCTTATCTTTGCACTTTATCTAATCACCTTATTTAAGAGATAAGATAATAAATTTAAAATTTTTCGAAAGTTATACTTTAAATTTTAACAATATTTGTCAAACTTGTCGTTAAAATCACAGCATAGAGGATTAATAAATTTAGCACATTGGGCTGTATTCTTCTTCATTGGAGGAAAATAGATGGTCTGAAACTACTGCTGGACCCACTCGCAACTTATCTCTTGCTAGGAAAGGTAGAATCTGCGCAGGAAAAAGATTGCAGGGGTTGCCTCTTTTTGGTCGATCAGCGACATTAGATTTCAAACTATTCTGCTTTACTAGCTATAGCTAGCAGTGTGTTCCAGACAAAGCTGCAGAAGAGAAATTAAGTTCGCCATGCCTGTCACACTATTGCAGAACAACCCACCAAATGGCGTAAACAGCAACTCGAAGTTTTTCGCGGCAGCAGATGATTTTTAGCTATGTATGAGCACGTAGGAACTTCTCAAGAGGACACAGAAAGTGGAAGGAAAATTTAGCGTGTATTCATTCCACTGAATCCGCACCCAAACGAACACGACCAACCTGAAAGCACCCGTTGCTGGTTCATTGCACCAAGGCTGCAAGTTCAAGATCAGGTTATGTGTCATATGGACTGCGGTTTATCGGTGTTCTCATGCTATCATTTACGTTTCAGCTTGGCTTCACTTTGCCACCATTGGTTCTTACAAGGCAATGTGCCATTCCCCCAGGAAATAAAACCACTGTGTAACATCTCTTTTGTATCCTCAGAGGCTCTGTGTTACTGCCGTAAACTTAGACAAGTGAGCTTCCAATGTCTTGTCAAGAGCATTCAAAACTGATGATAACATTCTAAACCCAAGTCTTGAGTGTTGGCAATCCTTTTTATTGGCGGTAATGATTTCACAATCCAAATGTCCTGAACCCTAATTAAATAGAGAGAAGAACCACATTGTTAGGCCGTAACTTTTGATCCGCCAGAACCCAATTTAGCGGCCTACAGACCTCTAGACCCAATTAGCAGACACATGGCATCTCTTCCTCCTCTAATCTCTTGTGTCCTAAACTAAGAGGAACAGTCTTGTATGATGGGGAAATAAAAAAAAGGATAGGCAATAAACAATAACTTTTGTCTATGAACAAATACTAGCAGGCCGTAACACAGCGGAATTAAACAAAAATCACAATCAAATAGAACACCAAGATTTACGTGAAAAACCCCTTCAACGTGAAGGGTAAAAACCACGGGGCAAACCAGAGAAAATCCACTATAGAAATAATGAATGTACAATTCTCGAATCTCTTGCTCAAAACCCAAGCAACAATCACAAGAGAATAACTGGGATACAAGGATCACGTCACTGTGCACAATATCCAAAACCTCGCTCAAGCCATCACAGAAAAACTCACTGTAGATCTGATCTAACCTGAGATGAGAAACTGTTTGGATGAGTGAGAACAATTTCTGAGTTTTCCTTGTCTTCTTCCCTTTCTTTTTCTCTTATTTTTCTGCCCTTTTCTCCTCTCTTTGAATCCCTAATATTGCTGCCAAGTTGCTGCCCTTTGCTGCGATATTTGATCTACTAATTTCGTAGCCACCTAGCCCCTATATATAATTAGAGATTAGGTTAGGGTTAGGATTAATAAGAGAGGACTATGGGCTGCTAAAGCCCATAAGGGCTGAATTGGGCTCTCAGCCCAACAACCTCCCCCTTCAGCCCATAAGGGAGGCTGTCTCATGACTCAGTGTAAATCCATGCCGACCAACTATCGACACATCTCCTGTCTCTCTTCCTGCATAGCAACTAGCCACATTTTTTTTTATGCTCACTTTCAACTGCTTCCTGGTAACTCTCTGGTTCACCTGCATCAGAAGTTAGCATAACATACTCATCTCAGAGAGTATCTTCGGAAGGCGACGTTGTCTAGAAGATCTTCTCAATTGAGGTTCTACGGGAAGTCTGCTCCTCAACTTCTTCTTGCTCAACATGTCCTGCAGTAGATTAATATCTGGTCTGATACCATCTTCCCTGCACATCTCCCCATCACCCGGATATACTAGAGGAACAATCGGGTCACACCGCTAATCCTTGCAGAAGTCTTGGTGGTGCCTTCTTCTTCAAATCCTCAAGGGTTTGATCCTCAAAGAAGACCACATCTCTGTTTCTAAACACCTTCTGCTTTTCTGGATCCCAAAGCCTGTAACCAAATTGATCATGTGAGTAGCCAAGAAAAATACATTCTTTTGTCTTACCATCCAGCTTAGACCTTTCATTATCTGGAATATGTGCAAATGCACAACAACCAAATACTCTCAAATGCTTATAGGAAACATCTTTCCTCGACCAAACAGCAACAAGATCTAGGGTCATGACAGGAGATAAGTTGATCACATCATTGCAGTCCTCAAAGCCTCATCCCAAAACCTTTTGGGTAGTTTTGCTCGTGAAAGCATACATCGATCTTTTCCATGATGGTGCGGTTCATCCTCTCTGCAATTGCATTATCCGAGGTGTACCAGAACTGCCATCTCATCTTTGGATGCCATGTGACCTGCAATAATCATCAAACAATCTGTATACTCACCACCATTATCTCGATCTTATGCATTTATTGTCTTTCTGTCTCCCTTTCAACTCGGCATGAAACTCTTTCAAGACACCAATAACTCCGATCCTTGGTCTTCAAAGCATAAGCCCAAACTTTCTTGGAATAGTCATCTATAAAAGTAACGAAGTAAAGTGCACCACTGATGCCAGGAACATTAGTAGAACCATTAGGAGTTTTTGTTCTCAAAGGACCACATACATCTGTATAAACACGGTCCAAGGCATGCATTTTTCTAGACAAAGCAGACTAGCAAATGAAACTCTATGTTGTTTACCAGCTAAACAATCGATACAAGGGTTCAAACGTATACCCGAGGTCGCAATACCTCTCTCGTTGGAAAGAGCTTGCAGTCCTTTTCGCTCATGTGTCCTAATCGCCTATGCCACAACTCCATGTGAAGTCTTTCTTTGTGGCATTTAACTGCTCACCACAAGCTTTAGCTTGCAACCTATACAAAGTGTGACATTTCTTTCCATTAGCTATAACAAGAGAACCCTTACTGAGTTTCCACCGCCTCTGTGAAAACCGCTATCATAGTCTTCATCATCTAATCTTCCAACTGAAATTAGATTCAACCTCAAGTCAACCACATGCCTTACATCCTTAAGCACCAATTTGCATCAAAGATTGGTCTTTATATGGATGTCACCCATGCCAATGATGTCTGCTGTGCCATGGTCGCCCATCTTGACAACACCAAAATTTCCGACACTGCACGTAGTAAAAAACTCCCTCCGTGGTGTAGCATGATAAGAAGCTCCTCTGTGTCAATTATCCACTCGAGATCTCGACACACACAAGAAAAATATCATCGAAGGAGACAAAATCAAATAATCACCAATCTGCACTATAGTTGTGGTATTTTCTTTTGACTCTGAGACTCCACTTCTTTTCCCTTTTTCTTGCTCTTCTTAGGTCTGCTTACATCGATTCTTATAATGTCCTTTCTCACCACAGCTTATAGCAAACAATATCTTTCCTTGATCTTGACTTGCTTCTACATGCGTGAATCGCTTCTATCTTTAGACCTTGACCTTCCTCTGTTCTCTCGAGATAAGTGCCTCGTGAATCAATCTCGGAGATCTTTCTGAGGTCTTTCTTCTCAACTCCTCATTCAACAAACCGCTTGTTACTTGACTCATGGTAACAATACCATCTGGCGCAGAATTACTGAGGGAAACCACTAGTGTCTCCCAACTTTTTAGCAATAAACTGAGAAGTAACAATGCCTGCAACTCATCATCAAGAGACATTTTCATAGAAGATAACTGGTTAGTAATACTCTAAATTTCATTCAAATACTCAACAATAGAAGCACCCTCTTTATATTTTAGGTTTACAAGTTTTCTGATCAAAAAAGCTTTGTTGCCAGTTGTTTTTCTTTCATAGAGACCTTCTAACTTTTTCCAAAGAGAATATGCAGAACTTTCAGTAGAAACATGATGAAAGACACTATCATCAAGCCACTGTCGAATAAACCCAACTGTTTTTCGATCTAATCTCTTCCACTCATCATTTGTCATAGTTGTGGGTTTTTTACTATCCCCTTGCAAAGGTCCATACAAATCTTTGCAATACAAGAGATCTTCCATTCTTGGTTTCCATATCATCAAATTGTTTCCGTTCAAACTAATCATGCGAGAAATATTACCAGCCTCTATGTTCAAATACAAAAGTTAAATCACCAAAACCTTGCTCTGATACCAGTTGATGGGGAAATAAAAGGAGGATAGGCAATAAACAATAACTTTTGTCTATGGCTGCCATAACACAGCGGAATTAAACAGAAATCACAATCAAATAGAACACCAAGATTTACGTGAAAAACCCCTTCAACGTGAAGGGTAAAAACCACGGGGCAAACCAGAGAAAATCCACTATAGAAATAATGAATGTACAATTCTCGAATTTCTTGCTCAAAACCTAAGCAACAATCACAAGAGAATAACTGGGATACAAGGATCACGTCACTGTGCACAATATCCAAAACCTCGCTCAAGCAATCACAGAAAAACTCACTGTAGATCTGATCTAACCTGAGATGAGAAACTGTTTGGATGAGTGAGAACAATTTCTGAGTTTTCCTTGTCTTCTTCCCTTTCTTTTTCTCTTATTTTTCTGCCCTTTTCTCCTCTCTTTGAATCCCTAATATTGCTGCCAAGTTGCTGCCCTTTGCTGTGATATTTGATCTACAAATTTCGTAGCCACCTAGCCCCTATATATAATTAGAGATTAGGTTATGATTAAGATTAATAAGAGAGGACTATGGGCTGCTAAAGCCCATAAGAGTTGAATTGGACTCTCAGCCCAACATTGTGTTCGAGAGCACGTGATATTTCTACTGACTTTATTGCTTTATTGCGATGCCAGCTCCCAATATGCGATAGCCACCTTACTAATAAAACCGGCACAATCAGTCCAATGCACTAACGTGCTCTGACAGGTGACAATGGTTAGCTTCAGAGGCAAATAAAATTCTGTAACATCTAATTGATCCTGCTTTTCTTATGTCGTAACAATTTAATGCCATTCCGGGATGGATAAATCTAGTTTCCCAAAAAAGTCAACTCTATATATACTCCAACAAATGAAGTCAGCCTGGCGGCACGTTAGGGGTTGAGCTTCGAGTAAAAGTTAGTTGTGTGTACATCACTTGGAAACTGTAATTGGAAGTCAGCAGCCCCACTTGACCTCTAAGCCAACTTTATATTTACTCAACCAGCTAAAGGTCAGCCATATAATATTTTCTCATGAAAAAGTCAGCTGCATGTTCACCCGGAGACCTCACATCCAGGTTTATATCCTATTCCAACGACTCTAATCCATCTTTGCAAATGAACTCTGCTGCATTTGATGATCTGCAACATTGTCTTCGTAAGGAGTAGATCCACTAATTTTAGACCTCGGTTGCTGTCAACCAAAGAATACGAGAGCAGCGGTTGTATAGTTTGTTTTGTTTTTACAAGTTTGTTCTGTGTTGTTGACTAAAATTTGTGGGATCGTCTTGGCTTATCCTTTACCGGTTGGGGCGCGAAACAACTATATATAGTCCTATGCTGCATTCGCTTCGATATCCACAATGGAGAACACTGAGTAAGCTGCAATCAAATATATACTCTGTATTGAGCTTCGTGAATTGCCTGAGTTGTGAAACTTCTCCACATAGACACAATGCAGAGAGAGATGCGTTATTTTAGCTTTACATCTGGGCTTGAAAGGGCCATTCGCCTTCCATCCTCTTGATTCTCTTCTATCTACATATATTTCCCTCAATTTAGGCTTGCAAAATGATTGTCTGGTGGTAAATGGTGGCAATTCGAGCAAAAAAACTGCTTCTAGGATATATTATCTCATACATGAACAACAGTCAAAACCCATCTGCTTGCTTCCAATAATCTGCAAACCCCGTCATGAAGTTGCTCCAGGTGCTCCATTTCAACTTGCACTAAGAACATGTTTTCGCTCCAAACGACATGGCGACGCTTAGAGAGTACTCACCCCAGAGGGAAGAAAAGTCTACGGACATCAGCTGAGGAATAAAAACGTCTGCTCGATGGAGCTTGTCATGTCAGAGAGATTATCTTCATGCACAGAAGCATCTGGACTAGTTAAATGGCAAGATGCGTCAGATTCCAGAAATTCTGTGGGCAAAGGTCTACGTGTAAAGATGATCGGAGCATCGACGAGGATAAGCGATCTCCACGCTATCGACTCCTGAACCTTCCTGTACGGGGAATCCGAAGTGAGGGCTATAGCAGGGCAGTTACCCAATTCAATCCATACAGACTTTATTAGCTAGCTTAGAGTCTATTTTTTTTTCTTTTTTTTAATCTTAAATTTAATTAAGGAGCTAATAATGATCGTAAAAATTAAGAAAAAAAATTACAACAAAAAAGTAATGATTTTTCCAGCAACAAGATGATTTAAAAAAAAAGAGAAAAATGTTAGGGATCGAGCGGCACTAAGGAGAGGGGAGGGGGGGAGTTGTGAATTAGTGCAGTTGTAAAGAATGATAAACTTTCGACGATTAAAATAAGTTTCAAAAACTTTATACGATAAAAGCAATATTTCGTTTGAAACCGATTTGATTACGTTTTAACTTTAAAGCATACGTAAGAAGATGAAGAGGAAGTTGAGTAAGTAAGGCAACAAATGAAGATGGTTTGCAGTAAAGTAAGTTACGAGAAAGTAAATGTAAACCAATTTATAGTGGTTCGGTCATGTGACCTATGTCCACTCCCGATTCCTCTTCACTTGAGGCCACCAGCTTTTCCACTAGCTATCCTCCTTCCAACAGGCGAGGATGAACTCCCTTACAGCATCTTTCCTTTTAACGGGCTTAGTAGATAACCCTTACAAAGCCTTTCATCCTCTCTTGGACTAGAACACACTTCAAACTAAGAGGAAAGATTTTGAACACTTTCAAGAGAGTTTCCCCCTTCTTTTTTTTTTTTCAGTTCTAGACCCCCTCTAAACTCTGAATGAGTAGGGTATTTATAGGCCTCAAGAGGATTCAAATTTGGAACCCAAATTTGAAGTGCCTCGGTTTTCCAAATTCTGGCGATACCGGACGGTGCCACCGCCCATCCAGCGGTGCCACCGCTGGTGCCCTCAGGTGCTGGGTGGTGCCACCACCGGCTGGGCGTTTCACCGCCAAGGTTCGGCCATGGCTGGCGTGCCACGCCCAGTCATTTCAAAGATAGTGGTTTGTGCCGAAAACTCGACCGAAACCGGTCCAAATGAAGTTCGAATTGGCCCAAATTTGATTTATAGGATTAACATCTAATCCTAAACCAAATTATGTGCTAACTATAAATTTTAAAGACATTTTCTAAGCTATTACAAAGTCCATAAGATAAGACTTCTTTCGGTGAGCTTTCGGTAAACTTCCGATGGTCTTCCGACGAACTCTCGGAAACCATTCTGCAGACTCCCGGCAAGATCCCGGACTTCACGATGATCTTGGCGAGTTCTAACAAGCTTCATTGGCAAGCTCCGATCTTTCTTGGCAAGCTCCATGAACTTCCGACAAACCTTTCGGCGAACTTCCGAAAACCCTTCGGCAAGCTCCCTACTCATTCTTGGCCGGTTCCGGCAACACTCCCAATGAATCTTCAAACTTCCGTCGAACTTTCAAACTCCCAACAATCCATCACACTTGTCTTTTGGTACTTTGTTTCGCTTTATGTCTTCATCGTCACCGTAGTTAATCCTGCACACACATAAACAAATAGTCTACTTCGATCTAGATAATTATTACAATGCGAATTGACATTCAGTTGCCTGTCACGTCATTGGCTTATCGGTGCTTCGTCCGATTCTTCGACACATCGTCCTCTCTAGCGATCCGTTGCCCAATCGGCGGTTGACCTCCACAACCCCGATATCCTTAGTGCAACATGCTCTTCTTGGCCTAATGCTCGACGTACGAAGCCTTCTGCTAATTGTCGATCGAACCTTGGCTCGACATCCAATATCTTGACGTGATCACCCAGTGCAACGTCAATTCCTCTAGCGCCAACTATCTAATCCTGATCGATAGTAGACCTGTGTAACTCAAAACGTAGTTAGACCACAAATCATAATCAATTAGTTTCATCATCAAAATTCGAGATTCAACAATCTCTCCCTTTTTGATGATGATAACTAATTGATGACTAACGAAGTTAACCATAACTTTCCTCAGTTTAACCAAACTCCCCTTATCAATATGCCATTGATAAAAACACTTGGATTATCCCAAATCCAAGCAACATTCATCACAGAATATGAGAATTATCAAACTATCATACAAATATATAAAATATTCAATACAATGCATGAAGTCATCAATCTACTTCTCCCCCTATGTCATCAACAAAAAAGAGAAGTTGCATCATAGCTAGTTTAAAAGAATATGTAAATTTTACAATCATACTAGCTATTAATCACATCATGATAGGCAAGATAGCACTTGTCGTGATGATAGCAAGTTTTTCTATGTTCCTTTGAGAAGTGCAAGCAAATTGTATTCAAAGATTTGCATTTTCTTGACTTCTTTTGCGATATGCATACAATTTTGTAATTTCTTTCTTCTCTTTTGAGAAGAGCAAGCTTACAAGTTTTACTTTCTTTGTATGCTAGGACTTTTGTATTCATTTGTAATATGCAATCTAGCAAAAGCCTTCTCCCCCTTTATTAATGTCAAAAAGAAAGGGAGGATTAATACTATAAATAATCTTGCATGAGATTCAACAATAATTTGTAACAAAGATGCAAGCAATTTTGTTGAAAAAGTGAAGTTGAGCAAGATTTTTGCTTCTCTTGAGATAGCAACAGTTTGCTTCTTAATGTTTAAGCGAGCAAATTTTTCTCTTTTAATGCATAAGCTAGCAATTTAATTCCCTCTTTATCATTATCGAAAAAAAGGGAGGAACCAATAATCAATTATAAATTTGCATCAATCATCACATGATGCATACAAGACAACAATGCAAAGAAATCATATCATGAAGGATATCAATATGTAAATTCAACAAGGATCAAAACTAAAAAATATCATTCATGATTCATAACTTTCTTTTTAGCAAGATCGAAGTTCATATTTATTAATTTTAATTCATGATAAATGTCATACAACCAAGAATCATGATATATAAAAGCATATCAATATCAAGGATCAAGTTATGATTCATTGATTCATCATAAGGCAAATTTCATTTATATTAAATATTCAATTTAATACACAAGACAAAGAAATCATGTCATTTCGAGGATATGATATCAAGGCTCAAGAAGAACATGATTCAATTGAGAATGAATAGCACAAAGAGCACCTTGATTCATGCATAAGATTTTTCATCAAGATCACATTTCATAAGAATCAAGATATCAAGATCACAAATTCATAAAAATTAAAGTATTGAATTTCAAGAAATCAAAAGACAAGATATAAATGATCTTGATTTATAAAGAACTTCAAGTTATAATTTGCAAGATCATGATTTCACTAAAGTATTTTCTTTAGCAAAGAATCACATGAGCACTTGATTGTTGCATAAGCAATTTTATTGCATCATGATTTATAAAATTTTACAACATGAATCATAGGAGGTAAAATATCAATAATATCAATCATGATTCATTGGATAGCAAATAGCAAAGAGAACAATTTGTTTCATGCATCTTGATTCACACAAGTCAAGTTATGATTCCAAGCGTTTAAGAGATGAATCAAGAATCTTTAGCAAGTCTTATTCAAATTCATAAAAGATATCAAGAAGAGCAAAATTTCTCTTACATCGATATTCAAACCATGACAAGTGATATATCAAATGTTTGTATTAATATTTCAATCATCAAAGCACATTTTCTCAAGTTGAGTATCGAAAAGTCAAGAGAAAATAATTTATGATTCATTTGCATTTTTCTTCAATAACATGGGAGAATCATTAAAGAGTATGGAGCAAGAGATCTTGAAGAACTCAAGTTATCAAGATCATGATATAGATAAGACTCATTCTAGTTCAAATCATCAACTCCGAACTCATAAACAAATCATCAAAATCACTTTCATAATTTACGATATTCATAAGATATCATAAAATCATTAATCTCAATAATATAGTAAATATAATTTTTTTATGTTTCATCATATAAGTATGTCTTTTGCCTTTATATGCCAAATCAAAATATTCAAAACCGAAAGACAAACTTCATTATAAAAATCGTCAAGACAAAAATATAACACAATATTTCAAGATATGAGATTTAATTTATCATGATAATGTGTTTTATTTTATTTCAAATAAGTGTGCTCATGTTTCAAAAGATGAGTATCAAATTTAAGACCAAAACATGAGTTTGTCATCAAGATATGATATCACAAAGTCATTAAGCATGATAACAAACTTTTAATATTTTTATTTCAATGATGATTTCATAATATATGTTCAAATATTTATATGGAACCCATCATTGTATAAATTCAAAATACAAGTTTGTCATTAAACCCATTAAGATCAAATGCATCAAAATCTTTCATTCGAAAATTTTAATAAGAGCAACATAAATTGATTACATGTGAGCATGTATCAACTTTTCAAAGTAAGACGTAAGTTTTGTCATAAAGACCGTTAAGACCAAACACATCAAAAATAAAACATCATGATTAAAATATTTTTAACTTTTGTGTTTTATTTTATGTGGTTGATCTTATATATATGCATGTTCAAATTTTCATGTAAAAACGAAATCATCAATATGCTTGCTTCTATCTTTCAATCATATTTGGTGTACAAGCATTATCTTGAAACATTCTATTAATTTTTTGTGTCAAAAATCATGCATCTTGTTTGAAATCAAAAGCAATGTAAAATCATCAAGATTCATGAATTTATCATGATCATACGTATGGAGCATTTTTATTTATCAAGTAAGATTTCACATAAGCATGCTCAAAAACTTTTTACATGAAAGATATGTATCAAGTTTAAAGCCAAAAAATGATACGAAAATTATCAAGATTCATGGATTCATTATGAATATATTATTTCAAAATATGAGATTTCAAGTCATCAAGTATGATACAATCATTAAGCATGTTTTCATAATGCATCATCAAAATCATTTTAATTCTTTCTTTCATTTGTAATAACAAGATGATCAATACTCAAATTTTTGCTAAAATCATGCATCATTTTATAAATGTGAAAAATAATTTCATCATGAAAACCATCAAGTCTGAATATACATTATTCCAAAATATAGGATTTTAATCTTCATCATTTCAATTCCTCTTTAAGCATGATACAAAAATTTAAAGATCAAGCATCATATTTAGAAATAAAATATAAAACATTAAGATACACATGCATGGATTAATCCTAGGCAATATCACAAATCATGCAAGTATCATTCATAATTTTTATTTTTCAAAAATACTAGAAAGAAAAGCATAGTATAATTTAAAATTTTTTTTAAATTTCCAAAAACACAAGAAAAGCATGAAAAAATTCCTACTAACTAAGTTAAGCATTCATGGAAAGCATTATGTAATTTCAAAATAAGGTAAAAGCAACTTGGGTGAGTTTCTTACCTCATTGTCGAAAACCGTCAAAGCACATTTCGCCTCTTCTTTACTTGATTCTTCTTTGTAATTCTTCTTCTTCTTCTTTGGCCTCTTCCTCTATTCAAGTTCATTATCTATTTTAGATTTTTGTTTAATGAATTTATTAAGATTTAGTGTTCGAAGTTCTCATTGTCCTCATCACTTGAGTCATCACTCAAGTGGCATTTAATAGTTCGGAGTTCTAAATCCTTCCTGTTCTTTGGAAGGTGGTTCAAGTGTTCATCGAGTTCAACATGTTCTAGGAGGCTTCATATGTCATTAGTGAGCCAATTAGTTCTTCAATCGGAAGATTATTTAGAGGCTTCATATGTCATTAGTGAGCTAATTAGTTCTTCAATCGGAAGATTATTTAGATCTTTAGTTTCTTGTATTGCGGTTATTATCGGATCCCATCTTTTTGGAAGGGATCTTAAAATCTTTTTTACGAGATCAAAATCTGAGAGACATTTACCAAGTGCTCTTAGACTATTGACGACATCCGTGAAATAGGTGTACATGTCGCCTATAGTCTTGCTTGGTTGCATTCGAAAAATCTCAAAATCGTGCATCAAAATATTAACTTTCGAGTCTTTGACTCTACCCATTCCTTCGTGTGTGATTTCGAGAGTGTGCCAAATATTGAAAGCCGTTTGACACATTGAAATCCGATTAAATGCATTTTTATCTAAGGAACAATATAAGGCATTCATAGCCTGTGCATTCAAAGAAAATAATCTTTTCTCTAAATCCGACCATTCGTTCGTCGGTTTAGAGGAAAGTTGAAATCCATTTTCAACGACATTCTATAAATCCAAATCTATAGAAAGCAAGAAAACTCTCATTCGAGTTTTTCAATATGTGTAGTCCGAACCGTTAAAGAACAGTAGATGAAAAATCGAAAAGCCCTCTTAAAAGCCATTTAGAGCCATTTCTCATAGGTGTAAATTCGAAAAAGAAAGAACGTAGCTCTGATACCAATTGTTAGAGATCGAGCGGCACTAAGAGGGGGGTGAATTAGTGCAGCGGTAAAGAACGATAAACTTTCGACAATTAAAATAAGTTTTAAAAACTTCGTACGATGAAAGCAACGTTTCGTTTGAAATCGATTTGATTATGTTTTAATTTCAAAGCATATGTAAGAAGATGAAGAGGAAGTTGAGTAAGTAAGGTAGCAAATGAAGATGGTTTGCAGCAAAGTAAGTTGTGAGAAAGTAAATGCAAACCGATTTATAGTGGTTCGGTCATGTGACCTACGTCCACTCCCGATTCCTCTTCACTTGACGCCACCGGCTTTTCCACTAGCTATCCTCCTTCCAATAGGCGAGGATGAACTCTCTTACAGCACCTCTCCTTTTAACGGGCTTAGTAGATAACCCTTACAAAGCCTTTCACCCTCTCTTGAAATAGAACACACTTCAAACTAAGAGGGAAGATTTTGAACACTTTCAAGAGAGTTTCCTCCTTTTTTTTCAGTTCTAGACCCCCTCTAAACTCTGAATGAGTGGGGTATTTATAGGCCTCAAGAGGGTTCAAATTTGGAGCCCAAATTTGAAGTGCCTCGATTTTCCCAATTCTGGCAATACCAGGCGGTGCCACCGCTGGTGCCCTCGGGTGCTGGGCGGTGCCATCGCCAGCCTGGGGCAGTTCCACTGCCCAAGGTTCGGCCACTAGGCAGTGCCACCGCCTAGGTCATTTCAGCATAGTTGTTTGAACCAAAAACTCGACCGAAACCGATCCAAATGAAGTCCGAATTGGCCCAAATTTGGTTTATAGGTTTAATACATAATCTTAAATCAAATTATGTGCTAACTATGAATTTTAAAGATATTTTCTAAGCTATTACAAAGTCCATAAGACAAGACTTCTTTCGGCGAGCTTTTGGCGAACTTCCGGTGGTCTTCCGACGAACCCTCAAAAACCATTCTGCGGACTCCTAGCAAGCTCTTGGACTTCACGATGATCTTGGTAAGTTCCAACGAGCTTCATTGGCAAGCTCTTTGAACTTCTGACAAACCTTTCGGTGAACTTCCAAAAACCCTTCGATAAGCTCCCTACTCATTCTCGGTCGGTTCCAGCAACACTCTCAACGAATCTTCGAACTTCCGTCGAACTTTCAAACTCCCAACGATCCATTACACTTGTCTTTCGGCACTTTATTTCACTTTACGTCTTCATCATCATAGTTAATCCTGCACATACACAAACAAATACTCTACTTCGATCTAGACAATTATTACAATGCAAATTGACATTCAGTTGCCCGCAATGTCATTGGCTTATCGGCGCTTCATCCGATTCTTCGGCACATCGTCCTCTCTAGCGATCCGTTGCTCAATCGATGATTGATCTCCGCAACCCCGATATCCTTGGCGCAACACGCTCTTCTTGGCCCAATGCTCAACGTATAAAGCCTTCTACCGATTGTCGACTAAACCTCGGCTCGACATCTAATATCCTGACGTGATCACCCAGTGCAACGTCAATTCCTCCAGCATCAATTGTCTAATCCTGATCGATAGTAGACCTGCATAACTCTAAACGTAGTTAGACCACAAATCACAATCAATTAGTTTCATCATCAAAATCCGAGATTCAACAAAAAGGACAAAAAAATAAGAAAAAAAAATGAAAAAAAGACGAACCATATAGAGACTGTTCTTATTTATCCAAACAGTATTCTCATCTTAGGTTAGATCAGATTTGTAGTGAATTTTTACTATGATTGCTTGAGGAGGTTTTAGATATTGTTCATAGTGATGCGATCCTTGTATCCCAGTTATTTTCTTGTGATTATTGCTTAGGTTTTGAGCAAGAGACTTTGAGAATTGTACATTCATTATTCTTATAGTGGATTTTCTCTAATTTGCCCCATGATTTTTATCCTTCATGTTGGAGGGGTTTCCACCTAAATCTTGATGTCATATTTGATTGTGATTTTCATTTAATTTCGCTATATATTATGGTCTACTAGTATTTGTTTATATACAAAATTTTTTCCTTATTATCATTTTTATCCCATCAACTAGTATCAGAGCAATGTTTTGGTAATTTTAATTTTATATTTGAATATGGTGGTCGGTAGTGTTTCTCGCATGACAATTGAATGATATGGAAATCAAGAATAAAAGATCTCTTATATTGCAAAGATTTGTATGGACCTTTGCAAGGGAACAGTGCAAAACCCATAACTATGACAGATGATGAGTGAAAGAGGTTAGACCGAAAAACGATTAGGTTTATTCGATAGTAGCTCGATGATAGTGTCTTTCACCATATTTCTATTGAAAGTTCTATATATTCTTTTTGGAAAAAGTTGGAAAGTCTCTATGAAAGAAAAATAGCTAGTAACAAAGCTTTCTTAATTAAAAAACTTATGAACTTGAAATATAAAGAATGTGCTTCTATTGCTGAGCATTTAAATAAAATGTAGAGTATTACTAACTAGTTATCCTCTATGAAAATGTCTCTTGATGATGAGTTGCAGTCATTATTACTTCTAAGTTCATTGCTAGAAAGTTGTGAGACATTGGTAGTTTTCCTTAGAAATTCTACACCGGATGGTATTATTACCACGAGTCAAGTAATAAGAAGTTTGTTGAATGAGGAGTTGAGAAGAAAGAACTCAGTAGTATCTCAGATTGATTCACAAGCACTTATCTCAAAGAATAGAGATAAGTCAAAGTCTAAAGATAGAAGTAATTTATGTATGGGTAGAAGCAAGTTAAGATTAAGGAAAGATATTGTTTGTTATAACTGTGGTAAGAAAGAATATTATAAGAATTAATGTAAGTAACCTAAGAAGAGTAAGAAAAAGAGAAAAGAAGTGGAGTCTATAGAGTCAAAAGAGAATACCACAGCTATAGTGCAAGGTAGTGATTATTTGATTTTGTCCTCTTCTAATAATATTTTTTCTTATGTGTGTCAGGATCTCAAGTGGATAATTGGCATAGGAACTTCTTATCATGGTGCACCATGGAGGGAGTTCTTTACTACCTATAGGTCTGAAAATTTTGGTATTGTTAAGATGGGCAACTATGGCACAACAGACATCATTGGCATAGGTGACATCCACATAAAGACCGACCTTGGTTGCAAGTTAGTGCTTAAGGATGTGAGGCATATGGTTGACTTGAGGTTGAATCTAATTTTAGTTGGAAGACTAGATGATGAAGACTATGATAGCAGGTTTCACAAAGGGCAATTAAAGCTCAATAAGGGTTCTCTTGTTATAGTTAGTGGAAAGAAATGTCATACTTTGTACAAGTTGTAGGCCAAAGCTTGTGGTGAACAGCTAAATGCTACAGAGAAAGACTTTAGCATGGAGTTGTAGCATAGGCGATTGGGACATATGTTAGGAAATCCGTCAGGAGAGCGATATCACATGCGCAGCGAAAGAACAGAAAACAAAACCCCAGATTTCCCGTAGAAAGTTTCCGTCATCGTGCGAAGATCGGTGCATCAAAAACAAATCTGCAAAACTGCACGTGTAAAAGAAGATAGCTAGGGAGATCGTATATCCCTGAATTCCTATAGATCTATAGGAGAGGACGAAGGAAGTCAAGCGTCCTCCTCTCTAGCGGTATCCACATAGCAGGGATTGCGACGATGCACTTGTCTCTTGGGGGAGAGGAGAACAAAAGGTGGCTACTAAAAGAAACCCTCAGCCTATAGAGCTTTGGTTCCCTCCTATTTATAGAGGCCCCCTGAAACCCTCATGGATCTTTTGCCCTATTAGGTATTGGATCTCCATCCAATTACCCAAGCCTCTTGGATTAGTGGGTTTCTACCTAGTAATCTCTTATTAACAATTATTGGATCTCATCTCAAGATCTAATAATTCAGGGGCTTAATGGATATCCAATAAGATAGGGGGTTCAGCAGATATCTCATATCCGAACCTCTACTCGTCGCAACACCTACCATATGTGTGTGACCCTCTAGGCCCAATATCGAGCTGGCTGTGAGTCATACTTGTCAGAACTCCTTCTGACTTAGTGAATTATTATCTCTATAATAATTTACCCAACTCATTGACTACGGACGTACCAGGCCACTACGCCGCGGCCCCCAGACGATACAGGGGAATCCAATCCTTTGGACCTATCTATCCTCAGTTACCATGTATCTATAGTCCCTCATCCATCCAATATCCCAAAGACCCTATACCGGGCATGGTGCTGTCAGGCCCATACGGTCTCTCCTTGAGTCTTGCTCTTATCGGATTCTCCCGGAGAACTCTTTCTCTCTCAATCCAAATAACCTTGGCCAAGGATTTGTTCGAGCAAGAACACATGGGATATTCCTCTCATGATACCGAGAGCGGATGATCCTCTATTGACACTCAATAGCCCTCGTAAGGTTGGCTACCACTCCCAATGACCAGCTATACTAGATCTAGAACTTTCCAAACCTATAAGTCTGATATCAAAGAGTGGAGTACTCATACAGGACATCATTGGTGTCTCAAGTCTAAGGACCAGATACACTACTGGGACTACGGAATCGATGTCTGATGTGAGGTATCAATAACCATCCAGCATTCCGTAGGTGGATCAATCAGTGAACTCATTCTCTAATGAGCACCTACACTGTACCCTTAGTGTCCCCACACAAGTAGCTATGAGACCAGCTACCTCCATCATATGAATGGGTATACAGCACACCAATCTATCTGGTTATCTCGATGTCCTTCTCAAGTAACCTATGACCAGGATAATTCAGGGTCTGTGTTTAAAGGTGAATCGGTCTCATTATCGTGATCTCATCACTATTCGATTCCCATTGCACAGATCCAAGGACATCACAATATATGCAACATGCAAGATAAAGTGATATAATGCTAATAATCATAAGCAAAGAGATTGACGTAGTGTGTTACAAGTGCAATCACTCATATGATTGGCTTGTAGGGCACATATGACTAGTAATCTCCCACTTGACCTAAAGCCAATCATTAACATGTCTGATCCTTATCAGACCTCTATGACGCTCAAAGACAATCTGAGTCAGTAGCTTTATTAGTGGATCTACAATGTTATCTTCGGATGGAACTCTTTCCATTGCTACATCTCTCTAATAAGTTGGAACCTCCTCATAACACTTCTGATGAGACTCGGGTTCCCTTATTTGAGTAATCACCCCGTAGTTGTCGCAATATAAGAGAATCGACTCCTCGCTACGCGAGACAACTCCTAGATCTATGATGAACTTCTTCATCCAGACTCCCTCCTTTGCTGCCTCTGGCGCAACAATGTATTCCGCCTATGTGGTCGAGTCAACAATAGTGTCTTTCTTGGAACTCTTCCAGCATACTGCTCCTCCATTCAGGGTGAACACATACCCTGAATTAGACTTTCTATCATCGACATCAGACTGGAAGCTCGAGTCCGTATAACCCTCAACCTTGAGGCTACTACCTCCATATACCAGTAAAAGATCCTTAGTCATTCTCAAGTACTTAAGGATACTTTTTACTGCTTTCTAGTGCTCCAAGCCTGAATCTGCCTAATATCTGCTCGTGACACTCAGAGCATGCGCTATATCAAGCCTGGTACATAGCATAGCATACATGATAGATCCTATCACTGATGCATATGGCATCATATCCATGTGTGTCCTTTCTTCAGGGGTCTTTGGGGACATACTCCTAGAAAGCGATATTCCATGTCTCATTGGTATGTGACATCTTTTGAAATTTTTCATACCAAACCTTTTGACAATGGTGTCTATGTACCATGATTGGGATAAGCCAAGCATCCTCTTGGATCTATCTCTATAGATCTGTATCCCCAATATGCAGGATGCTTCCCCTAAGTCCTCCATGGAGAAGTGCCTAGATAACCAAGTTTTTACTATAGAGAGCATTCCTACATCATTCCCAATGATCAGGATGTCATCCACATATAATACCAAAAAGGTGATAGTTCTCCCACTTACTTTCCTGTACACACAAGGCTCATCTTCGTTCTTAACAAAGTCATAAGATCTGATCGCCTCATCAAATCTTATGTTCCAACTTCAGGAAGCTTGCTTCAATCCATAAATGGACCTAAGCAACCTGCACACCTTATCTGGGTTATCTCTAGATATGAATCCCTCAGGCTGTATTATATACACCTCCTCCTTGAGGTTGCCATTGAGGAATGTGGTTTTGACGTCCATCTGCCAGATCTCATAATCATAGTGTGCTGCAATAGCCAATAGAATTTGAATGGATTTTAGCATGGCTAGAGGTGAGAAAGTTTCGTTAGAGTCAACACCTTGCCTTTAATGATATCCCTTAGCCACTAGCCTTGCTTTATAGGTCTCTACCTTTCCATCTACTCCAATCTTCTTTTTGAAGATCCACTTGCAACCAATGGGTACAATACCCTTTGGTGCATCAACTAGGTTCCAAACCTTGTTGGAGTATATGGAATCCATTTCTGAATTCATGGCTTCTTGCCATTTCCCGGAGTCTATGATCATAATAGCCTCCTCGTAGGTCTGAGGATTAAAATCCTCAACATCCTCTCTTCTGATATGCCCCACATATCTCTCAGGAGGATGGGATACTCTATCGGACCTACGTAAAGTTGGAACTTGTGTGTTAAGTATCTGAACAGATTCTGGAATGGTGCTTGAGCTAGGTTCTCCAATCTCACTCAACTCTATCATGCTCCCACTGTCTCCACCAAGAATGTGTTCCTTCTCAAGGAACACTGCTCTCTTGGCTACAAAGACTTTTCGATCCTCAGGGTGATAGAAATAATACCCATAAGTTTTTTTGGGGTATCCCATGAACTTGCACCATTCCGTCTTAGATTCCAACTTGTTAGGGTTGTGTCTCTTAACGTGGGAAGGGCAGTCCCAAATCTTAACAACTTTAAAATCGGGCTTCTTCCTATTCCATATCTCATATGGAGTAGATATCACTGATTTAGTTGGAATTCTGTTCAGAAGGTAAGCTGTGATCTCTAAGGCATATCCCCAGAATGAGATGGGTAGGTCGGCGAAACACATCATGGAACGCACCATATCTAACAGTATACGATTCCTCCTTTCTGATACACCATTAAGTTGTGGTGTATAAGGAGGTGTCCATTGGGATAAAATCCCATAGTCTTTGAGGAATTGGGTGAACTCTGTACTCAAGTACTCATCTCCTCGATCTGATCGAAGGGTTTTAATACTCTTTCCTGTCTAGTTCTCCTCTTCTCGTTTCCTCTTAGACTCACACTCATGATATGTGGAGCTGTATCTAGCATAAATAAACTATTATGTAATATTCCTCTCGTGATGATCTCATCATCTAATATTATTGAACAACCATTGTTCTTAAAAACTAATTTATATCCATTAACTGTCAAACACGAAATAGAAATAATGTTTTTGATAATAGAAGGAACATAATAGCATGCATCTAATGCAATAATAGCTCCACCAGGTAGATGTAAGGTGATCTTGCCAATAGCCACTGCAGCAACCTTTGCTCCATTGCCCATCTTAAGGTCCATCTTGCCTTTGTTTAATCTCCTAGGTCCTACCAGAATCTGCAACGAATTTCAGATATAATAAGCACTCCCGGTATCTAGTACCCTTATGTTATCATAAGATTCTAACAAATGGAGACTCATCATGAATGTACCTAAAGCTTCTGCAAGCTTCTGTTTCACCATCTCTGCAAGGTACTCTTTACAGTTCCTCTTCTAGTGCCCATCTTTACCGCAGTGGAAGCACTGGCATTTGTCCTTTGTTGGGTCTTTCCTGACGACCTTTGTTTTATGCATTTTGCCCTTGCCCTTGCCCTTCTTAAGGGTCTTCTTAGCCTTCCTTTTCTTTCTGGTCTCACTAGTGTAGAGAACCGACTTCTCTTTCTTGGTGGTGCTCTCTGCTTTTCTCAACATATTAAGGAGCTCTGGGAGGGTCACCTCAAGTTTGTTTATATTAAAATTCATTACGAACTAAGAAAAGGAATCTGGTAGGGACTGAAGCACAAGATCCACATATAGGTTATCCTCTAGGACCATTCCTAGACCTATGAGTTTTCGATCCACTCAATCATCTTAAGGACATGGTTATGAACCAGTGTCCCTTCAGTTATCCTAGCACGAAAAAGACTCTTTGATATCTTATATCGTTGAGTTCTTCCTTGTTCCTCAATCAGTTTGCGGAGATACAGGAGTATGAAATTAGCATCCATATTTTCATGCTATCTCTGTAACTTAGTAGTCATAGAGGCCAACATATAACATTGAGCAAGAGTTGAATCGTCTAAGTACTTCACATAACGAGTGATCTCATTCTCGCTTGCCCTTTTGTCAGGCGTAGGGATCATTGTATTAAGGACATACACGATTTTCTCCGCTGTGAGAACGATTCTCAAACTGCGAAGCCAATCCATATAATTTGGACCAGTGAGGTGGTTGGCATCAAGTATGCTACGTAAAGGATTTGAAAGCGATATTTTTCTAAAATAAAAGATGTAGTAAAAATAAATAACATGCAAACTTTACAGAAATTTAAACAATTAAGATAAGGACTTTTATCTTAATATATTCCCACTAATTTTTTGTGAGACACACAACACCCTCCGGTATGTGAATCGGAGACCCCCGGCGGATCTCTAGTGGGGATCAGGATCCAATCGGCGTCTTAACATAACCTCGAGGGACTCGACCAATCACGTTAAGCCCATAAAGTTAGGCAACTCTTGCCAATCACAACTCCTTGTGATTCTCATCCTGTTCGGCCTTCGAACCACCATGGCCTCGAGGGACTCGACCAACCATGATGTTCGGTTAAGTCATCACCATCGTTACCAGATGAGTCTGATTCGATGATATACTCTCGAGGGACTCGACCAAGCATACCATGTCCTCAGATCACCAATGACATCTCTATATCATAGATAAGATAGTGAGACGCGATATAGGTGAGTCTCGAGGGACTCAACCAATTCAACCTACATCGGGAATCGGTTCCTAGTTATAACGATGGAAGGCCACGTGGGTCAATCTAATTGCCTCACGTTTACCGACTTAATATTATTAATAGAGAGGATTCTTTATTTGGTCTTCTAACATAATGTGTCACACACATACGTATCATATCTACATCGTATGCAAATATATATATATATATATATACATATCTAGTAATTGTATATCTAATCACACGTCACATGAGCAATCACACCAGATGATCATGGACCACATCCTTGTTGGGAAATCCACAAGGGGGAGCGACATCATATGCGCAGCGGAAGAACAGAAAACAAAACCTCAGATTTCCCATAGAAAGTTTCCGTCGTCGTGCGAAGATCGGTGCATCAAAACAAATCCATGAAAACTGCATGTGTTAAAGAAAGATACCTAGGGAGATCGTATATCCCTAAATTCCTGCAGATTTGTGGGAGAGGATGAAGGAGGTCAAGCGTCCTCCTCTCTAGCGGTATCCACACAACAGGGATTGCGACGATGCACCTCTCTCTCTAGGGAGAGGTGAATAGGAGGTGGCTACCAAAAACCCTCAGCCTATAGAACTCTGGTTCCCTCCTATTTATAGAGGCCCCCCTAAAAATCCCTAATGGATCTTTTGCCATATTGGGTATTGGATCTTCATCCAATTACCCAAGCCTCTTGGATTAGTGGGTTTCTACCCAATAATCTCTTATTAGCAATTATTGGATCTCATCTAAGGATCCAATAATTCAGGGGCTTAATGGATTTCCAATAAGATAGGGGGTTCAGCGGATATCTCATATCCGAACCTCTACTCATCGCAACACCTACCATATGTGTGTGATCCTCTAGGCCCAATATCGAGCTGGCCGTGAGTCATACTTATCAGAACTCCTTCTGACTTAGTGAATTATTATCTCTATAATAATTCACCCAACTCATCGACTACGGACGTACCAAGCCACTACGCCGCGGCCCCTAGACGATACAGGGGAATCCAATCCTTTGGACCTATCTATCCTCAGTTACCATGTATCTATAGTCCCTCATCCATCCAATATCCCAAAGACCCTATACCGGGCATGGTGCTGTCAGGCTCATACGGTCTCTCGAGTCTTGCTCTTATCGGATTCTCCCGGAGAACTCTTTCTCTCTCAATCCAAATAACCTTGGCCAAGGATTTGTTCGAGCAAGAACACATGGGATATTCCTCTCATAATACCGAGAGCGGATGATCCTCTATTGACATTCAATAGCCCTCGTAAGGTTGGCTACTACTCCCAATGACCAGTTGTACTAGATATGAAACTTTCCAAACCTATAAGTCCGGTATCAAAGAGTGGAGTACTCATATAGGATATCTTTGGTGTCTCAAGTCTAAGAACCTGATACACTACTGGGACTACGAAATCGCTGTCTGACATGAGGTATCAATAACCATCCAGCATTCCGTAGGCGGATCAATCAGTGAACTCATTCTCCAATGAGCACCTGCACTGTGCCCTTAGTGTCCCCACACAAGTAGCTATAAGATAAGCTACCTCCATCATATGAACGGGTATACAGCACACCAGTCTATTCGGTTATCTCGATGTCCTTCTCGAGTAACCTATGACCAAGATAATTTAGGGTATGTGTTTAAATGTGAATCGGTCTCATTGTCATGATCTCATCACGATCCAATTCCCATTGCACAGATCCAAGGACATCACAATATACATCTAGATAATGTGAGATAATGTCAATAATCATAAGCAAAGAGATTGACGCAGCGTGTTATAGGTGCTATCACTCATGTGATTGGCTTGTAGGGTACCTATAACTTGCAATCTCCCACTTGACCTAAAGCCAATCAACAAAATGTCTGATCCCCATCAAACCTCTATGATGCTCAAAGACAATCCGAGTCAATGGCTTTGTCAGTGGATCTGCAATGTTATCTTCGGATGGAACTCTTTCCATTACTACATCTCTTCGGGCCACGATCTCTCTAATAAGTTGAAACCTCCTTAGAACACTTCTGATGAGACCCGGGTTCCCTTATTTGGTTAATCATCTCGTATTTGTCACAATATAAAGGAATCATATCCTCACTGCTTGGCATGACTCTTAGGTCTGTGATGAACCTCTTCATCCAGACTCCCTCCTTTGCTGCCTTTGTCACAGCAATGTATTCCACCTCTTTGGTCGAGTCAGTAGTAGTGTCTTGCTTGGAACTCTTCCAGCATACTGCTCCTCCATTCAGGATGAACACATACCCTAAATTAGACTTGCTATCATCAATATCGGACTGGAAGCTCGAGTCCGAGTGGCCCTCAACCTTGAGGCTACTACCTTAATATACCAGTAAAATATCCTTAGTCCTTCTCAAGTACTTAAGGATACATTTTACTGCTTTCCAATGCTCCAAGCCTGGATCTGCCTGATATCTGCTCGTGACAATCAGATCATGCGCTATATCAGGCTTGGTACAAAGCATAGCATACAGGATAGATCCTATCGCTGATGCATATGGCATCATATCCATGTGTACCCTTTCTTCAGGAGTCTTTGGGGACATACTCCTAGAAAGTGATATTCCATGTCTCATTGGTATGAGACCTCTCTTGGAATTTTCTATGCCAAACCTTTTGACAATGGTGTCTATGTACTTGGACTGGAACAAGCCAAGCATCCTCTTGGATCTATCTCTATAGGTCCGTATCCCCAATATGTAGGATGTTTCCCCTAAGTCCTTCATGGAGAAGTGCCTAGATAACCAAGTCTTTACTGTGGAGAGCATTCCTACATCATTCCCAATGATCAGGATGTCATCCACATATAATACCAAAAAGGTGATAGTGCTCCTACTTAATTTCCTATACACACAAGGTTCATCTTCGTTCTTAACGAAGTCATAAGATCTGATCGCCTCATCAAATCTTATGTTCCAACTTCGGGAAGCTTGCTTTAATCCATAAATGGACCTAAGCAACTTGCACACCTTATTTGAGTTATTCTTGGACACGAATCCCTCAGGCTGTATTATATACACCTCCTCATCGAGGTTACCATTGAGGAATGCGGTTTTGACGTCCATCTGCCAGATCTCATAATCATAGTGTGCTGCAATAGCCAATAGAATTCGAATGGATTTTAGCATGGCTACAGGTGAGAAAGTTTCGTCATAGTCAACACCTTGCCTTTGACGATACCCCTTAGCTACTAGCTTTGCTTTATAGGTCTCTACTTTTCCATCTACTCCAATCTTCTTTTTGAAGATCCACTTGCAACCAATGGGTACAATACCCTCAGGTGCATTAACTAGGTTCCAAATCTTGTTGGAGTACATGGAATCCATTTCTGAATCCATGGTTTCTTGCCATTTCCCGAAGTCTATGCTCATAATAGCCTCCTCATAGGTCTGAGGATCAATATCCTCAATATCCTCTCTTCTGATATGTCCCACATATCTCTTAGGAGGATGAGATACTCTATCTGACCTACGTAAAGTTGGAACTTGTGTGTTAGGTATCTGAACAGATTCTGGAATGATGCTTGAGCTAGGTTCTCCAACCTTGCTCAACTCTATCATGCTCCCACTGTCTCCACCAAGAAGTTCCTTCTCAAGGAACACAGCTGTTAGAACCCTCCGCGGATTCTAAGCTTAGGGCTGATCTCTATTGAGGATCGGCCTCCTTGGAACTCTATAGAGGTTCTTTCCTCTAAGTTGCAGCTCAAAGGCTACTAAAAGATTGATCTCTTCATTGATTAAAGGAGGATAAATACATGGTTATTTATATGGCTTCTAAGCCCCAACTCCTAATAGGACTCTTACTCAAGACTCCTACTTCTAACCAACTTCTAATTAGGACTCCTTCTCTAGTAGGATTCCTAATTCTAATAGGACTTTTTCCCTAATAGGACTTCTACTTCTAATAGGACTCTTTTCCTAATAGGACTCCTACTTCTAATAGGACTCTTTTCCTAATAGGACTCCTACTTCTAATAGGACTCTTTTCCTAATAGAACTCCTACTTCTAATAGGACTCTTTCTCTAATAAAACTCATTTTCTAAGAAGCAACCTAACCCTAACCTAGCCGGCCTCTTCACCTCTTTAATAGAGGTCGGCTAGATAGGATTTACATGAATGCCCTTATCAATAAAACTAAATTAGGACTCTCATAGCTAGAGGCCTAACAGACCCGTCCTCTTCAAATCAGCTTTGTCCTCGAGGCTAACGTTCCATGAATTCTGAGAATTTGATCTTCAAGTCATCGTAGTTCTCCAAAATGGCATCTTCTACTGGTAGGTTTGCCCACTGTATTAACACTTCAGTAGCAGGTCATCATCGTCGAGTCATGATCCGTCGATCAATAATGGCACTTGGTTGGGTCTGGAGCTCTCCTTGGGTAGTTATATTTGGTAGATGGCTTTGGGCTTTCTCGTGTTGTCCCAACTTGAGCTTCAAATATGATACATGGAAGACTTGAGGGATTCGGGAGCTGGCGGGTAAGTCCAATCAGTATGCTATTGCTCTGATGCACTCCAAAATCCAAAATCTGGTAGGGTCCATAGAATCGAGGTGAAAGCTTCATAGTTTCATAACCCTAATAGCATCAAAAACCACAACCCAAAACAGTAAACCATTACAGCTGAACCCTTCAATCACCGATCTATTATACGAACCTTCCACCACCCCATGCTATTAACCCGTCAACAGAAAAAAGACAAGGGTATCTCTGATCTACAGACATATGCTATGGCTTCTCAAGATCCAATTGATGCCAAATTTGAAGCATGGGAATCTCGGATTGAATCACGGCTTGAATCGCGCTTGGAAGATAAATTGCGTGCTTTGTTTGCAGAATTCAGAATTGGACAACCATCGAGTCTAACCAAACTGCAGCAAGGAGAGAATTTAGAAAGGACCCCAGAGAAGGAGGGACAGCCCTCAGACATGCTTCAGCCACGCATGAGGGTGGACTTCCCACGATGGGAAGAAGGAGACCCAGCGGGGTGGATTTCGCACGTAGAACATTACTTTCGCTACTACCGAACGTCGGATAATGCTATGGTGAAGATTGCTGTCATCCACCTTGAAGGAGATGCTATTCAATGGTACAATTGGCTAGAATATAATCATGGGGCTCCGACATGGAATCAATTTAAGAATGCACTGCTGAACCATTTCGGACCTACGGAGTATGAAAATATCGACGGCCAACTCGCAAAGATTCGGCAAACCTCTACGATTCAAGAGTACCAAACCAAGTTTGAAAAGCTATCCTACCTTGCTTGTGATTGGACTAACCATTAATTGTTAGGAACATTTATCGAAGGACTCAAGCCAGAGATAAAAGGGGAAGTTAAGGCACGACAGCCCCGTACCGTGATGGCTACGATTTCTTTTGCCCAAATACAAGAAGAACGACTCAACCACGATGCTCGGAGGATGAGAACCACTCCTAGAACCTCAACATATAAACCCCCTTTTGCTCCCAGCCATCCTTCGCTGCCCAAAAAATTGACAAGAGAAGAACTACGTGACCAATCAGCAAAGGGTCTTTGTTGGCATTACGACGAGCCGTGGAACCGCGATCATCGCTGCAAAAGGGGCCACCTCCTATTGATTGAACCTCTTGAAGACATGGAGGAAGAGGTCTAGGAGCATGAGGAAGAAGTCATGGATGAAGAACAACAACCAATTGATATTATGATGCATGCCCTTGCCGGTTATGCGAACCCGTAAACAATGAAAGTGGGAGGATTTCTGAAGCAACAACCGATCACCATTCTTATTGACATCGGGAGCACTAATAATTTTATGAACAGTAAGGTTGCTATCCAGATGGCCTTACCTATTGAGAATTGCAGCAGGTTCGATGTTAAAGTCGCAGATGGACGAATTTTGAAGTATGATCGTAGGTGCCCACAAGTGAAACTATTGCTGCAGGACCAAGAGATAATTGTAGATTTTTTCCTCCTCTCTCTCGATGCTTATAAGGCCATGCTTGGCATCGAATGGTTGATGACATTAGGTAATGTTTCCTAGAATTTTTTGAAATTAATTATAAAATTTTACAGTAAGGGGAAATAGGTGATACTGTACGGGAAATGTGGGGGCGACGTAACGACAATTTGCACACAACGAATGGAGAAAGTTTTGCACAAAGCATGCAGAGGCTTTTTGGTACAACTTGAGCAGCAATCTAAGGGAGAGCCAACCAAATTTGAAGATCCAAACCTACTTCCCTTACTTGCTGAATTTTCAAATATATTTGACGAACCACGCAGCCTACCTCCTAACCACCGACACGATCATCGTATACCGATTCTTCCAGCGAAACCTCCAGCAAATACTTGACCATATCGGTATCCACATCTCCAAAAAGATGAAATAGAAAGGATTGTAAAAGAGATGCTTAAAACAGGAGTTATTCGGCCAAGTTGCAGCCCCTACTCTTCACCAGTGCTCCTCGTACGAAAGAAAGACAGAACATGGCGAATGTGCATTGATTACCGAGCTCTCAACGACATAACCGTCAAGGACAAGTATCCTATTCCAGTAGTAGATGAATTGCTTGATGAATTAAAGGGAGCACGAGTCTTCACAAAGTTGGACCTTCGATCCGGGTATCATCAAATACGAGTGTTCGAAGAAGACATACCGAAAACTGCCTTTCGAACGCACAACGGTCACTATGAATTTCTGGTAATGCCCTTTGGTCTCACCAATGCTCCCTCCACCTTCCAGAGCCTTATGAATGATATTTTTCGGAGTTATCTTCAAAAGTTTGTGCTAGTTTTCTTTGACAATATCCTTATTTACAGCCCTTCTCTTGAAAGTCATATTCAGCACTTACGACTTGTTTTGATAATTTTGCGAGAACATGTTCTTTTTGTCAAAAAAACGAAGTGTAGCTTTCTTCAACAAAAGGTGGAATATCTTGGGCATATCATATCAGAGGAAGGGGTGGCAGTGGATCCCTCCAAAATTGAAGCAATGCAGAACTGGCCAACCCCGAGGAACATAAAATCACTGCGCGGCTTTCTCGGTTTAACAGGTTATTACCGTAAGTTCGTGAAAGACTATGGAAAGATCAGTGCACCCCTCGCTTATACTAGTAAGGCATTATCTCCTTCCTATCTCAAGATAACTATTTACGACAAGGAGATGCTCGCGATTGTGCATGCGATGTCTAAATGGAGACCGTACTTAATTGGGCAACGCTTTCACGTCAAGACCGACCATAAAAGCCTAAAATATTTCTTGGAGCAAAAGATATCTTTTCCTGAGCAGCAAAAATGGGTAACAAAGCTTCTTGGATATGATTATGAAATAACTTACAAAAGGGGAAAGATAATGTTGTTGCAGATGCGCTTTCACAGCTACCCGAGCAAGCTAAATTTTTGGCTGTTTCACTTCCGACCAGCGACTTCCTTAAGGATATTAGGAGGGAATGGCAAGATAATCCGGAAACGAGTACAATCATAAAAAAATTTAAAGGAAGCACCAAGCTCTATGGCTCATTATAATTGGGACTCAAAGGACTTGCGATATAAAGGACGCATTGTGCTTGTGTCAAATTCTACTTGCATAAAGACCATCCTTCAAGAGATGCATTCCACACCTGCGGCCGGACACTCCGAGTTCCTTAGAACCTATAAAAGAATTAAGCAAAATTTTTATTGGATAGGGATGAAAAATATTATTGCTGAATTTATAGCACAATGTGATATATGTCAACAACACAAAGGCGAAAGAGAATTTTCAGTAGGAGATTGGGTCTTCCTACTGCTCTAGCCATACAAGCAAACATCAATCCAAACCAGAGCGTCTATGAAGCTTTCACCTCAGTTCTATGGACCCTATCAGATTTTGAAGCGCATCAGAGCAGTAGCATACAGATTGGACTTACCCGCCAGCTCTCGAATCCATCCATAGCCATGTATTCATCCTCTTTTAATCAATGAAGAGATCAATCGTTTAGTAGCCTTTGAGCAGCAACTTGGAGGAAGGAACCCCTATAGAGTTCCAAGGAGACCGATCCCCTATAGAGATCAACCCCAAGCTTAGAATCCACGGAGGGTTCTAACACTTGGTATCAGAGCAGCGTTCTTGGCGTCTTGCTGCCCTTCCACAACCATCCACCAGCCCTCCACAACCACGCAAAGCAATTCCCACAATAGCTTAGAAGATCATCGCTGAATTCCGCCGTCATCTCCACCACCGTAGATCATCCTTTGATCTTCTCGTGAATTGCAATAGGTTCTGGTTATCTACCTTACTGCTGCTGCAATTTAGTTATCCTTATTCAAAATATCCAAAAAATTCGTTCCTATATTGCTGCATAAACTTTTCATCATAAAGTTTTCATCTCTACAACGAAAGTCGCACTGTAGAATTTCAGTCGCATTGCACTACCTTTTTGATCTTGCTACTGCGTTTTTTCTATCCAAATCTCTATGAAATTTTTATGATGGCTTTGACACTTCCTAACAGTGGTTTTCCCTTTGGTTTTGTCGAAAAATTCTCAATATAAACTACTTATCTTTTATGTCCAATCTGCTACACTTTAGACGTAAAAATCTACTGTAATACCTCTCCGTGATTCTCAATTTTGCCAAACCTCTTGCTGTCGTTTCTTCCTACGAAATTTTTTATAGTATTACCTCTTCCTTATCAGTAGATCTCCTTTGAGTTTTACTTGAATCTCTTTTGAAAATTTCTGGAAAAAATTACATCTTTACTGTTGGAATTTTTTCGACGAAAAATTTGGTATTGCACCTTTGTCCTTTTTTCTTCTTCATAACCTACCCTAGCCACCTTGCTGCCACAAGCCAAGATATCTTTAGGGCATCCCTCTAGCCTCAAGAAGCAGCCATCATAACCTAGTTTCATAACCCTAACAGCATAAAAAACCACAGTCCAAAACAGTAAACCATTACAGCTGAACCCTTCAATCACCGATCTATTGTTCGAATATTCCACCACCCCATGCCATTAACCCATCAATAGAAAAAAGACAAGGGCATCTTTGATCTATAGATATATACTATGGCTTCTCAAGATCCAATTGATGCCAAATTTGAAGCATGGGAATCTCAGATTGAATCACGGCTTGAATCGCGCTTGGAAGACAAATTGCACGCTTTGTTTGCAGAATTCAGAATTGGACAACCATCGAGTCCAACCAAACTGCAGTAAGGAGAGAATTTAAAAGGACCCTAGAGAAGGAGGGACAGCCCTTGGACATGCTTCAGCCATGCATGAGGGTGGACTTCCCACGATGGGAAGAAGGAGGAGACCAGGGGTGGATTTGCCTTGAGAACGTTACTTTCGCTACAACCGAACGTTGGATAATGCTATGGTGGAGATTGCTATCATCCACCTTGAAGGAGATGCTATTCAATGGTACAATTGGCTGAAATATAATCATGGGGCTCTGACATGGAATCAATTTAAGAATGCACTGCTGAATCGTTTCGGACCTACGGAGTATGAAAATATCGACGGTCAACTCGTAAAAATTCGACAAACCTCTATGATTCAAGAGTACCAAAGCAGGTTAGAGAAGCTATCCTACCTTGCTCATGATTATACTAACCATTAATTGTTAGGAACATTTATCGAATGACTCAAGCCAGAGATAAAAGGGGAAGTTAAGACGCGACAGCCCCATACCGTGATGGGTGCGATTTCTTTTGCCCGAATACAAGAAGAACGACACAACCAAGATGCTCGGAGGATGAGAACCACTCCTAGAACCTCAATATATAAACCCCCTTCTACTCCCAGCCATCCTTCGCTGCCCAAAAAATTGACAAGAGAAGAACTACGTGACCGATCAGCAAAGGGTCTTTGTTGGCATTGCGACGAGCCATGGAACCGCGATCATCGCTGCAAAAGGGGCCGTCTCCTATTGATTGAACCTCTTGAAGACATGGAGGAGGAGGTCCAGGAGCATGAGGAAGAGGTCACGGATGAAGAATAGCAGCCAATTGATATTATGATGCATGCCCTTGCCAGTTACGCGAACCCAGAAACAATGAAAGTGGGAGGATTTCTGAAGCAACAACCGATCACCGTTCTTATTGACACCGGGAGCACTAATAGTTTTATGAACAGTAAGGTTGCTGTCCAGATGGCCTTACCTATTGAGAATTGCTGCAGGTTTGATATTAAAGTCGCAGATGGACGAATTTTAAAATGTGATCGTAAGTGCCCACGGGTGAAACTGTTGCTACAGGACCAAGAGATAATTATAGATTTTTTTCTCCTCTCTCTCGATGATTATGAGACTGTGCTTGGCATCGAATGGTTGACGACATTAGGTGATATTTCCTAGAATTTTTTGAAATTAATTATGAAATTTTACAGCAAGGAGAAACAGGTGATACTGTATGGGAAACGTGGGGGCGACGTAACGACAATTTGCACACAACGAATGGAGAAAGTTTTGCATAAAGCATGCAGCAGCTTTTTGATACAACTTGAGCAGCAAAAATGGGTAACAAAGCTTCTTGGATATGATTATGAAATAACTTACAAAAAGGGGAAAGATAATGTTGTTGCAGATGTGCTTTCACGGCTACCCGAGCAAGCTGAATTTTCGACTGTTTCACTTCCGACCAGTGACTTCCTTGAGGATATTAGGAGGGAATGACAAGATAATCTAGAAACAAGTAAAATCATAAAAAAATTAAAGGAAGCACCAAGCTCTATGGCTCATTACAGTTGGGACTCAAAGGACTTACGATATAAAGGACGCATTGTGCTTGTGCCAAATTCTACTTGCATAAAGACATCCTTCAAGAGATGCATTCCACACCTGCGGCCAGGCACTCCAGGTTCCTTAGAACCTATAAAAGAATTAAGCAAAAATTTTATTGGATAGGGATGAAAAATATTATTGCTGAATTTGTAGCACAATGTGATATATGTCAACGACATAAAGGTGAGACAGTGGCAAGTCCCGGAAAGTTACAACCTCTATCCATCCCAGAATCAATTTGGACTTATGTATCAATGGATTTCATCGAAGGGCTTTCCTCATCACAAGGAAAAGGTATAATTTTTATCGTGGTTGATCGCCTTACAAAGTATGCTCACTTTTGTGCCATCCGTAATCCCTACACTGCTTCTAGTATTGCTCAAATCTTTATGGAGAATATTGTAAAATTACATGGGATGCCTAGATCTATTGTAAGTGATCGTGATAGGGTCTTCACGAGCAAATTTTGGACAGAGTTATTCCAGATGCAAGGTACTAAATTAAAGATGAGTACGGCATATCACCCACAAACCGATGGCCAAACTGAAGTGGTGAATAGGTGTTTGGAAATATACCTTAGATGCTTTACCAGTGACCGACCAAAAGAATGGACAAAGTGGCTTCCCTGGGCCGAGTGGTGGTATAATACAACTTATCATTCCTCCATAAAATGTACTCCCTATGAGGCCATGTATGGCCGACCCCCCCCCCTGTAATTCCAAAATATGTGTTGGGCACTTCTAAAGTAGAACAAGTAGACAGGGAACTACAAGAACTAAATTAGGACTCTCATAGCTAGAGTCCTTACAACAGCTCTCTTGGCTACAAAGACCTTTCGGTCCTAAGGGTGATAGAAATAATACCCACAAGTTTCTTTGGGGTATTCCATGAACTTGCACCGTTCCGTCCTAGATTCCACCTTGTCAGGGTTCTGTTTCTTAACGTGGGCAGGGCAGCCCCAAATCTTAACAACTTTAAGATCGGGCTTCTTCCCATTCCATATCTCATATGGAGTAGACATCACTGATTTAGTTGAAATTCTGTTCAGAAGGTAAACTACGGTATCTAGGGCTTATCCCCAGAATGAGATGGGTAAGTCGGCGAAACACATCATGGAACACACCATGTCTAACAGTGTACGATTCCTCCTTTCTGATACACCATTAAGCTATGGTGTATAAGGAGGTGTCCATTGGGATAAAATCCCATGGTCTTTGAGGAATTGGGTGAACTCTGTACTCAAGTACTCACCTCCTCGATCTAATCGAAGGGTTTTAATACTCTTTCCTGTCTAGTTCTCCACTTCTCATTTCCTCTTAGACTCTCTTACACTCATGATATGTGGAGCTGTATCTAGCATAAATAAACTATTATGCAATGTTCCTTTAATGATGATCTGATCATTTAATATTATTGAACAACCATTGTTCTCAAAAATTAATTTATATCCAATAACTATCAAACATGAAATGGAAATAATATTTTTGATAATAGAAGGAATATAATAACATGCATCTAATATAATAATAGCTCCACCAGGCAGATGTAAGGTGACCTTGCCAATAGCCACTGCAGCAATCTTTGCTTAATTGCCCATCTTAAGGTCCATCTCGCCTTTGTTCAATCTCCTAAGTCCTGCCAGAACCTGTAACGAATTGCAGATATGATAAGCACTCCCGGTATCTAATACCCATGTGTTATCATAAGATTCTGACAAATGGAGGCTGATCATGAATGTACCTGAAGCTTCTGCAGGCTTCTGTTTCGCCTTCTCTGTAAGGTAGTCCTTGCAGTTCCTCTAATAGTGCCCATCATTGTCGCAGTGGAAGCACTGGCCTTTGTCCTTTGTTAGGTCTATCTTGGCAACCTTTGCCTTACCCATTTTGTCCTTGCCCTTGCCCTGTTGAATCTCGGATTTTGATGATGAAACTAATTGAGTGTGATTTGTGGTCTAACTACGTTTTGAGTTATGCAGGTCTACTATCGAGCAGGATTGACTACGATAGGGATGAAGACGTAAAGCGAAACAAAGGGCCGAAGACAAGTGTGATGAATCGTTGGGAGTTCGAGTGTTCAAAGGAAGTCCGAAGATTCGTTGGGAGCGCTGCGAATCGGCCGAGAACGAGTAGGAAGCTTGCCGAAGGGTTTTCGAAAGTTCGCCGGGAGGTTCGTCGGAAGTTCGCGGAGCTTGCCAAGAAAGATCGTGCTTGCCAAAGAAGCTCGGGGGAACTCGCCAAGATCATCGTGAAGTCCGAGAGCTTGCCGTGAGTCCGCGGAATGGTTTCCGAAGGTTCGTCGGAAGACTGTCGGAAGTTGACCGGAAGCTCGCCGGAAGAAGTTGTCATGTGGACTTTGTAATAGCTTAGGAAACGTCTTTAAAATTCGTAGTTAGCACGTATTTTGAGTTAGGATTAGATAACCCAAAGTGGGGCCCATTGGGCCTTGATTAGATGAGTTTGGGCCAAAATTTTGGCCCAAACGAATCAACTACATGCATGCATGCATGCTACGTGCATCCCTGTAGCCCTATCTTAGCGCGCCCGGCCATCTGTAGCGAGCCCGTATCTTGTAGCAGGCTCTCAGCGAAGCGAGCCCGGCTCTTCGCGCTCACCGTAGTTGTGGCGGGCGGTAGCACCGCCAAGCGGTAGCACCGCCCGGCTCGTGAGCCAGCGTAGTAGCACCCTAAGGCGTAGCACCGCTGGTGCGTGAAAGCCAGCGGTAGCACCGCTGGGCCAGGCGGTAGAACCGCCTAGGTGTGTCATCTGCCAAGACTTGATCAAGAAAAACTCAAAGGATTCAAATTTTGGCTCCAAGTTTGGGCTCCAAATTTGAATCACTTTGAGGCTTATAAATACCCCTTCCTTTTCAAATTGAAAGAGAACCCTTTGAGCAAAAAGTTTGAGTCTTGAGCTTTTGAAGAGTCTTTGAAAAGTGTTGTATTCTTTGCTAAGTGTTCACCTTTCTTCTTCTTGAGAGATCTTGTACAAGTGTGAACATCTTGTAAAGGGTTGTAAAGGGGTGTTTGATCCTTCCCCTTCAAAGGACTTGCTAGTGGAAGAGCGGAGCCTCATCGCAAAGGCTTCAAGAGTGGATGTAGGTCATTTGACCGAACCACTATACATCATTGTCTCCTCAAATGTGTGAGTGTTTACATTTCTGAAATCACTTCATTTCTTGGCTGCAAGTTCTTAGTTAGTTCCTTTTCACAAGCAATTACTTTCAAGTTCTCTTTCGTCGAATCGAATTCTTCCACGAACTTGTGTTTCTTTGAGAAATCGGTTTCAAGAATACGAGTTTAATCCGCTGCACTAATTCACCCCCTCTTAGTGCCTTTTGATCCTAACACTGGTATCGAGCCACGTTCTTTCTCTTTCGGATTTACACCCGTGAGAAATGGCTCTAAATGGTTTTCAAGAGGGCTTTTCGGTTTTTCGTCCACCGTTCTTTAACGGATCGGACTACACTTATTGGAAAACTCGAATGAGAGTTTTCATGCTTTCAATGGATTTGGATTTGTGGAACATCATTGAAAACGGCTTTCAACTTCCTCTAAACCCTAACGAATGGTCGGACTTAGAGAGAAAATCTTTTCTTTGAATGCAAAGGCTATGAATGCCTTATTTTGTGCTTTGAACAAAAATGAGTTCAATCAATTTCTTCTTGCGAACGGCTTTTGATATATGGCAAATACTTGAAATCACGCATGAGGGAACTAGTAGAGTTAAAGACTCGAAAGTAAACCTCTTGTTGCATGATTTTGAGCTCTTCCAAATGACACAAGCTTAATCTATCGACGACATGTACACCGCTTCACGGATGTCGCCAATAGCTTAAAAAGTCTTGGTAAAAGTTTTTCGGGTTTTGAACTCACTAACAAGATCTTAAGATCCCTTTCAAAATGGTGGGATCCTAAAATAACGGCGATTCAAGAATCAAAGGATCTAAATAATTACTCTATTGATGAACTCATTGGGTCCTTAAAGACCTATGAAATGGAACATGATGAATATGATAAACATGATGAGCACATGAACAACCTTCTAAAGAACAAGAAGGTTTTGAACTCCGAACTATGAAATGCCACTTGAGTAATGACTCAAGTGATGAGGACAATGAGGACATTGAATACATAACAATGAATGTTAACAAGTTCATTAAACAAAAATTAAAAACACAAATGAACTTGAACGGAGAAAGAGGCCAAAGAAGAAGAAGAAGGCTTGGAAAGAAGAATCAAGGAAAGAAGAAGCAAACTACGCTTTCATGGGCTTCGACAATGAGGTAAGTAACTTAACTTCCTTGAATTATTTTGAAATTACATGATGATTTCCATGAATGCTTATCTTAGTTAGTAGGAATTTTTTTTTTAATGTTTTTTGTGTTTTAGAAATTTTTTTTTTTAAAAAAAAATCAAAATTATACTATGCTTTTCTTTATAGTATTTTTGAAAAATAAAAATATGATTGATGATTGTATGATTTGTGATAATGTTTAGACACCTAATAGAATCAACCCATGCATGAGTATCTTGATAGTTTACATTGTCTTTAAACATGATGCTTGATGATTTTATATCATGCATGAGTTGTTGAAGTGATGTTGAGTTAAAAACTTCTATCTTGGATTAATGGGTCTTGACCCTTTTTATGATGAAATTTTTAGATGATACATGTCTTCATGAAATCAATTATAAAGACCTAACTCATAAATTTTCTAAATGAAAGAAATGTGATTTTTATGTTGCCTTGTATTACATTTGGACTTGATGATTTTCATGACGAAAAGTATTTTTCAGATTTTTAAAATAATGTATGATTTTAGCAAAAGTTTGACCATTGATCATCTTATTATAACAAATGAAAGAAAGAAGTGAAATGATTTCAATGATAAATTCATTTCTAAATATGATGATGCTCTCATGTTTAAATATAATGCATGACATTGATCATTCTTATGAAAGATCAAATCACGTAAATTGAAACTCTTACAAATAAGAAAATACACTATCATAATATTTTATTTTTGATGTGTTTAGTCTTAATGGTTTTTATGACGAAACTTGCTTGTTGCTTTGAAAAGTTGATACATGCTCACATGTAATCAATTTATATTGCTCTTATTAAATTTTTGAATGAAAGATTTTGATGCATTTGATCTTAATGGGTTTAATGACAAATTTGTATTTTGAATTTATACAATGATGGCTTCGTATAAATATTTGAACATACATTATGAAATCATCATTGAAATGAAAATATTAAAAGTTTGTTATCATGCTTAATGACCTTGTGATATCATATCTTGATGACAAACTCATGTTTTGGTCTTAAAATTGATACTCATTTTAGAAACATGAGCACACTTGTATGAAACAAACAACTTAAGAAAATATTTTTCCTATCTTATCGAGATTAATAATTTCATGATATTTTGTGAATCTCGAAATTGATTTTGATGATTCGATTATGAGTTACAAGTTAATAATTTGATTTGAATGAACTTAAACTACATTGTGATCTTGATAACTTGAGTCTTTCAAGATCTCTCACTTCATACCATGATTCTCCCATGTTGTTGAAGAAAAATCCAAATGAATCATAAGTTATTTTCTCTTCACTTGTTGATACTCAACTTGAGAAAATGTGTTTTGAATGTTGAAACATTACATGTGTAATTTGAACATTTCTCCTATGTTTCAATACACATGACTTGATGATTGAAATATAAATGCAAATGTTTGATATATCACTTGTCATGGTTTGAATATCAATGTACAAGAAATGTTGCTCCTCTTGATATCTTTTATGAATTTGAATAAGACTTATTAAAGATTCTTGATTCATCTCTTAATCTCTTGGAATCATAACTTGACTTGTGTGAATCAAGATGCATGAAACAAATTGTTCTCTTTGCAATTTGCTATCCAATGAATCATGATTGATATTATTGCTATTTTACCTCCTATGATTCATGTTGTAAAATTTTATAAATCATGATGCAATAAAATTATTTATGCAACAATCAAGTGCTCATGTGATTCTTTGCTAATGAAATTACTTTAGTGGAATTATGATCTTGACAACTATGACTTGAAACTCTTTATAAATCAAGATCTTTTACCATGCTCTTTTCATTTTATCAAAAGAAGCAAAATGCAAAACTTCAAAATTTTGAAATGTTACATGCCTTTATATTTGTATGAAAAGTTAGCATATATGTTTAAAATGATCATACATAATTGCTAGCTCATTGCAAACAAAAGTTGATAGCTTGCAAAGGTGAAACTTAGTTACAAAAGAGAAGAATTGAAAGGAAGCTAACTTGCGTGTCGCAAAGTATGTTAGCTTGCTTATCATTATTGATTGCTTGCTTATCATCTTTTATCTCATATCTTGATTTTTGACTCCCTTGAATTCATGACTTAATATGCTAAAAATTTATATTGTAAATTTGTTATCTTGTCATGATCAAAGCATTGGCTATTAGTACTCCACTTTTTGACAAAACAAAGGGGGAGAAGAATTATTGCTAGCTTATGTATTGCAAAGAAAAATTTTGCTAGCTAGAACATGCAAAGGAAGCAAAGAAAGTGCAACTTGCACATCTCAACAAGCAAGTGAAAATTACCATCATTGCCCATCTTTGAAACTTGCTATGATTGAATGGTATAACTTAATGTTGTATTGCAAAATGTTGTATGATGTTGTAAAATCTGCATATCTTGCAAAGTGCAAGCTAGTTTGTTGTAAAAATCTGCATATCTTTTAAACTAGTTATAATGATACTTCTCCTTTTTGTTGATGACATAGGGGGAGAAGTAGATTGATGACTTCATGCATTGATTGAATATTTTATATTTGCATGATGGTTTGTTCTTATTTCACTACATGAATGATACATGTTACTTGGATTTGGGATAATCCAAGGGTTCTATCAATTGCATATTGATAGGGGGAGTTTGTGTTAAACTCCGGGGAGTTATGGTTAACTCGTCAGTCATCAATTAGTTGTCATCATCAAAAAGGGGGAGATTGTTGAATCTCGGATTTTGATGATGAAACTAATTGAGTGTGATTTGTGGTCTAACTACGTTTTGAGTTATGCAGGTCTACTATCGAAAGCAGGATTGACTACGATAGGGATGAAGACGAAGCTAAACAAAGGGCCGAAGACAAGTGTGATGAATCGTTGGGAGTTCGAGTGTTCAAAGGAAGTCCGAAGATTCGCTGGGAGCGCGTTGCGAATGGCCGAGAACGAGTAGGAAGCTTCGAAGGGTTTTCGAAAGTTCGCCGAGGTTATCGGAAGTTCGCGGAGCTTGCCAAGAAAGATCGTGCTTGCCAAAGAAGCTCGGGGAACTCGCCAAGATCATCGTGAAGTCGAGAGCTTGCCGTGAGTCCGCGGAATGGTTTCCGAAGGTTCGTCAAAGACTGCCGGAAGTTGACCGAAGCTCGCCGGAAGAAGTTGTCATGTGGACTTTGTAATAGCTTAGGAAACGTCTTTAAAATTCGTAGTTAGCACGTATTTTGAGTTAGGATTAGATAACCCAAAGTGGGGGCCCATTGGGCCTTGATTAGATGAGTTTGGGCCAAAATTTTGGCCCAAACCGAATCAAGCTACGCATGCATGCATGCTACGTGCATGCTTCTTTGTAGCCCCGCTCATCGTAGCGCGCTTCGCTATTGTAGCGAGCCCAGATATCGTGAGTGCTCTCATCAGTAGCGAGCCCGGCTATCGTGACGCGCCACCGTAGTGCGCCGATATCGTATAGTGTAGCACCTTTGCTGGGCGTAGCACCGCCCTGCTTATCGTAATACAAGCATGGTAGCATAGCACCGCTGGTGCGTGGAAAGCCAGGCGGTAGCACCGCTGGTGAAGCTGGGTAGAACCGCCTAGGTGTGTCATCACTGCCAAGACTTGATCGATCGAAAAACTCAAAGGATTCAAATTTTTGGCTCCAAGTTTGGGCTCCAAATTTGAATCACTTTGAGGCTTATAAATACCCTTCCTTTTCAAATTTGAAAGAGAACCCTTTTTTGAGCAAAAAGTTTGAGTCTTGAGCTTTTGAAGAGTCTTTGAAAAGTGTTGTATTCTTTGCTAAGTGTTCACCTTTCTTCTTCTTGAGAGATCTTGTACAAGTGTGAACATCTTGTAAAGGGTTGTAAAAAGGGGTGTTTGATCCTTCCCTTCAAAGGACTTGCTAGTGGAAGAGCGGAGCCTCATCGCAAAGGCTTCAAGAGTGGATGTAGGTCATTTGACCGAACCACTATACATCATTGTCTCCTCAAATGTGTGAGTGTTTACATTTCTGAAATCACTTCATTTCTTGGCTGCAAGTTCTTAGTTAGTTCCTTTTCACAAGCAATTACTTTCAAGTTCTCTTTCGTCGAATCGAATTCTTCCACGAACTTGTGTTTCTTTGAGAAATCGGTTTCAAGAATACGAGTTTAATCCGCTGCACTAATTCACCCCCCCCTCTTAGTGCCTTTTGATCCTAACAATCTTAAGGGTCTTCTCAGTCTTTCTTTTCTTTTTGGTCTCACTAGTGTAGAGAACCGGCTTCTCTTTCTTGAAGGTGCTCTCTGCTTCTCTCAATATATTGAGGAGCTCTGGAAGAGTCACCTCAAGTTTGTTCATATTAAAATTCATTATGAACAGAGAAAAGGAATCTGGTAGGGACTGAAGTATAAGATCCACACACAGGTTATCATCTAGGACCATTCCTAGACCTGTAAGTTTCTCGATCCACTCAATCATTTTAAGGACATGGTTCTGATCTGGTGTCCCTCAGTATCCTGGCACGGAAAAGACTCTTTGATATCTCATATCGCTGAGTTCTTCCCTGTTCCTCAAATAGTTTGCGGAGATGTAGGAGTATGAAATTAGCATCCATATTTTCATGTAGTCTCTGTAACTCAGTAGTCATAGAGGTCAACATATAATACTGAGCAAGAGAAGAATCATCTAAGTACTTCACATAACGAGTGATCTTATCCTCGCTTGCCCGTTCGTCGGGCATAGGGATCACTGTATCAAGGACATACGCGATTTTCTCCGCCGTGAGAATAATTCTCAGATTTCGAAGCCAATCCGTATAATTTGGACCAGTGAGGCGGTTTGCATCAAGTATGCCATGTGAAGGATTTGAAAGCGATATTTTTCTAAAATAAAAGATGTAGCAGAAATAAATAACATGCAGACTTTGTAAAAATTTAAACAATTAAGATAAGGACTTCTATCTTAATGTATTCCCACTAATTTTTCGTGAGACATACAACACCCTCCGGTATGTGAATCGGAGACCCCCGGCGGATCTCTAGTGGGGATCAGGATCCAATCGGCGTCTTAACGTAACCTCGAGGGACTCGACCAATCACGTTAAGCCCGTAAAGATAGGCAACTCTTACCAATCACAACTCCTTGTGATTCCTGTCCTGTTCGGCCTCCGAACCACTATGGCCTCGAGGGACTCGACCAACCATGATGTTCGGTTAAGTCATTAACATTGTTACCAGATGAGTCTGATTAGGTGATATACTCTCGAGGGACTCGACCAAGCATACCATGTCCTTAGGTCACCTCTGACATCTCTTTGTCGTAGATAAGATGGTGAGACGCGATATAGGTGAGTATCGAGGGACTCGACCAACTCAACCTACACCGGGAATCGGCTCCTAGCTATAACGATGGAAGGCCACGTGGGTCAATCTTATTGCCTCACGTTTACCGACTTAATATTATTAATAGAGGGGATTTTGGTTTGGTCTCCTAACATAATGTGTCACATACATACGTATTTAATATATATATCTACATCGCATGCAAATATATATATACGTATGTAGTAGGTGTATAACTAATCACACATCACATGAGCAATCACACCAGATGATCATGGATCATATCCTAATATGGTCAGGCCCGAGCCAGTGGGCCCAATCACTCACATCAAGATCTATGTGTACTTCGGCGCATCTCTATGCCCTGTGATCGTCCATCTTGCTTCGTCGGATCCGTCGGCATATCAACACATCTTTATGCGTCGGATCGTCCGTTTCGACCTCGTGAGTCACGCTACCACTGCGCATCCTCTGATAATTACAACATAATTATAGGCACGTAGGCCCGACAATAAACGAGAAAAATAGAGGCTCGCAGACCCTAATAATAATAATCACATGTACAAACATCACATCACAAGTCCATGATCATCTGTCCACATCATACATCACATGTATATATTATTTTATAGGACTACTAGATAAAAAATAATAATTAATTAAATTATTTAATTAATATATTTAATTTTCTAAAATCAGGGACATAAAGGGAATTTTTGAATTTCCAAGGGTATTTCGATAATTTGGTCAAAAGGGTATTTTGCTAATTCTGTCAAAAGGGATATAATCTGGAATTTCTGAAATTCCGAAGGGCAAAACCATCTTTTGCCCAAAACCTAATACCTTTCCTTCGCTGAGAGTTACGCCGCCGCCTGTGGCTGTGGCGTTATCACGTGGCGGCGTAAGCGCTTCGCCATGAGTGCGCCCACAGTAGTCTCGTCATGGCGGCGCTGCTTTGCATGGTTGGTAACGGGGCGCCGCTTGCGTGTGGGGAGGAGGCGGCGCCTCACGCTTTCGGCGCAGCGCCGGCCGGCGCTTTGGCATCGCCTAGTGCCGCTGCCCCGCGGGTGCAACGCTCGCAGGCGCTGCCTGCGGGCAGCTTGCGTCGGCCAGAAGCGCCGGGCGCCGCCTTACAGTGTAGCCCGCCCGGTCTGCTTTTAGGCGAGCAGCAAGGCCGCAAGCGACCTTGCATTCTTGCACGAGTGGGAAGCAACATTTGCTGCCCTTTCTCGCTATTCATGCCAACGATTTTGGCGTCAAAAGCAGATCTAGAACATAACACACGCAGTTTAAGATCCGATCTTCACACGAACAACCTTGCTCTGATACCATTGTTGGGAAATCTATAAGGGGGAGCGACATCACATGCGCAGTGGAAGAACAAAAAACAAAACCCCAGATTTCCCATAGAAAGTTTTCATCATCATGCGAAGATCGGTGCATCAAAACAAATCCACGAAAACTGCATGTGTTAAAGAAAGACACCTAGGGAGATCATATATCCCTGAATTCCTGCAGATCTGTGGGAGAGGATGAAGGAGGTCAAGCGTCCTCCTCTCTAGTGGTATCCACATAGCAGGGATTGCGACGATGCACCTCTCTCTCTAGGGAGAGGCGAATTGGAGGTGGCTACCAAAAACCCTCAGCCTATAGAACTCTGGTTCCCTCCTATTTATAGAGGCCCCCCTAAAAAACCTTAATGGATCTTTTGCCCTATTGGGTATTGGATCTTCATCCAATTACCCAAGCCTCTTGGATTAGTGGGTTTCTACCCAATAATCTCTTATTAGCAATTATTGGATCTCATCTCAGGATCCAATAATTCAGGGGCTTAATGGATATCCAATAAGATAGGGGGTTCAGCAGATATCTCATATCCGAACCTCTACTCATCGCAACACCGACCATATGTGTGTGACCCTCTAGGCCCAATATTGAGCTGGCAGAGAGTCATACTTGTCAGAACTCCTTCTAACTTAGTGAATTATTATCTCTATAATAATTTACCCAATTCATCGACTACGGACATACCAGGCCACTACGCCATGGCCCCTAGATGATACAAGGAAATTTAATCCTTTGGACCTATTTTTCCTTAGTTATCATGTATCTATAATCTCTCATCCATCTAATATCCCAGAGACCCTATACCGGGCATGGTGCTGTCAGGCCCATACGGTCTCTCCTCGAGTCTTGCTCTTGTCGGATTCTCCCGGAGAACTCTTTCTCTCTCAATCCGAATAACCTTGACTAAGGATTTGTTCGAGTAAGAACACATAGGATATTCCTCTCATGATACCGAGAGCGGATGATCCTCTATTGACACTCAATAGCCCTCGTAAGGTTGGCTACCACTCCCAATGACCGGTTGTATTAGATATGGAACTTTCCAAACCTATAAGTCTGGTATCAAAAAGTGGAGTACTCATACAGGACATCCTTGATGTCTCAAGTCTAAGGACCAGATACACTACTGGGAATACGAAATTGCTGTCTGACATGAGGTATCAATAACCATTCAGCATTCCGTAGGCGGATCAATCAGTGAACTCATTCTCCAATGAGCACCTGCACTGTACCCTTAGTGTCCCCACATGAGTAGCTATGAGACCAGCTACCTCCATCATATGAACGGGTATACAGCACACCAGTCTATCCGATTATCTCGATGTCCTTCTCGAGTAACCTATGACCAGGATAATTTAGGGTATGTGTTTAAAGGTGAATCGGTCTCATTATCGTGATCTCATCACGATCCAATTCCCATTGCACAGATCCAAGGACATCACAATATACATCTAGATAATGTGAGATAATGTCAATAATCATAAGCAAAGTGATTGACGCAGCGTGTTACAGGTGCTATCACTCATGTGATTGGCTTGTAGGGCACCAATAACTAGCAATCCTAATGAGATCAGGCCCGAGCCAGTGGGCCCAATCACTCACATCAAGATCTATGTGTACGTCGACGCATCTCTATGCCCTGTGATCGTCCATCTCGCTTCGTCGGATCCGTCGACATTTCAATGCATCTCCATGTGTCGGATCGTCCGTCTCGGTCTCGTGAGTCACGCTACCGCTGCGCCTCCTCATGTAATTACAACATAATTACAAGCACGCAGGTCCGACTATAAATGAGAAAAGAATAGAGGCTCGCAGGCCCCAATAATAATAATCACATGTACACACATCACATCATAGATATATGATCATCTATCCACATCATACATCACATGTATATGCTATTTTATAAGACTACTAGATAAAGAAAATAATAGTTAATTAAACTATTTAATTAACATATTTAATTTTCTGAAATCAGGGACATAAAGGAAATTTTTGAATTCTCAAGGGTATTTTGTTAATTCAACCAAAAGGGTATTTTGGTAATTCTCTCAAAGGGACAGAATCTGGAATTTTAAAATTCCGAGGGGTATTGTAGTAATTCTGTCAAAAGGGATATAATCTAGAATTTTTGAAATTATAAGAGGCAAAACGGTCTTTTGTCTACAACCCTAATCCCTCACCCTTACTACGCCTGCGGCCGCCGCCACCCTGAGGGCGGTGCCCCTTGCGCGCGGGGAGGGCGGCACGCCGCCGTTGCCTCGCGGGCTGCCCACGGGCGCTGCGCCCACCGGCGCCTCTGCGCGGGCGCAGCGCCCACGGCGCCTTGTGGGTGGGACACGAGTTCTTGCGGCGCAAGAGTACACGCTACGGCTAGTAGCCCGTCGGTGGCAACCGCACTGTCGGTAGACAACAAGGCTGCAAGCAGCCTTGCGATCGCTGCACGAGAGCAGCAAGGGCAGCAACAGTTACTGCCCTTCCTGACCCTTTTGCGGCAACGATTTTGGCGTCAAAAACAGATCCAAAACATAACACACACAGTTTAAGATCCGATCTTCGCATGAACAACCTGGCTCTAATACCACTGTTGGGAAATCCGTCATGGGAGCGACATCACATGTGCAGCGGAAGAATAGAAAACAAAACCTCAAATTTCCCATAGAAAGTTTTCATCGTCGTGCGAAGATCGGTGTGTCAAAAATAAATCTGCAAATCTGCACATGAAAATGAGGATACCTAGGGAGATCGTATATCCCTGAATTCCTGTAGATTTGTGGGAGAGGACAAAGGAGGTCAAGCGTCCTCCTCTCTAGCGGTATCCACACAGCAGGGATTGCGACGTTGCACCTCTCTCTTTGGAGAGAGGAGAACAGGAGGTGGCTGCCCAAAGAAACCCTCGGCCTATAGAGCTTTGGTTCTCTCCTATTTATAGAGGCCCCCTTAAAACCCTAATGGATCTTTTGCCCTATTGGGTATTGGATCTCCATCCAATTATCCAAGCCTCTTGGATTAGTGGGTTTCTACCCAATAATCTCTTATTAACAATTATTGGATCTCATCTCAGGATCCAATAATTCAGGGGCTTAATGGATATCAAAAAAGATAGGGGGTTCAGCAAATATCTCATATCCGAACCTCTACTCGTCGTAACACCTACCATATGTATGTGCCCCTCTAGGCCCAATATCTTACTAGCCGTGAGTCATACTTGTCAGAACTCTTTCTGACTTAGTGAATTATTATCTCTATAATAATTCACCTAAATCATCGACTGCAGACGTACCAGGCTACTACGCCGCGGCCCCCAAACGATACAGGGGAATCCAATCCTTTGGACCTATCTGTCCTCGGTTACCATGTATCTATAGCCCCTCATTCATCCAATATCCTAGAGACCCTATACCGGGCATGGTGCTGTCAGGCCCATACGGTCTCTCCTCGAGTCTTGCTCTTGTCGGATTCTCCCGGAGAACTCTTTCTCTCTCAATCCGAATAATCTTGGCTAAGGATTTGTTCGAGCAAGAATACATGGGATATTCCTCTCATGATACCGAGAACGGATGATCCTCTATTGACACTCAATAGCCCTCGTAAGGTTGACTACCACTCCTAATGACCGGCTGTACTAGATCTGGAACTTTCCAAACCTATAAGTCTGGTATCAAAGAGTAGAGTACTCATACAGGACATCCTTGATGTCTCAAGTCTAAGGAGCAGATACACTATTGGGACTACGGAATCGATGTCTGACGTGAGGTATCAATAACCATCCAGCATTCCATAGGCGGATCAATCAGTGAACTCATTCTCCAATGAGCACCTGCATTGTACCCTTAGTATCCCCTCACGAGTAGCTATGAGACCAGCTACCTCCATCATATGAATGGGTATACAGCACACCAGTCTATCCGGTTATCTCGATGTCCTTCACGAGTAACCTATGACCAGGATAATTCAGGGTTTGTGTTTAAAGCTGAATTGGTCTCATTATCGTGATCTCATCACGATCTGATTCCCATTGCACAGATCCAAAGACAACACAATATATGCAACATACAAGATAAAGTGATATAATGTCAATAATCATAAGCAAAGAGATTGACGCAGCATGTTACAACTGCAATCATTCATATGATTGGCTTGTATGGCACATATGACTATCAACATATGAGTGAGAAGGGACTGTAAGCTCTTTCCAACAAAGAGACATTGCTAGACCTCAGAGGTACATGTCTAAACTCTTGTATTGATTGTTTGGCTAGTAAATAACACAAAATTTCTTTTGCTAGTCCTGCTTTGTTTAGAAAAATACATGCCTTGGACCGTGTTTATATAAATGTATATGATCCTTTGAGGATAAAAACTCCTAATGGTTCTATTAATGTTCTTGGCATCAGTAGTGCACTTTATTTTGTTACTTTTATAGATAATTTTTTTAGAAAAGTTTGGGCCTATAGTTTGAAGACCAAGGATTAGGTTATTGGTGTCTTCAAAGAGTTTCATGTTAGAGTTGAAAAGGAAATAGAAAGGCAACTAAAATGCATAAGATCAGATAATAGTGGTAAGTATACAGGATTATTTAATGATTATTTCAGGTCACATGGCATCCAACATAAGATGACAATTCCTGGTACATCTCAACATAATCCAATTGAAAAGAGGATGAATCGTACCATTATGGAAAAGATCAGATATATGCTTTCACAAGCAAAACTACCAAAAAAGTTTTGGAATGAGGCTTTAAGGACTGTAATTGATGTGATCAACTTATCTCCCTATACAGCCTTAGATGGTGATGTAGCAAAGTATGTATGTGTTGGGAAATCCACAAGGAGAGCGATATCACATGCGCAGCGGAAGAACAAAAAAAATAAAACCCCAGATTTTCCATAGAAAGTTTTTATCATCGTGCGAAGATCGGTGCGTCAAAAATAAATCCATAAAACTGCACGTGTAAAAGAAGATACCTAGGGAGATCGTATATCCCTAAATTCTTGTAGATCTGTGGGAGAGGATGAAGGAGGTCAAGTGTCCTCCTCTCTAGCGGTATCCACACGGTAGGGATTGCGACGATGCACCTCTCTCTCTGGGGAGAGGTGAATAGGAGGTGGCTACCAAAAACCCTCAGCCTATAGAGCTTTGGTTCCCTCCTATTTATAGAGGCCCCCTGAAAAACCCTAATGGATCTTTTGCCCTATTAGGTATTGGATCTCCATCCAATTACCCAAGCCTCTTGCATTAGTGGGTTTCTACCCAATAATCTCTTATTAGCAATTATTGGATCTTATCTCAGGATCCAATAATTCAAGGGCTTAATGGATGTCCAATAAGATAGGGGGTTCAGCGGATATCTCATATCCGAACCTCTGCTCGTCGCAACACCTACCATATGTGTGTGACCCTCTAGGCCCAATATTGAGCTGGCTGTGAGTTATACTTGTCAGAACTCCTTCTGACATAATGAATTATTATCTCTATAATAATTCACCCAACTCATCGACTGCGGACGTACCAGGCCACTACGCCGCGGCTCCCAGACGATACAACGGAATCCAATCCTTTGGACCTATCTGTTCTCAGTTACCATGTATCTATAATCTCTCATCCATCTAATATCCCAAAGACCCTATACCGGGCATGGTGCTGTCAGGCCCATACGGTCTCTCCTCGAGTCTTGCTCTTGTCGGATTCTCCCGGAGAACTCTTTCTCTCTCAATCCGAATAACCTTAGCCAAGGATTTGTTTGAGCAAGAACACATGAGATATTCCTCTCATGAAACCGAGAGCGGATGATCCTCTATTGATACTCAATAGCCCTCGTAAGGTTTGCTACTACTCCCAATGACCAACTGTACTAGATATGAAACTTTCTAAACCTATAAGTCCGGTATCAAAGAGTAGAGTATTCATACAAGACATCCTTGGTGTCTCAAGTCTAAGGACCAGATACACTACTGGGACTACGGAATCGCTGTCTGACATGAGGTATCAATAACCATCCAGCATTTCATAGGCGGATCAATCAGTGAACTCATTCTCTAATGAGCACCTGCACTGTACCCTTAGTGTCCCCACACGAGTAGCTATGAGACCAGCTACCTCCATCATATGAACGGGTATACAGCACACCAGTCTATCTGGTTATCTTGATGTCCTTCTCGAGTAACCTATGACTAGGATAATTTAGGGTCTGTGTTTAAAAGTGAATCGGTCTCATTATCGTAATCTCATCACAATCCAATTCTCATTGCATAGATCCAAGGACATCACAATATACATCTAGATAATGTGAGATAATGCCAATAATCATATGCAAAGAGATTGACGCAACGTGTTACAGGTGTAATTACTCATGTGATTGGCTTGTAGGGCACCTATAACTAGCAATCTCCCACTTGACCTAAAGCCAATCACCAACATGTCTGATCCCCATCAGACCTCTATGATTCTCAAAGATAATCTGAGTCAATGGCTTTGTCAGTGAATCTGCAATATTATCTTTGGATGGAACTCTTTCCATTACTACATTTTTTCAGGCCACGATATCTCTAATAAGCTAGAACCTCCTCAAAACACTTCTGATGAGACCCGGGTTCCCTTATTTGAGTAATCATCCCGTAGTTGTCACAATATAAGGAAATCATATCCTCACTGCTCGACATGACTCCTAGGTTTGTGATAAACCTCTTCATCCAGACTCCCTCCTTTGCTACCTTTATCAAAGTAATGTATTCCACCTCTGTAGTCAAGTCAGCAGTAGTGTCTTGCTTGGAACTCTTCCAGCATACTGCTCCTCTATTCAGGGTGATTGCATACCCTGAATTAGACTTGCTATTATCAACATTGGACTGGAAGCTCGAGTCCGTGTAGCCCTCAACCTTGAGGCTACTACCTCCATATACCAGTAAAAGATCCTTAGTCCTTCTCAAGTACTTAAGGATACATTTTACTGCTTTCCAATACTCCAAGCCTGGATCTGCCTGATATCTGTTCGTGACACTCAGAGCATATGCTATATTAGGCCTGGTACATAGCATAGCATATATGATAGATCCTATCGCTGATGCATATGGTATCATATCCATGTGTGCCCTTTCTTTAGGAGTCTTTGGGGACATACTCTTAGAAAGTGATATTCCATGTCTCATTGGAATGAGACCTCTCTTCGAATTTTTCATGCCAAACCTTTTGACAATGGTGTCTATGTACCTGGACTGGGACAAGTCAAACATCCTCTTGGATCTATCTCTATAGATCCATATCCCCAATATGCAGGATGCTTCCCCTAAGTCCTTAGAGAAGTGCCTAGATAACCAAGTCTTTACTGTGGAGAGCATTCCTACATCATTCCCAATGATCAGGATGTCATCCACATATAATACCAAAAAGGTGATAGTGCTCCCACTTAATTTCCTGTACACACAAGGCTCATCTTTGTTCTTAACGAAGTTATAAGATCTGATCGCCTCATCAAATCTTATGTTCTAATTTTGGGAAGCTTGCTTCAATCCATAAATAGACCTAAGCAACTTGCACACCTTATCTGGGTTATCCCTAGACACGAATCCCTTAGGCTGTATCATATACACCTCCTCATCGAGGTTACCATTGAGGAATATGGTTTTGACGTTCATCTGACAGATCTCATAATCATAGTGTGCTGCAATAGCCAATAGAATTCGAATGGATTTTAGCATGGCTACAGGTGAGAAAGTTTCGTCATAGTCAACACCTTACCTTTGACGATACCCCTTAGCCACTAGTCTTGCTTTATAGGTCTCTCTACCTTTTCATCTACTCCAAACTTCTTTTTGAAGATCCACTTGCAATCAATGGGTATAATACCCTTGGGTGCATCAACTAGGTTCCAAACCTTGTTGGAATACATGGAATCCATTTCTGAATTCATGGCTTCTTGCCATCTCCCAGAGTCTTTGCTCATAATAGTCTCCTTATAGGTTTGAGGATTAATATCCTCAACATCCTTTCCTTTGATATGTCCCACAAATCTCTCAAGAGGATGAGATACTCTATCAGACCTACATAAAGTTGGAACTTATGTGTTAGGTATCTGAACAGATTCTGGAATGGTGCTTGAGCTAGGTTCTCCAACCTCGCTCAACTCTATCATGCTCCCACTGCCTTCACCAAGAATATGTTCCTTCTCAAGGTACACCGCTCTCTTAGCTATAAAGACCTTTTGGTCCTCAGGGTGATAGAAATAATACCCATAAGTTTCCTTAGGGTATCCCACGAACTTGCACCGTTCCGTCCTAGATTCCAACTTGTTAGGGTTGTGTCTCTTAACGTGGGCAGGGCAGCCCCAAATCTTAACAACTTTAAGATCGGGCTTCTTCCCATTCCATATCTCATATGGAGTAGACATCACTGACTTAGTTAGAATTCTATTCAGAAGGTAAGCTACGATTTCTAGGGCATATCCCCAGAATGAGATGGGTAGGTCGGTGAAACACATCATAGAACGCACCATGTCTAACAGTGTGCGATTCCTCCTTTCTGATATACCATTAAGCTATGGTGTAAAAGGAGGTGTCCATTGGGATAAAATCCCATAGTCTTTGAGGAACTGGATGAACTTTGTACTCAAGTACTCACCTCCTCGATCTAATCGAAGGGTTTTAATACTCTTTCCTGTTTGGTTCTCCACTTCTCATTTCCTCTTAGACTCACTTATACTCATGATATGTGGAGCTGTATCTATTATAAATAAACCATTATGCACTATTCCTCTTGTGATGATCTCATCATCTAATATTATTGAACAACTATTATTCTCAAAAACTAATTTATATCCATTAACTATCAAACATGAAATGGAAAAAATATTTTTGATAATAGAAGAAACATAATATTATGCATCTAATGCAATAATAGCTCCACCAAGCAGATGTAAGATGACCTTGCCAATAGCCAGTGCAACAACCTTTACTCTATTGCCTATCTTAAGGTCCATCTCGCCTCTGTTCAATCTCCTAGGTCCTGCCAGAACCTACAACGAATTACAAATATGATAAGCACTCCCGGTATCTAATACTCATGTGTTATCATAAGATTTTGACAAATGGAGACTGATCATGAATGTACCTGAAGCTTCTGCGAGCTTCTATTTTGCCCTCTCTGCAAGGTACTCTTTGCAGTTCCTCTTCCAGTGCCTATCTTTGCTGCAGTGGAAGCACTAACCTTTGTCCTTTGTTGGATCTTTCTTGGCAACCTTTGCCTTACCCATTTTGCTCTTGCTCTTGCCCTTCTTAAGGGACTTCTCAGCCTTCCTTTTCTTTCTGGTCTTACTAGTGTAGAGAACCGACTTCTCTTTCTTGAAGGTACTCTCTACTTCTCTCAATATATTGAGGAGCTCTAGGAGGGTCACCTCAAGTTTGTTCATATTAAAATTCATTATGAACTGTGAAAAGGAATCTGGTAGGGACTGAAGCACAAGATCTACACACAAGTTATCCTCTAGGACCATTCCTAGACCTGTGAGTTTCTCGATCCACTCAATCATCTTAAGGACATGGTTCTGAACCGATGTCCCCTCAGTCATCCTAGCACGGAAAAGACTCTTTGATATCTCATATCACTGAGTTCTTCCTTGTTTCACAAATAGTTTGTGGAGATGTAGGAGTATGAAATTAGCATCCATATTTTTATATTGTCTCTGTAACTCAGTAATCATAGAGGCCAACATATAACACCGAGCAAGAGTAGAATCATCTAAGTACTTCACATAACGAGCGATCTCATCCTCGCTTACCCCTTCGTCGGGCGTAGGGATAACTGTATCAAGGACATACGCGATTTTCTCCATCGTGAGAATGATTCTCAGATTACGAAGCCAATCCGTATAATTTATACTAGTGAGGCAGTTGGCATCAAGTATGCCATGTAAAGGATTTGAAAGTGATATTTTTCTGAAATAAAAGATGTAACAGAAATAAATAACATGCAGACTTTGCAAAAATTTAAACAATTAAGATAAAGACTTCTATCTTAATGTATTCCCACTAATTTTTTGTGAGACACACAACACCCTCCGGTATGTGAATCGGAGACCCCCGGCGGATCTCTAGTGGGGATTAAGATCCAATCGGCGTTTTAACGTAACCTCGAGGGACTCGACCAATCACGTTAAGCCCATAAAGTTAGGCAACTCTTGCCAATCACAACTCCTTGTGATTCTCATCCTGTTCGACCTTCGAACCACCATGGCCTCGAGGGACTCGACCAACCATGATGTTCGGTTAAGTCATCACCATCGTTACCAGATGAGTATGATTCGATGATATACTCTCGAGGGACTCGACCAAGCATACCATGTCCTCAGATCACCAATGACATCTCTATGTCGTAGATAAGATAGTGAGACGCGATATAGGTGAGTCTCGAGGGACTCAACCAATTCAACCTACACCGGGAATCGGCTCCTAGCTATAACGATAGAAGGCCACGTTGGTCAATCTAATTACCTCACGTTTACCGACTTAATATTATTAATAGAGGGGATTTTGGTTTGGTCTCCTAATATAATATGTCACACACAAGCTTATTTAATATATGTATCTACATCGCATGTAAATATATATATACATATCTAGTATGCGTATATTTAATCACACATCATATGAGCAATCACACCAGATGATCATGGACCATATCCTAATGTGATCAGGCCTAAGCCAGTGGGCCCAATCACTCACATCAAGATCTATGTGTCCTTTGGTGCATCTCTATGCCCTATGATCGTCCATCTCGTATCGTCGGATCCGTCGGCATCTCAACACATCTTTATGCGTCGGATCATTCGTCTCGGCCTCGTGAATCATGCTACCACTGTGCCTCCTCGTGTAATTACAACATAATTACAGGCACGCAGGCCCAATAATAAATGAGAAAAATAGAGGCTCACAGACCCCAATAATAATAATCACATATACACACATCACATCACAAGTCCATGATCATCTATCCAAATCATGCATCATATGTATATATAACTTTATAGGACTACTAGATAAAAAAATAATAGTTAATTAAACTATTTAATTAACATATTTAATTTTCTAAAATCAGGGATATAAAGGGAATTTTTTGAATTACTAGGGGTATTTTGGTAATTCTATCAAAAAGACAAAATCTGGAATTTTTAAAATCCTGAGGGTATTTTGGTCATTCGGCAGTGAGAGACAAAATTGGAATTTCGAAAATTTCTAGGGGTATTTTAGTCATTTTGTCAAAGGGCATAGAAACTAGAATTTTTAAAATTTTGAGGGGCAAAACTATCTTTTGTCCAAAAAACCTAGTCCCTTTCCCTTCTGCAGAGTTGTGGCTTATCGCCACCTGCTGGCAAGGCATAACATCGCGTGCGGGTGCGCCGCTTCTTGTTATATGAATAGCATGGCTTGCAGCGATCGTCTCACGGCGACACTACCCCTTGCGGGTGCGCCCACATCTACGGGCAGATCGCCCGCAGGCGGCGCTATCCCTTATGGGCTGGCCGCGGGCGGCGCTGCCCCTTGCGAGTGCAGTGCTTGTCGGCGCCCATGCCCATGCGGGCGCTTCGCCATGATCGCGCAGCTAGCTGGCTTAGCGGCAGTAGCCGATTCTACGGGCAAAGCGCCGCATAGGCAACTGCAGTGTTGCTTGTGGCGGTCCGCAACTCCTCGATCGTTGCCGCTTTGCAAGCAAGCCACCACCACGTTGTGCTGTCAGGCCGACAAAGAAGGCCGCGACCTTGCGATTCTTTGCATGAGCGGGCAGCAATAATTGCTGCCCTTCCTCGCCCTTCGCGCCAATGATTTTGGCATCAATTGCATATCTAAAACACAATACACGCAGTTTAAGATCTGATCTTTGCACGAATAACCTGACTTTGATACCACTGTTGGGAAATCCACAAGGGGAGCGACATCACATAGGCAGCGGAAGAACAAAAAAAACAAAATCCCGAATTTCCCATAGAAAGATTCTGTCGTCGTACGAAGATCGGTGCGTCAAAAATAAATCCGCAAAACTGCACGTGTAAAAGAAGATACCTAGGGAGATCGTATATCCCTGAATTCCTATAGATCTGTGGGAGAGGATGAATGTGTCCTCCTCTCTAGCGATATCCACATGGCAGGGATTACGATGATGCACCTCTCTCTCTGGGGAGAGACGAATAGGAGGTGGCTACCAAAAACCCTCAGCCTATAGAGCTTTGGTTTCCTCCTATTTATAGAGACCCCCTAAAAAATCCTAATAAATCTTTTGCCCTATTAGGTATTGGATCTCCATCCAATTGCCCAAGCCTCTTGGATTAGTAGATTTCTACCCAATAATCTCTTATTAGCAATTATTGGATCTCATCTCAGGATCCAATAATTCAGGGGCTTAATGGATATCCAATAAGATAGGGGGTTCATTGGATATCTCATATCCGAACCTCTACTCGTCGCAACACCTATCATATATGTGTGACCCTCTAGGCCCAATATCGAGCTGGCCATAAGTTATACTTGTCAGAACTCCTTTTGACATAGTGAATTATTATCTCTATAATAATTCACCCAACTCATCGATTGCAGAGTTGGAATACCGAGGCGGAAGGGGCGGCGATTATTGAGCGGCTAAGGACGTCCGACCGTGGATTGTGACTCGTTCAATACAGGTGATGAAAAAGAGAGTGTTCCGTTTATAATAAACACTGAGATCCAACATAAAATATTTTAAACATGAGTACGCTTGACCAGGCCACTACGCTGCGGCCCCCAAACGATACAGGGAAATCCAATCCTTTGGACCTATTTGTCCTCAGTTACCATGTATCTATAATCTCTTATCCATCTAATATCCCAGAGACCCTATATCGGGCATGGTGCTGTCAGGCCCATACGGTCTCTCCTCGAGTCTTGCTCTTGTCGGATTCTCCCGGAGAACTCTTTCTCTCTCAATCCGAATAACCTTGGCCAAGGATTTGTTCAAGTAAGAACACATGAGATATTCCTCTCATGATACCGAGAGCGGATGATCTCAATAGCCCTCGTAAGGTTGGCTACCACTCCCAATGACCAGCTGTACTAGATATGGAACTTTCCAAACCTATAAGTCCGGTATCAAAGAGTGGAGTACTCATACGGACATCCTTGGTGTCTCAAGTCTAAGGACCAGATACACTACTGGGACTACGGAATCGCTGTCTAACGTGAGGTATCAATAACCCTCCAGCATTTCGTAGGGGGATCAATCAGTGAACTCATTCTCCAATGAGCACCTGCACTGTACCCTTAGTGTCCCCACATAACTAGCTATGAGACCAGCTACCTCCATCATATGAATGGGTATACAGCACACCAGTCTATCCGGTTATCTCGATGTCCTTCTTGAGTAACCTATGACCAGGATAATTTAGGGTCTGTGTTTAAAGGTGAATTGGTCTCATTATCGTAATCTCATCACGATCCAATTCCCATTGTATAGATCCAAGGACATCACAATATACATCTAGATAATGTGAGATAATGCTAATAATCATAAGCAAAGAGATTGACGCAGCGTGTTACAGGTGCAATCACTCATGTGATTGGCTTGTAGGGCACCTATAACTAGCAGTATGGTTAGGAAAAGATGTTTCCTACAAGTATTTGAGAGTGTTTGGTTATCGTGCATTTGTATATGTTCTAGACAATGAGAGGTCCAAGCTAGATGGTAAGACAAAAGAATGTATTTTTCTTGGCTACTCACATAATCAATTTGGTTACAAGCTTTGGGATCTAGAAAAATAGAAGGTGTTTAGAAGTAGAGATGTGGTCTTCTTTGAGGATCAAACCCTTGAGGATTTGAAGAAGGAGGCACCAACCAAGACTTCTGCAAAAGGATTAGCAGATTGTGCCTAGTTATTCCTCTAGTCTATCATGGTGATAGGAGAGATGTGCAAGAAGATGGTGCAGAGCTAGATATTAATCTACCTGTAGGACATGTTGAGCAAGAAGAAATTGAGGAGCAGCTTCCCGTAGAGTCTCAGTTAAGAAGATCTTCTAGATAACATCAGCCTTCTAGAAGATACTCTGTAGATGAGTATGTGATGCTTACTGATGCAAGTGAACTAGAGAGTTACCAAGAAGTAGTTGAAAGTGAGCAGAAAAAGTTGTTAGTTGTCATACAATAAGAGATAGATGCTCTGCAGAAGAACCACACATATGATTTAATGCAACTATTACATGGAATGAAGGCCTTGAAGAACAAGTGAGTTTTCAAGTTAAAGACTTAAGAATATTATTCTCTGTAAAAGGCTTTGATCAAAAGAAAGGTATTGACTTTGAAGAAATTTTTTCTCCTATTGTTAAAATATCTTATATTCGTGTTGCTTTTGGTATTGCTGTTAGCCAGGACTTGGAGGTTGAGCAGTTAGATATAAAGATAGCTTTCCTTCATGGTGATTTGCATGAGGAAATTTATATGGAGCAACTAGAAGGTTTCAAAGTCAAAGGTAAAGAAAATTTTATTTGTAAGTTGAGAAAGAGTTTGTATGGATTGAATCAAGCTCCAAAATAATGGTACAAAAAGTTTGATTCATTTATTATTGAATATGGATACAAAAGAACGGCTTTAGATCATTATGTGCACATCAAATAGTTTGGTGAGGATTTTATTATTCTCTTACTTTATGTTGATGATATGCTTATCCTTGGAAAAGATATGTGTATAATTGACAGATTGAAGAAGAAACTGAGTGAGTCCTTTGTAATGAAGGACATGGGGCCGGCAAAGTAAATTCTGGGCATACAAATTTCTCGTGATAGTAAAAATAAGAAGATTTGGTTGTCACAGGAGAAATACATCGAGAAGGTATTAGAAAGGTTCAGTATGAGCAATACAAAACTAGTTGGTTCTCTTCTATCAGGTCATTTCAAGTTGTGCTCAGAGTAGAGTCCATCAAGTGATAAAGAGAAGGATAAAATATAAAAATTCCCTTATGCTTCAACATTTGAAAGTTTAATATATGCAATGGTATGTACGAGGCTGGACATCACATATGCAATGGGTGTTACTAGTAGATTTTTTATAAATCCGAGCAAAGAGCACTGCGCAGTAGTGAAGTGGATCTTGAGATATCTCAAAGGAAACTCTGAGGTTTGTTTAAGCTTTGGAGATAGACCATTTGTGCTAACGGGTTACATAAATACAGATATGGCTAGAGATATTAATACGAGATTATCCATATCAGGTTTTGTACTTACTTTTGTAGGGGGAGTTATGTCATAGCAATCCAGATTATAAAGGTGTATTGCTCTCTCCATCACAAAGGCAGAATATATTGCTGCTATAGAGGTTTGTAAAGAAATATTATAGATGACAGAATTCTTACAAGAATTAGGGCTGAAACAGAAAAACTATGTAGTGCATCGTGATAGTCAGAATGCCATCCATTTATATAAGAACCCAACTTTTCATTCCAAGTCAAAGCATATAGATGTCAGATGCCACTAGATTCGAAATGTACTTGAAAAGAAGCAGTTGCAGCTTCAGAAAATTCATACAGATGATAATGGAGCAGACATGTTAATAAAAATCTTACCGAAAGAGAGACAGGAGATGTGCCGACAATTGGTCGGTATGGCTTCACATTGAGAAGTTATAGGACAACCTCTCTTATGGGCTGAAGGGGGAGGTTGTTGAACAGTTAGCCCAATTCAGCCCATATGGGTTTTATCAACCCATAACTCATTTTTTCTTTTTCTAAATCTTAAGTTTAATTAGGGAATTAGGAGCTGCGAAAATTAGGAGGAAACTATAGCAAACTATAGCAAAAATTAGGAGGAAACTATAGCAAAAAATAACGATTTTTACAACAGCAAAGTGATTCAAAAAGGGAAGAAAATGACAAAAAATAAGAGAAAAAGAAAAGGAAGAAGACAAGGACCATACAGAGACGATTCTTATTCATTCAAAAAGTATTCTTATCTCAGATTAGATTAGATCTGTAGTGAATTTTTACTATGATTGCTTGGGGAGATTTTGGATATTGTGCATAGTGACATGCTTGGGTTTTGGGCAAGAGATTTGAGAATTATATATTCATGATTCCTATAGTGGATTTTCTCTGGTCTGTCTCGTGGTTTTGACTCTTCACGTTGGAGAAGTTTTTTACATAAATCTTGATGTCATATTTAATTATAATTTTTATTTAATTCCACTGTATATTACGATATGTTAATATTTATTCATATATAAAAATTCTTTCTTATTGTTGTTTTCATCTCACCAACAGCAACATCTCTCGCCAAGCTGATTCTGCAAGCAACGGCCATCATTTGCGTCTCTGCAACTCTAGATATGAGATTACATTACCACGTTCTCCTTCTTTGCCAGTTATTCATGCTTGTTATAGCTGTGGAATGGCAAAAGCAAAGGAACTGACAGGCAACTGCTTCGAATTCCACATCCTTTTACTTGTTTTGTTTCGGTACGCACTCACGGGAAGCGACAGATTCATCACCAAGCTGAACGCGCAAGATTCATTGAATATACTGAGCGTGCTTTAGCCATCATCATCTAGCCGATTATTAATAAACGGTCTAAGAATTGTCAGGGAAACGCGTTACATATGCAGCAGCTTGGAAACTTGATGGCTGGACGAGAGATGGTGAGGTTGCATCTTAATTCCAAAAGAAAGCTTAGAACGTGTCATGATTTGGACTACATTCATATTAAGATCAACATGACGAGATGAATCTTACTAGAATAATCAGCACCCATCAGTAAGTGTCAGATCGACGCTGTGCAGCATGCAAGAAGCGACTTGGTATCAGATTATTATAGCACAGAGGTAGTATATAACTACGCAAAAATTGAAGAATGACCGCCGTTGAACCTGTAGAGGAAGCCAGTTTGTAGAAATTGAGGCAGGATTGATATCTGACTTTGGCAATGATTTGTTAACTTGCGTTGAAGAAATCCTTGTATCTTCTCATAAGGTGAGTCGGATTGCATGTCATCCATCACGCCATCGAGCAACCCCAGGAAGCGAACATAATACTTGGCATTCTGGTAGCAATGAAAAACGCTGCGACTCGGTAATGACTCCATTCTGAGGTTGGAGACGACTTCATGTACAAAATTAGTAGTTCTGATTCGAGATTCCGCATCATACGTAAACATTGTTTAAATGTACAGAATTATCAAGAGCAGACGCAACGATACGTTATATGATTCCGATGGATGCTGCAGAAACCGTATGCACGCATAAAGCGTATACTTTTATGGCGTTGAATGTGTTATATTAACAAGAAAATTAATAGTGTTTGAGAACATTTCTAAAGAGCTGACTGCATTGTCAATGAAAATATCGGTTAAGGTCTTAATCCTCAACCTTTGATAAATGGGTTTTGTGTATCATCATCAGATTAATAACTTAATGATAAAAAATAATATTTTATTATTATGATTTGTTATTGCTGTTGTAATATTTTATTTTTATATAAGATAATGAACTGATTATGATTAATATTTACTTACGGAGGGACGATTTTAATAGGAACCTTGGTACAGATCCTACGTATGTCTACATATGATTCCTTGTATCGAATTTGCATTATAATTTCTATCCAAAGTGGGAATCCTGCTACGAACCAAACTGAGGCGAACATTATTTTCTATTTCTTATCAAGTCAACAGATGAGGCTGTATAAAATGCGGGTCCCATCGCCTGAAGTCCATCAAATTGAGCCGCGTTTCTCGTGTGTTCCATGTCGGAGCTCGAAACCGTCAAGTTGGATTCCCGGATTCCCGGTGACACAGGAAACTTATGGCGCCAGCCGTCTGTTTCGATGAATTCGATCATGGAATAGAGGAGATAAGAAGAGAGGACGAAGAATTTTGTATTTGCTTTTCTCAGTAGCCACACCTTCGTTACAGAACAAAAAAAAAAAGGAATAAAAAGACAACTACTAGTTGTATGTGTCGTACGTATAACTGTAAACAGAAGTGTTAAAAAGAAGCAAAATATAAAGAATGCTTTATGCTAATAACTTGGATTGCTCAATCCTTACAATCAACCTATCGGTCTCATCTCCGTCCATCTCGACGTCTTTCGGTGGCGGCGACGCGCCGTCCTTTTGGTTGCCACCGCATCCGACGATTGCACCACTGTCATCACTGGGGGCGCCGGTGAGCTGCTGCGCTCTCTCGGTCTGCGCTTCCCAATCAGTCCTCCTGATGACCGCGATCATTAGCACGACGCATGCGGCCTGCGCCGAGAGCAGCCCCAGCCAGAGTCCCTTGAAGTCGAGCCCGCTGCAAAATGCAAAACCGACGGCCACCGGCATCCCGATGGCGTAGAAGGAGCCCAGGTTTACGTTGGCCCCGAGTCTCGGCCGGGCGCTGCCTCTCAGCACTCCGCATCCGGTGGTCTGCGGGCAGTTCCCGAGCTCGCACATGCCAAGGATGGGCAGCACCGACGAGGTGAGCCCGAGGATTGTTGAGTCGGCCGTGAACATCGTAGCCCACACATGGCGCACCGAGACGGCAAAGCCCAAGGCAATGAGACCGAGCACGAAGCTGCATGACAGTCCGACGGTGGCGGCTCGCCGGGCTCGGTCGGGCCGGTTTGCACCGAGCTCGTTGGCCACCCGAGTCGACACGCCGAAGCTGAGCGAGGATGGGAAAATGTAGATGAGGGACGTGGTCTGGATGAGAATGCCCATGGAGGCAACGGTGGCCTGTGGGTTCAGGAGAAGGCCGCAGAGGATGATCATGATCTCGTACCACCACCACTCCAGGCACACCGAGACACAGCTGGGGACGGCCAAGTTAAGTAGTGACCACCAGCCTTTGAAGCACTCGGCGGAGAAGGAGAGCCCGCTAGTGTTGCGGTGGAGGCCTGACAGGTAGATATAAGCTACGAGGAAGACTACGAGATTGAGGTTAGTCCAAACAGAGGCCAGAGCTACGCCGCCAATACCGAGCCGGAGAACGGAGACCAGGAGGTAGTTAATGGGCAGGTGGAGAGAGATGGAAAACGCTGCGCATGCGGTGAGAGGGAGCGTGATGCACTGAGTGCGGAGGTAAATTCGAAGAGGGTGGAGGAAGGACTGGAGGAAGAGGTCGGGAAGGGAGGCATGGAGGTAGACGCTGGCGGCGGCGGCGAGCGCCGGGTCTTGGCCGAGGAGTAGGAGGATGGGGCGGATGTAGTACCAGAGGAGCGCGATGGGGAGGGAAGTGCAGAGGAGGAGGAGGATGGTACGATGGAGCGCCAGGCCGAGGAGGTGGTGGCGCCGGGCGCCGAAGGCCTGACCGCATATGGGCTCCATGCCCATGGCGAGCCCGGAGAGGACAGAGTAGCCGGTGATGTTAGCGAAGCCGATGGCGAGGGCGCCTCCGGCAAGAGGGAGGTCGCCGAGGCTACCAAGAAAGAACATGGAGATCATGGAACGGGAATAGAGGAGGAGGCCGGTGAGGGCCATAGGCAAGGCCAGGCCTAGGATGCACTTGGTCTCTACGAAGGCCGAGGATATGGGGGTGAGCGGCTCGGGCTTTAGAATCGGCAACGCGACCTTCGGCTCCACCATCGTCGTCTGCGGCTTTTGGATGACGACAAAGAAAGGAGATGTGAGGAGGTCATGAGGATCATGGTGGTGATCGCAATGGCACGGTGAATCAGAGTTGGGGCCGTCAGGCGTACACATAGTTAAGCTCTGCACTTGGATACAACGAGGCCACAAAAGGGTTTTAGTTCAATAGGATTGTATGATGAAGCTGCAACTGCTGGAATTGGCACAGGAATGTAAAGCTTGTCGCCGAAGGAAGAGGTGAGGCCGACAAGGAGACGTTGCACGGCCTGCAGACGACCACAAGCGAATAAGCCTGAGCAGGGATGGAGAAGTCTCTATTGAAAATATAGATCGGAAGAAGAGAGAGTTTTCAAAGGAAGAGTATGAGAAGAATAACTTTCTATTTTTCTCTCAAAATACTCTTTATAATTTTTACTAATTCTATTACTTTCATGAACCAACATATGAGGTTTATATAGTCTCCAAAGATACATCATATTTATTGTATTCAGAATGAATCATTTTCTTTCAAGGAACCTCTTCAAGAATCAATGATCATTTTGACTTCTCCTTCCATAGACTTCTAATCTATCTTTTCTTCTTGATGCAAATTTCTTTCTTGATGCAATGAACCTTTTCTTGAATAAATTAGTCTCTTTATGATATTGAAATAAGTTTATTTCCAACATTATCCCCCTTAAACTTGTTCCATCTATCATCCCAAGTTTCCTTCGAAGTTGTTGAAATATTTCAAATTTGAGAGGTTTTATAAGAATGTCAGCCACTTGTTCACTTGTCTTGACATGATGTAGCTCCACTTCTTTATTTTTGATATGATCTCTTATAAAATGAAATCTTGTGTCAATATGCTTTGATCTTTCATGATAGACTAGATTCTTGGCTAAGGCAATAGCTGATTTGTTGTCAATATAAATCTTGGTTGACTTCTCCTGTAGGATATGAAGTTCTTGGAGTAATCTTTTTAGCCAGATTGCATGACAAACACAAGAGGATGCTGTTATATATTCTGCTTCATAACTTGATAGAGCAACAATCTACTGCTTCTTTGAAGACCAAGTAAATGTAGTTTCACCAAAATAAAATAAAAATCCAGTTGTACTTTTCCGATCATCATAGCTTCCGGCCCAATCACTGTCACTATATCCAATAAGCTCCAACCTTTTAGATGATGAATAAAGCATCCCATACTTATTGTTCCTTTAACATATCGTAAAATTCTTTTGGCGACATTTAAATGAGATGTCTTAGGAGTTTCCATATATCTACTAATTAAACCAACTCCAAATAATATGTCAGGTCGAGTGCATGTCAAATACCTTAAACATCCAACTAAACTTTTGTAATAAGTTGGATTAATATATTTACCTTCACCTTCCTTAGTTAACTTGGTGCCATATTCAATAGGTGTATCTGTAGGGAGATAATCTTCCATAGAAAATTTCTTTAGAATCTCCTTTGCATAATTTTCTTGTGAGATAAAAATTTTTCGATTGTCTTGTATAACTTCAATATCAAGAAAATAAGTCATTAGGCCCAAGTCAGTCATCTCAAATTCCTTCTTCATAGAGTGCTTAAAATCTTCAAACATGGAGCTACTATTGCTTGTAAATATTAAATCATTTACATACAAGCATACAAATAAGATATCTTCATCAGAGTTAGATTTTGTATAGAGAGCATGCACATGTGGGCATTTAGAAAAATTATTTTGAATAAAATAAGCATCTATCCGAGAATTCCATACTCGTGGGGCTTGTTTAAGCCCATAAAGAGCTCTCTTTAACTTGTATACCTTGTCTTCTTGCTCATGAATAATAAAACCAGGGGGTTGTTGAATATATACCTCTTCTTCAAGAACTCCATTAAGAAATACTGATTTGACATCCATTTGTAAAATTTTCCATTTCATTTGAGCTGCTAAGGAGATAAGGAATCTTATTGTTTCCAATCGAGCAACTAGTGCAAATACTTCTTCATAGTTGATCCCATATTACTATTTGTAACCCTTTGCAACCAATCGTGCTTTGTATTTCTCTACCTCCCCTTGTGTATTTTTTTTTTGTTTTGAAGATCCACTTAACACTGATCGCTTTGTGGTTTTCTGGAAGTGTAGTAAGCTCCCATGTATCATTTTTGTTAATTGCACAAATCTCTTCATTCATTGCTTATTGTCATTTTTCTTCATTACAAGCTTCTTCGAAGGTTAATGGATCATATCCTGCAAAAAGACAAAATAAAGAAAGTTCGTCATTGTTAGTATCAATCCTCCGAGTCACATTATAGAGCTCCTGAACCGGTCTTGTCCTTCTTATAATCGGACTTCTTGAATCATGTGACCTAGCTGATCTAGGTGATGATTCAGGTAAAGCCTCTTCGGTGTTTCCTTGTATTATATCATCTTCTTCTGACGCTATGGCTTTCTTATGCTGCTCATCACTTTTCCAGTTCCAAATCTGTTGTTCATCAAACTCAACATCTCTTGACATCACAACTTTATTTATGATAGGATTGTAGAGTTTATAACCACTAGAATTTTTAGCATAACCTAACAAAATACATTTCTGACCTTTATCCTCCAATTTTGTTCTCTTTTCCTCTGGTATCTTAGCAAATATGATACTTCCAAAAATTCTCAAATGATCGACTCTTGGTTTCTGTAAGCTCCATGCTTCTTCTGGTGTAACATTTCTAATTCGCTTTGTTGGAAACCTGTTAAGCAAATAAACTACAGAGACAACAGCATCTCCCCAAAATTCTTTAGGAATTCTTCTTTCCTTCAACATGCATCGGATCATATTAAGTATAGTCCTATTTTTTCTTTCTGAGACACCATTTTGTTGAGGTGTGTATGACATAGTGAATTGATGTAAAATCCCATTATTTTTACAAAAGCTTTCAAATTTATTTGATGTATATTCACCACCTCTGTTCTTAAACATTTAATCCTACAACCACTTAGTCTTTCAACCAACTCCTTAAATTCTTTGAATTTACTAAAAACTTCTTTTTTTCCTTTAATATATAAACCCAAGTTTTTCCACTATGATCATCAGTGAAGGTAAGAAAATACTTGCTTCCTCCAAGTGATACTGGACTGATAGGACCATAAACATCTAAGTGTATCAAATCAAGCCGATGCCATGCTCTTCTTGTTCTTCTGACTTTGAAAGACTTTCTTTCTTGCTTCTGCATTCATTGCTCTTTCTTCTACTGGACTTGCTCAACAAATCCATCTTCTACAAACTCCCATACATCTTGGGAGTCTAGAAAAACTTTCATTTGGATGCACCATATATCATAATTTTCCTTTGTCAATCTCGGGATCTGAATTTGGATGGTACTTGGGGAAGAGGCCATCGCTTAACCTATGCTCTGATACCAAATGTTGAAAATCTAGATAGGAAGAAGAGAGAGTTTTCAAACAAAGGAAGAGTAGGAGAAGAGTAACTTTCTATTTTTCTCTCAAAATACTCTTTACAATTTTCACTAACTCTATTACTTTCATGAACCAACATATGAGGTTTATATAGTCCCCAAAGATACATCATATTTATTGTATTCAGAATGAATCATTTTCCTTTAAGGAATCTCTTCAAGAACAGATCATTTTAACTTGTTCTTTCATAGACTTCTAATCTATTTTTTCTTCTTGATGCATTGAATTTTTTTCTTGATGTAATGAACTTTTTCTTAAATAAATTAGTCTCTTTATGATATTGGAATAAGTTTATTTCAAACCGTCTCGAGGTTTGTATAAAAGGCGGAACAGTGTTAATGCATGCATATTGAAGGTCAAATGGCAAGCTACCTGATATAAGCGGAACTCCATAAAAAAAAAGGATCTGACTTTTGTGGGGGCGTTTCTGGAAATTCCGGCGCATAAACTTTCTTCCTCTTCTCCCCTCCCTCCGTTGAATTTGTGTGAATCCGAGCACGTCAGAACCCTACTGAAATCAGGTCACGGCTGGGGTCAGCGTAATTTTTTTGCGCCATCCGTTGACAATCTCGAGAGCTACATCCATGCCTCACATTTGACATCAAACTCTCTCATTTTTAGCATTCTGCAGACCAAGCATGGCATCAAAAAAGTTAGCAGCTAGAGGTAGTTGTGGTTCACTGTAAGATTCTCTCCAGCACAATTGCATGCCATTAGCTGGCGATATTCCTGAGAAATGCTGGCCTTTTTCAGAAGCCAGTATTCAAGCTACTCCACGATGTGAAAGCAACATGGAGGAACGTTTTGCATGCATTGGCACAGTCAGAACTCATTGGTACTCTCATGTCCACACATCAAGCTGTCGTACAACTTCATTGACCCAAGGAAACAACTCGTTCCCACCAACCAAAATATGATAAAATGAATTTCTCCAAACCAAAAAAATTTATTGGCCCGAGCATAAATGATCAATCAGTTAACTACATAATTTTTTTTTCACGAAATACATATGAAATTTTATAATTATTTTATATCAGACATCAAGTAAAAAATTATCTCTAATAACATTTGAAATTCTCCTAGAGAAAAAGTTTTTTTATTATGAATATTGATCATCATCTTAGAATTTGATTCCATATGAACACAATAAAAATCATCCTTGAAAGTCAGTCTAAATCCTTACATAATAGCATTTACTCACAATAGTTATTGTCTTTCTCTTGCATACTAGAGTATTATCATGTTTTACAATAAAGTCGATACCATCATCATACTCATGATCCTAAGAGCCATTACAGTTTAATTTGATCCAACCAATTGTTAATTTTCTTTATTTAATAATATAAGGATAACACCTAACACTTTCATCTGTTTTCAGTTGACTTCATCATGGAATGCAATGTAATTAGGAGATCATTTTAACAAATATATAGACGTCGATTTTTTTAAAACAACATTATTTCGGGAACCATAAAACTCATACAGCTATAGCAATAAATACTCTTTGCAAGGACATATAATCTAACAATATAAAACCTTTCTAAATTCAAAACCCATTAAACTAGAAGTTAAAAAAAAAATCAAGTGCAAACACGATCCATAGAAACTAAAAAACTAGTGAAACAAAATATTAAAATAATATTACAAAATGCACGTAGCTTTTGCTCACTTATTCCTAACACCACAAATCGATCTGATATAGGGAGCTGATGTAGAGCAACTTCCAACAAAATACCTTCACCCTAGATATAATAGATAGCTGCCAAACACACTACCACAGTTCCATGCATCAAGAAGGTGTAATCAATGGGATTGTAAGAATGAAAAACAAAATTTGTGGTAGCTATATCATGATATTCATGTCTTCAAAATCAATTATCATCACAAGGAGTGTTAGACACATCTGCATTTATAACTTTGTTAAAGAAAGAACCAAACAAATCTCGAAGAAACGAAAATTTCAATTCTCACAAGATAAAAAATCAGAAACCATATCGAACTCATACATCATATCAACATTAATAAAAGTAGACTTAAGATTAAAAGGATATAAAAAAGAATAATATGGAAGTACCAATTTCGATAAGTTTAAAAAAGTCTAAGTTATTTAAAGATTTAAGAAAACGTTGTTAGGAAAATTTTCAGGGACGAATAGTAGGAGGTGAAGGCTTTGACTATATTTTCATTGTTTCATTATGATGTGTAGGATTTTCCAACAAAAGAATAATGTGAGTGAACAGTTATATCCGTATTCCCTTGTGAATTATGCTTATGTCGTACACAAATGAACAATTGATAGCAATGTCAAACTTGTCTTCAAAACTACAGCAGAGCTATAGTACATAGAACTAACTATTTTTCTATCAATGAAAAGAAGGAAATAGATGGTATCAAACCACTGCTTGACCGACTAACTAAATGAAGGCCACTCGCAATGCCGTCAGATTTGTACACTTTAAAGTGCTTATTGTCTCTTGGAGGAAAAGTAGAATCAGGGAATGAAAAAGATAGCAGAGTTGTCTCTTTTAGGTTGATCAACAGCTTTTGTGTCATACCGTAAGGCAAAGATGTAGAGGAGAAACCTTTTTTAACCGAACAGAAAATATATATTAACTAATCGGAAGCATTAGAAAAACTATTGATCTTTTCACATAACTTCACCGAGAAGGAGAAAAGAATAATAAAAAAATTAAAAATTCTTTTAACCGATAGTGCTTTAGATTGATCCAAAACTACTTATTTATATTGATTAAAAGCTAAAGTATAAATTTTTTAAAACAATAAAATAAATTTACTATATCCCAATAAATTTTTTTTATCCTAATCTATTTATTTAAATATAAATTTTTATCTTTTATTTTATCTAATCCTAACTATTTGAATTAATCTTAACACATCTCCTTAATTCAAAGAGTTATAACTTAAAATTATCTTTGGAATAAAATTTTCTTTCACTAAAACTTTTGTGAAGATGTTGACAAACGGGTTTTTGGTGTTGCATCCACTATTTTTGCATCTTTAACCTTCGGTGTTGCATCCACTATTTTTGCATCTTTAACCTTCTTTGGAGTTTTCAATGGTTGCTTATCTTAATTTTTCTTAGAAGACTCATCAAAACCACTGTTGTCTTTTGATGTTTGAGACTTCTTAGCTTGTTACCTTTTTGAATGTTTATCATGAACTTTCTTCAAAGTTATTATCCTCATCTTCATCACTACTAGTACTATCCTTTTTGGCAGCCTTTGTAATAGGTTTACCAATGGTAGAAGTAACGTAATATGAACTTTTCACTTCTTGAATTGTGAATCCTCATCGCTCTTATCATAACTTTCATCAAGTTTAGTCATTCTAAGGCATCTTCTTATCAGTTTGAATTTTATAGAATTTGTCTTATGAGATAATTTGTATAGATCCATAAAAATTTAAATTATCATAACTTTTATATCATAATATCGATTCATCAATAATAGTACAATAGCATGTAAGGAGAAATCTAAAAATAATCAGAGAAATACTATTTTTTATCATCCTCATATTTGTTATCAATTTTCTATTTTTTTATCATAAATCAAGCCGAATAAATTTTTGTCCCTTTCATATGATTACTGTATCCACTATCTAAAAATTAAACAGATTTAGAATATTCTTCACCAGATGCTATAAAGAAAATATTTTCTTCATCTCTTTTTTCATCATTATTTTTCTTGTGATAATTTATTTGATTTTTATTCTAGCAATCTGAAAAAGATAACCATATTTTTTTATAATAAAAGTAGAGAGGAACATTTGGAATTGCATATTTATACCAATAATTCTTTTCAATATATCATATTTTTTTATAACAAAAATATCAATGGGTTTCTTTGTTACCTTCATTTGAATTTCTTTGACCCTCATTTAATCGATTACAACCTTTGCTATTTTGATCTCTTTTTTGAGATTTAATTTCTGAAATTTTTTTTTGGACCTTCTTCTGGTCTATCTTCATTTGAAGAGCATGTTTTGAAGTTTCATCTGAAGATTTATTTACATTTTATTCTTGAACTAAGAGAGAGCTCATTAATTTATCAATAGACAATATATTTGTATCTTTAGCTTCTTTGCAGTAGAAATCATATCAAATTTTGGAGATGAACTTGGTAAAAATTTTTCTATTTCAATTTGATCTTTTAGATTTTTACTATAAGATCTCATTTTATTCATAATAGAATATACTTTTGAGAAGAAGAAATCATGATAGATTCAAAATCTTATTATATGCTTCTGAGAAGAAATCAATGATAGATTCAAAATCTTTCAAATAAGAGTTTTGAATTCATGTTGAAAAATTTAAAGTTTTAAAAAATTTAAATTATTTGTACCTCCAAACATACATTTTAATATTTTTCAAGCTATTGTTGATATCGATATTATCATGATTCGAGGAAATAGGGAATTATCTATTGCTTGTTGTAGCGTATAGAGGGCTCTTGTATCTTTTTGTATATTCTTATTTATCTAATTTCTTTGATCTTTAGTAATATTAGGATCATATAGATTATACTTAATAAAATCATCTTCTACCAAATTCTATAATTCTTGTGAGATAAATAAAGTTTTCTATTAGTCCAAAATTGATAATTTTCACTCTTGAAGATAGGAAGAAGTTGATTAGAAATACTTACTTTAATTCTTGCTATCTTCTTATTTTTTTTGGATCTACTAGTCTTTCTTCTTTTTTAATCAATGAACTCCTGTTGATCCTTTTTGAACTAGACTCTGATACCATACTGTTGACTTTTCAATTAAACTTTAGAGAGAAGAAAAAAGAATAATAGAAGGAACTATGGGTGCTTTCAATTTGCAGAACTTTGGATTGATCCAATATCACTTATTTATATTAACTAAAATATAAAATATAAGTTTTTTAAAATAATAAAAAAATATCATATCTCAATAAATTTTTTCATCCTAATTTATTAATTTAAATCTAAATTTTTTATCTTTTATTTTTACTAATTTTAACTATTTAAATTAATCTTAATAAAAAAAATCACTCAGCATCATAGCAGAGTGAAAATAAAAATTCCAACCGAGAGGGCCACTCCCCTCTCTATTGCCTAAGTGAAACTTCACCATGCCAAATCGCTGCAGATGACCGACAGCGATAGAGGAGTTTAACAGTAATGACTTTAAGCATTGAAAACTGGGGGTAACACTCAAAACACGTTTTACTTATTGCCAAAATCAGTAACTGTGTCTCCAAAATTTTCTACAAGCTCATGCTAGAGGAGTTGCAATCTATCTACTCCAACCTGCCCATTAAGGCCAGCAGTGGTAAGTTGGCTAGCTTTAAGAATCATTGTGTGGAAGAAATAAAGGGGACAAGACATTGCATCCGAGAATTAAGATCTTTTGGTCTCATCTTTTGCAGCTCGAGAAAACTAACAAAACAGCTGACTTAAATGGAAATGATTGGTGGTAAATAATAGGTTATTTGATATGATGGGATAAAAAAAATAAAAAAGAATTTTTGTGTATGAACAAATAATGACAGATCGTAATACACAGTAAAATTAAATAAAAATCATAATCAAATATGATACCAAGATTTATGTAGAAAATTTCTCCAGAAGGGTAAAAATCACGGGACAAACTAGAGAAAATCCACTATTAGAATAATGAATATACAATTCTCTAAGTCTCTTGCTCAAAACCCAAGCAATAATCACAAGAGAATAACTGGGATACAAATATCACGTTAGTATGCACAATATTCAAAACCTCCACAAGCAATCATAGTAAGAATTCACTATAGATCTGATTTAACTTAAGATGATAATACTGTTTGGATGAATAAGAACAGTCTTTGTGTTGTTTTTATCTTCTTTCCTTTATTTTTCTCTCGTTTTCCTACCCTTTTCTTCTCTTTTTGAATCATTTTGTTGCTATAAAATTTTAGCCATTTTGCTACAGTTTTCTCTAATTTTTATAGTCACCATAGCTCTCTAATTAAACTTAGGGTTTAGGTTAAGAAGAGGTGGACTGTGAGCTGTTAAAGCCCATTATACGCTGAATTGGTCCATCTGCCTAATAATCTCCCCCTTCAGCTCATAAGGGAGACTATCCCATAACTCCTAAATGTGAAGCCATGTCGACCAACTGTCGGCACATCTCCTACCTTTCTTTCGGTAAGGTCTTTGTCAACATATCTGCTCTAATATCATCTGTATGAATTTTTTGAAGTTGTAATGACTTCTTTTCAAGTATATTTCGAATCCACTAGTATCTGACATATATATGTTTTGACTTGGAATGAAAAGTTGGGTTCTTGTACAAATGGATGACACTTTGGTTGTCACAATGTACTACATAGTTTTCCTATTTTAGTTCTAATTTTTGTAAGAATTCTTTCATCCATAATATTTTTTTACAAACCTCTATAGTAGCAATATATTTTGCCTTTGTGGTGGAGAGAGCAATACACCTTTGTAATATGGATTGCCATGACATAGCTACCCTTGCAAAAGTAAGTACAAAACCTGATGTGGATTTCCTCGTATTAATATCTCTAATCATATCTGCATCTGTGTAACTTGTTAGCATAGGTGGTTTACCTCCAAAGCTTAAATAAACCTTAGAGCTTCCTTTGAGATATCTCAAGATCCATATCATTGTTGCTCAATGCTCTTTGCCTGGATTTACAAGAAATCTGCTAGTAACACCCACTGCATATGCGATGTCCGGTCTCGTACATACCATTGCATACATTAAACTTCTAACTGCTGAAGCATAAGGAACTTTTTACGTTTTCTCCTTCTCCTCATTACTTGACGGACTCTAATCTAAGCATAACTTGAAGTGACCTAAAAGAGGAGAACCAACTGGCTTTGTATTACTCATACTGAACCTTTTTAATATCTTCTTGATGTATTTCTCCTGTGATAACCAAATATTCCTGTTTTTCCTATCACGAGAAATCTGCATGCTTAGTATTTATTTTGTTGGCCCCATATGGACTCACTCAGTTCCTTCTTCAACTTGTTAATTATACACATATCTTTCCTAAGAATAAGCATATAATCAACATAAAGTAAGAGAATAATAAAATCCTCACCAAACCGTTTGATGTACACATAATGATCTGAAGCTATTCTTTTACATTCATTTTCCGTCATAAATGAATCAAACTTTTTGTGCTAATGTCTTGAAGCTTGCTTCAACCCATACAAACTCTTCCTCAACTTGTAGATAAAATTTTCTTTACCTTTGACTTTGAAACATTCTAGTTGCTCCATATAAATTTTCTCCCCTAAATCACCATGAAGGAAAGCTGTCTTCACAGCTAACTGCTCAATCTCCAAGTCCTAGCTAGCAGCAATACTAAGAGCAACACAAATAGAAGACATTTTAATAGTAGGAGAAAAGATCTCTTTAAAGTCAATACCTTTCTTTTGACCAAAGCCTTTCACAACCAATCTAGCTTCGTACTTTAGTTAAGAATAATATTCTTGAGTCTTCAACCTAAAAATCCACTTGTTCTTTAAGGCCTTCATTCCTTGTGGTAGTTGTACCAAATCATATGTGTGGTTATTCTACAGAGCATCCATCTCTTCCTGCATAGCAATTAATCATTTTTTTTCTACTCACTTTCAAATGCTTCCTAATAACTCTCTAGTTCACCTGCATCAGTAAGCATCACATACTCATCTGTAGAGTAACTTCTAGAAGACTGACGTTGTCTAGAAAATCTTCTCAATTGAGATTCTGTGGGATGCTGCTCCTCAACTTCTTCTTGCCCAATATGTCCTATAGGTAAATTAACATCTGACTCTATACCATCTTCCTGCACATCTCCCCATCACTCTGATATACTGGAGGAGTAACTAGGTCACAATCTGCTAATCCTTCTGTAGAAGTCTTAGTTGGTGTCTCATTCAAATCCTCAAGGGTTTGATCCTCAAAGAAGACTACATCTTTGCTTCTAAACACATTCTTGTTTTCTAGATCCCAAAGCCTGTAACCAAATTGATCATGTGAGTAGCCAAGAAAAATACATTCTTTTGTCTTACTATCTAGCTTGGATCTCTCATTGTCTGGAACATGTGCAAATGCACGACAACCAAACACTCTCAAATGGTTGTAAAAAATATTTTTTCCTGGCCATACATGCTCTACAACATCACCATCTAGGGCTGTACAGGGAGATAAGTTAATCACATCAACTACAGTCCTCAAAGCTTCATCCCAAAACTTTTTGGGTAACTTTGCTTGTAAAAGCTAAAAGCTAAAAGCATATATATGATTTTTCTATGATGGTGCGATTCATCCTCTTTACAATTGTATTATGCTGAGGTGTACCAGGAACTATCATCTCATGTTGGATGCCATGTGACCTACAATAATCATTAAATAATTATGTATACTCACCACTATTATATGATCTAATGCATTTCAGTTACCTTTCTGTCTCCCTTTCAACTCTAGCATGAAACTCTTTGAAGACATCAATAACCTGATCCTTGGTCTTCAAAGCATAGGCCCAAATTTTCTGAAAAAGTTATATATAAAATCAATAAAATAAAGTGCACCATTGATACCAGGAACATTAATAGAACCACTAGGAGTTTTTGTCATCAAAGGATTATTGAATCTCAAATTTTGATGATGAAGTCAATTGGTGAATTATTTGTTCTAATCCATATTGTTGAGATAAATGTGTAGGATTAACTATGATAGGATGAAAATATAAAGCGATTTACCGAGGTCAAGTTCGCCAGGAGTTTGAGAGTTCACCGAAAGTCCGAAGGATCGTCGGAAGTGTTGTCGGAACCAACCGAGATAGAATCAGGGACTTACCGAAGGTTTCGAAAGTTCGTCGGAAAGATCGTTGGAGGTTCGCGAAGATCATCGAGAAGGTTTGGAAGCTTGCCAAAAGACTTATTGAACTTGCTACAAGAATCCAGGAACTTGCTGGGAGTCTACCAGAATAAATCCGAAGGAGTGTCGGAAGTCCATCGGAAATTCGCCGGAAAGCTTGCCGGAAGAAGACTTGAAGAATGTCAGTTTAAATTGCTTAGAATTATGTTTCATTTCATAGTTAGCATGTAATTAGAGTAAGGATTAGGAAATAATCCTGTTTAAACCTAGTAGCGGCCTACTGGGCTCTTATTGGGCTGATTTGAGTCTAAAATAGGGCCCATTCAGCTTTGTTGAATGGCCCAAGCGGTGGAACCGCCCTTGCTGGGTGGTGGAACCGCCTAGTGGCTGAGAGCCTGGGCGGTGGCATCGCCCAGACTGGGGCGGTGGCATCGTCCAGTACCCGAGAAACTAGGTGGTGGCACCGCTGCCCTGGGTGGTGGAACCACCCAGTACATTGTCAGTCTGACACTAACAGGTGGTGGCACCACCACTGACAGGCAGTGGCACCGCCAGCACCGGGAAATCCAAAAAAAATTCAAATTTGGAGCCCAAATTTGAATCCTCTTTGGGTCTATAAATACCTCTCATTTCTCAACTGAAAGGGCACCCTTTTTGAGAGTAAGAATTGAGCAAAAGCTTTGGTAAAGCCTTATTTTTGATAGCTAGTGTTCACCTTCCTCTTTCTCTTTGAAAAATCTATAAGAGTGTGAATCACTTGTAAAAGGGTTGTAAGAGGGGTGTTTGGTCCTTCCCCTTCAACAAGATTTGCTAGTGGAAGTTGGGAGCCTCATCGGAGAAGGCTTCAAAAGTGGATGTAGGTCACTTGATCAAACACTATACATTATGGTGTTCTTGAATGTGTGAGTGTTTAAATTTCTGAATCGTTTCTATACTTAGTTGCAAATCATTCAATTTTCATCTCCTTTACTCAAGCTACTTCAACTAAGTCATCTTTGTCGAATCGAAATCTCAATACAAACTAGCTATTTACGAAATCAGTTTCAAACTTACGAGTTTTAATATGTTGCACTAATTCACCCCCCTCCCCCTCTTAGTGCCTCTCCGATCCTAACAATTGGTATCAGAGCAAGGTTCACTCTCATATTTGGTTTAAAACCCAAGAGAGATGGTTTATTCTAGCATGCAAGAGGGTCACTCCAATACACGTCTGCCTATGTTTAATGGGTCGGATTATACGTATTGGAAGACTCGTATGAGGATCTTTCTTATTTCCATGGATTTTGAGCTTTGGAGCATCATTGAAAATCACTCTTATATTTGGTTTAAAACCCAAGAGAGATGGCTTATTCTGGCATGCAAGAGGGTCACTCCAATACACGTCCGCCTATGTTTAATGGGTCAGATTACACGTATTGGAAGACTCGTATGAGGATCTTTCTTATTTCCATAGATTTTGAGCTTTGGAGTATCGTCGAAAATAGTTTTCAAAAATCTTCTCTTCCGACGAGCGAATAGAATGAATCGAAGAAGAAGACTTTTGCTTTAAACACAAATGCTATGAATGCCTTGTTTTGCGCTCTCGACAAAAATGAATTTAATCGTGTTTCGATTTATGAATCGATTTTTGATATTTGGCGTAATCTTGAGATCACTCATGAAGGCACTAGCCGAGTGAAAAGGTCCAAAATCAACATTCTTGTGCATTCCTACGAACTTTTTCGAATGAAACCAAGTGAATCCATCGGAGACATGTACACCCACTTTACGGATGTCATCAATGGACTCAAAGTACTTGGTAAAGGTTTTTCTAATTTTGAACTTGTAACTAAAATTTTAAGATCCCTTCCAAAGAGTTGGAATCCAAAAGTTACGACCATTCAATAAGTCAAGGATCTTAAAACTTTTTCTCTCGAAGAACTTATTGGGTCTCTAATGACCTACGAAATGATGTGTCATACTCATGAAGAGCTCGAGAACCCCCTTCCAAAGAATAGGAAGGATATGACACTAAGAACATAAGACAACTTTAAAGGAACATCAAGTGATGAGGATAGTGACAATGACATTGCACTTTTAACTCAAAAATTTAAAAAATTTATAAGAAAAAACAAATTTAAAAATGACATAAAAAATAAACTTGAACATAAAAAAGACCAAGTAATTTGCTACGAGTGCAAGAAGCCAGGGCACTTCAAAAATAAATGCCCCCAAGCCAAGAAGAAGCAACCAAAGAAGAAAAAAATATTGAAGGCTACATGGAATGATTCAAGTGACTCCGAGGATGAAGAAGCAAGCAACAAAGATGAGGCCAACTTTGCACTAATAGCCTTAGGAGAAGAGGTTAGTGAGTTATTTAATGAAGAGTTATCTTTCGATAAACTTTCTATTACTTTTCATGAATTATTTGATGAATGTAGAACTATTAGTAAAAAGTTCAATTTATTAAAGAAAGAGCATGCTTTATTACAAAATAAGTTCGATAGTCTCCAAACTCCTTCTTTACCCCTATACTCTAAGTGTGAATACTTAGAAGTAATAAAAAATGAGAACTTGCTACTCAAAGAAATCCTAAACAAGTTTAAGGTTGGTAGCAACGGCTTGGACATGATCCTTGTAAACAAGGGTCATGTCGGAAATAGAAGTAGAATTGAATTTGTGAGTGGTTCTCACCGAAATCCCACCACCTTCATTAAAATATCCACATTGCATGTATCACCCCATTTGAAATGTAATTTTTGCGGTAAAACTGGACATGTTATTTACAAATGTCCATTTAAGAAAATTAGTCTACAAAAATTGATTTGGGTTCCTAAAGGAACCATAAACAATTCAATGTTAAATTACAAAATTAGTAGATCAATTTGTAGGATACCCAAAATCAAATGAGTACCTAAAAACCATCCTCTTTTGTAGACAAACTCACAAGCTAGGAGTAAGAGATGGTATCTTGATAGTGGATGCTCAAGGCACATGACCGGAAATCTATCTCATTTTTTTATGTTCACTAACAAAGAAAAAGGGTATGTCACCTTCGGAGACAACAACAAGGGTAAAATTATTGGCAAGGGAACCTTAGGTAACAAATCAAGTTTTTCAATTGATGATGTATTGCTAGTTGATGAACTAAAACATAATCTTTTAAGCATTAGTCAATTATACGATAAAGGTTATGTTATTAGATTTGAATCTAATGTTTGCATTATTGAAAAACCAAATAATAACATATCCATGATTGCTTTAAAATAAAATAATGTCTACACCATTAATATTGATGAACTAAGTAATGAAATGTGTTTTTCAGTTTTGAATGATGATGCTTGGCTTTGGAATAGGAGATTAGGCCATGCAAGCATGAAACTAATATCTAAGATTTCATCTAGAGAGTTAGTACGAGGGATTCCCAATATGAAGTTTGTCAAGGACAAAATAAAAACTAGTGTCAACTAGGAAAACAAATAAAAACTAGTTTCAACCCAAAAATCAAATTAGCACCACTAGACTATTGCAATTGATTCATTTGGACTTATTTAGACCAATTGATATAACAAGCCTAGGAGGTGGCAAATATGCCTTCGTAATTGTGGATGACTATAGTAGATACACTTGGACCTATTTTTTGGCTCACAGAAGTGATTGTTTCAAATGTTTTTTTAAATTTTGTAAAATTACTCAAAACGAAAAAGGTTTCATGATTTCATCAATTCAGAGTGATCACGATGGTGAATTTCAAAATCGTGACTTCCAAAATTTTTATGAAATAAATGGATATAACCATAACTTCTCTACTCCGAGGAATTCTCAATAAAATAAAGTAGTGAAAAGAAAAAATAAAAATTTACAAGAAATAGCTAGAACCATATTAAATGAGTATAATTTACCCAAATATTTTTGGGCCGAAGCTGTGAACACGGCTTGCTATGTCATGAATAGAGTTCTAGTAAGACCATCTCTATCTAAGACTCTGTATGAATTATAAAATAATAAAAAACCCAATATTTCTTACTTTAAAGTTTTCAGTTATAAATGCTTTATCTTGAATGAAAAGGATGCCATAGGAAAATTCGATGCTAAATCCGATGAAGGCATCTTCTTTGTTACTCTTCTATTTCTAAAGCTTTTCAACAAAAGAACCTTAGTTATAGAAGAGTCTATTCATGTAATTTTTAATAAATTTTTTAAATTTAAGAAAAATAATTTTGATGATTTGAATTTGAATGAACACTCTCCTCAAAATGGCAACTTGGATGCATCTTCTTCCTAAATTTCCTTACCCAAGGAATGGAAGTATGTAGATGCCCATCCCAAGGAGTTAATTATAGGAGACACATCGAAAGGGGTTCAAACTCATTCTTCTTTTGAAATTTTTTGTGCCCATGCTACTTTTCTTTCTTAAATTAAACCCAAGTGCATTGACGATGCCTTGAAAGATGATTCTTGGGTTATCGCAATGTAAGAAGAATTGAATCAATTTGAAAGGAATGAGGTATGGAAGCTTGTTCCTAGACCTAGTGACCATTTAGTTATTGGTACTAAATGGGTCTTTAAAAACAAGCAAGATGAATGCGGTATTATGGTTAGAAACAAGGCTAGACTAGTGGCCAAAGGTTTCAACCAAGAAGAAGTTATCGATTATGAAGAGACCTTCGCTCCTGTGGCAAGATTAGAAGTCATTAGGATGCTCCTTGCCTATGCTAGTAGTAATGATTTTAAATTATTTCAAATGGATGTCAAAAGTGCCTTCTTAAATGGCTTTATTTCCAAAGAAATATATGTTGAACAACCTCCTAGATTTAAAAATTCTCTTCTTCCTAATCATGTGTTTAAATTAACTAAGGCTCTCTATGGATTAAAACAAGCTCTTAGAGCTTGGTATGTAAGGATTAGTTCCTTTCTTATTTCAAATAATTTTATAAAAGACAAAGTTGATACTACATTGTTTATCAAATATTTTGAAAATAATTTTTTTATTGTTCAAATTTATGTTGACGATATTATTTTTAGTTTTTCGGATGAATCACTATGTGAATCATTTGCCAAGTGTATGAGTTATGAATTTGAAATGAGCCTAATGAGAGAATTAACCTTCTTTCTAGGATTACAAATTAAACAATTTAGTAATGACATATTTTTTTAATCAATCTAAATATATATTAGAATTGTTAAAAAGATTTAACATGGATGGTTCAAAAGCTATAAATACTCCTATGAGTCCTTCCACTAAGTTAGATTTGGATGAAAGTGGAGAAAATTTTGATCAAAAGACATATAGGGGAATGATAGGTAGCTTACTCTATCTTACCACGACTAGACCGGATATCATGTTTAGCGTATGACTTTGTGTGAGATTTCAAGCTGATCCTAAGCTATCTCATCTTAAAGCAATTAAAAGAATTCTTAGATATCTTAAAGGTACTCCAAATCTAGGATTATGGTATCCAAAATCCGATAACCTTGATTTAATAGCTTATGCGGATGTCGATTTTGACGGATGTAGAATAGATAGAAAAAGCACATCCGAAACATGTCAATTATTAGGACATGCATTTGTTTCTTGATCTTCTAAGAAACAAAACTCGGTTGCACTATCTACGGCCGAAGCTGAATACATAGCTGCAAGTGCATGTTGTGCACAGGTTATTTGGATAAAAAATACATTAGAAGATTATGAAATTCATTTAAAGAACATTCCCATAAAATGTGATAATATAAGTGCTATTTGTTTAACCAAAAATCCTATTCAACACTCTAGAACTAAGCATATTGACATTAGACATCACTTTATACGAGATCATGTCAATAGTAATAATGTCACTCTTGAATTTATTGATACAAAACATCAATTAGCGGATATTTTCACAAAACCCTTAAATGAAGAATAATTTGACTTTATTAGAAGGGAATTAGGCATGTTAAATTGTTCTCGTGAATGAGCTTCATTGTATGTCTTTTTCGAAATTTTAGCTTTCGTGGATTTGCCTTCCTCTTTTCGATTTTATATTTTAAAGAGTAATCTAAGACATCATTCTATCTTAAATCAACACATTAAAACTTCTGAAAATAAAATTAAAATTTTTTTTGGTGCCAGCGGTGGTATCGCCAGAACCGGCGGTAGCACTGCTTGGGCGCTCGGCCCCCAGACGGTGGCACCACCAGAACACCCATATATTTTAGGGGTGGGTTAGGGTCGACGGTGGAACCGACCCCAACCCAAAAGTTTGGCTCCTCCTCCAAAGCTCATTAATCCTCTCTACACCCCATTTTCTTCCTCTAAAAGCCTAAGAAAGGGTTTTCTCTTGAATCAAGATCTTCACCTCCTTTTTTTGTTGATGACAAAGGAGGATAAAAATATAAAATTGATGACAATGATTTATATATAGTAATATAATGGAATGAAAAATAACTTAATGTATCGTATTACATCGCAATAACTTATACGGTTCATATTGCAAATTGCTTTTGCCATGCTTTGAAATCAAAAATTATTTCTATGCTTAAAAGCATCACAATGTATTGCAATATATCTCAAATACTTAAAGTGTAAATTTTATTGAGATAAGCTATTATTTCATTTGATATCATGCCTTGATCTTATGCACTTCATTGATATCATTTGATCCTTGTGTTATTTCAATTTGTGATTAGTTTCTCTTGTCGAAATGATGAATATCTATCATTCAATTAGAAAATGCATATCATGCCATGACATTGTGAAACATACGAAGTTTCATATTTATGGATGAAAATTCATACTTGTTAAGCATGACGATAAGTTTAATGAATGAAACTTATCGAGTTCTGAATGAATTCAAGAAGATTGAATTCAAGTATTTTTTATCTTCTCATAATATGACATATAGATAGGGGGAGTTAAGATTAATTCCATTATCAATTGATTGTCATCATCAAAAAGGGGGAGATTGTTGAATCTCGGATTTTGATGATGAAGTCAATTGATGAATTATTTGTTCTAATCCATATTGTTGAGATAAGTGTGCAGGATTAACTACGATAGGATAAAAATATAAAGTGATTTACTGAGGTCATATTCGTCGGGAGTTCGAGAGTTCACCGGAAGTTTGAAGGATCGTCGGAAGTATTGCCGGAACCAACTAAGATAGAATCAGGGACTTACTGAAGGTTTCGAAAATTCGCCGGAAGGATCGTCGGAGGTTTGTGGAGATCACCGAGAAGGTTCGGAAGCTTACCAAAAGACTCATTGAACTTGCCACAAGAATTCGGGATCTTGCTGGGAGTCCACCGGAATAAATCCGAAGGAGTGTCGGAAGTCCACCGAATATTCATCGGAAAGCTCATCGGAAGAAGACTTGAAGAATATTGGTTTAAATTGCTTAGAATTATGTTTCATTTCATAGTTAGCATGTAATTAGGGTAAGGATTATGAAATAATTCTGTTTAAACCTAGTAGGGGCCAACCAGGCTCTTATTGGGCAGATTTAGGCCTAAAATAGGGCCCATTCAACTTTACTGAGTGGCCCAGGCGGTGGAACCACCCATGCTGGGTGGTGGAACCACCCATGCTGGGTGGTGGAACCACCCAGCACCCGAGAGACTAGGCAGTGGCACCGCTACCTTGGGCGGTGGAACCGCCCAGTACATTGTCAGTTTGACACTGATAGGCAGTGGCACCACTAACACCAGGAAACCTAAAAAGAATTTAAATTTGGAGCCCAAATTTGAATCATCTTTGGGTCTATAAATACCTCTCCTTTCTCAGCTGAAAGGACACTCTTTTTGAGAGTAAGAATTGAGCAAAAGCTTTGGCAAAGCCTTGTTTTCGATAGTTAGTGTTCACCTCCCTCTTTTTCTTTAAAAAATCTGTAAGAGTGTGAACCACTTGTAAAAGGGTTATAAGAGGGGTGTTTGGTCCTTCTCCTTTAATAAGATTTGCTAGTGGAAGTTGGGAGCCTCATCAGAGAAGGCTTCGAAAGTGAATGTAGGTCACTTGACTGAACCACTATACATCGTGGTGTTCTTGAATATGTGAGTGTTTAAATTTCTAAATCATTTCTATACTTAGCTGCAAATCATTCAGTTTTCATCTCCTTTACTCAAGCTACTTCAACTAAGTCATCTTCGTCAAATTGAAATCTCAATACAAACTAGCTATTTATGAAATCGGTTTTAAACTTACGAGTTTTAATCCGCTGCACTAATTCACCCCTCCCTCTTAGTGCCTCTTCGATCCTAACAAGGACCACATACATTTGTATAAACACGGTCCAAGACATACATTTTTCTAGATAAAGTAGGACTAGTAAAAGAAACTTTGTGTTGTTTACTAGCCAAACAATCAATACAAAGATTCAAATTTGTACCTCTAAGGTCAAGTAATACCTTTCTCTTGGAAAGAGCTTATAGTCCCTTCTCGCTCATGTATCCCAATCACCTATGCCACAAGTCCATACTGAAGTCTTTCTCTGTAGCATTCGGCTGCTCACCATAAGCTTTGACCTACAACCTATATAAAGTGTGACATTTCTTTCCACTAGCTATAACAAGAGAATCCTTACTAAGCTTCCATTGCCCTTTGTAAAACCTGCTATCATAGTCTTCATTATCTAGTCTTCCAACTGAAATTAGATTCAGCCTCAAGTTAACAATATGCCTCACATCCTTAAGTATCAATTTATATCCAAGGTTAGTCTTTATGTGGATGTCACCCATGCCAATTATGTCTGATGTGTCATAGTTGCCCATCTTGACAACACTAAAATTTCTAGACCTATAGGTAGCAATGAACTCCCTTCGTAGTGTAGCATAATAAGAAGCTTCTATGTCAATTATCCACTCGAGATCCTAATACACACAAGAAAAAATATCATTAGAAGGGGACAAAATCAAATAATCACCACCTTGCACTATGATTATGGTATTCTCTTTTGACTCTGTAAGCTCCACTTCTTTTCCCTTTTTCTTACACTTCTTTAATTGCTTATATTGATTCTTATAATGTCCTTTCTCACCATAGTTGTAGCAAATAATATCTTTCCTTGATCTTGACTTGGTTCTACCCATACATGAATTGCTTTTATCTTTAGACTTTGTTCTTCCTCTGTTCTTTGAGATAAGTGTCTATGAATTAATCTGAGATACTGTTGAGTTCTTTCTTCTCAACTCCTCATTCAACAAACTGCTTGTTACTTGGCTCATAGTGACGATACCATTTGGTGTAGAATTATTGAGGGAAACCATCAGTGTCTCCCAACTTTCTGACAATGAACTGAGAAGTAACAATGCTTGCAACTCATCATCAAGAGATATTTTCATAAAGGATAACTGGTTAGTAATACTCTATATTTCATTCAAATGCTTAGCAATAGAAGTACCTTCTTTATATTTTAGGTTCACAAGTTTTTTGATCAAGAAAGCTTTGTTGCTAATTATTTTTCTTTCATAGAGATCTTCTAACTTTTTCTAAAGAGAATATGTAGAACTTTTAATAGAAACATGGTGAAAGACACTATCATCGAGCCACTATTGAATAAACCTGATCATTTTTTGGTCTAACCTTTTCCACTCATCATTTGGCATAGTTGTAGGTTTTTCACTATCCCTTTGCAAATGTCCATACAAATCTTTGCAATACAAGAGACCTTCCATTCTTGGTTTCCATATCATCTAATTATTTTTGTTCAAACTAATCATGTGAGAAACACTATCAGCCTCTATATTCAAACATAAAAATTTAATCACCAAAACCTTGCTCTGATACTAGTTGATGGGATAAAATACTAGGAAGAACTTTTATATATGAATAAATACTAGTAGGCCGTAATACATAATAGAATTAAACAAAAATCATAATTAAATATGACATAAAAATTTACGTGAAAAATCCCTCCAACTTGAAGGGTAAAAATCACATGACAAACTAGAGAAAATCTACTATAAGAATAATGAATATATAATTCTCTAAGTCTCTTGCCCAAAACTCAAGCAACAATCATAAGAGAATAACTGGGATACAAAGATCATGTTATTGTGCACAATATCTAAAACCTCTCCAAGCAATCATAGTAAGAATTCACTGCAGATCTAATCTAACCTGAGATGAGAATACTGTTTGGATGAATGAAAATAGTCTCTATGTTGTCCTTGTCTTCTTCCCTTTCTTTTTCTTTTGTTTTCATGCTCTGTTCTCCTCTTTTTGAATCACCTTACTGTTACAAAATTTCTACCATTTTGCTGTAATTTATTTTTAAATTTTTGTAACCACCACAGCCTCCTAATTAAACTTAGGATTTATGTTAATGAGAAATGAGCAGTTGACTATTAAAGCCCACTATAGGTTGAATTGGGTCATCTGCCCAACATTACACAAATCAAACATAATGTTAAAAAGATTAAAAACTAATATACGATAGATATAGGAAAAGTGGATGTTTGTATTTTTCTTCAATATATTTATATTAAATCGAAATATCTTAATATGATTATCATTTTTACTTTATATGAAAAATCAATCCATTTTGTCTCTCTCTTACGTCCCATTAAGTCATCATTATATAAAGGATCCTATCTATTATATATAAGAGGAATATTCACCAAACATAAAAGGATCCTACCTATTTATATATACGAGGAGAAAGAATTTAAAAAATTATTTTGAATATTTCCTTTCATCAAGATCAATATCTAAGATTTGGATACACATTGATTTTTAAATCTTTGATTAGATTATAAGGCACATATATGGTTAATATTTTTTCACTTATCTCATAAATCGAAAGAGATGTAAAAATAAAAAAGTTAAAATCATAATAATAAATTAAAAATATTTTAAAATAATTTTACTTGATTAGTTTTTAAGTTTTAAAAATTAATTTTATACGTGCATGATTTTACAAAACATGTAAATAGATCCAATAATATAATACTACATTAAGTTATAATGATTGTATGTCATTTGTGTCATACTTTCTTATATGTACTATAATATTATTAGTCTTTCCCAATATAATTTATATGACCTTTATAATTTATATTATTAGGATAATCCTATTGTCACGTACAAGCAAAATATGTATATACATAAATAAAAATAGGATAGCAAAAAAATAATTTTTATTTACCAAAATAATAATGTCAATTATAATAACCACTTAAATATATATTACTATACATTTTATGGGTTGCTCATAAGACTCAATCTAAGAACATATTCTTTATATACGTTAGGTTATAAGGTCAAAGTTAATGGATTATTAATCATCAAAATGGTACTCAGGTCCTTAATTGATACTTCTTATTCTTAGACTCTTTTGTTAATAACCTAATACTTTATCTCAATATGCTTAGAATGACTTGAATACATGTAACTCTTAGAAAAAAGAACTAATATAATGTTATCATAAAATATTTTTAGTGGCTTAATAATTGAGTTGACTACATCAAATCTTGAGATGAAATTTCACAGTCATAAAACTTGATTAATAACCTTAAAATACATCACAAATTTAGTTTTAATTATTAATGACGTAATAATAGATTGCTTAGCTCTCTTTTAAGAAATTGCTCCGCTAGCTAACAAAAATATATACCATAAAATAAACTTCTTGTTTTCAAAATAACTCACAAAATTAGTGTTTGAATATCTTGACACTTCTAACTGATGACTTTTTTTAGTGAGCAGAAATCTCAGGACTTTCTTTACAACTTTTTAATACTCCATCCTTAGGTTACATGCACACGGAATAGATTTTCAATTATGCATACATACATAATATCTTTCATCTTATTCTTTTTCAACTCATTTTTATATATTAGCTTTAACTGAATTTTTCATCTTTAGTCATAGGTGTAGCATTCATTTAGCAAAGCTATATATTGAACCTCTCTAAATTTTGATCAGTATATCATTTCTGAGATAATCATAACAATTCTCAAGATCAATCTCTAATGATCTCTCTATCAATAATATAAGCTATTTCATTCATATCAACCATCTAAAAATTCTTAGTAAAACAATTCTTGATTTTATGTAGTAAACCATAATTACTATTAGCAAATACAATATCATCCATATATAAAACCAAAATAATAAACTTACTCCCATTAACCTTCAAATAGATATATTAATCAATAGCATTTTTATTACGTCTGAATGAAATAATGATATCATTAAACTTTATGAATTATTATTTAAAAACTTATTTAAGGCCATAAATAAATTTTTTAAGTTTGTAAACCAAATATTTTTTTCTCTTCTCTACAAATTTATAAGATTATTCCATATAAATTTCTTCATCTAAATTCTTATTCAGAAAACTATTTTTACATTCATATGATATAACTCAAGATTATAATGAGGTATTAAGTTGATAACGATTCTTAATAAATCCTTTCTAAAGACTAGGGAAGTGATCGTGTTATAGTCAATGTATTCTTTTCGAGTAATACCTTTCGCTACAAGTCTAGCTTTATATCATTCAATATTCTCTTCAAGTCGATTTTAGTTTTAAACACCCATTTACAACTGATTCTTTTATAATTATTAGGTAATTCAACAAGTTCTCAAATATTATTTTGATCAATTGATTTCATCTCTTCTTGCATGATATCATCATATTTTAATATCGTTACTTTCTAATTCCTATATTATAATTTGATTCTTATAAATATATCACATAATTATTAGAAATGATACATCTCTTTTCTCTTTGATATATTCTCAAATGTGTCGATTGTGATTATTTTAAAAATTCATCAGTAATGATATTTTTATTATGTGGAAGTTCATTGATGCCATTATATTACTTGTTTTCTTTAATTTGTTTGATCATTTAAGGAACAAAAATTTTTGAATAGAAATTGAGAGTATCAACTTATAACACATAAATATCAAATCTTTGAGACTTTACACTATTACTAGTTTCGTCATATAAGAATATTGCATTACTAGTTCAACTATTCTCGTATTATAGTTAGGGCAACAAAATCTATACTCCTTAGAAAACTGACGAAATATCCAGATAACCAACAAAATATTTTTTTAATAACTAATAAAATATCTAGATACAATTTATAGATGTGAGTTAAAAATTTATTTTTGTTGGATAATTCCAAATATGTAGATGTCTTAAATTAAAATTTCTACTTGTTTATAACTCAAATGGAGTTGATAAAACTAACTTACTAGAGACCCTGTTTAAGATTTATATAAATCATATTTGTAACCATATTTATAAAGGTATGATAATTTTTTCAATAATATTATTCTATTGGAGCACTCTCGATAATGAATATTGAGTATAAATACCTCGTTGTTATAATAATTTAACAAATAAGTCCTGACCCGATTCATTATCTTACTATAGAATTTGCCACCCCTATCTAACCTTATAATTTAACTTTTCTATATAATTGTTGTTAGGAAAACTGGGACAACATCATATGCGTAATGAAAGAACAAAAAATAAAATCCCATATTTCCTATAGAAAAAGTTTCATCGTCATGTAAAGATTGGTGCAAAAAAAATCATAAAATAGAAAATTATGCATATATAAAAGAAGTGTTACATAGGGAGATCGTATATCCCTAAAAACCTATAGGTTTATAGAAGAGGATGAAGAAGGTCAACTGTCATCCTTTCTAGCAATGATCCATATGGAAAGGGTTATAAAGATGCTCCTCAAATTGCTATATGATCCTCCTTTCAACGCGTACCACAGGACCAAGAAGGGGTTGACCCTTCTTACAATCCACACACCCCTAAAAAGGGTTGAGGAGGAGAGGAGTATAGGAGGTGACAGTCAAAAGGGGTCTAACTTATAGCTCTTTGGTTTCCTCCTATTTATAGAGGTCTATATAAACTTACCCTAATGGATCTTGCCTTATTGGGTATTGGATCTCTATCCAACTACTCAAGCCTCTTAGATTAGTGAATCTCTATTTAATAATTCTTATTAACTCTTATTGGATCCCATCCATAGGATCTAATAATTCAAGAGCTTATTGGATATCTAATAGGATATAACTTCCAATAGATATCTCATATCTGAACTTCTACTCGTTGCAACACCTACCATATGTGTGTCTCTCTAGGCCTAATATTGAGTTAGTTGTGAGTCATATATATCAAAACTCCTTTTTGACTGAGTGAATTATTATCTTTATAATAATTCACATATCTCATCGACTACGGATGTATTAAGTTACTATACCGTAATCCCAAGATGATATAGAAAAATTCAATCCATTGGACTTGTTTGTCCTCAATTACTGTGTACCTATAATATCTTATCCATATAATATCCCAAAAACTATATATCAGGTATGATATTGTTGGACCTATACGAAATCTACTAGAGTCTCGCTCTAATTAGATTCTCCTAGAGAACTCTTTCTCTCTTAATCCAAATGACCCTGGCTAGAGATTTACTTAAGCAAAAATATATAGGATATTCTTCCTATGATACTGAGAGTGAATGATCCTCTATCGATATTCAATTGCTCTTGTAAGGTTAGCTGCCACTCCTGATGATCGATTGTGTTAGATCTGAAACTTCTAGAATTATAAATCCGGTATCAAAGAGTAGAGTACTCATACAGGACATCCTTGGTATCTCAAGTCTAAGGACCAGATACACAACTGAGATAACGAAATCACTGTTTGATAATAAAGTATCATCAATCATCTAATATTCTATGAGCGGATCAATCAGTGAACTTATTCTTCAGTGAGTACTTGTATTATATCCTTAGTATCCCCACATAAGCAGCTATGAGACTAGCTACCTCTATTATATGGACAGATATATAGTACACTAGTTTATTCGGTTGTCTCATGTCCCTCTCGAATAACCTATGACTGGAATTATTCAGGGTCTGTGTTTAAAGGCGAATTGGTCTCGTGATCGTGATCTCATTATGATCTATTTCCCATTGCATAAATCCATGGACATCACAATTTATTAGGCAATATATAGTGTGAAAAATGTCAAATAAAAAATGAGCAAAAAGAGTGCGTATCATGTCACATGTGCAATCACTTATGTGATTGGCTTGCAAGACACCTATGACTAGTAATCTCTCACTTAACTTAAAGCTAATCATCTATGTGTTTGATTCCCATCAGACTCTTGTGATGCTCAAAGATAGATAATCTTGTTAGGATCATAGTGGCACTAAGAGGGGGAGGGGGGGTTTCAAAAAATTTCGTTTAATAAAACCGTATCAGAAAGTTATTTAAACTTAGAGTGCAAGTAAGAGTAGTGATCAATTAAATCAGTAAGTGATAACAATGAAAATCATGAAAGGAAATACACATCAGATTTATAGTAGTTCGGTCGTTGTGACTTACGTCCACTCTCGATTCCTCCACTTGAGGCTACCGGATTCTACTACTGATCTTCTTTCTGTTGGAAAATCTGGGGCGAGGTCATATGTGTAGTGGAAGAACAAAAACAAAAATCTCAGATTTTCATAAAAAAATAGTTTCTTGTCGTCGTACCAAGATTAGTGCGTAAAAACTTGCAAAACCAAAAAACCACACATGTTAAGACATGTCTGTTACCTAGGGAGATTGTATATCCATAAAATTATACAGATTTATGAGAGAGGATGAAGAAGGTCAAATGTCCTCTTCTCTAGCAGTGATTCACATGCCAAAAGCTGTTGAATCTCGAATTTTGATGATGAAACTAATTGATCATGTTTTGGTTATCTAATTAAGTTTTGAGTTACACAGGTGTACTCTCAATCAGGATTAGATAATTGATGCAGGAAGTATCGATGTTATGTCAAAGGAAATCATATCAGGAGATTGGACGTCAAGCCAGAGGTCCGGTCGACGATCGATAGAAGGCTTCGGACAAAGAAATCGGGCATCGGACCAAGAGGAGCGGAGTTGCGCTAAGGAGATCGGGGCTGCGGAGGTTAGCTGCTAATTAGGCAACTAATCGTAAGAGAGGACGATGCGCTGAAGTATCGAACGAAGCATTGATAGGCCAATGACGTGCCAGGCGATATTTCGATTCGCGTTGTAATAATTATCTAGATCGAAGTAGGATTGAGTCAAAATTGAGTTGGTTTTAGGTGAAATAATACCAACTCAATTAGGGGCTAATTGGGCCTAAATTAGGACTAATTTGGGCTTATTGGGAGGCCCATTCAGTGGCCCAAAAGTTGTCATAGCCGGTGGCACCGTCAAATTGGCAGTAGAACCATTTATGAGTTGGAAAAGTGAAAAAGTGCACTTTTCCAAGCTGTAGGCGGTGGCACTGCTCAGCATAAAAGCTATAGTGGTGGTACTACTCTAGGTTAGCGATAGTACCACTAGTGTCAGGGTCTGACTGGCGGTGCTACCGCTAGTGTCAGGCGGTGGTACCGCCAGCACTTGGGAATCCGAGGTAATTCAAATTTGGGCTCCAAATTTGAATCACCTTGAGGCCTATAAATATCCCTCTTATCCATAGTTGAAAAACACACAAAACCTGAGAAAGAAAAAGGAAAAACTCTATTGTAATAGTATCAAAATCTTCCCTCTAAGCTTTAAGTGTGATATAGTCTAAGAGAGGGGTGAGAGGCTTTGTAAGGGTTACCTCCTAAGTCCATCAAAAGAAGAGTACTGTAAAGGAGTTGGTCTTTACCCTTGGAAGGAAGACAACTAGTGGAAAAACTGGTGGCCTCAAGAGAAGAGGAATTGGGAGTGGACGTAGGTCGTATGACTGAACCACTATAAAAATCTGGTTTGCGTTTACTTATTACTTTTATCTTTCTGCAAACCATTTTATTTATCTGCCCTACTTCCTTATCACTGTCTTTCTTCATCTCTAAACTCTCTCAAGTTAATTACATTTTCGATACGCTTCAATCGCAATCAATTTTAGTCGAAATGAGGTTTTCAACGTATGAAGTTTTCGAAATCCATTTTAATCGCCAAAATTTATCGTTCTTAACCGCTGTACTAATTCACCCCCCCTCTTAGTACTGCTCTAGATCCCAACAATTAGTATCAAAGCCTTGTTATTTCTCTTTCGGATTCACACCCGCGAGAAATGGCTCTTCACGGTTTTCAAAAAGGTTTTTCGATTATTTATCCTCCGTTCTTTAACAGTTCGGACTACACTTATTGAAAAACTCGAATGAGAGTTTTCTTGCTTTCTATGAATTTGGATTTATGAAATATCATTGAAAATAGATTTCAACTTCCCTCTAAACCGACAAACGAATGGTCAGATTTAGAGAGAAAATATTTTTCTTTAAATGCAAAGGCTATGAATACCTTATTTTGTTCTTTAGATAAAAAAGAGTTCAATCAGATTTCTATGTGCGAAACGGCTTTTGATATTTGGTGGACACTTGAAATCATACATGAGAGAACTAGTAGAGTCAAAGACTCAAAAGTAAACTGTTATGACTCTAGCTAGGAGAGTCCTAATTGAGTTTCATTGATAAGGGCATTCATGTAAATCCAATCTAGTCGACCCTTATTAAAGAGGTGAAGAGGGCAGCTAGGGTTAGGATTAGTTAGGAGGTTGCTTCTTAGAGAAGCATTAAGAGTTTATTAAAAGTAAGAGAGTTTATTAAAAGTAGGAGTCTTGAGTAGGAGAGTTTATTAAAAGTAGGAGTCTTGAGTAAGAGTCCTAACAATAGAGAACTCTAGCTATACTAGGGGTCTTGAGTTGGAGTCATATATAAGCATAACGCCTCCACCTCTTTGGAATGAAAAAAAGAAGATTCATCTACAGTTGCAGCCACTATGCCGATTACTTGAAGGGTGGAACCCTTATAGCGTTCCAAGGGTTGATCCCCCTCAAAGATCAAATCTAGATAGAATTCCTCTGGGGTTCTACCATCTGATATTAGAGCAGCGATCTTGCTGCTTTTGCTGCCATCTCTGCTACCCACCATTAGCCAAGCAATTCCCACAATTGTTCTTGGCATCGCCGTCTCCACCGTCATCTTCTGCCGTAAATCAAATCAATCTACTGCCGCCACCTCCAATTGTATCGGAGATATGGTATTTTTCTATCACTGATACCTTTTGCTGCTGCAATTCTCCATCCAAAATACCAAAAAGAAGTATTGTTATCTATCCTTTACTACGAATTCCTTTCATCGTAAAAGTTATCATCTTTGCGAACGAAGGATCACTGTAGAAAATTTCAGCCGCATATTACTGTTTTGAAACCGATCTATTTGCTATCCTTTTTGAACGAAATTTCTTGAGCACTTCATAGATCATCTTGGCTTTCATTTGTGATAAATCTATCATGGAATTCATATCTGAAACGTTCTTATGTTGCTGCAAGTTTTGATCGTAAATCGCTAAAATTTTTCGACGAGAATTCTATCATCGCAACTTGCACCAATTTTCTTATTGTTATGCTGCCAAAATTTTCTTGATCCAATTTGTCATCATTGCTGTTATCTAAACTGAGAATTTGCTATCAAATTCCCTCCTCAAATCTCAGAATTTTGCTGAAAATTTTGCCGAGAAACTGCTATTTCTTCGACAATAATTCTGCTCTTACGAGATAGCACATATCTACAGCAACTTCCACCGATTTGCTATCGAAATTTTCTTGATTCAAATTGTCATCCTTGCTGTTATCTAAATTGAGATTCTACTATCAGATTTCCTCCTCAAATCTCTAGGTTTTCGCTAGAAATTTTGTCAAGAAACCACTGTTTCTTCGACGATAATTCTGCTCTTATGAGACAGCGCATATCGGTAGCAACTTCCACTGAATTCTGTCAAATCTCTGCCGCCATCTACCACAGATCTAAAACCCTCTTCCCTAACCTTCATCCACTACCATCACAGCCCAAAACTCCATCAAACCACACCCCCAAATCGCACCCAAAACAGCCACAAAATAAGCCTAAACCACAGCCTACATCCACCAATCCACCAACCCTTTCGACCACCACTTCTTTCAACCAATACATGCCTTTAACCTAGTAACAAAAGAGAGATCTTAATATTACAGATCTGGAGGCATATACTATGACATCCGAGGAGGCAAGAAATGCTAAATTCGAAGCCTTCGAGATGCGAATGGAGGATAAGATTCGGGCTCTCTTTGCCGAACTCAGTTTGGGTCGATCACCGAGTCTGAAGAAATCTCATCAAGGAGAGAGCTTTAACTGAAGAGAACTTCTAAGAGAGGGGAGGTTCTCTGACCAATCTCTATTATCCATGCATGAGGGTGGACTTCCCTAGATGGGAAGAAGGAGACTCGATTGGTTAGATCTCGTGCGCGGAGCGATACTTTTGGTACCATAAAACTGTGGATGCATTTATGGTGGAAATTGCAGCTATACATCTTGAAGTGGATACCATACAGTAGTTTAATTGGTTTGAACATACTCATGGAGTCCTCTCATGGCAATAATTCAAAGAAGGACTGCTGATCCGCTTCAGACCAACTGATTACGAGAACATCGACGGACAACTAGCAAAGATCCAACAAACCTCCACCATTCAGGAGTATCAAACTAGGTTTGAAAGGTTATGTAATCAAACTTGTGATTGGTCTAAGAAACAGCTATTGGGGACATTTATTGAAGGCTTGAAGCTAGAGATCCGGGGAGAAGTTAAAGCACAATAATCGTACATGCTTATGGTAGCCATCTCTTTTGCACGACTTCAAGAGGAGCGATTGAACCATGAAGCCCAGAGGACTAGGGTCACTCCCTGACTAGCAATATTGAAGCCTTTAGCCTCTCCTACTATTAGCCGAGCTCCTACACCAAAAAAGTTGACAAGAGAAGAGCTTCGGGAGCGATCTACAAAGGGGCTATATTGGCATTATGACGAGTCGTGGAGCCGCGAGCATCGTTGCAAAAAAGGAAAAATTCTTGTGATCGAGCCAGTGGAAGAAGAGGTCAGTGAACAGCTAGAAGAGAGCCTTGAACATGAGAAAGAAGATGTGGAAGAAGAGCCATAATCGATCGACTTTATGGTACATGAGCTAGCCAGCTACTCAAATCTGCAAACGATGAAAGTTGGAGGCCTTCTCAAACAACAACCGATCACCGTTCTCATCGACACGGGCAGCACAAATAACTTCCTAAACAGTAAGGTCACTGCTCGGATCGAACTTTATATTGAAGGTTGCAACAAGTTCGACATAAAGGTCGTCGACGGCTGAATCCTAAAGTACGACCAAAGATGCCTGTAGGTGAAACTATTATTGCAAGACCAAAAAATTGTCGCTGACTTCTTCCTTCTACCAATTGATGATTATGAGGCTGTGCTAGGCATAGAATGGCTAACAACGCTAGGTGACATCTCCTAGAACTTTTTCAAATTAATTATGAAATTCTACTGCAAGGGCAAACAGGTCACCTTACGCGGGAAGCGCATAAGTAATGTAACTACCATTTCGACCCAACGAATGGAGAAAGTTTTACACAAGATTTATGGTGGCTTTTTGATGCATCTCTAGTAGCAACTAGAGGGGAAGAAAATAGAAATTGAATATCAAAATCTCATCCAATTGCTTGCTGAATTTGATGATGTTTTTACCGAACCACGTGGTCTTCCTCCTACTTGGCAACATGACCACTAAATTCTAATTCTCTCGGGCAAACCACTAGTGAACACTCAGCTATATTGTTATCCTTACCTCCAAAAGGATAAGATTGAGAAGATCGTAAAGGAGATGCTTGAAATAGGGGTGATTTGGCCAAGTTGCAGCCCCTATTCCTCACCGGTACTACTTGGACGCAAGAAGGACAAAACTTGGTGGATGTGCATCGACTACCAAGCTCTAAATGGCATCACCGTCAAGGATAAGTACTGAATACTAGTAGTGGATGAACTTCTTGATGAGTTAAGAGGAGCTCGAGTCTTCATGAAGTTGGACCTCCGATCCGGTTACCACCAAATTTGGGTATGTGAAGACGACATTCCAAAAACTGCTTTCCGTACACATAATGGTCATTATGAATTCTTGGTAATGCCTTTTGGACTCACTAATACTCCTTCAACTTTCCAAAGTCTCATGAACGATATTTTTCGGAGTTTTCTTTGTTAATTTGTGCTGGTATTTTTCGATGATATTCTTATTTATAGCCTTTCTTTTGAGACTCATTTTCAGCACTTGCGATTTGTTCTGACGATCCTTCGAAAGAATACTTTTTTTGTTAAGCTATCAAAGTATAGCTTTATCCAGCGAAAAGTAGAGTACCTTGGGTACCTAATATCAGAAGGAGTGACGGTAGACCCAACAAAAATCAAAGCCATGCAGGGCTGGCCAAAACCTACAAATGTGAAATTACTACGTGGGTTCCTTGGACTAACAGGCTATTATCGAAAATTTGTGAAGAATTATGGGAAGATCAGTGCACCTCTCACTTCTCTACTAAAAAAGATACCTTCCAATGGTAGATAAAGCCTCCATTTCCCTCGTTAAACTTAAGACAGCCATGACGACGACACCCGTGCTAGCACTACCAGATTTCAGCTGACCCTTCATCATTGAGGCCGACGCATCTGGAGTCAAAATTAGAGCCGTTCTCATGCAAGATGGTCGACCACTCACATATACCAACAAGGCGCTATCTCCCTCCCATCAAAAAATATTAATCTATGATAACGAGATACTCGCCATTGTGCACGCAGTAACGAAGTGGAGACCCTACTTGATCGGCCAATGATTTCAAATTAAAACCGACCATAGAAGCCTCAAGTGCTTTTTGGAGCAGAAGATATCATCCCGGAGCAGCAAAAATGGGTAGGCAAACTTCTAGGATTTAATTATAAAATTATTTACAAAAAGAGAAAAGAAAATATTGTTGTAGATGCACTCTCACGGCTATCTAAGCAAGCTGAATTTTTAGTCATGTCTCTTCCTACCACCAGCTTCCTTGAGGATATTAGGGAGGAATAGAAGAAGGATCTAGAGACCAGCAATATCATTAAAAAATTAGAGGAGGATCCAAGTGTAATAGCTCACTATACTTGGGATTCGAAGGATCTACGCTATAAAGGCTGTATTGAACTTATACCCGACTCCCCTTACATCAAAATCAATCTGCATAAAATGCACTCCATACCTTCAGTAGGGCACTCTAGATTTCTAAGAACCTACAAAAGAGTGAAGTAAAATTTTTATTGGAGAGGGATGAAAAAAATTATTTCTGAATACATGGCACAATGTGATATATGTCACAGATTGAAATAATGGCGAGTTCAGGAAAACTACAACCACTACCCATACCAGATTTAGTGTGGACTGACATCTTCATGGACTTCATCGAAGGGCTACCACCTTCCAAAGGTAAAAGCATAATCCTCGTGGTGGTTGATCGACTTATGAAATATGCTCATTTTTGTACTGTATGAAATCCCTACACTACTGCTAGTATTGCTTAGATTTTCATAGAAAATATTATTAAACTGCATAGGATGCCAAGGTCTATTGTAAGTGATCGAGATAGGGCCTTCACTAGTAAATTTTGGATCGAGTTATTTCAGTTGCAGGGCACCAAACTCAAGATGAGCATAGTATATCATCCGCAAACTGACGACCAAACAGAGGTGGTGAACAAGTTTTAGAGATGTATCTTTGGTGTTTTGCTAGTGACCGACCAAAGTAGTGGACAAAATAGCTCTCATGGGCTGAATGGTAGTATATACCATTCCTCTACTAAATGTACCCCATATGAAGCATTGTATGGTCAATCGGCCCCTTTGATTCTAAAATATATAATTAGCTCGGCCAAGATAGATCAAGTCGACAAAGATTTAATTGATAGGGATAAACTCCTATGGTTGCTAAAGGATAATCTCTCTATTGCTCAAGCTAGAATGAAATAGCAAGCTGACACATGACAAAGCGAAAGAGAATTTTCAATAGGAGATTAGGTTTATCTTCACCTACAACCATACAAGCAACTCTCTATCAACACACAAGCCTCCATGAAGCTGTCTCCATATTTTTATGGGTCCTATCAGATCATAGAGCATATTGGAGTTGTGGTGTACATACTTAAATTGCATGAGGATGCCAAAATTCACATTGTCTTCCACGTGTAATGCCTCAAGCCAAAGTTGAGAAAACATGAGTCACCTCAGATTCAACTGCCCAACACCACTGATGATGGAGATATTCAAGCCCAGCCACAAGCTATCCTCGATCGCAGAATCGTGATGTGCCACCGATGTCCCTCTACTGAAGTACTAGTGCATTGGAATAATTTACCACTCGAAGATGCCACTTGGGGAAACTATGATGACTTGAAGATCAAATTCCTAGAATTCATGAACCATCAGCCTCAAGGACAAGGCTGATTTGAAGAGGGTAGGTCTGTTAGGACTCTAGCTAGGAGAGTCTTAACCTGTTGGGACTCTAGCTAGGAGAGTCCTAATTGAGTTTCATTGATAAGGACATTCATGTAAATCCTATCTAGCCGACCCTTATTAAAGAGGTGAAGAGGGTGGCTAGGGTTAGGATTAGTTGGGAGATTACTTCTTAGAGAAGCATTAAGAGTTTATTAAAAGTAGGAGAGTTTATTAAAAGTAGGAGTCTTGAGTAGGAGAGTTTATTAAAAGTAAGAGTCTTGAGTAAGAGTTCTAACAATAGAGAACTCTAGCTATACTAGGGGTCTTGATTTGGAGTCCTATATAAGCATGTAGCCTCCACCTCTTTAGAATGAAGAAAAGAAGATTCATCTATAGCTGCAGCCACCGAGCCGACTACTTGGAGGGTGGAACCCCTATAGTGTTCCAAGGGTTGATCCCCCTCAAAGATCAAATCTACATAGAATTCCTTTGAGGTTCTACCATAAACCTCTTAATGCATGATTTTGAGCTCTTTCGAATGATACCAAGTGAGTCTATCAATGATATGTACACCCGTTTCACGGATGTCGTCAATAGCTTGAAAAGTCTTGATAAATATTTTTTGAATTTTGAACTCACTAACAAGATCTTAAGATCGCTTCCAAAAAGGTGGGATCCTAAAGTAATGATAATACAAGAAACTATAAATCTAAATGAATTTCCATTGGAAGAACTAATCGAGATATTAATGACCTATGAAATGAGTTTCTTTGAAGCCGATGAACACATGAATCACTTTCAAAGAACAGGAAGGATTTGGAACTCTGGACTATAAAAGGCTACTTGAGTAATGACTCAAGTGATGATGACAATGAACTTTTAATCAATTTTAATAAGTTTATTAAATAAAAATCTAAAATAAAAAATAAACTTGAATGGAGGAAGAGGCCAAAGAAGAGGAAGGCACCCAAGGGTAAATCAAGTAAATAAGAGGCAAATTGGGCTTTGACGGGTTTCAATAATGAGGTAAGTAACTTACCCAAAATGCTTTTACCTTATTTTGAAATTACATGACTTTTTCATGAGTGCTTAATTTAGTTGGTAGGAAATAAAAAAATTATTTTTAAAAATTATATTATACTTTTTTTCTAGTATTTTTAAAAAATAAAAATTATGAATGATAATTGCTTAATTTGTGATAATGCATAAATTCCATGTATGCTTTTTGTATTGGATTTCAGTCTTAAACTTAATGCATATCCATGTATGTTATTCTTGAAAGTGTCTTAATGATAACTGCATCTCATGCTTGTACACCTAACAAGATAAAATCAATGATCATCTATCTTGATGATTTTATATTTTAAAACTATGCATGATGAGCAAATCTTATGTGTTAATGCTTGGCTTTTATATAAAAATTTTGAAGTTACTTTATGGTATTATGCTTGATCTTTAAATTTTTGTATCATGCTTAATGAGGAATTGAAGTAATGAAAATTGAAATCTCATATTTTAAAATAATGTGTATGATGAATCCATGAAACTTAATGGTTTGATGATGTTTTCGGTTTTAAATATGATGCATGACATTTTCATATGAAAAATTTGACATTCCTATGAAAGATCACATTACTTAAATTAAAACACATAAAAATGAGAAAATGTACTATCATGATGATTTATGTGTGATGCATTTGATCTTAATGAGTTTGATGACAATACTCATGTTTGGATTTAAACTTGATACTCATGTTTTAAAACATGAGCACACTTATATGAAACAAATAACTTAAAAAGAAAACACATTATGTATGATGAGTGACTCACATTTTGAACTAATGTGTATTTGGTCTTAATCATTTTTATGATGAATTTTTATATGACATGTTATATCTTTTGACTTTAAAAAACTTGATGGATTTTACCTTTATGTCTTGAACTTTCATGATTGTCTCAATTTGACATTAAAATACAAAGGAATGATTATTTAATGTAAATCATAAAAAGGAAATGCATGATTCTTGAAAATCTTTCTATCTCTAAAGTTTTCGATTTTAATGAATCCATGTGAATCTCTTGAATCGAATCTTTTGAAAAATGCCACATGCTTAATATGATTTGATTTAATGATCTTTATGATAAAATTTGCCATTTCGTCTTGAATATTGACATTTTTTTTATTAAGGGCAAATGCATGATTATAAGAAGCAAATCGTATATAAAACGAAAGGCAATCCTCTATCTCAATCTTATCGATTTTTTTATAGAAAATTCATGAATCCATGCTTGTCATATATGAATTTATTGAATGTGATTTTGAGGATGATTCTGGATTTGACAAATGCTGATTCATATTTATAACATAGGATACATTTTAAATATGAATCATGCTTCAATCATGTTAAATGCTTCAATCATGTTCTATCTCCCTCAATTCATTTTATTCTCCTATATATATTTTTATTCACTAAAGAGGAGAACCTTTCAAATGAATCATGAAATTGATGATTTTATCAATAATCTATTTGTCATTATGAATCTCTTATGAATGAGATCTTGATGATGTGTTAAAAAATCACTTAAAAAAAGAAAATGCCTTTCCCATCTTATTGAGATTAATGATTTCATGATATCTTATGAATCTTGTAAATTATGAAAATAATTTTGATGATTTGATTATGAGTTTGGAGTTGATAAATTGAACTAGAATGAGTTTTATCTATATCGTGATCTTGATAACTTTTTTTTAAGATCTCTTACTCCATACTCTTTTATGATTCTCCCATGTTATTGAAGAAAAATGTAAATGAATCATAAATTATTTTCTCTTGACTTTTCGATACTCAACTTGAGAGAATGTACTTTGATGAGTGAGACATTGTATGCGTAATTTTATTTTTCTCCTATATTTCAATACTTATTTCTACACATGACTCGATGATTGAAATATTAATGCAAACGTTTGATATATCACTTGTCATGGTTTGAATATCGAAGGAAAAGAAATTTTGTTCTTCTTAATATCTTTTATGAATTTGAATATGATTTGTTAATGATTCTTGACTCTTCTCTTGTTTTATAAGAATAACGACTTTTTGAGATATTTGTAATATTTAAATCAAGATCTAAAAATTTCACTTTGCTATAAAGAAATTTTATTAAAATCATGATCTTGACAATTATAACATGAAGTTCTCTCGGTTATCAAAAGAAAAATTTTCAAATGAAATACAAATTGTCTTTTGATTTCTCGAGACTTAAAACTTGAATTTTTATGAATTCATGATATTGATATCTCGATAATTGAACTTTTGTACATAATGTGATCTTGGTATCATGATACTTGGAATTTGTTTTTGTGAAATCTTGATGAGAATTTTTATGCATGAATGAAGTTGTTCTCTTTTCTATTTGCTTTATGATGAATCAAAGAATCATGACTTGATCTATTAGAATGATATGTTTTTATGTATCATGATTCTTGGTTAGATGCCCTTTATCATGATTTAAAAATTGATGCTAAAGAAAATCTTTGTAAATCATGATTTTGATTTCTCGGAACTATGTGTTTAGAATTTGTTTTTAAAATCATGACCTTGATCTTGCTAAAAAGAATAATTATGAATCATGAATGATATCTTTTGATATTGATCTTTGTTCATGATTTAATTGAAAGATTAATGTAAAACTTTCATTGATGCAAATTTAGAATTGATATGAAAAGTTGATCTTGCAAATCTTGCATTCCTCCACTTCTTTTTGACTTTGATAAAGGGGGAGAAGGGTTTTACTAGCTTGCATATTGCAAATGAATACAAAATTCCTAGCATGCAAAGAAAGTAAAACTTGCAAGCTTGCTCTTCTCAAAAGAGAAGAAAGAAATTGCATGCATATCACAAAGGAAGCAAAGAAAGTGTAAATTGCACAACTCAAGAAGCAAATGAAAAAATGCTATCTTGGCTATCTTTAGAAAGAAAAATACAAACTTGTACATCTTTGAAAACTATTAGCTTGCATATTCAAAGTGATGTATATTGCAAATCTTTAGCTTGAAAATTGAACTAAAAAATCTTGCTAGTATAATTATAAAACTTGTATATTTTTTAAACTAGCCAAGATGCTACTTCTTCTTTTTGTTAATGACATAGGGGGAGATGTAGATTGATGACTTCATGCAATGTAATGTTGATTGAATATTTTATATATTTGCATGATGCTTTTGTTGACATGATTTTGATACATGTTGCTTAGATTTGTGATAATCCAAGTGTTCTATCAATGACATATTAATAGAGAGAGTTTGTTTAAACTCCGGAGAGTTGGGTTAATGCCGTTAGTCATCAATTAGTTGTCATTATCAAAAAGGAGGAGATTGTTGAATCTCAAATTTTGATGATGAAACTAATTGATCGTATTTTGGTTATTTAACTACATTTTGAGTTACGCATGTCTACTTTCGATTAGGATTAGACAATTGACATAGGAAGAATCGATGTTATGCTGGAGAAAATCACGTCAGGAGATTGGACGTCAAGCCGGAGGTCCGGTCGATGATCGGTAGAAGGCTTCAGATAAAGAAATTGGGCATCGGGCCAAGAGGAGCGGAGTTACGCCAAGGAGATCGGGGCTGCGGAGGTTAGCTACTGATTGGGCAACAAACCGCAAGAGAGGACAATGCACCGAAGTGTTGGACGAAGTGTTGATAGGCCAATGATGTGCCGGGCGACATTTCAATTCGCGTTGTAATAATTGTCTAGATTGAAGTAGGACTGAGTCAAAATTGAGTTGGTTTTGGGTAAAATAATATCAACTCAATTAGGGGTCAATTGGGCCTAAATTAGGATTGATTTGGGCTCATTGGGAGGCCCATTCAATGGCCCAAATGTTGTCATAGGCAGTGGCACTGCCAAATTGGTGGTAGAACCGCCTATGAGCTGGAAAAGTAAAAAAGCACACTTTTCCAGGCTGCAAGCAATGGCAGTGCCCAGTCTGGGCGATGACACCATCCAGCATAAAAGCTATAGTAGTGGTACCGCTCTAGGCTGGCGATAGTACCGCTAGTGTCAGGGTCAGACTAGTGGTGGTATCGCCAGCACTTGGGAATCCGAGGTAATTCAAATTTGGGCTCCAAATTTGAATCACCTTGAGGCCTATAAATACCCCTCTCATCCATGGTTGAAAAACACATAAAACCTAAGAAAGAAAAAGGGAAAACTCTATTGTAATAGTATCAAAATCTTTCCTCTAAGCTTTAAGTATGATATAGTCCAAGAGAGCGGTGAGAGACTTTGTAAGGTTTACCTCCTAAGCCTATCAAAAGGAGAGTGCTATAAGGGAGTTAGTCTTCGCCCTTGGAAGGAAGACAACTAGTGGAAAAGCCGGTGGCCTCAAGAGAAGAGGAATCGGGAGTGGACATAGGTTATATGATCGAACCACTATAAAAATCTGGTTTGCGTTTACTTATTACTTTTATCTTTCTGCAAACCATTTTATTTGGCTGCCCTACTTCCTTATCACTGTCTTTCTTCATCTCTAAACTCACTTAAGTTAATTATATTTTTGATACGCTTCAATCGAAATCAATTTTAGTAGAAACGAGGTTTTCAATGTACGAAGTTTTCAAAATACATTTTAATCACCAAAATTTATCGTTCTTAACCACTGCACTAATTCACCCCCCCTCTTAGTGCTGCTCTAGATCCCAATAGAGGCTATGAAGATGCGCCTCAAATCGCTGCACCAATCTCCTCTTTGTGTGTACCACGCAATCAAGTAGGGGTCAACCCTTCTTGTTGTTCACACGCCCCAAACAGGGGCTGCTAGCTAAGGAGGAGAGAGAGGGAGAGGAGAATACTAGTGACAGTTGAAAAAAGCCTAGCTTATGGCCCTTTGGTTTCCTCCTATTTATAGTGGTTCTCTATCAACTTAACCCTAATGGATCATGCCCTATTGGGTACTGGATCTCTATCTAACTACCCAAGCCTCTTAGATTAGTATATCTCTACCTAATAATATCTTATTGGCTTTTATTGGATCTCATCTATAAGATCCAATAATTCAAGAGCTTATTGGATATTCAATAAGATAGGGGCTCTAGTGGATACCTCATATCCGAACCTCTACTCATCGTAACACTTACCATATATATGTGACCCTCTAGGCCCAATATCGAGCTAGCCATGAGTGATACCTATTAGAACTCCTTCTAACTCAATGAATTATTATCTCAATAATAATTCACTCAACTCCTCGACTACAGACATACTAGGCCACTATGTCGTAGTACACAAATAATACAGGGGAATCTAATCATTTGGACCAATCTATCCTCAGTTATCATGCATCTATAGTCCCTTATCCATCTAATATCCTAGAGACCATATACTGAGTATGGTGCTGTCAGGCTCATACGGAATCTACTCGAGTCTTGCTCTAATCGGATTCTCTCGAAGAACTCTTTCCCTCTCAATCCGAATAACCCTGGCCAGGGATTTGCCTAAGTAAGAATACATGAGATATTTCTCTCATGACATCAAGAGCAGATGATCCTCTATCAACACTCAATTGCCCTTTTAAAGTTGGCTGCCACTCTTGATGATCGACTGTACTAGATTTGTAACTTCTAGACTTATAAGTCTAGTATCAAAGAGTGGAGTACTTATATAGGACATCCTTGGTATTTTAAGTCTAAAGACTAGATACACTACTAGGATTATAGAATCGTTGTCTGACAATGAGGTATCATCAACCATCCGGCATTCTATAAGTGGATCAATCAGTGAACTCATTCTCCAATGAGCATCTGCATTGTATCCCTAATGTCCCCACACAAACAATTATAAGACCAGCTGCCTCCATCATATGGATGAGTATATAACACACTAGTTTATCCGATTATCTAGATGTCCTTCTCGAATAAACTATAACTGGAATTATTTGATTATGTGTTTAAAGATGAATTGATCTCATTATCGGAATCTTATCACGATCCAATTTCCATTACAGAGATCCATAGACATTATAATATATATATATATATGCAATAAGCAATATAAAGTAAAAAAAATATCAAATAAATAATAAGCAAAAAGAGTGCATATCATGTCTTACATGCCATCACTCATATGATTGGCTTACAAGACACCTATGACTAGTAATCTCCCACATGACCTAAAGCACCTACGTGCTTGATTCTCATCAGACTCTTATGACGCTTAAAGACAATATGAGACAATGACTTTATTAGTGGATTTACAATGTTATCTTTGGATGAAACTTTTCCACTGCTATATCTCTTAAGGCGGCGATATCTCTAATCAGGTGGAACCTTTTCATAACATGCTTTAACTTCTGATGAGATCTAGGTTCCTTCGCTTGAGCAATCACCCTATTGTTATCATAATATAATTGAATTGACTCCTCACTACCTGGTATGACTCCCAGATCTATGATAAACTTCTTCATCCAGACTCTCTCCTTTGTTGCCTTTATCATAGCAAAGTACTCCACCTCTATGGTTGAGTCAGCGGTAGTATCTTGCTTGAAACTCTTTCAACATACTACTCCTTCATCTAAGGTGAACACATACCTTGCATTAGACTTACTATCATTGATATCGAATTGGAAACTCGAGCCCGTGTAGCTCTCAATCTGGAGACTACCTCCTTTGTATACCAGTAAAAGATCCTTAGTACTTATCAAGTATTTAAAGATATACTTTATAGCTTTCTAGTGCTTCAAGCCTAGATCCTCTTGATACCTGCTCATGACACTTAGAGCATGTGCTATATCAGGCCTGGTACATAGCATAACATATATGATAGGTCCTATCATTGAAGTATAGGATATACTAGAAGCAACTGAAGAAGAAGAAAGCACTAAAGGCTACTTGGGATAATTCGAGCGCTTCCGAAGCCGAAGAGCAAAACAACAAGGAGGTTGTAAACTACACCCTAATATCATTTGGCGATGGGGTAAGTAGTTCATTAGATACCTTTTCATGACTTATTCAATGAATGTAAATTAGTTAGCAAAAAATATAAATTATTAAAAAAAGAGCATGTCTTTCTAATTAGTGAATTTGATAAATTAAAGATTAAGCATGATAATGATATATCGTCTCCATGAACCAAATGTGAATATTTAGAGGCACTTAAAAAGAAAAACTTGCCACTAAATGAAACTTTAGAAAAGTTTAAGATTGGTAGCAAATCCTTGAACATGGTCCTTGCATATAAAGGTCATATTCATATAAGAGATGGAATCGGCTTTGTGAGTAACACTCATCAAAAGCCAACCATCTTTGCTAAAGGCCCTACTTGGCATATTTCACCCCGCATGAAATATAACTTTTATTACAAACTCAGACATTATGCTCATAAATATCCATTTAAGAGATATAGTCCACATAAGTTAATCTGGGTTCTTAAAGGAATCATAAAAGACTTAATACAAAATGATAAATTAGGTAGATTGATTATTGAGGCACCCAAAGTCAAATAGGTACCTAAAAAATCCCTTTCTCATAGATATATTTATAATTACAAGCTAGGAACAAGAAATGATACCTCGATGATGCATGGTCAAAATCAAGCACACTAGCTAAAACAATAATGAAAGATCACTTCATTGATTGCCTAATGATTGAAACTTGTTGATCAGTTATACGATAACTTTCAGTTTTAAATAATGATGCTAGACCACACTAGTATTAAGGCCAAAAGGACACTAGCTAAATTGTCTTCGTTAGATTTCTCGAAAAGTGATTTTGATGATGACCTTGATTTCACTTATAATATGTTGGTATTCAAGCTTTCTTGATTCTCAAAAACGCTTATCCAAACTCTTCTCTTGATATTCAAATTGTCAATTTTTTTATTAATGTTCTCCCTTAATCCTCTTAATAGACTAAAGAAAATGTTCATGAACCTTTTGATGATTATGACATTAAATCTCATTATGAAAAATTTCTTTGTATTTCGTATGATGTGATTAAATCTCTGTTATAAAAGGTAAAAATTTGATGGGTTGTGTTTCTTAAAAGAAATGAAAAAGTTCACTTTAATTGATAAACAAAAAAGGATTTGAATGATGTTATTTTTCTTGATTAACTGCTTGATAAGTGAGTCGAACATTCAATGTTAGCCTCACTATAAGATAGATGTTAAATGAGAAGGCTCAAATGATCAAGTGATAAAAATTTTGTAGCCCCAAATGAGCTAAGAGTGCGAATAAGCTTAATGGGTGAATTAACATTCTTCTCAGGCTTACAAATCAAATAATTTAGTGATGAAATTTTTCTTAGTCAAACCAAATATGCATTAGAATTGCTAAAATGATTCAATATGGATAGTTTAAAGGCTATCAATATACCAATGAGTATTTCCACTAAATTAGATATGGACGATAGTGGAGAAAGCTGATAAGACCCCTTAGGGTTTTATCATGGAAGAAATGAAAGAAGCATAGGAGAAGCAAAAGAAGTAGAAGAAAAGGGGATAAATGATCGCTTCGAAGGGATCGGCCCCTTTGATCACTTCGAGAGGATTGGCCTCCTTTGATTACTTCGAGGGGATCGATCTCCTAGGGTTTGCCAAATGGCTAAGATAATATTTTCATTATCTCATGAAAATAAATAAATACATTCCTATTTATAGAGTTCCACCTAGAGTCCTCCGGAACTTGGACTGTTATTAATAAATAAATATTAAATAAATCACTATCCGACTCCCTACTGAACTAAATAATACCATAAACATTATTTAAAGCTTCAAAAATAAAAGGATCATAACAATTCTGCCTCCTTCAAATTAACCTTATCCTCAAGGCTGAGCGGCATCAAATTTGGGGAGTTTCTCTTTCAGCACAAGGTATCTACAGTGCATCACAACTCGTTGATCAAGTAAGTACGGCCTCCACTTTTTGATGGTATGAGCAACAGGTCAGCCTTTTAGTATAATAGTTGTTGCAATCTTCTAGAGAACCCTTTTCATCTGATAGCTAGTAGCAGCTGTGGCCTTACTTCTTCATCTTCCCTTTAGGATCCCCACTTCAAAGTTTTCTAAGGGTAGTAAAAAGAAATCCAACAATAGTTTTTGACCTTGTATAATTAATTTTATCTTTGAACATTTGCTGTCACAAGTTAAAGTTCGTCCATCAATGACCTTTACTTTGAATTTGTCATAGTCTTCAATATGGTAGGACAATCGGTCAGCAACCTTATTGTCCATAAAATTGTTAGTGCTACCAGTATCAATTAGAATTGTAACAGGTTGATGTTCCAAAATTTCTTTAACTTTCATAATTTATGGGTTAGAATAGCCAGCTAATGCATGCACTATATGTGTAATAGGTTTAACATCTTTATCAGAATCCATACCTTCATGATCGGAGTCAACGTTGTTAGCTTCTGGTTCCTCCTTAATTGGTTCAATCACCAGAAGTTGCCCTTGTTTACATTGGTGCTCCTTAATAGGTGGCTCACTAATCATTTGTTTGTGGTAACTTTTGTTTTGATGATTTTCCCAACTAATTTTTTCCTCATGTAGAAATGTAAATAAAATTGCAACTATCATAGTGCGGGATTGTTGAGCCTTAACTTCACATATGATATCTGGATTAAGCCCTTCGATAAAGGTACCCACTAGCTGTTGTTCAAACCAATCTATAGTTTATTTGACAATTGTTCGAATCTGCCCTAATATTCTAACATTGTAGAAGTTTGACAAATTTTAGCTAGCTATCCATCTTGTTAAAACTTACTAAAGTTCTCCAACATGCTTCTTTTGAATTCATGAAGGGTCTCCTACAGTCGGTTCTCAATTTTGGTTTCTAATGCTTTAATTTGGGCCTTGATTGAGTTGTTGGTAGCCATTGTATAAGACTATAGATCTGTAATTTAGTATTGTTAGTGTGAAGCTATCGAGGAAGCGGATGCCGAGGATAGTGTAAAAGCTTACTGCGGTCGCTATAAAGTGGAAAAGTTGCTGCCCTGTTTCTGGTGCTGCGTGGGGTGAGAGCACTAGGGGATGGAAGGTAGTGGTGTCGGTGTAATCCGGTGGCAACCAGTGGCTGCGACAAGATGCAGAGCAAGGGGGAGGTAGTGATGGGATGCGGTTATGACGGTTGCTGCAAACAAGGCTGCGATAGTTGCTGTCGATGCCAACAGTGAAGAGGGGAGGAAATGACAGCGGCTATGGTGGCTGCAGCTGCAAAGGTTGCTACAGATAGGGCTGAGGTGGTTGTTGTCGATGCCGCTAGCAAAGAGGGGATGAAATGGTGATGGCTGTGGCGGCTACAGTTATAACCGAAGGGAGGCAACGAGGGGGAAGAACGCTGGGGGCTGGATGGGAGTGACGTTGTGGGGAGTCACTATGAGGAGGGGGATCGGCGGTGTTCTACGATAGTGGACATAGAGCAAGTGAAGGGGCATTCTGTGGCAAAGTATTCAGAGCAAGGTGGGTGGTTGGAAGATAGCGGTGTCGTGTGGAGAAGGCAGCGGCATCGAGGGAGTCAGCAACGGTTGTGGGCAGCTAGAAAGGGTGGGAAAGTAGTATTTTGTGGATGTGGGAAGAACTCTATTTCACCGTAGAATAGGGGTGGTGGGGTGTGTGGGTTAGGAAGCAATAGTGGCCTTTCTCGTGTTGAAGCAGCCGATGAGATGATCACACGACTGGAGGCTATGATGGCGGTGGTCGCGGGCTAAAGAGCTGCGATGGCGGGTTGCGTGGGGGGAAAGAGGAGCGGTAGCAGTGGATGCCGAGGTTGGGAAGCAGTGGCGGTTGCTGGCTAGGAGGGCTGCGATGGCGATGGAGTGTGTGGCCACCGGTTGAAGCAACAGTTGAGGCCAATGCTGAAGAGGGCTCACTGTGGTCGGTTGAAGTATCGTTGCAGCAATCTCTCCACACAGCGACTGCAATAGAGAGTGCTCTGCTTCTGTCACACCACAGAAGGGAAAGCTAGCACTGCAAGGGCTCGATGGTTGGCAGCGGTGGTAGTCGCTGTGACGTTGGTGTGGTTGGGGTGGCACGGTTGTGTTGGTCCATAGGCCATGGGGCAGCGACAGCAGTCCCTCTTGTGCTACAACAGTCGGGAAGATGACTGCTGGCCGAAGGTTGTGACGGTGGCAGTCAAGGGCTGAAAACAACGGTGGCGAAGGTGCGTTGGCCGCCAGTGGAACTCCGTTAGCGTGGCCGCCGGGGAGGTGAACGCAGAGGACGTGGCCGCGCATGGCTGCATTCTACTGCATTTGCCCTTTTCTCTCTTCTTTCTTCGTCTTCTTCTTTTTTTTTTTTACGAAGATGATGGCTACGATAAAGTTAACATGAAGTTGTAGTAAGAACGCTAAGGATCGCTGCTCTGATACAAAATGATAAGACCCCTTAGGGTTTTATCATGGAAGAAATGAAAGAAGCAGAGGAGAAGCAAAAGAAGTAGAAGAAAAGGGGATAAATGATCGCCTCGAGGGGATCAACCTTCTTGATCACTTTGAGGGGATCGGTCTCCATTAATCGCTTCGAAGGGATCGACCTCCTAGGGTTTGCCAAACGGCTAAGATAACTTTTACTAGTCATATGTGCCCTGCAAGCCAATCACATGAGTGATGACATTTGTGACTTGATATACACTCTTTATCTTTGCTTATTATTGGCATTTTATCACTTTATCTTGCGTGTTGCATATATTGTGATGTCTTTGGATCTGTTTAATGGGAATTGGATCGTGATGAGATCACAATAATGAGACCGATTCACCTTTAAATACAGACCCTAAATAATCCTGGTCATAGGTTACTCGAGAAGGACATCGAGATAACCAGATAGACTGGTGTGCTGTATACCTATCCATATAATAGAGGTGGCTGATCTCATAGCACTCATGTGGGGACACTAAGGGTACAGTGCAGGTGCTCATTGGGGAATGAGTTCACTGATTGATCCACCTATGGAATGTTGGATAGTTATTGATACCTCATGTTAGACAGCGATTCTATAGTCCCAATAGTGTATCTGGTCCTTAGACTTGAGACACCAAGGATGTCCTGTATGAGTACTCCACTCTTTGATTCCGGACTTATAGGTTTGGAAAGTTTCAGATCTAGTACAGTCGGTTATTGGGAGTGGTAGCCAACCTTACGAGGGCTATTGAGTGTCAATAGAGGATCATCCGCTCTCAGTATCATGAGAGAAATATCCCATGTATTCTTGCTCAAACAAATCCTTGGCTAAGGTTATTCAGATTGAGAGAGAAAGAGTTCTCCGGGAGAATCCGACAAGAGCAAGACTCGAGGAGAGACCGTATAGGCGTGACAGCACCATGCCCGATATAGGGTCTTTGGGATATTAGATGGATGATGGACTATAAGATACATGATAACTGAGGACAGATAGGTCCAAAGGATTGGATTCTCCTGTATCATCTAGGGACTATGGCGTAGTGGCCTAGTACGTCCACAATCGATGAGTCAGGTGAATTATTATAGAGATAATAATTCATTGAGTCAGAAGGAGTTCTGACAAGTATCACTCACGGCCAGCTCGATATTGGGCCTAGAGGGTCACACACATATGGTAGGTATTGTGATGAGTAAAGGTTCGAATATGAGATATCCGTTAGAGCCCCTATCTTATTGGATATCCATTAAGCCCCTAAATGATTGGATCCTAAGATGAGATCTAATAATTGCTAATAAGAGATTATTGGGTAGAGACCCACTAATCTAAGAGGCTTGGGTAATATGGAGATCCAATACCTAATAGGGCAAGATCCATTAGGGTTTACAAGGGCCCTCTATAAATAGGAGGGAACCAAAGCTCTATAGGCTGAGAGTTCTTTATGGTAGCCACCTCCTATTCTCCTCTCCCCAGAGAGGTGCATCATCGTAGTCCCTACCATGTGGATACTGCTAGAGAGGAGGATGCTTGACCTCCTTCATCCTTTTACAGATCTATGAGGATTCAGGGATATACGATCTCCCCAGGTATTTTCTTTTACACATGCAGTTTTCGCGGATTTATTTTTGATGCATCGATCTTCGCACAATGACGGAACCTTTCTATGGAAAATCTATGATTTTGTTTTTTGTTCTTCCGCTGCGCATGAGATGTCGCTTCCCAAAAGGATTTCCCAACAGTGGTATCAGAGCCAGGTTGTTCGTGCGAAGATCGAATCTTAAACTATGTGTGTTGTGATTTAGAACAGCTTTTTTCATCAAAATCATTGGAGCAAAAGGTGAGAAAGGGCAGCAACTATTATTGTCATTGTTGCGCTCGCACAGTGGCTGCAAGGCTGCTTGCAGCCTTGCTGCCTGCAACAGAAGCGATGATGGTTGCAAGCAAGGTGCCCGTATGTTGGCTGTAGGTGGTAGGTAGCCGGCGGCCTGCTCGCAAGGGTGGGCGGCGCCTAGCGTGTTGGCCTGCCCACAAGGACGGGTGATGCTCGCGAGGCCCCTACGGGCTGCCTGCCACCATGGGTGGGTGACAGTGTTGCCCGAAGGCGAGCCGCCCATTGGGGAGGGCGCCGCTTGCAACGGTGCTCGCATGCATAGGGGCGCCGGGCCGCTACGGGCATTGCCCCGCAAGGGGCAACGCCAGTGGGCAGGCATGTATGCCCACGAGCGGTGCCCCGCTACAGCGGTGCCGCCCGTAGGCCCGCGGGCATGGGCGGCGCTTCCCCGTAGTGCCGCCACTAGCGGGGTGGTGGCGACCGCAGCCATGGTGCTGTAGAAAGCAAAGGGAGAGGGTGCTAGGGTTTTCAGGCAAAAGATAATTTTGCCCCTCGGAATTTCAAAAATTCTGATTTCTGTCCCTTTTAATAGAATTACCAAAATACCCTCCAAAATTCTAAAAATTTCCTATATATCCCTGTTTTTAAAAAATATTATTTAATTAATATATTTAATTAACTATTATTATTTATCTAGTAGTCCTATAAAATAACATATACATGTATTGTATGATGTGGATAAATGATCATGGACTTATGATGTGATGTGTATACATGTGATTATTATTATTGGGGCCTGCGAGCCTCTATTTTTCTCGTTTATTATCAGGTCTATATGCTTGTAATTATATTATAATTACATGAAGAGGCGCAGTGGTAGCTGGACCAAGATGTCGAGATGGACGATCCAATGCATGGAGATGCGTTGAGATGCTGACGGAACCGACGAAGCGAGAAGGACGATCATAAGGCATGAAGATGCACTAAAGCACACATAGATCTTGATGTAAGTGATTGGGCCCACTGGCTTAGGCCTGATCACATTAAGATGTGGTCCATGATCATCTAGTGTGATTGCTCATGTGATGTGTGATTAATTATATATCTACTAGATATGTATATATATTTGCATGCGATGTAGATATATATTAAATATATATTTGTGTGACACATTATTAGGAGATCAAATAAAAAATTCCCTCTATTAATAATATTAAGTCGGTAAACGTAAGACAATTAGATTAACCCACGTGGCCTTCCATCGTTATAGCTAGGAACCGATTCCCGGTGTAGGCTGAGTTGGTCGAGTCCCTCGAGACTCACCTATATTGCATTTCGCTATCTTATCTACGATATAGAGATGTCACCGGTGACTTGAGGACATGGTATGCTTGGCCGAGTCCCTTGAGAGTATATCACCAAATCAGACTCATCTTGTAACGATGGTGATGACTTAACCGAACATCATGGTTGGTCAAGTCCCTTGAGGCCATGGTGGTTCAGAGGACGAACAAGATGGGAATCACAAGGAGTTGTGATTGGCAAGAGTTGCCTACCTTTACAGGCTTAACGTGATTGGTCGAGTCCCTCGAGGTTACGTTAAGATGCCAATTGGATCCCGATCCCTACTAAAGATCCGTCGGGGGTCTCCGATTTACATACCGGAGGGTGTTGTGTGTCTTGCAAAAAATTAGTGGGAATATATTAAGATAGAAGTCCTTATCTTAACTATTTAATTTTTGCAAAGTCTGCATGTTATTTATTTCTGCTACATCTTTAATTTCAGAAAAATATCGCTTTCAAATCCTTTACGTGGCATACTTGATGCCAACCACCTCACTGGTCCAAATTATATGGATTGGTTTTGCAATTTGAGAATCGTTCTCACGGTGGAGAAATTGCTTATGTCCTTGATATAGTGATCTCTACACTCGACGAAGGGGCAAGTGAGGATGAGATCGCTCATTATGTGAAGTACATAGATGATTCCGCTTTTGTTTAGTGTTATATGTTGGCCTATATGATTATTGAGTTACAGCGACAGCATGAAAATATGGATGCTAATTCCATACTCCTATATCTCCATAAACTGTTTGAGGAATAGGGAAGAACTCAACAATATGAGATATCAAAGAATCTTTTGGATGACTAAGGAGACACCGGTTTAGAACCATGTCCTTAAGATGATTGAGTGGATCGAGAAACTCATAGGTCTAACAATGATCCTAGAGGATAACCTATATGTGGATCTTGTGCTTCAGTCCCTACCAGATTCCTTTTCTCAGTTCATAATGAATTTTAATATGAACAAACTTGAGGTGACCCTCCCAAAGTTCTTTAATATGTTGAGAGAAGCAGAGAGTACCATCAAGAAAGATAAGCTAGTTCTCTATACTGGTGAGACCAGAAAGAAAAGGAAGGCTGAGAAGTCCCTTAAGAAGGGCAAGGGCAAGGACAAAATGGATAAGGCAAAGGTTGCCAAGAAAGACCCAACAAAGGACAAAGGCCAATGCTTCCACTATAGCAAAGATGGGCACTGGAAGAGGAACTGTAAAGAGTACCTTGCAGAGAGGGTGAAACAGAAGCTTGAAGAAGCTTTAGGTACATTCATGATCAGTCTCCATTTGTCAGAATCTTATGATAACACATGGGTATTGGATACCGGGAGTGCTTATCATATCTGTAATTCGTTGCAAGTTCTGGCAGGACCTAGGAGATTGAACAGAGGTGAGATGGACCTTAAAATGGGTAATGGAGCAAAGGTTACTATAGTGACTGTTGGCAAGGTCACCTTACATCTACTTGGTGGAGCTATTATTGTAATAGATGCATGCTATTATGTTCCTTCTATTATCAAAAATATTATTTTCATTTCATGTTTGACAGTTAGTGGATATAAATTAGTTTTCGAGAATAATAGTTGTTCAATAATATTAGATGATGAGATTATCACGAGAGGAACATTGCATAATGGTTTATTTATACTAAATATAGCTCCACATATCATGAGTGTAAGTGAGTCTAAGAGAAAATGAGAAGAGATAAACAATGTATATATGTGGCATTGTAGACTAGGTCATATCCATGAGGCAAGGATTCAAAAGTTGCTGAAGAATGGATATCTAGATCCATTTGACTATGAGCCATATGTGACATGTGAACCTTGCCTTCGAGGAAAGATGACCAATTCTCCATTTAGTGAAACTAGAGAGAGAGCTATTGAGTTATTGGAACTCAAACATAGTGATGTATGTGGTCCCATATCGACTCATGCCATAGGTTGTTACTCCTACTTCATTACTTTCACTGATGATTTCTCAAGATACGGACATGTGTACTTGATGAAGTATAAGTCTGAGGCTTTTGAGAAATTCAAAGAATATAAGAATGAAGTGGAGAACCAGACAGGAAAGAGTATGAAAACCCTTCGATCAGATCGAGGAGGTGAGTACTTTAGTATAGAGTTCACCCAATTCCTCAAAGACCATGAGATTTTATCCTAATGGACACCTCCTTATACACCATAACTTAATGGTGTATTAGAAAGGAGGAATTGTTGAATCTCAGATTTTGATAATGAAACTAATTGATTGTGGTTTATTGTTTAACTGCGTTTTGAGTTACGCAAGTCTACTATCGATCAGGATTAGACAGTTGACGCTAGAGGAATTGACGTTGTGCCGGAGGTAATCACGTCAGGATATTGGATGTCAAGCCGGAGGTTCGATCGACAATCGGCAAAAAGCTTCGTATGTCGGGCATCGGGCCAAGAAAAGTGTGTTGCACCAAGGATATTAGGGTTGCGGAGGTCAACCGCCGATTGGGCAACGGACCGCAAAAGAGGACGATATGCCGAAGGATCGGATGAAGCACCAACCTATGACGTGCTGGGCAACTGAATGTCAATTTGCGTTGTAATAACTGTCTAGATCGAAGTAGAGTTTTTGTTTGTGTGTGTGTAGGATTAACTATGATGACGATGAAGACGTAAAGTAAAACAAAGTGCCAGAAGACAAGTGTGATGGATCGTTGGGAGTTCGACAGAAGTCCGAAGATTCATTGGGAGTGTTGTCGGAACCGGCCGAGAATGAGTAGGGAGCTTGCCGAAGGGTTTTCGGAAGTTCACCGGAAGGTTCGTCGGAAGTTCACGGAGCTTGCCAAGAAAGATCGAAGCTTGCCAAAGAAGCTTGGTGGAACTCGCTAAGATCACTGTGAAGTCTGGGAGCTTGCTAGGAGTCCATGGAATGTTTTCTGAGGGTTCATCGGAAAACCATCAGAAATTTACTAGAAGCTCACCGGAAGAAGTCTTTGACTTGTCAGACTTTGTAATAGCTTAGAAAATATCTTTAAATTTGTAGTTAGTATTTAATTTGGTTTAGGATTAGGTGTTAATCCTATAAACCAAGTTAGGGCCCATTTGGGGTTATTTTGGACCGGTTTGGGCCGAGTTTTCGGTCGAAACCAGTGGGCTGAAAAATGCTGGGCGTGTTAGGGATCGAGCGGCACTAAGAGGGGGGTTGAATTAGTGCAGTGGATAAAACGATAGATTTTCAGCGATTTAAAACAAGCTTTGGAAACTTCGTACGAATGAATGCAACGTTTCGTTTGAACCCGGAAAGATTGCATTTTAACTTTAAAGCATACATAATAAGATGATAAGGAAGTTGAGTAAATAAGGTAGCAAGTAAAAATGGTTTGCAGCAAAGTAAATAGCAAGAACGTAAATGCAAACCAGATTTTTATAGTGGTTCGGTCATCCGACCTACATCCACTTCCGATTCCTCTTCGCTTGAGGACACCGGCTTTCCACTAGCTTTTCTCCTTCCAATGGGCGAGGAAGAACTCCCTTGCAACACCTCTTCTTTTGACGGGCTTAGAAGATAACCCTTACAAAGCTCTCACCCCTCTCTTGAACAAGAAAACACTTAAGAGTAAGAGGGAAGTTTTTGACACTATTTGAGTAGAGTTTTCCCTCAAGATTTTTACTCTTTTTGCTGCACTTTGAACCTGCAAAAGAGGAGAATTTATAGAGCTCAAGAGGACTCAAATTTGGAGCCAAAACTTGGAGCCAAAATTTGAGTTTCTCGGTGCTATCAGTCTTGGCAGACTGACACACCCAGCGGTGCCACCGCCCCACCAGCGGTGCTACCACCACTGCATAAGAACAGCGGTGCTACACGCCCAGTGTCACGCTCGGCCCGTTGGCTCCAAGGCCAAAAGGCCTTAGGAGGTCAGGTGGGGTGCATTAATCCCACATCGGAAAGGATGGGGGGAGGTCTTGGGCTTATAAGCGGGGGCGGCAACACATCTGGCGAACCGATTTTTCGGGTGTGGGTTAAGGCCTTACGCGAGTATGGTATCAGAGCCACCCCTGACCTTTACCGACTCACGCCAAGCGCCCCGAGTCAACACTTTGGGGGTAGGCAGGGTGGTCAATTCGTGACGAGGACATCACATGATTGAGTGGGGGAGAATGTCACGCCCGGCCCGTTGGCTCCAAGGCCAAAAAGGCCTTAGGAGGTAAGGTGGGGTGCATTAATCCCACATCGGAAAGGATGGGGGGAGGTCTTGGGCTTATAAGCGGGGGCGGCAACACATCTGGCGAACCGGTTTTTCGGGTGTGGGTTAAGGCCTTACGCGAGTATGGTATCAGAGCCACCCCTGACCTTTACCGACTCACGCCAAGCGCCCCGGGTCAACACTTTGGGGGTAGGCAGGGTGGTCAATCCGTGACGAGGACGTCACGAGATTGAGTGGGGGAGAATGTCACGCCCGGCCCGTTGGCTCCAAGGCCAAAAGGCCTTAGGAGGTCAGGTGGGGTGCATTAATCCCACATCGGAAAGGATGGGGGGAGGTCTTGGGCTTATAAGCGGGGGCGGCAACACATCTGGCGAACCGGTTTTCGGGTGTGGGTTAAGAGCCCGTATAAGCCAAAAACTCACCCTGCCGCGGGCGGGCGGCAACACTCGCCTTACGCGAGTTTAAGGCGCCTTAAACCCACAACTAAAACCAGGGTTTGGGTTCGGAGATGTGTTGTTGCCCCCGCTTATAAGCCCAAGACCTCCCCATCCTTTCCGATGTTGGATTAATGCACCCCACCTTACCTCCTAAGGCCTTTTGGCCTGGAGCCAACGGGCCGGGCATGAGCATTCTTCAATCAAGCGTCCTTCATAAGACCCGGGCGCTGGCGTGAGTCGGAAAGATTACCATACTCGCGTAAGGCCTTAACCCACACCCGAAAAACCGGTTCGCGGATGTGTTGCCGCCCGCTTATAAGCCCAAGACCTCCCCCATCCTTTCGATGTGGGATTAATGCACCCACCTGACCTCCTAAGGCCTTTTGGCCTTGGAGCCAACGGGCCGGGCGTGACATTCTCCCCCACTCAATCTCGTGACGTCCTCGTCACGGATTGACCACCCTGCCTACCCCCAAAGTGTTGACCCGGGGCGCTTGGCGTGAGTCGGTTAAGGTCAGGGGTGGCTCGATACCATACTCGCGTAAGGCCTTAACCCACACCCGAAAAATCGGTTCGCCAGATGTGTTGCCGCCCCCGCTTATAAGCCCAAGACCTCCCCTCATCTTTTCCGATGTGGGATTAACGCACCCCACCTTACCTCCTAAGGCCTTTTTGGCCTTGGAGCCAACGGGCCGGGCGTGACACAAAGCGGCGGTGCTGCACCGCCACAGCTAAGAATCGGGCGCTCTGATGAGTCGGCGTGCACAAGAGTGGCAAGACACTGATAGCATGCACGTAGCATGCACGTAGCCCAGCATGCATGCATGCATGCACACATGCTGCTGGCCACATTGGCTGCTGGGCTCCACCGCCCAGCACAAATCTACATTTGGTTTGGGCCGAAAACTTGGCCCAAACCGATTCCGAATAAGGCCCAATGGGCCCATACTTGGGTTAGAGGATTAACCCCTAATCCTAACCCAAATTAATGTGCTAACTACGAAATTAAAGACATTCCTAAGCTATTACAAAGTCCGCAAGTCAAATCTTCTTCCCTCGAGCTTCCGGCGAACTTCCGGCGGTCTTCCGACGATCCCTCGGAAACCATCCTGCGGACTCCCGGCAAGCTCTCGGACTCCACGATGATTTTGGCGAGTTCCCCCGAGCTTCTTTGGCAAGCTCCGATCTTTCTTGGCAAGCTCGCGAACTTCCGATGAACCTCTCGGTGAACTTCCGAAAACCCTTCGGCAAGCTCCTACTGTTTCTACCTGGTTCCTAAGCAAAGCACTCCCAATGAATCTTCGGACTTCCGTCAAACTCTTGAACTCCCAACGATCCATCGCACTTGACTTCGGCCCTTGGTTTCGCTTTACGCCTTCATCCCTTTCGTAGTTACTCCTGCACAAACAAACACCAAATATTCTACTTCGATCTAGACAGTTATTATAACGAAAATTGACATTCAGTTGCCCGGCACATCATTAGTCGGCGCTTCGTCCGATCCTTCGACACATCGCCCTCTATAGCGGCTTGTTGCCCAATCGATGGTTGACCTCCGCAACCTCGATATCCATGGCGCAACTCCGCACTTCTTGGCCCGATGCCCGACGTACGAAGCCTCCTGCCGATAGTCGATCGAACCTCCGGCTCGACATCTAATATCCTGACGTGATCACCTCCGGCGTAATGTCAATTCCTCCAACGTCAACTGTCTAATCCTGATCGATAGTAGACCTGCGTAACTCAAAACGCAGTTAGACCACAAATCACACTCAATTAGTTTCATCATCAAAATCCAAGATTCAACAGGGCGGTGGCACCGCCCAGTAGCCAAGTGCTGGGCGGTGGTATCGCCCAACCTGGGGCGATAGCACCGCTTGTAACGCTTGAAGGTCATTTGGCGATCGGTGGCACGCCTTTGACAGCAAAGAGCACCGTCAAGACGGGAAACTCAAAGAAAATTTAAATTTGGAGCTCAAATTTAAATCCTCTTTGAATCTATAAATACCCCCCCTTTCTCAGCTGAAAGGGAACCCTTTGATAGTTAGAAATTGAGCAAAAGGCTTGGAAAAGTCTAGTTTTTAATAGCTTGTGTTCACCTCCTTCTTTCTCTTTGAAAAATCTGTAAGAGTGTGAACTTCTTGTAAAAGGGTTATAAGAGGGGTGTTTGGTCCTTCCCCTTCAAAAGGATTTGCTAGTAGAAGTTGGGACCCTCATCGGAGAAGGCTTCGAAAGTGGATGTAGGTCGGACGATCGAACTACTATAAATTGGTTTGCATTTACTTTCTCGCAACTTACTTTGCTGCAAACTATCTTCATTTGCTGCCTTACTCAACTTCCTCTTCATCTTCATACATATCATTTTAAGTTTATATGCAATCGAAATGGTTTCAAACGAAACATTGATTTTTATCGTACGAAGTTTCCAAACTTGTTTAAATCGCTGAAAATCTATCGTTCTTTACCGCTGCACTAATTCACCCCCCCCCCCTCTTAGTGCCGCTCGATCCCTAACAATTGGTATCAGAGCCATGTTATTTCTCATTCGGATTTACACTTGTGAGAAATGGCTCTAAATGGTTTTCAAGAGGGCTTTTCGATTTTTCGTCCATCGTTCTTTAACGGATCGAACTACACTTATTGAAAAACTTGAATGAGAGTTTTCATGCTTTCAATGGATTTGGATTTGTGGAACATTATCGAAAATGGCTTTCAACTTTCCTCTAAATCGATGAACGAATGGTCGGACTTAGAGAAAAAATCTTTTTCTTTAAATACAAAGGCTATGAATGCCTTATTTTGCACTTTAGACAAAAATGAGTTCAATTGGATTTCTTCTTGCGAAAAGACTTTTGATATTTGGCGGACACTTGAAATCACACACGAGGGAACTAGTAGAGTCAAAGACTCGAAAGTAAACCTCTTATTGCATGATTTTGAGCTCTTCCGAATGACACTAAGCGAAACTATCGACGACATGTACACCCACTTCATGGATGTCGTCAATAGTTTGAAAAGTCTTGGTAAAAGTTTTTCGGATTTTGAACTCGTAAGCAAAATTTTAAGATCCCTTCCAAAAAGGTGGGATCCTAAAGTAACCGCAATACAAGAGGCTAAAGATTTAAATAATTTACCTATTGAAGAACTAATTGGCTCACTAATGACATATGAAATGAGCCTCCTAGAACATTTTGAACTTGATGAACACTTGAACCACCTTCCAAATAATAGGAAGGTTTTAAAACTCCGAACTATGAAATGCCACTTGAGTGATGACTCAAGTGATGAGGACAATGAGAACTTTGAACTTCGAATACTAAATCTTAATAAGTTTATTAAACAAAAATCTAAAATAGACAATAAACATGAATGGAGGAAGAGGCCAAAGAAGAAGAAGGCTTGCAAAGAAGAATCAAGTAAAGAAGAAGCGAAATGGGCTTTGACAGTTTTCAACGATGAGGTAAGAAACTCACCCAAGTTACTTTTACCTTATTTTGAAATTACATGATGCTTTTTTTATGAATGCTTAACTTAGTTAGTAGGAATTTTTTTTCATGCTTTTCTTGTGTTTTTGGAAATTTTAAAAAATTATTTTAAAATTATACTATGCTTTTCTTTCTAGTATTTTTGAAAAGTAAAAATTATGAATGATGCTTGCATGATTTGTGATATTGCCTAGGATTAATCCATGCATGTGTATCTTGATGTTTTATATTTCATTTCTAAACATGATGCTTGATCTTTAAATTTTTGTATCATGCTTAATGAGGAATTGAAATGATGAAGATTAAAATCCTACAATTTGGAATAATGTATATTCGGACTTGATGGTTTTCATGACAAAATTATTTTTCAGATTTATAAAATGATGTATGATTTTACCAAAATTTGAGCATCGATCATCTTGTTATAACTAATGTAAAAAAGAATTAAAATGATTTTGATGATGTTTTCATTTTTGAATATGATGCATGACATTTTCATATGAAAAATTTGAACATTCTTATAAAAGATCAAATCACTTAAATTGAAACTCTAAAGATGAGAAAATGCACTATCATGATGTTTGATGCATTTGATATTAATGGGTTTAATGACAAACTTATATTTTGAATTTATACAATGATGACTTTCATATAAATATTTGAACATATCTTATGAAATCATCATTGATAATGATAAAATGAAAATGTTAAAAGTTTATTCTCATGCTTAATAAATTTTATGATATCATGAGGACTTGAAGTTGTTATATCTTGATGACAAACTCATGTTTTAGTTTTAAAATTTGATACTCATCTTTTGAAACATGAGCACACTTGTTTGAAACAAAATGAAACACATTATCACGATAAATTGAATCTCATAATGTGTTATATTGTTGTCTTGACAATTTTTATAATGAAGTTTGTCTTTCGGTTTTGAATATTTTGATTTGGCATATAAAGGCAAAAGACATACTTATATGATGAAACATAAAGAAATTATATTTACTATCTTATCGAGATTAATAATTTCATGATATCTTAAGAATCTCGTAAATTATAGAAGTGATTTCAATGAATTGATTATGATTTTCTCTCATGTTTCAATAATACTTTGTATGCTTAATGACTTGTTGATTGAAATATTGATGTAGACTTTTGATGTATCACTTGTCATTATTAATGCAAATTGCTAGCATTTTGAATCTCGAAAATGATTGCTTCTTTTTATCATTTACCAAAGAGGAGGACAATTCAAGTTTATGTCATTTGTGAATCTCATAAACTATGTTAATGATTTTAATGATTCGATCTTGAGTGAGCTTTATCACAATCCAAGTCTTGATATCTTAATACTTGATACTTGGAATTCTTATGCATGAATCAAGTTGCTCTTTGTGCTATATCTTTTTAAATGAATCATGAGTCTTATTATCATATATTTCATAATATAGAAATGATAATAATTCTTTGGCTTGTATGTCTTATGTGGCAATTGAAAAATTGATGATTGAAAAGAAATTTGCCTTATGATGAATCAATGAATCATGACTTGATCTATGAGAATGATATGTTTTTATGCATCATGATTCTTGGTTGTATACCCTTTATCATGAATTAATATTTGCCGTGTAAGCCTTATATGATTCAAAATTGATGTAAAAGAATTACGCTTAATGATTGAATCATTAATTTATTCTTTTATCATGGCTTGAAAATGAATGAAAAGAAAATATGTTAGCACTTGTAATCATGATTTGATCCTTGATATTGATATGTTTTTATATATCATGATTTTTGGTTGTATGATATTTATCTTGAATTAAAAATTGATAAATATGAATTTTGATTTTGCTAAAAAGAAAGTTATGAATCATGAATGATATCTTTTGGTTTTGATCCTTGTTGAATTTACATATTGATATCCTTCATGACATGATTTCTTTGCATTGTTATTTTATTTGCATCATGTGATGATTGAATAATTGATGTATATTTTTATTGATGCAAATTTATAATTGATATGAAAAATGGCTTGTATAATGATTGAAATTTTTAGTCATTTAGTCCTCCCTTTTTTTTGACAAAGACAAAGGGGGAGAAAAATTGCTACATTGCAATTTCATAAGAAGTTAAGGATTACTATCTCAAAGGATGCAAATATTGCTATCTTGACTATCTCAAAAGAAGCAAAATGTAAAACTTCAAAAATTTGAAATATTACACTTGTCATGCCTTTATGTTTGTATGTTTTAATGAAAAGTTAGCATATATGTTTAAAGTGATTATATATAATTGCTAGCTCATTGCAAACAAAAAGTTGATAGCATGCAAAGGTGAAACTTAGTTACATAAGAAAAGAATTGAAAGGATGCTAACTTGCATGTCGCAAAGTATGTTAGCTTGCTTATCATTATTGATTGCTTGCTTATCATCTTTTTCTCTCATATCATGATTTTTGACTCCCTTGAATTCATGACTTAATATGCTGAAAATTCATATTATAAATTTGTTATTTTATCATGATCAAAGCATTGACTATTTGTACCCCACTTTTTTGATAAAAATAAAGGGGGAGAAGATTTATTGCTAGCTTATGTATCGCAAAGAAAAGTTTTGCTAGCTAGAACATGCAAAGGAAGCAAAGTAAGTACAACTTGCACATCTCAAGAAGTAAGTGAAAAAATTACCATCATTGCCTATCCTTAAAAACTTGCTATGATTGAATGGTATGATTGGATGTTGTATTGCAAAGCTATGCTTGAGTTATAATGTGATTGATAGCTAGTATGATTGTAATATTTGCATATCCTTGAAAACTAGCTATGATGTTACTTCTCCTTTTTGTTGATGACATAAGAGGAGAAGTAGATTGATGACTTCATGCATTAATTGAATATTTTATATATTTGCATGATGGTTTGATGTATTCTCTTAACATTGTGATGAATGTTGCTTGGATTTAGGATAATCCAAGGTTTCTATCAATGGCATATTGATAAGGGGAGTTTGGTTAAACTCCAGGGAGTTATGGTTAACTTCGTTAGTCATCAATTAGTTGTCATCATAAAAAAGGAGGAGATTGTTGAATCTCAGATTTTGATGATGAAACTAATTTATTGTGGTTTATTGTTTAATTACGTTTTGAGTTACGCAGGTCTACTATCGATCAGGATTAGATAGTTAATGCTGGAGGAATTGACGTTGTGTCAGAGGTGACACGTCAGGATATTGGATGTCGAGCCAGAGGTTCGACTGACAATCGGTAGAAGGCTTTGTACGTCGGGCATCGGGCCAAGAAAAGCGTGTTGTGCCAAGGATATCGGGGTTGCGGAGGTCAACTGCCGATTGGGCTATTGAATCTCGGATTTTGATGATGAAACTAATTGAGTGTGATTTGTGGTCTAACTGTGTGTTGAGTTATGCAGGTCTACTTTCGATCAGGATTAGACAGTTGACGCATCAGGATATTGGATGTCGAGCCGGAGGTTCGGTCGACTATCGGCAGGAGGCTTCGTACGTCGGGCATCGGGCCAAGAAGAGCGTGTTACGCCAAGGATATCGGGATTGCGGAGGTCAATCTCCGATTGGGCAACGGACCGCAAGAGAGGATGATGTGCCGGAGGATCGGACGAGGCGCCGACCAATGACGTACCAGGCAACTGAATGTCAATTCGTGTTGTAATAACTATCTAGATCGAAGTAGAGTGTTTGTTGTTTATGTGCAGGAGTAACTACGATAAGGATGAAGACGCAAAGCGAAACAAAGGGTTGAAGTCAAGTGCGATGTATCATTGGGAGTTTAAGTGTTCGATGGAAGTCTGAAGATTCGTTGGGAGTACGGCCGGAACTGGCCGAGAACGAGTAGGGAGCTTGCTGAAGGGTTTTCGGAAGTTCGCTGGGAGGTTCGTCGGAAGTTCGTGGAGCTTGCCAAGAAAGATCGGAGCTTCCCAAAGAAGCTCGGGGGAACTCGCCAAAATCATCGTGGAGTCCTAGAGCTTGCCGGGAGTCCGCAGGATGGTTTCCAAGGGATCGTCGGAAGACCGCCGGAAGTTCACCGGAAGCTCGATGGAAGAAGACTTGACTTGCGGACTTTATAATATCTTAGGAATGTCTTTAATTTCATAATTAGCATATTAATTTGGGTTAGGATTAGGTGTTAATCCTTTAACCCGAAGAAGGGGCCATTGGGCCTTCGTTTGGGCCAAAGATTTTGCCCAAACAGCACCAACGCATGCTACGTGCATGGCATCGTAGCATGGCACTATAGTTTCGATCATCAGAGCCGCCATCAGAAAGCGGTGGTAGCATCGCTGCTGGGCGGCGTAGCACCGCCCGGCCTCTGTAAGCTTGAGCGGTAGCACCGCCTGGTGCGTGGAAAGCCAAGTGGTAGCACTGCTTTTGGTCAGGCGGTAGAACCGCTGGGTGTGTCGATCTGCCAAGATCGACAAAGAAAAAACTCAAAAGATTCAAATTTTTGGCTCCAAGTTTGGGCTCCAAATTTGAATCACTTTGAGGCTTATAAATACCCCTTCCTTTTCAGCTGAAAAATAGAACCCTTTTGAGAGTTAGAATCTTGGTTTTGAGCTTTTGAAAAGTCTTGAAAAGTCTTGTTCTTGCTAAGTGTTCACCTCCTTCTCCTTGAGAAATCTTGTAAGAGTGTGAACCACTTGTAAAGGGTTGTAAGAGGGGTATTTGATCCTTCCCCTTCAAAGGATTTGATAGTGGAAGAAGGGAGCCTCATCGGAGAAGGCTTCAGAAGTGGATGTAGGTCACTTTGACCGAACCACTATACATCGCTGCGTCTTGATTGTGTGAGTATTTAAATTTCTGTTTTACTTTGCTGCAAGCCTTTACTTTACTTGCTCCACTTCCTTTTTATCTTTGTACGCATGCTTTAAAGTTAGAATGCAAAAATCGGTTTCAAACGAAACGTTGCTTTCATCGTACGAAGTTTCCGAAGCTTGTTTTAAATCGCTGATAAGTCCATCGTTTTATCCGCTACACTAATTCACCCCCCCCTCTTAGTGCCGCTCGATCCCTAACATGAGCAATAGACCGCAAAAGAGGATGATGTGCCAAAGGATCGGACGAAGCGCCGACCAATGACGTGCTGGGCAACTAATTGTCAATTCGCGTTGTAATAACTGTCTAGATCGAAGTAAAGTTTTTGTTTGTGTGTGTGCAGGATTAACTACGATGACGATGAAGATGTAAAGTGAAACAAGTGCCGGAAGACAAGTGTGATAGATCGTTGGGAGTTCAAGAGTTCGACGGAAGTCTGAAGATTCATTGGGAGTGTTGCCGGAACTGGCCGAGAATGAGTACGGAGCTTGCCGAAGGGTTTTCGGAAGTTCGCCGGAAGGTTCGTCGAAAGTTCATGGAGCTTGTCAAGAAAGATCAGAGCTTGCCAAAGAAGCTTGATGGAACTCGCCAAGATCATTGTGAAGTCCAGGAGCTTGCTGGGAGTCCACAGAATGGTTTCCGAGGGTTCGTCGGAAGACTATCGGAAGTTTATCGAAGCTCGCCGAAAGAAGTCTTTGACTTATCGGACTTTGTAATAGCTTAGAAAATGTCTTTAAATTCATAGTTAGCATGTAATTTGGTTTAAGATTAGGTGTTAATCCTATAAACCAAGTTAGGGCCCATTTGGGGCTATTTTGGACTGGTTTGGGTCGAGTTTTCGGCCCAAACCAGTGGGCTGAAAAATGTTGGGCCTTAGCACCGCCCAGCCTGGGACGGTAGTACTGCCCAGCGCCTGAAGGCATAGACGGTAGCACCACCTGCCTTGGGCGGTGGTACCGCTTGTGCACTGTCAGTTTGATGATTGACAAGCGGTGGCACCGCCTCTGACAGGTGGTAGCACCGCCGACACCGGGAAACTAAAAAAAAATTCAAATTTAGAGCTCAAATTTGAATCCTCTTTGAATCTATAAATACACCCCCTTTCTCAGCTGAAAGGGAACCCTTTGAGAGTTAGAAATTGAGTAAAAGGCTTGGGAAAGTCTAGTTTTCAATAGCTTGTGTTCATCACCTTCTTTCTCTTTGAAAAATCTGTAAGAGTGTGAACTTCTTGTAAAAGGGTTGTAAGAGGGGTGTTTGGTCCTCCCCCTTCAAAAGGATTTACTATTGGAAGTTGGGAGCCTCATCGGAGAAGGCTTCGGAAGTGGATGTAGGTCGGATGACCGAACCACTATAAATCGGTTTACATTTACTTTCTCGCAACTTACTTTGCTGCAAACCATCTTTATTTGCTGCCTTACTTACTCAACTTTCTCTTCATCTTCATACGTATCATTTTAAGTTTATACGCAATCGAAACGGTTTCAAATGAAATATTGATTTTTATCATATGAAGTTTTTGAACTTGTTTAAATCGCTGAAAATCTATCGTTCTTTACCGCTACACTAATTCACCCCCCCCCTCTTAGTGCCGCTCGATCCCTAATTGGAATTGCACACAGTTAGATATGGTGAGTTCCATGATGAGTTTCGCCGACTTACCCATCTCATTCTGGGGATATGCCCTAGAGACCGCAGCTTACCTTCTGAACAGAATTCCAACTAAGTCAGTAATGTCTACTCCATATGAGATATGGAATGGGAAGAAGCTCGATCTTAAATTTATTAAGATTTGGGGCTACCTTGCCCACGTCAAGAGACAAACCCCGACAAGTTGGAATCCAGGACAGAACGGTGCAAGTTCGTGGGATACCCTAAGGAAACTTGTGGATATTATTTCTATCACCTTGAGGACCAAAAGGTCTTTGTAGCCAAGAGAGCAGTGTTCCTTGAGAAGGAACACATTCTTGGTGGAGACAGTGGGAGCATGATAGAGTTGAGCGAGACTGGAGAACCTAGCTCAACCATCATTCTACAGCAAGAGTCTGTTCAGATACCTAGCACACAAGTTTCAACTTTACGTAGGTCTGGTAGAGTATCCCATCCTCCTGAGAGATATGTGGGACATATCAGAGGAGAGGATTGTCACGGACTTAGCTAGTTTTGCCTAAGCCGTGCGGCACCAATGCGTATCACCACAAAGGTCAGCCTCCCCGAAATCTCCTCCAATCCCTTAGGACCTACGAAAGAGAAGACGAGACAGAGAAAGCGCTTCACACGAGATCCGCAAGCCACTCTTTTAGCAAACACATTATAGCCAATGCAAATTCCAACCATGGATATCATAAGCTCAGAACGGTTGCACAACAAAGGTATAACATTGGTCCACTACAGACCGGATTCTAATACAAATATTCCCTCAACGCAAACTTTATGTACAAGCCTACAATGGCCGCCAAACTCACTCAAATGGGGCATTTAGCCTTTGGCAAGCCCTTTACAAGCTTTTCAAGTTATAACCAACCAAAAGGGACATGGACGAGCATAAGCATTACACCGAACAAGCCGTTTATAATTTATCCGTGACAGGATGTTGAGGATATTGATCCTCAAACCTACGAAGAGGCTATTATGAGCATAGACTCCGGGAATTAGCAAGAAGCCATGAATTCAGAAATGGATTCTATGTACTCTAACAAGGTTAGGAACCTAGTTGATACACCCGAGGGTATTGTACCCATTGGTTGCAAGTCGATCTTCAAAAAGAAGATTGGAGTAGATGGAAAGATAAAGACTGATAGGACCCTAGCAGGGTTGGATCTTACTCAATCATGTAGCAACTAATAAAAACCCTGTGAGAGTGTAATAAACCCCAACTAGCTGCCTCTATCCTATAAAGAAGAGAGGCTAGGGTTTACATTTGGGTCTTTGGGCATCTTAGCCGTCGCCCCCCTTGTTACTGGGCCGGCCTGCTAAAGTTGAGGGCAAATTGGGTAGTTCACTTAGGAAGCAATCCTTAGGGCTAGAGTTTAAAGCTCTATATAAGCATATAGCCTCCATCTCTTGGGAATAAGAAGAATCATCTACAATTGCAGCCACTAGACTACTTAAAGGGTGAAACCCCTATAGTGTTCCAAGGGTTGATCCCCCTCAAAGATCAATCTACATAGAATTCCTCTGGGGTTCTATCATCGGGTATCAGAGTAGCGATCTTGCTACTTTTGCTGCCATCTCTACCGCCCACCATCAACTAAGCAATTTCCATAATTGCACTTGACGTCACTGTCTCCACCTTCATATTCTGCCGTAGATCAAATCAATCTACTGCCGTTGCTTCCAATTGCATCAGAGATATGGTATTCTCTTATCACTAATACCTTTTGCTGCTACAATTTGCCATTCAAAATACCAAAAAAGGGTCTTACTATCTATCCCTTGCTGTGAATTCATTTTGTTATAAAAGTTATCATCTTTACGAATGAAGGATTGCTGTAGAAAATTTTAATCGCATATTACTGCCTTTAAACCAATCTATTACTATCCTTTTTGAACGAAATTTCTTGAGCACCTCATAGATCATCTTGGCTTTCATCTGGGATTGATCTATCATGGATTCATCTTTAAAACATTACTGTGTTGCTGCAAGTTTTCATCACAAACCGCTGAAATTTTTTGACAAGAATTCTGCTATCACAACTTGCACCGAATTCTTTGCTGTTATGCTGCCAAAATTTTCTTGATCCAAGTTGTCATCCTTGCTGTTATTTAAACTAAGATTCTATTGTCAAATCCCTTCCTCAAATTTTTGGGTTCTCGCTGAAAATTTCGTCAAGAAACCATTATTTCTTCGATGACAATTCTGCTCTTATGAAATAGCGCATATCGGCAGCAACTTCCACTGAATTCTATCAAATCTCTACTGCCATCTACCATAGATCTAAAACCCTCTTCCCAAACCTTCATCCACTACCATCTCAGCCCAAAACTCCATCAAATTGCAGCCCCAAATTACACCCAAAACAACCACAAGACAAGCCTAAACCACAGCCTACATCCACCAATCCACAAACCCTTTCGGCCACCACTTCCCTCAAACAATACATGCCTTTAACCTAACAACAAAAGAGAGATCTTAATATTACAGATCTAGAGGCATATACTATGGCATCTGAGGAGGCAATCAATGCTAAGTTCAAAGCCTTCGAGACTCGAATGGAGGAGAAGATTCAGACCCTCTTTGCTGAACTCAGTTTGGGTCGACCACTGAGCCCAAAGAAATCATATCAAGGAGAGAGCTCTGATCGAAGAGATGACTTTTTGGAGAGGGGAAGCTCTATGACCGATCCCTACTCCCCATGCATGAGGATGGACTTCCTTAAATGGGAAGAAGGAGACCCAAATGGGTGGATCTCGCATGCGGAGCGATATTTTCGGTACCACAAAATCATGGACGCATCTATGGTGGAAATTGTAGCTATACATCTTGAAGGGGATGCCATACAGTGGTTTGATTAGTTTGAATACACTCATGGAGTCTTCTCATGGTGACAATTCAAAGAAGGACTGTTGATCCGCTTCGAACCAACCGATTACGAGAACATCGATGGACAACTAGCGAAGATCCGACAAACTTCCACCATTCAAGAGTATCAAACCAGGTTTGAATAGTTATCTAATCAAACTCATGATTGGTCTAAAAAATAGCTATTAGGAATGTTTATTGAGGGCTAAAATCTGGGGAGAAGTTAAAGCGCGATAGCCGTACACGCTTATGGCAGCCATCACTTTCGCACGATTTCAAAAGGAGCGATTGAACTACGAAGCCCAGAGGACTAGGGTTGCTCCCCGACCAATAGTACCAAAGCCCTCAGCCCCCCCTACTGTCAGCCAAGCTCCTACACTAAAAAATTTGACAAGAGAAGAGCTTCGGGAGCAATCTACAAAGGGGTTATGTTGGCATTACGATGAGCCATGGAGCCACGAGCATCGATGTAAAAAAGAAAAAATTCTTATGATCAAACCAGTGGAAGAAGAGGTTAGTGAATAGTCAGAAGAGAGCCTTGAACATGAGGAAGAAGATATAGAAGAAGAGCCATAATCGAATGACTTTATGGTACATACATTAGCAGGCTACTCAAATCCGCAAACGATGAAAGTTGGAGGCCTTCTCAAACAACAACCGATTACCATTCTCATCGACAAGGGCAGCACAAATAACTTCCTAAATAGTAAGGTCACTGCTCAGATGGCGCTCCACATCAAAGGCTATAGCAAGTTCGACGTAAAGGTCACCGACGCCCGAATCCTAAAGTGTGACCAAAGATGCTCATAGGTGAAACTATTATTATAAGACCAAGAAATTGTCATCGACTTCTTCCTCCTACCAATTGATGATTATGAGGCTGTGCTGGGCATAGAATAGCTAACAACACTAGGTGACATCTCCTGGAACTTTTTCAAATTAACTATGAAATTCTACTGTAAGGGCAAACAGGTCACCCTACGCGGGAAGCGCAGAAGCAACGTAACCACCGTTTCAACCCAACAAATGGAGAAAGTTTGATACAAGATAAATGGTGGCTTTTTGATGCATCTTCAACAATAACCAGAGGGGAAGAAAATAGAAATTAAAGATCAAAATCTCATCCAACTGCTTGCTGAATTTGACGATGTTTTTACCGAACCGCATGATCTTCCTCCTACTCGGCAACATGACCACCGAATTCCAATTCTCCCGGGCAAACCACCAGTGAACACTTAGCTATACCACTATCCTTACCTTCAGAAGAATGAGTTTGAGAAGATCGTAAAGGAGATGCTTGAAATAGGGTTGATTCGGTTAAGCTACATCCCCTATTTCTCACCGGTATTACTTGTACGCAAGAAGGATGGAACTTGGCAAATGTGCATTGACCACTGAGCTGTAAATGGTATCACCATCAAGGATAAGTACCCAATACTAGTGGTGGATGAACTTCTTGATGAGTTAAGAGGAGCTCGAGTCTTCATGAAGTTGGACCTCCGATCCGGTTACCACCAAATTCGGGTATGTGAAGACGACATCCCAAAAATAGCTTTCCGCACTCATAACGACCACTATGAATTCTTGGTAATACCTTTTGGACTCACTAATGCTCCTTCAACTTTTCAAAGTCTCATGAACGATATTTTTTAGAGCTTTCTTTGCAAATTCGTGCTTATATTTTTCGATAATATTCTCATTTACAGTCCTTCTCTTGAGACTTACTTTCAGCATTTGCAGTCTATTCTGATGATCCTTTTGGAGAATACTCTTTTTGTTAAAATATCAAAGTATAGCTTTCTACAGGAAAAAGTAGAGTACCTTGGGAACATAATATCAGAAGGAGTGGCAGTAGACCCAACAAAAATCGAGGCAATGTAGAGTTGGCCGAAACTTACAAATGTGAAATTGTTGCGTGGGTTCCTTGGACTAACGGGCTACTACCGAAAATTCGTGAAGAACTATGGGAGGATCAATACACCTCTCACTTCTCTACTGAAAAAAGATGCCTTCCAATGGTCGGATGAAGCTTCGATAAACTTAAGACAGCTATGACGACGACACTAGTACTAGCATTACCAGATTTTAGCTGACCCTTCATCATTGAGGCCGACGCATCTGGAGTCAGAATTGGGGCTGTTCTCATGCAAGAGGGTCGATCGCTCACATACACTAGCAAGATGTTGTCTCCCTCCCATAAAAAAATGTCTATCTATGATAAGGAGATGCTTGCCATTGTGCACATAGTAACAAAGTGGAGACCCTACCTAATCGGTTGGTGATTTCAGATTAAAACTAACCATAGAAGCCTCAAATACTTTTTGGAGCTGAAGATATCATCCTAGGAGCAGCAAAAATGGGTAACCAAACTTCTAGGATTTGATTATGAAATTATTTACAAAAAGGGGAAAGAAAATATTGTTGCAGATACGCTCTCACGGCTACCTGAGCAAGCTGAATTTTCAACCGTCTCTCTTCCTACCACCGGCTTCCTTAAGGATATTAGGGACAAATGGAAGAAGGACCTAGAGACCAATAATATTATTAAAAAATTGGAGGAGGATCTAGGTACAATAGCTCACTATACCTGGGATTCGAGGGATCTACGCTACAAAGGTCGTATTATGCTTACACTTGACTCCCCTTGCATCAAAGTCATTTTACACGAAATGCACTCCACACCTTCAGCAGGACACTTTGGATTCTGAGAACTTATAAAAGAGTGAAGCAAAATTTTTATTGGAGAGGAATGAAAAAATTTATTTCTGAATTCGTGGCATAATGTGATGTATGTCAACAACAAAAGGGTGAAACAGTGGCGAGTCCAGGGAAACTACAACCACTACCCATATCAGACTCAGTGTGGATTGACATCTTCATGAATTTTATCGAAGGGCTGCCACCTTCCAAAGGTAAAAGCACAATCCTCGTGGTGGTTGATCGGCTTATAAAATATGCTCATTTTTATGCTGTACGAAATCCCTACACTGCTGCTAGTATTGCTCAGATTTTCATAGAAAATATTGTTAAATTGCATGGGATGCTAAGGTCCATTATAAGTGATCATGACAGGGTCTTTATTAGTAAATTTTGGACCGAGTTATTCGAGTTGCAAGACACTAAACTCAAGATGAGCATAGCATATCATCCACAAACTAACGGCCAAACAAAGATGGTGAACAGGTGTTTAGAGACGTACCTTCGGTGTTTCACCAATGACCGACCGAAAGAGTGGATGAAATGGCTTTCCTAGGCCAAATGGTGGTATAATACTACGTATCATTCATCTACAAAATGTACCCCATATAAAGCATTGTATGGTCGGCCGGCCCTTGTGATTCCAAAGTATGTAATTGGCTCAGCCAAGGTAGATCAGGTCGACCAAGATCTAATTGACAAGGACGAACTTCTACAATTGCTAAAGGATAATCTCTCTACTACTCAAGCCATAATGAAATAGCAAGCCGACACACGACGAAGCGAAAGAGAATTTTCAGTAGGAGATTAGGTTTATTTTCGCTTACAGCCATACAAGTAGCTCTCCATCAACACACAAGCCTCCATGAAGCTATCTCCACATTTTTATGGGCCCTATCAGATCATAGAGCGTATTGGAGCTATGGCGTATAGACTTAAATTACCTGAAGATGCTAAAATTCACCCTGTCTTCCACATGTCATGCTTGAAGCTCAAGTTGGGAGAACATAAGTCACCCCAGATCCAATTGCCCAACATCACTGATGATGGAAATATTCAAGCCTAACCATAAGCCATCCTCGATCATAAAATCGTGATGCATCATCGATATCCCTCTACTGAAGTACTAGTATATTGGATTAATTTACCACTCGAAGATGCCACATGGGAATCATATGAAGAGCTGAAGACCTGATTCCCTGAGTTCATGGAACCTCAGCCTTGAGGACAAGGTTGATTTGAAGAGGGTGGGCTTGATAGGACCCTAGTAGGGTTGGGTCCTACTCAACCATGTAGCAGCTAATAAAAACCCTATGAGAGTGCAATAAACCCCACCTAGCTGCCTCTATCCTATAAAGAAGAGAGGCTAGGGTTTACATTTAGGTCTTTGGGCTTCTTAGCCGTCGCTCCCCTTGTTACTAGGCCGGCCTACTAAGGTTGAGGGCAAATTGGGTAGTTCACTTAGGAAGCAGCCCCTAGGGCTAGGGTTTGGAGCTCTATATAAGCATGTAGACTTTATCTCTTAGGATTAAGAAGAATTATCTATAATTGTAGCCACCAGGCTACTTGGAGGGTGGAACCCCTATAGTGTTCCAAGGGTTGATCCCCCTCAAAGTTCAATCTACATAGAATTCCTCTAGGGTTCTATCAGAGACCTATAAAGCAAGGCTAGTGGCTAAGGGGTATCGTCAAATGTAAGGTATTGACTATGACGAAACTTTCTCACTTGTAGCCATGCTAAAATCCATTCGAATTCTATTGGCTATTGCAGCACACTATGATTATGAGATCTGGCAGATGGACGTTAAACCCACATTCCTCAATGGTAACCTCAAGGAAGAGATGTATATGATACAGCTTGAGGGATTCGTATCCAGGGATAACCCAAATAAGGTGTGCAGGTTGCTTAGGTCTATCTATGGACTGAAGCAAACTTTCCGAAGTTGGAACATAAGATTTGATGAGGCGATTAGATCTTATGACTTCGTTAAGAACAAAGATGAATCTTGTGTGTACAGGAAGGTAAGTAGGAGCACTATCACATTTTTGGTATTATATATGGATGACATCCTGATCATTGGGAATGATGTAGGAATGCTCTCCATAGTATAGGCTTGGCTATCTAGGCACTTCTCCATGAAGGACTTAGGGGAAGCATCCTGTATATTAGAGATATGAATCTATAGAGATAGATCTAAAAGGATGCTTGGCTTGTCCCAATCTAGGTACAAAGACACCATTATCAAAAGATTTGGTATGAAAAATCCAAGAAAGGTCTCATATCAATGAGACATAAAATATCACTTTCTAGGAGTATGTCCCCAAAGACTCTTGAAGAAAAGGCACACATGGATATGATACCATATGCCTCAGTGATATGATCTATCATATATGCTATGCTATATACCAAGCCTGATATAACACATGCTATGAGTGTCACGAGTAGGTATCAGGTAGATCCAAGCTTGAAGCACTGAAAAATAGTAAAATGTATCCTTAAGTACTTGAGAAGGACTAAGGATCTTTTACTGATGAATAGAGACAATAGCCTCAGGGTTAACGGCTATACGGACTCAAGCTTCCAATCCAATGTCGATGATAGCAAGTCTAATTCAGGGTATATGTTCACCTTGAATGGAGGAGCAGTATGCTGGAAGAGTTCCAAGCAAGATACTACTACTGACTCAACCACAGAGGCGGAATACATTACTACGATAGAGGTAGCAAAAGAGGGAGTCTAGATGAAGAAGTTTATCACAGATTTGGGAATCATGTTGAGCAGCTAGGATCTGATTCCGTTATATTATGACAACTACGGGGGGTGATTACTCAAATAAGATAACCCGGGTCTCATCAGAAGTGTTCTGAGGAGGTTCTAACTAATTAAAGAGATCGTGGCCCAAAAAAATATAGTAGTGGAAAGAGTTCCATCCGAAGATAACATTGTAGATCCACTAACAAAGCCATTGACTTATATTGTCTTTGAGCGTCACAGAAGTCTAATGGGGATTAGACATGTTGGTGATTGGTTTTAGGTCAAGTGGGAGATTGCTAGTTATATGTGCCCTGCAATCTAGTCACATGAGTGATGGCACTTGTGACTTGATATGCACTCTTTCTCTTTGCTTATAATTAGACATTTTATCACTTTATCTTGCGTGTTGCATATATTGTGATGTCCTTGGATCTGTGCAATGGGAATCGGATCGTGATGAGATCACGATAATGAGACCGATTCACCTTTAAACACAAACCCTAAATAATCCCAGTCATAGGTTACTCGAGAAGGACATCGAGATAATCGGATAGACTGGTGTGCTGTATACCCGTCCAAATATTGGAGGTGGCTGGACTCATAGCTACTTGTGTAGGGATACTAAGGGTAGAGTGCAGATACTCATTGGGGAATGAGTTCACTGATTGATCCGACTACGAAATGCTGGATGGTTATTGATACCTCACATCAGACAACGATTCTACAGTCTCAGTAGTGTATCTGGTCCTTAGATTTGAAACACCAAGGATGTCCTGTATGAGTACTCCACTCTTTGATACCAGACTTATAGGTTTGGAAAGTTCAAGATCTAATATAATCGGTTATTGAAAGTGGTAGCCAACCTTACGAGGGCTATGGAGTGTCAATAGAGGATCATCCGCTCTCGGTATCATGAGAGAAATATCCCATGTATTCTTGCTCGAACAAATCCTTGGCCAAGGTTATTCGGATTGAGAGAGAAAGTGTTCTCTGGGAGAATCCGACAAGAGCAAGACTCGAGAAGAGACAATATGGGCCTGATAGCACCGTGCTCGATATAGGGTCTTTGGGATATTAGATGGATGATGGACTATAGATACATGGTAACTGAGGATAGATAAGTCTAATGGATTGGATTCCCTTGTATCATCTGGGGACTGTGGTGTAGTGGCCTTATACATCTGCAGTCGATAAGTCAGGTGAATTATTATAGAGATAATAATTCATTGAGTCAGAAGGAGTTCTGACAAGTATCACTCACGACCAGCTCGATATTGAGCCTAGTGGGTCACACATATATGGTAGGTGTTGCGACAAGTAGAGGTTCGGATATGAGATATCTGCTGGAGCCCCTATCTTATTGGATATCCATTAAGTCCCTAAATTATTAGATCCTAAGATGAGATCCAATAATTGCTAATAAGAGATTATTGGGTAGAGACTCACTAATCCAAGAGGCTTATGTAATTGGATGGAGATCCAATACCTAATAGGGCAAGATCCATTAGGGTTTATAAGGGGCCTCTATAAATAGGAGGGAACCAAATCTTTATAGACTGAGAGTTTTTTTTGGTAGCTACCTCCTGTTCTCCTCTCCCCAAAGAGGTGCATCGTCGTAGTCCCTACTATGTAGATACCGCTAGAGAGGAGGACGTTTGACCTCCTTTATCATTCCTATAGATCTACAGGGATTCAGGGATATATGATCTCCCTAGGTACTTTCTTTTACACATGTAGTTTTCGCGGATTTGTTTTTGACGCACCGATCTTTATACGACGATGGAACTTTTCATGAAAATCCAAGGTTTTTTGTTTTTCTATTCTTCCGCTGCGCATGAGATGTCTCCCCCTATGGATTTCCTAATAACTTTTTTTTGGCCTCATGAAAATAAACAAATACATCCCTATTTATAGAGTTCCACCTAGAGTCTACCAGAACTTAGACTCTTATTAATAAATAAATATTAAATAAATCACTATCTGACTCCCTACTGAATTAAACAACTCCATAAATATTATTTAAAGCTTTAAAAATAAAAGGATCGTAACAAAAGCTTTAATAAAAAAACTTATAAGGGTATGATGGGTAGTTTACTATACCTCATTGCAACTAGGGTAGACATTATGTTCAGTATAGAACTTTATGCTAGATTTCAATCTAATCCTAAGCTATCTCATTTTAAAGCCATTAAAAGGATTCTTAGATACCTAAAAGGAACTCTTAATCTAGGATTATGGTATCTAAAATCTAAAAACTTTGAATTAACTGCTTATGCTGATGTTGATTTTGTTGAATATAGAATAGATAGAAAAAGTACATCTAGAACATGTTAATTCTTAGGTAATACACTTGTCTCTTGGTCTTCCAAGAAACAAAATTCAATTGTACTATCTACAACCGAAGCTGAATCCATAGATGCGAGTGCATGTTGTGTACAAGTTATATAGATGAAAAACATATTAGAAGATTATAAAATTCACTCAAAGAATATTCTCATAAAATGTGATAACACGAGTGTAACATGTTTAACAAAAAATCTCATTCAATACTCTAGAACTAAACATATTAATATTAGGCATCACTTTATAAGAGATCATGTTAATAACCATGATGTAACCTTAGAATTTATTGATATAAAACATCAATTAGCTGATATTTTTATAAAACCATTAAATGAGGAATAATTTGATTTCATTAGAAGAGAATTAGACATGTTAAATTATCCGAACGTTTGAGTTTCTTGTATACTTTTTTAGACTTTTTTTATTTTTCATAAACGAAGCTTTTATCGAGTTTATTTTGTATCTTCTTCCTCTTATCCCATTCATGGATTTTTTATACTCTTGCTCCATCACTTGATGATTTTTTTTTACAACCTCCCTATGCTTACGAAAGAAGAAGTGTCATTCACGAATCTTATTAGTACACTTGTTTCTTTTTGTGTGATTTTTTGTGCAATGTTTATGAACATCTCTTCTTTCTATTTTTCTTATGTCATGAATCTTTTAGCTCTTGATGAAAGTAGAAGTTTGATAAATTTTTGATAGCTTGAATGGATTCTTTTCCTTGAATAATTCATAGATTTTTGATAGCTCGATCCTTCTTGATGAATGAACTCCTTCATTCTCTTTTCAAGAAGAACTTTTGTGGATATTTCCACCAATTTTTCATCTTTGCTAGCTTGCCTATTTCAAAGCTAAAAAGAAGTGCTAGTAAGAGTAGTACTAGTTTGCACATTTCCTCCACGATGGAAAAGTCACTATCTTGCTATCGTAATAATGTAAAACTTGCTTGGGTGAAATGATGTAAAGATTGTTGGGAAATCCTTCAGGGGAGCGACATCACATGCGCAGTGGAAGAACAGAAAACAAAATCCCAGATTTCTCTTAGAAAGTTTCCATTGTCGTGTGAAGATCGATGCGTCAAAACAAATTCGCGAAATACTACATGTGTAAAAGAAAATACCTAGGGAGATCGTATATCCCTGAATCCCAACAGTTCTATAGGAGAGGATGAAGGAGGTCAAGCGTCCTCCTCTCTAGCGGTATCCACATAGCAGGGACTGCGACGATGCACCTCTCTAGGGAGAGAAGAACAGAAGGTGGCTACCAAAAGAAACCCCCAGCCTATAGAGCTTTGGTTCCCTTCTATTTATAGAGGCCCCCTGTAAACCCTAATGGATCTTGCCCTGTTGGGTATTGGATCTCCATCCAATTACCCAAGCCTCTTGGATTAGTGGGTCTCTACCCAATAATCTCTTATTAACAATTATTGGATCTCATCTTAGGATCCAATTATTCAGGGCTTTAATGGATATCTAATAAGATAGGGGGTTCAGCGGATATCTCATATCTAAACCTCTACTCATCGCAACACCTACCATATGTGTGTGACCCTCTAGGCCTTATATCGAGCTGGCCATGAGTCATATTTGTCAGAACTTCTTCTGACTTAGTGAATTATTATCTCTATAATAATTCACCCAACTTATCGACTACGGACATGCTAGGCCACTACGCTGCAGCCCCCAGATGATACAAAGGAATCCAATCCTTTGGACCTATCTATTCTCAGTTACCATGTATCTATAGTCCCTCTTTCATCTAATATCCCAGAGACCCTATGCTGGGCATGGTGCTGTTAGGCCCATACGGTCTCTCCTCGAGTCTTGCTCTTGTCAGATTCTCCCGGAGAACTCTTTCTCTCTCAATCTGAATAATCTTGGCCAATGATTTGTTCGAGCAAGAATACATGAGATATTCCTCTCATGATACCGAGAGCGAATGATCCTCTATTGACACTCAATAGCCCTCATAAGGTTAGCTACCACTCCCAATAATCGGTTATACTAGATCTGAAACTTTCCAAACCTATAAGTCTGGTATCAAAGAGTAGAGTACTCATACAGGACAACCTTGGTGTCTCAAGTCTAAGGACCAGATATACTACTAGAACTATGGAATTGCTGTCTGATGTGATATATCAATAACCATTCAGCATTCCAAAGGCAGATCAATCAGTGAACTCATTCCCCAATGAGCACCAGTACTGTACCCTTAGTGTCCCCACATGAGTAGCTATGAGACCAGCCAGCTCCATCATATGGACGAATATATAGCACACTAGTTTATTTAGTTATCTCGATGTCCTTCTCGAGTAACCTGTGACCAGGATAATTTAGGATCTGTATTTAAAGATGAATTAGTCTCATTATCGTGATCTCATCATGATCCGATTCTTATTGCACAGATCCAAGGACATCACAATATATGCAACATGCAAGATAAAGTGATAAAATGCCTAATAATATACAAAGAAAAAAAGTGCATATCAAGTCACAAGTGCCATCACTCATGTGATTGGTTTGCAGGGCACATATGACTAGTAATCTCCTACTTGACCTAAAGACAATCACCAACATGTTTGATCCCCATTAGACCTCTGTGATACTCAAAGATAATCTGAGTCAATGGCTTTGTTAGTAGATCTGTAATGTTATCTTCGGATGGTACTCTTTCCATTACTACATCTTTTCGGGCCATGATCTCTCTAATAAGCTAGAACCTCCTTAGAACACTTTTGATGAGACTCGGATTCCCTTATTTGAGTAATTACCCCGTATTTATCATAATTTAAGGGAATCGACTCCTTGCTACTCAGGACAACTCCTAGATCTGTGATGAACTTCTTCATCTAGACTCCCTCCTTTACTACCTCTATCGCAGTAATGTATTCCACCTCTGTGGTCGAGTCAGCAGTAGTGTCTTGCTTGGAACTCTTCCAGCATACTACTCCTCCATTCAGGGTGAACACATACCCTGAATTAGACTTGCTATCATCGATATCGGACTGAAAGCTTGAGTCTGTGTAGCTCTCAACCCTAAGGCTACTACCTCCATATACAAGTAAAAGATCCTTAGTCCTTCTCAAGTACTTAAGGATACATTTTACTACTTTCCAGTGCTCCAAGCTTGGATTTGCCTGATATCTGCTCGTGACTACTAGTTATAGGTGCCCTACAAGCCAATCACATGAGTGATAGCACTTATAACATGTTGCGTCAATCTCTTTACTTATGATTATTGGCATTATCTCAGATTATATAGATGTATATTGTGATGTCCTTGGATCTATGTAATGGGAATTTGATCATGATGAGATTATGATAATGAGACCGATTCACCTTTAAACACAGACCCTAAATTATCCTGGTCATAGATTACTCAAGAAAGACATCGAGATAACCAGATAAACTGGTGTGCTGTATACCCGTTCATATGATGGAGGTAGCTGGTCTCATAGCTACTCGTGTGGAGACACTAAGGGTATAGTGCAGGTGCGCATTGGAGAATGAGTTCATTGATTGATCTGCCTATGGAATACCGGATGGTTATTGATACCTCACGTCAGACAGCGATTCCATAGTCCTAGTAGTGTATCTGGTCCTTAGACTTGAGACACCAAAGATGTCCTGTATGAGTACTCCATTCTTTGATACAGGACTTATAGGTTTGGAAAGTTCCATATCTAGTACAATCGGTTATTGGGAGTGGTAGCCAACCTTACGAGGGCTATTGAGTGTCAATAGAGGATCATCCGCTTTCGGTATCATGAGAGGAATATCTCTTGTGTTCTTGCTCGAACAAATCCTTGGCCAAGGTTATTCGGATTGAGAGAGAAAGAGTTCTCCGGGAGAATCCGATAAGAGCAAGACTTGAAGAGAGACCGTATGGGCCTGACAGTATCATGCCTGGTATAGGGTCTTTAGGATATTAGATGGATGAGAGATTATAGATACATGGTAACTAAGGACAGATAGGTCTAAAGGATTGGATTCCCCTGTATCATCTAGGGGCCGCGGCGTAGTGGCCTGGTACGTCCGTAGTCGATGAGTTTGGTGAATTATTATAGAGATAATAATTCACTAAGTCAGAAGGAGTTCTGACAAGTATGACTCACGGCCAACTTGATATTTGGCCTAGAGGGTCACACACATATGGTAGGTGTTGCGACGAGTAGAGGTTCGGATATGAGATATCCGCTGAACCCCCTATCTTATTAGATATCCATTAAGTCCCTAAATTTTTGGATCCTGAGATGAGATTCAATAATTGCTAATAAGAGATTATTGGGTAGAAACCCTCTAATCCAAGAGGCTTGGGTGATTGGATGAAGATCCAATACCCAATAGGGCAAAAAGATCCATTAGGGTTTTAAGGGGGCCTCTATAAATAGGAGGGAACTAAAGCTCTATAGGCTGAGGATTTTTGATAGCCACATCCTATTCGCCTCTCCCCAGAGAGAGAGGTGCATCGTCGCAATCCCTGCTGTGTTGATACCGCTAGAGAGGAGGACACTTGACCTCCTTCATCCTCTCCCATAGATCTGCAGCAATTCAGGGATATACGATCTTCCTAGGTATCTTCTTTTACACGTGTAGTTTTGCAGATTTATTTTTGACGCACCGATCTTCACACGACGACGGAAACTTTCTACGAGAAATTTGGGGTTTTGTTTTCTGTTCTTCCGCTGCGCATGTGATGTCACCCTCCTTGCGAGGATTTCCCAACAATGGTATCAGAGCCAGGTTGTTTGTGCGAAGATCGAATATTAAACTGCATGTGTTATATTTTTGATCTGCTTCTGACGCCAAAATCATTGGCGCGAAGAGCGAAAGGACAAAGAATCGTTGCTGCCCGCTCGTGTAGCAAACCTTCTTTGCCTGCATAAGCAAAGCGGACGACGGCTCGCAGGCGGCTCGCAGGGGCGCCGGCGAAGCGCTAGTAGCGGCGCCGCCGGGCGCAAGTGGCACCAGGAAGCCTTCTTTACTGCTGCGCCGGCGCTGGCGCCCGCACCGTGGGCAAGATCTTGGCGCTTGCGCCATGGGCCAGCCAGAGGCGTCGACATTGGCGCCGTGCCGCGGCCAACGCAGGTGGGCATCGGCGGGTTGCCATGCATGGGTGCCTGCAGGTAGCGCCTGCGGGCGCTGCCCCGTGGGTGGTGCTTGTGCGAGCAGCGCCCACCCGCGATTGGGGTAGCGCCTGCGGGCGTTGCCCTCGCCTGCTGCGGTCGTGTTGCTCGCGACGTCGCCGCCGGCTGGGTGGCAGCAGGCGCTCCGCCAGCGGGGTAGCGACGGCGGCGCCTCCCTCCTCGCGCACAAGGGGCGCCGCCGGTAGGGTGGCGACAGCCACAAGGGCAGTAAGCGTGAGGGATTGGGGTTTTAAGGCAAAAGACAATTTTGCCCCTTGGAATTTTAGAAATTCAAAATTCCATCCCTTTTACAAAATTACTAAAATACCCCTCAGAATTTCAAAAATTTCAAATTCTATCCCTTTTATATAATTACCAAAATATCCTTTTGGCCAAATTATCGAAATACCCCTAGGTATTCAAAAATTCCCTTTATGTCCCTGATTTTAGAAAATTAAATATATTAATTAAATAGTTTAAATAACTATTATTTTTATCTAGTAGTCCTACAAAATAATATATACATGCGATGTATGATATGGATAGATGATCATGGACCTATGATGTGATGTGTGTACATGTGATTATTATTATTGGGGCCTGCGAGCCTATATTTTTCTCGTTTATTGTCGGGCCTGCGTGCCTGTAATTATGTTGTAATTACATGAGGAGGTGCATGTTGAATCTCGGATTTTGATGATGAAACTAATTGAGTGTGATTTGTGGTCTAACTGAATTTTGAGTTACGTAGGTCTACTATCGATCAGGATTAGACAGTTGACACTGAAGGAATTGACGTTGCGCCGGAGGTGATCACGTCAGGATATTGGATGTCGAGCCGGAGGTTCGGTCGACTATCGGCAGGAGGCTTCGTACGTCGGGCATCGGGCCAAGAAGTGCGGAGTTGCGCCATGGATATCGAGGTTGCGGAGGTCAACCGTCGATTAGGCAACAAGCCGCTAGAGAGGGCGATGTGCCGAAAGATCGGACGAAGCGCCAACCAACGATGTGCCGGGCAACTGAATATCAATTCGCATTGTAATAACTATCTAGAACGAAGTAGAGTGTTTGGTGTTTGTTTGTGCAGGAGTAACTACGAAAGGGATGAAGGCGTAAAGCGAAACCAAGGGGCAAAGTCAAGTGCGATGGATCGTTGGGAGTTCGAGAGTTTGACGGATGTCCGAAGATTCATTGGGAGTGCTGCTGGAACCAGCCGAGAACGAGTAGGGAGCTTGCCGAAGGGTTTTCGGAAGTTCGCCGGGAGGTTCGTCGGAAGTTCGCGGAGCTTGCCAAGAAAGATCGGAGCTTGCCAAAGAAGCTCGGGGGAACTCGCCAAAATCATCATGGAGTCCGAGAGCTTGCCTGGAGTCCGCAGGATGGTTTCCGAGGGATCGTCGGAAGATCACCGGAAGTTCGCCGAAAGCTCGAGGGAAGAAGACTTGACTTGCGGACTTTATAATAGCTTAGGAATGTCTTTAATTTCATAGTTAGCACATAATTTGGTTTAGGATTAAGTGTTAATCCTATAAACCAAATCTGAGCCAATTCGGACTTCGTTTGGACCGGTTTCGGCCAAGTTTTCGATCGAAACCAATGTGCTGAAAAAAATGACCTGGGCGGTAGTACCGCCCTAGGCTGGGCGGTAGCACCACCCAGAGGCTGAGAGATGGGCGGTAGTACCGCTCGGTGCAAGGCGGCAGCACCGACACCGCCGGTGACATGGAAAGCCAAGTAGCACCGCGGGTCGAGGTCACTGATCGACAAGGTGTAGTACCGCCCGAGTGTGTCAGCGACAGGCGACAAGTACCTGACCAAAAACTTAAAAATTTCAAATTTTTGATTTCAAATTTGGAGCCCAAATTTGAGTCCTCTTAAGCTTATAAATTCCCCTCTCTTGCAGGTTCAAAGTGCAGCAAGAAGAGTGAAAATCTTGAGGAAAACTAGATTTTGAAAATAAGTGTGGGAAAACTTCCCTCTTACTCTTAAGTGATTTCTTGTTCTTGGGTGAGAGCTTGTAAGGGTTATCTTCTAAGCCACAAAAGAAGAGGGTTGCAAGAGGAGTTCTTCCTCGCCCATTGGAAGGAGGAAAGCTAGTGGAAAGTTGGTGTCCTCAGTGAAGAGGAATCGGAAGTGGATGTAGGTCGGATGACCGAACCACTATAAAAATCTGGTTTGCATTTACATTCTTGCTATTTACTTTACTGCAAACCATTTTTACTTGCTGCCTTATTTACTCAACTTCCTTATCATCTTATTATGTATGCTTTAAAGTTAAAAAGTAATCTTTCCGGGTTCAAACGAAACGTTGCATTCATTCGTACGAAGTTTCCAAAGCTTATTTTAAATCGCTAAAAATCTATCGTTTTATCCGCTACACTAATTCACCCCCTCTTAGTGCCACTCGATCCCTAACAATTGGTATCGAGCCACATTCTTTCTCTTTGGATTTACACCCGTGAGAAATGGCTCTAAATGGTTTTCAAGAGGGCTTTTAGGATTTTTCGTCCACCGTTCTTTAACGGTTCGGACTACACTTATTGGAAAACTCGAATGAGAGTTTTCATACTTTCAATGGATTTGGATTTGTGGAACATCATCGAAAATGGCTTTCAACCTTCCTCTAAACCGATGAACGAATGGTCGGTTTTGGAGAAAAGGTCATTTTCTTTAAACGTAAAGGCTATGAATGCTTTATTTTGTGCTTTGAATAAAAATGAGTTCAATCAATTTCTTCTTGCTAAACGGCTTTTGATATTTGTCGAACACTTGAAATCACGCATGAGGAAACTAGTAGAGTTAAAGACTCAAAAGTAAACCTCTTGTTGCATGATTTTGAGCTCTTCCAAATGACACCAAGTGAAACTATCGTAATATGTACACCCGCTTTACGGATATCGTCAATAGTTTGAAAAGTCTTGGTAAATCATTTTCGGAGTTTTGATTTACTCAAACAAGATTTTACGATCCCTCCCAAAATGGTGGGATCCTAAAATTACTGACTATTCAAGAATCAAAGGATCTAAATAATTATTCATTGATGAACTCATTGGGTCTTTAAAGACCTATGAAATGGAACATGATGGAACATGATGAACATGATAAACATTTGAACCACCTTCTAAAGAATAAGAAGGTTTTGAACTTAGAACTAAGAGAATGCCACTTGAGTAATGACTCAAGTGATGAGGACAATGAAAACTTTGAACACTTTAACAATGAATCTTAATAAGTTCATTAAACAAAAATTAAAATCACACAATGAACTTGAATGGAGGAAGAGACCAAAGAAGAAGAAGAAGGCTCACCAAGAAGAATCAAGGAAAGAAGAAGCAAACTACGCTTTAATGGGCTTCGACAATGAGGTAAGTAACTTAACTTCCTTGAATTATTTTGAAATTACATGATGATTTCATGAATGCTTAACTTAGTTAGTAGGAATTTTTTTATGCTTTTCTTGTGTTTTTAGAAATTAAAAAAATTCAAAATTATACTATGCTTTTCTTTATAGTATTTTTGAAAAGTAAATATATGAATGATGTAAGATTTGTGATAATGCTTAGGATTAAACCATGCATGTGTATCTTGATGGTTTACATTGTCTCATCTTGATGATTTTATATCATGCATGATGATGTTGATCTAAAAACTTCTATCTTAGATTAATGGCTTTTTTTTATGATGAAATTTTTAAATGATACAAGAAATCAAATAAAGACCTAACACATAAATTTTCCAAATGAAAGAAATGTGATTTTTATTGTGTATTACATTTGACTTGATGAATGACAAAAGTATTTTTCAGATTTTTAAAAATGATGTATGAGTTTAGCAAAAATTTGAGCATTGATCATCTTGTTATAACAAGATGGGAAATGATTTTAATGATGAATTCATTTCTAAATATGATGATGCTCTCATATTTAAATATGATATATATGACATTGATCATTCTTATGAAAGATCAAATCACGTAAATTGAAACTCTTAAAAATAAGAAAATGCACTATCATAATGTATCATTTTTATGTATTTGGTCTTGACGGTTTTATGACTAAGCTTGTGTTTTATTTTGATACATGTTTTCAAAAATTTTGAATATACTCACATCAAATTGCTTAAAATGAAAATGTATCTTTTTCTATTCTATTTAGATGAATGAATTCATGTTATGAGTCTTGTGAATCTCATAAAAATAAACATGATGAATATTTTAAAAAATGTGCCTCATATTTTCGGTCTTAATGATTTCTCTTGAAACATGCTCTTTGGACCTATATGAAAAACATGAGTATACTCATATGAACATCAAATCACTTGAAATGAAACACATAAAAAAAAAGAGAAATTGCACTATCATGATGCTTTACGTGTAATGCTTTTGATCTTAATGGGCTAAATGACAACTTGTATTTCAAATTTATATAATGATGGCTTCCGTATAAATATTTGAACATACATTATGAAATCATCATTGAAATGAAAATATTAAAAGTTTATTATCATGCTTAATGACCTTGTGATATCATATCTTGATGATAAACTCATGTTTCGGTTTTAAAATTTGATACTCATCTTTTAAAACATGAGTACACTTACATGAAACAAATAACTTAAAATGAAACACATTATCATGATATATTGAAACTCATGTCTTGAAATAATGTGTTACATTTTTGTCTTGATAATGCCTTATGAAATTTTGCCTTTACATCTTGAACTTTCATGCTTATCTTGGTATATAAAGACAAAGGCATATTTAGATGAAAATATTATTTGAAAAGAGAATTTTCCAAATGAAATATAACTTATCTCTTGTTTCACGAAACTATGGTTTTGAATTACTTTTAGGAGATCATCATCTTGTTAACTTGAGTTTTTATCTCTATACTCTTATGTTTCTCCCATGTTATATGAAGAAAAATATAAATTATTTTCTCTTAACTTATTGATACTCAATTTGAGAAAATATGTTTTGATGATTGAAATATTGTATGTGCAATTTGAACTTTTCTCTCATGTTTCAATACCACTTTGTATGCTTCTTGATATGATAATTGAAATATTGATGTAGACTTTTGATATATCACTTGTCATGATTAATGCATATAGCTAGCATTTTAAATCTCTAAAATGATTTTGATTATGAGTTTCGAGTTGACAAATTGAGCTTGAATGATTTTTCTTTTAACGATTCTTGAATCTTTTGAAATTATGACTTGTTAAGACATATTTAATGCTTGAATCAAGTTTTAAAAGATTTCAGTTAGCTATAAAGAAATTTTATTGAAATCATGATCTTGACAACTATGACTTGAAACTCTTTATAAATCAAGATCTTTTACCATGCTCTTTTTGATCTTATCAAAAGAAAATTCTTTAAATGAAATGTAACTTGTTTTTGATTTCTGAATTTAATACTTGAATTTTATGAAATGTGATTCTTATGAAATATGATCTTGGTATGAAAATTCTTATGTATGAATCAAGATCTTGTGTTGATCTCCTAAGACTTTCACTTGTTATTTCCTAAAAGGAGATTTGTCAAAATGATTCATGAACCTTTTGATTTATGATTTGATTCATGACTCAAGATTGAAGATTGAAACATTATATGCTAAAATTGATTTTTTTATTATTGTTTCAATACTTAATCAAATGCCTTATGTGATGATTGAAAATTTGATGAAAAAGAATTGTGCTTAATATTGGAATCATTGATTTATTCTTTTATCATGGCTTAAAATGAATGAAAAGAAAATATGTTAGTACTTGTAATCATGATTTGATCCTTAATATTGATATGCTTTCATATATCATGATTTTGGTTGTATGACATTTATCTTGAATTAAAAATTGATAAATATGAATCTAGATCTTCTTTTGACAAATGAAAAGTTATGAATCATGGATGATATCTTTTGGTTTTAATTTTGTTAAATTTACATATTGATATCCTTCATGACATGGATTTCAATATCATCTCGTATGCATCATGTGATGATTGATATATTGATTGATACAATTTGAAATCATTGGTTCCTCCTTATTTTGATATTGATAAAGGGGGGAAAAATTGTTAACTTGTGTATCAGGTGAAAGACAAAATTTGCTAGCTTAAACATTGAGTAGAAATGTTACTATCTCAAGAAAGGAAAAAGGAAGCTAACTTGCGTGTCTCAAAGTATGTTTTGCTTATCAAAATTGATTGCATCCTTGTTACATTTTTGAATCTCATACAAGATTATTTGTAGTATTAATGCTCCCTTTCTTTTGATATTGATAAAGGGGAGAAGGCTTTGCTAGATTGCATATTACAAATGAATGCAAAAGTCCTAGCATGCAAAGAAAGCAAAACTTGCAAGCTTGCTCTTTTCAAAAGAGAAGAAAGAAATTATAAAATTGCATGCATATTGCAAAAGAAGTCAAGAAAATGAAGCAAAGAAAGTGCATATTTGAATACAATTTGCTTGTTCAAAGGAACATAGAAAACTTACCTATCATTGACTAGTGCTATCTTGAAACTATCATGATAAACATGCGATACCTAAATGTTGTATGATGTGATTAATAGCTAGTATGTTTGTAATATTTGCATATCCTTGAAAACTAGCTATAATGTTACTTCTCCTTTTTGTTGATGACATAGGGGGAGAAGTAGATTGATGACTTCATGCATTGATTGAATATTTTATATTTGCATGATGGTTTGTTGTTTTCTCACTACATAAATGATACATGTTACTTGGATTTGGGATAATCCAAGGATTCTATCAATGACATATTGATAGGGGGAGTTTGTGTTAAACTCAGGGAGTTTTGGTTAACTCGTTCGGTCATCAATTAGTTGTCATCATCAAAAAGGGGGAGATTGTTGAATCTCGGATTTTGATGATGAAACTAATTGAGTGTGATTTGTGGTCTAACTGCGTGTTGAGTTATGCAGGTCTACTATCGATCAGGATTAGACAGTTGACACTGGAGGAATTGACGTTGCACCAGAGGTGATCACGTCAGGATATTGGATGTCGAGCCGGAGGTTCGGTCAACTAGCGGAGGAGGCTTCGACGTCGGGCATCGGGCCAAGAAAGCGTGTTGCGCCAAGGATATCGAGGATTGCGGAGGTCAATCACCGATTGGGCAATGGACCGTAAGAGAGGCGATGTGCCGAAGGATCGGACGAAGCGCCGACCAATGACGTGCCGGGCAACTGAATATTAATTCGTGTTGTAATAACTATCTAGATCGAAGTAGAGTGTTTGTTGTTTGTGTGCAGGAGTAACTACGTTAAGGATAAAGATGTAAAGCGAAACAAAGGATCAAAATCAAGTGCGATGGATCATCGGGAGTTCGAGTGTTCGATGGAAGTCTGAAGATTCGTTGGGAGTACTACCGGAACTGGTCGAGAACGAGTAGGGAGCTTGCCGAAGTGTTTTCGGAAGTTCACCGGGAGGTTCGTCGGAAGTTCGCGGAGCTTGCCAAGAAAGATCGGAGCTTGCCAAAGAAGCTCGGTGGAACTCGCCAAAATCATCATGGAGTCCGAGAGCTTGCCGGGAGTCCGCAGGACGGTTTCCGAGGGATCGTCGGAAGACCGCCGGAAGTTCACCGGAAGCTCGACGGAAGAAGATTTGACTTGCGGACTTTGTAACAGCTTAGGAATGTCTTTTAAGTTTGTAGTTTGCACATGAGTAGGGCAAGGATTTAGAAAAAATCCTGCCTAAATTCAGTGGGAGCCAACCGGGCCTCTATTGGGCCGAGTTGGGCCTTAAACAGGGCCCATTCAGCCTTGACCGAATGGGCAAAAGTTGAACCATAACACTGGGCAGTAGCACCGCCTGCCATCAGTAAAGTTGGGCTACTATAGCAGCGCCTGCCATCTGAGCAGTGCTCGCCATCGGTAGTAGCGCCGGTTACTATAGAGCGATAACACCGCCCGATTACTATAGCAGGTGGTAGCACCGCTGGCTAGGCGTAGCACCGCTGGTCTGGGCAAAGCGTAGCACCGCTGGCGAAGTAGCACCGCTGGTGCGTGGAAAGCCAAGCGGTAGCATTTCAAATTTGGAGCACCACCTGAGCGGTCTTGCACCGCTGGGTGTTAGTCTCCGGGATGATGCACCGAAAAACTCAAAAGATTCAAAATTTTGGCTCCAAGTTTGGGCTCAGATTTGAATCACTTTGAGGCTTATAAATACCCCTTCTTTCTCAGTTGAAAGGTGAACCCTTTGAGAGCTAGATTTTGAAAATAAGTCTTGGGAAAGTCTTGTTCTTCATTTGTAAGTGTTCACCTCATTTCCTTCTTCTTGTGAAATCTTGTAAGAGTGTGAACCACTTGTAAAGGGTTGTAAGAGGGTATTTGGTCCTTCCCCTACAAAAGGATTTGCTAGTGGAAGTTGGGAGCCTCATCAAGTGAGAAGGCTTCGGAAGTGGATGTAGGTCACTTTGACCGAACCACTATACATCGCTACGTCTTGATTGTGTGAGTGTTTAAATTTCTGTTTTACTTTGCTGCAAGCCTTTACTTTACTTGCTCCACTTCCTTTTTCTCTTTGTACGCAAAAATCGGTTTCAAACGAAACGTTGCTTTTATCGTACGAAGTTTTCAAAGGTTGTTTTAAATCACTAAAAAATCCATTGTTTTATCCGTTGCACTAATTCACCCCCCCTCTTAGTACCGCTCGATCCCTAACACTCTCTAGGTATTATCTTTTACACATTAAGTTTTCATGGATTTTGTTTTGACGCACCGATCTTCGCACGACGACGAAACCTTTCTATGAAAATCTGGGGTGTTTTATTTTTGTTCTTCAATTGCGCATGAGATGTCGCTCCCCAGAAGGATTTCCCAACAACGGTATCAAAGCTAGGTTATTCGTGCGAAGATTGGATCTTAAACTACGTGTGTTATTTTTTAGATCTACTTTTAACACCAAAATTATAGGTCCAAAGGTGAGGAAGGGCAGCAATTGTTGCTACCTTGCTGCACTTGCATAGTGATAAAGAGGCTGATTGTAGCCTTGCTACCTATATATATTTGCATGCGATGTAGATATATATATTAAATACGTATATGTGCAAGCGGTGGCCGTTGGCCCACCAAATCAAGTGAGTCCCTATGGGGTGAATAATCGCAAGCGGCGGCGAACGTGAGGCAACAAGATTGGCCCACGTGGCGCTTCCCCACGTTATAGAAGAGCGTAGGGGTGGCACGTGCCCATTGTGGTGGCCTCACCCGCAGGGGCGACCGTCGCCCGAGGCACATATCGCAGGCCTCGACAGGGCTTATCTATGACATAGAGAACGCCGCTCGAGGTGACTAGGTATGGTATGATGCTCATGGGGCAGTTCCGCAAAGCGTATGCCATCTAAGGCGGACGCATTTAGCAACGAGTGTTAATGACAAAGGCCGAACACATCATGGTTGGTCGAGTCCCTCGAGGCCATGGTGGCAACGGCCACATCACAACAAAGCAGTGAGAGGGGTTAGGGTTTTGGGCAAAAGATAGTTTTGCCCTTGAGAATTTCTATCTTATCCCTATAGCCGAATGACCAAAATACACTTGGGAATTCAAAAAAATTCCCTCCATGTCCCTGATTTCAGAAAAATATATATATTAATTAAATAATTTAATTAACTATTATTGTTATCTAGTAGTCCTATAAAATAACATATACATGTGATGTATGATGTGGACAGATGATCATGGACCTGTGATGTGATGTATATACATGTGATTATTATTATTGGGGACTGCGAGCCTTTATTTTTCTCATTTATTATCGGGCCTATATGCTTGTAATTATGTTGTAATTACATGAGGAGGTGCAGCGGTAGCAGGACCCACGAGGTCGAGACAGACGATTCGACGCATGAAAATGCGTTGAGATACCGACGGAATCAACGAAGCAAGAAGTACGATCACAGGGCATGGAGATGCACCTGAGCATACATAGATCTTGATGTGAGTGATTGGGCCCACTGGCTCGAGCCTGATCACATTAGGATGTGGTCTATGATCATCTGGTATGATTGCTCATGTGATGTGTGATTGGTTATACACCTAATATATATATATATATATATATATATTTGCATGCGATGTAGATATATTAAATATGTATGTGTGTGACACATTATGTTAGGAGTCCAAATCAAAAATACTCTCTATTAATAATATTAAGTCGGTAAACTTGAGGCAATTAGATTGACCCATGTGGCCTTCCATTATTATAGGTAAGAATTGATTCCCGATGTAGGTTGAGTTGGTCGAGTCCCTTGAGACTCACCTATATCGCATTTCACTATCTTATCTACGACATAGAGATGTCACCGGTGACCTGAGGACATGGTTTGCTTGGTCGAGTCACTTAAGAGTATATCATCGAATCAGACTCATCTTGTAACGATGGTGATGACTTAACCAAACATCATGGTTGGTCGAGTCCCTCGAGGCCATTGCGGTTCGGAGGCCGAACAAGACGGGAATCACAAGGAGTTGTGATTGGCCAGAGTTGCCTATCTTTACGGGCTTAACGTGATTGGTCGAGTCCCTCGAGATTATGTTAAGACGCCGATTAGATCCTAATCTCCATTAGAGATCCGTTGGGGGTCTCCGATTCACATACCAGAGGGTGTTATATGTCTCACGAAAAATTAGTGGAAATATATTAAGATAGAAGTCCTTATCTTAACTGTTTAATTTTTACAAAGTATGCATGTTATTTATTTCTGCTACATTTTTAATTTCAAAAAAATATCACTTTCAAATCCTTTACGTGGCATACTTGATGCCAACCGCCTCACTGGGCCAAATTATATGGATTGGCTTCGCAATCTGAGAATCATTCTCATGACGGAAAAAATTGCATATGTCCTTGATACAAAGATCCCTACACCCGACGAAGGGGCAAGCGAGGATGAGATTGCTCGTTATGTGAAGTACATAGATGATTCTGCTCTTGCTCAATGTTATATGTTGGCCTCTATGACTACTAAGTTACAAAGACAGCATAAAAATATGGATGCTAATTCCATACTCTTGCATCTCCGTAAACTGTTTGAGGAACAATGAAGAACTCAGCGATATGAGATATCAAAAGTCTTTTCTGTGCCATGATGACTAAGGGGACACTGGTTCAGAACCATATCCTTAAGATGATTGAGTGGATCAAGAAACTCAAAGGTCTAGGAATGGTCCTAGAAGATAACCTATGTGTGGATCTTGTGCTTCGGTCCTTACTAGATTTCTTTTCTCAATTCATAATGAATTTTAATATGAACAAACTTGAGGTGACCCTCCTAGAGCTCCTCAATATGTTGAGAGAAGCAGAGAGCACCATTAAGAAAAAGAAGATGGTTCTCTATACTGATGAGACCAGAAAGAAAAAAAAGGTTGAGAAGACCCTTAAGAAGGGCAAGGGCAAGGGCAAAATGAGTAAGGCAAAGTTTACTAAGAAAGACCCAACAAAGGACAAAGGTCAGTGTTTCTACTACGGCAAAAATGGGCACTGGAAGAAGAACTACAAAGAGTGTTAAATCTCGGATTTTGATGATGAAATCAAGTGGTGAAATATTTGTATTAATCTCTTTGTTGAGATGAGTGTGCAGGAATTACTACGATGGAAAACATAACGTGATTTATCAAGGCCAAGTCCGTCGGTGGTTCATCGGAAGTCCGAGAGATTTTGGAAGAGTTAGGAACCATCCAAGATCAACTCAGGGACTTGTCGAAGTTTTGAAAGTCCATTTCAAAGATCGTCGAAGGTTCGCGGAACTTCCGGAAAATTCGAAACCAACCGAAGACTAGTTGGGCTTGCTTGGGAGTATCTTTGGGAGACCACCGGCGCAATCCGAGGGAAGCATCGGAGGCCTGCTGAATCTCGCCGTAGTACTCACCGGAAGTCGACTTGAAGGGTGTCCGATCAAATCACGTTAAGTTATGTTCAGTAAATTTGCACATGAGTAGAGCAAGGATTTAAGAAATAAATCCTGCCCAAAATTCAGTAGGAGCCAACCAGGCCACTACTGTGTCAAGTTGAGGACCAAACAGGCCCCATTCAGCTCTGTCCGAATGGGGGCAAGAGGTGGAACCGCCCAAGCCTAGGGCGGTGGAACCGCCTACTGAAGCGGTGGAACGCGCCACCTGGAGCGTAGCACCGCCCAAGCACACACACAAAGCGGTGGAACGCTGGCAAAGCGCACCGCCAGCCACGGCGGTGGAACCGCTTTGGGTGAGCGGTGGCACCGCCTAGTCACGGATGGAGCGGTAGCACGCCTGCTGGGCGGTGGCACCGCTTCAGACGCGTCGATCAAAGATCGACACAGGCGGTGGCACCGCCCCTGACAGGCGGTGGCACCGCTTTGACCACCAGAATCTGGGACTCCAAATTCACTTGGAATTTGGAGCCCATTTTAAATCCACTTTTGGATCTATAAATACCCCCTTTCTCACCTGAAAGGGTTACCCTTTGAGCAAAAAGTTTGAGTCTTGAGCTTTTGAAGAGTTTTTGAAAAGTGTTGTATTCTTTGCTAAGTGTTCACCCTTCTTCTTCTTGAGAGATCTTGTACAAGTGTGAACATCTTGTAAAGGGCTGTAAAAAGGGGTGTTTGATCCTTCCCCTTCAAAGGACTTGCTAGTGGAAGAGCGGAGCCTCATTGCAAAGGCTTCAAGAGTGGATGTAGGTCATTTGACCGAACCACTATACATCATTGTCTCCTCAAATGTGTGAGTGTTTACATTTCTGAAATCACTTTATTTCTTGGCTGCAAGTTCTTAGTTAGTTCCTTTTCACAAGTAATTACTTTCAAGTTCTCTTTCGTCGAATCGAATTCTTCCACGAACTTGTGTTTCTTTGCGAAATCGGTTTCAAGAATACGAGTTTAATCCACTGCACTAATTCACCCCCCCCCTCTTAGTGCCTTTTGATCCTTTCAATTGGTATCAGAGCAAGGTTTGCTCTCATATTGGTTTAAAACCCAAGAGAGATGGCCTACTCCGGTATGCAGAGGGGTCTCCATTACTCGTCCACCTATGTTCAATGGGTCGGATTATACGTATTGGAAGACTCGTATGAGAATTTTCTTATCTCCATGGACTTGAACTTTGGAACATTGTCGAAAATGGTTTATAAAATCTTCTCTTCCGATGAGTGAATGGAATGAGTCGGAGAAGAAGATTTTCGCTCTCAATGCAAAGGCTATGAATGCCTTATTTTGTGCACTTGATAAGAATGAGTTTAATCGGGTTTCCATTTGTGAATCGGCTTTTGATATTTGGCGCACTCTTGAAATCACTCATGAAGGCACTAGCCGAGTGAAGGAGTCCAAAATCAACATTCTTGTGCATTCCTACGAACTTTTTCGGATGAAACCAAATGAGTCCATTGGAGACATGTACACCCGCTTTACGGATGTCATCAATGGACTTAAAGCTCTGGTAAAGGTTTTTCGAATTTTGAATTGGTAACTAAGATTTTAAGATCCCTTCCAAAGTGTTGGGATCCAAAGGTCACTGCCATTCAAGAGGCCAAGGATCTTAAAGTATTTCCCATTGAAGAACTTATTGGATCTCTAATGACTTACGAGATGACGTGCCATGCTCATGAAGAGCTTGAGAACCCCCTTCCAAAGAACAGGAAGGATATGGCACTTAGAACACAAGAAGACCACTTGAAAGGAACATCAAGTGATGAGGATAGTGACAATGACATTGCACTTCTAACTCGAAAGTTTAAGAAATTCATAAGAAAGAACAAGTTCAAAAATGACACAAAAAGTAAATTTGAACACAAAAGGACCAAGTCATTTGCTACGAATGCAAGAAGCCGGGACACTTCAAGAATGAATGCCCTCAAGCCAAGAAGAAGCAATTCAAGAAGAAAAAAAAGCCTTGAAGGCCACATGGGATGATTCAAGTGACTCCGAGATTGAAGAGGCTAGCAACAAAGAGGAGGCAAATTTCGCTCTAATGGCATTTGGAGAAGAGGTTAGTGAGTTACTTAATGAAGAGTTATCTTTCGATGAACTTTCTATGGCTTTTCATGAGTTGTTTGATGAATGTAGAACTATTAGTAAGAAGTTCAATTTACTTAAGAAAGAGCATGCTTTATTACAAAGTAAATTCAATAGTCTTCAAAACCCTTCTCTACCCCCATGCTTTAAGTGTGAAGACTTAGATGCAACAAAAAGGGAGAACTTGCTACTCAAAGAGACCCTAAACAAGTTTAAGGTCGGTAGCAAGGGCTTAGACATGATTCTTGCTAACAAAGGTCATGTTGGAAATAGAAGTGGTATCGGATTTGTGAGAGGTTCTCACCAAAATCCCACCACCTTTGTTAAAGGGTCTACATTGCATGTATCACCCCATTTGAAATGTAATTTTGTTGCAAATGGGACATGTTACCTACAAATGTCCATTCAAGAAAATAAGTCCACAAAAGTTGATATGGGTTCCTAAAGGAACCATAAACAATTCAATGATAAATTACAAAATAAGTAGATCAATTTGTAAGGAACCCAAAATCAAATGGGTACCTAAAAACAATCCTCTCTTTTGTAGACAAACTCACAAGCTAGGAGCAAGAAATGGTATCTTGATAGTGGATGCTCAAGGCACATGACCGGAGATCCATCTCATTTCTCTATGCTCTCTAGCAAAGAAGAAGGATATGTCACTTTCGGAGACAACAACAAGGGTAAAATCATTGGCAAGGGAACCATAGGTAACAAATCAAGTTTTTCAATTGATGATGTGTTACTAGTTGATGGTTTAAAACATAATCTTTTAAGTATTAGTCAACTATGTGATAAAGGTTATGTTGTTAAATTTGAATCCAATGTTTGCATTATTGAAAAACCCAACAACAACATATCCATGATTGCTTTAAAACAAAACAATGTCTACACAATAAATATTGATAAATTAAGTAATGAAATGTGTTTTTCGGTTTTGAATGATGACGCTTGGCTTTGCATAGGAGGCTAGGCCATGCAAGCATGAAACTAATCTCTAAGATTTCATCTAGAGATTTAGTAAGAGGTATCCCAAACACGAAATTTGTTAAGGATAAGGTATGTGATGCATGTCAACTAGGAAAACAAATAAAGACTAGTTTCAAATCAAAAAATCACATTAGCACCACTAGACCATTGCAATTGATCCACTTGGACTTATTTGGACCAATTGACATAACAAGCCTAGGTGGTAGCAAATATGCTTTTGTAATTGTGGATGACTATAGTAGATACACTTGGACCTATTTTTGGCTCATAAAAGTGATTGCTTCAAATGTTTCTCTAAATTTTGTAAACTCACTCAAAATGAAAAGGCTTTATGATCTCATCAATACTGAAGTGATCATGGAGGTGAATTTCAAAATCATGACTTCAAAATTTATGTGAAACAAACGGATACAATCACAACTTCTCTACTCCAAGAAATCCACAACAAAATGGAGTAGTAGAAAGGAAAAATAGAAGTTTGCAAGAAATGGCTAGAACCATGTTAAATGAATATAATTTACCAAAATATTTTTAAATAAGCCGTGAATACGGCTTGCTATGTGATGAATAGAGTTCTAGTGAGACCATCCCTATCCAAAACTCCATATGAATTATGGAATGATAAAAAACCCAATGTTTCTTACTTTAAAGTTTTTGGTTGCAAATGCTTTATTTTGAATGAAAAGGATGCCTTAGGAAAATTCGATGCAAAATCCAATGAAGGCATATTTCTTGGTTATTCTTCCGTTTCTAAGGCTTTTCGTGTTTTCAACAAGAGAACCTTACTTATAGAAGAATCTATTCATGTAGTTTTTAATGAAGTTTCCGAATTTAAGAAAAAGATTTTGATGATGATTTTGGTCTTGATGATTTGAATTTGAATGAACCCTCTCCTCAAAATAACATCTTGGATGCATCTTCTTCCCAAGCTTCCTTACCAAAGGAATGGAAGTATGTAGATGCTCATCCCAAGGAGTTAATTATAGGAGATGCATCGAAAGGGGTTCAAACTCGCTCTTCTTTCAAAAATTTTTGTGCCCATGCTGCCTTTCTTTCTCAAGTTGAACCAAAATGCATTGTTGATGCCCTAAAAGATGATTCTTGGGTTATCGCAATGCAAGAAGAATTGAATCAATTTGAGAGGAATGAGGTATGGAAGCTTGTTCCTAGATTCCAATGACCACTTAGTTATTGGTACTAAGTGGGTCTTTAGAAACAAGCAAGATGAATGCGGTATCGTGGTTAGAAACAAGGCTAGACTAGTGGCCAAAGGTTTCAACCAAGAAGAAGGTATCGATTATGAAGAAACCTTCGCTCCGGTGGCAAGATTGGAAGCCATTAGGATGCTCCTTGCCTATGCTAGTAGTAAAGATTTTAAATTATTTCAAATGGATGTCAAAAGTGCGTTTTAAATGGTTTCATTTCAAGAAGTTTATGTTGAACAACCACCCGGATTCGAAAACTCTCTATTTCCTAACCATGTATTTAAGCTAACTAAGGCCTTATATGGTCTTAAACAAGCCCCTAGGGCTTGGTATGAGAGGCTTAGTTCTTTCTTGATTTCAAATAATTTCGCTAAAGGCAAGGTTGATACTACATTGTTTATTAAACATTTTGAAAATAATTTTCTTATTGTTCAAATTTATGTTGATGATATCATTTTGGATCTTGTGATAAATCACTATATGATTTATTTGCTAAGGATATGAGTGATGAATTTGAGATGAGCCTAATAGGAGAACTAAATTTCTTTTTAGGACTTCAAATCAAGCAACTAAGTAATGGTATATTTCTAAATCAATCAAAATACATATTGGAATTGTTAAAACGATTCAATATGGATGGATCAAAAGAAATTAGCACTCCTATGAGCACCTCCACTAAATTAGATATGGATGAAAATGGAGAAAGCTTTGATCAAAAACTTATAGGGGCATGATAGGTAGCTCGCTTTATCTCACCGCAACTGACTGATATCATGTTCAGTGTAGGGCTATGTGCAAGATTCCAAGCTAATCCTAAGCTATCTCACTTAAAAGCAGTCAAGAGGATTCTTAGATATCTTAAAGGGACCCCTAATCTTGGATTATGGTATCCAAAATCTGAAAACTTTAGTTTGAAAGCTTATGCAGATGCGGATTTTGGTGGATGTAAACTAGATAGAAAAAGCACATCGGAACATGCCAATTTCTAGGACATGCACTTGTTTCTTGGACTTCCAAGAAACAAAATTCGATTGCACTATCTACAAGCAGGTTTGAATATATAGCTGCTAGTGCATGTGCACAAGTTATCCGGATGAAAAATACACTAGAGGACTATGGAATCTACTTAAAAATATTCCTATAAAGTGTGATAACACGAGTGCAATTTGTCTAACTAAAAATGCAATCCAACACTCTCGCACTAAGCACATTGACATCGGCATCACTTTATACGTGATCATGTAAGTAGTAGAAATGTCACTCTTGATTTTGTTGATACAAATCATCAATTAGCGGACATTTTTACAAAACCTTTAAATGAGGAACAATTTGATTTTATTAGAAGGGAATTAGGCATGCTAAACGTCCAAGTAAGTAACTTTTTTATGTCTTTTCTTGAAATTATGTTTAAACTATGATTTCCATCAATTTGATTCGGATTGTCCATGGATTTATTTCTTTTGACTTCATCCCATCTCGAGATTTTTTTTAAAAAAAAAAAAAGGGGGAGAGGTGGAAAACATTAAAATCGAAGTGGTTTTGTGCTACCGGTGGTAGCATCACAGATCTGGCGGTGGAACCGTCAGGTAGTCACCACAAAGCGGTGGAACTGTCTTTCAAGTGTGGAACCGCCCGAACACCCTCCTATAAATTGTATTAGGGCCGGCGGAGAACCGCCCCTAATCTGCATACCGCCTCTCCTCACTCTTCTAAACTCCTCTAAACTTCAAATTGGTGTGATTTCTTCCTATCTAGAAGCCTAAGGAGGAGATTCTATCGTGATTCATTCTTCCTACATCTCAAAAACCAATCTAAGGTAAAAACAGAATTCTTTCTCTTTCATTTTCTTGTGAAGTTTCATTCCTTTCTTCAATTAATTTTCGATTATTCATAGAAATGGCTCCTAGAAGAACATCAAGAGACAAAGGAAAAGGATGGAGGTAGATTCATTTGACCAATCCTTGTTTAAATCACAAGAAGCCTCCCTTAGATTTTCTGAATTTGGTTCAAGACCCATTCACAAAGGAAAGTATGTTGATTTGAATCAATTAGGAAACTTAGAACCTTTAATGTGGTTTGCAGACTTAGAGGCTTTACCTATTCTGCAAATTATTGAACCTATTTATCCACGTTTAGTTAAGTTGTTCTATGCTAATTTAACTGTGACTGATGATGGCTTGTCAACTTATCTTCTAGGTAATGAGATTCAAATATGTGATAATACTATATGCTCATTAATTGGAATTGTTGAAAAAGAGCTAGGATGTTATTTTCGGGGAAAATGGGATATGGACACAGATTGGTGCCACTCACTCGAAGCTTTAGAAACTGTGTTTGCAAACCCAAATTTAGGAATAATTCCCAAGAGTTGTGAACATCTATTACCTTTTAACTCTAAAATTTTGCATCACATTCTGATAAACATTATTATTCCTAAGCAGTTTCATCATGATGAGATCAGTTTCACTGAATTAGGTACCTTATATTGGATTATGACTAGACAACAATCTGTTTTGGTTACCTAATCAGGCAGCACATGATAGAGGTTCTTTCTAAAGGATCAATGTTACCATATGGAGGTTTAATAACTAGACTATTGCATGCCCATAACATCTGCATTCCACCAGATGAAGAAGCAATACAAATCGAAAAATTTAATGTTATTAATGTTAAACTACTGAGACGACTTAGATGTACTGTCGAGCATGGAATAGGAGTTAGGCAACCTAGGAGATGTGATATACCTCCCCGTAGTAGACCATCCTCGAAACACCAGTCCTTAGGGGAAATGAATCTCCTCCTCCTGATCCTTTTGTTGCAGCTACATCAGTGACATTTTCTGCTCCATCTACTACTGACCCGATCATGAGAGAGTTAAATGAAGTAAAACTACAGCAAATTGAAATTTTGAAGGAGATGGAAGATGAACTTAAAGATCGATCACATGTATAGGCATCTTGGCATTCCTCCTGAAGAGTAGCTTGCTGTGTTTTCTTTTGAACGATGTAAACTTATGTTGTATGTTGACATGTATGTTGTATTCCTTACATCGTGACATCTATATTGTCTTAACTTCATGATATATCTTTTCGGCCACTGTGGAATGGTTTTCGGTTTTCTGATTTCCTTTTCCATATCTGTGATGTTTTCCGACCCTCCTTTTGTTATAATTCCCTCGTCTCTTTTTGTTGATGACAAAGGGGAGAAATGAAATGTGTATTGCTATATGATATGCGCTGTCCAAATTAAACTTAGTTGGGTTCTTGATATCATGCTTTCTTTTTATATGTATACTTCATTGATATCCTTGATGTCTAGTTTGAAATCTTGAAATTAAAATTAATTATGTTGAATTCAAAAATTGAATTCAAGCGATTTTTCTTTATGGCATATACATAGGGGGAGTTAAGAATAACTCCATCACCATTGATTGTCATCATCAAAAAGGGGAGATTGTTAAATCTCGGATTTTGATGATGAAATCAAGTGGTGAAATATTTGTATTAATCTCTTTGTTGAGATGAGTGTGCAGGAATTACTACGATGGAAAACATAACGTGATTTATCAAGGCCAAGTCCGTCGGTGGTTCATCGGAAGTCCGAGAGATTTTGGAAGAGTTAGGAACCATCCAAGATCAACTCAGGGACTTGTCGAAGTTTTGAAAGTCCATTTCAAAGATCGTCGAAGGTTCGCGGAACTTAGGAAAATTCGAAAACCACCGTAAGACTAGTTGGGCTTGCCGGAGTATCTTTGGGAGACCAGCGACAATCCGAGGGAAGCATCGGAGGCCCGCTGAATCTCGCCGTAGTACTCGTCGGAAGTCGACTTGAAGGGTGTCCGATCAAATCACGTTAAGTTATGTTCAGTAAATTTGCACATGAGTAGAGCAAGGATTTAAGAAATAAATCTTGCCCAAAATTCGAGAGGAGCCAACCAGGCCACTCTTGTGTCAAGTTGAGACAAGCAGGCCCCATTCAGCTCTGTCCGAATGGGGGCAAGAGGTGGAACCGCCAAGCCTGGGGTGGAACTGGCCGCTCGCCTGGGCGGTGGAACCGCCACTGGAGCGTAGCACCGCCCCACACACACACAGCGGTGGAATCGCTCGATCGGGCGTAGCACCGCCCATTCACCGACGGTGGTGGAACCGCTGGTGAGCGGTGGCACCGCTTCGATCCACCACCGGATCGAGCGAGTAGCACCGCCGCTCAAGCGGTGGCACCGCTTCGCACGTCGATTAAAGATCGACACAGCGGTGGCACCGCCGACAAAGCGGTGGCACCGCTTTGACCACAGAATCTGGGGACTCCAAATTCACTTGGAATTTGGAGCCCAATTTTAAATCCACTTTTGGATCTATAAATACCCCCTTTCTCAACTGAAAGGGTTACCCTTTGAGCAAAAAGTTTGAGTCTTGAGCTTTTGAAGAGTTTTTGAAAAGTGTTGTATTCTTTGCTAAGTGTTCACCCTTCTTCTTCTTGAGAGATCTTGTACAAGTGTGAACATCTTGTAAAGGGTTGTAAAAAGGGGTGTTTGATCCTTCCCCTTCAAAGGACTTGCTAGTGGAAGAGCGGAGCCTCATTGCAAAGGCTTCAAGAGTGGATGTAGGTCATTTGACCGAACCACTATACATCATTGTCTCCTCAAATGTGTGAGTGTTTACATTTCTGAAATCACTTCATTTCTTGACTGCAAGTTCTTAGTTAGTTCCTTTTCACAAGCAATTACTTTCAAGTTCTCTTTCGTCGAATCGAATTCTTCCACGAACTTGTGTTTCTTTGCGAAATCGGTTTCAAGAATACGAGTTTAATCCACTGCACTAATTCACCCCCCCCTCTTAGTGCCTTTTGATCCTTTCAAAGAACCAAACAGGAAAGAGTATTAAAACCCTTCGATCAGATCGAGGAGGTGAGTACTTGAGTACAGAGTTCACCTAGTTCCTCAAAGACTATGGGATCTTATCCCAATGGACACTTCCTTATATACCACAGCTTAATGGTATATCAGAAAGGAGGAATCGCACACTGTTAGACATGGTGCATTCCATGATGTGTTTCGCCGACCTACCCATCTCATTCTGGGGATATGCCCTAGAAATCGCAGCTTACCTTCTGAACAGAATTCCAACTAAGTCAGTGATGTCTACTCCATATGAGATATGGAATGGGAAGAAACTCGATCTTAAAGTTGTTAAGATTTGGGGCTGCCTTGCCCATGTTAAGAGACACAACCTTGACAAGTTGGAATCTAGGACGGAATGGTGCAAGTTCGTGAGATACCCCAAAGAAACTTGTGGGTATTATTTCTATCACCTTAAGGAACGAAAGATCTTTGTAGCCAAGAGAGCAGTGTTCCTTGAGAAGGAACACATTCTTGGTGGAGATAGTGGGAGCATGATAGAGTTAAGCGAGGTTGGAGAACCTAGCTCAAGCACCATTCCACAACCAGAGTCTGTTTAGATACCTAACACACAAGTTCCAACTTTACGTAGGTCCGATAGAGTATCCCATCCTCTTGAGAGATATGTGGGACATATTAGAAGAGAGGATGTTAAGGATATTGATCATCAGACCTACGAGGAGGTTATTATGAGCATAGACCCCGGGAAATGGCAAGAAGCCATGAATTCAGAAATGGATTCCATGTACTCCAACAAGGTTTAGAACCTAGTTGATGCACCTGAGGGTATTGTACCCATTGGTTGCAAGTGGATCTTCAAAAAGAAGATTGGAGTAGATGGACAGGTAGAGACCTATAAAGTAAGGCTAGTGGCTAAGAGGTATCGTCAAAGGCAAGGTGTTGACTATGACGAAACTTTCTCACCTGTAGCTATGCGAAAATCCATTCGAATTCTATTGGCTATTGCAGCACACTATGATTATGAGATCTGGCAGATGGACGTCAAAACCGTATTCCTCATTGGTAACCTCGATGAGGAGGTGTATATGATACAGCCTGAGGGATTCATGTCCAAGGATAACCCAGATAAGGTGTGTAAGTTGCTTCGGTCCATTTTTGGATTAAAGCAAGCTTCTCGAAGTTGGAACATAAGATTTGATAAGACGATCAAATCTTATAACTTCGTTAAGAACGAAGATGAACCATGTGTGTACAGGAAATTAAGTGGGAGCACTATCACCTTTTTGGTATTATATGTGGATGACATCCTAATCATTGGGAATGATATAGGAATGCTCTCCATAGTAAAGACTTGGTTATCTAGGCACTTCTCCATGAAGGACTTAGGGAAAACATCCTATATATTGGGGATATGGATCTATAGAGATAGATCCAAGAGGATGCTTAGCTTGTCCCAATCAAGGTACATAGATACCATTATCAAAAGGTTTGGCATAAAATATTCCAAGAGAGGTCTCATACTAATGAGTTATGAAATATCACTTTCTAGGAGTATGTCCCCAAAGACTCCTGAAGAAAGGGCACACATGGATATGATGCCATATGCATCAGCGATAGGATTTATCATATATGCTATGCTATGTACTAGGCCTGATATAACGCATGCTCTGAGTATCACGAGCAAATATTAGGCAAATCCGGGCTTGGAGCACTAGAAAGCAGAAAAATTTATCCTTAAGTACTTGAGAAGGACTAAGAATCTTTTACTGGTATATGGAGGTAGTAGCCTCAAGGTTGAGGGCTACATGGACTCGAGCTTCCAGTCCGATGTCGATGATAGCAAGTCTAATTCAGGGTATATGTTCACCCTGAATGGAGGAGCAGTATGTTGGAAGAGTTCCAAGCAAGACACTCCTACTGACTCGACCATAGAGGCAGAATACATTGTTGCGATAGAGGAAGCAAAGGAGGGAGTCTAGATGAAGAAGTTCATTACAAATTTGGGAGTCATGTCGAGCAGCGAAAAGCTGATTCCCTTATATTACGATAACTACGGGGTGATTACTCAAATAAGGGAACCCGGGTCTCATCAGAAGTGTTCTGAGGAGGTTCCAACTTATTGGAGAGATCGTGGCCCAAAAAGATTTAGTAATGGAAAGAGTTCCATCTGAAGATAACATTACAGATCCACTAACAAAGCTATTGACTCAGATTATCTTTGAGCGTCATAGAGGTCTGATGAGGATCAGACATGTTAGTGATTGGCTTTAGGTCAAGTGGGAGATTACTAGTTATAGGTGCCCTATAAGCCAATCACATGAGTGATAGCACTTGTAACACACTGCGTCAATCTCTTTGCTTATGATTATTGGCATTATCTCACATTATCTAGATGTATATTATGATGTCCTTGGATCTATGCAATGGGAATTGGATCGTGATAAGATTATGATAATGAGACTGATTCACCTTTAAACACAGACCCTAAATTATCCTGGTCATAGGTTACTCAAGAAGGACATCGAGATAACCAGATAGGCTGGTGTGTTGTATACCCATTCATATGATGGAGGTAGCTAGTCTCATAGCTACTTGTGTGGGGACACTGAGGGTACAGTGTAGGTGCTCATTGGAGAATGAGTTCATTGATTGATCCGCCTACGGAATGTCGGATGGTTATTGATACCTCACGTTAGACAGCGATTCCGTAGTCCCAGTAGTGTATCTAGTCCTTAGACTTGAGACACCAAAGATATCCTGTATGAGTACTCCACTCTTTGATATAGGACTTATAGGTTTGGAAAGTTCCATATCTAGGACAACCGATCATTGGGAGTGGTAGCCAAACTTACGAGGGCTATTGAGTGTCAATAGAGGATCATCCACTCTCAGTATCATGAGAGGAATATCTCTTGTGTTCTTGCTCGAACAAATCCTTGGCCAAGGTTATTCGGATTGAGAGAGAAAGAGTTCTCCGGGAGAATCCGATAAGAGTAAGACTCGAGGAGAGACCGTTTGGGCCTAACAGCACCATGCCCGTTATAGGGTCTCTAGGATATTAGATGAATGAGAGATTATAGATACATGGTAACTGAGGACAGATAGGTCCAAAGGATTGGATTCCCCTGTATCATCTGGGGGCCGCGGCGTAGTGGCCTGGTACGTCCGTAGTCGATAAATTTGGTGAATTATTATATAGATAATAATTCACTAAGTCAGAAGGAGTTCTAACAAGTATGACTCACGGCCAGCTCGATATTGGGCCTAGAGGGTCACACACATATGGTAGGTGTTGTGACAAGTAGAGGTTCGGATATGAGATATCCGTTGAACCCCATATCTTATTGGATATCTATTAAGCCCCTGAATTATTGGATCTTGAGATGAGATCCAATAATTGCTAATAAGAGATTATTGGGTAGAAATCCACTAATCCAAGAGGCTTGGGTGATTGGATGAAGATCCAATACCCAATAGGGCAAAAAGATCTATTATGGTTTTAAGGGGGCCTCTATAAATAGGAGGGAACTAAAGCTCTATAGGCTGAGGGTTTTTGGTAGCCACCTCCTATTCGCCTCTCCCCAGAGAGAGAGGTGCATCGTCGCAATCCCTGCTGTGTGGATACTGCTAGAGAGGAGGACACTTGACCTCATTCATCCTCTCCCACAGATCTGCAGGAATTCAGGGATATATAATCTCCCTAGGTATCTTCTTTTACACGTGCAGTTTTGCAGATTTGTTTTTGACGCATCGATCTTCGCATGATGATGAAAAATTTCTATGAAAAATCTGGGGTTTTGTTTTCTGTTCTTTCATTGTGCATGTGATGTCGCCCCCCTTACGAGGATTTCCCAACAGTGACACTCAAAGCATGCACTATATTAGGCTTGGTATATAGCATAGCATATATGATAGATCCTATCGTTGAGGTATATGGTATCATATCCATGTGTGCCCTTTCTTCAGGAGTTATTGGAGATATACTCCTAGAAAGTGATATTCCATGTCTCATTGGTATGAGACCTCTCTTGGAATTTTTCATATCAAACCTTTTGACAATGGTGTCTATGTACCTGGACTAGGACAAGCCAAGCATCCTCTTGGATCTATCTCTATAGATCCGTATCCCTAATATGCAGGATGCTTCCCCTAAGTCCTTCAAAGAGAAGTGCCTAGATAGCCAAGCCTTTACTATGGAGAGCATTCCTATATCATTCCCAATGATCAGGATGTCATATATATATAATACCAAAAAGGTGATAGTGCTCCCACTTACCTTCTTGTACACACAAGGCTCATCTTCGTTCTTAACGAAGTCATAAGATCTGATCGCCTCATCAAATCTTATATTCCAACTTCGGAAAGCTTGCTTCAGTCCATAAATGGACCTAAGCAACTTGTACACCTTATCTGGGTTATTTCTTGACATGAATCCCTCAGCTGTATCATATATACCTCCTTCTCGAGGTTGCCATTAAGGAATGCGATTTTGATATCCATCTGCCAGATCTCATAATCATAGTGTGCTGCAATAGCCAATAGAATTCGAATGGATTTTAGCATGACTACAGGTGAGAAAGTTTCGTCATAGTCAATACCTTACCTTTGACGATACCCCTTAGCCACTAGCCTTGCTTTATAGGTCTCTATCTTTCCATCTACTCCAATCTTTTTTTTAAAGATCCACTTACAGCCAATGGGTACAATACCCTCGGGTGCATCAACTAGGTTCCAAACTTTGTTGGAGTACATGGAATCCATTTCTGAATTCATGGCTTCTTGCCATTTCCTAGAGTCTATGCTCATAATAGCCTCCTCGTAGGTCTTAGGATCAATATCCTCAACATCCTCTCCTTTGATATGTCCCATATATCTCTCAGGAGAATGGGATACTCTATCGGACCTACATAAAGTTGGAACTTGTGTACTAGGTATCTGAACAGATTTTGGCTGTGGAATAGTGCTTGAGCTAGGTTCTCTAACCTCGCTCAATTCTATCATGCTCCCACTATCTCCACCAAGAATGTGTTTCTTATCAAGGAACACTGCTCTCTTAGCTACAAAGACCTTTTGGTCCTCAAGGTGATAGAAATAATACCCACAAGTTTCCTTAGGGTATCCCACGAACTTGCACCGTTCCATCTTGGATTCCAACTTGTCGGGGTTGTGTCTCTTGACGTGGGCAGGGTAGTCCTAAATCTTAACAACTTTAAGATTGAGCTTCTTCCCATTTTATATCTCATATGGAGTGGACATTATTGACTTAGTTGAAATTCTGTTCAGAAGGTAAGCTGCAGTCTCTAGGGCATATCCCCATAATGAGATGGGTAAGTTGGCGAAACTCATCATGGAACGCACCATGTCTAATTGTGTGTGATTCCTCCTTTCTGACACCATTAAGCTGCGGTGTATAAGGAGGTATCCATTGGGATAAAATCCCACGGTCTTTGAGGAACTAGGTAAATTCTGTACTCAAGTACTCACTATTGAATCTCAGATTTTAATGATGAAATCAATTAGTGAAATATTTGTGCTAATCTATATTGTCAAGATAAGTGTGCAGGATTAACTACGATGGGTTAGAAACATAAAGCGATTTACCAAGATCAAGTCCGTCGGGTGTTCAAGAGTTCATCGGAAGTCCGAAAGATCATCAGAACTATTGCCGGAACCAACCGAGATCGAATTAGGGACTTATGAAAGTTTTCAAAAGTTCACCGCAAAGATCGTTGAAGGTTCGTGGAGTTTGCCGAGAAGGTTCGGAAGCTTGCCGAAGACTCGTTGAGCTCGCCATATAATCCGGGAGCATGTTCGTAATCCGCCGGAAGAAATCCGAGGGAAGTATCGGAAGACCGTCGAAATCTCATCGTAAAGCTCGCTGGAATAAGACTTGAAGAATGTTGGTTTAAATCACTGTTAATTATGTTTCAATTTCATAGTTGGCACATAATTAGGGCAAGGATTTCGAATTAATCTTGCTCAAACCTAGTAGGGGCCAACCGGGCTCCTACTGGGCCAATTTGGGCCCAAAACAAGGCCTATTCAGCTGAATGGGCCAAGCGGTGGAACCGCCTTGCAGCCGAGTGCTGGGCGGTGCCACCACCCAGCTTGGGGCGGTAGTACCGCCCAGCGCATATGTGCAGCGGCGGTAGTACCGCCTGCCTTAGGAGGTGGTACCGCTTGTGCATTGTTAGTCTGACGATTGACAAGCGATAGCACCGCCTGCACCGGGAAACTCAAAGTGAATTCAAATTTGAAGCTCAAATTTGAATCCTCTTTGAATCTATAAATACCCCCCCTTTCTCAGCTGAAAGGGCACCCTTTTAAGAGTTAGAAATTGAGTTAAAGTCTTGCAAAAGTCTTATTTTCAATAGCTTGTGTTCACCTCCTTCTTTCTCTTTGGAAAATCTGTAAGAGTGTGAACTTCTTGTAAAAGGGTTGTAAGAGGGGTGTTTAGTCCTTCCCCTTCAAAAGGATTTGCTAGTGGAAGTTGGGAGCCTCGTCGGAGAAGGCTTCAGAAGTGGATGTAGGTCACTTTGATCGAACCACTATACATCGTGGCATTCTTGAATGTGAGTGTTTTAATTTCTGTTTCATCTTTTTACTTGGCTATAAACCATTCAGTTTTTCTTTACCTTTACTCAAGCAACTTCAACCAAGTCATCTTTTGTCGGATCGAAGTTTTCATACGAACTAACCATTTTACTGAAATTGGTTTCAAACTTACGTTTTGATCCGCCACACTAATTCACCCCCCCCTCTTAGTGATTGTCCGATCCTAACAATTGGTATTAGAGCGGGTTCACTCTCATATTTGGTCTAAAACCACTACAAACCATCTTCACTTTGATGCTCTACTTCGTTGTCTCCTTCTTACGTATGCTTTCAAATTAAAATGCAATCGAAATAGTTTTAATCGAAACGTTATTCTTTTCATATGAAGTTTTCGAAACTTGTTTAAAATCGCTGAAGTTTATCGTATTCATCTGCTGCACTAATTTACCCCCCCCTCTTAGTGTCGCTCGATCCCTAACAATTGGTATCAGAGCCATGTTATTTCTCATTCAGATTTACACCCGTAAGAAATGGCTCTTCATGGCTTTCAAGAGGGCTTTTCAGTTGTTCATCCATCGTTCTTTAATGGATCGGACTACACTTATTAGAAAACTCGAATGAGAGTTTTTTTGCTTTCAATGGATTTGGATTTGTGGAATGCTGTTGAAAATCATTTTGAACTTCCCTCTAAACCGACGAACGAATGGCCAGATTTGGAGAAAAGGTCTTTTTCTTTGAATGCTAAGGCTATGAATGTCTTATTTTGCGCTTTAGACAAAAATGAGTTCAATCGGATTTCTACATGTGAAATGGCTTTTGAAATTTGGTGAACACTTGAAATCACGCACGAGGGAACTAGTCGAGTCAAAGACTTAAAAGTAAACCTCTTATTGCATGATTTTAAGCTTTTTCGAATGAAACCAAGTGAAACTATCGGTGACATGTACACCTATTTCATGGATATCGTCAATAGTCTAAGAGCTCTTGGTAAATATTTTTCGGATTTTGAACTCATAAGCAAAATCATAAGATTCCTTCTAAAAAGGTGGGATCCTAAAGTAACCGTAATATAAAAAGCTAAAAATTTAAATGGCCTTCCGATATTAGAACTCATTGGCTTACTAATGACATATGAAATGAGCCTCCTAGAACATTTTGAACTCATTGAATACTTGAACCACCTTCCAAAGAATGGAAGGATTTAGAACTCCGAACTATGAAATGTCACTTGAGTGATGACTCAAGTGATGGGGACAATGAAGAAGATATTAAACTTTTAATGAATCTTAATAAGTTCATTAAACAAGAATCTATAACTAAAAATAAACTTGAATGGAGGAAGAGGCCAAAGATGAAGAAGAAGCACAAAGAAGAATCAAATGACGAAACGACGAATTGGACTTTGACGGGCTTCGACTACAAGGTAAGCAACTTAACTCCCTCGAATTATTTTAAAATTATATGATGTTTTTCATGAGTACTTAATTTACTTAGTAAGAAATAAAAATTATTTTAAAAAAAATTATACTATGTTTTTACTTCTAGAAATTTTTAAAAATTAAAAATTTATACGATGATTACATGATGATGCTTAAAATGTCAAATCTTTTGTGAATGATAATTCTTGTATAAGAAAAATTCCATGTATGCTTTCCGTATCGGTTTTCAACTTTAACCATCATACGCATCAATGTATGTAATTCTTGAAAGTGTTTTGATGATAAATGCTTGTATCATGCTTATGATATAAAATCTTCTATTTTAGATTAATTGGTCTAAATTGTTTTCATGATGAAATTTTTAAATGACATGTTACATTTTTTTTTGAAACTTGAGTTTCGATTTTAAACTTGATAAATATTGTTTATACAAAAGAATTGAGCATGCTTACATCTAATCAATGTACTTCACTCCTAACAAATTTTTAGAATGAAAGATTTTAATGATAATTTCAAATTTATATGATGTTTGGCTTTTGTGTGAAAATGTGAACATACTTATATGAGATCAACCGTATAAAATAAAACACATAAAAATTAAAAATATGATGTTTTATTTTTGATGTGTTTGGTCTTGACGAGTTTGTGACTAAACTTATATCTTGTTGATACATGTTTTCATAAAAGATTTGAATATGCTCATATGAAAACAATTGCATGAAATGAAAATTCATTTTATATTCTATTGAGGTTAATGAATTCACTTAACCAATCTTGTGAATCTCATGAAAATAATCATGATAAATATTTTGAAAATAAATGAGTGTATCATGCATTTGGTTTAAATAATTTTTCTTGAAACTTACTTTTCGAATCTATACAATGATACATGAATCTAGTAAAAAAAAACAAGAGCATGCTTACATGTAAACCATTTCCATTGCTTATAATAAAATTTTCCTATGAAATATTTTTGATGCATTTAATATTGATGGCTTTAATGACAACTTGTATTTCAAAGTTATACGATGATGGCTTTCATGTAAATAATTGAACATACCATATGAAATCATCATTGATAATGATGAAATGAAAATATTAAAAGTTTGTTTTCATGATATTTTATGAGAATTTAAAGGTGTTATATCTTGATGAAAAACTCATGTTCGGTTTTAAAATTTGATACTCATCTTTTGAAACATGAGTACACTTATATGGAACAAACAATTTAAAATGAAACACATTATCATGATAAATTGAATCTCATCTCTTAAAATAATGTGTTATATTTTTATCTTGATGATTTTATAATGAAACTTACCTTTCATTTTTTAATACTTATTTTGATTTGGCATAAAAAGATAAATGATGAATCCATGTGCACTATGTTCATATAAGTCTCTTAAATCTCGAGAATGATTTTGATAATTTGATTATGAGTTTCGAGTTGACAAAATGAGTTTGAATGATTTTATAACTCCTCTCTTGATCTCTTGAAATCTTGACTTTGGAATTCATGACATGAGATGATTGAATCTTCAACTTACTTTTTTTATCATGGCATGAAAATGAATATTTAAAATCATGCTTGACAATTTGCTTTATGAGATTTAGCCTTTATGTCTTGAACATTCATGCTTGTTTCTATTCAACATAAAAGAAGACAAAGGCATGTTTATACGAAATCAATGCAAATCATAAAAAAGCGAAATGTATGATTTTTAAAATTTTTGATTTTTTATGAAATAAATACAAGTGATGAATTCATTTATGATAGTTTGTGAATCACTTGAATTATGAATGAGATTTTGATGGTGTGTTAAATAATCCATCTATATGAATCTATGAAAATGATTTTAATGATAAGTATGAAGTAGTCAAATTGAACTTGAATGATTTTTCTTTTAATGATTCTTAAATCTTTTGGAATTATGACTTGTTAAGATGTATTTAATGCTTGAATCAAGTTCTAAAAGATTTCATTTTGCTATAAAGAAATTTTATTAAAATCATGATCTTGATCTTGCTAACAAGAATAATTATGAACCATGAATGATACCTTTTGATCCTTGTTGATTTTTCATATTGATATCTTTCATAACATGATATGATTGAATCATTGATTTATTCTTTTTATCATGGCATAAAAATACATGTAAAATATGCTAGCATTTGTATCCATGACTTGAACTTGATTGCATGTTTAAATCGATTTTTTCTCCTACATTTCAATACTTCTTGATTGAAATATTGATGCAAACGTTTGAATATCACTTGTGATGATTGAAAATTGATGTAAAAGAAATTTGCTAAATGATTGATATCATGACATGATTTCTTTATATGGCTTGAAATTTTTTAGCAATTGAGTCCTCCACTTCATTTTGACAATAACTAAGGGGGAGCTAGCTTGTTGGCTTGAATATTAAATTCATATTCATGACTTGAATTTTGATGATATAAACATTTATATCAATATTTGTTTCTAATATCTCATTTGCCATTTTGATGAAAAGGGAAATCAATTACAACATTGCATCCTCTCTTCTTTTTGATAAAGACAAAGGGGGAGAAAACTACCTTGTAATTTCACAAGAAGCTAAGGATTGCTATCTCAAAGGATGCAAATATTGCCATCTTACCTATCTCAAGTAGAGAAAATGTAAAACTTAGAAAATTTGCATTCCTACACTTGCCATGCTTCTATGCTTGTATGTTATAATGTTTTGCTTGCATATTTAAAATGATGAAATGCTTACACAAATTGATTGCATTTCATAAAGAAAGCAAAAAAAATGCAACTTGCATATTTTTTAATATAATTTGCTTGCACTTCTCAAAGGAGATAGGGGGAGAAAGAATTCAAAAACTTGCTATGAATGAATGGTATTATTGGATGTTGTATTGCAAAGCTATGCCTAAATATTGTATGATATGATTAATAGCTAGTGTGTTGTAAAATTTACATATTTTTTAAACTAGCTATGATGCAACTTCTCCTTTTTGTTGATGACATAGGGGGAGAAGTAGATTGATAACTTCATGGATTGAATTGAATATTTTATATATTTGCAAGATGAATTGTTGATTCTTATAACATTATGATGAATGTTTCTTGGATTTGGGATAATCTAAGCGTTCTATCAATGGCATATTGATAGGGGGAGTTTGGTTAAACTCTGGGGAGTTATGGTTAACTCTGTTAGTCATCAATTAGTTGTCATCATCAAAAAGGGAAAGATTGTTGAATCTTGGATTTTGATGATGAAACTAATTGATTGTGTTTTGTGGTCTAACTGTGTTTTGAATTACGTAGGTCTACTATCGATCAGGATTAGACAGTTGATGCTAGAGGAATTGACGTTGTGCCGGGTGATCACGTTAGGATATTGGATGTCGAGCTGGAGGTTCGGTTGACAATCGGCATAAGGCTTCGTACGTCGGGCATCAGGCCAAGAAGAGCGGAGTTGCACCAAGGATATTGGGGTTGTGGAGGTCAACCGTCGATTGGGCAAAAAGCCGCAAGAGAGGACGATGTGCCGAAGAATCAGACGAAGCATCGACCAATGGCGTGTTGAGCAACTGAATGTCATTTCACATTATAATAATTATCTAGATCGAAGTAGAATTTTTATTTGCGCATGTGCAGGATTAACTACGATAACGATGAAGATGTAAAGCGAAACAAGTGCCAAAAGACAAGTGTGATGGATCGTTGGGAGTTTGAGAGTTCGACAGAAGTCCAAAGATTTGTTGGGAGTGTTACCGGAACTAGCCGAGAACGAGTAAGGAGCTTGCCGAAGGGTTTTTGGAAGTTCATCGGAAGGTTCATTGGAAGTTCATGGAGCTTGCCAAGAAAGATCGGAGCTTGCTAGTGAAGCTCGTTGGAACTCACCAAGATCATTGTGAAGTCCGAGAGCTTGCCAGGAGTCCATAGAATGGTTTTTGAGGGTTCATCAAAAGACCATCGGAAGCTCACCGGAAGAAGTCTTGACTTTGTTGAATCTTAGATTTTAATGATGAAACTAATTGATTGTGTTTTATGGTCTAACTATATTTTAAGTTAAGCAGGTCTACTATCGATCAGGATTAGATAGTTGACGTTGGAGGAATTGACGTTGCGCCGAAAGTGATCACGTTAGGATATTGGATGTCGAGCCGAAGGTTCAGTCGACAATCGGCAGAAGGCTTCGGACGTCGGGCATCAGGCCAAGAAGAGCGGAGTTACACTAACGATATCGGAGTTGCAGAGGTCAACCGTCGATTGAGCAACATGCCACAAAAGAGGATAATGTGTTGAAAAATCGGACGAAGTGCTGACCAATGACGTGCTGGGCAACTGAATGTCAATTCACGTTGTAATAATTGTCTAGATCGAAGTAGAGTTTTGTTTATGTGTGTGTAGGATTAACTATGATAACGATGAAGACTTAAAGTGAAACAAAGTACCGGAAGATAAGTGTGATGGATCGTTGGGAGTTCGAGAGTTCGACGGAAGTCCGAAGATTTGTTGGGAGTGCTGTCAGAACTGGACAAGAATGAGTAGGGAGCTTACCGAAGGGTTTTCGAAAGTTCGCTGGAAGGTTCGTCGGAAGTTTGCAGAGCTAGCTAAGAAAGATCGGAGCTTGCCAAAGAAGTTCAATGGAACCCGCCAAGATCATCGTGAAGTCCGGGAGCTTGCTGAGAGTCCATAGAATGGTTTCCGAGAGTTCGTCGGAAGACCGCCGGAAGCTCACCAAAAGAATTCGTGACTTGTCAGACTTTGAAATAGCTTAAGAAATGTCTTTAAATTCATATTTAGTATGTTAATTTGGGTTAGGATTATGTGTTAATCCTATAACCCAAGTAGGGGCCAATTGGGCCTTGATTTAGACCGGTTTAGGCCGAGTTTTTGGCCCAAACCAATGAGCTGAAATAGGTTGGGCAGTGGCACCGCCCAGAGGCCGAGAGCTGGGCGGTGGCACAGCCCAGCACCCAAGAGCATGGGCGGTGGCACCGTTGCCTTGGGCGGTGGAACCACCCTGTACACTGTCAGTCTGACAACTGACAAGCGATGGCACAGCCACTGACAGGCAGTGGCACCGCCAGCACCGGGAACAATGAAAGAGATTCAAATTTGGGCTCTAAATTTGAATCTTCTTGGGGTCTATAAATACCCCAAGTGTTCCTGCAAGAAATAGAACTATCACAACACTTTGAAAGTAAGAAAACTCTATTCAAATCTCTCTAGAAAATCCTCCTTAGTTTTTACTTGTATTCCACCGAAAGAAAGGAGAGAGTACTTGTAAGGGTTTCCTCCTAAGCCCATCAAAAGAAGAGGAGTTGTAAGGGAGTTCATCCTCACCCGTTGGATGGAGGATAGCTAGTGAAAATGCCGGTGGCCTCAAACGAAGAGAAATAGGGAGTAGATGTAGGTCGAATGACTGAACCACTATAAATCGGTTTGCATTTACTTTCCTGCAACTTAGTATACTGCAAACTATCTTCACTTTGCTGCCTTACTTACTCGACTTCCTCTTTATCTTCTTACATACGCTTTCAACACAATCGAAATGGTTTCAAACAAAAAGTACAAAGTTTTCAATATACGAAGTTTACGAAAGTTGTTTTTAAATCATCGAAGTTTATCGTATTTATCCACTGCACTAATTCACCCCCCCCTTAGTGCCGCTCGATCCCTAACAATTGGTAGTAGAGCTATGTTATTTCTTATTCGGATTTACACCCGTAGAAAATGGCTCTTCATGGCTTTCAAGAGGGCTTTTCGATTGTACGTCGAACGTTCTTTAACGGATCGAACTACACTTATTGGAAAACTCGAATGAGAGTTTTCTTGCTTTCAATGGATTTGGATTTGTGGAACGTTGTTGAAAATCATTTTTAACTTCCCTCTAAATCGACGAACAAATCGTCAGATTTAGAGAAAAAGTATTTTTCTTTGAATGTAAAGGCTATGAATGCCTTATTTTGTGCTTTAGACAAAAATGAGTTCAATCAGATTTCTATGTGTGAAACGGCTTTTGACATTTAGTGAACACTTGAAATCACGCACGAGGGAACTAGTAGAGTCAAAGACTCGAAAGTGAACCTCTTATTGCATGATTTTGAGCTCTTTCGAATGACACCAAGCCAAACTATCGGCGATATGTACACCCATTTCACGGATGTCGTCAATAGCTTGAAAAGTCTTGGTAAATATTTTTCAAACTTTGAACTCACTAACAAGATTTTAAGATCTCTCCCAAAGAGTTGGGATCCAAAAATAATGGTTATTCAAGAGTTTAAAGATTTGAATATTTATTCACTTGAAGAACTAATCGGATCTTTATTGACCTATGAAATGACTCTTGAACATGATGAACACATGAACCACCTTCTAAAGAACAAGAAGGTTTTGGATATCTGAACTTTGAAATGCCACTTGAGTGATGACTCAAGTGATGAGGACACTATTGAGAACTTTGAACTTCGAACACTAAATCTTAATAAATTCATTAAACAAAAATCTAAAATAAACAATGAACTTGAATGGAGGAAGAGGCCAAAGAAGATGAAGGCACCCAAGGATGAATCAAGAACTTCCAAAGGCGAAACGACAAACTATGCCTTATCGATTTTCGATAATGAGTTAGGTAACTCACTCGAAATGCTTTCACCTTATTTTGAAATTACATGATCCTTTCATGAGTTGCTTGATATAGTTGGTAGGAATTGTTTTATACTTTTTCTTTCTAGTAATTTTTGAAAAATAAAAATTTGAATGATGATTGTACGATATGTGATATTGTGTATACACCTATGAGGACTAATCCATGCATTTGTATGTTGATGAATTACATTGGTTTTCCATTCTAACCATGATGTTTGATGATTTTATATCATGCATGTTATGTTTTGAAATTTTGAATGATTTGTAATAATGATTGTACATCAACTACACATCTATGTATGTTGTTCTTGAAAACGTTTTGATTATAATTTTATAGTATCATGCTTATGATTTGAAAATCTCGATTGATAGGACTTAATCATTTTTATGATGAAATTTATAAAATAATTTTAGCAAAAATTTGAGCATCAATCATCTTGTTATAACTAATGAAAGAAAGAATTAAAATGATTTTGATGATGTCTTCATGTTTAAATATGATGCATAACATTTTCATACAAAAATTTGATCATTCTTATGAAAGATCAAATTACGAAAATTGAAACTCATAAAAATAAGAAAATGTACTATCATGATGTTTTATGTGTGATGCATTTGATCTTAATAGCCTTAATGACAAAACTTGTATTTCAAATTTATACGAGGATGGCTTTCATGTAAATATTCGAACATATCTTATGAAATCATCATTGTTAATGATGAAATAAAAATGTTAAAAAGTTGTTATATCTTGATGACAAACTAATGATTTGGTTTTAAAATTTGATACTCATCTTTTAAAACATAAGTACACATATATGAAATAAACAACTTAAAATGAAACACATTATCATTATAAAGTGAATCTCTTGAATCGAATCTTTTGGAAAATATCACATACTTAATGTGATTTGATTTAATGATCATTATGATGAAATTTATCTTTCCATCTTGAATGTTAACATTTCTTTTTAAGGTAAAGGCATGCTTATAAGAAGCAAATCACATGAATAGAAATTTATAAAAATGAAATGTAATCCTCTATCTTATCGATTTTTTAATAAATCTATGCTTGTCATGTATGAATTTATTGAATGTAATTTTGAGGATGATTTTGGATTTGACAAATGCTTGATTAATATTTACAACGTGAGATACATTTTAAATATGAATCATGTTCAATGCTTCAACCATGTTCTATCTCCCTTAATTTATTTTGTTCTCCTATAATTCCTTTTTATTTACTAAAGAGGAGAACCTACCAAATGAATCATGAATTCAAATGAAATGATACAAATGAATCACTTATCGATATATCTTTTTGAAATATCTTTTTTAATGTGATGTTGATAACTTGAGATATTTTTTGGAATTCATGACATGAGATTTAGCCTTTATATCTTAAACGTTCATGCTTGTTTCTGTTCGACATAAAAAAGACAAAGGCATGTTCATACAAAATCAATGCAAATCACTAAAAGAGAAATGTATGTTTCTTGAACATCTCTAGACTTTCAGAATCATGACTTCTTGAAATGTATGTTTTTTAATGATTGATGACTTCTTGACTTTCGGAATCACAACCTTATTTTGTTAGAATCATGACTTGTTAAGTAATGAGAGCTCGAATGCATAAATTAAGTTATTCTCTTTACTATTCTCTACCAAACGAATCATGATTGATATCATTACTATTATACCTCATGTTGTAGAGAAAGAATTCATAAATCATGATGCAATGAGAATTGTTATACAATAATCAAGTGCTCATGTGATTCTTCGCTATAAAGAAATTTTACTAAAATCATGATCTTGACAATTATAACTTGAAGTTCTTTATAAATCAAGATCGTTTACCATGCTCCTTCCATTTTATCAAAAGAAAATTCTTTAAATGAAATGTATCTTATCTTTTGATTTCTCAAAATTCAATACTTGAATTTTTATGAATTTGTGATCTTGATATAGTGATACTTGTGTTTTTAAATATATTGAGTAATGAGAGTTTGAATGCATGAATCGATAATTTTTTATTCTTTACTCGAAATTTCTTTTTCATGATTTTGATTTCTCAGAACTATTTATTTGAAATTCTTTCTATAAAATCATGATCGTCATGAAAATTTCTATGTATGAATCAAGATCTTGTGTTTGATCTCCTAAGACTCCATCTTGTTATTTCCTAAAAGGGAGACTTGTCAGAATGATTCATGAACCTTTTGATTTATGACTTTTGGATTCATTACTTAAGGTCAATGATTGAAACATTATATGCTAAATTTTTTTTTTTATGTTTCAATACTTCCTTAAATGCCTTATGTGATGATTGAAAGTTTGATGAAAAACAAATATGCTTAATGATTAAATCATTGATTTATTCTTTTATCATGGTATAAAAATACATGTAAAATATGCTAGCATTGGTATCAATGACTTGAACTTGATTGCATGCTTAAATCGATTTTTTTTCTCCTATGCTTCAATATCTCTTTGTATGATTCATGACTTGATGATTGAAATATTCATGTAGAATTTTGATATGTATCACTTGTCATGATTTGAATGTTGAAGTAAAAGTAATTGTGTTCTTCTTAATACCTTTTATGATGAATCATGAATCATGATTTGAAGATTGATAAAATTTTTTATTGATGCAAGTTGATAAATGATATGAAAAGAGGATGTAAAGAAAATCTTTGTATTTGATCCTCCTATTCTTTTTGACAAAAACAAAGGGGGAGAAGATTTATTGCTAGCTTGCATGGTTAAAAATATTGTAAATTTTACAAAAATAACTAGCTCATTTCAAACAAAAAGTTGATAGCTTGCAAAGGCAAAACTTAGTTACAAAAGAGAATAATTGAAAGGAAGCTTGCTTACGTATCGCAAAGTATGCTTATCATTATTGATTGCTTGCTTATCATCTTTTTCCCTCATATCATGGTTTTTGACTCCCTTGAATTCATGGCTTAATATGTTGAAAATTCATGTTGCAAATTTGTTATTTTGTCATGATCAAAGCATTGATGTAAAAGACTATTTGTACTCAACTTCTATTTGTTAATGACAAAGGAGGAGCAACGATTGCAATATTGCAATCTAAGGAGAATCAAAGTACAAACTTGCTAACCTACAAAAGAGGAAAAGAACTTGAATATCAAAAATTGCTACCTTGTAATTTCAAGAAAAGTAAAGTGCAAATTTGAACAAGAAGCAAGTGTTGAATTGCTATGCTTGGACATTTTTAAAAATCTTGCTATGCTTAAATGTTGTATGATGTGATTAATAGCTAGTGTTGTAAAATTTGCATATCTTTTAAACTAGCTATTATGCAACTTCTCCTTTTTGTTGATGACATAGGGGGAGAAGTAGATTGATGACTTCATGCATTGAATTGAATATTTTATATTTTTGCATGATAGTTTTGATTCTCATAACATTATGTTGAATGTTACTTGGATTTTGGATAATCCAAGTGTTCTATCAATAGCATATTAATAGGGGGAGTTTGGTTAAACTCTGGGGAGTTATGGTTAACTCTGTTAGTCATCAATTAGTTATCATCATCAAAAAGGGAAAGATTGTTGAATCTTCAATTTTGATGATGAAACTAATTGATTGTGTTTTATGGTTTAACTACATTTTGAGTTATGCAAGTCTACTATTGATTAGGATTATGTTAGAACCCTCCACGGATTCTAAGCTTGGGGTTGATCTCTATAGGGGATCGGCCTCCTTGGAACTCTATAGGGGTTCCTTCCTCCAAGTTGCTGCACAAAGGCTGCTAAAGGATTGATCTATTTATTGATTAAAGAGGATAAATACATGGTTATTTATAGGGCTTCTAAGCCCCAACTCCTAATAGGACTCTTACTCAAGACTCCTACTTCTAACCAACTTCTAATTAGGACTCCTTCTCTAGTAGGATTCCTAATTCTAATAGGACTCTTTCCCTAATAGGACTTCTACTTCTAATAGGACTCTTTTTCTAATAGGACTCCTACTTCTAATAGGACTCTTTTCCTAATAGGACTCCTACTTCTAATAGGACTCTTTTCCTAATAGGACTCCTACTTCTAATAGGACTCTTTTCCTAATAGGACTCCTACTTCTAATAGGATTCTTTCTCTAATAGGACTCCTTTCCTAAGAAGTAACCTAACCCTAACCTAGCCGGCCTCTTCACCTCTTTAATAAGGGTCGGCTAGATAGGATTTACATGAATGCCCTTATCAATGAAACTAAATTAGGACTCTCATAGCTAGAGTCCCTACAGACCACCCTCTTCAAATCAGCCTTGTCCTCGAGGTGACGTTCTATGAATTCTCGGGAATTTGATCTTCAAGTCGTCGTAGTTCTCCCAAGTGGCATCTTCTGCTGGTAGGTTTGCCCACTGTATTAACACTTGATGAGTAGGTCGTCGCCATCGAGTCACGATTCGCGTCGATCAATAATGGCACTTGGTTGGGTCTGGAGCTCTCCTTGGGTAGTTATATTTGGTAGATGGCTTTGGGCTGTCTCGTGTTGTCCCAACTTGAGCTTCAAACATGATACATGGAAGACTGGATGGATTCGGGAGCTGGCGGGTAAGTCCAATCTGTATGCTACTGCTCCGATGCGCTCCAAAATCTGGTATGGTCCATAGAGCCGAGGTGAAAGCTTCATAGACGCTCTAGTTTGGATTGATGTTTGCTTGTATGGTTGGAGCCGTAGGAAGACCCAATCTCCTACTGAAAATTTTCTTTCGCCTCTGTGTTGATCATATTGCTGTTTCATCCTTGCTTGTACTGTAGTGAGATTATCTTTTAGCAACTTCAGCATTTTGTCTCTATCTTGTAGTTCCCTGTCTGCTTGTTCTACTTTAGAGGTGCCCAACACATATTTTGGAATTACAGGGGGGGTCGGCCATACATGGCCTCATAGGGAGTACATTTTGTGGAGGAATGATAAGTTGTATTATACCACCACTCGGCCCAGGGAAGCCACTTTGTCCATTCTTTTGGTTGGTCACTAGTGAAGCATCTAAGGTATGTCTCCAAGCACCTGTTCACCACTTCAGTTTGGCCGTCGGTTTATGGGTGATATGCCGTACTCATCTTTAATTTAGTGCCTTGCATCTGGAATAACTCTATCCAAAATTTGCTCGTGAAGACCCTATCACGATCACCTACAATAGATCTCGGCATCCCATGTAATTTTACAATATTCTCCATAAAGATTTGAGCAATACTAGAAGCAGTGTAGGGATTACGGATGGCACAAAAGTGAGCATACTTTGTAAGGCGATCAACCATGACAAAAATTGTACCTTTTTCTTGTGATGAGGGAAGCCCTTCGATGAAATCCATTGATATATCAGTCCATATTGATTCTGGGATAGGTAGAGGTTGTAACTTTCCGGGACTTGCCATTGTTTCACCTTTGTGTCGTTGACATATATCACATTGTGCTACAAATTCAGCAATAATATTTTTCATCTCTATCCAATAAAAATTTTGCTTAATTCTTTTATAGGTTCTAAGGAACCCAGAGTGCCCGGTTACAGGTGTGGAATGCATCTCTTGAAGGATGGTCTTTATGCAAGTAGAATTTGGCACAAGCACAATGCGTCCTTTATATCGTAAGTCCTTTGAGTCCCAACTATAATGAGCCATAGAGCTTGGTGCTTCCTTTAATTTTTTTATGATTTTACTTGTTTCTAGATAATCTTGCCATTCCCTCCTAATATTCTCAAAGAAGTCGCTGGTCGGAAGTGAAATAGCCAAAAATTCAGCTTGCTCGGGTAGTCGTGAAAGCGCATCTACAACAACATTATCTTTCCCTTTTTTGTAAGTTATTTCATAATCATATCCAAGAAGCTTTGTTACCCATTTTTGCTGCTTAAGTTGTACCAAAAAGCCGCTGCATGCTTTGTGTACAACTTTCTCCATTCGTTGTGTGCAAATTATCGTTACGTCACCCCCACGTTTTCCGTACAATATCACCTGTTTCCCCTTGTTGTAAAATTTCATAATTAATTTCAAAAAATTCCAGGAAACATCACCTAATGTCGTCAACCATTCGATGCCAAGCACGGCCTTATAATCATCGAGAGAGAGGAGGAAAAAATTTATAATTATCTCTTGGTCCTGTAGCAACAGTTTCACCCGTGGGCACTTACGATCACACTTCAAAATTCATCCATCTGCGAATTTAATATTGAACCTGCTACAATTCTCAATAGGTAAGGCCATCCGGACAACAACCTTGCTATTCACAAAATTATTAGTGCTCCCGGTGTCAATAAGAACGGTGATTGGTTGTTGCTTCAGAAATCCTCCCACTTTCATTGTTTGCGGGTTCGCATAACCGGCAAGGGCATGTATCATAATATCAATTGGCTGCTGTTCTTAATCCGTGACCTCTTCCTCATGCTCCTGGACCTCCTCTTTCATGTCTTCAAGAGGTTCAATCAATAGGAGGCAGCCCCTTTTGCAGCGATGATCGCGGTTCCACGGCTCGTCGCAATGCCAACAAAGACCCTTTGCTGATCGATCACATAGTTCTTCTCTTGTCAATTTTTTGGACAGCGAAGGATGGCTAGAAGCAGAAGGGGGTTTATATGTTGAGGTTCTAGGAGTGGTTCTCATCCTTCGAGAATCTTGGTTGAGTCGTTCTTCTTGTATTCGGGCAAAAGAAATCGCAGCCATCATGGTACGGGGCTGTCGTGCCTTAACTTCCCCTTTTATCTCTGGCTTGAGTCCTTCGATAAATGTTCCTAACAATTGATGGTCAGTCCAATCACGAGCAAGGTAAGATAGCTTCTCAAGCCTGGTTTGGTACTCTTGAATCGTAGAGGTTTGTCGAATCTTTACGAGTTGGCCGTCGATATTTTCATACTCCGTAGGTCCGAAATGGTTCAATAGTGCATTCTTAAATTGATTCTGTTGAATCTCAGATTTTGATGATGAAACTAATTGATTGTGGTTTATTGTTTAACTGTGTTTTGAGTTACACAGGTCTACTATCGATCGAGATTAGACAATTGACACTAGAGGAATTGACGTTATTCTGGTGATCACATCTAGATATTGGATGTCGAGCCAGAGGTTCGATCGACAATCGGCTGAAGGCTTCGTACGTTGGGCATCGGGCCAAGATGCATGTTGCGCCAAGGATATCAGGGTTGCGGAGGTCATCCGCCGATTGGGCAACGGACCGCAAAAGAGGACGATGTGCCGAAGGATCGACAATGCCACCAATGACGTCGCAAATCGAATATCAATTCGTGTTGTAATAACTGCTCTAGATCAAGTAGAGTGTGTTTGTTTATGCAGGAGTAACTACGAAAGGGATGAAGACGTAAAGCGAAACAAAGGGCCAAAGACAAGGTTGATGAATCATTGGGAGTGCGAGTGTTCAACGGAAGTCCAAGATTCGTTGGGAGCGTTTCGAACCGACCGAGAACGAGTAGGAGCTTGCCGAAGGGTTTTCGGAAGTTCGCTGGGAGGTTCGTCGGAAGTTCATGAGCTTGCCAAGAAAGATCGGAGCTTGCCAAAGAAGCTCTGGGAACTCGCCAAGATCATCGTGAAGTCCCAAAGCTTGCCGACTCGCGGAATGGTTTCAGAAGGTTCGCTCGGAAGACCGCCGGAAGTTGACCGGAAGCTCGCTGGAAGAAGTTATCATGTGGACTTTGTAATAGCTTAGGAAACGTCTTTAAAATTCGTAGTTAGCACGTATTTTGGGTTAGGATTAGATAACCCAAAGTGGGGCCCATTGGGCTTTGATTAGATGAGTTTGGGCCAAAATTTTGGCCCAAACCGAACCAGCTACGTGCATTGACGTTGATGCATGCTTTGGCGGTGGCACCGCCAAAGAACTTTCGGGCTAGGCGGTAGCACCGCCCGCCATGTGTAGCGCGCCGATATCAGAGTGAGTCCGATATCAGAAGCGGGCGCCATCAGAAGCGCGCCATCATCGAAAGCAAAGCGTAGCACCGCCGCTGGGGCAGGTAGCACCGCCCAGACATCGACGGCGGTGGAACCGCCGTCAAGCGGTGGCTGTCAAGGCAAGTGGCACGCCGCCAGACGTCGGCCGACACAGCGGTGGCATCGCCGGCAAAGTGTGGCACCGCTTCGACAAGTGTGTGGCACCGCCTGACCACAGAACATGGGAACTCCAAATTCACTTGGAATTTGGAGCCCAATTTTGAATCCACTTTGATCTATAAATACCCCCTTTCTCACCTGAAAGGGAACCCTTTGAGCAAGAAAAAGTTTGAGTCTTGAGCTTTTGAAGAGTTTTGAAAAGTGTTGTTTTCTTTGCTAAGTGTTCACCTTCTTCTTCTTCTTGAGAGATCTTGTACAAGTGTGAACATCTTGTAAAGGGTTGTAAAGGGGTGTTTGATCCTTCCCCTTCAAAGGACTTGCTAGTGGAAGAGCGGAGCCTCATCGCAAAGGCTTCAAGAGTGGATGTAGGTCATTTGACCGAACCACTATACATCATTGTGTCCTTAAATGTGTGAGTGTTTATATTTTGAATCATTTCATTTCTTGGCTGCAAGTTCATAGTTAGTTCCTTTTCACAAGCAATTACTTTCAAGTTCTCTTTCGTCGAATCGAAATCTTCCTACATTTAACTTGTGTTTCTTTGCTAAATCGGTTTCAAGAATACGAGTTTAATCCGCTGCACTAATTCACCCCCTCTTAGTGCCTTTTGATCCTAACAATTGGTATCGAGCCACGTTTTCTCTTTCGGATTTACACCCGTGAGAAATGGCTCTAAATGGTTTTCAAGAGGGCTTTTGATTTTTCGCCCACCGCTCTTTAACGGTTCGGACTACACATATTGGAAAACTTGAATGAGAGTTTTCATGCTTTCAATGGATTTGGATTTGTGGAACATTATCGAAAATGGCTTTCAACTTCCTCTAAACCGACGAATGAATGGTCGGACTTAGAGAGAAAATCTTTTCTTTAAATGCAAAGGCTATGAATGCCTTATTTTGTGCTTTAAACAAAATGAGTTCAATCAATTTCTTCTTGTGAAACGGCTTTTGAGATATGGCGAACACTTGAAATCATGCATGAGGAACTAGTAGAGTTAAAGACTCAAAGTAAACCTCTTGTTGCATGATTTTGAGCTCTTCGAATGACACCAAGCTTAAACTATTGGCGATATGTACACCCGCTTTACGGATGTCGCCAATAGCTTAAAAAGTCTTGGTAAATCTTTTTCAAGTTTTGATTTAGTAAACAAGATTTTAAGATCCCTTCCAAAAGAATGGGATCCAAAAATTACGGCTATTCAAGAGTCTAAAAACTTGAATGATTATTCACTTGAAGAATTAATCGGGTCATTAATGACCTATGAAATGACACTCTTGGAACATGATGAACATGATGAACATTTGAACCACCTTCTAAAGAACAAGAAGATGTTTGAACTTAGAACAAGAGAATGCCACTTGAGTGATGACTCAAGTGATGAGGACAGTGAAGAGGACTTTGAACCTTTAATCGATCTTAATAAGTTCATTAAACAAAAATCTAAAATCAACAATGAACTTGAACGGAGGAAGAGACCAATGAAGAAGAAGAAGACTCATCAAGAAGAATCAAGGAAAGAAGAAGCAAACTATGCTTTAATGGGCTTCGACAATGAGGTAAGTAACTTAACTTCCTTGAATTATTTTGAAATTACATGATGCTTTCCATGAATGCTTAACTTAGTTAGTAGTTTTTTTTTGTTTTTGTCATGCTTCTCTTGTGTTTTTGGAAATTTAAAAAAAAAATATTTTAAAAATTATACTATGCTTTTCCTTCTAGTATTTTTGAAAAGTAAAATTTTTGAATGGTGCATGCAACATTATGTATGATGATTGAATGATTTGTAACAATGATTGTATATCAACTACATGTTATTCTTGAAAATGTTTAATGATAATTTTATAGTATCATGCTTACAATTTGAAAATCTCTATCTTGGATTAATGGCTCCTAAACATTTTTATGATGAAATTTTTAGATGATGTATACCTATATGAAACAAATGAAACACATAAAAAAGGGGAAAGTATATGATCATGATAAGTTCATGAATCTTGATGATTTAACATTGTTTTTGATTTCAAACAAGATGCATGATGTTTGACATAAAAATTTAATAGCATGTTTCAAGATAATGCTTGCACACCAAATATGATTAAAAGATAGAAGCAAGCATATTGATGACTTTGTTTTTACGTGAAAATTTGAACATGCTTATATAAGATCAACCACATAAAATAAAACACAAAAGTTAAAAATGTTTTATTCATGATGTTTTATTTGTGATGTGTTTGATCTTAATGGTTTTTATGACAAAACTTATGTCTTGCTTTGAAATGTTGATACATACACATGTAATCAATTTATGTTGCTCTTATTAAAATTTTCGAATGAAAGATTTCAATGCACTTGATCATGACTGGTTTAATGATAAAACTTATATTTTGAATTTATAAGATGATGGCTTTCATGAAAATATTTGAATATACCTTATGAAATCATCACTGATACAATGAAAATGTTAAATGGTTGTTATCATGTTTAATGACTTTATGATATCATATCTTGATGACAAACTCATGTTTGGTTTTAAAATTTGACACTCATCTTTTGAAACATGAGCACACTTGTTTGAAACAAACAACTTAAAATAAAAACACATTATCATGATAAATTGAATCTCATAATGTATTATATTTTTGTCTTGATAATTAAGTTTGTCTTTCGGTTTTGAATATTTGATTTGGCATGAAAAGATAAATGCATGCTTAGACTAAATGAATTACTCAAAAGAAAAGCCTCTTCTCTATCTTATCGAGATTGAAGTTTTTTTTTTTTCTTGTAAATGATTTTGATGATTCATTTTATAAAATAGAATGAGATTTTGCTTCAACCGAATCATGAACCTTCTTTTGACCTCTTGGCTTGAGAATTTTCAAGAAATATGATTATTACTTGATTCTTGAAATTTCTTATGAAATATTATCTTATTGAGATTTCTTATGCATCAAACAAATTGTTCTCTTTGCTATTTGCTACCAAATGAATCATGAAATTGGTAATCTATTTGTCATTTTGAATCTTTAGAAAATTGATGATGTAAAAGTGGTTTTGCACTTAAATGAATCACCTATCGATATTTACGATTGCAATATATCCTTTTGAAATATCTTTCTAAAAAGATTTTGATGATTAAGATGTCTTTTGGAATTCATCACTTGATCGAATTATTGATTTATTCTTCCTTATCATGAATTGAAATTGATGTTAAAATATATATGTTTGAAAATCATGATCTTGATGCTTGGAATTTTCCTTAAAATACGATTTTGATGGGGATGCTTCAAGTAGCATGTTTTGCTATTTATTACCTCATGAATCTTGACCTTGATCTTGTTGAAAAAGAACATATTATTTGAAGTATTAATTCTTCTCTTCTTTTCGACAATGACAAAGGGGAAATTAGCATGCTAGCTTGGATATCACAAGAGAAAGTGGCAAACATAGCTAGCTAGAAATTACAAAGTTTTTTTTAAACTTGTGAGCTTGCATGTTTAAGAATGCTATAAATTTTACAAAATTGTTAACTCATTGTAAACAAAAATTTGATAGCTTGCGAAAGAAAAACTTGGTTGCAAAAATTGAAAGAGAGCTAGCTTGTGTATTGCAAAGAATGCTTGCTTGCTTATTAACAATTGGTATCATGATTTATTTTTTCTTAAATGGTTAATTCGTATTCATGACTTCAAAATTTTGATGATTGAAGCATTAATGTCAATATTCATTTTGATATCTTGCTAGCCATAAAGGAACTTGCTATCTTGACAATAACAAAATTGCTACCTTGCAATCTCAAGAAAAGCAAAGTGCAAACTAGCACAAGAAGCAAGTGTTGAATTATCATCATCACAACAAGTGCTATCTTGCATATGATGATAAACTTACCGTGATTGAATGGTAATGAAAATCTAGCTAGTATGATTTAAAACCTGAACCATAACTTTTAAAAACTACTAAAATATTACTTCTCCTTTTGTTGATGACAAAGGGGAGAAGTGTAGATTGATGAGTTCATGCAATGGGATGTGATTGAGTATTTTATAAATTTGCATGATGGTTTGATTGATTCTCTTAATATTATGATGAATGTTGCTTGGATTTGGGATAATCCAAGTGTTCTATCAATGGCATATTGATAGGGGAGTTTGGGTTAAAACTCCGGGAGTTATGGTTAACTCGTTAGTCATCAATTAGTTGTCATCATCAAAAAGGGGAGATTGTTGAATCTCAGATTTTGATGATGAAACTAATTGATTGTGGTTTATTGTTTAACTGTGTTTTGAGTTACGCAGGTCTACTATCGATCAGATTAGACAGCTTGACACTAGAGGAATTGACGTTATACTGGGTGATCACATCTAGATATTGGATGTCGAGCCGAGGTTCGATCGACAATCGGTGAAGGCTTTCAGACGCTGGGCATCGGGCCAAGATGCATGTTGCGCCAAGGATATCGGGGTTATGGAGGTCATCCGCCGATTGGGCAACGGACCGCAAAAGAGGACGATGCCAAGGATCTAATCACCAATGACGTGTCGGCAATCGAATATCAATTCGTGTTGTAATAACTGCTCTAGATCAAGTAGAGTGTGTTTGTTTATGCAGGAGTAACTACGAAAGGGATGAAGACGTAAAGCGAAACAAAGGGCCAAAGACAAGGTTGATGAATCATTGGGAGTGCGAGTGTTCAACGGAAGTCGAAGATTCGCTGGGAGCGCTGCCGGAACCGACCGAGAACGAGTAGGAGCTTGCCGAAGGGTTTTCGGAAGTTCACGGAGGTTCGTCGGAAGTTCGCGAGCTTGCCAAGAAAGATCGGAGCTTGCCAAAGAAGCTCGGGGAACTCGCCAAGATCATCGTGAAGTCCAAAAGCTTGCCGACTCCGCGGAATGATTTCGAAGGTTCGCTCGGAAGACCGCCGGAAGTTGACCGGAAGCTCGCTGGAAGAAGTTGTCATGTGGACTTTGTAATAGCTTAGGAAACGCCTTTAAAATTCGTGAGTTAGCACGTATTTTGGGTTAGGATTAAATAACCCAAAGTGGGGGCCCATTGGGCTTTGATTAGATGAGTTTGGGCCAAAATTTTGGCCCAAACCGAACCAGCTACATGCATTGACGTTGCATGCATGCTGGCGGTGGCACCGCCAAAGAACTTGTCGGTCGAAGGCGGTAGCACCGCCCGGCCATCGAAGCGCCCTCGACATCGTAGTGCGTCCGGATCATCGTAGCGGCGCCATCAGAAGCGCTTGCCCTATCGTGAGCAGCGGTAGCACCGTCTGCTTGGGGCGGTAGCACCGCCAGACATCGACGACGGTGGAATCGCCTTTCGGGCGGTGGCACCGCCCCTATACGTCGGATCGACACAAAGTGGTGCTTCGACATGTGTGTGGCACCGCTTTGACCACAGAACATGGGAACTCCAAATTCACTTGGAATTTGGAGCCCAATTTTGAATCCACTTTGATCTATAAATACCCCCTTTCTCACCTGAAAGGGAACCCTTTGAGCAAGAAAAAGTTTGAGTCTTGAGCTTTTGAAGAGTTTTGAAAAGTGTTGTTTTCTTTGCTAAGTGTTCACCTTCTTCTTCTTCTTGAGAGATCTTGTACAAGTGTGAACATCTTGTAAAGGGTTGTAAAAGGGGTGTTTGATCCTTCCTTCAAAGGACTTGCTAGTGGAAGAGCGGAGCCTCATCGCAAAGGCTTCAAGAGTGGATGTAGGTCATTTGACCGAACCACTATACATCATTGTGTCCTTAAATGTGTGAGTGTTTATATTTCTGAATCATTTCATTTCTTGGCTGTAAGTTCATAGTTAGTTCCTTTTCACAAGAAATTACTTTCAAGTTCTCTTTCGTCAAATTGAAATCTTCCTACGAACTTGTGTTTCTTTGCGAAATCGGTTTCAAGAATACGAGTTTAATCCGCTGCACTAATTCACCCCCCCCTCTTAGTGCCTTTTGATCCTAACAATTCCATGTCGGAGCCCCATGATTATATTCCAGCTAATTGTACCATTGAATAGCATCTCCTTCAAGGTGGATGACAGCAATCTCCACCATAGCATTATCTGACGTTCGGTAGTAGCGAAAGTAACGTTCACTGGCGAAATCCACCCCATTGGGTCTCCTTCTTCCCATCGTGGGAAGTCCACCCTCATGCATGGCTGAAGCACGTCCGAGGGCTGTCCCTCCTTCTCTGGGGTCCTTTCTAAATTCTCTCCTTGCTGCAGTTTGGTTGGACTCGATGGTTGTCCAATTCTGAATTCTGCAAACAAAGCGCGCAATTTGTCTTCCAAGCGCGATTCAAGTCGTGATTCAATCCGAGATTCCCATGCTTCAAATTTGGCATCAATTGGATCTTGGGAAGCCATAGCATATGTCTGTAGATCAGAGATGCCCTTGTCTTTTTTCTGTTGACGGGTTAATGGCATGGGGTGGTGGAAGGTTCGGACAATAGATCGGTGATTGAAGGGTTCAGCTGTAATGGTTTACTGTTTTGGGCTGTGGTTTTTGATGCTGTTAGGGTTATGAAACTAGGTTATGATGGCTGCATCTTGAGGCTAGAGGGATGCCCTAAAGACGTCTTGGTTTGTGGCAGCAAGGTGGCTAGGGTTTGGTAGGTTACGGAGAAGAAAAAAGGACCAAGGTGCAATACCAGATTTTTCGCCGAAAAAATTCCAGCAGTAAAGATGTAATTTTTCTAGAAATTTTCAAAAGAGATTCAAGTAAAACTCAAAGGGGATCTACTGATAAGGAAGAGGTAATACTGTAAAAAATTTTGTAGGAAGAAACGACAGCAAGAGGTTTGGCAAAATTGAGAATCACGGAGAGGTATTATAGCAGATTTTTACGTCTAAAGTGCAGCAGATTGGACATAAAAGATAAGTGGTTTTTATTGAGAATTTTTCAACAAAACCAAAGGGAAAACTACTGTTAGGAAGTGTCAAAGCTGCCGTAAAAATTCCATAGAGATTTGGATAGAAAAAATGCAGTAACAAGATCAAAAAGGCAGTGCTATGTGGCTGAAATTCTGCAGTGCGACTTTCGTTGTATAGATGAAAACTTTATGACGAAAAGTTTATGCAGCAATAATAGGAACGAATTTTTTTAGATTTTTTGAATAAGGATAACTAAATTGCAGCAGTAGTAGGGTAGATAACCAGAACCTGTTGCAATTCACGGGAAGATCAAAGGATGATCTATGGTGGTGGTGATGACGGCGAAATTCAGCGATGATCTTCTAAGCAATTGTGGGAATTGCTTTGCACAGTTGTGGAGGGCTGGTGGATGGCTGTGGAAGGGCAGCGAGATGCCAAGAACGCTGCTCTAATACCAAGTGTTAGAACCCTCCGCGGATTCTAAGCTTGGGGTTGATCTCTATAGGGGATCGGCCTCCTTGGAACTCTATAGGGGTTGCTGCACAAAGGCTGCTAAAGGATTGATCTATTCATTGATTAAAGAGGATGAATACATGGTTATTTATAGGGCTTCTAAGCCCCAACTCCTAATAGGACTCTTACTCAAGACTCCTACTTCTAACCAACTTCTAATTAGGACTCCTTCTCTAGTAGGATTCCTAATTCTAATAGGACTCTTTCCCTAATAGGACTTCTACTTCTAATAGGACTTTTTTTCTAATAGGACTCCTACTTCTAATAGGACTCTTTTTCTAATAGGACTCCTACTTCTAATAGGACTCTTTTCCTAATAGGACTCCTACTTCTAATAGGACTCTTTTCCTAATAGGACTCCTACTTCTAATAGGACTCTTTTCCTAATAGGACTCTTACTTCTAATAGGACTCTTTTCCTAATAGGACTCCTACTTCTAATAGGATTCTTTCTCTAATAGGACTCCTTTCCTAAGAAGTAACCTAACCCTAACCTAGCCGGCCTCTTCACCTCTTTAATAAGGGTCGGCTAGATAGGATTTACATGAATGCCCTTATCAATGAAACTAAATTAGGACTCTTATAGCTAGAGTCCTAACAGATTAGACAATTGATGCTGGAGGAATTGACGTTACGCCGGAAGTGATCACGTCAGGATATTGGATGTCGAGCCGGAGGTTTGGTTGACAATCGGTAGAAGGCTTCGGACGTCGGGCATCGAGCCAAGAAGAACAAAGTTACGCCAAGGATATCAGGTTGCGGAGGTCAATTGCCGAATGGGCAACAAGCCACAAGAGAGGATGATGTGCCGAAGAATCGGACGAAGCGCCGACCAATGACGTGCCGGACAACTGAATGTCAATTCATGTTATAATAATTATCTAGATCAAAGTAGAGTTTTGTTTATATGTGTGCAGGATTAACTACGATGATGATGAAGACTTAAAGCGAAACAAAGTGCTAGAAGACAAGTGTGATGGATCGTTGAGAGTTCGAGAGTTCGATGGAAGTCCAAAGATTCATTGGGAGTACTGTCGGAAATGGCCGAGAACGAGTAGGGAGCTTGCCGAAGGGTTTTTGGAAGTTCACCAGAAGGTTGGTCAGAAGTTTGCGAAGCTAGCCAAGAAAGATCGAAGCTTACCAAAGAAGCTCAGTGAAACTCACCAAGATCATCGTGAAATCCGAGAGCTTGCCGGGAGTCCGCAGAATGGTTTCCGAGGGTTCGTCAGAAGACCGCCGGAAGTTCGCTAGAAGCTTACCGGAAGAAGTCATGACTTGTCGAACTTTGTAATAGCTTAGGAAATATCTTTAAATTCATAGTTAGCATGTTAATTTGAATTAGGATTAGGTGTTAATCTTATAACCCAAGCAGGGGTCAATTGGGCCTTGATTTGGACCGGTTTGGGTCGAGTTTTAGGCCCAAACCAATGAGCTGAAATAGGTTGGGCGGTGGCACCGCCCATGACCAGAAAGTTAGGCAGTGGCACCACCCAGAGGCCGAGAGCTGGGCGGTGGCACCGCTCAGCACCCGAGAGCATGGGCAGTGGCACCGCTGCCTTGGGCGGTGGAACTGCCCTGTACACTATCAGTATGACAACTAACAGGCGGTGGCATCGCCAGCACCAGGAACAATGAAAGTGATTCAAATTTGGGCTCCAAATTTGAATCCTCTTGGGGTCTATAAATACCCCAAGTGTTCCTGCAAGAAATAGAATAAGCACAACACTTTGAAAGCAAGAAAACTCTATTCAAATCTCTCTAGAAAATCTTCCTTAGTTTTCACTTGTATTTCACCGAAAAAAAGGAGACAGTGCTTGTAAGGGTTTTCTCCTAAGCTCATCAAAAAGAGAGGAGTTGTAAGGGAGTTCATCCTCACACGTTGGAAGAAGGATAGCTAGTGGAAAAGCCGGTGGCCTCAAGCGAAGAGGAATCGGGAGTGGATATAGGTCGGATGACCGAATCACTATAAATCGATTTGCATTTACTTTCTTGCAACTTACTATACTACAAACTATCTTCACTTTACTGCCTTACTTACTTGACTTCCTCTTCATCTTCTTACATACGCTTTCAAAGCAATCGAAATGGTTTCAAACGAAGCGTTGTTTTTAATGTATGAAGTTTTCGAAAGTTATTTTTAAATTGTCGAAGTTTATCATATTTATTTAACACACTAATTCACCCCCCCTCCTAGTGTTGCTCGATCCCTAACAGACTTGTCGAACCCTATGATAGCTTAGGAAATATCATTAATCTCATAGTTAGCATGTTAATTTGGGTTAAGATTAGGTATTAATCCTATAACCCAAGTAGGGGCCAATTAGGCCTTGTTTTGGAGTGGTTTGGGCCGAGTTTTAGGCCCAAACTAGTGAGCTGGAAGGGCTGGGCAGTGGCACCGCCCAGTGGCCGAGAGCTAGGCGGTGGCACCACCCAGGCTGGGGCGGTGGCACTACCCAAGCTGGGGCGGTGGCACCGCCTAGCACCCGAGATCATGGGTGGTGGCACCGCTGCCCTGGGCAGTGGAACCGCTCAATACACTATCAGTGTCAAACACTGACAGGTGATGGCACCGGCACTAACAGGCGGTGGCACCACTAGCACCGGGAAGAACGAAAGTGATTCAAATTTGAGCTCTAAATTTGAATTCTCTTAAGGCCTATAAATACCTATCTCATTCATGGATGAAAGGGTGTCTAGAACTGAGATAAAAAGAGGGAAATCTCTATTGAAAGTGTGTCAAAATCTTTCCTCTAAGTTTTAAGTATGTTCTAGTCCAAGAGAGGGGTAAGAAGCCTTGTAAGGGTTACCTCCTAAGCCCGTCAAAAGGAGAGGTGCTGTAAGGGAGTTTATCCTTGCCCATTGGAAGGAGGATAGCTAGTGGAAAGCCGGTGGCCTCAAGTGAAGAGGAATCGGGAGTGGACGTAGGTCGTATGACCAAACTACTATAAATCGGTTTGTATTTATCTTATTGTCATTTACATTACTGTAAACCATCTTCACTTTGATGCTCTACTTTGTTGTCTCCTTCTTACATATGCTTTCAAGTTAAAATGCAATCGAAATGATTTTAATCGAAATGTTATTCTTTTCATACGAAGTTTTCGAAACTTGTTTAAAATCATCAAAGTTTATCGTATTCATCCACTACACTAATTCACCCCCTCCCTCTCTTAGTGCCGCTCAATCTCTAACATGCCAAAGATTCATCGAACTTACCATAAAGTCTGAGAGCCTATTGGGAGTCCACCGGAAGAAATCATAAGGTGAGTTAGAAGTCTGCCAAAAGTTCGCTAGAAGCTCGCCGAAAGAAAACTCGACATTGCTGGTTTAGATTTTTGCTTAGAATATATTTTTAATTTTATAGTTAGCATGTAATTAGAGTTAGGATTAGGTGATAATCTTAATTAACCCTAATAGGAGCCAATTGGGCCTTAATTGGACTGAATTAGGTCGGATTCAGGGCCCATTTAGCATTGTTAGAATAGGTCTTGAGGTGGCATCACCCTGAGAACCAATTCCCAAGTGGTCTAGACGGTGGTACCATTGATAGTTATTACCTATCAGCGGTGGTACCACCTGACAAGCGGTAGTACCGCTAGTCCACAAACACTGAGGACCCTGTCAGGCGATGGTACCACCAGACTGGGCGATGGTATCGCCTAGTACACTAACAGAGCAGGGTCAACTGGCGGTGGTACCACCAGTACTTAGAAATCCTGGATGTGACTCTTTTTGGCTTCAATTCTGAAGCAAATTGAGTCTATAAATACCTCTCTCTTCTCAGCTGGCTAAGCACATTAAGAAGTGGCAAAAAAACTAAGTCAAAGCTATAGCAAAATCGCATTCGATAGCTTGAGTGTTCACCTTCCACATTTTACCTTATCAAAATTTTGTAAGAGTGTGAATTACCTATAAAAGTTTATAAGAGGGGTGCATGGTCCTTCCCCTTCAAAAAGATTTGATAATGGAAGTTGGGAATCTCATCGGAGGAGGTTTTGGAAGTGGACGTATGTCATCTGACCGAAGCACTATACATCGCTACGTACTTCTCTTGATGTGTGAGTTTTAACTTTCTGCACTTCATTCAATACTTGCTATGATCTCTCGATTTTCTCCTCTCTACTTTCGATAGCATTCACTTGAATCACTTTGCCAAAATCTTCTTCGTTGGATCAAAATTTCTCTATAGACAACTCTTTCTAAAATCGATTTCAAAAGTATCATTTTTATCCGCTGTACTAATTCACCCCCCCTAGTACCGCTCACATCCTAACATCGAGTGAATATGAAAGAGAGTTGAGAGAAGGAGATTGAGAGATTACAACCAAGTAAAAATTAAAATGCAGCAATTTAAAGACTCACACCAAGAGAAGTACGTAGTAATTTATAGTGGTTCGATCAAATGACCTACGTCCATTTCCAAAACCTCCTCCGATGAGGTTCTCAGCTTCCACTATTAATTTTTCTTGAAAGGGAAGGACCAAGCATCCCTCTTATAAACTTTTACAAGTAGTTCATACTCTCTTACAAAACTTTTACAGATGAGACTTTGGGAGGTGAACACTCAAACTTTTGAAAGTAATTTTACTAGAGTTTTGATTCAATTCTTATCACTTCTTAATGTACTTAGCTAATTGAGAAGTAAGGGATATTTATAGGCTCAATTGGCTTTAAATTGGATTTTCGGGTGCTGGCGGTACCACCACTTGGCACTGGTGGTAACACCGCTAGTTGACCCTGGTTCTATCAGTGCACTGGGCGGTACCACTGCCTGACAAAGTCTCGGGCTCTATGGTGGGGCAGTACCACCGCTAATAGGTAATAACTATCAGTAGTACCACCGCTGACCTGGGATGGTATCACCACCCAGACCACATGGGAACGTGTTCTCAAGGTGGTGCCACCACCCCAGTTTGGCGGTGCCACCGCCAGACAGGTCCAACAAACTTGGATGGGCCTTGAATCCAGCTCAATCCACTTAAATTGCAAGCCCAGTTGGCCCCTACCAAGGTTAAAGGATTATTACCTAATCCTCACCCTAATTACGTGCTAACTACAAAATTAAAAATATATTTCTAAGCAAAATATAATCTAGCAATGTCGAGTCTTCTTCCGGCGAGCTTCCGATGAACTTCCGGTGGACTTCTGATGAACCCTCGGATAGTCTTCCATCAGACTCTCAATTAGCTCTTGGACTTTACTACAAGTTCCGACGAGTCTATTTGGCAAGCTTCCGACTTTCTCGGTGAGCTCTGTGAACCTTCGACGAACCTTTCAGCAGACTTCTGACAATCCTTCGACAAGTCCCCGATTCATTCTTGGTTAGCTCCAATAGCACTTCCGACGAACCTTCGGACTTCCGGTGAACTCTCGGACCTCCAACATAATGATCGTACTTTACTCCGGTACTTTGCTTTTATGTCTTCATTACTATCGTAGTTAAACTTGCACACTTTTCTCAACAATATGGATTATCAAATAATCCATCAATTGACTTCATCATCAAAATCTGAGATTCAACAATCTCCCCTTTTTTGATGATGATAATCAATTGATGACGGAGTTAGTCTTAACTCCCCCATCTATATGTCATATATGAGAAAAGTACCACTTGAATTCAACTCTTTGAATTCAAGCTGAAATCGATAAGTTACATACATTCGAACTTATCGACATGCTCAACAAGCATGATTTTTCATTCCTAAATATGAAACTTTATATATTTTATAATTCGAAAATGATGTCAATGCATGACATCTAATTTCAAGTTCAATGTCGAATGATGATAGACAATCATTATTTTGACAAATGATACCAATTATAATTTTGAAATATAACAAGAATAAAATGATATCAAAATAAAATTCACAAATCCAAGGTATGATATCATTTTACAATAGATCATTCAAATGGTACAAAATGAAAGCTTATCGTGTCAAGGCAAGATATCAAATTCAAGTAGTATGATATGATAACGATCATAGAGCAATTTCCATTTTAAGCATTCATGAAATATTTGCAATGCATGCAATACATTCTAATACAATTGCAATACACTATATATAATTGCGATTCATTACGATGCTTTTAATGATAGGAAGCATTTTACGATATAAAGCATGGCAATTTCGATACATTGCAATACGATACTTACAAAGTATTTATCATTCCATCAAGTCATCAATTCAACTTGCCACATTTTTCTCCCCCTTTGTCATCAACAAAAAGGAAATGGGCCTTGATGTCAAATATTATAATAGAGTTTTTGTGAAAATGACAAAAAGAGAAGGATAAATCCATCAAGAAGAATAATGAAAAGCAATTCATTCATTCTTATTGAAAATTCATGTCTATAAAATCGTAAGATAGATCATCGAGGCCAAAATTCATAAGAATTTCTAAGAGCTCATAAAAAATTCATACATGAAAAATTCAGCTTTAAAATTTAATTCTGCATAATAATTCTTGAAGTATAAAAGTGAATCATTCAAGTCATTAAAAAGCATACAAGAATCATTTCTACCAAATGAAATTAGTGAGGTAGAAAAGAGTTCATTTGAACATAAAATTTCTAAAACTCATAATAAGAATTATGAATGTTCATTCAAGAAAGATCGAGATGAAAATTTCAAGAGGCAATTTGATTGAAAATTCAAGCCATAAAATCATAAAGAAGAAGGGATAGAGCATTGAAGCAAAACATTCATCAAGGAATCTATTTTCTATCAAGAGCTCATGCCATTAAAATAAAATTCATTCAAGAAAAATTTGTGAGGAAGAAATGAGGGATCATTTAAGCTCAAAATACTTAAAAACTCATGGTATTATTCTAGCAATAATAGCTAACAATAATAGCTTTTGTTCAAATTCAAGAGTCATGAGAAGTTTATAAATGCTTCTCAACAAAAATTTATATAAGAGTTAAGAATTCATCAAATTTGCATGAATGAAATCCGAAGAGAATATTCGTAGAAGCTTCATCTTTTCACATAAAATTCATGACGTAAAATTATGTATGGAAGAATAATATTTCACAAAGTCCGTATTGGATTCAAGAAAGCATCCAAAAATTCACAAAAGCTTCTCCTTTCTACATAGAGTTCATGACATAAAAATATTAAAAGAAGAGTTCCATGTGTCATGAAAGCAATTTGTTTAAGTTATCAAGAACTTGTTAAACTTTAAATTTCATGATATGAATTGTGTGAAAGATAAATCATGAAAGCCATTCATTCATGGTAATAGAAGCAGAGGGAGGATAAAATTGATAGAATCAAATTTGACCAAGTCACAACATCAATTCAAACGTGAATGACACTAAAAATCATCCATTAATGAAGCAAGATTATTAATCCAAGAATGGAGGAAAATGAAAACTCTGTCTTTGGAAATACGAAATCAAAATGATGTTATTAGATAGTATGAAATCGGAAAAGATAATACCAAGAAAGGTAAAGAATCAAAATGAGTTCATGAAAACCGAAAAAGATAATACGAAGTTGAAATATTTCGGAAAAGAAACATGCAACAACCTCACGCATTAGGTTCAACACATATGAAACTTTAAAGTGTGTCAAAACAACATAAAGAGTACAAAATGGGAGTTATAAGCTCCATTACAACTCATGGAGTCAACATAGAGTTTTTACAACTATTCCTCGGGTGGAATACCAAATACCTATACAAATTATCCAACTTCCAATTCGTTTGATGCACTTCATTTAGGATCTCAGCTTGCTATGATTTGAGTTGATTTATTTCAGTCATAATCAGATCTTCAAAAGATGGAGCAGGAGTTGGATCTATCAGTGACGCACCAAAGAGACTAGAAAGAGGAGATTCATTACCCTTAAATATAGGTGTTTCTGGTTCTTCTACTGGATAAGGAGGATTAGTTCTTCTAGGCTGCCTAATCCATATTTTATTCCTAAATGTGCACCTTAATCACTTAAGTAGGTCTCTATTTATGACATTGTAGCTATCTACTTTAATTACTTCTTCGTTGGGTGATATTGTAATATTGTATGTATGTAATAATCTAGTGATTAACCCTCCATATAGTAGTATTAAATCCTTAGATACTATGTCCATCATGTTTTGTTGGATTAGGTATTCAAAATAATTTTCTTGTCCGGTCATTATCCAGTACATAGTTCCTAATTCCATTTGACTAACTTTATCCTGATGATATTGTTTAGGGATTAGGATACTAATAATAATGTGATGGAGAATTTTAGAACTAAACGGTAGCAAATGCTCACAACTTTTAGGGATTATAGTTAAGTTAGGATTTCCAAAAATGATCCCTAAAGTCTCGGAATAGGTTACTCCGATTGTGTCTAAATCCTACTGTCCTCTAAAATAGCAACCCTTTTTTTTAATTCTTATTAAATCATAAATCGTGCTATCTGTAATTGAGATTTGGTTTCCTAAAAGGTAAGTTGACACATTGTCATCTTCATCTATACTTAGGTTGGTATAAAACAATCGAACTAGCCTAACGTAAATTAGTTCGCTAATTTATAAAATGGGTAAAACATCTAAATTGACAAACCAACTAATAGGTTCTAGGTCTCCTAATTCACTTAGATCAACATGCTTGACCTTATGCACTTTTCTTGTTTCAAAACTATAGTATCTAAGGGCATTTTCACTAGAGTTAAAAAGGGATGGGTCATATGAATCTCCTTCCCTCCTCTTCCCTTTGTTCCTAGATGATCTCTTAGGAGCCATTTGTCTAAAAATAATGATAGTGAAAGGGAATTACAAAAGGGCAGCCATGTATTAAGAAATCAAAGGAGTGTCAAAGATTACCTTAGTAGAGATTTCTATAAAATAGTGATATTGAACCAAGATTTGAGAGAATCGAAGCTTTTCTTGGGCTTCTGGAGAAGAAGGATGGAGATTTGAGAGGTGGGAGAGAGTTTTTGGAGGCAGCAATAAGGGTTGGGGTCGATTCTACCACCGGCCCTAAAGCCCTTATCTATTCTGGGAATAGAATGCCCAAGCGGTGCTACCGCCAGTTCTGGTGGTGCCATTACTAGCACCCTGACTTAGACAATTTTTCAGGGGCAGCAACACCTTGACTATTTGATCAACTTGACTTTTATATTTAACATCTATCTCACAGATATTTAATTTGATCATCATGTATTTGATTAAGATGAAATGATGTCATTGAATTACTTTTGATTTTATATTAATTATGAGAGATCAAGCGCGATGACTTATCAAATCATTTAAATAATTAATCACAATAAAATGTTGTAATCAAGAGACATCGAAAACTTTATCCATGAGGGGATCGAGAGAGAACGATAACGTAAAGAGAAAAAAACTTGAATGATAAAAGAGGAGTAAATTCTGAAGGTTACGAAAACTTACGTATCATAATCAAAATTGACAATGATCAATTTGTGAAATTATGAAGGATGTAAAATTCAACCAAAAGATGTCATTCATAGTTCATAAATATCAAAATCATGAATCACATTATCTCAAGTTATAAGTCCGTGATATAGAGATTAAGGGAAGGAAATTTCGAGTCGGGAATAAAAATGTATTATCGATTCATGCATTCCTCATCATATATCATTTCAAAATAAATAAAAGATTATCAAACATGATTCAATAAGGATATATTACAGTCGCAACTATCGATAAGTAACTCATTTGAATCTATCATCAAGTGAGAACATGATTCGTGTGTTAGGAGAATCGAGTCATCGAATTAAAAAGAAAATCCGAGTATCAAATGCATTTGAGCCATCAATGCACAATAAGTCATGATTTTAATCAAAATAAAGTTGTGATTCTAGAAATTTAGAAGTTATGAATCATTTGAAGATTCACATTCTAGCTTAATTCATTAACATCAAATTCATCATTAAAATCACATACCAGATTCACAAAATAAATGAATTTATAGATCTGGAATAGATAGAAAATGCAATTTAAGTATAAAGTGAATTTGACTTTTCATAGGAATGTTCAAAGAAGATATTTTTTTATTATTATTTATTATTTTTTAATATAAAAACCTAGTATCATCGTATAGTTCCGAAACAAGGTTTCGTCAAATCCATTAAGACCACATTATTTCAAAAACATAGTATTTCAAATTGTAAAATCAAGCATGATACAAACGTTTACATCGAAATCATTTTTCAAGAGAGTTAGTGCTAGTATGTTTTAGCCTTAATAATTATGGTGCATAAACAATCAATGTATGACTCTTAATGGTCCAAGCTAGTGAGCTTAATCATGTATCATAGAGGTATCGTTACTCGCTCCTAGCTTACGATGGTTAAGATTCCTACATAAGAAGATTTTTGGGTACCCATTTGACCTTGAGTGTCCCACAAATTGATTTACTCAATTTGTCATATTGCATTAAATTATTTATGGTCCCTTTAGGGACCCATGTCAACTTATGTAGGCTAAGTTTCTTATACGGATATTTGTAAATAATATATCTAGGTTTACAACAAAAGTTATGCCTTGAGTGAGATGATACATGTAGTATAGATCCTTTAATGAAAGTGGTTGGATTTCGATGAGATCCATTGACAAATCTGATTCCACTTCTCTTATGGATGTGACCCTTATTAGCAAGGATCATATCCAAAGACTTACTACCAACCTTAAATCTCTCTAAGGTTTCCTTAAGTAGTAAGTTCTCTTTCTTTAATGCCTCTAAGTGTTCACACTTAGAGCAAGAAGACAAAGAAAGAGTGTTGTATTTAAGAGTTTTAAATTTATCAACTAAGTGAGCATGCTTCTTTTTAATAATCTAAACTTTCTACTCATTACTCTACACTCATCAAATAATTTATGAAATACATTTGAAAGTACATCGAAAGATAAATTTTCATTAAATAGCTCACGTACCTCTTCTTCGATAGCCATCAAAGCGAATTTGGAGACCTCTTATTGGTTGCTTTTTCGTCTTCGGAGCTACTTGAGTCGTCCCATGTTACCTTTAGAGCCTTTTTAATTTTCGGATGCTTCTTCTTAGCTTGGGGGCATTTTTGCCTCGGCTTCTTACATTCATAGCATAATACTTGTTCCTTTTTGGGTTCAAGTTTATTTTTAGAGTCATTTTTAAATTTATTTCTTCTTATAAATTTCTTAAATTTTTATATCAAAAGTGCAAGTTCGTCATCATAGTCCTCATAACTTGAAGATTCTTTCAAATAGTCTTCTTATGTTCTAAATATCATATCCTTCATGTTCTTTGGAAGGGGGTTCTCAAGATCATCATGAGCATGATATGTCATCTCATAGGTCATTAATGATCTAATTAGTTCTTCGTGAGGAAGGTTCTTTAGGTCCTTGACTTCTTGAATAGCCATAACTTTTGGATCTCAATTCTTCATGAGGGATCTTAAAATTTTAGTTACAAGTTCAAAATTAGAAAATCCTTTACCAAGTGCTTTGATTCCATTGATGACATCCGTAAAACGAGTGTACATGTCTCCAATGGACTCATTTGGTTTCATCCAAAATAATTCATAAGAATATACCAAAAGATTGATTTTAGACTCTTTCACTCGGCAAGTGCCTTCATGAGTGATTTCAAGAGTATGCCAAAAATCAAAAACCGATTCATAAATTGAAACACAATTAAATTCATTTTTGTCAAGAGCGTAAAACAAAGCATTCATAGCCTTTGCATTAAGAGCAAAAATTTTCTTCTCCGAATCATTCCATTCGTTCATAAGAAGAGAAGATTTTTAAAAGTCATTTTTAATAATATCCCAAAGTTCAAAATCCATAGAAATAAGAAAAATTCTTATGCGAGTCTTTCAATAAGTATAATTCAACCCATTAAACATAGTCGAACGTGTGATTGAATGACCCTCTTGCATGCCTAAAAAAGTCATCTCTCTTGGGTTTTAAACTAAATGAGAGTGACATCGCTCTGATACCAACTATTAAGATCTATAGCAACACTAAGAGGGGGAGGGGGGTGAATTAGTGTAGTGGATAAAAACCGTAAGTTCAAATCAATTCTGAAAAGAGTTGTGAGCTGAGAAGTTTCGGTCCGATGAAAATGATTTTGGCAAAGTGAATGTTTTGAGTGAATACGAAAGAGAGTTAAGAGAAGGAGATTGAGAGATTGCAACCAAGTAAAAATTGAAATATAGCAATTTAAAAACTCACACCAAGAGAAATACATAGAGATTTATAGTGGTTCGGACAAATGACCTACGTCCACTTTTGAAACCTCCTCCGATGAGTTTCCCAACTTCCACTATCAACCTTCTTGAAAGGAAAGGACCAAGCACCCCTCTTATAGACTTTTATAAGTGGTTCATACTCTCTTATAGAACTTTTACAAATGAGACTTTAGGAGGTGAACAATCAAATTTTTTAAAGTAATTTCGCTAGAGTTTTGACTCAATTCTTATCACTTCTTAGTGTGCTTAGTCAATTGAGAAGTAAGGGGTATTTATAGGCTCAATTAGCTTCAAAATTGGAGCTAAAAAGAGACATCCTGGATTTCCGGGTGTTGGTGGTACTATCACTTGGCACTAGAAGTACCACCGCCAGTTGACCCTGGTTTTGTTAGTGCACTGGGTGGTACCATTGCTTGATAGAGTCTCAGACTCTATGGAGGGGCGGTACTACCGCTAATACGTAATAACTGTTAGCGGTACCATCGCTGACCTAGGGCGGTACCACCACCTAAACCACCTAGGAATCTATTTTCGAGGCGGTGCCACCGGCCTAGTTTGGCGGTGCCACCAGTCTAGCGGTGCCACTACCAGACAAGTCCAACAAACTTGGATGGGCCTTGAATTTGGCCCAATCCATTTAAATTATGGGTCCAGTTGGCCCCTATTAGGGATAAAGGATTATTACCGAATTCTAACTCTAATTATATGCTAACTATGAAATTGAAAACATATTTCTAAGCAAAATATAATCCCACAATTTCGTGTCTTCTTCCGGCGAGTTCTAGTGAACTTCCAGCAGACTTTCGATGAACCCTCGGACAGTCTTCAGGTGGACTCCCAGCAAGCTCCTGGACTTTACGATGAGTTCCGACAAGTCTATTTGGCAAGCTTCTTACTTTCTCGGTGAGCTCCGTGAACCTCTGATGAACCTTCCGATAGACTTCCGACAATCCTTCGGCAAGTCTCTGATTCATTCTTGGCTAGTTCCAATAGCATTTCCGACGAACCTTTGAACTTCCAGCAGACTCTTAGACCTCCAATGTAATAATCATATTTGACTTCGGCACTTTGCTTTATGTCTTCATCGCTATCATAGTTAATCTTGCATACTTTTCTCAACAATATGGATTAGATCAAATAATCTATCAATTGAATTCATCATCAAAATCGAAGATTCAACACTATTGGTATCTAATACCCATGTGTTATCATAAGAATCTGACAAATTGAGATTGTTCATAAATGTGCCTAAAGCTTCTCCAAGATTTTGTTTCACTTTCTCTACAAAGTACTCTTTGTAGTTCCACTTCCAGTGCTCGTCTTTGTCGTAGTGGAAGCATTGGCCTTTGTCTTTTACCAAGTCCTTAGCAACCTTTGCTTTGTTGAATCTCCGATTTTGATGATGAAGTCAATTGATAGGTTATTTGATCTAATCTATATTATTGAGATAAGTGTGCAAGATTAACTATGATAGAAATGAAGACAAAGTAAATTATTGAAGTTAAGCACGTTGGGAGTTTGAGAGTCCGTCGAAAGTCCTAAGGATCATCGAAAGTGCTGTCGGAACTAGTCGAGAATGAATTGGGGACTTGCCGAAGGTTTTGGAAGTTCACCAGAAGGTTTGTCAGAGATTCGTGGGACTCACCGAGAAAGATCAAAAGCTTGCCAAAAGATTCATCAAAACTTGCCACAAAGTCCAGGAGCCTGCTAGGAGTCCGTCGGAAGATATCCGAGGGTGTATCGAAAGTCCATCGAAAGTTCACCAAAAGCTCATCGGAAAAAGATTCGATATCACTGGATCATAATAAGCTTAGAAATATGTCTCAATGTTATAGTTAGCCTATAAATAATCCTAATTAACCATAGTAAGGGCTAACTAGGCCTTAATTAGATTGAATTAGGCTAGATTCAAAGCCCATTCAATAGTACTAGATCATGTCTGGCGATGCCATCACCCTAAGAACAGGTTCCCTAGTGGTTTGGGTGGTGGTACCACCCCAGGTTAGTAGTGGTACTGCCCCTCCACAGAGTCTGAGGATCCCGTCAAGTGGTAGTACTACCAAACTGGGCAGTGGTACTACCCAGTATACTGATAAAGCAGGGTCAACTAGCAGTGGTACCGCCAGTACCTAAAAATCTGGGATATGACTCTTTTTGGCTTTAATTCTGAAGCTAATTAAGCCTATAAATACCCCTTACTTCTCAACTTGCAAAGTACATTGAGAAGTGATAAAAACTAAGTCAAAACTCTAGCAAATTTGTATTCGAAAGCTTAAGTGTTCACCTCCCAAAGGTACACTTTAAAAGTTCTATAAGTGAGTGTGAACCACTTGTAAAAGTCTGTAAGAGTGGTGCTTGGTCGTTCCCCTTCAAGAAGAATTGATAGTGGAAGTTGGGAACTTCATCGGAGGAGGTTTCGGAAGTGGATGTAGGTCATTTGATCGAACCACTATAAATCGCTATGTACTTCTCTTGATGTATGAGTTTTAAATTATTGCATTTCAATCTTTACTTAACTATAATCTCTCGATTTCCTCTCTACTTTCTTTTATATTCACTCGAAACTCACTTTGTCGAAATCATTTTCGTCAGACTGAAACTTCTCAACTCACAACTCTTTTCGAAATTACTTTAAAATTATGAGTTTTATCCACTGTACTAATTCATCACCCCCCTCCCCATCTTAGTGCTACTCTAGATCCTAATAGTTGGCATCAAAGCTAGGTCACTCTCATTTGATTTAAAACCTAAGAGGGATAGTGTATTTTGACATGTAAGAGAGTCATTCAATTACATGTCTGCCTATATTTAATGGGTCGGATTACACCTATTGGAAGACTTGCATAAAGATTTTTTTTATTTTTATGGATTTTAAACTTTGGAATATTATTAAAAATAGATTTCAGAAATCTTCTCTTCCGATGAACGAATGAAATGAATCAAAGAAGAAGGTTTTTGCTCTTAATGCAAAGGCTATGAATGCCTTGTTTTGCACTCTTGATAAAAATGAGTATAATTGTGTTTTGATTTGTGAATCAGCTTTTGATATTTGGCATACTCTTGAAATTACTCATGAAGGCACTAGTTGAGTGAAAGAGCCCAAAATCAACCTCTTGGTGCAATCTTATGAACTATTTCAGATTAAACCAAGTGAATCCATCGGAGAAATGTACACCCATTTTACGGATGTCATCAATGGACTCAAAGCACTTGGAAAAGGTTTTTCTAATTTCAAACTTATAACTAAAATCTTAAGATCCCTCCAAAAAAGTTAGGATCCAAAAGTTACGACTATTTAAGAGGCCAAGGACCTAAACAATTTTCCTCTCGAAGAACTCATTGGGTCATTAATAACCTACAAAATGACATGCCATGCTCATAATGAGCTCGAGAACCCCCTTCTAAAGAATAGGAAGGATATGGCATTGAGAACACAAGAAGACCACTTGAAAGAATCTTCAAGTGATGAGGAACTTAATGATGAACTTACACTCTTGACTTAAAAATTCAAAATATTTATAAGAAAGAATAAATTTAAAAATGATTCTAAAAACAAACTTGAACCCAAAAATGAACAAGTAATATGCTATGAATGCAAGAAGCCGGGGCACTTCAAAAGTGAATGCCCTCAAGCCATGAAGAAGCAATCAAAGAAGAAGAAGGCCCTAAAAGCAACATGGGATGGCTCAAGTGGCTCCGAAAATGAAGAAGCAAGCAACAAGGAGTGGCTAACTTCGCTTTAATGGCTTTCGAAGAAGAGGTATGTGATTTAGTTAATGAAAATTTATCTTTTTGACAAGCTTTCAAATGTCTTTCATGAATTATTTGATGAATGTAGAACTATTAATAAAAAATTTAATTCATTGAAAAAGGATCATGCTCTCTTAGTCGATAAACATGATAGTTTTAAACTTAATACTCCCTCTTTATCTCCATGCTCTAAGTATGAACACTTAGAGGCAATTAAGAAAGAGAACTTGTTACTTAAAGAGATCTTTAATAAGTTTAAGGTTAGTAGCAAGGGCTTGGACATGATCCTTGCAAACAAGGGTCATGTCGGGAAAAGAAGTGGAATTAGATTTTTGAGTGGATCTCACCAAAATCCAACTATCTTCATTAAAGGACCTACACTATATGCATCATCTCACTTAAAATCCAAGTTTTATTGTAAACTCAGACATGTTATTTACAAATGTCCATTTAAGAAACTAAGTCCACATAAATTAATATGGGTTCCTAAAGGGACTATAAATAATTTAATTCAAAATGATAAAATGAGTAAATCAATTTTTGGGACACCCAAGGTCAAATGGGTATCCAAAAATCTTCTTATGAAGAAATCTTAGCCATTACAAGCTGGGAGCAGTACCTCCATGATACATGATTAAGCTCACTAGCTTGGGTAATGAAAGACTTTTGAGAGTTATATATTAAGGCTAAAACATGCTAGCCTCTTAAAAATGATTTTGATGAAAAAGTGTATCACACTTGATTTTACAATTTGGAATTCTATGTTTTGAAATGATGTGGTTTTAGTCGTGATGTTTTTTATGAAATCTTGTTTCTGAACTATACGATGATAATAGGCTTTAAAAAAAATTATTTTTATTTTTCTCTTTTATCATTCCTATGAGAAGTCAAATCACTTAAATTGAAATATCTAAAAGAAAATAATTTTTCCATCTATTCGAGATCTATAAACTCATTTGGTGAATCTCGTATGTGATTTTAATGATGAATTTGGAGTTGATGAGGAATAAGATTCCTCAAAATGATTCATGACTTCAAAATTCTTGGAATCACAACTTTATTTTGATTAAAATCATGACTTATTGTGCATTAATGGCTTGAAAGCATTTGATACTCGAATTTTCTTTTGAACATGATGACTCGATTCTCCTAATGCATAAATCACATTCTCATTTGATGATGCATTTAAATGAGTCACTTATCGATAGTTACGATTGTAATATATTCTCCTTGAAATATCTTTCAAATATAATTCTTAGTGATGTATGCTTTGAATCATATTTGACAATCTTTTACTTACTTTGAAATTAAATATAATGAGTAATGCATGAATCGATAATTTGTTCTCGACTTAATTTCCTTCCCTTGATTTCTATATCTCGGACGTATAACTTGAGATAATATAATGAAGACGTCTTTTGGTTGAATTTTACTTTCTTCATGATTTTACGAATTGATCGTTGTCGATTTTGATACGCAAGTTTTTATAACCTTCAGAAATCACCTTTCATTTATCATTTGAGCTTTCTTGTCCTTATGTTATTATTCTCTCTCGATTCTCTCAAGAATAAAATTTCTGATGTCTCTTAATTATAACATTTTATAATAATTGATTGTTGAAATGATTTGATAAGTCATTGTGGTTAATAAAAATTACCTCATGATTAATATCGGAAGTGATTCAATGACATTATTTTATCTCAATCAAATACATGATGATCAAATCAGACATCTATGAAATAGATGTTAAATAAAATAAAAAACTAAATGTTTCTTATTTTAAAGTTTTCGGTTGCTTTATCTTAAATAAAAAGGATGCCTTAGGAAAGTTTGATGTAAAATCCGATGAAGGCATCTTTCTTGGTTACTCTTCAATTTCTAAAGCTTTTCATGTTTTTAATAAAAGAACCTTAGTTGTAGAAGAATTTATTCATGTTGTTTTCAATAAAGTTTTCAAATTTAAGAAAAATGATTTTGATGATGATCTTGATTTTTATAGTTTAAATTTGAATGAAACCTCTCCTCCAAGTAGCAACTTAGATACATCTTCTTCCTAAATTTTTTTACCTAAGGAATGAAACTATCTAGATGCCCATTCGAAGGAGCTAATTATAGGAGACACATCAAAAAGAGTTCAAACTCGTTCTTCTTTTAAGAATTTTTGTGCCAACATCACTTTTCTTTCTCAAATTGAACCTAAGTGTATTGATGAAGCCTTGAAAGATGATTCTTGAGTTATCACAATGTAAGAGAAATTGAACCAATTTGAGAGAAATGAGGTGTAGAAATAAGTAAGATGAATTCAGTATCATGATTAGAAACACGACTAGATTAATAGCCAAATGTTTTAACCAAGAAAAAGGTATCGATTATGAAGAGACCTTCACTTCTGTGGCTAGATTAGAAGCTAGTAGGATACTCCTTACCTATGCTAGTAGTAATAATTTTAAGTTCTTTCAAATGGATGTCAAAAGTGCTTTCTTAAATGGCTTTATTTCCGAAGAAGTGTTTATTGAATAACCACCCAGTTTTGAAAACTTTCATTTTCCTAATCATATGTTTAAATTGACTAAGGCTCTCTATGGGTTAAAACAAGCCCCAAGGGCTTGGCATGAGAGACTTAGCTCTTTTCTTATTTTAAATAATTTTACTAAAGGCAAGGTTGATACTACATTATTTGTTAAATATTTTAAAAATAATTTTCTTATTGTTTAAATTTATATTGATGATATTATCTTTGGTTCTACAAACGAATCACTATGTGAATCATTTGCCAAGTGTATAATTCATGAGTTTGAAATAAGTTTAATGAGTGAACTAACCTTCTTTTCAGGATTATAAATTAAATAACTTAGTGATGGTATATTTCTTATTCAAACTAAATATGCATTAGAATTGTTGAAACGATTTAATATGGATAGTTCAAAAGCCATAAACACTCCTATGAGTACCTCTACTAAGCTAGACATGGATGAAAATAGAGAAAATTTTGATCAAAAGACATATAGGGGAATGATAGGTAGTTTACTTTACCTCACCACAACTAGACCTGATATCATGTTTAGTGTAGGACTTTGTGCTAGATTTCAAGCTAATCCTAAGTTATCTCATCTTAAAGCCGTTAAAAGAATCCTTAGATATCTTAAAGGAACTCCTAACCTAGGATTATGGTATCCAAAATCCAATAACTTCGATTTAATAGCCTATGTGGATGCGGATTTTGACGGAAGTAGAATAGATAGAAAAAACACATCCGAAATATGGCAATTTTTAGGACATACACTTGTTTCTTGGACTTCCAAAAAACAAAACTCGATTGCACTATCCATGGCCAAAGTTGAATACATAGTCGCAAGTGCATGTTGTGCACAAGTTGTTTAGATAAAAATACATTAGAAAACTATGGAATTCATTTAAAGAATATTTTTATAAAATGTGATAACATAAGTGATATTTGTTTAACCAAAAATCTCATTCAATACTTTAGAATAAACCATATTGACGTTAGACATCATTTTATACAAGATCATGTCAATAATAATGATATTACTCTAGAATTTATTGATACAAAATACCAATTAGCGGACATCTTCACAAAACTTTTAAATAAAGAATAATTTGACTTCATTAGAAGAGAATTAGGCATGCTAAATTATCCTAATACATGAGGGTGTTATATGTTTCTTTTCAAAAAAATTTCAACTTTGGTTTTCATGAACTCATCTTGATATTATCTTTTTGGATTTCAGATAACATCTTTTCGATATTGTATTTTGAATGGAGCTCTCATTTTTATCTTTCTCTGATCTTGCATTGATACTCCTCCTTCTTCAATTAATGATTTTTAGCATCATGCACATGAATCTTTGTTGATAATCTTTAATTAATATCGTGCCCTTTTAATAACTTAAAAATTTTGATTCTATCGATTTTATACTCCCTCTACTTTTATTAGCATGAATAAATGGATTTCATGATTTTTCACATTTTTATATCATTTGAAGTTTGTTGATTTTGTCTTCATGACACATGCAACTTTACATAATCTTTATGTCAGGAACTTTGCATAAAGAAGAAGCTCTCAAGTTTTTATTTCTTGAATACTCTCTTCAGATTTCATTCATGCAAATTCAATGAATTTTTAACTCTTGTGTAAAATTCTACATCTTGAGCTTTTATGACTTGATTGATTATTTTCCACTTTATGAATTCCTCCTTATGAGAATGCTAAGTTAGCCCTTTATTAAAATTTTGGATTATTTTTTTTTAATGAAAACATCATCATGACTCTTTTCATGAGTTTTGAGCTTAAATAATCTCTCTTTTCTTTCTCACAAATTTTTCTTGAATGAATGTTATGAGCTCTTGATAAAATGTTTGATGAATGTCTTGGCTTCAATGAACTATCTTTTCACTTAATGATTTTATGGCTTGAATTTTCAATCAAATTGTCTCTTGAACTTTTAATCTTTCTTGAATGAACATTTATAATTCTTAACATGAGTTTTATGAACTTTATGCTCAAATGATCCCTTTTCTACCTCACTAATTTCATTTGGTAGAAATGATTCTTATAAGCCTTTAGTGACTTAAATGATTTAGTTTTATGCTTCAAAAATTATTATGCAGAATTAACTCTTAATTTTTCATGTATGAATCTTTCATGAGCTCTTAGAAATTTTTGTGAATTTTGGCCTTGATGATCTATCTTACGGTTTTATAGACATGAACTTTCAATAAGAATGAACAAATCGCTTTTCATTGTTCTTCTTGATAGCTTTATCCTTCTCTTTTTACTATTTTTTAAAAACTCCAATCATAATATTTGGTATTAAGGCCCATTTCCTTTTTGTTGATGACAAAGGGGGAGAAAAATGTGGCAAGTTGAATTGATGACTTGATGGAATAATAAATGCTTTGTATGTATCGAATTCCAATGTATCGCAATTGGCATGCTTTGTATCATAAAATGCTTTCTATCATTAAAAGTATCACAATGTATAGCAATTGTATGGCAGCGTATCACAATTATAGGGAATGTATCGCATGCATCACAAATGGCTCATACATGCTTAAAATGTTAATTTTTGTAAGATCATTATCATATGATGTTTATATTTGGCATCTTTCATTGATATGATAAGTTACCATTTCATTTGATAATGTATCGTAATATGATATCATGATTTGGATTTGTGCATTTTATTTTGATATCATTTGATCCTTGTTACATTTCAAAATTATAGTTAGGATCATGTGTCGAAATAATGATTGTCCATCATCATTCGACATTACACTTGAAAATGGGTGTCATGTCTTGACATCCATTTCGGATTGTAAAAAATACAAAGTTTCATATTTATTTATGAAAGATCATGCCTGTTGAGCATGACGATAAGTTCAACTTATCAGTTTCAGCTTGAATTCAAGGGGTTTGAATTCAAGTATTTCCCTTCTCAAAATATGACATATAGATAGGAGGAGTTGAGATTAACTCCATCATCAATTGATTGTCATCATCAAAAAGGGGGAGATTGTTGAATCTCGAATTTTGATGATGAAGTCAATTGATAGGTTATTTGATCTAATCCATATTATTGAGATAAGTGTGTAGGATTAACTACGATAGCAATGAAAACATAAAGCAAATTATCAGAGTCAAGTACGTTGGGAGTTCGAGAGTCCGTCAGGAGTTCAAGAGTCCATCGGAAGTCCGAAGGATCATCGGAAGTGTTACCGGAACTGACCGAGAATGAATCGGGACTTACCGAAGGTTTTAGAAGTTCGTCAAAAGGTTCGTCGAAGGTTCACGAAGCTCACCAAGAAAGATCGGAAGTTTGCCAAAAGATTCATCGGAACTCGCCATAAAGTTTGGGAGCCTATTGGGTCCACCGGAAGATATTCGAGGGTGTGTCGGAAGTCCGCCGAAAGTTCGCTAGAAGCTCGTCGGAAAAAGACTCGATGTCACTGGATCATAATTTGCTTAGAAATATGTCTCAATTTCATAGTTAGTATGTAATTAGATTAGGATTAGGTGATAATCCTAATTAACCCTAGTAGGGGCTAATTAGACCTTAATTGGATTGAATTGGGCTAGATTCAAGGCCCATTCAATGGTGCTAGACCATGTCTGGTGGTGGCACCACTAGACTAGGGCGGTGACACCGCCTCGAAAATAGGTTCCCATGTGGTTTGGACGGTGGCACCGCCCCAAGTCAACGATGGTACCGCTAACAGTTATTACTTGTCAACGGTGGTACCACCCCTTCACAAAGTCCAAGGACCCTATCAGGTGATAGTATTATTAGACTATGCAGTGGTATCACCCGGTACATAGACAGAATAGGGTCAACTGGCGGTGGTACCATCAGTGCTAGGCGATAGTACTGCCAGTACCTAGAAATCCAGGATGCGACTCTTTCTGGCTCCAATTCTAAAGCTAATTGAGCCTATAAATATCCCTTACTTCTCAACTAGCTAAGTACATTAAGAAGTGATAAAAACTGAGTCAAAACTCTAGCAAATTTACATTCAAAAGTTTGAGTATTCACCTCCCAAAGCCACACTTGTAAAAGTTCTGTAAGAGAGTGTGAACCACTTGTAAAAGTCTGTAAGAGGGATGCTTGGTCCTTCCCCTTCAAGAAGAATTGATAGTGAAAGTTGGGAACCTCATCGAAGGAGGTTTCAAAAGTGGATGTAGATTATTTAACCGAACCACTATAAATCGCTTCGTACTTCTCTTGATATGTGAGTTTTAAATTGCTATATTTCAATCTTTACTTAACTGCAATATCTCGATCTCCTCTTCTCTACTTTCTTTCGTATTCGCTTGAAACTCTCTCTTTGTCGAAATCATTTTTGTCAAACCGAAACTTCTTAACACATAACTCTTTTTGAAATCACTTTAAAATTATGATTTTTAACCGCTGCACTAATTTACCCCCCCCCCCCTCTTAGTGCCGCTCTAGATCCTAACATACTTTATTCGGTCTGCTCTTGCCCTTGCCCTTCTTAAGGGGCTTCTCTACCTTTCTTTTTTTTTGTCTCACCTGCAAAGAGAACTAGCTTCTCTTTCTTAATAGTGCTCTCAGCCTCCTTCAACATATTAAAGAGCTTAGGGAGAGTCCAAGCTTATTCATATTAAAATTCATAATAAACTGAGAAAAGGAATCTGGTATAGACTAAAGCACGAGATCCACATATAGGTTATCCTCCAAGACCATTCCTAGACTTGTAAGCTTCTCTATCCACTCAATCATCTTAAGGACATAGTTCTAAATCGGTGTCCCCTTAGTCATCCTGGCACAAAAATGACTCTTGAATATCTCATATCACTAAGTTCTTTTTAATGATTCATAAAATCAAAAGCCAACTCAACTAAGCATTAACCATATCATAAATCCATATGTGTGGGAATACATACAATCACAAAACCAATATTTACCACAAATTCATATCATTATATCAATTAAACCTATCATTTCAAAGTTTTGAACATAAGAGGACCTTTTAACTTTTATAACACATAAGTTTAGATTTATTGTTAACATTTCATTAGATGCAAAGTGTACTTATACAATAAAAAAAACCTATCAACCAATAAAGATTTACCCAAAATCTTCTAGCTTTCCACTACCTCAGCCCAGTTTAAATATCTTAGTGAATGGTAAGCTAACCTGAAAATTTTATATAGCAACGGAGTAAGTATAAAGAGCTTAGCAAGCAACTAATATATCCATGGCAAAAGAGGATAGTTTTTAAACAAACTTGATATCAAAATATCAAGCAGGAATGCAAGAGTTCATAGAGAGCATCTCATTAGACGTAAAATCAAAATCACAAGGGTCATTTCATTCAAATCATACTTTATTCATAACAATTGAAGAGAGGAAATTGGAGTATATCATTAGCATAGGAAGCATTTAGGCATATATCAAATGACATATGAAGTATTTAGACATATATCAAATGCGTAAGAATGCATATCAATGACATACGAAACTTTTCGGAGCATATCAATGATGTATAAAATGTTTCAGAGCATATCAAGGACATAAGAAGCATTTCGGAGCATATCATTAGTGTATAGGACATTTCAAAACGTATCAATAGTATATGAAATGTTTCAAAATATGTCAATAACATATGAAACATTTAAGAGCATATCAATGGCAGAAGTATTTCAGAGCATATCATTAGCACATAGGACATTTCAAAGTGTATCAATAGCATATGAAATGTTTTGAAATATGTCAATGACATATGAAACATTTCATAGCATATCAATGGTAGAAGAAGCATTTCGAAGCATATCAATGACATATGAAATGTTTTGAAGTATATCAAGGGCAACCGAAATATTTCAAACATATCAATAATGTATGAAATGTTTCGAAATATATCAATGACATATGAAATGTTTCAGAGCATATTAATGATATATGAAATATTTTGAAATATATCAATGACGTATGAAATGTTTCGAAGCATATCAAGGGCAAATGAAACATTTTAGAATATATTAATGACGTATGAAATGTTTCGGAGCATAGCAAGAGCATAAAAAGCATTTTAAAATAAATTAATGGTATATGAAATGATTCAAAATATATTTTGAAGTATAACAATGACATATAAGATATCTTAGAGTATAACAGCATAACAAATAAGAAATAGAAGCTTAAATGTCATATCTGACGTTGCATTTATTTCATTCTCATCCAAAGTGCACATACAAACATATAAGCAATGCTTTGGATATCATGTCAAAAATATAGAGGGTGCAGTGTGATCTAGAAATAAAATATGGTTCATCCAGAGTATGGACCGCCAGACAGAAGTCTTCCACGTTTGGGAGCTCCATCCACCCACGTCTAGGTGAAGTCAGAAGGGGGTCGGCAAAGCATCATGGGTTCTAAGCATATACTCTTTACCATATCTGGCAAAGGGCTAAATGATTCCATAGCTATCAGTGTACAAAAGGATTGGTGAGCAATAAAACTGGCATATATCGAAAGTACATGCAGAACGACGAAACATACATGCGCCTATACGAAACAATTTGATACAAATAGAAACGTTACATAATAGATTCAGGTATATAAATAATTGAAGGACAAGAGTATATAATATTTCAAAGTAATAATATAAAGCTCAAATTGAAGAAAGGATTTTAGCTAAAATCAATTTTCAAAGGGTTGAAACAATAATAGGCAATATCGATAAAAGCTTGATTATGGTAGAATTCAAAAGGCACATTACATGAACTATTTAAATGACCAAATATGCTCTAATTTGCTCAAAATAGGTGTCATTTGAAATATATATCAATCTAGTTTTAGATAAATCAAGTTTTTCATAAATTAGAGTTTCCAACAAGGAGTTATAAATACTTTAGTAACTAGAGATTAAAGAACATCATCTCTGTTTTGTAAAATTTATAGAGATGATTAGAATAGATGTTTCAGCAGGCATTTGTAACTAAAATCTTTCAATACTAGTATCAAAAGAAAGATCTATAGTTTAGTTTCTCATGAATTAGGTTTTATTATAATTGGATTCTTTGACAGAGTGTTATAAGGAAAAGAGTACCAAAAGGTTGGAACCGATAGTCTCTATTTTATGAATTTCATAGGGTCAACTAAAATAACACTTTGGATAGGTATTTAGATTCCAAATTTATTAATCTTAGTATCAAAAGAAAGACATTTGAGTCTATTTTCAAATTAATTAGGTTTTTCTAAAATCAGAGTTTGGTACAAAAAGTTATGGCTAGAATAGTATAGAAAGGTCAAATTTTAGAAAAATATTATAGCTAATGCATTTTGGAAATTTTTTTTTTTACAAATTTCATGACTAGTCTAGTTGTGAAGCAATGAAAGTTATTGGAAGAAAATTAAAACTTGAATGTTATGAGAAACGTGTGACACTCAATGATATTGATGGCCTTTATCTAGGTTCAATATGATCTTATTCAATAAATTAAAGAAGGACAATGATGAGATCCGCATTTAGTTTACTTGAGGAATGAAGTAGAAAAAGGATTGAAGTCAGATTTTTAAATTTCAAAGGATGGCTTATTGAGATTTAAGGATAGAATATTCATCCCTAATGATTGAGATGTTGAGAAACGAATCTTAGAGAAAAGTTATATTTTCAAGTACACCATGTATCTGAGTAGCACTAAGATGTATAGAGATCCTAAAAGTCATTATTGGTGGGAAGGCATAAAGAATAAAATTATAATAAATATTTCAAAGTGTTTGACTTATCAGCAAATCAAAGTAGAATATAAAAAAACTAGAGGTTTATTACAACCTTTAAATATTCATGAGTGCAAAATAAGAATGTGAAACCGTGGATTTTATTTCGGGTCTACCCAGAACCTCTAGGAGGCATGATGCTATTTGAGTCATCATTGATATGTTAATCAAATCTGCACATATCTTACCTATCAATATGACTTACTCTTCTGATAGACTTGTGAATTTATATATCCATGATGTTTTAATACTCGGAGAGTATGTACCTGATCCCTCTTATATTATTAAGTATGGGCCGATTGTGATTAATAATAACTTGTCTTATGTAGAGAAGCTCACTCAGATCATTGATAAGAAAGAATTGATCTTAAGAAGTAAGGATCATTCCTCTAGTTAAAATGATTTGGAGGACATCATTCTATTAGTGAACCTACTTGAAAGCTAGAGAAGGAAATGAAGAAAGCTTATCCTCATCATTTTATCGAATAAGATATGATAAATTTAGAGGACTAAATTTTATTTTAAGGGGACAAAGTGTAACATCCCTTATTTTTGAAAATTTTGTAAGGGCTTATTTGTAATGTGAGGACCTATTTGTAAATATGAGGATTATTTAATAATTCTTTTACACTAAATAATTTTATATTAAAAGTTTATTGCTAGGGACTAAAGTATGAATTTTAGTAATTTGATACGATTTGTAAAAGATTCATACTAAGTTTTAAAAAAATGGAGGACATGTGTCATTAGCTAACTAAAGTATGGTGCCACTTGTGTTTGTTCTATGGATGACACATAGGCTTCCATTATGCATGCTTGCCACCTTACTATCTTTGCATTAGCTAAACCTAAGCAATTAGAAGAGAAATTAAAGAAAAACTTAACAAAGAAGGAAAAACTTACTGCAACGTAGACTTGAGAAGAGAAGGGAAAAGGAATTGAAGGAAGAGAATAAGTTTTGCTTTGGCTTAAGGTTTTACATCAATTTTCCCATATATGGGAATTAAAATTTTTCTAAGGCAAGTATTCTAACCCCATCCTATGGCAATTTTGATCTCTGATTTCATCTTAATTCTTTTAAATTTGAAAGATTTTGGCTTTATATATGATATCTCTCCCATTTAGGAATAAACTATGAATCTAAAATTTTTTGAGATTTTCACCTTTCTATATTGTTCTAGCCATAACTTTTGTACCAAACTCTGATTTTAGCAAAACTAAATTCATCCGAAAATATACTCAAATATCTTTCTTTTGATACTAAGATTGATAAATTTGGAGTCTAAATGTCTATCTAAACTGTTATTTCAACTGACCCTATGAAATCCATAAAATAGAGACTATCAATTCTAACCTTTTGGTACTCTTTTCCTTATAACTCTCTGTCAAAGAATCTAATTATAGTAAAACCTACTTTATGAGAAACTAGACTCATAAATCTTTCTTTTGATACTAGTTTTGAAAGACTTGAGATACAAATGTCTACTAAAATATCTATTCTAATCATCTCTATAAATTTTGTAAAATAGAGATGATGTTCTTTGACCTTTGGTTCCTAAACTATTTATAACTCCTTGTTAGAAAACTTTAATTCCTACAAAACTTTACCTGAAAGTAGATTGATATATCTTTTAAATGACACCTATTTTGGGCAAATTAGAGCATATTTGGTTATTCAAATAGTTTATGAAATGTGCATTTTGAATTCTGCCATAATCAAGCTTTTGTCGATATTGCCTATTGTTGTTTCATCCCTTTGAAAATTGATTTCAGCTAAAATTCTTTCTTCAATTTAAGCTTTATATTATTGCTTTGAATTCTTGTATACTCTTATCCTTCAGTTATTTGTATACCTGAATCTATTATGTAAACTTTCTGTTTGTATTGAATTATTTCGTATAGGCACATGTATGTTTCGTTGTTCTGCATGTGCTTCAAATATATGCTAGTTTTATTACTCACTTGTCTTTTGTACTCTAGTAGCTGTGGATTGTCTAACCCTTTATCAGAAATTATAAAGGGTATATACTTAGAGCCCGTGATGCTCTACCGGCTCCCTTGACTTCACTCAGATGTGAGTGGATGGAGCTCCCAAACGTGGGAGACTTTTGTCTGGTGGTCCATGCTCTGGATGGACCATATTTTGTTCGACATCACATTGTACCCTCTATGTTTTTTACATGATATCCAAAGTATTATTTATATGTTTGTATATGCACTTTGGATGAGAATGAAATGAATGCAACATCAGATATAGCATTTAAGCTTATGTTTCTTATTTATTATACTGATATGCTCTCAGATATCTCATATTGCTTCAAAATATATTCTGAATTATTTCATATACCATTGATATACTCAGAAATTCTTCTTATGCTCTTGCTATGCTCCGAAACATTTCATACATCGTTGATATGTTCTGAAATGTTTCATATATTATTGATATGCTTTGAAACATTTTATATATTATTAATTTGCCCCGAAATGTTTCATATGCCATTGATATACTCTAAAACATTTCATATGCCATTGTTATACTTCGAAATATATTCTAAAATGTCTCATCTGCCATCATTATGCTCTGAAATATTTCATATGCCATTGATACATTCCGAAATATTTTATACATGATTGTTATGTTCCGAATTATTTTATTTGCTCTTGATATACTTCGAAACATTTCATATGTCCTTGATATGTTCTGAAATACTTCTTATGCCCTTGATATACTCTGAAACATTTTATACTTTATTGATATGCTCCGAAATACTTCTTATGCCGTTGATATGCTCCGAAATATTTTACACGTTATAGATATACTCCGAAAGGTTTCGTATTCATAGATATGCTCCTAAACATTTTTATGCCTTTAATATGTACCTAAATGCTTCATATGTCATTTAATACATACTAAAATACTTCCTATACTAATGATATATTTCAATTTTCTCTCCTCAATTGTAATGAATAAAATATGATTCGAATGAAATTGCTCTTGTGATTTTACGTCTAATGAGAGCTATCTATGAACTCTTGTATTTCTGCCTTACATTTTGATATCAAGTTTGTTTGAGAACTATCCTCTTTTGCCATGGATATGTTAGTCACTTGCTGAGCTCTTTATGCTCACTCTATTACTATATTAATTTTTTAGGTTAGCATATCATTCACTGAGATATTTAAACTGGGCTGAAATAGTAAAAAGCTAAAAGATTTTGGGCAGATCTTTATTGGTTAATAGGTTTTTTTGTTGTATAAGTACACATTATATCTGATGAAATGTTAAGGATAAATCTAAACTTATGGGTTGTAAAAGTTTAAAGGACCTCTTATGTCCAGGATTTTGAAATGATAAGTTTAATTGGTATAATGATATGAACTTGGAATAAATATTGGTTTTATGATTGTATATATTCCCACACTTATGGATTTATAATGTGGTTAATGCTTAGTTGAGTTGGCTTTGGATTTTATGAATCATTGAGTGAAGTGGTGTATGATTATAAACTGTATAGTTTTTATGGGTATGAATTGATATTTGAATGATTCTCAATGTCCTCAAATGTTAATTTGAATCCTGGATTTGATTGTTGTTGAATCATAATGCTATCGATTTTAAGACAGAGTCACACCTCCTGAATGTGATAATTTGGGGTATCATGATAGAAGTGGTTTAAACAATTTACGGAGATGCAAGAGGATAGATCTGGTACCCATCTTTTTATGCTGCCTCTATAACTCGGAAGTCATGGAGCCCAACATGTAGCACTGAGCAAGAGTGGAGATATCTATGTACTTCACATAATGAGTGATCTCATCCTCGCTTACCCCTTCCTCGGGCGTAGGCATCACTGTGTCAAGGGCGTACGTGATCTTTTCCACCTTGAGTATGATTCTCAAGTTACAGAGTCAATCCGTATAATTTGGACTAGTGAGGCGGTTAACATCAAGTATGCCATGTAAGGGATTTAAAAGTGATATTTTTTGAAAATAAATATATAGTAAAAATAAATAACATATAGATTTTACAAAAATAAACAATCAAGATAAGAACTTCTATCTTAATATACTCCTATTATTTTCTCACGAATCACATAACTCCCTCCGGTATGTGAATCGGAGACTCCCGACGGATCTCTAGTAGCGATCGAGATGCAATCGGTATCTTAATATAACATTGAGGGACTCATCCAATCACGTTAAATCCAAAAAGATAAGCAACTCTTGTCAATCACAACTCTTTATGATTTTTGTCTTGTTCAGCCTTTGAATTATCATGGTCTAGAGGGACTCGACCAACCATGATGTTCGGTTAAGTCATCACCATCGTTATAAGATAAGTCTGATTCGATGATATACCCTCGAGGGACTCGACTAAGCATACCACATCCTTAAGTTATTGATGACATCTCTATGCCATAGGTAAGATCTCAAATTGTGACATAGGTGAGCCTCGTAGTACTCGAATAACTCAATCTACATCGAGAATCGATTTCTCCCTATAATGAAGGAAGGCCATGTGGGTCAATTTAATTATCTCACATTTATCGGCTTAATATTATTGAGAGAAGGGATTTTGATTCAGTCTCTTATTAATGTGCTACACATATACATATTTAATATATATCTACATCGTATACAAATATATATATACATATCTAGTATATATATTAGCAATCATACATCACATGACTAATCACACCAGATGATCATGGTTCACAGCCTAATGTGATAAAACCCAAGCCAATGGGCACAATCACTCACATCGTGATCTATATGTACTTTAGTGCATCTCCATGTCTTATGATTGTCCATCTCATCCTTATCGGTTCTATCGGTATCTCAACGCATCTCCATACATCACGATCATCCATTTCGATCTCGTGGGTTCCACAATTGCCTCTATGCTCCTGCTACATCTCTTCATGTAATTACAACATAATCATAGGCACGTAGGCCCAACAATAAATGAGAAAAAATAGAGGCTTATAGCCCTAATAATAATAATTATCACAAAAGATATATATATCGCATCACATGGTCCATGATCATCTGTCCATATCACACATCACATGTACACATCATTATGTAGGACTACTAGATAATAATAATAATAGTTAATTAAACCTTTTAATTAATCATTTTATAGCCCTTTATGGGTACCCTACCCTAGGGTGCCCTATGCGGCTAGGAAACCCTGGCCATAGGACTGCCTTGGGCGACCAAGGATCCTTGGCCCCCAAGGTCACCTCTGCAGCCAGGAAACCCTAGTTGCATGATAAGCATGGGCGGCCAGGAACCCTTGGCCGCCACCTTGCCCCATACAGCCAAGAGTCCTAGCTATCAGGGCAACCCCTACATCCAGGAAACCTTGGCCGCCAAGGGTGCCCATTGCAACCAAGAAACCTGGTTGTAGGGGCTGCTATGTTGCTTTTGGCTAGGCCGAGAGCAACAAGTTGTGCTCTTGGCCAAGGCTGCAAGCAGCCTTTGACCAAAATTATAGGGCAGCAACAATTGCTGCCCTTTCTAAAACATTAATCTAAAACACCTTCTAGCAAGGAGAAGATGTATAGTCCAAATCTTAAAATTATGATAAAAATCATAGGAATCATGCAAAAATAATTTTACATGATTAAACATAACATACATAGTTTAAAAGCCAATCTTTCGCACAAACAACTTGGCTCTGATACCACTGTTGGGAAATATGAGATAACATCATATACGTAGTGAAAGAACATAAACAAAAATATCAGATTTCTATAAAAAAAATAGTTTCTTATCATCATGCAAAAATTAGTGCGTAAAAACTCGTAAAACTGTAAAACCACCCGTGTTAAGACATGTGTTACTTAGAAAGATCGTGTATCCCTAAAATCCTTTAGATCTATAGGAGAGGATGAAGGAGGTCAATAGTCCTCCTCTCTAGTGGTGATCCACATGGCAAGGGCTACGAAGACGCTCCTCAATCTCCTCTTCGCGCACACCATGTAATCAAGAAGGGATTGGCTTTTCTTGCTGTCCATGCACCCCAAACAAGGTTTGCTAGTTGAAAAGAAGAGGGGGAGAGGAGAATAGGTGGTGACAGCCAAAAAGTGTTGAATCTCGAATTTTGATGATGAAACTAATTGAGTGTGTTTTGTTGTTTAACTGCGTGTTGAGTTACACATGTCTACTATCGATCAGGATTAGACAGTTGACGCTGGAGGAATTGACGTTGCGCTGGAGGTGATCACGTCAGGATATTGGATGTCGAGCCGGAGGTTCGATCGACTATCGGCAAGAGGCTTCGGACGTCGGGCATCGGGCCAAGAAGTGCGGAGTTACGCCATGGATATCGAGGTTGCGGAGGTCAACCATCGATTGGGCAACAAGCTGCAAGAGAGGGCGATGTGCCGAAGGATCGGACGAAGCATCGACCAATGACGTGCCGGGCAACTGAATGTCAATTCATGTTGTAATAACTGTCTAGATTGAAGTAGGGTGTTTGGTGTTTGTTTGTGCAGGAGTAACTACTGTTAAATCTCGGATTTTGATGATGAAATCAAGTGGTGAAATATTTGTACTAATCTCTTTGTTGAGATGAGTGTGCAGGAATTACTACGATGGAAAACATAACGTGATTTATCAAGGCCAAGTCCGTCGGTGGTTCATCGGAGTGAGATTTTCGTTTGGAACCATCCAAGAGGGACTTGTCGAAGTTTTTGAAAGTCCATTTCAAAGATTGTCGAAGGTTCGCGGAAAGAAAATTCATAGAAGACTAGTTGGGCTTGCCGGAGTATCTTTGGGAGACCACCGGCGAATCCGAGGGAAGCATCGGAGGCCTGCTGAATCTCGCCGTAGTACTCACCGGAAGTCGACTTGAAGGGTGTCCGATCAAATCACGTTAAGTTATGTTCAGTAAATTTGCACATGAGTAGAGCAAGGATTTAAGAAATAAATCCTGCCAAAAATTCAGAGGAGCCAACCAGGCCACTCTTGTGTCAAGTTGAGGACCAAACAGGCCCCATTCAGCTCTGCCGAATGGGGGCAAAGGTGGAACTGCCAAGCCTGGGGCGCTCGAGGAGCGGTTGACACACACACAAACAGGCGGTGGAATCGCTTATCTGGGCAGGTAGCACCGCAGCCATTCGACGCGGCGGTGGAACGCTGGTGAAGCGTGGCACCGCTTGATCCCGGATCGAGCGGTAGCACGCCGCTCGGGCGGTGGCACTGTCACGTCGAAAAGATCGACACTGAAGCGTGGCACCGCGACAGCGGTGGCACCGCTTTGACCACTAGAAATCTGGGGACTCTAAATTCACTTAGAATTTGGAGCCCAATTTTAAATCCACTTTTGGATCTATAAATACCCCCCCTTTCTCAGCTAAAAGGGTTACCCTTTTGAGCAAATAGTTTGAGTCTTGAGCTTTTGAAGAGTTTTTGAAAAGTGTTGTATTCTTTGCTAAGTGTTCACCTTTCTTCTTCTTGAGAGATCTTGTACAAGTGTGAACATCTTGTAAAGGGTTGTAAAAAGGGGTGTTTGATCCTTCCCCTTCAAAGGACTTGCTAGTGGAAGAGCGGAGCCTCATTGCAAAGGCTTCAAGAGTGGATGTAGGTCATTTGACCGAACCACTATACATCATTGTGTCCTTAAATGTGTGAGTGTTTACATTTCTGAAATCACTTCATTTCTTGGCTGCAAGTTCTTAGTTAGTTCCTTTTCACAAGCAATTACTTTCAAGTTCTCTTTCGTCAAATCGAATTCTTCCACGAACTTGTGTTTCTTTGCGAAATCGGTTTCAAGAATACGAGTTTAATCCGCTGCACTAATTCACCCCCCCCTCTTAGTGCCTTTTGATCCTTTCAACTACGATAAGGATGAAGACGTAAAGCGAAACAAAGGGCTGAAGTCAAGTGCGATGGATCGTTGGGAGTTCGAGTGTTCGATGGAAGTCCGAAGATTCATTGGGAGTGCAGCCGGAACCGGCCGAGAACGAGTAGGGAGCTTGTCGAAGGGTTTTCGGAAGTTCACCGGAAGATTCATTGGAAGTTCACGGAGCTTGCCAAGAAAGATCGGAGCTTGCCAAAGAAGCCCGAGGGAACTCGCCAAAATCATCATGGAGTCCGAGAGCTTGTCGGGAGTCCGCCGGATGGTTTCCGAGGTATCGTCAGAAGAACGCCGGAAGTTCGCCGGAAGCTCACCGTAAGAAGACTTGACTTGCGGACTTTGTAATAGCTTAGGAATGTCTTTAATTTTGTAGTTAGCATATTAATTTGGGTTAGGATTAGGTGTTAATCCTTTAACCCAAGTATGGGCCCATTGGGCCTTGTTTGGGACCGATTTTGGCCGAGTTTTCGGCCAAAACCAGAAGTTGATATGTCTTTGGCGGGCAGGCACCACCAACAAAGCAGCCAATGTGGCTTTGAGCGGTGGCTGCCGCCAAAGAAGACGCATGCGTCTTTGGTGGTAGCACCGCCTAGCAGCATGTGTGCTGGGCGGTGGCACCGCCCAGCAGCCAGCAGGCCAAGCGGTAGCACCGCCTGGCTGGGGCAGTAGCACCGCCTGGCTGGGGCGGTAGTACCGCCCCTGTTGTGTCTGGCTGGGGCGGTAGTACCGCCCCTGCTGTGTCAGTCTGCTAGACTGACAGGCGGTAGCACCGCCTCTAACAAGCGGTAGCACCGCCCCAGCACTAGGAACTTCAATTTGATTTCAAATTTGGAGCCCATATTTGAAACCATTTTGGATCTATAAATACCCCTCCTTTCTCAACTGAAAGTAGAACCCTTGGAGAGTTAGATTTTGAAAATAAGTCTTGGGAAAATCTTGTTCTTCATTTGCTTAAGTGTTCACCTCATTTTCTTCTCTTTGTGAAAACTTGTAAGAGTGTGAACCTCTTGTAAAAGGATTGTAAGAGGGGTATTTGGTCCTTTCCCTACAAAAGGATTTACTAGTGGAAGTTGGGAGCCTCATCGGAGAAGGCTTCGAAAGTGGATGTAGGTCGGATGACCGAACCACTATAAATCGGTTTGCATTTACTTTCTCGCAACTTACTTTGCTGCAAACCATTTTCATATGCTGCCTTATTTACTCAACTTCATCTTCATCTTCTTATGTATGCTTTAAAGTTAAAATGCAATCTTTCCGGGTTCAAACGAAACGCTGCATTCATTCGTACGAAGTTTCTGAACTTGTGTTAATCGCTAAAAAATCTATCGTTCTTTACTGCTGCACTAATTCACCCCCCCCCCTCTTAGTGCCACTCGATCCCTAACAATTGGTATCAGAGCCACGTTCTTTCTCTTTCGAATTTACACCCGTGAGAAATGGCTCTAAATGATTTTCAAGAGGGCTTTTCTGTTTTTCGTCCACCGTTCTTTAACGGATCGGACTACACATATTGGAAAACTCGAATAAGAGTTTTCATGCTTTCAATAGATTTGGATTTGTGGAACATCATCGAAAATGGCTTTCAACCTTCTTCTAAACCGACGAACGAATGGTCGGATTTGGAGAAAAGGTCTTTTTCTTTAAACGCAAAGGCTATGAATGCCTTATTTTGTGCTTTAGACAAGAACGAGTTCAATCGAATTTCAACGTGCGAAACGGCTTTCGATATTTGGCGAACACTTGAAATCACGCACGAGGGAACTAGTAGAGTTAAAGACTCAAAAGTAAACCTCTTATTGCATGATTTTAAGCTATTCCGAATGACACCAAGTGAAACTATCGGTGATATGTACACCCACTTCACGGATGTCGTCAATAGCTTGAAAAGTCTTGGTAAATGTTTTTTGAACTTTGAACTCACTAACAAGTTTTTAAGATCCCTCCCAAAGAGTTGGGATCCAAAAGTAACCGCAATACAAGAGACTAAATATTTAAATGATTTTTCATTGGAAGAATTAATCGGTTCACTAATGACATATGAAATAAGTTTCTTCGAACATTTGGAACATGATGAACATATGAACCACCTTCTAAAGAACAAGAAGGATTTGGAACATCGGACAAATGAATGCCACTTGAGTGATGACTCAATTGATGAGAACAATGAGGACATTGAACTTTTAATGAATCTTAATAAGTTCATTAAATAAAAATCTAAAATAGACAATGAACTTGAATGGAGGAAGAGGCCAAAGAAGAAGAAGAAGGCTTGCAAAGAAGAATCAAATAGAGAAGAGGCAAAATGGGCTTTGACGGTCTCCGACTATGAGGTAAGTAACCTAACTCCCTTGAATTATTTTGAAATTACATAATGCTTTCCATGAATGCTTAACTTAGTTAGTAGGAATTTTTTCATGCTTTTCTTGTATTTTTAGAAATTTAAATTATTTTAAAATTATACTATGCTTTTCTTTCTAGTATTTTTAAAAAGTAAAACTTATGAATGATACTTGCATGATTTGTGATATTGCCTAGGATTAATCCATGCATGTGTATCTTGATGTTTTATATTTCGTTTCTAAACATGATGTTTGATCTTTAAATTTTTGTATCATGCTTAATGATGAATTGAAATGATGAAGATTAAAATCCTACATTTTGGAATAATGTATATTCGGACTTGATGATTTTCATGACAAAAATTATTTTTCAGATTTATAAAATAATGCATGATTTTACCAAAAAATTTGAGCATCGATCATCTTGTTATAACTAATGTAAGCAAGAATTAAAATGATTTTGATGATATTTTCGTTTTAGAATATGATGCATGACATTTTCATATGAAAAATTTGAACATTCTTATGAAAGATCAAATCACTTAAATTGAAACTCATAAAGATGAGAAAATGTACTATCATGATGTTTGATGCATATGTTCTTGATGGATTTAATGACAAACTTATGTTTTGAATTTCTACAATGATGGGTTCCATATAAATGTTTGAACATACATTATGAAATCATCATTGAAATGAAAATACTAAAAGTTTGTTATCATGCTTAATGACTTTGTGATATCATATCTTGATGACAAACTCATGTTTTGGTCTTAAATTTGATACTCATCTTTTGAAACATGAGCACACTTGTTTGAAATAAAATGAAACACATTATCATGATAAATTAAATCTCATGTCTTGAAACAATGTGTTGTTTTGACAATGTTTATAATGAAGTTTGTCTTCCGGTTTTGAATATTTTGATTTGGCATATAAAGGCAAAAGACATACTTATATGATGAAACATAAAGAAGTTATATTTACTATCTTTACGAGATTAATGATTTCATGATATCTTAAGAATCTCATAAATTATAGAAGTGATTTCGATGAATTGATTATGATTTGATAATTTGAACTTTTCTCTCATGGTTCAATACTACTTTGTATGCTTCATGACTTGTTGATTGAAATAATGTTGTAGACTTTTGATGTATCACTTGTCATGATTAATGCAAATTGCTAGCATTTTGAATCTCAAAAATGATTGCTTCTTTTTATCATTTACCAAAGAGGAGAACAATTCAAGTTTATGTTTTTTTGTGAATCTCATAAACTATGTTAATGATTTTGATGATTCGAACTTGAGTGAGCTTTATCACAATCCAAGTCTTGATATTTTGATATTTGATACTTGGAATTCTTATGCATGAATCAAGTTACTCTTTGTACTATATCTTTTTAAATAAATCATGAGCCTTGATGTCATATATTTCATGATATAGAAATGACAAGATTTCTTTGCCTTGTGTGGTAAATTGAACATTTGACATAAATAAAATTTGCTTTATGATGAATCAAGATCTTGTGTTTGATCTCCTAAGACTTCCACTTGTTATTTCCTAAAAAGGAGACTTGTCAAAATGATTCATGAACCTTTTAATTTATGTCTTTTGGATTCATGACTCAAGATTGAAGATTGAAACATTATATGCTAAAATTGATTTTTTTTATTGTTTCAATACTTCCTTGAATGCCTTATGTGATGATTGAAAATTTGATGAAAAAGAAATGTGCTTAATATTTGAATCATTGATTTATTCTTTTATCATGGCTTAAAAATGAATGAAAAGAAAATATGCTAGCACTTATAATCATGATTTGATCATTGATATTGATATGCTTTTATATATCATGATTCTTAGTTGTATGACATTTATCTTGAATTAAAAATTGATAAATATGAATTTTGATCTTGCTAAAAAGAAAGTTATGAATCATGAATGATATCTTTTGGTTTTGATCCTTGTTGAATTTACATATTGATATCCTTCATGACATGATTTCTTTGCATTGTTATCTTATTTGCATCATGTGATGATTGAACAAATTGATGTATATTTTTATTGATGTAAATTTATAATTGATATGAAAAATGGCTTGTATAATGATTGAAATTTTTAGTCATTTAGTCCTCCCTTCTTTTTGACAAAGACAAAGGGGGAGAAAAATTGCTACCTTGCAATTTCACAAGAAGTTAAGGATTGCTATCTCAAAGGATGCAAATATTGCTATCTTGACTATCTCAAAAGAAGCAAAATGTAAAACTTCAAAATTTTGGAATGTTACACTTGCCATACCTTTATGTTTATATGTTTAATGAAAAGTTAGCATATATGTTTAAAGTGATTATACATAATTGCTAGCTCATTGCAAACAAAAAATTGATAGCTTGCAAAGGCGAAACCTAATTACAAAAGAGAAGAATTGAAAGGAAGCTAACTTGCATGTCGCAAAATATGTTAGCTTGCTTATCATTATTGATTGCTTACTTATCATCTTTTTCTCTTATATCATGATTTTTGACTCCCTTGAATTCATGACTTAATATGCTGAAAATTCATGTTGTGAAGTTGTTATTTTGTCATTGACTATTTGTACTCCACTTTTTGACAAAACAAAGGGGGAGAAGATTAATTGCTAGCTTATGTATCGTAAAGAAAAATTTTGCTAGCTAGAACATGCAAAGGAAGCAAAGAAAGTGCAACTTGCACATCTCAAGAAGCAAGTAAAAATTATCATTTTTTGCCCATCCTTGAAACTTGCTATGATTTGATATTGTATTACAAGATGTTGTAAATAGCTAGTGTGTTGTAAAAATTTGCATATCTTTTAAACTAGCTATGAAGCTACTTCTCCTTTTTGTTGATGACATAGGAGGAGAAGTAGATTAATAACTTCATGTAATGTAATGATGCTTGAATATTTTATATATTTGCATGATGGATTTATATTTCTCACTACATGAATGATACATGTTACTTGGATTTGGGATAATCCAAGAGTTCTATCAATGGCATATTCATAGGGGGAGTTTGTGTTAAACTCCAGGGAGTTATAGTTAACTTCGTCAATCATCAATTAGTTGTCATCATCAAAAAGGGGGAGATTGTTGAATCTCGAATTTTGATGATGAAACTAATTGAGTGTGTTTTGTTGTTTAACAGCGTGTTCAGTTACGTAGGTCTACTATCGATCAGGATTAGACAGTTGACGCTGGAGGAATTGACGTTGCGCCGGAGGTGATCATGTTAGGATATTGGATATCGAGCCGGAGGTTCGGTCGACTATCGGCAGGAGGCTTCGGACGTCGGGCATCAGGCCAAGAAATGCAGAGTTACACCATGGATATCGAGGTTGCGGAGGTCAACCGTCGATTAGGCAACAAGCCGCAAGAGAGGGCGATGTGCCGAAGGATTGGACGAAGCGTCGACCAATGACGTGCCGAGCAACTGAATGTCAATTCGTGTTGTAATAACTGTCTAGATTGAAGTAGGGTGTTTGGTATTTGTTTGTGCAAGAGTAACTATGATAAGGATGAAGACTAAAGCAAAACAAAGGGCCGAGTCAAGTGCAATGGATTGTTGGGAGTTCGAGTGTTCGATGAAAGTCCAAAGATTCATTGGGAGTGCTGCCGGAACCGGCCGAGAACGAGTAGGGAGATTGCCGAAGGGTTTTTGGAAGTTCGCCGAAAGGTTCGTCGGAAGTTCACGGAGCTTTCCAAGAAAGATCGGAGCTTGCCAAAGAAGCTCGAGAGAACTCGCCAAAATCATCATGGAGTCCGAGAGCTTGCCGGGAGTCCGCAGGATGGTTTCCGAGGGATCGTCGGAAGACCGCCGAAAGTTCACCGGAAGCTCGCCGGAAGAAGACTTGACTTACAGACTTTGTAATAGCTTAGGAATGTTTTTAATTTCATAGTTAGCATATTAATTTAGGTTAGGATTAGGTGTTAATCCTTTAACCCAAGTATGGGCCCATTGGGCCTTGTTTGGGACCGGTTTGGGCCGAGTTTTGGCCCAAACCGAAGTTGATATGTCTTTGGGCGTGGCACCACCTAGCGACCAATGTCTTTGAAGCGGCACCGCCAAAGAAGAAGATGCAAAGCATGCGTCTTTGGCGTAGCACCGCCCAACAAGATGTCTTTGGCGGTGGCACCGCCAGCCAGACCAAGAGCCAGCGGTAGCATCGCCTTTGGGGCGGTAGCACCGCCTGGCTGGGGTGGTAGTACCGCCCCTATTGTGTCTGGCTGGGGCGGTAGTACCGCCCCTGCTGTGTCAGTCTGCTAGACTGACAAGCGGTAGCACCGCCTCTGACAGGCATTAGCACCGCCCCAGCATTGGGAACTTCAATTTGATTTCAAATTTGGAGCCCAAATTTGAAACCATTTTGGATCTATAAATACCCCTCTTTTCTTAGCTGAAAGTAGAACCCTTAGAGAGTTAGATTTTGAAAATAAGTCTTGGGAAAGTCTAGTTCTTCATTTGCTTAAGTGTTCACCTCATTTCCTTCTCTTTGTGAAAACTTGTAAGAGTGTGAACCTCTTGTAAAAGAGTTGTACGAGGGGTATTTGGTCCTTCCCCTACAAAAGGATTTTCTAGTGAAAGTTGAGAGCCTCATCGGAGAAGGCTTCGGAAGTGGATGTAGGTCGGATGACCGAAACACTATAAATCGGTTTGCATTTACTTTCTCGCAACTTACTTTGTTGCAAACCATTTTCATATGCTGCCTTATTTACTCAACTTCATCTTCATCTTCTTACGTATGCTTTAAAGTTAAAACGTAATCTTTTCGAGTTCAAACGAAACGCTGCATTCATTCATACGAAGTTTCGAACTTGTGTTAATCGTTGAAAATCTATCGTTCTTTACTTTGCTACACTAATTCAACCCCCTCTTAGTTCCACTCAATCCCTAACAAAAAGAGCCTAGCCTATGGCCCTTTGGTTCTCTCCTATTTATAGAGGTTCCTTATCAACTTAACTCTAATGGATCCTATCCTATTGAGTGCTGGATTCCCATCCAACTTCCCAAGCCTCTTAGATTAGTGAATCTCTACCCAATAATATCTTATTAGCTCTTATTGGATCTTATCCATATAACCCAATAATTCAAGGGTTTATTGGATATCTAATAATATAAGAGCTCCAACGGATATCTCATATCCGAATATTTACTCGTCGCAACACCTACCATATATATGTGACCCTCTGGGACTAATATCAAGCTGGCTATGAGTCATACCTGTTAGAACTCCTTCTAACTCAATGAATTATTATTTTAAAAATAATTTACTCGACTCCTCGACTACGGACGTACTAGGCCACTACATTATAGTCCCCAAACGATATAGGAAAATCTAATTCTTTGGACCTATCTATCCTCAATTTCTATGTATCTATAGTTCCTCATCCATCTAATATCTCATAGACTATATATCGGGTATGGTTTCTCAGGCCCATATGGAATCAACTCAAGTCTCGCTCTAATTAGATTTTTCTAGAGAACTCTTTCTCTCTCAATATGAATAACCCTGGCTAGGGATTTGCCTAAGCAAGAACATATGAGATATTTCTCTCATAACACCATGACACTGAGAGCAAATAATAATCTATCAATACTCAATTACCCTCATAAGGTTAGCTACCACTCTCGATGACCGATTGTGCTAGATTTGAAACTTCCAAACTTATAAGTCTAATATCAAAGAGTGGAGTACTTATACAAGGCATCCTTAGTATCTAAAGTCTAAGGACCAAATACACTATTGGTGTTGAATCTCAAATTTTGATGATGATGTCAATTGATAGGTTATTTGATATAATCCATATTATTAAGATAATTATGCAGGATTAACTACGATAGTAATGAAGACATAAAAAAAATTATTGGAGTCAAGTACATTGGGAGTTCAAGAGTCCGTCGGAAGTCTAAAGGATCGTTAGAAGTGCTATGGGAACCAGTTAAGAATGAATCAGGGATTAGCTGAAGGTTTCGGAAGTTCACCAAAAAGATCATCGGAGGTTCGCGGAGCTCACCAAGAAGGTTCGGAAGTTTGCCAAAGATTCATCAACTTGCCATAAAGTCCGGGAGCTTGTTGGGAGTCCACCGAAAAAAATCCGAGGGTATGTTTGAAGTCCACCGGAAGTTCGCTAGAAGCTCACCGGAAGAAAACTCAACGTTGCCAGTTTAGTTTTTGCTTAGAATATATTTTCAATTTCGTAGTTAGCACGTAATTAGAGTTAGAATTAGGTGATAATCCTGATTAACCCTAATAAGGGACAACTAGGCCTTAATTGGACTGAATTGGGCCAGATTCAGGGCCCATTCAACATTGCTGGAATAGGTCTGGCGGTGGCACCACCAGACTAGGGTGGTGGCATCATCTCGGGAACCAATTGCTAGGTGGTCTGGGTGGTGGTATTGCCCTAGGTCAACGGTGGTAACTGATAGTTATTACTTGTCAACGGTGGTACTGCTTGACAGGTGGTGGTACAGTCAGTCCACAGAGACCAAGGACCCTGTCAAGCGATGGTACCATTAGACTAGGCGGTGGTACCTTCCAGTACACTAATAGAACAAGATCAACTAGCGGTGATACCACCAATGTCAAGCGGTGGTACCGCTAGTACCCGAAAATCCAGGATGTGACTCTTTTTTGCTCCAATTCTAAAGCAAATTGAGTCTATAAATGCCTCTATCTTCTCAACTAGCTAAGCACATTGAGAAGTGGCAAAAAAATGAGTCAAAGCTATAGCAAAATCGTATTTGATAGCTTGAGCGTTCACCTCCCATATTTTACCTTGTCAAAATTCTGTAAGAGTGTGAACCACCTGTAAAAGTTTGTAAGAGGGGTTCTTGGTCCTTTCCCTTCAAGAAGATTTGATAGTGGAAGTTGAGAAGCTCATCGGAGGAGGTTTCGAAAGTGTACGTAGGTCATTTGACCAAACCACTATACATCACTGCATACTTCTCTTGATGTGTGAGTTTTAACTTTCTACACTTTATTCAATACTTGCTGTGATCTCTCGATTTCCTTCTCTTTACTTTCGATAGCATTCACTTGAATCACTTTGCCGAAATCTTATTTGTCGGATCAAAATTTCTCTACATACAACTCTTTCCAAAATCGATTTCAAAAGTACCATTTTTATCCGCTGCACTAATTCACCCTCCCCCCTTCTTAGTGTTACTCAGGTCTTAACAATTTAGACTATGGAATCGTTATTTGATAATGAGGTATCATCAACCATCCAATATTCTGTAAGCGGATCAATCAATGAACTCATTATCCAATAAGCACCTATACTGTATCTCTAGTGTCCCCACATAAGCAACTATGAGACCAACTACTTCCATTATATGGATGGGTATACAAGACACCAATCTGTTCGGTTATCTCGATGTCCCTCTCGAGTAAGCTCTGACCGAGATTATTTAGGGTCTGTGTTTAAAGGTAAATCAATCTCATTATCATGATCTTATCATGATCCTATTTCCATTGCACAAATCCATGGACATTACAATATATATATGCAACAAGCAATATAAAGTGAGAAAAATATTAAATAAATAATAAGAAAAAAAATGCATATCATGTCATACGTGTCATCACTCACGTGATTGGCTTATAAGGTACATATGACTAGCACTTTCTAATGGACAAAAATCAATTACCCTTATTACAACTCATTTATCCTTTTTACAGGCTTAGGAGAGAACCTTTACAACTTTTTTATAATAAGTTAGGGCTTAGGGCCTTTTGCTCAAAACTTCTCTTTTGGGATAAAAAAAATTTCTCAAAGATAAGTGTTCTAACCCTCTCCTATAGCAATCTTGATCTCTGATTTTATCTTAATTCTATTAAATTTGAAAGATGTAGGCCTTATACATGATGCATCACTTGTTTAGGAATAAAACTATGAATCTAAAATTTTTTGAGATTCTGACCTTATTTCTTTATTCTAGTTATAACTTTTTATGCTAGACTCTGATTTAAGTTAAAATTAGATTCATCTAAAAATAGATTTGTATATCTTTTTTTGAGACTAGGATTGATGAATTTGGAGTCTAAATGGCCACCCGAACCTTTATTTCAATTGACCCTATAGAATCTATAAAATAGAAATTGTAAGTTTTGACCTTTGGGTACTCTTTTACTTGTAACTCATTGTGAACAAATCCAATTATAGTAAAACCTAATTCAATAGACTCATAAATCTTTCTGTATATATCTGATCTGAAAGATTTAAAGTATAGATGCCAACTAAAATATCTGTTTTAGTCGACCTTATGAATTCAGTAAAATAGATACTAACATTTCTAACCTTTGGTCACTAAATTTCTTATAACTCTTTGTTGAAATCTCTGATTTGTGCAAAACTTTATTCATTAGAAACTAGACTCATAGATCTTTCTTTTTATAGTTAACTTGAAAGATTTGAAGCATATATGTCTACTAAAACATCTATTTCAATTGATTCTACCAATTCTACAAAATAGAGACGATAAATTCTAACCTTTTCATACTAAATTGTTTGTAACTTCCTATTAGAAACTCAAAACTTTACAAATCTAGATTTATCTAAAAATTTACTAATATAGCTTTCCAATGATACTTTTTTAAGTAATTTGGAGCATTACTAGCTATCTAAATAATTCTTGAAATATATCTCTCAAATTATGTCGGAATTAAGTCTTTGTCAATTTTTCCTATTCATGTTTAATCTCCTTTGAAAATTGATTTTAGCTAAAATCCTTACTTTATTTGAGATTTACATTATTATTTTAAAAATTTTATATGCTCTTATCCTTAAATAATTTACATACCTAAACCTATTATACAAAGTTTATATTTATATCGTATTGTTACATATAGGCACATGTATGTTTGTTGTTTCACATATACTTTCGATGTGTATCAATTTTATTACTCACATATCGTTTTGTACTTTGGTGGTTGTGGAATTGTCTGAACCTTTGCCAGAAATGGTAAATGGTGTATGCTTAGAGCCCGCGATGCTCTACCAGCTCCCTTCTAACTTTACCCAGACATGGATAGATGGAGCTCCCAGACATGGGAGACTTCTATCTGGTGGTCATCCAGAAATGGATGGACCATATTATATTTGAGATTCCACTTCACCCTTTGTGTTTTTGATATGATATCCAAAGTATTTTTTATTTGTTTATATGTGCACTTTGGATGAGAATGAAATGAATGTAATATCAAATATGACATTTGAGCTTCTGTTTCTTATTTGTTATATTGATATGCTTTGAGATATCTCATATGCTATTGTTATGCTTCAAAATATGTTTCACAACATCTCATTTGCCATTGATATGCTTCAAAATATTTCATATGCCCATTGATATGCTCTGAAATACTTCTTACATCATTGATATGCTCCGAAATATTTCATATATCATTGATATATTCCGAAATATTTCAAACACCATTGGTATGTTCTGAAATATTTCATTTGCCCTTGATATGCTTTGAAACATTTCATACATCATTGATATGTTCTAAAATATTTCATATGTCATCGATATGCTCTAAAACATTTCATAAGCCATTAATATACTCTGAAATATCCTATGTGCTATTGATATGCTCCAAAATGTCTTATGCGCCATTAATATGCTCTGAAATATCCTATACAAAATTGTTTGCTCCGAAATATCCTATGTGCTATTAATATACTCTAAAATGTCCTATGTGTCATTTGACATGCTCTGAAATACTACTTACATCATTTGATATGCTCTAATTTCTCTTTACTCTCTTGGTTCATGATTTTAATACCAAGTTTATCGAAAACTATCCTCTTTCACTATGGATATGTTAGTCACTTACTAAACTTTGTTATGCTCACTTCGTTACTATATAAATTTTTCATGTTAACTTGTCATTCATTGAGATGTATAAATTGGGCGTAGGCAATGGAAAGCTATTCAGATTATGGGTAGGTCTTTGTGGGTTGCTATGTTATTATTGTACAAGTGTATTTTACATTATAATAAAATATTATCGATAGATTTGAATTGGTATATCATGTAAAAGTTTTAAAAAGACCTCTTACGTTTGGAATTTTGGAATATTAAGTTTAATTTGTATAACAATAAGAACTTGTGGTAATTGTTGGGGTTGTGATTATATAGATTCCTACACTTATGGATTTATGACGTGATTATTATTTAGTTAAGTTAGCTTATATTTTTATAAATATTTAAGTGATATGATGTATGATTATAAACTACACAGGTTTTATGGATGTGAATTTTAATGTCTGAATATTTCTTAATGTCCTCAAATGTTAGTATGGATCCTGGATTGGATTGTTGTTGAATATAATATTATCAATTTAAGATAGGATCACACCTCCTGAATACGATAATTTCGGGGGGCATGACAGGGCGGCGCTACCACAATAGGCTGGCCAACGACCGTAGCGGGCCGCCCCTACAAGCGCTTTTGCCCATGGGACACGCCGCCCCTATGGGTGCTTATGCTCACTGGTGGCATTGCCCTAGCGAGCACTTTTGCCTATGGGCAGCATTACTAGTAGGTGCTGCCTGCCTATGGCTCGTAGGCTGTTGGCCGCCTGCATGCAGATAGCACCCAAAGTTTCCATCTACAAGGGTAGCAAGGGAAGCAACAGTTCTTGCCCTTTTTTGCTTTTGCGTCAATGATTTTTGCAATAAAAGCCTCTTTAAATCACAACATACATAATTAAAATCTAATCTTTGCATGAACAACCTGGCTCTAATACTACTAATACTACTGTTAGGAAATCTAGGAGTGACATCACATGCACAGTGAAAGAATAGAAAACAAAATCTTAGATTTCTATGAAAAGGTTTTGTCATCATGCGAAGATCGATGTATAAAAATATATGAATCTGAAAACTGCTTATATAAGAAAGATAGTACCTAGGGAGATCATATATCCCTGAATTCTTGCAGATCCATGCAAGAGAATGAAGGAGGTCAAGTGTCCTCCTCTCTAGCGGTGATCCATATGGTAGGGACTATGAAAATGCTCCTTACTGGGGAGAGGAGAATAGGAGGTGGCTACTAGGAAGCCTCAGCCTATGGGCCTTTGGTTCCCTCCTATTTATAGAGGCCCCCTATTAACCCTAATGGATCCTATCCAATTGGATATTGGATCTCCATCCAATTACCAAAACCTCTTAGATTAATGGCTCTCTATCCAATAATCTATTATAAGCTCTTATTGGATCTCATCCATGGGATCCAATAATTCAAAGGCTTATTGGATATCCAATAAGATAGGGGCTTCGATGAATATCTCATATTCGAACCTCTACTCGTCGCAACACCTACCATATGTGTGTGATCCTCTAAGCCCAATATCGAGTTGGCTATGAGTCATACTTATCAGAACTCCTTTTGGCTCAGTAAATTATTATCTCCATAATAATTCACACGAATCATCGATTACGGACGTACTAGGCCACTACACTGTAGTCCTCAAACGATACAAGGGAATCCAATCCTTTGGACCTATCTATCCTTAATTACCATGTACTTATAGTCCCTCATCCATGTAATATCCTAAAGACTATATATTGGGCATGGTACTATTAGACCCATATGGTTCCTATTCGAGTCACGCTCTAATCAGATTCTCTTATAGAACTCTTTCTCTCTCAATCCGAATGACCCTGGCTAGAGATTTGTTTGAGTAAGAACATATGGGATATTTCTCTCATGATGCCGAGAGTGGATGATCCTCTATTGACACTCAATTGCCTTCATAAAGTTAGCTACCATTCCCGAGAATCGATTATACTAGATCTAGAACTTTCAAACCTATAAGTCCGGTATCAAAGAATGGAGTACTCATACAAGGCATGTTTGGTATCTCAAGTCTAAGGACTAGATATACAATTGGACCTATCGAATCGATGTCTGACATCAGATATCATTAACCATCCAGCATTCCATATACGGATGAATCAGTGAACTCATTCTCCAATGAGCACCTATTCTGTATCCTTAGTATCCCCACATAAGCAGCTATGAGATCAACCACCTCTATTATATAGACGGGTATACAACACACCAGTTTATCCGGTTATCTTGATGCCCCTCTTGAGTAAAACTATAATCAGAATTATTTAGGGTTTGTGTTTAAAGGTAAATCGATCTCATTATCATGATCTAATCATGATCTTATTCTCATTGCACTGATCCAAGAACATTACAATATACATCTAGATAATGTGAGAAATTACTAGTAATCATAAGTAAAGAGATTGATACAACGTGTTATAAATGTCATCACTCACGTGATTGACTTATAGGGCACCTATAACTAATATACATCACTATGTAGGATTACTAGATGATGATGATGATAATAATAATAATAATAATAATAATAATAAATTAAACTATTTAATTAATTATTCTATAGCCTTTTGGGGTACCATACCCTAGGATGCTCCATACGGCTAGGAATCCCTAGTCGCAAGATTGCCTTAGGCGGCCAAGGATCCCTAGCCCCCAAGGTGTCCTCTGTAGTCAGGAAACCCTAGCTGTCAGGTTGCCTCATGCAATCAAGAAACCCTAGCGACCAAAGGTGCCCCTTGCAACTAAGAAACTTGGCTATATGGGCTCTGCCCTGCTCAAGCCAAGAGAGTATGGTTGCTCACGATCTACCGTAGGTGGCTAGGTCGAGAGCTCCATTGAGAGCTCTCGGCTAAGGTTGCAAGCAGCCTTTGGCCAACCTATAGGGTAGCAACAGTTGCTACTTTTTCTACCACTTTTGCATCAACAATTTTAACATCAAAAGATGTCTTTAAAACACCTTTTAATAGAGGAAATAGTTGTAGTTCAAATTTGAAAACTATAACAAAAAGTCACAGCAATTGCGTAAAAATAATTCTACGTGATTCAACATAATACACGTAGTTTAAAAACTAATTTTTGGCATGAACTAACCTGGCTCTAATACTATTGTTAGGAAAACTAGGACAACATCACATGTATAGCAAAAAAACATAAAATAAAATGTAGATTTTTCACAGAAAAGGTTTCATCATCATACGAAGATTGGTGTGCAAAAATCGTAAAATTGAAAAACTACGCATATGTAAAAGAACTACTACCTAGGAAGATCGTATATCCCTGAAAACCTGCAGATCTATGAGAGAGGATGAATGAGGTCAACTGTCCTCCTCTTTAATGGTGATCCACATGACAGGGGCTGTGAAGACACTCCTTAATCACTGCACGATCCTCCTTTCCATATGCACCATAGGATCAAGAAGCGACCGAGCCTTCTTACTGTCCACACACCCCTAACAGGGGCTGTCGGCTAAGGAGGAGAGGGGGAGAGGAGTATAAGAGGTGGTAGCCAAAATGGGTCTAGCCTATGGTCCTTTAGTTGCCTCCTATTTATAAAGGTCCCTATAAACTTACCATAATAGATCTTGCCTTATTGGGTACTAAATCTCCATCCAATTATCCAAGCCTCTTAGATTAGTGGATCTCTATATAATAATATCTCATTGCCTCTTATTAGATCTCAGTCACAGGATTCAATAATTCAAAAGTTTATTGGATATCCAATAGGATAGGGGCTCTAACGGATATCTCATATCCGAACCTGTACTAGTCACAACACCTACCATATATGTGTAACCCTCTAGGCCTAATATCGAGCTGACCATGAGTTATATATATTAGAACTTTTTTTAACTAAGTGAATTATTATCTCTATGATAATTTAGTCAGCTCATGGACTACAAATGTACTAAACCACTATGTCATAGTCCCCAAACAATATAAGAAAATCCAATTCATTAGACATATCTGTTCTCACTTACCATGCATCTATAGTCCCTCATCCATCTAATATCCCAGAGATCGTATACCGAGCATGGTGCTTTTAGGCCCATGCAGAATCTACTCAAGTCTAACTCAACCACACAAGCAGCTATGAGATCAGCTGCCTCCACCATATGGATGGGTATACAGCACACCATTATGTTCAGTTATCTCGATATCCCTCTGGAGTAACCTATAATTGGGATTATTCAAGGTTTGTGTTTAAAGGTGAATCGATCTCATTATTGTGATCTCATTATGGTCTGATTCCCATTGACAAATCTATAGATATCATAATATATGCAACAGATAATATAAAATGACAAAAATATCAACTAAAAATTAAGGAAAAAGAGTACTATCATGTCACATGTGCAATCACTCACATGATTAGCTTATAGGGCATCTATGACTTGTTGAATCTTAGATTTTGATGGTGAAATCAATTGATAGTGATTAAGATCTAATTGTATTTTTGAGTGATGTAGGACTACCTTTGATTAGGAGTAGACAATTGAAGCAGAAAGAATCAATGTTGGGCTGGAGGAAAATATGTCAGAAGATTGGACGTCGAGCGAAGGATCGGTCGACATATCGGCAGAAGGCTTCAGATAAGGGATTTGAGCATCGGGCTAAGAAGACCATAATTGCGCCAAGGAGATCGAAGATGTAGAGAATAACTATCAATTGGGCAATAGGTCATAAGAGAGGATGATACACCGAAGAATCGGATGAAGTGCCAGATGAACCAATGATATACCAGACAACATTTGGTTAAGCTTTATAATAATTGTCTAGATCGAAGTAGGTTTTAGGTCTAATTGAGTTGGAATTGGGCCAACTCAATTAGGGTTGTGTTGGGTCGAATGAAAGGCTCAAACAGTGCCCCAGAGCCATATCAAGCGGTGGCACCGCCAAGGTGGGCGGTGAAACTGCTTGAAGGCTTGGCCTCCTCGGTTAAGTCTAGGTGGTGGTACCGCTTAGTGTCAGAAAGACTAGGCAGTGCTACTACCAGACTAGGCGGTGGTACCACCTAGTACAATGTCAACCCAATGTGTCAAGCGATGATATCGCTAGATTGGGTGGCGGTACTACCTAGTGACAGAAAGCCTGGACGATGTTACCACCCAACACTAGCGGTGGTACTGCCAATACTCTGAAGATCGAGGTGATTCAAATTTTGACTCCAAGTTTGAATCCTGTTGAGGCCTATAAATACCCCTCTTATCCCTGGTTAGACTACACACCAACTGAGAATAAAAAGAAAAAAAATCATGTTGTAATCTTGAGAGAAATACTCCCATCTAGCTCTAATTCTTGGTCAAGTTTAAAAGAGGGGTGAGTGGGGGTGTAAAGGTTCTCTCCTGAACTTGTCAAAAGGAGAATTAAGTTGTAAAGGTAGTTAGTCTTCACTCACTTAAAAGAAGACTACTAGTGAAAGTCGATGGCCTTGACGAATGTGGAATCGAGAGTGAACATAGGTCGGATGACCGAACCACTATAAATTGGTGTGTTCTATTTTTTTCTGTTCTGCTCCTTACAATTTCCATTTTATACTTTTTATTACTGCCCTCATTCACTTATGAAAGTCTTTAAGTTTAAAGTGCTTTTGATATGGCTTTCATCGAAATATGTTTTGAATCGAAACGAGTTTTCCAAAATTGATGATTTTTACCACTACACTAATTTAACCCCCCCCCCCCCCTCTTAGTGCCGAACTTGATCCTAATAATTGGTATCAGAGACTCGGTATTTCTTATTTATATAACACCTAAGAGAAATGGCTCTTTTTAGCTTTCAAAAGGGTTTTTCTATCGTTTGTCCTTCCATATTTAATAGGATAGACTACATTTATTGAAAAACTCAAATGAGAGTTTTTTTACTTTCCTTGGATTTAAATTATGAATGTCTTATTTTGTACCTTAGATAAAAAATAAATTTAATCGTATTTCTAGTTGTGAAACTGCATAAGAGATTTAGCACACTCTTGAAATCACAAACGAAGGCACTAGTAGAGTTAAGGATTCTAAGATAAATCTTTTAATGCATAATTTTGAACTCTTTCAAATGGTACTAAGCGAAACTATTAGTGACATATATACTCGTTTCACAAATATCATCAATAGTTTAAAAAGGCTTGGTAAATGTTTTTCTAATTTCAAACTTGTAAACGAAATTTTAAGATCCCTTCCAAAAATGTGGGATCTGAAAATAATGGCGATACAAGAAATAAAAGACTTGAATATTTTTTCATTGGTAGAACTCATTGGCTCATTGATGATATATGAAATGAACTTCTTGGAATATGACGAACATAAGAACCACCTTCCAAAGAATATGAAGAATTTTGGACTTTGAACAATAGAATACCACTTGAGTGATCACTCAAGTGATGATGATGAGGATGATGACCTTGAACTTTTCACTATAAAATTTAAAAAAAATTATAAAACAAGAATTAAAGAATAAAAATGAACTTGAAAAAAAGGTGTCAAAGAAGAAGAAAGAACTTAAGGACAAATCAAGAATATCCAAGGGTGAGATGGCGAACTATGCCTTGACGGCTTTCGACAATAAGGTAAGTGACTCAATCCAATCCTTTTTACCTTACCATGAAGTTACTTAGTGTTTTTCCATGATTTGATTTAGTTAAAAAAATTAATAATATTATTATTATTTTTATGCTCCTCTTTCCAGTGATTTTTAAAAATTAAAATTATGAATGATAATTGGATGATTTGTGATAATGCTTGTACACCTAACAAGATTAATTCCATGAATATTTATCTTGATGATTTCCGTATCATTTTTTATAATGCATGATTTTGACAAAAAAACTTGGGCATGCTTATATTAATTCATGCTTGAAAATGATATAATGAAAATGTTAAATGTTTGTATCATGCTTGATGATTTGAAATCTTATGTCTTGGAATAATGTGTTTTTGGTCTTAATGGTTTTTATGACGAAACTTATGAATCACTTTTAAACATTGATACATGTATTTATTTAAAAGACTTAAGCATACTTGTATGAAATCAATTATGGAACTAAAAGAACTTTAGCTACTTTTAATCTTATAGAAATTAACCTACATTGCTTTCAATAAATTTTTCGAATGAAAGAAAAGTGATTTTGATGATGCTTTCGATTCTAAACGTGATGCTTGGCCCTTGCATGAAAAATTTGAACATGATTATATGAAATAAGTCACTTAAAAAAATACATACAAAGAAAAATATGTTATCATTAGTATTATTATGACAAATCAAATCTTTTGTCAAAAGATATTATATGCTTAATGTGTTATATATGTTTTTGGCATTGATGATCTTTTTGACGAAAATTGCCTTTCGATTTTGAACGTTGATACTTATTTTTTTATTTTAGCATTAAAGGCAAAGGCATGCTTATATGAAGTAAATCATATAAATTGAAACACATAAAAAAATATATTTTTTATCTTATCAAGATTAATGAATCCATTTTATAAATCTTGTGAATCTCTAGAAAGTGATTTTGATGATTTGATGATTTATAAAATTGAATGACTTAAAAATTATGATGAGTAATGATGGTTTGAATGCATGAATCAATAATTTTTTTATTCCTTTATTTTATACTCGAAATTTCATTTTCATGATCTTGATGACGCGATGTTTCTTATGCATGAACCAATTTCTCGTATATTTCTTCTTGTCATTTACCTAAGAGGAGAATTTTCTAAATGAATCTTGGCTCTTTCGTTTGAACTAAGATTTGTGAATCAAGATTTTTCATTTTTCTCCTATGATTCTTCTTGGAGTCACTAAAGAAGAAATCCATGCAAACAATCCATGTTCTTGATACTCAATACTTGAGATTTTTTTTTTTAAGATCTTTAATCTCCGAAGGTTTCTTTTGGTTAATTATTAAAAGAGGAGATTTAACAAAATGAATAATGTCTTTTAGTATTCATGAATTGATTCTTGTTGACTTTTCATATTATTATATTTCTTGACATGATGAATGGTTTATATACCTCATATGATTGAATCATTGATTTATCTTTGTTATTAATTTTTGTCATGACTAAAAAAATTGATGTAAAGGAGATTTTGTATCATTGTATTCTTTCCTCCCTTCTTTTTGACAAAGACAAAGGAGGAGAAAAGTTTGCTAGCTTATGTATCGCAAAGGTTGCTAGCTTGTACATTTCAAACAAGCAAAAATTTGCTAGCTTGCAAAGGCAAAAACTTGCTTGCACTTCTCAAAAAAGAAAAAACAAAATTTGCTAGCATGCATATCGTAAAGAGAAGCAAAGAGTTGCTATCTCAAGTGAAGCAAAAGTGCAAACTTGCACATCTCAAGAAACAAAATGACACATTTTTAAAACTTGCTATGCTTTCATGTTGTAAAGTGATGTAAATCTTACTAGTATATTGTAAAACTTATGTATCTTTAAAACTAGCTAGATGTACTTCTCCTTTTTGTTGATGACAAAGGGGGAGAAGTATGATGATGATTATGTATTGAATAATGTATTAAATATTTTGATTATTATATGATTTATTCAAATTTTTTTGAAGTTTGAATTGTCTATCAATATGGCATATTGATAAAGGGAGTTAAGGTTAACTCCGTCATCAATTAGTTGTCATCATAAAAAAGGGGGAGATTGTTAAATCTCAAAATTTGATGATGAAACCAATTGATAATGATTAAGATCTAACTACATTTTTAAGTGATGCAGGACTACCTTCGATCAGGAGTAGACAATTGAAATAGGAAGAATCAATGTTGGGCTAGAGGAAAACATATTAAAAGATTGGATGTCAAGTGAAAAATTGGTTGACGTATCGATAGAAGGCTTCAGACAAGGGATTTGGGCATCGGGCTAAGAAAAGCATAATTGTGCCAAGGAGATCGGACTTGCGAAGGACAATTGTCAATTGGGCAATAGGCCATAAGAGAGGACGATACACTGAAGAATCGGACGAAGCACTGGATGAACTAATGACATGTTGGATAATATTCAATTAATCTTTGTAATAATTATCTAGATCAAAATAGGTTTTAGGTTTAATTGAGTTGAATTTGAGCTAACTTAATTAAGGACTAACTAGGCCCAAATCAGGGCTCTGTTAGATCGAATAAAAGGCCCAAATAGTGTTATGGAACTATGTCAGTAGCGGTGGCACTGCCAAGGTGGGCGGTGGAATCGCTTGAAGGCTCGGCCTCCCAGGTTGAGTCTGGGCGGTGGTATCGCCTAATGTTAGAAAAATTGGGTGGTGGTATCACCAGACTGGGCGGTGGTACCGCCTAGTACACTATCAGCCCAATGTGCCAGGTGGTGGTATCGCCAAACTGAGCTACGGTATCACCTAGTGACAAAAAGCCTGGGTGGTGGTATTGCTTAGCACTGGTGGTGGTACTGCCAGTACCTTAAAGATCGAGATGATTCAAATTTTTAGCTCCAAGTTTAAATCTCTTTTAGGCCTATAAATATCCCTCTTATCCTTGATTAGACTACACACCAACTGAGAACAAAAAGAGAAAAAATTCTATTGTAATCTTGAGAGAAATCCTCCTATCTAGCTCTAAGTCTTAGTCAAGTTTAAGAGAGGGGTGAGTGGGGGTGTAAAGGTTCTCTCCTAAACCTATCAAAAGGATAATTGAATTGTAATGGTAGTTAGTCTTTGCCCACTTGAAAGAAGATTACTAGTGAAAGCCGATGACCTCGATGAAGGAAGAATCGGGACTGGACGTAAGTCGAATGACCGAACCACTATAAATCAGTATTCTGTTCTTTTCTATTTTGCTCTTTACAATTTTCATTTCATACTTTTCATCACTACCCTCATTCACTTACGAACGTCTTTAAGTTTAAAGCGCTTTCGATATGGCTTTCATCGAAATATGTTTTGAATCATAATGAGTTTTTCGAAATCGACGATTTTTATCGTCGCACTAATTCAACACCGCCCCCTCTTAGTGTCAAACTCGATCCTAACATGACTAGCAATTGTCTCTCAATATATCAAAGATGTCAACTGATTAAGACATTTTATGTATTAGATATGTATATTCATATCTTTAAAAGTCATCAATAAACTAATGAACAATTTTTTTCACTAAAATATAAAACATAGAGTGGTCTACAAATATCAATATGGATAATCTTAAGGAGTTCTATATTTTTTATAGCATTTTTCTTAATGTGTTTAGTTTGCTTTCTTTTAAGGCAATCTATATATATCAAAATCAATAAAGTTCAAAATTTTTAAAATATTATCATTTACTGATCTCTTGATCATTTCTTTCAATATATACTCTAAACGTCTATATCACAAGATGGAGAAATTTTTATTAATAAAACTACATTTTATTCTAACATCAGTTTGTAGGATGGTCAAGCTTTTCTCAAACTCAGGATTCAAATTAATTCTATATAAATCATTATATAAAATTTAAAAATTAAATTTTAATGAATCATAAAATATATTAAGTTTTTCATAACCAAAAAAGAGAGTATATCCTAATTCATCTAATTTAAAGATAAAAATTAAACTTTTAGAAACTAAAGAAACATAGAAAGCATCTTTAAAATCTGACAAATGATTTATCTCGAGACACAACCAATAAGTTCTTATTGCTACCACTTGTACTTTGAGATAATTCCTCATAACAATCAATCTTTCATATTCTTTTACTTTCTAGATTAAAAGGACTCCTTGCACGCTATTAATAACATGAGTTGAAATATTAAAATTTATCCACAAGTGTTAGAAGGGATTTTAGTAATGTTTGATCAAAAACATATGAAGTTAAATGTTTAATCTCATTTTTCAAACTAAGTCTTGCATTTAGCATAATGCTTCTTCACATATACTTTATTGTCGTAAAAGTGAGACTTCATCGTGAAGACTTCCTTTTCTTGAATTTAAGGAGAATTGTTAGACCCAATAGATTTTTTTGGTGGATAATGTTTTATCTTCATTTTTTTATTGTCTTTAAGAAATAGTGAAAACATCATAAGTCTTTTTTTTTTTGCTTTAATCTTAATTCCTCCTACACATATACTAGTCAACTAATTGAAGTTTCATTAATCTTTATTTGTATTATAGTTGATCTTGAATGAGTCAAATTATAAAATCAATTAAGAATAAACTATATAAGAAAAAATTTATTAATATTGATGCCCACAATGTTGAGCTTAGTAGTTTTATATGCAACGTAAAGATAGTGCCATCATTTGAGCTATAGATAATAAGTTGTCAGTTGTCTTGAAACATTCTTTAATAGCTTTTGAGTATTTCATTATGCTATATATTGATGGTAATGAAGTATTAATATAATTTCTAATTATTATTCTTATAAACACCATACTGAACCTATTAGATCTTTTTTAATATTCATTTTATTTATTTATTCCATAGTTCTATCATCAACAATATCTAGGAGTCTTTCAACCAATAACGCTACATCGAGCTAATACACTAAATATATACTACATATGCTCAAGTCACTCTGAATAATTTAATTTATAAAAAATTAAAATATTATATATTTCAGTTTATAAAGAAGAACCACTAAAATTATAAAATAAAAATAATATTTATGCTTCAAGTTATCAAGTTATGATGAAGTATTGATATCATCTATATTTCTCTTTTAGATGAAATATTGATATATCTAGTGTTCACTCAAAATAATATTTATGAAAGACTAATATCATTCATGTGTCTTAGTATTATTATCTTTGGGTATACAACTATAATCTATATGATTTTAAAGAAGACACTCCTTTAAGATTATCAAAATATCTTAATTATGGGTGTCATCATAAATATTATTTTTTAATATTATTTATGATTAATTTTGTAATATAATTTTATAAATTTATTAATCCAGACCATAACTATAAGGTTAATAAAAATATAAAATGAATGACAAGTCATTTATTATAATTTATATTTTATAAGTCTATTATCTTAAGTCACTTTGATGATTACTAATTAAGTAAAAGTTAGAAATATAAATTATAAATAATATTCAATTAATTTTTTCAATGCTATTATTATGCAAGATTTATTCAATAATATAACATAGTGTAATTGAGCATAAATTCTATGAGCACAATTAGGCAATAGCAATAGCCAAGAATAAAATTATGCTTTTAGGATTCCATAATATATGTATTTAATGGTCCTATAAATATCTGAAAATAATAATTAAAATTTTTAAATATCACAAACAATTAAATTTGGATAATAATAAATTATGTCACATTGATAATAATAAAATATCTATAATTTATTTTTTTATTTTGATAAAAGAGAATCCTATTTAATTAGACAACTCACAATTGTACAAATTTGTATTAGACTAAACTAATTGAGCTGCCAAAATTAGACTCATAAGTCAACCCAATCAAACATCAAAATTGGATTCAGTTAAAATCTGATTTGAAGATGGAATAATCAAAATTAGATTAAACTTGGGCTTTGACCAAAATTTAATTAAGCCGGTCAAAATGGTCAAAATAATCAGAGTTTGATTCGGTGCAAAACTTGGTTAAACCCTAATTTTGATCGAGGTGCGCTGCCTCAATCACTCACGCGACACCTTGCAGCAACCCACAATCGGCTTTCTCACCTGCGGCGTTTCCGAAACATGTGGCTTTCACCCCCGCACAAGGCCAAACCAACGGTGCATCCTTACAGTGGCATCTCCGTCTCGTAGGCTGCCATCCGCCTATGCAATTTCTGACGCACATGATTTATTAGAGATCGAGCAGCACTAAGAAGGGGGGAGTGAATTAGTGCAGCGGTAAAGAACGATAGATTTTCGGCGATTAAAATAATTTTCAGAAACTTCGTACAATAAAAGCAACGTTTCGTTTGAAACCGATTTGATTGCATTTTAATTTTAAAGCATACGTAAGAAGATGAAGAGGAAGTTGAGTAAGATAGCAAATGAAGATGGTTTGTAGCAAAGTAAGTTGCAAGAAAGTAAATGCAATCCGATTTATAGTGGTTCGGTCATGCGACCTACGTTCACTCTCGATTCCTCTTCACTTGAGGTCATCGGCTTCTCCACTAGCTATCCTCCTTCCAACGAGTGAGGATGAACTCCCTTACATCATCTCTCCTTTTGATGGGCTTAGGAGATAATCCTTACAAAGCCTTTCACTCTCTCTTGGACTAAAACACACTTCAAACTAAGAGAGAAGATTTTCAACACTTTCAAGAGAGTTTTCCCCTTCTTTTTTTTTAGTTCTAGACACTCTTTCATCCAAGAATGTGAGGGATATTTATAGCCCCAAAGAGAATTCAAATTTAGGCTCCAAATTTAAATTCTTTTTGGGCTTCTAAGTGTTGGCGGTGCCACCGCCTGTCAATTGTCAGACTAACAATGCACTGGGCGGTTTCACCACCCACCACTTGGCTGCTGGGTGGTGCCACCGCCCAACACTTTTCAACACTCCGATTTGGGCCTAAAACTCGGCCCAAATCGGTCCAAATCAAGCCCAAATTGGCTAAAACTTGGTTTATAAGATTAACACCTAATCTTAAACTAAATTAAGTACTAACTATAAATTTAAAGATATTTTCTAAGCTATTACAAAGTTCGATAAGTTAAGACTTCTTATGGTAAGCTTTTGGCAAACTTCCAACGGTCTTCTGATGAACCCTCGGAAACCATTCTGTGGACTCCCAGCAAGCTCCCGGACTTCACGATGATCTTGGCGAGTTCCAACGAGCTTCATTAGTAAGCTCCGATCTTTCTTGGCAAGCTACACGAACTTCCGATGAACCTTCCGGTGAACTTCCGAAAACCCTTCAGCAAGCTCCCTACTCGTTCTCTGCCAGTTCCGGCAACACTTCCAACGAATCTTTGGACTTCTGTCGAACTCTCGAACTCCTAATGATGTATCACACTTGTCTTCCGGAACTTTGTTTCGCTTTACGTCTTCATCGTCATCGTAGTTAATCCTGCACATAAACAGACAAACACTCTACTTTGATCTAGACAGTAATTACAATGTAGATTGACATTCAGTTGCCTGGCACGTCATTGGTCGACGCTTCATCCGATCCTTCGACACATTATCCTCTCTTGAGGCTTATTGCCCAATCGACGATTGACCTCCGTAACCCCGATATCCTTGGCGCAACTCTGCTCTTCTAGGCCAGATGCCCGACGTACGAAGACTTCTGCCAATTGTTGACCGAACCTCTGGCTCGACATCCAATATCCTGACGTGATCACCTCCGACGCAACGTCAATTCCTCCAACGTCAACTATCTAATCCTGATCAATAGCAGACCTGTGTAACTCAAAACGTAGTTAGACCACAAATCATAATCAATTAGTTTCATCATCAAAATCTGAGATTCAATAATCTCCCCCTTTTTGATGATGACAACTAATTGATGACTAACAGAGTTAACCTTAACTCCCCGGAGTTAAACTAAACTCCCCATATCAATATGCCATTGATATAACACTTGGATTATCCCAAATCCAAGCAACATGTATAATTCATGTTAATAGAATCAAACCAAATTATCATACAAATATATAAAATATTCAATTTAATGCATGAAGTCATCAATCTATTTCTCCTCCTATGTCATCAACAAAATGGAGAAGTTGCATCATAGCTTAGTTTAAAAGATATGCAAGTTTGACAACACACTAGCTATTAATCACATCATATAGTATTTAAGCATAGCTTTGCAATACTCAATCATACCATTCATTCATAGCAAGTTTTCAGGATGGGCAATAATGGTAATTTTTCATTTGCTTCTTGAGATGTGCAAGTTTGCACCTTTTTTGTTTCATTTGCGATATGCAATCAATTTGTGTAAGTATTTCATCACTTTAAATATACAAGCAAAAATTACAACATAGAAGCATGGCAAGAGTAGGAATGTAAATTTTTAAGTTTTGCATTTTCTCTTCTTGAGATAGGCAAAATAGTAATATTTGCATCCTTTTATTTCTATGTGATATGCCAAGCTAGCAATTTTTCATTTGGGTGTGCAACCTAGCAATAAACTTTCTCCCCTTTTATCAATGTCAAAAAGAAGGGAGGATCAAATATGATGATATAAACATTTCACATAAGTTTGCATAAAAAAAGTTTACATCAATCTTCAAATCATGATATAAATATATCAATATAATGGATCAAATCATGATTCATGATTCATCATAAAAGTTATCAAGAAGAACACAATTTCTTTTACTTTAATATTCAAATCATGACAAGTGATACATATCAAAATTCTACATGAATATTTCAATGAATCGTACAAAGACGTATTGAAGCATAGGAGAAAAAAAATCGATTTAAGCATGCAATCAAGTTCAAGTCATAGATACCAATGCTAGCATATTTTGTATTTATTTTTATGCGATGATAAAAAGAATAAATCAATGATTCATTCATATCATGTAATGAATTCAAAAGACATATGAAGTTATCGAAATCATGAATTTATAAAGATTCAAATATTGAGTTTCAAGAAATCATAATCATGATTCATAAATATTTTCTTTAGTATCAATTTTCAATTCATGATAAAGGGTATACAATCATATCATTCTCATAGTTCAAGTCATGATTCATTAATTCATCATAAGGTAAATTTTTTTTATATCAATTTTTCAATTACCATATAAGGCATATAAGCCAAAGAATTCTTGTCATTTCTATATCATGAAAGATATGATGTCAATGCTCATGATTCATTTGATAGTAAAAGCAACAACTTGATTTATGCATGATAGATCTAAATTCATCATGAATCATAAAAATAATTTCAAGTATCACTTATCAAGATATCAAGACTTGGATTGTGATAAAGCTCATTCAAGTTCAAATCATCAAAATCATTAACATAGTTTATGAGATTCACAAATGACATAAACTTGAATTGTTCTCCTCTTTGGTAAATGATAAAAAGAAGCAATCATAGAGGAAAAGATTTTGATTTCCATAAAAGAATGTCTCAAGTCAAGAGTTCTAGAAATCAAAGTCATGATTCATAAACCTTATTCACTTCATCAAGATCATTCTTGCGAGATTCATAAATGACACAGATAGACTTGAATAAAACTTATCATCAAAAACATTTTCATAGATCAAAAGATTCACATAAATGAGTTCATTAATCTTGATTAGATTGAAAATTTAGCATATCATCAAAATCTCACTCATATTTCAAGTGATTCACAAAATATCATAAATGAATTTATCACTTGTCATGGAAAATTGAAAACTTTAGAGAAAGAGAGATGTTCAAGAAACATGCATTTCTGTTTTGGTGATTTTCATTTATTTTATATAAACATGCCTTTGTCTTTTTATGCCAAATCCAAAATAAGTATTCAAAAATGAAAGGCAAACTTCATTATAAAAATCGTCAAGATAAAAATATAACACATTATTTCAAGACATGAGATTTAATTTATCATGATAATGTGTTTCATTTTGTTTCAAACAAGTGTGCTCATGTTTCAAAAGATGAGTATCAAATTTAAGACCAAAACATGAGTTTGTCAACAAGATATGACAACTTCAAATTCTCATGATATTATAAAATCATTAAGCATGACAACAAACTTTTAATATTTTCATTTTATCATTATCAATGATGATTTTATAAGGTATGTTCAAATATTTATACGGAAGCCATCATTGTATAAATTCAAAATATAAGTTTGTCATTAAACCAATCAAGATCAAATGAATCAAAAATATTTCATATGAAAATTTTATTAAGAGCAATGGAGATAGTTTACATGTAAGCATGCGCTTGTCATTTTCTACTAGATTCATGTATCATTGTATAGATCCAAAAAGTAAGTTTCAAAAGAAATTATTTAAACCAAACGCATGATACACTAATTTATTTTCAAAATTTTCATCATGATTATTTTCATGAGATTCACAAGATTGGTAAAGTGAATTTATTAACCTCAATAGGATAGAAAATAAATTTTCATTTCATGTAATTGTTTTCATGTGAGCATATTCAAATCTTTTTATGAAAACATATATCAACAAGATATAAGTTTAGTCATAAACTCGTCAAGACCAAACACATCAAAAATAAAACATCATAATAACATATTTTTAATTTTTATATGTTTTATTTTATGTGATTGATATCATGTAAGCATGTTCATATTTTCACACAAAGGCCAAGCATCATATAAATTTGAAAAACAATTCTCGTCATGAAAAACCGTCAAGTCCAAATATAACACAAGGCAATATCAAAATCATATTTCTTTCATTTTGAAAATTTGTGGGTTAGGTCTTTTAGTTTTGCAATTAATTTCATGAAGACGTGCATCATCTAAAAACTTTATCATAAAAAGGTTTAAGAGCCATTAATCCAAGATAGAGATTTTCAAATCATAAGCATGATACTATAAAAATTATCATCAAAATATTTTCAAGAATAACATATAGTTGATGTACAATCATTATTACAAATCATTCAATCATCATTCATAATGTTGCATACACCATTAAAAAATTTTACTTTTCAAAAGTACTAGAAAGAAAAGCATGATATAATTTTTTAAAATATTTTTTTAATTTCCAAAAACACAAGAAAAGCATTAAAAAATTCCTACTAACTAAGTTAAGCATTCATGAAAAGTTTAAGTAATTTCATAATAAGGTAAAAGCATTTCGGGTGAGTTACTTATCTCATTGTCAAAAATCAATAAGGCATAGTTTGTCGTTTCGCCTTTGAAAGTTCTTGATTCATCCTTGGGTGTCTTCCTCTTCTTTGGCCTCTTCCTCCATTCAAGTTCATTGTTTATTTTAGATTTTTATTTAATAAACTTATTAAGATTTAGTGTTCGAAGTTCAAAGTTCTCAATAGTGTCCTCATTACTTGAGTTATCACTCAAGTAGCATTTTAAAGTTCGGAGTTCCAAAACCTTCTTGTTCTTTAGAAAGTGGTTCATGTGTTCATTATGTTCAAGAGTCATTTCATTGGCCAATAAAGACCCGATTAGTTCTTCAAGTGAATAAACATTCAAGTCTTTAGACTCTTGAATAGTCGTTATTTTTGGATCCCAACTCTTTGGAAGGGATCTTAAAATCTTGTTAGTGAGTTCAAAGTTCGAAAAACATTTACCAAGACTTTTCAAGCTATTGACGACATCCGTGAAACGGGTGTACATATCGCCGATAGTTTCGCTTGGTATCATTTGGAAGAGCTCAAAATCATGCAATAAGAGGTTTACTTTCGAGTCTTTGACTCTACTAGTTCCCTCGTGCGTGATTTCAAGTATTCGCCAAATGTCAAAAGCCGTTTCACACATAGAAATCCGATTGAACTCATTTTTATCTAAAGCGCAAAATAAGACATTCATAACCTTTGCATTCAAAGAAAAAGACCTTTTTTGCAAATCCGACCATTCGTTCGTCGGTTTAGAGGGAAGTTGAAAATCATTTTCAATAATGTTCCATAAGTTTAAATCAAGAGAAATCAAGAAAACTCTTATTCGAGTTTTCCAATATATGTAGTCCGAACCATTAAAGAACGGTGGACGAAAAATCGAAAAGCCCTCTTGAAAGCCATTTAGAGCCATTTCTCACGGGTTTAAATCCGAAAGAGAAAGAACATAGCTCTGATACCAATTGTTAGGGATCGAGCGGCACTAAGAGGGGAGGGGGGGAGGGGGGGTGAATTAGTGCAGCGGTAAAGAACGATAGATTTTCGACGATTAAAACAAGTTTGGGAAACTTCGTACGATGAAAGCAATGTTTCGTTTGAAACCAATTCGATTGTATTTTAACTTTAAAGCATACGTAAGAAGATGAAGAGGGAGTTGAGTAAGTAAGGTAGCAAATAAAGATGGTTTGCAGCAAAGTAAGTTGCAAGAAAGTAAATGCAAACCAATTTATAGTGGTTCGGTCATACGACCTACGTCCACTCCCGATTCCTCTTCACTTGAGGCCACCGGATTCTCCACTAGCTATCCTCCTTCCAACGAGTGAGCATGAACTCCCTTACAGCACCTCTCCTTTTGACGGGCTTAGGAGATAACCCTTATAAAGCCTTTCACCCTCTCTTAGACTAGAACACACTTCAAACTAAGAGGGAAGATTTTGAACACTTTCAAGAGAGTTTCCCCCTTCTTTTTTTTAGTTCTTGACACCCTTCCATCTAAGAATGTGAGGGGTATTTATAGCCCCAAAGAGGATTCAAATTTGGGCTCCAAATTTGAATTCTTTTCGGGCTTCCTAGTGCTGGCGGTGCCACCGCCTGTCAATGGTGGTGCCACCGCTTGTCAGTTGTCAGACTGACAATGCACTGGGTGATTCCACTACCCAAGGCAGTAGTGCCACCGCCCACCCTCTCGGGTGCTGGGCGGTGCCACCGCCCAACACTTTTCAGCACTCCGGTTTGGGCCTAAAACTTAGTCCAAATCGATCCAAATCAAGCCCAAATTGGTCGAAACTTGGTTTATAGGATTAACACCTAATCCTAAACTAAATTACATGCTAACTATGAATTTAAAGATATTTTTTAAGTTATTACAAAGTCCGACAAGTTAAGACTTCTTTCGATGAGCTTCGGGCAAACTTCTGACGGTCTTCTGACGAACCCTCGGAAACTATTCTGCGAACTCCCGGCAAGCTCCCGGACTTCACGATGATCTTGGTGAGTTCTAACGAGCTTCATTGACAAGCTCCGATCTTTCTTGGCAAGCTCCGCGAACTTCAGACTAACCTTCCGGCGAACTTCCGAAAACCCTTCGGCAAGCTCCTTACTCGTTCTTGACCGGCTCCGGCAACACTCCCAATGAATCTTCGGACTTCCGTCGAACTCTCGAACTCCCAACGATCTATTACACTTAAAGCTTAGAGGGAAGATTTTGATACTATTTCAACAGAGTTTTTTCTTTTTCTTTCTCAATTCTAGACACCCTTTCAACCATGAATGAGAGGGGTATTTATAGGCCAGAATTAAAATTTGGAACCCAAATTTGAATCACTTTTGGTTTTCCCGGTGCTGGCGGTGCTACTGCTTGTCAGTGGCGATGCCATCGCCTGTCAGTCTGACACTGACAGTGCACTGGGTGGTGCCATCGCCCAGCCCGGCGGTGCCACCGCTTGGGCTCTCAGGTCCTGGGCGGTGCCACCGCTCAGGCACTTCCAGCTCACTAGTTGGGCCTTAAACTCGGCCCAAACCTGTCCGTCATCAGGCCCAATTGGCCTCTACTTGGGTTATAGGATTAATACCTAATTTTAACCTAAATTAACGTGCTGACTACAAAATTAAAACATTTCCTAAGCTATTACAATGTCCGATAAGTCAAGACTTCTTCTGGTGCGCTTTCGGCGAACTTCCGGCGGTCTTCCGACAAACCCTCGAAAACCATTCTGCGAACTTCCGGCAAGCTCCTGGACTTTACGATGATCTTGGCAAGTTCCAACGAGCTTCTTTGGCAAGCTCCGATCTTTTTTGGTAAGCTCTACAAACTTCCGACAAACCTTCCGATGAACTTCCGAAAACCCTTCGGCAAGCTCCCTACTCATTCTCGGCCAGTTCCAGCAGCACTCCCAACAAATCTTTGGACTTCCGTCGAACTCTCGAACTCCCAATGATCCATGACACTTGTCTTCTGGCACTTTGTTTCACTTTACGTCTTCATTGTTATCATAGTTAATCATGTACACACACAAACAAAAACTCTACTTCGATCTAAACAATTATTACAACGCGAATTAACATTCTGTTGCCTGGCACGTCATTGGTTAGTGCTTCGTCCGATTCTTCGGTGCATCGTCCTCTCTTGCGTTTTGTTGTCCAATCGATGGTTGACTTCCGTAACCCCATTATCCTTAGCACAACATGCTCTTCTTGGCCCGATGCCCGACGTCTGAAACCTTCTATCGATTGTCAATCGGACCTCCAGCTCGATGTCTAATATCCTGACATGATCACTTGGCACAACGTCAATTCCTTCAACGTCAATTGTCTAATCCTGATCGATAGTAGACTTGTGTAACTCAAAACACAGTTAGATAATAAAACATAATTAATTAGTTTCATCATCAAAATCCGAGATTCAATAATAACTATTAATAATTGTAACCATTATTAGATATATATTATCTGAAACTTCTAAGATAAAAGCTCAAAATATTTTTTAAAAATAATTTTTTAATAAACTATTATTTAGACATGAGTCTCGCAGTCATGCAATTTTAACTCTCTTAAAAATAGAATTGTATCTGAACCTCATTAAGTATGATCTCCTATGCATGATAAGCCTTCTTATATGAAATAATTTTAAATCTTTGTACAAATCAATAATAATAATTATTAAAGTATAATCAATATTTGTCATAACATGATCTTTGATTTAATCTGCAATAAAAGAATTACTACATTCCTTATGATCCCTATTCACTCTTAACAAATTATAATGATGCTTTTTGTAAAATATGATGATTCAAAAAATATCAGTTCTACCATAAACTACTATCATTTATTGGCAATAAGAAACCTTACATTTTGCTTTTATCTTATACCTTCTAGTTGTAATATATTTAATCTTAAAATTTCTTTGAATGATATAGGTTTTTAAAGATTTTTGAAATTCAGTCCTATCTCGAAACATCAATACAAAAATATTATTTGGGTTACAAAATAATATATAAAAAATAAAAAAATAATTTTAATATTATTCAAATATCATACTTGACTACTAAACAAATCATTGCATGAACAATTATCATCTTCACACTTATCTTAATGACAATCATATTTAATAAATACTTATTCAACATTATCATACATATCCACAGTTGAAGCAACTCACATACCAACAACATCTAATGTCTTATAATATTAGAGTTTATATCACATTCAACATCTTTTCGTAATTTTTCTTCAACCAATTCATTTTGGAAGACATCATTACTATCATCATCTTTATCACAATAAAATGAGTTATTCTAAGCCTATAGAAAGAGTCCTAAAACCTAAGCTATTTAATAAATGATTTTCATCTAAATTTGATGACATATAATGTCTATCTATCAATATTATTAAGAAGTAAAAAATACTTTATCAGAAATAAGATGCTCCTTATAATGAGATTATTAGAATTAAAAATATTATTTTAGAAATCAATAAACTAATAAGATAGTAAAATGGGTTATAACACATTAATTTTCATAAAAGTACAATATAAAATAGATTGTTTTTAAATGCATCAATATATTTACGTGATTTTTTTACTCAAAATGAAAATAAAAATTAAAGAACAATAAGATAGGCAAGAAGACTGTAGCAGTTCACGAGGATAAGAAAGGAGAAGAGACGAAAAAAAAAAAAGATGAATAAGAAGAAAAGTGACAAAAGAGAAACTTCTTGCTTCTTTATTGAGATAACACACATACTCCGACAGCAGCTTATCATATCCTGTTACCAAGCACTTTATTAGTCTCCTTAACATAGTTAAAATGTTAAACCAATAGTGAACCATCTCAACCCGAATTCGTCAGCAAAGACTTACTGAATCAACGGTCCAAAAGCCACTGTTTTGAGCGAGAAAACAATGGCTTAACTGTTCGGGGGTAAATAAATAAAATAGTTTATCAAGAGGTATTGCTTGAATGTTTTTCAAGGTAGAGGCACTTTGCCAGAAAAGGCCAAAGTTTAGAGCTTTTGATTTTTTTTTAACTCACTAATATCATAAATAATCGTGATTCATGTGAGTTCATTTGCCATATATATATATGAATGATTTATATATTTTAAAAAATTATATGCTATAATAAATTTGAAAGGATAATATGTAGACGCTCCGAATATAATACACGAGAAAGGAGATAAAATCCCAATCATCATCAACATCCTCGCTCACAAAAAAAAGGTCAAAATCCGCATCATCATCCCGCACTCAACATAAATCGTCCGCCGTCGGATCACCCCGAGCAAGGACGAGGTGGCGTAACGCAGGGAAACAAACAAACCGCCCCCTCGCCCCCGAACCTTATCGCGCGGTCCTCCTCTTGTCCAAGAACCACCTTGCGCCTCCTCCTCCTCCTCCTTCCCTCCCTAAGGTAAAGGAAGGTAGCAGTGAATCTTCTCCTCGTCTCATGGATTTCTTGAACCTGTATCCTTGTTCGAAATTAGAGGTCTCTGTTCTCGACGAGTATTAGTCATCACGGGGAATACTCTAAAGAGAATACGAGACGTCATGTTGTGCTTGGTGAAATCAAAGACATGGATTTTGATTAGTATGGTTTGCTTTTTTCCTTTCATTTTGGTTGTATCGTTTTTGTTCTTTTCCCTCCTTTCTTGCTTGGTTCCATCACTACATGTGCCTTCGTGCTTGTGCTTGGTTTGCTGTGATGACGACTTGCTGGTTTTCTACCTCCAACTGTTTTATTGAGCTCAGAATATGCATGATTAGAGAAGCTGTTGCGTGATAGCTGACGAGGAACTAGCAAAAATCCTGTTTTCAAGACAGGGATTAGGAATCAATCGGTTGATGAGATAAATATAGAGATGTAGAGATGAATGAGTGGAAATTGAGAGTTCGATTTATGTATGTAGGTATTCCCCTTAGAAAAAGGAAAAAAAAATCCCCTAATAATGATATAAGCTTATGCCTTCGGAATACGAGTATCTGTGGTTACCTTATGATGGCATACGGAGCCTACCATTAGGCATTTTTGCTTACTTTCACCTAGTCAAATTCATCAAAATGAGTTGTAGCTGTTTTGTTGCAGTAAATTATTCATTCAGACATGATAGGTCAGAAATTTTGGAAAAGATCATTTCTTCCCCACATGCTTTAGGTCTTGGTTTGCTCTAATTCTGATCTGGAATTCTAATTCATTAATGTGTTGATTACCCTTTTCTTCTGTGGCATTTGTTCTTTTCCTTCCTTGTTTGCACCATTTCCTTGCCTGAGTGAGTTTTGATAGGGTCACAATGCACGGAAAATCTGAAGCGGCAATTTATAGAAGCAAATACTTTTCCTTCCCTGTATATACACGTTGATAGTAAAAAACATTACGTTGTGGATTAGCTGCTTTTGTGTTATTTTATTTTCTTCACATTTTGCCTCCTGCATCCATGATTTTCACCAACAAACAGTCTATACATCTGATGCGTGAGCTAAAGTTGCATGTGTTGCACTCTCTAAATACAAATTCCAGTGAGTCACTTTAGCAGATATCTGATTTAGGAAGATTTATTGTTATAAATTATGAGCTGCATGCATATGAGGGAGCAAATTTATCTTTTGTTCAGTTTTTCTAGGCACATATTTCATTCATTTAGATGTTGCTGCATAAATTATATCAATAAACAGACATGCATCTTGAATATCTTGATTATGTATGTTTATACTACATTCCATTATAGAAAAGGAAATTATCACTCTCTCATATTGTAACTATCAGTGTTCTTTAACATTATTTGTAACATTTCCTAGAGAACTTATACTAGATAAAAGCTGATAGTTGTTGAATTGTTAAAGGTTAAAGATGATATATATAAAGCCTATCTGGTTAATGTCAAAATCACTTCTTTTCAATTTGTACTTCTGTTGATCACACTAAATTATCTTGAGAGAAGCTGCAGAAAACTGGCAGTCTTGTGAAAAATTCCCTTGTCCTCACCTTAGGTCTCCTGTTATGTAATATTGCTATATAGAAAAGCTATCGTATTATGCTTGCCTCTTATTAAGTTTTAGGTCTTGTTATGTTGCCAATGATATGATGCAATGTCTCTAACTGCTAAAATATTTCTGGCATGTCTAACCTTGGAGAACATGCAGAATAAGTTTTGATACATATTGTTTCGTATTGACATACGACAAATGGCATGTTTAAAGGAAGATAAAACATTTCCCCGGGACTCTATTGCACTTTAAGCAAATACATGAAACAATTAAATTGAAGTGCTACATCTGCTGAACGTAATATCGTTTTTGAAACAGTAAATTAAGCAGGTGTAGGATCCTTGCAGTTACTGCTAATTTAAACAGGATACGTCCAGGTTAAAGAGGCTTGGCTTGAGTTAGTTAAAATTCATTTTGATTTAATTGTGAATAAATAGATTCTAGTTTCTTGTATACAAAAAATAAAGATGGTTTTATCCTTTGATACACAATTATTAATAAGGCTTAACATTTAGATAAGCATGTATGGCAATGCTTACTATATGCTTGGGTCAGTCATATTGTACCAAAACTTTGCACACTTTCTTTTCTGATTAATCCTGCCTAGTAGTTTTGGATCACACATCTCTCTTTTTGCTGTGGCTTGTGCTTATGTGTTAGCAATCAACATTATCTCCAAAAGAGATGGATCTTTTATTGTGACTAGTTAAATCTGGTTAAATATTAAAATTCTTGAATTTGATTGCAACTTTTATTATTTGAGTTTCATTATCTCTATGCAAGTTCAGCAATATATTTTCACATACTATTATCATTCTAGATGATTTTTCTACATTGTGCTCACCATTTCAACTATTCTTGGGGATATCAGAAGAACAAGCTTCAGTAAAACCTTTTCTATTGTCATATCTCTTGACAGTGTCCTGGGTTGACAAGATTTCTGTTTTTCATCAAAAGGTGGATGGTCACTTTAAATCTTGAATAGCCTACAGTTTATTGTCTTGGTTATAGTCTTTTCTTTCCATAAACTAGGATCTGCGTAGAATATCTTCAATATTTAATGCCGCCTTCTTTTAATTGTCGAAACAGCTGCAATTTTTGATCAGCAGGGTAAGGATTGAAGATGAGCACAAGCACATTGGATGCAACGAGAGCAGAGCTTGGTCTCCTAGTTTTATACCTGAATAAAGCTGAAGTGAGAGATAAGATTTGTAGGGCTATCCAGTATGGGTCAAAGTACTTGAGTGATGGAAAGCCTGGCACCGCACAGAATGTTGATAAAACAACCAGTTTGGCACGAAAAGTTTTTCGGCTTTTTAAGGTGAGGTTATTGAGTTCCAGGTTGAGAACAAAAAGCTGAGTTGTTTCTGCATTCATGTTTTTTACAGCTTGTGTCTCTTGAATATGTAGTTTGTTAATGATCTGCACGCTCTAATAAGTCCAACTTCCTCTGGATCTCCTCTTCCCCTAATTTTACTAGGAAAGGTAAGCTGATGATAAGATTGCTTGAGGTGTTATCCAACTTTATCCTTTCATGTATAGTGCTTAACAAACTGTTTATGCAGTCCAAGAATGCACTATTGTCAACCTTCTTTTTCCTGGATCAAATTGTATGGGCAGGCAGAACAGGGATATACAAGGTTTGTATACCTGCTTCCTTCTCAGATTTCCTCCCAGAATTTCTTGCTTGGAAGAACTGAGAGAAAGACTGATTGTGAAAATTGCATCTTTTAAGAACAAAGAACGTGCAGAACTGATCAGCAGGATATCTCTTTTTTGTTGGATGGGCTCCTCAGTGTGCACAGGTTTGCTCGAGGTTTGTGTCTTTTGTCAATGCTCTCTTCTTCCAATTTTTGCTGATTGCTAGTTATTGTTGCATTTTCCCTTCCCATTGTATAGGAAATTGTTGTTTCCTCTATTCCAACTTCTGTTGCTTGGGAGTAACTTCATCTTATTTCCTTTTTAGCTAGGAGAATTGGGAAGGTTATCTGCTTCGATGAAGAAGTTGGAGAAGGAGCTGAAGCAAGCTGATAAATACAAAGTATGCTCCATGTTCACACATTTATATCCATGTTTCTGCTGCTCGATTGTACTTACAACTAATGTATATTACCCATGTGGAATTGCAGGAAGAGCAATATCTTGCTAAGCTCAAACAGTCAAATGAAAGGCTGCAATCTCTGATTAAGGCTTCTATGGATATTGTGGTGGCAATTGGGCTGCTTCAGTTGGCACCAAAGAAGGTCACTCCACGAGTCACAGGAGCATTTGGATTCATCACTTCACTTATTTCCTGCTATCAGGTAGAATTCACAATTTAAATCTGAATACTGCCACAAATACAAGTAACTCATGGACTCTGACTTCCTGCATCTATGTGCAGTTGCTTACTGCATCACGCACAAAGATAAAGATGACTTGAATGTGATTATCCTCAAGACTCTTGGTTGGAGCAACACTAAGTTGTCCTGGTGGCTTAGATTGGAGGATGATAATGCAAAGTTCAGCAGATATAGCTGAATGTAATGTTGCCAGGTTAAATCAAACAATATATGATACTGAAGTACAGTATATTGAATCGCCATTGTCAAAGCATACTGCTATATGACATTGCTTAAAATTGGTAAGCAACATATGATGATACTTGCAGTAGCAGAATCTTATCTTATATTATGCTCATAGTGGCTTTAGCTCCATAATTTTCCATCTTCTAATGCCTTTTGTGTTCCATATTCACCGCGTTATTGGAGTTGCAAAAAGCCGGCTCTCCACTTTACTAGAGCTGAAGATTGGCGTTTGCTCTTGCAGAATTGAATGAAAAAATGCTGCCTACTTGTGAGAAGCATGTATCAGGAACATTTTTATCTAATAATTCTTTTGCAAGCAAATGATGTCTTGAAGGAGTGACTCTTGACATTCAAACCAAGATTTCAAATCTGGATCAAGCCGATCAGGACGCAGCTAATAATAAAATACTGATTTAAGTAGCTATTAATAGCAAAACATATAGGTTGATAATTATAACAATATCCTTCACTTTTATTTTTGCACTTTTTTATTTTACATATCAGGAATATTATCACGACACTTATCCTATAGTTCATTAAAATTGGTAGTAGATATATTTAAAATTTCGATTTAACAAATGGCGAGATTTAATGAGCTCGTTGAGAAAATAGAAATTTCTCTCGTTTTCCATATTGTTTTCCCCGTCCACCGTTGACTGTTCATGTCTTCCATCTTATTGCGATGTCGAGAGATTCACGTGTGATTTATTTTGACCCAAGAACATAAATTAAATGCACTATATATAATGATTGAATTCTAATAAAATAGTTTAATATTAATAATTATATATATTTAAATTTTGAATATTGATCTTAATGGAAAATATATTCAATTCAAGATGTTTCTTTAGACCTTCCCTCCCCTCGCTGATAGGACCATTTTATATTTTGTGAGCAAGATGATTAATTCTATTAATAAAAATAACTTTGCAGGAAATAAGAGAAAAAGTTAAAGAGGATTAAGCTCTCTAGATGTTACGACCCGGCCTGATGGGCTAACTAGCCTATCAACTTCATTTTGGTCTATCAACCACTGGCTAAAATGCTTAAGCTGAAGTTATTAGTAATATACTCATCAGGCCTATATAAGCCAATCTTAGTCCCACCCACTTCCGATGTGGGACTATTGAACTAACTAGGGGTGTTACAATCTCCCCCACTTAAATGACTTGACGTCCCCGTCAAGGCCCAGATTAGACCCTAGCATGGTGCATGTGAGGCATAGCCTAGTGGTGGCTCTACGCTGTAATGAGTTCTCTGACTTCATCCACAAGTAGCCCTTTCCTACTCAAGTCTATCTCACCATGCCCAAATACTAGGTTGGCTCTGATACCAAATGTCACGACCCGACCTGATGGGCTAACTAGCCTATCAACTTCATTTTGGCCTCTCAACCATTGGCCAAAATGCTTAAGCTGAAGTTGTTAGTAGTATACTCATCAGGCCCATATAAATCAATCTTAGTCCCACCAACTTCCGATGTGGGACTATTGGACTAACTATGGGTATTACAATCTCCCCCACTTAAACGACTTGACGTCCCCGTCAAGGCTCAGATCAGACCCTAGCATGGTGCATGTGAGGCATAGCCTAGTGGTGACTCCACGCTATGATGAGTTCTCTGACTTCATCTACAGGTAGCCCTTTCCTACTCAAGTCTACCTCCCCATGCCCGAATACTAGGTCGGCTCTGATACCAAATGTCACGACCTAGCCTGATGGGCTAACTAGCCTATCAACTTCGTTTTGCCCTATCAACCATTGGCCAAAATGCTTAAGCTGAAGTTGTTAGTAGTATACTCATCAGGCCCATATAAGTCAATCTTAGTCCCACCAAATTCCGATGTGGGACTATTGGACTAACTATGGGTGTTACACTAGAGAGATCAGAGACGGTAACTGCATCAAATATATTTCGACATAAACATATCGAACAAAGATACACATATTTTCTTTTCCCAAATCTATGATATATTATATTTCAATCATTGGCATAAATAGTGTATTATATTATATTATAGTTATTTGTAACACCTAGTATCAGAGTAATAGGTTAATGAAACTTAATTATCTTAAATCATAAAAAAATAGATATTTTTAAATCTATTTATCGTTTGAATAATTATTTTAATCTAAAATTAATATTATTTTAATCTCAATTTTGAGTGTTTGGGCATTGGATAATAATGTTGCCAGATTTTGGTCGTGCCGTCGACAGCTTGCTGTCGGCCATGGCACCATGGAGAGTGGCGAGCTGCCTTGGTCGCTGACCTTACCGTGGGCAACGGTGGGGATGCGCCAGGGCGGTGGCCTCCAATGGTCGTTGGTCTTGTTAGAGTTACGACGCTGTTGCCTGCGGGCAGTCGGCTAGATGGAATGGGGCTGGGCGGTAGTGTATAATGGTGCGGCACCAGGAAGCTGATCAACGGACTGGTGAAGGGTCACTCGTGAGGCCGGCGATAACACAGACAATGTGCAATGGTGGTACCACATTGTTAGTGCAAGGGTTGGCTATCGGATTGGTGGGAAATCATGTTGAATCTCAGATTTTGATGATAAAACTAATTTATTATGATTTATGGTCTAACTAGGTTTTGAGTTACGCAGGTCTACTATCGATCAGGATTAGACAGTTGACACTGGAGGAATTGATGTTGCGTCGGAGGTAATCACGTCAGGATATTGGATGTCGAGCCAGAGGTTCAATCGACAATCGGCAGAAGTCTTCGTACATTAGGCATCGGGCTAAGAAGAGCGGAGTTGCGCCAAGGATATCGGGGTTACGGAGGTCAACCGTCGATTGGGCAATAAGCCGCAAGAGAGAATGATGTGCCGAAGGATCGGACGAAGCGCCGACCAATGACGTACTGGGCAACAGAATGTCAATTCGCGTTATAATTATTGTCTAGATCGAAGTAGAGTGTTTGTTTGTTTGTGTGCAGGATTAACTACAATGACGATGAAGACGTAAAGCGAAACAAAGTGCTAGAAGACAAGTGTGATGGATCGTTGGGAGTTCGAGAGTTCGACAGAAGTCCGAAGATTTGTTGGGAGTGCTGCCGGAACTGGCCGAGAACTAGTAGGGAGCTTGCCGAAGGGTTTTCGGAAGTTCATCGGAAGGTTTGTCAGAAGTTCGCGGAGCTTATCAAGAAAGATCGGAGCTTACCAAAGAAGCTCGTTGGAACTCGCCAAGATCATTGTAAAGACCAGGAGCTTGTCGGGAGTCCATAGAATGGTTTTCGAGGGTTCGTCAGAAGATCGTCGGAAGTTTATCGGAAGAAGTCTTGACTTGTCGGACATTGTAATAGCTTAGGAAATATCTTTAATTTCATAGTTAGCATGTTAATTTGAGTTAGAATTAGGTGTTAATCTTATAACCCAAGTATGGGCCAATTGGGCTCAATAACGGACAGGTTTGGGCTAAGTTTAAGGCCCAACCAGTGAGCTAGAAGTGCCCGAGTGGTGGCACCGCCCAGGACCCGAGAGCCCAGGCGGTGACACCACCCAGCACCCGAGAGCCCAAGCGGTGGCACCATTAGGCTAGGCAATGGCACCGCCGAGCTGGGTGGTGGCACCGCCTAGTACACTGTCAGTGTCAGACTGATAGGCGGTGGCACCGCCAGCACCAAGAAAATAAAAAATGGTTCAAATTTGGGATCTAAATTTTAATCCTCTTAAGGCCTATAAATACCCTTTTCATTCATGGTTGAAAGGGTGTCTAGAACTGAGAAAGAAAAAGGAAAAACTCTGTTGAAATAGTGTCAAAATCTTCCCTCTAAGCTTTAAGTGTATTCTAGTCCAAGAGAGGGGTGAGAAGCCTTGTAAGGGTTACCTCCTAAGCCCATCAAAAGGAGAGAGCTGTAAGGGAGTTGATTCTTGCCCGTTGGAAGGAGGATAGCTAATGAAAAGTCGGTGGCCTCAAGTAAAGAGAAATCGGGAGTGGACATAGATCGGATGATCGAACCACTATAAAACGGTTTGCATTTGTGTTCATGCATTTATCTTTCTGCAAACCTTTAATTTGCTAAGTTCACTGCCCTCATCTTCTTACGTATGCTTTCAATATAATCGAAATAGTTTTAATCGAAACGTTATTATTTTCATACGAAGTTTTTAAAACTTGTTTAAAATCGTCGAAGGTTATCGTATTTATCCGCTACACTAATTCACCCCTCCCCCCTCTCTTAGTGCTGCTCGATCCCTAACAATTGATATCAGAGCCTCATTATTTCTCATTCAGATTTACACCCATGCGAAATGTCTCTTCATGGCTTTCAAGAGGGCTTTTTGGTTGTTCATCCTCCGTTGTTTAATGGGGTGGACTATACTTATTGGAAAACTCGAATGAGAGTTTTCTTATTTTCAATGGATTTGGATTTGTGGAACGTTGTTGAAATTCATTTTCAACTTTCCTCTAAACCGATGAATGAATGGTCGGATTTAGAGAGAAAATCTTTTTTTTTTAAATGCAAAGGCTATGAATGCCTTATTTTATACTTTAGATAAGAATAAGTTCAATTAGATTTCTATGTGCGAAACTGCTTTTGACATTTAGCGAACACTTAAAATCATGCACGAAAAAATGAGTAGAGTCAAAGACTCAAAAGTTAACATTTTGATGCATGATTTTGAGCTTTTTCAAATGAAACCAAGCGAAACTATCGATGACATGTATACCCATTTCACGGATGTCATCAATAGTTTGAAAAGTCTTGACAAATCTTTTTTGAGTTTTGATTTAGTAAACAAGATTTTAAGATCCCTTCCAAAAGGGTGGGATCCAAAAGTAATGACTATAAAAGAAGCTAAAAATTTAAATGACTTATTTCTTGAAGAACTCATTGGATCTTTAATGACTTATGAAATGACACTCTTGGAATATTTTGAACTCGATGAACACATGAACCACCTTCCAAAGAACAGGAAGGATTTGGAACTCCGGACTATAAAATGCCACTTGAGTGATGACTCAAGTGATGAGGACAATGAAAAGGACATTGAACTTTTAATGAATCTTAATAGGTTCATTAAACAAAAATCTAAAACTAAAAATGAACTTGAACCGAGAATGAGGCCAAAGAAGATGAAGGCACTCAAGGATGAATCAAGTGTTGAATCTCAGATTTTGATGATGAAAATAATTGATTGTGATTTATTGTTTAACTGTGTTTTGAGTTACGCAAGTCTACTATCGATCAGGATTAGACAGTTGACGCTGGAGGAATTGATGTTGTGCCGAAGGTGATCACGTTAGGATATTGGATGTCGAGCTAGAGGTTCGATCGATAATCGGCAGAAGGCTTCGTACGTCGAGCATCGGGCCAAGATGCATGTTACACCAAGGATATCGGGGTTGCAGAGGTCATCCGCCGATTGGGTAGCGGACCGCAAAAGAGGACGATGTGCTGAAGGATCGGACGAAGTGCCAACCAATGACATGTCGGGCAATTGAATGTCAATTCGTGTTGTAATAACTGTCTAGATCGAAGTAGAGTGTATGTTTATTTGTGTGCAAGATTAACTACGATGAAGATAAAGGCGTAAAGTAAAACAAAGTACAAGAAGACAAGTGGGATGGATCATTGAGAGTTTGAGAGTTCATTGGAAGTCCGAAGATTCGTTGGGAGTAGTTGCCGGAACCGACCGAGAACGAGTAGGGAGCTTGCCGAAGGGTTTTCGGAAGTTCGCCGAAAGGTTTGTCGAAAGTTTGCAGAGCTTGCCAAGAAAGATTGGAGCTTGCCAAAGAAGCTTGATGGAACTCGCCAAGATCATCATGAAGTCCGAGAGCTTGCCGAGAGTCCACAGAATGGTTTTCGAGGGTTCGTCAGAAGACCGCCGGAAGTTCGCCGAAAGTTCACCGAAAGAAGTCTTATCTTATAGACTTTGAAATAGCTTAAAAATATCTTTAAAATTTGTAGTTAGTACATAATTTGGTTTAAGATTAGGTGTTAATCCTACAAACCAAATTTAAGCCAATTCGGACTTCGTTTTGACCGGTTTCGGCCGAGTTTTCGGCCGAAACCACTATGCTGAAAAAAAATGACCTGGGCGGTAGCACCACCCAGAGGCCAAGACTTGGGCGGTGGAATTGCCCTAGGCAGGTGGTAGCACCGCCAAGACTGCTGTGTCGATCTCCCAGGATCGACAGAAGTGTAGAACCGCCTCGATGGCTGGTAGCACCGCCCGACACTAGGAAACTAAAAAAAATTTAAATTTGGAGCCTAAATTTGAATCACTTTGAGGCCTATAAATACCCCACTCATTCAGAGTTTAGAGGGTGTCTAGAACTGAAAAAAGAAGGGGGAAACTCTATTGAAAGTGTGTCAAATCTTCCCTCTAAGTCTTAAGAGTGTTCTAGTCCAAGAGAGGGGTAAGAGTGCTTGTAAGGGTTATCTCCTAAGCCCATTAAAAGGAGAAGTGCTGTAAGGGAGTTCATCCTTGCCTGTTGAAAGGAGGATAGCTAGTGGAGAAGCCGGTGGCCTCAAGTGAAGAGGAATCGGGAGTAGACGTAGGTCGGATGACTGAACCACTATAAAAATCTGGTTTGCATTTATGTTCTTGCTATTTACTTTACTGCAAACCCTTTCCACTTGCTGCCTTATTTACTCAACTTCATCTTCATCTTATTACGTATGCTTTAAAGTTAAAACGCAATCTTTCCGGGTTCAAACGAAATATTGCATTCATTCGTACGAAGTTTCTGAACTTGTTTTAATCGCTGAAAATTTCTCGTTCCTTACCACTGCACTAATTCACCCCCCGCCCCCCCTTAGTGCCGCTCGATCTCTAACAATTGGTATTAGAGCCACGTTCTTTCTCTTTCAAATTTACACCCGTGAGAAATAGCTCTAAATGGTTTTCAAGAGGGCTTTTCGATTTTTTGTCCACCGTTCTTTAACGAATCGGACTATACATATTGGAAAACTTGAATGAGAGTTTTCATGCTTTCAATGGATTTGGATTCGTGGAACATCATCGAAAATGGCTTTCAACCTTCCTCTAAACTGACGAACGAATGGTTGGATTTGGAGAAAAGGTCTTTTTCTTTAAACGCAAAGGCTATGAATGCCTTATTTTGCGCTTTAGATAAGAACGAGTTTAATCGGATTTCAATGTGCGAAATGGCTTTCGATATTTGGCAAACACTTGAAATCACGCACGAGGGAACTAGTAGAGTTAAAAACTCGAAAGTAAACCTCTTATTGCATGATTTTGAGCTCTTCCGAATGACACCAAGCAAAACTATCGGCGATATGTACATCCGCTTCACAGATGTCGTCAATAGCTTGAAAAGTCTTGGTAAATGTTTTTCGAATTTTGAACTCACTAACAAGATTTTAAGATCCCTCCCAAAGAGTTGGGATCCAAAAGTAACCGCAATACAAGAGACTAAAAATTTAAATAATTTTTTATTGGAAGAACTAATCGGTTCACTAATGACATATGAAATGAGTTTCTTCGAACATTTGGAATATGATGAACATATGAACCACCTTCTAAAGAACAAGAAGGATTTGGAACATCAGACAAATGAATGCCACTTGAGTGATGACTCAAGTGATGAGGACAATGAGGACATTGAACACATAACAATGAATGTTAACAAGTTCATTAAACAAAAATTAAAAAGTACAAATGAACTTGAACGGAAGAAGAGGCCAAAGAAGAAGAAGAAGAGTTGCAAAGAAGAATCAAGTACAGAAGAGGCAAAATGGGCTTTGACGGTTTTCGACAATGAGGTAAGAAACTCATACAAGTTGTTCTTACCTTACTTTGAAATTACATGATCCTTTCATGAGTTGCTTGAAATAGTTGGTAGGATTTTTTTTTTATGCTTTTTCCTTTCTAGTAATTTTTTAAAAATTAAAAATATGAATGATGCATGATTTGTGATAATGCTTAGGATTAATCCATGCATGTGTATCTTGATGTTTTATATTGCTTTTCGTTTCTAAACATGATGCTTGATGATTTTGTAACATGCATTAGTTTTTGAAGTAATGTTGATTTGACTCTATGTTATGGATTAACGCATTTTTTGGTCTAATTATTTTCATGTCAAATTAAGATGACATTTTGAGATGATAAAATTTCATGTATAATTTCCATATCGGTTTTCAATCTTAAACATGATACATATTTATGTATGAATTTCTTGAAAATCTTTTGATGATAGATGTATGTATCTTGATTATAATTTGAAAACTTCCATCTTGGCTTAATGGTTTTTAACCCTTTTTATGATGAAATTTTTATCGATATATGTCTTCATGAAATCAATTATAAAGACCCAACCCATAAATTTTCAAAATGAAAGAAATGTGGCTTTGATGTTGCCTTGTGTTATATTTGAACTTAATGAGTTTCATGACGAAAATTATTTTTCAGATTTATAAAATAATGTATGATTTTACCAAAAATTTGAGCATCGATCATCTTGTTATAACTAATGTAAGAAAGAATTAAAATGATCTTGATGATATTTTCATTTTTGAATATGATGCATGACATTTTCATATGAAAATTTTGAACATTCTTATGAAAAATCAAATCACTTAAATCGAAACTCATAAAGATGAGAAAATGCACTATCATGATATTTGATCTTGATGGGTTTAATGACAAACTTATATTTTGAATTTATACAATGATGGGTTCCATATAAATATTTGAACATACATTATGAAATCATCATTGAAATGAAAATATTAAAAGTTTGTTATTATGCTTAATGACTATGTGATATCATATTTTGATGACAAACTCATGTTTTGGTCTTAAATTTGATAATCATCATTTGAAACATGAGCACACTTGTTTGAAACAAAATAAAACATATTATCATGATAAATTGAATCTCATAATGTGTTATATTTTTATCTTGATGAATTTTATGATGAAGTTTGTCTTTCAATGTTGAATGTTGATATTTCTATTTTATTTGACATCAAAAAATAAAGGCATGCTCATATGAAATAAATCATACAATGGAAATGCATGTTTCTTGAAATTTTTCGATTTTTCAAATAAAAGACAAGTGATAAATTCATTTATGATATTTTGTAAATCACTTGACTTATGAATGAGATTTTGATGATACAGTAATGACTTTATTCATGTTATGAATGTTAAAAATGATAATTTGATTAGGAGTTTCGAATTGACAAAATGAGTTTGAATAATTTTATGACTCCTCTCTTGATCTCTTGAAATCATGACCTTGAATTCTTGACTTAAGATATTTTTGGGAATCAAAATATTCTCCTTTATGATTACTTCTTTTTATCATTTACCAAAGAGGAAAACAATTCAAGTTTATGTCATTTGTGAATCTCACAAACTATATTAATGATTTTGATGATTCGAACTTGAATGAGCTTTATCACAATCAAAGTCTTGATATTTTGATATTTGATACTTGGAATTCTTATGCATGAATCAAGTTACTCTTTGTGCTATATCTTTTCAAATGAATCATGAGCCTTGATGTCATATATTTCATGATATAGAAATGATAAGATTTCTTTGCCTTGTGTGGTAAATTGAACATTTGACATAAATGAAAATTGCTTTATGATGAATCATGAATGATGTCTTTTGGTGTTGATCCTTATTAATATTTCATATTGATATCTTTCATGAATTCTTTGCATCTATGTTTTGTATGTATCATAAAAAAAAATTGAAATATTGATTGATGCAAAATTATTTCATTGAAATATTATTCATCCCTTCTTTTCGATAGTGACAAAGGGGGAGTTAGCTTGCTAGCGTATGTATCACAAGTGAAAGTGGCAAACATAGCTAGCTAGAACTTGCAAAAGGCAAAACTTGCACTTCTCAAATTGAGAAGAAAGAAATTACAAAGTTACATTATTTTTTAACTCATGAGCTTATAGTTTTAAAATGTTATAAATTTTACAAAAATTACTAGCTCATTGCAAACAAAAATTTGATGGCTTGCAAAAGGGAAACTTAGTTGCAAAAGAGAAAAATTGAAAGGAAGCTAGTTTGCGTATCGCAAAGTATGCTAGCTTATCATTATTGCTTGCTTGCTTGTTATAAATTTCTCTCATACCATGATTTGTTTATGACTCCCTTGAAATCATGACTTGATATGTTAAAAATTCATGATGAAAATTTGTTATTTTGTCATGATGGAAGCATTCATGTAAAGGGAAAAGAATTGTATTCTTCCCTTCTTTTTTACAAAATCAAAGCGGGAGAAGATTTATTGCTAGCTTGCATGATTAATTTGCTAGCTCATTCAAGAGGAAGAAAATTGCTAGCTTGTGCATCAAAAGAGAAAATTTTGCTAGCTTGAATATTGAGAAGCAAAAAGTTGCTATCTCAAGAGAGGCAAAAATCTTGCTCAATTTCACTTCTTCAAAATTTCTTGCATTTTTGTTACAAATTATTGTTGAATCTCATGTAAGATTATTTGAAGTATTTGATCCTCCCTTTCTTTTTGATGCTAACAAAGGGGGAGAAAGTTTTTAGCTCGAACATTGCAAAAATTTGCCATCTTGATTCCTATTTTGCAACTTCATGAGAAGCTAAGAATTGTTATATCAAAGGATGCAAATATTGCTATCATGAGAAACAAGGTGCAAACTTGCACATCTCAAGAAGCAAGTAAAAAAAATTACCATCATTGCCCATCCTTAAAAACTTGCTATGATTGAATGGTATGATTGGATGTTGTAATGCAAAGCTATGCTTAAATGTTGTATAATGTATATCTAGATTGATAGCTAGTATGTTATAAAATTTGCATATCTTTTAAACTAGCTATGATGCAACTTCTCCTTTTTGTTGATGACATAGGGGGAGAAGTAGATTGATGACTTCATGCATTGTATTGAATATTTTATATATTGCATGATGGTTTAAATGTATTCTCATAATATTATGATGAATGTTGCTTGGATTTGGGATAATCCAAGTGTTCTATCAATGGCATATTGATAGGGGGAGTTTGGTTAAACTCTGGAGAGTTATGGTTAACTCTGTTAGTCATCAATTAGTTGTCATCATAAAAAAGGGGGAGATTGTTGAATCTCAGATTTTGATGATGAAACTAATTGATTGTGATTTATTATTTAACTGCGTTTTGAGTTACGCAGGTCTACTATCGATCAGGATTAGACAGTTGACGCCGGAGGAATTGACATTGTGCCGAAGGTGATCACGTCAAGATATTGGATGTCGAGCTGGAGGTTCGGTCGACAATCGGCAGAAGGCTTCGTACGTCAGGCATCGGGCCAAGATGTATGTTGCTCTAAGGATATCGGGGTTGCAGAGGTCATCCGCCAATTGGGCAATGGACCGCAAAAGAGGACGATGTGCCGAAGGATCGGACAAAGTGCCAACCAATGACGTGCCGGGCAACTGAATGTCAATTCGTGTTGTAATAACTATCTAGATCGAAGTAGAGTGTTTGTTTATTTGTGTACAGGATTAACTACGATGAAGATAAAGATGTAAAGTAAAACAAAGTACCAGAAGACAAGTGGGATGGATCATTGAGAGTTCGAGAGTTCATTGGAAGTCCGAAGATTCGTTGGGAGTAGTTGCCGGAACCGATCGAGAACGAGTAGGGAGCTTGCCGAAGGGTTTTCGGAAGTTCGCCGAAAGGTTCGTCGGAAGTTCGCGGAGCTTGCCAAGAAAGATTGGAGCTTGCCAAAGAAGCTTGATGGAACTCGCCAAAATCATCATGAAGTTCGGGAGCTTGCCGGGAGTCCGCAGAATGGTTTCCGAGGGTTCGTCGGAAGACCGCCGGAAGTTCACCGAAAGTTCATCGAAAGAAGTCTTGTCTTATAGACTTTGAAATAGCTTAAAAATGTCTTTAAAATTTGTATTTAGTACATAATTTGGTTTAAGATTAGGTGTTAATCCTATAAACCAAATTTAAGCCAATTCGGACTTCGTTTGGATCGGTTTCGGCTGAGTTTTCGGCCGAAACCACTGTGCTGAAAAAAAATGACCTGGGCGGTAGCACCGCCCTAGGCTGGGCGGTGGCACCACCCAGAGGCCAAGACTTGGGCGGTGGAACTACCCCAGGCAGGCGGTAGCACCGCCCAGCACCTATTGTGTCAGTCACAGACGGACAAGCAGAGAACCGCCTCTGACAGGCGATAGCACCGCTCGACACTAGGAAACTCAAAAAAATTCAAATTTGGAGCCCAAATTTGAATCACTTTGAGGCCTATAAATACCCCACTCATTCAGAGTTTAGAGGGTGTCTAGAACTGAAAAAAGAAGGGGGAAACTCTCTTGAAAGTGTGTCAAATCTTCCCTCTAAGTCTTAAGAATGTTCTAGTCCAAGAGAGGGGTAAGAGTGCTTGTAAGGGTTATCTCCTAAGCCCATTAAAAGGAGAAGTGCTGTAAGGGAGTTCATCCTTGCTCGTTGGAAGGAGGATAGCTAGTGGATAAGCCGGTGGCCTCAAGTGAAGAGGAATCGGGAGTGGACGTAGGTCGGATGACTGAACCACTATAAAAATCTGGTTTGCATTTACGTTCTTGCTATTTACTTTGCTATAAACCCTTTCCACTTGCTGCCTTATTTACTCAACTTCATCTTCATCTTATTACGTATGCTTTAAAGTTAAAATGCAATCTTTCCGGGTTCAAACGAAACATTGCATTCATTCGTATGAAGTTTCCAAACTTGTTTTAATCGCTGAAAATTTCTCGTTCCTTACTGCTGCACTAATTCACCCCCCTTTCTTAGTGCCGCTCGATCCCTAACATCAAAAACTTTCAATGGTAAAATGGTGAATTGGGCTTTGATGGGCTTCATCAACAAGGTAAGTATCTCACCCGAAATGCTTTTACCTTTGCTTTATGAAATTACTTGAACTTTTCATGAGTACTTAATTTAGTTGGTAGGAAATAAAAATTATTTTTAAAAATTATCTAATGCTTCTCCCTTTAGCGATTTTGAAAATTTAAAAATTTTGATCATAAAAAAAATTATATTGTTTCATGCATGTTTTGATTTTGAATGATGTATGCAATGTTCTGGATGATAATCACATGATATGTGATAATACAAATTCCATGCTTTCCATATCTTTTTTTTTGTTTTAAATATGATGCACATCATTTACACGAAATACAAGAGCATGCTCATATGAAAACAATTTACATGAAATAAAATACATAAAAATGAGAAAATATACTATCATGATGCTTTATGTGTAATGTTTTTGATCTTAATGAGTTTAATGATAAACTTGTATTTTGAATTGTATGCTTGATGATCTTTTTGATGAAGTTTACCTCTCACACTTAAACATGGATATTTGCATTAATTTGGCAAAAAACTTAAACATACCTTATGAATACAATTTGCATGAAATGAAAATAATAAATGTATGTGATGATTTCAGTTTTTGATATATTGCTTAGTCTTTGCATAAAAACCAGAACATGTTCACTTAGATTGAAATACATAAAAATAGGAAAATGTACTATCATGAGAATTTAAAGGGGTTATATCTTGATGACAAACTCATGTTTGGTTTTAAAATTTGATACTCATCTTTTGAAACATGAGTACACTTATATGGAACAAACAACTTAAAATAAAATATATTATCATGATAAATTGAATCTCATGTCTTGAAATAATGTATTATATTTTTGTCTTGATGATTTTTATAAATGAAACTTGCCTTTTGTTTTTGAATACTTATTTTGATTTGGCATAAAAAGACAAATGATGAATCTATGTATACTATGTTCATATAAGTCTCTTGAATCTTGAAAATGATTTTGATAATTTGATTATGAGTTTTGAGTTGACAAAATGAGTTTGAATAATTTTATGACTCATCTCTTGATCTCTTGAAATCATGACTTTAAATTCTTGACTTGAGATATTTTTGTGAATCAAAATACTTTCCTCTATGATTGCTTCTTTTTATCATTTACCAAATAGGAAAACAATTCAAATCCATGTCATTTATGAATCTCATAAACTATGTTAATGATTTTGATGATTCAAACTTGAATGAGTTTTATCATAATTCAAGTCTTGATATCTTAACATCTATATACTTAGAATTTCTTTTGAAATGTGATCTTGATGAAAATTCTTATACATGAATCAAGTTGCTCTTTGTGCTATATCTTTTCAAATGAATCATGAGCCTTGATGTCATATATTTCATGATATAGAAATGACAAGATTTCTTTGCCTTGCATGTCTTGTGTGATGATTGAAAATTAATTTTCTTTATGATGAATCATGAATCATGACTTGATCTATGATATTGATATATTTTTATCATGATCCTTGATTGTATAATTCTTTTACTCTATTAAAAGGATTTGTCAAATGAATCATATCCTTCTTAAATTTTTCTTGATATCATGACATGATTTCTTTATATGGCTTGAAATTTTTTAGCAATTGAGTCCTCCACTTTATTTTGACAATAACTAAGGGGAGCTAGCTTGTTGGCTTGAATATTGAATTCATATTCATGACTTGAATTTTGATGATAGAAACATTTATGTCAATATTTGTTTCTAATATCTCATTTTCTATTTTGACGAAAAAGGAAATCAATTACAACATTACATCCTCCCTTCTTTTTGAGAATGATAAAGGGGGAGAAAAATTGCTAGCTTGAAGCAAAATTACTAGCATGGAGAAAACTTGCTAGCTTGAGAATCACAAGAAAAAATGGAAAAAGTAGCTAGCTAGAACTTGTAAAGAATTGCAATCTTGCAATCAAAAGAGAAGCAAAGAAGTGTTATCTCAAAAGAACCAAAATACAAAACTTAGAAAATTTGTATTCCTACACTTGCCATGCTTCTATGATTGTATGTTGTAATTTTTTGCTTGCTTATTTAAAGTGATAAAATGCTTACACAAATTGATTGCATATTGCAAAGGAAACAAAAAGGTGCAAATTGCACATCTTTGAATACAATTTGCTTGTACTTCTCAAAGGAATATAGAAAAACTTCTATCATGAACACAATCACAATAAATGCTATCTTGCCTATCATGAGAAACTTGCCATGATTGAATGTTAAATGTTGATAAAAATTTAGCTAATATGTTGTAAAACTTTCATATCTTTTAAACTAGCTATGTTGTAACTTCTCCTTTTTATTGATGACATAGAGGGAGAAGTAGATTAATGACTTCATGTATTGAATTTAATATTTTATATATTTGTATGATGGTTTAAATATTTCTCATAATTTGTGATGAATGTTGCTTGGATTTGGGATAATCCAAGTGTTCTATCAATGTCATATTGATAGAGAGAGTTTAGTTAAACTCCGGAGACTTAAAGTTGTCATCATCAAAAAGGGAGAGATTGTTGAATCTCGAATTTTGATGATGAAACTAATTGATTGTGTTTTATTGTCTAACTATGTTTTGAGTTATGCAGGTCTACTATCAATCAGGATTAGACAGTTGATACTGGAGGAATTGACGTTGCGCCAGGTGATCATGTCAGGATATTGGACATCGAGCCTAAGGTCCGGTCAATAATCGGCAGAAGGCTTCGGATGTCGGGCATCGGGCCAAGAAGAGCGTGTTGCGCCAAGGATATCAGGGTTACGGAGGTCAACCACCGATTGGGCAACAAAATGCAAGAGAGGACGATGTGTTGAAGAATCGGATGAAGCACCGACCAATGATATATCGGGCAACAAGAATGTCAATTCGCATTGTAATAATTGTCTAGATCGAAGTAGAGTTTTTATTTATGTGTGTGTAGGATTAACTACGATAACGATGACGACATAAAGTGAAACAAAGTACCAGAAGATAAGTGTAATAAATCGTTGGGAGTTCGAGAGTTCGACGGAAGTTCGAAGATTCGTTGGGAGTGCTACTAGAACTGGCCGAGAATGAGTAGGGAGCTTGCCGAGGGTTTTCAGAAGTTTACTAGAAGGTTCATCGGAAGTTCATGGAACTTACCAAGAAAGATCAGAGCTTGCCAAAGAAGCTTGTTGGAACTTGCCAAGATCATCGTAAAGTCCAAGAGATTACTGGGAGTCCGTAAAATGGTTTTCGAGGATTCGTCGGAAGATTGCCAGAAGTTCATCGGAAGCTCACCGGAATAAGTCTTGACTTATCAGACTTTGTAATAGCTTAGGAAATATCTTTAATTTTATAGTTAGCATGTTAATTTGGGTTAGAATTAGGTGTTAATCTTATAACCCAAGTAGGAGCCAATTGGGCCCGATAACGGACTGGTTTAGGCCAAGTTTAAGGCCCAACCAATGAGCTAGAAGTACCCGGGCGATGGCATCGCCCGAGACTCAAAAGCCTAGGCGGTGGCACCGCTTGGCTGGGGCGGTGGCACCTCCCAACACCCGAGAGCCTAGGCGGTGGCACCACCCAGTGCACTGTCAGTGTCAGACTAACAAGCGATGGCACCGCCACTGACAGGCGGTCGCACCGTCAACATCGGGAGAACCAAAAGTGATTCAAATTTGGGCTCCAAATTTTAATTCTCTTAAGGCCTATAAATACCCCTCTCATTCATGGTTGAAAGGGTGTCTAGAACTGAGAAAGAAAAAGAAAAAACTCTGTTGAAATAGTATCAAAATCTTTCCTCTAAGCTTTAAGTGTGTTCTAGTCCAAGAGAGGGTAAAAAGCCTTGTAAGGGTTACCTCCTAAGCCTGTCAAAAGGAGAGAGCTGTAAGGGAGTTGATCCTTGCTCATTGGAAGGAGGATAGCTAGTGGAAAGCCGGTGGCCTCAAGCAAAGCGGAATCGGGAGTGGACATAGTTCGGATGACCAAACCACTATAAAAACGATTTGCGTTTATGTTCATACATTTATCTTTTTACAAACCTTTACTTTGCTAAGTTCACTGCCCTTATCTTCTTATATACGCTTTCAACGCAATCGAAATGGTTTTAATCGAAACGTTATTATTTTCGTATGAAGTTTCAAAAACTTGTTTAAAATCATCGAAGTTTATCGTATTTATCCGTTGCACTAATTCCTCTCCCCCCCTCTTAGTGTCGCTTGATCCCTAACCATTATAAGAAATTATTTCCAATTGCATTTACGGTTATGGAGATTGATTGTAGGGATTTATGAGAGTAATTCTTATATTAAGATCCAAAAATTTAACTATTATCAAAATTTGAAAATTCTTTCAGTTATATAACAGATCTTCCTAATAATATATCATACTTATTACATGCTTCATCTATTTAAAAATATTATAAGCGATGTGAGACAGAGGTTACAAACTTATTTTGGACCGCTGATTACATCGATCGTATATCCTTGATACAATAAATAAATCTTTCCTTATCTTTATTTACTTTTCTAATATAACTATTTTTTTTTACTTCCTTCATATCCAATTAACTAGAAATATCAAGATTTATTGATCTATAATTTAAAACACAAATCTAATTAATAGGAATACAAAAAACCTAAAATCATACCTAATATAATTTTTTTGAACTTGATATGAATTAATTTATCTGATACCAAATCGAATTCTCAATATATTTTTGATAATTTTCTTTTTATTTTCTTTTTTTCTAATTTTTTTCTTCTTTTCTCCTCTTTCTCGTTCCTTCCTCTTCTCCCTATTTTTTTCCCTCTTTCTTCTTCCTCTTTTCTTTTCCTTTGATTCTCTCTTTCTTCTCTTTCTTCTCTTTCTTATTTCTTCTCTATTTCCTCTTTCATTTTATTTCTTTTCTTCTGTTCAGTTATTCTTTTTTTTTCTTCTTCTTTCTCTTCTTCTCACAACCGAGAGCTATTTTCTTTTTCTCTCCCCTTTCTCTCTTTTCTTTTTTCTCATCTTTCTCTTTTATTTTTGTTTCTCTTTCAGTCTCTCCCTCACGCTCTCATGCAACCTCTCCATGGTCCCGAGAAGGGAGATGGTGGGAAGCGATGGGATGTAAACCCGATCCAAAAATTAAATTTGATATATTATATTGTTTATAAAAATAAATATAAAATAACATTGAGTTGAGAGAATGACGATCATGATACTGATAGAAAAAACATGATAATATATTATCATCATTTCTATGATTGAGAGAATGATCCTTCTTAATATCTTCGTTCCTATTAACTTAATTATCTTTGAATTATATAATTCATCTTTTTAGTTTTAAGCTAATAAATTATTGTTAATATCCAGATAGATTTGTTGGTTCTATATTACGTCATGACTCTTTTGCATATGAAATATGGGGTAGAAGAACTAAAATAATTCAATTGAATTATATATATATATATATCATTTATCAAGTAATGGATGACAATGGCAAGCCTTTTGATGATTGAAGTTTCACATAATAATCTACCTTCCATAGTACTTGTTAGGATTACAGTGGATGTTTTAACTTGGAATGTAAATAAAAGTATTGAGCAACTAGCTTAGCAAGCAATAAGAGTGAAAAGCACAAAGGAAAAAAGAGCATAACAGATTTATATATGGTTTGGTCCTCCAACCTATGTCCACTCCTAATTCCTCCTTCGTCAAGATCATCAGCTTTTACTGACGATCTTCTTTCAATCGACAAAGATCAATCACTTTTTTACAACTCTTTCTCTTTTTTCATAAGTTTAAGAAATAACCTCTACAAGTCTCACACCTCCTTTAGACATAATTCTAAACTTTTCAAGAGGGGAGGAATACTCAATACTTTTCAAGATTACAACTTTATTTCACTAGAGTTTTAGCTCACTTTTTCTTATATAATCCCAGCAAGGATGAGTGAGGTATTTATAGACCCCAAATGGCTTCAAATATGAAGTCAAAATTTAAATTTCTAAGTCTTCTGGATATAAGCGATACCACCACCTACACTGGGTGGTGCTACCGCCTGCAACACATTGAAAACAAGAGATCTGGCAGTACCATCGTCAGCCTGGATGGTACCAAAACTTGCCAACTTTAATGCTGGTGGTACCACTACCCAGATTAGGTGATACCACCGCCAGCAACTTGGAAAAGTATACTTTTTGACTTTTCCAACTCATAGGTGGTTTCACCGCTAGTTTAGTAGTGCCATCGCTTGACTCAACTTTTGGATCACTAAATGGACCTCCCAATGGGCCCAACTTAGTCCCAAATCAGACTCAGTAGGCCCCTAATTGAATTAACCAAATTATATTTAAAACTAACTTAATTATAATCTAAACTATTTCGATCAAGACATAATTAATTACAAGCATAAATCACATGTTGACTAGTATGTCATTGGTTCATCCGGCGCTTCATCCGAACCTTCGACATATTGTCCGATCGATATGTTGACATCTTGCAACACCCGATCTTGGTACAATCTTCGATTCTTTTGACCCGATGCCCAAACTCATGGCATGAAGTTCTTCCGGTATGTCAACTAGTCCTCCAGCCCAATGTTCAATCTTTTGACATATTCTATTCCAGCCTAATATTTGATTCTTCCTGCTTCAATTATTCGTCTTCTCATGATCAAAGCTAGTCTTACGTCACTCAACTGCTCATTAGATCATAATTTTATCAATTGATTTTATCATCAAAATTTGAGATTTAATAATCACCCCCTTTTTTATGTTGACAACCAGTTGATCACGGAGTTTAACTAAACTCCCCTTATTAATATGCTATATTGATAGAACTTTTAAATTCAAAGTATTTCATCATTGCATGCATCATAAGTATGAAAAGAACCACTTAATTACATCATTGCATGCATCATAAAATCATGCATAATCAAGACATTAAAGTATATCATCAAGGTTGAAGTATTGCATGCATAATTCCAAACCATCATACATAATAAAATTTTATCATACCATGCATGATCATCATCATATCTTCTCCTTTTTTATTATCAACAAAAAAGAGAAGTGCAACTGGCAAGTTTTTGAGATATGCAAGCTAGTAATTTGTAAAATTTTTATCACTTTAGAACATGCAAGCTAGCAAGTTGACAAGTTTTATTTCTCTTTAAAGTATGAAAGCTAACAAGTTTTGCTTCTGTTTTGAGATTTACAAGCTAGCAAGTTTTTTGAGAATATGAAGTTAAGCAAAATTTTTGTTTCACTTGAGATAGTAACTTTTTACTTCTCTTTAGAATATGAAGTTAAGCAAAATTTTTGCTTCTCTTGATATAGTAACTTTTTACTTTTCTTTACGATGTGCAAACTAGCAACTTTTGCTTTTCTTTACAATGCGCATGCTAGCAAGTTTTCTTATCTTTGAAATATGTAAGCTAGCAAGTTTTCTTCTCTTTCAAATATGCAAGCTAGCAAGTTTTCTTCTCTTTGAAATATACAAGCTAGCAATACTTTCTCCCCCTTTGTCAATGTTAAAAAGAAGGGAATAATATAATATTATAATTATTTTCCCTTTACATTAATTTTTAAGTCATGACAAATATTAATAACAAAGATAAATTTACATCAATATTTTAATTATCAAAAATGAAAGATTAAGTCATGAATACCAAAAGACCATAAGTCATTTTTGACAAATATCTTCCTTTGTAAATACAAGGAATGATAGGAAACAATCTTGATTTGATTTAAAAAGAGTACTCAACTCATAAAAATTGAGTAATCAAGATAATGTATCCGAAAAATGTATAAGAAGAATTTCAAGTTATAAATCTGAGAAATCAAGATCATGATTTCAATAAAGCTTCTCTTTAATACATAGCGAATAAAATCATAGGAAAACAGAGTTCTTGATTTATAAAAAAAATCAAATATCAAGTGAAAGATTTGGATTAAATTCATTCAAATTTAAATCATCAAATCTTCAAAATCACTTTCAAGATACTCATAAACGAAAATATATATGGATCCATTAATTGAAAAGGTTTAGAGATAGAGAAAAATACATTCCTCTTTTTTTTAGTTTAAATTTATGTGATTGATTTCATACAAGCATGCTCAATTTTTTTTTATGTCATAACCATGCATCATCGTTTAAACCTGAAAAGTAAGTTTTATTATAAAAAAATTATTAAGATCAATAATATAATACATTAAAACATCTTTAATCAAATGATTTGATTTGCTACCAATAATTCTAATGTGTGTTGTAATAGCAAATTTTTCTTCCCTTTTTTTGTTTGAATCTAACTCTACACATTTAGTGTTATGGGTTAAAAAGGTAATTGTCATGATCAAATTTTTTTTATAAATTTGCTAACAATTAAAAATTTTATTAAATCATGAAAAGCACTAAGTAATTTTATTGTAAGTTTAAGATATTTCGGGTGAGTCACATACCTCATTATCGAAAGCCACCAAAGTGTAGTTCACTACCTCACTTTTATTGATTTGTTCTTTGTCTTCTAATATACTTGATTCGTCCTAAGTTGCTTTGAGTGTCTTTTCTTAAGTTATGAACATTCGTTTTGAAATGCCCTAGTCGATTGCATTCATAACAAATTATATTATTCTTTTTAAGTTTATTTTTATTTTCTTGTTTTATAATTTTTTTTAAATTTTATAGTGAGAAGTTCAAAGTCATCATCATCATCACTTGAGCTTTTGCTCAAGTGATCTTCCTTTATTCTAAGTGTCAAATCCTTCGTGTTCTTTCGAAGGTAGTTCTCATGTTGGTCTTGTGTCATACATGTCATCTCATAGGTCATTAATGACTTGATAAGTTTTTTAAGAGAAATAGTTCAAGTCTTTTGCTTCTTGTACTATCGTTACTTTTGGATCCCAACTTTTTAGAATGGATCTTAGTATTTTATTAACAAGTTTAAAATTAGAAAAAATTTTACCAAGTACTTTTAAACCATTGATGACAACCGTAAAACGGATATATATGTCTCCAATAATTTCACTTACTTGTAATCGAAACAATTTAAAGCTATGCATCAAAAGATTAATTTTAGAATCTTTAACTCTAGTTGTACCTTTGTGTGTGATTTTGAGTGTGTGCCAAATATCTAGCGTAATTTTCTATATAGAAGCACGATTAAACTCAATTTTATCTAAAGTATAAAATAAATTATTTATAAATTTAGCATTTAACGAAAATAATTTTTTCTCAAAATCATTCCATCCATTCATAGGTTTAAAGAGTCGTTAAAAATCATATTCGATAATATTCCATAAATTAAAGTTAATAGAAAGTAAGAAAACTCTCATTCGTATTTTTCAATACATGTAGTCCGTCCTATTGAAAATATAGGAGGACGAGTGATAGAGTGACCCTCTAGATTATCGAAAAAAGCTATTTCTCTTAGGTATTAAATCAAATGAGAAAAACTTGTCTTTGATACTAACTATTAGGATCGCAGTGGCACTAAGAGGGGGAGTGAATTAGTACTTTCAAAAAATTATGTCGATTCAAAAAAATCATTCGATGAAATATATCGAAAATGCATTTTGACTTGGAATGTAAGTAAAAGTATTGAGCAACTAGCTTAGCAAGCAATAAGAGTGAAAAGCATAAAGGGAAATGAGCACACTAGATTTATAGTGGTTCGATCCTTTGAACTACATCCACTCCCGATTCCTCCTCCGTCGAGGTTACCAGCTTTTACTAATGATCTTATTTCAATGTGTGAAGATCAACCACCCTTTTATAACTCTTTCTCATTTTCACTAATTTAGAAGATAATCTCTATAAGTCTCACACCTCCCTTAGATAGAATTCTAAACTTTTCAAAAGGAGAGGAACACTCAACACTTTTCAAGATTATAACTTTGATTCACTAGAGTTTTAGCTTAATTTTTCTTGTTAAATCCTAGCAGGGATGAGTGAGGTATTTATAAACTCCAAATGACTTCAAAAACGAAATCAAAATTTAAATTTTTGGGTATTTCGGGTATAAGAAATACCATCGCCTGCATTGGACGATACTACCGCCTATAACACCTTGAAAATAGGGACTCTAATAGTACCATCACTAGCCTGGGTGGTACCACCACCTACCAGCTTTAATATTGGTGGTACTACTGCCCAGAGTGGGCATACCATCGTTTGTAGTTTGGAAAAGTGTACTTTTTGACTTTTCCAGTTTATAGGCGGTTCCATCACTAGTTTGGCGGTGCCACCGCTTGACTCAACTTTTGGTTCACTAAATGGGCCTCCCAATGGGCTCAACTTAGTCCCAAATTAGGCCCAATGAGCCTCTAATTGAGTTGACCTAATTATATTCAAAATCAACTCAATTACAATCTAAACTATTTCGATCAAGACATAATTGATTACAAGCATGAATCATATGTTATTTAGCATATCATTGGTTCATTCGGCGCTTCGTCCGAACCTTTAGCACATCGTCCTTTCCTTTGGTGTATTATTTGATCGACATATTGACCTTCCACAATACCCAATCTTGGCGCAATCTTTAATCCTTCTAGCCCGATGCCCAAACTCATGGCACGAAGTCCTTCTGGCATGTCGACCAATCCTCTGGCCTGATGTCTAATCTTTTGACATGTTCCATTCTGGCTCAATGTTTAATTCTTCTTGCGTTAATCAATTTATCTTCCTATGATCGAAACTAGTCCTACGTCACTCAAACGCTCATTAGATCATAAATTTATTAATTGGTTTCATCATCAAAATTTGAGATTCAACAATCTCCCCCTTTTTGATGATGACAACTAATTGATCACGGAGTTTAACTAAACTCTCCCTATCAATATGCAATATTAATCGAACCTTTAAATTCAAAGTATTTCATCATTGCATGCATCATGAGTATGGAAAGAACTACTTGATCACATCATTGCATGCATCATAAAATCATGCATAATCAAAATATCAAAGTATATCATCAAGGTTGAAGTATTGTATATATAATTCCAAACCATCATATATAATAAAATTTTATTATACCATACATGATTATTATCATACGTTCTCTCCCTTTGTCATCAACAAAAAGGAGAAGTGCAACTAGCAAGTTTTTTAGATATGCAAGCTAGTAATTTAGCAAATTTTTTATCACTTTAGAATATGCAAGCTAGTAAGCTGGCAAGTTTTACTTCTCTTTGAAGTATGAAAGCTAGCAAGTTTTGCTTCTGTTTTGAGATTTGCAAGTTAGCAAGTTTTTGAAAATGTGAAGTTAAGCAAATTTTTTACTTCTCTTGAGATAGCAACTTTTTTGCGTCTCTTTACGATATGCAAGCTAACAACTTATACTTTTCTTTACGATGCACAAGCTAGCATGTTTTCTTGTCTTTGAAATGTGCAAGTTAGTAAGTTTTCTTCTCTTTCAAATATGCAAGCTAGCACGTTTTCTTCTCTTTGAAATGTGTGAGCTAGCAATACTTTCTCCCCCTTTGTCAATGTCAAAAAGAAGAAAATAATATAATGTTGTAATTCTTTTTTCTTTACATCAATTTTTAAATCATGAAAAATATTAATAACAAGATAAATTTACATCAATATTTTAATTATCAAAAATAAAAGATTAAATCATGAATACCAAAAGACCATGAGTCATTTTCGACAAATCTCTTCTTTTGTAAATAGAAGGAATGATAGGAACAGTCTTGATTTAAAAAAAGAACTCAAACTATAAAAATTGAGTAATCAAGATAATAATCTGAAAATTGTATAAGAAGAATTTATGCATTTAGGAGATTTAAGGTGCCTAAGTTTAACATTCAACTAGCACTTTTTGTTTTCTTTTTCAATGTGCAAGCTAGTAATTTTTCTCTCCCACTTTTATCATTAAAAAGAAGGAAAGAATACAACGATACAATTTTTTCTTTTATATATATGTTCTAATTATAATATAAGATATACAAACATAAATATAAAAAGAGTCATATGAAAATCATGATATGAAAGATATTAATATGAAAGATCAAGAAAGATCAATTCATGAATACCAAAAGATATGATTCATTTTGACAAATCTCTTTTTTAGTAAATAACGGAAAGAATTCTTAGGAGATCAAAGATCTTGATTCATAAAAAATTTCATGTTATAATTCTAAGAAATTAAGATCATAATTTCAATAAAGCTTCTCTTTAATACATAACAAATAGAATCATAGGAGAACAAAGATCTTGATTCATAAAAAAAATTAAGTATCAAGTGAAAATTTTAAATTATTTAAATTTAAATCATCAAAATCACCTTCAAGAGATTTATAAACGATAATATACATGGATCCATCAATTGAAAATGTTTAGAGATAAAGAAAAATGGATTCCCTTTTTTTTAATTTAAATTTATGCGATTGATTTCATACAAGCATACCCAAGTTTTTTTTTTATGCCAAAACCATGCATCATCATTTAAACCCAAATTGAAAGTTTTATTACAAAAGAAATCATTAAGATCAATAGTATAACATATTAAAACATCTTTAATCAAATGATTTGATTTGCTACCAATAATTTTTCTTTTTTTGTATGAATCTAACTCTTCGCATTTAGTGTTAGGTGTTAATATGCAATTGTCATGATCAATTTTTTTTTATTTTTTAAATTTACAAACTAATTAAATTTCATCAAATCATGAAAAACACTAAGTAATTTCATTATAAGGTAAAGATATTTTGGGTGCATCACATACCTCATCGTCGAAAGCCAACAAAGCGTAGTTCTTTGTCTTCTGATGCACTTGATTTGTTTAAAGTCGCCTTGAGTGCATTCTTCTTAAGTTGTGGACATTTGCTTTTAAAGTGCCCCAATCGATTGTATTCATAACAAGTTATTTTATTATTTTAAGTTTATTTTTATTCTTAGATTCTTGTTTTATGAACTTTTTAAATTTTATAATGAAGAGTTCAAAGTCATCATCATCATCACTTAAGGTTTTGCTCGAGTGATCTTCTTTTGTTCTAAGTATTAAATCCTTTCTGTTATTTGGAAGGTAGTTCTCATATTCATCTTATGTCATACATATCATCTCATAGGTCATTAATAACCCAATAAGTTATTCAAGAGGTAAATAGTTGAAGTCCTTTACTTCTTGTATTGCCATTATTTTCAAATCCTAACTTTTTGGAAGGAATCTTAGTATTTTGTTAATAAGTTCAAAATTAGAAAGACTTTTACTAAGTACTTTTAAACCATTGACGACATTCGTAAAACGAGTGTACATGTCTCCAATGATTTCGCTTGGTTCCATTCAAAACAATTCAAAACTATGCATCAAAAGATCAATTTTAGAATCTTTAACTCTACTTGTGCCTTCGTGTGTGACTTCGAGTGTGTGCCAAATGTCATATGTAGTTTTACATATAGAAACATGATTAAACTTATTTTTATCCAAAGCATAAAATAAAGTGTTTATAGCTTTAGCATTTAATGAAAATATTTTTTTCTCAAAATCATTACATTCATTCATAGGTTTAGAGGGTTGTTGAAAATTATATTCGAAAATATTCTAGTAAGAAAACTCTCATTCATGTTTTCCAATAGGTGTAGTCCGTCCCATTGAATATGGGAGAATGAGTAATAAAATGACCCTTTAGATTATCGAAAAAGTTATTTCTCTTAGGTGTTAAATCAAATGAGAAAAACTTAGCTTTGATACCAACTATTAGGATCACAGTGGCACTAAGAGAGGGGTGAATTAGTACTTTTAAAAAATTACGCCGATTCAAAAAATTTGTTTGATGAAAAATATTGAAAATACATTTTGACTTGGAATATAAGTAAAAGTATTGAGCAACTAACTTAGTAAGCAATAAGGGTAAAAAGCATAAAAGGAAAAGAGCACATCGGATTTATAGTGGTTTAGTCCTTTGATCTACGTCTACTCCTGATTCCTCCTCTATCGATGTCATCGGTTTTCATTAACGATCTTCTTCAATGGTTAAAGATCAACTATCCATTTACAACTTTCTCTTTTTCATAAGTTTAGGAGATAACCTCTAGAAGTCTCACACCTCCCTTGGATAGAATTCTAAACTTTTCAAAATGTGGGGAGGAACACTCAACACTTTTTAAGATTACAATTTTGATTTATCAGAGTTTTAGCTCAATTTTCTTATATAATCCCAGTAGGGATGAGTGAGGTATTTATAAGCCCTAAATAGCTTCAAAAATGAAGCCAAAATTTAAAATTTTGAGTCTTCTAGGTATAGGCGATACCACTACCTGCATTGGGCGATGCTCCCACCTGTAGCACCTTGAAAATAAGAGCTCTAACAATACCACTACCTGTTAGCTTTAATTCTAGAGATACCACCACCCAGACTCAGTGGTACCACTACCTGCCACTTAGAAAAGTATATATTTTGACTTTTTTGACTCATAAACGGTTCTACCACCAGTTTGGCAGTGCCACCACCTGACCCAACTTTTGGATCACTGAATGGGCCTTCCAATAGGCCCAACTCAATCCTAAATCAGGCCCAATAGGTCTCTAATTGAGTTGACCTAATTATATTCAAAACCAACTTAATTACAACATAAACTACTTCGATCAAGACATAATTGATTACAAGGACGAATTACATATTATCTGATATATCATTGGTTCATCCAAAACTTCATCTAAACCTTCGGCACATTGTCCTTTCTTTCGGCATATTGCCCGATCGGCATGTTGACCTCCCAAAACACCCAATCTTGGTGCAATCTCCGATCGTTCTGGCCCAATGTTTGAACTCATGTCACGAAGTCCTTCTGGTATGTCGACTAGTCCTTTGGTCCGACGTTCAATCTTCTGACATATTTCATTCTGGCTCAACGTTTAATTCTTCTTGCCTTGATCAATTTATCTTTTCATGATCGAGGCTAGTCCTGCATCACTCAAATATTCATTAGATCATAATTTTATTAATTAATTTTATCATCAAAATATGAGATTCAATGGTTGTAACATATGTGCATCCAATCATCACTATACGTATTTATTTATAACTTGGCATAGGTGTCAATTAACTTGAAACCCTAAAATATTATCGTCCAAACACATATCATTAGTATAGGGTATTCATCTAGCTTGATGATCATGGGGCTGTAATCTTACTACGTTTGTCTAAACCCAATTCGATAATAATATAATTCTAAAACTAAAGAAAAAAAATCGAAAGTGATTGATCAAATTTTGATCGTTCGTCCAATAGCGAGAGAATAGAGTTGATAGTATCTTATCTCTAGTATCAGTTCCAAAGAACGCTACCGGTCAAGTTGGTTCAGGGGAGCTTGCACGGTTGCTCGCCAACATGGATAGTACATTCTTTGCTTGACATTAGGAGAATCTGCAAAATAAAGGGCTTATATAAGGAGATTTTCGACGATTTCTCCCTTGACACTCAAATTAGATGATATTCCATGATATTCCACGAGTAAGAGTTTTATGAGCTCTTTGCACACGGTGAGTTGGAGAGAGTTAGTCTTAGGTAGTGTTCGAAGAACTTGTCTTCATTCTCCCGCTTTTTAACCATACGAGGTGACAATTTTTATAATTCAGAAGAATAATAGCATCATATTAGAGAAGATCCTCCGAATCCATTACAGAAAATATCTTCCATTTTGATGGTGATGAATCCGTATAGTTAGCATCTTTTGATGTTATTTGTGTTGTCGGGGTCCATTATAAGTCGGAGACCGAACCACAAAGTAATACCAGGTCAGTATAAGCTATTGGATGTCGACTTGGACTGTGTTGGTTTGAGCAATGTCAACTCGGGTGAGGTCCGCATGCCAAGTATCTCAGCTCAGAGACATGTCGGATTGACTGCTTAAAGATATGGTGTTGTTTACTTGCTTGAATTAAATCTTCGTTGTTTCAGACCAAAGATTGCTTGTCGTCTGTAACTAATGGATTATATGGATTTCACCACCGACGCGAGTTGAAGGAGACGCACCAACAAAATAGCTTCACGACCAATACAAGCGACTCTTCCACGAAGCAAAGCTAGTCAAGCACTGGAGCCAAGCTGTCATGGCTCCATGAGCAAATCAACAATCTACCGACACAAAGTGAATCGAGCTATATCCACTTCGTCTCCAACGCAAGGAGAATGAGGAAAGCTGTCTTCCCTCGGATAGAGCCTGTTGAATAATTGAAGCACGAGGAAGCATCCTTTGAGGCTTCAATTGATTGAGACAATGGAAACTTCCATCCCGCCAGCGATCAGCTTGCTTGATCAGGTTAAAGCATCATCTTCTTGAACGGAGGAAAACTAGAGGAAACAAGCATCATATCATTGCAACTCTGGTGCAGTAAAGAGAGGAAAGCTGGTCAGAATAGCAATGAAATTTACAGTGGAAGTTCATCAAGATAATTCATTTAGACTGAAACAACTCAGTATGGATTAAACTATCAGAACCAGAACAAACACAACACTAGTACATACAGCTTAGGAGATAAACAAGCGCTACGTTTACTTGATAGCTTCAGCTCTCTTTGATTCCGGGAGTCGGTGAAACAGCAGCATCCTATACAAGATCAGCAAACGTGTCTATCTTCTGATGAACAAGTTCTTCAATTTCCCCTTCTCTAATCTTTCGAGCAGCTTCTTGGCACCAGTCACATCCATGTCGGCAAGCGTCTTGAGGCACCCAACGGCGCCGCAGGAGTTCATCAGCTTCTTGCACCTCTTGCTCGACGACAGGGACAGCAGGCAGGACACTGCATACTTCTTGGCTGTGTTGTGAGGACTCGAATCGAGCAGGCGAACCAGATCGGCCACGCTCTTCTCGTCCTTCTTTAGCTCCCTGCTGTTCTGCGGACAGCTCATTAAGCCCGCAATGGCCTGTGCAGCGACCTCTCTCGCCTTGTTTGTCTTGGCGTCAAGCATCCTCGCAAGCAAGGCCACACAACCGAACTCGCCGATTAGCTTCTTCATCTCGGATGAGTTTGATAGCCTGCAAATGATGGATGCTGCTGCCTGCTGCGCGCCGACCGATCCGTCCTTGAGTACATGGACCAAGCGAGGGAGGACGCCCAGCGAAACGAGGCTGTAGGTCGCCACTGACCCCATCAGGTTCCTCAATGCGCCAACCGCTGATTCCTGCGGCAATGGCCCATCAAGGTAAGCCAGGAGGCTGCGCACTCCCCCCTCGGAGACTACTGACCTCCGCAGGCCGTCGTTGCTGGCGGTGAGATGCTGCAAGCACTCCGCGGCATGCTCTTTGGAGCCGAGAACGATTCCAGAATCGAGGAGATCTACCAAGACTCGAATGAGGCCCTCCTCCACCAGTGTTTGCCTGACTTCGGGCACTGTAGAAAGATTCTTCAGCGTCCCTGTGGCCGCTGATTGGCAAATCGAGTCTCCTGTCTGGCATATCTCGATCAGCACCGGTACACCTCCGTGGCCGACTATGGAGCGGGCGGTGTCGGCGGCCATGGATAGTCTCTGGAGCGATACGACTGACTTCTCTCTACAAAACAGGCTTCCGGACTCTGCCAGCCTGATTAGAGGTGGGAGCACTCCTTCCAAAACCAATAGCTTCTCGCAGTTCCCTGACTCCGTGAGCAAGCAAATCATTGTAGCTGTCTTCTCTCTGGTCTTCGAGGAGGTTGCACTGAGCAATCGTATCAGAGCGCCGATACTGCTCCGGCCGAAGGCAGCAAACACACCCTTCTCGTCCTCCATCATCACCTCAAGAAGTCTGTCCACAGCCCGGTGCTTGGCCTCGGCATGACCAATCTGCAAGCGGGCTAGTAATTCGTGTACGCTGTCGTGCATCGGCGTCGCGGTCTGCGAGTTGGCGAGAATCGGAGACATGTCGGCATCGCCGAGGACCCCGGTCTTCACCAGCAACGCACAGTCATTCAGAACGAGGTCGAGCTCACCCGACAAGGCGTCGAGGCCGCTCTGCATCTGGAGCTTGCCCAAGCAAAGCGGCTCCGAGGAGCAGCAGCGGCCGGCGAGCTCGATGGCTTCGACGAGGGTGTTCGTCATCGACAGCAGCAGTTCTTTACAGAGTGCGTTCTTGGCGAAGCAGGGGTGGCTTGAGAGGTCGGAGAGGCACGGCGAGACGCGCTGTAGTTTGGAGATTATGTATTTCCATCTTCCCGGGAAGCCGGCGGCAGCCCGGGCCTTGTCGAGGGCGGTAGGGACGAGCTGCCGCGCTTGAGACAACAGGTGGCTGGCGGAATTGACATTTGGGATAGGCTCAGGTTCTTCGGCCATGGATCGCAGGCAGCGTCTGTGATCTGTAACGGCTATGGTAAAGAGACGACTATTAAAGAGAGTAGTAAAGACGAAACTTCAACGACAAGGAGAAGAAGAAGAGGTGGGAATCGTTTTCATAAGGCAAAGGGGGCGGGTGGCCATGATGAGAGATGGAAGATGGAGAGAGTAGAGGGCCATAAAATAATAGAATGCGAGGAAGAAACAGGTAGCTTTCGCATCTTGAAGAATCATTCTCAGATCATAAGGGGCTCGTTTGGTGATAACAATGTCCGACCAACCAAATCAGGATCAGGTACTAAAAGGTGACTGCATTAATTCCACTTAATGGTGGGTTTGGACTGAAGATATACTTTGCACTGCTGTAATCTCTCTTTAAAGGGACACTATGATTTATCTAACTATAACACTACTAGAAAAACCAATCAAAGTCAGTAGCTCACATGATTTCATTTACCTGGAGCAATAAGAGCCAGAGATTGCTCCAAGCATTTCAAAATTTGAAGAAGAATCGTTACCAAGTGCAGTAGCAGCCAGCACAGACACTTCTCAGATTCACCTCAGTAAAATGTTCAGCTTCCTCTTCTCCCAGCGTTTCAAAATTTCAAGAGCAATAGCTACTCGGTGCAGGAGGACACCCACTCTGGGGTGCAGGAGGACACCCCATGTCAGTTTCTGAGCTTGCACCTGCTGTAGAATTTATAGCATGGAAACTACTCTCTTTTTCAAACTAGGTCAAGGTGGCTCGCAGTGCTAGCTCATATACATGTCTTTTAGTGTGTCCTTAATTGGGAAACCGAAGAGGTGCTTTTGCCTTTTCTTGATAGGAACTATGTGGCCATTAGAACTGTTAGTGCAAATAACTTTTTACCGTGATCTAGGAATAGGCGGCTTTAACTCTGAGATTCCGAGATCGTCACGGTTGGGTCCGGGCCGATCGAGGTCGTGGTTCTCCGACGATGTCCCGATCGGGAAGAAATGAGAGGGGGAGACCCCGCCACCCGCGATCGTCGTCTGGACCTGTCCCTGCACAAAGGTGGGTCGGAGGTTGCTCCGCCCGACCCCTCCGACGCTCAAGTTAGCTTCCACTAAGGAGAATAATGAGGTTAGCTGATCGTTCCAGCGAAAGGTCCCCCCCCCCTTTCAGAACAGGACTCTTCAGGGGTTTATATAGATCGGGTGACTGAGATGTTTCTGGTTGCGTCTGAGGGTGGGGCACGAACCTGGTTCCGCAGGCTGATGCCGTGGTTGGCCTACGCACGGACCTGGGGAGAGGCGATGGAAGACGATGTCTGAGTGTTGACGTCGGCCACAATAGAACGCAGGAGGGGCAATGACGTCATCCAAGCGTGATGCACAGGATCCGATGTCATGTCACATTTAATACCCATAATACTACCCCCCTCGAAAAAAAGCCCCTCATGTGGGACTAGCTCTGAGGGCTGGGGTTATATTTTTCAAAACCTAGTCGCATTTGGGCAGTCTAGCGGAGACTGTGTTTGGGGAGGTGACTTGCCATGATACAAATGGTCGAGCCGCTGCTCGAGACCCAGCAAACCGATGGTCGAGCCGCCGCTCGATACCGAGAGAACCGAACCGCCGTTCGGGATGAGAGGTCGAGCCACCGTTCAAGACAGAGAGAACCGAACTGCCGTTCGAGATAAGGGGTCGAGCCGCCGCTCAAGATCAAGAGAACCGAACTGTCGTTCGGGATAAGGGGTCGAGCCGCCGCTCAAGACCCAGAGAACCGAACCGCCGTTCGGGATAAGGGGTCGAGCCGCAGCTCAAGACCAAGAGAACCGAACCACCGTTCGTGATGAGGGGTCGAGCCGCCGCTCAAGACCAAGAGAACCGAACCGCCGTTCGGGATAAGGGGTCGAGCCACTGCTCAAGATCAAGAGAACCGAACCGCCGTTCGGGATAAGGGGTCGAGCCGCCGCTCAAGACCCAGAGAACCGAACCGGCGTTCGAGATAAGGGGTCGAGCCGCCACTCAAGACCAAGAGAACCAAACTGCCGTTCATGATAAGGGGTCGAGCCGCCGCTCAAGACCTAGAGAACCGAACCGCCGTTCGTGATGAGTCGAGCCGCCCGTTCGTGATGAGTCGAGCCGCTCAAGACCAAGAGAACCGAACCGCCGTTTGGGATTAGGGGTCGAGCCGCCGCTCAAGACCAAGAGAACTGAACCGCCGTTCGGGATAAGGAGTCGAGCCGCCGCTCAAGACCAAGAGAACCGAACCGTCGTTCGGGATAAGGGGTCGAGCCGCCGCTCAAGACCAAGAGAACCGAACCGCCGTTCGGGATAAGGGGTCGAGCCGCCGCTCAAGACCAAGAGAACCGAACCGCCGTTCGGGATAAGGGGTCGAGCCGTCGCTCAAGACCAAGAGAACCGAACCGCCGTTCGTACGAGCGCAGTTACGGGAATCGAGGGGGCGCTGGCGTGTCACCCAAGTTACCCGCTTGGATGATCGACACGTCACGTCCCCATTAATATCGCATCGCCGTTTGGACTGCCCGATGTGATGTGGGTGGGTGGTACGCGCGGTGACATGCTGTTGCCTACTTCGGGAGACGAAAGGGCGAAGCCTTTCTCTTTAAATAGCGCGGGTTGCGACACTTTACAACTTTTTATCAGTGGAGTTTTCTGTCTCGAGTCCTGCCGTCTCCTTCTTCTAAACCTTCTTCCTTGGCTTCGATGTTCCTTGCCACCCTTCAGTCATCCCTTTTCGCCGTAGGTCAGTGCAGAATGACTTCTTCTCCTACTTCTTCCTCCTCTACTTCTTCCTCTTCCTCCCCTTCCGTCACCACTCGTGCTGCTGACCTTCCACCTTCTCTGCCTTCAAACCGTTCTTCTGATGAGGAGGCGGCGCACGCGCTGGAGGCCCTAATGTGGCCGCACGATGAAGATTCCACCATTAGTGGTTCCTCCTTGGGGATCCTCCGGAAGCGCCATAGCATTCCGAAGGATTACGTCCTAGAGGCCCCTGAGGTGGGGCAGCGGGCCTATGATCCCATCCCTAGGGGCTTCGCCTTGACTCGCGATGCCCTTGAGGCAGGCCTACGTCTCCCTCTACACCCGGTCATAGTTTCTTGCCTTTCTTTGTGGCGGATCTCGTCGTCGCAAGTGACGCCCAATTCTTGGCGCTATCTCGTGGCATTTTTGGGAGAATGTCATTACGCTGACATTGTCCCGACCCGAAACCTCTTCCTCTCGTATTTTCGCCTCCTCAAGGGGTTGGGGGGATATTTTTTAGCCGCCCGAGCAGGATTCTGAGTCAGCGGAGCCCCTACCAACAATAAAGGGTGGAAGAGACGCTTCTTCTACGTCCGTTGTGAAAGGGATTGGGGTTTTGGAGTTCGGTGGTCTGCAAGGGCCATTGATAATATGGCTCCGAAGTTGAACGCCATAGAGCGTCAATACTTGGAGAGATTGAGGGGGATTCTTCCCTCCTCCCAAGCCATCCGCAATATGTCGGAACGATGGCTAGCCGAAGCGGGACTCAGCTCGCGTTCTTGGGGTAGGTCTGCCTTGTTCATCGTGTACACGTATTCATAGCATCTATCTAACTTCGACAGGCTCCTTGTTCTTCGCAGAAATGGTGAACTTGCGAGCGCTTCAAGGTGGGCCGACTCCGGCAGGTTCATCCCCACGTCCGTCACCTATCTCGAAGCGAGCGGAAAGAGATTCCCCACTGGTGGTCGAGGAGGAACGGCCAAAGAAAAAGTCCAAGGTGGTGGACGCCCAGGGTCCCGAGGCGCCGGCTTCCTATCCTGAGGATGCGATCGGTGAGCGGACCGACCGCCCGGAAGTGCCCATCCTTCAGGAGGGGGCCGGGCCCAGCCAGGCGACGACCGGGAAGAACCTCCGCCCGCCGGCCGTAAGAGACCTATGTCGGATTCCGCCGGCAAGGAGGAGCCTTTTCTTGCTCGGGTGATGGGAGAGGTCCCACCGGGGGAGGCGAGCGACCCCCTAGTCTCCCGCTAGGGAGGGTTGTCGCGTGGAGACAAGGTATGGGCTGGTGGAAACCCATCGGCCTCATTCCTCCAGGGGGCGCTTCATCCTGACATAGCTCGGGATCTATATACGCTTCCCTCAGAGGCTCTAATCGCCAAGTCAGCCAAGTCGGTGTTGTGGGTAAGAGCCGTTCCTGATCCCCTTCAAATTTTTTCGTTTGTTCGGTCTTGACCTTATTGTCTTGTGCAGAACCTCCACTACACCACTGCTTTACTCGACCGGACGCGCGACGCCGGTCTCTACGAGCATAATTTCGAATTACGTCGCCAGTTGGAGGAAGTCTGACTCGGCTCTGGTCCTGAGGCGGTCGCGGCGGTGGAGAAACAGGCGATCGACCTGGACACGGAGGTGGCTCGCCTCAACACCGAGCTCGAGGCCGAGAAGTCGTCTTCTGCCAACTTGCAGAAGCTACTGCGGTTGGAGAAGCTGGAGAACCACCTCCGCAAGATGGAGGCCTCCGACCTAGCCGCGAAGCTGGCTTCGAAGGAGGCCGAGGCCCAGACTTCCTCAGAAGCCCTCGCCGAGGAACAACGCCTCCGACCGGAGAGGGAGCGGGAGGCGATCGAACGCTACAAAAAAACCGAGGGGTTTCTTCTCGGTTTGGACCGGACGGGCCATGTATCCTATGAATATGGATACAAGGTGGCCCTGGCTCACTTTCGAGCGTGTCCTCCGGGTTCTGTGATCGAGGAGAACCCCTTCACCTCCCGTCCTGAGGATCTGGAGGTGGATATGCCCGAAGAGATCCCCTTCGATGATAGCCTAGAGGGGGCAGGCTCTTAAGGGATATTTCTATTTTGTATCTGATTTCCTTTGACTATGTGTACTTTCCCTTCTTCGTGGATGAATTTTATATTTTGAAATTTCAGTAATCAAATATTCGCCTTTCTGCTAGTCTTTGATTCCGTCGTGAAAGACTTTACACAAAGTATTTCTTGAGGTTCTGGGCGTTCCAGGTCCTCGGCACAGGTTGTCCCGACATAGCCGTAAGTTGGAATGTGCCCGGTCGGACGACCTTGACAATGCGGTAAGGCCCTTCCCACTTAGGCGCGAGTTTGCCTCTCGAGTGGACTGGGTCACTTACCTCAGCCTTACGCAACACTAAGTCTCCCAACTCGAGGGGTCGAGGGTGAACTCTTTTGTTGTAATTTCTAGTGATACTTCGGTTGTAGGACAAGGTTTTTAGGTGAGCCTCGGCTCTGCATTCTTCGAGCAGGTCTAGCCCGGCCCGAACTCCTTCGTCCGACATCGTTGCTTCAAAGGCTTCCACCCGAGGAGTCGGGATGACCACCTCGGCTGGCAGAACTGCCTCCGTGCCGAAAGCGAGACTGTACGGGGATTCGCCTGAGGCAGTTTTCGGGGTGGTTCGCAGAGACCATAGGACACTTGGTAGCTCGTCGACCCAGCTCGATCGAGCTTTCAAGGTTCTTTTCTTGAGCCCATCAAGGATCGATTGGTTGGTTATTTCAACGAGACCGTTGGTCTGAGGGTGGGCCACGGAGCTAAACCTCAACTGTATCCGGTAAGCCGCGTAGAATTCCCTGAACCGAGTACTAGCAAACTGAGTACCTGATAGAACCCTAGAGGAATTCTATGGAGATTGATCTTTGAGGGGGATCAACCCTTGGAACGCTATAGGGGTTCCACCCTCCAAGTAGCCTGGTGGCTGCAATTGTAGATTGATCTTTCTTATTCCAAAGAGGTGGAGGCTACAAGCTTATATAGAGCTCCAAACCCTAACCCTAGGGGTTGCTTCCTAAGTGAACTACCCAATTTGCCCTCAACCTTAGCGGGCCGGCCCAAGAACAAGGGGCGGCGGCTAAGAAGCCCAAAGACCCAATATAAACCCTAGCCTCTCTTCTTTATAGGATAGAGGCGGCTAGGTGGGGTTTATTACATTCTCATGTGGTTTTTATTAGTCGTTACATGATTGAGTAGGACCTAACCTGCTAGGGTCCTATCAAGCCCGCCCTCTTCAAATCAGCCTTGTCCTCAAGGTGGGGTTCCATGAACTCAGGAATCGACTTCACTCCTCATATGATTCCCATGTGGCATCTTCAAGTGGTAAATTAGTCCAATGTACTAGTACTTGAGAGGGCGTCGACGACGATCACGACTCTGCGGTCGAGGATGGCTTGTGGTTGGGCTTGAATATTTCCATCATCGTGGTGTTGGGCGAGTTGGATGGGATACCTCGTGTTCTCCCAACTTGGGCTTCAAGCATGACATGTGGAAGACAGGGTGAATTTTGGCATCTTTAGGTAATTTAAGTCTCAGACGCCCACGGCCCAATACGCTCTATGATCCGATAGGGCCCATAAAAACGTGGAGATAGCTTCATGGAGGCTCGTGTGTTGATGGATAGTTGCTTGTATGGTTGTAGGCTTAAGATAAACCCAGTCTCCTACTAAAATTCTCTTTCACTTCTTCGTGTGTCACCATCGCTTCATTCTAGCTTGAGCGATAGAGAGATTATTCTTTAGCAAATTGAGGAGTTTGTCCTCGTCAATTAAATCTTGGTCGACTGATCTACCTTAACTAAGCCAATTACATACTTTGGAATCACAGAGCGGCTACCGACCATATAATGCTTCATATGGGGTACATTTTGTAGATGAATGATATGTAGTATTATACCACCATTCGGCCCAGGAGCCATTTCGCCCACTCCTTTGGTCGATCACTAGCGAAACACCGAAGGTATGTCTCTAAACATCTGCTCACCACTTCTGTTTGGCCGTGGTTTGTGGATGATATGCAAGGCCCATCTTGAGTTTGGTGCCCTCAGAATCGAAATAACTTGGTCCAAAATTTACTAGTGAAGACCCGTCACGATCACTTACGATGGACCTTGGCATCCCATGTAGTTTAACAATATTTTCTATGAAAATCTGAGCAATACTAATAGCACAGTGTAGGGATTTTGCACAAAGTACAAAAATGAGCATATTTAGTAAGTCGATCAACCACCACAAGGATTGTGCTTTTACCTTTGGAAGGTGGCAACCCTTCGATGAAGTCCATGGAGATGTCGGTCCATACCGAGTCGGTATAGGTAGTGGTTGTAGTTTCCTGGACTCACCAACTGTTTCACCTTTTTGCTCGTTGACATACATCACATTGTGCTACGTATTCGAAATAATTTTTTTCATCCCTTTCCAATAAAAGTTTTGCTTCACTCTTTTGTAGGTTCTTAGAAATCCTGAGTGCCCCCGCAAAGGTGTGGAGTGCATTTCTTGCAGAATGACTTTGATGCAAGGGAGTTTGGTATAAGCACAATACGACCTTTATAGCATAGATCCTCGAATCCCAAGTATAGTGAGCTATTACGCTTGGATCCTCCTCTAATTTTTTGATGATGTTGCTGGTTTCGGATCCTTCTTCCATTCCTCCCCCCTGGTTGGTGTTGAGATGCATAAGAAAGCCACCATTTATCTTGTGTAAAACTTTCTCCATTCGTTGGGTTGAAACGGTGGTTACGTTGCTTCCACGCTTCCGCGTAGGGTGACCTGCTTACCTTTGCAATAGAATTTCATAATCAATTTGGAAAAGTTTCAAGAGACATCACCTAGTGTCGTCACCATTCTATGCCCAAAGACAGCCTCATAATCATTAATTGGTAGGAGGAAGAAGTCGGCAACAATTTCTTGGCCCCGCAGTAATAGTTTCACTGTGGGCATCTTTGGTCGCATTTTAGGATTCGTGTCGGCAACCTTTACGTCGAACTTGCTGCAACCTTCGATATAGAGCGCCATCCGAGCAGCAACCTTACTATTTAGAAAATTATTAGTACTGCTGTATCGATGAGAACAAAGTGATTGGTTGTTGTTTGAGCAGCCTCCAACTTTCATCGTTATGGATTTGAGAAAGCCGGCTAGCGCATGTACCATAAAGTTGGTTGATCGTGGCTCTTCTTCCACATCTTCATCCTCATGTTCAAGACTCTCTTCTGGCTGTTCACCGATCTTTTCTTCCACTTTGGTTCAATCACAAGAAGTCTCCCCTTTTACAACGATGCTCGCGGCTCCACGCCCGTCACAATGCCAACATAACCCCTTAGCAGATCGGTCTCGAAGCTCTTCTCTTGTCAACCTTTTTGGTGCAGGAGCTCGGCTGATAGTAGGCGAGGCTGAGGGCTTCAATATTTCTGGTCGGGGAGCGACCCTAGTCCTTCGGGCTTCATGGTTCAATCGCTCCTCCTGAAGTCGATGAAAGAGATGGCTCGCCATAAGCGTACGGTTGTCACGCTTTAACTTCTCCCCGGATCTCCGGCTTCAAGCCCTCAATAAATGTCCCCAATAACTATTTTTCAGACCAATCACGAGTTTGATTAGATAACCTTTCAAACCTGGTTTGATACTCCTGGATGGTGGAGGTTTGTCGGATCTTTGCTAGTTGTCCGTCGATGTTCTCGTAATCGGTTGGTCCAAACGGATCAGCAGTCCTTCTTTGAATTGTCGCCATGAGAGGACTCCATGAGTATGTTCAAACCAATCAAACCATTGTATGGCATCTCCTTCAAGATGTATAGCTGCAATTTCTACCATAGATGCATCCGCGATTTTGTGGTACCGAAAATATCGCTCACGCGAGATCCAACCAATCGGGTCTCCTTCTTCCCATCTAGGAAGTCCACCCTCATGCGTGGATAGTAGGGATCGATCATAGAGCCTCCTTCTCTTGGGAGTCATCTCTTGGTCGAGCTCTCCTTGATGAGATTTCTTTGGGCTCGAGTGTTCTACCGAACCGAGTTCTAAGCAAAGAGAGCCCGAATCTTATCCTCCATTTGCGTCTCAAGGCTTCGAATTTAGCATTTATCGCCTCCTCGGATGCCATAGTATATGACTCAGATCTGTAATATTAAGATCTCTCTTTTGTTGCCAGGTTAAAGGCATGAATTGTTTGAGGGAAGTGGTGGTTGAAAGGGTTTGTGGATCGGTGGATGTAGGTTATGGTTTAGGCTTGTTTTGTGGCTGTTTTGGGTGCTGTTTGGGGCTGCGATTTGATGGAGTTTTGGGTTGAGATGGTAGTGGATAAAGGTTAGGGAAGAGGGTTTTAGATCTGTGGTAGATCGCAGCAAAGATTTGACAAAAATCAGTAGCAATTACTGCGCCATGTGTTGCCTCAGAAGAGAAGAATTGTCGTCGAAGAAATAGCGATTTTCGACGAAATTTCTAGCTAAAACTCAGGGATTTGAGGAGGGGTTTTGATGGTAGAATCTTAGTTTAGATAGCAACAAGGATAACAAATTGGATCAAGAAATTTGCAGCAAAGCAAGAAGAAATCGGTGCAAGTTGCGATAGCAGAATTCTCGTCAAAAAATTTCAGCGATTTGTGACGAGAGATTGCAGCAACACACGAATTTGTTTTTGTGATGAATTCCACAATAGATCAATCATGGATGGGAGCCAAGATGATCTATGAGGTGCACAAAAATTTCGTTCAAAAAGGATAACAATTAGATCGGTTAAAGGCAAAGCAACACGCGATCGAAATTTTCTGAAAGCAATCCTTCGTTCGCAAAGATGGTAAACTTTTGCGGACGCAAGGAATTCGCAGCAAGGATCGATAGAAAAACTTCTTTTGATATTTTAGATGAAAAATTGCAGCAGCAAAAGGTATTGGTGGTAGAAAAATACCAGATCTCTGATGCAATTGGAGGTAGCAACTGTAGATTGATTTGATCTACGTCAAGAGATGACGGTGGAGACGACGACGTCAAGAGCAATTGTGGGAATTGCTTGGCTAATGGTGGGCGGCAGGGTGTTGAATCTCGGATTTTGATGATGAAACTAATTGAGTGTGATTTGTGGTCTAACTGCGTTTTGAGTTACGCAGGTCTACTATCGATCGAGGAATAGAGCTTGACCTGGAGGAATTGACGTTGCTTGCGGAGGTGATCACGTCAGATATTGGATGTCGAGCCGGAGGTTCGGCCGACTATCGGCAGGAGGCTTCGACGTCGAGCATCGGGCCAAGAAGTGCAGAGTTGCGCCATGGATATCGAGGTTGCGGAGGTCAACCGTCAATTGGGCAACAAGCCGCTAGAGAGGCGATGTGCCGAAGGATCGGACGGCGCCGACCAATGATGTCGGCAATCAATGTCAATTCGCGTTGTAATAGCTGTCTAGATCGAAGTAGAGTTTTTGGTGTTTGTTTATGCAGGAGTGACTACGATAGGGATGAAGACGTAAAAAGCGAAACAAAGGGCCAAGACAAGTGTGATGAATCGTTGGGAGTTCGAGTGTTCAACGGAAGTCAGAAGATTCGTTGGGAGCATTGCCGAACCGGCCGAGAGCGAGTAGGGAGCTTAGAAGGGTTTTGGAAGTTCGCGGGAGGTTCGTCGGAAGTTCGCGGAGCTTGCCAAGAAAGATCGGAGCTTCCCAAAGAAGCTCGGGGAACTCGCCAAGATCATCGTGAAGTCCAAAGCTTGCCGTGAGTCCGCGGAATGGTTTAGAAGGTTTGCTCAAGACCGTCGGAAGTTGACCGGGAAGCTCACGGAAGAAGTTGTCATGTGGACTTTGTAATAGCTTAGGAAGCGTCTTTAAAATTCATAGTTAGCACATATTTTGGGTTAGGATTAGATAACCCAAAGTGGGGGCCCATTGGGCCTTGATTAGGATGAGTTTGGGCCAAAATTTTGGCCCAAACCGAACCAAATGCATGCATGCATCTTTGGGTTACGTGCATACTCATCAGAGCCCTAAGCATCGTAAGCGCGTCCGGCTCTTATGTGTGCGGTAGTATCACCGCTTTGCTGTCAGGCGTAGTACCGCCGCTATCGTGAGCCAGCGTAGTAGTACCGGTCGGGCAAGCGTAGTATCTGCTGGTGCGTGGAAAGCAGCGGTAGCACCGCCGGGCCGAGGCGTAGTACCGCTGAGTGTGTTAGTCTGCCAAGACCGACGGCAAAGATCGAAAAAATTCAAAGAGATTCAAATTTTGGCTCCAAGTTTAGGCTCCAAATTTGAATCACTTTGAGGTTTATAAATACCCCTTCTTTCTCAAATTTGAAAGAACAACCCTTAGAGAGTTAGATTTTGAAAATAAGTCTTAGGAAAGTCTTGTTCTTCATTTGCTTAAGTGTTCACCTCATTCTTCTTGTGAAATCTTGTAAGAGTGTGAACCACTTGTAAAGGGTTGTAAGAGGGGTATTTGATCCTTCCCCTTCAAAGGATTTGGTAGTGGAAGAAGGGAGCCTCATCGGAGAAGGCTTCGGAAGTGGATGTAGGTCACTTTGACCGAACCACTATACATCGCTGCGTCTTGATTATGTGAGTGGTTAAATTTCTGTTTTACTTTGCTGCAAGCCTTTACTTTACTTACTCAACTTCCTTATCATCTTATTACATATGCTTTAAAGTTAAAACGCAATCTTTCCGGGTTCAAACGAAACGTTGCATTCATTCATCTGAAGTTTCCAAAGCTTGTTTTAAATCTGAAAATCTATCGTTTTATCCGCTGCACTAATTCACCCCCCCTCTTAGTGCCGCTCGATCCCTAACATAGGGATGGCAGCAAAAGCAGCAAGATCGCTGCTCTGATACCAGATGATAGAACCCCAGAGGAATTCTATGGAGATTGATCTTTGAGGGGGATCAACCCTTGGAACGCTATAGGGGTTCCACCCTCCAAGTAGCCTGGTGGTAGCAATTGTAGATTGATCTTTCTTATTCCAAAGAGGTGGAGGCTACAAGCTTATATAGAGCTCCAAACCCTAACCCTAGGGGTTGCTTCCTAAGTGAACTACCCAATTTGCCCTCAACCTTAGCGGGCCGGCCCAGTAACAAGGGGGGCGGCGGCTAAGAAGCCCAAAGACCCAAATATAAACCCTAGCCTCTCTTCTTTATAGGATAGAGGCGGCTAGGTGGGGTTTATTACATTCTCACAGGGTTTTTATTAGCTGTTACATGGTTGAGTAGGACCTAACCCTGCTAGGGTCCTATCAGTACCATTATCGGTGATGATGATTCTAGGGAGGCCGAATCGGGTCACGATGTTTCTCCACACGAACTGCTTGACCTGTCGGGCCGTGATAGTCGCCAGCGGCTCGGCTTCCACCCATTTGGTGAAATAGTCGACTCCCACGATAATATATCTCCGCTGCTCGGACGCCGGGGAAAATGGTCCGAGGAGGTCCATTCCCCATTGCGCGAAAGGCCAAGCGCAATCCAAAGAAGTAAGCGGGACTGCGGGGCGCTGGGGGGTTCGGGCGTGGCGCTGGCACGCGTCGCATTGCCGCACGTAAGCCTTGGCATCTCGGTGTAACGTAGGCCAATAATAGCCTTGACGTAATACTTTGAATGCCAAGGCTCGGCCGCCCATATGCTCCCCGCAGATCCCATCATGAACCTCGACGAGGATCAACCCTGCCTCGTCGGGATCCAAACATCGTAACAGGGGGCGAGAGAATGACCTTCTGTAGAGCTGGTTGCCAATCTCGCAATACCATGCCTGGGTTCGGCGAAGGCGTCGCGCCGCGGTGTCATCAGTAGGAAGGATGCCTTCGCGCTTATACCTCAGCATCTCCTGTGTCCATGTGATCGGGGAGACTGGGGCTCTGGATTCGCCTATCACCATAGCATCTACAGCTCGATGCAGAAGCTCCTCGACCTCGGGGTGTTCCCCGAAGTCCGACCCCGAAGCTAACTTTGCGAGCGCGTCCGCTCGTTCATTCTAGCATCTGGGTATTCTAGATAGCGTAAAACGGGGAAAACTAGCGGTCTAGGCTCTTACCTCCATCAGGTATTTCGACATGGTTGGATCCCGGGCTCGGTATTCTCCGCTGAGTTGTTCGGCGACAAGTTGTGAATTGGTGAGGATGTGGATAGCTCCCAGCCGCATCTCGGCCGCCAGCCGGAGGCCTGCTAAGAGTGCCTCGTATTCCGCCTCGTTGTTAGTGGCCTCAAAGCCAAAGCGGAGAGCGCGTTCAAACGAGCGCCCATTAGGGGCCTCCAATATAAGTCCAACTCCGGCACCTTTCGAGCCGGATGACCCATCAACCCATAGGATCCAGTCTTCCTGCTCCGACTCTGTGCTCCCGATTGAGTTAACTCCGAGATGAAGTCGGCCAACGCTTGTGCCTTGATGGCCGTCCTTGGTTTGTATTGGAGATCAAATTCGGATAGCTCCACCGACCATTTGAGAAGGCGCCCTACTACGTCAAATTTAGAAAGAACTTGACGCAGTGGTTGATCGGTCATTACCTCGATCGTATGGGCTTGGAAATAAGGTCGCAGCTTCCGGGCTGCAAGGACGAGCGCAAACGCCAACTTCTCGATGGGAGGGTAGCGCTCCTCTGGTCCCCGTAGTACATGAATGACGTAATAAACCGGGAGCTGCTTTCCGGGGACTTCTTTGACCAACACGGAACTCACGGCGTGTTGAGACGCCGCGAGGTAGATGTAGAGCTTCTCTTGGGTGGAGACCGAGGTGAGGCGAGGAAGGACGGACAAGTGCTGCTTCAGATGCACGAAGGCTCTTTCGCACTCCGCTGTCCACTGAAAGTTCTTCGGGTCCTTCAAGATTTGGAAGAAGGGGAGGCATCTATCTCCCGAGCGGGATAAAAACCGAGACAAGGCTGCAAGCCTTCCGTTGAGGCACTGAAGCTCCTTGACTGTTCGGGGGGCCTGCATGTTGATGATCGCTTGGATCTTCTCTGGGTTAGCATCGATTCCCCTCTCATGTATGATGAACCCGAGGAACCTACCTGTAGTCACGCCAAAAACACACTTGGCCAGATTAAGGTGCATCCCATACCTCCTCAGCGTGGCAAAAGTCTCAGCTAGGTCGGCAAGGTGTGCCGATCCCGTCCGGCATTTTACGATCATGTCGTCGACATAGACTTCCATGTTTCGCCCTATCTGATGGGCGAACATCTTGCTTATGGTCCTTTGGTATGTGGCTCCGACATTCTTTAATCCGAACGACATGACCTTATAAAAATTGGCTCCCTGACTGGTGAGGAAGGCCGTATGCTCCTGATCTTTGGGTGCCATCCGGATCTGGTTGTAGCGGTTGAGTCGACCAATTGGTCAATCCTTGGTAGGGGGTAGCAATCTTTTGGGCAAGCACGATTAAGATCGGTATAGTCAACACACATCCTCCAGCTTCCATTAGGCTTTTTTACGAGGACTACATTAGACAGCCATCGCGGGTACTTGACCTCCTCAATGAAGTCGGCTGCTAAGAGTCACTCCACTTCTTCTCGCATGACTTGTTGCCGTTCAGGGGCCTGAACCCTTGGTCTTTGTTTTACCAGGCGGGCTGTTGGGGAAATGCACAAGTAGTGTTGAGATACCTTAGGATCGACTCCCGGGATGTCGGCAGGGGTCCAAGCAAAGATGTCAGCATTTTCTTGGAGGAGGCCGATGAGTTGAGTCTGCTCCTGCGTGTTGAGTTCCGAACCGATCCTGACTGTCCGGTCGAGGCGACTTTCCTACAGCGGGATATCGACCGTGGGTTTCGTCAGCTCGGGGTGCTGAGCCGAACGCTTGGATTCATGGGGGTCGTCGAGGGGCTGCTCTGGTCTTCTCTTCTTGCCCAGGGAGACCACCGTTAGGTAGCACTGCCTGGATTCGCGAGGATTTCCCCGGACCTCCCCGACCCCATCACGGGTCGGGAATTTTAGGGTCCGGTGGTAAGAGGAGATGACGGCTCTTATTTTGTTGAGGGTGGGTCGCCCTAGGATGGTGTTGTATGCCGTGGGGAGGTCGACTACCAGAAAGGTCGCCATCACCGTCTTCGTCTTTGGTGAATCCCTGAGTGTTAAGGGTAGGGTGACCGCACCTCGAGGCGAGATTGAGTCGCTTGTGAACCTAGTGAGCGTTGTTTGTATGGGCTTCAAAGCGTCCTCCGGTAGCCCCAGCTTCAGAAAGGCATCGAGGTAAAGTATGTCGGCTGAACTGCCCGTGTCGACCATGATCCTTCTTACTTGTGCGTTGGCGATCCTGGTCGAGATTACCAGCGCATCGTCATGCTCTGGTCATCCTGAGTCCTCAGATGGGAACGTTATTTCTGGCTCAGGAGCAGGTTCAGGCTCCTTGGTCAAAATGGCTCGGGCATAGGCCTTCCGTGCTGATGTACTGTTTCCTCCGGAGGCTGGTCCACCGATGATTACATCGATGTGCCGCTCGATAGGGCCTTCGGGATGCGGGGAGGGCTCCCGGTCTCGTTGGAAGTAGCGACCTAAATGGCCCCTTCGTATCAGTTCCTCAATTTGCTGCTTCAACTCATAGCACTCTTCGGTGTCATGCTCATTCTGTCGATGGAAGCGACAGTAGCGGGTACGGTCCGCCAACTCTCGCGGGCTCGTCATTGGACGGGGAGGCCTGAGCATCCCCTTCTCCTTTATCTGGAGAAATATTTGCGTCCGGGACGCGTTTAAGGAGGAAGGCGGGAGCCCCGACGTGGAGATGTCGGGGCGATCTACCCTGCTCCTTGGCTGCGAGGGCTGCTGTCTGGATGTCGTTCCTGCTCGGGAAGATTCTGGGCGCGCTCTTTGTCGTTCTTCTCTTCTTCCCGACATCCAGGCCTCGGCCGAGACATAATGGTTTGCGCGTTGAAGCATCTCTGCGACTGAGGCGAGGGGTCTCTCTACGAGAGACCAGCAAAATCTCGAGGGTCGTAACCCCATCATGAATGCCTGCATCAATAGTGTAGGGTGTGCGTCAGATAACCCCCGAATCTCCGTGGTGAACCGGCGCACGAAATGGGAGAGAGGTTCGTCCTCCCCTTGCTTCAATCCCAGGAGGAGCGCGATAGATGGTTTCGGACGTGCGAACGCCAGAAAGTGCAGCTCGAAATCTTTGGCGAGCTATTCGAAAGACGCAATTGTCCCACTCTTCAAAGTGCTGTACCAGGCACGGGCGGGCCCCTTCAACGTGGTGGGGAACGCTCGGCATATCAAGGCGTCATAGGTTCCGTATAGGGCCATCTGAGCTCGAAAGGCGGCGACATGATCTGCCGGATCGCTAGCTCCATCATAAAGATCGATGGAGGGGAGGCGAAAGTTTGGGGGCACTGGGAAATCCCGTATGTCGCTGGTGAACGGGGACTCCTAGTGAGGCTCCTCTCTCTGCTCCTCCTTTGACTTCCGGACGTCCCTTTGGACCTCATCGAGGTGCTGGCACATGGAACGGAGTTGGGCTCGGAATAAGTCTGTCGAGTCCGAGGATACCGTCTCGGGCTCGGGTGGGATACCCGGATTTCCGGGAACCCGGATCCCATCCAAGACGGCGTGAGACATAGGAGAAGCCGGTAGCGTGGGCGACGTATTGTTGGCCTGAAGGGAAGGCCTGGGTCTTTGATTCTCGGGCACTCTCGTCGTCCGAGGTAGGAGGGGAACGACGGCTTGCACCGTCCCAGCTAACGCTCGGACCTGTTGGGCGAGGTCCCGAAAGGCTTCAGCGGTGACAAGGAAAGGGACGGTGGGGACACCCTTGGGTGGGAGGAGTCTGGGATCATTGAACAAACGCCAGTAGCAATCCGAGGTCGAGGTGGGGTCCTCCATTCTTATTCTGGAGGGAAGGGAGGCCTCCGCCGAGGCCCGCTCTAGATGGATCTCCTCGCCCAGGTGATCGTCGGGGTTAACCAGGTGATACCTCGACATGGCCCTCCTTCTAGCGCCAATCTGTTAGTGCAAACAACTTTTTACCGTGACCTAGGAAGGGGCGGCTTTAACTCCGAGATTCCGAGGTCGTCGCGATTGGGTCCGGGCCGATCGAGGTCGTGGTTCTCTGACGATGTCCTGGTCGGGAAGGAATGAGAGGGGGAGACCCCGCCACCCACGATCGTCGTCTGGACCTGTCCCTGCACAAAGGCGGGTCGGAGGTTGCTCCGCTCGACCCCTCCGACGCTCAAGTTAGCTTCCACTAAGGAGAATAAGGAGGTTAGCGGATCGTTCCAGCGAAAGGTCCCCCCATTTTTAGAACAGGACTCTTCAGGGGTTTATATAGATCGGTAATGGCGAGATGTTTCTGGTTGCGTCTGAGGGTGGGGCACGGACCTGGTTCCGCAGGCTGATGCCGTGGTTGGCCTACGCACGGACCTGGGGAGAGGCAATGGAAGACGATGTCTGAGTGTTGACGTCGGCTACAGTAGAACGCAGGAGGGGCTATGATGTCATTCAGGTATGATGCATAGGATCCGATGTCATATCACATTTAATATCCATAACAAGGACAAAAGTATATCAACTTGAACAGAGGAAGGAACTGGATGTGCATTTGGGAAGTTATCAACAGCACTCCACGGGGCCGCACAATAGGCGAAGGCCATTCAATCTCGGCAAGCAACAACATTTGCATGCAAAGACGAGCTGCCTGCACGTGGGCAGAGCTTGCGTTCGCAGCTTTCCTAAAGGACCCACCGCGGCAGACGGGACAAACCGCCCTAGCCCGATCCTGTTCCAGATCCGGTTCAATCGGACCGGATCCACGGTCCAAAGCTCACACCACCACATTCCCGGTTCAAAGAGAGCATTAGCGTGAAGTGGAGGCTTGGTGAGCTGTGAGTGAGAAGACTTGGCTTCAAAGGGAGCAGAAGAAGAAATGGAGGTACTGTGTTGACGGGGAGACCCTTGCTTTGCTTGAGCTACAAGGAGGAGAGCTTTCACGTACGCCGGGAGCAGCCGTTGGTATGCGTCTTTCCACCACTTTCTGGTGCTTTAGGGACGAAGCAACGCCCGAGGAAAAGGAAAGGCTGTGAGCAACGGGAGGGGGCCCGCTGACAGAGTAGAGTACCAAAGCCAGCCTTCATCCTTTGCCTTCTGTAGCACAAGTAGAGGGGTCGAAAGAGGACGAAGAAGACGACGACGGCCACAGCAAGCAAAACCGAGAGAACCAAAGCAAGGTGTTGAAATATTTTGAGGCATAAATTATAATAATTACTGAAAGGCATTCAAATCTCAGTGGCATCTTCTAAAAATAAGCGGACAGGATCGTCCGATTACTGCTGCGAGACGTCAACGTGTCCTAATTTCGGATCGCGCTCTTATGATGACGCTAGCCTGCGACTGACGGGCCGTGCCGCCGCATGCATGGCTTCCGACTCTGGAGATGCAATCGGAACTTCTGATTCACCTCACGTGCATGGCACGTTGACCACAACCTAAGTTCATCTAATTCATTTTTCGGAAAATAAAGATTGACATACTATAGTTTTCTTCCTACAAGATCAAATAACTCATTAAGGATTAAACCATCACTCACATAGGTATTGCCTGTGCTTGACCTTCCTGGGAGAAATTAGAAGTTATTGCCATATATTATAGTTGTATGTACGTGAATCTTAAAGTTTATTTTTATTTTAATTGTTCGACATGTCAAGAATTTTTATCCAATTTGGGTTTAGTGTCAAATTTATTACAAGCTTGTGATAGGTGATCTTGCAAAAATCACATCTAAGATGTACCCAATAAATATTTCTCTAATACTTAAATTAGTAGAGTTGCAAGACTAAAAAATTATTGAAATAAGTTGAACTGTTAATATGTGAGCTAATTACATGAAATCAATCATCATTATTTGAACGTGGAGATATTTGTTGAATCGTCGAATGTGATGACTTATACTAACATCATGAGTTCTTGATTGACATGTCAAAATCCATAAGGTGTTTAATAGGATATGACATGCCATATGTCATTGGATTATGTGTTAATTATCATTATAATTTAGCTATGCTAACTAAAAGGGATTTTCATCATTCATAATAGTATTCCTTTATAGATAAACCAATCACTCGGATTAGCCACTGAGGACACAACGCCTTTGTAGTTAACACCGAGAGCAGGAAAAAAAAACAAGGCCTTATAAAGTACCATCTACAATTTGCATTGTGGCTACCTCCAACAGTTCCATCACAAGTCTTCCAGCACCTAAGTAGGTAAGATACCTTCAATGTTCAGTAAAAGGTATACAAACCTCTGAGAGGAATATGAACATCCAGATGACAGAATGATTCATCCTCCATCCACATGTATCACAGATTAATAGTTTTAAGAAACAAAGCTCTCTACAACTGGCTCTGCAATGAGCTTCGCAGAACGAGAAAAGCTAGAGTGGGCTATCATTCATGAAATTATTCAGCCTCATGACCTTCCTCATCATTAAAGGAATATCGCACTGGCCTCAGCAGCATGCTCAGTAATGGCAGATAGACTAGTGTGCTCAGTAATGGCATCACTGGCTCCAAAAGAATGCCAGGGAGACATCTCTACAAGATTAGCTTGTAGAGTTCCCACAGGTCCTTGGACTCTGATAAGTACGTCAATACCAAGACAGGAGAATGTGGGCTTCTCATCACGTGCACGTGGCACACATGTCATATGCAAACACGAACATCGGAAAACAATTCCCGCCCACCCCGCGCCCCCACAAAAAAAAACCAACATTGTATATTGAAATTTATGCAGAAGCAGTTAATTTCGAATTTGGACGTCATATTGAGCATTCCCAACTCAGTTCAGTTACTTCATCTCGAAGGCATCAAGGCATCAAATAGCACCTTTGAAAGCAACATTTCTTATGACGAGTAGCCTATGATTTCTTTGGATACATGAACATGCACATACAAAAATGGAGAATAACATAGCCGAGACACACTGGTAAAATGATTATTCAGGTGAACAATATATCTAACAGATAAATATTTTATTGCCAAAACCCTGTCTTCTGACGTCCCTCGATTAAAAAGAACTACTGTTAATTGCTAGTCATGTCTCAGACTTCATTTGTCCCAAAGCACAATTTAACTACTAAATTCAAACTCAGTCATGATATCACCACTGTATCTACAAGTAGTTCAAATAACACAAACCTTGTTATACTATAGCTTCATCTCCTAACACATTCCTGAGATGGCAGAACATATACTCATTAGATTGTGGCATTTGGCTATCGTAGCCATTAGTATTTTCTGATAGAAATGGAGTGACTCGAAGGCTATAGGACAATCCTCTTGTGCATCATGTGTTTTCACAAAGGCCCACAATTTCAAGGATGGCATGAAATAGGTCCTAAATACGGTAATTGCTCCTTCAAATCCAATCAACCTTGTTATCAACTTGGAGAAGTTTCAAGAATATTTATGATCAATCTTTATTTATGAAACTCTTATAATAATACATGAATATTAGATACTGATAGTACTTATCACATCTATAATTCATTATAGGTTCTGATAAGACCTAGGAGATTGATAAAAGATGAAATAGATCTCAAGATGGGCAATTGAGAAAAAGTTGCTATAGTGGCTGTTGGCGATGTCACTATATATCGGTCCAGTGGAGTTACTATTGCATTAGATGCAGTTACTTTGTTCATTCTATTATGAAAAATATTATTTTTATTTTATATTTGACAGCTAGGATATAAATTAGTTTTTGAGAATAATAATTGTTCACTAATATTGGATGATAAGATCATCACTATAGGAACATTGCATAATGGTTTATTTATGCTAGACACTTCTTTGTATATCATGAATGTAAGTGTGTCTAAAAGAAAATGAGATGAGATAAATAATGTATACTTGTGGCATTATAGGGTAGGTCATATCCATAAGGGAATGATTTAAAAGTTGCTAAAGGATGAATACCTAGATCAATTCGACTATGAGTCATATGCGACTTGCGAGCCTTACTTTCATGAAAAACTAACCAATTCTCTATTTAGCGAAACTAGAGAGAGAGATACTTAGTTGCTAGAACTTATACATAGTGATGTATGTGGTCCCATGTCAACTCAGGCTATAGGTGGTTACTCTTATTTTATTATTTTACTAATGATTTTTCCAAGTACAGATATATGTACTTAATAAAGTACAAGTCCGAAGCTTTCGAGAAATTTAGAGAATATAAGAATGAAGTAGAGAATAAAACTAGAAATAGTATCAAGACTCTTTAATCAGATCGAGGAGGTGAGTACTGTTAGGATCTGAACGGCACTAAAGGGGGGGGGGGGGAATTAGTATAGTGGATTAAAACTCGTAAAATTGAAATCGATTTCGGAGATAGTTGATTCATATGAAAATTTTGATCTGACGAAAAATGGATTTAGTTAAAATAGTTCAAGTGAATGCAATTAAGAGTAGGGAGAAGAGAAACGAGCGATTTGCAGCTAAGTAAAGACAATATACAAAATATTTAAAAGCTCACAATCCAAGGTACGCAGCGATGTATAGTGGTTCGGTCGAAAGACCTACGTCCACTTCTGAAGCCTCCTTTAATGAGGCTCCCAACTTCCACTATTAAATCTCTTGAAGGAGAAGGACCAAATACTCCTCTTACAAACTTTAATAAGTGGTTCACTTTTTTACAGATTTTTCTCAAAGAAAGAAGGAGGTGAACACTTAAGCTATTGAAACAAGACTTGCTATAACTTTGACTTAATTTTCAACTTCTCAAAAGGTTATATTCTCTGCTGAGAAAAGAGAGGTATTTATAGACTCAGTTGGCTTTACAAAATGGAGCAAAAAAGAGTCACATCCCGGGTTTATTGGGTACTAGCGATACCATCGCCTGATAGAGTCCTCGGGCTCTATGGTCTGGTGGTACCATTGCCTGCCAGGCGGTACCATTGTTGGCAGGTAATAACTGCTAGCAATACTATCGTTGGCCTGGGGCGGTACCACCGCTTGCTAAGTATTAAAGTCGATGGTATCATCGCTGACCTAGGGAGGTACCACCACTTGGGTTTGGCAGTGCCACCACCAGACTATTCCAGCAAGGCTGAATGGGCCCTTAACTTCAGCCTAAATCAACTCAAATAAGGCCCAATTAGCCCATACAAGGGTTAAACAGGATTATTACCTAATCCTTACCCTAATTACATACTAACTACTAAATTGAAACATAATTCTAAGTAAATTAACAACAAGCAATGTCGAGTCTTCTTCCGGTGAGCTTTCCGGTGAACTTTCCAGTGAACTTCCGATGACCCTTGAATTTTTTCCGGTGGACTCCCAATAGGCTTCCGGACTTGTGGCGAGTTGATGAATTTTTGGTAAGCTTCCGAATCTTCTCGGTGATCTCCACAAATCTCCAGCGATCTTTCCGATGAACTTTTGAAACCTTTGGCAAGTCCCCGATTCTTTCTCGGTTGGTTCCGATAGCACTATCGATGATCTTTCGAACTTCCAGTAGACTCTCGATCTCCCAACTACTGGGCTCTGGTAATTTGCTTTATGTCTTCAAGCTATCGTAGTTAATCCTGCACACTTATCTCAATAATATGGATTAGATCAAATAACCCATAAATTGACTTCATCATCAAAATCTAAGATTCAACAATCTCCCTTTTTTTGATGATGACAATTAGTTGATAACGAAGTTAATCTTAACTCCCCCTATCTATATGCCATATTATGAGAAAGAAATCGCTTGAATTCAATCTCTTTGAATTCAAATCGAAACTGATAAGTTTCATCTGTTGAACTTATCATCATGCTCAACAAGCATGATTTTTCATCCACAAATATGAAACTTCATATTTTTCAAGTCGAATAATTGACATTTATCATTTCCACAAAAGATATCAATTAAAATTTGAAATATAACAAGGATGATATCAATAAAGTGCACAAAATAAAGGCATGATATCAAATGAAATAATAGCTTATCATATCAATAAAAAGAACCTAATTTTTAAACATGATATGATATCGATCTTTCAAAAATTTACATTTCAAACATTTGAGATATATTGTGATGCTTTTAAGGATAGCAATCAATTTTTGATTATAAAGCATGGCACAAGCAAATAAAAAAAAATGTCAATTCATTTTGGCATTATTCTTCATTTTGACATTATTCTACTCAATGCGATCAAGTTATCAATTCATTTGCTACATTCTTCTCCCCCTTTGTTATCCACAAAAAGGAGGTGGATCGTAATAACATGATAAAAGTAGTCACGTATAGTGTCATGATGCTAGTCATTCATAATATATCAAAATAATAATGAGGCTATCATATGTCATCGAGGATGGATAAGCCCAAAAAGTCAATCTTCATTTAACAAGCTATGACAGATTTTTACATGAAAGAGGATGAAAGGATTCAGACATAAATTTATGAATTTATGAAATGAAACATGCTTAAAAGAGGTGGAGGGAGTATAAAATTAATTTTATATAATTAAGATCCATCATTCGAAGAAAACACCTAAATCATTCAAAATAATACAACATCATGAAAGCGTCATCAAGAAAAAAAAATATTACGATCGAAGGAAAAAAAAAAGAGCTCCATTCAAAAGATGTCATTCAAAATCCAAATAGATGATATCATTAAGATACCCGAAGTTGAAAATTTTTGGAAAGAAACATATAATAGCATATATTAGGATAATTTCAAAAGTATGTCAAAGTAGCATAGAGGTTTACAAGAGTCAAAAGGTTCAATACAATAGTCATTTCTCAGGTGGAATACCAAAATGCCTATACAAGTGATCTAGCTTTTAGTTCATCTATCATGCTTCACTCAAAATTTTAGTTTGCTGTGATTTGATTTGATTTATTTCTATCATGATTGGATCTTCAGAGGATGGAGCAGGAGCTGGTTCTGATAGTGCTGCACCAAAGGGACTAGGAGGAGGAGATTCACTTCCCCTAAAGACTGGTGTTTCAAGTTGTTCTACTGGAGGGGGAGTTGGATTGGTCCTTCTAGGCTGCCTAGTCTATATTCCATTTCTAAAAATGCACTTAGGTCTCTTGAGCAAGTTTTTGTTAATAGTGTTATATCTGTCTACTTTTATCACTTCTTCATCGGGTGGTATTCTAATATTATGTGTATACAGCAATCTAGTAATTAACCCCCCGTATGGTAACATCAAGTCTTTATACATTATTTCCATCATATGTTACCGGATCAGGTATTCAAAATAGTTATTTTGTATAATCATTATCCAAAACATGGTACTTAACTCTATTTGACTAATCTCATCATGGTGATATTGTTTAGGAATAAGGATACTTATGATGATGTGATGAAGAATTTTAGAACTGAAAGGTAACAAATGCTCATAATTTTTAGGGACTATGCCTAGGTTAGAATTTACAAAAATAGTCCCTAAAGCCTCAGAGTAGGTTACTCTGATTGTATCCATATCCCATTGCCCTCTGAAATAACAACTTCTATCCTTTTTCAGAGATTCCAATTAGCCCACATATTGTACTATCAAAAATTCGAATTCAGGTTGTCATGTTATCATCATCCAAGCATAAATTTGCATAAAACAACCTAACTAACCTTGGGTAAACTGATTCATCGATTTATAAAATGGGCAAGACATCCAAATTGGCAAACCACCTAATGGGTTCTAGGTTTCCTAGTTCACAAAAATCAACATGTTTTCCCTTATGCACGGTTCTTGCTTCAAAATTAGGGTACCTAAGGGCTACTTCATTTGATCTAAAGAGGGATGGGTCGTATGAATCTCCTGTCATCCTTTTCCCTTTGTCTCTTGATGATCTCCTAGGAGCCATATCTAATCATGATGATAGAGCAAGAAAAATTTTAAAGAATATGCCATGTATTGAGAAGAAGAGAAAAAAATTCAAATGTTACCTTATATGAGATTTCTTGGGAGGTAGAAGACTTGCTCTAAGATGGAATCCTCTCTTAGTCTTTTAAAGGGAGAAAAATAAGATTTAGAGAGGATGAGAAGAGAGTTTGGGAACAATTCCACTGGTTGGGGGTGGTTCCATCGTCGGCCCTAACTCCCTTTTATATAAGGGGGCTCTCGGGCGGTGCCACTGTTGGCACACTTAAAAATTTTTTTTAATTTTTTTTATTTTTATCCACTGATTCATAGAAGTTTAATGTGTTTAATTAAAATAGAATACTATCTTGTATTACTCTTTAAAATGTCATAAGATAATACGAAATCAAAAAAGGATGAAGTCAAATCCACGAAAGCCGAAAAGATGATGAAAAATTTCCTAAAAAAAGGCATAAAATAAACTCATTCATGAGGATAATTCAACATGCCTAATTCCCTTCTAATGAAGTCAAATTGTTCTTCATTTAAGGTTTTTATGAAAATATCCACTAATCGATGTTTTGTATCAATAAATTCTAGAATGATATCATTATTATTAACATGATCTCATATAAAATGATGCCTAATGTTAATGTGCTTAGTTCTAGAGTGTTAAATGAGATTCTTAGTTAAATAAATAGTACTTATGTTATCACATTTTATGAGAATATTCTTTAAATGAATTCCATAGTCTTCTAAAGTATTTTTCATCTAAAGAACTTGTGCATAACATGCACTAACGGCTATGTATTCGGCTTCCACCGTGAATAATGCAATCAAATTTTATTTCTTAGAAGTCTAAGAAACAAGTGCATATCCTAAAAATTAGCATATTCCGGATGTGCTTTTTCTATCTATTCTATATCCGCCAAAATTCGCATCCGCATAGGCTTTTAAATCAAAGTTATCGAATTTTGGATATCATAATCCTAAGTTATGAGTGCCTTTAAGATATCTAAGGATTCTTTTAACAGCTTTAATATGAGACAACTTAGGATTAGCTTGAAATCTTGCACAAAGTCCTACACTAAACATGATATCCGGTCTGGTTGCGGTGAGGTAAAGTAAACTACCTATCATTCCCCTATATATTTTTTGATCAAAATTTTCTCCACTTTCATCCATGTCTAACTTAGTGGTGGTACTCACAGGAGTGTTTATAGATTTTGAACCATCCATGTTTAATCATTTTAACAATTCTAATGTATATTTAGATTGATTAAGAAATATACCATTACTAAGTTGTTCAATTTGTAATCCTAGAAAGAATATTAGTTTACCCATTAGACTTATTTCAAATTCATACTCATACACTTGGCGAATGATTCACATAATGATTCATTAGTAGAATAAAAAATAATATCATCAACATAAATTTGAACAACAAGAAAATTATTTTTAAAATATTTAACAAATAATATAATATCAATCTTACCTTTAGTAAAATTATTTAAAATTAGAAATGACCTAAGTCTCTCATACTAAGCCCTTGGGGCTTGTTTTAAACCATAGAGAGCCTTAGTCAATTTAAACACATGATTAAAAAAAAAGAATTTTTAAAACCAGGAGGTTGTTCAACAAACATTTCTTTAGAAATAAAGTCATTTAAGAAAACACTTTTGACATCCATTTGAAATAATTTAGGCAAGGAGCATCCTAATGGCTTCTAATCTTACCATAGGAGCGAAGGTCTCTTCGTAATCGATACCTTCTTCTTGGTTGAAGCTTTTAGCCACTAATCTAGCCTTGTTTCTAACCACGATACCACATTCATCTTGTTTGTTTCTAAAGACCCATTTAGTAATAATAACTAAATGGTCACTAAGTCTAGGAACAAGCTTCCATACCTCATTTCTCTCAAATTAATTCAATTCTTCTTGCATTGCGATAACCCAAGAATCATCTTTTAAGTTATTGTCAATGCACTTAGGTTCAATTTGAGAAAGAAAAGTAGTATGGGCACAAAAATTTTTAAAAGAGGAATGAGTTTGAACCCCTTTTAATGTGTCTTCTATAATTAGTTCATTAGGATAGGCATCTACATACTACCATTGTTTAGGTAAGGAAAATTCGGAAGAAGATGCATCCAAGTTACTATTTTGATGAGAGGGTTCATTCAAATTTAACCCATCAAATCCAAGATCATCATCAAAATCATTTTTCTTAGGTTCAGAAACTTTATTAAAAACAACATGAATAGACTCTTCTATAACTAAAGTTCTTTTGTTAAAAATACGAAAAGTTTTAGAAATGGAAGAGTAACCAAGAAAGATGCCTTCATCAGATTTAATATCGAATTTTTCTAAGGCATCCTTTGCATTCAAGATAAAGCATTTGCAACCGAAAACCTTAAAGTAAGAAACATTAGGTTTTTTCTTATTCTATAATTCATATGGAGCCTTGAATAAAGATGGTTTTACTAGAACCCTATTCATGATATAGCAAGTCGTATTAACGGCTTCGGCCTAAAAATATTTGGGTAAGCTATGTTCATTTAATAAGGTTCTTGTCATTTCTTGTAAATTTCTATTCTTCCTTTCTACTACTCCATTTTGTTGAGGATTCCTTGGAGTAGAGAAGTTATGGTTATATCCGTTAGATTTATAAAAAGTTTGAAAGTCATGGTTTTGGAATTCTCCATCATGATCACTCTGAATCGATGAAATTATGAAACCCTTTTTGTTTTGAGTAAGTTTACAAAATTTTAAAAAAACATTTAAAGCAATCACTTTTATGAGCTAAAAAATAGGTCCAAGTGTATTTACTATAGTCATCTACAATGACAAACACATATTTGCTACCTCCTAGACTTGTTATGTCAATTGGTCCAAATAAATCCATATGGATCAATTGTAATGGTCTAGAGGTGCTTATTTGATTCTTTGATTTGAAGCTAGTTTTTATTTATTTTTCTAGTTAACATGCATCACATACTTTATCCTTGATAAACTTGATATTAGGAATTCCTCGTACTAGTTCTCTAGATAAAATTTTAGATATTAGTTTCATGCTTGCATGGCCTAATCTCCTATGCCAAAGCTAAGTATCATCATTTAAAATGGAAAAGCACATTTCATTACTAAGTTCTTCAATGTTAATGGTGCAGGTATTATTTTGTTTTAACGCAATCATAGATATGTTGTTGTTTGGTTTTTCAATGATGCAAGCATTAGATTCAAATCTAATGATATAACCTTTATCACATAATTGACTAATGCTTAAAAGATTATGTTTTAATCCATCAACTAGTAACACATCATTAATTGAAAAACTTGATTTGTTACCTATGGTTCCCTTACCAATGATTTTACCCTTATTGTTATATCTGAAGGTGACTTACCCTTCTTCTTTACTAGTGAACATAGAGAATTGAGATGGATCTCCGGTCATATGCCTTGAGCATCCATTATCAAGATACCATCTCTTGCTCCTAGCTTATGATGGTGAGTGTGTCTACAAAAGAGGATAGTTTTTAGGTACCTATTTGATTTTGGGTATCTAAAAAATTAATCTACTAACTTTGTCATTTAGCATTGAATTATTTATGGCTCCTTTAGGAATCCATATCAATTTATGTGGACTAATTTTCTTAAATGAACATTTGTAAATAATATGTCCGGATTTACAACAAAAATTACATTTCAAATGAGGTGATATATGTAATTTGGGTCCTTTAATGAAGGTGGTAGGATTTTGGTAAGATCCACTCATAAATCTAATTCCACTTCCATTTGCGACGTGACCCTTATTTGCAAGAATCATGTCTAAGCCCTTGTTACCGACCTTAAACTTGTTTAGGGTCTCTTTAAGTAGCAAGTTCTCATTTTTTATAGCTTCTAAGTGTTCATACTTAGAGCATGGAGGTGAAGAAGGAGTTTGAAGACTATCAAGTTTATCTAGTAATGGAGCATGCTCCTTCTTTAATAAATTGAACTTCTCACTAATAGTTCTACACTCATCAAATAATTCATGAAAAGCTATTGAAAGTTCATCAAAAGATAAATCTTCATTAATAAACTCACATACCTCATCTCCTAAAGTCATTAGCACAAAGTTTGCCTCATCTTTATTGCTTGCTTCTTCATTCTCAGAGTTACTTGAGTTATCCCATGTCGCCTTTAAAGCTTTCTTCTTCTTTGTTTGCTTCTTTTTGGCTTGGGGGCATTCATTTTTGAAGTGCCCCAGCTTCTTGTATTCGTAACATATGACTTGGTCCTTTTTTGATTCAAATTTATTTTTAGTGTCATTTTTACATTTATTCCTTCTTATGAATTTTTTAAATTTTCAAGTCAAGAGTGCAATGTCATCATCACTGTCCTCATCACTTAATGTTCCTTTCAAGTGGTCTTCTTGTGTTCTTAATGCCATATCCTTCTTGTTCTTTGGAAGGATATGACATTAAGAACACAATGAGTTCTTCATGAGCATGGCATGTCATTTCGTAGGTCATTAGAGACCCAATGAGTTCTTCGAGAGGAAAAGTTTTAAGGTCCTTGGCATTTTGAATGATCGTAACTTTTGAATCCTAACTCTTTGGAAGGGATCTTAAAATTTTAATTACAACTTCAAAATTTGAAAAACCTTTACAAAGTGCTTTGAGTCTATTGATGATATTCGTGAAGCAGATGTACATATCTCCGATGGACTCACTTGGTTTCATTCGAAAAAGTTCGTAAGAATGCACAAGAATGTTGATTTTGGACTCTTTCACTCGGCTAGTGCCTTCATGAGTGATCTCAAGAGTACGCCAAATATCGAAAGCCAATTCACAAATCGAAAAACAATTAAACTCATTTTTGTCAAGTGCACAAAATAAGGCATTCATAGCCTTTGCATTTAAAGCAAAAACCTTCTTCTCCGATTCATTCCATTCGCTCATCGGAAGAGAAGAATTTTGAAATCCATTTTCAATGATATTCCAAAGTTTAAATTCCATGGAAATAAGAAAGATCCTCATATGAGTCTTCCTATATGTGTAATCTGTCCCAGTGAACATGGGTGGACGTGTAATTGAATGACCCTCTTGCATGCCGAAATAAGCTATCTCTCTTGGGTTTTAAACCAGATGAGAGTGACTAGGCTCTGATACCAATTGTTAAGATCTAAGCAGCACTAAGAGAGGGGGGGGTGAATTAGTGCAGCAGATTAAAACTCATAAACTTGAAAGTGATTTTGGAGATAGTTGATTCGTATGGAAATTAATTTTGATTCGACGAAAAACATATTTAGCTAAAATAGTTTGAGTAAATGTAATTGAGAGTAGGAAGAACAGAAATGAGCGATTTGCAGCTAAGTAAAGACAAGATGCAGAATATTTAAAAGCTCACAATCCAAGGTACGCAGCAATGTATAGTGGTTCGGTCGAAAGACTTACGTCCACTTCCGAAGCCTCCTCCGATGAGGCTCCTAACTTCTACTATCAAATCTCTTGAAGGGGAAGGACCAAATACTACTCATACAAACTTTTACAATTGGTTTACTTTCTTACAGATTTTTCTCAAAGAAAGAAGGAGGTGAACACTTAAGCTATTGAAATAAGATGTGCTTCAGCTTTGACTTAGTTTTCAACTTCTCAAAAGGTTATATTCTCTGTTGAGAAAAGAGGGATATTTATAGACTCAATTGGCTTTCAAAAATAGAGCAAAAAAGAGTCACATCCCGAGTTTACCGGGTACTAGCGGTACCACTGCCTAGCACTAGTGGTACCACCATTTGATAGAGTCTTTGGGCTCTATAGCCTGGCAAAGACACCATGCACGCGCTAGGGCACCATGCCAGTGTAATAACGCGCCGATGATACTACCACTTACTTGGGGCGGTACCACTGCTTGCTAGGTATTAAAGTCGGTGGTACCACCACTGACCTGGGGTGGTACCACCACTTGGGTCTAGCGGTGCCACCGCCAGACTATTCTAGCAAGGCTATATGGGCCCTTAACTTCGGCCCAAATCAGCCCAATTAGCCCCTACAAGGGTTAAACAGGATTATTACCTAATCCTTATCCTAATTACATACTAACTACTAAATTAAAACATAATTCAAAGCAAATAAACAACCGACAAATGTTGAGTCTTCTTCCGGTGAGCTTTCTGGTAAACTTTCGGTGAACTTCCGATGCACCCTCGGATTTTTTCCAGCGGACTCCTAACAGGCTCCCGGACTTGTGGCGAGTTGACGAATCTTTGGCAAGCTTCCAAATCTTCTCGGTGATCTCCATGAACCTCCGACGATCTTTTCGGTGAACTTCCGAAACCTTCGGCAAGTCCCCGATTTTTTCTTGGTTGGTTCCAGCAACACTACCGACGATCTTTCGAATTTTCGGTGGACTCTCGAACTCCTAACTACTTGACTCCGATAATTTGCTTTATTTCTTCAAGCTATCGTAGTTAATCCTGCCCACTTATCTCAATAATATGGATTAGATCAAATAACCCATCAATTGACTTCATCATTAAAATCGAGATTCAATAAGTACTTGAGTACAGATTTTATCCAATTTCTCAAGGATCATGATATTCTATTCTGGTGGACATCTCCTTATACATCCTAGCTCAATGGTGTATCCAAAAGGAGGAATCGCACATTGTTAGACATGGTGTAGTCCATGATGAGTTTCACCGACCTACCTATCTCATTCTAAAGATACGCCCTCTAGTCCGTAGCTTACCTTCTAAACAGAATTTCAACTAAGTTTGTAGTGTCTATTTCATATGAGATATGGAAATGGAAGAAGTATGATCTTAAGATTATTAAGATTTGGGGTTGCCCTACCATGTTAAGAGATACAACCCCGATTAGTTGGAATCTAAGACAAAGCAGTGCAAGTTCATGGGATATCGCAAGGAAACTTATGGGTATTTTTTTCTATCACACCAAGGACTAAAAGGTCTTTGTAGCCAAGAGAGTCATGTTTCTTAAGAAAGAATATATTCTTAGTGGAGATAGTGGGAGTGTGATAGAGTTGAGTGAGTTAGAGAACCTAGCTCGAGTACCATTCCATATTTCGAGTTTATTCAGGTACCTAGCACATAAGTTTTGACTTTACGTTGGTCCAATAGAATATCTCATCATCCTAAGAGATATGTGGGATATATTAAAGGAGAAGATATTGAGGATATTATTTCTCAGACCTACAAGGAGGTTATTATGAGTATAGACTTTGGGAAGTGACAAGAAGCCATGAATTCAAAGATAGATTCCATATACTCCAACAAGGTTTGGAACATAGTTGAAGCACCTGAGGGTATCATACTCATTAGTTGCAAATGGATCTTCAAGAGGAAGATCGGAGCATATGGAAAAGTAGAGACCTATAATGCAAAGCTAGTGTCTAAGGGATTTTGTCAAAGGTATGGTGTTGACTATGATAAAACCTTCTCACTCTTAGCTATGCTAAAATCCATCTGAATTCAATTGACTATTGTAATACACTATTATTATAAAATCTAGTAGATGGATGTGAAAATGATATTCCTTAACAACAACATCAAAGAGGAGGTATATATAATATAACTTGAGGGATTCCTGTCCAAAGATAGTCTAGATAAAGTATGTAGGTTGCTTAGGCCTATCTATGGACTAAAGCAAGCTTCCCAAAATTGGAACATAAGATTTGATGAGGCGATCAGATCTTATAACTTCGTTAAGAATGAAGATGAGCCTTGTGTATACAGAAAGGTAAGGAGTGCTATTACCTTTTTGATACTATATGTGGATGATATCTTAATAATTGGGAATGTGATAGGACCCTAGCAGGGTTAGGTCCTACTCAACCATGTAATAGCTAATAAAAACCCTGTGAGAATGTAATAAACCCCACCTAGCCGCCTCTATCCTATAAAGAAGAGAGGCTAGGGTTTATATTTGGGTCTTTGGGCTTCTTAGCCGTCGCCCCCCTTGTTACTGGGCCGGCCCGCTAAGGTTGAGGGCAAATTGGGTAGTTCACTTAGGAAGCAACCCCTAGGGTTAGGGTTTGGAGCTCTATATAAGCTTGTAGCCTCCACCTCTTTGGAATAAGAAAGATCAATCTACAATTGCAGCCACCGAGCTACTTGGAGGGTGGAACCCCTATAGCTCAAGGGTTGATCCCCTCAAAGATCAATCTCCATAGAATTCCTCTGGGGTTCTATCATCAGTATCGAGCAGCGATCTTGCTGCTTTTGCTGCCATCCCTGCCGCCCACCATTAGCCAAGCAATTCCCACAATTGCTCTTGACGTCGTCGTCTCCACCGTCATCTCTTGACGTAGATCAAATCAATCTCTGATCGCCACCTCCAATTGCATCGAGATCTGGTATTTTTCTACCACCAATACCTTTTGCTGCTGTAATTTTCATCTAAAATATCAAAAGAAGTTTTTCTATCGATCCCTTGCTGCGAATTCCTTGCGTGCAAAAGTTACCATCTTTGCGAACGAAGGATTCAGAAAATTTCAGCCGCGTGTTGCTGCCTTTAACCGATCTAATTGTTATCCTTTTGAATGAAATTTTTGTGCACCTCATAGATCATCTTGGCTCCCATCTGTGATTGATCTATTGTGGAATTCATCACAAAACAAATTCGTGTGTTGCTGTAATCTCTCGTCACAAAATCGCTGAAATTTTTGACGAGAATTCTGCTATCGCAACTTGCACCGATTTCTTCTTGCTTTGCTGCCGAAATTTCTTGATCCAATTTGTTATCCTTGTTGCTATCTAAACTAAGATTCTACCATCAAAACCCCTCCTCAAATCCCTGAGTTTTATTTGGAAATTTCGTCGAGAAATCGCTATTTCTTCGACGATAATTCTGCTCTTACGAGGCAGCGCACATAGGCAGCAATTGCTACTGATTTTTGTCAAATCTTTGCTGCGATCTACCACAGATCTAAAACCCAAAACAGCCTCAAAACAAGCCTAAACCGTAACCTACATCCACCGATCCACAAACCCTTTCAACCACCACTTCCCTCAAATAATTCATGCCTTTAACCTAAGCAACAAAAAGAGATCTTAATATTACAGATCTGGAGTCATATACTATGGCATCCGAGGAGGCGATAAATGCTAAATTCGAAGCCTTCGAGACGCGAATGGAGGATAAGATTCGGGCTCTCTTTGCGAACTCGCTTCAGTAGAACGAGCCCAAAGAAATCTCATCAAGGAGAGAGCTCGACCGAAGAGATGACTTTCAAGAAAAGGGAGGCTCTATGATCGATCCCTACTATCCACGCATGAGGGTGGACTTCCTAGATGGGAAGAAGGAGACCCGATTGGTTGGATCTCGCCTGTGAGTGATATTTTCGGTACCACAAAACCATGCAGATGCATCTATGGTAGAAATTGCAGCTATACATCTTGAAGGAGATGCCATACAATGGTTTGATTGGTTTGAACATACTCATGGAGTCCTCTCATGGCGACAATTCAAAGAAGGATGCTGATCCGTTTCGGACCAACCGATTACGAGAACATCGAAGGACAACTAGCAGATCCGACAAACCTCCACCATCCAGAGTATCAAACCAGGTTTGAAAGGTTATCTAATCAAACTCGTGATTGGTCTGAAAAATAGTTATTGGGGACATTTATTGAGGGCTTGAAGCCGGAGATCGGGGAGAAGTTAAAGCGCGACAACCGTATACGCTTATGGCAGCCATCTCTTTCGCACGACTTCAGGAGGGCGATTGAACCATGAAGCCCGGAGGACTAGGGTCGCTCCCCGACCAGAAATATTGAAGCCCTCGGCCCGCTACTATCACCGAGCTCCTGCACCAAAAAAGGTTGACAAGAGAAGAGCTTGAGACCGATCCGCTAAGGGGTTATGTTGGCATTGTGACGAGCCGTGGAGCGCGAGCATCGTTGTAAAAAAGGGTAGACTTCTTGTGATTGAACCAGTGGAAAAAAGATCAGTGAACAGCCGTAAGAGAGTCTTGAACATGAGGATGAAGATGTGGACGAAGAGCCACAATCAACCAACTTTATGGTACATGCGCTAGCCGGCTCTCAAACCGCAAACGATGAAAGTTGGAGGCCTGCTCAAACAACAACCAATCACTTTGTTTCTCATCGATACAGCAGTACTAATAATTTTCTAAATAGTAAGGTTGCTGCTCGGATGGCGCTCTATATCGAAGGTTGCAGCAAGTTCGACGTAAAGGTTGCCGACTGGCCGAATCCTAAAATGCGACCAAAGATGCCCACTGGTGAAACTATTATGCAGGCCAAGAAATTGTTGCCGACTTCTTCCTCCTACCAATTAATGATTATGAGGCTGTCTTTGGGATGACACTAGGTGATGTCTCTTGGAACTTTTCGAAATTGATTATGAAATTCTATTGCAAAGGTAAGCAGGTCACCCTACGCGGGAAGCGTGGAAGCAACGTAACCACCGTTTCAACCCAACGAATGGAGAAAGTTTTACACAAGATAAATGGTGGCTTTCTTATGCATCTCCAAAGACCAACCGAGGGGGAGGAATGAAGAAGGATCAGAAACTAGCAACATCATCAAAAATTAGAGGAGGATCCAAGCGCAATAGCTCACTATACTTGAGATTCAGGGATCTATGCTATAAAGGTCGTATTGTGCTTATACCAAACTCCCCTTGCATCAAAGTCATTCTGCACGAAATGCACTCCATACCTTTGCAGGGCACTCGGATTTCTAAGAACCTACAAAAGAGTGAAGCAAAACTTTTATTGGAAAGGGATGAAAAAATTATTTCTGAATACGTAGCACAATGTGATGTATGTCAACAAAGAAAAAGGTGAAAGCAGTTAGTTGGCGAGTTCAAGGAAACTACAACCACTACCTATACCGCACTCGGTATGGGTGACATCTCCATGGACTTCATCGAAGGGTTGCCACCTTCCAAAGGTAAAAGCACAATCCTTGTGGTGGTTGATCGACTTACTAAATATGCTCATTTTTGTCTTTGTATGAAATCCCTACACCGCGTTAGTATTGCTCAGATTTTCATAGAAATATTGTTAAACTACATGGGATGCCAAGGTCCATCGTAAGTGATCGTGATAGGGTCTTCACTAGTAAATTATGGACCGAGTTATTTCAGATTCAGGCACCAAACTCAAGATGAGCACTGCATATCATCCACAAACCGATGCCAAGCGTAGTGGTGAACAGATGTTTAGAGACATACCTTGGTGCTTCGCTAGTGATCGACCAAAGGAGTGGACGAAATGGCTCCCTGGGCCGAATGGTGGTATAATACTATATATCATTCATCTACAAAATGAATATATAAAGCATTATATGGTCGGGGTAAACTCTGTGATTCCAATGTATGTAATTGGCTCGCTAAGGTAGATCAAGTCGATCAAGATTTAATTGTGAGGACAAACTCCTACGTTTGCTAAAGAATAATCTCTCTACCGCTGTTCAAGCTAGAATGAAGCGACAGTGACACGAAGAAGTGAAAGAGAATTTTTAGTAGGAGATCTGGGTTTATCTTCGCCTACAACCATACAAGCAACTATCCATCAACACACGAGCCTCCATGAAGCTATCTCCACGTTTTTATGGGCCCTATCGATCATAGAGCGTATTGGAGTGTGGGCGTCATGCACTTAAATTATCTAAAGATGCCAAAATTCACCCTGTCTTCCACGTGTCATGCTTGAAGCCCAAGTTGGGAGAACATGAGGTATCCGCAGATCAATCGCCCAACACCATCGATGATGGAAATATTCAAGCCCAACCACAAGCCATCCTCGACCGCAGAGTCGTGATGCGTCGTCGACGTCCCCTCTTGAAGTACTAGTACATTGGACTAATTTACCACTTGAAGATGCCACATGGGAATCATATGAGGAGTGAAGTCTCGGTTCCCTGAGTTCATGGAACTGACCTTGAGAACAAGGTGATTTGAAGAGGGCAGGCTTGATAGGACCCTAGCAGGTTAGGTCCTACTCAACCATGTAAATATGACTAATAAAAACCACAGTGAGAATGTAATAAACCCCACCTAGCCGCCTCTATCCTATAAAGAAGAGAGGCTAGGGTTTATATTTGGGTCTTTGGGCTTCTTAGCCACCGCCCCCCTTGTTACTGGGCCGGCCCGCTAAGGTTGAGGGCAAATTGGGTAGTTCACTTAGGAAGCAACCCCTAGGGTTATGGTTTGGAGCTCTATATAAGCTTGTAGCCTCCACCTCTTTGGAATAAGAAAGATCAATCTACAATTACAGCCACCAGGCTACTTGGAGGGTGGAACCCCTATAGCGTTCCAAGGGTTGATCCCCCTCAAAGATCAATCTCCATAGAATTCCTCTGGGGTTCTATCAGAATGATATAGGAATGCTCTCCATAATAAATGCTTACCTATCTAGACACTTCTCCATAAACGACTTAGGGGGGAAGCATCCTATATATTGGGGATTCAGATCTATAGAGATAGATTCAAGTGGATGCTTAGCATGTCCTACTTCAGGTATATAGATACCATTATCAAAAGGTTTGACATGAAAAATTCCAAGAGAGGTCTCATACTGATGAGACATAGGATATTGTTTTCAAGGAGTATGTCCCCAAAGACTCCTGAAGAAAGGATAGATTGATAGAACCTAAGAGGAATTCTATGTAGATTGAACTTTGAGGGAGATCAATCCTTGGAATATTATAGGGGTTCCACCCTCCTTGGTAGTCGACTAGATGGCTACAATTGTAGATTGATCTTTCTTATTCAAAAGAGGTGGAGGCTACATGTTTATATAGGATTCCAAACTCTAGTCATAGTGGTTGCTTCCTAAGTAAATTACCCATTTTACCCTCAACCCTAGGTGACCTGCCCAGTAAAGGGGGGTGACGACTAGGAAACCCTAAGACCCCAAATATAAACCCTAGCCACTCTTCTTTATAGGATAGAGACGGCTAGGTATGGTTTATTATAATTTCATAAAGTTTTTATTAGTTACTACTTGGTTGAGTAGGACCTAACCCTACTAGGGTTCTATGAAGCCCGCCGTCTTCAAATCAACCTTGTTCTTAAGGCTAAGGTTCCATAAACTTAAGGAATCGAGTCTTTAGCTCCTCATATGATTCCCATGTGGCATCTTCGAGTGGTAGATTATTCCAACGCACTAGTACTTCAGTAGAGGGGCATCGATGACATATCACGATTCTGCGAATGAAGATGGCTTGTGGTTGAGCATGAATATCTCCATCATCACTAGTGTTGGGCAATTGAATCTGGGGTGACTTGTGTACTCCCAACTTGGGTTTCAAGCATGACACATGAAAGACAAGATGAATTTTGGCATCCTCAGGCAATTTAAGTCTGTGCGCCATCGTTTCAATACGCTATGTGATCTGATAGGACCCATAAAAATGTGGGGATAACTTTATAGAGGCTCGTGTGTCGATGGATAGTTGCTTGTATGGCTGTAGGCGAAGATAAACTCAATCTCCTACTGAAAATTATCTTTCGCTTTGTCGTGTGTCGACTTACTACTTCATTCTGGCTTGAGCGATAGAGAGATTATCTTTTAGTAGTTATAGGAGTTTATCCCTATCAATTAAATCTTGGTCGACCTGATCTACCTTGGCCGAGCTGATTACATACTTTGGAATCACAAGGGCTGGCCGACCATATAGTGGTTCATATGGGGTAAATTTTGTAGATAAATGATACATTGTATTATACCACCATTTCGCCTAGGGGAGCCATTTCATCCACTCCTTTGGTTGGTCACAAGCGAAACACCGAAGGTACATTTCTAAATACTTGTTCATCACCTCTATTTGGTCGTCAGTTTATGGATGATATGCTATGCTCATCTTGAGTTTGGTGCTATATAATTGAAATAACTCGGTCCAAAATTTTCTAGTGAAGACCCTATCACGATCACTTATAATGGACCTTGGCATCCCATGCAATATCGAAGCCCTCAGCCCCCCTACTATTATCCAAGTCCCTATACTAAAAAAGTTGACAAGAAAAGAGCTTCGGGAGCTATCTACAAAGGGGTTATGTTGGCATTGCGACGAGCCATGGAGCCACGAGCATTGCTATAAATAAGGGAGACTTCTTGTGATTGAACCAGTGGAAAAAGAGATTATTGAACACCCAGAAGAGAGCCTTGAACATGATAAATAAGATGTAGAAGAAGAGCCATAACCGACCGACTTTATGGTACACACACTAACCGGCTACTCAAATCCGCAAATGATGAAAGTTGGAGGCCTTCTTAAACAACAACCGATCTCTTTTCTCATCGACACGGGCAACACTAATAACTTTCTAAATAATAAGGTTACTGCTCGGATAGCACTCTATATCAAAGGTTGTAGCAAGTTTAATGTAAAGGTCACCGACCCTAAAGTACGACCAAAGATGCTTGCAGGTGAAACTATTACTGCAAGACCATAAAATTGTCACCGAATTCTTCCTCCTAGCAATTGATGATTATGAGGCCTGACTGGGCATAGAATGGCTAATGATGCTAGGTGATGTCTCTTGGAACTTTTCTAAATTAATTATGAAATTCTATTGTAAAGGCAAACAGGTCATCCTACGCGAGAAGCACGGAAGCAACTAGAAGAATGGAAGGAATGGAAGAATGGAAGGAATGGAAGCAACTAAAATAACCATCATTTTAACCCAACGAATGGAGAAAGTTTTACATAAGATAAATAGTGGCTTTTTGATGCATCTCTAGCAGCAACTAGAGGGGAAGAAAATAGAAATTGAAGATCAAAATCTCACCCAATTAATTGCTGAATTTGATAATATTTTTGTTGAACCGCATGGTTTTCCTCCTACTCGGCAACATAACCACCGAATTTCAATTCTTTTGAGCAAACCACCAGCGAACATTTGGCCATACCACTATCCTCACCTCCACAAGGATGAAATTGAGAAGATTGATAAGGAAATGCTCACCATTATGTATGCAGTAATGAAGTGGGGACCCTACCTGATCGACTAGTGATTTCAGATTAAAACCAACCATAGAAGCCTCAAGTACTTTTTGGATAAAAAATATCATCCTCGGAGCAGCAAAAATGGGTAACCAAATTTCTAGGATTTGATTATGAAATTATTTACAAAAGGGGAAAGAAAACGTTGTTGTAGATGCACTTTCATGGCTACATGAGCAAGCTGAATTTTCAACCATCTCTCTTCCTACCACTAGCTTCCTCAAGGACATTAGGGAGGAATGGAAGAAGGATCTAGAGACCAGCAACATCATTAAAAAATTGGAGGATGATCCAAGCGCAATAGCTCACTATACTTGGGATTCGAGGGATCTACGCTACAAAGGTCGTATTGTACTTATACCCGACTCCTCTTGTATCAAAGTCATTTTGCACGAAATACACTCCACACCTTCAGTATGGCACTTTGGATTTCTGAGAACCTAGAAAAGAGTGAAGCAAAATTTTTATCGGAGAGGGATGAAAAAATTTATTTCTAAATATGTGGCACAATGTGATGTATGTCAACAGTAAAAGGGTGAAACAGTGGCGAGTCTAGGGAAACTACAACCACTACCCATACCAGACTCAGTGTGGACTGACATCTCCATGGACTTCATCGAAGGGCTACCACCTTCCAAAGGTAAAAGCACAATCCTCGTGGTGGTTGAATGACTTACGAAATATACTCATTTTTGTGCTATTCGAAATCCCTACATTACTATTAGTATTGCTCAGATTTTCATAAAAAATATTATTAAATTACATGAGATGCCAAGGTCCATTGTAAGTGATCGTGACAGGGTCTTCACTAGTAAATTTTGGACCATTGTAAGTGATCGTGACAGGGTCTTCACCGGTAAATTTTGGACTGAGTTATTTTAGCTGCAAGGCACCATACTCAAGATGAGCACAACATATCATCCACAAACTGACGGCCAAATAAAGGTGGTGAATAGGTGTTTAGAGACATACCTTCGGTGTTTCGCTAGTGACCGACCAAAGAAGACGAAATGACTTCCCTGGGATGAATGGTGGTATAATACTACGTATCATTCATCTATAAAATGTACCCCATATGAAGCATTATATGGTCGATCGGCCCTTGTGATTCCAAAGTATATAATTGGCTCAGCCAAGATAGATTAGGTCGATCAAGATTTAATTAACAGGGACAAACTCCTATAGTTGCTAAAGGATAATCTCTCTACTCCTTAAGCTAAAATGAAGCAGTAAGTCGACAAATGATAAAGCGAAAGAGAATTTTCAGTAGGAGATTGGGTTTATCTTCGCCTAAGCTATACAAGCAACTCTCCATCAGCACATGAGCCTCTATGAAGCTATCTCCATGTTTTTATGGGTTTTATTAGATTATAGAGCGTATTGGAGCTATAGCATACAAACTTAAATTACCTGAGCATGCCAAAATTCACCCTATCTTTCACGTGTCATGCTTGAAGCCTAAGTTGGGAGAACACGAGTCACCCTAGATCCAACTACCCAACACCACTGATGATGGAGATATTCAAGCCCAACCACAAGCCATCCTCGATTGCAGAATCGTGATGCGTCACCGATGTCCCTCTATTGAAGTACTAGTATATTGAAATAATTTACCACTCGAAAACACCACATGAGAATCATATGAGGAACTGAAGACCCGGTTCCCTGAGTTCATGGTACCTCAGCCTTGAGGATAAGGCTGATTTGAAGAGGGCGGGCTTGATAGGACCATAGCAGGGTTAGGTCCTACTTAACCAAGTAGTAGCTAATAAAAACCCTGTGAGAGTGTAATAAACCCCACCTAGTTACCTCTATCCTATAAAGAAGAGTGGCTAGGGTTTACATTTGGACCTTTGGGCTTCTTAGCCGTCGCCCCCCTTTATTGGGCCGGTCGACTAAGATTAAGGGTAAAATGAGTAGTTTACTTAGGAAGCAGCCCCTAGGGCTAGGGTTTGGAGCCCTGTATAAGCATGTAGCCTCTATCTCTTTGAAATAACAAGATTCATCTACAATTGTAGTCATTTGGTTGACTTCTAGGAGGGTGGAACCCCTATAGCATTCCAAGGGTTGATTCCCCTCAAAGATTAATCTATATAGAATTCCTTTTGAGTTCTATAAAAAAACTCACATGTCTAAGAATGGCCTTAGAGGAAAACCTATATATGAATCTTATGCTTTAGTCCCTACCATATTTATTTTCATAGTTCATCATGAATTTTAATATAAACAAGCTTAAGATGACTCTTTCAGAGCTCCTTAATATATTGAGGGAAGCAGAGAGTACCATCAAGAAAGAGAAGCCAGTTATCTATGCTGGTGAGATCAGAAAGAAAAGGAAGGTAGAGAAGTCCCTTAAGAAGGGCAGAGGCAAGGGCATACCGGGTAAAACAAAGGTTGCTAAAAAAATACCTAGCAAAGGATAAAGGCTAGTGCTTCCACTATTGCAAAGATGGGCATTAAAAAAGGAACTACAAAGAGTACCTTATAGAGAAGGCAAAATAGAAGCTTGGAGAAGCTTAAGATACATTTATGATCAGCCTCCATTTGTCAGACTCTTATGATAATACATGGGTATTGGATATCGATAATGCTTATCACATCTACAATTCGTTGCAGGTTCTAACAATACCTAGGAGATTGGCGAGAGGTGAGATGGACCTCAAGGTAGGCAATGGAGCAAAAGTTACTATAGTGGCTATTAGCGAGGTCACCCTACCCTGGTGGAGCTACTATTGCATTGGATATATATTACTTTGTTCCTTATATTATCAGAAATATTATTTTCATTTTATGTTTGATAGTTAGTGGATATAAATTAGTTTTTGAGAATAATGATTGTTCAGTATTATTGAATTAAAGATCATCACTATTGGAATATTACATAATGGTCTATTTATGCTAGATACTACTCCACATATTATGAATATAAGTGTGTTCAAGAGGAAACAAGATAAGGTGAACAATGCATACTTATAGTATTGTAAGCTAGGTCATATCCATGATAAAAGGATTTAAAAGTTGCTAAAGGATGGATACCTAGATTCAATCGACTATGAGACATATGCGACTTGTGAATCTCGTCTTCGTGGAAAGATGACCAATTTTTTATTTAGTGAAACTGGAGAGAGAGCCACTGAGTTGTTAGAACTCATACATAGTGATGTATGTGGCTCCTTGTCAACCCAGGTCATAGGTGGTTATTCCTACTTCGTTACTTTTATTAATGAATTTTCTAGGTATAACTATATGTACTCGATAAAGTATAAGTCTGAGACTTTCGAAAAATTTAGGAAATATAAGAATGAAGTAAAGAATCAGACTAGAAAAAGTATTAAGACTCTTCAATCAAATCGAGGAGGTCAGTACTTGAGTATAGAGTTCACTCAATTTCTCAAGGATCATGAGATTTTGTCCCAGTGAATACCTCCTTATATACCTCAGCTTAATGATATATCCGAAAGGAGGAATCACACACTGTTAGACATTATGTGGTCCATGATGAGTTTCGCTGATCTACCCATCTCAATCTGGGGATACGCCTTAGAGTTAGCAACTTACCTTCTAAACAGAGTTTCAACTAACTCGATAGTGTCTACACCATATGAAATATGAAAAGAAATGAAGCTCAAAAAATTGTTAAGATTTGGGGATGCCATGCCTACGATAAGAGATACAACCCCGACAAGTTAGAATCCAGGATAGAATAATGCAATTTCATGAGATACCCCAAGGAAACTTTTGAGTATTATTTCTATCACCTCGAGGACCAAAAGGTCTTTGTAGTCAAGAGAGTAGTGTTTCTTGAGAAGGAACATATTCTTGGTAGAGACAATAGGAGCATGATAAAGTTGAGCGAGGTTGGAGAACCTAGCTTAAGCACCATTCCACAGTCTGAGTCTGTTCATGTATTTAGCAAATAAGTTCTGACTTTACGTAGATTTGATAGAGTAGCCCATCCTCCTGAGAGATATATGGGACATATCAGTGGAGAGGGCATTTAATAAATTAATCCTCAGACCTACGAGAAGGCTATTACGAGGATAGACTTCGGGAAGCAATAAGAAGCCATGAATTTAGAGATGGATTCCTTATACGCCAATAAGATTTGGAACCTAGTTGATGCACCCGAGAGTATCGTACCCATTGGTTGCAAGTGAATCTTCAAGAAGAAGATTAGAGTAGATGGAAAGGTGGAGACCTATAAAGCAATGCTAGTGGCTAAGGGGTATAATCAAAGGTAAGAAATTAACTATGATGAAACCTTCTCACCCGTAACCATGCTAAAATTCATCTAAATCCTGTTAGCTATTGTAGCACACTATGATTATAAGATCTGGTAGATTGACGTGAAAACTATATTCCTCAATGATAACCTCGAGGAAGTGTATATGATACAACTTGAGGGATTCATATCCAAGGATAGTCCAAATAAGGTATGTAAGTTACTTAGGTCTATCAATGGATTGAAGCAAGCTTTCCGAAGTTAGAACATAAGATTTGATGAGGCGATTAGATCTTATAACTTCGTTAAAAATGAAGATTAACATTGTGTGTATAGTGTTGAATCTTGGATTTTGATGATGAAATCAATTGATAAATTTGTGATCTAATCTATGCTTTGAGATAAGTGATGTAGGACTAACTTTAATTAGAAAATATAAAATAATTAAAGCAAGATTAAATGTTGGGCTGGAGTTAGTAATTGGGTATCGGGCCGGAAGAATCAGACGTTGTGCTAAGATCAAAAGTTGTGAGAGTCAACATACTGAAGGATTAGGCGATACACTGAAGATTTAGACGATGTGCCAGAAGTTTGGACGATGTTTAGATGAAATGACATGCTGGGCAAAAAGAATTCTTGTCTTTAGTTGTTTATGTCTTAATTGTCGAAGGTTAGGTCAAAATTGAGTTAGATTCAAGTGTAACCATGCTAACTCAATTAAGAGGCCAATTAGGCCTAAATTAGAACTGATTTGGGCTCCTTGGGAGACATATTTAGTGACTCAAAGGTTGCTTCAGGTGGTGGCACTGCCAAAATTGATGGTGGAACCACCTGTGAGCTGGAAAAGTGAAAAAAAATACTTTTCTAGGCTGCAGGCGGTGGTACCGCCCAGTCTAGGTGGTGGTACCACTCAAGCTAGTGGTAGCATTACCAAAACCTCTATTTTTAAGATACCGCCCAGGCTGACGGTAGCACTACTAGAACCCAAAAGACCTAGAAATTTAAATTTTTGCTTCATTTTTGAAACCATTTAGGGCCTACAAATACCTCACTCATCCCTACAAGGATAGCATAAGAAAAAGTGAGCAAAAACTCAAGTTATTAAAGTTGTAATCTTGAAAAGTATTGAGTGTTCCTTTCCTCCTCTTAAAAAGTTTAGAATTTTGTCCAAGGGAGGTGTGAGACTTGTAGAGGTTATCTCCTAAACCTTTGAAAAGAAGAAAGAGTTGTAAAATGGTGGTTGATCTTCACCCATTGAAAGAAGATCATTAGTGAAAGCCGATGACCTCGATGGAGGAGGAATCAGGAGCGGATATAGGTTGAATGACTGAACCACTATAAATCCGGCTTGCTCTTTTCACTTTATACTTTTCACTCTTATTACTTGCTAACCTAGTTGCTCAAATCCTTTTCATTACATTCCAAGTCAAAATGCATTTCCGATATGAATTTTATCGAATCATCAAAAGTCTTAATCGAATAAATTTTTTGAATCGATGTAATTTTCCAATAGCACTAATTCACCCTCCTCTTAGCACCACTACAGTCCTAAAAATTGGTATCAGAGTCATGTTTATTTCTCATTTGGTTTAATATCTAAAAGAAATAACTTTTATCTGCAATCAAGGTCTTTCTATTACTCGTCCTCGTATGTTCAATAGGATGTATTACATGTATTGAAAAACTAGAATGAGAATCTTTTTACTTTTTTTATGGATTTTGACTTATAAAATATCATTGAAACTAGTTTTGAAAAGTCTTCCAAACCAATGAATGAGTTGAATGATTTGGAGAGGACTTTTTCTTTAAATACTAAAGCGATGAACGCTGTGCTTTTGACAAAAACAAATTAATTGGGTTTCTATTTGTGAAACTGCACATGAGATTTAGAATACACTCGAAATCACACATGAAAGTACAAGTAGAGTTAAAGAGTCAAAAATTAATCTTTTGGTTCATAGCTATGAGTTATTTCGTATGAAACTAAGTAAGACCATTGGAGACGTGTACACTCAGTTTACGGATATCGTCAATGGTCGAAAAGCACTTGGAAATTTTTTTTTTAATTTTGAACTTGTTAACAAGATATTAAGATTCCTTCCAAAAAGTTGAAATCCTAAAGTAATGGTAATACAAGAAGCAAAGGACCTAAATAACTTTTCACTTGAAGAACTTATTGGATCCTTGATGACCTATGAAATGACGTATATAGTACATGAACTTGAGAATAACCTTCCAAAGAATAGGAAGGATATGACACTTAGAACCGAAGAAGGTCACTTGGGTGAAAACTCAAGTGATGATGATGATGATGATGATGATGATGATGATGACTTGGCACTTTTTATAAGAAAGTTCAAAAAATTCTTAAAAAGGAACAAAACAAAACAAGACATTAAGAATAAAAATGAACTTAAAAATGACCAAATAATATGCTATGAATGCAAAAAGCTGGGGACACTTAAAAAATGAATCTCCTTAATTGAAGAAGAAGCTATAAAAAAAAGAAGACACTCAAAGCTACATGAGATGACTCAAGTGCATCCGAAGCGGAGCCTACCAACAAAGAAGAAGTTGTAAATTACACTCTAATGTCCCTCAATGACGAGATAAGTAACTTAATTGAAACTCATTTATCTTATAATAAATTATTAAATATTTTTCATGATTTGTTTGATGAATATAAATTAGTTAGTAAAAAGTATAAATTATTAAAAAAAAGTATGCTTCTCTTGTTAGTGAATTTGATAAATTAAAAATTATGACAATGATATGTTAGCTCCTTGCACTAAGTGTTTAGAGATAAATTCACCAACATTACATGTTTCACCCTAAAATAAATGTAACTCTTGTTGTAAATTTGGACATTATGCTTATAAATATCCATTTAAAAGGTATAGTCCATATAAATTAATTTGGTTTCCTAAAGGAACCATAAATAACTCAATGTCAATTGTTAAGTTAGGTAGATCTATTAATAAGGCACTCAAAGTTAAGTGGCGGTACCTAAATGAAAATCTCCTTTCTTTTAAATATGTTTTCAATCAAAGGCTAGAGCAAGAAATATTACCTTGATAGTGGATGCTCAAGGTGCATGACCAGAGATCCAACATACTTCTCTAAGCTCACTAGCCAAGACAAAGGGTACGTCACCTTCGGAGACAATAATAATGGAAAAATTATTAGCAAAGGAACCAAAGATAACATGTCAAACCTTTTGATTTAAGATGTGCTATTAGTAGATGGGTAAAACATAATCTACTAAGCATTAGTCAATTGTGTGATAAAAGATATATCATCAAATTTGAATCTAATGCTCGTATAATTAAAATACCACATAAAAAAAAATCTATGATTGTCTTAAAAAATAATAATATGTATACTATTGATATTAGTGATTTTTGTGATGAAACATATTTTTCGACTTTAAATGATGATGCATGGCTTTGGCATAGGAGACTAGGTCTTGCTTGCATGAAAATAATCTCATAAATTATAACTAAAGAACAAGTAAGAGGAATGTCTAGCATTAAATTTGTCAAAGACAAAGTTTATGATGTATGCCAACTAGGAAAATAATTAAAAAATAATTTTAAATTAAAGAATCAAATAAGCACCTCTAGACTACAATAATTGATCTACATGGATTTATTTGGACCAATTGATACGACAAGTATAGGAGGTAGTAAATATACCTTTGTAATTGTTGATAATTATAGTAGATATACTTGGATATACTTCTTGGCACACAAAAGTGATTGCTTTAAATATTTTTCAAAATTTTGTAAACTTGTTCAAAATGAAAAGGATTTTATAATTTCATCTATTCGTAGTGATTATGGTGGTGAGTTTCAAAATCATGATTTTTGAAATTTTTATGAGTCAAATGCGTACAACTATAATTTCTCTAATTGAAGAATCAATAACAAAATGGAATAGTTAAAATAAAAAATAGGAGCCTACAAGGGATGGTAAGAACTATGTTAAACGAACATAGTATACCCAAATATTTTTGAGCCAAAGTCATTAACACAACATGCTATGTCATGAATAGGGTTCTTGTAAGACTATTACTTTCCAAAACTTCTTATGAATTGTAGAATAATAAAAGACCCAATATTTCATATTTTAAAATTTTTTATTGTAAATATTTTTATTTTGAATGAAAAAGATGTCTTAGGAAAATTTGATACAAAATCCGATAAAGGCATATTTCTTGGTTATTCCTCTATTTCTAAAGCTTTTCATGTCTTTAATAAAAGAACTTTGGTTATAGAGGAATCTATTCATGTTGTCTTTAATAAGTTTCTCGAATTTAAGAAAAATAATTTTGATGATGATTTTGATTTTGATGCTTTAAATTTGAATGAAAACTCACCTCCCCCAAGAAACTTGGATCCATTTTCTTTCAAAGATTTCTTACCTTAGGATAGAAGTATGTAGATGCTCATCAAAAGGAGCTAATCATAGGAGAAACATCAAAAGGTGTTCAAACTCGCTCTTCATTTAAAAGTTTTTATGTGAATATGACCTTTTTGTCTTAAATTAAACTTAAATATATTGATGAAGCCCTAAAAGATGATTCATGGGTTATTACAATGCAAGAGGAGTTAAATCAATTTGAGAGAAATGAGGTGTGGAAGCTTGTTCCTAGACTTAGTGACCATTTAGTGATTGGTACTAAATGGGTCTTTAGAAATAAGAAAGATGAACTTAGTATCATGGTTAGAAATAAGGCTAGATTAATGACTAAAAGTTTTAACTAAGAAGAAGGTATCGATTATAAAGAAACCTTCGCTCCTATGGCTAAACTTGAAGTCATAAGGATTCTCCTTATCTATGCATATTATAATAATTTTAAGTTATTTCAAATGGATGTTAAAGTGCTTTTCTTAATGACTTTATTTCTGAAAACATTTACATTGAACAACCACAAGGATTTGAGAATGCTCTTTTTCTTAATCATGTGTTTAAGTTATCTAAGGATCTCTATAGATTGAAACAAGCCCTATGGGCTTAGTATGAGAAACTTAGTTCATTTCTTATTAAGAATGATTTTTTGAAAAACAAGGTCGATACTACATTATTTATTAAAAATTTAAAAAATAATTTTTTTATTATTCAAATTTATGTTGTTGATATCATTTTTGGTTCTTCAAATGAATCTTTATGTGAATCTTTTGCTAAAAGTATAAGCCAAGAATTCAAAATGAGCCTAATGGGTGAATTAACCTTCTTATTAGGATTACAAATTAAGCAATTAAGCAATGAAACATTTATCAGTCAAACTAAGTATGCTTTAGATCTATTTAAATAATTTAATATGGATAATGCTAAGGCTATTAATATACCAATGAGCACTTATACAAAGTCAGATATGGACCGTAATGAAGAAAATTTTGATCAAAAATACTTATAGGGGTATGATAGGTAGTTTACTATATCTCACCGGAACTAGATCGAACATTATATTTAGTGTTGTGTTAGAACCCTTATAGATTCTAAGCTTAAGGTTGATCTCTTTAGGGGATCGACCTCTTTGGAACTCTATAGGGGTTCCTTCTATTGGGAAATCTAATAAGACCCCTTAGGGTTTTATCATGGAAGAAGTGAAAGAAGCGGAGGAGAAGCGAAAGAAGTAGAGGAGAAGTGAAAGAAGTGGAAGAAAAGAGGATAAATGATTGCTTCGATGGGATCGACCTCCTTGATCATTTCGAGGGGATCAGCCTCCTTGGGTTTAGTCAAAAGACTAAATAATATTTCCTTTCTCATTGTCTGAAAGAAATAGTTACATCCCTATTTATAGAGTCCCACATAGAGTCCCCTAGGACTTGGACTCTTATTAACCGACTCCATAACCGACTCCTAACCGAATCAGTAACTGACTCCCTATTAGATAACTCCATAACATTATCCAAAGCATTATCCAAAGCTTAGAAAGTAAAAGATTCATAACAGTTCCGCCCTCATCAAATCAGCCTTGTCCTCAAGGCTGAGCGGCATCAAATTCGGCATAAGGTATCTATGGCGCATTACAACTCGCTGATTAAGTACGACCTCCATCTTTTGATAATGTGAGCAACAGGTCGACCTTTTAGTGTAGGAGTCATTATAGTCTTTTGGAGAACCCTCTTCATCTGATGGCTAGTAGCAACTGTGGCTTTACTTCTTCTTCTTCCCTTTAGGATCATCACTTCGAAGTCTTCTAGGGGTAGCAAAAAGAAATCCTCCGACAGTTTTTAGCCCTGTATAATTAGCTTTATCTTTGAACATTTACTATCATAAGTTAAAGTTTATCTATCAGCGACTTTTACTTTTAATTTGTCACAGTCTTCAATATGGTAGGCCAATCGATTAGCACCCTTACTGTCTATGAAATCATTAGTGCTACCGGTATCAATCAGAATTGTAATAGGATGATGTTCCCAAATTCCTTCAACTTCATGATCGGAGTTAACTTTGTCAGCTTTCGGATCCCCTCTAATTGGTTCAATCACCCGAGGTTGCTCTTATTTACATTGGTGCTCCTTACTAGGTGGCTTGTTGATCATTTGTTTGTAGTCACTTCTGTGTCGACGATTTTCTTGGCTGATTTTTTCCTCATATAGACGTGCAAATGAAATTATAGCTATCATAGTGCGGGGCTGTCGAGCCTTAACTTCATATCTAATATCTGGATTAAGCTCTTCAATAAAGGTATCCACTAGCTATCGTTCAGACCAATCTGTGGCTTGATTTGACCATCGTTTGAATCTACTATGATATTCTAACACTGTAGAAGTCTAACGAATTTTAACGAGTTATCCATCTTGTTAAAACTTACTAAAGTTCTCTAGCATGCTTCTTTTGAATTCATTAAGGGTCTTCTGTAGTCGGTACTCAAATCTAGTTTCTAATGCTTCAATCTGGGCCTTTACTGAATTGTCGATAGCCATTGTGTAATACTGTAGATCTGTAATTCTGTATTGTCAGTACGAAGGTGTCGAGGAAGTGGATGTCGAGGGCAACGTAAAACTTTTTGCGATCGTTGTAATGAGGAAAAGTCCTATCGCTCCGTGCTGCAAGAGGTGATCATGGAGCAATCGGGGTCGAGACTGCAATGGTGCGGCTAGAAAAAAAATTGGAAGGCAGCGATTGTGGGGAGAAGGCTGCAGCATCGTGGGCGGCTGCAGTAGTTGTGGTGGTTGCGAAGTTTGCAGAGGCAGCGAGGAAGAAGAGCGCCGAAGCTTGAAGGCACTAGGGCTGCCCTGTTTCTGGCACACCACATGCTGGCTGCGGTGGTTGAGGAAGCAGCGGCGGCAATGGTTGCTGGCAGTAGCGATGGTGGAGAGGGGGCAATGATCGCTGGCCGTAGGGGTATGGTGGCTGCCGGTCGGAGATCAGGGGCCATAGCGTTTGCTATCGTAGTCGGCAGTGAGAAGGGGAGGAACTAGTGATGACAACCGGCGGCTGCGACTGCTAGTGGTGGAGAGGGGGAAATGGCTGCGATGAATGCCGAGGTTGGCAGCTGCGTCATGGTGGCGCGGTTGGGAGCAGCAGCGATGGTGGGGAGTCGCCACGAGGGGAAGCGGCAGCGTTTGTGGTAGAGGACTCTATTTCATCATAGAACAAGGGTGGTGGGGGTGCGTGGGTCAGGAAGCAGCGACGGTTGCTGGCCGAGAGGGCAGCGATGGTGATGGTCGCTGGCAGCGGCGACGATGGAGAGCGATAGTGATCGCGCGGCTGTGACGGTTGCGGTTGCGACCCAAGAGGAGGCAGCGAGGGGGAAGACCACCGTAGGCTGGCAACGTCGTTGCGAGATGTCGCCGTGTTCTATCCGTTTTCTTTCCTATGTTCTTTGGCTCTATTTTACCACAGAACAAGGGTGGCCGCGGCTGTAGATCGCTACGACGGAGGCAACGAGGGGGAAGCAGGTAGCAGCGTCGAGGGGAGAGGGGCAGAAATTGCTGGCCATAGATTGCGGTGGCTACTGGTTGGAGATCAGGGCTGGCGATGTGCGGGCTGCCAGTTGAAGCAGGGGGGGGAAACAGGGGAGTTCCACCCCCTTACATGGTCGCCGGTGAGGTGATCGCAGGGGCACGGCCGTGCGTGGCTATGTTCTTCTACATTCGCCCCTTTCTCTTTTTTTTTGAATGACTTGGGCTGTGGTAAAGTTGATACGAAATTACAGTGAGAATGCCGAGGATAATCGTTCTGCTACCAAATGATAAGGCTTTGATACCAAATGATAAGACTCTGATACCAAATGATAAGCCCCCTTAGGGTTTTATCGTGGAAAAGGCGAAAGAAGTGGAGGAGAAGCGGAAGAAGTGGGGGAAAAGGGGATAATGATCGCTTCGAGGGGATCAGTCTCCTTTATCACTTCGAGGGGTTCGACCTCCTTGATCACTTCGAGGGGATCAGCCTCCTTAGGTTTAGTCAAAAGACTGAATAATATTTCCTTTATCAAATGATAAGACTCTGATACCAAATGATAAGACTCCTTAGGGTTTTATCGTGGAAAAGGCGAAAGAAGCGAAGGAGAAGCGGAAGAAGTGGGGGGAAAGGGGATAATGATTGCTTCGAGGGGATCGGCCTCCTTTGATCGCTTCGAGGGGATCAACCTCCTTAGTTTAGCCAAAAGACTAAATGATTCTTCATTGCTTTTCTCATTTTCTGAAAGAAATAGTTACATCCCTTTTTATAGAGTCCCACATCGAGTCTCCTAGGACTTGGACTCTTATTAACCGACTTTGTAAACGACTCCTAACCGAATCAGTAACTGACTCCCTTCTAGATAACTCCATAACATTATCCAAAGCTTAGAAAGTAAAAGATTCATAACAGTTCCGCCCTCGTCAAATCAGCCTTGTCCTCAAGGCTGAGCGGCATCAAATTCGGCATAAGGTATCTGTGGCGCATTACAACTCGTTAATCAAGTAAGTACGACCTCCACTTGATGGTGTGAGCAATAGGTTGACCTTTTAGTGCAGTAGTCTTTAAAGTCTTTTGGAGAACCCTTTTCATCCAATGGCTAGTAGCAGTTGTGGCCTTACTTCTTTGTCTTCCATTTAGGATCACCATTTCGAAGTCTTCTAAGGGTAGCAAAAAGAAATCCCACAGTAGTTTTTGGCCCTGTATAAATAATTTTATCTTTGAACATTTGCTGTCACAAGTCAAAGGTCGTCCATCAGCAATCTTTACTTCGAATTTGTAACAATCTTCAATATGATAAGCTAATCGGTTAGTAACCTTACTGTCCATGAAATTAGTAGTGCTACCGGTATCAATCAAGACTATAATAGGTTGATGTTCCAAAATTTCTTCAGCTTTCATAGTTTGTGGTTTAGAATAGTTAGCTAATGCATGTACTGTATGTGTAATAGGTTCAACATCTTTATCAAAATTCACACCTTCATTATCGAAGTCAACTTTGTCAGCTTCTGGTTCCTCTCTAATTGGTTCAATCACTAGAGGTTGCTCTTATTTACATTGGTGCTCCTTACTAAGTGGCTCGTTGATCATTTGTTTGTAGTCACTTCTGTATCGATGTTTTTCTCGGTTGATTTTTTTCTCATGTAGACGTGCAAATGAAATTGCAGCCATTATAGTGTGGGGTTGTCAAGCTTTAACTTTATATCTAATATCTGGATTAAGCCCTTAAATAAAGGTATCCACTAGTTATCGTTCAAACTAATTTGTGGCTTGATTTGACAATCGTTGGAATCTGTCTTGATATTCTAACACTGTAGAAGTCTGATAAATTTTAGTGAGCTATCCATCTTGTTGAAACTTACTAAAGTTCTCCAGCAGGCTTCTTTTGAATTCGTTAAGGGTCTCTTGCAATCGATTTTCAATTCTGATTTCAAATGCTTCAATTTGGGCCTTAACTGAGTTGTCAGTAGCCATTGTGTAAGATTGTAGATCTATAATTCAGTATTGTTGGCGTGAAGCTGTCAAGGAAGTGGATGCTGAGGGCTACGTAAAGGCTTGCTGCGATCGCAGCAATGAGGAAAAGTTGCTGCCCTGTTTCTATCGCTGCGTGGGGTGAGAGCATCGGGGGCTGGATGACAACGACACCGTGGGGAGTCACCGCGAGGAGGGGAAGCAGCGATATTCTACGGTAGACGATGCAAAGCAGGAGTGGTTGGAAGGCAGCACTGGGGTGCGACTGCGATGGTTGCTGCGGACGTCAATTGCGGCTGCCACCCAAGGGGAGGAAGCGAGGAAGAAGAGCACCGAAGCTGGAAGGCACCGAGGCTGCTCTGTTTCTGTCACACCACACACTGGTAGCAGTGGTTGAGGAAGCAGCGGTGGCGATGGTCGCTGGTAGCAGCGGGCGGTGGAGAGGGGCAGTGGCTACGGGCGGATGCTGAGTTCTTCTGCCCTTTCTCTCTTCTTTTTTTTCTTTTTTTTCTCTTTTTTTTGACAAAGATGATGGCTGCGATGAAGATGATGTGAAGTTGCAGCGAGAATGCCAAGGATCGCTGCTCTGATACCAAATGATAAGGCTCTGATACCAAATGATAAGACCCCTTAGGCTTTTATCGTGGAAAAGGTGAAAGAAGCGGAGGAGAAAAAAAAATTTTGTTTCTCCATGCTACGTGCGATATTGTTGCAGGGCTACGATGAAGAAAAAAAAAGGAGAAAAAGAAGAAAAGAAATAAGAGAGAAAAAGGGCAGAAGACCTCGACATCCGCCTACAGCCACTACCCTCTCCACCGCCGCTACTGCCAACGACCATCGCCGCCGCTGCTTCCTCAACCACCGCTGCCAGCATGCGGTATGACAGAAACAGAGTAGCCCCGATGCCTTCCAGCTTCGGTGCTCTTCTTCCTTGCTGCCTCCCCTTGGGTCGCAGCAGCAATCGACGTCCGCAGCAACCGTCGCAGCCGCAATCGATGTTCGCTATAACCTTCGTAGTCGCACCCTAGCGCTGCCTTCCAACCGTTCTTGCTTTGCATCCTCTACCGCAGAACGCCGTTGCTTCCCCTCCTCGCGACGACTCCCCACGGTGTCGCTGCCATCCAGCCCCTGACGCTCTCACCCCACGCAGCGATAGAAACAGGGCAGCAACTTTTCCTCATTGCTGCGATCGCAACAAGCCTTTACGCAGCCCTCAGCATCTACTTCCTCGACAGCTTCACGTCGACAATACTGAATTATAGATCTACAAAGGAAATGAAGAATCATTTAGTCTTTTGACTAAACTAAGGAGGTCGACCCCTCGAAGCGATCAAGGAGGCCGATCCCCTCGAAGCGATCAAGGAGGCCAATCCCCTCGAAGCGATCATTATCCCCTTTTCTCCCACTTCTTCCACTTCTCCATTTCTTTTGTCTTTTCTATGATAAAACTCTAAGGGATCTTATAATTTGGTATCAGAGTCTTATCAATTGGTATCAGAGCGACGATCCTCGATGTTTTTAACTATAATTTTGTATCATCTTTACCATAGCCCTAGCCATTCAAAAAAAAAAAAAAAAGAGAGAGAGAGAGAGAAGGAGAAAGGGGCGAACGCAGAAGAACGCAGCCACGCACGGCCGCGCTCCTGCGATCACCTCACCGGCGATCACGCAAGGGGGTGGAACTCCCCTGTTTCCGCCCCCGCGCGCACCCCCCCCCCTGCTTCAACTGGCGGCCACACACATCGCCGGCCCTTATCTCCGGCCAGCAGCCACCGCAATCTACGGCCAGCAATTTTTGCCCCTCTCCCCTCGACGCTGCTGCCTGCTTCCCCCTCGCTGCCTCCGCCGCAGCGATCTACAGCCATGGCCACCCTTGTTCTGCGGTGAAACAGAGCCGAAGAACACAGGAAAGAAAAAGGGCAGAACGCGGCGACATCCCGCAACGGCGCTGCCAGCCTACGGTGCTCTTCCCCCTCGCTGCCTCCTCTTGGGTCGCAACCGCAGCCGCCACAGCCGCGCGATCACTGCCGCTCTCCATCGTCGCCGCTGCCAGCGACCATCGCCGTCGCTGCCCTCCCGGCCAGCAACCGTCGCTGCTTCCCGACCCACGCACCCCCACCGCCCCTGTTCTGCGACGAAACAGAGTCCTCTGCCGCAAACGCCGCCGCTTCCCCTCGCGGCGACTCCCCACCACCACTGCTGCTCCCAACCGCGCCACCACAACGCAGCGGCCAACCTTGGCATCCGTCGTAGCCATTTCCCCCTCTCCACCGCTCGTAGTCGCAGCCGCCAGTTGTCATCACCGGTTCCTCCCCTTCTCGCTGCCGACTGCGACAGCAAACACTACGGCCCCTGATCTCCGGCCGGCAGCCACCATACCCCTGCGGCCAACGATCATTGCCCCATCTCCACCACTGCCGCTGCCAGCAACCATCGCCACCGTTAGCTTCCTCAACATTATCCAAAGCATTGACAAATCTTTTATTACAATCATAATAAAAGTTAACTCCATAACAGTTCATTGTTATTTTCATACCGAAATCATAATGATTCGTAATAGTTTTCATACCGATATCAATCAGGACTGAAATAGGATGATAAGATTCTGATATCAAACGATAAGACTCTGATACCAAATGATAAAACTCTAATACCAAATGATAAGATCCCCTATGATTTTATCATGGAAAAGACGAAAGAAGCGGAGGAGAAGCAGAAGAAGTGAGGAAAAATGGGATAATGTTAGGACTCTAGCTATGAGAATCCTAATTTAGTTTCATTGATAAGGGCATTCATGTAAATCCTATCTAGTCGACCCTTATTAAAGAGGTGAAGAGGCCGACTAGGTTAGGGTTAGGTTACTTCTTAGGAAAAGAGTCCTAAGTAGGAGTCCTATTAGTAAAAGAGTCATATTAGAGGTAGGAATCCTATTAGGAAAGGAGTCCTATTAAAAGTAGGAGTCATATTAGGAAAAGAATCCTATTAGAAGTAGAAGTCCTATTAGGTAAAAAGTCCTATTAGAATTAGGAGTCCTATTAGGTAAAAAGTCCTATTAGAATTAGGAATCCTATTAGAGGAGGAGTCCTAATTAGAAGTTGGTTAGAAGTAAGAGTCTTGAGTAAGAGTCCTATTAGGAGTTGGGGCTTAGAAGCCCTATAAATAGCCATGTATTCATCCTCTTTTAATCAATGAATAGATCAATCCTTTAGTAGCCTTTGTGCAAAGAACTTGGAGGAAGGAACCCTATAGAGTTCCAAGGAGGCCGATCCCCTATAGAGATCAACCCCTAAGCTTAGAATCCGCGGAGGGTTCTAACACTTGGTATCAGAGCAGCGTTCTTGGCGTCTCGCTGCCCTTCCACATCCATCCACCAACCCTCCACAACCGCGCAAAGCAATTCCCATAATTGCTTAGAAGATCATCGCTGAATTCCGCCGTCATCTCCACCACCGTAGATCATCCTTTGATCTTCCCCGAATTGCAAAAGGTTCTGGTTATCTACCCTACTGCTGCTGCAATTTAGTTATCCTTATTCAAAAAATCCAAAAAAATTCGTTCCTATAATTGCTGCATAAACTTTTCATCGTAAAGTTTTCATCTCTATAACGAAAGTCGCACTATAGAATTTCAGCCGCATAGCACTGCCTTTTTGATCTTGCTACTACGTTTTTTCTATCCAAATCTCTATGGAATTTTTATGGCGGCTTTGACACTTCCTAACAGTAGTTTTCCCTTTGGTTTTGTCGAAAAATTCTCAATAAAAACCACTTATCTTTTACGTCCAATCTGCTACACTTTAGACATAAAAATCTGCTATAATACCTCTCCGTGATTCTCAATTTTGCCAAACCTCTTGCTATCATTTCTTTCTACGAAATTTTTTACAGTATTACCTCTTCCTTATCAGTAGATCCCCTTTGAGTTTTACTTGAATCTCTTTTGAAAATTTCTGGAAAAATTACATCTTTACTACTGGAATTTTTAGGCGAAAAATCAGTATTACACCTTTGTCCTTTTTCTTCTCCAGTAACCTACCAAACCCTAGCCACCTTGTTGCCACAAACCAAGACGTCTTTAGGGCATCCCTCTAGCCTCAAGATGCAGCCATCATAACCTAGTTTTATAACCCTAACGACATCAAAAACCACGACCCAAAAGCAAGAAACCATTACAACCTGAACCCTTCAATCATTGATCTATTGTCCGAACCTTCCACCACCCCATGCCATTAACCCGTCAACAGAAAAAAGACAAGGGCATCTCTGATCTACAAACATATGCTATGGCTTCCCAGGATCCAATTGATGCCAAATTTGAAGCATGAAAATCTCGGATTGAATCACGGCTTGAATCATGCTTGGAAGACAAATTGCGCGCTTTGTTTGCAGAATTCAAAATTGGACAACCATCGAGTCCAACCAAACTGCAGCAATGAGAGAATTTAGAAAGGACCCCAGAGAAGGAGGGATAACCCTCGGACATACTTCAGCCACGCATGAGGGTGGACTTCCCACGATGGGAAGAAGGAGACCCAGCGGGGTGGATTTTGCAGTAACGTTACTTTCGCTACTACCGAACGTCGGATAATGCTATGGTGGAGATTGCTATCATCCACCTTGAAGGAGATGCTATTCAATGGTACAATTGGCTGGAATATAATCATGGGGCTCGACATGGAATCAATTTAAGAATGCCTTTGTTGAACCATTTGGACATACGGAGTATGAAAATATCGACGCCAACTCGCAAAGATTCGACAAACCTCTACGATTCAAGAGTACCAAACCAGGTTTGAGAAGCTATCTTACCTTGCTTGTGATTGGGTGACAGTCAATTGTTAGGAACATTTATCGAAGGACTCAAGCCGAAATAAAAGGGAAGTTAAGGCGCGATGACCCTATACCGTGATGGCTGCGATTTCTTTTGCCCGAATATAAGAAGAACGACTCAACCAAGATTCTCAGAGGATGGGAACCACTCCTAGAACCTCAACATATAAACCCCTTACGCTCAAGAGCCATCCTTCGCTGCCCAAAAAATTGACAAGAGAAGAACTATGTGATCGATCAGCAAAGGGTCTTTGTTGGCATTGCGACGAGCCATGGAACCGCGATCATCGCTGCAAAAGGGGCTGTCTCCTATTGATTGAACCTCTTGAAGACATGAAGGCGGAGGTGATGCGGGAGCATCCGAGACTACTGATCAATCCTTAAGTCGTGAGCTGATTCATTCGGCAAAACAAACACTATCGGTACTTATTCATGCCAAAACTAACTTCGGTTACAACTTACTTCGATGGGATAAGGAATGATGATACCAATATCAAAATTCGTTCTTTGATTGATGCTATAACAAAGAGGAGTTATTCAGGATAAGTTCTAAAGTGATTTAATGCTCTTTGGAAGTGGATATTTGCTGGTTATTGTTGGTGGACGAATTTTCTGAGTCTATTATCTATATAATGAGACATATTCTCATTTGTAAGGGGACGGGTTGAATGAATGAAAATTCCTCTTGTGAGTTGAATTTTATCCCGATTTTTTATCTAACATCGTTGGTGGTGAATCAAACAGTTCTTTATCCTTGGCTGGTGGAATTTCCTTTAAGCCTTGGTGGTGAACTGTAATTATCTTGGTCCTTTTTTTCCTTGGCTGGTGGCTTGTGCCTCTAGGCTTAGGTGATAAACCTTCCATATCCTGGAGTTATTTACATCCCCACAAACACAGTGCCTCGTCCACTTCCTCCCAGAATCGCTCACTCCACAGAACTCATTTGTGGAAACTCAAAACACGAAAGTTGTAGATTTACGAGTCCTTGATCGGTGGCTTTTGGAATCGGGTCAATCCGACCTGTATTGAGGAAGTTACGCCCATTTTCCCGAAATCGCGTAGTCCTGAAATTTTCTGTTCGGAGTCACTCGCCCACGCACGCATCAAGTTGGTATCAGAGCCAAGTTGAACTTATCTTGAGTGATTCCTTTGTGTTGTTATCTTCTACTTCCCATGGGTGACGAACAAGTTCCACGAGACTTGACTTTGGAGCAAGCGCACGACCTAAGGCGAGATCGTGCTATAGAGAATCTCCAAAGGCAAATGGAGCGAGTTCTCAATCTCCTAGAGAACCCGGAGAGACAAGAGCAACCAGCAAGGCGTCCCGATGATCAGCGACACCATGACGAATCAGATTTGCATCACAATTCTAATGATGATTCGATTCATTTGGAGGCAACTCTAGTGCTTCGAGCACCGAGTTCGAGAAGAAGAAGAAGATACCATGAGAATGACCGTGAGATTAAAGCGGATGCACTTGAGTTCGAGGCGTCTCAATCCCGACAACTTTGTTGATTGGCTCCTTGCCATTGAGCGAGTTTTGACTTCAAGTCATACTCGGATGAGAAGAGGTGCAAGGTCATTGCTGCGAAACTCACTAAATATGCTTCTCTATGGTGGGAGAATTTAAAGCGTCGTGAGCTAGAGAAGAAAAAGCGAATCAAGTCTTGGGATAAACTCAAGAAACTTATGAAGAAAAGGTTCTTGCCCGATACCTATAAGCAAGATCTGTTTCTCAAGTTGAATTCCCTAAGACAACAAGGGATAAGTATTGAAGAATATATTCGTGAGTTCGAACAACTCATGATGAGATGCGAAGTTCCAGAAGTTCCCAAGCAAACCATCGCTCGATTCCTTGGTGGCATGAATCGGGAAATTGCTGACTTGGTTGAACTTCAGCCTTATTGGTCCTTCGAAGATGTTTGTAAGCTAGCAATGAAGGTTGAGAAACAACTAAAGAGTAGCAAGAGGTTTTCTTCCAGAACCTCCTCGAAGGGGACATCCTACTTTAGGGGTGCTTCCTCAAGCAAATATGAAGGTGTTTAAGTCGAACGCTAAGGGTAAAGAGAAGTTGGTGGAACCCATCAAAGAAACCAGCAACAAAGTTGATGGTGACACAAGGAAGTGTTTTAAGTGTCATGGCTATGGGCATTTGCAAGCTAATTGTCCAAATCGGAGAGTTATGACTCTTCAAGAAATTGAGAAGATCGATTTGAAACTTCAAGAGGCCAACGATGAACATGACCAGAATGATTCTGAAGCTGAAGAATCCAAAAATATCGTTGAAAAAGCTGATGATGGTGAGTTGTTGGTGATACGGAGAGCATTACATGTTGAGATATCTCCCGAAGAGAATGAGCAAAGGGAGAACATCTTCCACACCCGTTGCACTATTAACGGGAAGGTGTGTATGATGATTATCGATGGAGGAAGCTGCACCAATGTCACCTCGACAACCATGATTGAAAAACTGAAGCTACCAACATCAAAACATCCTCAACCTTACAAGCTTCAGTGGCTTAGCAAAGGAAGTGATGTGAACGTAACCAAACGAGCCCTTATATCATTTTCCATTGGGAAGAATTATCAAGATGAAGTTCTATGCAATGTTATTCCCATGGATGCTTGTCACTTGTTGTTAGGTAGACCTTAGCAATATGATAGAAAGGCTGTACATGATGGGCATAAAAACACATACTCTTTTCACAAGGAACGAAAGTGCATTACTCTTGAATCTTTGAAACCGAGCATGATACATCGAAATCAACCTGGGAAGGGAAACACTAGTAAGGAAAATCTCTTCTTGAGTGAAACACAGGTTAAGAGAGCCATTACCAAACAGAAAAATGTATTTGCTTTGCTTATGGTTGAGAAAAAGAGTGAGAAAGAGAGACCTATATATCCGAAAATGCATTCCTTGTTAAGAGACTTTGCAGATGTGTTCCCCGAAGAATTGCCATCTGGATTACCTCCAATAAGAGGTATTGAGCACCAAATTGACTTGCTGCCCGTTGCCCCTCTACCAAACAAAGCAGCATATAGATGCAACCTGGAGGAAACAAAGGAGTTGCAAAGACAAGTCAATGAACTTATTGACAAGGGATATGTTCGAGAAAGTATGAGCCCATGTTCTGTTCCGGCTCTACTCGTACCAAAGAAGGATGGAACATTCAGAATATGTGTCGATAGCCGAGCCATCAACAACATCACTATTAAGTACAGGTATCCTATACCTAGACTTGATGATATGCTTGATGAATTATATGGTTCTATTGTGTTTTCGAAGATAGATTTGCGAAGTGGCTATCACCGGATCCGAATGCGAAAGGAGATGAGTGGAAAACAGCTTTCAAGACTAAGGGAGGTTTATATGAATGGTTAGTTATGCCATTCGGACTTTCTAATGCTCCAAATGCGTTCATGAGGCTTATGAACGAGGTTCTTCGTTCCTTTATTGGTCGATTTGTTGTTGTATACTTTGACGATATCCTTGTTTATAGTCAAAGCGAGGAGGACATATTTCTCATTTGAAACAAGTCTTTAAAGCCTTAAGAGAACGAAGCTTTATGCCAAAATGGAGAAGTGTGAGTTCTTCTCTTCCAGCATTATATTCCTTGGATATGTGGTTTGAAAGATGGAATTTCCGTTGATCAATTGAAAGTGGATGCAATGAAAACCTGGCGGTTCGAAATCCATCACCGATGTAAGGAGTTTTCATGGCCTTGCTTCTTTCTATCGTCGTTTTGTGAAGAACTTCAGTACAATCATGGCCCCTATCACCGAATGCATGAAGAAGGGTTCTTTTGAATGGACAAGAGCTGCTCATGCCGCTTTTGAACTCATCAAACTGAAGCTATGTGAGTCCCCCGTTCTTGCCCTTCCTAATTTTGATAGAGTATTTGAAGTTGAATGTGATGCAAGTGGAGTTGGCATTGGAGCTGTTCTTGTTCAAGAACAAAGGCCATTGGCATATTTCAGTGAAAAGTTAACCGATTCGAAGAAGAACTACTCAACTTATGATAAGGAGTTCTACGCCATTGTGAGAGCTCTTGATCATTGGAGTCACTATTTAAGGCCTAAACAGTTTGTACTTCATTTTGACCATAAGGCTTTGAAGTTTATTAGTGGCCAACGCAAGCTCAACTCAAGGCATGCCAAATGGGTAGAATTTCTTCAATCCTTTTCTTTCGTTTCGAAATATAAACCTAGCCATACTAATATTGTTGCGGATGCTTTATCAAGAAGATACTCTATGCTTGCTGTTCTTGATTCTAGAATTCTTGGTTTTCAATCCATGAAAGAACTATATTCTGAAGACTCGGAGTTCTCTACTATTATCGATAGTTGCAAACATGGAATTCAAGGTACATATTCTATCCAAAATGGTTTTCTTTTCAAGGGAAATCGATTATGTGTGCCGAAGAGTTCATTTAGAGAATTGTTGATCCGAGAAGCACATGGTGGAGGTCTGGCTGGTCACTTCGGCATGAACAAAACTCTTGAAATCCTTCAAGAGCACTTTTATTGGCCAAAGATGAGTGGAGACGTACATGCTATCATCTTGAGGTGTGCAACTTGTCAAAGAGCAAAGAGTCATTTCCACCAAGGGCTATATACTCCCCTTCTAGTACCATTACAGCCTTGGGAAGATGTGAGCATGGATTTTATTGTGGCTCTTCCAAGAACTCAGAGGGGAAAAGATGCCATTATGGTGGTTGTTGATCGGTTTTCTAAAATGGCCCATTTTATTCCATGCCACAAGCGGATGATGCATCTCATGTGGTGATCTTTATTTCAAGGAGATCATTCATTCGCCTTCATGGAGTACCAAAGACCATTGTATCGATCGTGATTCTAAATTTTTAAGTTATTTCGGAAGACCTTATGGAGAATGCTTGGAACCAGACTTCTATTCAGCACCACTTGTCATCCTCAAACCGATAGCCAAACGGAGGTAACCAATCGCACTCTCACTACGTTACTTCGAGGAATGGTTAGTAAATCCCTAAAAGATTGGGATTTGAAGCTTGCACATGCTGAGTTCGCTTATAATCGATCGCCGAGTTATACTACTAGTCGATCACCCTTCGAAATTGTGTATGGAATCAATCCGCTCACACCGATTGATTTAATTCCTATTCCATCCAATTCACAAGTGAACTTTGATGGCAAAGAGCGAGCTGAATTAATAAAAAAACTCCATGAGCAGATTCGAAGTAAGATCGAGAAGGCTAACGAGTCTTATAGGAAGAAAGCTAATAAACATCGGAGGAAGACTCATTTCCAACCAGGTGATCTTGTGTGGTTACATTTAAGGAAGGAAAGATTTCCTTCTCAGCGGAAGAATAAGCTTATGCCCAGAGCTGACGGTCCATTTGAAGTTCTCGAGAGAATTAGCGAAAATGCTTACAAGATTGATCTTCCTAGAGAATATGGAGTTTCGGCAACTTTTAATGTAGGTGATCTTTCTCCTTACTTGGACGATGATGACTTGTCAGATTTGAGGACAAATCTCAAACAACCCGGGGAGAATGATGCGGGAGCATCCGAGATTACTGATCAATCCTTAAGTCCTGAGCTGATTCCTTCGGCAAAACAAATACTATCGGTACTTATTCATGCCAAAACTAACTTCGGTTACAACTTACTTCGATGGGATAAGGATTGATGATACCAATATCAAAATTCGTTGCTGATTGATGCTATATCAAAGAGGAGTTATTCAGGATAAGTTCCAAAGTGATTTAATGCTCTTTGGAAGTGGATATTTGCTGGTTATTGTTGGTGGACGAATTTTCTGAGTCTAATATCTATATAATGAGACATATTCTCATTTGTAAGGGGACGGGTTGAATGAATGAAAATTCCTCTTGTGAGTTGAATTTTATCCCGATTCTTTATCCAACATCGTTGGTGGTGAATCAAACAGTTCTTTATCCTTGGCCGGTGGAATTTCCTTTAAGCCTTGGTGGTGAACTGCAATTATCTCGGTCCTTTTTTTCCTTGGCTGGTGGCTTGTGCCTCTAGGCTTAGGTGATAAACCTTCCATATCCTGGAGTTATTTACATCCCCACAAACACAGTGCCTCGTCCACTTCCTCCCAGAATCGCTCACTCCACAGAACTCATTTGTGGAAACTCAAAACACGAAAGTTGTGGATTTACGAGTCCTTGATCGGTGGCTTTTGGAATCGGGTCAATCCGACCTGTATTGACGAAGTTATGCCCATTTTCCCGAAATCGCGCAGTCCTGAAATTTTCTGTTTGGAGTCACTCACCCACGCACGCATCAGGAGGTCCAGGAGCATGAGAAAGAGGTCACGGATGAAGAACAGCAGCCAATTGATATTACAATGCATGCCCTTGCCGGTTATGCAAACCCGCAAACAATGAAAGTGAGAGGATTTCTGAAGCAACAACCAATCACCATTCTTATTGACACCGGGAGCACTAATAATTTTATGAACAGCAAGGTTGCTGTCCGGATGGCCTTACCTATTGAGAATTGCAGCAGGTTCAATGTTAAATTTGCAGATGGACAAATTTTGAAGTGTGATCGTAAGTGCCCACGGGTAAAACTGTTGCTGCAGGACCAAGAGATAATTGCAGATTTTTTTCCTCCTCTCTCTCGATGATTATGAGGCCGTGCTCGGCATCGAATGGTTGATGACATTAGGTGATGTTTCCTGAAATTTTTTGAAATTAATTATGAAATTTTACAGTAAGGGGAAACAGGTGATATTGTACGGGAAACGTGGGAGCGACGTAACGACAATTTGCACACAACGAATGGAGAAAATTTTGCACAAAGCATGCAGCGACTTTTTGGTACAACTTAAGCAGCAAAAATGGGTAACAAAGCTTCTTGGATATGATTATGAAATAACTTACAAAAAAGGGAAAGATAATGTTGTTGCAGATGCGCTTTCACGGCTACTCGAGCAAGCTGAATTTTTGGCTATTTCACTTTCGACCAGCGACTTCCTTGAGGATATTAGGAGAGAATGGCAAGATAATCCAGAAACAAGTAAAATCATAAAAAAATTAAAGGAAGCACCAAGCTCTATGGCTCATTACAGTTGGGACTCAAAGGACTTGCGATATAAAGGACGCATTGTGCTTGTGCCAAATTCTACTTGCATAAAGACCATCCTTCAAGAGATGCATTCCACACTGCTGTAGGGCACTCGGGTTCCTTAGAACCTATAAAAGAATTAAGCAAAATTTTTATTGGATAGGGATGAAAAATATTATTGTTGAATTTGTAGCACATTGTGATATATGTCAACGACACAAAGGTGAGACAGTGGCAAGTCCTGGAAAGTTACAACCTCTACCCATCCCAAAATCAATATGGACTGATATATCAATGGATTTCATCGAAGGGCTTCCCTCATCACAAGGAAAAGGTATAATTTTTATCGTGGTTGATTGCCTTACAAAGTATGCTCATTTTTGTGCCATCCGTAATCCCTACACTACTTCTAGTATTGCTCGAATCTTTATGGAGAATATTGTAAAATTACATGGGATGCGAAGATCTATTGTAAGTGATCGTGATAGGGTCTTCACGAGCAAATTTTGGACAGAGTTATTCCAGATGCAAGGCACTAAATTAATGATGAGTACGGCATATCACCCATAAACTGATGGCCAAACTGAAGTGGTGAACAGGTGTTTGGAGACATACCTTAGATGCTTCACCAGTGACCGACCAAAAGAATGGACAAAGTGGCTTCCCTTGGCCGAGTGGTGGTATAATACAACTTATCATTCCTCCACAAAATGTACTCCCTATGAGGCCATGTATGGCCGAACCCCCCCTGTAATTCCAAAATATATATTGGGCACCTCTAAAGTAGAACAAGTAGACAGGAAACTACAAGATAGAGATAAAATGCTGAAGTTGCTAAAAGATAATCTCACTACAAAGATAAGCAAGGATGAAAGCAGACAATATGATCAACATAGAGGCGAAAGAGAATTTTGATAGGAGATTGGGTCTTCTGTGGCTCGACCATACAAGCAAACATCAATCCAAACCAGGCGTCTATGAAGCTTTCACCTCGGTTCTATGGACCCTACCAGATTTTAGAGCGCATCGGAGCGAGAGCATACAGATTGGACTTACCCGCCGACTCCCGAATCCATCAGTCTTCCATGTATCATGTTTGAAGCTCAAGTTGGGACAACACGAGACGACCCAAAGCCATCTACCAAATATAACTACCCAAGGAGAGCTCCAGACCCAACCAAGTGCCATTATTGATCGACGAATCGTGACTCGGATTTAACGACGACCTGCTATTGAAGTGTTAATACAATGGGCAAACCTACAGCAGAAGATGCCACTTGGGAGAACTACGACGACTTGAAGATCAAATTCCGAGAATTCATGGAACGTCACCTCGAGGACAAGGTGATTTGAAGAGGCAGTGCATTAGGACTCTAGCTATGAGAGTCCTAATTTAGTTTCATTGATAAGGGCATTCATGTAAATCCTATCTAGCCGACCCTTATTAAAGAGATGAAGAGGCCAGCTAGGTTAGGGTTAGGTTACTTCTTAGGAAAAGAGTCCTATTAGAAGTAGGAGTCCTATTAGGAAAAGAGTCCTATTAGAAGTAGGAATCCTATTAGGAAAGGAGTCCTATTAGAAGTAGGAGTCCTATTAGGAAAAGAATCCTATTAGAAGTAGAAGTCCTATTAGGTAAAAAGTCCTATTAGAATTAGGAGTCCTATTAGGTAAAAAGTCCTATTAGAATTAGGAATCCTACTAGAGAAGGAGTCCTAATTAGAAGTTGGTTAGAAGTAGGAGTCTTGAGTAAGAGTCCTATTAGGAGTTGGGACTTAGAAGCCCTATAAATAGTCATATATTCATCCTCTTTTAATCAATGAATAGATCAATCCTTTAGCAGCCTTTGTGTAGCAACTTGGAGGAAGGAACCCCTATAGAGTTCCAAGGAGGCTGATCCCCTATAGAGATCAACCCCAAGCTTAGAATCCGCGGAGGGATCTAACAGATAATGATCACTTCGAGGGGATTGACCTCCTTGATCGCTTCGAGGGGATTGGCCTTTTTTGATCGCTTCGAGAGTATCGACCTCCTTAGTTTAGCCAAAAGACTAAATGATTCTTCATTGCCTTTATCATTCTCTGAAAGAAATAGTTACATCCATATTTATAGAGTCGCACATAGAGTCTCCCAAGACTTGGACTCTTATTAACCGACTCCTAACCGAATCAGTAACCGACTCCCTACTAGATAACTCCATAACATTATCCAAAGCATTATCTAAAGCTTAGAAAGTAAAAGATTCATAACAGTTTCGCCCTCGTCAAAGCAGCCTTGTCCTCAAGGCTGAGCGACATCAAATTCGACACAAAGTATCTGTGACACATTACAACTCGCTGATCAAGTAAGTATGACCTCCATTTGATGGTGTGAGCAACAGGTCAACCTTTTAGTGTAGTAGTCTTTAAAGTCTTTTGGAGAACTCTCTTCATCCAATGGCTAGTAGCAGCTATGGCCTTACTTCTTTGTCTTCCATTTAGGATCATCATTTTGAAGTCTTCTAAGGGTAGCAAAAAGAAATCCCACAGTAGTTTTTGGCCCTGTATAAACAATTTTATCTTTGAACATTTGCTGTCACAAGTCAAAGGTCGTCCATCAGCGATCTTTACTTCGAATTTGTCACGGTCTTCAATATGATAGGCTAATCGATTAGAAACCTTACTATCCATGAAATTGTTAGTGCTACCAGTATTAATCAGGATTGTAATAGGTTGATGTTCCAAATCAGTTGATGTTCAAAATCAGTCAGGAGGAGAAAATCAGTATGGAAACTCATCGAATCAGGGGTTTCAACAAACAGGCGATCAGCAAGCCGTCCACCCCATCTACACCCAGTCGAAGCCCTAACACTTGCAGTCTGACTCATGATAAACTCAAAGATAGATCAGCAAAAGGCTTGTGTTGGCATTATGATGAAAAATGGAGTAGGGAGCATTGTTGCAAACAAGGAAAACTCCTAATGATTGAACCAACTGAGGAGGCGGAATTCGAAGCAGAAGAGTTGGATCCCGGCCATGGAAGTTTCGAAACTGATGAAGATACTGAACCTATCACATACACATTACATGCTTTGGCTGGCTACTCTAACCCGCAGATAATGCAAGTTGCAGGAACTTTAAAACATCAGCTTGTCACTATCTTGATTGACACAGGTAGCACCAACAATTTTATGGACAGAAAGGTTGTCGCCCGATTATCCTACCATATTGATGGCTGTGATAAATTTAAGGTAAAAGTTGTTGATGGGCGTATTCTGACTTGTGATAGCAAGTACTCCAAGATAAAGCTCACTATGCAGGGCCAAGAGTTGCTCGTCGATTTCTTTTTACTTTCCTTATAAGACTATGAAGTGGTGTTAGGAATCGAATGACTATCAACCTACGGTGATGTTTCCTAGAACTTTTTTAAACTAATAATGAAGTTTTTTGTTAATGGGAAGCAGGTGATTTTAAAGGGCCGACGTAGAAGTACGCTCACCACTGTCACTAGCCATCGGATGAAAAAGGTTCTTCGAAAGACACACACTAGATTCCTGGTACAATTACAATGTATCGATCAGGAAATAGATGGGCACATTCTAACTGACAATATTCATTCACTGCTTCAAGAATTTGTAGATGTGTTTGTAGAACCACAAGGACTCCCTTATTTTTCCCCCCCTGCTTCAACCGGCGGCCACACACATCACCGGCCCTGATCTTTGGCCAACAGCCACCACAATCTATGGCTAGCAATTTCTGCCTCTCTCCCCTCAATGTTGCTGCCTACTTCCCCCTTACTGCCTCCACCGCAGCGATCTACAACTACGGCCACCCTTGCTCTACAGCGAAATAGAGCTGAAGAACACAAGAAAGAAAAAGGGCAGAACGTGACGACATCCCGCAACGACGCTGCCAGCATACGGTGCTCTTCCCCCTTGTTGCCTCCTCTTGGGTCGCAACCGCAGCTGCCACAGCTGCGCGATCACTGTCGCTCTCCATCGTCAGTGCTGCCAGCGACCATCGCCGTTGCTGCCCTCCCGGCCAGCAACCGTCGCTGCTTCCTGACCCATGCATCCCCACCACCCCTGTTTTGTGACGAAACAGAGTCCTCTGTCGCAAACGCCGCTGCTTCCCCTCACAGCGACTCCCCACCACCGCTGCTGCTCGCAACCGCCAACCTCGGCATCCGTCGTAGCCATTTCCCCCTCTCCACCACTAGCAGTCACAACCACCGGTTGTCATCACTGGTTCCTCCCCTTCTCGCTGCCGAATGTGACAGCAAACGCTGCGGCCCCTGACCTCCGACCGGTAGCCACCGTACCCCTGCAGCCAGTGATCATTTATCCCCTTTTCTTCCACTTCTTCCGCTTCTCCTCCGCTTCTTCCATGATAAAACCCTAAGGGGTCTTATCATTTGGTATCAGAGTGACGATCTTCGGCGTTCTCGCTATAATTTTGTATCAACTTTAGCACAGCCCTCGCCACAGCCCTAGCCATTCACAAAAAAAAAGAAAAAGAAAGGGGTGAACATAGAAGAACGCAGCCACGCGCGACCGCGCGGCAGTCACCTCACTGGTGACCACGTAAGGGGGTGGAACTCCCCTGTTTCCCCCCCTCGAATGATAAGACCCCTTAGGGTTTTATCGTGGAAGAAACAAAGGAAGTGAAGGAGAAATGAAAAAAGTGGGGGAAAAGGGGATAAATGATCGCTTCGAGGGGATCGGCTTCCTTGATCACTTCGAGGGGATCGGCCTCCTTGATCACTTCGAAGGGATCAGCCTCCTTAGGTTTAGTCAAAAGACTGAATAATATTTCCTTTCTTATTATCTGAAAGAAATAGTTACATTCCTTTTTATAGAGTCCCACATAGAGTCCCTCAGGACTTGGACTCTTATTAACCGACTTCGTAACCGACTCCTAACCGAATCAGTAACTGACTCCCTACTAGATAACTCCATAACATTATCCAAAGCTTAGAAAGTAAAAGATTCATAATAGTTCCGCCCTTGTCAAATCAGCCTTGTCCTCAAGGCTGAGCGACATCAAATTCGGCACAAGGTATCTGTGGCACATTACAACTTGCTGATCAAGTAAGTACGACCTTCACTTGATGGTGTGAGTAACAGGTCGGCCTTTTAGTGTAGTAGTCTTTAAAGTCTTTTGGAGAACCCTCTTCATCCAATGGCTAGTAGCAGCTGTGGCCTTACTTCTTTGTCTTCCATTTAGGATCACAATTTCGAAGTCTTCTAAGGGTAGCAAAAAGAAATCTCACAACAGTTTTTGGCCTTGTATAAACAATTTTATCTTTAAATATTTACTATCACAAGTCAAAGGTCGTCCATCAGCGATCTTTACTTCGAATTTGTCACAATCTTCAATATGATAGGCTAATTGGTCAGCAACTTTACTGTCCATGAAATTGTTAGTGCTACCAGTATCAATCAGCACTGTAATAGGTTGATGTTCCAAAATTTCTTCAGCTTTCATAGTTTGTGGGTTAGAATAGTCAGCTAATGCATGCATTGTATGTGTAATAGGTTCAACATCTTTATCAAAATTCATACCTTCATTATCGAAGTCAACTTTGTCAGCTTCTGGTTCCTCTCTAATTGGTTCAATCACTAGAGGTTACTCTTGTTTACATTAGTGCTCCTTACTAAGTGACTTGTCGATCATTTGTTTATAGTCACTTCTGTATCGATGATTTTCTCAGTTGATTTTTTCCTCATGTAGACGTGCAAATGAAATTGCAGCTATCATAGTATGGGATTGTCGAGCCTTAACTTCATATCTGATATCTAGATTAGGCCCTTGAATAAAGGTATCTACTAGCTGTCGTTCAGACCAATTTGTGGCTTGATTTGATAATCATTGGAATATGTCTTGATATTCTAACACTGTAGAAGTTTGAGGAATTGTAGTGAGCTGTCCATCTTGTTGAAACTTACTAAAGTTCTCCAGCAGGCTTCTTTTGAATTCGTTAAGGGTCTCCTGCAGTCGATTTTCAATTCTGATTTCAAATGCTTCAATTTGGGCCTTAACTGAGTTGTCAGTTGCCATTGCGTAAGATTGTAGATCTGTAATTCAGTATTGTCTGCGTGAAGCTATCGAGGAAGTTAATGCTAAGGGCTACGTAAAGGCTTGCTGCGATCGCAGCAATGAGGAAAAGTTGCTGCCCTATTTCTGTCACTGCATGGGTGAGAGCATCGGGGGCTGGATGGCAACGACACTGTGGGGAGTCACCGCGAGGAGGGGAAGCGGCGGCATTCTACCGTAGAGGATGCAAAGCAGGAGTGGTTGGAAGGTAGCGCTGGGGTGCGATTGTGAAGGTTGCAGCGGACGTCGATTGCGGTTGCGACGGTTGTTGTTGATGTCGATTGCGGCTGCAACCCAAGGGGAGGCAGCGAGGAAGAAGAGCGCAAAAGTTGGAAGGCACTGGGGCTGCTCTGTTTCTATCACACCGCACGCTGGCAGTGATGGTTGAGGAAGCAGCGGTGGCGATGGTCGCTGGCAGCAGCAGCGATGGAGAGGGGCAGTGGCTGCGGGCGGATGCCGAGGTCTTCTGCCATTTTTCTCTCTTCTTTCTTTTCTTCTTTTTCTCTTTTTTTTTAACGAAGATGATGGCTGCGATGAAGATGATGCGAAGTTGCAGTGAGAACGCGAAGGATCACTGCTCTGATACTAAATGATATGGCTCTGATACCAAATGATTCGTAACAGTTTCCATACCGGTATCAATCAGGACTATAATTGGATGATAAGGCTCTTATCATCCTAAGGGGACGAGGGCAAAACTGTTATGAATCTTTTATTTTCTAAGCTTTGGATAATATTTTGGATAATGTTTTAGATAATGTTATGGAGTTGTCTAGTAGGGAGTCGATTACTGATTCGGTTAGGAGTCAGTTACAGAGTCGGTTAATAAGAGTCCAAGTCCTGAGGGACTCTATGTGGGATTCTATAAAAAGGGATGTAACTATTTCTTTTAGAGAAGGAGAAAGACAATGAAGAATCATTTAGCCTTTTGGCTAAACTAAGGAGGTCGATCCCCTCGAAGCGATCAAAGGAGGCTGATTCCCTCGAAGTGATCAAGGAGGCCGATCCCCTCGAAGCGATCATTATCCCCTTTTCCCCCACTTCTTCCGCTTCTCCTCCACTTCTTTCGCCTTTTCCACGATAAAACCCTAGGGGTCTTTTCATTTGGTATCAGACCCTTATCATTTGGTATCAGAGCCTACTGGAGAACTTTAGTAAGTTTCAACAAGATGGATAACTCGTTAAAATTTGTCAGACTTCTACAGTGTTAGAATATCAAAGTAGATTCAAATGATGGACAAATCAAGCCACAGATTGGTCTGAACGATAGCTAGTGGATACCTTTGTTGAAGGGCTTAATCCATATATTAGATATGAAGTTAAGGCTCGACAGCCCCGCATTATGATAGCTATAATTTCATTTGCACGTCTATATGAGGAAAAAATCAGCTAAGAAAATCATCGACATAGAAGTGACTACAAACAAATGATCAACGAGCCACCTAGTAAGGAGCACCAATGTAAACAAGAGCAACCTCTGGTGATTGAACAAATTAGAGAGGATCCGGAAGCTGACAAAGTTGACTCCAATCATGAAGTTGAAGGAATTTAGGAACATCATCCTGTTACAGTTTTGATTGATACCGGTAGCACTAATGATTTCATAAACAGCAAGGGTGCTAATCGATTGACCTACCATATTGAAGACTGTGACAAATTAGAAGTAAAGGTCGTTGATAGACAAACTTTAACTTATGATAGCAAAAATTCAAAGATAAAGCTAATTATACAGGGCCAAAAACTGCTGGAGGATTTCTTTTTGCTACCCCTAGAAGACTTCGAAGTGATGATCCTAAAGGGAAGAAGAAGTAAAGCTACATCTGCTACTAGCCATCAGATGAAGAGGGTTCTCTAAAAGACTTTAAAGACTACTACACTAAAAGGCCGACCTGTTGCTCACACTATTAAGTGGAGGTCATACTTGATCAGTGAGTTGTAATGCACCACAGATACCTTGTGTCGAATTTGATGCTGCTCAGCCTTGAGGACAAGGCTGATTTGATGAGGGCAGAACTATTATGAATCTTTTACTTTCTAAGCTTTGGATAATGCTTTGGATAATGTTATGGAGTTATCCAGTAGGGAGTCAGTTACTGATTTGGTTAGGAGTTGGTTATGGAGTCGGTTAATAAGAGTCCAAGTCTTGGGAGACTCTATGTGCGACTCTATAAATATGGATGTAACTATTTCTTTCAGAGAAGGAGAAAGGCAATGAAGAATCATTTAGTCTTTTGGCTAAACTAAGGAAGTCGATCCCCTCGAAGCGATCAAGGAGGCCAATCCCCTCGAAGCGATCATTATCTCCTTTTCCCTCACTTCTTCCACTTCTCCTCCACTTCTTTCGCCTTTTCCATGATAAAATCCTAAGGGGTCTTATCATTTGGTATCAAAGCCTTATCATTTGGTATCAGAGCCTTATCATTAATGATAAGGCTCTGATACCAAATGATAAGGCTCTGATACCAAATGATAAGGCTCTGATACCAAATGATAAGGCTCTGATACCAATTGATAAGACCCCTTAGGGTTTTATCATGGAAGAAGCGGAAGAAGTGGAGGAGAAGCAGAAGAAGTGGAAGAAAAGGGGATAAATGATCGCTTCGAGGGGATCGACCTCCTTGATCACTTCGAGGGGACCAGCCTCCTTGGGTTTAGTCAAAAGACTGAATAATATTTCCTTTCTCATTGTCTGAAAAAAATAGTTACATCCCTATTTATAGAGTCCCACATAGAGTCCCCCAGGACTTGGACTCGTATTAACCGACTCCGTAACCGACTCCTAACCAAATCAGTAACCGACTCCCTACTAGATAACTCCATAACATTATCCAAAGCATTATCCAAAGCTTAGAAAGTAAAAAGATTCGTAACAAAATCCTATGGGGCGACATCTCATTTGCAGCGGAAGAATAAAAAATAAAACATAGATTTCCCGTAAAAAGGTTCCGTCGTCATGCGGAGATCCGTGCATCAAAAACAAATCTACAAAAACTATATGTATAAAAGAAAATATCTAAGGAGATCGTATATTCTTGAATCTCTGTAGATCTATAGGAGAGGATAAGAAGGTCAAGCGTCCTCCTCTCTAGTAGTATCCACACGGTAGGGACTGTGACGATGGACCTCTTTGGGGAGAGAACAGAAGGTGGCTACCAAAAGAACCCCCAGCCTATAGAGCTTTGGTTCCCTCCTATTTATAAAGGCCCCTTGTAAACCCTAATGGATCTTGCCCTATTGGGTATTTGATCTCCATCCAATTACCCAAGCCTCTTGGATTAGTGGGTCTCTACCCAATAATCTCTTATTAGCAATTATTGGAACTCATCTTAGGATCCAATAATTCAGGGGCTTAATGGATATCCAATAAGATAGGGGCTCCAGCGGATATCTCATATCCGAACCTCTACTCGTCGCAACACCTGCCTATGTGTGTGACCCTCTAGGCCCAATATCAAGCTGGCCGTGAGTTATACTTGTCAGAACTCCTTCTGACTTAGTGAATTATTATCTCTATAATAATTCACCTAACTCATCAACTACGAACGTACTAGGCCACTACGCCACAGCCCCTAGACGATACAGGGGAATCCAAACCTTTGGACCTATCTGCTCTCAGTTACTATATATCTATAGTCCCTCATCCAACTAATATCCTAGAGACCCTATATCAGGCATAGTGTTGTCAGGCCCATACGGCCTCTCCTCGAGTCTTGCTCTTGTCGGATTCTCCCGGAGAACTCTTTCTCTCTTAATCCGAATAACCTTGGCCAAGGATTTGTTCGAGCAAGAATGCATAGGATATTCCTCTCATGATACTAAGAGCGGATGATCCTCTATTGATACTCAATAGCCCTCGTAAGGTTGGCTATCACTCCCAATAACTAGCTGTACTAGATCTGAAACTTTCCAAACCTATAAGTCTGGTATCAAAGAGTGGAGTACTCATATAAGACATCCTTGGTGTCTCAAGTCTAAGGACTAGATACACTATTGGGACTACGAAATCGCTGTCTAACGTGAGGTATCAATAACCATCCAGCATTTTGTAAACGGATAAATCAGTGAACTCATTCCCTAATGAGCACCTACACTGTACCCTTAGTGTCCCCATACGAGTAGCTATGAGACTAGCCCCTTCATCATATGGATAGGTATACAACACACTAGTCTATCTGGTTATCTCGATGTCCTTCTCAAGTAACCTATGACCAGGATTATTTAGGGTCTGTGTTTAAAGGTGAATCGGTCTCATTATCGTGATCTCATCATGATCCGATTCCCATTACACAGATCCAAGGACATCACAATATATGCAACATGCAAGATAAAGTGATTAAATACCTAATAATAAGTAAAGAGAAAGAGTGTATATCAAGTCACAAGTGCCATCACTCATGTGATTGGCTTGTAGGGCATATATGACTAGCAATCTTCCACTTGACCTAAAGCCAATCACCAACATGTCTGATCCTCATCTGACCTCTGTAACGCTCAAAGACAAACTGAGTCAATGGCTTTGTTAGTGCATCTGCAATGTTATCTTCGGATGGAACTCTTACCACTACTACATCTCTTCGGGCCATGATCTCTCTAATAAGCTAGAACCTCCTCAAAACACTTTTGATGAGACCCAGGTTTCCTTATTTGAATAATTATCTCGTAATTATTGTAATATAAGAGAATCAGATCCTCACTGCTCGACATGACTCCTAAATCTGTGATGAACTTCTTCATTCAGACTCCCTCCTTTGCTACCTCTGCCGCAGTAATGTATTCCGCTTCTGTGATCGAGTCAGTAGTAGTGTCTTGCTTGGAACTCTTCCAGCATACTGTTCCTCTATTCAGGGTGAACACATACCCTGAATTAGACTTACTATCATCGATATCGGACTGGAAGCTCGAGTCTGTGTAGCCCTCAACCCTGAGGCTACTGCCTCCATATACTAGTAAAAGATCCATAGTCCTTCTCAAGTACTTAAGGATACATTTTACTATTTTCCAGTGCTCCAAGCCTGGATTTGCCTAATACCTACTCGTGACACTCAGAGCATGCACTTTATTAAGCCTGATAAATAGCAAAACATACATGATAGATCCTATCGCTGAGGCATATGGCATCATATCCATGTGTGCCCTTTCTTCAGGAGTCTTTAGGGACATACTCCTAGAAAGTGATATTCCATGTCTCATTAGTATGGGACATCTCTTGGAATTTTTCATGCCTAACCTTTTGACAATGGTGTCTTTATACCTGGACTAGGACAAGCCAAGCATTCTCTTGGATCTATCTCTATAGATCTGTATCCCTAATATGCAGGATGCTTCCCCTAAGTCCTTCATGGAGAAGTGCCTAGATAGCCAAGCCTTTAATGTGGAGAGCATTCCTACATCATTCCCAATGATCAGGATGTTATCCACATATAATACTAAAAAGGTCATGGTGCTCCCACTTACCTTCCTATACATACAAGGCTCATCTTTGTTCTTAACGAAGTCATAAGATCTGATCGTCTCATCAAATCTTATGGTCCAATTTCGGGAAGCTTGCTTCAGTCCATAGATGGACCTAAGCAACCTGCACACTTTGTCTGGGTTATCCCTAGACATAAATCCCTCAGGTTGTATCATATACACCTCATCCTCGAGGTTGCCATTGAGGAATATGATTTTGACGTTCATCTGCCAGATCTCATAATCATAGTGTGCTACAATAGCTAATAGAATTCGAATAAATTTTAGTATGACTATAGGTGAGAAAGTTTCATCATAGTCAACACCTTACCTTTGATGATACCCCTTAGCCACTAGCCTTGCTTTATAAGTCTCTATCTTTCTATCTACTCCAATCTTCTTTTTGAAGTTCTACTTGCAGCCAATGGGTACAATACCCTCGGGTGCATCAACTAGGTTCCGAATATTGTTGGAGTATATAGAATCCATTTATGAATTCATGGCTTCTTGCCATTTCCTAGAGTCTATGCTCATAATAGCCTCCTCGTAGGTCTGAGGATCCTCAATATCCTCTCTCCTGATATGTCCCACATATCTCTTAAGAGGATGGGATACCCTACCAGACCTACATAAGGTTGGAATTTGTGTGCTAGGTACCTGAACAGACTCTGGTTGTGGAATGGTGCTTGAGCTAGGTTCTCCAACCTCGCTCAACTTTATCACACTCCCATTATCTCCACCAATAATGTGTTTCTTCTCAAGGAACACTGCTCTCTTGGCTATAAAGACCTTTTGGTCCTTAGGGTGATAGAAATAATACCCACAAGTTTTCTTGGGGTATCCCACGAACTTTTACCGTTCCATCCTGGATTCTAACTTATTGGGGTTGTGTCTTTTGACATGGGCAGGATAGTCCCAAATCTTAACAACTTTAAGATCGGGCTTCTTACCATTCCATACCTCATATGGAGTAAACATTACTGACTTAGTTGGAATTATGCTCAGAAGGTAAGCTGCGGTCTCTAGGGCATATCCCCAGAATGAGATGGGTAGGTCGGTGAAACTTATCATGGAACGCACCATGTCTAATAGTGTGCGATTCCTCCTTTCTGATACACCATTAAGCTTAGGTGTATAAGGAGGTGTCCATTGGGATAAAATCCCATGGTCTTTGAGGAACTAGGTGAACTCTATACTCAAGTACTCACCTCCTCGATCTGATCGAAAGGTTTTAATACTCTTTCCTGTTTGGTTCTCCACTTCATTCTTATATTCTTTGAATTTCTCAAAAGCCTCAGACTTGTACTTCATTAAGTATACATATCCGTATCTTGAGAAATCATTAGTGAAAGTAATGAAGTAGGAGTAACCACCTATGACATGAGTCGACATGGGACCACATACATTATTATGTATGAGTTCCAGTAACTTAGTGGCTCTCTCTCTAGTTCCACTAAATGGAGAGTTGGTCATCTTTTCGCGAAGGCAAGGTTCACAAGTCGCATATGGCTCATAGTTAAATGGATCTAAATATCCATTCTTCAGCAACTTTTGAATCCTTCCTTCATGGATGTAACCTAGCCTACAATGCCACAGATATGCATTGTTCACCTCTTCTCATTTCCTCTTAGACTCACTTACACTTATGATATATGGAGCTGTATCTAGCATAAATAAACCATTATGCAATGTTCCTCTCATGATGATCTGATCATCTAATATTATTGAACAACTATTGTTCTCAAAAACTAATTTATATCCACTAACTGTCAAACATGAAATGAAAATAATATTTTTGATAATAGAAGGAACATAATAGCATGCATCTAATGCAATAATAGCTCCATTAGGCAGATGTAAGGTGATCTTGCCAACAGCCACTACAGCAACCTTTGCTCCATTGCCCAATTTTAAAGTCCATCTCGTCTCTGTTCAATCTCCTAGGTCCTACCAGAACCTACAACGAATTACAGATATGATAAGCACTTCCAGTATCTAATACCCATGTGTGATCATAAGATTCTAACAAATGGAGACTAATCATGAATGTACCTAAAGCTTCTCCAAGCTTCTGTTTTGCCCTCTCTGTAAGGTACTCTTTGCAGTTCCTCTTCCAAAACCCATCTTTGCCACAATGGAAGCACTGGCCTTTGTCCTTTGTCCTTTGTTGGGTCTTTCTTGGCAAACTTTGCCTTACCCATTTTGCCCTTGCCCTTGCCCTTCTTAAGGGACATCTCAACCTTCCTTTTCTTTCTGGTCTCACCAGCATAGAGAACTGGCTTCTCTTTCTTGATTGTGCTCTCTACTTCTCTCAACATATCGAGAAGCTCTCGGAGGGTCACCTCAAGTTTGTTCATATTAAAATTTATTATGAACTGAGAAAAGGAATCTAGTAGGGATTGAAGCACAAGATCCATATGCAGGTTATCATCTATAACCATTCCTAGACTTGTGAGTTTCTCGATCCACTCAATCATCTTAAGGATATGGTTCTGAACTGGTATCCCCTCAGTTATCCTAACACAGAAAAGACTATTTGATATATCATATCACTGAGTTCTTCCTTGTTCCTCAAATAGTTTATGGAGATACAAGAGTTTGGAATTAGCATCCATATTTTCATGTTGTCTCTATAACTCAGTAGTCATAGAGGCTAACATATAACACTGAGCAAGAGCGGAATCATCTATGTACTTCACATAACGAGCGATCTCATCCTCGCTTACCCCTTTGTCGGGTGTAGGGATCACTATATCAAGGACATACGCGATTTCTTCGTCGAGAGAATGATTCTCAGATTACGAAGCCAATCCATATAATTTGGACTAGTGAGGTGGTTGGCATCAAGTATGCCATGTAAAGGATTTGAAAGCGATATTTTTCTGAAATTAAAGATGTAGCAGAAATAAATAACATGCAAACTTTACAAAAATTAAATAGTTAAGATGAGAACTTCTATCTTAATGTACTCCTACTAATTTTTCATGAGACATACAATACCCTCCGATATGTGAATCAGAGACCCCCGATAAATCTCTAGTGGGGATCGAGATCCAATCGGCGTCTTAACATAACCTCGAGGGACTCGACCAATCACGTTAAGCCTGTAAAGGTAGGCAACTCTTGTCAATCACAACTCCTTGTGATTCCCGTCCTGTTCGGCCTCCGAACCACCATGGCCTCGAGGGACTCGACCAACCATGATGTTCGGTTAAGTCATCACTATCGTTACAAGATGAGTCAGATTCGATGATATACTCTCGAGGGACTCGACCAAGCATACAATGTCCTTAGGTCACCGGTGACATCTCTATGTCGTAGATAAGATAGCAAAACGTGATATAGGTGAGTCTCGAGGGACTCGACCAACTCAACCTACACCGGGAATCAGTTCCTAGCTATAACGATGAAAGGCCACATGAGTCAATCTAATTGCCTCACGTTTACCAACTTAATATTATTAATAGAGGGGATTTTTGATTTGGTCTCCTAACAAAATGTGTCACACATATGCATATTTAATATATATCTATATCACATGCAAATATATATACATATCTAGAAGGTGTATAATCAATCACACATCACATGAGCAATCACACCAGATGATCATGGACCATATCCTAATATGACTAGGCTCGAGCCAGTGGGCCCAATCACTCATATCAAGATCTATGTGTGCTTCGTTGCATCTCCATGCCCTGTATTCATCCTTCTTGCTTTGTCGGTTTCATCGGCATCTCAACGCATCTCCATGCTTCGGATCATCTGTCTCAACCTTGTGGGTCTCCCTACCACTGTGCCTCTTCATATAATTACAATATAATTACAGGCACACAAGCCCGACAATAAATGAGAAAAATAGAGGCTTGTAAGCCCCAATAATAATAATCACATGTACACACATCACATAATAATGATCATCCGTCCATATCATACATCACATGTATATGTTATTTTATTTGACTACTAGATAAATAATAATAATTAATTAAATATTTTAATTAACTAATATTTTTCTAAAAATGGAGATATATAGGGAATTTTTAGAATTCTGGAGGATATTTTGGTCATTCGATCAAAAAGGATAAAATTAAAATTTTAAAAATTCCCAGGGGCAAAATTATCTTTTGCCTAAAAAGCCCTAATTCCTCTCCTTGTTTAGTACGATGTGGCCACCACCACCTTGCTGGCGGCAGCCACTGTGCGACGAGCGCGTTGGCCTTTGCCCGCGGGTTGCGTTGCCCCTTGTGGGCGAGCGTCGCGTCCCGCTGGCACCGCCCTTGCGGGCGCGAGCCCCTACGGGCACCGTTGCGGGTTGGTTGCCCATAGGCGGGCGCCCCTGTAGGCTCTATGCCCCGGGCGGCGATCGCCCCTATGGGCGAGGCCGCCACAGCGAGCGCGCGCCACCCCTATGGGCTCTTCTGCATGCGGGGCAACGCTCGCAGGCCGCCGCAGGCAATGTTGCCCCGACGGGCACCACCCGCCCTTGCGGGCAGACCGCCCCACAGGGGCTGCTGCTGTGGGTGGGCCGACGACCACCTACCTACAGGCCCTGTGCCCGTAGCCGCCACCGCCGTCGGTGTAGGCAGCAAGGTTGCAAGTAGCCTCTTCGCCACTGTGCGAGCGCAGTAAGGGCAGCAACAGTTGTTGCCCTTCCTTGCCTTTTGCGTCAATGATTTTTGTCGACAAAACTGTTCTAAATCACAACACATGTAGTTTAAAATCTGATCTTCTTACAAACAACCTGGCTCTGATACCACTGTTGGGAAATCCTATGGGGCGACATCTCATGCGTAGTGGAAAAATAAAAAAAAACATAGGTTTCCCATAGAAAGGTTCCATCGTTGTGCGAAGATCGATGCATAAAAAATAAATCTACGGAAATTGTATGTATAAAAGAAATTACCTAGGGAGATCGTATATCCCTGAATCCTTGTAGATCTGTAGGAGAGGATGAAGAAGGTCAACTGTCCTTCTCTCTAGAAGTATCCACATGGCAGGGACTATAACAATGCACCTCCCTCCGGAGAGGAGAATAGAAGGTGGCTACCAAAAGAACCCCCAGCCTATAGAGCTTTGGTTCCCTCCTATTTATAGAGGCCCCCTGTAAACCCTAAAGGATCTTGCCCTGTTGGGTATTGGATCTCCATCCAATTACCCAAGCCTCTTGAATTAGTGGGTCTCTACCCAATAATCTCTTATTAGAAATTATTGGATCTTATCTTAGGATCCAATAGTTCAAGGGCTTAATGGATATCCAATAAGATAGGGGCTCTAGTGGATATCTCATATCCGAACCTCTACTCGTCGCAACACCTACCATATGTGTGTAACCCTCTAGGACTAATATCGAGCTGGTTGTGAGTCATACTTGTCAGAACTCCTTCTAACTTAGTGAATTATTATTTCTATAATAATTCACCAAACTCATCGACTACGGACGTACTAGGCCACTACGCCGCAGCCCCAAGACGATACAGGGGAATCCAATCTTTTGGACCTATCTGCCCTCAGTTACTATGTATTTATAGTCCCTCATCCAACTAATATCCTAGAGATCATATATCGGACATGGTGCTGTTAGGCCCATACGGTCTCTTCTCGAGTCTAGCTCTTGTCAGATTCTCCCCGAGAACTCTTTCTCTCTCAATCCGGATAATTTTAGCCAAGGATTTATTCGAGCAAGAATATATAGGATATTCCTCTCATAATACTGAGAGTAGATGATCCTTTATTGACACTCAATAGCCCTTGTATAGTTGGTTACCACTCCCAATAACTGGTTGTTTTGGATCTTAAACTTTCTAAACCTATAAGTTTAGTATCAAAGAATGAAGTACTCATACAGGATATCTTTGGTGTCTTAAGTCTAAGGAGCATATACACTACTAGAACTACGGAATTGCTGTTTGACGTGAGGTGTCAATAACCATCCAGCATTCCGTAGGCAGATTAATCAGTGAACTCATTCCCCAATGAGCACCTGCACTGTACCCTTAGTGTCCCCACACAAGTAGCTATGAGACTAGCCACCTCCACCATATAGACGGGTATACAGCACATCAATCTATCCGGTTATCTCAATGTCCCTCTCGAGTAACCTATGACCAGGATTATTTAGGGTCTATGTTTAAAGGTGAATCAGTCTCATTATCGTGATCTTATCACGATCCGATTCTCATTGCACAGATCCAAGGACATCAAAATATATGCAACACTCAAGATAAAGTGATAAAATGTTTAATAATAAGCAAAGAGAAAGAGTGCATATCAAGTCACAAGTGCTATCACTCATGTGATTGGCTTATAGGGCACATATGACTAGCACCTTCCTCCAAGTTACTACTCAAAGGCTGCTAAAAAGATGATCTATTCATGATGAAAAAGAGAGTGAATACATGGCTATTTATAGGGCTTTTAAATCCTAACTCCTAATAGGACTCCTACTTCTAACCAACTTCTACTTCTAATTAGGACTCCTTCTCTAGTATGACTCCTAATTCTAATAGAACTCTTTCTCTAATCGGACTCTCACTTCTAATATGACTCCTTCTCTGAGAAGCAACCTAATCCTAACCTTGTCAGTCTCTTCACCTCTTTAACAAGGGTCAGCTAGATAGGATTTACATGAATGCCCTTATCAATGAAACTAAATTAAGACTCTCTTAGCTAGAGTCCCAACAGATTAGGACTCTCCTAACTAGCATCCCAACAGATTAGGACTCTCCTAACTAGCGTCCCAATAGATTAGGACTCTCCTGGCTAGAGTCCTAACAGATTAGGACTCTCCTAGCTAGAGTCCTAATAGACTCGCCCTCTTCAAATTAGCCTTGTCTTTAAGGTTGAAGTTCCATGAATTTTGGAAATTTGATCTTCAAGTCGTCATAGTTCTCCCAAGTGGCATCTTCTATTGGTAGGTCCGTCCATTATATTAGCACTTCAGTAGTGGGTCGTCGTCGTTAAGTCACGATCCGTCGATCAATAATGACACTCGGTTGGGACTGGAGCTCTCCTTGGGTAGTCATATTTGGTAGATGGCTTTGGGCTATCTCATTTTATCCCAACTTGGGCTTCAAACATAACACATAGAAGACTAGATAGATTCGGAAGTTGGCGGATAAGTCCAATCTGTATGCTATTGCTCTAATGTGTTCCAAAATCTAGTAGGGTCCATAGAATCGAGGTGAAAGGTTCATAGATGCTATGGTCTGCAGGTCATCTTGCCATTCCCCCCTATTATCCTCAAGGAAGTCATTAGTCGATAGTGAAATGACCGAAAATTTAGCTTGCTCGGGTAGCCGTGAAAGTGCATCTACAATAACATTCTCTTTCCCCTTTTCATAATCATATACAAGAAGCTTTATTACCCATTTTTACTTCTCAGGGGAAGATATCTTTTACTCCAAGAAATATTTTAAGCTTTTATGGTCAATCTTGATTTGAAAGCATGGCCCGATCAAGTACGATCTCTATTTAGCCACCATATGCACAATCGCGAGCATCTCCTTGTCGTAAATAGTTATCTTGAGATGAGAAAGAGATAACACCTTACTGGTATAAGTGAAGAGGTAGCCATCTTGCATTAATACAGCACTAATTCTAATTCCAGAGGCATCGGCTTCAATAATAAAAGTCTTACCGAAGTCGAGTAATGCTAGTACGAGCGTTGTAGTCATTGTGGCTTTAAGTTCGTTGAAGGTGGTGGTGGCTTTGTCCGACTACTGGAAAGCATCAATTTTCAGCAAGGAACTAAGGGGTGCATTGATCTTTCCATAGTTTTTCATAAACCTATGATAGTAGCCTATTAAACCGAGAAGGCCACGTAGTAATTTTTTATTCCTTAGGGTCAGCCAATTCTACATTACTTCAATTTTGGAGGGGTCCACTGCCACACCTTCCTCTGATATGATATGCCCAAGATATTCCACCTTTGGTGAAGAAAGCTGCACTTCAATTTTTTGACAAAAAGAACATGTTCTCGTAAAATCGTCAAAACAAGTCGTAAGTGCTGAAAATGACTTTCTAGAGAAGGGTTGTAAATAAGGATGTCGTCGAAGAAAATCAGTACAAACTTATAAAGATAACTCTAGAAAATATCATTCATAAGACTCTGGCAAGTGGAGAGAGCATTGGTGAGACCAAAGGGCATTACCCTAAATTTGTAGTGACCATTGTGCATTCGAAAGGTAATTTTCAGTATGTCTTCTTCGCACACTCGTATTTGATGATACTCGGATCGAAGGTCCAGCTTTGTGAAGACTCATTCTCCCTTTAATTTATCAAGTAATTCATCTACTACTAGAATAAGATACTTATCCTTAACGGTCATGCCGTTGATAGCTCGATAATCAACGCATATTCACCATGTTCCGTCCTTTTTTTCGTACGAAGAGCACTGGTGAAGAGTAGGGGCTACAACTTGGCCGAATAAATCTTGTTTCGAGCATCTCTTTTACAATCCTTTCTATTTCATTCTTCTAGAGATGTGGATGCTGATATGATTGAGTATTTATTAGAGGTTTGCCCGGAAGAATCGGTATACGATAATCATGTCGGCGGGTAGGAGGTAGGCTGCACGATTCATCAAATATATCTGAAAATTCAGCAAGCAAGGGAAGTAGGTTTGGATCTTTAAATTCAGTTGGCTCTCCCTTAGATTGCTACTCAAGTTGTATTGAAAAGCCGTTGCATGCTTTGTGTAAAATTTTCTCCATTCGTTGTGTGCAAATTGTCGTTACGTCGCCCCTACGTTTCCCGCGTAGTATCACCTATTTCCCCTTACTGAAAAATTTCATAATTAATTTTAAAAAATTTCAGAAAATATCACCTAATGTTGTCAACCATTCGATGCCAAGCACGGTCTCATAATCATCAAGAGGGAGGAGGAAGAAATATGCAATTATCTCTTAGTCCTATAGCGATAGTTTCACTCACGGGCACCTACGATCACACTTCAAAATTCATCCGTTGACGACCTTAACATCAAACTTGCTATAATTCTCAATAGGTAAGGCCATCCGAACAGCAACCTTACTATTCATAAAATTATTAGTGCTCCCAGTGTTAATAAGAATGGTGATCGGTTGTTACTTCAGAAGTCCTTCCACTTTCATTGTTTGCGGGTTCGCATAACCGGCAAGGGCATGCATCATAATATCAAATGACTGCTATTCTTTATCGATGACCTCTTCCTTATGTTCCTGGACCTCCTTCTCATCCATGTCTTCAAGAGGTTCAATCAGTAGGAGGAGGCCCCTTTTGCAGCAATGATCTCGGTTCCACGACTCATCGCAATGCCAACAAAGACCCTTTGCTAATCGGTCATGTATTTATTCTCTTGTCAATTTTTTTGGTAGAGAAAGATGGCTGGGAGTAGAAGGAGGTTTATATGCTGCAGGCCTAGGAGAGGTTCTCATCCTCCGAGCATCTTAGTTGAGCCATCCTTCTTGCATTTGGGCGAAAGAAATTACAACCGTCACGGTACGGGGCTATCGCACCTTAACCTCTCCTTTAATCTCTAGCTTGAGTCCTTCGATGAATGTTCCTAACAGTTGATGGTCAGTCCAATCATGAGCAAGGTAAGATAGCTTCTCAAACCTAGTTTGGTACTCTTGAATCGTAGAGGTTTATCAAATCTTTGCGAGTTGGCCTTCGATATTTTCATACTCCGTAGGTCCGAAACGGTTCAGCAGTGCATTCTTAAATTGATTCCGTGTCAGAGTCCCATGATTATATTCTAGCCAATTGTACTATTGAATAGCATCTCCTTCAAGGTGGAGGATAGAAATTTCCACCATAGCATCATCCGACGTTTGGTAGTAGCGAAAGTAACATTCGGTGCACGAAATCCACCTCGCCGGGTCTCCTTCCCATCACGGGAAGTCCACCCTCATGCATGGCTGAAGCATGTATAAGGGTTGTCCCTCCTTCTCTAGAGGCCTCTCTGAACTCTCTCCTCACTGAGATTTGGTTGGACTCGGTGGTTGTCTAATTCTGAATTGTGCAAATAAAGTGCATAATTTATCCTCTAAGTGTGATTCAAGCCGTGATTCAATTTGAGATTCCCATGCTTCAAATTTGGCATCAATTGGATCTTGAGAAACCATAGCATATGCTTGGAGATCAGAGATGTCCTTGTCTTTTTTTTGTTGATGGGTTAATGGCATGGGATGGTGGAAGGTTCGGATAATAGATTGGTGATAGAAGGGTTCGGCTATAATAATTTACTATTTTGGGCTGAGGGTTTTAATGCTGTTAAGATTATGAAAATAGGTTATGATGGCTGCATCTTAAGGCTAGAGAGATGCCCTAAAGACGTCTTGGTTGGTGGCAGTAAGGTGGCTAGGGTTTGGTAGGTTACGGAGAATAAAAACGGACAAAGGTGTAGCACCAGATTTTTCACCAAAAAAATTCTAGTAGTAAAGATGTAATTTTTTCCCAAAATTTTCAATAGAGATTCAAGTAAAACTCAAAGGGAATCTACTAATAAGGAAGAGGTAATGCTGTTAAAAATTTTGTAGAAAGAAATGATAGCAAGAGGTTCAGCAAAATTAAGGATCACGGAGAGGTACTGCAGTAGATTTTTACGTCTAAAGTATAGCAGATTGGACATAAAAGATAAGTGGTTTATATTGAGAATTTTTTGACAAAACCAAAGGGAAAACCACTGTTAGAAGTGTTAAAGCTATCATAAAAATTTTGTGGAGATTTGGACAGAAAAAATGTAGTAGCACGATCAAATAGACAGTGTTGTGCGGTTGGAATTCTGCAGTGCACCTTTCATTGTAGAGATGAAAATTTTACGATGAAAAGTTTATGCAGCAATATACGAATGAATTTTTTAGATTTTTTGAATAATGATAACTAAATTGCAGTAGCATTAAGGTAGAAAACTAGAACCTATTACAATTCACGGGGAGATCAAAGGATGATCTGCAATGGTGGAGATGACGGCGGAATTCGGCGATGATCTTCTAAGCAATTGTGGGAATTGCTTTAGGTGGTTGTGGAGGGCTGGTAGATGGCTGTAGAAGGGCAGTGAGATGCCAAAAATGCTGCTATGATACTAAGCATTAGAATCCTTATGGATTCTAATCTTGGGGTTGATCTCTTTAGGGGATTGGCCTCCTTGGAACTCTATAGGGGTTCCTTCCTCCAAGTTGCTACTCAAAGGCTGCTAAAAAGATGATCCATTCATGATGAAAAAGAGAATGAATACATGGCTATTTATAGGGCTTCTAAACCCCAACTCCTAATAGGACTCCTAGGACTCCTACTCAAGACTTCTACTTCTAACCAACTCCAATTTCTAATTAGGACTCATTCTCTAGTAGGACTCCTAATTCTAATAGGACTCTTTCTCTAATAGGACTCTCACTTCTAATAGGACTCCTCTAAGAAGCAACATAATCCTAACCTAGCCGATCTCTTCACCTCTTTAATTAGGGTCGGCTAGATAGGATTTACATGAATGCCCTTATCGATGAAACTAAATTAGGACTCTCCTAGCTAGAGTCCCAACAGATTAGGACTCTCCTAACTAGAGTCCCAACAGATTAGGACTCTCCTAGCTAGAGTCCTAACATGTTGATCTTTGTGCTAGATTTCAATCTAATCCTAAACAATCCTATTATAAAGCAGTTAAAAGGATTTTTAGATATTTAAAATGAACCCCCAATATAGGACTATGGTATTCAAGATCGAAAAATTTTGAATTAATTGCTTATGCTAATGCTGACTTTGCTGGATGTAGAATAGATAAAAAAAAGTATATCTAGAATATGTCAACTTTTAGGATATGCATTTGTCTCTTGGTCTTCCAAGAAACAAAACTCGGTTGTATTATCTATAGTTGAATCTGAGTATATAGCACTAGGCGCTTGTTGTGCACAAGTTATTTGGATAAAAAATACTTTAAAAGATTATGGACTATATTTGAAAAATATCTCTATGAAATGCAATAATACTAGTGTATTATGTTTAACAAAAAATCCCATTCAACACTCTAGACTAAACATATTGATATTAGGCATCATTTTATTAGAGATCATGTTAATAACCATGATATATCTTTAGAATTTATTGATACAAAATATCAATTAGCTGATAATTTTACAAAACCTTTAAATGAGGAATAATTTGATTTTATTAGAAGAGAATTAGGCATGTTAAATCTGTTGGGATCTAGAGTGGCACTAAGAGGGGGAGGGGGTGGTGAATTAGTTCAATGGATAAAGATGACAAATTTTGATGATTTAAAACAAGTTCGGAAACTTCATACGATTCAAAGTAATGTTTCAATTAAAAGCATTTTGGTTGCATTTAACTTGAACACATACGTAAGATGATGAAGTGGAAGTGGAGCAAGTAAAGTAAAGGCTTGCAGTAATGTAAATGACAATAAGAAAATGAAAACATGATTTTATAGTGGTTCAGTCATACGACCTACGTCCACTCCCGATTCCTCTTCTCTTGAGGCTATCGGCTTTCCACTAGCTATCCTCCTTCCAATGGGTGAGGATTGACTCCCTTTTACAGCACTCTTCTTTTGACAGGCTTAGGAGGTAACCCTTACAAAGCTTCTCACCCCTCTCTTGATCTTTTCTAACACTTAGAATTTGAGGGGAGGATTTCTCTCAAGTTTATAATAGAATTTTCCCTCTTTTTCATTCTAGGTTGTGTGTATTTCAACCATGGATGAGAGGGGTATTTATAGGCCTCAAGGTGATTCAAATTTAGAGCCTAAATTTGAATCATCCCGGATTTTTCGGGTACGGGTGGTACCACTACCTGCATTGGGCGGTGCAACCGCTTGCAGAACCTTGAAAATAGAGATTCTGGCGGTGCTACCACCAGCCTGGAGTAGTACCACTACTGCAGCTTTATTGCTGGGTGGTACCACCACCTAGACTGGGCGATACCACTGCCTACAGCTTGGAAAAGTGTACTTTTTCACTTTTCCAGCTCATAGGCAATTCCACTGCTTGTTTGGCAGTGCCACCACTGTAGCAACTTTTAGGCCACTAAATAGGCCTCCTAATGAGCCCAAATCAGTCCTAATTTAGGCCCAATTGGCCCCTAATTGAGTTGGTATTATTTCACCTAAAACCAACTCAATTTTGACTCAATCCTACTTCGATCTAGACAATTATTACAATGCAAATCGTAATTAGTTGCTCGGCATATCATTGGTCCATCGGTGCTTCGTCCAACACTTCGATGCATCATCCTCTCTTATAGTTTGTTGCCCAATCTGTAGCTAACCTCCGCAGCCCTGATCTCCTTGGTGCAACTCTACTCCTCTTGGCACGATGCCTGATTTTTTGTCCGAAGCCTTCTATCGATCGTCTCTGGCTCCATGTCCAATCTCCTGATATGATTTCCTCTGGCACAACATCGATTCTTCCTGTGTCAATTGTGTAATCCTGATCGAGAGTAGACCTGTGTGACTCAAAATGCAGTTAGATAACTAAACATGATCAATTAGTTTCATCATCAAAATCCGAGATTCAATAATCTCTCCCTTTTTGATGATAATAACTAATTGATGATAGAGTTAACCTTAACTCCCTAAAGTTTAAACAAACTCCTCCTATCAATATGCCATATTGATAGAACCCTAAGATTATGCCAAATCCAAGCAACATGTTATGAAAAACATCAAACCATCATGCAAACATATAAAATATTCAAACAATATTATATTGCATGAACTCATCAATCTACTTCTCCTCCTTTATCATCGACAAAAAGGAGAAGTAACATTATAGCTAGTTTAAAAGATACGTAAGTTTTATAATCATACTAGTTAGATTTTCATCAACATTCAATCATGGTAAGTTTCTCATGATAGGCAAGATAGCATTTTGCTTCTTTTTGCAATACTTCATGCTAGCACCTTTCTAAGTTTTGCCTTTGCAAACTATCAACTTCTTGTTTGTAATGAGCTAGCAATTTTGTATAATCACTTTAAACATGCATGCCAAATTTTCATTACAACATACAAGCATGGCAAGTGTAGGAATGTAAATTTTCTATGTTTTACATTTTCTCTTCTTGAAATAGGCAAGATAGCAATATTTACATCCATTGAGATAATAATTCTTAGCTTCTCATGAAATTGCAAGGTAGCAATTTTTGCAAGTTTTAGCTAGCTACTTTTGCCACTTTTTCTTGTGATACACAAGCTAGCAAGTTTTCTCTAAGCTAGTAATTTTGCTTTAAGCTAGCAATTTTTCTCCCCCTTTATCATTCTCAAAAAGAAGGGAGGATGCAATGTTGTAATTGATTTTCTTTTTCATCAAAATAGCAAATGAGATATTAAAAACAAATATTGACATAAATGTTTCTATCATCAAAATTCAAATCATGAATTTAACATTCAAGCCAACAAGCGAGCTCCCCCTTAGTTATTGTCAAAATGAAGTGGAGGACTCAATGGCTAAAAATTTCAAACCATATAAAGAAATCATGTCATGATATCAAGAAAATTCAAGAAGGATATGATTAATTTGATAAATCTTTTTAATAAAGCAAAAGAATTATACAATCAAGGATCATGATAAAAGAAATATCAAGATCAAAGATCAAGTCATGATTCATTTGGTAGTAAAAAGGAACAACTTGATTTAAGCATGATAGATCTAAATTTATCATGAATCATAAAAATAATTTCAAGTATCACTTATCGATATATCAAGACTTAGATTGGTTTCCTCTTTAGTAAGTGAAAAAAAAAGAAGTAATCATAGAGGAAAGTATTTCAATTTGCATAAAATATCTCAAGTTAAGAATTCATTAGAGAGTTCATGATTTGCTTGAAACAAAAATCTCATTCAAACCAATTTGACAATTTGAAACCCATAATCAAATCAAAATCATTTTCAAGATTCAAAATGCTAGCAATTTGCATATATCATGATAAGTGATACATCACAGGTCTACATCAATATTTCAATCATCAAGTCATGAAGTAGTCAAAGAAGTATTGAAACATAGAAGAAAAAAAATCAAATTACTAATGCAATGTTTCAATCATCAAAGCACATTTTCTCAAGTTTAGTATCGAAAAGTCAAGAGAAGACAATTTATGATTCACTTGCATTTTTCTTCAATAACATGGGAGAATCATAAAAGAGTATGGAGTAAGAGATCTTGAAAAACTCAAGTTATCAAGATCACGATATAGATAAGACTCATTCTAATTCAATTCATCAACTCCAAACTTATAAACAAATCATCAAAATTACTTTCATAATTTATGAGATTCATAAGATATCATAAAATCATTAATCTCAATAAGATAGGAAAAGCATTTTCTTTTTAAGTGATTCTTTTAACATATCATCAAAATCTCATTCATAATTCAAGTGATTCACAAAATATCATAAATGAATTCATCACTTGTCTTTTATGGAAAAATAAAAAAACTCTAGAGAGAAAGATTTCAAGAAATATGTATTTCCATTTTGTGATTCATTTTATATGAGCATGCCTTTGTCTTTTAATATCAAATAGAGATAAGCACGAAAATTCAAGATGTAAAGGCAAAAACCATCATCAAGATTTTTAAAATCAAAAGATATAACATGTCATATAAAAATTCATCATAAAAATGATTAAGACCAAATACACATTAGTTCAAAACATGAGAGTTACTCATTATATATAATGTGTTTTATTTTAAGTTATTTATTTCATATAAGTGTGCTCATGTTTTAAAAGATAAGTATCAAGTTTAAATCCAAAACATGAGTATTGTCATCAAACCCATTAAGATCAAATGCATCACACATAAATCATCATGATAGTGCATTTTTTAATTTTTATGTGTTTCAATTTAAGTGATGTGATCTTTCATAGGAATGTTCAAAATTTTCGTATGAAAATGTCATGCATCATCTTTAAAACTGAAAGCGTCATCAAAACCATTAAGATTCATGGATTCATCATATACATTATTTCGAAATGTGAGATTTCAAGTCATCAAGCATGATACAATCATTAAGCATGGTTTCATAATACATCATCAAAATCATTTTAATTCTTTCTTTTATTAGTTATAATAAGATGATCAATGCTCAAATTTTTGCTAAAATCATGCATCATTTTATAAATCTGAAAAATAATTTTCATCATGAAAACCATCGAGTCTAAAAATACATTATTCCAAAATGTAGGATTTCAATTTTCATTACTTCAATTCCTCATTAAGCATGATACAAAAAATAAATTAAAGATCAAGCATAATACCATAAAGCATCTTCAAAATTTTTATACGAAAGCCAAGCATTAATGCATAAGATCGCTCATCATGCATAGTTTTAAAATGTGAAGTCATTAAGATAGATGTTCATTGATTTTATCTTGTTAGGTGTACAAGCATGAGATGCAATTATCATTAAGACACTTTCAAGAATAACATAAATAGATATGCATACATAGAATTTATGCATACATAGAATTAAGCAATTTATGAAAAGTTTAAGACCGAAATTCGATACTGAAAGCATACATAGAATTTATGCATTATCACAAATTAAGCAATTATCATTCAAAATATTTACTTTTCAAAAATACTAGAAAGAAAAGCATAATATAATTTTTAAAAATAATTTTTTATTTCCTACTATCTAAATTAAGCACTCATGAAAAATTTCAAGTAATTTCATAAAGCAAAGGGGCTTTGGTTGAGTTGCTTACCTTGTAGTCGAAGCTTGTCAAAGCATAGTTTACATCTTTATCTTCTTTGCATGCTTTCCTCTTCTTCATTTTTGTGTACTCGTCTTTGGAGCATTCTAGTTTCTTGCGTTCATAGCAAGAGTTGGTGTTCTTTTCATTTGTGTTCTTTAATTCATGTTTAATGAACTTTTTAAATTTTAATATCAAAAGTTTAATGTTCTCAACATTGTTCTCATCACTTTAGTCATCACTCAAGTGACATTCTCTTGTTCGAAGTGCCAAATCCTTCTTGTTCTTTGGAAAGTGGTTCATGTGTTCATCAAGTTCCAAAAAGCTCATTTCATACATTATTAATGAGCCAATGAGTTCTTCTATCGAAAGGTCATTTAGATTTTTAGCTTCTTGTATTGTGGTTACTTTAGGATTCCACCTTTTAAAAAGGGAACTTAAAATCTTATTTACGAGATCAAAATCCGAAAAAGATTTGCCAAGAGCTTTTAGACTATTGACGATATCCGTGAAATGGGTGTACATGTCGCCTATAGTCTCGCTTCGTTGTATTCGAAAAAGCTCAAAATCATACAATAAGAGGTTTACTTTCGACTCTTTGAGTCTACTAGTTCCCTCGTGTATGATTTCAAGTGTCCACCAAATATCAAAAGCCGTTTTGCATGTAGAAATCTGATTGAACTCGTATTTGTCCAAAGCATAAAATAAGGCATTTATAACCTTTGCATTTAAATAAAAAGATTTTCTCTCCAAATCCAACCATTTGTTCATCGGTTTAGAGGAAAGTTCAAAATTATTTTTAATAATATTCTATAAATCTAAATTCATAGAAATCAAGAAAACTCTCATTCGAGTTTTCCAATAAGTGTAGTCCAAACCGTTAAACAACGGAGGATGAACAATCAAAAAATCCTCTTGAAAGCTATGAAGAACCATTTCTCCCAAGTGTGAATACGAAAGAGAAACAATGTGGCTTTAATACCAATAGTTAGGATCTAGAGCGACATTAAGAGGGGGGGTGAATTAGTGCAGTAGATAAAGATGACAAATTTCAGTGATTTAAAACAAGTTCGGAAACTTCATACAGTTCAAAGCAATATTTTAATTAAAAGTATTTCAGTTGCATTTAACTTGAACACATACGTAAGATGATGAAGTGGAAGTGGAGCAAGTAAAGTAAAGGCTTGCAGCAATGTAAATAACAATAAGAAAATGTAAACCTGATTTTATAGTGGTTCGGTCATACGACCTACGTCCACTCCCGATTCCTCTTCTCTTGAGGCCTCCAGCTTTCCACTAGCTATCCTCCTTCTAATGGGTAAGGATTGACTCCCCTTTATAGCACTCTCATTTTGATGGGCTTAGGAGGTAACTCTTACAAAGCCTCTCACCTCTCTCTTGATCTTTTCCAACACTTAGAATTTGAGGGGAGGATTTCTCTCAAGTTTATATTAGAATTTTCCTTTTTTTTCATTCTAGTTGCATGTATTTCAACCATGGATGAGAGGGGTATTTATAGGCCTCAAGGTAATTCAAATTTGGAGCCTAAATATGAATCATTCTGGATTTTCTAGGTACGGGCGGTACCACCGCCTGCATTGGGTGGTGCAACCACCTATAGAACCTCGAAAACAAAGGTTTTGACGGTGCTACCACCAGCCTAGAGTAGTACCACCATTGTAGCTTTATTGTTGGGTGGTACCACCACTTAGACTGGGTGGTACCATCGCCTGCAGCTTGGAAAAGTGCACTTTTTCACTTTTCCAACTCATAGGCGGTTTCACCGCCTGCAGCAACTTTTGGGCCACTGAATGGGCCTCCCAATGAGCCTAAATTAGTCCTAATTTAGGCTCAATTGGCCCATAATTGAGTTGGTATTATTTCACCTAAAACTAACTCAATTTTGACTTAATCATACTTAGATCTAGATAATTATTACAATGTGAATCGTAATTAGTTGCCTGGCACATCATTAGTCCATCGGCGCTTCGTCCAATACTTCGATGCATCATCCTCTCTTGCGGTTTGTTGCCCAATCAGTAGCTAACCTCTGTAGCTCCGATCTCCTTGGCGCAACTCCACTCCTCTTGGCTCGATGCTCAATTTTTTGTCCGAATCCTTTTACCGATCGTCGACCGAACCTCCAGCTCGGCCTTCAATCTTCTGACATGATTTCCTCTAGCACAACATCGATTCTTCCTATATCAATTATCTAATCCTGATCGAGAATAGACCTATGTGACTCAAAACGTAGTTAGATAACTAAACACGATCAATTTGTTTCATCATCAAAATATGAGATTCAATAAAATCTTACTAATGCATAAATTCCTCTTATACATTTTTTATACTTCTCAATTTTCATAACTTGAGTTTTCTTGTTCAATCGAGATCATTTCCTATGATTCCTTCCTCTTTCACAATTTACAAAAGAAGAAATTTATCAACATGATTCATGATCCTTTGGTATTTATGAATTAATCTTTATTGATTCTTCATGTTGATATCTTTTATGATATGATTCATTTATGTTTATGCTTTATATACCTCATGATATAATTGAATCATTGATTTATCTTTATTATTAATTTTTGTCATGATTAGAGAATTGATGTAAAAGAAAAATTATACTCTTCCCTTCTTTTTGATAATGACAAAAGGAGAGAAGACTTGCTAGCTCGAACATTACAAAGGAATCAAAATTGCTAGCTTGAAAGGCAAAATTGCTAGAAAGACAAAACTTGCTAGCTTGCACTTCTCAAAAGAGAAGAAAGAACTTGTTATCTTGAACATCACCAAAAATTGGTAGCTTGCAATCTCAAGAGAAGTAAAGTGCAATCTTGCCTATCTTAAGAAGCAAAAGTGCAAACTTGCACATTTCAAGAAGCAAAATTGCATATCTTTAAAACTTGTTATGCTTGGATATTGTAAAATGATAAACTGCTAGCTTGTATGTTGTAAAACTTATATATCTTAAAAACTTGCTAGCTACACTTCTCCTTTTTGTTGATGATAAAGGAGGAGATGTATGATGAAATGCTAATCATGCATGGGATAATGTACTTGGATGCATTGATTATGCATGATGAATGTAATATGATTTATGATTTTCATTTCTATCAATATGACAATATTGATAGGGGAAATTTTAGTTGAACTCTGTCATTGATTAGTTGTCATTATAAAAAATGAAAAGATTATTGAATCTTACATTTTGATGATGAAATCAATTGATAAGTTTATGATCTAATCTGTGCTTTGAGATAAGTAATTGAGGACTAACTTCAATTAAAAAAAGTAAAACAATTAAAGCAAGATCAGACATTAGGCCGGAGTTAGTAAGTGGGCATCGGGTTGGAAGAATCAAATGTTGTGCTAAGATTGAAAGTTGTGGGAGTCAACATGCTGAAGGATCGGGTGATACACTAAAGATTCGGATGATGTGTCAGAAGTTCAAATGATGTTTAGATAAAATGACATGATGGGCAATAAAGAATTTTTGTCTTTAGTTATTTATGTCTTAATTGTCGAAGGTTAGGTCAAAATTGAGTTAGATTCATGTATAACTATGCTAACTCAATTAAGAGGTCAATTGAGCCTAAATTGGGACTAATTTAGGCTCTTGGGAGGCCTATTCAGTGACCCAAAAGTTGCTGTAGGCGATGGGACCACCAAAATTGGTGGTGGAACCACTTATGGGCTGGAAAAGTAAAAAAGCATACTTTTTCAGGCTATAGGCGGTGGTACCACCCAGTTTGGGTGGTGGTACTGCTAGCATTAAAGCTGATAGGTGGTAGTACCAACCAAGCTAGTGGTAGCATCACTAGAACCTCTATTTTCGAGGTTCTTCGGACGGTAGTACCACCCAATGTAGGCGATGGTATTGCCCATACCCGAAAGACCTAGAAATTTAAATTTTGGCTTTATTTTTGAAGCCATTTAGGGCCTATAAATACCCCACTCATCCCTACAAGCATGACATAAGAAAAAATGAGCAAAAACTCTAATGAATCAAAGTTGTAATCTTGAAAAGTGTTGAGTGTTCCTTCCCTCTTGAAAAGTTTAGAATTTTGTCTAAGGGAGGTGTGAGACTTGTAGAAGTTATCTCCTAAACCTTTTAAAAAGAGAAAGAGTTATAAAAGGGTGGTTGATCTTCACCAATTGAAAGAAGATCATTAGTGAAAGCTGGTGACATTGACGGAGGAGGAATCGGGAGTGCATGTAGGTCGGAGGACTGAACCACTATAAATCCGGTGTGCTCTTTTTCGTTTTTGCTTTTCACTCTTATTACTTACTAAGCTAGTTGCTTAATACTTTTGCTTACATTCCAAGTCAAAATGCATTTCCAATATGAACTTTATCGAATCGTTGAAAGTCTTGATCAAACGAATTTTTTAAATCAACGTGATTTTCTGATAGCACTAATTCACACCCCCCTAGTACCACTACGGTCTTAATATATAGAAGGTAAGTAGGAGTGCTATCACATTTTTGGTGTTGTATATGGATGACATCCTAATCATTGGGAATGATGTAGGAATGTTCTTCACAGTAAAGGCTTGGCTATCTATACACTTCTTCATAAAGGACTTAGGGGAAGCATCCTACATATTGGGAATTCGGATCTATAGAGATAGATCCAAAAAGATGCTTGACTTATCCCAGTCTAAGTACATAGACACTATTATCAAAAGGTTTGTTATAAAAAAATTTCAAGGGAGGTCTCATACTGATAAGACATGGGATATCACTTTCTAGGAGTATGTTCTCAAAGACTCTTGAAGAAAGGACAAACATAGATAAGATACCCTATGCCATAGTAATAGAATCTATTATCTATGCTATGTTATGTACTAGGTGTTAGGATCAAGATGACACTAAGAGGGGGGAGGGGTGAATTAGTGCGTATGTTAAAACCGGTTACGATTCGGAATACTTTCGACTTAATAAACATAATATCAAAAAAGTGTTTAACTTTAAAAACATTCGTAAAGCAAGTAAGGTAGTATGATGTATAACTAAATAGAAAAAATGAGAAGAAAGAGAGTGCACACCAATTTTATAGTGGTTCGGTCATTGAGACCTATGTCCACTTTCAATTTGTTAGGACTCTAGCTATGAGAGTCCTAATTTAGTTTCATTGATAAGAGCATTCATGTAAATCCTATCTAGCCGACCCCTATTAAAGAGGTGAAGAGGCCGGCTAGGTTAGGGTTAGGTTGCTTCTTAGGAAAGGAGTCCTATTATAAGTAAGAGTTCTATTAGGAAAAGAGTCCTATTAGAAGTAGAAGTCCTATTAGGAAAGGAGTCCTATTATAAGTAGGAGTTCTATTAGGAAAAGAGTCCTATTATAAGTAGGAGTTCTATTAGGAAAAGAGTCCTATTAGAAGTAGAAGTCCTATTAGGAAGAGAGTCCTATTAGAAGTAGAAGTCCTATTAGGGAAAAAGTCCTATTAGAATTAGGAATCCTACTAGAGAAGGAGTCCTAATTAGAAGTTGGTTAGAAGTAGGAGTCTTAAGTAAGAGTCCTATTAGGAGTTGGGGCTTAGAAGTCCTATAAATAGCCATGTATTCATCCTCCTTTAATCAATGAATAGATTAATATTTTGCAGCCTTTATGCAGCAACTTGGAGGAAGGAACCCCTATAGAGTTCCAAGGAGGCCGATCCCCTATAGAGATCAACCCCAAGCTTAGAATCCGCGGAGGGTTCTAACACTTGGTATCAGAGCAGCGTTCTTGGCGTCTCACTGCCCTTCCACAGCCATCCACCAGCCCTCCACAACCGCGCAAAGCAATTCCCACAATTGCTTAGAAGATCATCGTTGAATTCCGCCGTCATCTCCACCACCGTAGATCATCCTTTGATCTTCTCGTGAATTGCAACAGGTTCTGGTTATCTACCCTACTGCTGCTGCAATTTAGTTATCCTTATTCAAAAAATCCAAAAAAATTCGTTCCTATAATTGCTGCATAAACTTTTCGTCGCAAAGTTTTCATCTCTACAACGAAAGTCGCACTGCAGAATTTCAGCCGCATAGCACTGCCTTTTTGATCTTGCTACTGTGTTTTTTCTATCCAAATCTCTATGGAATTTTTACGATGTCTTTGACACTTCCTAACAGTGGTTTTCCCTTTGGTTTTGTCAAAAAATTCTCAATAAAAACCACTTATCTTTTACGTCCAATCTGCTGCACTTTAGACGTAAAAATCTGCTATAATACCTCTCCGTGATTCTCAATTTTGCCAAACCTCTTGCTGTTGTTTCTTCCTACGAAATTTTTTACAGTATTACCTCTTCCTTATCAGTAGATCCCCTTTGAGTTTTACTTGAATCTCTTTTGAAAATTTCTGGAAAAATTACATCTTTACTGCTGGAATTTTTTCGGTGAAAAATCTGGTATTGCACCTTGGTCCTTTTTTCTTCTCCGTAACTTACCAAACCCTAGCCACCTTGCTGCCACAAACCAAGACGTCTTTAGGGCATCCCTCTAGCCTCAAGATGCAGCCATCATAACCTAGTTTCATAACCCTAACAGCATCAAAAGCCATAGCCCAAAACAGTAAACCATTACAGCTGAACCCTTCAATCACCGATCTATTGTCCGAACCTTCCACCATCCCATGCCATTAACCCGTCAACAGAAAAAAGAGAAGGGCATCTCTGATCTGTAGACATATGCTATGGCTTCTCAAGATCCAATTGATGCCAAATTTGAAGCATGGGAATCTCGGATTGAATCACGGCTTGAATCGCGCTTGGAAGACAAATTGCGTGCTTTGTTTGCAGAATTCAGAATTGGACAACCATCGAGCCCAACCAAACTGCAGCAAGGAGAGAATTTAGAAAAGACCCCAGAGAAGGAGGGATAGCCCTCGGACATACTTCAGCCATGCATGAGGGTGGACTTCCCATGATGGGAAGAAGGAGACCCAGCGGGGTGGATTTCACGCGCAGAACGTTACTTTCGCTACTACCGAACGTCGGATAATGCTATGGTGGAGATTGCTATCATCCACCTTGAAGGAGATGCTATTCAATGGTACAATTGGCTGGAATATAACCAGGGGGCTCCGACATGGAATCAATTTAAGAATGCACTGCTGAACCGTTTCGGACCTACAGAGTATGAAAATATCGACGGCCAACTCGCAAAGATTCGACAAACCTCTACGATTCAAGAGTACCAAACCAGGTTTGAGAAGTTATCCTACCTTGCTCGTGATTGGACTAACCATCAATTGTTAGGAACATTTATCGAAGGACTCAAGCCAGAGATAAAAGGGGAAGTTAAGCGCGCGACCCCGTGCAGTGATGGCTGCGATTTCTTTTGCCCGAATACAAGAAGAACGACTCAACCAAGATTCTCGGAGGATAAGAACCACTCCTAGAACCTCAACATATAAACCCCCTTCTGCTCCCAACCATCCTTCGCTGCCCAAAAAATTGACAAGAGAAGAACTACGTGATCGATCAGCAAAGGGTCTTTGTTGGCATTGCGACGAGCCGTGGAACCGCGATCATCGCTGCAAAAGGGGCCGCCTCCTATTGATTGAACCTCTTGAAGACATGGAGGAGGAGGTCTAGGAGCATGAGGAAGAGGTCATGGATGAAGAACAGCAGCCAATTGATATTTCGATGCATGCCCTTGCCGGTTACGCAAACCCGCAAACAATGAAAGTGGGAGGATTTCTGAAGCAACAACCAATCACCGTTCTTATTGACACCGGGAGCACTAATAATTTTATGAACAGCAAGGTTGCTGTCCGGATGGCCTTACCTATTGACAATTGCAGCAGGTTCGATGTTAAAGTCACAGATGGACGAATTTTGAAGTGTGATCGTAAATGCCCACGGGTGAAACTGTTGCTACAGGACCAAGAGATAATTACAGATTTTTTCCTTCTCTCTCTCGATGATTATAAGGCCATGCTTGGCATCGAATGGTTGACAACATTAGGTGATATTTCCTGGAATTTTTTGTAATTAATTATGAAATTTTACAGTAAGGGGAAACAGGTGATACTGTACGGGAAACGTGGGGGCGACGTAACGATAATTTGCACACAATGAATGGAGAAAGTTTTGCACAAAGCATGCAGCGGCTTTTTGGTACAACTTGAGCAGCAATCTAAGGGAGAGCCAACCAAATTGGAAGATCCAAACCTACTTCCCTTGCTTGCTGAATTTTCAGATATATTTGACGAACCACGCAGGCTACCTCCTAACCGTCGGCACGATCATCATATACCGATTCTTCCAGGGAAACCTCCAGCAAATACTCGACCATATCGGTATGCACATCTCCAAAAAGATGAAATAGAAAGGATTGTAAAAGAGATGTTTGAAACAGGAATTATTCGGCCAAGTTGCAGCCCCTACTCTTCACCAAAGGTGCTCTCGTAAACGAAAGAAAGCGGAACATGGCGAATGTGCGTTGATTACCGAGCTCTCAACGACATAACCGTCAAGGACAAGTATCCTATTTCAGTAGTAGATGAATTACTTGATGAATTAAAGGGAGCATGAGTCTTCACAAAGTTGGACCTTCGATCCGGATATCATCAAATATGAGTGTGCGAAGAAGACATACCGAAAACTACCTTTCGAATGCACAACGATCACTATGAATTTCTGTGTAGCTTTCTTCAACAAAAAGTGGAATATCTTGGGCATATCATATCAGAGGAAGGGGTGGCAGTGGACCCCTCCAAAATTGAAGCAATGTAGAACTGGCCAACCTCGAGGAACATAAAATCACTGCGCGGCTTTCTTGGTTTAACAGGTTACTATCATAAGTTCGTGAAAGACTATGGAAAGATCAGTGCACCCCTTACTTCCTTGCTGAAAAAAGATGCTTTCCAGTGGTCGGACAAAGCCACCACCGCCTTCGAGGAACTTAAAGTCGCAATGATAACAACGCTAGTACTAGCATTACCCGACTTCGATAAGACTTTTATTATTGAAGTTGATGCCTCCGGAGCAGGAATTGGTGTTGTACTATTGCAAGATGGCCGACCCCTTGCTTATACTAGTAAGGCATTATCTCCTTCCCACCTCAAGATGACTATTTACGACAAGGAGATGGTCTTCCTACGGCTCCAGCCATACAAGCAAACATCAATCCAAACCAGAGCATCTACAAAGCTTTCACCTCGGTTCTATGGACCCTACCAGATTTTGGAGCGCATCGGAGCAGTAACATACAGATTGGACTTACCCGCTAGCTCCCGAATCTATCCAGTCTTCCATGTATCATGTTTGAAGCTCAGGTTGGGACAACACGAGACAGCCCAAAGCCATCTACCAAATATAACTACCCAAGGAGAGCTCCAGACTCAACCAAGTGCCATTATTGATCGACGAATCGTGACTTGACGACGATGACCTACTACTGAAGTGTTAATACAGTGGGCAAACCTACCAGCAGAAGATGCCACTTGGGAGAACTACGACGACTTGAAGATCAAATTTCCAGAATTCATGGAATGTCAGCCTCGAGGACAAGGCTGATTTGAAGAGGGCGGGTCTGTTAGGACTCTAGCTATGAGAGTCCTAATTTAGTTTCATTGATAAGGGCATTCATGTAAATCCTATCTAGCCGACCCCTATTAAAGAGGTGAAGAGGCCGGCTAGGTTAGGGTTAGGTTGCTTCTTAGGAAAGGAGTCCTATTATAAGTAAGAGTTCTATTAGGAAAAGAGTCCTATTAGAAGTAGAAGTCCTATTAGGAAAGGAGTCCTATTATAAGTAGGAGTTCTATTAGGAAAAGAGTCCTATTATAAGTAGGAGTTCTATTAGGAAAAGAGTCCTATTAGAAGTAGAAGTCCTATTAGGAAGAGAGTCCTATTAGAAGTAGAAGTCCTATTAGGGAAAAAGTCCTATTAGAATTAGGAATCCTACTAGAGAAGGAGTCCTAATTAGAAGTTGGTTAGAAGTAGGAGTCTTAAGTAAGAGTCCTATTAGGAGTTGGGGCTTAGAAGCCCTATAAATAGCTATGTATTCATCCTCCTTTAATCAATGAATAGATCAATATTTTGCAGCCTTTGTGCAGCAACTTGGAGGAAGGAACCCCTATAGAGTTCCAAGGAGGCCGATCCCCTATAGAGGTCAACCCCAAGCTTAGAATCCGCGGAGGGTTCTAACACAATTCCTCATCTGTTGAGGTCACTGACTTCCACTATTGATTTTCCTTCAATGGGTGAAGATCAATCACTCATTTTACAGATCTTTTCTTCTTTTAACAGGTTTAGGAGTTAACTTTTTTACAAGTTGCTCACTCCTCAAATAGAATTTTAATCTAGAATAGGTGGAGGTGAACTCTCAAATGATTGCAACAACGTTTTCACTTAGATCTCAGTTTTTTGTTCACTTTTCTATACTTCATAAGTAGAAAAGTATGGGGTATTTATAAGCCTTAATTGACTTAAAAAATGGAGCAAAAAAAGATCTTATCATAGGTTTCCAAGGTACTAGCGATACCACCACTTATGCTAGGCGATACCATCACTAGTACTTTCTAACACTAAGTGGTACCACTACCCAATCTAGTAGTACTATTACCAGATAAAGTCTTGGCTATTGGACTTAGGCAATATAACCTCCTACCTATGTGGCACCATCGCTTGCCTAGGCGACACCATCGCTTGCGTAGGTAGTACTACCGCTTGGCAAGATTAACTGTCTGTCACGGACAAATTTTAAATAGTTTGTTCAGTATAATGCTTATGCATGTCCATGTATTTTTAATTTATTCTAGATTTGTAAAGCTTGTAAAGGGCTAGCCAAAGGTTTAACAGCCCCATTTGAGTGAGTTTGGTAGACATTATAGCCTTGTGCATAAAGTTTACGTCAGGTGGACACTTGTACTAGATTTTGATCTATAGTGGACCAATTTTATACCTTTATTGTGTAACCGTTCTGAGCTTGTGATGTCCATGGTTGGAATTTGCATTGGCTATAAAGTGTTTGCTGAAAGGGTTGCTTGTGAATCCTGTGTGAAGCGCTTTATTTATCCCGTCTTCTCTTTTATAGGTCCTAAGGGATTATAGGAGGTTTTGAGGCTGACCATTACGGACGAACACGCAAGGGTGCCGCACGACTTAGGCAAAACTAGCTAAGTTCATGATAGTTGGTATCAGAGTGGGACAAGCATATATAAAAATACATAACATGCAAATGTGGGAGACCTAGTAGTGCTATGCTGAGGGCAGCTAGCATACGCGACTGTTTGGGGGAAACGAACATGGTGTTGTAGGGAAAGGAGTCACTCAAAAGAGTTGACATCTGAGAATGGCATTCAGAAGAATGACCAACCCTTCGTGCAAAAGGTACCACGAGGGCAAATAAGCTAAAAAGAATTGTGTAGCACATAAAGGTTGGGATGGTTGAGTTCAAGTAGTGGCTTGACGTTGGCAACCAAACTTGATTGTGCTCGAGGTAAGCGGTGCACTTGGTAAAGGATGAGACTGTGCAAGGTGGAGTGGGTTGTTTAGTGATCGAAAGAGTTGTGCAAAACTCATAGAGATGAGGGGAATTACAAACTCAAGGAATTTGATACTCATACAAGGGCTTGTATGCAGACGACGGACTGTCCGTGGCCATCCCAAGGCGGCCAAAGGTCAGCGCCATAGAGCTTGAAACTTTCTCTTCGGCATGAGTAGGATACATTCATAAGAGGCTGAAGTATGTAACAAGTTTAGCATGTTGCTAGACCTAGAGGGTATAGTGGGAGCTGTATTGGCGAAGAGTCGCAATCTAGCAAATGCGTTTGCGAAGGTAGAATAGTGCACAGTTTGTTCAGTAAGGTGGAGTAGTCTAAGGGGATGGTGGTCTCTAAAACTTCTAGAGGGAAGGATGCGAAGAGAAAAGTTGCTCTAACAGGGCAGATATCCAGGAGAGATAAGTCTTGATTCTCTAGAGGGAGAATTATGTATAATAGATCACACATGTTGAGGAAGAGTACCTCAAGACAAAGCTCAATGGACCAAGCAAGTAGTGAGGAGTCATCACATGATCTCCTAAGAGGCAATGCGTTGGTGGATGCATAGTGAGATCAAGTGGGGGAGTGACCCAAGACAATATAAAATGAAAGCACATTTAGAGCCGATAGGGAGATCGGACTCAACAAAAGGCTGACCCATGGAATGGTAGGCGCGAGGGCCACCATTAACTTAATGCAAATCAAGAAGCGAAGCAACTTGGGAGTAACTTGGTGATGTACCCAACCCGCATGAAGGGAGTTGACATAGAAGATGGAATATGGAGCGGAGACTTAGAGCTTGCCTTAGATAGAGGTCAAGGACATGGACTCTTGTAGAGGTAGGAGCAAGATCATATCGTTCTATGGGTTCCTTATTCTGATGGAGTAGACTCATTATTAGGACTCTAGCTAGGAGAATCCTAACCTGTTGGGACTCTAGATAGGAGAGTTCTAATTGAGTTTCATTGATAAGGTCATTCATGTAAATCCTATCTAACCGACCCTTATTAAAGAGGTGAAGAGGAGGGTGGCTAGGGTTAGGATTAGTTGGGAGGTTGCTTCTTAAAGAAGTATTAAGATATCAGTCCACATTGAGTCCGGTATGGGTAGTGGTTGTAGTTTCCCTAGACTCGCCACTGTTTCACCCTTTTGCTGTTAACATACATCACATTGTGCCACGTATTCAGAAATAATTTTTTTCATCCCTCTCCAATAAAAAATTTGCTTTACTTTTTTATAGGTACTTAGAAATCCAGAGTGCCCAGCTAAAGGTGTAGAGTGCATTTCGTGCAGAATGACTTTGATGCAAGGAGAGTCGGGTATAAGTACAATATAACCTTTATAGCATCGATCCTTCGAATCCCAAGTATAGTGAGCTATTGCACTCGGGTCCTCCTCCAATTTTTTAATGATGTTGCTGGTCTCTGGATCCTTCTTCCATTCCTCCCTAGTGTCCTCGAGGAAGCTGGTGGTAGGAAGAGAGATGACTGAAAATTTAGCTTGCTTAGGTAGTCGTGAGAGTGCATCTGTAACAACGTTTTCTTTCCCCTTTTTAAAATAATTTTATAATCAAATCCTAGAATTTTGGTTACCCATTTTTACTGCTCCGGGGATGATATCTTCTGCTCTAAAAGGTACTTAAGGCTTCTATGGTCGGTTTTCATTTGAAATTGTCGACCGATCTGGTAGGGTCTTCACTTTGTTACTATGTGCACAATGGCTAGCATCTCCTTATCATAGATTGATATTTTTTGATGGGAGGGAGAAAGCTCCTTGCTGGTGTATGCAAGTGGTCAACCATCTTGCATGAGAATGGCTCTAATTCTAACTCCAGATGTGTCGGCCTCAATGATGAAGAGTCGGCTGAAATATGATAGTGCTAGCACGAGCGTTGTCGTCATGGCTGCCTTAAGCTTATCGAAGGTAGTGGAGGCTTCATCTAACCATTGGAAGGCACCTTTTTTTAGCAAGGAAGTGAGGGGTGCGTTGATCTTCCCATAGTCCTTCACAAATTTCCGGTAGGAGCCTGTTAGTCCAAGGAACCCACGTAGTAATTTCACATTTGTAGGTTTTGGCCAGCTCTGCATGGCTTCGATTTTTGTTGGGTCTACCGCCACTCCTTCTGATATTAGGTACCCAAGTTACTCTACTTTTTGCTAGAGAAAGCTATACTTTGATAGCTTAACAAAAAAGAGTTTTCTCCCGAAGGATCGTCAGAATAAACCGCAAGTGCTGAAAGTGAGTCTCAAGAGAAGGGCTGTAAATGAGAATATCATAAAAAAATACCGACATAAATTTGTGAAGAAAGCTTTGAAAAATATCGCTCATGAGACTTTAGAAAGTTGAAGGAGCATTAGTAAGTCCAAAAGGTATTACCAAGAATTCATAATGGCCGTTATGTGTGCAGAAAGCGGTTTTCGGAATGTCGTCCTCACATACCCGAATTTGGTGGTAATCGGATCGAAGGTCCAACTTCGTAAAGACTCGAGCTCCTTTTAACTCATCAAGAGGTTCATCCACCACTAGTATTGGGTACTTATCCTTGATGGTGATATCAATTAGAGCTCGGTAGTCGATACACTTCTGCCAAGTTCTGTCCTTCTTGCGTACAAGTATCATCGGTGAGGAATAGGGGCTGTAGCTTGGCTGAATCACCCCTATTTCAAGCATCTCCTTCACAATCTTCTCAATTTCATCCTTCTGGAGGTGAGGATAGCTGTATGGCTGAGTGTTTGTTGGTGATTTACTAAGAAGAATTAGAATTCGGTGGTCATGTTGCCGAGTAGGAGGAAGACCACGTGGTTTAGCAAAAACATCATCAAATTCAGTAAGCAATTGGGCGAGATTTTGATCTTCAATTTCTATTTTCTTCCCCTCTGGTTGTTGCTAGAGATGCATCAAAAAGCCACCATTTATCTTGTGTAAAACTTTCTCTATTCGTTGGGTCGAAATGGGAGTTACGTTGCTTCCGAGCTTCCCGCATAGAATGACCTGTTTGCCTTTGCTGTAGAATTTCATAATTAACTTAAAAAAATTTCAAGAGATGTCACCTAGCATCATTAGCCATTTTATGCCTAGCATGACCTCATAATCATCAATTGGTAGGAGGAAGAAGTTGGCAACAATTTCTTAGTCTTGTAGTAATAGTTTCACCTAAGGGCATCTTTGGTTGCACTTTAGGATTCGACCGTCGGTGGCCTTTACGTCGAACTTGCTGTAACCTTCAATGTGAAGCATCATCCAAGTAGCAACCTTACTATTTAAGAAGATATTAGTACTGTCCGTATCGATGAGAACAGTGATCGGTTGTTGTTTGAGAAGGCCTCCAACTTTCATCGTTTACGGATTTGAGTAGCCGGCTAATACGTGTACCATAAAGTTAGTCGGTTGTGGCTCTTCTTCCACATCTTCTTCCTTATATCCAAGGCTCTCTTCAAGCTGTTCAATGATATCTTCTTCTACTGGTTCAATCACAAGAAGTCTCCCTTTTTATAGTGATGATCATGACTCCGCGGCTCATCGCAATGCCAACACAACCCCTTGGCAGATTGGTCTCGAAGCTCTTCTCTTGTTAACCTTTTTAGTGCAGGAGCTTGGCTAATAGTAGGGGGAGCTGAGGGCTTCAATATTGCTAGTCGGAGAGTGACCCTAGTCCTCCAGGCTTCATGGTTTAATCGCTCCTCTTGAAGTCATGCGAAAGAGATGGCTGCCATAAGCGTGTACGGTTGTCATGCTTTAACTTCTCCCTGGATCTTTGGTTTCAAGCCCTCAATAAACGTCCCCAGTAGCTATTTTTCAGACTAATCATGAGTTTGATTAGATAACCTTTCAAACTTGGTTTGATACTCCTGAATGGTGGAGGTTTGTCGGATTTTTGCTAGTTGTCCATCGATGTTCTCGTAATCAGTTGGTCCGAAGCGGATCGGCAGTCTTTCTTTAAATTGTCACCATGAGAGGACTCCATGAGTGTGTTCAAACAATCAAACCACTGTATGGCATCCCCTTCAAGATGTATTACTACAATTTCCACCATAGATGCGTCCGCGAGATCCAACCAATCGGGTCTCCTTCTTCCCATCTAGGGAAGTCTACCCTCATGCATAGATAGTAGGGATTGGTCATAGAGCCTTCCCTCTTATGAAAGTCATCTCTTTAGTTAGAGCTCTCTCCTTGATGAGATTTCTTTGGGCTCGGTGATCGACCCAAACTGAGTTCGGCATAGAGAGCTCGAATCTTATCCTCCATTCACGTCTTGAAGGCTTCGAATTTAGCATTGATCGCTTCCTCGGATGCCATAGTATATGCCTCTAGATCTGTAATATTAAGATCTTTCTTTTGTTTTCGGGTTAAAGGCATGTATTGGTTGAAAGAAGTGGTGGCCGAAAGGGTTGGTGGATTGGTGGATGTAGGCTATGGTTTAGGATTATTTTATAGCTATTTTGGGTGCAGTTTAGGGGTGCGGTTTGATGGAGTTTTGGGCTGTGATGGTAGTGGATGAAAGTTAGGGAAGAGAGTTTTAGATTTGTGGTAGATGGCGGTAGAGATTTGATAAAATTCAGTGGAAGTTGCTGCCGATATGCACTGTCTTGTAAGAGCAGAATTGTCGTCGAAGAAACAATGGTTTCTCGATGAAATTCCCAGCTAAAACTGAGAGAGATTTGAGGAGGGATTTGATAGTAGAATCTCAGTTTAGATAATAGCAAGGGTGATAAATTGGATCAAAAAAATTTCAGTAGCAAATCAGTAGAAGTTGCTGTCGATATATGCTATCTCGTAAGAGCAGAATTGTCGTCGAAGAAATAGCAGTTTCTCAACAAAATTCTTAGCAAAAACCTTAAGATTTGAGGAGGGAATTTAACACAAATTCTTGGTTTAGATAACAGCAATGATGATAAATTGAGTCAAGAAAATTTTGGCAGAATAACACCAAGGAAATTGTTGCAAATTGCGATGGCAAAATTCTCATTGAAAAATTTCGGCGGCTTGTGATGAAAATTTGCAACAACACAAGAACATTTCAGAGATGAATTCCATAATAGATCAATCATAGATGAAAACCAAGATGATCTATGAGATGCATAAGAAATTTTATTCAAAAAAGGATAGCAATTAGATCGATTAAAGGCAGCAACATGCGGCTGAAATTTTTTGTAGCAATCCTTCGTTCAAAGATGATAACTTTTGCAACGAAAGGAATTCGCAGGCAAGGGATAGATAGCAAGACTTCTTTTGGTATTTTGAATGAAAAATTACAGCAGCAAAGGGTATTGGTGATAGAAAAATACCATATCTCGATGCAATTGGAGGTGGCGGCGTAGATTAATTTGATCTACGATAGAGGATGACGGTGGAGACAATGACGTCAAGAGCAATTGTGGGAATTGCTTGGCTAATGGTGGGTGGTAGGAATGGCAGCAAAAGCAGCAAGATCACTGCTTTGATACCAGATGATAAAACCCCAAAGGAATTATATGAAGATTGATCTATGAGGGGATCAACTCTTGAACGCTATAGGGGTTCCACCCTCCAAGTAGTTGGCCTTATGGTTGCAAAGTAGATTGATCTTTTCTTGATCAAAAGAGATGGCTACATGCTTATATAGAACTCTAGACCCTAGCTCTAGTGGCTGCTTCCTAAGTAAAATACCCCTTTTGCTCTTAACCCTAATCGACCAGCCAACAAAAGGGGGGCGATGGCTAGGAAGCCCAAAGGCCTAAATATAAACTCTAGGCCTCTTCTTTATAGGAGAGAGGTGGCAAGGTGATTTATTACAATTTTATAGGATTTTTATTAGCTACTACTTGGTTAAGTAGGACCCAATTCTGCTAGGGTCCTATTACTATGGTATCGTAGAGGCGAGTCTTCCGTGCATGCATCAAAGGTTGCATTGAATGAAAGCCTTGGGCATCAGTTTATGGGGGCTGTACACCACCGAGAGAGAAGTTCAGATGCAAGTACCAATGAGTCCCATGGGGGGATTGGATCATGCAGAGGTATGATTGGAGCGATTGAAGAGTTGGACTGCTTCAAAGCTCACATTCACTTAAGGGATCTGGGCAAGTCAGAGGACAAGGCCGAGTAAGCGAGCATTGCGACCAATAAAGCTAAGGAGAATAGAATCGGCATAAGCCCTAGAACATGATGGTGGAGGACATGCATGGGAGTTAAAGTCTATCTTTCCATCGACCAAGATGAACTACTTAGAGAATATAGAAGTGTTGAAGCAGGTGGTCAAAAAAGGGTGAGGAAGCAATGCTGAGTCTAGAGGGACTTGTTAAATCTCAGATTTTGATAATGAAATCAATTGGTGAAATATTTGTACTAATCTCTTTGTTGAGATGAGTGTGCAGGAATAACTACGATGGAAAGAAAACATAACGTGATTTACCGAGGCCAAGTCCGTCGGGGGTTCAAGAGTTCATCTAAGTCGAGAGATTTTCGGAAGAGTTGCCGGAACCATCCAAGATCAAATCAGGGACTTGTCGAAGTTTTCAAAAGTCCATTTCAAAGATCGTCGAAGGTTCGCGGAACTTCCGGGAAGATTCGGAAAACAGCCGAAGACTAGTTGAGCTTGCCGGAGTATGCTGGGAGACCACTGGTAGCAATCCGAGGGAAGCATCGGAGGCCTGCTAGAATCTCGCCGTAGAACTCGTCGGAAGTCAACTTGAAGGGTGTCCGATTAAATCACGTTAAGTTATGTTCGTAATTTGCACATGAGTAGAGCAAGGATTTAAGAAATAAATCCTTCCCAAAATTCAGTAGGAGCCAACCGGGCCACTCTGTGTCAAGTTGAGATCTAAACAGGCCCCATTCGGCTCTGTCGAATGGGGGCAAGCGAACCGAACCGCCCAAGCCTGGGGCGGTGGAGCTGGGCGGTGGAACCGCCACTGGGCGGTAGCACCGCCCGCACACACACAAGCGGTGGAACGCTTTATGCGGGCGTGTAGCACCGCCTGCTGTACACGACGACGGTGGAACCGCTGGTGGGCGGTGGCACCGCTTCGAGCCACCGGATCGAGCGTAGTAGCACCGCCGCTGGGGCGGTGGCACGCTTGCGCACATCGACGTCGATCAAAAGATCGACACAAAGCGGTGACACCGACCTGGCGGTGGCACCGCCTTGACCACTGTAAACATGGGAACTCCAAATTCACTTGGAATTTGGAGCCCAATTTTGAATCCACTTTGGATCTATAAATATCCCCCTTTCTCACCTGAAAGGGCACCCTTTGAGCAAGAAAAAGTTTGAGTCTTGAGATTTTGAAGAGTTTTGAAAAGTGTTGTTTTCTTTGCTAAGTGTTCACCTTCTTCTTCTTCTTGAGAGATCTTGTACAAGTGTGAACATCTTGTAAAGGGTTGTAAAAAGGGGTGTTTGATCCTTCCCCTTCAAAGGACTTGCTAGTGGAAGAGCGGAGCCTCATCGCAAAGGCTTCAAGAGTGGAGTAGGTCATTTGACCGAACCACTATACATCATTGTGTCCTTAAATGTGTGAGTGTTTATATTTCTGAATCATTTCATTTCTTGGCTGCAAGTTCATAGTTAGTTCCTTTTCACAAGCAATTACTTTCAAGTTCTCTTTCGTCGAATCGAAATCTTCCTACGAACTTGTGTTTCTTTGCGAAATCGGTTTCAAGAATATGAGTTTAATCCGCTGCACTAATTCACCCCCCCCTCTTAGTGCCTTTTGATCCTTTCAATTGGTATCAGAGCAAGGTTTGCTCTCATATTGGTTTAAAACCCAAGAGAGATGACCTACTCCGGTATGCAAGAGGGTCTCTCCATTACTCGTCCACCTATGTTCAATGGGTCGGATTATACGTATTGGAAGACTCGTATGAGGATTTTTCTTATTTCCATGGACTTCGAACTTTAGAACATTGTCGAAAATGGCTTCGCAAAATCTTCTCTTCCGATGAGTGAATGGAATGAGTCGGAGAGGAAGATTTTCGCTCTCAATGCAAAGGCTATGAATGCCTTATTTTGTGCACTTAATAAGAATGAGTTTAATCGGGTTTTCGTTTGTGAATCGGCTTTTGATATTTGGCGCACTCTTGAAATCACTCATGAAGGCACTAGCCGAGTGAAGGAGTCCAAAATCAACATTCTTGTGCATTCCTACGAACTTTTTCGGATGAAACCAAATGAGTCCATTGGAGACATGTACACCCGCTTTACGGATGTCATCAATGGACTTAAAGCTCTTGGTAAAGGCTTTTCGAATTTTGAATTGGTAACTAAGATTTTAAGATCCCTTCCAAAGTGTTGGGATCCAAAGGTCACGGCCATTCAAGAGGCCAAGGATCTTAAAGTATTTCCCATTGAAGAACTTATTGGATCTCTAATGACTTACGAGATGACGTGCCATGCTCATGAAGAGCTTGAGAACCCCCTTCCAAAGAACAGGAAGGATATGACACTTAGAACACAAGAAGACCACTTGAAAGGAATATCAAGTGATGAGGATAGTGATAATGACATTGCACTTCTAACTCGAAAGTTTAAGAAATTTATAAGAAAGAACAAATTCAAAAATGATACAAAAAGCAAATTTGAACACAAAAAGGACCAAGTCATTTGCTACGAATGCAAGAAGCCGGGACACTTCAAGAATGAATGCCCTCAAGCCAAGAAGAAGCAATTCAAGAAGAAAAAAGCCTTGAAGGCCACGTGGGATGATTCAAGTGACTCCGAGGTTGAAGAAGCTAGCAACAAAGAGGAGGCAAACTTCGCTCTAATGGCATTTGGAGAAGAGGTTAGTGAGTTACTTAATGAAGAGTTATCTTTCGATGAACTTTCTATGGCTTTTCATGAGTTGTTTGATGAATGTAGAACTATTAGTAAGAAGTTCAATTTGCTTAAGAAAGAGCATGCTTTATTACAAAGTAAATTCAATAGTCTTCAAAACCCTTCTCTACCCCCATGCTCTAAGTGTGAAGACTTAAATGCAACAAAAAGGGAGAACTTGCTACTCAAAGAGACCCTAAACAAGTTTAAGGTCAGTAGCAAGGGCTTAGACATGATTCTTGCTAACAAAGGTCATGTCGGAAATAGAAGTGGTATCGGATTTGTGAGAGGTTCTCACCAAAATCCCAGCACCTTTGTTAAAGGGCCTACATTGCATGTATCACCCCATTTGAAATGTAATTTTTGTTGCAAAACGGGACATGTTACCTACAAATGTCCATTCAAGAAAATTAGTCCACAAAAGTTGATATGGGTTCCTAAAGGAACCATAAACAATTCAATGATAAATTACAAAGTAAGTAGATCAATTTGTAAGGCACCCAAAATCAAATGGGTACCTAAAAACAATCCTCTTTTGTAGACAAACTCACAAGCTAGGAGCAAGAAATGGTATATTGATAGTGGATGCTCAAGGCACATGACCAGAGATCCATCTCATTTCTCTATGCTCTCTAGAAAAGAAGAAGGATATGTCACTTTCGGAGACAACAACAAGGGTAAAATCATTGGCAAGGGAACCATAGGTAACAAATCGAGTTTTTCAATTGATGATGTGTTACTAGTTGATGGTTTAAAACATAATCTTTTAAGTATTAGTCAACTATGTGATAAAGGTTATGTTGTTAGATTTGAATCCAATGTTTGCATTATTGAAAAACCCAACAACAACATATCCATGATTGTCTTAAAACAAAACAATGTCTACACAATAAATATTGATAAATTAAGTAATGAAATGTGTTTTTCGATTTTGAATGATGACGCTTGGCTTTGGCATAGGAGGCTAGGCCATGCAAGCATGAAACTAATCTCTAAGATTTCATCTAGAGATTTAGTAAGAGGTATCCCAAACACGAAATTTGTTAAGGATAAGGTATGTGATGCATGTCAACTAGTAAAACAAATAAAGACTAGTTTCAAATCAAAAATCACATTAGCACCACTAGACCATTGCAATTGATCCACTTGGACTTATTTGGACCAATTGACATAACAAGCCTAGGAGGTAGCAAATATGCCTTTGTAATTGTGGATGACTATAGTAGATACACTTGGACCTATTTTTTGGCTCATAAAAGTGATTGCTTCAAATATTTCTCTAAATTTTGTAAACTCACTCAAAATGAAAAAGGCTTTATGATCTCATCAATTCGAAGTGATCATGGAGGTGAATTTCAAAATCATGACTTCCAAAATTTTTGTGAAACAAACGGATACAATCACAACTTCTCTACTCCAAGAAATCCACAACAAAATGGAGTAGTAGAAAGGAAAAATAGAAGTTTGCAAGAAATGGCTAGAACCATGTTAAATGAATATAATTTATCAAAATATTTATGGGCCGAAGCCGTGAATACGGCTTGCTATGTGATGAATAGAGTTCTAGTGAGACCATCCCTATCCAAAACTCCATATGAATTATGGAATGATAAAAAACCCAATGTTTCTTACTTTAAAGTTTTTGGTTGCAAATGCTTTATTTTGAATGAAAAGGATGGCTTAGGAAAATTCGATGCAAAATCCAATGAAGGCATATTTCTTGGTTATTCTTCCGTTTCTAAGGCTTTTCGTGTTTTCAACAAGAAAACCTTACTTATAGAAGAATCTATTCATGTGGTTTTTAATGAAGTTTCCGAATTTAAGAAAAAAGATTTTGATGATGATTTTGGTCTTGATGATTTTGGTCTTGATGATTTGAATTTGAATGAACCCTCTCCTCAAAATAACATCTTGGATGCATCTTCTTCCCAAACTTCCTTACCAAAGGAATGGAAGTATGTAGATGCTCATCCCAATGAGTTAATTATAGGAGATGCATCGAAAGGGGTTCAAACTCGCTCCTCTTTCAAAATTTTTTGTGCCCATGCTGCCTTTCTTTCTCAAGTTGAACCAAAATGCATTGTTGATGCCCTAAAAGATGATTCTTGGGTTATCGCAATGCAAGAAGAATTGAATCAATTTGAGAGGAATGAGGTATGGAAGCTTGTTCCTAGACCTAATGACCACTTAGTTATTGGTACTAAGTGGGTCTTTAGAAACAAGCAAGATGAATGCGTATCGTGGTTAGAAACAAGGCTAGACTAGTGGCCAAAGGTTTCAACCAAGAAGAAGGTATCGATTATGAAGAAACCTTCGCTCCGGTGGCAAGATTGGAAGCCATTAGGATGCTCCTTGCCTATGCTAGTAGTAAAGATTTTAAATTATTTCAAATGGATGTCAAAAGTGCATTCTTAAATGGTTTTATTTTCGAAGAAGTTTATGTTGAACAACCACCCGGATTCGAAAACTCTCTATTTCCTAACCATGTGTTTAAGCTAACTAAGGCCTTATATGGTCTTAAACAAGCCCCTAGGGCTTGGTATGAGAGGCTTAGTTCCTTCTTGATTTCAAATAATTTCACTAAAGGCAAGGTTGATACTACATTGTTTATTAAACATTTTGAAAATAATTTTCTTATTGTTCAAATTTATGTTGATGATATTATTTTAGGATCTTGTAATAAATCACTATGTGAATTATTTGCTAAGGATATGAGTGATGAATTTGAGATGAGCCTAATGGGAGAACTAAATTTCTTTTTAGGACTTCAAATCAAGCAACTAAGTGATGGTATATTTCTAAATCAATCAAAATACACATTGAAATTGTTAAAACGATTTAATATGGATGGATCAAAAGAAATTAGCACTCCTATGAGCACCTCCACTAAATTAGATATGGATGAAAATGGAGAAAGTTTTGATCAAAAAACTTATAGGGGCATGATAGGTAGCCTGCTTTATCTCACTGCAACTGGACCTAACATCATGTTCAGTGTAGGGTTATGTGCAAGATTCCAAGCTAATCCTAAGCTATCTCACTTGAAAGCTGTCAAGAGGATTCTTAGATATCTTAAAGGGACCCCTAATCTTGGATTATGGTATCCAAAATCTGAAAATTTTAGTTTGAAAGCTTATGCAGATGCGATTTTGGTGGATGTAAAATAGATAGAAAAAGCACATCCGGAACATGCCAATTTCTAGGACATGCACTTGTTTCTTGGACTTCCAAGAAACAAAATTCGATTGCACTATCTACAAAGCAGGTTTGAATATATAGCTGCTAGTGCATCTTTGTGCACAAGTTATCTGGATGAAAAATACACTAGAGGACTATGGAATCTACTTAAAAAATATTCCTATAAAGTGTGATAACACGAGTGCAATTTGTCTAACTAAAAATCCAATCCAACACTCTCGCACTAAGCACATTGACATCAGGCATCACTTTATACGTGATCATGTAAGTAGTAGAAATGTCACTCTTGATTTTGTTGATACAAATCATCAATTAGCGGACATTTTTACGAAACCTTTAAATGAGGAACAATTTGATTTTATTAGAAGGGAATTAGGCATGCTAAACTGTCCAAGTAAGTAAGCTTTTTTTATGATGTCTTTTCTTGAAATTATGTTTAAACTATGATTTCCATCGATTTGATTCGGATTTTCCCATGGATTTATTCCTTTTGACTTCATCCCATCTTTGAGATTTTTCTTTAAAAAAAAAAAAAGTGAAAAACATGAAATACGAATTTGTTTTTGTGCTATCGCAGTAGCACTGCCAGTGCATGGCGGTGGAACCACTCAGTAGTCACCCAGGCGGTGGAACCTTTCTTTAAAGCGTAGTACCGCCCGAACACCCTGCTATAAAGTGTGTTAGGGCCGGCGGTAGAACCGCCTCCCCTAATCTGTGAACCGCCTCTCCTCACTCTTCCAAACTTCAAATTGGTGTCATTTCTTCCCATCTAGAAGCCTAAGGAGGAGATTTTATCTTGATTCAAGCTTCCTACATCTCAAAGAACCAATCTAAGGTAAAAACAGAATTATTTCTCTTTCCTTTTCTTGTGAAGTTTCATTCCTTTCTTCAATTGATTTTTGATCATTCCTGAATAGAAATGGCTCTAGAAGAACTTCAAGAGACAAAGAAAAAGGATGGAGGTAGATTCATTTGACCAATCCTTGTTTAAATCACAAGAAGCCTCCTTAGATTTTCTGAATTTGGTTCTAGACCCATTCATAAAGGAAAGTATGTTGATTTGAATCAATTAGGAAACTTAGAACCTATCATGTGGTTTGCAGACTTAGAGGCTTTACCTATTCTCGCAAATTATTGAACCTATTTATCCACGTTTAGTTAAGTTGTTCTATGCTAATTTAAGCTGTGAATGATGATGGCTTGTCAACTTATCTTCTAGGTAATGAGATTCAAATATGTGATAATACTATATGCTCATTAATTGGAATTGTTGAAAGAGAGCTAGGGTGTTATTTTCGAGGAAAATGGGATATGGACACAGTTGGTGCCACTCACTCTAAAGCTTTAGAAACTGTGTTTGCAAACCCAAATTTAGGAATAATTCCCAAGAGTTGTGAACATTTATTACCTTTTAACTCTAAAATTTTGCATCACAATCTAATAAGCATTGTTATTCCTAAGTAGTTTCATCATGATGAGATCAGTTTCACTGAATTAAGTACCTTATATTGGATCATGACTAGACAACATTTCTGTTTTGGTTACCTAATTAGGCAGCACATGATAGAGGTCCTTTCTAAAGGATTAATGTTACCATATGGAGGTTTAATAACTAGACTATTGCATGCCCATAACATCTGCATTCCACCAGATGAAGAAACAATACAAGTCGAAAGATTTAATATTATTGACGTTAAACTACTTAGACGACTTAGATATACTTTCGAGCATGGAATAGGGGTTAGGCAATCTAGGAGATGTGATATACCTCCCCCAGCCGTAGACCATCCTGAAACACCAGTCCTTAGGGGAAATGAATCTCCTCCTCCTAATCCTTTTGTTGCAGCTACATGTTAGGACTCTAGCTATGAGAGTCCTAATTTAGTTTCATTGATAAGGGCATTCATGTAAATCCTATCTAGCCGCCCCTTATTAAAGAGGTGAAGAGGCCGGCTAGGTTAGGGTTAGGTTGCTTCTTAGGAAAGGAGTCCTATTATAAGTAGGAGTTCTATTAGGAAAAGAGTCCTATTAGAAGTAGAAGTCCTATTAGGAAAGAAGTCTTATTATAAGTAAGAGTTTTATTAGGAAAAGAGTCCTATTAGAAGTAGAAGTCCTATTAGGAAGAGAGTCCTATTAGAAGTAGAAGTCCTATTTGGAAGAGAGTCTTATTAGAAGTAGAAGTCCAACTAGAGAAGGAGTCCTAATTAGAAGTTGGTTAGAAGTAGGAGTCTTAAGTAAGAGTCCTATTAGGAGTTGGGGCTTAGAAGCCCTATAAATAGCCATGTATTCATCCTCTTTAATTAAGGAATAGATCAATCTTTTAGCAGCCTTTGTGCAGCAACTTGGAGGAAGGAACCCCTATAGAGTTCCAAGGAGGCCGATCCCCTATAGAGATCAACCCCAAGCTTAGAATCCGCGGAGGGTTCTATCACTTGGTATCAGAGCAGCGTTCTTGGCGTCTCACTGCCCTTCCACAGCCATCCACCAGCCCTCCACAACCGCGCAAAGCAATTCCCACAATTGCTTAGAAGATCATCGCTGAATTCCGCCGTCATCTCCACCACCGTAGATCATCCTTGGATCTTCCCGTGAATTGCAACAGGTTCTGGTTATCTACCCTACTGCTGCTGCAATTTAGTTATCCTTATTCAAAAACTCCAAAAAAATTCGTTCCTATAATTGCTGCATAAAACTTTTCGTCGTAAAGTTTTCATCTCTACAACGAAAGTCGCACTGCAGAATTTCAGCCGCATAGCACTGCCTTTTTGATCTTGCTACTGCGTTTTTTCTATCCAAATCTCTATGAAATTTTTACGACGGCTTTGACACTTCCTAATAGTGGTTTTCCCTTTGGTTTTGTCGAAAAATTCTCAATAAAAACCACTTATCTTTTACGTCCAATCTGCTGCACTTTAGACGTAAAAATCTGCTATAATACCTCTCCGTGATTCTCAATTTTGCCAAACCTCTTGTTGTCGTTTCTTCCTACGAAATTTTTTACAGTATTACCTCTTCCTTATCAGTAGATCCCCTTTGAGTTTTACTTGAATCTCTTTTGAAAATTTCTGGAAAAAATTACATCTTTACTGCTGGAATTTTTTCGGCAAAAAATCTGGTATTGCACCTTTGTCCTTTTTTCTTCTCCGTAACCTACCAAACCCTAGCCACCTTGCTGCCACAAACCAAGACATCTTTAGGGCATCCCGCTAGCCTCAAGATGCAGCCATCATAACCTAGTTTTATAACCCTAACAGCATAAAAAACCACAGCCCAAAATTGTAAACCATTACAGCTGAACCCTTCAATCACCGATCCATTGTCCGAACCTTCCACCACCCCATGCCATTAACCCGTCAACAGAAAAAAGACAAGGGCATCTCTGATCTATAGACATATGCTATGGCTTCCCAAGATCCAATTGATGCCAAATTTGAAGCATGGGAATCTCGGATTGAATCACGGCTTGAATCACGCTTGGAAGACAAATTGCGCGCTTTGTTTGCAGAATTCAGAATTGGACAACCATCAAGTCCAACCAAACTACAGGAAGGAGAGAATTTAGAAAGGACCCCAGAGAAGGAGGGACAGCCCTCGGACATGCTACAGCCATGCATGAGGGTGGACTTCCCACGATGGGAAGAAGGAGACCCGGCGGGGTGGATTTTGCGTAACGTTACTTTCGCTACTACCGAAGCGTCGGATAATGCTATGGTGGAGATTGCTGTCATCCATCTTGAAGAAGATGCTATTCAATGGTACAATTGGATGGAATATAATCATGGGGCTCCGACATGGAATCAATTTAAGAATGCCTTTGCTGAACCGGTTTCGGACCTACGGAGTATGAAAATATCGACGGCCAACTCGCAAAGATTCGACAAACCTCTACGATTCAAGAGTACCAAACCAGGTTTGAGAAGCTATCTTACCTTGCTCGTGATTGGACTGACCATCAATTGTTAGAAACATTTATCGAAGGACTCAAGTTGAGATAAAAGGGGAAGTTAAGGCGCGATACCCCGCGGACAAGTGATGGCTGCGATTTCTTTTGCCCGAATACAAGAAGAACGACTTAACCAAGATGCTCGGAGGATGAGAACCACTCCTGGAACCTCAACATATAAACCTCCTTCTGCTCCCAACCATCGTTCGCTACCCACAAAATTGACAAGAGAAGAACTACGTGACCGATCAGCAAAGGGTCTTTGTTGGCATTACGACGAGCCATGGAACCGCGATCATCGCTACAAAAGGGGCCTCCTCCTTTTGATTGAACCTCTTGAAGACATGGAGGAGGAGGTCCAAAAGCATGAGGAAGAGGTCACGGATGAAGAACAGCAGCCAATTGATATTACGATGCATGCCCTTGCCGGTTATGCGAACCCGCAAACAATGAAAGTGGGAGGATTTCTGAAGCAACAACCAATCACCGTTCTTATTGACACCGGGAGCACTAATAATTTTATGAACAGAAAGGTTATTGTCCGGATGGCCTTACCTATTGAGAATTGCAGCAGGTTCGATGTTAAAGTCGCAGATGGACGAATTTTGAAGTGTGATCGTAAGTACCCACGGGTGAAACTGTTGCTGCAGGACCAAGAGATAATTGCAGATTTTTCCTCCTCTCTCTCGATGATTATGAGGCCGTGCTTGGCATCGAATGGTTGATGACATTAGGTGATGTTTCCTGGAATTTTTTGTAACTAATTATGAAATTTTACAGCAAAGGAAAACAGGTGATACTGTAAGGGAAACGTGGGGGCGACGTAACGACAATTTGCACACAACGAATGGAGAAAGTTTTGCACAAAGCATGCAGCGGCTTTTTGGTACAACTTGAGCAGCAACCTAAGGGAGAGCCAACCAAATTTGAAGATCCAAACCTACTTCCCTTGCTTGCTGAATTTTCAGATATATTTGTGAACCACGCAACCTACCTCCTAACCACCGACACGATCATCGTATCTGGGATTCTTCAGGGAAACCTCCAGCAAATACTCGACCATATTGGTATCCACATCTCTAAAAGATGAAATAGAAAGGATTGTAAAAGAGATGCTTGAAACAGGAGTTATTCGGCCAAGTTGCAGCCCCTACTCTTCACAAAGTGCTCCTGATGCGAAAGAAAGCGGAACATGGCGAATGTGCGTTGATTACCAAGCTCTCAACGACATAACCGTCAAGGACAAGTATCATATTCCAGTAGTAGATGAATTGCTTGATGAATTAAAGGAGCACGAGTCTTCACAAAGTTGGACCTTCGATCCAGGGTATCATCAAATACGAGTGTGCGAAGAAGACATCAAAAGCGCCTTTCGAACGCACGCTTACTTGATCACTATGAATTTCTGCTTTCTTCAACAAAAGATAGAATATCTTGGGCATATCATATCAGAGGAATGGGTGATAGTGGACCCCTCCAAAATTGAAGCAATGCAGAATGGCCAACCCCGAGGAACATAAAATCAACTGCGCGGCTTTCTTGGTTTAACAGTTACTATCGTAAGTTCGTGAAAGACTATGGAAAGATCAGTGCACCCCTTACTTCCTTGCTGAAAAAGATGCTTTCAGGTGGTCGGACAAAGCCACCACCGCCGCCTTCGACGAACTTAAAGTCGCAATGATAACAACACCAATACTAGCATTACCCGACTTCGATGAGACTTTTATTATTGGCGATGCCTCAGGAGCGAGGAATTGGTGTTGTACTAATGCAAGATGGTCGACCCCTCGCTTATACTAGTAAGGCGTTATCTCCTTCCCACCTCAAGATGACTATTTACGACAAGGAGATGCTCGTGATTGTGCATGCGATGTCCAAATGGAGACCGTACTTAATTGGGCGACGCTTTCACATCAAGACCGACCATAAAAGCCTAAAATATTTCTTGGAGCGCATGGAGCAGTATCATACAGATTGGACTTACCCGCCAGCTCGAATCCATCATCTTCCATGTATCATGTTTGAAGCTCAAGTTGGGACAACACGAGACAGCCCAAAGCCATCTACCAAATATAACTACCCAAGGAGAGCTCGGACCCAACCAAGTGCCATTATTGATCGGCGACGACGACACGCTTTCATGAAGTGTTAATACGGTGGGCAAATCTACCAACAAAAGATGCCACTTGGGAGAACTACGACAACTTGAAGATCAAATTCCCGAGAATTCATGGAACGCGTCACCTCGAGGACAAAGTGATTTGAAGAGGGTGGTCTGCGTTAGGACTCTAGCTATGAGAGTCTAATTTAGTTTCATTGATAAGGGCATTTATGTAAATCTATCTAGCCGCCCCTTATTAAAGAGGTGAAGAGCCCGGCTAGGTTAGGGTTAGGTTGCTTCTTAGGAAAGGAGTCCTATTATAAGTAGTTCTATTAGGAAAAGAGTCCTATTAGAAGTAGAAGTCCTATTAGGAAAGGAGTCCTATTATAAGTAAGAGTTTTATTAGGAAAAGAGTCCTATTAGAAGTAGAAGTCCTATTAGGAAGAGAGTCCTATTAGAAGTAGAAGTCCTATTTGGAAGGGAGTCCTATTAGAAGTAGAAGTCCAACTAGAGAAGGAGTCCTAATTAGAAGTTGGTTAGAAGTAGGAGTCTTAAGTAAGAGTCCTATTAGGAGTTGGGGCTTAGAAGCCCTATAAATAGCCATGTATTCATCCTCTTTAATCAAGGAATAGATCAATCTTTTAGCAGCCTTTGTGCAGCAACTTGGAGGAAGGAACCCCTATAGAGTTCCAAGAAGGCCGATCCCCTATAGAGATCAACCCCAAGCTTAGAATCCGCGGAGGGTTCTAACACTACATCAGTGACATTTTCTGCTCCATCTTCTACTGATCCGATCATGAGAGAGTTAAATGAAGTAAAACTATAGCAAATTGAAATTTTGAAGGAAATGCGGAAGATGAACTTAAAGATCGATCACATGTATAGGCATCTTGGCATTCCTCCTGAGGAGTAGCTTGCTGTGTTTTTTTTTGAACGATGTAAACTTGTGTTGTATGTTGACATTTATGTTGTATTCCTTACATCGTGACATCTTCTTGTTGACATCTATGTTGTCTTAACTTCATCTTTGTGTTATCTTACATCTTTTCGGCCACTGTGGAATGGTTTTCGGTTTTCTAATTTCCTTTTCCATATTTGTGATGTTTTCCGACCCTCCTTATTGTTATGATTCCCTCGTTTCCTTTTTATTGATGATAAAGGGGGAGAAATGATATGTGTATTGCCATATGATATGCGTTGTCCAACATAAACTTAGTTGGGTTCTTGATATCATGTTTTTTTGATTATGTATACTTCATTGATATCCTTGATATCTATTTTGAAATCTTGAAATTAAAATTAATTGTGTTGAATTCAAGCAATTTTTCTTTATGGCATATACATAGGGGGAGTTAAGAATAACTCCATCACCAATTGATTGTCATCATCAAAAAGGGGGAGATTGTTAAATCTCAGATTTTGATGATGAAATCAATTGGTGAAATATTTGTACTAATCTCTTTGTTGAGATGAGTGTGCAGGAATAACTACGATGGAAAGAAAACATAACGTGATTTACCGAGGCCAAGTCCGTCGGGGGTTCAAGAGTTCATCGGAAGTCCGAGAGATTTTCGGAAGAGTTAGGAACCATCCAAGATCAAATCGAGGGACTTGTCGAAGTTTTGAAAGTCCATTTCAAAGATCGTCGAAGGTTCGTGGAACTTAGGAAGATTGGAAACCACCGAAGACTAGTTGAGCTCGCTAGGAGTATCTTTGGGAGACCACTTGGTAGCAATCGAGGGAAGCATCGGAGGCCTGCCGGAATCTCGCCAGTAGAACTCGCCGGAAGTCGACTCAAGGGTGTCCGATCAAATCACGTTAAGTTATGTTCGTAATTTGCACATGAGTAGAGCAAGGATTTAAGAAATAAATCCTGCCCAAAATTCAGTAGGAGCCAACCGGGCCACTCTTGTGTCAAGTTGAGATCTAAACAGGCCCCATTCGGCTCTGTCAGAATGGGGGCAAGTGGTGGAACCGCCCAAGCACTGGGGCGGTGGAACCGCCAAGCTGAGGCGGTGGAACCATGACTGAAGAAGTAGCACCGCCCTGCACACACACACGGGACGTGGAACCGCTTTGTCATGTAGCACCGCCTGTACACTGACGGCGGTGGGAACCGTGATAGAACCCCAGGAGGAATTCTATCGAGATTGATCTTTGAGGGGATCAACCCTTGGAGCGCTATAGGGTTCCACCCTCCAAGTAAGCCTGGTGGCTGCAATTGTAGATTGATCTTTCTTATTCCAAAGAGGTGGAGGCTACAAGCTTATTTAGAGCTTCAAACCCTAACCCTAGGTGCTTCTAAGTGAACTACCCAATTTGCCCTCAACCTTAGCGGGCCGGCCAAGAACAAGGAGGGCGGCGGCTAAGAAGCCCAAAGACCCAAATATAAACCCTAGCCTCTCTTCTTTATAGGATAGAGGCGGCTAGGTGGGGTTTATTACATTCTCACAGGGTTTTTATTAGTTGTTACATGGTTGAGTAGGACCTAACCCTGCTAGGGTCCTATCAAGCCCGCCCTCTTCAAATCCGCCTTGTCCTCAAGGCTGGGGTTCCATGAACTTAGGGAATCGGGACTTCAGCTCCTCATATGATTCCCATATGGCATCTTCAAGTGGTAAATTAATCCAATGTACTAGTACTTCAGTAGAGGGATGTCGACGATGCATCACGACTCTGCGGTCGAGGATGGCTTGTGGTTGGGCTTGAATATTTCCATCATCAGTGGTGTTGGGCAGTTGGATCTGGGATGCCTCGTGTTCTCCCAACTTGGGCTTCAAGCATGACACGTGGAAGACAGGGCGAATTTTGGCATCTTTAGATAATTTAAGTTTGTACGCCACAGCTCCAATACGCTCTATGATCTGATAGGGTCCATAAAAACGTGGAGATAGCTTCATGGAGGCTCGTGTGTTGATGGATAGTTGCTTGTATGGTTGTAGGCGAAGATAAACCCAGTCTACTAAAAATTCTCTTTCACTTCTTCGTGTGTCAGCTTGCTGCTTCATTCTAGCTTGAGCGGTAGAGAGATTATTCTTTAGCATTTGTAGGAGTTTGTCCCTGTCAATTAAATCTTGAGTCGACTGATCTACCTTAGTGAGCCAATTACATACATTGGAATCACAGGAGCCGACCGACCATATAATGCTTCATATTGGGTACATTTTGTAGATGAATGATATGTAGTATTATACCACCATTCGGCCCAGGGGATCCATTTAGTCCACTCCTTTGGTCGATCACTAGCTGGCAGAAGGTATGTCTCTAAACATCTGTTCACCATACTGTTTGGCCGTCAGGTTTGTGGATGATATGCAGTGCTCATCTTGAGTTTGGTGCCTCATAATGAAATAACTCGGTCCATAATTTACTAGTGAAGACCCTATCACAATCACTTACGATGGACCTTGGCATCCCATGTAGTTTAACAATATTTTCTATGAAAATCTGAGCAATACTAACAAGAAGGTGTAGGGATTTCTGACACAGACAAAAATAAGCATATTTAAGTAAGTCGATCAACCATCACAAGGATTGTGCTTTTACCTTTGGAAGGTGGCAACCCTTCGATGAAGTCCATGGAGATGTCGAGTCCATACCGAGTGCGGTATAGGTAGTGGTTGTAGTTTCCCTGGACTCGCCTAATGTTTCACCCTTTGTTGACATACATCACATTGTGCTACGTATTCAGAAATAATTTTTTCATCCCTTTCCAAAAAAGTTTTGCTTCACTCTTTGTCGGTTCTTAGAAATCCGAGTGCCCTGCAAAAGGTATGGAGTGCATTTCGTGTAGAATGACTTTTGATGCAAGGGGAGTTTGGTATAAGCACAATACGACCTTTATAGCATAGATCCCTCGAATCCCAAGTATAGTGAGCTATTGCGCTTGGATCCTCCTCTAATTTTTTGATGATGTTGCTGGTTTCTAGATCCTTCTTCCATTCCTCCCCCTCTGGTTGGTGCTGGAGATGCATAAGAAAGCCACCATTTATCTTGTGTAAAACTTTCTCCATTCGTTGGGTTGAAACGGTGGTTACGTTGCTTCCACACTTCCCGCGTAGGGTGACCTGTTTACCTTTGCAATAGAATTTCATAATCAATTTGGAAAAGTTCCAAGAGACATCACCTAGTGTCGTCAGCCATTCTATGCCCAGCACAGCCTCATAATCATTAATTGGTAGGAGGAAGAAGTCGGCGATAATTTCTTGGCCCTGCAGTAATAGTTTCACCTGTGGGCATCTTTGGTCGCATTTTAGGATTCGGCCGTCGGCAACCTTTACGTCGAACTTGCTGCAACCTTCGATATAGAGCGCCATCCGAGCAGCAACCTTACTATTTAGAAAATTATTAGTACTGCCTGTATCGATGAGAACAGTGATTGGTTGTTGTTTGAGCAGGCCTCCAACTTTCATCGTTTGTGGATTTGAGCCAGCCGGCTAGCGCATGTACCATAAAGTTGGTTGATTGTGGCTCTTCTTCCACATCTTCATCCTCATGTTCAAGACTCTCTTACGGCTGTTCACTGATCTTTTCTTCCACTGGTTCAATCACAAGAAGTCTCCCCTTTTTACAACGATGCTCGCGGCTCCACGGCTCGTCACAATGCCAACATAACCCCTTAGCGGATCGGTCTCGAAGCTCTTCTCTTGTCAACCTTTTTGGTGCAGGAGCTCGGCTGATAGTAGGTGAGGCTGAGGGCTTCAATATTTCTGGTCGGGGAGTGACCCTAGTCCTCCGGGCTTCATGGTTCAATCGCTCCTCCTGAAGTCGTGCGAAAGAGATGGCTGCCATAAGCGTGTACGGTTGTCGCGCTTTAACTTCTCCCCGGATCTCCGGCTTCAAGCCCTCAATAAATGTCCCCAATAACTATTTTTCAGACCAATCACGAGTTTGATTAGATAACCTTTCAAACCTGGTTTGATACTCCTGGATGGTGGAGGTTTGTCGGATCTTTGCTAGTTGTCCGTCGATGTTCTCGTAATCGGTTGGTCCGAAACGGATCAGCAGTCCTTCTTTGAATTGTCGCCATGAGAGGACTCCATGAGTATGTTCAAACCAATCAAACCATTGTATGGCATCTCCTTCAAGATGTATAGCTGCAATTTCTACCATAGATGCATCTGCGGTTTTGTGGTACCGAAAATATCGCTCTTGGCGAGATCCAACCAATTAGGTCTCCTTCTTCCCATCTAGGGAAGTCCACCCTCATGCGTGGATAGTAGGGATCGATCATAGAGCCTCCCTTCTCTTGGAAGTCATCTCTTGGTCAGAGCTCTCTCCTTGATGAGATTTCTTTGGGCTCGGTGTTCTACCGAAGCGAGTTCGAAAGAGAGCCCGAATCTTATCCTCCATTCGCGTCTCGAAGGCTTGAATTTAGCATTTATCACCTCCTCGGATGCCATAGTATATGACTCCAGATCTGTAATATTAAGATCTCTCTTTTGTTGCCAGGTTAAAGGCATGAATTGTTTGAGAGAAGTGGTGGTTGAAAGGGTTTGTGGATCGGTGGATGTAGGTTACGGTTTAGGCTTGTTTTGTGGCTGTTTTGGGTGCTGTTTGGGGCTGCGATTTGATGGAGTTTTGGGCTAAGATGGTAGTGGATAAAGGTTAGGGAAGAGGGTTTTAGATCTGTGGTAGATCGCAGCAAAGATTTGACAAAAATCAGTAGCAATTGCTGCCTATGTGCGCTGCCTCGTAAGAGCAGAATTATCATTGAAGAAATAGCGATTTCTTGACAAAATTTCCAGCAAAAACTCAAGGATTTGAGGAGGGGCTTTGATGGTAGAATCTTAGTTTAGATAGCAACAAGGATAACAAATTGGATCAAGAAATTTCGGCAGCAAAGCAGTAAAGAAATCGGTGCAAGTTGCGATAGCAGAATTCTCGATCAAAAATTTCAGCGATTTGTGACGAGAGATTGCAGCAACACACGAATTTGTTTTTGTGATGAATTCCACAATAGATCAATCATGGATGGGAGCCAAGATGATCTATGAGGTGCACAAAAATTTCGTTCAAAAGGATAACAATTAGATCGGTTAAAAAAGGCAGCAACACGCGGCTGAAATTTTCTGCAGCAATCCTTCGTTCGCAAAGATGGTAACTTTTGCGGACGCAAGGAATTCGCAGCAAGGGATCGATAGAAAACTTCTTTTGATATTTTAGATGAAAAATTGCAGCAGCAAAAGGTATTGGTGGTAGAAAAATACCAGATCTCTGATGCAATTGGAGGTGGCGACTGTAGATTGATTTGATCTATGTCAAGAGATGATGGTGGAGACGACGACGTCAAGAGCAATTGTGGGAATTGCTTGGCTAATGGTGGGCGGCAGGGATGGCAGCAAAAGCAGCAAGATCGCTGCTCTGATACCAAATGATAGAACCCCGGAGGAATTCTATCGAGATTGATCTTTGAGGGGATCAACCCTTGGAATGCTATAGGGTTCCACCCTCCAAGTAACTGGTGGCTGCAATTGTAGATTGATCTTTCTTATTCCAAAGAGGTGGAGGCTACAAGCTTATATAGAGCTCCAAACCCTAACCCTAGGGGTTGCTTCCTAAGTGAACTACCCAATTTGCCCTCAACCTTAGCGGGCCGATAAAAGAACAAGGGGCGGCGGCTAAAAGCCCAAAGACCCAAATATAAACCCTAGCCTCTCTTCTTTATAGGATAGAGGCGGCTAGGTGGGGTTTATTACATTCTTGGAGGTTTTTATTAGATTTGTTACATGGTTGAGTAGGACCTAACCCTGCTAGGGTCCTATCAAACCGCCTATCTCGCACCATGGTAGCACCGCCATTTCATGACATCGACAACGGTGGAACTGCGCTGGGTCAAAGGCGGGCACGTCAGGATATTGGATGTCGAGCCGGAGGTTCAGTCGACAATCGGTAGAAGGCTTCATACATCGGGCATCGGGCTAAGAAAAGCGGAGTTGTGCCAAGGATATCGGGGTTGTGGAGGTCAACCACCGATTGGGCAACAAAACGTAAGAGAGGACAATGCGCCAAAGAATCGGACGAAGCACCGACCAATGATGTGTCGGGCAATGGAATGTCAATTCACGTTACAATAATTATTTAGATCGAAGTAGAGTTTTATTTATATGTGTGTAGGATTAACTACTATAACGATGAAGACGTAAAGCAAAACAAAGTGCTGGAAGACAAGTGTGATGGATCGTTGGGAGTTTGAGAGTTCGATGGAAGTTTGAAGATTCGTTGGGAGTGCTGCCGGAACTGGTTGAGAACGAATAAGGAGCTTGTCGAAGGGTTTTCAGAAGTTCATCGGAAGGTTCGTCGGAAGTTCACGGAGCTTGCCAAGAAAGATCAGAGCTTGCCAAAGAAGCTTGTTGGAACTCGCCAAGATCATCGTAAAGTCCAAGAGCTTGTCGGGAGTCCACAGAATGGTTTTCGAGGGTTCATCGGAAGACCATCGGAAGTTCGCCGGAAGCTCACCGGAAGAAGTCTTGTCTTATGGACTTTGTAATAACTTAGGAAATATCTTTAAAATTTATAGTTAGCATATAATTTTATTTAAGATTAGGTGTTAATCCTATAAACCAAGTAGGGGCCAATTAGGCCTTGTTTTGGACTGATTTGGGCCGAGTTTAAGGCCCAAACTAGTGTGCTGAAAAAGGCTAGGTGGTGGCACCGCCCAGAGACCGAGAGACTAGGCGGTGGCACCGCCAAGATGGGCAGTGGTACCACCGCTGGGTAGCAAGCCCAGGCGGTGGCACCGTCGGGTTGGGTGGTGGCACAGCCCAATACACTGTCAGTGTCAGACACTGACAGTGGTAGCATCGCTAGCACCGGGAAGAACGAAAGTGATTCAAATTTGGGCTCCAAATTTGAATCCTCTTAAGGCCGATAAATACCCCTCTCATTCATGGATGAAAGGGTGTCTAGAACTAAGATAAAAGAGGGAAAACTCTATTGAAAGTGTGTCAAAATCTTCCCTCTAAGTTTTAAGTATGTTCTAGTCCAAGAGAGGGGTGAGAGGCCTTGTAAGGGTTACCTCCTAAGCCCGTCAAAAGAAAGGTATTGTAAGAGAGTTCATCCTCACTCGTTGGAAGGAGGATAGCTAGTGGAAAGCCGGTGGCCTCAAGTGAAGAGGAATCGGGAGTGGACGTAGGTCATATGATCAAACCACTATAAATCAGCTTGTGTTTATCTTATTGTCATTTATATTACTGCAAACCATCTTCACTTTGATGCTCTACTTCATTGTCTCCTTCTTACGTGTGCTTTCAAGTTAAAATGCAATCAAAATGGTTTTAATCGAAATGTTATTCTTTTCGTACGAAGTTTCCCAAACTTGTTTAAAATCGCCGAAGTTTATCATATTTATCCGTTGCACTAATTCACCCCCCTCTCTTAGTGCCACTCGATCCCTAACAATTAGTATCAAAGCCTCGTTATTTCTCATTCGAATTTACACCTGTAAGAAATGGCTCTTCATGGCTTTCAAGAGGGCTTTTCGGTTGTTCGTCCACCGTTCTTTAACGGATTGGACTACACTTATTGGAAAACTCGAATGAGAGTTTTCTTGCTTTCAATGGATTTGGATTTATGGAACGTTGTTGAAAACCATTTTTAACTTCCCTCTAAACCGATGAATGAATGGTCGGATTTGGAGAAGAAATCTTTTTCTTTAAATGCAAAGGCTATGAATGCCTATTTTGTGCTTTAGACAAGAATGAGTTCAATCGGATTTCTATGTGTGAAACAGCTTTTTGTTGAATCTCGGATTTTGATGATGAAGTCAATTGGTGGTTATTTGATCTAATCCATTTTTGAGATAAGTGTGCAGGATTAACTATGATAGAGGAACTTACCAAAGTCAAGTTGCTGGAAGTTCAAGAGTCCACCAAATATCTGAAGGATCATCGGAAGTGCTACCGGAGTCAATCGAGATGAAATCGGGGACTTGCCGAAGGTTTCGGAAGTTCGCCGGAAAGATCGTCGGAGGTTCGCGGAGACAACCGAAAAGGTTCGGAAGATTGGGAAAGACTCGTTGAACTCGCCATAGAATTCGGGAGCAGTGGGAGTCATGGAAGGAATCAAGGGATTGCCTAAGTCCGCCGGAAGATCGCCGGAAAGCTCTTCGAAAGATAACTTGATGGTGTTGGTATAATTTGTCTTTAGAAGATCATAGTTAGCACTTAATTAGGGTATAGAATAGGTGTTAAACCTATCTAGACCTTTATTGGGCCTTTAGTGGGCTGTATTGGGCCAAAGGTTAGGCCCATCTGATACAGCTTCTACAGTAAGGGTCGGCGGTGGCACCGTCGGACCGGCGATAACACTTGTTGATTCGAACACCGCGGTAGTACCGCTTCAGCGGCGGTAGTAGCCATGTCGAGCAAAAGGGGTGGAACCGCCGGCAGTGTGGTTGCAACCACTATGTGAGTAGTCAGTACTTGATGCCAGCGGTAGTACTGTAGTCCAAATTTCGGACGAGACCTTTTGAGCGGGATTTTGAATCCCAAAATTCTCTATAAATACCCCTTTACTTTAGCTGGTTTAGGATCTTTGCAGTGTTAGATTTGAGTCTAAGCTATAGCAAATTCCTGCTCTCAATTGCTCAAGTGTTCACCTCTTTCTTCTACTTGTAAAAATTCTCAGTAAAGAGAGGGAACCTCTTGTAAAAGGCTGTAAAGGGGTGTTTGGTCCTTCCCCTTCAAGAGACTTGCTAGTGGAAGTTGGGAGCCTCATTGGAGGAGGCTTCAAGAGTGGACGTAGGTCATTTGACCGAACCACTATACATCTGCGTTTACTTGTTGTGTGAGTACTTAAATTCTGCATCGTAAATTACTTAAGCTGCGCAACTGATCGGATTTCTTCTCCTACTTCCAAGTTTATTTGCCTGAATATTTTCAAGTTAAAGTCTCTTTCGCTGAATCAAGTTCTTAAGCAAATCTTCGGAATCGGTTTTCAAGCTTTAATCATTTTAATCCGCTGCACTAATTCACCCCCCCCTCTTAGTGCCGCTCGAACCTAACAATTGGTATCAGAGCTTGGTTCACTCTCACATTTGGTTTAAAACCCAAGAGAGATGGCCTTTTAGAGCATGCAAGAGGGTTACTCCATTATCCATCCACCCATGTTTAGCGGGTCGGATTATAATTGGAAGACTCGGATGAGGATTTTTCTTATTTCTATGGATTTTGAACTTTGGAATATCGTTGAAAATGGTTTTCAAAAATCCCTTCTTCCGATGAGCGAATGGAATGAGTGAGGAGAAGAAGGTGTTTGCTTTAAATGCTAAGGCTATGAATGCCTTGTTTTGTGCACTAGACAAAAATGAATTTAATCGCGATCGATTTGTGAATCTTTTGCTTTTGATATTTGGCGAACTCTTGAGATCACTCATGAAGGCACTAGCCGAGTGAAAGAGTCCAAAATCAACATTCTTGTGCACTCTTACGAGCTTTTTCGAATGAAACCAAGTGAGTCTATTGGAGACATGTACACCCGCTTTACGGATGTCATCAATGGACTCAAGGCACTTGGTAAAGATTTTTCTAATTTTGAATTAGTAACAAAAATTTTAAGATCTCTTCCGAAATGTTGGGATCCAAAGGTTACGGCCATTCAAGAGGCCAAAGACCTTAAAACTTTTCCTATCCAAGAACTCATAGGGTCTTTAATGACCTATGAAATGACATGCCATGCTCATGATGAGCTAGAGAACCCCCTTCCAAAGAACAGAAGGATATGGCATTAAGAACTCAAGAAGACCACTTGAAAGGAACATCAAGTGATGAGGACCTTGATGAGGACATTGCACTCTTAACTAGAAAATTTAAAAATTCATTAAACAGGGCAAATTTAAAAATGATTTCAAGAACAAACCTGAACCAAAAGGGACCAAGTCATATGTTATGAATGCAAGAAGCCGGGCACTTCAAAAATGAATGCCCTCAAGCCAAGAAGAAGCAACTCAAGAAGAAGAAGGCTTTGAAGGCTACATGGGATGACTCGAGTGATTCGAGGATGAAGAAGCAAGCATCAAAGAGGAGGCCAACTTTGCTCTAATGGCTTTGGGAGAAGAGGTAAGTGATTTACTTAATGAAGATTTATCTTTCGATGAGCTTTTAATTGCTTTTCATGATTTATTTGATGAATGTAGAACTGTTACAAAAAGCTTCAAATCTTTAAAAAGGAACATGCTTTATTACTAGATAAGTTTAAGAGTCTTGAGCATGATTCTCTCCTCTACTCCCATGCTCTAAGTGCAATCACTTAGAAGCAATCAAAAATGAAAACTTGCTATTAAAGAGACCTTAAACAAGTTTAAGGTCGGTAGTAAGAGCTTAGACATGATCCTTGCTAACAAGGACATGTCGAAATAGATGTGGAATTGGATTCGTGAGTGGATCTCACCGAACACAAACCACATTCATTAAAGGGCCAACATTACATGTCTCCTCTCATTTCAAATGCAATTTTTGTTGCAAATCCGGACATGTTGTTTACAAATGTCCATATAGGAAACTTAGCCTAAATAAATTAGTATGGGTTCCTAAAGGATCAATTAGGAACTCATTGAATAATGATAGAATTAGTAGATCAGTTTTTGAGGCACCCAAGTCAAAATGGGTACCTAAAAACCATCCTTTCTTGTAGACAAAAACACCCACACAAGCTAGGAGCAAGAGATGGTACCTTGATAGTGGATGCTCAAGACACATGACCGGAGATCCATCTCAATTCTCTAAACTCTCTAGCCAAGATGAAGGGTTTGTCACCTTCGGAGACAACAACAAGGGTAAAATCATTGGCAAGGGTACTATAGGTAATAAATCAACCTTTTCAATTGATAATGTGTTATTAGTTGATGGCTTAAAACACAATCTATTGAGCATTAGTCAATTATGTGATAATGGTTATATTGTAAGATTTGAATCTAATGCTTGCATCATTGAAAAACCACACAACAATACATCTATAATTGCAATCAAGCAAAATAATGTCTACACCATTAATCTTGATGATCTTGGTAGTGAAATATGTTTTTCGGCTTTGAATGATGATGCTCGGCTTTAGCATAGAAGATTAGGTCATGCTAGCATGAAACTAATCTCTCAAATCACATCTAAAAATCTTGTAAGAGGCATTCCTAAGATTAAGTTCCTTAAAGATAGAGTATGTGATGCTTGTCAACTAGGAAAACAAATCAAAACTAGCTTCAAGCCAAAAATCAAATAAGTACCTCTAGACCATTGCAATTGATCCATATGGATTTGTTTGGACCAATTGACACAATAAGCTTAGGAGGTAGTAAATATGCCTTTGTGATTGTTGATGACTATAGTAGATTCACGTGGATCTATTTCTTAGCTCACAAAAGTGATTCTTTTAAATGTTTCTCCAAATTCTGTAAACTTACTCAAAATGAAAAGGGTTTCATGATTTCATCAATTCGGAGTGATCACGGTGGTGAATTCCAAAACCGTGACTTCCAAAATTTTTGTGAATCAAATGGGTATAACCACTTCTTCTCTACTCCAAGAAATCCTCAACAAAATGGAGTAGTAGAAAGAAAGAATAGAAATTTACAAGAAATGACAAGAACCATGTTAAATGAACATAAATTACCCAAATATTTTTGGGCCGAAGGCGTAGAATACACTTGTTATGTCATGAATGGTTCTAATAAGACCATCTCTATCCAAGACTCCTTATGAATTATGGAATGATAAAAACCCAATGTTTCTTACTTTAAAGTTTTTGGTTGCAAATGCTTTATTTTAAATGAAAAGGATGTCTTAGGAAAATTCGATGCTAAATCCGATGAAGGCATCTTTCTTGGATACTCTTCCGTGTCTAAAGCTTTTCGAAGTTTTTAATAAGAGAACCTTAGTTATAGAAGAGTCTATTCATGTGGTGTTTAATGAAGTTTCTGAAATTAAGAAAAATGATCTTGATGATGATTTCGGTTTTGAAAATTTGAATTTAAATGAACCCTCTCCTCAAAATGGCAACTTGGAAGCATCTTCTCCCGAATATTCCTTACCTAAGGAATGGAAGTATGTGGATGCCCATCCAAAGGAGCTAATCATAGGAGATACATCGAAAGGGGTTCAAACGCTGTTCTTCGCTTAAAAATTTTTGTGCTCATGTCGCTTTTCTTTCTCAAATTGAGCCTAAGAGCATTGATTTAAGCCTTGAAAAATAATTCTTGGGTTATCGCAATGCAAGAAGAATTAAACCAATTTGAGAGAAATGAGGTATGGAAGCTTGTTCCTAGACCAAGTGACCATTTAGTTATTGGTACTAAATGGGTCTTTAGAAACAAGCAAGATGAATATGGTATCGTGGTTAGAAACAAGGCTAGATTAGTGGCCAAAGGTTTCAACCAAAAAGAAGGTATTGATTACGAAGAAACCTTCGCTCCTGTGGCTAGATTAGAAGCCATTAGGATGCTCCTTGCCTATGCTAGTAGTAATAACTTTAAGCCTTTTCAAATGGATGTCAAAAGTACTTTTTTAAATGGCTTTATCTCTGAAGAAGTTTATGTTGAACAACCACCCGGTTTTGAAAACTCTCTTCTTCCCAATCATGTTTTTAAACTAACCAAAGCTCTCTATGGATTGAAACAAGCCCCTAGGGCTTGGTATGAGAGGCTTAGTTCCTTCTTAATTTCAAATAATTTTACTAAAGGCAAGGTTGATACTACATTGTTTATTAAACATTTTGAAAATAATTTTCTTATTGTTCAAATTTATGTTGATGATATCATTTTTGGTTCGTCGGATGAATCACAATGTGAATCATTTGCTAAGTGTATGAGTCTTGAATTTGAAATAAGTCTAATGGGTGAGTTAAACTTCTTTTTAGGATTACAAATTAAACAACTTAATGATGGAATATTTCTTAATCAAACCAAGTATACACTGGAACTGTTAAAACGATTTAATATGGATAGTTCTAAAGCCATCAACACTCCAATGAGTACTTCCACCAAGTTAGACTTGGATGAACATGGAGAAAACTTTGATCAAAAACATAGGGGAATGATAGGTAGTTTACTCTATCTCACGCAACAAGACCTGATATCATGTTTAGTGTAGGTCTATGTGCAAGATTCCAAGCGAATCCTAAGTTATCTCACCTTAAAGTCTGTTAAAAGAATCCTTAGGTATCTTAAAGGAACTATAAATCTAGGATTATGGTATCCAAAATCTGATAACTTTGATCTAAAAGCTTATGCGGATGCCGATTTTGGCGGATGTAGAATTGATAGAAAAAGCACATCCGGAACATGTCAATTCTTAGGACATGCACTTGTTTCTTGGACTTCCAAGAAACAAAATTCTGTTGCACTATCTAATGGAAGCCGAATATATAGTTGCTAGTGCATGTTGTGCACAAGTTGTGTGGATGAAAAATACTTTAGAAGATTATGGAATTAATTTGAAAAACATTCCAATAAAATGCGATAACACAAGTGCTATTTGTCTAACAAAAAATCCCATTCAACACTCAAGAACTAAACACATTAATATTAGGCATCACTTTATATGAGATCATGTTGCTAATAATGATGTCACTTTAGAATTTATTGATACAAAGCACCAATTAGCGGACATTTTCACAAAACCCCTAAATGAAGAACAATTTGACTTCATTAGAAGAGAATTAGGCATGCTAAATCTGCCCTAATGTTTAAATATTGCATGTCCTTCAAAACATTTAATCTTTGATTGTTTCATCTTTATACCTTTAGTGATATATGAAACTATCATTTTCTTGATCATTATATATTGTGAAAAACTCATCTTTCGATCGAAAGGTTTTCATGATATTACCTTCATGATGTTTCTTTTTAACGATTATTTTTGAATCTCTTCATGAATTTTGATCTCTCTCATTATTGATTGAGTTTAACGATGTATTCTTTAGCCTTGCGATCATGGTTTTCAGTTTTCATCTCCTTTTTGTTGATGACAAAGGGGGAGAAAAATATGAAATTGATGATTTGTTAAATGTGGCTTTTATGAGCAAAATATTTTGATAACTTAATAAACATGATGATTTGTTAAGTGTGGCTTTTAAGAACGAAATATTTTGATAAACAACTCATGCATTGTATTGAAAATGACTTATACAGTGAAATGAAATGAGAAATGTGTCATAAGAATTTTTATTGCAATTCAATTGCTCTGCTTAGTGTGAAAAACAGGTTGCAATCCTTGAAAAGCATTGCAAATGAAGTAATGCAATACATCAAATTGAAATTTCATAGTTAAAAAAAAAAATTTCCTACTATAAATATTTATCAAATGGCATCTTTTGATTGAAATGACAATTTATCTCATCTCATGATTTATCTCTGTTATGTTGTCACGCTTTTCAATCATGAGATCCCTGTTGTAATCTCAAATTTTTTATATCTTTTGTCGAAATGATAAATGGTTTTCATCCTTCGACTTGATATTAAATGTCATGCTTTGATATTGTTTACGAATGAAACCTCATGTTGATTTAGATGATAAGTTCAACGTAAGTAACTTATCGTTTTTGGTTGAATTCAAGAGAATGAATTCAAATGTCTTTACCTTCTCATTATATGGCATATAGATAGGGGGAGTTAAGAATAACTCTGTCATCAATTGATTGTCATCATCAAAAAGGGGGAGATTGTTGAATCTCGGATTTTGATGATGAAGTCAATTGGTGGTTATTTGATCTAATCCATTTTTGAGATAAGTGTGCAGTGGATTAACTATGATAGAGGAACTTACCAAAGTCAAGTTCTTTGGAAGTTCAAGAGTCCACCAAATATCTGAAGGATCATCGGAAGTCTTCGAGTCAACCGAGATGAAATCGGGACTTGCAGAAGGTTTCAAAGTTCCGGAAAGATCGTCGGAGGTTCGTGGAGACAACCGAAAATGTTCAGAAGATTGGGAAAGACTCGTTGAACTCGCCATAGAATTCGGGAGCCAGCTGGGAGTCCGCCGGAAGGAATCCAAGGGATTGCCGGAAGTCCGCCGGAAGATCGCCGGAAAGCTCTTCGAAAGATAACTTGATGGTGTTGGTATAATTTGTCTTTAGAAGATCATAGTTAGCACTTAATTAGGTATAGAATAGGTGTTAAACCTATCTAGACCTTTATTGGGCCTTTTAGTGAGGTCTGTATTGAGCCAAAGGTTAGGCCCATACAGGTTTGTAAGGGTCGGAATGGCACCGCCGACCCGGCGTGGCACCGCTTGTTGACCGAACACCGGCAGTAGTAATCGCTTGTGCAGCGGTAGCACCGCCGACAGTGGTTGCAACCACTGTGTCAAAGCGGTAGTATCCTTTCAGCAAAGCGGTGGAACCGCCGACAGTGGTTGCAACCACTGTGTCAAAGCAGTAGTACCGCTAGTGCCAGTTGTAGTACCGCCATCACATCGACACACGCAGCGTAGTATCACGCTGCCAAAGCAGTAGTATCGCGCGATCCAAATTTCTGACGAGACCTTTTAGCGGGATTTTGAATCCCAAAATTTCTATAAATACCCCTTTACTTCTAGTTGGTTTAGGATCTTTGTAGTGTTAGATTTGAGTCTAAGCTATAGCAAATTCCTGCTCTCAATTGCTCAAGTGTTCACCTCTTTCTTCTACTTGTAAAAATTCAGTAAAGAGAGGGAACCTCTTGTAAAAGCTGTAAAGGGTGTTTGGTCCTTCCTTCAAGAGACTTGCTAGTGGAAGTTGGGAGCCTCATTGGAGGAGGCTTCAAGAGTGGACGAGGTCATTTGACCGAACCACTATACATCGCTGCGTTTACTTGTTGTGTGAGTACTTAAATTCTGCATCGTAAATTACTTAAGCGCAAACTGATCGGATTTCTTCTCCCTACTTCCAAGTTTATTTGCCTGAATATTTTCAAGTTAAAGTCTCTTTCTTTGAATCAAGTTCTTAAGCAAATCTTTGAATCGGTTTTCAAGCTTTAATCATTTTAATCCGCTGCACTAATTCACCCCCCCCCTCTTAGTGCCGCTCCGAACCTAACACTTTTGACATTTGGTGAACACTTGAAATCACGCACAAGGGAACTAGTAGAGTCAAAGACTCGAAAGTAAACCTCTTATTGCATGATTTTGAGCTTTTTCAAATAAAACCAAGCGAGACTATCGGCGACATGTACACCTTTTTCACGGATATTATCAATAGTCTAATAGCTCTTGGTAAATCTTTTTCGGATTTTGAACTCATAAATAAGATCTTAAGATCCCTTCCAAAAAGGTGTGATCCTAAAATAACGACGATACAAGAAACGAAAGATTTAAATGATTATTCTATTGAAGAACTCATTGGATCCTTAATGACATATGAAATGAGTTTCTTGGAACTTTTGGAACTTGATGAACACTTGAACCACCTTCCAAAGAACAGGAAGGATTTGGAACTCCAGACAATTGAATACCACTTGAGTGATGACTCAAGTGATGAGGACAATGATGAACTTGAACTTCGAACACTAAAATTTAAAAGGTTCATAAAACAAGAATCTAAAATCATAAATGAACTTGAATGAAAGAAGAGGCCACTAAAAAAGGAGAAGAAGGATCGCCAAAAAGAATCAAATGATGAAATGACGAATTAGGCTTTGACAGTCTTCGACTACAAGGTAAGCAACTTAACCAAAGCTCCTTTGCTTTTTGAAATTACATGATCCTTTCATGAGTTGCTTGATATAATTGGTAGGAATTTTTTTTATGCCTTTTTCTTTCTAGTAATTTTTGAAAATTAAAAATATGAATGATACTTGCATGATTTTTTATAATGCTTAGGATTAATCCATGCATGTGTATCTTGATGTTTTATATTGCTTTTCGTTTCTAAACATTATGCTTGATGATTTTATAACATGCATTAGTTTTTGAAGTAATGTTGATTTGAATCTATGTTTTGGATTAACGTGTTTTTGGTCTAATTATTTTCATGACGATTTAAGATGACATTTTGAGATGATGAAATTCCATATATACTTTCCATATCGGTTTTCGATCTTAAACATGATACATATCTATGTATAAATTTCTTGAAAGTCTTTTGATGATAGATGTGTGTATCTTGCTTATATTTTGAAAACTTCCATCTTGGATTAATAGGTCTTAATCATTTTTATGATGAAATTTATAAAATGATTTTAGCAAAATTTTAGCATCGATCATCTTGTTATAACTAATGAAAGAAAGAATTAAAATGATTTTGATAATGTTTTCATTTTTAAATATGATGCATAACATTTTCATATAAAAATTTAAACATTCTTATGAAAGATCAAATCACTTAAATTGAAATTCATAAAGATGAGAAAATGTACTATCATGATGTTTGATGCATTTGATCTTGATGACTTTAATGATAAAACTTGTATTTCAAATTTATATGATGATGGATTTTATGAAAATATTTGAACATACCTTATAAAATCATCATTGATAATGATAAAATGAAAATATTAAAAGTTTGTTGTCATGCTTAATGATTTTATGATATTATGAGAATTTAAAGGTGTTATATCTTGATGACAAACTCATATTTGGTTTTAAAATTTGATACTCTTCTTTTGAAACATGAGTACACTTATATAAAATAAACAACTTAAAATAAAATACATTATGCATGATGAATTTTACATCTTGAACTATTGTGCTTTTGGTCTTATCGATTTCATGACGAAATTTACCTTTCCATCTTGAATGTGAACATTTTTTTTTAAGGTAAAGGCATGCTTATAAGAAGCAAATCATATGAATAGAAATTTATAAAAACGAATTGCAATCCTCTATCTTATCAATTTTCAATAAATCTATGCTTGTCATGTATGAATTTATTGAATGTAATTTAAAGGATAATTTCAGATTTGATAAATGCTTGATTCATATTTATGACGTAATGCACATCTTTTAAATATGAATCATGCCTCAATCATGTTAAATGCTTCAATCATGTTCTATCTCCCTTAATTTATTTTGTTCACCTATAATTCCTTTTTTATTTACTAAAGAGGAGAACCTACCAAATGAATCATGAATTCAAATAAAATGATACAAATGAATCACATATAGATTTATCTTTTTGAAATATCCTTTTTAATGTGATGTTGATAACTTAAGATGCCTTTTGGAATTCATGACATGATATGATTAAATCCTTGATTTACTCTTTTTATCATGCCTTGAAAATGGATATTTAAATCATGCTTTATGAGATTTTGCCTTTACGTCTTTAACATTCATGCTTATCTCTACCTAACATTAAAAGAAGACAAAGGCATGTTTATACAAAATCAATGCAAATCATAAAAAAGCAAAATGTATGATTTTTGAAAATTTTGATTTTTCATGAAATACAAGTGATGAATTCATTTATGATAGTTTGTGAATCACTTGAATTATGAATGAGATTTTGATGATATGTTAAATAATTCATCTATATAAATCTATGAAAATGATTTTAATGATAAGTATGAAGTAGTCAAATTGAACTTGAATGATTTTTCTTTTAGTGATTCTTGAATCTTTTGGAATTATGACTTGTTAAGATGTATTTAATGCTTGAATCAAGTTCTAAAAAATTTCATTTTGCTATAAAGAAATTTTATTGAAATCATGATCTTGACAATTATGACTTGAAGTTCATTATAAATCAAGATCATTTACCATGTGGGTTGAAATCTTGACAATTATGCTCCTTCCGTTTTATCAAAAGAAAACTCTTTAAATGAAATGTATCTTATCTTTTGATTTCCCGAAATTCAATACTTGAATTTTTATGAATTCATGAACTTGATATCTTGATTCTTATGAAATGTGATCTTCATGAAAAATCTTATGCATGAATCAAGATGCTCTTTGTGCTATCCATTCTCAAATGAATCATATTCTTCTTGAGCCTTGACGTCATATCTTTCATGACTTAGAAATGACATGATTATTTTGGCTTGCATGCCTTATCTGATGATATAAAAAATAATTGCTTTATGATGAATTCAAGAATTATGTCTTGATCTATGAGAATGCTATGTTTTTTATGTATTATAATTCTTGGTTGTATACCATTTATCTTGAATTGAAAATTGATACATATGAATCTTGATCTTGCTAAAAAGAAAGTTATAAATCATGAATGATATCTTTTGGTTTTGATTCTTGTTAACTTTACATATTGATATCCTTCATGACATGATTTCTTTGCATTGTTGCCTTGTATGCATCATGTGATGATTGATATATTGATTGATACAAATTTATAATTGATCATTGGTTCCTCCCTTCTTTTCAATAATGATAAAGGGGGAGTTAAATTGCTAGCTTGTGCATCGAAAGAGAAAAATTTGCTAGCTTAAACATTGAGAAGCAAAAAGTTGCTATCTTAAGAGAGTCAAAAATCTTGCTCAACTTCACTTTTTCAATAAAATTGCTTGCATTTTTGTTACAAATTATTGTTGAATCTCATGCAAGATTATTTGAAGTATTAATCCTCCCTTTCTTTTTGACATTGATAAAGGGGGAGAAGGCTTTTGCTAGCTTGCATATTACAAATGAATGCAAAAGTCCTAGCATGCAAAGAAAGCAAAATTTGCAAGCTTGCTCTTCTCAAAAGAGAAAAAAGAAATTATAAAATTGCATGCATATCACAAAGGAAGTCAAGAAAATGCACATCTTTAAATACTATTTCCTTGCACTTCTCAAAGGAGAATAGAAAATTTTGCGATCATGAATACTATCACAATAAGTGCTATCTTACATATCTTGAAGCTTGCTATGTTTGAATGGGATGATTGGATGTTGTATTGCAAAGCTATGCTTAAATGTTGTATGATGTGATTAATAGCTAGTGTATTGTAAAACTTACATATCTTTTAAACTAGATATGATACAACTTCTTCTTTTTGTTGATGACATAGGGGGAGAAATAGATTGATGACTTTATACATTGAATTGAATATTTTATATATTTGCATGATAGTTTAAATGTTTCTCATATTTTATGATGAATGTTGCTTGGATTTGGGATAATCCAAGTGTTCTATCAATGGCATATTGATAGGGGGAGTTTGGTTAAACTCCGGGGAGCTATGGTTAACTCTGTTAGTCATCAATTAGTTGTCATCATAAAAAAGGGGGAGATTATTGAATCTCGAATTTTGATGATGAAACTAATTGATTGTGTTTTGTGATCTAACTGCATTTTGAGTTACGCAGGTCTACTATCGATCAGGATTAGACAGTTGACGCTGGAGGAATTGACGTTGCGCCGAGTGGTCACGTCAGGATATTGGATGTCGAGCCGGAGGTTCGGTTGACAATCGACAAAAGGCTTCGTACATCGAGCATCGGGCCAAGAAGAGCGGAGTTGTACCAAGGATATCAGGGTTGTGGAGGTCAACCATCAATTGGGCAACAAAATGCAAGAGAGGATGATGCACCAAAGAATCAGACGAAGTGCCAACCAATGATGTGCCGGACAATAGGATGTCAATTTGCGTTGCAATAATTGTCTAAATCGACGTAGAGTTTTGTTTGTGTGTGTGCAGGATTAACTATGATAATGATGAAGACATAAAGCGAAACAAAGTGCTAGAAGACAAGTGTGATGGATCGTTGGGAGTTCGAGAGTTTGACGGAAGTCTGAAGATTCGTTGGTAGTGCTACCGGAACTGGCCGAGAACGAATAGGGAGCTTGCCGAAGGATTTTCGAAAGTTCGTCGAAAGGTTTGTCGGAAGTTCACGGAGCTTGCCAAGAAAGACCAGAGCTTGCCAAAGAAGCTCGTTGGAACTCGCCAAGATCATCGTGAAGTCCAGGAGCTTTCCGGGAGTCCATAGAATGGTTTCCAATGGTTCATCGGAAGACCATCGGAAGTTCGTCAGAAGCTCATCGAAAGAAGTCTTGTATTATGGACTTTATAATAGCTTAGGAAATGTCTTTAAAATTTATAGTTAGTATGTAATTTGGTTTAGGATTAGGTGTTAATCCTATAAAACCAAGTAGGGGCCAATTGGGCCTTGTTTCGGACTGGTTTGGGCTGAGTTTAAGGCCCAAACCAGTGTGCTGAAAAAGGCTGGGCAGTGGCACCGCCCAGGCTGGGGCGATGGCACTGCCAAGAGCCCGAGAGCCCAAGCGGTGGTACCACCGGGCTGGGCGGTGGCACCGCCCAGTACACTGTCAATGTCAAACACTAATAGGCGGTGGCACCGCTAGCATCGAGAAGAACGAAAGTGATTCAAATTTGAGCTCCAAATTTGAATCCTCTTGAGGCCTATAAAGACTCCTCTCATTCATGGATGAAAGGGTGTCTAGAACTGAGATAAAAAAAGGGAAAACTCTGTTGAAAGTATGTCAAAATCTTCCCACTTAAGTTTTAAGTGTGTTCTAGTCTAAAAGAGGGGTGAGAGGCCTTGTAAGGGTTACCTCCAAAGCTCATCAAAAGGTGAGGTACTGTAAGGGAGTTCATCCACACCTGTTGGAAGGAGGATAGCTAATGGAAAGCCGGTGGTCTCAAGTGAAGAGGAATCGAGAGTGGACATAGGTCGTATGGTCGAACCACTATAAATCGGTTTAAGTTTATCTTATTGTCATTTATATTACTGCAAACCATCTTCACTTTGATGCTCTACTTCGTTGTCTCCTATTGGGAAATCCTTAAGGGGGAGCGACATTACATGTGCAGCAGAAGAATAAAAAAACAAAACCCCAGATTTCCCATAGAAAGTTTCCGTCATCGTGCGAAGATCGATACGTCAAAAATAAATCCACAAAAACTGCATGTGTTAAAGAAAATACCTAGGGAGATCGTATATCCCTGAATTCTTGCAGATCTGTGGGAGAGGATGAAGGAAGTCAAGTGTCCTCCTCTCTAGTAGTATCCACACAGCAGGGATTGTGATAATGCACCTCTCTCTTTTGGGAGAGGCGAATAAGAGGTGGCTACCAAAAATCCTTAGCCTATAGAACTCTGGTTCCCTCCTATTTATAGAGGCCCCCTGAAAAATCCTAATGGATCTTTTGCCCTATTGGGTATTGGATCTTCATCCAATTACCCAAGCCTCTTGGATTAGTGGGTTTCTACCTAATAATCTCTTATTAGTAATTATTGGATCTCATCTCAAGATCCAATAATTCAGGGGCTTAATGGATATCCAATAAGATAGGGGGTTCAGCGGATATCTCATATCCGAACCTCTACTCGTCGCAACACCTACCATATGTGTGACCCTCTAGGCCCAATATCGAGCTGGCCGTGAGTCATACTTGTCAGAACTCCTTTTGACTTAGTGAATTATTATCTCTATAATAATTCACCGAATTGATCGACTACGGACGTACCAGGCCACTACGCCGCATCCCCCAGACGATACAGGGGAATCTAATCCTTTGGACCTATCCATCCTCAGTTACCATGTATCTGTAATCTCTCATCCATCTAATATCCTAGAGACCCTATACAGGGCATGGTGTTGTCAGGCCCATGCGGTCTCTCCTCGAGCCTTGCTCTTGTCGGATTCTCCCGGAGAACTCTTTTTCTCTCAATCCGAATAACCTTGGCCAAGGATTTGTTCGAGCAAGAACATATGAGATATTCCTCTCATGATACTGAAAGCGGATGATCCTCTATTGACACTCAATAGGCCTCGTAAGGTTGGCTACCACTCCCAATGATTGGTTGTACTAGATATGGAGCTTTCCAAACCTATAAGTCTGGTATCAAAGAGTAGGGTACTCATATAGGACATCCTTGGTGTCTCAAGTATAAGGACCAGATACACTACTGGGACTACGGAATCGCTGTCTGACATGAGGTATCAATAACCATCCAGCATTCCGTAGGCGGATCAATCAGTGAACTTATTCTCCAATGAGCACCTGCATGTATCCTTAGTGTCCCCACACGAGTAGCTATGAGACCAGCTACTTCCATCATATGAACGGGTATACAACACACCAGTCTATCCGGTTATCTCGATGTCCTTCTCGAGTAACCTATAACCAGGATAATTGAGGGTCTGTGTTTAAAGGTGAATCGGTCTCATTATCGCAATCTCATCACTATCCAATTCCCATTGCACAGATCCAAGGACATCACAATATACATCTAGATAATGTGAGATAATGCCAATAATCATAAGCAAAAAGATTGACGTAGCATTTTACAGGTGCCATTACTCATATGATTGGCTTGTAGGGCACCTATAACTAGTAATCTCCCACTTGTCCTAAAGCCAATCACCAACATGTCTGATCCCCATCAGACCTCTGTGACGCTCAAAGACAATCTGAGTCATTGGCTTTGTCAGTAGATCTGCAATGTTATCTTCGGATAGAACTTTTTCCATTACTACATCTCTTCGGGCCACGATCTCTCCAATAAGTTGGAACCTCCTCAGAACACTTCTAATGAGACCCGGGTTCCCTTATTTGAGTAATCACCTCGTAGTTGTCGCAATATAAGGGAATCAGCTCCTCGCTGCTTGGGATGACTCCTAGATCTATGATGAACTTCTTCATCCAGACTCCCTCCTTTGCTGCCTCTGCCGCAGCAATGTATTCCGCCTCTGTGGTCGAGTCAGCAGTAGTGTCTTCTTGGAACTCTTCCAACATACTGCTTCTCCATTCAGGGTGAACATATATCCTGAATTAGATGTGCTATCATCAACATCGGATTGGAAGCTCGAGTTCGAGTAGCCCTCAACCTTGAGGCTACTACCTCCATATTCCAATAAGAGATCCTTAGTCCTTCTCAAGTACTTAAGGATACATTTTACTGCTTTCCAATGCTCTAACCCTGGATCTGCCTGATATCTGCTCGTGACACTCAGAGCATGCACTATATCAGGCCTGGTATATAGCATAGCATACATGATAGATCCTATCGCTGATGCATATGGTATCATATCCATGTGTGCCTTTTCTTCAAGAGTCTTTGGGGATATACTCCTAGAAAGTGATATTCCATGTCTCATTGGTATGAGACCTCTCTTGGAATTTTTCATGCTAATCCTTTTGACAATGATGTCTATGTACCTGGACTGGGACAAGCCAAGCATCCTCTTAGATCTATCTCTATAGATCCGTATCCCCAATATGTAGGATGCTTCCCCTAAGTCCTTCATGGAGAAGTGCTTAGATAACCAAGTCTTTAATGTAGAGAGCATTCCTACATCATTCCCAATGATCAGGATGTCTTCCACATATAATACCAAAAAGGTGATAGTGCTCCCACTTAATTTTCTGTACACACAAGGTTCATCTTTGTTCTTAACGAAGTCATAAGATCTGATCGCCTCATCAAATCTTATGTTCCAACTTTGGGAAGCTTGCTTCAATCCTTAAATAGACCTAAGCAACTTACACACATTATCTGGGTTATCCTTGGACACGAATCCCTCAGGCTGTATCATATACACCTCCTCATCGAGGTTACCATTGAGGAATGCTGTTTTGACGTCCATCTGCCAGATCTCATAATCATAGTGTGCTGCAATAGCCAATAGAATTTGAATGGATTTTAACATGGCTACAGGTGAAAAAGTTTCGTCATAGTCAATACCTTACCTTTGACGATACCCCTTAGCCACTAGCCTTGCTTTATAGGTCTCTACCTGTCCATCTACTCCAATCTTCTTTTTGAAGATCCACTTGCAACCAATGGGTACAATACCCTCGGGTGCATCAACTAGGTTCCAAACCTTGTTGGAGTACATGGAATCTTTTTTTGAATTCATGGCTTCTTGCCATTTCCTAGAGTCTATGCTCATAATAGCCTCCTCGTAGGTCTGAGGATCAATATCCTCAACATCTTCTCTTCTGATATGTCCCACATATCTCTCAGGAGGATGTGATACTCTATCGGACCTACGTAAAGTTGGAACTTGTGTGTTAGGTATCTGAACAGACTCTGGTTGTGGAATGGTGCTTGAGCTAGGTTCTCCAACCTCGCTCAACTCTATCATGCTCCCACTGTCTCCACCAAGAATGTGTTTCTTCTCAAGGAACACTGCTCTCTTGGCTACAAAGACTTTGTTGAATCTCGGATTTTGATGATGAAGTCAATTGATGGTTATTTGATCTAATCCATTTTTGAGATAAGTGTGCAGGATTAACTATGATAGAGCAAATTACCAAAGTCAAGTTCTTTGGAAGTTCAAGAGTCCACCGATATATCGAAGGATCATCGGAAGTCTTTGCTTCGAGTCAACCGAGATGAAATCGGGGACTTGAAGGTTTCGGAAGTTCGCTAGAAAGATCGTCGGAGGTTCGCGGAGACAACCAAAAAGGTTCGGAAGAGTTGGAAAGACTCGTTGAACTCGCCATAGAATTCGGGAGCCAGTTGGGAGTCCGCCGGAAGGAATCAAGGATTAAGGGAACGCCGGAAGATCGCCGGAAAGCTCTTGAAAGATAACTTGATGGTGTTGGTATAATTTGGCTTTAGAAGATCATAGTTAGCACTTAATTAAGGTATAGAATAGGTGTTAAACCTATCTAGACTGTATTAAACCAATTGGGCCTTTAGTGGGCTGTATTGGGCCAAAGGTTTGGCCCATCTGATTTATGGTAAGGGTCGGCGGTGGCACCGCCGGACCCAGGCGGTAGCACCGCCTGTTGACCGAGCACCGGCGGTAGTACCGCCCCAGGCAGGCGGTGGTACCGCCTGACAGGTGGTTGCAACCACCTGTGTCAAGCGGTAGTACCAGTGCCAAAGCGGTAGTACCACAGTGCAGCGGTAGTACCGCCAAAGACACTAACACGCAAAGCAGTAGTACTGCTTGATGCCAAAGCAGTAGTATCGCCTACAATCCAAAATTCGGACGAGACCTTTGTGAGCGGGATTTTGAATCCCAAAATTCTCTATAAATACCCCTTTACTTACTTTCTAGCTGGTTAGGGGACTTTTTGTAGAGTCGATTTGAGTCTAAGCTATAGCAAAATTCCTGCTCTCAATTGCTCAAGTGTTCACCTCTTTCTTCTACTTGTAAAAATCCTGAAAGAGAGGGAACCTCTTGTAAAAGGCTGTAAAGGGGTGTTTGGTCCTTCCCCTTCAAGAGACTTGCTAGTGGAAGTTGGGAGCCTCATTGGAGGAGGTTTCAAGAGTGGACGTAGGTTATTTGACCGAACCACTATACATCGCTGCGTCTACTTGTTGTGTGAGTACTTAAGATTCTGCATCGTAAATTACTTAAGCTGCAAACTGATCGGATTTCTTCTCCCTACTTCCAAGTTCATTTACCTAAATATCTTCAAGTTAAAGTCTCTTTTGCTGAATCAAGTTCTTAAGCAAATCTCCGGAATCGGTTTTCAAGCTTTATTCATTTTAATCCGCTGCACTAATTCACCCCCCCCCTCTTAGTGCCGCTCCGATCCCTAACAGACTTTTCGGTCCTCAGGGTGATAGAAATATACTCACAAGTTTCTTTGGGGTATCCCACGAACTTGCACCATTCCGTCCTAGATTCCAACTTGTCAGGGTTGTGTCTCTTAACGTGGGCAGGGCAGCCCCAAATCTTAACAACTTTAAGATCGAGCTTCTTCCCATTCCATATCTCATATGGAGTAGACATCACTGATTTAGTTAGAATTCTGTTCAGAAAGTAAACTACGGTTTCTAGGGCATATCCCCAAAATGAGATGGGTAGGTTGGTGAAACACATCATGGAACGCACCATGTCTAACAGTGTGCGATTCCTCCTTTCTGATACACCATTAAGCTGTGGTGTATAAGGAGGTGTCCATTGGGATAATATCCCATAGTCTTTGAGGAACTGGGTGAACTCTGTACTCAAGTACTCACCTCCTCGATCATATCGAAGGGTTTTAACACTCTTTCCTGTCTGGTTCTCCACTACTCATTTCCTCTTAGACTCACTTACACTCATGATATATGGAGCTATATCTATCATAAATAAACCATTATACACTGTTCCTCTCATGATGATCTGATCATCTAGTATTATTGAACAACTATTATTCTCAAAAACTAATTTATATCCAATAACTGTCAAACATGAAATGGAAATAATATTTTTGATAATAGAAGGAATATAATAGCATGCATCTAATGTAATAATAGCTCCACCAGGCAGATGTAAGGTGACCTTGCCAATAGGCACTACAGCAACCTTTGCTCCATTACCTATCTTAAGGTCCATCTCGCCTTTGTTCAATCTCATAGGTCCTGCCAGAACTTGCAACGAATTATAAATATGATAAGCATTCCCGGTATCTAATACCCATGTGTTATCATAAGATTCTGACAAATGGAGACTGATCATGAATGTACCTAAAGCTTCTGCAAGCTTCTGTTTCGCCTTCTCTATAAGGTACTCCTTGTAGTTCCGCTTCCAGTGCCCATCTTTGCCGTAGTGGAAGCATTGGCCTTTGTCCTTTGTTGGGTCTATCTTGGCAACCTTTACCTTACCCATTTTGCCCTTACCCTTGCCTTTCTTAAGGGTCTTCTCAGTCTTCCTTTTCTTTCTGGTCTCACCAGTGTAGAGAACCGACTTCTCTTTCTTGAAGGTGCTCTCTGCTTCTCTCAACATATTGAGGAGCTTTGGAAGGATCACCTCAAGTTTGTTCATATTAAAATTCATTATGAACTGAGAAAAGGAATCTGGTAGGGACAGAAGTACAAGATCCGCACATAGGTTATCCTCTAGGACCATTCCTAGACCTGTGAGTTTCTCAATCCACTCAATCATTTTAAGGACATGGTTCTGAACCGATGTCCTCTCAGTCATCCTAGCACGGAAAAGACTCTTTGATATCTCATATCATTGAGTTCTTCCCTATTCCTCAAATAATTTACGGAGATGCAAGAGTATGGAATTAGCATCCATATTTTCATGCTGTCTTTGTAACTCAGTAGTCATAGAGGCCAATATATAACACTAAGCAAGAGTAGAATCATCTAAGTACTTCACATAACGAGCGATCTCATCCTCGCTTGCCCCTTCGTTGGGCGTAGGGATTACTGTATCAAGGACATACGTGATTTTCTCCGCCGTGAGAACAATTCTCAGATTGTGAAGCCAATCCGTATAATTTGGACCAGTGAGGCGGTTTGCATCAAGTATGCCATGTAAAGGATTTTAAAGCGATATTTTTTTGAAATAAAAGATGTAGCAAAAATAAATAACATACAGACTTTACAGAAATTTAAACAATTAAGATAAGGACTTCTATCTTAATGTATTCCCACTAATTTTTCATGAGACACACAACACCCTCCGGTATGTGAATCAGAGACCCTCGGCGGATCTCTAGTGGGGATCAGAATCCAATCGGCGTCTTAATGTAACCCCGAGGGACTCGACCAATCACGTTAAGCCCATAAAGGTAAGCAACTCTTGTCAATCACAACTCCTTGTGATTCCCGTCTTGTTCGACCTCTGAACCACCATGGCCTCAAGGGACTCGACCAACCATGATGTTCGGTTAAGTCATTAACATCGTTACCAGATGAGTCTGATTAGGTGATATACTCTCCAGGGACTCGACCAAGCATACCATGTCCTCAGGTCACCTTTGACATCTCTATGTCGTAGATAAGATGGCGAGACGTGATATATGTGAGTCTCGAGGGACTCGACCAACTCAACCTACACCGGGAATTGGCTCCTAGCTATAACGATTGAAGGTCATGTGGGTTAATCTAATTGCCTCACGTTTACCAACTTAATATTATTAATGGAGAGGATTTTTGATTTGGTCTCCTAACATAATATGTCACACACATACATATTTAATATATATATCTACATCGCATGCAAATATATATATATATATATATATCTAGTATGTGTATAACTAATCACACATCACATGAGCAATCACACCAGATGATCATGGACCATATCCTAATATGATCATGCCTGAGCCAGTGGGCCCAATCACTCACATCAAGATCTATGTATACTTCGGCGCATCTCTATGGCTTGTGATCGTCCATCTCGCTTCGTCGGATCCGTTTGCATCTCAACGCATCTCCATGCGTCGGATCGTCCATCTCGGCCTCGTGAGTCACACTACTGCTGCGCCTCCTCATGTAATTACAACATAATTACAGGCACGCTGGCCCAACAATAAATGAGAAAAATAGAGGCTCGCAGACCTCAATAATAATAATCACATATACAAACATCACATCATAGGTCCATGATCATTTGTCCATATCATACATCGCATGTATATATATTATTTTAGAGGACTACTAGATAAAAATAATAGTTAATTAAACTATTTAATTTTCTGAAATCAAGGACATAAAGGGAATTTTCTGAATTCCTAGGGGTATTTCGGTAATTCAGCCAATAAGGGTATTTTGTAATTCTGTCAAAAAGGGACAGAATATAGAATTTCTAAAATTCTGAGGGGTATTTTAGTAATTCTGTCAAAGGGGCCAGAATATGGAATTTCTAAAATTCCGAGGGGTAAAACCATCTTTTGCCCTAAAACCCTAATCCTCACCCTTGTGGCGCCTGCGGCCGCCGCCACCCTGCCGGCAGCACCCCTGCGTGCGGGGAGGGCAGCGGCGGGCGAAGCGCCTAGTGTCGGCGCCTTTGCGTGTTGGCCCGCGGGCATAGCGCCCACAGGTGCCGATGCCTCTGCGCGCCGGAAGAATAAAAAAACAAGACCTCAGATTTTTCATAGAAAGTTTCCGTCATCGTGCAAAGATCGGTGCGTCAAAAACAAATCCATGAAAATTACATGTGTTAAAGAAAATACCTAGGGAGATCGTATATCCCTGAATTCCTACAGATCTATGGGAGAGGATAAAGGAAGTCAAGTGTCCTCTCTAGTGGTATCCACACAGCAGGGATTGCGACGACGCACCTCTCTCTCTTGGGAGAGGTGAATAAGAGGTGGCTACCAAAAACCCTCAGCCTATAGAACTCTGGTTCCCTCCTATTTATAGAGGCCCCCTGAAAAACCCTAATGGATCTTTTGCCCTATTGGGTATTGGATCTTCATCCAATTACCCAAGCCTCTTGGATTAGTGGGTTTCTACCCAATAATCTCTTATTAGCAATTATTAGATCTCATCTTAGGATCCAATAATTCAGGGGCTTCATGGATATCCAATAAGATAGGGGGTTCAGCAGATATCTCATATCTGAACCTCTACTCGTCGTAACACCTACCATATGTATGTGACCCTCTAGGCCCAATATCGAGCTGGCCGTGAGTTATACTTGTCAGAACTCCTTCTGACTTAGTGAATTATTATCTCTATAATAATTCACCCAACTCATCGACTACGGACGTACTAGGCTACTACGCCGCGGCCCCCAGACGATACAAGGGAATCCAATCCTTTGGACCTATCTGTCCTTAGTTACCATGTATCTGTAATCTCTCATCCATCTAACATCCCAAAGACCCTATATAGGGTATGGTGCTGACAGCACCATGCGGTCTCTCCTCGAGTCTTGCTCTTGTCGGATTCTCCTGGAGAACTCTTTCTCTCTCAATCTAAATAACCTTGGCCAAGGATTTGTTCAGCAAGAACACATGGGATATTCCTCTCATGATACCGAAAGCGGATGATCCTCTATTGACACTTAATAGCCCTCGTAAGGTTGGCTACCACTCCCAATGACCGACTTTACTAGATATGGAGCTTTCCAAACCTATAAGTCCGGTATCAAAGAGTGGAGTACTCATACAGGACATCCTTGGTGTCTCAAGTCTAAGGACCAAATACACTACTGGGACTGCGGAATCACTGTCTGACATGAGGTATCAATAACCATCCAGCATTCCGTAGGCAGATCAATCAGTGAACTCATTCTCCAATGAGCACCTGCACTATACCCTTAGTGTCGCCACACGAGTAGCTATGAGACCAGCTACCTCCATCATATGAACGGGTATACAGCACACTAGTCTATCCAGTTATCTCGATGTCCTTCTCGAGTAACCTATGACCAGGATAATTTAGGGTCTATGTTTAAAGGTGAATCGGTCTCATTATCGTAATCTCATCACGATCCAATTCCCATTGCATAGATCCAAGGACATCACAATATACATCTAGATAATGTGAGATAATGCCAATAATCATAAGCAAAGAGATTGACGCAGCGTGTTACAGGTGCCATCACTCATGTGATTGGCTTGTAGGGCACCTATAACTAGCATCTCCTTCTTATGTATGCTTTCAAGTTAAAATACAATCAAAACGGTTTTAATCGAAACATTATTCTTTTCGAACGAAGTTTTCAAAATTTGTTTAAAATTGTCGAAGTTTATCGTATTTATCCGCTGCACTAATTCACCCCCCCCCCTCTCAGTGTCACTCGATCCCTAACATTGAGAAGATAAATCACAGTAGCTGACTTAACGCAAGAATTGTAAACACTTCAAGTGCTTCAGAAGTGTGAGCCAAGAGTAGGTGAAGTCTAGTAACTAGCTTGACACACGGAGTACAAACCTCGAGGAGGCAGGCGAAGTCAAGTAACCTTTGCCTTCTCAACTCTTATGAGAATGGGTGAAACCAAGTACCCCAGTTCTCTTATTTATCTAGCAAAGGAGCTCTGCACAGATTGAAGACCCTTCAAAGGAATTTGATAGAAGACAACAGTTGTCAAGTTCTCACCAATGGTGATCAGTGCTACTGATAGTAGATTGTCTGCTTCATTTCCCAACTGAATACCAATCGAAAGCAAAAATGATGTGAACCTACTTGGATGAGACAACTAAATGGAAGAAGATTCCATGAAAAAAAATTTTGTGGAGGAAGGACCTGAAAACTTCAAAGTTTACAAGGCGATGCTCGTTAAAGCTTTAACAAGTATCTATCCAGTTCAAGAGACAAGAAGAATTTGAAGACTAGCACATTTCAAGGATGGTCTTTTCTTTCATCAGATAAATCCACAAGAACCAGCAAGGATCAGCCCAACTTTACCGACTCTACACCAGAGTCAGAGTCATTGGCAAGTTGAAGCAACATGACAGATTAAAAGTTCGACGACTCAACAACAACAAGTGGAGAACAATTAGTAGCTGAGGGGCACATCATAACAGGAGCAGAAGATTAAAGATCCAACAAAGATAAGGAGTTATAGTATCAGCAAAGGCTTCAATGAGGACATCAAAGGAATAAGTGGGGGAGAATGTCATGGACAAATTATAAATAGCTTATTCGGTATAATACTTTTGCATGTCCATATCTTTTTAGTTTGTTCTAGCTTTGTAAAGCTTGTAAAGGGCGAGCCAAAGGTTAACAGCCCTATTTGAGAGAGTTTGGCAGCCATTATAAGCTTGTACATAAAGTTTATATCAAGTGGACACTTGTACTAGATTTCGGTCTACAATGGACGAATTTCATATCTTTGTTGTATAACCGTTCTGAGCTTGTAATATCTATGGTTGGAATTTGCATTAACTATAAAGTGTTTGTTGAAAGGGTTGCTTGTGGATCCTATGTGAAGTGCTTCCTCTATCCCATCTTCTCTTTTATAAGTTCTAAGGGATCATAGGAGATTTTGGGGAGGTTGACCATTATGGACGGACACACAAGGGTAGTAGCATGACTTAGGCAAAGCTAACTAAGTTCATGACATTCTAGCAGTACCACCACCCAGACCTCATAGGAGATTGAGCCTTGGGTAGTTTCACCACTTAATCCTAGTTCCGGATCATTGTTTGGGCTATTAGTCCAGCATAAACCATTCTTGATTCGGGCCTAATTGGCCCCTAACTGAGTTAGTGGGATTATCTCCCATCCTTAACTCAAACTAAGTACTAACTTTGATAATTAAGGCATAAACTAAGCAAATTATGTCTGGTATGTCAAATGTTCTTCTGACAAAATCCTAGTAAGCTTCTAGCGATCTTCTAGCAGACTCTCGGTGATCTTCCGATGGACTCTCAGCAAGCTCTTGGTAAACTTCTGACAATCTTTTTGGTGAACTCCTGATGAACTTCTCGATGAGCTCCCAATAAACTTCTCAACAAGCTTCGATGAACTCCTGATAAACTTCTCGACGAACTCCCGATGAACTCTCGGTGAGCTCCTAATGAACTTCTCGACGAGCTTCGACGAACTCCCAACGAATCGTCCGATCTTTGATTCCGGCATAATATTTGCTTTATGCCTTATTCATCGTCGTAGTTAATCCTACAATACTTTTCTCAATATATGGATTAGATTAATAATTTATCAATTGATTTCATCATCAAAATCTGAGATTCAACAATCTCTCCCTTTTTGATGATGACAACCAATTGATGATGGAGTTAACCTTAACTCCCCTTATCTATATGCTACACATGAGAGAAGACAAACTTGAATTCATAATCTTTAAATTTAAGCTTTAACCGATTTTAATCAAAAGTTTCATGCATTATGCATCATTATAGTATCAAGTTGTAACATGCATAATTTCATCTATGATACTAGAAACTAATCACTTCATGCATGATACTAAAATTTATCATTTCAAACATTCATTATTTAAGCATGATACAATTTCAAACATTTAAGCATGATACTAAACATTCATCATTTAAGCATGATGCTAAACATTCATCATTTCTCCCCCTTTGTCATCAACAAAAGGAAAATGTGCAAACACTTTGGCACCATTCAACATCCAAGATAGTTTTACACACTTTTATGCAAGCTTAGAAGGAAATGGAGTGAAGTAAAAGATAACAATGTTTGTTTCTTTAAATCAGCAAGCTAGCAACTTTTGCTTTTAAATGTGCAAGCTAGCACTTGAAAGGATCAAAAGGCACTAAGAGGGGGGGGTGAATTAGTGTAGCGGATTAAACTCGTATTCTTGAAAACGATTTCGCAAAGAAACACAAGTTCGTAGGAAGATTTCGATTCGACGAAAGAGAACTTGAAAGTAATTGCTTGTGAAAAGGAACTAACTATGAACTTGCAGTCAAGAAATGAAATGATTCAGAAATATAAACACTCACACATTTAAGGACACAATGATGTATAGTGGTTCGGTCAAATGACCTACATCCACTCTTGAAGCCTTTGCGATGAGGCTCCGCTCTTCCACTAGCAAGTCCTTTGAAGGGGAAGGATCAAACACCCCTTTTTACAACCCTTTACAAGATGTTCACACTTGTACAAGATCTCTCAAGAAGAAGAAGAAGGTGAACACTTAGCAAAGAAAACAACACTTTTCAAAACTCTTCAAAAGCTCAAGACTCAAACTTTTTCTTGCTCAAAAGGGTACCCTTTCAGCTGAGAAAGGGGGGGTATTTATAGATCCAAAGTGGATTCAAAATTGGGCTCAAAATTCTAAGTGAATTTGGAGTTCTCATGTTCAGTGGTCAAGGCGTGTGCCACGCACCGTCAGTTCAAGGACGGTGTGCCACCGCTCGGCGTGCGTGGTACCGCCTCAGCGGCGGTGCTACCGCTCTAGTCCGGTGACTGGGGCGGTGCCACCGCCCATCCAGCGGTTCCACCGCCGTCGATGTCTGGCGGTGCTGTCGCCTAGACAGCGGTTCCACCGCCTGTGTGTGTGTGCAGGGGCGGTGCTACCGCCCCAGGCTGGGCGGTTCCACCGCCCTAGGCTTGGCGGTTCCACCACCCCAGGCTTGGGCGGTTCCACCGCTTGCCCCCATTCGTCAGACAGAGCCGAATGGGGCCTGTTTAGATCTCAACTTGACATAGTAGTGGCCCGGTTGGCTCCTACTGAATTTTGGGCAGGATTTATTTCTTAAATCCTTGCTCTACTCATGTGCAAATTACGAACATAACTTAACGTGATTTGATCGGACACCCTTCAAGTCGACTTCCGGCGAGTTCTCTGGCGAGATTCCGGCAGCCTCCGATGCTTCCCTCGGATTGCTACCGGTGGTCTCCCAAAGCATACTCCGGCGAGCTCAACTAGTCTTCTACGGTTTCCCAAATTTCCCGGAAGTTCCGCGAACCTTCGACGATCTTTGAAATGGACTTTCAAAACTTCGACAAGTCCCTCGATTTGATCTTGGATGGTTCCTAAGCAACTCTTCCGAAAATCTCTCGGACTTAGATGAACTCTTGAACCCCGACGGACTTGGCCTCAGTAAATCACGTTATGTTTTCTTTCCATCGTAGTTATTCCTGCACACTCATCTCAATAAACAGATTAGTACAAATATTTCACCAATTGATTTCATCATCAAAATCCGAGATTTAACAATCTCCCCCTTTTTGATGATGACAATCAATTGGTGATGGAGTTATTCTTATCTCCCCCTATGTATATGCCATAAAGAAAAATTGCTTGAATTCAATTTTTGAATTCAACACAATTAATTTTAATTTCAAGATTTCAAAATAGATATCAAAGATATCAATGAAGTATACATAATCAAAAAAACATGATATCAAGAACCCAACTAAGTTTATGTTGGACAACGCATATCATATGGCAATACACATATCATTTCTCCCCCTTTGTCATCAACAAAAAGGAAACGAGGGAATCATAACAATAAGGAGGGTCGGAAAACATCACAAATGTGGAAAAGAAAATCGAAAACCGAAAACCATTCCACAAAGTGGCGAAAAAGATGTAAGATAACACAGCATGAAGTTAAGACAACATAGATGTCAACAAGAAGATGTCACGATGTAAGGAATACAACATAAATGTCAACATACAACACAAGTTTACATTGTTCAAAAAGAAAACACAGCAAGCTACTCCTCAGGAGGAATGCCAAGATGCCTATACATGTGATCGATCTTTAAGTTCATCTTCTGCATTTCCTTCAAAATTTCAATTTGCTGTAGTTTTACTTCATTTAACTCTCTCATGATCGGATCAGTAGAAGATGGAGCAGAAAATGTCACTGATGTAGCTGCAACAAAAGGATTAGGAGGAGGAGATTCATTTCCCCTAAGGACTGGTGTTTCAGGATGGTCTACGGCTGGGGGAGGTATATCACATCTCATAGGTTGCCTAACCCCTATTCCATGCTCGAAAGTACATCTAAGTCGTCTAAGTAGTTTAACGTCAATAATATTAAATCTTTCGACTTGTATTGCTTCTTCATCTGGTGGAATGCAGATGTTATGGGCATGCAATAGTCTAGTTATTAAACCTCCATATGGTAATATTGATCCTTTAGAAAGGACCTCTATCATGTGCTTCCTGTTAGGATCAAAAGGCACTAAGAGGGGGGGGTGAATTAGTGCAGCGGATTAAACTCGTATTCTTGAAACCGATTTCGCAAAGAAACACAAGTTCGTAGGAAGATTTCGATTCGACGAAAGAGAACTTGAAAGTAATTGCTTGTGAAAAGGAACTAACTATGAACTTGCAGCCAAGAAATGTGATAGGACCCTAGCAGGGTTAGGTCCTACTCAACCATGTAACAGCTAATAAAAACCCTGTGAGAATGTAATAAACCCCACCTAGCCGCCTCTATCCTATAAAGAAGAGAGGCTAGGTTTATATTTGGGTCTTTGGGCTTTTAGCCGCCCCCTTGTTTCTTGGGCCGGCCCGCTAAGGTTGAGGGCAAATTGGGTAGTTCACTTAGGAAGCAACCCCTAGGGTTAGGGTTTGGAGCTCTATATAAGCTTGTAGCCTCCACCTCTTTGGAATAAGAAAGATCAATCTACAATTGCAGCCACCAGGCTACTTGGAGGGTGGAACCCTATAGCGTTGCTCCAAGGGTTGATCCCCCTCAAAGATCAATCTCTATAGAATTCCTCTGGGGTTCTATCATTTGGTATCAGAGCTGCGATCTTGCTGCTTTTGCTGCCATCCCTGCCGCCCACCATTAGCCAAGCAATTCCCACAATTGCTCTTGACGTCGTCGTCTCCACCATCATCTCTTGACGTAGATCAAATCAATCTACAGTCGCCACCTCCAATTGCATCAGAGATCTGGTATTTTTCTACCACCAATACCTTTTGCTGCTGCAATTTTTCATCTAAAATATCAAAAAGAAGTTTTTCTATCGATTCCTTGCGTCGCAAAAGTTACCATCTTTGCGAACGAAGGATTGCTGCAGAAAATTTCAGCCGCGTGTTGCTGCCTTTAACCGATCTAATTGTTATCCTTTTTGAACGAAATTTTTTGTGCACCTCATAGATCATCTTGGCTCCCATCCGTGATTGATCTATTGTGGAATTCATCACAAAAACAAATTCGTGTGTTGCTGCAATCTCTCGTCACAAACTGCTGAAATTTTTGCGAGAATTCTGCTATCGCAACTTGCACCGATTTCTTTACTGCTTTGCTGCCGAAATTTCTTGATCCAATTTGTTATCCTTGTTGCTATCTAAACTAAGATTCTACCATCAAAACCCCTCCTCAAATCCCTGAGTTTTCGCTGGAAATTCGTCGAGAAATCGCTATTTCTTCGACGACAATTCTGCTCTTACGAGGCAGCGCACATAGGCAGCAATTGCTACTGATTTTTGTCAAATCTTTGCTGCGATCTACCACAGATCTAAAACCCTCTTCCCTAACCTTTATCCACTACCATCTTAGCCCAAAACTCCATCAAATCGCAGCCCCAAACAGCACCCAAAACAGCCACAAAACAAGCCTAAACCAGTAACCTACATCCACCGATCCACAAACCCTTTCAACCACCACTTCCCTCAAACAATTCATGCCTTTAACCCGGCAACAAAAGAGAGATCTTAATATTACAGATCTGGAGTCATATACTATGGCATCCGAGGAGGTGATAAATGCTAAATTCGAAGCCTTCGAGACGCGAATGGAGGATAAGATTCGGGCTCTCTTTACCGAACTCAGTTTCGGTAGAACACCGAGCCTAAAGAAATCTCATCAAGGAGAGAGCTCTGACCGAAGAGATGACTCCCAAGAGAAGGGAGGCTCTATGATCGATCCCTACTATCCACGCATGAGGGTGGACTTCCTAGATGGGAAGAAGGAGACCCGATTGGTTGGATCTCGCCTTGTGAGCGATATTTTCGGTACCACAAAACCGCAGATGCATCTATGGTAGAAATTGCAGTTATACATCTTGAAGGAGATGCCATACAATGGTTTGATTGGTTTGAACATACTCATGGAGTCCTCTCATGGCGACAATTCAAAGAAGGACTGCTGATCCGTTTCGGACCAACCGATTACGAGAACATCGACGGACAACTAGCAAAGATCCGACAAACCTCCACCATCCAGGAGTATCAAACCAGGTTTGAAAGGTTATCTAATCAAACTCGTGATTGGTCTGAAAAACAGTTATTGGGGACATTTATTGAGGGCTTGAAGCCGGAGATCCGGGGAGAAGTTAAAGCGCGACAACCGTACACGCTTATAGCAGCCATCTCTTTCGCACGACTTCAGGAGGAGCGATTGAACCATGAAGCCCGGAGGACTAGGGTCGCTCCCCGACCAGAAATATTGAAGCCCTCAGCCTCACCTACTATCAGCCGAGCTCCTGCACCAAAAAGGTTGACAAGAGAAGAGCTTCGAGACCGATCCGCTAAGGGGTTATGTTGGCATTGTGACGAGCCGTGGAGCCGCGAGCATCGTTGTAAAAAGGGGAGACTTCTTGTGATTGAACCAGTGGAAGAAAAGATCAGTGAACAGCCAGAAGAAAGTCTTGAACATGAGGATGAAGATGTGGAAGAAGAGCCACAATCAACCAACTTTATGGTACATGCGCTAGCCGGCTACTCAAATCCGCAAACGATGAAAGTTGGAGGCCTGCTCAAACAACAACCAATCACTGTTCTCATCGATACAGGCAGTACTAATAATTTTCTAAATAGTAAGGTTGCTGCTCGGATGACGCTCTATATCGAAGGTTGCAGCAAGTTCGACGTAAAGGTTGCCGACGGCCGAATCCTAAAATGCGACCAAAGATGCCCACAGGTGAAACTATTATCTGCAGGCCAAGAAATTGTTGCCGACTTCTTCCTCCTACCAATTAATAATTATGAGGCTGTCTTTGGGCATAGAATGGCCGACGACACTAGGTGATGTCTCTTGAACTTTTCCAAATTGATTATGAAATTCTATTGCAAAGGTAAGCAGGTCACCCTACGCGGGAAGCGTGGAAGCAACGTAACCACCGCTTCAACCCAACGAATGGAGAAAGTTTTACACAAGATAAATGGTGGCTTTCTTATGCATCTCCAGCCCAAACAGAGGGGGAGGAATGGAAGAAGGATCCAGAAACCAGCAACATCATCAAAAAATTAGAGGAGGATCCAAGCGCAATAGCTCACTATACTTGGGATTCGAAGGATCTATGCTATAAAGGTCGTATTGTGCTTATACCAAACTCCCCTTGCATCAAAGTCATTCTGCACGAAATGCACTCCACACCTTTTGCAGGGCACTCCGGATTTCTAAGAACCTACATAAGAGTGAAGCAAAACTTTTATTGGAAAGGGATGGAAAAAATTATTTCTGAATACGTAGCACAATGTGATGTATGTCAAGAGCAAAAAGGTGAAACAGTGGCGAGTCCAGGGAAACTACAACCACTACCTATACCAGACTCGGTATGGACTGACATCTCCATGGACTTCATCGAAGGGTTGCCACCTTCCAAAGGTAAAAGCACAATCCTTGTGGTGGTTGATCGACTTACGAAATATGCTCATTTTTGTGCTGTGCGAAATCCCTACACTGCTGTTAGTATTGCTCAGATTTTCATAGAAAATATTGTTAAACTACATGGGATGCCAAGGTCCATCGTAAGTGATCGTGACAGGGTCTTCATTAGTAAATTTTGGACCGAGTTATTTCAGTTACAGGGCACCAAACTCAAGATGAGCACTACATATCATCCACAAACTGACGGCCAAACAGAAGTGGTGAACAGATGTTTAGAGACATACCTTCGGTGCTTCGCTAGTGATCGACCAAAGGAGTGGACGAAATGGCTCACCTGGGCCGAATGGTGGTATAATACTACATATCATTCATCTACAAAATGTACCCCATATGAAGCATTATATGGTCGGCTGGCTCCTGTGATTCCAAAGTATGTAATTGGCTCAGCTAAGGTAGATCAGGTCGACCAAGATTTAATTGACAGGGACAAACTCCTACAGCTGCTAAAGAATAATCTCTCTACCGCTCAAGCTAGAATGAAGCAGCAAGCTGACACACGAAGAAGTGAAAGAGAATTTTTAGTAGGGGACTGGGTTTATCTTCACCTACAACCATACAAGCAACTATCCATCAACACACGAGCCTCCATGAAGCTATCTCTATGTTTTTATGGGCCCTATCAGATCATAGAGCGTATTGGAGCTGTGGCGTACAGACTTAAATTATCTAAAGATGCCAAAATTCACCCTGTCTTCCACGTGTCATGCTTGAAGCCCAAGTTGGGAGAACACGAGGCATCCTGATCCAAGCGCCCAACACCACGATGATGGAAATATTCAAGCCCAACCACAAGCCATCCTCGACCGCAGAGTCGTGATGCGTCGTCGACGTCCCTCTCATCAAGTACTAGTACATTGGACTAATTTACCACTTGAAGATGCCACATGGGAATCATATGAGGAGCTGAAGTCCGGCCTCCTGAGTTCATGGAACCCACCTTGAGGACAAGGCTGATTTGAAGAGGGCGGGCTTGATAGGACCCTAGCAGGTTAGGTCCTACTCAACCATGTAATGACTAATAAAAACCCTGTGAGAATGTAATAAACCCCACCTAGCCGCCTCTATCCTATAAAGAAGAGAGGCTAGGGTTTATATTTGGGTCTTTGGGCTTCTTAGCCGCCGCCCCTTGTTCTTGGGCCGGCCCGCTAAGGTTGAGGGCAAATTGGGTAGTTCACTTAGGAAGCAACCCCTAGGGTTAGGGTTTGGAGCTCTATATAAGCTTGTAGCCTCCACCTCTTTGGAATAAGAAAGATCAATCTACAATTGCAGCCACCAGGCTACTTGGAGGGTGGAACCCCTATAGCGTTCCAAGGGTTGATCCCCCTCAAAGATCAATCTCTATAGAATTCCTCTGGGGTTCTATCAAAATGAAATGATTCAGAAATATAAACACTCACACATTTAAGGACACAATGATGTATAGTGGTTCGGTCAAATGACCTACATCCACTCTTGAAGCCTTTGCGATGAGGCTCCGCTCTTCCACTAGCAAGTCCTTTGAAGGGGAAGGATCAAACACCCCTTTTTACAACCCTTTACAAGATGTTCACACTTGTACAAGATCTCTCAAGAAGAAGAAGAAGGTGAACACTTAGCAAAGAAAACAACACTTTTCAAACTCTTCAAAAGCTCAAGACTCAAACTTTTTCTTGCTCAAAAGGGTTGTTTTTTCATTTGAAAAGGAAGGGGTATTTATAAGCCTCAAAGTGATTCAAATTTGGAGCCCAAACTTGGAGCCAAAAATTTGAATCCTTTGAGTTTTTCGTGCTTGATCAAGTCTTGGCAGATCGACACACCCAGCGGTTCTATCGCCCACCAGCGGTGCTACACGCCTGGCTTTCACGCACCAGCGGTGCTCGCTTCGCCCAACCAGCGGTGCTACCGCTGGCTACGATAAAGTGGGCGGTGCTACTACCCCAGCAGGCGGCGGTGCTACCGCGCACATAGAGCGATGGCGCGCGCTACATGTGAGCGCATGATACAAGATCCGGGCTCGCTACGGTGAGATCTGCTACATAAGATCCGGGCTCGCTACAAGAGCGGGCTCGCTAAAGAGCGAGGCTACAAAGAAGATGCACGTAGCATGCATGCATGCGTAGCTTGATTGGTTTGGGCCAAAATTTTGGCCCAAACTCATCCTAATCAAGGCCCAATGGGCCCCACTTTGGATTATCTAATCCTAACCCAAAATACGTGCTAACTCACGAATTTTAAAGACGTTTCCTAAGCTATTACAAAGTCCACATGACAACTTCTTCCGGCGAGCTTCCGGTCAACTTCGCGATAGTCTTCCGACGAACCTTCGGAAACCATTCCGCGGACTCACGGCAAGCTCTCGGACTTCACGATGATCTTGGCGAGTTCCCCGAGCTTCTTTGGCAAGCTCCGATCTTTTTTGGCAAGCTCGCGAACTTCCGAGCGAACCTCCCGCGAACTTCCGAAAACCCTTCGGCAAGCTTCCTACTGCGTTCTCGGCCCGGTTAAGAAGCGCTCCCAACGAATCTTCGGACTTCCTTTGAACACTCGAACTCCCAACGATTCATCACACTTGTCTTCGGCCCTTTGTTTCGCTTTACGTCTTCATCCCTATCGTAGTCAATCTGCTTTCGATAGTAGACCTGCATAACTCAAAACGCAGTTAGACCACAAATCACACTCAATTAGTTTCATCATCAAAATCCGAGATTCAACAATCTCCCCTTTTGATGATGACAACTAATTGATGACCGACGAGTTAACCATAACTCCCGGAGTTTAACACAAACTCCCCCTATCAATATGCAATTGATAGAACCCTTGGATTATCCCAAATCCAAGTAACATGTATCATTCATGTAGTGAAATAAGAACAAACCATCATGCAAATATAAAATATTCAATCAATGCATGAAGTCATCAATCTACTTCTCCCCCTATGTCATCAACAAAAAGGAGAAGTATTATTATAGCTAGTTTAAAAGATATACAGATTTTTACAACAAACTAGCTTGCACTTTGTAAGATATGCAGATTTTTACAATATCATACAACATTTTGCAATACAACATTAAGTTATACCATTCAATCATAGCAAGTTTCAAAGATGGGCAATGATGGTAATTTTCACTTGCTTCTTGAGATGTGCAAGTTTGCACCTTGTTTCTCACGATAGCAATATTTGCATCATTTGATATAACAATTCTTAGCTTCTCATGAAGTTGCAAAGTAGGAATCAAGATGGCAAATTTTTGCAATGTTCGAGCTAAAAACTTTCTCCCCCTTTGTTAGCATCAAAAGAAAGGGAGGATAAAATACTTCAAATAATCTTGCATAAGATTCAACAATAATTTGTAACAAAAATGCAAGCAATTTTGAAGAAGTGAAATTGAGCAAGATTTTTGCCTCTCTTGAGATAGCAACTCTTTGCTTCTCAATGTTCAAGCTAGCAAAATTTTCTCTTTTGAAGCACAAGCAAGCAATAAATCTTCTCCCCCTTTGTTTTTGTCAAAGAGAAGGGATGAATATTATCTCAATCAAATAATTTTGCATCAATCAATATATCAATCATCACATGATGCATACGAGATGATATTGAAACATGAGAAATCATGTCATGAAGGATATCAATATGTAAATTCAACAAGAATCAAAACCAAAAGATATCATCCATGATTCATAACTTTTCATTTTAGCAAGATCTAGATTCATATTTATCAATTTTTAATTCAAGATAAATGTCATACAACCAAGAATCATGATATATGAAAGCATATCGATATTAAGGATCAAATCATGATTACAAGTGCTAACATATTTTCTTTTCATTCATTTTTAAGCCATGATAAAAGAATAAATCAATGATTCAAATATTAAGCACAATTCTTTTTCATCAAATTTTCAATCGTATAAGGCTTACATGGCAAATATCAATTCATGATAAAGGGTATACTATCTTGAATCATGATGCATAAAAACATATCATTCTCATAGATCAAGTCATGATTCATTGATTCATCATAAGGCAAATTTCTTTTCAATTATCTATTTTTCAATTGCCACATAAGACTTACAAGCCAAAGAATCTTTGTCATTTCTATATTATGAAATATATGATAATAAGACTCATGATTCATTTAAAAAGATATAGCATAAAGAGTAACTTGATTCAAGTATAAGATTTTTCATCAAGATCACATTTCATAAGAATCAAGATCACAAATTCATAAAAATTCAAGGATTGAATTCTGAGAAATCAAAAGACAAGTTACATTTCATTTAAGAAATTTTCTTTTGATAAGACGGAAGGAGCATGGTAAAAGATCTTGATTTATAAAGAGTTTCAAGTCATATTTGTCAAGATCATGATTTCAATAAAATTTCTTTATAGCAAAATGAAATCTTTTAGAACTTGATTCAAGCATTAAATATGTCTTAACAAATCATAATTCTAGAAGATTCAAGAATCATTAAAAGAAAAATCATTCAAGCTCAATTTATCAACTTATGACTCATAATTAAATTATTATTTTTGAGATTAATAACATGAATAAAGTCATTACCGTATCATCAAAATCTCATTCGTAATTCTAATGATTTATAAAATATTATAAATGAATTTATCACTTGCCTTTCATCAAAAATTGAAAATCAAACTTTATCATAAAAATTGTCAAGGCATAAATGCAACATATTATTCCAAGACATGAGATTCAATTTATCATGATAATATGTTTCATGTTTCAAAAGATGAGTATCAAATTTTAAAACCGAAACATGAGTTTGTCATCAAGATATGATATCACAAAGTCATTAAGCATGATAACAAACTTTTAGTATTTTTATTTCAATGATGATTTCATAATGTATGTTCAAACATTTATGTGGATCCCATCATTGTAGAAATTCAAAACATAAGTTTGTCATTATATCCATCAAGATCATATGCATCAAATATCATGACAATACATTTTCTCATCTTTATGAGTTTCAATTTAAGTGATTTGATCTTTCATAAGAATGTTCAGACTTTTTCATATGAAAATGTCATGCATTATATTCAAAAACGAAAATATCATCAAAATCATTTTAATTTATAAGATTCATAAGATATCACAAAATCATTAAGCATGACAACCAACTATTATTATCAATGATGATTACATAAGGTATGTCCAATTATATATATGAAAATCATCATTGTATTACTTTGAAATACAAGTTGTCATGTAGTCCATTAAGATCAAAAGCATTACACGTAAAGCATCATGATAGTGCAATTTCTCATTTTTATGTGTTCCATTTCAAGTGATTTGATGTGAGTATACTCATGTTTTTCATATAGATCCAAAGAGCAAGTTTCAAGAGAAATCATTAAGACCGAAAACATGAAGCACATTTTTAAAATATTCATCATGTTTATTTTCATGAGATTCACAAGACTCATAACATGAATTCATTCATCTCAATAGAATAAAAAAGATATTTTCATTTTAAGCAATTTGATGTGAGCATATTCAAAATTTTTATGAAAACATGTATCAAAATAAAACACAAGCTTCGTCATTAAATCGTCAAGACCAAATATGTAAAAATGATAGCACACTTTCAATTTTTATGTTAAAATGTCATGTTCAAATTTTTGCCAAAATCATGCATCTATTTATAAATTCGAAAAATATGTTTCATCATCACAATATGACACTTTATTACTTCAAAAGCTCATGCATGATAAAATCATCAAGCATCATATTTGGAGACAATGTAAACCATCAAGATACACATGCATGGATTAATCCTAAGCATTATCACAAATCTTGCATCATTCATATGTTTACTTTTCAAAAATACTATAAAGAAAAGCATAGTATAATTTCGAATTTTTTTTAATTTCTAAAAACACAAGAAAAGCATTAAAAAAATTCCTACTAACTAAGTTAAGCATTCATGGAAATCATCAAGTAATTTCAAAATAATTCAAGGAAGTTAAGTTACTTACCTCATTGTCGAAGCCCATTAAAGCGTAGTTTGCTTCTTCTTCTTGGTGAGCCTTCTTCTTCTTCATTGGTCTATTCCTCCGTTCAAGTTCATTGTTGATTTTAGATTTTTGTTTAATGAACTTATTAAGATCGATTAAAGGTTCAAAGTCCTCTTCATTGTCCTCATCACTCGAGTCATCACTCAAGTGGCATTCTCTTGTTCTAAGTTCAAAAACCTTCTTGTTCTTTAGAAGGTGGTTCATGTGTTCATCATGTTCATCATATTCATCATGTTCCATTTCATAGGTCTTTAAAGACCCAATGAGTTCATCAATAGAATAATTATTTAGATCCTTTGATTCTTGAATCGCGTTATTTTAGGATCCCACCATTTTGAAAGGGATCTTAAGATCTTGTTAGTGAGTTCAAAATTCGAAAAACTTTTACCAAGACTTTTCAAGCTATTGACGACATCCGTGAAGCGGGTGTACATGTCGTCGATAGATTCGCTTGGTGTCATTTGGAAGAGCTCAAAATCATGCAACAAAAGGTTTACTTTCGAGTCTTTAACTCTACTAGTTCCCTCATGCGTGATTTCAAGAGTTCGCCAAATGTCAAAAGCCGTTTCGCACATAGAAATCCGATTAAACTCGTTCTTGTTTAAAGCACAAAATAAGACATTCATAGCCTTTGCATTTAAAGAAAACGACCTTTTCTCCAAAACCGACCATTCGTTCGTCGGTTTAGAGGAAGGTTGAAAACCATTTTCAATGATGTTCCACAAATCCAAATCCATTGAAAGCATAAAAACTCTCATTCGAGTTTTCCAATATGTGTAGTCCGTACATGCAGTTAAAGAACGGTGGACGAAAAACCGAAAAGCCCTCTTGAAAACCATTTAGAGCCATTTCTCACGGGTGTAAATCCGAAGAGAAAGAACGTGGCTCGATACCAATTGTTAGGATCAAAAGGCACTAAGGGGGGGTGAATTAGTGCAGCGGATTAAACTCGTATTCTTGAAACCGATTTCGCAAAGAAACACAAGTTCGTAGGAAGATTTCGATTCGACGAAAGAGAACTTAAAAGTAATTGCTTGTGAAAAGGAACTAACTATGAACTTGCAGCCAAGAAATGAAATGATTCAGAAATATAAACACTCACACATTTAAGGACACAATGATGTATAGTGGTTCGGTCAAATGACCTACATCCACTCTTGAAGCCTTTGCGATGAGGCTCCGCTCTTCCACTAGCAAGTCCTTTGAAGGGGAAGGATCAAACACCCCTTTTTACAACCCTTTACAAGATGTTCACACTTGTACAAGATCTCTCAAGAAGAAGAAGAAGGTGAACACTTAGCAAAGAAAACAACACTTTTCAAACTCTTCAAAAGCTTAAGACTCAAACTTTTTCTTGCTCAAAAGGGTTGTTTTTTTCAGCTGAAAAGGAAGGGGTATTTATAAGCCTCAAAGTGATTCAAATTTGGAGCCCAAACTTGGAGCCAAAAATTTGAATCCTTTGAGTTTTTTCGGTGATCAAGTCTTGGCAGATCGACACACCAAAGCGGTTCTACCGCCCTCAGCCCAAAGCGGTGCTACCGCTGGCTTTCCACGCACCAAGGCGGTGCTACCGCCCAGCCCAAAGCGGTGCTACCACCTAGCTACGATGGCTGGGGCGGTGCTACTACCCCAGCAGCGGTGCTACCGCCGCACAAGAGCCGGCGCGCTACTGATGAGCGCATGATACAAGATCGGGCTCGCTACGGTGAGATCCTACAAGATATCGGGCTCGCACGATGAGCGGGCTCGCATCTGAGAGCGAGGCTACAAAGAAGCATGCACGTAGCATGCATGCATGCGTAGTTGATTCGGTTTGGGCCAAAATTTTGGCCCAAACTCATCTAATCAAGGCCCAATGGGCCCCCACTTTGGATTATCTAATCCTAACCCAAAATACGTGCTAACTACGAATTTTAAAGACGTTTCCTAAGCTATTACAAAGTCCACATGACAACTTCTTCCAGCGAGCTTCCGGTCAACTTCCGACAGTCTTCCGACGAACCTTCGGAAACCATTCCGCGGACTCACGGCAAGCTCTCGGACTTCACGATGATCTTGGCGAGTTCCCCCGAGCTTCTTTGGCAAGCTCCGATCTTTTTGGCAAGCTCGCGAACTTCCGACGAACCTCCCGGCGAACTCCGAAAACCCTTCGGCAAGCTTCCTACTGCGTTCTCGGCCGGTTCCTCCAACGCTCCCAACGAATCTTGGACTTCCTTTGAACACTCGAACTCCCAGCGATTCATCACACTTGTCTTCGGCCCTTTGTTTCGCTTTTACGTCTTCATCCCTATCGTAGTCAATCCCGCTTTCGATAGTAGACCTGCATAACTCAAAACGCAGTTAGACCACAAATCACACTCAATTAGTTTCATCATCAAAATCCGAGATTCAACACTTCCTGATTAGGTAACCAAAACAGAAATGTTGTCTAGTCATGATCCAATATAAGGTACCTAATTGAAGTTGAAACCGATCTCATCATGATGAAAGCGCTTAGGAATAACAATGCTTATTAGAATGTGATGCAAAATTTTAGAGTTAAAAGGTAATAAATGTTCACAACTCTTGGGAATTATTCCTAAATTTGGGTTTGCAAACACAGTTTCTAAAGCTTTAGAGTGAGTGGCACCAACTATGTCCATATCCCATTTTCCTCGAAAATAACACCCTAGCTCTCTTTCAACAATTCCAATTAATGAGTATATAGTATTATCACATATTTGAATCTCATTACCTAGAAGATAAGTTGACAAGCCATCATCATTCACAGTTAAATTAGCATAGAACAACTTAACTAAACGTGGATAAATAGGTTCAATAATTTGCAGAATAGGTAAAGCCTCTAAGTCTGCAAACCACATGATAGGTTCTAAGTTTCCTAATTGATTCAAATCAAACAACATAACCTTTATCACATAGTTGACTAATACTTAAAAGATTATGTTTTAAACCATCAACTAGTAACACATCATCAATTGAAAAACTCGATTTGTTACCTATGGTTCCCTTGCCAATGATTTTACCCTTGTTGTTGTCTCCGAAAGTGACATATCCTTCTCCTTTGCTAGAGAGCATAGAGAAATGAGATGGATCTCCAGTCATGTGCCTTGAGCATCCACTATCAAGATACCATTTCTTGCTCCTAGCTTGTGAGTTTGTCTACAAAAGAGGATTGTTTTTAGGTACCCATTTGATTTTGGGTGCCTTACAAATTGATCTACTTACTTTGTAATTTATCATTGAATTGTTTACGGTTCCTTTAGGAACCCATATCAACTTTTGTGGACTAATTTTCTTGAATGGACATTTATAGGTAACATGTCCCGTTTTGCAACAAAAATTACATTTCAAATGGGGTGATACATGCAATGTAGGCCCTTTAACAAAGGTGGTGGGATTTTGGTGAGAACCTCTCACAAATCCGATACCACTTCTATTTCCGACATGACCTTTGTTAGCAAGAATCATGTCTAAGCCCTTGCTACCGACCTTAAACTTGTTTAGGGTCTCTTTGAGTAGCAAGTTCTCCCTTTTTGTTGCATCTAAGTCTTCACACTTAGAGCATGGGGGTAGATAAGGGTTTTGAAGACTATTGAATTTACTTTGTAATAAAGCATGCTCTTTCTTAAGCAAATTGAACTTCTTACTAATAGTTCTACATTCATCAAACAACTCATGAAAAGCCATAGAAAGTTCATCGAAAGATAACTCTTCATTAAGTAACTCACTAACCTCTTCTCCAAATGCCATTAGAGCGAAGTTTGCCTCCTCTTTGTTGCTAGCCTCTTCAACCTCGGAGTCACTTGAATCATCCCACATGGCCTTCAAGGCTTTTTTCTTCTTGAATTGCTTCTTCTTGGCTTGAGGGCATTCATTCTTGAAGTGTCCCGGCTTCTTTGCATTCGTAGCAAATGACTTGGTCCTTTTGTGTTCAAATTTGCTTTTGTGTCATTTTGAATTTGTTCTTTCTTATGAATTTCTTAAACTTTCGAGTTAGAAGTGCAATGTCATTGTCACTATCCTCATCACTTGATATTCCTTTCAAGTGGTCTTCTTGTGTTCTAAGTGCCATATCCTTCCTGTTCTTTGGAAGGGGGTTCTCAAGCTCTTCATGAGCATGACACGTCATCTCGTAAGTCATTAGAGATCCAATAAGTTCTTCAATGGGAAATACTTTAAGATCCTTGGCCTCTTGAATGGTCGTGACCTTTGGATCCCAACACTTTGGAAGGATCTTAAAATCTTAGTTACCAATTCAAAATTGAAAAGCCTTTACCAAGAGCTTTAAGTCCATTGATGACATCCGTAAAGCGGGTGTACATGTCTCCAATGGACTCATTTGGTTTCATCCGAAAAAGTTCGTAGGAATGCACAAGAATGTTGATTTTGGACTCCTTCACTCGGCTAGTGCCTTCATGAGTGATTTCAAGAGTGCGCCAAATATCAAAAGCCGATTCACAAACGGAAACCCGATTAAACTCATTCTTATCAAGTGCACAAAATAAGGCATTCATAGCCTTTGCATTGAGAGCGAAAATCTTCCTCTCCGACTCATTCCATTCACTCATCGGAAGAGAAGATTTTGCGAAGCCATTTTCGACAATGTTCCAAAGTTCGAAGTCCATGGAAATAAGAAAAATCCTCATACGAGTCTTCCAATACGTATAATCCGACCCATTGAACATAGGTGGACGAGTAATGGAGAGACCCTCTTGCATCCGGAGTAGGCCATCTCTCTTGGGTTTTAAACCAATATGAGAGCAAACCTTGCTCTGATACCAATTGAAAGGATCAAAAGGCACTAAGAGGGGGTGAATTAGTGCAGCGGATTAAACTCGTATTCTTGAAACCGATTTCGCAAAGAAACACAAGTTCAGTAGGAAGATTTCGATTCGACGAGAAGAGAACTTGAAAGTAATTGCTTGTGAAAAGGAACTAACTATGAACTTGCAGCCAAGAAATAAAATGATTCAGAAATATAAACACTCACACATTTAAGGACACAATGATGTATAGTGGTTCAGTCAAATGACCTACATCCACTCTTGAAGCCTTTGCGATGAGGCTCCGCTCTTCCACTAGCAAGTCCTTTGAAGGGGAAGGATCAAACACCCCTTTTTACAACCCTTTACAAGATATTCACACTTGTACAAGATCTCTCAAGAAGAAGAAGAAGGTGAACACTTAGCAAAGAAAACAACACTTTTCAAAACTCTTCAAAAGCTCAAGACTCAAACTTTTTCTTGCTCAAAAGGGTGCCCTTTCAGCTGAGAAAGGGAGGATATTTATAGATCCAAAGTGGATTCAAAATTGGGCTCCAAATTCCAAGTGAATTTGGAGTTCCCATGTTCACAGTGGTCAAGGCGGTGCCACACTTTGTCGAGAAGCGGTGCCACCTTTGTGTCGATCTTTGATCGACGTGATGAAGCGTGCCACCGCCCAGCAGCGTGCTACGCTCGATCCGATGGATCGGCGGTGCCACCGCCCACCAGCGGTTCCACCGTCGTCGTTGTCTGGCGGTGCTACGCCGCATAAGCGTTCCACCTTGTGTGTGTGCGCAGGGCGGTGCTACCGCTTCAGTCGGGCGGTTCCACCGCCAGTGGCGGTTCCACCGCCCAGCTTGGCGGTTCCACCGCCCCAGGCTTGGGCGGTTCTGATTTGTTGCCCCCATTCGGACGAGCCGAATGGGGCCTGTTTAGATCTCAACTTGACACAGTAGTGGCCCGGTTTGGGCTCTACTGAATTTTGGGCAGGATTTATTTCTTAAATCCTTGCTCTACTCATGTGCAAATTACGAACATAACTTAACGTGATTTGATCGGACACCCTTCAAGTCGACTTCCGGCGAGTTCTACTGGCGAGATTCCGGCAGGCCTCCGATGCTTCCCTCGGATTGCTACAGTGGTCTCCCAAAGATATACCAAGCAAGCTCAACTAGTCTTCGGCTGTTTTCCGAATCTTCTCGGAAGTTCCGCGAACCTTCGACGATCTTTGAAATGGACTTTTGAAAACTTCGACAAGTCCCTGATTTGATCTTGGATGGTTCCGGCAACTCTTCCGAAAATCTCTCGGACTTCCGATAAACTCTTGAACCCCCGACGGACTTGGCCTCGGTAAATCACGTTATGTTTTCTTTCCATCGTAGTTATTCCTGCACACTCATCTCAACAAAGAGATTAGTACAAATATTTCACCAATTGATTTCATTATCAAAATCTGAGATTTAACAAGTCCCTCTAGACTCAGCATTGCTTCCTCACCCTTTTTTGACCACCTGCTTCAACACTTCTATATTCTCTAAGTAGTTCATCTTGGTCGATGGAAAGATAGACTTTAACTCCCATGCATGTCCTCCACCATCATGTTCTAGGGCTTATGCCGATTCTATTCTCCTTAGCTTTATTGGTCGCAATGCTCGCTTACTCGGCCTTGTCCTCTGACTTGCCCAGATCCCTTAAGTGAATGTGAGCTTTGAAGCAGTCCAACTCTTCAATCGCTCCAATCATACCTCTGCATGATCCAATCCCCCCATGGGACTCATTGGTACTTGCATCTGAACTTCTCTCTCGGTGGTGTACAGCCCCCATAAACTGATGCCCAAGGCTTTCATTCAATGCAACCTTTGATGCATGCACGGAAGACTCGCCTCTACGATACCATGGTAATAGGACCCTAGCAGAATTGGGTCCTACTTAACCAAGTAGTAGCTAATAAAAATCCTATAAAATTGTAATAAATCACCTAGCCACCTCTCTCCTATAAAGAAGAGGCCTAGAGTTTATATTTAGGCCTTTGGGCTTCCTAGCCATCGCCCCCCTTTTGTTGGCTGGTCGATTAGGGTTAAGAGCAAAAGGGGTATTTTACTTAGGAAGCAGCCACTAGAGCTAGGGTCTAGAGTTCTATATAAGCATGTAGCCATCTCTTTTGATTAAGAAAAGATCAATCTACTTTGCAACCATAAGGCCAACTACTTGGAGGGTGGAACCCCTATAGCGTTCCAAGAGTTGATCCCCCTCATAGATCAATCTTCATAGAATTCCTTTGGGGTTTTATCATCTGGTATCAAAGCAGTGATCTTGCTGCTTTTGCTGCCATTCCTACCGCCCACCATTAGCCAAGCAATTCCCACAATTGCTCTTGACGTCGTTGTCTCCACCGTCATCCTCTATCGTAGATCAAATTAATCTACTGCCGCCACCTCCAATTGCATCAGAGATATGGTATTTTTCTATCACCAATACCCTTTGCTGCTGTAATTTTTCATTCAAAATACCAAAAAGAAGTCTTGCTATCTATCCCTTGCCTGCGAATTCCTTTCGTTGCAAAAGTTATCATCTTTGCGAACGAAGGATTGCTACAAAAAATTTCAGCCGCATGTTGCTGCCTTTAACCGATCTAATTGCTATCCATTTTTGAATAAAATTTCTTATGCATCTCATAGATCATCTTGGTTTTCATCTATGATTGATCTATTATGGAATTCATCTCTGAAATGTTCTTGTGTTGTTGCAAATTTTCATCACAAGCCGCTGAAATTTTTCAATGAGAATTTTGCCATCGCAATTTGCAACAATTTCCTTGGTGTTATTCTGCCAAAATTTTCTTGACTCAATTTATCATCATTGCTGTTATCTAAACCAAGAATTTGTGTCAAATTCCCTCCTCAAATCTTAAGGTTTTTGCTAAGAATTTTGTTGAGAAACTGCTATTTCTTCGATGACAATTCTGCTCTTACGAGATAGCATATATCGACAGCAACTTCTACTGATTTGCTACTGAAATTTTTTTGATCCAATTTATCACCCTTGTTATTATCTAAACTGAGATTCTACTATCAAATCCCCTCCTCAAATCTCTCAGTTTTCGCTGGGAATTTCATCGAGAAACCATTGTTTCTTCGACGACAATTCTGCTCTTACAAGACAGTGCATATCGGCAGCAACTTCCACTGAATTTTATCAAATCTCTACCGCCATCTACCACAAATCTAAAACTCTCTTCCCTAACTTTCATCCACTACCATCACAGCCTAAAACTCCATCAAACCGCACCCCTAAACTGCACCCAAAATAGCTATAAAATAATCCTAAACCATAGCCTACATCCACCAATCCACCAACCCTTTCGGCCACCACTTCTTTCAACCAATACATGCCTTTAACCCGACAACAAAAGAAAGATCTTAATATTACAGATCTAGAGGCATATACTATGGCATCCGAGGAAGCGATCAATGCTAAATTCGAAGCCTTCAAGACGTGAATGGAGGATAAGATTCGAGCTCTCTATGCCGAACTCAGTTTGGGTCGATCACCGAGCCCAAAGAAATCTCATCAAGGAGAGAGCTCTAACTAAAGAGATGACTTTCATAAGAGGGAAGGCTCTATGACCGATCCCTACTATCTATGCATGAGGGTGGACTTCCCTAGATGGGAAGAAGGAGACCCGATTGGTTGGATCTCGCACACGGAGTGATATTTTCAGTACCACAAAATCGCAGACGCATCTATGGTGGAAATTGTAGTAATACATCTTGAAGGGGATGCCATACAGTGGTTTGATTGTTTGAACACACTCATGGAGTCCTCTCATGGTGATAATTTAAAGAAAGACTGCCGATCCGCTTCGGACCAACTGATTACGAGAACATCGATGGACAACTAGCAAAAATCCGACAAACCTCCACCATTCAGGAGTATCAAACCAAGTTTGAAAGGTTATCTAATCAAACTCATGATTAGTCTGAAAAATAGCTACTGGGGACGTTTATTAAGGGCTTGAAACCAAAGATCCAGGGAGAAGTTAAAGCATGACAACCATACACGCTTATGGCAGCCATCTCTTTCGCATGACTTCAAGAGGAGCGATTAAACCATGAAGCCTGGAGGACTAGGGTCACTCTCCGACTAGCAATATTGAAGCCCTCAGCTCCCCCTACTGTTAGCCAAGCTCCTGCACTAAAAAGGTTAACAAGAGAAGAGCTTCGAGACCAATCTGCCAAGGGGTTGTGTTGGCATTGCGATGAGCCGCGGAGTCATGATCATCACTATAAAAAGGGAGACTTCTTGTGATTGAACCAGTAGAAGAAGATATCATTGAACAGCTTGAAGAGAGCCTTGGATATAAGGAAGAAGATGTGGAAGAAGAGCCACAACCGACTAACTTTATGGTACACGTATTAGCCGGCTACTCAAATCCGTAAACGATGAAAGTTGGAGGCCTTCTCAAACAACAACCGATCACTGTTCTCATCGATACGGACAGCACTAATATCTTCTTAAATAGTAAGGTTGCTACTTGGATGATGCTTCACATTGAAGGTTACAGCAAGTTCGACGTAAAGGCCACCGACGGTCGAATCCTAAAGTGCAACCAAAGATGCCCTTAGGTGAAACTATTACTACAAGACCAAGAAATTGTTGCCAACTTCTTCCTCCTACCAATTGATGATTATGAGGTCATGCTAGGCATAAAATGGCTAATGATGCTAGGTGACATCTCTTGAAATTTTTTTAAGTTAATTATGAAATTCTACAGCAAAGGCAAACAGGTCATTCTATGCGGGAAGCTCGGAAGCAACGTAACTCCCATTTCGACCCAACGAATAGAGAAAGTTTTACACAAGATAAATGGTGGCTTTTAGATGCATCTCTAGCAACAACCAGAGGGGAAGAAAATAGAAATTGAAGATCAAAATCTCGCCCAATTGCTTACTGAATTTGATGATGTTTTTGCTAAACCACATGGTCTTCCTCCTACTCGGCAACATGACCACCGAATTCTAATTCTTCTTAGTAAATCACCAACAAACACTCAGCCATACAGCTATCCTCACCTCCAGAAGGATGAAATTGAGAAGATTGTGAAGGAGATGCTTGAAATAGGGGTGATTCAGCCAAGCTACAGCCCCTATTCCTCACCGATGATACTTGTACGCAAGAAGGACAGAACTTGGCAGAAGTGTATCGACTACCGAGCTCTAATTGATATCACCATCAAGGATAAGTACCCAATACTAGTGGTGGATGAACTTCTTGATGAGTTAAAAGGAGCTCGAGTCTTTACGAAGTTGGACCTTCGATCCGATTACCACCAAATTCGGGTATGTGAGGATGACATTCCGAAAACCGCTTTCTGCACACATAACGGCCATTATGAATTCTTGGTAATACCTTTTGGACTTACTAATGCTTCTTCAACTTTCTAAAGTCTCATGAGCGATATTTTTCAAAGCTTTCTTCACAAATTTATGTCGGTATTTTTTTATGATATTCTCATTTACAGCCCTTCTCTTGAGACTCACTTTCAGCACTTGCGGTTTATTCTGACGATCCTTCGGGAGAAAACTCTTTTTTGTTAAGCTATCAAAGTATAGCTTTCTCTAGCAAAAAGTAGAGTACCTTGGGTACCTAATATCAGAAGGAGTGGCGGTAGACCCAACAAAAATCGAAGCCATGCAGAGCTGGCCAAAACCTACAAATGTGAAATTACTACGTGGGTTCCTTGGACTAACAGGCTCCTACCGGAAATTTGTGAAGGACTATGGGAAGATCAACGCACCCCTCACTTCCTTGCTAAAAAAAGGTGCCTTCCAATGGTTAGATGAAGCCTCCACTACCTTCGATAAGCTTAAGGCAGCCATGACGACAACGCTCGTGCTAGCACTATCATATTTTAGCCGACTCTTCATCATTGAGGCCGACACATCTGGAGTTAGAATTAGAGCCATTCTCATGCAAGATGGTCGACCACTTGCATACACCAGCAAGGAGCTTTCTCCCTCCCATCAAAAAATATCAATCTATGATAAGGAGATGCTCGCCATTGTGCACATAGTAACAAAGTGAAGACCCTACCAGATCGATCGGCAATTTCAAATGAAAACCGACCATAGAAGCCTTAAGTACCTTTTAGAGCAGAAGATATCATCCCCGGAGCAGTAAAAATGGGTAACCAAAATTCTAGGATTTGATTATAAAATTATTTAAAAAAGGGGAAAGAAAACGTTGTTACAGATGCACTCTCACGACTACCTAAGCAAGCTAAATTTTCAGTCATCTCTCTTCCTACCACCAGCTTCCTTGAGGACACTAGGGAGGAATGGAAGAAGGATCCAGAGACCAGCAACATCATTAAAAAATTGGAGGAGGATCCTAGTGCAATAGCTCACTATACTTGGGATTCGAAGGATCGACGCTATAAAGGTTATATTGTACTTATACCCGACTCTCCTTGCATCAAAGTCATTCTGCACGAAATGCACTCCACACCTTTAGCTGGGCACTCTAGATTTCTAAGTACCTATAAAAAAGTAAAGCAAAATTTTTATTGGAGAGGGATGAAAAAAATTATTTCTGAATACGTGGCATAATGTGATGTATGTTAACAGCAAAAGGGTGAAACAGTGGCGAGTCTAGGGAAACTACAACCACTACCCATACCAGACTCAGTGTGGACTGATATCTTAATACTTCTTTAAGAAGCAACCTCCCAACTAATCCTAACCCTAGCCACCCTCCTCTTCACCTCTTTAATAAGGGTCGGTTAGATAGGATTTACATGAATGACCTTATCAATGAAACTCAATTAGAACTCTCCTATCTAGAGTCCCAACAGGTTAGGATTCTCCTAGCTAGAGTCCTAATAATGAGTCTACTCCATCAGAATAAGGAACCCATAGAACGATATGATCTTGCTCCTACCTCTACAAGAGTCCATGTCCTTGACCTCTATCTAAGGCAAGCTCTAAGTCTCCGCTCCATATTCCATCTTCTATGTCAACTCCCTTCATGCGGGTTGGGTACATCACCAAGTTACTCCCAAGTTGCTTCGCTTCTTGATTTGCATTAAGTTAATGGTGGCCCTCGCGCCTACCATTCCATGGGTCAGCCTTTTGTTGAGTCCGATCTCCCTATCGGCTCTAAATGTGCTTTCATTTTATATTGTCTTGGGTCACTCCCCCACTTGATCTCACTATGCATCCACCAACGCATTGCCTCTTAGGAGATCATGTGATGACTCCTCACTACTTGCTTGGTCCATTGAGCTTTGTCTTGAGGTACTCTTCCTCAACATGTGTGATCTATTATACATAATTCTCCCTCTAGAGAATCAAGACTTATCTCTCCTGGATATCTGCCCTATTAGAGTAACTTTTCTCTTCGCATCCTTCCCTCTAGAAGTTTTAGAGACCACCATCCCCTTGGACTACTCCACCTTACTGAACAAACTGTGCACTATTCTACCTTCGCAAACGCATTTGCTAGATTGCGACTCTTCACCAATACAGCTCCCACTATACCCTCTAGGTCTAGCAACATGCTAAACTTGTTACATACTTCAGCCTCTTATGAATGTATCCTACTTATGCCGAAGAGAAAGTTTCAATGCTCTATGGCGCTGACCTTTGGCCGCCTTGGGATGGCCACGGACAGTCCGTCGTCTGCATACAAGCCCTTGTATGAGTATCAAATTCCTTGAGTTTGTAATTCCCCTCATCTCTATGAGTTTTGCACAACTCTTTCGATCACTAAACAACCCACTCCACCTTGCATAGTCTCATCCTTTACCAAGTGCACCGCTTACCTCGAGCACAATCAAGTTTGGTTGCCAACGTCAAGCCACTACTTGAACTCAACCATCCCAACCTTTATGTGCTACACAATTCTTTTTAGCTTATTTGCCCTCGTGGTACCTTTTGCACGAAGGGTTGGTCATTCTTCCGAATGCCATTCTCGGATGTCGGCTCTTTTGAGTGACTCCTTTCCCTACAACACCATGTTCGTTTCCCCAAGCGATCGCGTATGCTAATCGCCTCAAGATAGCACTACTAGGTCTCCCACATTTGCATGTTATGTATTTTTATATATGCTTGTCCCACTCTGATACCAACTATCATGAACTTAGCTAGTTTTGCCTAAGTCGTGCAGCACCCTTGCGTGTTCGTCCGTAATGGTCAGCCTCAAAACCTCCTATAATCCCTTAGGACCTATAAAAGAGAAGACGGGATAAATAAAGCGCTTCACACAGGATTCACAAGCAACCCTTTCAGCAAACACTTTATAGCCAATGCAAATTCCAACCATGGACATCACAAGCTCAGAACGGTTACACAATAAAGGTATAAAATTGGTCCACTATAGATCAAAATCTAGTACAAGTGTCCACCTGACGTAAACTTTATGCACAAGGCTATAATGTCTACCAAACTCACTCAAATGGGGCTGTTAAACCTTTGGCTAGCCCTTTACAAGCTTTACAAATCTAGAATAAATTAAAAATACATGGACATGCATAAGCATTATACTGAACAAACTATTTAAAATTTGTCGTGATGCATGGTTAATCTTGCCAAGCGGTAGTACTACCTACGCAAGCGATGGTGTCGCCTAGGCAAGCGATGGTGCCACATAGGTAGGAGGTTATATTGCCTAAGTCCAATAGCCAAGACTTTATCTGGTAATAGTACTACTAGATTGGGTAGTGGTACCACTTAGTGTTAGAAAGTACTAGTGATGGTATCGCCTAGCATAAGTGGTGGTATCGCTAGTACCTTGGAAACCTATGATAAGATCTTTTTTTGCTCCATTTTTTAAGTCAATTAAGGCTTATAAATACCCCATACTTTTCTACTTATGAAGTATAGAAAAGTGAATAAAAAACTGAGATCTAAGTGAAAACGTTGTTGCAATCATTTGAGAGTTCACCTCCACCTATTCTAGATTAAAATTCTATTTGAGGAGTGAGCAACTTGTAAAAAAGTTAACTCCTAAACCTGTTAAAAGAAGAAAAGATCTGTAAAATGAGTGATTGATCTTCACCCATTGAAGGAAAATCAATAGTGGAAGTTAGTGACCTCAATAGATGAGGAATTGTGTTAGAACCCTCCGCGGATTCTAAGCTTGGGGTTGATCTCTATAGGGGATCGGCCTCCTTGGAACTCTATAGGGGTTCCTTCCTCCAAGTTGCTGCACAAAGGCTGCAAAATATTGATCTATTCATTGATTAAAGGAGGATGAATACATAGCTATTTATAGGGCTTCTAAGCCCCAACTCCTAATAGGACTCTTACTTAAGACTCCTACTTCTAACCAACTTCTAATTAGGACTCCTTCTCTAGTAGGATTCCTAATTCTAATAGGACTTTTTCCCTAATAGGACTTCTACTTCTAATAGGACTCTCTTCCTAATAGGACTTCTACTTCTAATATGACTCTTTTCCTAATAGAACTCCTACTTATAATAAGACTCTTTTCCTAATAGAACTCCTACTTATAATAGGACTCCTTTCCTAATAGGACTTCTACTTCTAATAGGACTCTTTTCCTAATAGAACTCTTACTTATAATAGGACTCCTTTCCTAAGAAGCAACCTAACCCTAACCTAGCCGGCCTCTTCACCTCTTTAATAGGGGTCGACTAGATAGGATTTACATGAATGCCCTTATTAATTAAACTAAATTAGGACTCTCATAGCTAGAGTCCTAACAGACCCGCCCTCTTCAAATCAGCCTTGTCCTCGAGGCTGACATTCCATGAATTCTGGGAATTTGATCTTTAAGTCGTCGTAGTTCTCCCAAGTGGCATCTTCGCTGGTAGGTTTGCCACCTTTGTATTAACACTTGATGGCAGGTCGCCGTCGTCAAGTCACGATTAAATCGATCAATAATGGCACTTGGTTGAGTCTGGAGCTCTCCTTGGGTAGTTATATTTGGTAGATGGCTTTGGGCTGTCTCGTGTTGTCCCAACCTGAGCTTCAAACATGATACATGGAAGACTGGATAGATTCGGGAGCTAGCGGGTAAGTCTAATCTGTATGCTACTGCTTCGATGCGCTCCAAAATCTGGTAGGGTCCATAGAACCGAGGTGAAAGCTTTGTAGATGCTCTGGTTTGGATTGATGTTTGCTTGTATGGCTGGAGCCGTAGGAAGACCATCTCCTTGTCGTAAATAGTCATCTTGAGGTGGGAAGGAGATAATGCCTTACTAGTATAAGCGAGGGGTCGGCCATCTTGCAATAGTACAACACCAATTCCTGCTCCGGAGGCATCAGCTTCAATAATAAAAGTCTTATCGAAGTCGGGTAATGCTGTAATCTTGGCGTTGTTATCATTGCGACTTTAAGTTCCTCGAAGGCGGTGGTGGCTTTGTCCAACCACTGGAAAGCATCTTTTTCAGCAAGGAAGTAAGGGTGCATGATCTTTCCATAGTCTTTCATGAACTTACTGGCAAAGAACTGTTAAACCAAGAAAGCGCGTAGTGATTTTATGTTCCTCGAGGTTGGCCAGTTCTACATTGCTTCAATTTTGGAGGGGTCCACTGCCACCCCTTCCTCTGATATGATATGCCCAAGATATTCCACTTTTTGTTGAAGAAAGCTACACAGAAATTCATAGTGATCGTTGTGCATTCGAAAGGTAGTTTTCGGTATGTCTTCTTCGCACACTCATATTTGATGATATCCGGATCGAAGGTCCAACTTTGTGAAGACTCATGCTCCCTTTAATTCATCAAGTAATTCATCTACTACTGAAATAGGATACTTGTCCTTGACGGTTATGTCGTTGAGAGCTCGGTAATCAACGCACATTCGCCATGTTCCGTCTTTCTTTCGTACGAGGAGCACTGGTGAAGAGTAGGGGCTGCAACTTGGCCGAATAATTCCTGTTTCAAACATCTCTTTTACAATCCTTTCTATTTCATCTTTTTGGAGATGTGCATACCGATATGGTTGAGTATTTGCTGGAGGTTTCCCTGGAAGAATCGGTATACGATGATCGTGCCGGCGGTTAGGAGGTAGCCTGCGTGGTTCGTCAAATATATCTGAAAATTCAGCAAGCAAGGGAAGTAGGTTTGGATCTTCCAATTTGGTTGGCTCTCCCTTAGATTGCTGCTCAAGTTGTACCAAAAAGCCGCTGCATGCTTTGTGCAAAACTTTCTCCATTCATTGTGTGCAAATTGTCGTTACGTCGCCCCCACGTTTCCCGTACAGTATCACCTGTTTCCCCTTGCTGTAAAATTTCATAATTAATTTCAAAAAATTCCAGGAAATATCACCTAATGTTGTCAACCATTCGATGCCAAGCATGGCCTTATAATCATCGAGAGAGAGAAGGAAAAAATCTGCAATTATCTCTTGGTCCTGTAGCAACAGTTTCACCCGTGGGCATTTACGATCACACTTCAAAATTCGTCCATCTGTGACTTTAACATCGAACCTGCTGCAATTCTCAATAGGTAAGGCCATCCAGACAGCAACCTTGCTGTTCATAAAATTATTAGTGCTCCCGGTGTCAATAAGAACGGTGATTGGTTGTTGCTTCAGAAATCCTCCCACTTTCATTGTTTGCGGGTTTGCGTAACCGGCAAGGGCATGCATCGTAATATCAATTGGCTGCTGTTCTTCATCCGTGACCTCTTCCTCATGCTCCTAGACCTCCTCCTCCATGTCTTCGAGAGGTTCAATCAATAGGAGGCGGCCCCTTTTGCAGCGATGATCGCGGTTCCACGGCTCGTCGCAATGCCAACAAAGACCCTTTGCTGATCGATCACGTAGTTCTTCTCTTGTCAATTTTTTGAGCAGCGAAGGATGGTTGGGAGCAGAAGGGGGTTTATATGTTGAGGTTCTAGGAGTGGTTCTTATTCTCCAAGAATCTTGGTTGAGTCGTTCTTCTTGTATTCGGGCAAAAGAAATCACAGCCATCACGGTACGGGGCTGTCGCGCCTTAACTTCCCCTTTTATCTCTGGCTTGAGTCCTTCGATAAATGTTCCTAACAATTGATGGTCAGTCCAATCACGAGCAAGGTAGGATAACTTCTCAAACCTGGTTTGGTACTCTTGAATCGTAGAGGTTTGTCGAATCTTTGCGAGTTGGCCGTCGATATTTTCATACTTTATAGGTCCAAAACGGTTCAGCAGTGCATTCTTAAATTGATTCCATGTCGGAGCCCCCTGGTTATATTCCAGCCAATTGTACCATTGAATAGCATCTCCTTCAAGGTGGATGATAGCAATCTCCACCATAGCATTATCCGACGTTCGGTAGTAGCGAAAGTAACGTTCTGCGCGTGAAATCCACCCCGCTGGGTCTCCTTCTTCCCATCATGAGAACCTCTCACAAATCCGATACCACTTCTATTTCCGACATGACCTTTGTTAGCAAGAATCATGTCTAAGCCCTTGCTACCGACCTTAAACTTGTTTAGGGTCTCTTTGAGTAGCAAGTTCTCCCTTTTTGTTGCATCTAAGTCTTCACACTTAGAGCATGGGGGTAGAGAAGGGTTTTGAAGACTATTGAATTTACTTTGTAATAAAGCATGCTCTTTCTTAAGCAAATTGAACTTCTTACTAATAGTTCTACATTCATCAAACAACTCATGAAAAGCCATAGAAAGTTCATCGAAAGATAACTCTTCATTAAGTAACTCACTAACCTCTTCTCCAAATGCCATTAGAGCGAAGTTTGCCTCCTCTTTGTTGTTGCTAGCCTCTTCAACCTCGGAGTCACTTGAATCATCCCACGTGACCTTCAAGGCTTTTTTTTCTTCTTGAATTGCTTCTTCTTGGCTTGAGGGCATTCATTCTTGAAGTGTCCGGCTTCTTGCATTCGTAGCAAATGACTTGGTCCTTTTGTGTTCAAATTTGCTTTTGTGTCATTTTTGAATTTGTTCTTTCTTATGAATTTCTTAAACTTTCGAGTTAGAAGTGCAATGTCATTGTCACTATCCTCATCACTTGATGTTCCTTTCAAGTGGTCTTCTTGTGTTCTAAGTGCCATATCCTTCCTGTTCTTTGGAAGGGGTTCTCAAGCTCTTCATGAGCATGGCACGTCATCTCGTAAGTCATTAGAGATCCAATAATTTCTTCAATGGGAAATACTTTAAGATCCTTGGCCTCTTGAATGGCCGTGACCTTTGGATCCCAACACTTTGGAAGGGATCTTAAAATCTTAGTTACCAATTCAAAATTCGAAAAGCCTTTACCAAGAGCTTTAAGTCCATTGATGACATCCGTAAAGCGGGTGTACATGTCTCCAATGGACTCATTTGGTTTCATCCGAAAAAGTTCATAGGAATGCACAAGAATGTTGATTTTGGACTCCTTCACTCGGCTAGTGCCTTCATGAGTGATTTCAAGAGTGCGCCAAATATCAAAAGCCGATTCACAAACGGAAACCCGATTAAACTCATTCTTATCAAGTGCACAAAATAAGACATTCATAGCCTTTGCATTGAGAGCGAAAATCTTCCTCTCCGACTCATTCCATTCACTCATCGGAAGAGAAGATTTTGCGAAGCCATTTTCGACAATGTTCCAAAGTTCGAAGTCCATGGAAATAAGAAAAATCCTCATACGAGTCTTCCAATACGTATAATCCGACCCATTGAACATAGGTGGACGAGTAATGGAGAGACCCTCTTGCATACCGGAGTAGGCCATCTCTCTTGGGTTTTAAACCAATATGAGAGCAAACCTTGCTCGATACCAATTGAAAGGATCAAAAGGCACTAAGAGGGGGTGAATTAGTGTAGCGGATTAAACTCGTATTCTTGAAAACGATTTCGCAAAGAAACACAAGTTCGTAGGAAGATTTCGATTCGATGAAAGAGAACTTGAAAGTAATTGCTTGTGAAAAGGAACTAACTATGAACTTGCAGCCAAGAAATGAAATGATTCAGAAATATAAACACTCACACATTTAAGGACACAATGATGTATAGTGGTTCGGTCAAATGACCTACATCCACTCTTGAAGCCTTTGCGATGAGGCTCCGCTCTTCCACTAGCAAGTCCTTTGAAGGGGAAGGATCAAACACCCCTTTTTACAACCCTTTACAAGATGTTCACACTTGTACAAGATCTCTCAAGAAGAAGAAGAAGGTGAACACTTAGCAAAGAAAACAACACTTTTCAAAACTCTTCAAAAGCTCAAGACTCAAACTTTTTCTTGCTCAAAAGGGTACCCTTTCAGCTGAGAAAGGGGAGGTATTTATAGATCCAAAGTGGATTCAAAATTGGGCTCCAAATTCCAAGTGAATTTGGAGTTCCCATGTTTCTGGTGGTCAAGGCGGTGCACACCGCTTATCAAGCGGTGCCACGCACTGTGTCGATCTTTGACTAACGTGCGACAGGGTGGTGCCACCGCTTCAGTGCAAAGCGGCGGTGCTACGCTCTAGTCGATGTGACTAGGGCGGTGCCACCGCTTCACCAGTGTTCCACCGCGTTAGTCGATTGTCTGAGGCGGTGCTACGCTTCAAACAAGCGTTCCACCGCTTGTGTGTGTGTCTTGGCGGTGCTACCGCTTCAGGTGGCGGTTCCACCGCCCCAAGCTTGGCGGTTCCACCACCCTAGGCTTGGGCGGTTCCACCATTGCCCCCATTCGGACAGAGCCGAATGGGGCCTGTTTAGATCTCAACTTGACACAAGAGTGGCCCGGTTGGCTCCTACTGAATTTTGGGCAGGATTTATTTCTTAAATTCTTGCTCTACTCATCATGTAAATTATGAACATAACTTAACATGATTTGATCGGACACCCTTCAAGTCGACTTCCAGGCGAGCGCGAGTTCTACGACGAGATTCCGGCAGTCCTCCGATGCTTCCCTGATTGCTACGGTGGTCTCCCAAAGCATACTCCGGCGAGCTCAACTAGTCTTACTGGTTTCCGAATCTTCCGAAAGTTCCGCGAACCTTCGACGATATTTGAAATGGACTTTGAAAACTTCGACAAGTCCCGATTTGATCTTGGATGGTTCCGGCAACTCTTCCGAAAATCTCTCGGACTTCCGATGAACTCTTGAACCCCCGACGGACTTGGCCTCGGTAAATCACGTTATGTTTTCTTTACATCGTAGTTATTCCTGCACACTCATCTCAACAAAGAGATTAGTACAAATATTTCACCAATTGATTTCATTATCAAAATCCGAGATTTAACAGCACTACCCTTGCTAGCACTTCTCTTTAGCTTTGAAGTAGGTAAGCTAGCAAAGATGAAATTAAACAAAAATTTCTATAAGTTAGCAACTTTTGCTAGTCCTTCTCTTTGGATGTGCAAGATTCTTTTTGAGATATACAAGCAGTTTTTAGTATCTCCCCTTTGTCATACAAAAAAGAGAAGAAGGAGAAGGGAGGAATTCATTCATCACAAGAAAAATCAAGTTTTAAGAATCAAAAATCCATGAATCAAACTTCTACTTTCATAAATAGAAAGTGAAAAGATTCATCATGTAAATGATCAAGATGTGTTTGTTAAGGGTTCATGAATCAAATTACTATTTTTGTAAATGGAAAGAAGAAGGATTCATGATCATCGCACAAGAATCAAGTATACCAAAAATCCATAAATGAAAACTTTTCTTTTATAAGTATAGGGGGGTTATAAGAAAAGATCATCAAATGATGGAGCAAGTGTATCAAAAATCCATGAATGAGATTGCAAGAAGAAGATAGGAAATGAACTCAATAAAAGCTCTATTTTTAAAAATAAAAAATTCAAAAAATGTATAAGAGAAACTCATGCATTTAAAAGATTTATCATGCCTAATTGAATCATATAGTGTCACAATCATTATAATATTAAGAAGTGCATCATAAAATTGATAAAAACACATAATGTCATAAAGTACACTAAGAAGTATAACATAAGGAGTACAGAAAGAGTTCTTCCTCCTTAATAGAAAGAAAGTAGAAATATATAAGCTATTTATCTAGTAGTAAACCAAAATGTATAAGAAAAGTATTGAGTTGATGATAAATTTGCTATATTTTAATTAAGATCTGATCTTGACGTAGTTCAATTTGATCCAATCGAGTTACTATAGGGTCGGCAGATGAGGAGGGTACTGGATCTATCAGAGGTGTTGCCTCAAAGGGACTAGTAGGAGAAGATTGATTTCCCCTATATATAGGTGTTTCAAGTTCTGGTTTAGGTGGGGGAGGGTCAGTTCTCCTAGGTAGTTTAGTCTAAATGTCATTTTTTATTATACATCTTAATCTTTTTGGAAGATTTTTATTGATAACATTAAATCTATCTAGCTTTATAATTTTCTCATATGATAGAATCATAATGTCATGTGCATATATTAGTCTAGTGATTAAACCACCATATGGAAGCATCATATCTTTTGTTGATAGTTCAATCATATCCTATTGTATTAGGTATCCAAAATAGTTATCATATACTACCATAATCCAATACATCGTTCCTAATTTTATTTAACTAACTTCATCATGATAGTGTTGTTTTGGAAGTAAAATACTTATCATGACATGATGAAGTACTTTTGTATTAAATGGTAGCAAAAATTCACAACTCTTAGGGATGATAGACAAATTTGGGTTTTCAAAAATAATACATAAGGCTTCGAAGTATATGATTCCAACTAATTTTGTGTCCCATTGTCCTCTAAAGTAGCAATCTCTTCTTTTCTTAAGTATTCCTATAAGTTTGCAAATTACACTATCCGTAATGGGTATGTGATGCGCTAGGAGGTAAATCGATACTCTATCGTCTTCATCTACATGTAAATTATTGTAAAATAATCGAACAAGTCTAGGATAAATGGGTTCACTAATTTGTAGGATGGGAAGGACATCTAGGTTTACAAACTATTGAATTGGTTCTAAATTCCCTAACTTTTCTAGATCTACATGTTTTCTCTTATGTATACTTCTAAATTCAAAGGATGGAAATTTAAGGGAATGCTCATTGGAATCAAAGAGTACAGGGTCATAGGTTTTATCAAATCTCCTCTTTCTTTTATCCCATGAGGATCTTCTAGTTGCCATAGATCTACATGTATTTATTAGAATGGAGTTGGTACTAAGAGGGGGAGGGGGGGTGTGGGTGGTGAATTAGTGTAGTAATAAAAACGTCGTCGATTTAAGAAACTTTGGTTCGATGGAAGCTGTATCAGAAATCATTTAATTTCAAAAACATTTATAAAGCAAGTAAGGTAGTATATAATATAATTAAATAGTAAAAAAGAGAGTACATACCAAATTTATAGTGGTTTGGTCCTCCAACCACGAACATCAGACACCGCGACAACCGTTCAATTTCGCTTGCCCATGCTTGTACATACCCTTGGCAGCTTGTTTTGCCATGTTTTGGTGTGTTTTTCCTTGTAAAATCCATTAAGCAGTAACGATCTTCATTTCCAAAAACAATAGGTGCCGCGGGCTGAAGCAGCGCGCCATGGAAATTTTTGTCAGCCATCTCAGCCCTTGGAACCACCCGGGTGGCACATGGCTGGATGGGGCTTCGGTATGTTGTCGGGCGTTGAACATTTTCACAAGTTTGCACGTCACTTCGGCGGAAACTTGCCTCGCGCCCGGCACTTGGGGAGTAGTTGTTTGCGGACTTGCAGCTGCTCATTCACCCCTCTAAAGTCCTTGTTTTCCTCCTCTCTTTCTCTACTTTCTTGCACACCAAGTGCTCGCTCAATTGCTTGTAAAGCTTCCCTCTTCGTGAGACGTCGGGACTTGTCCGCCGCTCGTTCCAACAACTAATCAACTTCTCTTTTACAGTCCTACGGGACCTGACGAGGTTTTCGGCTGACCCTTTATGGACGCAGTATGTCGCAAGGGCGCCTCAAGACTTAGGCAATCCAAGCTAAGTCCGATCGAAGTGGGCGCAAAGGCGATTCTTGACTTAGGCAAATTTCAGCTAAGTCGGTGGCTTGCCGCGAGGGTGCCTCACTACTTAGGCAATTCTTGCTAAGTGTGTGACAGTCCACTCCTGATTTCTCTTTTGTTAAGGCCACCGACATCCATTAACTGATCTTCTTTCAATGGACGAAGATCAACTATCCTTTACAGCCCTTTCTCCTTATTATAGGTTTAGGAGATAACCTTTATAACCCCACTCACCCCTCTCTTAGACTTAACCAAATCTTAAAGTTAGAGGGGAGAAATTTTCACACAATTATAATAATATTTTCCCTCTTTCTATTCTCAGTTGGTATATGTGCTAACCAGGGATGAGAGGGGTATTTCCAAATAAATTCAAATTTGGAGCTAAAAAGGGTCTTATCCCGGGTCTTCTAGTACAAGCGGTACCACCACCTATGGTGGGTGGTACCATCGCTTATGTTGGGTGGTACCATCACCTGCAACACTGACACTAGGCGGTACTACCACCTAATATAGTATGAGAGACTATGTTTGGGCGGTATCACCGCTTGACACTAGGTGGTACTGTTAGGATTAATTCAGCACTAGGGGGGGTGAATAGTGCAGTGGTAAAGATTATGTCAAATTCGTTATTTTAAAAAATCATTTCATATGAAAAGAATCATTTCGATGAAAGCCATATCGAAAACGTATTTAACTTAAAGACGTTTGTAAAAAAGTGATGAAGAAGTGGAGCAAGTAAAATGGTTTGTAGTAAGGATAAACAGCAAGAATGTAAATGCAAACTGATTTTATAGTAGTTCGGTCGTCCGACCTATGTCCACTCTCGATTCCTCCTTCGTCGAGGCCACTGGCTTTCACTATTAGTCTTCTTTCAACCAGGTGAAGATTAACTATCATTATAACTCAATTCTCCTTTTACAAGTTTAGGAGTTAAGCATTACAAGACCTCTCACCCCTCCCTTGAACTTAGCCAATACTTGGAGCTAGAGGGGAGAATTTCTCTCAAGATTTTAATAGTGTTTTTTCCCTTTTTTTGTTCTTAGTTGGTGTGTTTTTAATGAGGAGTATTTATAGACATCAAGGGATTCAAATTTCGAGCCCAAATTTGAATCACCCTAGTTTTCAAGATGCTGGCGGTACCATCGCCTGTGCTGGGTGGTACCATCGCCTAGTACACTGACACTAGGCGGTACCACCACCCAGACTGCCTGACACTGGGCGATACTACCATTCAAGTAGAGTTCAGCTATTGAACTTGAGCTATATCACTGCCTAGGCTTCTGGGAGACTGAGCCTTGGGTGGTTCCACCGCCCCAGTCTCCACCACCGTAGTCTAGCAGTGCCACCGCCAGATAGGGTTCAACAATACTATTTGGGCCTTGAGTCTAGCCCAAACTTATCCGGGTATGGGCCTAATTGGCCTATTTCTAACCCAATTAGACCTAATCCTACTTTAATCTAGACAATTATTACAAAGTGAATCAATTTGTCTGGCATGTCATTAGTCCATCGGCGCTTCATTCAATTCTTCGACACATCATCCTCTCTTGCGGCTTATTGCCCAATCGGCAATTGTCCTCTACAACTTCGATCTCCTTGGCGCAACTCCGCTCTTCTTGGCCTAATACACGAATCCTTTGTTCGAAGCCTTTTGCCGATATGTCGATCGATCCTTGGCTCGACATCCAATCTTCTGACATGTTTTCCTTCGACCCAACATCGATTCTTCTTGCTTCAATTGTCTAATCCTGATCAAAAGTAGACCTACATCATTTAAAACATAATTAGATTATAATCACTATCAATTGATTTCATCATCAAAATCTGAGATTCAATAATCTTCCTTTTTTTAATGATGACAACCAACTGATGACAGAGTTAACCTTAACTCTCGGAGTTTAAACAAACTCCCCCTATCAATATGTCATATTGATATAACTTTTGGATTTTAGAAAATCCAAGCAACATGTCATCAAAAAATTATGTAATATTTTAAAATATGCAATACATCGTACAATGCATGAAATCATAAATATACTTCTCCCTCTTTGTCATCAATAAAAAGGATAAGTGGCATCTAGCAAGAGTTTGAAGAGATGCAAATTTTATAATATTCAAGCTAGATTTACATCACTTTACAATATTTAAGCATAGAAGCATAGCGAGTGCAAGATTACAAAATTTCTAAGTTTGCACTTTTTGCTTCTTTTGAGATAGCAACTCTTTGCTTCTCTTTAGATTGTAAGCTTGTAATTTTTGGTAGTGTTCATGATTGCAAGTTCTTTATTCTCTTTTGAGAAGTGCAAGCTTTGCCTTTTTTGTAAGTTAGCAATTTTTGTGATACGCTAGCAGGTAGTGTTTGCTTTCTCTTTGAAGTATGCAAGCTAGCAAATTCTTTTCTCCCCCTTTGTCATTGTCAAAAAGAAGAGGGGGAATACAAAATCATAAATATTTTTCCTTTACATCAATTTTCAAATCATGACAAGTGATATATCAAAAGTTTACATCAAGTCATGTATACAAAGAAGTATTGAAACATAAGAAAAAAAATTAATTTAAGCATCCAATGTTTCAATCATCGAAGTTAAGTCATGAATACTAATGCTAGCATATTTTCTTCCCCATTTTTGTCATTTAATGAAAAAATAAAAAGAGAGGAGAAGAATGAAAAATCAAGTCATGATAAAAAGAATAGATTAATGATTCAAACATCACATAAGGCATACAAGCCATAAATGCAAAGAAATCATATCATGAAAGATATTAATATGAAAAATCAACGAGGATCAATTCGTGAATACCAAAAGATATTATTCATGGTGCATAAATATTCTTTTTAGTAAGATCAAGATGGAGATTCATTTCGAAGGTTCTCCTTTTTTAGTAAATGAGAAGTAGAAACATAGGAGAAAAGCTTTCAATTCAAGTATAAGACATCTCATCAACATCACATTTCAAAAATTTCAAGTATCAAATATCGAGATATCAAGATCATGATTTGGATTGTTTTCCTCTTTAGTAAAAGATTTCGATTCACATAAAAGATATCTCAAGTCAAGAAATCAAAAGAAAGTTCATTATTCGTTGAAAAAAAAATTCATTCAAATTATCAAAATCACTTTCTAAAGATTCACAAGATTCATAAAATATCATGAAATCATTAATCTTGATAAGATGGGGGTAGAAAATGCATTTCATTTTTATGTGTTTCTGTTTATTTGATTTGCTTCTTATAAGCATGCATTTGCCTTTAATAAAAATAAGTATCAATGTTTAAGAGCGAAAGGCAAACTTCATCATAAAGATCAAGGCCAAAAACACATCGTCTTTTAAAAAATTTGTCATAAAAATGATTAAGACCAAAAACATATATAACTCATTAGTTCAAGACATAAGTTTCACTCATCATGCATAATTTTAAAATATAAAATCATCAAGTATGATACAAGCATTTTCATTAAATCATCAAGATTATCAAGCATGATTTCATAAAGCATCATCAAAATCATTTTAATTCTAATATTCTTTCTTTCTTTATTGTTAGTTGTAGCAAGATGTTTTTCTTCTTACATGATTCTAGCTTAGTGTGAGAAATTAATAGTCATGCATCATTGTATAGATCTGAAAAACAAGTTTCATCGAAACCATCAATACCAAAAATATACTATTCCTAAACATAGGATTTCAAATCATCATTACTTCAAATCCTCATTCATCCATAATATAAAATCATTAAGCATGTACATCATTATCAAGCATGATTTTATAAGGTATGTTCAAATTTTCCATACAAAAGCCAAGCATCATGTTTGAAACGGAAAAATGATATGGAAATTATCAAGATAAATGCTTCTTAAGGCATATATAGATTTAATATAATTTGGTGTACAAGCATTAGATCAACGTTTTGTTTCTTTATGATAAAACATGTAATTTTCATTTATAATTTTAAATTTAAAAAATCATTAGAAAGAAAAGCATGATATATTTTTACAAAATTTTTATTTCCTATAAACTAAAATAAGTAACTCATGAAAAACATTAAGTAATTTCAAAAGGTAAAGGGGTTTTGGTCGAGTTGCTTACCTTATAGTCGAAAGTCGTCAAAGCGCATTTCACGTATTTGTTTTCGGATGTACTCGATTTGTCTAATATCATCTTGAGTCTTTTCTTCTTTTGTGACCTCCAATTTTTAAGTTCACTTTTAGTTTTAGATTCTTGTTTTATAAACTTATTAAATTCAATAGTGAGGAGTCCAAGGTCATCATCGTCATTATCACTTGAGTTATCACTCAAGTGATACTCTTTTGTTCGAGGTTCCAAACCCTTCCTGTTCTTTAAAGGGTGGTTCTTATGTTTTAAGCATGTCATCTCATAGGTCATTAATGACCTGATTAGTTCTTCCAATTGAAAATTATTTAAATTTTTTATTTCTTGTATCGCTATTACTTTCAGATCCCACCTTTTTGGAAGAAACTTAAAATTTTGATTATAAGTTCAAAACCCGAAAAAGATTTACCAAGAGCTTTTAGACCATTGATGACATTCATAAACTAGGTGTATATATCTCCAATGGTCTCACTTGGTTCCATTCGAAAAAACTCAAAATTATGCATCAAAAAGTTTATTTTTGAGTCTTTGACTCTACTAGTGCTTTTGTTAGAATCAGAGAGGTACTAAGAGGGGGGGGGGAGGGGGGTGAATTAGTGAAGCGGATTAAAACTAGTAAGTTTGAAATCGATTTCGTAAATAGTTAGTTCATATGGAGATTTCGATTCGACGAAAGATGACTTCATTAAAATAGCACGAGTAAAGGCAATCAAGAGTAGGGAGATGAAGACCGAACGATTTGCAGCTAAGTAGAGAAATGATTCAGAAATTTAAACACTCACACATTCAAGGAATATCACGATGTATAGTGGTTCGGTCAAATGACCTACATCCACTTTCGAAGCCTTCTTCAATGAGGCTCCCAACTTCCACTAGCAAGTCACGTTGAAGGGGAAGGACCAAATAGCCCTCTTACAACCTTTTTACAAGTAGTTCACACTTTTACAGATTTTTGCAAAGAGGAGGGAGGTGAACACTTATGCTTGTTAGGGATCAAGTGGCACTAAGAAGGGAGGGGGTGAATTAGTGTAGTGGTAAAGAACGATAAATTTCTACGATTTTAATCAAGTTCAGAAACTTCGTACGATAGAAATAATGTTTTTGACTAAAATCGATTTCGATTAAAGCATAATGGAAAGTGCTTAAAGTAAGGAGTGTTTAGAGAGGAAGAAGGCAATGATGAGTATGTTGAGCAGCGAAGAAAAGATGATTTGCAGAAAGGCAAATGCAAGAACATACACGTAAATCATTTTTATAGTGGTTCGGTCATCCGACTTACATCCACTCCCGATTCCTCTTCGCTTGAGGCCACCGGCTTTCCATTAGCTACCTTCGTTCCAACGGGCGAAGACAAACTCCCTTTTACAGACTCTGTTTACAAAGCTTCCCTCAACACCTCTCTTAAGAATACTTCTAAACTTTTGGAGGAAGGATTTCTACTTTAAATGATAAAGTTTTTCCTTAGTTTTCTTGCACACTTCTTGCACTCTTAGTAAGAACATCTGGGGTATTTATAGACCCCAAGAGGATTCAAATTTGGAGTCCAAATTTAAATTACCTTGAACTACGTCATTCTAGCGGTACCACCACTAGTCTGACACTAACACATTCAGTGTACCAAGCAGTGCCACCGCCTGGGCTTGCTGCCTAGTGATGGTACCATCGCCCAGCCCGGTGGTGCCACCGCTCGGGCTCTTGGGCACTAGAAGGTGCCACCGCCCAGCCTGGGCTCTTGGGTCTTGGGTGGTGCCACCGCCCGGGCCTTTTCAGCACACTGGTTTGAGCCTTAAACTCAGCCCAAACCAGTCTGAAACAAGGCTCATGTGGCCCCTACTTGGTTTATAGGATTAACACCTAATCCTAAACTAAATTACGTGCTAACTATAAATTTAAAGACATTTCCTAAGCTATTAGAAAGTCCGATAAGTCAAGACTTCTTCCAGTGAGCTTCCGGCGAACTTTCGGTGGTCTTCCGATGAACCCTCAGAAACCATTCTGCGAACTCCCGACAAGCTCTTGGACTTCATGATGATCTTGGAGAGTTCCAACGAGCTTCTTTGGCAAGCTCCGCGAACTTCCGGTGAACCTTCCGGCAAACTTTCAAAAACCATTCGGTAAGCTCCCTACTCATTCTTGGCCAGTTCTGGCAGCACTCCCAACGAATCTACGGACTTCCGTCGAACTCTTGAACTCCCAATGATCCATCACACTTATCTTCTGGCACTTTATTTCGCTTTATGTCTTCATCTTTATCGTAGTTAATCTTGCACACACACAAACAAAAACTCTATTTTGATCTAGACAATTATTACAACGTGAATTGATATTATGTTGCCCGGCACATCATTGGTCGGCGCTTCATCCGATTGTTCGACGCATCGTCCTCTCTTATGTTTTGTTGCCCAATCGGCGATTGACCTTCGTAACCCCGATATCCTTGGTGAAACACGCTCTTCTTGGTCTGATACCCGATGTACGAAGCCTTCTGCCGATTGTCGATCGAACCTTTGGCTTGACATCCAATATCCTGACATGATCACCCGATGCAATATCAATTCCTCTAGCGTCAATTGTCTAATCTTGATCGATAGTAGACATGCGTCACTCAAAACGCAGTTAGATCATAAAACACAATCAATTAGTTTCATCATCAAAATCTAAGATTCAACAATCTCCCCCTTTTTGATGATGATAACTAATTGATGACTAACAGAGTTAACCATAACTCTCCGGAGTTTAACCAAACTCCCCATATCAATATGCCATTGATAGAACAGTTGGATTATCCCAAATCCAAGCAACCTTCATCACAAAATATGAGAATTAACAAACCATCATACAAATATATAAAATATTTAATTCAATGCATGAACTTATCAATCTACTTCTCCCCCTATGTCATCAACAAAAAGGAGAAGTTATATCATAGCTAGTTTTTAAGGATATGCAAAGTTTACAACCATACTAGTTATCAATCAATATATTCAACATACATCACTTTAAAACATTCAATCATAACAAGTTTTTTTTAAAGATGTCCAAGCATAGCAATTCAACACTTGCTTCTTGTGCAAATTTGCACTTTACTTTTCTTAAAATTGCAAGGTAGCAATTTTTTGATATTCAAGTTCTTTTCCTCTTTTGTAGGCTAGCAAGATAGCAAGTTTGCACTTTGAGTTCTTTGTGATATGCCAAGCTAGCAATTTTCTTTCTCTTGAATGAGCTAGCAAAATTTTCATTTAAGGTGCAAGCTAGCAATAAACTTTCTCCCCCTTTCTCAATGTCAAAAAGAAAGGGAGGATCAAATATGATGATATAAACTTTTCAAATAAGTTTGCATAAAAAAAAAGTTTACATCAATCTTCAAATCATGATACAAATATATCAATATAATGGATCAAGTCATGATTCGTGATTCATCATAAAAGATATCAAAAAGAACATAATTTCTTTTACTTCAATATTCAAATCATGACAAGTGATACATATCAAAAGTCTACAAGAATATTTCAATCATCAAGTCATGAATCATGCAAAGAAGTATTGAAATATAGAAGAAAAATCGATTTAAGCATGCAGTCAAGTTCAAGTCATGGATACCAATGCTAGCATATTTTGCATGTATTTTTATGCCATGATAAAAAGAATAAATCAATGATTCAATTATATCATGTAATGAAAGATATGAATATGAAAAATCAATAAGGATCAAAAGATATCATTCATGGTTCATAATTATTCGTTTTAGCAAGATCAAGATCATGATTTTAAAAACAAATTCTAAGCATATAGTTTCGAGAAATCAAAATCATGATTCACAAATATTTTCTTTAGCATCAATTTCCAATTCATGATAAAGGGTATACAACCAAGAATCATAATACATATAAATATAGCATTCTCATAGATCAAGTCATAATTCAATAATTCATTATAAAGCAAATTTTATTTATATCAAATATTCAATTTATCACACAAGGCAAAAAAATCATGTCACTTTTAGGATATAATATCAAGGCTCAAGAAGAACATGATTCATTTGAGAATGGATAACACAAAGAGCATCTTGAGTCATACATAAGAATTTTCATCAAGGTCACATTTCATACGAATCAAGATATCAAGATCACGAATTCATAAAAAATCAAGTATTGAATTCTGAGAAATCAAAAGATAAGTTACATTTCATTTAAAGAATTTTCTTTTGATAAATCGGAAGGAGTATGGTAAACGATCTTGATTTATAAAGAACTTGAAGTTATAATTGTCAAGATCATGATTTCAATAAAATTTCTTTATAGTAAAATAAAATCTTTTAGAACTTGATTCAAGCATTAAATACATCTTAATAAGTCATAATTCTAAAAGATTTAAGAATCACTAAAAGAAAAATCATTCAAGTTCAATTTGACTAATTTATGCTTATCATTAAAATCATTTTCATAGATTCATATAGATGGATTATTTAGCACATCATTAAAATCTCATTCATAATTCAAGTGATTCATAAACTATCATAAATGAATTCATCACTTGTATTTCATGAAAATTTAAAAAATTAAAAAATCATACATTTTGCTTTTTTATGATTTACATTTATTTCGTATAAACATGCCTTTGTCTTCTTTTATGTTGAATAGAAACAAGCATGAATGTTCAAGACATAAAGGCTAAATCTCATAAAGTAAATTGTCAAGCATGATTTTAAATATTCATTTTTAAGCCAAAAATATAGCACATTACACATAAGGCATCTTTCAACAAAAATTTGATTCAACATGATAATATGTTTCATTTAAGTGTGCTCAAGTCCTGTTTGTCCAAGGGATGTGTATCAAGTTTAAAACTTAGACACATTTCATTATTAAAAATATGATATGTCATCTAAAAAATTACATCATGAAATCAATAAGACCAAAAGCACAATAGTTCAAGATATAAAATTCACTCATCATGCATAATACGTTTCATTTTAAGTTATTTATTTTATATGAGTGTGCTCATGTTTTAAAAGATGAGTATCAAATTTCAAAACCAAACATGAGTTTGTCATCACAACATAACACCTTTAAATTCTCATGATATCATAAAATCATTAAGCATGACAACATCTTTTAATATTTTCATTTCATCATTATCAATGATGATTTCATAAAGTATGTTCAAATATTTATATAAAAGTCATCATTGTATAAATTCGAAATACAAGTTTATCATTAAACCTATTAAGATCAAATGCATCAAACATCATGATAGTGCATTTTCTCATCTTTATGAGTTTCAATTTAAGTGATTTAATCTTTCATAAGAATGTTCAAATTTTTCATATGAAAATGTCATGCATCATATTTAAAACAAAAACATCATCAAAATCATTTTAATTCTTTCTTTAATTAGTTATGACAAGATGATCGATGCTCAAATTTTTGCTAAAATCATTTTATAAATTTTTTCATAAAAATGATTAAGACCTATTAATCCAAAATAGAAGTTTTCAAATTATTAGCAAGATACACACATCTATCATCAAAAGACTTTCAAGAAATTCATACATAGATATGTATTATGTTTAAGATCGAAAACCGATATGAAAAATATACATAGAATTTCATCATCCTAAAATGTCATCTTAATTCGTCATGAAATCAATTAGACCAAAAACACGTTAATCCAAAACATAGAGTCAAATCAACATTACTTCAAAAACTAATGCATGTTATAAAATCATCAAGCATCTTGTTTAAAAATGAAAAGTAAAATAAAACATTAAGATACACATACATGGATTAATCCTAGGCAATATCACAAATCATGCAAGTATCATTTTATTTTTTTTTTTACTTTTCAAAAATACTAGAAAGAAAAGCATGATATATTTTTTTGAAAAATTATTTATTTCCTACTAACTAAGTTAAGCGATTCATGAAAAATATATTAAGTAATTTCATAACAACGTACAAACATTTCGGGTGAAATACTTACCTCGTTTACGAAACCCATCAAAGCCCAATTTGCCTCTTCTTTACTTGATTCTTCTTTGTGCTTCTTCATCTTTGGCCTCTTCCTCCATTCAAGTTTATTTTTAGTTATAGATTCTTGTTTAATGAACTTATTAAGATTCATTAAAAGTTTAATGTCCTCTTCATTGTCCTCATCACTTGAGTCATCACTCAAGTGGCATTTCATAGTTTGGAGTTCCAAATCTTTCTTGTTCTTTAGAAGGTAGTTCATATGTTCATCATGTTCTACATATTCCAAGAGTGTCATTTCATAGGTCATTAATGACCCGATTAATTCTTTTAATAGAAAATCATTTAAATTTTTAGCCTCTTGTATTACGGTTACTTTAGGATCCCATCTTTTTGAAAGGGATCTTAAGATCTTGTTTATGAGTTCAAAATCCAAAAAAGATTTACCAAGAGCTCTTAGACTATTGACGACATCCGTGAAACGGGTATACATGTCACCTATAGTCTCACTTGGTTTCATTCGAAAAAGCTCAAAATCATGCAATAAGAGGTTTACTTTCAAATCTTTGACTCTACTAGTTCCCTCGTTCGTGATTTCAAGTGTTCGCCAAATTTCAAAAGCCGTTTCATACATAGAAATCCTATTGAACTCATTTTTGTCTAAAGCACAAAACAAGGCATTCATAGCCTTTGCATTTAAAGAAAAAGATTTTTTCTCTAAGTCCAACCATTCGTTCGTCGGTTTAGAGGGAAGTTGAAAATGGTTTTTAATAACATTCCACAAATCCAAATCCATTGAAAGCAAGAAAACTCTCATTCAAGTTTTTCAATAGGTATAGTTCGACCAATTAAACAATGGAGGACGAACAACCGAAAAGCCCTCTTGAAAGCCATGAAGTGCCATTTCTCACGAGTGTAAATCCGAATGAGAAATAACGAGGCTCTGATACCAATTGTTAGAGATCGAGTGGCACTAAGAGGGGGGGGGTGAATTAGTGCAGCGGTAAAGAACAATAATTTCTGTGATTTTAATCAAGTTCAGAAACTTTGCATGATAGAAATCACATTTTTGACTAAAACTAATTTCGATTAAAGCGTAATGGAAAGTTCTTAAAGTAGGGAGTGTTTAGAGAGGAAGAAGGCAATGATGAGTATATCGAGCAGCGAAGAAAAGACAGTTTGTAGAAAGGTAAATGCAAGAACATAAATGCAAACCATTTTTATAGTGGTTTAGTCATCTGACCTATATCCACTCCCGATTCCTCTTTGCTTGAGGCCACCGGCTTTCCACTAGCTGCCTTCCTTCCAATGGGTGAAGACAAACTCCCTTTTACAAACTCTGTTTACAAAGCTTCCCCCAACACCTCTCTTAAGAATACTTCTAAACTTTTAGAGGAGGGATTTCTATTTCAAATAACAGAGTTTTCCCTTAGTTTTCTGATAAGACCCCTTAGGGTTTTATCATGGAAGAAATGAAAGAAGTGGAGGAGAAGTGAAAAAAGTGGGGGAAAAGGGGATAAATGATCACTTCGAGGGGATCGGCCTCCTTGATCACTTCGAGGGGATCAGCCTCCTAGGGTTTAGCCAAAAGATTGAATAATTTCTCATTACCTGAAAGAAAAAATTACATCCCTATTTATAGAACTCACAAGAACTCGAACACTTAATAATTAAATATTAAATAAATATATTATTCAAGCTTAGGAAATAAAAGGTTCGTAACAATTTCGCCCTCGTTAAATTAGACTTGTCCTCAAGGCTGAGTGGCATCAAATTTGGTACAAGGTATCTGTGGCGCATAACAACTCGTTGATCAAGTAAGTACGACCTTCACTTTTTGATGGTGTAAGCAACATGTCAAACATTAGTTGGTGCTTTCCCAGGTATTATTGGAATCCGATGATCATGATGTCGAAGAGGTGGGAGTCCTTATGGTTCTGCAAATACATTTGTAAACTCTTTAAGCAATGATTCAATACTTTTGGTTGGAATGTGCCCTGCTATTTCTTGATCAGTGCGCTGTAATGGTACCAGAAAACCAGTGTGTGTCATCCAAAGAACCTTTTCCATCCGATGGCTAGTGACTGTGATGATCTTACTTCCATGCCGACCCTTTAGAATCACCTGCTTTCCATTAATAAAAAACTTCATTATTAGTTAGAAAAGTTCCAGGAAATATCACCCAAGATTAATAGCCATTCGATTCCTAGCACCACTTTATAATCTTCTAAGGGAAGTAAAAAGAAATCCATAAGTAACTCTTGACTCTACAAAGTGAGCTTTATCTTTGAGCACTTGCTATCACAGGTTAGAATCCGTCCATCAGCAACATTTACTTCAAACTTATCACAACCGTCGATGTGGTAGAATAATCAGGTGGCGATCTTTCTATCTATAAAATTGTTGGTGCTACCCGTGTCAATCAAGACAATGAGAGGCTAATGTTTCAAAGTTCCTGCAACTTGCATTGTTTGTGGGTTAGAGTAGCTGGCCAATGCATGCACTATGTATGTGATAGGGTCAATATCTTCATCAGTTTCTATACTTCCCTAGTCGGAATCTAACTCTTCTGCTTCTAATTCCTCCTCAATTGGTTTAATCATTAGGAGTTTTCCTTGTTTGCAACAGTGCTCCTTACTCTATCTTTCATCACAATGCAAACACAATCCTTGTGCTAATCTTTCCTTGAGCTCTTTATTGTTAAGGTTGTGGCTGGGAATAGATAGGGCTGGTGGCACACTAATCATTTGTTTGTTATCACTTCTGTTTTGACGATATTCCATATTGATTTTTTCCTCCTGTATGTGTGCAAATGAAATTACAACTATCATAGTGCGGAGTTGTCGGGCCTTAACTTCACATCTGATGTTCAGATTAAGCCCTTCAATAAAGGTATCCATCAGTTATCGTTCAGACCAATCTCAAGCTTGATTCGATAATTGCTCAAATCTGCTCTGATATTCCAACACTGTAGAAGTCTGACGAATTTTAGCAAGCTGTCCATTTTGTTGAAACTTACTAAAGTTCTCCAGCATGCTTCTTTTGAATTCATTAAGGGTCTCCTACAGTCGGTTCTTAAATCTGGTTTCTAATACTTCAATTTGGGTCTTTACTGAGTTGTCGATAGCCATTGCATAAGACTGTAGATTTGTAATTCAGTATTATTGGTGCGAAGGTGTTGAGGAAGTGGATGTCGAGGGTAGTGTAAAACTTTTTGCAGTCGTTGGAAGGAGGAAAAGTTGCTGCCCTATTTCTGTTGCTACGTGAGGTGAGAGCACCGGGTGATGGAAGGTGGTGGCATCGGTGAAATCTAGTGGCAACCGGTGGCTACGACAAGATGTAGAGCAAGGGGGAGCCAGCGATGGGATGCGACTGTGACGATTGCTGTGGACAAGGCTGTAGTGGTTGCTATCGATGCTGGCAACGAAGAGGGGAGGAAACGACAGCAATTGTGGCAGCTGTGGCTGCAACCGAAGGGAGGTAGTGAGGGGGAAGGGCACCAGGGTGTCACGGACTTAGCTGGTTTTGCCTAAGCTGTGCGGCACCAATGCGTATCACCGTAAAGGTCAGCCTCCCCGAAATCTCCTCCAATCCCTTAGGACCTATGAAAGAGAAGATGGGACAGAGAAAGCGCTTCACACGGGATCCGCAAGCCACTCTTTTAGCAAACACATTATAGCCAATGCAAATTCCAACCATGGATATCACAAGCTCAGAACGGTTGCATAGCAAAGGTATAACATTGGTCCACTACAGACCGAATTCTAGTACAAGTATGCACTCAACGCAAACTTTATGTACAAGCCTACAATGGCTATAAAACTCACTCAAATGGGGCATTTTGCCTTTGGCAAGCCCTTTACAAGCTTTACACGCTATGACAAACCAAAAGGGACACGGACATGCATAAGCATTACACCGAATAAGTCATTTATAATTTGTTCGTGACATTCTCCCCCACTTATTCCTTTGACGTCCTCGTCGAAACCTTTGCTGACGCTACAACTTCTTTTCTTTGTTAGATCTTCGATCTTCTGCTCCTGCTGCAATGAGCCCCTTGGCTCCCAATTGTTCTCCACTTGTTGTTGTTGAGTCATCGAACTTTAATCCGCTATGCTGCTTCAACTCGCCAATAACTCTGACTCTGGTGTGGGGTTGACAGAGTTGTACTGATCCTTGCTGGTTCTTGCGGATTCATCTGATGAAGGAAAAAGACCATCTTTGATATGCGCCAGTCTTCAAATTCTTCTTATCTCTTGAACTGGATAGATGCTTGTTGGAGCTTTAACGAACATCACCTCGCAACCTTTAAAGTTTTCAGGTCCTTCCTCCGTAAAATTTGCCCATCGAATCTTCTTCCACTTAGTTGTCTTGCCCAAGTAGGCTCGCATCACTTCTGCTTTCGATTGGCATTCAATTGGGAAATGAAGCGGACAATCTACTCTCAGTAGCACTGATCACCATTGGTGAGGACTTGACAACTGTTGTCTTCCATTAGTCTCTTCGAAGGGTCTTCAAATTTGTGCAGAGCTCCTCTGCTAGATAACTAAGAGAGCTGGGGTACTCGGTTTCACCCATTCTCTTAAGAGTTGAGAAGGCAAAGGTTACTTGACTTTGCCCGCCTCCTCGAGGTTGTACTTCGTGCGTCAAGCTGGTTACTAGACTTCGCCTGCTCTTAGCTCACACTTCCGAAGCACTTGAAGTGTTTGCAATCCTTGCGCTGAGTCAGCTACTATGATTCACCTTCTCATTGCCATTGAACTTCTGGAATGCAAGAAGTTATCACTCCGACTTGGAGTAAGTCTCTAATAGATCTAGTCGCCTTTGGGATTGTACCACCTTCTCCATCATTTCTGTCGCCAACTCTTCTGAGTAGCAAAGGTACAGCACCGCGTACTGCCTGCTCCGATCCTTGGTCATGCACTCTTGCATCGACCCGAAGTCCTTCACTCATGGCTATCTTGATGGAAAGTCTGTTGACACCGGTCTTATGAAGTTCTCTGGCCTTCGCCCTTCAGCCTTGTCTTGGTATATGGAGTTTGCCAAAGCATTCTCCTCCTCCATGGCCCATATGACAACTAAGCGCTCTCCCTCTATGAGAGCAAGGGATTGATGACTCCCCGGAAGTCCCGCCTCTACGGTACCATGGCACTACTATCCGTTGTCTTGCATCTGCATCTCTTCTTCGTGATCAGTAGATCTACCTCTATAGCACTGCGGCACTCCTCTGAGTCCACCTTCCTTCTAACCGATGACTGATCTTGGGTAGCCGAGTCCCTCTGGACTCGTCATTGCTCCATCGCCCTTTTTCGACCACCTGCTTTAACACCTCTATGTTCTTTGAGCAGTTCTACTTGGTCGATGGAAAGACAGATTGCAACTCCTATGTATGGCCTCTGCCATCATGTTGCAGGGTTTGCACCACTTCTGTTCTCCTTAGCTTCATTGGTCGCAACGTTCGCTTACTCGGCCTTGTCCTCTGACTTGCCGGGCTCCCTTAAGCGAATGTGAGCTCTGAAGCAGTTCCACTCTTCAGTCGCTCCGATCATACCTCTGCATGATCCAATCCCCACATGGGACTCCCTGGTACTTGCATCTGAACTTCTTCCTCGATAGTGCACAGCCCCCATAAGCTGATGTCCAAGGCTTCCATTTAATGCAACATTCGGTGCACGCACGGAAGACCCACCTCTGCGGTACCATGGCATTCACTGCTTGAATCCATAGCTCTTCTTACCATCGTGTTGTTCACTGACTTGGAGCTCCTAATCGCACTCCTGATCATACCTCTGTATGATCTAATCCCCCCATGGGACTCACTGTGTGTGTCGACTTGCCATGAACCATTCCACCATGATCCGCTGCATCATGTCGTCGCCTGGTGATATCTCCATGCATTCTGATCCCTGTGGTATGAACTCGAACTGCGATATCTCCATGTGTGGACTCCGCTAACACATCGTAGGGCCTCTGCCGCCTTCGATTCTGTTCGCTCTTTTGGCAATCGACCTTCGTCCACCCGCTCTCGGGTCACACTCGGATGAAGCCTAGCTCTAGGACAGTCTATCGCCTAGCAGCTCCTTTGAAGTCCCCTGACTTCGCAGAAATTAGTGCACCATTGTCTGGGTTCTGGGCCTCTACCCCTACCAGCATAAACACCGCTGTGCACCGCTTTCCTCATGGCAACTCGAATGGCAACACTGTGGCATATTCTTCAAGAGTAACTGCCTCTACATCCTCTTGCCCCATGCTAAGGCCTTTTGACACCAACTTTGCCTCTGCAAACTGTGTCGCCTTAGTTCCTCCACCAAATGCTTCATCGAGATAAGGTGCATATGCCTTAAAGCTCCCTTCGTCTTTGGCACCATGCAAGATGAGTTTGCTCCATCTGCATATGAAACCCATGGAACAACATGATCCGATTCCTGCCTTTGCAAGAGTCTATGTCCTTGACCTCTGTCTAAGGAAAGCTTCAAGCCTCCTCTCCATGTTCTATCTTCTATGCCAACTCTCTTCATGTGGCTTGGGTACATCACCAAGTTATCCCCCAAGTTACTTCGCTTCTCGATTTGCATTGCGTTAATGGTAGCCCTCACGTCCACCATTTCATGGGTCAGCCCTCTGTTGAGTCCAATCTCCATATCGGATCCAAGTGTGCTTTCGCTTTGTGTTGCCTTGGGTCACTCCCCCACTTGATCTCGCTATGCGTCCACTAATGCATCACCACTTGCGAGATCATGCGACGACTCCTCGCCGCTTACTCGACCTATCGAGCTTTGTCTTGAGGTACTCCTCAACCGGTGCGATTCATTGCACATGATTCTCCCTTTGGAGAATCGGGACTTATCCCTCTTGGATATCTGCCCTGTTGGAGCAACTTCTCTCTTCGCATCCTTCCCTCTGGAAGTTTAGGAGACCACCATCCTCTTGGACTACTTCGCCTTTGCTGAACGAACTATGCCGAATTTTGCCTCTGCAAATGCACTTGCTAGACTGCGATACTTCGCCAATATAGCTCAAATTGCACCCCTCTAGGTCTAGCAACATGCTAAACCTACTGCACACTTCAGCCTCTTACGAAAGTATCCTGCACATGCCAAAGAGAAAGTTTGAATGCTCTATGGCGTCGACCTTCGGTCGCCTTGGGATGGCCCTGGACATTCTATCGTCCGCATGCAAGGCCTTGCATGAGTATCGAATTCCTTAAGTTTGCAACTCCCCTTACCTCTGTGAGCTTTGCATAACTCTTTCAGTCATTGAACAACCCACTCCCCCTTGCACGGTCTCATCCTTTGCAAAGCACTCCGCTTGCCTCGAGCACCGTCAAGTTTGGGTGCCAACGTCGAGCCACTGCTCGAACTCAGCCATCCCGACCTTTGTGCGCTACGCAATTCTTCTTAACTTGTTGTCCTTGTGGTGCCTCGCTAGGTCCCTCACATTTGCATGCTAAGTGTTTCTAAGTGGGCTTGTCCTGCTCTGATACCATCTGTCAAGGACTTAGCTGGTTTTGCCTAAGCTATGCGGTACTAATGCGTATCACCGCAAAGGTCAACCTCCCTGAAATCTCCTCCAATCCCTTAGGACCTATGAAAGAGAAGATGGGACAGAGAAAGCGCTTCACACGGGATCCGCAAGCCACTCTTTTAGCAAACACATTATAGCCAATGCAAATTCCAACCATGGATATCACAAGCTCATAACGGTTGCACAAAAAAGGTATAACATTGGTCCACTATAGACCGAATTCTAGTACAAGTATGCACTCGACGCAAACTTTATGTACAAGCCTATAATGGCTACAAAACTCGCTCAAATGGGGCATTTTTCCTTTGACAAGCCCTTTACAAGCTTTACACGCTATGACAAACCAAAAGGGACACGGACATACATAAGCATTACACCGAACAAGCTGTTTACAATTTGTCCGTGACAAGGGGCTGGATGGCAGTGACACCATGGGGAGTCGCCACGAGGAGGGGAAGCGGCGGTGTTCTACGGCAGAGGACGCAAAGCAAGGAGGGTTGGAAGGCAGCATTGGGGAGAAGGTTGCAGCATCGTGGGCAGCAGCAGCAAGCGTAGCGGTTGCGGAGTTGGAGGAGGCAGCGAGGAAGAAGAGCGTTGGGGCTAGGGAAGAGCGCTGGAGGCTGGATGGCAGTTGTCACAACCGGGAAGAAGGGGCTGCTGGTCAGAGAGCAGCGGTGGAGGCGCATGGCTTGGAAACAGTGATGGTTGCTACTAAGATTGGTGGCTGCGACAGCAATGGTCACGGAGGGGAAGAGCAGGGGCAGCGGGGGAGTGCGCGGGCTGAGAAGTAGTGGCGGTCCAGATGCGAGGCCGCCGATTGCAGTAGTGGCAGTGGGGAGAGGTTGCAGTGATGGTTGCTATTGAGATCGATGGCTACGATGGCGATGGTCATGGAGGTGAAGAGCAGGGACAATGGGGGAGTGCGCGGGCCAAGAATCAATGGCGGTCCCGATGCGAGGCTGCCAATTGACAGCGACGGCAGGGAGAGGGGGCAGAGATCACTGAGGTGTGGTGGTTATCGGCCGGAGATTAGGGGCGGCGAAGTGTGTGGCCACTAGTTGAAGCAGGGGAGGGGGGGGAACAGGGGAGTTCCACCCATTGCGTGGTCGCCGATGAGGTGAGCGTAGGGAACGTGGCCGTGTTCTATCGCGTTCATTGACTTTTTTTTTATTGGGGCTGTCACAAGGTTAATAAGACCCCTTAGGGTTTTATCGTGGAAGAAACGAAAGAAGTGGAGGAAAAGTGAAAAAAGTGAGAAACAAAGGGGATAAATGATCGCTTCGAGGGGATCAGCCTCCTTGATCACTTCGGGGGGATCGGCCTCCTAGGGTCTAGCCAAAAGATTGAATAATTTCTCATTGCTTGAAAGAAACAGTTATATCCCTATTTATAGAACCCACCAAGACTCGAACACTTAATAATTAAATATTAAATAAATACATTATTCAAGCTTAGGAAATAAAAGGTTCGTAACATTTTCTTGCACACTTCTTGCACTCTTAGCAAGAACATCTGGGGTATTTATAAACCCCAAGAGGATTCAAATTTGGAGCCCAAATTTGAATTGCCTCAAACTCCATCATTCTGGCGGTACCACCGCTTGACACTAGCGGTACCACTGCCAGTCTAACACTGACACAGTCAGTGTACTAGGCAGTGCCACCGCCCAGCCCGGCGGTGCCACCGCTTGGGCTTGTTGCTCAATGGCGGTACCACTACCCAGCCCGGTGGTGCCACCACCCGGGCTCTTGGGTCTTGGGTGGTGCCACCGCCCGAGCCTTTTCAACACACTGTTTTGGGCCTTAAACTCACCTAAACCAGTCTGAAACAAGACCCATGTGGCCCCTACTTAGTTTATAAGATTAACACGTAATTCTAAACCAAATTACATACTAACTATGAATTTAAAGACATTTCCTAAGCTATTACAAAGTCCGACAAGTCAAGACTTCTTTCAGCGAGCTTCCAGCGAACTTCCGATGATCTTCTGACGAACCCTCAGAAATCATTCTATAGACTCTCGACAAGCTCTTAGACTTCATGATGATCTTGGCGAGTTCCAATAAGCTTCTTTGGCAAGCTCCGATCTTTCTTGGCAAGCTCCGTGAACTTCTGGTGAACCTTCCGGCTAACTTTCGAAAACCCTTCGGCAAGCTCCCTACTCGTTCTTGGCCAGTTCCGGTAGCACTCCCAATGAATCTATGAACTTCCGTCGAACTCTCGAAATCCCAACGATCCATCACACTTGTCTTCTAGCACTTTGTTTCACTTTACATTTTCATCGTTATCATAGTTAATCCTGCATACACACAAACAAAAACTCTACTTCGATCTAGACAATTATTACAATGCGAATTGATATTCTGTTGCCCGGCACATCATTGGTCGGTGCTTCGTCCGATTCTTTGGTGCATCGTCCTCTCTTGCGTTTTGTTGCCCAATTAGCGGTTGACCTCCGCAACCCCTATATCCTTGGCGCAACACACTCTTCTTGGCCCGATGCCCGACGTACGAAGCCTTCTGCCAATTGTCGACCGAACCTTCAGCTCGACATCCAATATCCTGACGTGATCACCCAGCACAACGTTAATTCCTATAGTGTCAACTATCTAATCCTGATCGATAATAGACCTGCATCACTCAAAACGTAGTTATATCACAAAACACAATCAATTAGTTTCATCATCAAAATCCGACATTCAATAAAGCTATCAAAAATAAGGCTTTGCTATAGCTTTTACTCAATTTCTAACTCTCAAAAGGTTGCACTCTCAGCTGAGAAAGGAGGTGTATTTATATACACCAAGAGGATTCAAATTTGGCCTCCAAATTTAAATTATTTTTTGGTTTCCCAATGCTGGCAGTGCCACCACCTGTCAATGGTGGTGCCACTACCTGTCAGTGTCAAACTGATAGAGTACTGAGCGATGCCACCACCCAAGCTCTTGGGTCATGGGCGGTGGTACCGCCTGGGCTTTTCAGCAAAGCTGAATGAGCCTTAATTTCAGCCCAAATCAGCCCAGTAAGGGCCCGGTTGGCCTCTACCAGGTTTAAATAGGATTATTTCCTAATCCTTATCCTAATTACATGCTAACTACGAAATTGAAACATAATTCTAAGCAATTTAAACCGACATTCTTCAAGTCTTCTTCCGGCGAACTTCCGGTGGACTTCCGACACTCCTTCAGATTTCTTCGGACGGACTCCCAATAGGCTCCCGGATTCTATGGTGAGTTCAACAAGTCTTTGACATTATTCGAACCTTCTTGGTGATCTCCGCGAACCTCTGACGATCTTTTTGGTAAACTTTCGAAACCTTTGGCAAGTCCCTGATTTTATCTCGGTTGGTTCCGGCAACACTTCCGATGATCTTTCGGACTTCCGATGAACTCTCGAACTCTCAACAAACTTGACCTTAGTAAATCACTTTATATTTTCATCCTATCGTAGTTAATCCTACACACTTATCTTGACAATATGGATTAGAACAAATAATTCATCAATTGACTTCATCATCAAAATCTGATATTCAACAATCTCCCCCTTTTTGATGATGATAATCAATTGATGATGGAGTTAATCTTAATTCCCCCTATCTATATACCATATTATGAGAAGGTAAAAATACTCGAATTCAATCCTTTGAATTCAAGCCGAAACCGATAAGTTCCAACCGTTGAACATATCATTTTGCTTTACAAGTATGCTCTAACATAAATACAAAACTTCATATTTTTTTCAATTAAAATAATGTCAAGGTATGACACCTATAAACATTCATTATTATGTCAAGAGATATTAATTTGACATATGACAAGAATCAAATGATATCGATAAAGTACTCAAAATCAGGGCATGATATCAAATGAAATAATAACTTATCTACAAAAAAATTATATTTTAAGCATTTGAGATATATTGTCATACATTGCGATGCATTTAAGTATAGCAATTAATTGTTGATTTCAAAGCATGGCAAAAGCAATTTGTAATATGAACCATATAAGTTATTGCGATGAGATACGATACATTAAATCATTTTTCATTCCAACATATTGCTACATATAAGTCATTTGTCATCAATTTCATATTTTTCTCCCCCTTTGTCATCAACAAAAAGGAGGGAAAGAATTCAGACATGGTTATGAAATCCGAAAAGAAAATCAATCTTCATTTATTAAGCTATGACGGATTTATGAAGGATTTATGAAAATGATCAATTTATATCAAGCATCAACTTGGCATTTATGACTTTATGAAATAAAATATACTTAAAGTAGGTGGAGGGAGCATGAAATCAATTAAGATCAATCATTCGAGGAAGACATCAAATCATTTAAAATATTACAATAATATGAAGACGTTATCCAAAATCCAAGAGATGTCATTCAAAATCCGAGTAGATGATATGAAAGAAACATACAACAATGTGTTACAAATATGTCATTCAATATTTCATACTTAGGAGTATTTCAAAAATATGTCAATAGTAGTCATAAAGGTTTACAAAACAAGAGTCAAAGACAACAACTATTCCGTAGGAGGAATTCCAAAATGCCTATATAGGAGATCTATCTTCCGGTTTATTTGTCGTACTTCCTTCAAAATTTTAGCTTGTTATAATTTGATTTGATCTTGCTGAGATTTGATTTGAGTTATTTCTCTCATGATTGGATCTTTAGAAGGTGAAGCATGAGTTGGTTTTAAAGGTGCTGCACTAAAGAGACTAAGAGGAGATTCATTTCCCCTAAAAATAGGTGTTTCAAATTGTTCTACTGATGGGGGATCTGGATTAGTCCTTCTAGGTTGCCTAATCCATATACCATTGCTGAATATGCACCTAAGTCTCTTGAGTAGGTTTCTGTTAATAGTGTTATATCTGTCGACTTGGATTATTTCTTCATCGGGTGATACACAAATATTATGGGCCGGTATCAATTGAGTGATCAACCCTCCATATGGTAATATTGAGTCTCTAGATATTATCTCCATCATATGTTACCGGATCAAGTATCCAAAATAGTTATTTTATCCGGTCATAATCCAATATATAGTACTTAACTCTATTAGACTAATCTCATCATGGTGAAATTGTTTAAGAATAAGGATGCTTATGATGATGTGATGAAAAATTTTAGAATTAAAAGGTTAGGATTTGCAAAAAATAGTCTCTAAAGTCTCGAAGTAGGTTGCTCCGATTGCTTCCATATTCCATTTGCTTATGAAATAACAATCCATATCCTTTTCTGCAATTCCAATTACCTCACATATCATATAATCAAAAATTTAAATTTCGGTTCCTAAAAGGTAAGTAGTCAAGCTAGCATTATCCACACTTAAGTTAGTGTAAAACAACTTAACCAACCTAGGGTAAATTGGTTCATCGATTTGTAAGATAGGTAAGACATCTAAATCGGCAAATCATCTAATGGGTTCTAGGTTTCCTAGTTCACCTAGATCAACATATTTTCCCTTATGTATGGTTCTTGCTTCAAAATTAGGGTACTTAAGAGCTACTTCATTAGATCTAAAGAGGATTGGGTTATAGGAATCTCCTTCCAACCTTTTCCCTTTTGCTTTCGTTGATCTCTTAGGAGCCAAATCTAAACACGATAATAGATTAACAAAGAACTTTAAGAAATAAGCCAAATAATGAAAAGAAGAGAAAAAAAATTTCAGATCTTACCTTGTATGAGATTTCTTGGGAGGTAGCGGTTTTGATCCAAGAAAGACCCTTCTCTAAGGCTTCTAAAAAAAGAAAATGGGGTGTAGAGAGGTTTAGAGGGCTTTGGAAGAGGGTTGGGAGTTTGCTCTCGGGTTGGGGGCGGTTCCACCGCCGACCCTAACCCCCCCTTAATATAAGGGGGTTCTTGGGCGGTGCCACTGCCAACCGAGTGGTGCCACCGCCTGGGGACCGAGCGCCTAGGTGGTGCTACTGCCGGTTCTAGCGGTGCCACCGCTGGCACACTAAATTTTTCTTTTTGTTTTCAGAAGTTTTAATGTGTTTGATTTAAAATAGGATGGTGTCTTAGATCACTCTTTAAGAAGTCATACAAAATCGAAAAGAAAGAAGTCAAGTCCACGAAAACCGAAAAGAGAATTTTCTAAAAAGATATACAATAAAGTGCATTCACGAGGATAATTCAATATGCCTAATTCTCTTCTAATAAAGTCAAATTGTTCTTCATTTAAGGATTTTGTGAAAATGTCCGCTAGTTGATGTTTTGTATCAATAAATTCCAGAATGACATCATTATTATTGACATGATCCTGTATAAAGTGATGCCTAATGTCAATATGCTTAGTTCTAGAGTGTTGAATATGATTTTTGGTTAGACAAATAGAACTTATATTATCACATTTTATGGGAATATTCAGTAAATGAATTCCATAATCTTCTAATGTATTTTTCATCCAAATAACCTGTGCACAACATGCACTTACAGCTATGTATTCAACTTCGATTGTAGATAGTGCAACCAAGTTTTGTTTCTTAGAAGACCAAGAAACAAGTGCATATCCTAATAATTGACATATTCTAGATGTGCTTTTTCTATCTATGCTACATCCACCAAAATCGGCATCCGCATAAGCTATTAAATCAAAGTTATCGGATTTTGGATACCATAATCCTATATTAGGAGTACCTTTAAGATATCTAAGGATTATTTTAATAGCTTTAAGATGGGACAACTTAAGATCAGCTTGAAATCTTGCACAAAGTCCTACACTAAATATAATATCTGGTCTAGTCGCGGTAAGGTAAAGTAAGCTACCTATCATTCCCCTATATGTCTTTTGATCAAAATTTTCTCCACTTTCATCCAAATCTAACTTAGTGGAAGTACTCATAGGAGTGTTTATAGCTTTTGAACCATCTATGTTAAATCATTTTAACAATTCTAATATATATTTAGATTGATTAAGAAATATACCATTACTAAGTTATTTAATTTGTAATCCTAAAAAGAAGGTTAATTCTCCCATTAAGCTTATTTCAAATTCATGACTCATACACTTGGCAAATGATTCACATAGTGATTTATCCGAAGAACCAAAAATAATATCATCAATGTAAATTTGAACAATAAAAAAATTATTTTTAAAATGTTTGATAAATAATATAGTATCAACCTTGCCTTTTGTAAAATTATTTGAAATAAGAAAGGAACTAAGCCTTTCATACCAAGCTCTAGGAGCTTGTTTTAGTCCATAGAGAGCCTTAGTTAATTTAAACACATGATTAGGAAGAAGAGAATTTTCAAATCTGGGAGATTATTCAACATACACTTCTTCAGAAATAAAGCTATTTAAGAAAGCACTTTTGATATCCATTTGAAATAATTTAAAATCATTACTACTAGCATAGGCAAGGAGCATCCTAATGGCTTCTAATCTTGCCACAGGAGCGAAGGTCTCTTCGTAATTAATATCTTCTTCTTAATTGAAACCTTTGGCCACTAGTCTAGCCTTGTTTCTAACCACGATACCGCATTCATCTTGCTTATTTCTAAAGACCTATTTAGTACCAACAACTAAATGGTCACTAGGTCTAGGAACAAGCTTCCATACATCATTTCATTTTAAATTGATTCAATTCTTCTTGCATTACGATAACCCAAGAATTATCTTTCAAGGCATCGTCAATGCACTTAGGTTCAATTTGAGAAAGAAAAGCGGCATGGGTACAAAAACTTTTAAAAGAAGAACAAGTTTGAACTCCTTTTGATGTGTCTCATATTATTAGCTCCTTAGGATGGACATCTACATACTTCCATTCCTTAGGTATGGAAATTTGAGAAGAAGATGCATCCAAGTTGCCATTTTGAGGAGAGGGTTCATTCAAATTTAAATCATCAAAACCAAGATCATCATCAAAATCAATTTTCTTAAATTTAAAAAATTTATTAAAAACTACATGAATAGACTCTTCTATAACTAAGGTTCTTTTGTTAAAAACCCAAAAAGCTTTAGAAACAGAAGAGTAATCAAGAATGATGCCTTCATCGGATTTAGCATCGAATTTTCCTACGGCATCCTTTTCATTCAAGATAAAACATTTGCAACCAAAAACTTTAAAGTAAGAAACATTGGGTTTTTTATTATTCCATAATTCATACAGAATCTTAGATAGAGATGGTCTTACTAGAACCCTATTCATGACATGACAAGCCGTGTTCACGACTTCAGCCCAAAAATATTTGGGTAAACTATATTCATTTAACATGGTTTTTACCATTTCTTGTAAATTTTTATTTTTTTGTTCCACTACTCCATTTTGTTAAGGATTCCTTGGAGTAGAGAAGTTGTGGTTATATCCATTTGTTTCATAAAAATTTTGGAAGTCACGGTTTTGAAATTCACCACCGTGATCACTCTGAATTGATGAAATCATGAAACCTTTTTTGCTTTGAGTAAGTTTATAAAATTTAGAAAAACATTTAAAATAATTACTTTTGTAAGCCAAGAAATAGGTCCAAGTGTATCTACTATAGTCATCTACAATTATGAAGGCATATTTGCTACCTCCTAGGCTTGTTATATCAATTGGTCCAAATAAGTCCAAATAGATCAATTGCAATAGTCTAGTGGTACTAATTTGATTTTTTGGTTTCAAACTAGTTTTTATTTGTTTTTCAAGTTGACAAGCATCATACACTTTATCCTTGACAAACTTCATATTGGGAATCCCTTGTACTAACTCTCTAGATGAAATCTTAGATATTAGTTTCATACTTGTATGGCCTAATCTCTTATGCCAAAGCCAAGCATCATTTAAAATGGAAAAGCATATTTCATTACTAAGTTCATCAAGGTTAATGATGTATATATTATTCTGTTTTAACGCAATCATGGATATGTTATTGTTTGGTTTTTTAATGCTGCAAACATTAGATTCAAATCTAACGATATAGTCTTTATCATATAATTAACTAATGCTTAAAAGATTATGTTTTAATCCATCAACTAGCAACACATCATCAATTGAAAAACTCGATTTATTACCTATGATTCCCTTGCCAATGATTTTACCCTTGTTGTCTCCGAAGGTGACATACCCTTCTTCTTTGCTAGTGAGTATAGAGAAATGAGATGGATCTTCGGTCATATGCCTTGAGCATCTATTATCAAGATACCATCTCTTGCTCCTAGCTTATGAGTTTGTCTATAAAAGAGGATGGTTTTTAGGTACCCATTTGATTTTGGGTGCCCCAAAAACTGATCTACTAATTTTATAATTTAACATTAAATTATTTATGGTCCCTTTAGGAACCCATATCAATTTATATAAATTAATTTTTTTAAACAGATATTTGTAAACAACATGTCAAGTTTTATAGCAAAAATTACATTTCAAATGGGGTGATACATGCAATGTGGGTCCTTTAATGAAGGTGATAAGATTTTGGTGAGATCCACTCACAAATCCAATTCCACTTCTCTTTGCGACGTGACCCTTATTTGCAAGGATCATGTCCGAGCCCTTGCTACCGACCATAAACTTATTTAGGGTCTCTTTAAGTAGCAAGTTCTCACTCTTTATTGCTTCTAAGTGTTCACACTTAGAGCATGGGGGTGAAGGAGTTTGAAGACTATCAAGCTTATTTTGTAATAAAGCATGCTCTTCTTTAATAGATTGAATTTCTTACTAATAGTTGTACACTCATCAAATAATTCATGAAAAGCGATAGAAAGTTCATTGAAAGATAAACGTTCATTAATTTAATCACATACCTCTTCTCCTAAAGCCATTAGCGCAAAGTTGGCCTCCTCTTTGTTGCTTGCTTCTTCATTCTCAGAATCACTTGAGTTGTCCCATATAGCCTTTAAAGCTTTCTTCTTCTTCGGTTGCTTCTTCTTGGCTTGGGGGCATTCATTTTTTAAGTGCCCCAGCTTCTTGCATTCATAGCATATGACTTGATCCTTTTTATATTCAAGTTTATTTTTAGTGTCATTTTTAAAGTTGTTCTTTCTTATAAATTTTTTAAATTTTTGAGTTAAAAGTGCAATGTCATCATCACTGTCCTCATCACTTAATGTTCTTTTCAAGTGGCCTTCTTGTGTTTTTAGTGCCATATCCTTCCTGTTCTTTGGAAGAGGGTTCTTGAGCTCTTCATGAGCATGGCACGTCATTTCATAGGTTATTAGAGACCCAATAAGTTCTTCGAGAGGAAATATTTTAAGATCCTTGGCCTCTTGAATGGCCGTAACTTTTGGATCCCAACTTTTGAAAGAAATCTTAAAATTTTAGTTACAAGTTCAAAATTAGAAAAGCCTTTACCAAGTGCTTCGAGTCCATTGATGACATCCGTGAAGCGGGTGTACATGTCTCCAATGGACTCACTTGGTTTCATTCGAAAAAGTTCATAGGAATGCACAAGAATGTTGATTTTAGGCTCTTTCACTCAACTAGTGCCTTCATGAGTGATCTCAAGAGTACACCAAATATCAAAAGCCAATTCACAAATCGAAACATGATTAAATTCATTTTTGTCGAGTGCGCAAAATAAGGTATTCATAGCCTTTGCGTTTAAAGCAAAAGTCTTCTTCTCCGATTCATTCCATTCGCTCATCAGAAGAGAAGATTTTTGAAATCCATTTTCGACAATGCTCCAAAGCTCAAAATCTATAGAAATAAGAAAGATCCTCATACGAGTCTTCCAATACATGTAATCCGACCCATTAAACATAGGTGGACATGTAATGGAGTGACCCTCTTGCATGCCGGAATAAGCCATCTCTCTTGGGTTTTAAACCAAATATGAGAGTGAACCTTACTCTGATACCAATTGTTAGGATCGGAGAGGCACTAAGAGGGGGGGGGGCACGGGTGGATTAGTGCAATGGATTAAAACTAATAAGTTTGAAATCGATTTCGTAAATAGTTTGTTTGTATAGAGATTTCGATTCGACGAAAGATGACTTCGTTAAAATAGCACGAGTGAAGGCAATCAAGAGTAGGGAGATGAAGACCGAACGATTTGCAGCTAAGTAGAGAAATGATTTAGAAATTTAAATACACACACATTCAAGGAACACCATGATGTATAGTGGTTCGGTCAAATGACCTACAACTACTTTCGAAGCTTTCTTCGATGAGGCTCCCAATTTCCACTAGCAAGTCACGTTGAAGGGGAAGGACCAAATACTCCTCTTACAACCTTTTTACAAGTGGGTCACACTCTTACAGATTTTTGCAAAGAGAAGGAGGGAGGTGAACACTTAAGCTATCGAAAGTAAGGTGTTGCTATAGCTTTTACTCAATTTCTAACTCTCAAAAGGTTGCACTCTTAGCTAAAAAAGGAGAGGTATTTATAGACCTAAAGAGGATTCAAATTTGGAATCCAAATTTGAATTATTTTTGGGTTTCCTGATGCTAGCGGTGCCATCGCCTGTTAGTGTCAGACTGATAGGGTACTAGGTGGTGCCACCACCCGGGTTCTCAGGTTATAGGCGGTGCCACCGCCCGAGCTTTTCAACAAAGCTGAATGAGCCTTAATTTGGGCCCAAATCAGCTAAATAAAGACCCAGTTGGCCTCTACTAGGTTTAAACAGGATTATTTCCTAATCCTTACCCTAATTACATACTAACTACAAATTAAAACATAATTCTAAGCAATTTAAATTGATATTCTTCAAGTCTTCTTCCGACAAACTTCCGATGGACTTCCGACACTCCTTCGGATTTCTTCCGGCGGACTCCCAACAGGCTCTCGAATTTTGTGGTGAGTTCAATGAGTCTTTGGCAAGCTTCTGAACCTTCTTGGTGATCTCCACGAACCTCCAACGATCTTTCTGACCAACTTTCGAAACCTTTGGTAAGTCACTGATTCTATCTCGATCGGTTTCGGCAACACTTTTGATGATCCTTCGGACTTCCGATGAACTCTCGAACTCCCAGCGAACTTGACCTTGGTAAATCGCTTTATGTTTTCATCCTATCATAGTTAATCCTACACACTTATCTCAATAATTTGGATTAGAACAAATAATTCACCAATTGACTTCATCATCAAAATCTAAGATTCAATAACCTTTGTGTGTGACTTCAAGAGTATGCCAAATGTTAAAATCCATTTCACAAATAGAAACTCAATTGAATTCAGTTTTATCCAAGGTACAAAATAAGGCATTCATAGCCTTTGCATTCAATGAAAAAGTCTTCTTTGCCAAATTATTCTAATTATTCATTAGTTTGGAAGACTTTGAAAGCCATTTTCGATGATGTCCCATAAATCAAGATTCAAAGAAAACAAGAAAACTCACATTCGAGTTTTCCAATAAGTGTAGTCTGTCCCATTGAACATGGGAGGATGAACAATAGAAAAACCCTCTTGAAATCCGAAAAGAGCCATTTCTCTTGAGTGTAAATCTAAAAAAGAAATACTGAGCTCTGAAATCAACTGTTAGGATTAGTTCGACATTAAGAGGGGAGGGGGGTGAATTAGTGCAGCGGTAAAGATTACGTCAAATTCATGATTTTGGAAAATCGTTTCATATGAAAAGAATCATTTCGATGAAAGCCATATTGAAAACATATTTAACTTAAAGACGTTCATAAGAAAGTGATGAGAAAGTGGAGTAAGTAATGTAAAATGGTTTGCAGTAAGGATAAACAACAAGAATGTAAATGTAAATTGATTTTATAGTGGTTCGATTGTTCGACCTTCATCCACTCCCAATTCCTTCTTCGTTAAGGCCACTAGCTTTCACTATTAGTCATCTTTTAACTAGATGAAGACTAACTACTCTTACAACTCAATTTTCCTTTTACATGTTCAGGAGTTAACCTTTACAAGACCTCTCACCCCTCTCTTGAACTTAGCCAACACTTAGAGCTAGAGGGGAGGATTTCTCTCAAGATTTCAGTAGTGTTTTTTCTTCTTTTTTGTTCTCAGTTGGTGTATTTTTAATCAAGGATGAGAAGGATATTTGTAGGTCTCAAGGGGATTCAAATTTGGATCCTAGATTTGAATCACCCCGATTTTCAGGGTGTTGGGCGGTACCACCGCCCAGTACACTGATACTGGGCAGTACCACCGTCCCAGTCTAGTGGTACCATCGCCCAGACTACTTGACACTAGATGGTACCATCGCCCAGTCTGGCGATACCATCGCCTAGGTAGAGTTCGGCTACTAGACCTGGGTGGTACCACATCCTAGGCTTTTGAGAGATTGAGCCCTAGGTGGTTTCACCCCCCTAGTCTAGTAGTGCCACCACCCGATAAGGTAGCAACACTATTTGGGCCTTGAGTCCGGCCTTGACCTATCCGGGTACAGGACTAATTGGCCCCTAACTGAGTTGGCCCATTTTCAAACCAATTAGACCTAATCCTACTTCGATCTAGATAATTATTACAAAACAAATTAATTTATCCGATATGTCAATGGTCCATCGACGCTTCATCCGGTTCTTTGGCACATCATCCTCTATTGCAGTCCATTACCCAATCGATAGTTGTCCTCTACAACTTCAATCTCCTTGGTGTAACTCTGCTCTTCTTGGCCCGATGCCCGAATCCTTTGTCCGAAGCCTTTTGTTGATACGTCAATCTATCCTTCGCTAGATGTCTAATCTTCCGACATATTTTTCTTTGGCCCAACATCGATTCTTCTTACTTCAATTGTCTAATCCTAATTGAAAGTAGACATGTGTCACTCAAAACATAATTAGATCATAATCACTATTAATTGATTTCATCATCAAAATTTGAGATTCAACAGGTACTACTGCCCATAACCGCCTAGACTTAGCCTAGGAGGCCGAGCCTTCAAGCGGTTCCACTGCCAACCCTAGCGGTGCCACCGCCTGACATGGCTCCATGTCACTGTTTGGGCCTTCCATCTAACCCAACACAACCTTGATTCGGGTCTAGTTGGCCCCTAATTGAGTTGGCCCAATTCCAACCCAATTATAATTTAAACCTACTTCAATCTAGACAATTATTATAAAGCTTGAATCAATTATTGTTTGGTATGTCATTAGTTCATTGGCACTTCGCCTGATTCTTCAGCATATCATCCTCTCTTGTGGCCTATTTCCCAATCAACCAGTTGACCTCTGCAACTCTGATCTCCTTAGCAAAATATCTGCTCTTCTTGGCCCGATGCCCAAACTCATTGAACGAAGCCTTCTTTCGATATGTTGACTGATCCTCTGGTTCTGTTTAATCTCGGATTTTGATGATGAAGTCAATTGGTGAAATATTTGTTCTAATCTACTTTGTCGAGATAAGTGTGCAGGAACAACTACGATGGGAAGAAAACATAAAGTGATTTACCGAGGTCAAGTCCGTCGGGGGTTCAAGAGTTCATCGGAAGTCCGAGAGATTTTCGGAAGTGTTGCCGGAACCATCCAAGATGAAATCAGGGACTTGCCGAAGTTTTCAGAAGTTCATCTCAAAGATCGTCGAAGGTTCGCGGAACTTATCAGGAAGATTCAGAAGCTAGCCGAAGACTCGTTGAGCTCGCCATACAATTCGGAGTATACTGGGAGTCCACTGGAAGCAATCCGAGGGAAGCATCGGAAGCCTGCCGGAATCTCACTGTAAAGCTCGCCGGAAGTTGACTTGAAGAGTGTCGGATCAAATCACGTTGAGTTTGTTTTTAAGTTCATAGTTTGCACATAAGTAGAGCAAGGATTTAGGAAAAGAAAATCCTGCCTAAATTCAGTGGGGGCCAACCGGGCCTCTACTGGGCCAAGTTGGGGCTTAAACAGGGCCCATTCGGCTTTGGCTGAATGGGCCAGGCGGTTGAACCACCTAGCTTGGGGTGGTGGCACCGCTGGTGGAGCGTAGCACCGCCAGATACATAGACAGCGATGGAACCACTCTAGAGCGTAGCACCGCCCCATACTGACAAAGCGGCGGAACTTAGCTGGAGGGTGGCACCGCCTTCGATCACTAGATTGAGCGTAGCACCGCTTGCTGGGCGGTGGTACTTCGACATCGCCAACAGACTAACACAGGTGGTGGCACCGCCTCTGACAAGCGGTGGCACCGCCTCTGACAAGCGGTGGCACCGCCTCTGATAGGCGGTGGCACCGCCTCTGACACCCAGAACCGGGAACTCCAAATTTGATTTCAAATTTGGAGCTCAATTTTGAATCCATTTTGGATCTATAAATACCCCCCCTTTCTCAGCTGAAAGTGCACCCTTTTGAGAGTTAGAATCTTAGTCTTGAGCTTTTGAAAAGTCTTGAAAAGTCTTGTTCTTGCTAAGTGTTCACCTTCCTCTTCTTCTTGAGAAATCTTGTAAAAGTGTGAACTTCTTGTAAAGGGTTGTAAAAGGGGTATTTGGTACTTCCCCTTCAAAGGATTTGCTAGTGGAAGAGTGGAGCCTCATCGTAAAGACTTCAAGAGTGGATGTAGGTCATTTGACCGAACCACTATACATCATTGTGTTCATAAATGTGTGAGTGTTTACATTCTTGAATCATTTCATTACTTGGCTGCAAGTTGTTAAGTTCATAGTTATTTCCTTTACGTAAGCAATTACTTTCAAGTTCTCTTTCGCCAAATCGAAATCTTCCTACGAACTTGTGTTTTTACAAAATCGGTTTCAAAAATACGATTTTAATCCGCTGCACTAATTCACCCCCCCCCCCTCTTAGTGCCTTTTAGATCCTAACAAGTTCAACATCCAATCTTCTAACATATTTCATTCTGGCCCAACTTCCGATTCCTCCTTCTTTAATTGTCTCTTCCTGATCAAAGCTAGTCCTACGTCACTCAAAATACAAATCAGATCATAAACACTATCAATTGGTTTCATCATCAAAATTTGACCTATGTCCACTCTTGATTCTTCCTTCGTTGAGGCCACCGACATCCACTATTTTCCAATGGGCGAAGATCAACTACTCTTTATAGCCCTTTCTTCTTTTTATAGGTTTAGGAGATAACCTTTACAACCCCACTCATCCCTCTATTAGATTAACCAAAACTTAAAGCTAAAGAGGAGTTTTCACACAATTACAACAACATTTTCCTTCTTTTTATTCTCAATTGGTGTATGTACTTGCTAGGATCGCAGTTAGCACTAAGAGGAGGGGGGGGGGGGCGGGCAATTAGTACAACAATAAAAACATCTTCGATTCAAGAAAACTTCGGTTCAATGGAATTCATATCAAAAATCATTTAAGCTTAAAACTTTTACAAGAGCAGTAATGAGTAGGTAAAGCATTTACAAATTAAATAAATAAGTAGAGAAAGAAAGGCATACTAATTTTTTAATGGTTTTGTCATCCGACCTATGTCCACTCCCGATTCCTCCTTCGTCGAGGCCATCGGCATCCACTATCTTCCAACGGGCGAAAATCAACTACCCTTTTTAGCCCTTTCTTCTTTTTATAGGTTTAGGACATAACCTTTACAACCCCACTCATCACTCTCTTAGATTAACCAAAACCTAAAGCTAGAGGGGAGAAATATTTATATAATTATATCAGCGTTTTCCCTTTTTTTTGTTCTGAGTTGGTGTGTATTCTAACCAGGGATGAGAGGGGTATTTATAGACCCTAAGTAGATTTAAACTTAGAGCCAAAATTTGAACCACCCCGAGTCTTCAAGGTATTGGCGGTACCACCGCCCAGTCTGGCAATACCATCGCTTGACACTAGGTGGCATCATCGCTTGACACAGTCTCGAAGACTGTCTTGGAGACTAAGCCACTAGCGGTTCTACCAGTTGTTCTGATAGTGCCACCGCTTGAGCCACCTATTGAGTCACTGTTTTGGTCTTTCACTTATCTCAACATAGCCTAAACTTGGGTCCAATTGGCTCCTAATTGAGATAACCTAATTCCAACCTAATTATAATTTAAACCTACTTCAATCTAGACAAATATTATAAATTTTGAATAAATTATTGTCCGACATGTCATTGGTTCATCAGTGTTTTATTCGATTCTTCTGCGCATCATCCTCTCTTGTAGCCTATTGTTCAATTGGCCAGTTGACTTCTGCAACTCTGATTTCCATAGCATAATTTTTGTTCTTCTTGGCCCGATGGTTGAACCCATGGCACGAAGCTTTCTACCGATATGTCGACCGTTCCTCCGGCTTGATATCCAATCTTTTGACATGTTCCACTCCAAACCAACTTTTGATTGCTCCTTTAATTCTCTTCTTGATCGAAGCTAGTCCTGCGTTACTTAAAACATAGATCAAATCATAAACACTATCAATTAGTTTCATCATCAAAATTCGAGATTTAACAATCTCCCCCTTTTTTATGATGACAACCAATTGATGACGGAGTTAACCTTAACTCCCCCTATCAATATGCCATATTGATAAAAATTTTAAATTCAAACAAAATCATGAATCATAGAAACATGCAATTCATTATATTCATATCATTGCATACATATGCATATCACTACATACATCATTCAAAATTTTAAATCATAATTTAAGGTACACCTCATCATGCATGAAATTTTAATATCGTCATCATACTTCTCCCCCTTTGTCATCAACAAAAAAGGAGAAGTGCATCTAACACGTTTTTAAGATATGTAAGTTTTATAACATACAAGCTAGCAATTTATCACTTTACAACATGTAAGATCATCAAATCATCATTAGTTTTAAAGATGTGAAAGATTACAAATTTTGCAAGTTTGCACTTTTGCTTCTTGTGAGATAGCAACTCTTTGCTTTTCTTTGCGATATTCTAAGCTAGCAACTTTTGTTTCTTCTCTTTTGAGAAGTGTAAGTAAGTTTTGCCTTTGCAAGCTAGCAAATTTTTGCTTCCTTGAAATGTGCAAGCTAGTAAACTTTACAATATGCAAGCTAACAATTTTTGTTTCTTCTTGTAAAGTACAAGTTAGCAAACTTTCTTCCCCTTTGTCATTGTCAAAAAGATGAGAGGAATACAATGTTGCAAAATTTTTACATCAATTTTCAAATCATGACAAATATTAATGACAAAGATAATTTTGCATCAAGAGTGATCAATTTGATGATGAGTTATGCAATTCATGATTACAAGGAAGTCATGTGAAATAAATAAATCATGACATGAAAGATATTAATATCGAATCGTGAATACTAAAAAACATGAATCATTTTTACAAATCTCCTCATAATTAGAAAACAATCTTGATGCATGTAACATAAATCTTAGTCCAAATGAAAGGGTTAAGATTCATTTAGATAGGTCTCCTCTTTAGTGAATGACAAATATGGGAGATCAAAAATTTTGATTTATATATATAAAAAAATCACAAGTATTAAGTATCGAGAAATCAAGAACATGAATCATAAATATTCTTTATAGCAAAATTCAGATAAAACTTATTTAAATTTAAATCAAATCATTAAAATCACTTTTTAGAGATTCAAAATGACATAAATAGATTTGGATAAAACTCATTATCAAATCATCAAAATCACCTTTAAGAGATTCAAAGTTATATAAATAAATTTATTAATCTCTTATTGAAAAAGTTGATAAGATAGAGATAGAAAATGCATTCCCTTTTTAATGTGTTTTGATTTATGTGACTTATTTTATATAAACATGCCTTTGTCCTTTTTATGCCAAATATGCATCAACGTTTAAGACCAAAAAATAAATTTCATCATAAAAATCATTAAGACCAAAAAATATAACATATTAAATATAAAGCATCTTCAAACAAAAGATTCAATTTATCATGATAATATATTTTTCTTTTTATGTATTTCATTTTATGTGATTGATCTCATATAAGTATGCTCATGTTTTTTGTATAAAAGTCGTGCATCATGTTTAAAACCAAAAAGTAGTACAAAATCATCAAGATATGTATAATTGCTTCTTATAGAATTAATCTTATTTAGTGATAAGCATTATCATAAAACATACAATTATTAAAAAAAATTTAAAACTAATAAAATCATGAAAAGCACCAAGTGATTTCATAGTAAGGTAAAAAGGATTTGATTGAGTCAATTGCCTTTATTGGATTGCTCCTCGTCTTTGGATGCACTCAATTTGTCCTTGAGTTCTTTCTTCTTCTTTAACACCTTTTTCTTTTTAAGTTATTTTTATTTTAATTTCTTATTTTATGATTTTTTTAAATTTTATAGTGATAAGTTCGAAGTCATCATCACTTGAGCTTTTACTAAAGTTGTCGTCTTCCATTCTAAATGCAATTACTTTCTTGTTCTTTAGAAGGTTATTCTCATATTCATCATATGCCAAATGAGTTATTTTATAAGTCATCAAGGATGATGGAAATCATCAATTTAGCAACCATACACCCCGATAGCTAAAGAGCTATGATACATATGGAATGCAAATTGACACCCTCCAAGTTCAAGGCGGATCGTTCAAGAATGAAGTAAGGAAACTATTCTAATTACTTATCAATAGAAAATTGATGAAATAACTAGAATAGCACTTTGAATTCCCTTAAGACACCACAAACTAACAAGTCTGATAAGTCAAAGGAAAAGCAAAGATTTGGGTTGAGCATACAAGCGAGAAAAGCTCGATAAGTTCTAAAGTTCATGCAAGAACTTAAAAACAAAACACTCACCGGTGTTGAAGAATTGTTATACTTCCCAAAATTGTCATCTTAACGAAGTCAATCATTTATATATATGAGATAGTACAAAAGAATGAATGTATTAAATAACATTTATATTCCTAATTCATGAATTTTTAAAATAGCTGAATGGACTTTTATTCTTCAAGTTGAGGTCTTCAAATTTGTCCTTCTCTCTTTATGATCACGTTGGCCATTTTAGAATCTTCTTGCAATCATAGAATGTTGATTGAGTCTTGACTAGCTTGATAGTTCATATCATTCCCCTTTTGAAAGGATTCGTCTCGAATCATAGCCTCCATCACCTTGTTTGTACTTGATGATGTATGGAAAAGATTCAATAAACTCCACCCATTTTGCATGCCTACGACTTAGCTTTAAGATTTCCTTGGTCTCTTTGGGTTACATCTATATGTCTGGCCTATTTGGTATGCTTGCACTTGGAATGTAATCAATTTGATGCTCAATTCCTCTAATTGGTGGCAAACCATTGGGAACTTCTTCGGGAAAGATGTCCTCATTTTCTGCAAAAGATCAACAATAACATTTTTCTCTTCGGAGTAGTTGTGACATTCAAATATCAGCTCCACTTTTCGTTCCCACTCCAAATAAGTATCTGGATTATTCTTTCTTGAAAAGAAGGAATTTTCATTTGATGTCTGCCTATGTTTCTATCCACACTATCAAAACGTTCTCTCCTAGTTTGTCTCCTAGAATTAACATCTTGACCAATTAGAGTGACTTGGTCATCGTCGATGTCATCTCTACCATCATATTCATCTTGGACGAAGGTTTGGTTGTCTCTCGCCGTGGTTCACCTTGCAATCTATTAATTGCATCATCATGCCTTTCTAGATGATCTCTTACATCTCCTATCATTTTGAACATTCGTTCAAATTGTTATTGCATTTTGAAGCAAAATATCATTTGATGAAGAACTTGCTTCTTTATCTTTAGACATGTTTTGAAAGACAAAGTTAGAATAGCCTCACCAACACTCTCTCACGTGTTTTACTCAAGATTTGATTCACTCCACTCGTGTTTTCATACAATGTTTGGCTTTTCTCGATATTGATCTCACCACTCTTGCCTTTTATCTCTCTCGATATTGATCTCACCACTCTTGCCTTTTATCTCTCTTGTTTTGTTCTTTGAGTTCTTAGATTAACTAAAAAAAACTTAAACAAATAATTCAGATTGTGGCAATTCAAGGGTATTGAAATTAGACATAAAAGCAAATATAATGTAAGCCAATTTAAAGGAGTGTATGATGCACTTCAATCATAAGCAAAGATTTGAATTCAAGTATTTTTGGAATGAAAAAAAAATCCAAACCTGAAACAAGAATTCAAAATAATGAAGAAAGAATTCTGCAATTTGCACGAAGTCCTGAATTCACAATTAATTTCGATCTCTTTCTTTCTTTCCTTTTTTTTTTTACCTTTGATCTTCTCCTCTCTCTCTTTTTTTTTCTTTGATCTTTGATTTCCTCTCTTTTTTACTTTTGATTTTCTCTTTCTTTTTTGACGATAAAGTGAGGGAAAAAATGAAAAACAACAATGATAGCACAAGAAACACAAAGCAATAAGAAGAAAGGAAGAATAACAATTATGGATATCGTGATAAGAGAACAGGAAAAGTTAAAAGATAACAAATAAATGGATAAGCAAACCTCAAACTTAGCCGTGCTCGATACCAAATGATGGAAATCATCAATTTAGCAATCATACACCCCGATAGCTAAAAGCTATGATACATATGGAATGCAAATTGACACCCTCCAAAAATTGAAACAAGGCGGATCATTCAAGAATGAAGTAAGGAAACTATTCTAATTACTTATCAATAGAAAATTGATGAAATAACTAGAATAGCACTTTGAATTCCCTTAAGGCGCCACAAACTAACAAGTCCGATAAGTCAAAGGAAAAGCAAAGATTTGGGTTGAACGCATACAAGCGTAAAAGCTGATAAGTTCTAAAGTTCATGCAATAACTTAAAAACAAAACACTCACCGGTGTTGAAGAATTGTTATACTTCCCAAAATTGTCTGTCTTACACTGAGAGTCAACCTCATTTATATAGTATGAGGATAGTACAAAGAGAATGAATGCATTAAATAACATTTATATTCCTAATTCATGAATTTTGGTAAACATAGCTGAATGGACTTTTATTCTTCAAGTTGAGGTCTTCAAATTTGTCCTTCTCTCTTTATGATCACGTTGGCCATTTTAGAATCTTCTTGCAATCATAGAATGTTGATTGAGTCTTGACTAGCTTGATCTGGTTCATATCAGATCCGATAAGTTCTTCAAGCGAAAAGTCATTTAGATCCTATCTCTTGTATTATGGTTACTTTCGGATCCCAACATTTTGGAAGGGATCTTAGTATTTTATTAACAAGATCAAAATTAGAAAAATATTTATCAAGACTTTTTAAACCATTGACGACATCTGTAAAACAAGTGTACATGTCACCAATAGTTTCACTTGATTCTATACGAAATAATTCAAAATCATACATCAAAAGATTTATCTTAGAATCTCTTACTCTACTAGTGCTTTCGTGTGTGACTTCAAGAGTATGTCAAATCTCTTGTCCAGTTTTGCAAATAGAAATATGATTAAATTTATTCTTATCAAGAGCATAAAATAAAGCATTCATTGCTTTGGTATTTAATGAAAAAGTCTTCTTCTCCAAATTATACCAATCATTCATTGGTTTAGAAGACTTTTGAAAATCATTTTCGATGATATTCCATAAGTTCAAATCCAAAGAAAGTAAGAAAACTCTCATTTGAGTTTTTCAATTTGTGTAGTCCGTCCCATTAAACATAGGAGGACGAATGATAGAGTGACCCTCTTAAAAACCAAAAAGAGTCATTTCTCTTATGTGTTAAACTAAATGAGAAATAAACATAGCTTTAATACCAACTGTAGGGGGGGGGGGGTGGGTGAATTAGTGCAGTTCGATGGAAGCTGCATCGAAAATCATTTAAACTTAAAACTTTTGCAAGAGTAGTAATGAGCAGGTAAAGTACTTGTAAAATAAATAAATAAGCAGAGAAAGGAAGGCACACTAATTTTATAGTGGTTTGGTCATCCGACCTACGTCCACTTCTGATTCCTCCTTTATTAAGACCATCGATATCCACTAACCGATCTTCTTTCAAAGGGCGAAGATCAATTATCCTTTACGGTCCTTTCTCTTTTTTATAGGTTTAGGAGACAATATTTACAACCCCACTCACCCCTCTTTTAGACTTAACCAAAACTCAAAGCTAGAGGGGAGGAATTTTCATACAATTACAATAGTGTTTTTCCTCCTTTTGTTCTTAGTTGGTGTATATTCTAACTAGGGATGAGAGGGTGTTAGGACTCTAGCTATGAGAGTCCTAATTGATAAGGACATTCATGTAAATCCTATCTAGCCGACCCTATTAAAGAGGTGATTAGCCGACCCTATCTAGCCGACCCTAGCCAACTAGGTTAGGGTTAGGTTGCTTCTTAGAGAAAGAGTCCGATTAGAAGCAGGGGTCCTATTAGAGAAAGAATCCTATTAGAAGTAGGAGTCCTATTAGAGAAAGAGTCATATTAGAAGTAGGAGTCCTAATTAGAAGTAGGAGTTGGTTAGAAGTAGGAGTCTTGAGTAAGAGTCCTATTAGGAGTTGGGGTTTAGAAGCCCTATAAATAGTCATGTATTCACCCTCTTTTCATAAAGAATAGATCAATCTTTTAGCAGCCTTTGAGCAGCAACTTAGAGGAAGGAACCCTTATAGAGTTCCAAGGAGGCCGATCCCCTATAGAGATCAACCCCAAGCTTAGAATCCGTAAGGATTTTATCACTTAGTATCAGAGCAGTGTTCTTGGCATCTCGCTACCCTTCCATAGCTATCCACCAGCCCTCCACAATCGCCCAAAGCAATTCCCACAATTGCTTAGAAGATCATCATCGAATTCTGCCTCATCTCCACCACCGTAGATCATCCTTTGATCTTCCTATGAATTGTAACAAGTTCTGGTTATCTACCTTACTGCTATTACAGTTTAGTTATCCTTATTCAAAAAATCTAAAAAATTCATTCCTATATTGCTGCATAAACTTTTCGTCGTAAAGTTTTTATCTCTACAATGAAAGTTGCACTGTAGAATTTCAGCCGCATAACACTGTCTTATTGATCTTGCTACTGTATTTTTTCTATCCAAATCTCTATGAAATTTTTACGACGGCTTTGACACTTCCTAATAGTGGTTTTCCCTTTGGTTTTGTTAAAAAATTCTCAATATAAACCACTTATCTTTTACGTCTAATCTGTTACACTTTAGACGTAAAAATCTGCTATAGTACCTCTCCGTGATCCTCAATTTTGCCAAACCTCTTACTATCGTTTCTTTCTATGAAATTTTTAACAGCATTGCCTCTTCCTTACCAGTAGATTCCTTTTAAGTTTTGCTTGAATCTCTATTGAAAATTTTTGAAAAAAATTGCATATTTACTGCTGAAATTTATTCGGCAAAAATTCTGGTGCTACACCTTTGTCTTTTTTCTCCTCCATAACCTACCAAACCCTAGCCACCTTGCTGCCACCAATCAAGACATCTTTAGGGCATCCATCTATCCTTAAGATTCAGCCATCATAACCTAGTTTCATAACCCTAACTGCATCAAAAACTGTAGCCCAACACAGTAAACCATTACAGCCAAACCCTTCTATCACCGATCTATTGTCCGAACTTTCCACCACCCCATGCCATTAACCCATTAATAGAAAAAAGACAAGGGCATCTCTGATCTACAGGCATATGCTATGGCTTCTCAAGATTCAATTGATGCCAAATTTGAAGCATGGGAATCTCAGATTGAATCATGGCTTGAATCGTGCTTGGAAGACAAATTACATGCTTTGTTTGTTGATTTCAGAATTGGACAACCACCGAGTCCAACCAAATTGCAGCAAGGAGAGAATTCAGAAAGGACCCCAGAGAAGGAGGAACAGCCCTCGGACATACTTTAGTCATGCATGAGGGTGGACTTCCCATGATGGGAAGAAGGAGACCCGGCGGGGTGGATTTTGCGTGTCGAATGTTACTTTCGCTACTACCAAACGTTGGATAATGCTATGGTGGAGATTGTTGTCATCCACTTTGATGGAAATGCTATTCAATGGTACAATTGGCTAAAATATAATCATGGGGCTCCGATGTGGAATCAATTTAAGAACGCACTACTGAACCGTTTTGGACCTACGGAGTATGAAAATATCGACGACCAACTTGCAAAGATTTGACAAACCTCTACGATTCAAGAGTACCAAATCAGGTTTGAGAAGCTATCCTACCTTGCTCATGATTGGACTAACCATTAATTATTAGGAACATTTATCGAAGGACTCAAGCCAGAGATAAAAGGGGAAGTTAAGGCGCGACAGCTCGGTACCGTGACGGCCACGATTTCTTTTGCCCAAATACAAGAAGAACGGCTTAGCCAAGATGCTCAGAGGATGAGAACCACTCCTAGAACCTCAGCATATAAACCCCCTTCTGCTCCTAGCCATCCTTCACTTCCAAAAAAAATTGACAAGAGAAGAACTACGTGATCGATCAGCAAAGGGTTTTTATTGGCATTGCGACGAGCCGTGGAACCATGATCATCGCTACAAAAGGGGCCGCCTTCTATTGATTGAACCTCTTGAAGACATGGAGGAGGAGGTCCAGGAGCATGAGGAAGAGATTAAGGATGAAGAACAATAGCCAATTGATATTACGATGCATGCCCTTGCTGGTTACGCGAACCCGCAAACAATGAAAGTGGGAGGATTTCTAAAGCAACAACTGATTACCGTTCTTATTGACACCAGGAGCACTAATAATTTTATGAACAACAAGGTTGCTGTCTGGATGGCCTTACCTATTGAGAATTGCAGCAGGTTCGATGTTAAGGTTGCAGATGGATGAATTTTGAAATGTGATCATAGATGCCCACGGGTGAAACTGTTGCTATAGGACCAAGAGATAATTGCAGATTTTTTCCTCTTCCCTCTAGATGATTATGAGGCTATGCTTGGCATCGAATGGTTGATGACATTAGGTGATGTTTCCTAGAATTTTTTGATATTAATTATGAAATTTTACAGTATGGGGAAACAGGTGATACTATGCGGGAAACGTGGGGGCGACGTAACGATGATTTGCATACAACGAATAGAGAAAGTTTTGCACAAAGCATGCAGCAGCCTTTTGGTATAACTTGAGCAGCAATCTAAGGGAGAGCCATCTGAATTTGAAGATCCAAACCTACTTCCCTTGCTTGCTGAATTTTCAGATATATTTGATGAACCACGCAGCCTACCTCCTAACCGCTGGCATGATCATCGTATACCGATTCTTCCAGGCAAACCTCCAGCAAATACTCAGCTACATCGGTATCCACATCTCCAGAAAGATGAAATAGAAAGGATTGTAAAAGAGATGCTTAAAACAGGAGTTATTCAGCCAAGTTGCAGCCCCTACTCTTCACCGGTGCTCCTCGTACGAAAGAAAGACGGAACATGATGAATGTGCGTTGATTACCGAGCTCTCAATGGTATAACCGTCAAGAACAAGTATCCTATTCCAGTAGTAGATAAATTGCTTGATGAATTAAAGGGAGCATGAGTCTTCATAAAGCTAGACCTTCGATTCGGGTATCATCAAATACTAGTATGTGAAGAAGACATACTAAAAACTACCTTTCAAACACACAACATTTACTACAAATTTCTAGTAATGCCTTTTGGTCTCAGCAATGCTCCCTCCACCTTTTAGAGCCCTATGAATGATATTTTTTGGAGTTATCTTTATAAGTTTGTGCTGGTTTTCTTTGACGATATCCTTATTTATCACCCTTCTCTTGAAAGTCATATTCAGCACTTACGACTTGTTTTGACAATTTTGCGAGAATATGTTCTTTTTGTCAGAACAATGAAGTGCAGCTTTCTTCAACGAAAGATGGAATATCTTGGACATATTATATCAAAGGAAGGGGTGGCAGTGGAACCCTCCAAAATTGAAGCAATGCAGAACTAACCGACCCCGAGGAACATAAAATCGTTGTGCGGCTTTCTCGGTTTAACAGGTTACTACCGCAAGTTCGTGAAAAACTATAGAAAGATTAATGCACCCCTTACTTCCTTACTAAAAAAAGATACTTTCCAGTGGTTGGACAAAGCCACCACCGCCTTTGACGAACTTAAAGTCACAATGATAATAATGCCCGTACTAGCGTTACCCGACTTCGGCAAGACTTTTATTATTGAAGCTGATGCCTCCAGAGTCGGAATTGGTGCTATACTAATGCAAGATGGCTGTCCCCTCACTTATACTAGTAAGGTGTTATCTCCTTCCCATCTCAAGATGACTATTTATGACAAGGAGATGCTTGTGATTGTGTATGCGGTGTCCAAATGGAGACCGTACTTGATCGGGCGACGCTTTCAAATCAAGACCGACCATGAAAGCCTAAAATATTTCTTGGAGCAAAAGATATCTTTCTCTAAACAGCAAAAATGGGTAACAAAGCTTCTTGGATATGATTATGAAATAACTTACAAAAAGGGGAAAGATAATGTTGTTGCAGATGCGCTTTCGTGGCTACCCAAGCAAGTTGAATTTTTCGCTATTTCACTTCCGACCATTGTTCCTTGAGGATACTAGGAGGGAATGGCAAGATAATCTGAAAACGAGTAAAATCATAAAATAATTGGAGGAAGCACCAAGCTCCATGGCTCATTACAATTGGGACTCAAAGGACTTGCGATATAAGGGATGCATTGTGCTTGTGTCAAATTCTACTTGCATAGAGACCATCCTTCAAGAGATGCATTCCACACCTATAGCCAGGCACTTCAGGTTCCTTAGAACCTATAAAAGAATTAAGCAAAATTTTTATTGGATAGGGATGAAAAATATTATTGCTGAATTTGTAGCACAATGTAATGTATGTCAACAACACAAAGGTGAGATAGTGGCAAGTCCCAGAAAGTTACAATCTCTACCCATCCCAGAATCAATATGGATTGATATATCAATGGATTTCATTGAAGGGCTTCCCTCATCACAAGAAAAAGGTACAATTTTTGTCGTGGTTGATCACCTTACAAAGCATGCTCACTTTTGTGCCATCCGTAATCCCTACACTACTTCTTGTATTGCTCAAATCTTTATAGAGAATATTATAAAATTATATAGGATACCGAGATCTATTATAGGTGATCATGATAGGGTCTTCACGAGTAAATTTTGGATAGAGTTATTCCAGATGTAGGGCACTAAATTAAAGATGAGTGCGGTATATCACCTACAAACCGACGGCCAAACTGAAGTGGTGAACAGGTGTTTGGAGACATATCTCATATGCTTCACCAGTGACTAACCAAAAGAATGGACAAAGTGGCTTCCCTAGGCTGAGTGGTGGTATAGATGAATATCTATAAAATGTACTCCCTATGAGGCCGTATATGGCCGACCCCCCTTGTAATTCCAAAATATGTGTTGGGCACCTCTAAAGTAGAACAAGTAGACAGGGAACTATAGAACAGAGACCAAATGCTGAAGTTGCTAAAAGATAATCTCACTACAACACAAGGATGAAACAATAATATGATCAACACAAAAGCAAAAGAGAATTTTCAGTAGGAGATTGGGTCATCCTACGGCTCCAGCCATACAAGCAAACATCAATCCAAACTAGAGCATCAATTAAGTTTTCACCTTGATTCTATGGACCCTACCAGATTTTGGAGTGCATCAGAGCAGTAGCATAAATATTGGACTTACCCGCCAGCTCCCGAATCCATCTAGTCTTCCATGTATCGTGTTTGAAGCTCAAGTTAGGACAACATGAGACAGCCCAAAGCCATCTACCAAATATGACTACCCAAGGAGAGCTCCAAACCCAACCAAGTGCCATTATTGATCGACGGATCGTGACTCGACGACAACGACTTGCTATTGAAGTGTTAATACAATGGGCGAACCTACCAGCAGAAGATGCCACTTGAGAGAACTATGACGACTTGAAGATCAAATTCCCAGAATTCATGGAACGTCAGCCTCTAGGACAAGGCTGACTTGAAGAGGGTGGGCCTATTAGGACTCTAGCTATGAGATTCCTAATTGATAAGGCATTTATGTAAATCCTATCTAGCCGACCCCTATTAAAAAGGTGAAGAGGTCGGTTAGGTTAGGGTTAGGTTGCTTCTTAGAGAAGGAGTCCTATTAGAAGTAGTAGTCCTATTAGAGAAAGAGTCATATTAGAAGTATGAGTCCTATTAGGAAAAAGTCCTACTAGAGAAAGAGTCCTAATTAGAAGTAGGAGTCTTGAGTAAGAGTCCTATTATGAGTTAGGGTTTAGAAGCTCTATAAATAATCATGTATTCATCCTCTTTTCATAAGGAATAGATTAATCTTTTAGTAGCCTTTGAGTAGCAACTTAGAAGAAGAATCCCCTATAGAGTTCTAAGGAGACCGATCCCCTATAGAGATCAACCCTAAGCTTAGATTCTGCAAGGGTTTTAATAAAGGGATATTTATAGACCCCAAGTGAATTCAAACTTGGAGCTAAAATTTGAACAACCCCGAGTTTCCTAAGTACTGGGCGGTACCACTGCCTAGTTTGCCTTGACATTGGGTGGTACCATCGCCCAGTCTGGTGGTACCACCACCCAGTCTGGTGGTACCACCGCCCAGTCTGGTGGTACCACCGTCCAGTCTGGTGGTACCATCACCTGATAATGGATGGTACCACTGCCCAGTCTAGCAGTACCATTGCCTAACACAATCTTGGAGACTAAGCCACCAACGGTTCCACTACCTGATCTGGCAGTGCCACCGCCTAACTCACTTGTTGGGTCACTATTTGGGCCTTTCACTTAGCCCAACATAGCCCAAACTTAGGCCCAATTATCTCCTAATTGAGTTGGCCTAATTCTAACCTAATTATAATTTAAATCTACTTCGATCTAGATAATTATTATAAAACTTGAATCAATTATTATCTGACGTGTCATTAGTTCAAGGGCACTTTATTCGATTCTTCGGTGCATCATCCTTTCTTGCGGCCTATTGCTTAATTGGCTTGTTGACCTCTGCAACTCTAATTTTCTTAGTGTAATTTTCGCTCTTCTTGGTCCGATGCTTGAACCCATGGCACAAAGCTTAATACTGATACATCGACTGTTCCTCCGGCTTGACATCCAAACTTCTGACATATTCCACTCCGGCTCAACTTCCAATTCTTCCTACTTTTATTGTCACTTCTTGATCGAAGGTAGTCCTACATCACTCAAAATGCAGATCAAATCATAAACACTATTAATTGGTTTCATCATCAAAATTTGAGATTCAATAGTGCTAACCAAGGATGAGAGGTGTATTTATAGGCTCCAAATATATTCAAATTTGGAGCAAAAAAGGATCTCATCCCGGGTCTTCCGGTACTAGCGGTACCACCACCTGTGCTGGGTGGTACCACCACTTATTGTTAGGATCTAGAGTGGTACTAAGAGAGGAGGGGATGGGGGGTGAATTAGTGCAGTGGATAAAAACCATAAATTCAAACCAATTCTAAAAAGAGTTATGCATTGAGAAGTTTTGGTCTGACGAAAATGATTTCGGCAAGATGAATGTTTCGATTGAATACGAAAGAGAGTTGAGAGAAGGAGATTAAGAGACTGCAGCCAAGTAAAAATTAAAATACAGTAATTTAAAAACTCACACCAAGAGAACTACGCAACGATTTATAGTAGTTCGGTCAAATGACCTATGTCCACTTTTGAAACCTCTCCAATGAGGTTTCCGGCTTCCATTATCAATTCTTCTTGAAGGTGAAGGACCAAGCACTCCTCTTACAGACTTTTATAGGTGGTTCACACTCTTTTATAGGACTTTTACAAATGAGACTTTGGGAGGTAAATACTCAAACTTTTGAAAGTAATTTCGCTAGAGTTTTGACTCAGTTCTTATTACTTATCGATGTGCTTAGCCAACGGAGAAGTAAGGGGAATTTATAGACTCAATTGATTTCAGAATTGAAGTAAAAAAGAGTCACATCTCAGATTTTCGGGTGCTGCCGGTACCTCCACCTGGCACTAGCGGTACCACCACCAGTTGACCCTATTTTGTTAGTGTACTAGGCAGTACCACTGCCCAGTCTGGTAGTACTACCGCTTGACAAAGTCCTCGAGCTCTACGGAGGGTTGGTACCACCACTGATAGGTAATAACTATTAGTAGTATCACTACTAACTTGGGACAGTACCACCTCTTAGACCACCTGAGAACCTATTCTCGAGGTGGTGCCACCACCCTAGTTTGGCGGTGCCATCTCCAAACAAGTCTAGCAAACTTGGATGGACCTTGAATCCGGCCCAATCCACTTAAATTACAAGCCCAGTTGGCCCCTACCAGGGTTAAAGGATTATTATCTAATCCTCACCCTAATTATGTGCTAACTATGAGATTGAAAACATATTCTAAGCAAAATACAATCCGATGATGTCAAGACTTCTTTTGGCGAGCTTCTAGCAAACTTCGACGAACTTCTAATGAACCCTCGGACAGTCTTCCGGCGGACTCCCAGTAGGCTCCCGTACTTTCAGGTGAGTTTCAACGAATCTATTTGGCAAGCTTTCGACTATCTTGGTGAGCTTCGCAAACCTCCGACGAACCTTCCAGTGAACTTCTGACACTCCTTTGGCAAGTCCCCAATTCATTCTCGGCCAGTTCCGACAGTACTTCTGACGAACCTTCGGATTTTCAGTGGACTCTCGGACTCCCAACGTACTCGACTCTGGCAATTTGCTTTATGTCTTCATTACTATCGAAGTTAATCCTACACACTTATCTCAATAATATAGATTAGATCAAATAATCTATCAATTGACTTCATCATCAAAATATGAGATTCAACAAACTTATCCTTTTTTATGATGACAATCAATTGATGATAGAGTTACCCTTAACTCCCCCTATCTATATGTCATATTTTGAGAAAGAAAACACTTGAATTCAGAGCCCTTGAATTCAAGTCGAAATCGATAAGTTGCATTCGTTGAACTTATCGTCATGCTCAACAAGAATGAACTTTCATCCATAAATATGAAACTTTGCATTTTTCACAATCCGAAAATGATGTCAAGGCATGACATCCATTTTCAAGTTCAGTGTCCAATGATGATGGACAATCATCATTTCGACACATGATACCAACTATAATTTTGAAATAAAATGCACAAATCCAAGGCATGATATCATTTTACGATACATCATCAAAAAGTACACAAATAAAAGTTTATTATGTCAAGCCAAGATATCAAATTCAAGTAGCATACGATAATGATCATAGAGCAATTTTCATTTTAAGCATTCATGAAACATTTGCAATGCATGCGATCCATTCCAATACAATTTTGATACACTACATATAATTGTAATACATTGTGATGCTTTTAAAGATAGCAATCAATTTTTGATACAAAGCATGGTAATTGCAATACACATTGCAATATGATACATTCAAGGCATTTATCATTCCATCAAATCATTAATTCAACTTGCCACGTTTTTCTCCCCCTTTGTCATCAACAAAAAGGAAATGGGCCTTGATGCCATAAATCCATTAAGGAAATGGGCATTCTATTGAAAAATTTATGCCATAAAATTGTAAAGTAGAAGGGATAGAGTATTGAAGCAAAACATTCATAAGAATGTCTAAGAGCTCATGGAAAATTCATACATGAAAAATTCATATTCTTGAAGTATAAAAGTGAATCATTCAAGTTATTAAAAATGGCATACAAGAATCATTTCTACCAAATGAAATTAGTAAAGTAGAAAAGAGATAAAAATTGAGATGAAAATTTCAAGAGACAATTTGATCAAAAATTCAAGCCATAGAAATAAAATCATAAAATGGAAAAGATAGATCATTGAAGCCAAAATTCATAAAAATATCATCAAGAGCTCATGACATTCATTTAAGAAAAATTCATGAGGAAGAAAAGAGAGATCATTCAAGCTCATGATAGGAATCATGATGATGTTTGCTTTAAAAATTCATAAAAGCCAACTTGGCATTTCCATGAAAAATTTATGAAGTGGAATACATCATCATAAAAAATTTCATAAAGGGCTAGCTTGGCATTTTCATTCATTAAGTGGAAAATAACCAATCAAGTCATAAAAGCCCAAGATATAGAAATTTGCACAAGAGTTAATAATTCATCAAATTTGCATAAATAAAATCCGAAGAGTGTTTAAGCTATAGGAATTTTGAGAGCTTTTTCTTTTTATGCAAAGTTCATGACATAAAGATAAGAAAAGGAAAATAGTTCTGCGTATCATGAAGACAATTATCAACCTTCAAATAATACGAAAGTGTAAGAAAAATAAATAATGAAATCCATTCATTCATTCATTCCCATAGAAGTAGAGGGAAGATAAAATCGATAGAATCAATTTGACTAAGTTATTAAAAGGTCATGATATCAAAAAATCATCAACCGAGAGTCATGTATATGATGCTAAAATTCTTCAATAGATAAAACAAGAGTATCAATTCAAGATTGGAAGTGAAAGCTTCAAAATATGAATTCGAAAAGATGTCATAAGATTGGAAAAGATAATATCAAGTTCATGAGAATTGAAAAGAAAAAAAAACTTTGAAAAGAGACATACAACAACCTCATGTATTAAGTTCAACACATATGAAACTTTTAAAGTGTGTCGAAATAACATAAAGAGTACAAAATGGGAGTCATAAGCTCCATTATAACTCATGAAGTTAACATAGAGTTTTTACAACTATTCCTCGGGTAGAATACCAAAATGCCTATACAAATTATCCAACTTCCAATTCATTTGACGCACTTCATTTAGGATTTTAGCTTGTTGTGATTTGAGTTAATTTATTTTAGTCATGATCAGATCTTCAGAAGATGGAGCAGGAGCTAGATCTGTTAGTGCTTCACCAAAGGGACTAGGAAGAGGAGATTCATTACCTCTAAATACAGGTGTTTTGGATTCTTCTACTGGAGAGGGGAGGATCGGTCCTTCTAGACTGCCTAGTCTAGATTCCATTCCTAAATGTGCACCTTAGTCACTTAAGTAGGTTTCTGTTTATGGCATTATATTTATCCACTTTTATTACTTCTTCATTAGGTGGTATTCTAATGTTGTATATGTGTAGTAATCTAGTGATTAACCCCTCATACGGTTGCATTAAATCCTTAGATGCTATGTCTATCATATTTTGCCGGATTAGGTATCTAAAATAATTTTCTTGCCCGGTCTTTATCTAGTACATAGTACCAAACTCCATTTGACTAACTTCATCATGATAATATTGTTTAGGAATTAGAATACTAATAATGATGTGATGGAGAACCTTAGAGCTAAAAGGTAGCAAATGCTCATAGCTTTTAGAGACTATGGCTAGGTTAGGATTTTTAAAAATATTCCTTAAAGCCTCGGAGTAGGTTACTCCGATTGCGTCCAAATCCCATTGTCCTCTAAAATAACAACCCCTTCTTTTTTTTGAGATTCCTATTAGGTCATAAATTGTACTATCCGTAATTGAAATTTGGTTCCCTAGAAGATAGGTTGAGACACGTTGTTATCTTCATCTATGCTTAGGTTAGTATAAAACAATCGAACTAGCCTAGGGTAAATTGGTTCTCTAATTTGTAGAATAGGTAAGATATCTAAATTGGCAAACCAACTAATAGGTTTTAGGTCTCCTAATTCACTTAAATCAACATACTTACCCTTATGCATGTTTCTTGTTTCAAAACTAGGGTACCTAAGGGCATTTTTGCTAGAGTTAAAAAGGCATGGGTCATATGAATCTCCTTCCCTCCTCTTCCCTTTATCCCTAGATGATCTCCTAGAAGCCATTTGTCTAAACAAAATGATAGTGAAAGATGTTAGGGATCGAGTGGCACTAAGAGGGGGGGGGGTGAATTAGTGCAGCGGTAAAGAACGATAGATTTTTCAGCGATTAACACAAGTTCGGAAACTTCGTACGAATGAATGCAGCGTTTCATCTGAACCCGGAAAGATTGCGTTTTAACTTTAAAGCATACGTAAGAAGATGAAGATGAAGTTGAGTAAATAAGGTAGCATATGAAAATGGTTTGCAGCAAAGTAAGTTGCGAGAAAGTAAATGCAAACCGATTTATAGTGGTTCGATCATCCGACCTACATCCACTTTCGAAGCCTTCTCCGATGAGGCTCTCAACTTCCACTAGCAAATCCTTTTGTAGGGGAAGGACCAAATACCCCTCTTACAACCCTTTTACAAGAGGTTCACACTCTTACAAGTTTTCACAAAGAGAAGGAAATGAGGTGAACACTTAAGCAAATGAAGAACAAGACTTTCCCAAGACTTATTTTCAAAATCTAACTCTCAAGGGTTCTTTCTCACGGTGAGAAAAGGGGGTATTTATAGATCAAAATGGATTCAAATTTGGACTCCAAATTTGAAATCAAATTGAGTTCAGTCTTTGAGGCGGTGCTCTCTGCTGTCGAGGCGGTGCTACACGCCTGACCAGTGGTGCTACCACCCACCAGGCGGTGCTACCACTGCTCATTGGTCTTTGGCGGTGCTATCGCCCAGCACACAAGTTGTTGGGCGGTGCCACCGCCTAGCACGCATGCTGCTGGGCAGTGCTACCGCTTAGCACGCTGGCATTCTTTGGCGGTGCCACCGCTTAGCACACATCTTTGGCGGGCAAGTGCTACCGCCAAAGACACACACCAACTTCCTGGTTTGGGCTGAAAACTCAGCCCAAACCGATCCCAAACAAGGCCCAATGGGCCCATACTTGGGTTAAAGGATTAACATCTAATCCTAACCCAAATTAATGTGCTAACTACGAAATTAAAGACATTCCTAAGCTATTACAAAGTCCGCAAGTCAAGTCTTCTTTCGGCGAGCTTCCGATGAACTTCTAGTGGTCTTTCGAGGATCCCTCGGAAACCATCCTGTGGACTCCCAGCAAGCTCTCGGACTCCACGATGATTTTGGCGAGTTCCCCCGAGCTGCTTTGGCAAGTTCTGATCTTTCTTGGCAAGCTCCGTGAATTTCCGATGAACTTTCGAAAACCCTTCGGAAAGCTCCCTACTTATTCTCGGCCGATTTCGGTAGCACTCCCAACGAATCTTCGGACTTCCGTCGAACACTCGAACTCCCAATGATCCATCGCACTTGACTTCGACCCTTTGTTTCGCTTTACGTCTTCATCCTTATCGTAGTTACTCCTGCACAAACAAACACCAAACACCCTACTTCGATCTAGACAATTACTACAACACGAATTGACATTCAGTTGCCTGGCACGTTATTGGTCAGCGCTTCGTCTGATCCTTCGGCACATCGTCCTCTCATGCGGTCTGTTGCCCAATCAGCAATTGACCTCCGCAACCCCAATATCCTTGGTGCAACACGCTCTTCTTGGCCCGATGCCCGACGTATGAAGCCTTCAGTCGATTGTCGACCGAACCTCCGGCTCGACATCCAATATCCTGACGTGATCACCTCTGATGCAACATCAATTCCTCCAGCGTCAACTAACTAATTCTGATCGATAGTAGACCTGTGTAACTCAACATGCAGTTAAACAACAAGACACTCAATTAGTTTCATCATCAAAATCTGAGATTTAACAATCTCCACCTTTTTGATGATAACAACTAATTGATGACTGACGGAGTTAACCATAACTCCCCGGAGTTTAACACAAACTCCCCCTATCAATATGCCATTGATAGAACCCTTGGATTATCTCAAATCCAAGTAACATGTATCATTCATGTAGTGAGAAATATAAATCCATCATGCAAATATATAAAATATTCAAGCATCATTACATTGCATGAAGTCATCAATCTACTTCTCCCCCTATGTCATCAACAAAAAGGAGAAGTAGCATCATAGCTAGTTAAAAAGATATGCAAATTTCTTACAACACACTAGCTATTTATCACATCATACAACATTTTTGCAATACAACATCAAATAATACCATTCAATCATAGCAAGTTTCAAGGATGGGCAATGATGGTAATTTTCACTTGCTTCTTGAGATGTGCAAGTTTGCACCTTGTTTCTCACGATAGCAATATTTGCATCCTTTGATATAACAATTCTTAGCTTCTCATGAAGTTGCAAAATAGAAATCAAGATGGCAAATTTTTGCAATGTTCGAGCTAAAAACTTTCTCCCCCTTTGTTAGCATCAAAAAGAAAGGGAGGATCAAATACTTCAAATAATCTTATATGAGATTCAACAATAATTTGTAACAAAAATGTAAGCAATTTTGAAGAAGTAAAATTGAGCAAGATTTTTGCCTCTCTTGAGATAGCAACTTTTTGCTTCTCAATGTTCAAGCTAGCAAGATTTTCTCTTTTGATGCACAAGCTAGAAATTTTCTTCCTCTTGAATGAGCTAGCAAATTAATCATGCAAGCTAGCAATAAATCTTCTCCTCCTTTGATTTTGTCAAAAAGAAGGGAAGAATATAATTCTTTTCCCTTTACATGAATGCTTCCATCTTGATAAAATAACAAATTTCCATCATGAATTTTTAACATATCAAGTCATGAATTCAAGGGAGTCATAAACAAATCATGGTACGAGGGAAATTTATGACAAGCAAGCAAGCAATAATGATAAGCTAGCATACTTTGCAATACGCAAACTAGCTCCCTTTCAATTTTTCTCTTTTGCACCTAAGTTTCCCTTTTACAAGTCATCAACTTTTTGTTTGTAATGAGCTAGTAATTTTTGTAAAATTTATAACATTTTAAACATACAAGCTCATGAGTTAAAAAATAATGCAACTTTACAATTTCTTTCTTCTCATTTTGAGAAGTGCAAGTTTTGCCTTTTGCAAGTTCTAGCTAGCTATGTTTGTCATTTTCACTTGTGATACATAAGCTAGCAAGCTAACTCCCCCTTTGTCACTATCGAAAAGAAGGGATGAATAATATTTCAATGAAATAATTTTGCATCAATCAATATATCAATCATCACATGATGCATACAAGACAATAATGCAAAGAAGTCATGTCATGAAGGATATCAATATGTAAATTCAACAAGGATTAAAACCAAAAGATATCATTCATAATTCATAACTTTCCTTTTAGCAAGATCAAAATTCATATTTATCAATTTTTAATTCAAGATAAATGTCATATAACCAAGAATCATGATATATAAAAGCATATCAATATCAAGGATTAAATCATGATTACAAGTGCTAACATATTTTCTTTTCATTCATTTTCAAGCCATGATAAAAGAATAAATTAATGATTCAATCATTAAGCACATTTCTTTTATATCAATTTCGAATCATATAAGGCTTACATGGCAAATATCAATTCATGATAAAGGGTATACAACCAAGAATCATAATGTATAAAAGCATATCAATATCAAGGATCAAATCATGATTCAATGATTCTTTATCATAACGTAAATTTTATTTATCAAATATTCAATTTACCACACAAGACAAAGAAATCATGTCACTTTTAGGATCATGAAATATATGACATCAAGGCTCATGATTCATTTAAAAAGATATAGCACAAAGAGTAACTTGATTCATGCATAAGAATTCCAAGTATCAAGTATTAAGATATCAAGACTTGGATTGTGATAAAGCTCACTCAAGTTTGAATCATGAAAATCATTAACATAGTTTATGAGATTCACAAAAAAACATAAACTTGAATTGTTCTCCTCTTTGGTAAATGACAAAAAGAAGCAATCATTTTTTAGATTCAAAATGCTAGCAATTTGCATTAATCATGACAAGTGATACATCAAAAGTCTACATCATTATTTCAATCAACAAGTCATGAAGCATACAAAGTAGTATTGAAACATGAGAGAAAAGTTCAAATTATCAAATCATAATCAATTCATCGAAATCACTTCTATAATTTATGATATTCTTAAAATATCATGAAATCATTAATCTCGATAAGATAGTAAATATAATTTCTTTATGTTTCATCATATAAGTATGTCTTTTGCCTTTATATGCCAAATCAAAATATTCAAAACCGGAAGACAAACTTCATTATAAACATTGTCAAAACAACACATTGTTTCAAGACATGAGATTTAATTTATCATGATAATGTGTTTCATTTTGTTTCAAACAAGTGTGCTCATGTTTCAAAAGATGAGTATCAAATTTAAGACCAAAATATGAGTTTGTCATCAAGATATGATATCACAAAGTCATTAAGCATGATAACAAACTTTTAGTATTTTCATTTTAATGATGATTTCATAATGTATGTTCAAACATTTATATGGAACCCATCATTGTAGAAATTCAAAACATAAGTTTGTCATTAAATCCATCAAGATCATATGCATCAAATTTCATGATAGTACATTTTCTCATCTTTATGAGTTTCAATTTAAGCGATTTGATCTTTCATAAGAATGTTCAAATTTTTCATATGAAAATGTCATGAATCATATTCAAAAACGAAAATATCATCAAAATCATTTTAATTCTTTCTTACATTAGTTATAACAAGATGATCGATGCTCAAATTTTTTGATAAAATCATGCATCATTTTATAAATCTGAAAAATAATTTTCGCCATGAAAATCATCAAGTCCAAATGTAATACAAGACAACATTAAAATCACATTTCTTTCATTTGGAAAATTTATGGGTTAGGTCTTTATAATTGATTTCATGAAGACATGTATCATCTAAAAATTTCATCATAAAAAAGGTCAAGACCCATTAATCCAAGATAGAAGTTTTTTAAATCAACATCACTTCAACAACTCATGCATGATATAAAATCATCAAGCATTATGTTTAGAGACAATATAAACCATCAAGATACTCATGCATGGGTTGATTCTATTAGGTGTCTAAACATTATCACAAATCATACAATCATCATTCATATTTTTACTTTTCAAAAATTCTATAAAGAAAAGCATAGTATAATTTTTAAAATATTTTATTTTAATTTCTAAAAACACAAGAAAAGCATGAAAAAAAAATCCTACTAACTAAGTTAAGCATTCATGGAAAGCATCATGTAATTTCAAAATAAGGTAGAAGCAACTTGGGTGAGTTTCTTACCTCATTGTCGAAAACCATCAAAGCCCATTTTGCCTCTTCTCTACTTGATTCTTCTTTGCAAGCCTTCTTCTTCTTTGGCCTCTTTCTCCATTCAAGTTCATTTGTGCTTTTTAATTTTTGTTTAATGAACTTGTTAACATTCATTGTTATGTGTTCAATGTCCTCATTGTCCTCAACACTTGAGTCATCACTCAAGTGGCATTCATTTGTCCGATGTTCCAAATCCTTCTTGTTCTTTAGAAGGTGGTTTATATGTTCATCATGTTTCAAATGTTCGAAGAAACTCATTTCATATGTCATTAGTGAACCGATTAGTTCTTTCAATGAAAAATCATTTAAATTTTTAGTCTCTTGTATTGTGATTACTTTTGGATCTTAACTTTTTGAGAGGGATCTTAAAATCTTGTTAGTGAGTTCAAAATTCGAAAAACATTTACCAAGACTTTCCAAGCTATTGACGACATCCGTGAAGCGGGTGTACATATCGCCGATAGTTTCGCTTGGTGTCATTCGGAATAGCTCAAAATCATGCAATAAGAGGTTTACTTTCGAGTCTTTAACTCTACTAGTTCCCTCGTGCATGATTTTAAGTGTTCGCCAAATATCGAAAGCCGTTTCGCACATTGAAATCCGATTGAACTCGTTCTTGTCTTAAGCGCAAAATAAGGCATTCATAGCCTTTGCGTTTAAAGAAAAAGACCTTTTCTCCAAAACTGACCATTCGTTCGTCGGTTTAGAGGAAGGTTGAAAGCCATTTTTGATGATGTTCCACAAATCCAAATTCATTGAAAGCATGAAAACTCTCATTCAAGTTTTCCAATATGTGTAGTCCGAACCGTTAAAGAACGGTGGACGAAAAACCGAAAAGCCCTCTTGAAAACCATTTAGAGCCATTTTTCACGGGTGTAAATCCGAAAGAGAAAGAACGTGGCTCTGATACCAATTGTTAGGGATCGAGTGGCACTAAGAGGGGGTGAATTAGTGCAGCGGTAAAGAATGATAGATTTTTCAGCAATTAACACAAGTTCGGAAACTTCGTATGAATGAATGCAGCGTTTCATTTGAACCCGGAAAGATTACGTTTTAACTTTAAAGCATACGTAAGAAGATGAAGATGAAGTTGAGTAAATAAGGCAGTATATGAAAATGGTTTGCAGCAAAGTAAGTTGCGAGAAGGTAAATGCAAACCGATTTATAGTGGTTCGGTCATCCGACCTACATCCACTTTCGAAGCCTTCTCCGATGAGGTTCTCAACTTCCACTAGCAAATCCTTTTGTAGAGGAAGGACCAAATACTCCTCTTACAACCCTTTTATAAGAGGTTCACACTCTTACAAGTTTTCACAAAGAGAAGGAAATGAGGTGAACACTTAAGCAAATGAAGAACAAGACTTTCCCAAGACTTATTTTCAAAATCTAACTCTCCAAGGGTTCTCTCTCAGCTGAGAAAAGGGGGGTATTTATAGATCCAAAATGGAGTCAAATTTGGGCTCCAAATTTGAAATTAAATTGGAGTTCCTGGTATTGGGGCGATGCTACATCACTGTCGAGGCGGTGCTACACTTTCGGTCTGGCCAGATCGACACATGCCAGGCGGTGTACTACCGCCCGCTGTGTACCGCCCTAGCTGAGACACAAGCAGGGCGGTACTACCGCCTGACCAGCAAAGATATTCTTGCCCGGCCAGTGGTGCTACCGCTGGCTAGCTTGTCGTTGGCGGTGCTACCGCCAAAGACACACAAGTTGTTTGGTGGTGCCACCGCCTAACACGCGGCTATTGTTTGGCGATGCCTCGCCAAAGACACATCTTCTTTGGCGGTGCTACCGCCAACACACACAACTTCTAATTTGGGCGCCAACACACACCAAACCTAGTTTCCCAAACAAGGCCCAATGGGCCCATACTTGGGTTAAAGGATTAACACCTAATCCTAACCCAAATTAATGTGCTAACTACGAAATTAAAGACATTCATAAGCTATTACAAAGTCCACAAGTCAAGTCTTCTTCCGACGAGCTTCCGGTGAACTTCCGGCGGTCTTCCGACGATCCCTCGGAAACATCCTACGGACTCCCGATAAGTTCTCGGACTCCACGATGATTTTGGCGAGTTCCCCTGAGCTACTTTGGCAAGCTCCAATCTTTCTTGGCAAGCTCCATGAACTTCCGACGAACTTCCAAAAACCCTTCGGCAAGCTCCCTACTCGTTCTCGGCCAGTTCCGGCAACACTCCCAACGAATCTTCGGACTTCCATCGAACACTCGAACTCCCAATGATCCATCGCACTTGATTTTGACCCTTTGTTTCGCTTTACATCTTCATCCTTATCGTAGTTACTCCTGCACAAACAAACACCAAATACCCTACTTCGATCTAGACAGTTACTACAACACAAATTGACAATCAGTTTCCTGGCACATCATTGGTCGTCACTTCGTCTGATCTTTCGACACATCATCCTCTCATGCGGTCCATTGCCCAATCGACGATTGACCTCCACAACCCCGATATCCTTGGGGCAACACGTTCTTCTTGTCCCGATGCCCGACGTACGAAGCCTTCAGTCGATTGTCGACCGAACCTCCGGCTCGACATCCAATATCCTGACGTGATCACCTCTGGTGCAACGTCAATTCCTCCAGCGTCAACTGTCTAATCTTGATCGATGGTAGACCTGCGTAACTCAACACGCAGTTAAACAACAAAACACACTCAATTAGTTTCATCATCAAAATCTGAGATTCAACAAAAGAGAATTACAAAAGGGTAGTCATGTATTAAGAATTCAAAGAAAGAGTGTCAAAATAGTGACCTTGATCCAAGATTTGAGAGGATGGAAGCCTCTCTTGGTCTTCTTGAGAGGAAAAATAGAAATGAAAAGGTGGGAGAGTAATTTTGGAGGCAAAAGCAAGAGTTAGGGTTGGTTCCACCATCGACCCTAAAGTCCTTTTACATAATGGGGCTCTCGGGTGATGCCACCGCCAACTGGGTGGTGCCACCGCTTGGGAACAAAATACCCAGGCGATGCTACCGCCAGTTCTGGTGATGCCACTACTGGCACCTTGACTTAGACAATTTTTTAGGGAGTAGCAACACCTTGACTATTTGATCAGCTTGACTTTTATATTTAACATCTATCTCATAGATATTTAATTTGATCGTCATGTATTTGATTGAGATGAAATGATATCATTGAATTACTTCTTATCTCATATTAATTATGAGGTAATTTTTATTAAGTGCGATGACTTATCAAATCATTTAAACAATTAATCATAATAAAATGTTGTAATCAAGAGACATCAGAAACTTTATCCTTGAGAGGATCGAGAGAGAACGATAACATAAAGAGAAGAAAACTCGAATGATAAAAGAGGAGTAAATTCCAAAGGTTACGAAAGCTTGCGTATCATAATCAAAGTCGACAACAATCAATTTGTGAAATCATGAAGGATATAAAATTCAACCAAGAGATATCATTCATAGTTCATAAATATCAACATCATGAATCACATTATCTCAAGTTATAGGTTCAAGATATAGAGATCAAGGGAAGGAAATTTCGAGTCGGGAATAAAAATGAATTATCGATTCATGCATTACTCATCATATATCATTTTAAAATAAATAAAAGATCATCAAACATGATTCAAAAAGGATATATTGTAGTTGCAACTTTTGATAAGTAACTCATTTGAATGTATCATCAAATGAGAACATGATTCATGTATTAGAGGAATCGAGTCATCGAATTCAAAAGAAAATCTAAGTGTCAAATGCATTCAAGCCATCAATGCACAAGTTATGATTTTAATCAAAATAAAGTTGTGATTCCAGATATTTAGAAGTTATGAATCATTTGAAGAATCTCATTCTAGCTCAATTCATTAACTCCAAATTCATCATTAAAATCACATATAAGATTCACAAAGTAAATAAATTTATAGATCTCTAATAGATAGAAAATGCAAATTAAGTATAAAGTGAATTTGACTTTTCATAGGAATGTTCAAAGAAGATATAATATATTTTTTTTATTATTTTTTATTAATTTTTTATACAAAAGCCTAGTATCATCGTATAATTCTGAAATAAGGTTTTGTCAAATCCATTAAGACCACATCATTTCAAAAACATAGTAAAATCAAGTATGACACATATTTTCATCGAAATCAATTTTCAATAGAGTTAGTGCTAGTATGTTTTAGCCTTAATAATTATGGTGCATAAACAATTAATGTATGATTCTCAAAGGATCCAAGCTAGTGAGCTTAATCATGTATCATAGTGGTATCAATACCCGCTCCTAGCTTGCGATGGTTAAGATTCCTACATAAGAAGATTTTTGGGTACCCATTTGACCTTGGGTGTCCCATAAATTGATCTACTCATTTTGTCATATTACATTGAATTATTTATGGTTCCTTTAGGAATCCATATTAACTTATGTGAGCTAAGTTTCTTAAATGGACATTTGTAAATAGCATGTCTGGGTTTGCAATAAAAGTTATACCTTGAGTGAGATGATATATGTAGTGTAGGTCCTTTAATGAAAGTGGTTGGATTTCGATGAGAACCACTCATGAATCCGATTCCACTTCTTTTTCCAACATGACCCTTATTTGCAAGGATCATGTCCAAGCCCTTGCTACCGACCTTAAATTTATCTAAAATCTCTTTGAGTAGCAAGTTCTCCTTCTTAATTATCTCTAAGTGTTCACACTTAAAACATGGACGTAAAGAGGGAGTATCAAGTTTAAGACTATCAAGTTTATCAACTAAGAGAGCATACTCCTTTGTTAACAAGTTAAACTTTCTACTCATTATTCTACATTAATTAGATAATTCATAAAATGCATTTGAAAGCTCGTCGAAAGTTAAATCTTCATTAAATAACTCACTTACCTCTTCTCCGAAAGCCATCAAAGTGAAGTTGGTGACTTCTTTGTTGCTTGCTTCTTCATCTTTGGAGCTACTTAAGTTATCCCATGTTGGCTTTAGAGCCTTCTTCTTCTTTGGTTGCTTCTTCTTGGCTTGGGAGCATTCACTTTTGAAGTGTCTCAGCTTCTTGCATTCATAACATATTACTTATTCTATTTTGGGTTCAAGTTTGGTTTTAGAATTATTTTTAAATTTATTCTTTCTTATAAATTTTTAAAATTTTTGAGTCAAGAGTGTAAATTCATCATCAAGGTCCTCATCACTTAAAGATTCTTTCAAGTGGTTTTCTTGGGTTCTCAATGCAATATCCTTCCTATTCTTTGGAAGGGGGTTCTCAAGCTCATCATGAGCATGGCATGTCATCTCATTGTTAGGGATCGGAGTGACACTAAGAGGGGGTGAATTAGTGCAGCGGATTAAAATGAATAAAGCTTGAAAACCGATTCCGGAGATTTGCTTAAGAACTTGATTCAGCAAAAGAGACTTTAACTTGAAGATATTTAGGTAAATGAACTTGGAAGTAGGGAGAAGAAATCCGATCAGTTTGCAGCTTAAGTAATTTACGATGCAGAATCTTAAGTACTCACACAACAAGTAGACGCAGCGATGTATAGTGGTTTGGTCAAATGACCTACGTCCACTCTTGAAGCCTCCTCCAATGAGGCTCCCAACTTCCACTAGCAAGTCTCTTGAAGGGGAAGGACCAAACACCCCTTTACAGCCTTTTACAAGAGGTTCCCTCTCTTTACATGATTTTACACAAGTAGAAGAAAGAGGTGAACACTTGAGCAATTGAGAGCAGGAATTTTGCTATAGCTTAGACTCAAATCGACTGCAAAAAGTCTCTAACCAGCTAGAAGTAAAGGGGTATTTATAGAGAATTTTGGGATTCAAAATCCCGCTCACAAAGGTCTCGTCGAAATTTTTGATGAGGCGATACTGGCAATCGGTGTACTTGTGTGTGTGTCACAGGTCTTTGGCGGTACTACCGCTGGCATCTGGTGTACTACCGCGACACGGTGGTTGCAACCACCTATCAGGCGGTACCACCGCCTGCCTGGGGCGGTACTACCGCCGGTGCTCGGTCAACAGGCGGTGCTACCGCCTGGGTCCGGCGGTGCCACCGTCGACCCTTACCAGAAACTGTATGGGCCAAACCTTTGGCCCAATACAGCCCACTAAAGGCCCAATTGGCCCAATACAGGTCTAGATAGGTTTAACACCTATTCTATACCTTAATTAAGTGCTAACTATGATCTTCTAAAGCCAAATTATACCAACACCATCAAGTTATCTTTCGAAGAGCTTTCCGGCGATCTTCCGGCGGACTTCCGGCAATCCCTTGGATTCCTTCCGGCGGACTCCCAGCTGGCTCCCGAATTCTTTGGCGAGTTCAACGAGTCTTTCCAACTCTTCCGAACCTTTTTTCGGTTGTCTCCATGAACCTCCGACGATCTTTCCGGCGAACTTCCGAAACCTTCGGCAAGTCCCCGATTTCATCTCGGTTGACTCGGCAGACTTCCGATGATCCTTCGATATCGGTGGACTCTTGAACTTCCAAAGAACTTGACTTTGGTAATTTGCTCTATCATAGTTAATCCTGCACACTTATCTCAAAAATGGATTAGATCAAATAACCATCAATTGACTTCATCATCAAAATCCGAGATTCAACAATCTCCCCTTTTGATGATGACAATCAATTGATGACGAGTTATTCTTAACTCCCCTATCTCGTATGCCATATAATGAGAAGGTAAAGACATTTGAATTCATTCTCTTGAATTCAACCAAAAACGATAAGTTACTGCGTTGAACTTATCATCTAAATCAACATGAGGTTTCATTCGTAAACAATATCAAAGCATGACATTTAATATCAAGTCGAAGGATGAAAACCATTTTTCATTTCGTCAAAAGATATCAAAAATTTGAGATTACAATAGGGATCTCATGATTGAAAAGCGTGACAACATAACGAGATAAATCATGAGATGAAAATTGTCATATCAATCAAAAGATGGCATTTGATAAACATTTAAGGTAGGAATTTTTCATTTGCAATGCTTTTCAGGATTGCAACAAAATATTTTGCTCATAAAAGCCACATTTAACAAATCATCAATTTCATATTTTTCTCCCCTTTGTTATCAACAAAAGGAGATGAAAACGAAAACCATGATCGCAAGGCTAAAGGATACATCATTAAACTCAATCAATAATGAAGGTGAGAGAGATCAAAATTCATGAAGAGATTCAAAATAATCGTTAAAAGAAACATCATGAAGGTAACATCATGAAAACCTTTCGATCCAAAGATGAGTTCTTCACAATATATAATGATCAATGATAGTTTCATATATCATTAAAGGTATAAAGATGAAACAATCAAAGATTAAATGTTTTGAAGGACATGCAATATTTAAACATTAAGGCAGATTTAGCATGCCTAATTCTCTTCTAATGAAGTCAAATTGTTCTTCATTTAGGGGTTTTGTGAAAATGTCCGCTAATTGGTGCTTTGTATCAATAAATTCTAAAGTGACATCATTATTAGCAACATGATCTCGTATAAAGTGATGCCTAATATTGATGTGTTTAGTTCTTGAGTGTTGAATAGGATTTTTTGTTAGACAAATAGCACTTGTGTTATCGCATTTTATTAGAATGTTTTTTAAATTAATTCCGTAATCTTCTAAAGTATTTTTCATCCACACAACTTGTGCACAACATGCACTAGCAGCTATATATTCGGCTTCCACCGTAGATAGTGCAACAGAATTTTGTTTCTTAGAAGTCCAAGAAACAAGTGCATGTCCTAAGAATTGACATGTTCCAGATGTGCTTTTTCTATCAATTCTACATCCGCCAAAATCGGCATCCGCATAAGCTTTTAAATCAAAGTTATCAGATTTTGGATACCATAATCCTAGATTGGTAGTTCCTTTAAGATATCTAAGGATTCTTTTAACAGTTTTAAGGTGAGATAACTTAGGATTCGCTTGGAATCTTGCACATAGTCCTACACTAAACATGATATCAGGTCTAGTTGCAAAGTGAGATAGAGTAAACTACCTATCATTCCCCTATATGTTTTTGATCAAAGTTTTCTCCATTTTCATCCAAGTCTAACTTGGTGGAAGTACTCATTGGAGTGTTGATGGCTTTAGAACTATCCATGTTAAATCGTTTTAACAGTTCCAATGTATACTTGGTTTGATTAAGAAATATTCCATCACTAAGTTGTTTAATTTATAATCCTAAAAAGAAGTTTAACTCACCCATTAGACTCATTTCAAATTCAAGACTCATACACTTAGTAAATGATTCATATTGTGATTCATCCGACGAACCAAAAATGATATCATCAACATAAATTTGAACAATAAGAAAATTATTTTCAAAATGTTTAATAAAAAATGTAGTATCAACCTTGCCTTTAGTAAAATTATTTGAAATTAAGAAGGAACTAAGCCTCTCATACCAAGCCCTAGGGGCTTGTTTCAATCCATAGAGAGCTTTGGTTGGTTTAAAAACATGATTGGGAAGAAGAGAGTTTTCAAAACCGGGTGGTTGTTCAACATAAACTTCTTCGGAAATAAAGCCATTTAAAAAAGCACTTTTGACATCCATTTGAAAAAGCTTAAAGTTATTACTACTAGCATAGGCAAGGAGCATCCTAATGGCTTCTAATCTAGCCACAGGAGCGAAGGTTTCTTCGTAATCGATACCTTCTTCTTGGTTGAAACCTTTGGCCACTAATCTAGCCTTGTTTCTAACCACGATACCATATTCATCTTACTTGTTTCTAAAGACCCATTTAGTACCGATAACTAAATGGTCACTTGGTCTAGGAACAAGCTTCCATACCTCATTTCTCTCAAATTGGTTTAATTTCTCTTGCATTGCGATAACCCAAGAATTATTTTGGCTTCGTCAATGCTCTTAGGCTCAATTTGAGAAAGAAAAGCGGCATGAGCACAAAAATTTTTAAACGAAGAACGCGTTTGAACCCCTTTCGATGTATCTCCTATGATTAACTCCTTGGGATGGGCATCCACATACTTCCATTCCTTAGGTAAGGAATATTCGGAAGAAGATGCTTCCAAGTTGCCATTTTGAGGAGAGGGTTCATTTAAATTCAAATTTTCAAAACCGAAATCATCATCAAGATCATTTTTCTTAATTTCAGAAACTTCATTAAACACCACATGAATAGACTCTTCTATAACTAAGGTTCTCTTATTAAAGACCCGAAAAGCTTTAGACACGGAAGAGTATCCAAGAAAGATGCCTTCATCGGATTTAGCATCGAATTTTCCTAAGGCATCCTTTTCATTCAAAATAAAACATTTGCAGCCAAAAACTTTAAAGTAAGAAACATTGGGTTTTTTATCATTCCATAATTCATAAGGAGTCTTGGATAGAGATGGTCTTATTAGAACCCTATTCATGACATAACAAGTCGTATTCTTCGCCCAAAAATATTTGGGTAAATTATGTTCATTTAACATGGTTCTTGCCATTTCTTGTAAATTTCTATTCTTTCTTTCCACTACTCCATTTTGTTGAGGATTTCTTGGAGTAGAGAAAAGTGGTTATACCCATTTGATTCACAAAAATTTTGGAAGTCACGGTTTTGGAATTCACCACCGTGATTCGAATTGATGAAATCATGAAACCCTTTTCATTTTGAGTAAGTTTACAGAATTTGGAGAAACATTTAAAAGAATCACTTTTGTGAGCTAAGAAATAGATCCATGTGAATCTACAGTCATCAACAATCACAAAGGCATATTTACTACCTCCTAAGCTTATTGTGTCAATTGGTCCAAACAAATCCATATGGATCAATTGCAATGGTCTAGAGGTACTTATTTGATTTTTGGCTTGAAGCTAGTTTTGATTTGTTTTCCTAGTTGACAAGCATCACAAACTCTATCTTTAAGGAACTTAATCTTAGGAATGCCTCTTACAAGATTTTTAGATGTGATTTGAGAGATTTGTTTCATGCTAGCATGACCTAATCTTCTATGCCAAAGTCGAGCATCATCATTCAAAGCCGAAAAACATATTTCACTACCAAGATCATCAAGATTAATGGTGTAGACATTATTTTGCTTGATTGCAATTATAGATGTATTGTTGTGTGGTTTTTCAATGATGCAAACATTAGATTCAAATCTGACAATATAACCATTATCACATAATTGACTAATGCTCAAGAGATTGTGTTTTAAGCCATCTACTAATAGTACATTATCAATTAAAAAGGTTGATTTGTTACCTATAGTACCCTTGCCAATGATTTTACCCTTGTTGTTGTCTCCGAAGGTGACAAACCCTTCATCTTGGCTAGAGAGCTTAGAGAATTGAGATGGATCTCCGGTCATGTGCCTTGAGCATCCACTATCAATGTACCATCTCTTGCTCCTAGCTTGTGTGGGTGTTTTTGTCTACAAAAAAGGATTGTTTTTAGGTACCCATATTGACTTGGGTGCCTCAAAATCTGATCTGCTAATTCTATCATTATTCAATGAGTTCCTAATTGATCCTTTAGGAACCCATACTAATTTATTTGGGCTAAGTTTTCTATATGGACATTTGTAAACTACATGTCCGGATTTGCAACAAAAATTGCATTTGAAATGAGAGGAGACATGTAATGTTGGCCCTTTAATGAATGTGGTTTGTGTTCGGTGAGATCCACTCACGAATCCAATTCCACATCTATTTCTGACATGTCCCTTGTTAGCAAGGATCATGTCCAAGCTCTTACTACCGACCTTAAACTTGTTTAAGGTCTCTTTGAGTAGCAAGTTTTCGTTTTTAATTGCTTCTAAGTGATTGCACTTAGAGCATGGGAGTAGAGGGAGAGAATCATGCTCAAGACTCTTAAACTTATCTAGTAATAAAGCATGTTCCTTTTTTAAAGACTTGAAGCTTTTTATAACAGTTCTACATTCATCAAATAATTCATGAAAAGCAATTAAAAGCAATTAAAAGCTCATCGAAAGATAAATCTTCATTAAGTAAATCACTTACCTCTTCTCCCAAAGCCATTAGAGCAAAGTTGGCCTCCTCTTTGATGCTTGCTTCTTTATCCTCGGAATCACTCGAGTCATCCCATGTAGCCTTCAAAGCCTTCTTCTTCTTGAGTTGCTTCTTCTTGGCTTGAGGGCATTCATTTTTGAAGTGCCCCGGCTTCTTGCATTCATAACATATGACTTGGTCCCTTTTTGGTTCAGGTTTGTTCTTGAAATCATTTTTAAATTTGCCCTTTTTAATGAATTTTTTAAATTTTCTAGTTAAGAGTGCAATGTCCTCATCAAGGTCCTCATCACTTGATGTTCCTTTCAAGTGATCTTCTTGAGTTCTTAATGCCATATCCTTCCTGTTCTTTGGAAGGGGGTTCTCTAGCTCATCATGAGCATGGCATGTCATTTCATAGGTCATTAAAGACCCTATGAGTTCTTCGATAGGAAAAGTTTTAAGGTCTTTGGCCTCTTGAATGGCCGTAACCTTTGGATCCCAACATTTCGGAAGAGATCTTAAAATTTTTGTTACTAATTCAAAATTAGAAAAATCTTTACCAAGTGCCTTGAGTCCATTGATGACATCCGTAAAGCGGGTGTACATGTCTCCAATAGACTCACTTGGTTTCATTCAAAAAAGCTCGTAAGAGTGCACAAGAATGTTGATTTTGGACTCTTTCACTCGGCTAGTGCCTTCATGAGTGATCTCAAGAGTTCGCCAAATATCAAAAGCCGATTCACAAATCGATACGCGATTAAATTCATTTTTGTCTAGTGCACAAAATAAGGCATTCGTAGCCTTGGCATTTAAAGCAAATACCTTCTTCTCCGACTCATTCCATTCGCTCATCAGAAGAAGGGATTTTTGAAAACCATTTTCAACGATATTCCAAAGTTCAAAATCCATAGAAATAAGAAAAATCCTCATTCGAGTATTCCAATACGTATAATCCACCCATTAAACATGGGTGGACGAGTAATGGAGTAACCCTCTTGTATGCCGGAAAAGGCCATCTCTCTTGGGTTTTAAACCAAATGTGAGAGTGAACCTCGCCTCGATACCAATTGTTAGGGATCGGAGCGGCACTAAGAGGGGGTGAATTAGTGCAGCGGATTAAAATGAATAAAGCTTGAAACCGATTCGGAGATTTGCTTAAGAACTTGATTCAGCAAAAGAGACTTTAACTTGAAGATATTTAGGTAAATGAACTTGGAAGTAAGGAGAAGAAATCCGATCAGTTTGCAGCTTAAGTAATTTACGATGCAGAATCTTAAGTACTCACACAACAAGTAGACGCAGCGATGTATAGTGGTTCGGTCAAATGACCTACGTCCACTCTTGAAGCCTCCTCCAATGAGGCTCCCAACTTTCACTAGCAAGTCTCTTGAAGGGGAAGGACCAAACACCCCTTTACAGCCTTTTACAAGAGGTTCCCTCTCTTTACAGGATTTTTACAAGTAGAAGAAAGAGGTGAACACTTGAGCAATTGAGAGCAGGAATTTTGCTATAGCTTAGACTCAAATCTGACTCTGCAAAAAGTCTCCTAACCAGCTAGAAGTAAAGGGGTATTTATAGAGAATTTTGGGATTCAAAATCCGCTCACAAAGGTCTCGTCAAAATTTTGGACTATAGGCGGTACTATCTTTGCTTCGCACAAGCAGTACTACCGCCACGTGTGTCGATGTCTCTGGCGGTACTACCGCCTGGCACTGGCGGTACTACCGCCTGACACAGGTGGTTGCAACCACCTGTCAGGCGGTACCACCGCCTGCCTGGGGCGGTACTACCGCCGGTGCTCGGTCAACAGGCGGTGCTACCGCCTGGGTCCGGCGGTGCCACCGCCGACCCTTACGTAAAATCAGAGTATGGGCCAAACCTTTGGCCCAATACAGCCCACTAAAGGCCCAATTGGCCCAATACAGGTCTAGATAGGTTTAACACCTATTCTATACCTTAATTAAGTGCTAACTATGATCTTCTAAAGCCAAATTATACCAACACCATCAAGTTATCTTTCGAAGAGCTTTCCGGCGATCTTCCGGCGGACTTCCGGCAATCCCTTGGATTCCTTCCGGCGGACTCCCAGCTGGCTCCCGAATTCTATGGCGAGTTCAACGAGTCTTTCCAACTCTTCCAAACCTTTTCGGTTTTCTCCATGAACCTCCGACGATCTTTCCGGCGAACTTCCGAAACCTTCGGCAAGTCCCCGATTTCATCTCTCGGTTGACTCAAGAAGCACTTCCGATGATCCTTCAGATATCTGGTGGACTCTTGAACTTCCAGCAACTTGACTTTGGTAATTTGCTCTATCATAGTTAATCCTGCACACTTATCTCAAAAATGGATTAGATCAAATAACCATCAATTGACTTCATCATCAAAATCCGAGATTCAACACTCATAAGTCATCAACGACCCAATTAGTTCTTCGAGAGAAAAATTCTTTCGGTCCTTGGCTTCTTGAATGGTTGTAACTTTTGGATCCTAACTCTTTAGAAGGAATCTTAGAATTTTAGTTACAAGTTCAAAATTAGAAAAAATTTTCCCAAGGGCTTTGAGTCTATTGATGACATCCGTAAAACGGGTGTACATATCTCTAATGGACTCACTTAGTTTCATCTGAAATAATTCATAAAAATATACCAAAAGGTTGATTTGGGACTCTTTCACTTGGCTAGTGCCTTCATGAGTAATTTCAAGAGTATGCCAAATATCAAAAGCTGATTCATAAATTGAAACATGATTAAATTTATTTTTATCAAGAGCGCAAAACAAGCCATTCATAGCCTTTACATTAAGAGTGAAAATCTTCTTCTCTGATTCATTCCATTCGTTCATTTGAAGAGAAGATTTTTGAAAGCTATTTTTAACAATATTTCAAAGTTCAAAATCCATAGAAATAAAAAAAAATTTCATACGAGTCTTCCAATACGTGTATTCTGACCCATTAAACATAGGCAGACATATAATTGAATGACCCTCTTGCATGCTAAAAAATAATATCTCTCTTGGGTTTTAAATCAAATGAGAGTGATCTCGCTCTGATACCAACTGTTAGGATCTAGAGCGGCACCAAGAGGGGGGGGTGGGGGTGAATTAGTGCAGTGGATAAAAATTATAAATTCAAATCAATTCTAAAAAGAGTTGTGCATTGAGAAGTTTCGGTCCGATGAAAATGATTTTGATAAGATGAATATTTTGATTGAATACGAAAGAGAGTTGAGAGATTGCAGCAAAGTAAAAATTGAAATGTAACAATTTAAAAACTCACACCAAGAGAAGTATGCAGTGATTTATAGTGGTGGTCAAATGACCTACGTCCACCTCTGAAACCTCCTCCGATGAGGTTTTTGGCTTCTACCATCAATTCTTCTTGAATGGGAAGGACTAAGTACCCCTCTTACAGACTTTTACAAGTGGTTCACACTCTTTTATAGGACTTTTGCAAATGAGAATTTGGGAGGTGAACACTCAAACTTTCAAAAGCAATTCACTAGAGTTTTGACTCAGTTCTTATCACTTCTCAATGTGCTTAGCCAGCTAAGAAGTAAGGGGTATTTATAGACTTTATTGGCTTTAGAATTGAAATAAAAAAGAGTCACATATCGGATTTTCGGGTGCTGGCGGTATCATCACCAGTTGACCCTACTCTATCAGTGTATTGGATGGTGCCACTGCCTAGTCTGATAGTGCTACTACCTGATAGAATCCTTGAGCTCTATGAAGGAGCGGTACCACCACCTGTCAAGTGGTACCATCGCTGACAAATAATAATTATCAATAGTACCATCGTTGGCCTAGGGTGATACTTGTTGAATATCATATTTTGATGATGAAACTAATTGATCGTGCTTTAGTTATCTAACTACGTTTTGAGTTACGCATGTCTACTCTCGATCAGGATTAGATAATTGACGCAGGAAGAATTGATGTTATGCTAGAGGAAATCATGTTAGGAAATTGGGCATCGAGCCGGAGGTTTGATCAACGATCGGCAGAAGGCTTCGGACAAAGAAATCTGGCATCGGGCCATGAGGATCGGAGTTGCACCAAAGAGATCAGGGTTGCAGAGGTTAGCTACTGATTAGGCAACAAATCGCAAGAGAGGATGATGCGCCGAAGTATCGGATGAAGCACCGATAGGCCAATGATGTGTCGGGCGATATTTCGATTCATATTGTAATAATTGTGTAGATTGAAGTAGGATTGAGTTAAAATTGAGTTGGTTTTAGGTGAAATAATACCAACTCAATTAAGGGCCAATTGAGCCTAAATTGGGACTGATTTGGGTTTATTGGGAGACCCATTTAGTGGCCCAAAAGTTGTCATAAGCGGTGGCACCGCCAAATTGGCGGTAGAACTGCCTATTAGCTGGAAAAATGAAAAAGCATACTTTTCTAGGCTGTAAGTAGTGGCACCGCCCAGTCTGTGTAGTGGCATGATCGAACCCTAGAGGAATTCTATGGAGATTGATCTTTGAGGGGGATCACCCCTTGGAACGCTATAGGGGTTCCACCCTTCTTGGTAGTCGGCCAAATGACTACAAAGTAGATGATCTTTTTGTGTCAAAAAGAGGTGGATGCTACATGCTTATATAGGATTCCAAACCCTAGCCCTATTGGCTACTTTCTAAGTAAAATACCCCTTTTGCCCTCAGCCCTAACCGACCAGCCAACAAAAGGGGGACGATGACTAGGAAGCCCAAAGGCCCAAATATAAACTCTAGCCCTCTTCTTTATAGGAGAGTGGTGCCTAGGCAGTTTATTATAATCTCACAGGGTTTTTATTAGCTGTTACTTAGTTAAGTGGGACCCAACCCTATTAGGGTCCTATCAAGCCCGTCCTCTTCAAATCAGTCTTGTCCTCAAGGCTGATGTCCCTATTGAATCTCAGATTTTGATGATGAAGTCAATTGGTGAATTATTTGTTCTAATCCATATTATCGAGATAAGTGTGTAGGATTAACTATGATAGGATGAAAACATAAAGCAATTTACCGAGGTCAAGCTCGCTGGGAGTTCGAGAGTTCATCGGAAGTCCGAAGGATCGTCAGAAGTATTGTCGGAACCAACCGAGATAGAATCAGGGACTTGCCGAAGGTTTCGAAAGTTCACTGAAAAGATCATCGGAGGTTCAAGGAGATCACCAAGAAGGTTCGGAAGCTTGCCAAACACTCGTTGAACTCACCACAGAATCTAGGAGCCTATTGGGAGTCCACCGGAAGAAATCCGAAGGAATGTCGGAATTCCACCGGAAGTTCGTCGGAAAGCTCGTCAAAAGAAGACTTGAAGAATGTCAGTTTAAATTGCTTAGAATTATGTTTTAATTTCTTAGTTAGCACGTAATTAGGGTAAGGATTAGGAAATAATCCTTTTTAAACCTAATAGGGGCCAACCGAGCCCTTATTGGGCAGATTTGGGCCAAAAATTAGGGGTCTTTCAGCTTTGCTGAAAGGCCCGAACGGTGGCACTGCCTAGGACCCGAGAGCTGGGCGGTGCCACAGCCCAGCACTAGAGAACCCAGGTGGTGGCATCACCCAGTATTCTATCAGTTTGACAACTAACAGGCAATGGCACCGCTAGCATCGGGAAACCCAAAATAAATTCAAATTTGGAGCCCAAATTTGAATCCACTTTGGGTCTATAAATACCCCTCCTTTCTCAACTGAAAGTGCAACCTTTTGAGAGTTAAAAATTGAAAAAAAGCTTTGACAAAGCCTTATTTTCGATAGCTAGTGTTCACCTCCCTCTTTCTCTTTACAAAAATCTGTAAGAGTGTGAACCACTTGTAAAAGGGTTGTAAGAGGGGTATTTGGTCCTTCCTCTTCAAAGTGACTTGCTAGTGGAAGTTGGAAGCCTCATCGAAGAAAGCTTCGGAAGTGGATGTAGGTCATTTGACTAAACTACTATACATCTTGAATGTGTGAGTGTTTAAATTTCTGAATTATTTCTCTACTTAGCTGCAAATCATTCAGTCTTCATCTCCTTTACTCGAGCTACTTTAACTAAGTCATTTTTCATCGAATCGAAATCTCCATACGAACTAGCTATTTACGAAATTGATTTCAAACTTACTAGTTTTAATCCGTTGCACTAATTCATCCCCCCTCTTAGTGCCACTCGAATCCTAATAATTAGTATCAGAGCAAGGTTCACTCTCATATTTGGTTTAAAGCCTAAGAGAGATGGCTTACTCCGGCATGCAAGAGGGTCACTCCATTAAACGTCCGCTTATGTTTAATGGGTCGGATTACACATATTGGAAGACTCGTATGAGGATCTTTCTTATTTTTATGGATTTTAAGCTTTGGAATATCATCGAAAATAGATTTCAAAAATCTTCTCTTCCGATGAGCGAATGGAATTAATTAGAGAAGAAGATTTTTACTTTAAATGCAAAGGCTATGAATGCCTTATTTTGTGCACTTGATAAAAATGAGTTTAATCGTGTTTCGATTTGTGAATCGACTTTTTGATATTTGGCGCACTCTTGAGATCACTCATAAAGGCACTAGCCGAATGAAAGAGTCCAAAATCAATATTCTTATGCATTCTTATGAGCTTTTTTAAATGAAACCAAGTAAGTCCATCGGAGACATGTACACCCGCTTCACGGATGTCATCAATGGACTCAAGGAACTTAGTAAAGATTTTTCTAATTTTGAACTAGTAACAAAAATTTTAAGATCCCTTCCAAAGAGTTAGAATCTAAAGGTTACAACCATTCAAGAGGCTAAGGACCTTAGAACTTTTCCTATTGAAGAACTCATAGGGTCTTTAATGACCTATGAAATGATATGTCATGCTCATGATGAGCTAGAGAACCCTCTTCCAAAGAATAGGAAGGATATGACATTAAGAATACAAGAAGACCACTTGAAAGGAATATCAAGTGATGAGGACTTTGATGAAGACATTGCACTCTTAACTAGAAATTTTTAAAAATTCATTAAAAAAGGTAAATTTAAAAATGAATCTAAAAACAAACTTGAACCAAAAAAGGACCAAGTCATATGTTACGAATGTAAGAAGCTGGGGCACTTCAAAAATGAATGCCCCCAAGCCAAGAAGAAGCAACTCAAGAAGAAGAAGGCATTGAAGGCTACATGTGATAATTAAAGTAACTCCGAGGATGAAGAAGCAAGCAACAAAGAGAAGGCCAACTTCATGCTAATGGCCTTAGGAGAAGAGGTTAGTGAGTTATTTAATGAAGAGTTATCTTTCGATGAACTTTCTATCACTTTTCATAAATTATTTCATGAATGTAGAACTATGATAGAATCCTAGAGGAATTCTATGGAAATTGATCTTTGAGGGGGATCAACCCTTGGAACGCTATAGGGGTTCCACCCTCCAAGTAGCCTGGTGGCTGCAATTGTAGATTGATATTTCTTATTCTAAAGAGGTGGAGGCTATAAGCTTATATAGAGCTCTAAACCCTAGCCCTAGGGGCTGCTCCTTAAGTGAACTATCCAATTTATCCTCAACTTTAGTCGACCGGCCTAGTAACAAGGGGGGCGACAGCTAAGAGGCCCAATAGCTCAAATATAAACCATAGCCTCTCTTCTTTATAGGATAGAGGCGGCTAGGTGGGATTTATTACACTCACAGGATTTTTATTAGCTGTTACTTGGTTGAGTAGGACCCAACCCTGCTAGGGTCCTATCAATCCTACCCTCTTCCAATCAGCCTTGTTCTCAAGGCTGAGGTTCTATGAATTTAGGGAACCGGGTCTTCAGCTCCTCATATGATTCCCATGTGGCGTCTTTGAGTGGTAAATTATTCCAATGCACTAGTACTTTAGTAAAGAGACGTCGGCGACGCATGATGATTTTGCGGTCGAGAATGGCTTGTGGTTGGGCTTGGATATATCCATCTTTAGTGGTATTGGGTAGTTGAATCTAGGGTGACTCGTGTTCTCCCAACTTAGGCTTCAAACATGACACGTGGAAGACAGGGTGAATTTTGGCATCCTCTAGCAATTTAAGTATATATGCCACAACTCCAATATGCTCTGTGATCTGATAGGGCCCATAAAAACATGGAGATAGCTTCATGGAGGCCCATGTGTTGATGGATAGTTACTTGTATGGTTGTAAGCGAAGATAAACCTAGTCTCCTACTAAAAATTCTCTTTCACTTCTTCGTGTGTCAGCTTGCTGCTTCATTCTAGCTTGAGCGATAGAGAGATTATCCTTTAGCAGTTGTAGGAGTTTGTCCCTGTCAATTAAATCTTGGTTGACCTGATCTACCTTAGCCGAGCCAATTACATACTTTGGAATCACAGGGGCCGGCCGACCATATAATGCTTCATATAGGGTACATTTTGTAGATGAATGATATGTAGTATTGTACCACCATTCGGCCCAGGGGAGCCATTTCGTCCACTCCTTTGGTCGATCACTAGCGAAATACCGAATGTATGTCTCTAAACATCTGTTCACCACTTCTGTTTGGTCGTCAGTTTGTGGATGATATGCAGTGCTCATCTTGAGTTTGGTGTCCTGTAACTGAAATAACTCGGTCCAAAATTTACTAGTGAAGACCCTATCACGATCACTTACAATGGACCTTGGCATCCCATGTAGTTTAACAATATTTTCTATGAAAATCTGAGCAATATTAACAACAGTGTAGGGATTTCGCACAGCACAAAAATGAGCATATTTCATAAGTCGATCAACCACCACAAAGATTGTGCTTTTACCTTTGGAAGGTGGCAGCCCTTCGATGAAGTCCATCGAGATGTCAGTCCACACCGAGTCTGGTATGGGTAGTGGTTGTAATTTCCCTGGACTCGCCATTGTTTCACCTTTTTGCTGTTGACATACATCATATTATGCTACGTATTCAGAAATAATTTTTTTCATCTCTTTCGAATAAAAGTTTTGCTTCACTCTTTTGTAGGCTCTTCGAAATCCAGAGTGCCCTGCTGAAGGTGTGGAGTGCATTTCGTGCAGAATGACTTTGATGCAAGGGGAGTTTGGTATAAGCACAATACGACCTTTAAAGCGTAGATCCCTCGAATCCCAAGTATAGTGAGCTATTGCGCTTGGATCCTCCTCTAATTTTTTATGATGTTGCTGGTTTCTGGATCCTTCTTCCATTCCTCCCTAATGCCCTCGAGGAAGCCGGTGGTAGGAAGAGAGATGGCTGAAAATTTAGCTTGCTGAGGGAGCCGTGAGAGTGCAGCTGCAACAACGTTTTCTTTCCCCTTTTTGTAAATAATTTCATAATCAAATCCTAGAAGTTTGGTTACCCATTTTTGCTACTCCAAGGATGATATCTTCTGCTCTAAAAGTACTTAAGGCTTTTATGATCAATTTTAATCTGAAATCGTCGGCCAATTAGGTAGGGTCTTGATAGGACCCTAGCAGGGTAAGGTCCTACTCAACCATATAGCAGCTAATAAAAACCCTGTGAGAATGTAATAAACCCCACCTAGCCACCTCTATCCTATAAAGAAGAGAGGCTAGGGTTTATATTTGGGTCTTTGGGCTTCTTAGCCGTCGCCCCCTTGTTACTGGGCCGGCCCGCTAAGGTTGAGGGTAAATTGGGTAGTTCACTTATGAAGTAACCCCTAGGGCTAGGGTTTGGAGCTCTATATAAGCTTGTAGCCTCCACCTCTTTGGAATAGGAAAGATCAATCTACAATTGCAGCCACCAGGCTACTTGGAGGGTGGAACCCCTATAGCGTTCCAAGGGTTGATCCCCCTCAAAGATCAATCTCTATAGAATTCCTCTGGGGTTCTATCATCTGGTATCAGAGCAGCGATTTTGCTGCTTTTGCTACCATCCCTGCCACCCACCATTAGCCAAGCAATTCCCATAATTGCTCTTGACGTCGTCGTCTCCACTGTCATCTCTTGACGTAGATCAAATCAATCTACAGTCGCCACCTCTAATTGCATCAGAGATCTGGTATTTTTCTACCACCAATACCTTTCGCTACTGTAATTTTTCATCTAAAATATCAAAAAAAAGTTTTTCTATCGATCCCTTGCTGCGAATTCCTTGCGTCGCAAAAGTTACCATCTTTGCGAATGAAGGATTGCTGCAGAAAATTTCAGCCGTGTGTTGCTGCCTTGAACCGATCTAATTGTTATCCTTTTTGAACGAAATTTTTTGTGCACCTCATAGATCATCTTGGCTCCCATCCATGATTGATCTATTGTGGAATTCATCACAAAAACAAATTCGTGTGTTGCTGCAATCTCTCGTCGCAAACTGCTGAAATTTTTCGATGAGAATTCTGCTATCGCAACTTGCATCGATTTCTTTACTGCTTTGCTGCCAAAATTTCTTGATCCAATTTGTTATCCTTATTGTTATCTAAACTAAGATTCTACTGTCAAACCCCCTCCTCAAATCCCTGAGTTTTCACTGGAAATTTCATCGAGAAATCGCTATTTCTTCGACGACAATTCTACTCTTACGAGGCAGCGCACATAGGCAGCAATTGCCACTGATTTTTGTAAAATCTTTGCTGCGATCTGCCACAGATCTAAAACCCTCTTCCCTAACCTTTATCCACTACCATCTCAGCCCAAAACTCCATCAAATCGCAGCCCCAAACAGCACCCAAAATAGCCACAAAACAAGCCTAAACCGCAGCCTACATCCACCGATCCACAAACCCTTTCGGCCACCACTTCCCTCAAACAATTCATGCCTTTAACCTGGAAACAAAAAAGAGATCTTAATATTACAGATTTGGAGACATATGTTATGGCATCCGAGGAGGCAATTGATGCTAAATTTGAAGCCTTCGAGACACGAATGGAGAAGATTCGGACTCTCTTTGCCGAACTTAGTTTGGGTCGACCACCAAACCCAAAGAAATCACATCAAGGGGAGAGCTCTAATCGAAGAGATGACCTCCAGGAGAGGGGAGGCTCTATGATCGATCCCTACTATCCACACATGAGGGTGGACTTCCCTAGATGGGAAGAAGGAGACCCGATTGGTTGGATCTCACGCGCGGAGCGATATTTTCGGTATCACAAAACCGCGGACGCATCTATGGTAGAAATTGCAGCTATACATCTTGAAGGGGATGTCATACAATGGTTTGATTGGTTTAAACACACTCATAGAGTCCTCTCATGGCGACAATTCAAAGAAGGACTGCTGATCCGCTTCAGACCAACCGATTACGAGAACATCGACGGACAACTAGCAAAGATCCGACAAACCTCCACCATCCAGGAGTATCAAACCAGGTTTGAAAGGTTATCTAATCAAACTCATGATTGGTCTGAAAACAGTTATTAGGGACATTTCTTGTGGGCTTGAAGCCGGAGATCCAGGGAGAAGTTAAAGCACGATAACCGTACACGCTTATGGCAGCCATCTCTTTCGCACGACTTCAAGAGGACCGATTGAACCACGAAGCCCGGAGGACTAGGGTCATTCCCCAACCAGCAATATCGAATCCCTTAGCCTCCCCTACTATCAGTCGAGCTCCTGCACCAAAAAGGTTGACAAGAGAAGAGCTTCGAGACCAATCTGCCAAGGGGTTATGTTGGCATTATGACGAGCCGTGGAGCTGCGAGCATCGCTGTAAAAAAGGGAGACTTCTTGTGATTGAACCAGTGGAAGAAGAGATCAGTGAACAGCCAGAAGAGAGTCTTGAACATGAGGATGAAGATATGGAAGAAGAGCCATAATCAACCGACTTTATGGTACATGCGCTAGCTGGCTACTCAAATCCGCAAACGATTAAAGTTGGAGGCCTGCTCAAACAACAACCAATCACCATTCTCATCGATACAGGCAGTACTAATAATTTTCTAAATAGTAAGGTTGCTGCTCGGATGGCGCTCTATATCGAAGGTTGCAGCAAGTTCGGCGTAAAGGTTGCCGATGGTCGAATCCTAAAATGCGACCAAAGATGCACACAGGTGAAACTATTACTGCAGGGCCAAGAAATTATTGCCAACTTCTTCCTCCTACCAATTGATGATTATGAGGCTGTGCTGGGTATAGAATGGCTAACGACACTAGGTGATGTCTCTTGGAACTTTTCCAAATTGATTATGAAATTCTATTGCAAAGGTAAACAGGTCACCCTACACGGGAAGCGCGGAAGCAACGTAACCACCATTTCAACCCAACGAATGGAGAAAGTTTTACACAAGATAAATGGTGGCTTTCTTATGCATCTCCAGCAGCAACCAGAGGGGGAGGAATGGAAGAAGGATCTAGAAACCAGCAACATCATCAAAAAATTGGAGGAGGATCCAAGCGCAATAGCTCACTATACTTGGGATTCGAGGGATCTACGCTATAAAGGTCGTATTGTGCTTATACCAAACTCCCCTTGCATCAAAGTCATTCTGTACGAAATGCACTCCACACCTTTAGCAAGGCACTCCGGATTTCTAAGAACCTACAAAAGAGTGAAGCAAAACTTTTATTGGAAAGGGATGAAAAAAATTATTTCTGAATACGTAGCACAATGTGATGTATGTCAACAACAAAAAGGTGAAACAGTGGCGAGTCCAGGGAAACTACAACCACTACCCATACCAGACTCGGTGTGGACTGACATCTCCATGGACTTCATCGAAGGGCTGCCACCTTCCAAAGGTAAAAGCACAATCCTTATGGTGGTTGATCGACTTATGAAATATACTCATTTTTGTGCTGTGCGAAATCCCTACACTATTGTTAGTATTGCTCAGATTTTCATAGAAAATATTGTCAAACTACATGGGATGCCAAGGTCCATCGTAAGTGATCATGACAGGGTCTTCACTAGTAAATTTTGGACCAAGTTATTTCAGTTACAGGGCACCAAACTCAAGATAAGCACTGCATATCATCCACAAACTAATGACCAAACAGAAGTGGTGAACAGATGTTTAGAGACATACATTCGGTATTTCGCTAGTGATCGACCAAAGGAGTGGACGAAATGGCTCCCCTGGGCCGAATGGTGGTATAATACTATATATCATTCATCTACAAAATGTACCCTATATGAAGCATTATATGGTCGGCCGGCCCTTGTGATTCCAAAGTATGTAATTGGCTCGGCTAAGGTAGATCAGGTCAACCAAGATTTAATTGACAGGGACAAACTCCTACAACTGCTAAAGGATAATCTCTCTACCACTCAAGCTAGAATGAAGCAGTAAGTTGACACACGAAGAAGTGAAAGAGAATTTTTAGTAGAAGACTGGGTTTATCTTCGCCTACAACCATACAAGCAACTATCCATCAACACACGAGCCTCCATGAAGCTATCTCCACGTTTTTATGCACCTTATCAGATCATAGAGCGTATTGGAGCTGTGGCGTACAGACTTAAATTACCTAAAGATGCCAAAATTTACCCTGTCTTCCACGTTTCATGCTTGAAGCCCAAGTTGGGAGAACATGAGACACCCCAGATCCAACTACCCAACACCACTGATGATGGAAATATTTAAGCCCAACCACAAGCCATCCTCGACCGTAGAGTCGTGATGCGTCGTCGACGTCCCTCTACTGAAGTACTAGTACATTGGACTAATTTACCACTCGAAGATGCCACATAGGAATCATATGAGGAGCTGAAGTCCCGGTTCCCTAAGTTCCTGGAACCCTAGCCTTGAGGACAAGGCTGATTTGAAGAGGGCGGGCTTGATAGGACCCTAGCAGGGTAAGGTCCTACTCAACCATGTAGCAGCTAATGAAAACCCTGTGAGAATATAATAAACCCCACCTAGCCACCTCTATCCTATAAAGAAGAGAGGCTAGGGTTTATATTTGGGTCTTTGAGCTTCTTAGCCATCGCCCCCTTGTTACTGGGCCGGCCCGCTAAGGTTAAGGGCAAATTGGGTAGTTCACTTATGAAGCAACCCCTACGGCTAGGGTTTGGAGCTCTATATAAGCTTGTAGCCTCCACCTCTTTGGAATAGGAAAGATCAATCTACAATTGCAGCCACTAGGCTACTTGGAGGGTGAAACCCCTATAGCGTTCCAAGGGTTGATCCCCCTCAAAAATCAATCTCTATAGAATTCCTCTAGGGTTCTATCAGGTCTCCACTTTGTTACTGCGTGCACAATGGCGAGCATCTCCTTATCATAGATAGACATTTTTTGATGGGAGGGAGACAACGCCTTGCTGGTGTATGCAAGTGGTCAACCATCTTGCATGAGAACAACTCCAATTCCAACTCCAGATGCATCAGCCTCAATGATAAAGGGTCGACTGAAATCTGGTAGCGCTAGCACTAGTGTTGTCGTCATGGCTGCCTTAAGTCTGTCGAAGGCAGCGAAGGCTTTGTTTGACTATTAGAAATCATCTTTTTTTAGTAGAGAAGTGAGGGGGGCACTAATCTTCCCGTAGTCCTTCACGAATTTTCGGTAGTAGCTCGTTAGTCCAAGGAACCCATGCAACAATTTCACATTTGTAGGATTTGGCCAGCCTTGTATTGCTTTAATTTTTGTTGGGTCTACGACCACTCCTTCTTCTGATATTATATGCCCAAGGTACTCTACTTTTTATTAGAGAAAGCAAGACTTTGATAGTTTAACAAAAAGAGTATTCTCCCGAAGGATCGTTAGAACAATTCGCAAGTGCTGAAAGTGAGTCTCAAGAGAAGGGCTGTAAATAAGAATATCATCAAAAAATACCAGCACAAATTTGTGAAGAAAGCTCCGAAAAATATTGTTCATGAGACTTTGGAAGGTTGAAGGAGCATTAGTGAGTCCAAAGGGCATTACCAAGAATTCATAATGGCCGTTATGAGTGCAGAAAGCAGTTTTTGGGATGTCGCCTTCACATACTCGAATTTGGCGGTAACCGGATCGGAGGTCCAACTTCGTGAAGACTCGAGCTCCTTTTAATTCATCAAGAAGTTCATCTACTATTGGTATTGGGTACTTATCCTTGATGGTGATGTCATTTAGAGCTCGGTAGTCGATGCACATCCACCAAGTTCCGTCTTTCTTGCGCACAAGTAGCACCAGTAAGGAATAGGGGCTACAGCTTAGCCGAATCACCCCTGTTTCAAGCATTTCCTTCATGATCTTCTCAATTTCATCCTTCTGGAGGTGAGGATAGCGGTAAGGTTGAGTGTTTGCTGGTGGTTTGCCTGGAAGGATTGGAATTCGGTGATCATGTTACCGAGTAGGAGGAAGACCGCGCGGTTTAGCAAAAACATCGTCAAATTCAACAAGTAGTTGGGTGAGATTTTGATCTTTAATTTCTATTTTCTTCCCCTCTGGTTGCTGTTGGAGATGCATAAGAAAGTCACCATTTATCTTGTGTAAAACTTTCTCCATTCATTTGGTTGAAATGGTGGTTACGTTGCTTCCGCGCTTCCTGCGTAGGGTGACCTGTTTACCTTTGTAATAGAATTTCATAATTAATTTGGAAAAGTTTCAAGAGATGTTACCTAGCGTCGTCAACCATTCTATGCCCAGCACAGCCTCATAATCATCAATTGGTAGGAGGAAGTAGTTGGCAATAATTTCTTGGTTCTGCAGTAATAGTTTCACATGCAGGTATCTTTAGTCGCATTTTAGGATTCGACTGTCGATGACCTTTACGTCGAACTTGCTGCAACCTTCGATGTGGAGTGCCATCCAAGCAGCAACCTTACTGTTTAGAAAGTTATTAGTGCTGCCCGTATCGATGAGAATGGTGATCGGTTGTTGTTTGAGCAAGCCTCCAACTTTCATCGTTTACGGATTTGAGTAGCCGGCTAGCGCATGTACCATAAAGTCATTCGATTGTGGCTCTTCTTTCATATCTTCTTTCTCATGTTCAAGACTCTCTTCTGGCTGTTCACTGATCTCTTCTTCCACTGGTTCAATCACAAGAAGTCTCCCTTTTTTATGGTGATGCTCGCGGCTCCACGGCTCGTCATAATGCCAACATAACCCCTTGGCAGATCGGTCTAGAAGCTCTTCTCTTGTCAACCTTTTTGGTGCAGGAGCTCGGCTGATAGTAGGGGGGGCTGAGGGTTTCAATTTTGCTGGTCGGGGAGCGACCCTAGTCCTCCGGGCTTTGTGGTTCAAGCACTCCTCCTAAAGTCGTGCGAAAGAGATGGCTGCCATAAGCGTGTACGGTTGTCGTGCTTTAACTTCTCCCTGGATCTCCAGCTTCAAGTCCTCAATGTTTCCAATAATTGCTTTTCAGACCAGTCATGAGTTTGATGGAGTTTTGGGTTGTGATGGTAGTGGATGAAGGTTAGGGAAGAGGGTTTTAGATCTCTAGTAGATCGTAGCAAAGATTTGACAAAAATCAGTGGAAATTGCTACCGATATGCGTTGTCTCGTAAGAGCAAAATTATCATCGAAGAAATAGCGATTTCTCAATAAAATTTCCAACAAAAACTCAGGGATTTGAGGAGAGGGTTTGATGGTAGAATCTTAGTTTAAATAATAGCAAGGATGACAAATTGGTTCAAGAAATTTCTGCAGCATAACAGTAAAGAAATCGGTGCAAGTTGCGATAGTAGAATTCTGATCGAAAAATTTCAGTAGTTTGCAACGAGAGATTGCAGCAACACATAAATTTTTTTTAAGATGAATTCGATGATAGATCAATCATGGATGGGAGCCAAGATGATCTATGAGGTGCATAAGAAATTTCGTTCAAAAAGGATAACAATTAGAGTAGTTAAAGGCAGCAACACGCGGCTGCAATTTTCTACAGTAATCCTTCATTCGCAAAGATGGTAACTTTTATAACGCAAGGAATTTGCAGGCAAGGGATAGATAGAAAAACTTCTTTTTGGTATTTTAGATGAAAAATTACAGAAGCAAAGGGTATTGGTGGTAGAAAAATACCAGATCTCTGATGCAATTGGAGGTGGCGATAGTAGATTGAATTAATCTACGTTAGGAGATGACGGTGGAGACAACAACGTCAAGAGCAATCGTGGGAATTGCTTGGCTGATGGTGGGCGGTAGGGATGGCAACAAAAGTAGCAAGATTGCTACTCTGATACCAGATGATAGAACCCAAGAGGAATTCTATGGATATTGATCTTTGAGGGGGATCAACCCTTGGAACGCTATAGGGGTTCCACCCTCCAAGTAGCTTGGTGGCTGCAATTGTAGATTGATCTTTCTTATTCCAAAGAGGTGGAGGCTACAAGCTTATATAGAGCTCTAAACCCTAGCCCTATGGGCTACTCCCTAAGTGAACTACCTAATTTACCTTTAACTTTAGCCGACCGGCCTAGTAACAACGGGGGCGGTGGCTAAGAGGCCCAATAGCCCAAATATAAACCCTAGCCTCTTGTCTTTATAGGATAGAGGCGGCTAGGTGGGATTTATTACACTCATAGGGTTTTTATTAGCTGCTACTTGGTTGAGTAGGACCCAACCCTACTAGGGCCCTATCAAACTATTAGTAAGAAGTTCAATTTATTAAAGAAAGAGCATGCTTTATTACAAGATAAGTTTGATAGTCTCTAAACTCCTTTACTCCCATGCTTTAAGTGTGAACACTTAGAAGCAATCAAAAATGAGAACTTGCTATTTAAAGAGACCCTAAACAAGTTTAAGGTTAGTAACAAGGGCTTGGACATGATCCTTGTAAATAAGGGTCACATCGGAAATAGAAGTGGAATTGGATTTATGAGTGATCTCACCGAAATCCTACCACCTTCATTAAAGGACCCACATTACATGTATCACCTCATTTAAAATATAATTTTTGTTATAAATCTGGACATGTTGTTTACAAATGTCCATTTAGAAAAATTAGTCCACATAAATTGATATGGGTTCCTAAAAGAACCATAAATAATTCTATGCTAAATAACAAAGTTAGTAGATCAATATTTGAGGCACCTAAAATTAAATGGATACCTAAAAACCATCCTCTTTTGTAGAACCATTCACCATCACAAGCTAGGAGTAAGAGATGGTATCTTGATAGTGGATGCTCAGGGCACATGACCGGAGATCCATCTCAATTCACTATGCTCACTAGCAAAGAAGAAGAGTATGTCACCTTCAGAGATAATAACAAGGGTAAAATTATTGACAAGAGAACCATAGGTAACAAATCAACTTTTTTAATTGATAATGTGTTATTGGTAGATGGTTTAAAGCATAATCTTTTGAGTGTTAGTCAATTATATGATAAGGGATATGTTATGAAATTTGAATCTAATGCTTGCATTATTGAAAAACCACACAACAATATATCTATGATTGCACTAAAACAAAATAATATCTATACCATCAATATTGATGATCTTAGTAGTGAAATATGTTTTTCGACGTTGAATGATGATGCTTGGCTTTGGCATAGAAGATTAGATCATGCTAGCATAAAGCTAATCAATCAAATCACATCCAAAACACTTGTAAGAGGTATTCCCAATGTTAAGTTCATTAAAGATAAAGTACGTGATGCTTGTCAACTAGGAAAACAAATTAAAATTAGCTTCAAGCCAAAGAATCAAATAAGTACCTCTAGACCATTACAATTGATCCATATGGATTTATTTGGATCAATTGATACAACAAGCCTAGGAGGTAGAAAATATACCTTTATAATTGTAGATGACTATAGTAGATACACTTGGACCTATTTCTTGGCTCACAGAAATGATTATTTTAAATATTTCTCTAAATTTTGTAAACTTACTCAAAACGAAAAGGGTTTCATGATTTCATGATAAAACCCGAGAGGAATTCTATGTAGATTGATCTTTGAGGGGGATCAACCCTTGGAACACTATAGGGGTTCCACCCTCCAAGTAGCCTGATGGTTGCAATTGTAGATGATTCTTCTTATTCCTAAGAGATGGAGGCTTCATGCTTATATAGAGCTCCAAACCCTAGCCCTAGGGGCTACTTCCTAAGTGAACTACCCAATTTTCTCTCAACCTTAGCCGATCGGCCCAGTAACAAGGGGGGCGGCAGCTAAGAAGCCCAAAGACCCAAATGTAAACCCTAGCCTCTCTTCTTTATAGGATAAAGGTGGCTAGGTGAGGTTTATTATACTCACAGGGTTTTTATTAGCTACTACATGGTTGAGTAGGACCCAACCCTGCTATGGTTCTATCAAGCCCACCCTCTTCAAATCAGTCTTGTCCTCAAGACTAGGGTTCCATGAACTTAGGGAACCGGGTCTTCAGCTCCTTATATGATTCCCATGTGGTATCTTCGAGTGGTAAATCAGTCCAATGTACTAGTACTTCAGTAGAGGGACGTCGACGATACATCACGATTCTACGGTCGAGGATGGCTTGTGGTTGGGCTTGAATATTTCCATCATCAGTGGTGTTGGGCAGTTGGATCTAGGGTGACTCGTGTTCTCCCAACTAGGGCTTCAAGCATGACATGTGAAAGACATGGTGAATTTTGGCATCTTCAGGTAATTTAAGTCTGTACGCCACAACTCCAATACGCTCTATGATCTGATAGGGCCCATAAAAACATAGAGATAGCTTCATGGAGGCTCGTGTATTGATGGAGAGCTACTTGTATGGCTAAAGGCGAAGATAAACCCAATCTCCTACTGAAAATTCTCTTTCGCTTCGTCATGTGCTGGCTTGCTATTTCATTCTGGCTTGAGTGGTAGAGAGATTATCCTTTAGCAATTGTAGGAGTTCGTCCCTGTCAATTAGATCTTGGTCGACCTAATCTACCTTGGCTGAGCCAATTACATACTTTGGAATCACAAGGGCCGGTCGACCATACAATGCTTCATATGGGGTACATTTTATAGATGAATGATACGTAGTATTATACCACCATTCAGCCCAGGGGAGCCATTTCGTCCACTCTTTCGGTTGGTCACTAGTGAAACACCAAAGGTACGTCTCTAAACACCTGTTCACCACCTTTGTTTGGCCGTCAGTTTGTGGATGATATGCTGTGCTCATCTTGAGTTTGGTGCCCTACAATTGGAATAACTCGGTCCAAAATTTATTAGTGAAGACTCTGTCATGATCACTTACAATGGACCTTGGCATCCAATATAATTTAACAATATTTTCTATGAAAATCTGAGCAATACTAGCAATAGTGTAGGGATTTCGTACAACACAAAAATGAGCATATTTCGTAAGTCGATCAACCACCACGAGGATTGTGCTTTTACCTTTGGAAGGTGGCAGCCCTTCAATAAAATCCATGGAGATGTCAGTCCACACTGAGTCCGGTATAGGTAGCGGTTGTAGTTTCCCTAGACTCGCCACTGTTTCACCCTTTTGCTGTTGACATACATCACATTATGCCACGTATTTAGAAATAAATTTTTTCATCCCTCTCCAATAAAAATTTTGCTTCACTCTTTTGTAGATTCTCAGAAACCCAGAGTGTCCTACTGAAGGTGTGGAGTGCATTTTGTCCAGAATGACTTTGATGCAAGGAGAGTCAGGTGTAAGCATAATACGACATTTTGTAGCGTAGATCCCTCAAATCTCAGGTATAGTGACCTATTGTGCCTGGATCCTCCTCTAATTTTTTAATGATGTTACTGGTCTCTAGGTCCTTCCATTCCTCCGTAATGTCCTCAAGGAAGCCGGTGGTAGGAAGAGAGACGACTGAAAATTCAGCTTGCTCAAGTAGTTGTAAGAGCGCATCTACAATAATTTTTTCTTTCCTCTTTTTGTAAATAATTTCATAATCAAATCCTAGAAGTTTGGTTACCCATTTTTGTTGCTTCGGGGATGATATCTTCTGCTCTAAAAAGTACTTGAGGCTTCTATGGTCGGTTTTAATCTGAAATCGTCGGCCGATTAAGTAGGGTCTCCACTTTGTTACAGCGTGCACAATGGCAAGCATCTCCTTATCATAGATAGACATTTTTTGATGGGAGAGAGACAATGCCTTACTGGTGTATGCGAGCGATTAACCCTCTTGCATGAGAACAGCTCCGATTCTGACTCCAGATGCGTCGACCTCAATGATGAACGGTCGACTGAAATCTGATAATACTAGCACCAGCGTCGTCGTCATGGTTGTCTTAAGTTTATCAAATGCAGTGGAAGCTTCATCCAACCATTGGAAGGCATCTTTTTTCAGTAGAGAATTGAGGGGTGCACTGATCTTCCCATAGTTCTTCATGAATTTTCGATAGTAGCCCGTTAGTCCAAGGAACCCACGCAGCAATTTCACATTTGTAGGTTTCGACCAGCTCTACATTGCCTCGATTTTTATTGGGTCTACTACCACTCCTTCTTCTGATATTATGTGCCCAAAGTACTCTACTTTTTCTTAGAGGAAGCTGCACTTTGATAGTTTAACAAAAAGAGTATTGTCTAGAAGGATCGTTAGAATAGACCATAAATGTTGAAAGTGAGTCTCAAGAGAAGGGCTATAAATGAGAATATATCGAAAAATATCAGCACGAATTTACGAAGAAAGCTCCAAAAAATATCGTTTATCAGACTTTGGAAAGTTGAAGGAGCATTAGTGAGTCCAAAAGACATTACCAAGAATTCATAGCGGCCGTTATGAGTGTGGAAATCTATTTTTGGGATGTCGTCTTCACATACCCGAATTTGGCGGTAATCGGATCGGAGGTCCAACTTCGTGAAGACTTGAGCTCCTCTTAACTCATTAAGAAGTTCATCCACCATTGGTATTGGATACTTATCCTTGACGGTGATGCCATTTAGAGCTCGGTAGTCGATGCACATCCGTCAAGTTCCGTCCTTCATCCGTACAAGTAGTACCAGTGAGGAATAGGGGCTGCAGCTTGGCTGAATCACCCCTGTTTCAAGTATCTTCTTTATGATCATCTCAATCTCATCCTTCTAGAGGTGAGGATAGTGGTATGGCCGAGTGTTCACTGGTGGTTTGCCCGAAAGAATTGGAATTTAGTGGTCATGTTGCCGAGTAGGAGGAAGACCACGTGGTTCGATAAAAATATCATCAAATTCAGCAAGCAATTGGGTGAGATTTTGATCTTCAATTTCTATTTTCTTCCCCTCTGGTTGCTGCTAGAGATGCATCAAAAAGCCACTATTTATCTTGTGTAAAACTTTCTCCATTCATTGGGTCGAAACAGTGGTTACATTGCTTCCGCACTTCCCGCGTAGGGTGACCTATTTACCCTTGTAGTAAAATTTCATAATTAATTTAAAAAAGTTTCAGGAGATGTCACCTAGCATTATCAGCCATTCTATGCCCACCACAGCCTCATAATAATCAATTGGTAGGAGGAAGAAGTCGGTGACAATTTCTTAGTCTTGCAATAATAGTTTCACCTGCGGGCATCTTTAGTCGCACTTTAGGATTTGAACGTCGGCGACCTTTACATCGAACATGCTACAGCCTTCGATGTGGAGCACCATCCAAGCAGTGACCTTACTATTTAGAAAGTTATTTGTGCTACCCGAGTCGATGAGAACAGTGATTGGTTGTTGTTTGAGAAGGCCTCCAATTTTCAATGTTTGCGGATTTGAGTAGCCTACTAACGCATGTACTATAAAGTCGATCGATTGTGGCTCTTCTTCCATATCTCCTTCCTTATGTTCAAGGCTCTCTTCTAGTTGTTCAATGACTTGCTCTTCCATTGGTTCGATCATAAGAATTCTCCCCTTTTTACAGCGATGGTCGTGGCTCCATGGCTCATCGCAATACCAACATAACCCCTTTGTAGATCGCTCCCGAAGCTCTTCTCTTGTCAACTTTTCTGGTGCAGGAGCTCGGCTAACAGTGGAGGGGGCTGAGGGCTTTGGTACTACTAGTCGGGGAGTGACCCTAGTCCTCCAAGCTTCGTGGTTCAGTTGCTCCTCTTGAAGTCATGCGAAAGAGATGGCTGCCATAAGCGTGTATGACTGTCGCGCTTTAACTTCTCCCCGGATTTCTGGCTTCAAGCCCTCAATAAACATTCTCAATAGCTATTTTTCAGACTAATCATGAGTTTGATTAGATAACCATTCAAACCTAGTTTGATACTCCTGAATGGTGGAGGTTTGTCGGATCTTCGCTAGTTGTTCGTCGATGTTCTCGTAATCGGTTAGTCCGAAGTGGATTAGTAGTCCTTCTTTGAATTATCGCCATGAGAGGAATCCATGAGTGTGTTCAAACCAATCAAACTACTGTATGACATCCCCTTCAAGATGTATAGCTATAATTTCCACCATAGATGCATCCGTGGTTTTGTGGTACCGAAAATATCGCTTCGCGCGCGAGATCCACCCAATCGGGTCTCCTTCTTCTCATCTAGGGAAGTCCATCCTCATGCATGGGTAGTAGGGATCAGTCATAGTGCTTCCCCTCTCCTAGAAGTCATCTCTTCAATCAGAGCTCTCTCCTTGATGTGATTTCTTTTGGCTCGATGGTCGACCCAAATAGAGTTTAGCAAAGAGGGTCCGAATCTTCGCCTCCATCCTCGTCTCGAAGGCTTCAAACTTAGCATTGATTGCCTCCTCAGATGCCATAGTATATACCTCCAAATCTATAATATTATGATCTCTCTTTTGTTATTGGGTTAAAGGCATGTATTGTTTGAGGGAAGTGGTGGCCGAAAGGGTTTGTGGATTGGTGGATGTAGGCTGTGGTTTAGGCTTGTTTTGTGGTTGTTTGGGTACGGTTTGGGGCTACGATTTGATAGAGTTTTGGGCTGAGATGGTAGTGGATGAAGGTTAGGGAAGAGGGTTTTAGATCTATGGTAGATGGAAGTAGAGATTTGATAGAATTCAGTGGAAGTTGCTGCTGATATGCGCTATCTCGTAAGAGCAGAATTGTCATTGAAGAAATAATAGTTTCTCGATGAAATTTCCAATGAGAACCCAGAAATTTGAGGAGGGGATTTGACAGTAGAATCTCAATTTAAATAATAGCAAGGATGACAACTTGGATCAAGAAAATTTTGGCAGCATAACAGCAAAGAATTCGGTGCAAGTTGTGATAGTAGAATTCTAGTCAAAAAATTTCAACGGATTGTGACGAAAACTTGTAGTAACACAGTAATGTTTTAGAGATAAATTCCACGTTAGATCAATCCCAGATAAAAGCCAAGATGATCTATGAGGTGCTCAAGAAATTTTGTTCAAAAAGGATGGCAATAGATTGGTTTAAAGGCAGCAATATGCGGCTGAAATTTTCTGCAGTAATCCTTCGTTCGCAAAGATGATAACTTTTGCAATGAAAGGAATTCACAGCAAGGGATAGATAGTAAGACTCTTTTTTGGTATTTTGAATGAAAAATTACAGCAGTAAAAGGTATTAGTGATAAGAGAATATCAGATCTCTGATGCAATTGGAAGCGATGACAGTAAATTGATTTGATCTACGGTAGAAGATAAAGGTGTAGATGGTGATGTCAAAAGCAATTGTGGGAATTGCTTGGTTGATGGTGGTCAACCGAGATGGCAGTAAAAGTAGCAAGATCACTGCTCTAATACCAGATGATAAAACCCCAAAGGAATTCTATATAGATTGATCTTTGAGGGGGATCAACCCTTGGAATACTATAGGGGTTCCACCCTCCAAGTAGCCTGGTGGATGTAATTGTAGATGATTCTTCTTATTCTCAAGAGATAAAGGCTACATGCTTATATAGAGCTTCAAACCCTAGCCCTAGGGGCTGCTTCCTAAGTGAACTACCCAATTTGCCCTCAACCTTAGCGGGCCGGCCCAGTACCAAGGGGGGTGGCGGCTTAGAAGCCCAAAGACCCAAATGTAAACCCTAGCATCTCTTCTTTATAGGATAGAGGCGGCTAAGTGGGGTTTATTACACTCTCACAAGGTTTTTATTAGCTGCTACATAGTTGTGTAGGACCCAACCTTGCTAGGGTCCTATCATTTCATCTATTCGGAGTGATCACGGTGGTGAATTCCAAAACCATGACTTCCAAAATTTTTGTGAATCAAATGAGTACAACCACAACTTTTCTACTCCAAGGGATCCTCAACAAAATGGAGTAGTAGAAAGAAAGAATAGAAATTTATAAGAAATGGCAAGAACCATGTTAAATGAACATAGTTTACCCAAATACTGTTGGGCCGAAGCCGTTAATACAGCTTGCTATATCATGAATAGGGTTCTAGCAAGAACATCTCTATCCAAGACTCCTTATGAATTATGGAATAACAAAAAACCTAATGTTTCTTACTTTAAAGTTTTTGGTTGCAAATGCTTTATTTTAAATGAAAAGGATGCTTTAGGAAAATTTGATACTAAATCCGATGAAGGCATCTTTCTTGGTTACTCTTCCGTTTCTAAAGCTTTTCATGTTTTTAATAAAAGAATGTTAGTTATAGAAGAGTCTATTCATGTAGTTTTTAATGAAATTTTTGAATTTAAGAAAAAAGATTTTGTTGATGATTTTGGTTTTAATGGTTTGAATTTAAATGAACCCTCTCCTCAAAATAGCAACTTGGATACATCTTCTTCCCAAATTTCCTTACCTAAGGAATGGAAGTATGTAGATAACCATCTCAAGGAGTTAATTATAGGCGACACATCGAAAGGGGTTCAAACTCGTTCTTCTTTTAAAAATTTTTGTGCCCATGCTGCTTTTCTTTCTCAAATTGAACCTAAGTGCATTGATGATGCCTTGAAAGATGATTCTTAGGTTATCACAATGCAAGAAGAATTGAATCAATTTGAGAGGAATGAGGTATAGAAGCTTGTTCCTAGACCTAGTGATCATTTAGTTATTGGTACTAAATGGGTGTTTAGAAACAAGCAAGATGAATACGGTATCGTGGTTAGAAACAAGGCTAGACTAGTGGCCAAAGGTTTCAACCAAGAAGAATGTATTGATTATAAAGAGACCTTCGCTCCTGTGGCAAGATTAGAAGCCATTAGGATGCTCCTTGCCTATGCTAGTAGTAATAATTTTATACTTTTTCAAATGGATGTCAAAAGTGCTTTCTTAAATAGCTTTATTTCTGAAGAAGTGTATGTTGAACAACCACCTGGATTTGAAAACTCTTTTCTTCCTAATCATGTGTTTAAACTAACTAAAGCTCTCTCTGGATTAAAACAAGCCCCTAGGGCTTGGTTTGAGATGCTTAGTTCTTTCTTAATTTCAAATAATTTTACTAAAGGCAAGGTTGATACTACATTATTTATCAAATATTTGAAAATAATTTTCTTGTTGTTCAAATTTATATTGACGATATTATTTTTGGTTCTTCGGATGAATCACTATGCGAATCAATTGCCAAGTGTATGAGTCATGAATTTGAAATGAGCCTAATGGGAGAATTAACCTTCTTTTTAGGATTGCAAGTTAAACAACTTAGTGATGGTATATTTCTTAATCAAACAAAGTATAGATTAGAATTGTTAAAACGATTTAACATGGATGGTTCAAAAGCCATCAACACTCCAATGAGTACTTCCACCAAGTTAGACTTGGATGAAAGTGGAGAAAATTTTGATCAAAAAACATATAGGGGAATGATAGGTAGCTTACTTTACCTCACCGTAACTAGACCAGATATAATATTTAGTGTAGGTCTATGTGTAAGATTCTAAGCTAATCCTAAGTTATCTCACCTCAATGCTATTAAAAAAATCCTTAGGTATCTTAAAGGAACTCCTAATTTAGGATTATGGTATCCAAAATCCGATAACTTTGATTTAAAAGCCTATGCGGATGCGGATTTTGGTAGATGTAGAATAGATAGAAAGAGCACATTCGGAACATATCAATTTTTAGGACATGCACTTGTTTCTTGGACTTCAAAAAAATAAACTCGGCTGTACTATCTACGGCCGAAGCCGAATACATAGCCGCAAGTGCATGTTGTGTATAAGTTATTTGGATGAAAAATACTTTAGAAGACTATGGAATTCATTTAAAGAATATTTTCATAAAATGTGATAACACAAGTGCTATTTGCTTAACCAAAAATCACATTCAACACTCTAGAACTAAGTACATTGACATTAGGCATCACTTTATACGAGATCATATAAATAATAATGATGTTATTCTAGAATTTATTGATACAAAACATCAATTAGCGGATATCTTCACAAAACCTTTAAATGAAGAACAATTTGACTTCATTAGAAGAGAATTAGGTATGTTATATTGTCCTAATACATGAAGATGTTGTATGTTTCTTTTCTAAGATTTCTCAACTTCGGTTTTCATAGTCTCACCTTGATATTATTTCTTCATTTTTGGATGACATCTTTACAATATCATATTTTGAATGGAGCTCTCATTCTTATCTTTCTTCAATCATAATATTTTGATACTCCTCCTTCGATTGATGAGTTTTAAGTAATATCATGCCCTTTTTATGACATGGTAAAATTGGTTTTATACTCCCTCCACCTCTATTCGGATGATTAAATGGGTTTCATGACTCAATATTTTTGTATCATTTAAAGAGTGACATATGCAACTATATGTATATTAATGTCATGAACTTTATGTTAGAGATCGAGCGGCACTAAGAGAGGGGGGGGGGTGGGTGAATTAGTGCAACGATAAAGAATGATAAATTTCGGCGATTTAAAAAAAGTTTCAGAACTTCATACAATAGAAATCACAATTTTGATTAAAACTGATTTCGATTAAAATATAATGAAAAGTGCTTAAAGTAGGGAGTGTTTAGAGAGGAAGAAGGTAATGATGATTAAGTTGAGCAGCGAAGAAAAGACGATTTGTAGAAAGGTAAATGCAAGAACATAAATGCAAATCACTTTTATAGTGGTTCGGTCATCCGACCTACATCCACTCCCGATTCCACTTCGCTTGAGGCCACCGGCTTTCCACTAGCTGCCTTCCTTCCAACGGGCGAAGACAAACTCCCTTTTATAAACTCTATTTATAAAGCTTCCCTCAACACCTCTCTTAAGAATACTTCTAAACTTTTGGAGGAGGGATTTCTACTTCAAATGATAGAGTTTTCCCTTAGTTTTCTTGCACACTTCTTGCTCTCTTAGTAAGAACATCTGGGGTATTTATAGACCCCAAGATGATTCAAATTTAGAGCCCAAATTTGAATTTCCTCGGACTTCGACATTCTGGCAGTACCATCGCTTGACACTAGTGGTACCATCGCTAGTTTGACACTGACACTATCAGTGTACCAAGCGATGCCACCGCTTGTGTTCTTAGGCACTGGGTAGTGCCACCGCCCCAGCCAGGCGGTGCCACTGCTTAGGCCCTTGGCTCCTAGGCGGTGCCACCGCCCAGCCTTTTCAGCACACTGGTTTGGGCCTTAAACTCAGCCCAAACCAGTCCGAAACAAGGCCTAATTGGCCCTTACTTGGGTTATAGGATTAATACGTAATCCTAACCCAAATTAACATGCTAACTATGAAATTAAAGATATTTTCTAAGCTATTACAAAGTCCATAAGTCAAGACTTCTTCCAGCGAGCTTCCGATGAACTTTCGGCGGTCTTTCGACGAACCCTTAGAAACTATTCTACGGACTCCCAGCAAGCTCTTGGACTTCATGATGATCTTGACGAGTTCCAACGAGCTTCTTTAGAAAGCTTCAATCTTTCTTGGCAAGCTCCGTGAACTTCTGACGAACCTTCTGGCAAACTTTTGAAAACCCTTTGGCAAGCTCCCTACTCGTTCTCGGCCAGTCCCAACAACACTCCCAACGAATCTTCGGACTTCCATCGAACTCTTAAACTCCCAATAATCCATCACACTTGTCTTCCGGCACTTTGTTTCACTTTACGTATTCATCATTATCATAGTTAATTCTGCACACACATAAACAAAACTCTACTTCGATCTAGACAATTATTACAACACGAATTGACATTCTATTGCTCGACACATCATTGGTCGATGCTTCGTTCGATTCTTTGGCACATAGTCTTCTCTTACATTTTATTGCCCAATCGATGGTTAACCTCTGCAACCCCGATATCCTTGATGCAACTCCACTCTTCTTGGCCCGATGCCCGACGTACGAAGCCTTCTGCCGATTGTCGATCGAACTTCTAGCTCAACATCCAATATCCTGACGCGATCACCCGGTGCAATGTCAATTTCTTCAACGTCAACTGTCTAATCCTAATCGATAGTAGACCTGTATAACTCAAAACACAGTTAGATAATAAAACACAATCAATTAATTTTATCATCAAAATCCGAGATTCAATAATTTCTCCCTTTTTGATAATGACAACTAATTGACGATTAACAAAATTAACCTTAACTCCCTAGAGTTTAACCAAACTCCCCCTATCAATATGCCATTGATAGAAACCTTGGATTATCCCAAATCTAAGCAGCATTCATCACAAAATATGAGAATTAACAAACCATCATGCAAATATATAAAATATTCAATTCAATGCATGAAGTCATCAATCTACTTCTCCCCCTATGTCATCAACAAAAAAGAGAAGTTGCATCATAGCTAGTTTAAAAAATATGCAAATTGTACAATCATACTAGCTAAATTTTCATCAACATTCAACATTCAATCATAGCAAGATTTTTAAAGATGTCTAAGCATAGCAATTCAACACTTGCTTCTTGTGCAAATTGGCACTTTACTTTTCTTGAAATTGCAAGGTAGCAATTTTTTGATATTCAAGTTCTTTTCCTCTTTTGTAGGCTAGCAAGATAGCAAGTTTGCACTTTAAGTTCTTTGTGATATGCCAAGCTAGCAATTTTCTTCTTCTTGAATGAGCTAGCAAAATTTTCATTTAAGGTGCAAGCTAGAAATAAACTTTCTCCCCCTTTATCAATATCAAAAAGAAAGAGAGGATCAACTGCTAAAAAATTTCAAGCCATAATAAAAAGATATCAATCATTTAGCAAATCAATTTCCAATCATCACAAGTGATATTCAAATGTTTGCATCAATATTTCAATCAAGAAGTATTGAAATGTATGAGAAAAATCAAAATAATGCATGCAAAGTTTTAATCATCAAAGCATATTTTCTCAAGTTAAGTATCGAAAAGTCAAGAGAAAACAATTTGCATGTTTCTTTATATAACATGGGAGAATCATAAAAGAGTATAGAGTAAGAGATAAAAACTCAAGTTATCAAGATCATGATTTCATAAAAGTAATTCAAGAATATAGTTCTGAAAAATAAGAGACAAGTCATATTTCATTTGGAAAATTCTCTTTTGATAAATGAAATAATCATGGTATGCGATCTTGATTTATAAAAATTTCAAGTTCTAATTATCAAGATCAAGATTTCAATAAATATTTTCTTTAGCAAAGAATCACATAAGCACTTCATTATTGCATAAGAAATCTCATTGCATCATGATTTATAAATTCTTTCTCTACACATGAATTATAGGAAATATAATAGCAATGATATTGATCATGATTCATTTGATAGCAAATAGCAAGGAAAACAATTTGTTTCATGCATAAGAAATTTTATCAAGAAATTAAAAGAAGGTTCATGATTCGCTTGAAACAAATGATCTCTTTCAAATCAATTTGTCAACTCGACAATCCATTATTAAAATTTTATTCATAGGATATTCACAAAATATACTAAATGAATTCATCATTTGTCTTTCATGAAAAATCAAAAATTTTAAGAATCATATATTCTCCTTTTTATGATTAATTTCGTTTGAACATGCCTTTCTCATTTAATGTCAAATAGAGATAAGCAAGAAAGTTCAAGACGTAAAGGGAAATTTTATAACACAACTCATCAAGTATGATTCTAACCATTCATTTTCAAGACACGATAAAAAGAGTAAATCAAGGAATTAATCATATCATGTCATGAATTTCAAAAGGCATTTTAAGTTATCATAAATTCATAAAAATTCAAATATATAATTCCAAAAAAAAAAGAATTGGTTGCTATCCTTAAAAGCATTACAATAAAATTTGTAGTATATCACAATGTATCACATCTATTGTAAATGGTTCATACATGCTTAACATATAAATTTTTGAAAGATTGTTATCATATCATGTTTAAAGTTGGTTTCTTTCATTGATATGATAAGTTATCATTTCTTTTGATGATGTATCGCAAAATGATATCATGCCTTGCATTTGTGCATTTTACATTGATATCATTTGATCCTTATTGTATTTCAAGTTATAATTGGTATCATTTGTCAAAATGATAAATGTCTATCATCATTCGACATTGAACTTAAAAATGGGTATCCTGACTTGACATCATTTTCAATTGAGGAAAATATGAAGTTTCATATTTATGAATGAAAGTTCATGCTTGTTGAGCATGATGATAAGTTCAACGGTTACAACTTATTGGTTTCGGCTTAAATTCAAGGAGATTGAATTCAAGTGTTTTCCTTTTCATAATATGGCATGTAGTTAGGGGGAGTTAAAGTTAACTTTGTCATCAATTGATTGTCATCATCAAAAAGGGAGAGATTGTTGAATCTCGAATTTTGATGATGAAGTCAATTGATAGGTTATGTGATATAATCCATATTATTGAGATAAGTATGCAGGATTAACTACAATAGCAATGAAGACATAAAGCAAATTGTTGGAGTCAAGTACGTTGGGAGTTCGAGAGTTTGTCGGAAGTCCGAAGGATCATTGGATGTGCTATCGGAACCAACCAAGAATGAATCAAGGAATTGTCAAAGGTTTCGAAAGTTCACCAGAAAGATCGTCGGAGGTTCATGGAGCTCACCAAGAAGGTTCAGAATCTTGTCAAAGATTCGTGGAACTCGCCATAAAGTCCAGGAGCCTGTTGGGAGTCCGTCGGAAGAAATTCGAGGGTGTATCAGAACTTCATCGGAAGCTCATCGGAAGAAAACTCAATGTGCCAATTTAGTTTTTACTTAGAATATATTTTCAACTTCATAGTTAGTATGTAATTAGGGTTAGGATTATATGATAATCCTGATTAACCCTAGTAGGAGCCAATTGGGCCTTAATTGGACTGAATTGAATTGGATTTAGGACCCATTCAGTAGTGTTGGACCAGGTTTGGTGGTGGCATCGCCTCAAGAACTAATTCCTAGGTGGTCTAGGCAATAGTACCGCCCCAGGTCAGTGGTAGTATCACTGATAGTTATTACCTATCAGCGGTGGTATCGTCAGTCTTTAGAGACCAAGGACCTTATCATGCGGTAGTATCACCAGGCTAGGCGGTGGTATCGCCCAGTACACTGGCAGAGCAGGGACAACTGGCGATGGTACTGCCAGTGCAAGGTGGTAGTACCACCAGTACCCAGAAATCCAAGATGTGACTCTTTTGTACTCCAATCTGAAGCTAATTGAGTCTATAAATACCCCTCTCTTCTCAGCTGGTAAAACATAATTGAGAAGTGATAAAAACTTAGTCATAGCTATAGCAAAATCATATTCGATAGCTTGAGTGTTCACCTCCCACGTTTTACTTTGTCAAAATTCTGTAAGAGTGTGAATCACTTGTAAAATTTTGTAAGATGGGTGCTTGGTCCTTCCACTTCAAGAAGATTTGATAGTGGAATTTGGGAACCTCAACGGGGGAGGTTTCGAAAGTAGACGTAGGTCATTTGACCGAACCACTATATATCACTGCATACTTCTCTAGATGTGTGAGTTTTAACTTACTGCACTTCGTTCTATACTTGTTGTGATCTCTCGATTTCCTCCTTTCTACTTTTGATGCATTCACTTGAATCACTTTGTCGAAATCTTTTTTATTGAATCAAAATTTCTTCTGATGACTCTTTCGAAATTGATTTCAAAAGAATGGTTTTTATCTGCTACACTAACTCACCCCCCTCCCCCCCCCCTCTTAGTTCCGCTCAGATCCTAATAGAGGGTGCATTGGTCAACCCAAAAGACATGATTAGAAATTTATAGTGGTTGTTATGTGTCCTGAAGGTAGTTTTCTGAATTTCATCTTCATGTACTCGAATTTGATGATAGCCCAATCTTAGGTCCAATTTAGTGAATACCTGGGCTCCTCCCAACTCATCCAATAGTTCGTCTACTATTAGAATAGGATATTTATCTTTCATCGTAATACTATTGAGTGCTCGGTAGTCAACACATATCTGCCATGAGCGATCCTTCTTTTTAACCAACAAAACTAGGGAGGAATAGGGGCTAACGCTAGCTCTTATAACCCTTATTTATAGCAGCTCTTTGACAATCCTCTCTATTTCTACCTTTTGAAAATGTGGATATCTATAGGGCCAAACATTAGTTGGTGCTTTCCCGGGTACTATTAGAATCTGATGATCATGATGTCGAAGAGGTGGGAGTCCTTGTGGTTCTAGAAATACATCTACAAACTCTTTAAGTAATGATTCAATACTTTTAGTTAGAATGTGCCCTGCTATTTCTTATTCTGTGCACTACAATTGTACCAGAAAACTAGTGTGTGTCTTCTGAAGAACCTTCTCCATCCGATGGCTAGTGATAATTGTAATCTTACTTCAATGTCATCCCTTTAGAATCACTTGCTTTCCATTAATAAAAAACTTCATTATTAGTTTAGAAAAGTTCTAGGAATCATCACCCAAGGTCGATGGCCATTCGATTCCAAGCACCACTTCATAGTCTTCTAAGGGTAGTAGAAAAAATTCCACGAGCAACTCTTGACCCTGCATAGTGAGCTGTATCTTTGAGCACTTACTATCACAGGTTAGAATCTGTCCATCAGCAAACTTTACTTCAAATTTGTCATAGCCTTCAATGTGGTAGGATAATCAAGTGACAACCTTTTTATCTATAAAATTGTTCATGCTACCCATGTCAATCAAAGCAGTGACAGGCTGATGTTTTAAAGTTTCTTCAACTTTCATCATTTGTGGGTTAGAGTAGCCAGCCAATGCATGCACTATTGTGTGATAGGTTCAATATCTTCATCAATTTCCATACCTCCATGGTTAGAATCCAACTCTTCTGCTTCTAGTTCCTCCTCAATTGGCTCAATCATTAGGAGTTTTCCTTATTTGCAATGGTACTCCTTACTCTATTTTTCATCACAATGCTAACATAACTCTTTTGCTGATCTTTCTTTGAGTTCTTCTCGAGTCAGTCAAGTGTTAGAGTTTTGGTTGGGAGTAGATGGGGTGGACGGCTTGCTGATCACTTATTTGTTGACACCCCTATTTCGATGATTTTCTATACTGATATTTTTCTCATATAGGTGTGTAAATAAAATTGCAGCTATTATAGTACGGGGTTGTTGAGCCTTAACTTCATATCTGATATCCGGATTAAGCCCTTCAATAAAGGTATCCACTAGTTGTCGTTCAGACCAATCTCTAGCTTGATTCGACAATCACTCGAATATGCCCTGATATTCTAACACTGTAGAAGTCTAATGAATTTTTGCAAGCTATCATCTATATTCTCATACTCAGACGGTCCAAATCAAATAAGAAACCCTCTCTTGAATTGCTCCCATGAAGGAACTCCGTGGTAAGTTTTATACCAATCATACCACTGAATTGCATCACCATCTAACTAGATTAAGGCTATTTCCACCTTGGATTCCTCTAGGGTTCTGTAGAAATGAAAGAATTTTTCTACCCTCGAAATCCAACTGGTCGGATCTCCATCTTCCCATCTTGGAAATTTCACCTTAATGCGTGGGTAGCTTGAGTCAAATTCTCGGGGCCCCTTTCCCATATCTCTAGATCTATTCATCGTCGAGCTTGAACTTTTATCTTATTGTAATTTACTAAAATTCTCCAGCATGCTTCATTTAAATTCATTAAGGGTCTCCTATAGTCGGTTTTCAATTCTGGTTTCTAATACTTCCATTTGGGACTTTAATAAGTTGTCAGTAACCATTGTATAAGACTGTAGATCTATAATTCCCAGTTCTTATTTCTGATGTCTAGTTAAGGGCATCAGCACTATAGGCATGAACTGTGATAAGTGCAGCGTTAAGGCTTGCTACGGTCGCTATGAGGAGAAAATTTTTTGTCACTATGTGTTGCATGTGGTGTTGCTATAGGTGCTACGAAGCAAAGAGGCGATCATCGAGTAGCCGAGGTTGAGATTGTGGTGGTGCAACTGGAATAAAAGTTGGAAGGCAGCGTTCATGGGAGAAGGCGGCAGCGTAGTGGCAACGTCATGGGGAGAAGGCTGTAGTATCGTGGGTGGCTGCAACAATCATGGTGCTTGCAGAGTTTGCGGAGACAGTCGGTGCTTGTGGCGGTTGTGGGAAGTGCTCTGTTTCACTGTAGAATAGGGGCTGTTGGAAGGCAATGGCATCGTGGGGCAAAAGTAGCGACGTCATGGGGCATCACCGCGAGGAGGGGGATCGGTGGCACTACCCTATTTCTATCGCACTACACACTGGCTATGACGGTTGTTGTTGAGGCTAGTAGTGAAGAGGGTTGCATGGCCACCGGTTGAAGCAGCGGTCGAGGGCGGTCACAGCCGAGAAGTAGTGGCGGTAGTGGTTGCTAGCCGAGAGGGCAGTGACAATGATGGTCACGACCGAGAAGAGGGGCAGCGGGGGTGCGAGGGTTGGGAAGCAGCAGCGGCCCTTCGCACACTGCAGTAGCTAGAAGTGGTTGCTACCGAGGTCAGGTCGCAACAGTGGTGGTGTTGTCGAGGGAGCAACGGGACCTTGGTTGGTCCGCAAACCATGGGACAACAGCGATGGTCCCTCTCGGGCTATAGCAATCAAGGAGATAACCGTTGGCCAGAGGCTGCGATGACGATGGTTGCGAGCCGAGAGCAATGATGGCGGAGAAGCATTAGCCGAGAGGATGAACGCAAAGGTGCATGGCCACTGGGGAGGTGAACGTAGAGGTGCATGGCCGCTGGTGGAAATCTCTTGCGTGGTTGTGTTCTTCTATGTTTGCCCTTTCTCTCTCCTTTTTTTCTTTTTTTGGGGATGATGATGATGGCTGCGACGAAGTTAATGCGAAGTTACAGCGAGAACACCGAGGATCGTTGCTCTGATACCAAATGTTAAGACCCTTTAAGGTTTTAACATAGAAAAGAGGAAGTAGCGGAAGATAAGGGTTTGATCACTTCGAGGGGATCGGCCTCCTTGATCATTTTGAAAAGATCAGCCTCCTAGGTTTAGCCAAAAGACTAAATAATTTTTTATTTCCCCAAAAGAAACAATTACATCCCTATTTATTGAGTCCACCGAGACTCGGACACTTAATAATTAAATATTAAATAAATCATTGTCCGACTCTTTACTGAATTAAACAACTCCATAAACATTATTCAAGCTTAGAAAATAAAAGAAATAAAAGGTTTTTAACATCGTTGTCTGATACTAGGTATCATTAACCATCCAACATTTCATAAGTAGTTCAATCAATAAGCTCATTCTCCAATAAGCACCTATACTATATCTCTAGTGTCCCCACACAAGTGATTGTAAGACTAGTCGCCTTCATCATATGGACGAGTATATAGTGTACCGGTTTATCCAGTTATCTCGATATCTTTTTTTGAGTAACCTATGATTGGAATGATTTATGATCTATATTTAAAAGCAAATTAGTCTCATTATCGTGATCTCAATATGGCCCGATTTTCATTGCACAGATCCAAGGATATCATAATATTTATCCTGATAATATGAGAAAATACCAGTAATAATAAACAAAGAGATCGACATAGCGTGTCACAAGTGCTTACTCACGTGACTAGCTTGTAGGGCACCTATAACTAATAGGTCTCATAGCTACTTATGTGGGAACACTAGAGATACAATGCAAGTGCTCATTGGAGAATAAGTTCACTGACTGATCCACTCACAGAATGCTGGATAGTTGATGATGCCTCATTGTCAAACAGCGATTTCGTAGTTTCAGTAGTGTATCTGGTTCTTAGACTTGAGATACCAAGGATGTCTTGTATGAGTACTTCATTCTTTAATACCGAACTTATAAGTCTGGAAGTTTCACATCTAACACAATCGGTCATTGGAATTGGCAGTCAATCTTACGAGGGCAATTAAGTATCAATAGAGGATCATCTGCTCATGGTGTCATGAGAGGAATATCCTATGTGTTCTTGTTTAGGCAAATCCCTAGCTAGAGTTATTCAAATTGAGAGAGAAAAAGTTCACCAGGAGAATTCTATTAGAGCGAGACTTGAGTAGATTTCATATGGGCCTGACAATACTATGCCCGGAATATGGTCTTTGGGATATTAAATAGATGAGAGACTATAGGCACATGGTAACTGAGAACAGATAGGTCCAAAGGATTAGATTCTCCTGTGTCATTTGAGGATTGTGACGTAGTGGCCTAGTACGTCCGTATTCGATAAATTAATAGAATTATTATAGAGATAATAATTCATTGAGTTAGAAGGAGTTATAATAGATATAACTCATGACCAGCTTAATATTGGGCTTAGAGTGTCGCATACATTTGGTAGGTGTTACAATGAGTAGAGGTTTGGATATGAGATATCCATCGAAGCTCTTATCTTATTAGTTATCCAATAAGCTCCTTAATTATTAGATCCTATGGATGAGATCCAATAAGAGCTAATAAGATATTATTTGGTAAAGACCTACTAATCTAAGAGGCTTGGATAATTAGATTAAGATCCAGTACCCAATAGGGTAGGATCCATTAGGGTTAAGTTGATAGGAGACCTCTATAAATAGAAGGGAGCCAAAGGCCCATGGACCAGGGCTCTCTTGGCCGTCACCTCGTATTCTCTTCTCCCTTAGAAAAGCGTCTTCATAACCCCTGCCGTGTAGATCATCGCCAAAGACTTCCTTCATATTCTCCCACAGATCTATAGGAATTTAGGGCTATATGATCTCCCTAGGTTTTCTTCTATGCATAGTTTTCAATTTTGTGGGTTTTTATGCACTAATCTTCGTATAATAATGAAACTTTTTTTGTAAAAATTTGGGATTTTCTTTTCTATTTTTCTATTGTACATGTGGTATCGCCCTTAGATTTTGTTGAATCTCATATTTTAATGATGAAATCAATTGAGTGTGATTTATGATCTAGCGATGTTTTGAGTGACATAGGTCTACTTTCGATCAGGATTAGATAATTGAAGCAGGAAGAATCGACGTTGCGCTAGAGGAAATTATGTTAGGAGATTGGACATCGAGCTAGAGGTCAAGTCGATAAACAATAGAAGGCTTCGGACAAAGAGTTCAGGCATCGGGCCAAGAATAAAGGAATTGCACCAAGGAGATCGGGGTTGCGGGCGTCAAGTGCTGATTGGGCAATAGGCCGCAAGAGACGACGATGCGCCGAAGAACCAAACGAAGCGCCAATGGATCAATGATATACTAGGCAATAAAATATCAATTTGCTTTATAATAATTGTCTATATTGAAGTAGGATTAAATTAATTAGGTTGTAATTAGGCCAACCCAGTTAGGGGCCAATTGGGCCCATACTTGGACATATTTGGGCTGGACTCATGGTCCAAATAGGATTGTTGAACCCTATTTAGCGATGGCACCGCCAAACTGGGGTGGTAGTACCATCCAATGTCAATATACCTAGGCGGTGGTACCACTGGCTGGGTGGTGGTATCGCCCAATACATTGACAATGGCAGAAAGCTTGAGCGGTCATACCGCCCAACACCTCGGAAATCCAAGATGATTCAAATTTGGGCTCCAAATTTGAATCACCTTCAGGGCTATAAATATCCCTTTTATCCATAGTTAGAGTACACACAAAAATAGTTTTCAAACTCCTTCTAAACCTAGGTTCGAATAGAATGATTTTGAGAAAAAATATTTTTTTTTAATGTAAAGGCTGTGAATACCGTATTTTGTACTTTAGATAAAAATGAGTTTAATCGAATTTTGACTTATGAAATAATTTTTAACATTTGGCACACACTTGAAATCATGCATGAAGGCACTAGTAGAGTCAAAGACTCAAAAGTAAACTTTTTAATGCATGATTTTAAGTTTTTTTGAATGGCACCAAGTGAAACTATTGATGACATGTACATCCATTTCACGGATGTTGTCAATAGTTTGAAAAGTCTTGATAAAAGGTTTTCAAGTTTTGATCTCATTAACAAGGTTTTAAGATCTCTTCCAAAAAAGTGGGATCCAAAAGTAATGGTAATACAAGAGACTAAAGATTTAAATAATTTTTCTATTGAAGAATTTATCGGCTTATTGATGACATATGAAATGTGCTTTTTGGAATACAATGAACATGAGAACCACCTTCCAAAGAACATAAAGGTAATTGCACTTAGAACAAAAGAATACCACTTGAGTGATTACTCAAGTGATGAGGACAAGGTTGATGATGAACTTAAACTTCTAACATTAAAGTTTAAAAAGTTCATTAAACAAGAATTGAAAAACACAAATGAACTTGAAAAGAACACCAACTCTTGCTATGAACGCAAGAAGTCAGAGAGCTCCAAAGACGAGTGTACAAAAGTGAAGAAGAAGAAAGCACACAAAGGTGAATCAACGGCGAATTGGGCTTTAACAGCCTTCAAAAATTAGGTAAGTAACTCTCCCAAAGTGTCTTTTACATTGTTATGAAATCACTTGATGCCTTTCATGAATTGCTTGATTTAGTTTGTAGGAATTTTAAAAAAAATATTTTTAAAAATTATATCATGCTTTTTCCTTCTAGTGCTTTTTGAAAATTAAAATAATACTTACATGATTTCTGATAATACTTGTACACCTAATAGGATTAATCCATGTATGTGTATCTTGATGTTTTTATATTGCTTTTCGGTTTTAAAAACTTGATACTTTGCCTTTGTATAAAAAATTTGAACATACCTTATGAAATCATACTTGATAATAATGTAATGAAAATTTTAAAATTTTTGTATCATGCTTAATGAGGATTTGAAGTAATGAAAATTGAAATCCTATATTTTGGAATAATGTGATTTTGGTATTGATGGCTTTGACGAAATTTGTTTCGGATCTATACGATGATACACAAACCTAGCATTAAAAGACTTGAGGATGCTTACATGTAATTAATCTATGTTGCTCTTAATAAATTTTCTGAATGAAAGATTTTGATAATAATTTTGGATTTATATGATAATGCATATTATGATTTGTTTTACACAATTTGTCTTTCACTCTTTAACATTGATACTTGCCATTATTAAAAGATAAAGGGATGCTTATATGAATCAAATGATAAAAAGGAAATGTATGATTCTTGAAATTTGTCTATCTCTAAAGATTTCAATTTTTCAATAAAAGACATGATGAATCCATGTATATTATGTTAATCTCATAAATTATGAAAGAAATTTTGATGATATGTTAATGAATCTATTTATGACATTTTATGAATCTTGAAAGTGATTTTGATGACTTGATTATGAGTTTTAAGTTGACAAATTGATTTGAATGAGATCTTTTGTTTCAAGCGAATCATGAATTTTGTTTTGATCACATGACTTGAGATATTTTTTATAGGAATCAAAATCTTTTTTCTCTATGATTCCTTCATTCTATCATTTACTAAAGAGGAAAACAATCCAAGTCTTGACATCTTAATATTTGATACTTGAAATATTTTTAAAATGTGATCTTGATAAGAATGCTTATGTAGAATCAAGTTGCTCTTTTTGCTATTTATTACTAAACGAATCATGATCTTGATACTTCTAAAAAGAATACTCATGAATCTTGATCTTGATCTTGCGAAAAAGAATGTTAATGAACCATGAATGATATCTTTTGGTATTCATGAATTGGTCCTTGTTGATTTTTCATATTGATATCTTTCATGACATGATTTCTTTGCATTTATGGCTTATGTGATGATTGAATCATTAATCTATTCCTTTTATCATAGCTTGAAAGTGGATGTAAAAATTTTATTCTTTCCTCCCTTCTTTCCGACATTGACAAAGGGGGAGAATAAATTTTGTTAGAGGAAGCAAAAATTATTGGCTAATGTATCACAAAATTGTTAGCATCTTAAAGAGAACCTTATGTGTTAGCTTGAATGTTAAATTGATATTCATGACTTGAATTTTGATAATTGAAACATTTATGTTAATATTTATTTTTGATACCTCATTTATCATGATTTAAAAATTTGATGAAAAGGAAAATGAATTACAATATTGTATTCTTCACTTCTTTTTGACAATGACAAAGGGAGAGAAAAGTGTGCTAGCTTGGCATATCATAAAGAAAACAAATTGCTAGCCTACAAAAGAAGAAAAGAACTTACTATCTTGAACATTACAAAAATTGCTACCTTGCAATCTCGAGAGAAGCAAAGTACAAATTTGCATTAGAAGCAAGTAATGAATTGCTATGCTTGCACATCCATAAAAACTTGCTATGATTGAATGTTATAAAGTGATGTGAATCTTGCTAGTATATTATAAAACTTGCATATCTTTTAAACTAGCTAGATACAACTTCTCTTTTATTGTTGATGACAAAGGGGGAGAAATATATTGATGATATTGTGACCATGCATTGTATGTTGTATTGAACATTATGATTTTGCATGACGATTGATTCAAAATATTTTAATTTTAAATTTTCTATCAATATGGCATATTGATAGGGGGAGTTTGTTTGAACTCTGGAAGTTAAGGTTAACTCCATCATCAATTAGTTCTCATCATCAAAAAGGGAAGATTATTGAATCTCAAATTTTAATGATGAAACCAATTGAGTGTGATTTATGATCTAACTACATTTTGATGACGTAAGTCTACTTTCGAGACAATTGAAGCAAGAAGAATCGACGTTGCATCGGAGAAAATAACATAAGGAGATTAGATGTCGAGCTGGAGATTCGGTTGACGATCGGTAGAAGGCTTCGGACAAAGAGTTCGAGAAGCGGGCCAAGAAGAGCAAAGTTGCGCCAAGAAAATCATACGGGCATCAACTACTGATTGGGCAACAAGCCGCAAGAGAGGATGATGCGCCGAAGAACCGGATGAAGCGCCGATGGACCAATGATATACTGGGCAACAAAATATCAATTTGCTTTATAATAATTGTCTATACTGAAGTAGGATTAGATTAATTAGGTTATAATTAGGCCAACCTAGTTAGGGGCCAATTGGGTCCATACCTGGACATATTTGGGCTGGACTCAAGGCCCAAATAGGGTTGTTGAATCCTATTTGGCGATGGCACCGCTAGACTGGGGTGGTGGTACCGTCCAATGTTAATATACCTAGGTGATGGTATCGCCCAGTACATTAACAATGGCAGAAAGCTAGAGCGGTCATACCACCCAACACCTCGAAAATCTGAGATAATTCAAATTTGGGCTCCAAATTTGAATCACCTTCAAGGCTATAAATACCCCTTTTATCCATGGTTAGAGTACGCACAAAAATTGAGAAAGAAAAAGGAAAAACTCTATTGTAATAGTGTCAAAATCTTCCCTTTAAGCCTTTAGTGTGATCTAGTCTAAGAGAGGGGTGAGAGGCCTTGTAAAGGTTAACTCTTGAACCTATAAAAGGAGAACTGAGTTGTAAAAGAGTTAGTCTTCGCCCATTAGAAGGAAAACTGCTAGTGAAAGCCCGTGGCCTCAAGTGAAGAGAAATCAGGAGTGGACATAGGTCGAATGACCAAACTACTATAAAAATCAATTTGTGTCTCTATTCTTGCTATATATATTTTTGTAAACCTTAGTTACTTACTGCTCCATATTACAAACCTTTTATTTCCTAAGCTTAAATAATATATTTATTTACTATTTAATTATTAAATGTCTGAGTCCTCGTGGGCTCTATAAATAGGGATGTAACTGTTTCTTAGAGTCAATGAGAATTATTCAATCTTTTGGTTAAACCTAGGAGGTCGATCCCCTCGAAGTGATCAAGGAGCCCGATCCTCTCAAAGTGATCAAACCATTTTCCTTTCCTTGTCCTTCTGCTATTTCCTACTTTCTACATTAAAACCCTTTAGGGTCTTAACATTTGGTATCAGAACGACGATCCTCGGCATTCTCGCTACAATTTTGTATCAACTTTACCACAGCCCTAGCCATTCAAAAAAAAAAGAAGAAAAAGAAAGGGGTGAACCCAGAAGAACACAGCCATGCGCGACTGCGCCCCTGCGATCACCTCATCGATGACCACGTAAGGGGGTGGAACTCCCCTGTTTCCCCCCCCCCTACTTCAACCGGTGGCCACGCACATTGCCGGCCCTGATCTCCGGCTGACAGCCATCGCACATCTATGGCTAGCAATCTCTGCCCCCTCTCCCCTCGATGCTACTACCTTCTTCCCCCTCGCTGCCTCAGCCATAGTGATCTACAACAGCAGCCACCCTTGTACTATGGTGAAATAGAGCCGAAGAACATAGGAAATAAAAAGGGCAGAACGCGGCAACTTCCCGCGATGTTGCTGTCAACCTACGATGCTCTTCCCCTTTGCTACCTCCTCTTGGGTCGCAACCGTAGCCGCCACAGCCGCGCGATCACTGTCACTCTCCATCGTTGCCGCTGCTAGCAACCATCGCCGCCGCTGCTTCCTCACCGCCGCTACCTTCTAATAACCCTGCTTTGTAGTGAAATAGAGCTTACACTGCAAACTCCTCAACCGCCATTGTTGTAGCCACCCACGTCTACCCTACAGTAATATCGCACGGAGTGACAAAAATTTTTTTTCTTCCTCACAGCAACCGCAGTGAGCCTTACTTGCGCAGTTCGCATCTCTAGTGCTGATGCCCTTAACTAGACATCAGAAGCATGAACGGGGAATTATAGATCTTCAATCCTATGCAATGGCTAGCAATGATTCAGTAAAGGCCCAAATGGAAGCACTAGAAATCAGAATTAAGAACCACCTATAGGAGACACTTAATGACTTTAAACGAAGTCTACTAGAGGATTGTAGTAAATTACACCAAGATGAAAGTTCAAGCTCTATGATGAATAGATCTGGAGATATGGGAAAGGGGCCCTGAGAACCTAAAAGACTTAGCGGTATGATTGCCTAACACAACCTAAAAGACTATGTCTAGGTAGTACCACCACTAGTTTAGGTGGTACCACTGCCTAGCACTAGGCGGTAGTATCGCCCAATTAGTGCTTGGGAGACAGGGCTGTTGGCGGTGCCACTACTTGACCCAAATATAAGTCACTAAATGGGGCAACCAATAAGCCCAATTCAGTCTTAATTCAGGCCTAATTAGCCCCTAATTGAGTTAGTAAGATTATACATAAAACTAACTCAATTTAAGACCTAACTATGACACTTAAGACATAGACAATTACAAAATAAGAAATCTATATTGTCCAACAAGTCATCGGTTCATCTGAACTCCCAGTGCATCATGCGTTCCTTCTACATAATGCTTGATCCGTTGGCATGTTAACTTCCGCAACATTCGATCTTGGTGCCATGTCTGATTTTTTGACACGATACTCGATCTCTGACTCTGGCCCAACATCTAATTCTTCTGCTTCAATTGGTTTGCTTTTTCATAATTAAAGTTAGTCCTACATCACTTTTCTTAAAATACAGATTAGATTATAAACTCATCAATTAATTTCATCATTAAAATTCGAGATTCAATAATCTCTTTATTTTTTATGATGACGGCCAATTGATGATCATGTTTAACCAATCTCTCCCTATGTATATACCAAACTTGAATTCAGAAAGAATGATAACATTTGAATTTAAGTCGAAACAACTTTGATCATAGTGATTATATGCAACATATTATTGCATTCATCATATACATTGTGCATCATAATTTCAAAGCAAGGTACATTATAAAAAATTTTAAATCATTATGACTTTGGACATAACATGCATGATACCAAAACATTAAATTTTTAAATCATCATTACTTGGGCATAATATGCATGATACCAAAGCATAAAAATTTTTAAATTATCATTACTTCTCCCCCTTTGTTATTAACAAAAAGGAGAAAAGTGCATCTAGCAAGTTATTGAAATATGCAAGCTTAGCAAGTTTTGCTTCTCTAGAGATGAGCTAGCTAATAAGTTTTGCTTCTCTTGAGATGTGCAAGATAGCAAGTTTTTATAATGTGCAAGTTAGTAATTTTGCTTATCTTGAGATGTATAAAATAGTAATTTTTGCTTCTTGAGATGTATAAGCTAGCAGTTCTTGCTAGCAGTTCTTGCTTCTCTTTTAAGATGTGCAAGCTAGCAATTATCTTTCTCCCCCTTTTGAGATGTATATCTAGCAAGTTATTGAAATATACAAGCTTAGCAAGTTTTGCTTCTCTAGAGATATGCAAGCTAGCAGTTCTTGTTGAATCTCAAATTTTGATGATGAAATCAATTGATTAATTATTAATCTAATCTATATGTTAAGAAAAGTGTGTAGGACTAACTACGATAGCGATGAAGGCATAAAGCAAACATAGTTCCAGAGTCAAGATCGAATGATTCATTAGGAGTCCGAGAGTTCATCAAGAGTCTGAAAGTTCATCGGGAGTGTTACCGGAATTTTCCAAGAGTTTATCGGGAACTTGGAGAAATATACGTAAGAAGTTCACTAAGAAGTTCATCGAAAGTTTGCTGGAGCTCACCGAGAAGATCGGAGCTTGCCAAAGAAGCTCGTCGAAACTCACTAAGTAGAGCATCGTGAAGTCCGGGAGCTTGCCAGGAGTCCGCTAGAAGATTACCGAGAGTTCGTCGGAAGTCTACCGGAAGATCGCTAGAAGCTACCGGAAGAAATTTTGACTTACTGGACTTGTTTTTTTTCAGTATATGCCTTAAATGTCATAGTTAGGGTGTAATTAGAGTTAGGTTTGAGAAGTAATCTCACTAACTCTGTTAAAGGCTAACTGGGCCCTTAATCGGACTGGTTTGGGTCGAACTCATGGCCCAAACAGTATTGTTGAACCTTGCACAAGGCTCAGTCTCCTAAGTGTCTGGGCGGTGGTACCACCAGGTAGTTATTAATTGCTAGATTGTGGTATCGCCCAATTCTAATAGCCAGGACTCTATTTGGTGGTAGTACCGTCAAACTGGATGATGGTATCGCTTAGTATCAGAGTCAACTATCAGAGGTACCGCCAAGACCCTGGAAATCCGGGATGAGACCTTTTTTAGCTCTATTTTTAAAGCCAATTGAGGCCTATAAATATCCCTTACTTTTCAGCTTGTTGAGCATAGAGAAGTGAACAAAAAGAACTAAGACTATAGTGAAATTGCTTGTAAAAGTTGAGAGTTCACCTCCACCGATTCTAAGTATTAAAATCTTGTAAAAGGAGAGTGAGCTACTTGTAAAAACTTTTGTAAAGGGGTGATGATCTTTGCCCCTAAAGAAAGATCAATAGTGAAAGCTAGTGACTATTAGGATTGGAGAGGCACTAAGACGAGGGGGGGTGAATTTGTTAGAAAATCCGTCAGGGAGAGCGACATCACATGTGCAGCGGAAGAACAGAAAACAAAACCCCAAATTTCCCGTATAAAGTTTTCGTCATCATGTGAAGATCGATGCGTCAAAAATAAATCCACAAAACTACACGTGTAAAAGAAGATACCTAGGGAGATCGTATATCCCTAAATTCCTGTAGATCTGTGGGAGAGGATGAAGGAGGTCAAGCGTCCTCCTCTCTAGTGGTATCCACACGGCAGGGATTGCGATGATGCACCTCTCTCTCTAGGGAGAGGAGAACAGGAGGTGGCTATAAAAAGAAACCCTTAGCCTATAGAGCTTTGGTTCCCTCCTATTTATAGAGGCCCCTTGAAAACCCTAATGGATCTTTTGCCCTATTGGATATTGGATGTCCATCCAATTACCCAAGCCTCTCGGATTAATGGGTCTCTACCTAATAATCTCTTATTAGTAATTATTGGATCACATCTCAGAATCTAATAATTTAGGGGCTTAATGGATATCCAATAAGATAGGGGATTCAGCGGATATCTCATATCCAAACCTCTACTCGTCGCAACACCTACCATATGTGTGTGACCCTCTAGGCCCAATATTGATCTGGCCGTGAGTCATACTTGTCAGAACTCCTTCTAACATAATGAATTATTATTTCTATAATAATTCACTCAACTCATCGACTACAGACGTACCAAGCCACTACGTCGCAGCCCCTAGACAATACAGGGGAATCTAATCCTTTGGACCTATCTATCCTCAGTTTCCACGTATCTATAATCTCTCATCCATCTAATATCCCAAAGACCCTATACCGGGCATGGTGTTATCAGTCCCATACGGTCTCTCCTCGAGTCTTGCTCTTATCGGATTCTCCCGGAGAACCTTTTCTCTCTCAATCCGAATAACCTTGGCCAAGGATTTGTTTGAGCAAGAACACATGGGATATTCCTCTCATGATACCAAGAGCAGATGATCCTCTATTGACACTCAATAGCCCTCATAAGGTTGGCTACCACTCTCAATGACCGGCTGTACTAGATTTGGAACTTTCCAAACCTATAAGTTCAGTATCAAAGAGTGGAGTACTTATACAGGACATCCTTGGTGTCTCAAGTCTAAGGATCAGATACACTATTGGGACTACGGAATCGTTGTCTGACGTGAGGTATCAATAACCATCCAGCATTCCGTAGGTGGGTCAATCAGTGAACTCATTCCCCAATGAACACCTGCATTATACCCTTAGTGTCCCCATATGACTAGCTTTGAGACCAGCCACCTTCATCATATGGACGGGTATACAGCACACCAATCTATCCGGTTATCTCGATGTCCTTCTCGAGTAACCTATGACCAGAATAATTTAGGGTTTGTGTTTAAAGATGAATCGGTCTCATTATCGTGATTTCATCACAATCCGATTCCTATTGCACAGATCCAAGGACATTACAATATATGCAACATGCAAGATAAAGTGATAAAATGCCTAATAATACGCAAAGAGAAAAAGTGCATATCAAGTCACAAGTGCCATCACTTATGTGATTAGCTTGCAGGGCACATATGACTAGCAATCTCCCACTTGACCTAAAGCCAATCACCAACATGTCTGATCCCCATCAGACCTCTGTAACGCACAAAGATAATCAGAGTAAATGACCTTGTCAATGAATCTGTAATGTTATCTTCGGATGGAACTCTTTCCATTACTACATCTTTTCGAGCCACAATCACTCTAATAAGCTAGAACCTCCTCAGAGCACTTTTGATGAAACCCAGGTTTCCTTATTTGAGTAATCACCCCGTAGTTATCACAATATAAAAGAATCAGCTCCTCGCTACTTGAGATGACTCCTAGATCCGTGATGAACTTCTTCATCCAGACTCCCTCCTTTGTTGCCTGTACTGCAGCAATGTATTCTATCTCTGTGGTTGAGTCAGCAATAGTGTCTTGCTTGGAACTCTTCCAGCATACTGCTCCTCCATTCAGGGTGAACACATACCCTGAATTAGACTTACGATCATCGACATCGAACTGGAAGCTCGAGTCCGTGTAGCCCTCAACCCTGAGGCTACTACCTCCATATACTAGTAAAAGATCCTTAGTCCTTCTCAAGTACTTAGATACTTTTATGCTTCAGATACTCAAGCCTGGATCGCTGATATCGCTCATGACACTCAGAGCATGCGTTATATCAGGCCTGGTACATAGCATAGCATATATGATAGATCCTATCGCTGATGCATATGGTATCATATCCATATGTGCCCTTTCTTTAGGAGTCTTTAGGGACATACTCCTAGAAAGTGATATTCCATGTCTCATTGGTATGAGACCTCTCTTGAAATTTTTCATGCCAAACCTTTTGACAATGGTGTCTATGTACCTGGACTGAGACAAGCCAAGTATCCTCTTGGATCTATCTCTATAGATCCGTATCCCCAATATGTAGGATGCTTCCCCTAAGTCCTTTATGGAGAAGTGCCTAAATAACCAAGTCTTTACTGTGGAGAGCATTCCTACATCATTCCCAATGATCAGAATGTCATCCACATATAATACCAAAAAGGTGATAGTACTCCCACTTTATTTCCTATACACACAAGGTTTATCTTCATTCTTAACAAAGTCATAAGATCTGATTACCTCATCAAATCTTATATTTCAACTTTGGGAAACTTGCTTCAATCCATAAATAGACCTAAGCAACCTGCACACCTTATCTGGGTTATCTCTGGACATGAATCCCTCAGGCTATATCATATACACCTCCTTCTCGAGGTTGCCATTGAGGAATGCGGTTTTGACATCCATCTGCCAAATCTCATAATCATAGTGTGCTGCAATAGCCAATAGAATTCAAATGGATTTTAGCATGACTACAGGTGAGAAAGTTTCCTTATAGTCAACACCTTGCCTTTGACGATATCCCTTAGCCACTAGCCTTGCTTTATAGGTCTCTAGCTTTCTATCTACTCTAATCTTCTTTTTGAAGATCCACTTGCAACCAATGGGTACAATACCCTCGAGTGCATCAACTAGGTTCCAAACCTTGTTGGAGTACATAGAATCTATTTCTGAATTCATGGCTTCTTGCCATTTCCCAGAGTCTATGCTCATAATAGTCTCCTCGTAGGTCTGAGGATCAATAGCTTCAACTTCCTCTCTTCTGATATGTCCCACATATCTCTCAGGAGGATGGGATACTCTATCGGACCTACGTAAAGTTGGAACTTGTGTGTTAGGTATCTGAACAGATTCTGGAATGGAGCTTGAGCTAGGTTCTCCAACCTCACTCAACTCTATCATGCTCCCACTGTCTCCACCAAGAATGTGTTCCTTCTCAAGGAACACTGCTCTCTTGGCTACAAAGACCTTTCGGTCCTCAGGGTGATAGAAATAATACCCATAAGTTTCCTTGGGGTATCCCACGAACTTGCACCGTTCCGTTCTGGATTCCAATTTGTTAGGGTTGTGTCTCTTAACATGGGCAGGGCAGCCCCAAATCTTAACAACTTTAAGATCGGGCTTATTCCCATTCTATATCTCATATGGAGTAGACATCACTGATTTAGTTGGAATTCTATTCAGAAGGTAAACTACGATCTCTAAGGCATATCCCTAGAATGAGATGGGTAGGTCGGTGAAACACATCATGGAACGTACCATGTCTAACAATATGCGATTCCTCCTTTCTGATACACCATTAAGTTGTGGTGTATAAGGAGGTGTCCATCGAGATAAAATCCCATAGTTTTTGAAGAACTAGGTGAACTCTATACTCAAGTATTCGCCTTCTCGATCTGATCGAAGGATTTTAATACTCTTTCCTGTCTGGTTCTCCTCTTCTCGTTTTCTCTTAGACTCACTTATACTCATGATATGTGGAGTTGTATCTAGCATAAATAAACCATTATGCAATGTTCCTCTTGTGATGATCTGATCATCTAATATTATTGAACAACTATTATTCTCAAAAACTAATTTATATCCAATAACTATCAAACATGAAATGGAAATAATATTTTTGATAATAGAAGAAACATAATAGCATGCATCTAATGCAATAATAGCTCCACCATGCAGATGTAAAGTGACCTTGCCAACAGCCACTGTTGTAACCTTTGCTCCATTGCCCATCTTAAGATCCATCTCGCCTCTGTTCAATCTCCTAAGTCCTGCCAGAACCTGCAACGAATTGCAAATATGATAAGTACTCCTGGTATCTAATACCCATGTGTTATCATAAGATTCTAACAAATGGAGACTGATCATTAATGTACCTGAAGCTTCTGCAAGCTTCTGTTTCGCCCTCTCTGTAAGGTATTCTTTACAGTTCCTCTTCTAATGCCCATCTTTGCCACAGTGGAAGCACTGGCCTTTGTCCTTTGTTGGGTTTTTCTTGGCAACCTTTGCCTTACCCATTTTGCCCTTGCCCTTGCCCTTCTTAAGGGTCTTCTCAACCTTCCTTTTCTTTCTGGTCTCACTAGTGTAGAGAACCGACTTCTCTTTCTTGATGGTGCTCTCTGCTTCTCTCAACATATTGAGGAGCTCTGGGAGGGTCACCTCAAGTTTGTTCATATTAAAATTCATTATGAACTGAGAAAAGGAATCTGGTAGGGACTGAAGCACAAGATCCACACACAAGTTATCCTCTAGGACCATTCCTAGACCTGTGAGTTTCTCGATCCACTCAATCATCTTAAGGACATGGTTCTGAACCGGTGTCCCCTTAGTTATCCTAGCATGGAAAAGACTTTGATATCTCATATCGTTGAGTTCTTCTCTGTTCCTCAAACAGTTTACGGAGATGCAGGAGTATGGAATTAGCATCTATATTTTCATGTTGTCTCTATAACTCAGTAGTCATAGAGGCCAACATATAACTCTGAGCAAGAGTGGAATCATCTAAGTACTTCACATAATAAGCGATCGCATCCTCTCTTGCACCTTCATCGGGCGTAGGGATCACTGTATCAAGGACATATGCGATTTTTTTTTATCGTGAGAACGATTCTCAGATTGCGAAGCCAATCTATATAATTTGGACCAGTGAGGCGGTTGGCATCAAGTATGCCACGTAAAGGATTTAAAAGCGATATTTTTTCTGAAATAAAAGATGTAGCAGAAATAAATAACATACAGACTTTGCAGAAATTTAAACAATTAAGATAAGGACTTCTATCTTAATGTATTCCCACTAATTTTTTCGCGAGACACACAACACCCTCCGGTATGTGAATCGGAGACCCCCGACAGATCTCTAGTGGGGATCAGGATTCAATCGACATCTTAACGTAACCTCGAGGGACTTGACCAATCATGTTAAGCCCGTAAAGGTAGGCAACTCTTGCCAATCACAACTCCTTGTGATTCCCATCCTATTCGGCCTTCGAACCACCATGGCCTCGAAGGACTCGACCAACCATGATGTTCGGTTAAGTCATCACCATCATTACCAGATGAGTCTGATTCGGTGATATACTCTCGAGGGACTCGACCAAGCATACCATGTCCTCAGGTCACCTCTGACATCTCTATGTCATAGATAAGATAGCGAAACGCGATATAGGTGAGTCTCGAGGGACTCGACCAACTCAACCTATGCCGGGAATCGATTCCTACCTATAACGATGGAAGGCCACGTGGGTCAATCTAATTACCTCACGTTTACCGACTTAATATTATTAATAGAGGGGATTTTGGTTTGGTCTCCTAATATAATGTGTCACACACATACATATTTAATATATATATCTACATCGTATGCAAATATATATATATACATATCTAGTAGGTGTATATCTAATCACACATCACATGAGCAATCACACCAGATGATCATGGACTACATCCTAATGTGATCAGGCCCGAGCCAGTGGGCTCAATCACTCACATAAAGATCTATGTGTACTTCGGTGCATCTCTATGTCCTGTGATCGTCCATCTCGCTTCGTCGGATACGTCGGCATCCCAACGCATCTCCATGCGTCGAATCGTCCGTCTCGACCTCGTGAGTCATGCTACCACTACGCCTCCTCATGTAATTACAATATAATTACAAGCACGCAGGCCCGACAATAAATAAGAAAATAATAAAGGCTCACAGGCCCCACTAATAATAATCACATATACATACATCATATCACAGGTTTATGATCATCTATCCGCATCATACATCACATGTATATGTTATTTTATAGGACTACTAGACAAAAATAATAGTTAATTAAACTATTTAATTAACATATTTAATTTTTTGAAATTATGGACATAAAGGGAATTTCTGAATACCCAGGGGTATTTCGATAATTCGATCAAAAGGGTATTTTGATAATTCTATCAAAGGGGACAGAATCTAAAATTTTGAAAATTCTGAGGGGTATTTTGGTAATTCTATCAAAAGGGGCAGAATCTAGAATTTCTAAAATTTCAAGGGGCAAAACCATCTTTTGCCCTAAAACCTCGCTTTATGAATCGCCGTCATCCTCTGGCGGCGCTTTGCTGGGGGAGGGCGGTGGCGCCACCGCTACCCCGCGGGTGGAGCGCCCGCCGCCACCTAGCCGACGGTGGCGCCGCAGGTGGCACGGCCATTGTAGGCGGGCACAGCGCTCGCATGCGCTGCCCCAGCCGCGGGTGGGTGTCGCTCGGGCAAACGCCACCCACGGGGCAACGCCCGCAGGCGCTGCCCCGTGGGCACCCCGTGGACAACCCGTCGGCGCCCCTACGGTGCTGCCCCACGAGCTCCCCGCTGGCACCCCAATGGCGTTAGCCCGCGGGCACGGGCGCCCAGCGTCGACACCTCTGCGGCACTGGCCCGCGGGCGCGGGCGCCTAGGGCCGGCGCCTCTGCGGCGTTGGCCCACAGGCGTGGGCGCCCAGCGCCGACGCCTTTGCGGTGGTGGCCCGCGGGCGCAAGCACCTAGTGCCGGCGCCTCTACGGCAAGTGCAACGCCCGCCGGCGCCCCTACGGGCGAGCCACAGGTCGCCGGCGCAGGCAACCTTGTTGTCGCTGCACAAGCACAGTAAGGGCAGCAATAGTTGCTGCCCTTCTTGGCTCTTTTGCGCCAATGATTTTAGCTTCAAAAGTAGATCTAAAACATAACACACGTAGTTTAAGATCCGATCATCGCACAAACAATCTGGCTCTGATACCACTGTTAGGAAATCCTTTAGGAGAGGGACATCACATGTGCAACGGAAGAACAGAAAATAAAATCCCAGATTTTCCATAGAAAGTTTTCATCATCGTGCGAAGATCGGTGCGTTAAAAACAAATCCGCAAAACTGCACGTGTAAAAGAAGATACCTAGGGAGATCGTATATCCTTGAATTCCTACAGATCTATGAGAGAGGATGAAGGAGGTCAAGCGTACTCCTCTCTAGCGGTATCCATATGGCAGGGATTGTGACGATGCACCTCTCTCTCTGGGGAGAGGAGAATAGGAGGTGGCTACCAAAAGAAACCCTCAGCCTATAGAGCTTTGGTTCCTTCCTATTTATAGAGGCCCCCTAAAAACCCTAATGGATCTTTTGCCCTATTGGGTATTGGATCTCCATCCAATTACCTAAGCCTCTTGGATTAGTGGGTCTCTACCCAATAATCTCTTATTAGCAATTATTGGATCTCATCTCAGGATTTAATAATTCAAGGACTTAATGTATATCCAATAAGATAGGGGGTTCAGCAGATATCTCATATTTGAATCTCTACTCGTCGCAACACCTACCTATGTGTGTGACCCTCTAGGACCAATATCGAGCTGGCTATGAGTTATACTTATCAAAACTCCTTCTAATATAGTAAATTATTATCTCTATAATAATTCACCTAACTCATCGACTGCAGACGTACTAGGCCACTACACCGCAGCCCCCAGATAATACAGGGGAATCCAATCCTTTGGACCCATCGGTCCTCAGTTACTATGTATCTATAATCTCTCATCCATCTAATATCCCAGAGACCCTATACCGGGCATGGTGCTGTCAGGCCCATACGGTCTCTCCTCGAGTCTTGCTCTTGTCGGATTCTCTCGGAGAACCCTTTCTTTCTCAATCTGAATAACCTTGGCCAAGGATTTATTTGAGCAAGAACACATGAGATATTCCTCTCATGATACCGAGAGCGGATGATCCTCTATTGACACTCAATAGCCCTCGTAACGTTAGCTACTACTCCCAATGACCAACTATACTAGATCTGAAACTTTCCAAACCTATAAGTTCAGTATCAAAGAGTGGAGTACTCATACAGGACATCCTTGGTGTCTCAAGTCTAAGGACCAGATACACTATTGGGACTACGGAATCATTGTCTGATGTGAGGTATCAATAACCATCCAGCATTCCGTAGGTGAATCAATCAGTGAACTCATTCCCTAATGAGCACCTGCACTGTACCCTTAGTGTCCCCACACGAGTAGCTATGAGACTAGCCACCTCCATCATATGGATGGGTATACAGCTCACCAATCTATCCGGTTATCTCGATGTCCTTCTCGAGTAACCTATGACCAGGATAATTTAAGGTCTGTGTTTAAAGATGAATCGGTCTCATTATCGTGATCTCATCACGATCCAATTTCCATTGCACAGATCCAAGGACATCATAATATATGCAACACACAAGATAAAGTGATAAAACTCCTAATAATACACAAAGAGAAAAAGTGCATATCAAGTCACAAGTGCCATCACTTATGTGATTGGCTTGTAGGGCACATATGACTAGCAGAATTAGTGCAGTAGATTAAAACTCGTAAGTTTGAAACCGATTTTGTAAATAGCTAGTTCGTATTGAGATTTCGATTCGATGAAGATGACTTAGTTGAAGTAGCTTGAGTAAAGGAGATGAAAATTGAACGATTTGTAACTAAGTATAGAAACAATTCAGAAATTTAAACACTCACACATTCAAGAACACTACGATGTATAGTGGTTCGATTAAGTGACCTACATCCACTTCTGAAGCCTTCTTCGATGAGGCTCCCAACTTCCACTAGCAAGTCACTTTGAAGGGGAAGGACCAAATACCCCTCTTACAACTCTTTTACAAGAGGTTCACACTCTTACAGATTTTTCAAAGAGAAAGAGGGAGGTGAACACTAGCTATCGAAAACAAGACTTTGCCAAAGCTTTTGCTCAATTTCTAACTCTCAAAAGGGTAATTTTTTTGCTGAGAAAGGAGGGATATTTGTAGACCCCAAGAGGATTCAAATTTGGGCTCCAAATTTGAATTCATTTTGGATTTCCCGGTGCTGGCGGTGCCACCGCCTGTCAGTTGTCAGACTAATAATGCATTGGGCGATTCCACCATTGAAGGCAGTGGTCTCACCGCCCAGCACTTTTCAGCACACTAGTTTGGGCCTTAAACTCGGCCCAAATTGGTCCAAAATAAGGCCCCATGGGCCCCTACTTTGGGTTATAGGATTAACACCTAATCCTAACCCAAATTTCATGCTTAACTACAAAATTGAAACATAATTCTAAGTGATTTAAACTGACATTCTTCAAGCCTTCTTCCGACGAGCTTTTTGGTGAAATTCTGATGGACTTCCGACACTCCTTCAGATTTCTTCCGGCGGACTCCCAGCATGCTATCGGATTCCGTGGCGAGTTCAATAAGTCTTCGGCAAGCTTTTGAACCTTCTCGGTGATCTCTGTGAACCTCCGATGATTTTTCCGGTGAACTTCCGAAACCTTCGACAAGTCCCTGATTCTATCTCGGTTGGTTCCAGCAGCACTTTCGATGATCCTTTCGGTGACCTCTTGAACTCCTAACAAACTTGACCTCAGTAAATTGCTTTATGTTTTCATCCCATCGTAGTTAATCCTATACACTTATCTCAACAATATAGATTAGAACAAATAATTCATCAATTGACTTCATCATCAAAATCCGAGATTCAACAGTGACCTCATCGAAGGAGGTATCGGGAGTGGACGTAGGTCAGATGACCGAACCACTATAAATTGGTGTGTTCTCTTCTTGTCGTATACTTTACTTTTATTGCTTATTATCTTTACTTAACTGTAACTGCCCAATTTCTTCTTCTCTACTCACTTACAAACTTATTCAAGTAAACATCTTTCTGGAATATGTTTTCGTCAATGAAATATTCTTATCGTACGAAGTTTTCTGAAATCACATAAATCAACATTTTTAACCGCTGCACTAATTCACCCCTTCTTAGTATCATTCTTGATCTTAACAATTAGTATCAGACCAATGTTACTCTCATTTTAGTTTGAAACCTAAGAGAGATAGCATTTGTCAGTAATCAAGAGGGTTATTAAATCACACGTTCACCTATGTTTAATGGGATGGATTACACATATTGAAAAACTAGGATGAGAATCTTTTTGATTTTTACAGATTTTGAGTTATAGAACATTATCAAAAATGGATTTCAAAAGTCTTCTCTTCCAATGAATGATTGGAATGAGTTAGAGAAGAAGACTTTCTCTTTAAATGCTAAGGCTATGAATGTCTTGTTTTGCACTTTAAATAAAAATAAATTCAATCGAGTATCTATTTGTGAAATGGCTTTTGACATTTGGCAAACACTCAAAATCACACACAAAGGCACTAGTAGAGTAAAGGAGTTTAAAATAAATCTTTTAGTTCATAGCTATGAATTATTTTGGATGAAACCAAGTGAGATCATTGGAGACATGTACACTCAGTTTACGGATGTCATCAATGGTCTTAAAGATCTTGGTAAAAGTTTTTCTAACTTTGAACTTGTTAATAAAATATTAAGATCCCTTCTAAAGAGTTGGGACCCTAAAGTAACGACCATTTAAGAGGTCAAGGATTTGAATAATTTTCCACTCGAAGAATTTGAGATGACTTGCAATGCTCATGAAGAGCTTGAGAACAACCTTCCAAAGAATAAGAAGGATATGGCTCTAAGAACTCATGAAGACCACTTGAAAAAAAGTTCAAGTGATGATGACAATGATGATGACTTGGCACTCTTAACAAGAAAGTTCAGAAAATTTATAAGAAGAAGTAAATTTAAAAATGATACTAAAAACAAAATTGAACTTAAGAAAGAACAAATCATTTGCTACAAATGTAAGAAGCTGGGACACTTCAAAAGTGAATGTCCCCAAGTAAAGAAGAAACCAAAGAAGAAAAAGGCGCTCAAAGCTACGTGGGATGATTCGAGTACTTCCAAAGATGAAGAGCAAAGCAACAAAGAGATTACTAACTATGCACTAATGGTAATCGACGATAAGGTAAGTAGTTCATTAAATGCAAATTTGTCTTTCGATAAACTTTTGAATGCTTTTCATGATTTATTCGATGAATATAGATTAATTAGCAAAAAGTGTAATTCATTAAAAAATGAGCATGCCATTTTAAATAGTACATTTGAAAAACTTAAGCATTACAATACTTTATCGCCTCCATACACTAAGTGTAAACACTTAAAAGCACTTAAGAAGGAAAACTTACTACTCAATGAAACTCTAGAAAAGTTTAAGATTGGTAGTAAGTCCTTGAACATGACCCTTGCCAACAAGGGTCACGTTCATAGAAGAGATAGAATCAGCTTTATGAATAACTCTCACCAAAAGCCAATCATCTTTGTTAAAGACCCTACCTTGCATGTATCACCCCACACAAGATGTATACCTTGCATGTATCTTTGTTAAAGCCAATCAACTTTTGTTGCAAACTCAGACATTTTGTTCATAAATGTCCATTTAAGAAATATAGTCTACACAAATTAATTTGGGTTCCTAAAGGAACCGTAAAAAACTCTATGCAAAATGATAAGTTGAGTAAATCGATTTTTAAGGTACCCAAGGTCAAATAGTTACCTAAAAATCACCCTTTTTTTAGACATATTTACTATCACAAGCTAGGAGTAAGAGATGGTACCTTGAGAGTGGATACTCAAGGTACATAATTGGAGATCCAATTCAATTCTCTAAGCTCACTAGCCAAGACGAAGGATATGTCACCTTCGGGGACAACAATAAGGGTAAAATCATTGGCAAAGGAACCATAGGTAACAAATCAAACTTTTTATTGAAGATGTGTTGTTAGTAGATAGCTTAAAGTATAATCTTTTGAGCATTAGTCAATTGTGTGATAAAGGATACATCATAAGATTTGAATCCAATACTTGTATTATTGAAAAACCATACAAAAACACATCTATAATTGCCCTAAAACAAAATAATATATACACTATTGATATTGATGATCTTTGTAATAAAATGTGCTTTTTGATTTTAAACGATGATGCTTGGCTTTAGCATAGGAGATTAGGTCATGCTTGCATGAAACTAATCTCTCAAATCTCATCTAAAAAACTTGTAAGAGGTATTCCTAATATTAAGTTTATCAAAGATAAAGTGTGTGATGCATGTTAACTAGGAAAATAAATAAAATGTAGTTTCAAATCAAAGAATCAAATAAGCAACTCTAGACTATTGTAATTGATCTATATGGATTTGTTTGGACCAATTGATACAACAAGCCTAGGAGGTAGCAAATATGCATTTGTAATTATAGACGATTATAGTAGATACATTTGGACATACTTCTTAGTAAACAAAAGTAATTTCTTTAAGTGTTTTTTGAAGTTTTGTAAACTTGTTCAAAATGAAAAAGGCTTTATAATTTCATCGATTTGTAGTGATCACAGTAGTGAATTTCAAAATCATGATTTTTAAAACTTTTATAAATTAAATGGATACAATCATAATTTCTCTACTTTGAGAAATCCTCAACAAAATAGAGTAATAGAAAGAAAGAATAGGAGCTTACAAGAAATGGCAAGAACCATGTTAAACGAACATAACCTACCCAAATGCTTTTGGGCCAAAGCCATTAATATGGCATGCTATGTCATGAATAAGTTCTAGTAATACAATTACTTTCCAAAACTTCTTATGAATTATGGAATAATAAAAAAACTCAATGTTTCATATTTTAAAGTTTTGAGTTATAAATGCTTTATCTTAAATGAAAAAGATGTCTTAGGAAAGTTTGATACAAAATCTGATGAAAGCATTTTTCATGGTTATTCTTCTATTTCTAAAGTCTTTCATGTCTTTAATAAAAGAATTTTGGTTATAGAAGAATATATTCATGTTATCTTTAATAAAGTTTTTAAATTTAAGAAAAATGATTTTGATGATGATCTTGATTTTGATGCTTTGAATTTGAATGAAACCTCTCCTCCCACTAGCAACTTAGATGCATCTTCTTCCGAAACATCCTTACCTAAGGAATGGAAGTACGTAGATGCTTATTCTAAGGAGCTAATCATAGGAGATACATTAAAAAGTGTTCAAACTCATTCTTCCTTTAAAAATTTTTGTGCTAATGTTGATTTCTTTCTTAAATTGAACCTAAATGTATTAACGATGCCTTAAAAGATGATTCATGGGTTATCACAATGCAAGAAGAGTTGAATTAATTTGAGAGAAATGAGATGTAGAAGCTTGTTCCTAGACCTAGTGACCATTTAGTAATTGGTACTAAATGGGTCTTTAGAAACAAGCAAGATAAATTTAGTATCGTGGTTACAAACAAGGCTAGATTAATGGCTAAAGGTTTTAACCAAGAAGAATGTATCAATTATGAAAAAACCTTCACTCTTGTGTCAAGATTAGAAGCCTTAAGGATGCTTCTTGCCTATTCTTGTTGTAATAATTTTAAGTTATTTCAAATGAATGTCAAAAGTACTTTTTTAAATGATTTTATTTCCGAAGAAGTTTATGTTGAACAACCGCTTGGATTTGAGAACTCTCTTTTTCCTAATCATATGTTTAAGTTAACTAAGGCTCTCTATAGATTAAAACAAGCCCCAAGAGCTTAGTACGAGAGACTTAGCTCCTTTCTTATCCAAAATAATTTCTCATAGTTTTTGGTTCCACAAATGAGTCTATATGCGAATTATTTGCCAAAAGTATGAGTCAAGAGTTTGACATATGCTTAATGGGAGAACTAAATTTCTTCTTAGGCTTACAATTTAAATAACTTAGTGATGGTATTTTTCTTAGTCAAACCAAATATATATTAGAATTGCTAAAATAGTTTAATATAGATGGTTCAAAGGCTATCAATACACCAATGAGTAGCTCCACTAAGTTAGATATGAATGAAAGTGGAGAAAGCTTTGATCAAAAAACTTATAAAGGTATGATAGCTAATTTACTATATCTCACTGTAAATAGACCAGACATTATGTTTAGTGTAGGACTTTATGCTAGATTTCAATCTAATCCTAAGTTATCACATTTTAAAGCCATTGAAAGAAAACCGATATGAAAATCATATGCATGGAATTGCATTATCACACATCATATAATTATCATCCATAGCGTTGCATATATCATTCAAAATTTTGAATCATAATATGCATGAAATAATATAATTTTCATGATCATTTTTTAAATTTTTTAGAGATGCTAAAAAGAGAAGCATGATATAATTTTTAAAAAATAATTTTTTTTCCAACTATCTAAATTAAGCACTCATGAAAAAACATCATGTAATTTCAAAATAGTTCAAGGGAGTTTTGGTTAAGTTGCTTACTTGCAGTCAAAGCTCGTCGAAGCGCAATATGCCATTTCGCCTTTGAAAGTTCTTAATTCGTCCTTGGGTGCCTTCCTCTTCTTTGGTCTCTTCCTCGATTCAAGTTTATTTTTTATTTTAGATTTTTATTTAATAAACTTATTAAAATTCATTAAAAGTTCAAGGTCCTCAATATTGTTCTCATCACTTGAGTCATTACTCAAGTAGCATTTTATAGTCCGGAGTTTCAAATCCTTCATGTTCTTTGGAAGGTGGTTCATGTGTTCATTGAGTTCAAAATGTTCCAAGAGTGTCATTTCATAGGTCATTAATGACCCGATTAGTTCTTCCAATGGAAAATCATTTAAATTTTTAGTCTCTTGTATTGTGGTTACTTTAGAATCATACTTTTTTGGAAGGGATCTTAAGATTTTGTTAGTGAGTTCAAAATTTGAAAAGCATTTACTAAAAATTTTTAAGCTATTAATGACATCCGTGAAACGGGTATATATGTCGTCAATAGACTAACTTGGTGTCATTCGGAAGAGCTCAAAATCATGCAATAAGAGGTTTACTTTTGAGTCTTTGACTCTACTAGTTCCCTCGTGCATGATTTCAAGTGTGAGCCAAATATCAAAAGCTATTTTGTAAGTTGAAATACGATTAAATTCATTTTTGTCCAAAGAGCAAAATAAGTCATTCATATCTTTGCATTTAAAGAAAAAGATTCTCTATAAATCTGACCATTCATTTATAGATTTAGAGGAAAGTTGAAAGCCATTTTCAATGACATTCCATAAGTTTAAATCCAAAGAAATAAAAAAACTCTCATTCAAGTTTTCCAATATATGTAGTCTGATCCGTTAAACAACAGAGGATGAACAACCGAAAAACCCTCTTAAAAGACATGAAGAGTCATTTCTTACGAGTGTGAAACCAAAAAAAAATAGGCTCTGATACTAATTATTGGGATCTAGAGCGGCACTAAGAGGGGGGGTAAATTAGTGCAGTAGTTAAGAATGATAAATTTCAGTGATTTAAAAGGATTTTGGAAACTTCGTACGTTGAAAATCTTGTTTCAACTAAAATCGATTTTGATTGAAGCATATCGGAAACAAATTTAACTTATAAGCATTTAGAGATGAAGAAATAGAGTAGCAAGTGAAGATGGTTTGTTAAAATATAAATTGAGAGAAAGTAAATACAAATCAAGTTTATAGTGGTTCGGTCATACGACCTACATCCACTCCCAATTCCTCTTCACTTAAGGACACCAGTTTTTCACTAGTTGTCTTCCTTCCAATGGGCAAAGACAAATCCCTTACAGTACTCTCTCCTTTTGATGGGCTTAGGAGGTAACCCTTACAAGCACTTCACTCCTTTTTTGGTGGAAGACAAATGAGAACTAGAGGAGGAATTTCTAAAGTGATTTGAATAGCATTTTCTCACTTTTAAAGTATATGTGCTTCAATCTTCAATCCAAGGATGGGAGGGGTATTTATAGGCTCTAATCTATTTCAAACTTGGAGCCAAAAACCTTTCCATCCCAGGTTTACCAAGTACTGATAATACCACCGCCTGTCACTAGCGATACCATCGCTAGTCTGACCCTGACACTAGCAATAATACTGCTAGTTTGGCGGTACCACCGCTTGACACACTAACATGGTCAATGTACTGGGTGGTACCATCGCCCAAGTACTTTATCACTAGGTGGTACCATCACCCAGCACAACCTAGGGAGCTAGACCTAGGCGATGCCATCGCCAGACAGAGTCCAACACTATTGGTTGGGCCTTAAACTCGGCCCAAACCAATCCATTATCAAGCCCAATTGGCCCCTACCAGGGTTATAGGATCAACATCTAAGCTAATACAAAATTAAAGACATTTCCTAAGCTAATATAAAGTCTGACATATCAAGTCTTCCTTTGGCAAGCTTCCGGCGAACTTCCGGCGGTCTTCCGACAAACTCTTAGACACCATTCTGTAGACTCCCGGCAAGCTCCTAGACTTCACGATGATCTTGAAGAGTTTCGATGAGCTTCTTCGACAAGTTTTGATTTTTCTCGGTGAGCTCCGCGAACTTCTAACGAATCTTTCCGACGAACTTCCAAAAACTCTTCGACAAGCTCCCTACTCATTCTTAGCCAGTTCCGATAGCACTCCCGATGAATCTTCAGACTTCCGTTGAACCCCCAACGATTCGATCGTACTTGACTTCGACACTTTGTTTTGCTTTATGTCTTCATTGTTATCGTAGTTAATCCTGCACACTAAGTAAATCTTAACCCTACTTTGATCTAAATAATTATTACACAAATCAATATCCTATTGCCCAACACGTCATTGGTTGGTGCTTCATCCAGTTCTTCGGTGCACCATCCTCACTTGCGGCCTGTTACCCAATCGGCGATTGACCTTCAAAACCCCGATCTCCTTGGTGCAACACTACACTTCTTGGCCCGATGCTTGATGTTTGATGCCTTCTACTGATTGTCGACCGGACCTCTGACTCGATGTCCAATATCCTGACATGATTTCCTCTAGCGCAATGCTGATTCATCCTATGTCAATTGTCTAATCCTGATCGATGGTAGACCTGCGTCACTCAAAACGTAGTTAGACAATAAAACACTATCAATTAGTTTTATCATCAAAATCCAAGATTCAACATTATCTTTCTCCCCCTTTATTGTCATGAAAAAGAAAAGAAGGGAAGGGTTCAAAAATTTATATTAATATTCCAATCATCACATGAAAGATATCAAAGAACATAAAAAATCAATACAAAAGATCATGATTTATTTTAAAAAATCTCTTCTTTTGTAAATAGCAAAAAGAAGGAATAATAGTAAGTGATCTTGATTCAAGAGAAAACTCAAGTCATGAATATCAAGAAATCAAGAGAAGGATCAAGATTCATTTGAAAGAAAATCTTCTCTTTAGCAAAAGAAAGAGTTATAGGAAACGATCTTGATTCGAAAGAAAACTTAAGTCACGAAAACTAAAAAATCAAGATAACGATCCAACAAAAAATTATGCATTTAGGAGATTTAACATGCCTAATTCTCTTCTAATAAAATCAAATTATTCCTCATTCAATGGTTTAGTAAAAATATCTGCTAATTGATATTTTGTATCAATAAAATTTAAAGATGTATCATGATTATTAACATGATCCCTAATAAAGTGATGTCTAACATCAATATATTTAGTTCTAGTGTGTTGAATGGGATTATTTGTTAAACAAATAGCACTAATATTACTGTAGTTTATAGGGATATATTTTAAGTAAAGTCTATAGTTTTCTAAAATATTTTTCATCCAAATAACTTGTGCACAATATGCACTTGCTGCTATATACTCAACTTCAGCTATAGATAATGCAATCAAATTTTATTTCTTAGAAGACTAAGAGACAAGTGCATGGCCTAGGAGTTGATATGTTCCAGATATGTTTTTTTATCTATTCTACATCTTGCAAAGTCAGCATCAGTATATGCAATCAAATTAAAATTTTTAGATTTTGAAAATCATACTCCTAGATTTGGAGTTCCTTTTAAGTATCTAAAAATTCTCTTAACTGCTTTATAATGAGATTGTTTAGGGTTAAATTGAAATCTAGCATAAAGTCTAACACTAAACATAATATCAGGTCTAGTTGCAGTAAGGTATAGTAAATTGTTGAATCTCGAATTTTAATAATGAAACTAATTGATCATATTTTATTTATCTAATTATGTTTTAAGTCATGCAAGTCTACTCTCGATAAGGCTTAGATAATTAACGTAGGAAGAATTGACGTTATGTTGGAGGAAAACACGTCAAGAGATTGGACGTTGGGCCGAAGGTCCAGTCGACAATTGATAGAAGGCTTCGGACAAAGAAATCGGGCATCGGGCCAAGAATAGTGGAGTTGCACCAAGAAGATCAGGGTTGCAGGTGTCAACTACTGATTGGGCAATAAGCCGTAAGAAAGGATGATGCGTCGAAGAAACGAACGAAGTACCGATGTGCCAATGATGTGCCGGGTGACATTTCGATTAAGCATTGTAATAATTATCTAGATCGAAGTAGGATTAAGGACTAATTGGATTGTAATTAGGCCAGCCCAATTAGGGGCCAATTAGGCCCGTACCTGGTCAGGTTTGGACCGGATGAAAAGCCCAAACAAGGTTGCTAAACCTTATCTAGCAGTGGCATCGCTAGACTGGGGTAGTGGTACCGCTTGGGTTCAGTCTCCTAGGTGGTTTGGGCAGTGGTACCGCTTGGGTTCAGTCTCCCAAGTGGTTTGAGTGATGGTACCGCCCTGGAGCAGAGTGCTTGGACGGTGGCACCGTTGGCTAGGCGGTGCCACCGCCCAGTACACTGATCATATTAGTGTGTCAGGCGATAGTACCGCTAGACTGAGCGGTAGTACCGTCCAGTGTCAAAGTCAGGCTAGCGGTGGTACCGCTAGTGATAAGCGATGGTATCGCCAATACCCCAGAAATCCGAGGTGATTCAAATTTGGGCTCTAAATTTGAATCTTCTTGGGGTCTATAAATACCCTAGATGTTCTTGCTTGGGACAACAAGAAGTGTGCAAGAAAACTAAGGGAAAACTCTGTCATTTATAGTAGAAATCCCTCCTCCAAAAGTTTAGAAGTGTTCTTAAGAGAGGTGTTGAGGGAAGCTTTGTAAACAGAGTTTGTAAAAGGGAGTTTTGTCTTCGCCCGTTGGAAGGAAGAAAGCTAGTGGAAAAGCTAGTAGCCTCAAGAGGAGAGGAATCGGGAGTTGATATAGGTCGTATGATCGAACCACTATAAAAATCCTAGTTTGCATTTACTATTGTTCTTTATATTTCAGTAAACCTTATTTACTTGCTACTCCACTTCCTCATCTCTTTCTTACAAATTATTTTAAGTTTATACATAATCGAATCGAATTTTATTGAAACGAAGTTTTCAACGTATGAAGTTTCTGAAAACATTTCAAATCGCTGAAATTCATCGTTATTTACCGCTGCACTAATTCACCCCCTAGTGCCACTCTAGATCCCAACATAAACTACCTATCATGCCTCTATAAATTTTTTGATCAAAGTACTCTCCTTCATTGTCCATATCTAATTTTGTAGATGTACTCATAGGTATGTTAATAGCCTTAGCATTATCCATATGAAATCGTTTTAATAAATCTAAGGTATACTTAGTTTGACTAATAAAAGTTCTATCACTTAATTGCTTAATTTATAATCCTAAAAAAAAAGTTAATTTACTCATTAAACTTATTTTGAATTATTAGCTCATGCTTTTGACAAAAGATTCACACAAAGATTTATTTGAAGAATAGAAAATGATATCATCAACATAAATTTAAACTATAAGAAAATTATTTTTAAAATATTTAATAAATAATATAGTATCGACCTTGTCTTTTAAAAAATTATTTTGAATAAAGAAAGAACTAATCCTCTTATACCAAGCCCTAGGGGCTTGCTTTAAACCATAGAGAGCCTTAGATAACTTGTAAACATGATTTGGAAAAGAGCATTTTCAAATCTGAGTAGTTGTTCAACATAAACTTATTCGAAATAAAGCCATTAAGAAAAGTACTTTTGATATCCATTTAAAATAACTTAAAATTATTACAACATGTATAGGCAAGGAGTATCCTTATGACTTCAAGTCCGGGCATAGGAGCAAAGGTTTCTTCATAGTCAATACCTTCTTCTTATTGAATCTTGGATTTTGATGATGAAACTAATTGATTGTGTTTTGATGATCTAACTATATTTTGAATCACACAAGTTTACTCTCGATCAGGATTAGACAATTGAAGTAGGAAGAATCAACGTTGCATCAGAGGAAATCACGTCAGAAGATTAGACATTAAGTCGGAGGTCCGATCGATATATCGGCGGAAGGCTTCGGATAAAGAAATCAGGCATCGGGCTAAGAAGAGCAGAGTTGCACTAAGGAGATCGGAGTTACGGAGGACAACTACTGATTGGGAAATAGGCCACAAGAGAGGATGATGCGTCGAAGAATCGGATGAAGCGTCGATGGACCAATGACGTGCCGGGCAATAGAATATTGATTCGCTTTGTAATAATTGTCTAGATCGAAGTAGGATTAGGCTTAATTGGGTTGGAATTGGGCTAACCTAGTTAGGGGCTAATTAGGCTCGTACCTAGATAGGTTTAGGCCTGATAAAAGGCCCAAACAGTGTTGCTGAACCTTGTCTGTTGGTGGCACCACCAGACTGAGGCGATGGTACCACCCAAGGTTCAGTCTCCCAAGTGGTCTGGGTGGTGGTACCATCCAATTTTAGTGTGCATATGCGGTGGTATCACCAGACTAGGCGATGGTACCACCCAGCACACTGATAGACCAGTAAGCCCAAGTAATGGTACCGCCAGACTAGCGGTGGTACCACCCAATGTCAGGGTGTACTGGGCGGTGGTACCGCCAGCACCTTGAAATCCGGGGTGATTTAAATTTGGGCTCTAAATTTGAATCCTCTTAAGGCTTATAAATACCCCTCTTATCCATGGGTAGAAAATACATAAAAACTGAGAAAGAAAAAGGAAAAACTCTGTTGTAATAGTGTGAAATACCTCCCTCTAAATCTTAAGTGTGATCTAGTTTAAGAGAGAGGTGAGAGGCCTTATAAAGGTTAACTCCCGAACCTGTAAAAGGAGAATTGAGTTGTAAGAGTATTTGATCTTCACCCATTAGAAGGAAAATCATTAGTGAAAGCCGGTGGCCTCGATGAAGGAGGAATCGGGAGTGGACATAGGTCGGACAACTGAACCATTATAAAAATCAATTTGCATTTCTATTCTTACTATTTATATTTTTACAAACCATTTTACTTTACTTGCACTACTTCCTTATCACTTTCTTACGAATGTCTTTAAATTAAAATGCAATCAAAATTGATTTTTATCGAAACAATTCTTTTTATATGAAGTTTTCCAAAATCATAGTGCTGAACTAATCCTAACACTTTTTGGTCGAAACCTTTAGCCACTAATCTAGTCTTGTTTCAAGCCATGATTTCAAGTTCATCTTACTTGTTTTTAAAGACCTATTTAGTGCCAATTATTAGATTGTCACTAGGTCTAGGAACAAGCTTCAACACCTCATTTTTCTCAAATTGATTTAACTTCTCATGCATTGCAAAAACCCATGAATCATCTTTTAAAGCATCATCAATGCATTTCAATTCAATTTAAGACAAGAAGGCTGCATTCGCACATAAATTTTTAAAAGAAGAATGAGTTTGAATACCTTTTGATGTATTTCCAATGATTAGCTCCTTAGGATAAGTATCTACATACTTCCATTTCTTAGATAAGGATTCTTTGGAATTATATACATCCAAGTTGCTAAGGAGAGGAGAATTTTCATTTAAATTCAAAGTATCAAAATCAAAATAATCATCAAAATTATTTTTTTTAATTTGGAAACCTCATTAAAAACAACATGGATAGATTCCTCAATAACTAAACTTCTTTTATTAAAAATATGATAAACTTTAGAAATAGAGGAATATCCAAGAAATATGCCTTTATCGGATTTTACTTCAAATTTTTCTAAGATATCTTTTTTATTTAAAATAAAATATTTATAATAAAAAATTTTAAAATATAAAATGTTAGGTCTTTTATTATTCCATAATTCATAAGGAGTTTTAGATAGGAGAGGTCTTATGAGAACTCTATTTTATGTTAATGACTTTGCCTCAAAAATATTTGAGTAGGCTATATTCATTAAGCATAGTCTTTGCCATCTCTTGTAAACTCCTATTTTTTCTTTCAACAACTCCATTTTGCTATGGATTTCTTGGAGTAGAAAAATTATAGTTGTACTCATTTAAATCATAAAATCTTAAAAATCATGATTTTTAAACTCACCACCATAATCACTACGAATAGAGGAAATCATAAAACCCTTTTTATTTTGAACTAGTTTACAAAATTTTAAAAAATATTTAAAGTAATCACTTTTATGTGCTAAGAAGTATATCCAAGTATATCTACTATAATCATCAACAATTATAAAAGCGTATTTACTACCTCCTAAAATTATTGTATTAATTGGTCTAAATAAATCCATATGGATTAATTATAATAGTCTAGAGGTACTTATTTGATTCTTTGATTTAAAACTACTCTTTGTTTGTTTTCCTAGTTGGCATGCATCATAAACTTTTTTTTTGACAAATTTAATTTTAGGCATACCTCTTACGAGTTCTTTAGTTATAATTTATGAAATTAGTTTCATGCTAGCATGACCTAGTCTCATATGCTAAAGCCATGCATCATCGTTTAAAGCCGAGAAATAAGTTTCATCATAAAAATCAACAAGATCAATAGTGTACACATTATTACTTCATATGGTAATCATGTTAGATTATGTGACCCTTTATAATTGGATAAGATATATAATAGAACAGATTCTGATAATAGTATTGGCTAATAGAAAAGAAGTCCATATTATAGTATGATTCCTTAGGGGGTTCCCTTGATAGAAGGAACTCCGTTAATAACTTATCCTAGACCCTATACTCTTGCCTATAAATAGACAATACCTCTTGAGATTTATAGTGACATCTAAGTATCATCAGTTGAGATATTATAGTTTCTTTCTCAACCTCCCTAAGCCATCAATCTAAGTGGTCCTGTGAAAGGATAGAAAGAGAGGAATCAAGTTCCTCTTGCAGATTGATAGTGACATCAGATCTAAAGAAGGTACCTAGATCATACAAAGATCTTTTTTCTTCTTTTTCAAATGGCATCAAAAGGTACACATGGTAAAATTGATCTATTATTATTTGATTTCAATCTTGGCATAAAAGTTTTTTTGCATTATAGAAAGCATGATTATAGATTTTATGTTTACATGGGAAGAGGTCGCGCCCACCCACGGGTAAAGGCGACGGTTGCGCGTCAGCGTTACCTATGCTGCACTGGCGATGCCCGCCCATAAGCAGCGGTGGTAACCGCACACGCACAGGCCATCACACCAATGACAGCCGCACACACATAGACCGTCACACCGGCAGCAGCCGCGTAGGAGGTGGCGACGACGACACAAGCAGTAAGTGGTAAGCAAAATTATACTTTTGCCATTAGTATTTTAATCAAAATTATAATTTTGCTTTCAAGTATTTTATTAATACTTTTAGTATTTTAACAGTTCTACCATTTACAAATCTCGTAATTACAGTATACATCCTATCAACATATTTCAGTTTTACCCTTATGAAATTAAGAATTTCTTATTTATATCCTCAATTATAAAATTGATCAAAATAATTTAATTAAATTTTATCATGATTATATTTTGATTAATTATTCATTAAATTCAAATTTGATCAAATATAGAAAGGATTAAATTTTAATCAGTTTTTTGTTTTGATCAACTTATTTAATTGGGCTCCAAATTCTAGGCTTGCCCAAATTAAATAAAATCAATTAGTTTAATTTAATATTTTATAGATTAGAAATAAATATATTATTATTCCTTTTATAGTTTTTCTTATTTGATTTATCGATTACATATGGTAAATAAAAAAATCTAATTATTGTTCTTAGATATTTCTTTGGTTATTCATATGTATATAATTGAAATTGTGAAATAATATTTATCTTTCATATGAAAACATGATTTATATATTATTATGATTTACAATTATTATATTAGTTTTTTCTTTTGCTAATTAATGTTCAATATTTATTATGGTTGTTATTCTATTATTGAACTACTTAACATAAATTAAATTAAAGAAATTTGATAAATATTATTTGTAATTTATTTCTCTAAGTTTTATCTAACTAGTAGCTGCCAAAGTAGCTTGGGATGATAGACTTTTGGGCTATGAATTATAATAAAAGTCTTATCATTTGTATGACATTTTAAACTATATTTTATATTATTGTATTAGTCTTGTAGCCACCAAAGTGACCTAGACCAGTAACTTATAAAATGACATTAAGGAACTAGTCTTAAATGATATCAAGGAAATAATATTCATAATGACACATATAATTAGAAGATTTAGATAATTCCAAAGGAGAATTTACTTCAAATAGTTATGTGATTGGGTATGATGATATTGTTTTAGATATCTTTATAATTTAGGGTTGTATACCCAAAGGTAACAATACTATTCCACAAAGATGGTATCAATTCTCCATATATGATTTTGAGTGAATACTAGATATACTATTATTTCACCTAAAGGTGAAACATAGATGATATCAATAGTTCATCATATTTTAAAAACTAAAAACATTAATGTTATTTTATATTTTACAGTGGTACTTATTAAGATCAAGAGCGGCACTAAGAGGGGGGGATGAATTAGTGTAGTGGTAACTTTACGATAAATTTGGTGATTTAAATGATTTCAAAAACTTTATATGATAAAAAGATATTTTGATGAAAACTATATCGGAAAAACTCTAACTTAAACTTGAGAATGTTTAGAGAGGATGAAAGGTAGTGAATAAGTAAAGTAAAGATTTGAATAAAGGTAAATGCAAGAACAGAAATTCAAATCGATTTTTATAGTGGTTCGGCCATCCGACCTATGTCCACTCCCAATTCCTCTTCTACTGAAGCCACCAGCTTTCCACTAGTTGTCCTCTTTCCAACAAGCAAGGATTAACTCCCTTATAGCCCCTTCTCCTTTTGATGGGCTCAAGATATAACCCTTATAAGCACTTCACTCTTCTCTTTAGGTGGAATACAAATAAGAGCTAGAGGAGGGATTTCTAAAGAGAATTCTACAGCATATTTTTACTTTCAAAGTTTGTGTCCTTGTATATTCTATTGAATCTCGGATTTTGATGATGAAGTCAATTGGTGAATTATTTGTTCTAATCCATATTATCGAGATAAGTGTGCAGGATTAATTACGATAGGATGAAAACATAAAGTGATTTACCAAGGTTAAGTTCACTGGGAATTTGAGAGTTCACCGGAAGTCCAAAGGATCGTCGGAAGTATTGGCGGAACCAACCGAGATAGAATCAGGGACTTGCCGAAGGTTTCGGAAGTTCACCGGAAAGATCATCAGAGGTTCATAGAGATCATCGAGAAAGTTTAGAAGCTTGCCAACGACTCATTGAACTCACCACAGAATCTGGGAGCCTACTGGGAGTCCGCTAGAAGAAATCTGAAGGAGTATCGGAAGTTCACCGGAAAGCTCACCGGAAGAAGACTTGAAGAATGTCAGTTTAAATTACATAAAATTATGTTTTAATTTTATAGTTAGCATGTAATTAGGGTAAGGATTATGAAATAATCTTGTTTAAACCTAGTAGGGGCCAATCGGGCCCTTATGGGGCTGATTTGGGCCAAAAATTAAGGGTCATTCAGCTTTGTTGAAAAGCCCGAGCAGTGACACCGCCCATGACCTGAGAGCCCAGGCTGGGTGGTGGCACCGCCTAGTACCCGAGAGTCCAAGCAATGACACCACCTAATACACTGTCAGTGTCTGACATTGATAGGCGGTGACACCGCCACTGACAAGTGGTGGCAACGCCAGCATCGGGAAACCCAAAAGTAATTCAAATTTGGAATCAAAATTTAAATCCTCTTGGGGTCTATAAATATCCCTCCTTTCTCAGCTGAGAGGACAACCTTTTGAGAGTTAGAAATTGAGTAAAAGCTGTAACAAAGTCTTATTTTTGATAACTTAAGTGTTCACCTCCCTCCTCTTTGAAAAAATCTGTAAGAGTGTGACCCACTTGTAAAAAGGTTGTAAGAGGGGTATTTGGTCCTTCCCCTTTAATGTGACTTGCTAATGGAAGTTGGGAGCCTCATCGAAGAAGGCATCAAAAGTGGATGTAGGTCATTTGACCGAACCACTATACATCGTGGTGTTCCTTGAATGTGTGAGTGTTTAAATTTCTGAATCATTTCTCTACTTAGCTGCAAATCATTCGATCTTCATCTTTTTACTCTTGATTGCCTTTACTCGTGCTATTTTAATGAAGTCATCTTTTGTCAAATCGAAATCTCCATACGAACTAACTATTTATGAAATTGATGTCAAACTTACTAATTTTAATCCTCTATACTAATTCACCCCCCCCAATCTTTGTGCCTCTCCGATCCTAACAATTGGTATCAGAATGAGGTTCACTCTCATATTTGATTTAAAACCCAAGAGAGATGGCTTATTCCGGCATGCAAAAGGGTTACTCCATTACACGTTTGCCTATGTTTAATGGGTCGGATTACACGTATTGAAAGACTCATATGAGGATCTTTCTTATTTCCATGGATTTTGAACTTTGGAGCATCGCCAAAAATGGATTTCAAAAATCTTCTCTTCCGACGAGCGAATGGAATGAATCGGAGAAGAAGACTTTTGCTTTGAACGTAAAGGCTATGAATGCCTTGTTTTGTGCACTTGACAAAAATGAATTTTGTTAGGGATCGAGCGGCACTAAGAGGGGGGTGAATTAGTGCAGTGGTAAGGAACGATAAATTTTCAGCGATTTGAACAAGTTTCAAAAACTTCATACGAATGAATGCAATATTTTGTTTGAACCTAAAAAGATTACGTTTTAACTTTAAAGTATACGTAAGAAGATGAAGAGGAAGTTGAGTAAGTAAGGCAGCAAATGAAGATGGTTTGCAGAAAAGTAAATAGCAAGAACATAAATGTAAACCAAATTATTATAGTGGTTCGATCATCCGACCTACATCCACTTCCGATTCCTCTTGCTTGAGGCCACCGACTTTTCACTAGCTATCCTCCTTCCAACGGGCGAGGATGAACTCCCTCACAGCACCTCTCCTTTTGATGGGCTTATGAGATAACCCTTACAAAGCCTTTCACCCCTCTCTTGGACTAGAACACTCCTAAAACTTAGAGGAAAGATTTGACACACTTTCAAGAGAGTTTTTTCATTTTTTTCATAGTTCTAGACTCCCCCTAAACTCTGAATGAGTGGAGTATTTATAGGCCTCAAAGTGATTCAAATTTGGAGCCCAAACTTGGAGCCAAAATTTGAACCATTTTGAATTTCCCAATGCTGGCAGAACTAGGCAATGCTACCGCCCATCCACCGGTGCTACCGCTGGTGCCCACGGGTGCTGGGCAGTGCTACCGCCTAGCTCTCAGCCACTGGGCAGTACTACTGCCCAGGTCATTTCAGTACAATAGTTTCGGCCGAAAACTCGACCAAAACCGATCCAAATGAAGTCCAAATTAGCCCAAATTTAGTTTATAGGATTAACACCTAATCTTAAACTAAATTATGTGCTAACTATAAATTTTAAAGATATTTTTTAAGCTATTACAAAGTCCAAAAGATAAGACTTTTTTCAGCGAGCTTTCGGCGAACTTCCGATGGTCTTTCGACGAACCCTCGAAAACCATTCTGCGGACTCCCAGCATGTTCCCGGACTTCACGATGATCTTGGCAAGTTCCACCAAGCTTCTTTGGCAAGCTTCGATCTTTCTTGGCAAGCATCGTGAACTTCCGACGAACCTTCCGGCGAACTTCCGAAAACCCTTCGGCGAGCTCCCTACTCGTTCTCGGCCGGTTCCGATAGCACTCCTAATGAATCTTCGGACTTCCATCGAACTCTTGAACTCTCAACAATCCATCACACTTGTCTTTCGGTACTTTGTTTCACTTTACGTCTTTATTTTCGTCGTAGTTAATCCTATTGATCTAGACAGTTATTACAACGTGAATTGACATTCAGTTGCCCGGCACGTCATTGGTCGATGCTTCGTTCGATCCTTCGGCACATCATCCTCTCTTGTGGCTTATTGCCCAATCGGCGGTTGACCTCTGCAACCCTGATATCCATGGTGCAACTCCGCTCTTCTTGGCCCAATGCCCGACGTACAAAGCCTTTTGCCGATTGTCGACCGAACCTTCGGCTCGACATCCAATATCCTAACGTGATCACTTCCGGCGCAGCATCAATTCCTCCAGCGTCAACTATCTAATCCTGATCGATAGTAGAACTGCGTAACTCAAAAATGCAATTAGATCATAAAACATAATTAATTAGTTTCATCATCAAAATCTGAGATTCAACAATCTCCCCCTTTTTGATGATGACAACTAATTGATGACTAACGGAGTTAAATATAATTCCTCGGAGTTTAACCAAACTCCCCCTATCAATATGCCATTGATAGAACCCTTGGATTATCCTAAATCCAAGCAACATCATCACAATGTTAAGAGAAAATATTTAAACCATCATGCAAATTTATAAAATATTCAATACAATGCATGAAGTCATCAATTTACTTCTCCTCCTATGTCATCAACAAAAAGGAGAAGTTGCATCATAGCTAGTTTTCAAGGATATGCAAATTTATACTCATACTAGCTATCAATCAAGATATTCAACATACATCATGGCAAAAAATTTTTAAAGATGTCCAAGCATGGCAAATGAACACTTGCTTCTTGTGCAAGTTTGCACTTTGATTTTCTTAAATTTGTAATATAGTAATTTTTGATATTTCAAGATAGCAAGTTCTTTTCCTCTTTTGTAGGCAAGCAAGATAGCAATTTTCTTCCTCTTGAATGAGCTAGCAAATTTTTCTTGCAAGCTAGCAATAAGCTTTCTCCCCCTTTATCAATGTCAAAAAGAAAGGGAAGATCAAATACTTCAAATAATGTTGCATGAGATTCAACAATAATTTGTAATAAAAATGTAAGCAATTTTGTTGAAAAAGTGAAGTTGAGCAAGATTTTTATCTCTCTTGAGATAGCAACTTTTTGCTTCTCAATTTTTAAGCGAGCAATTTTTTCTCATGCACAAGCTAGCAATTTAACTCCCCCTTTTATCATTATCAAAAGAAAGGGAGAAACCAATGATTAATTATAAATTTGCATCAATCAATATATCAATCATCACATGATGCATACAAGATGGTATTGAAATATGAGAAATTATGTCATGAAGGATATCAATATGTAAATTCAACAAGAATCAAAACCAAAAGATATCATTCATGATTATAACTTTTCATTTTAGCAAGATCAAGATCATAATTTTAAAACAAATTCTAAGTATATAGTTCCGAGAAATCAAAATCATGATTCACAAATATTTTCTTTAGCATCAAGTTTCAATTCATGATAAAGAGTATACAATCAAGAATCATGATACATAAAAAAAAGAGGTTCTTATAGATCAAGTCATGATTCGATGATTCATCATAAGGCAAATTTAATTTTCAATCATCATACAAGGCATGCAAGGTAAAGAAATCTTGTCATTTCTATACCATGAAATATATGACATCAAGGCTTATGATTCATTTGAAAAGATATAGCACAAAGAGCAACTTGATTCATGCATAAGAATTTCAAGTATCAAATATCAAGATAAATGTCATACAACCAAGAATCATAATATATAAAAGCATATCAATATCAAGGATGTCATGATTATAAGTGCTAACATATTTTCTTTTCATTCATTTTTAAGCCATGATAAAAGAATAAATCAATGATTCAAACATTAAGCACATTTCTTTTTCAGCAAATTTTCAATCATCACATAAGGCATTCAAGGAAGTATTGAAAAAAAAAATCAATTTTAGCATATAATGTTTCAATCTTCGATCTTGAGTCATGAATCCAAAAGTCATAAATCAAAAGATTCATGAATCATTTTGACAAGTCTCCTTTTTAGGAAATAACAAATAGAAGTCTTAGGAGATCAAACACAAGATCTTGATTCATACATAAGATTTTTTACTAAGATCACATTTCATAAGAATCAAGACATGAATTCATAAAAATTCAAGTATTGAATTCTAAGAAATCAAAAGACAAGATACAAACGATCTTGATTTATAAAGAACTTTAAGTTATAATTTGCAAGATCATAATTTCACTAAAGTATTTTCTTTAGCAAAGAATCACATGAGCACTTGATTGTTGCATAAGCAATTTTATTGCATCATGATTTATAAAATTTTACAACATGAATCATAGGAGGTAAAATAGCAATAATATCAATCATGATTCATTGGATAGCAAATAGCAAAGAGAATAATTTGTTTCATGCATCTTGATTCACACAAGTCAAGTTACGATTCCAAGTGTTTAAGAGATGAATCAAGAATCTTTAACAAGTCTTATTCAAATTTATAAAAGATATCAAGAAGAGCAAAATTTCTCTCACATCGATATTCAAACCATGACAAGTGATATTTCAATCATCAAAGCACATTTTCTCAAGTTGAGTATCAAAAAGTCAAGATAAAATAATTTATGATTCATTTGCATTTTTCTTCAATAACATGGGAGAATCATAAAAGAGTATGGAGCAAGAGATCTTGAAGACCTCAAGTTATCAAGATCATGATATAGATAAGACTCATTCTAGTTCAAATCATCAACTCCGAACTCATAAACAAATCATCAAAATCACTTTCATAATTTATGAGATTCATAAGATATCATTAAATCATTAAATCTCAATAATATAGTAAATATAATTTCTTTATGTTTTATCATATAAGTATGTCTTTTGACTTTATATGCCAAATCAAAATATTCAAAACCGAAAGACAAACTTCAATATAAAAATTGTCAAGACAACAATATAACACATTATGAGATTTAATTTATTATGATAATGTGTTTCGTTTTGTTTCAAACAAGTGTGCTCATATTTCAAAAGATGAGTATCAAATTTAAGACCAAAACATGATTTTGTCATCAAGATATGATATCACAAGGTCATTAAGCATGATAACAAACTTTTAATATTTTCATTTCAATGATGATTTCATAATGTATGTTCAAACATTTATATGGAACCCATCATTGTATAAATTCAAAATACAAGTTTGTCATTAAACACATCAAGATCAAATGCATCAAACATCATGATAGTGTATTTTCTCATCTTTTTGAGTTTCAATTTAAGTGATTTGATCTTTCATAAGAATGTTCAAATTTTTCATATGAAAATGTCATGCATCATATTCAAAAACGAAAATATCATCAAAATCATTTTAATTCTTTCTTACATTAGTTATAACAAGATGATCGATGCTCAAATTTTTGGTAAAATCATGCATCATTTTATAAATCTAAAAAATAATTTTCGTCATGAAAATCATCAAGTCCAAATGTAATACAAGGCAACATTAAAACCACATTTCTTTCATTTGGAAAATTTATGGGTTAGGTCTTTATAATTGATTTCATGAAGACATGTATCATCTAAAAATTTCATCATAAAAAGGATTAAGACCCATTAATCCAAGATAGAAGTTTTCAAATCAACATCACTTCAACAACTTATGCATGATATAAAATCATCAAGCATCATGTTTAGAGACAATGTAAATCATCAAGATACACATGCATGGGTTGATCCTATTAGGTGTACAAACATTATCACAAATTATACAATCATCATTCATATTTTTACTTTTCAAAAATACTAGAAGGAAAAGCATAATATAATTTTTAAAATAATTTTTTTTAATTTCCAAAAACACAAGAAAAGCATGAAAAAAAATTCCTACTAACTAAGTTAAGCATTCATGGAAAGCATCATGTAATTTCAAAATAATTCAAGAGAGTTAAGTTACTTACCTTATAGTCGAAGCCCGTTAAAGCCCAATTCGTTGTTTCGTCATTTGATTCTTCTTTATACTTCTTCATCTTTGGTCTTTTCCTCTGTTCAATTTCATTATTCATTTTAGATTTTTGTTTAATGAACTTATTTAGATTCATTAAAAGTTAAATGTCCTCTTCATTATCCTCATCATTTGAGTCATCACTCAAGTGACATTTCAAAGTTCGAAGTTCCAAAACCTTCGTATTCTTTAGAAGGTGGTTCAAATGTTCATCACATTCATTGTGTTCCAAGAATATCATTTCATAGGTCATTAAAGACCTAATGAGTTCTTTAAGAGCCAAGTCATTTAAATTTTTAGCTTCTTATATAGCGGTTACTTTAGGATCCCACATTTTTGGAAGGGATCTTAAAATCTTGCTTATGAGTTCAAAATCTGAAAAACATTTACCAAGAGCTTTTAGACTATTTATAACATTCGAGGACCGGGAGAACATGTCATTGATAGTCTCACTTGGTGCCATTCGGAAAACCTCAAAATCGTGTATCAAAATATTAACTTTCAAGTCTTTGACTCTACTCATTCCTTCATGCGTGATTTCAAGAGTTCGCCAAATGTCAAAAGCCGTTTCACATGTAGAAATCTAGTTGAACTCATTTTTGTCTAAAGCACAAAATAAGGCATTCATAGCCTTTGCATTTAAAGAAAACAATCTTTTCTCCAAATCCGACCATTCATTCGTCGGTTTAGAGGAAGGTTGAAATCCATTTTCAAAGATGTTCCATAAGTTAAAATCGAGAAAAATCAAGAAAACTCTCATTCAAGTTTTCCAATATGTGTAGTCCGATCCGTTAAAGAACGGTGGACGAAAAACTGAAAAGCCATCTTGAAAACCATTTAGAGCCATTTCTCACAGGTGTAAATCTGAAAGAGAAAGAACGTGGCTCTGATACTAATTGTTAGGGATCGAGCGGCACTAAAAGGGGGGAGGTGAATTAGTGCAGCGGTAAGGAACGATAAATTTTCAACGATTTGAACAAGTTTCGAAAACTTCGTACGAATGAATGCAACGTTTCGTTTGAACCCGAAAAGATTACGTTTTAACTTTAAAGCATACGTAAGAAGATGAAGAGAAAGTTGAGTAAGTAAGGCAGCAAATGAAGATGGTTTGCAGAAAAGTAAATAGCAAGAACATAAATGCAAACCAAATTTTTATAATGGTTCGGTCATCCGACCTACGTCCACTCCCGATTCCTCTTGCTTGAGGCCACTGGCTTTTCACTAGCTATCCTCCTTCCAACGGGCGAGGATGAACTCCCTCACAGCACCTCTCATTTTGACAGGCTTAGGAGATAACCCGTACAAAGCCTTTCACCCCTCTCTTGGACTAGAACACTCCTAAAACTTAGAGGGAAGATTTGACATAATTTCAAGAGAGTTTCTCCCTTTTTTCTTAGTTCTTGATACCCCCTAAACTCTGAATGAGTGAGGTATTTATAGGCATCAAAGTGATTCAAATTTGGAGCCCAAACTTAGAGCCAAAATTTGAACCATTTTGAATTTCCCGATGCTGGCAGCATTGGGCGGTGCTACCGCCCATCCAGCGGTGCTACCGCTGGTGCCCGCGGGTGCTGGGCGGTGCTACTACCCCAGCCAGGCGGTGCTACCACCTAGCTCTCGGCCACTGGGCGGTATTACCACCCAGGTCATTTTAGCATAGTAGTTTCAACCGAAAACTCGGTCGAAACTGGTCCAAATAAAGTCCGAATTGGCCCAAATTTGGTTTATAGGATTAACACCTAATCCTAAACCAAATTATGTACTAACTATGAATTTTAAAGACATTTTTTAAGCTATTACAAAGTCCATAAGATAAGACTTCTTTCGACGAGCTTTCGGCGAACTTCCGACGGTCTTCCGACGAACCCTCGGAAACCATTCTGCGGACTCCCAACAAGCTCCTGGACTTCACAATGATCTTAGCGAGTTCCATCGAGCTTCTTTGGCAAGCACCGATCTTTCTTGGCAAGCTCCACGAACTTTCGACGAACCTTCCAGCGAACTTCCGATAACCCTTCAGCGAGTTCCCTACTCGTTCTCGGTCGGTTCTGGCAACACTCTCAATGAATCTTCGGACTTCCGTTGAACTCTTGAACTCCCAACGATCTATCACACTTGTCTTTCAGCACTTTGTTTCACTTTACATCTTCATCGTCATCATAGTTAATCCTGCACATAAACAAATAAGCACTCTACTTCGATCTAGACAGTTATTACAATGCGAATTGACATTCAGTTGCCTGGCACATCATTGGTCGACGCTTCGTCCGATCCTTTGGCACATCATCCTCTCTTGTGGCTTATTTCCCAATCGACGGTTGACCTCCGCAACCCCGATATTCATGATGCAACTCTGCTCTTCTTGGCCCGATGCCCGACGTACGAAGCCTTCTGCCGATTGTCGACCGAACCTTCGGCTCGACATCCAATATCCTGACATGATCACTTTCGACACAACATCAATTCCTCTAGCATCAACTGTCTAATCCTGATCGATAGCAGACCTGCGTAACTCAAAAATGCAATTAGATCATAAAACACAATCAATTAGTTTCATCATCAAAATTCGAGATTCAACAAATTTAATCACGTTTTGATTTGTGAATCGGCTTTTGATATTTGGCGTACTCTTGAGATCACTCATGAAGGCACTAGCTAAGTGAAAAAGTCCAAAATCAATATTCTTGTGCATTCCTATGAACTTTTCTGAATGAAACCAAGTAAGTCCATTGGAGACATGTACACCCACTTCACGGATGTCATTAATGGACTCGAAGCATTTGGTAAAGGCTTTTCTAATTTTGAATTTGTAACTAAAATTTTAAGATCCATTCCAAAGAGTTGGAATCCAAAAGTTACGACCATTCAAGAGACCAAGGATCTTAAAACATTTCCTCTCGAAGAACTTATTGGGTCTCTAATGACTTACGAAATGACGTGTCATACTCATGAAGAGCTCGAGAATCCCCTTCCAAAGAATAGGAAGGATATGACACTAAGAACACAAGAAGACTACTTGAAAAGAACATTAAGTGATGAGGATAGTGACGATGACATTGCACTTTTAACTCGAAAATTTAAAAATTTATAAGAAAGAACAAATTTAAAAATGACACTAAAAACAAACTTGAACATAAAAAGGACCAAGTCATATGCTACGAATGCAAGAAGCTGGGACACTTCAAAAATGAATGCCCCCAAGCCAAGAAGAAGTAACCGAAGAAGAAGAAAGCTTTAAAGGCTATATGGGACGACTCAAGTGATTCTGAGAATGAAGAAGCAAACAACAAAGAGGAGGCCAACTTCGCACTAATGGCTTTAGGAGAAGAGGTATGTGATTAAATTAATGAAGATTTATCTTTCGATGAACTTTCTATCGCTTTTCATAAATTATTTGATAAGTGTAGAACTATTAGTAAGAAGTTCAATCTATTAAAGAAAGAGCATGCTTTATTACAAAATAAGCTTGATAGTCTTCAAACTCCTTCTTCTCCCCCATACTCTAAGTGTGAACACTTAGAAGCAATAAAGAGTGAGAACTTACTACTTAAAGAGACCCTAAACAAGTTTAAGGTCAGTAGCAAGGGCTTGGACATGATCCTTGCAAAGAAGGGTCATGTCGCAAATAGAAGTGGAATTGGATTTGTGAGTGGATCTCACCAAAATCCTACCACCTTCATTAAAGGACCCACACTACATGTATCACCCCACTTGAAATATAATTTTTGCTGTAAAAATGGACATGTTATTTACAAATGTTCGTTTAAGAAAATTAATCCACATAAATTGATAAGGGTTCCTAAAGGAACTATAAATAATTCAATGTTAAATTACAAAGTTAGTAGATCAATTTTTGGGGCACCCAAAATCAAATGGGTACCTAAAAACCATCCTCTTTTGTAAACAAGCTCACAAGATAGGAGCAAGAGATGGTATCTTGATAGTGGATGCTTAAGGCATATGACCGGAGATCCATCTCATTTCTCTATGCTCACTAGCAAAGAAGAAGGGTATGTCACCTTCGGAGACAACAACAAAAGTAAAATTATTGGCAAGAGAACCATAGGTAACAAATCAAGTTTTTTAATTGATGATGTGTTGCTAGTTGATGGATTAAAACATAATCTTTTAAGCATTAGTCAATTATGCAATAAATGTTATGTCATTAGATTTGAATCTAATATTTTTATCATTGAAAAACCAAACAATAACATATCCATAATTGCATTAAAATAGAATAATGTCTACACCATTAACTTTGATGAACTTGGTAATAAAATATACTTTTTCATTTTAAATAATGATGCTTGGCTTTGGCATAGGAGATTAGGCCATACAAGTATGAAACTAATATCTAAGATTTCATCTAAAGAGTTGTACGAGGGATTCCCGATATGAAGTTTGTTAAAGACAAAGTGTGTGATGTTTGTCAACTTGCAAAACAAATAAAAACTAGTTTCAAACCAAAAAAATCAAATTAGTACCACTAGACCATTGCAATTGACCCATTTGGACTTATTTGGACCAATTGACATAACAAGCCTAGAAGGTAATAAATATGCCTTCGTAATTGTAGATGACTATAGTAGATACACTTAGACCTATTTCTTGGCTCACAAAAGTGATTGTTTCAAATGTTTTTCTAAATTTTATAAACTTACTCAAAACGAAAAATGGTTCATGATTTCATCAATTCGAAGTGATCACGGTGGTGAATTTCAAAACCATGACTTCCAAAATTTTTATGAAACAAATAGATATAATCATAACTTCTCTACTTCGAGAAATCCTTAACAAAATGGAGTAGTGGAAAGAACAAATAGAAATTTATAAGAAATGACAAGAACCATGTTAAATGAATATAGTTTCTCAAATATTTTTGGGCCGAAGCCGTGAACACGGCTTGCTATGTCATGAATAGGGTTCTAGTAAGACCATCTCTATCGAAGATTCTGTATGAATTGTAGAATAATAAAAAACCCAATGTTTCTTACTTTAAAGTTTTCAGTTGCAAATGTTTTATCTTGAATGAAAAGGATGTCATAGGAAAATTCGATGCTAAATCCGATGAAGGCATCTTTCTTGGTTACTCTTCTATTTCTAAAGCTTTTTGGGTTTTTAACAAAAGAACCTTAGTTATAGAAGAGTCTATTCATGTAGTTTTTAATGAATTTTTTGAATTTAAGAAAATCAAATTTGATAATGATCTTGGTTTTGATGATTTAAATTTGAATGAACCATCTTCTCAAAATGGCAACTTGGATGCATCTTCTTCCCAAATTTCCTTACCTAAGGAATGGACATATGTAGATGCCCATCCTAAGGAGCTAATTATAGGAGACATATTAAAAGGAGTTCAAACTCGTTCTTCTTTTAAAAATTTTTGTGCATATGTCGCTTTTCTTTATCAAATTAAACCTAAGTGCATTTATGATGCCTTGAAAGATGATTCTTGGGTTATCACAATGTAAAAAGAATTGAATAAATTTGAAAGGAATGAGGTATGGAAGCAAAATGAATGCAGTATCATAGTTAGAAACAAGGCTAGACTAGTGGCCAAAGGTTTCAACGAAGAAGAATGTATCGATTACGAAGAGACCTTTGCACCTGTGGTAAGATTAGAAGCCATTAGGATGCTCCTTGCCTATGCTAGTAGTAATTATTTTAAATTATTTCAAATGGATGTCAAAAGTACTTTCTTAAATAGCTTTATTTTCGAAGAAGTGTATGTTGAACAACCTCCTGGATTTGAAAATTTTCTTCCTAATCATGTGTTTAAATTAACTAAGGCTCTCTATGGACTAAAACAAGTTCCTAGAGCTTGGTATGAAAGGCTTAGTTCCTTTCTTATTTCAAATAATTTTATAAAAGGCAAGGTTGATACTACATTATTTATTAAACATTTTGAAAATAATTTTCTTATTGTTCAAATTTAATAAAAGAACCTTAGTTATAGAAGAGTCTATTCATATAGTTTTTAATGAATTTTTTGAATTTAAGAAAATCGATTTTGATGATGATCTTGGTTTTGATGATTTAAATTTGAATGAATCCTCTCCTCAAAATGGCAACTTGGATGTATCTTCTTCCCAAATTTTCTTACCTAAAGAATGGAAGTATGTAGATACCCATCCTAAGGAGCTAATTATAGGAGACACATCAAAAGGGGTTTAAACTCGTTCTTCTTTTAAAAATTTTTGTGCCCATGTCACTTTTCTTTCTCAAATTGAACCTAAGTGTATTGACGATATCTTGAAAGATGATTCATGGGTTATTGCAATGTAAGAAGAATTGAATCAATTTGAAAGGAATGAGGTATGGAAGCTTGTTCCTAGACCTAGTGACTATTTAGTTGTTGGTACTAAATGGGTCTTTAGAAACAAGCAAGATGAATGTGGTATCGTGGTTAGAAACAAGGCTAGACTAGTGGCCAAAGGTTTTAACCAAGAAGAAGATAACGATTACGAAGAGACCTTCGCTCCTATGGCAAAATTAGAAGCCATTAGGATGCTCCTTGTTTATGCTAGTAGTAATGATTTTAAATTATTTCAAATGGATGTCAAAAGTACTTTCTTAAATAACTTTATTTCCGAAGAAGTGTATGTTGAACAACCTCCCGGATTTGAAAATTTTTTCTTCCTAATCATGTGTTTAAATTAACTAAGGCTCTCTATGGACTAAAACAAGCTCCTAGAGCTTGGTATAAAAGGCTTAGTTCTTTTCTTATTTCAAATAATTTTACAAAAGGCAAGGTTGATACTACATTGTTTATCAAATATTTTGAAAATAATTTTCTTATTGTTTAAATTTTTGTTGATTATATTATTTTTGGTTCTTCGGATGAATCACTATGTGAATCATTTGCCAAGTGTATGAGCCATGAATTTGAAATGAGCTTAATGGAAGAATTAACCTTCTTTTTAGGATTATAAATTAAATAACTTAGTAATGGTATATTTCTTAATCAATCTAAATATACATTAGATTTTTTAAAATGATTTAACATGGATGGTTCAAAAGCTATAAACACTCCTATGAGTACTTCCACTAAGTTAGATTTGGATGAAATTGGAGAAAATTTTGATCAAAAGACATATAGGGGAATGATAGGTAGCTTACTTTACCTTACCACGACTAGACTAGATATCATGTTTAGTGTAGGACTTTGTATAAGATTTCAAGCTGATCCTAAGCTATCCCATCTTAAAGGTTCTCTTAATCTAGGATTATGGTATCCAAAATCCGATAACTTTGATTTAAAAACTTATGCGGATGTAGATTTTGGTAGATGTAGAATAGATAGAAAAAGCATATCCAGAAAATGCCAATTTTTAAGACATGCAATTGTTTCTTGGACTTTTAAGAAACAAAATTCGATTACACTATCTACGACAAAAGCCGAATACATAGCTGCAAGTGCATGTTGTGCACAAGTTGTTTAGATGAAAAATATGTTAGAAGACTATGGAATTTATTTAAAAAATATTTCCATAAAATGTGATAATACAAGCTCTATTTGTCTAACCAAAAATCTAATTCAACACTCTAGAACTAAGCATATTGACATTAGGCATCACTTTATACGAGATCATGTCAATAATAATAATGTCATTTTAGAATTTATTGATACAAAATATCAATTAGCGGATATTTTCACAAAACCTTTAAATGAAGAATAATTTGACTTCATTAGAAGGGAATTAGGCATGTTGAATTGTCCTTGTGAATGAGCTTCATTGTATGTCTTTTTTGAAATTTTTTTTATCCTCTTTTCGGCTTTCATGAATTTGACTTCCTTCTTTTCAATTTTATATCTTAGAGAGTGATCCAAGACACCATCCTATTTTAATCAACACATTAAAACTTCTGAAAATAAAAATAAAAAAATATTTTTTTTGTGCCAACGGTGGCACCGCCAGAACCGGTGGTAGCACCGCCTGGGTGCTTGTCCCCCAAGCAGTGCTACCACCGCTAGGCGGTGGCACCACCCGAGAACCCCCTATATTAAAGGGGGGGTTAGGGTCGGTGGTGGAACCGCCCCCAACCCGAGAGAAGCACTCCCAACCCTCTTCCAAAGCCCTCTAAACCTCTCCACACCCCATTTTCTTCCTTTAGAAGCCTTAGAGAGGTTTTCTTCTTGGATCAAGATCTCTACCTCTCAGGGAATCTCAAATAAGGTAACATCTGAAATTTTCTCTTCTTTTCTCATTACTTGGCCAATTCCTTAATGTTCCTTCTTGATTTATCATTATGACTAGATATGGCTCCTAAGAGATTATCAAGATCCAAAGGGAAAAGGTTGGAAGGAGATTCCTATAACTCAATCCTCTTTAGATCTAATGAAGTAGCTCTTAGGTATCCTAATTTCAAAGTAAGAACTATACATAAGGGAAAACATATTGATCTATGTGAACTAGGAAACCTAGAACCCATTAGATGGTTTGTCGATTTAGATATTTTACCTATCTTACAAATCCATGAACTAATTTATCCTAGGTTAGTTAAGTTATTTTATGCAAACTTAAGTGTGGATAATGATAGCTTGACCACCTACCTTTTAGGAACCAAAATTCGAATTTTTGATTATATGATATGTGAGCTAATTGGAATTGTAGAAAAGGATAGGGGTTGTTATTTCAAAAGCAAATGGAATATGAAAACAATCGGAGCAACTTATTCCGAGGCTTTAGATACTATTTTTGTAAATCCTAACATAGGCATTATTCCCAAAAGCTGTAAGCACGTGTTACCCTTTAATTTTAAAATTCTTCATCACATCATTATAAGCATCCTAATTCCTAAACAATATCACCATGATGAGATTAGTCTAATAGAGTTAAGTATCATGTATTGTATTATGACCGGACAAAATAACTGTTTTGGATACTTGATCTAGCAACATATGATGGAGATAATATCTAGAGACTCAATGTTACCATATGGGGGGTTGATCACTCGATTGATAGTTGCTCATAATATTTGCGTATCACCCGATGAAGAAATAATCCATGTCGACAGATATAACACTATTAACAGAAACCTACTCGAGAGACTTAGGTGCACATTTAGCAATGATATATGGATTAGGCAACCTAGAAGGACTGACCCAATTCCCCCACTGGTAGAACAACCTAAAACACCTATTTTTAGGGGAAATGAATCTCCTCTTAGTCCCTTTAGTGCAGCACCTTCAGAATCAGCTCCTGCTTCATCTTCTGACGATCCAATCATGAGAGAAATAACTCAAATCAAATCTCAGCAAGATCAAATCAAATTACAACAAGCTGAAATTTTAAAGGAAGTACGACAAATGAACCGGAAGATAGATCACCTGTATAGGCATTTTGGAATTCTTCTTGAAGAATAGTTGTTGTCTTTGACTCTTGTTTTGTAAACCTTTATGACTACTATTGACATATGTTTGAAATCTTCCTAAGTATGACATATTTGTGACATATTGTTGTATGTTTCTTTCATATCATTTATTCGGATTTTGAATGACATCTCTTGAATTTTGGATGATGCCTTCATATTGTTATAATATTCTAAATGATTTGATGTCTTCCTCGAATGATCGATCTTAATTGATTTCATGCTCTCGCCACCTACTTTAAGCATGTTTTATTTCATTTTATAAAGTCATAAACGCCAAGTTGATGCTTGATATAAATTGATCATTTTCATAAATCCTTTATGAATCAGTCATCGTTTGATAAATGAAGATTAATTTTTTTTCGGATTTCATAACTATGTCTGAATTCTTTGCCTCCTTTTTGTTGATGACAAAGGGGGAGAAAAATACAAAATTGATGACAAATGACTTATATATAGTAATATGTTGGAATGAAAAATAACTTATATGAATCGTATCTCATCGTAATAACTTATATGGTTCATATTGCAAATTACTTTTGCCATGTTTTGAAATCAATAATTAATTGCTATGAAGTATCACAATGTATTGCAATATATCTCAAATGCTTAAAATATATTTTTTTAAGTTATTATTTCATTTGATATCATGCCTTGATTTTGTGCACTTCATTGATATCATTTGATCCTTGTGTTATTTCAATTTGTGATTAGTTTCTCTTGTCAAAATGATGAATGACTATCATTTAACTAGAAAATGCATATCATGCCATGACATTGTGAAAAATATAAAGTTTCATATTTATAGATGAAAAATCATGCTTGTTAAGCATGACGATAAGTTTAATGAATGAAACTTATCGGGTTCGGGATGAATTCAAGAAGATTGAATTCAAGTGTTTTTACCTTCTCATAATATGGCATATAGATAGGGGGAATTAAGATTAACTCCATCATCAATTGATTGTCATCATAAAAAAGGGGGAGATTATTGAATCTCAGATTTTGATGATGAAGTCAATTGGTGAATTATTTGTTCTAATCCGTATTGGCTAGATAAGTGTGCAGGATTAACTACGATAGGATGAAAACATAAAGTGATTTACCAAGGTCAAGTTTGCTGGGAGTTCGAGAGTTCATCGGAAGTTCGAAGGATCGTCGGAAGTGTTATCAGAAACAATCGAGATAGAATCAAGGACTTGCCGAAGGTTTTGAAAGTTCACCGGAAAGATTGTTGGAGGTTCGTGGAGATTACCGAGAAGGTTCAGAAGCTTGCCAAAGACTCATTGAACTCGCCATAGAATCCGGGAGCCTGCTGGGAGTCCGCCGGAAGAAATCTAAAGGAGTGTCAGAAGTTCGTCGGAAAGCTCGCCGGAAGAAGACTTGAAGAATGTCGGTTTAAATTGCTTAGAATTATGTTTCAATTTCATAGTTAGCACATAATTAGGGTAAGGATTAGGAAATAATCATATTTAAACCTAGTAGGGGCCAACCAGGCCCTTATTGAGCTTATTTGGGCTGAAAATTAGGGGTTATTCGCTTTGCTAAAAAGCCCAAGTGATGGCACCGCCCATGACTCGAGAGCCCAGGCTAGGCAGTGGCATTGCTCAGGCTGGGGCGGTGGCACCGCCCAGTACCCGAGAGCCCAGGCAGTGGCACCGCCCAATACACTGTTAGTGTCTGACACTAACAGGCAATGGCACCGCCACTGATAGGCGGTGGCACCGCCAGCACCGGGAAACCCAAAAGCAATTCAAATTTGGAGCCCAAATTTGAATCCTCTTAGGGTCTATAAATACCCCTCATTTCTCAACTGAGAGGGCAACCTTTTGAGAGATAGAAATTGAGTAAAAGCTATAGCAAAACCTTGTTTTTGATAGCTTAAGTGTTCACCTCCCTCCTCTTTAAAAAAATCTATAAGAGTATGAACCACTTGTAAAAAGGTTGTAAGAGGGGTATTTGGTCCTTCCCCTTCAACGTGACTTACTAATAGAAGTTGGGAGCCTCATCGAAAAAGGCTTCAAAAGTGGATGTAGGTCATTTGACCGAGCCACTATACATCGTGGTGTTCCTTGTATGTGTGAGTGTTTAAATTTCTGAATCATTTCTCCACTTAGCTGCAAATCATTCGATCTTCATCTCCCTACTCTTGATTGTCTTTACTCGTGCTATTTTAATGAAGTCATCTTTCGTCGAATCGAAATCTCCATACGAACTAACTATTTATAAAATTGATGTCAAACTTACTAATTTTAATCCTCTGCACTAATTCACCCCTCTCCCCCCATCTTAGTGCCTCTCCGATCCTAACATATTCAACTCAAGGATGAGAGGGGTATTTATAGGCTCCAATTGGATTCAAACTTTGAGCCAAAAACTATCCCATCCCGGGCCTACCGAGTTCTAGCGGTACCACCACCTAGCACTATGCCACTATCAATGTACTAGGCGGTACCACCACCCAGTCTATCGGTACCACTGCCCAGACACACTATTAGTGGGCGATTCCACCACCCACCTGGCGATGCCACCGCCTGACGTGGCATCCGGGCACTATGTGAGCTTTTCATCTAACCCAGCATAACCCTAATTTGGGCCTAGTTCACCCTAATAGGGTTAAAGGGATTACCTCACATTCTTAATCCTAATTATATGCTAACTATAAAATTAAAGATATTTCTTAAGCAAAATAAAATTCAGTAAGTCAAGTCTTCTTTCGATGAGCTTCCGGTGAACTTCCGATGGTCTTCCGACGAACCCTTGGACACCTTCCTGTAGACCCCCAGTAAGCTTTTGGATTTCATGATGATCATGGCGAGTTCCGAGTGCTTCTTTGGCAAGCTCTAATCTTTCTTAATGAGCTTCGCGAACTTCCAACGAACCCTTCTGTCAGAGTGCTAATGAATCTTTCCGGCGATCTTCCGATAAACCCTTCGGTCAGGCTCCCGACTCATTCTCGATCAATTCCGACCGCACTCTAATGAATCTTTAGACTTCCGTCGAACTCTCAAACTCTCAACAATTCGATTGCACTTGACTCCAGCACTTCGTTTTTGTTTTATGCCTTCATCGTTATCATAGTTAATCCTGTACACTAATTAAACCTTAACCCTACTACGATCTAGATAATTACAACACAAATCAACATCCTATTGCCTGGCACATCATTGGTCGATGCTTCATCTGGTTCTTCGATGCATTGTCCTCTCTTGTGGCCTGTTACCCAATCGGTGGTTGACCTCCGTAACTTCGATCTCCTTGGCACAACTTCGCTCTTCATGGCCCGATGCCCGATATCTTTGTCTGAAACCTTCTACCGAATGTTGATTGGACCTTCGGCTTGACGTCTAATCTCCTGACATGTTCTCTTCTAGTACAACACTGATTCATCTTGTGTCAACTGTCTAATCCTGATTGAGAGTAGACCTGCGTGACTTAAAACATAATTAGATAAACAAAACACGATCAATTAGTTTCATCATCAAAATTCAAGATTCAACACTATTTCTATCCATGTATTCTTATGCTTTCAGTGTCCCTGTACTCTCTGAATCAAATTATTCAGAATGGTTAGAGCATGTGCAATTCACACTAGGCGTATTAGATCTTGATTTAGCATTACTTGTTGAAAAGCCTACAGACTTGACTGATGAAAGTACTATAGACCAAGTTAATGAAATGAAGGCTTGGGAAAGATCTAATAGGCTTAGTTTAATGTTCATAAGAATGACGATTATAAATAATATAAAGACTTTATTACCGATTACAACTAGCGCACGGGAATATTTAAAAGTTATTGAAGACAGATTTAAATCTGCTGATAAGTTATTGGCTGGCACACTAATGAAAGAACTAACTACGGCTCAGTATGATGGCACTTGAGGAATTCAGGATCACATCCTCAATATGGCTAATAAAGCTGTAAAACTTAAAACATTTGGCATGAATGTTGATAAGTCTTTTCTTGTGCAGTTCATTCTTAATTCTCTTCCTTCCTAGTTTTGCTCATTCAAGATTCACTATAATACAAATCAGGATAAGTGGGATTTGAATGAGTTAACTAGTATGTGTGTTCAAGAAGAATTGAGATTAAGTTAGAAAATTTCATATAATGTCATGACTACTACTCAAGGAGTTGGTAATAAGAAAAGAAAATTGAAGCATCATCCATCAAAGAAATTTGTCGGGTTTGGAAATGTTAAATAGACTAATGAAAGAAAACCTTTTACAGTAAACTGTTTCTTTTGTGGTATGAAAGAACATGTGAAGAAGGACTATATTAAACGTAAAACTTGGTTCAAAAAGAAACGTATGAACTTGACCTTTGTATATTTTGAATTAAACATTACAAAAGTTCCATCTAATACTTGGTGGATTGATTTTGGTGCTTCAACTCATGTTACCAATAATATACAAAGATTTCTTTCAATCCGAAAACCAAAAGAACATGAAAGATTCATTATTATGGGAAATCGTCTCAAAGCGAAAGTGATATTAGTAGGGACTTATCGCCTACGCCTAGAGACAAGTCATCTGATGGATCTTATTAATACATGTTATATTCTTACTATTTCTAAAAATTTGGTTTCTCTATCTAGAATTTATGAGTTAGGATATTGTCTTTCTTTTGATAATGGTAAACTCAGTATATTTTATAATTCAATAAAAGTTGGTCCTAAAATTCTGTGTGATGGTTTGTACATAATTAATTTGAATCTTGAGTTTGCAAAGACATTATTGGCCCTGTAATCAAATGTTGAATTGAAACATAGTTTCAATAATGAAAGATCTTTTACACTCTAGCATAGGCGATTTGGGCATATTTCCCAGGAAAGAATTGAAAGATTAGCGAAGGATAATATTTGAAAGATTTAGACTTCACTGATTTTGATATTTGTATAGATTACATTAAGGGAAAGCAAACTAAACATACAAAGAAAAATGCCATAAGAAGTAAAGAACTCCATGAGATTATTCATACTGATATCTGCGGACCACTCCATATTCTCTATTTTAGTGAAGAAATATATTTCATCACATTTATAAATGATCTATCCAGATATGGCTATATTTATCTAATACATGAAAAATCTCAAGCCGTTGACACTCTTGAAGTGTACATAAATGAGATCGAGAGACAATTAGATAAAAAAATAAAATTATTAAATTTGATAGGGGTGGTGAATTTTATAATAAATATGATGAATCTGATCAGAATATAAATCCTTTTACTAGATTCTTAGAACAACAAGGTATTTGTGCTCAATATGCCTTACCAGGTATGCCACAGTAGAATGGTGTTGTTGAAAAGTGAAATCGTATTCTTATGGATATGGATAGGAGCATGATGAGTTATTTCTCTGTACTTGAGTTAATGTGGGGTGAAGCTCTTAGGATAACTATGTACATCTTGAATAGGGTTCCTAGTAAGTCAATTTCCTCAACTCCATTTGAGTTATGGACCGGTAAGAAGTCCAGTCCGAGACATTTACATAATTGGGGGTGTCCTGCAAAGATAAGAGTATTCAATCTATATGAAAAAAAATTAGATCCAAGAACTATTTCTTAATATTTTATTGGTTATCTAGAAAAGTCCAAGGGATACAAATTTTATTACCCTAATCATAGTATGAGGATAGTAGAATTTGGTAATGTAAGATTTATAGAAAATGGCAAAATCAGTGGGAGTGAAAAATCTCAAAGGATCAATTTTGATATTGAAGAGGTTTAGGTTAATTCTCTCATATCATCTTGTATTCGAGAAATTATTCCTCAAATCAATGAGAGTATTGACGAGGGTGAACAACAAAATAACATTGATAAACTCTCACATGATATTGATATCGCTACTGATGATCTTATAGAACAATCACAATTGGCAACTTTGAGAATATCTCAAAGGAAGAGAAAATATGTTATTTCTGATGATTATGTGGTATATCTACAAGAATCAGATTATGATATAGGAATAAAAAGAGACCAGAATCGTTAAAAGTAATGATTCTGAAAAGTGACATAATGCAATGAAAGAAGAGTTAAAATCAATGGACCAGAATGGTATTTGGGAATTCTTTGAATTGCCTAATAATTATAAAAGAGTCGATTGTAAATGGGTCTTTAAGACAAAACATGACTCAATAGGCAATATCAAATGATATAAAGCTATACTTGTGACCAAAAGTTTTTCTCAGAAAAAAGGCATCGACTATAACGAGACTTTTTCTCCAGTTTCTAAAAAGGACTCGTTAAGAATCGTTATGGGACTAATAGCTCATTATGATCTTAAGGTACATCAGATAGATGTTAAAATAGTATTTCTGAATAGGGATCTGGATGAGAAAATCTATATGGAACAACCTGAAGGACTCATAGAAAAGGGAAAAGAAAGTTGGGCTTGTAAACTTAAGAAATCCATTTATGGCCTTAAATAAGCTTCTAAATAATGGTATATAAAGTTTCATGATACCATTACTTCCTTCAGATTTAAGGAGAACACTATTGATCAATACATATATCTGAAGATAAGTGGGAGCAAGTTTATTATATTAATCTTATATGTGGATGATATTTATTTGCTAGTAGTGATCTTGGTTTATTGCACGAAACCAAGATATTTCTCAGTAAGAACCTTAAGATGATTGATATGAATGAGGTAGCCTATGTTATTAGCATTGAGATATTTAGGGATAGATCTCAAGGATTATTAGGATTGTCTTAGAAAAAATATATTAATCGTATCTTGGAGGGATTTAATATGCAGCTTTGCTTAGCTAATGATATACCTATATTACTAGAGGTGAAAATTTTAGCCAAAATCAGTGTCCAAAAAATGACTTAAAAAGGAATCAAATGAAGAACATTCCTTATGGGTCCGCAATTGGAAATCTATTATATGCTCAAACCTGTACAATACCACATATCAGTTTTGCAGTTACAATGCTAGATAGATACTAGAGCAACCTAGGAATAGAACATTAGAAAGCTACAAAGAAAGTAATGAGATATCTGTAGGGGACAAAAGATTATATGCTCACATATAAAAGATCATATCAGCTTGAAGTTATAGGATATTCAGATGTTGATTTTACAAATTATCGCGATAGTAGGAAGTCTATTTCAAGATTTATATTCATATTTGCCGGTGGGACAATTTCTTGCAAAAGTGTAAAGCAATCACTTATTGCATCATCTATAATGGAAGCTAAATTTGTGGCATACTTGGAGGCCACAAATCAAGCTTTATTGCTACGAAATTTTATCTCAAGACTTGGTGTAGTCGACTTAATTATTAAGTCACTAAAGATATTTTTGTGATAACACTGTAGTAATTTTCTTCTCTAAGAATGACACGTACTCTAGGAGTTCCAAGTACATCGAGATAAAGTACTTGGTGGTTAGAGAAAGAGTCCAGAAATAACAAGTGTCAATTGAAAACCTAAGCACCACTCTGATGATTGCTGGTCTATTTACTAAAGCTTTACAGTGTAAAATATTTAAAGAACATATTCTTAAAACAGGGTTTGTGAGCAAGCTATAAAAGATATGGTGATGCATATTTAAGTGGATGCTATTATTGATATTTTTTTTCTTGCATAATTAAAGTTATTTGTTTCTACTATCCTATTTACATTTATATTTATGCATAATATGGTTGAATGTAATAATAGGATTATCTTGACAAGATAAATTATAGGGGTTATTATGGACTATATTAGAAAAGACTAATAATGTTGTAGTACATAGAAGGGAGTATGACATTGATGATATATAACCACTATGACTCGCATTGATGGTTAGACTTAATATAGTATTATTATGTTTATTGGATTTATTGGCTTGTTTTAAAAATTCATGGCCATGTATAAAATGCTTTTCAATTTTTTTTTAGATCCAATTAGGCAAAATTATTTTCAAACAAATTTTATTTTATTTATTTTAATTTTGAATATCTTTTATATCTTATCAATTAATAGGCCAAGTGAAAGAATGTTATATTATATAGCCCTTTATAATTGGATAAGAAATATAATATAACTAATTGGATTCTGATAACAGTATTGGTCAATAAAAAAGAAGTCCATATTATAGTAGGATTTCTTAGGGGTTGCCCTTGATGGAAGGAACTCCCCTAATAACTGATCCTAGACCCTCTGCTCTCACCTATAAATAGACAGGACCTCTAAGGACTTATAGTTGTTAGGATCGGAGAGGCACTAAGAGGGGGGGTGAATTAGTGCAGCGGATTAAAACTCGTTAGTTTAAAATCGATTTCGTAAATAGCTAGTTCGTATGAAGATTTCGATTAGACGAAAGATGACTTAGTTAAAGTAGCTTGAGTAAAGGAGATGAAGACCGAACGATTTGCAGCTAAGTAGAGAAATGATTTAGAAATTTAAACACACACATTCAAGGAACACCACGATGTATAGTGGTTCGGTCAAATGACCTACATCCACTTCCGAAGCCTTCTTCGATGAGGCTCCCAACTTTCACTAGTAAGTCACTTTAAAGGGGAAGGACCAAATACCCCACTTACAACCTTTTTACAAGTGGTTCACACTCTTACAGATTTTTTAAAGAGAAAGAGGGAGGTGAACACTAGCTATCAAAAATAAGACTTTGCCAAAGCTTTTACTCAATTTTTAACTCTCAAAAGGGTGCTCTTTCTGCTGAGAAAAGAGGGGTATTTATAGACCCAAAGCGGATTCAAATTTGAGCTCCAAATTTGAATTCATTTTGGGTTTTCCGGTGCTGGTGGTGCCACCACCCAACTCTTGGTCACTAAGCGGTGCCACTACCCAGCCTGGGCGGTGCCACCACCCAGACCATTCAGCAAAGCTGAATGGGCCTTATTCTCGGCCCAAATCAACCCAATAAGGGCCCGGTTGGCCCTTACAAAGTTTAGACAAGATTATTTCCTAATACTTGTCCTAATTATGTGCTAACTACTAAATTGAAATATAATTCTAAGTGATTTAAACCGACATTCTTCAAATCTACTTCTAGCGAGCTTTCCAGCAAAATTCTGGTGGACTTCCGACACTCCTTCGAATTTCTTCCGACGGACTCCCAACAGGCTCCTAGATTTTATGGTGAGCTCAACGAGTCTTTGGCAAGCTTCTAAACCTTCTCGGTGATCTCCACGAACCTCCGACGATCTTTCTGACGAACTTTTGAAACCTTCGGCAAGTCCCAGATTCTATCTCGGTTGGTTTCGGTAACACTTTCAACGATCCTTCGGACTTCCGGTGAACTCTTGAACTCCCGGTAAACTTGACCTCGGTAAATCGTTTTATGTTTTCATCCCATCATAGTTAATCCTGCACACTTATCTCGACAATATGAATTAGAACAAATAATTTACCAATTGACTTCATCATCAAAATCCGAGATTCAATAATCTCCCCCTTTTTTATGATGACAATCAATTGATGATGGAGTTAATCTTAACTCCTATCTATATGCCATATCATGAGAAGGTAAAAACACTTGAATTCATCCCAAACCTGATAAGTTTCATTCATTAAACTTACCATCATGCTTAACAAGCATGATCTTTCATCCATAAATACGAAACTTCTTATTTTTCATAATGTCATGGCATGTTATGTATTTTCTAGTCGAATGATAGACATTCATCATTTCGACAAGAGAAACTAATCACAAATTGAATTACCACAAGGATCAAATGATATCAATGAAGTGCATAAGATCAAGGCATGATATCAAATGAAATATTAGCTTTTCATATCAATAAAAAGAACCCAATTTTTAAACATGATATGATATCGATCTCAAAACACTTGAATTCAATCTTCTTAATACTATGCAAGATATTTTATCAAGTTATTTTCATATGTCTAATCAATTTACACATTCTTCTCCCCCTTTGTCATCAATAAAAAGGAGGTGAAGTAGCCACCAAAAGGTATCATACCACAAAAAAAAATGAGTGATCAATTATCAAGCATATGATAAATGAGTTGAATATAATGCAAAATATGTCATCCTTGATAGAGAAATCCAAAAAATGTATGGATCATTTTTATTCATGTTCATAAGATCCGAAAGAAAATATTAAAGTGTCAAAATACGCATGAAGAATTCATACATGAATAATATAAGACTCATTTTAGAATTCATAGAATTGTAAAAGGATAGATCATTAAAGTCATTCATCAAGGATTTCATATTTTAAGGTAAACTTCATGAGAATGAGATGTCAAAACTGATAAAACTTCATCGAATGAAATATATCAACATCAAAAATTTGAAGGAAAAACTTCGACGTTGTATTCTTGTAGTGATTCATGAGGAGGAAGTCATAAAACCTTGAATCATACTGATTAGCACAAAATAAAAATTGAAAATGAATATTTAAGAACTTAATTTTGCATAAATTATGTAATTAATTTATGCATATGTTAAGCTTCATATAAAATTTAAGTCATGAAATATCTCTAGTCATACTTAAAGGAGGGTATAAAATTAGTTTTTATTACATCATTAGTATCCACTATTTAAAGGAGAAAAACAACATCATGATAGCTTTTATCAAGATTATGATCGAAAGATAAAAATGAGAGCTCCATGATATAAAGATGTCATCAAAATGTGAAAATATAATATCAATGTGAAACTATCAAAACTGAAAATTTAATCATTTCATCAAAAGTCATGACATAACTCAAAAATTCATCAATAGGAAGATCAAAATGTTAAGATGATATTGTAAAGATATCATTCAAAAATGAAGAGGTGATATTAAGATGATACAATCAAAACCGAAGTTGGAAAATTTTAGAAAAGAAACATACAACATCATGTATTAGAATAATTTAGCATGCCTAATTCTCTTCTAATGAAGTCAAATTATTCTTCATTTAGGGGTTTTGTAAAGATATATGCTAATTTGTGTTTTGTATCAATAAATTCTAGAATGACATTATTATTATTGACATGATCTCGTATAAAGTGATGCCTAATGTCAATATGCTTAGTTCTTGAGTATTAAATTAGATTTTTGGTTAGACAAATAGCGCTTGTATTATCACATTTTATGGGAATGTTCTTTAAATAAATTCTATAGTCTTCTAATGTATTTTTCATCGAAATAACTTGTGCACAACATGCACTTGCAGCTATGTATTCGGCTTCCACCATAGATAGTGCAACCAAATTTTATTTCTTGGAAGTCCAAGAAACAAGTGCATGTCCTAAAAATTGACATGTTCTGGATGTGCTCTTTCTATCTATTCTACATCTACCAAAATCCGCATCTGCATAGGCTTTTGAATCAAAGTTATCGGATTTTGGATACCATAATCCTAGATTAGGAGTTCTTTTAAGATACCTAAGGATTCTTTTAATAGCTTTAAAGTGAGATAACTTAGGATTAGCTTAGAATCTTACATATAGACCTACACTAAACATGATATCTGGTCTAGTTGCGGTGAGGTAAAGTAAGCTACCTATCATTCCCCTATATGTTTTTTTATCAAAATTTTCTCCACTTTCATCCAAGTCTAACTTGGTGGAAGTACTCATTGGAGTGTTGATGGCTTTTGAACCATCCATGTTAAATCATTTTAACAATTCTAATGTATACTTTGTTTGATTAAGGAATATATCATCACTAAGTTGTTTAACTTGTAATCCTAAAAAGAAGGTTAATTCTCCCATTAGGCTCATTTCAAATTCATGACTCATACACTTGGCAAATGATTCACATAGTGATTCATTCGAAGAACCAAAAATAATATCATCAACATAAATTTGAACAATAAGAAAATTATTTTTAAAATATTTAATAAATAATATAGTATCAACCTTACCTTTAGTAAAATTATTTGAAATTAAGAAAGAACTAAGCCTCTCATACCAAGCCCTAGGGGCTTGTTTTAATCCATAGAGAGCCTTAGTTAGTTTAAACACATGATTAGGAAGAAGAGAATTTTCAAATCCGGGTGGTTGTTCAACATACACTTCTTCAGAAATAAAACCATATAAGAAAGCACTTTTGACATCCATTTGAAAAAGCTTAAAGTTATTACTACTAGCATAGGCAAGGAGCATCCTAATGGCTTTTAATCTTGCCACAGGAGCAAAGGTCTCTTTATAATCGATATCTTCTTCTTGGTTGAAACCTTTGGTCACTCGTCTAGCCTTGTTTCTAACCAAGATACCGCATTCATCTTGCTTGTTTCTAAAGACTCATTTAGTACCAATAACTAAATGGTCACTAGGTCTAGGAATAAGTTTTCATACCTCATTCCTTTCAAATTAATTCAATTCTTCTTGCATTGCGATAACCCAAGAATCATCTTTCAAAGCATCGTCAATGTACTTAGGTTCAATTTGAGAAAGAAAAGTGGCATGGGCACAAAAATTTTTAAAAGAAGAACAAGTTTGAACCCCTTTCGATGTGTCTCCTATAATTAACTCTTTGGGATGGGCATCTATATACTTCTATTCCTTAGGTAAGGAAATTTGGGAAGAAGATATATCCAAGTTGCTATTTTGAGGAGATGGTTCATTTAAATTCAAACCATCAAAACCAAAATCATCATCAAAATCTTTTTTCTTAAATTCAGAAATTTCATTAAAAACTATATGAATAGACTGTTCTATAACTAACGTTCTTTTGTTAAAAACACGGAAAGCTTTAGAAACGGAAGAGCAACCAAGAAAGATGTCTTCATCATATTTAGCATCAAATTTTCCTAAAGCATCCTTTTCATTTAAAATAAAGCATTTGCAACCAAAAACTTTAAAATAAGAAACAATATGTTTTTTGTTATTCTATAATTCATAAAGAGTCTTGGATAGAGATGGTCTTACTAGAACCCTATTCATGATATAGCAAGTCGTATTAACGGTTTCGGCCCAAAAGTATTTGGGTAAACTATGTTTATTTAATATGGTTCTTATCATTTCTTGTAAATTTCTATTCTTTCTTTTTACTATTCTATTTTGTTAAGGATTTTTTGGAGTAGAGAAGTTATGGTTTTACCCGTTAGATTCACAGAAATTTTGGAAGTCATGGTTTTGGAATTCTCCACCATGATCACTTTGAATCGATGAAATCATGAAACCCTTTTCATTTTGAGTAAGTTAACAAAATTTAGAAAAATATTTAAAGCAATCACTTTTGTGAGCCAAAAAATAGGTCCAAGTATATCTACTATAGTCATCTACAATAACAAATGCATATTTGCTACCTCCTAGACTTGTTGTGTCGATTGGTCCAAATAAATCCATATGGATCAATTATAATGGTCTAGAGGTGCTTATTTGATTCTTTGATTTGAAATTAGTTTTTATTTATTTTCTTACTTGACATGCATCATACACTTTGTCCTTGATAAACTTGATGTTTGGAATTCCTCGTACTAGTTCTTTAGAAGAAATTTTAGATATTAGTTTCATGCTTGCATGGCCTAATCTCCTATGCCAAGCCAAGCATCATCATTTAAAATGGAGAAGCACATTTCATTACTAAATTCTTCAATGTTAATGGTGTAAATATTATTTTGTTTTAATGCAATCATGGATATATTGTTGTTTGGTTTTTCAATGATGCAAGCATTAGATTCAAATCTAACAATATAACCTTTATCACATAATTGACTAATGCTCAAAAGATTATATTTTAATCCATCAATTAGTAATACATCATCAATTGAAAAACTTGATTTGTTACCTATGGTTCCCTTGCCAATGACTTTACCCTTGTTGTTGTCTCCGAAGGTGACATACCCTTCTTCTTTGTAAGTGAGTATAGAGAATTAAGGTAGATCTCCGGTCATATGTCTTGAGCATCCACTATCAAGATATCATTTCTTGCTCCTAGCTTATGATGGTCAATGGTTCTACAAAAGAGGATGGTTTTTAGATACCCATTTGATTTTAGGTGCCTCAAATATTGATCTACTAACTTTGTCATTTAGTATTGAATTATTTATGGTTCCTTTAGGAACCCATATCAATTTATGTGGACTAATATTTCTAAATGGACATTTGTAAACAACATGTCCGGATTTACAACAAAAATTACATTTTAAATAAGATGATACATGTAATATGGGCCCTTTAATGAAGGTGGTAGAATTTCGGTGAGATCCACTAATAAATCCAATTCCACTTCTATTTCTGACAGGACCCTTATTTGCAAGGATCATGTCCAAGCCCTTGCTACCGACCTTAAATCTATTTAGGGTCTCTTTAAGTAGCAAGTTCCCATTTTTGATTGCTTCTAAGTGTTCACACTTAGAGCATGGGAGTGAAGAAGGAGTTTGGAGACTATCAAACTTATCTTGTAATAAAGCATGTTCTTTCTTTAATAAATTTAACTTCTTACTAATAGTTTTACATTCATCAAATAATTCATGAAAAGTGATAGAAAGTTCAAAAGATAACTCTTCATTAAATAACTCACTAACTTCTTCTCCTAAGGCCATTAGTGCGAAGTTGGCCTCCTCTTTGTTGCTTGCTTCTTCATCCTCGAAGTCACTTGAGTCATCCCATGTAGCCTTTAATGCCTTCTTCTTCATGAGTTGCTTCTTCTTGGCTTGGGGTCATTCATATTTGAAGTGCCCCGGCTTCTTGCATTCATAACATATGACTTGGTCCTTTTTTTATTCAAGTTTATTTTTGGTTTCATTTTTAAATTTACCCTTTTTAATGAATTTTTAAAATTTTCTAGTTAAGAGTGCAATGTCTTCGTCAAAGTCCTCATCACTTGATGTTCCTTTCAAGTGGTCTTCTTGTGTTCTTAATGTCATATCCTTCCTATTCTTTGGAAGGGGGTTCTCTAGCTCATCATGAGCATGGCATGTCATTTTATAGGTCATTAGAGACCTGATAAGTTCTTCAAGAGGAAATGTTTTAAGATCTTTGGCCTCTTGAATGGCCGTAACTTTTGAATCCCAACTCTTTGGAAGGGATCTTAAAATTTTAGTTACAAGTTCAAAATTAGAAAAACTGAAGTGGGTGTATATATCTCCGATGGACTCACTTGGCTTCATTTGGAAAAGTTCGTAGGAATGCACAAGAATGTTGATTTTGGACTCTTTCACTCGATTATTGCCTTCATGAGTGATCTCAAGAGTACGCCAAATATCAAAAGCCGATTCACAAATCAAAACGCGATTAAATTCATTTTTGTCAAAAGCGCAAAACAAGGCATTCATAGCCTTTGCGTTTAAAGCAAAAGTCTTCTTCTCTGATTCATTCCATTCGCTTGTTGGAAGAGAAGATTTTTGAAAATCATTTTCAACGATACTCCAAAGCTCAAAATCCATAGAAATAAGAAAGATTCTCATACGAGTCTTCCAATATGTGTAATCTGACCCATTAAACATGAGCGGACGTGTAATGGAGTGACCCTCTTGCATGCCAGAATAAGCCATCTCTCTTGGGTTTTAAACCAAATATGAGTGTGAACCTTGCTCTGATACCAATTGTTAGGATCAGAGAGGCACTAAGAGTGGGGGTGAATTAGTACAGCAAATTAAAACTCATAAATTTGAACCGATTTCGTAAATAGCTATTTCGTATGAAGATTTTGATTTGATAAAAGATGACTTAGTTAACATAGCTTGAGCAAAGGAGATGAAGACCAAATGATTTGCAGCTAAGTAGAGAAATGATTCAGAAATTTAAACAATCACACATTCAAGGAACACCACGATATATAGTGGTTCAGTCAAATGACCTACATCCACTTCCGAAGCCTTCTTCTATGAGGCTCCCAACTTCCACTAGCAAGTCACTTTGAAGGGGAAGGACCAAATACCCCTCTTACAATCTTTTTACAAGTGGTTCACACTCTTATAGATTTTTCAAAGAGAAAGAGGGAGGTGAACACTAGCTATCAAAAATAAGACTTTGCTAAAGCTTTTGCTTAATTTCTAACTCTCAAAAGGGTGCTCTTTCTACTGAGAAAGGAGGGATCTTTATAGACCCAAAGAGGATTCAAATTTGAGCTCCAAATTTGAATTCATTTTGGGTTTTCCGGTGTTGGTGGTGCCACCACCTGTCAGTGGCGATGCCACCGCTTGTCAATGTCAGACTGACAATGTACTGGGTGGTTCCACCGCCCAAGGTAGTGGTGCCACCGCCTAGCTCTCGGCCACTGGGCGGTGCCACCGCCTAGCCTAGGCAGTGCCACCGCCCGAACCATTCAGCAAAGCTGCATGGGCCTTATTCTTGGCCCAAATCAACCCAATAAGGGCCCGGTTGGCCCTTACAAAGTTTAGACATGATTATTTTCTAATCCTTACCCTAATTACATACTAACTATTAAATTAAAACATAATTCTAAGTGATTTAAACTGAAATTATTCAAGTCTACTTCGGGCGAGCTTTCCAGCGAAATTCCGGTGGACTTCTGACACTCCTTCGGATTTCTTCCAACGGACTCCTAGCAGGCTCCCGGATTTTTTGGCGAGCTCAACGAGTCTTTAGCAAGCTTCCGAACCTTCTCAGTGATCTCTGTGAACCTCCGACGATCTTTTCGACAAACTTCCGAAACCTTTGGCAAGTCCCTAATTCTATCTCGGTTGGTTTCGGTAATACTTCCAAGGATCCTTCAGACTTCTAGTGAACTCTTGAACTCCTAGCGAACTTGATCTCGGTAAATCATTTTATGTTTTCATTCCATCGTAGTTAATCCTTCACACTTATCTCGACATTATGGATTAGAACAAATAATTTACCAATTGATTTCATCATCAAAATCCGAAATTCAATAATAGTAACATCTAAGTATCATCAGTTGAGAGATTATAGTTTCTATCTCAACCTCCCTAATGCTAGTCATATGTGCCCTGCAAGCTAATCACATGAGTGATGGCACTTGTGACTTGATATGCACTTTTTCTCTTTGCTTATTATTAGGCGTTTTATCACTTTATCATGCATGTTGCATATATTGTGATGTCCTTGGATCTGTGCAATGGGAATCGGATCGTGATGAGATCACGATAATGAGACCGATTCACCTTTAAACATAAACCCTGAATTATCCTAGTCATAGGTTACTCGAGAAGGACATCAAGATAACCGGATAGACTGGTGTGCTGTATACCCGTCCATATGATGGAGGTAGCTAGTCTCATAGCTTTTCGTGTGGGGACACTTAGGGTACAATGCAGGTGCTCATTGGGGAATGAGTTCACTAAATGATCCGCCTACGGAATGTTGGATGGTTATTGATATTCATGTCAGACAGCGATTCCGTAGTCATAGTAGTGTATCTGGTCCTTAGACTTGAGACACCAAGGATATTCTGTATGAGTACGCCACTCTTTGATACCGAACTTATAGGTTTGGAAAGTTCCAGATCTAGTACAGCCGGTTATTGGGAGTGGTAGCCAACCTTATGAGGGCTATTGAGTGTCAATAGAGGATCATCAGCTCTCGGTATCATGAGAGGAATATCCTATGTGTTCTTGCTCGAATAAATCCTTAGCCAAGGTTATTCGGATTGAGAGAGAAAGAGTTCTCCCGGAGAATCCGATAAGAGCAAGACTCAAGGAGAGATCGTATGGGCCTGATAGCACTGTGCCCAATATAGGGTCTCTGGGATATTGGATGGATAAGGGACTATAGATATATAGTAACTGAGGACAGATAGATCCAAAGGATTGGATTCCCCTATATCATCTGGAGGCCACAGCGTAGTGGCCTAGTACACGTCCGTAGTCGATAAGTTGGGTGAATTATTATAGAGGCAATAATTCACTAAGTCAGAAGGAGTTCTGACAAGTATGATTCACGGCCAGCTCGATATTGGGCCTAGAGGGTCACACATATATGGTAGGTGTTGCAACGAGTAGAGGTTCAGATATGAGATATCTGCTAAACCCCCTATTTTATTGGATATCCATTAAGCCCTTGAATTATTGGATCCTGAGATGAGATCCAACAATTGCTAATAAGAGATTATTGGGTAGAGACCCACTAATCTAAGAGACTTGGGTAATTGGATGGAGATCCAATACCCAATAGGGCAAAAGATCCATTATGATTTTCAGGGGGCCTCTATAAATAGGAGGGAACCAAAACTCTATAGGCTGGGGGTTTTCTTTTGGTAGCCACCTCCTGTTCTCCTCTCCCCAGAGAGAGAGGTGCATCGTAGTAATCCCTGCCGTGTGGATACCGCTAGAGAGGAGGATGCTTGACCTCCTTCATCCTGTCTCACAAATCTGCAGGAATTCAGGGATATACGATCTCCCTTGGTATTTTCTTTTACATGTGCAATTTTGCGGATTTGTTTTTGATGCACCGATCTTCACACGATGACAGAAACTTTCTATGGGAAATCTAGGGTTTTGTTTTCTATTCTTCCACTACGCATGTGATGTCGCTCCCATAAAGGATTTCTCAACAGTGGTATCAGAGCCAAGTTGTTCGTGTGAAGATCGGATCTTAAACTACGTGTGTTATATTTTAGATATGCTTTTGATGCTAAAATCATTGGCGCGAAGAGCGAGAAAGGGCAAAGAATCGTTGCGCCCACTCTGCAAAGAATCGCAAGGTCGCTTGCTGCCTTACCTTCGCCGCACAAGCACAGCGGCCTACGGGCCAGCCCCACGGGGGTGCCGAAGGGCTGCCTACAGGGCAGTGCCAGCGCTACACCGGCGACCTGTGGGCCAGCCCGCAAGGGCGCCGGTGGGCCGCTAGTAGGGTAGCACTGCGGCGCGCGCGCCTGGGGCAACAAAGACCCGGCAAGGTGCCCTAGGGCGCCGGCGGGCACTCCACCGCGGGCAAAGGCAGCAGCCGCCGCCGCTCGCTCAGAGGGGCGCCACCGGCAAGGTGGCGACGGCCACAACCGCAACACAAGCAACTAGGGGTGAGGAGTTAGGGTTTTAGGGCATAAGATGATTTTGCCCCTCGGAATTTTAGAAATTCTAGATTCTACCCTTTTGATAGAATTACCAAAATACACCTCAGAATTTCAGAAATTCCAGATTCTATCCCCTTTTGATATAATTACCAAAATACCCTTTTGGCCGAATTATCGAAATATCCTTGGGAATTCAAAAAAATTCCCTTTATGTCTCTGATTTTAGAAAATTAAATATGTTAATTAAATAGTTTAATTAACTATTATTTTTGTCTAGTAGTCCTATAAAATAACAAATACATGTGATGTATGATGTGGACAGATGATCATGGACCTATGATGTGATGTGTATACATATGATTATTATTATTGGGGCCTGCGAGCCTCTATTCTTTTCTCATTTAATGTCGGGCCTGTGTGCCTATAATTATGTTGTAATTACATGAGGAGGCACAGTGGTAGCATGACTCACGAGGTCGAGACGAACGATCTGACGCATGGAGATGCGTTGAGATGCCGATGGATCCGACGAAGCGAGATGGACGATCACATGACATAGAGATGCACCGAAGTACACATAGATCTTGATGTGAGTGATTGGGCCTACAGGCTCAGGCCTGATCACATTAGGATGTGGTCCATGATCATCTAGTGTGATTGCTTATGTGATGTGTGATTAGATATACACCTACTAGATATGTATATATATATATTTGCATGCGACGTAGATATATATATATTAAATACGTATGTGTGTGACACATTATGTTAGGAGACCAAATCAAAAATTCTCTCCATTAATAATATTAAGTCGGTAAACGTGAGGCAATTAGATTGACCCACGTGGCCTTCCATCGTTATAGCTAGGAATTGATTCCCGGTGTAGGTTGAGTTGGTCGAGTCCCTCCAGACTCACCTATATCACGTCTCGCTATCTTATCTATGACATATAGATATCACGGTGACCTGAGGACATAGTATGCTTGGTCGAGTCCCTCGAGAGTATATCACCGAATCAGACTCATCTTGTAATGATGGTGATGACTTAACCGAACATCATGGTTGGTCGAGTCCCTCAAGGCCATGGTGGTTCGGAGGCCAAACAGGACGGGAATCACAAGGAGTTATGATTGGCAAGAGTTGCCTACCTTTACGGGCTTAACATGATTGGTCGAGTCCCTCGAGGTTACGTTAAGATGCCGATTGGATCCCGATCCCCACTAGAGATCCGTTAGTGGTCTCCGATTCACATACCGGAGGGTGTTGTGTGTCTCACGAAAAATTAGTGGGAGTATATTAAGATATAAGTCCTTATCTTAACTATTTAATTTTTGCAAAGTCTGCATGTTATTTATTTCTGCTACATCTTTAATTTCAGAAAATATCGCTTTCAAATCCTCTACGTGGCATACTTGATGCCAACCGCCTCACTGGTCCAAATTATATGGATTGGCTTCGCAATTTGAGAATCGTTCTCACGGTGGAGAAAATCACGTATGTCCTTGATACAGTAATCCCTATGCCCGATGAAGGGGCAAGCGAGGATGAGATCGCTCGTTATGTGAATTTCTTAGATGATTCCACTCTTGCTTAGTATTATATGTTGGCCTCTATGACTACTGAGTTACAGAGACAGCATAAAAATATAGATGCTAATTTCATACTCTTACATCTCCGTAAATTGTTTGAGGAACAGGGAAGAACTCAACGATATGAGATATTAAAAAGTCTTTTTTGTGCTAGGATGACTGAGGAGACACCGGTTCAGAACCATGTCCTTAAGATGATTGAGTGGATCGAGAAACTCACAAGTCTGGGAATGGTCCTAGAGGATAACCTATGTGTGGATCTTGTACTTTAGTCCTTACCAGATTCCTTTTCCCAGTTCATAATGAATTTTAATATGAACAAACTTGATGTGACCCTCCCAGAGCTCCTCAATATGTTGAGAGAAGCAGAGAGCACCATCAAGAAAGAGAAGCCAGTTCTCTATGTTGGTGAGACCAGAAAGAAAAGGAAGGCTGAGAAGACCCTTAAGAAGGGCAAGGGTAAGTGCAAAATAAGTAAGGCAAAGGTTGCCAAGAAATACCCAACAAAGGACAAAGGTCAGTGCTTCCACTACGACAAAGATGGGCACTAGAAGAGGAACTGCAAAGAGTACCTTGTAGAGAGGACGAAACAGAAGCTTGCAAAAGCTTCAGGTATATTCATGATCAGTCTCCATTTGTCAGAATCTTTTGATAACACATGGGTATTGGATACCGGGAGTGCTTATCATATCTGCAATTTGTTGGAGGTTCTAGCAGGACCTAGGAGACTGAACAGAGGCAAGATGGACCTTAAGATGGGCAATAGAGCAAAGGTTGCTATAGTGGCTGTTGGAAAGGTCACCCTACATCTGTCTAGAGGAGCTATTATTATATTAGATGCATGCTATTATATTCCTTCTATTATCAAAAATATTATTTCCATTTCGTGTTTGACAGTTATTGGATATAAATTAGTTTTTGAGAACAATGGTTATTCAATAATATTAGATGATCAGATCATCACGAGAGAAACATTGCATAATGGTTTATTTATGCTAGATACAGCTCCACATATTATGAGTGTAAGTGAGTCTAAGAGGAAATGAGAAGAGATGAATAATGCATATCTTTGGTATTGCAGGCTAGGTCACATCCACGAGGGAAGGATTCAAAAGTTGCTAAAAGATTGATATCTAGATCCATTTGACTATGAGTCATATGCGACATATGAACCTTGCCTTCGGGGAAAGATGACCAACTCTCCATTTAGTGGAACTAGAGAGAGAGCCATTGAGTTACTAGAACTCATATATAGTGATGTATGCGGTCCCTTGTCGACTCATGTCATAGGTGGTTACTCCTACTTCATTACTTTCACTAATGATTTCTCAAGATACGGACATGTGTACTTGATGAAGTATAAGTCTGAAGCTTTTGAGAAATTCAGGGAATATAAAAATGAAGTGGAGAACTAAATAGGAAAGAATATTAAAACCCTTCAATCAGATCGAAGAGGTGAGTACTTGAATACAGAGTTCACCCAGTTCCTCAAAGACTATGGGATCTTATCCTAATGAACACCTCCTTATACACTACAGCTTAATGGTATATCAGAAAGGAGGAATCGCACACTGTTAGACATGGTGCGTTCCATGATGTGTTTCGTCGACCTACTCATCTCATTCTAGGAATATGCCTTAAAGATCGCAGCTTACCTTCTGAACAGAATTCTAACCAAGTTAGTGATGTCTACTCCATATGAGATATGGAATGGGAAGATACTTGATCTTAAAATTGTTAAGATTTGGGGCTGCCCTACCCACATTAAGAGATACAACCCTAACAAGTTGGAATCCAGAACGGAACGGTGTAAGTTCATGGGATACCCCAAGGAAACTTATAGGTATTATTTCTATCACCCTGAGGACCAAAAGGTCTTTATAGCCAAGAGAGCAGTGTTCCTTGAGAAGGAACACATTCTTGGTGAAGACAGTGGGAGCATGATAGAATTGAGTGAGGTTGAAGAATCTAGCTCAAGCACCATTCCACAGCCAAAGTCTGTTCAGATACCTAACACACAAGTTCCAACTTTACGTAGGTCTGACAGAGTATTCCATCCTCCTGAGAGATATGTGGGACATATCAGAAGAGAGGATATTGAGGATATTGATCCTCAGACCTACGAGGAAGCTATTATGAGCATAGACTCCGGGAAATGGCAAGAAGTCATGAATTTAGAAATGGATTCCATGTACTCCAACAAGGTTTGGAACCTAGTTAATGCACCCGAGGGTATTGTACCCATTGGTTGCAAGTGGATCTTCAAAAATAAGATTGGAGTAGATGGAAAGGTAGAGACCTATAAAGCAAGGCTAATTGTTAAGGGGTATCGTCAAAGGTAAGGTGTTGACTATGACGAAACTTTCTCACCTATAGCCATGCTAAAATCCATTCGAATTCTATTGGCTATTGTAGCACACTATGATTATGAGATCTGGTAGATGGACGTGAAAACCGTATTTTTCAATGGTAACCTCGAGGAGGAGGTGTATATGATACAGCCTGAGGGATTCGTGTCCAGAGATAACCCAGATAAGGTGTGCAGGTTGCTTAGGTCCATTTATGGATTGAATCAAGCTTCCCGAAGTTGGAACATAAGATTTGATGAGGCGATCAGATCTTATGACTTCGTTAAGAACAAAGATGACCCTTGTGTGTACAAGAAAGTAAGTGGGAGCACTATCACCTTTTTGGTATTATATGTGGATGACATCCTGATCATTGGGAATGATTTAGGAATGCTCTCCATAGTAAAGACTTGGTTATCTAGGCACTTCTCCATGAAGGACTTAGGGGAAGCATCTTGCATATTGGGGATACGAATCTATAGAGATAGATCCAAGATAATGCTTGGCTTGTCCTAGTCAAAGTACATAGACACCATTGTCAAAAGGTTTGGCATGAAAAATTCCAATAGAGGTCTCATACCAATGAGACATGGAATATCACTTTCTAGGAGTATATCCCCAAAGACTCCTAAAGAAAGGGCACACATAGATATGATACCATATGCATCAGCAATAGGATCTATCATGTATGCTATGCTATATACCAGGCCTGATATAGCGCATACTCTAAGTGTCACGAGCAGATATCAGGTAGATCCAGGCTTGGAGCACTGGAAAGCAGTAAAAAGCATTCTTAAGTACTTGAAAAGGACTAAGGATCTTTTACTGGTATATGGAAGTAGTAGCCTCAGGGTTGAGGACTACATGGACTCGAGCTTCCAGTCCGATGTCGATAATAGCAAGTCTAATTCAGGGTATGTGTTCACCCTAAATGGAGGAGCAGTATGCTGGAAGAGTTCTAAGCAAGACACTACTGCTGACTCAACCACAGAGGCAGAATACATTGTTGCGGCAGAGGCAGCAAAGGAGAGAGTCTGGATGAAGAAGTTCATCACAGATCCAGGAGTCATCTCGAGTAGCGAGGAGTCGATTCCCTTAAATTACAATAAATACGGGGCGATTACTAAAATAATGGAACCCGGGTCTCATCAAAAGTGTTCTAAGGAGGTTCTAGCTTATTAGAGAGATCGTGGCCAGAAGAGATATAGCAATGGAAAGAGTTCCATCCGAAAATAACATTACAGATCCACTAACAAAGCCATTGACTCAGATTGTCTTTGAGCGTCACAGAGGTCTGATGGGGATCAGACATATTGGTGATTGGCTTTAGGTCAAGTGGGAGAGTGCTGGTCATATGTGCCCTGCAAGCCAATCACATGAGTGATGGCACTTGTGACTTGATATGCACTTTTTCTCTTTACTTATTATTAAGCGTTTTATCACTTTATCAAGTGTGTTGCATATATTATGATGTCCTTGGATCTGTGCAATGGGAATCGGATCATGATGAGATCACGATAATGAGACCGATTCACCTTTAAACATAGACCCTGAATTAACCTGGTCATAGGTTACTCGAGAAGGACATCGAGATAACCGGATAGACTGGTGTGCTGTATACCCGTCCATATGACGGAGGTAGCTGGTCTCATAGCTACTCGTGTGGGGACACTAAGGGAATAGTACAGGTGCTCATTAGGGAATGAGTTCATTGATTGATCTGCCTACAGAATGCTGGATGGTTATTGATACCTCATGTCAGATAGCGACTCCATAGTCCCAATAGTATATCTAGTCCTTAGACTTGAGACACCAAGGATGTTCTATATGAGTACTCCACTCTTTGATACCAGACTTATAGGTTTAGAAAATTCCAGATCTAATACAGTCAGTTATTGAGAGTGATAGCCAATCTTATGAGAGCTATTGAGTGTCAATAGAGGATCATCCGCTCTCGGTATCATGAGAGGAATATCTCATGTGTTCTTGCTCGAACAAATCCTTGGCCAAGGTTATTCGGATTGAGAGAGAAAGCATTCTCTAGGAGAATCCGACAAGAGCAAGACTCGAGGAGAGACCGTATGGGCCTGACAGCACCGTGCCCGGTATAGGGTCTCTGGGATATTGGATGGATAAGGGACTATAGATACATGGTAACTGAGGACAGATAGGTCCAAAGGATTGGATTCCCTTGTATCATCTGGAGGCCACAGCGTAGTGGCCTGGTACACGTCCGTAGTCGATAAGTTTGGTGAATTATTATAGAGGTAATAATTCACTAAGTTAGAAGGAGTTCTGACAAGTATGATTCACGGCCAGCTCGATATTGGGCCTAGAGGGTCACACATATATGGTATGTGTTGCAACAAGTAGAGGTTCGGATATGAGATATCCGCTGAACCCCCTATTTTATTGGATATCCATTAAGCCCTTGAATTATTGGATCCTGAGATGAGATCCAATAATTGCTAATAAGAGATTATTGGGTAGAGACCCACTAATCTAAGAGGCTTGGGTAATTGGATGGAGATCCAATACTCAATAGGGCAAAAGATCTATTATGATTTTCAGGGGGCCTCTATAAATAGGAGGGAACCAAAACTCTATAGGCTGGGGGTTTTCTTTTGGTAGCCACCTCCTGTTCTCCTCTCCCTAGAGAGAGAGGTGCATAGTTGTAATCCCTGCCATGTGGATACCGCTAGAGAGGAGGACGCTTGACCTCCTTCATTCGCTCCCACAGATCTGCAGGAATTCAGGGATATATAATTTCTTTAAATATCTTCTTTTACACGTATAGTTTTACGAATTTGTTTTTTATGTACCGATCTTCGCACGATGGCGAAAACTTTTTATAGGAAATCTGAGGTTTTGTTTTCTGTTCTTCCGCTGCGTATGTGATATCACTCCCCTGAAGGATTTCCCAACACCTAAGTTATCAATCTAAGTGGTCCTATAAAAGTATAGGAAGAGAGGAGGAGTCTAGTTCCTTTTACATATTGACAACGGCATTGGATCTAAAGAAGGTACCCAAATCATAGAGAGATTTTTTTTTTCTTTTTTAGATGGCATCAAAAGGTACACATCGTAAAATTGATCTATTGTTATTTGATTTCAATCCTAGCGTAAAAGTTTTTTCATATTACAGAAAGCATGATTATAGATTTTATACTTATAAATCATAGATTAATTTTTATGTGATATTTTCATAATACAAGTATTAGATTCAAATTTGATATTATATTCCTTATCACACAATTGATTAATACTTAGTATATTATGTTTCAAACCATCTCCTAACAAAATATCTTCACTCAAAAGGTTTGATGTGTTACTTATATTTCCTTTACCAATAATTTTTTCCTTATTGTTGTCTCTAAAGGTAACGTATCCTTCGTCTTAGCTAGTGAGCTTAGAAAAATGTATTGGATCTTCGGTTATGTGCCTTGAGCATCCACTATCAAAATACTATCAGTATCCGCTATCAAAATACTATCTCTTGCTCCTAGCTTTTCATTGTAGACACATCTACAAGAAAGGGGGTTTACTTCTATGTACCTATTTAAATTTGAGTCCCTTATGAATATATCTACCTATCTTGACCATTGACAATGAGTAATTAATGATTCCTTTATGAACCCAAACTAACCTATGTGAGCTATATTTTTTAAATGCACATTTATAGGCATAATGACCACATCTCCCATAATAATTATTTTTGATTCTAGGGGGAACATATAATGTAGATCATTTAACAAATTTAGTTAGCTTTTGTTTGAGTGTTACTACTTATAAAGCTTATTCTTTCCTTTCTATGAACATAGCCCTTATTAACAAGAATTATGTTTAATGATTTGTTGCTAATTTTAAATTTCTCTAATATTTATTATAGGAATACATTTTCCTTCTTAAGTGAATCTAACTCTTCACACTTAGTGCAAGGAATTAACATGTGTTTATCATATTTATTTTTTAATTTATCAAATTCACTAAAAGGAGAAGCGTGATCCTTTTTTAATAATTTATATTTTTTACTAACTAATTTAAATTCATCAAACAAATCATGAAATACATTAAGTAATTCATCGTAAGATAAAATAGAATCGTTTGATTTATATATCTCATTGCCAAACGCCATTAATGCATAGTATACCATTTCATCTTTGTTGGTTTACTCATCATCTTTTGATGCACTCGATTCATCCTAAGTCAGTTTGAGTGTTTTTTTTTTTTGTAGCTTCTTCTTTACTTAGGGACATTCACTTTTGAAGTACCCTAGCTTCTTGCATTCATAGTAGATGATCATATCTTTTTTTTAGTTTATTTTTGTTCTTAGTGTCTTGTATTATAAGATTTATTTTGTTCCTTTTTATGAATTGTTTAAATTTTTTTGTGAGGAGTGCCAAGCCATCATCATCATCATCACTTGAGTTTTCACCTAAGTGGTCTTCTTTAGTTCTAAGTATCATATTCTTTCTGTTCTTTGAAAAATTATTCTCATGTTCATCATGTATCATTCAAGTCATTTCATAGGTCATTAAAGATCCGATAAGTTCTTCAAGTGAAAAATTGTTCAAGTCCTTTGCTTCTTGTATTGTCGTCACTTTTGGATCCTAACTTTTTGGAATGGATCTTAAAATTTTGTTAACAAGTTCAAAATTAGTAAAACTTTTATCAAGTGATTTCAAACTATTGACAACATCTATAAAACGGATATATATATCACTAATGGTTTTACTTAGATTCATTTGAAACAACTCATAATTATGTAGTAAGAGATTAATCTTAGACTCTTTAACTCTACTTGTACCTTCATATGTGACTTCGAGTGTATGCCAAATATCACGTGTAATTTCGTATATAGAAACATGATTAAATTTATTTTTGTTTAAAGCATAAAATAAAACATTCATCGCTTTAGCATTAAAAAAAAAGTGTTCTTCTTTAAGTCATTTCATTCGTTCATTAGTTTAAAAGATTTTTGAAAATCACTTTCGACCATATTTATAAATCAAAATTCATGGAAATCAAGAAAAATTTGTATATGTGTTTTCCAATAAGTGTAGTCCATCTCATTGAACATAAGAGGACGAGTAGAATGACCCTCTTGATTATTAGAAAAAGTCATTTCTCTTAGGTGTTAAATCAAATGAGAAAATTAGCTCTAATACCAATTGTTAGGATCGTAGTGGCACTAGAGGGGGGGGGGTGGTTGAATTAATGCTTTTGAAAACTTTCGATGATTTTAAAAATTTTGTTCGATGAAAATCAATATCGAAAGTGAGCTTGACTTAAAGTAAGTATAAAATGAAGTGAGCAGCTAAGTAAGCAATAAAAGTAAACTGCAAAGGAAAAGAACACTTCGGATTTACAGTGATTCGGTCATCGCGACCTATGTCCACTCTTGATTCCTACTCTGTTGAGGTCATCAGCTTTCATTAATGATCTTCTTTTAATAAACGAAGATCAACTACCCTTTTACAGCTTTTTCTCCTTTTCATAGGTCTAGGAGAGAATCTTTAAAAGTCTCACACCTCCCTTAGACAGAATTCTAAACTTAAAGAAGAGGAAGGGAACTTTCAAAAGATTATAATAGAGTTTTCTCACTTAGAGTCATAAGTTTTCATTCATAGTTCTTCTATGAACTGAGTAGGAATAAGTGGGGTGTTTATATGCTCTAAATGGCTTCAAAAAGGAGTCAAAAAAGGTCTCATCCTAGGTTTTTGGGGTACTACCACCAGTACCAAGTGATACTATCACCTAACACTCTTGCACTAGCGATACTACCGCCAGTCTTAGTAGTACGACCACTTAACACAGCCTAGATAATTGTGTTTAGGCTATACTACTACCAATCTGGGTAGTAGTACCGCCCAATCAGTGCTTGGGAGACCGAGTTGCTAGCAGTTTCACTGCCTAGTCTGGCGATGCCACTACCTAACTCGACTACAAGTCACTGAATGGGCCAACCAATAGACCCAATTCAGCTCTGATTTAAGCCCAATTAACCCCTAATTGAGTTAGTAAAGTTATACTCAAAACTAACTCAATTTAAGACCTAACTATGACACTTAAAACATAAACAATTACAAGACAAGAAATCTATGTTGTTTGGCATGTCATCGGTTCCTTCGACATAATGTCCGATCCTTTGGCATGTTGACTCCTGCAACCTTCAATCTTGGCACAATATCCGATTCTTCCGATGCGATGCCCAATCTTTAACTCTAGCCCAATATCTGATTCTTTTGCTTGAATTGTTTTGTCTTTTCATGATTGAAGTTAGTCCTGCATCACTTTTCTCAAAACACAATTAGAACGTAAACTCAACAATTGATTTCATCATCAAAATTTGAGATTCAGCAGGATCTATTAAAAGTTTTATGAAGGGGCTCTCTATAAACAAGAGTGGGGCTCAATGGATCATAGGCTAGACCCCTAGAGCCACTACCCTCCTTATCTCTTCCTCTTATCTCTCGCTTGCCGTGAGCCCCCTCCTTGGTGTGAGAGGTCAACAAGAGGGCCAAGCCCTTCTTACTTACTACTGTTGCTTGGTGGTGTATTATCACGAGGAGAGAATCTACAGTAAGGAAGAGGTGCATTATCGTTACCCTCCACCATATGAATCTCTGCTAGAGAGGAGTTCGCAAGAGCTTCTTCATCCAACAGGTCAGGATCTATGTTTTAGGGAATATACGAGTTCTCTTAAATAAGAACATCTCACCCCTTAATGCAGTTTTGTTATTTTGAGTTTTATACTCTCGGTCATCTCTCAACATATCGATGCTTTTGTTTAGGAACGATTTTTGTCGACATATCGATACTTTTGTTTGGGAACGATTTTTGTTTTAATTTTTTTTGCTGTACATGTGATACTCCTTATTCGTTTCTCAACATCATCACCATGCTGTAACATATGGTTGACACATCAACCGTTAGAGACATCTTTCACACGTGACTAATAGATGGTAGGTTATCCAAGTACCATGGCAATATGTGATGACAAGTTGACTGCTAGAGGCCACATCATCCACTCATAGCTGACAGATTATAAGTTGTTCAGTATTATCATTCAGCCCAACAATACTGCACGTTTCCCATGATCGCTAGTGATCATGGACATAACGATATTCAGAATCACGTAAAAAAGAAGTCTCAGGTGTATTCTTAACACAGTAAACTACTCCTTTTATTAGAATTGATCAACTAGTCCAACTAGTCTGATCAGTTCAAATAGAGAGACATATTATGAATGCTTTTGACTTAATTTTGCATATTGTAAACAGTGATCTGATTTAAAACTGACTCAATCTCGATTAGATTTCGAACAATCATAATCTATACTAACAACTGAAACATTTAAAATATCAATCTAAGTCCATATTTCTAAAATTCCTGCTAGTCACTGTAATCAATCTCTAATCTGCACCCATAAACTACATCAAGACAATGATAAGCAGCACATAGATGGACATTTTACAATCAGCATTGCCATTCCTGAATCCTTCATTACACCATGGGGAAGAAATAATGTCACGTTATGAACCTCATAACATATATTAGCGAAAGTGTTTAACTCATCAGACTTTCTTCATCAAGTGGGAAAAATCAATCAGCCATTCCTGGTATGTTTAGTCAAAATGGAAGGCCCATCACATTGGGGAGGAAAAACAAAATCAAAATTTCCCAGCATGTTTAACAAAAATGAAAGTCAAACAATTGTCCAAATCCAGACCAGGACACGGCACTGACCAGATCCGACCAGGAGCTCGGGCATGATGGTGGAGGTGTCCGGCCCCAGACGTTCCAAGAAATCCCAGCAATTTTCCATCACCAATCCTCTTGGAAAAACCAAGCTGATGGCATTGCCGCTAGCGAAAACCAAACAAAACACACATCATGGTCAAAGCAGAAGCCGAAATGCAAACCCCCGAGCGATCGCAGGAGACGAAGACGGGCATGAAAACACACTGAAGAGATCAATACGACAACAAATCATAAATCTTATTTGAGAGATTTGAAACTCGCACACCGGTGTGGCGAGTCAACAAGAATCACAGGGCTTTCTTAGCACCCTTCTAAATGCGTTTCGTGCCTAGGCAACGCCGGAGAGATGCACATGGGTAGTAGAGTATCTTTTCGATGTTCATATCAGTTACTATGCCAAAAGAAGGTATAATTAAAACCCCAATTAGGAGATATTGACGATCGTCTGTGGCCAAAATCTACAACCATCAGTCACAGATTAGTGAAGTTGGATAAGAGTAGGACGGCACACGCAAAGCATGGCATATAGTGTCGTAGTTAAACAACCACATTTGCCAAGCATAGTCTACAAACAACGGTCACAAATAGGGTGAAGTTGGATAAGAGTAGGACGGCACAGGCAAAGCATGGCATATAGTGTCGTAGTTAAACAACCACATTTGCCAAGCATAGTCTACAAACAACGGTCACAAATAGGGTGAAGTTGACCAAAGAGGCCAGCCTTCGCAGGCATGCCTAATTAAACGTTTTATGACAGCATGCTGCTCAGATGATCCTTCTCCAAACAACTTCCATCTATCTAATTCAATCTAGTGTGATAGGTACACAGCAAATGTAGTGAGCATGGAAACAAGAAGGGGTTTGATGGTCATCAGCTTAGTCCCCACCAACTTGCCTCTTCCAGGAATCCTCCACTATTAGTTCATCCACTCCCCAGTCTTCGTAACTGTTGCAATGTGTCAATGCAATCACAATTAGTGTTCCTAATGCCAAATTCAACCATCATTCAAAGTTAATATACATAACAAAAGAACTAAAGATAGCACCTTCCATCTGGTAAATATCGTCGGATGGTAAATGGTATCTTGCGCTCACGAAGTTCTTTCATTGCTATCTAAAATCACATAATAATATAGGAATTGGAACAGCCGTGTACCTCCAACAATCAGAATACCAGTCGTACACTATTAAGGATACACCATCTAGATGGATCAAATCACACACAATTCAAATTACCAATTGCCATAAAGATGGTAGTTTACTAAATAATGCAGCAAGCCAGGCCATGTCCTCCCAGTAACTGTTTGCTAAACATTCTCATCACAAGACAGGTCATGGCATGTCCTACAGGCAATTCTTTGGACATCAAGATGGGTTAAACCATCTCAAATAGTTTGTATCAGCTAACGAGACAGAAGATAGTGAGTGTAAAGAGAAAAGCATATCAGAAGTGTGGGAATAGCAGAATGATTGCCCCGACAATAATATGGTTTGTTCAGTGTTCATTTAGTGGGGTGTTTTTAATTCATTTGTTGAAGCATCAGGTTTTCCGAGAAAAATATAGTAAAATGAGTAGTATAAACCATTACTTTTATAGGACGAAACATTCTGAAAATGGAGATACAATAACCATTCATTTATACTGACCCACTCAAATAATCAGGGGAAAAATGAATTCAGATAACAGATTCTTTTTCTTATAGGTGCGCTAACACTGATCAACACAACACAAAATTCATATATAACAAATGCAAGGGCTCTATGATGCAGAACCAATCTTATCCATCTCTTATTCAAATAAATTTGATTAACTTAGAGGTTATTTTGCATATCACCAGTTGCCACATGGCAACATAATACATAATTCTGATCTAGTTTCCTAGTTTGCTCAAAAAGAAAATGTGAAAAAATTTGAAAAAAAAATTATGATTGTGATTAAAAATTCCAAATCTTGATGAAAGATTTTATGAAGATAGATTTCTGTGAGTATGTAAACATGTCAATCAATAATATTATCTTCTTCCACATGAAAATCAAATCATATATTTAATTCGATTCAATTGAAAATTCTCTACTTTTATATTTTTCCTTTTCTTTTCTTGTACTTAGCCTAAAAAAGGCATAAGAATATTGTAATGAAAATCAATCATCAATAAAATGAGTTCTTTTTCCACCTTGAGTGTGAGTGATGCGAAGCCCATTTGTTTTCCGATGGCTAGATTCCATCACCCATGAGAGACGGTGTGAGACTTACATCTTACGAGTATTCTCCTCAAGCTAGAGCGAGTCTGATAGCTATCCATTTATTTTCTTATTATCTTTCAGTTACTATTAGTTATTCCTCTCTTTTAGGTTCCTAAAAAGAAATATTCTATTGCTGTCATCCTACATCAATCTAGAATGGCAAGTAAAGACACTTGCAACAACCCAAACAAGGTGGAACTCAAAGATGATGAGAAATCAATCAACCAGTAGAAAGAGTTGCACTCAAAATTTAGGTCCATATGGAACGTTAAGTTAGATCCTACTATGATACTTTGTGGGATCACATTACTTTGCCAAACTACTTTAAATTGAATAATGCTTTTCTCTGCCATCATTTCCATGTTTTTATCAAAGATCATGTTTGCAAACTAACCAACTAAAATTTGATTGCAAGTCCTATTACAAAAAGCGCATATTTCACCTTGCTAGACAAACTGCAATATGGCCAAATCCTACAACAACATTATCAGTTAATCTTAGAAGATTCTTTAAAGCATTTTTCTTTGAAGCCAGTTGTCACCCTTAAGACATCATCCAAAATTTAATAAGTTAGGTAATATGAAAAGTGTCCAAATATGGGCACACTTTTAACATATGTGCTCCTTTTAACATTTTGACCCTAAAAAATAACACTCTAGAGAATTAGATATTTTTAGAGATGCATATCTGCATAAGATAAATGCTTCTAACAAAATTCTATCTAAACATTTCAAAATAAAAATAAATGTTGCAAAAATCATACCTCCAAGGGGTCAGTCTCACCCTCCAACTCAACCATCACTGGAGCATTCATGCTGTTCACCAAAGTTGGATTACTAAAAAAGCTGAAACAAAATCCAAATGTGCATAAATCGATTGATAAAACTAGAAATTACCGACCTGATTTGCAGAGCTCTTGTACCAAGAATCCTAGCACGTTCATATTTTGTCATGTATTTTGATGTTTTTCTAGGCCGTTCAACTGGTTCTTGCTCCTTTTCCTCACCCTCAGCTCCTACAACATCATCTGGCATGTCTTCATTGTTGTTTTCCTGATCTTCCTCCACTCCTTCCTTCACCAATACAATTGATATTTCATTATCTCCAGCAAACACATCAAGTATACAAGCTGACCTAGAAAGGAAAAAGCCAATACTTACCTCAATTTCTGGTTCTGGTGGCTCATCTTCATAACTGCACAAACACAGAAATTAAAGACTGGCAGCTAGGGCTAGACTAATTCAGTGCAATAGACACAGAAATTAAAATGATAACATACCAGCATCATAATCCAAAACCAAAACCAAGTTATTAAGCCCACAAGAAGAACAAACTTCATTAACAAAATGGTAACATAGAGCCTACATTTGTAAATAGTTTTACGATGGGATCATGATATGCTATCTATCTTCTTCTCTGGTCTCAGGGTGTCTTTTATTTCACTGGAAGTGGATATCAAATATGAAACTTTCTGAAAGTGACCAACGTTCAGTGTTTGTTTACTGAAACTCATAGGAAATACACAATTTAGCCTGAAGTTCACATTCAAATTCTAACTAATTTTCTTATTTCATATCTTAAAAGACTACGAATCATGCAAAGTGGATTTAACCCAGAGATCACTGCCCCAAGCGTTAATCAGTGTATGAAGCCTTACTAATGATCAATCACCTAATGGCAGTACCTCAAAACCAGAACGAAAAAAGCTTACGGAACAAATAAAAAGCCTTTAACTACATTCAATTTGGGTTCAAGATCAAAATGGTATGATTTGCATGGATCATGACGACAATTCTATACTCCCATTAGGGTTCACGATTAAAGTGGTATGTGAATAAGTTCATAAACTGATGATTTCATAGTTAATATTTAAACTTTGTTAGCTTAAAGGTCACCATAATTTTGACATATTAAGAAAATTACACGGGAAATAGTAACATAAAACATGCATAGCATCAATTAATGATGCAGTTGCAAGGAAAAGTGAGGGGATTTAAAAGCACAGCAATATCCCATCGAAGCATTATTCCTCCTCTCCTGTAAGTATTTCAACATTAGGTGGAACCAGACGACAAAAAAAGAGGCTTTACTCGAAAATTGGTGATTAACAATATGGCAGCATCAGATACGTAAACTGGGCACAATCTTTCTAGGAGTTCCCTAACATATGTGAACGCAACCAACTGCTAGCCAAACATTGGTATCACACCGTCTAAAACCACATATTTCAGACACGATCAATCTCAACGAGCCAGAAAAACGCAGAAGACAATCATAACCACGAAACGTAATCATCACAAACTCATCCGAAGCAATCAAACTAATACACCACTGGCAGATTAGTCAATGACCTATCCAAGGTTCTGTTACATCATCCAATCTATATTTCGGCGAGACGATTCGAGGAACCACAAGCGAGAGAAAGCTCAGAATCAAAAGAACGAAGAGAACAAAGGAGCGGAGGGAGAAAGTATCGTCTCGAACCCCATGTCGACGTCATCGTAGTCATCGTCCGCCATTATCCACGCCGAAAAGCCCCCTTCTCGTACTCTCCCTCGCCCTCGACCCAGGAACCCTAGAAGTTTCGAACAAGAGGTTTAAAACCCCGTAGTGGGTTTATTTATAACCAAACAATAAATTGGGCCGTTCTTTGAGCCGGAGGAAGGAACCGAAACGGGCCGTGAATCGGGTTATTCATTGATCCGCTTGTCTATTATTATTTAACCAGGGTGTTTAGAGTATCAAAATTGACTGTAAACCGGTTGACTAACATTGACTCATCGGCGGTTGTTGCTGCAGGGGGTGAAACAATCGGTCAGGGAACGCGTCCGAACAGACAAGAGAACAGATCCTGATTTCACCCACCCGACACGTCCAACCAACCCACTTATTGAAGACACGGCAGCAGCCAACGTCTGATCCTTATCACGCCCACTGTTCTTTTAATGTTGGGTGCCCCGAGTCCGCGCGTTGGGTGGAACACGCCGACCCGAACCGACGTGACGCCACCTCATCCATGGTCCACTGCCGTCCCTCGTCGATCCGTCCGGATCTGACCGTCCGATCGTCGAAGAGCCCGGCTCATCTGTCTGGCGCGAGACGGGGAACACGGTGGCGTTGGACGGTTCTCGGCGGGAGTCGAGGTCATGGTCGCACTCCGTGGCGTCATCCCATCGACATCCGCCGAGAGGGTGCGGTTCACCGTGCATATCTCTGTTTCCTGTCTCAAACCGACAAAAATAAGCTTGATGGTTAGTGAAAGAAGGGTAGATGGGTCTTCTCATATGTTTAAGAAAAACACGCCGACACACCAAATATACTTCTTGCAGAACCAAAATATTCTTTTAATTTTTTTAATACATTCTTACGGGTGAAACGGATGACGCGCAGCGGATCCGGTGTCTCCATCAAGGTACCATTCGCATTGCGATGACCTTCCATTGGCTAGGATCACGTGGGTCCCGATCATGAGATCAGCAGCGGCTTAAAACAACAAATGAGAAACAAACTCAAACCACACACGCTTTCAAGGGTAAAAGGGTAAAATAATTATCCTTTCGTAATAATAATAATAAAACTCGTCAAATGGAGACTCAAATTGTCATAGCCAGTTCACGACTTTTCCTCCCCTTTCCTCCCAGTCGCTGACTCTGTGGCACACCTTTTGCTTCTTCTCTTCCCCGTTGTTCTCGATCACTCGTATTCTTTCGCTTTCTTTTGGATTTAATTTCCCGCTCTTTCCCTTTCTTCCTTGGCTTTTGTATTCGTTTCTGTAGGAGTAGATGGATGGGATCTTCAATAGAAGAATCACATACGCGAAGGGGTCGTAGAGGAGCTGGCCTCTTGATTTAACGTGGGGAAGCGGGCAGAGGAGAGTCAGTGAGGAGCGAGGGGGAGAACGGCTGGAATGGGGAGGGCCACGAAGTGGCTCCTCAGCCTATTCGGCTGGAAGAAGACGGATCCCGCCAGCGACGTCGAGCCGGCCAAGGAGAAGAGGAGGTGGGGCTTCATGAGGCCGTTCCGGGAGAAGGAGCAGCAGCAGCGGAAGGGAGAGAAGGCGACGGCGGTGGCCACGGAGGAGCGGAAGGGGTCGTACAGGGAGGTGCCGAAGCCGTTCGGTGCGGTAGACGAGGAGGAGCAGAACAAGCGCGCGATTGCCGTCGCGGCGGCCACCGCTGCTGTGGCGGAGGCGGCCGTGGCTGCAGCTCAGGCGGCGGCAGCGGTCGTCCGGCTGACCAGCAGCGGGAGAAGCGCCGTGGGGTTCTCCCCGGCCGCCGCTGGTAAGCGGGAAGAGGGTGCGGCGATCAAGATCCAGGCCGTGTTCCGGGGATACCTGGTTCGTTTCTCTCCTGTCCCTTCAATTGCAGTCTAAAATGTGCTTGTTGACGGAAAATTCGAAAGATGTCGTAGGAAAGAAAGGAAATTTGAAGGTCCAATCTGTTCCTTAACTCGATCCTCTGTTTTCATAACGAATCAGAAGAAAAGTCATTGTTCTTCTCTTTTCATCAGATCCAAATGGAAGGGTTAAGTTGGGAAACCGAGCTGCTTCTCACATCTGCAATTTAATCTCCTTCTGCATTGGCCGGTCCTTTGATCGCATAATTATCGCTCATCCGGGCACTTCGACGAGAGCCAAAAGCATCGGTCTGTGAGCTTCTCATCTGCCTTGGGTGGAGAGATCTGGATTGCGTGATTCGATTGGATCTTGTCACCTCAAATTTGCTATTTTTCCCAGTCTGCAGTCGCTATCTCCCTTCTCGCCTTGAATGCAGAACCCTTTTGGCTTTTCCATCCCCCATCCTCCTTTTTCCCATTACTTGTCTGTCCCTCCCCCATCTTTCCGCCATTTACTTCATCAGCTCCCTCACTGTGTATAGACCCGTATCCGCTGCGCCATTTGGTTGTTGCAGCTTGCAGTGGTATTGGTGCTATAAGTGGCATTGGATCGCAGCCTTATCATTTCCCTCGTCCTGATTGTTTTACTCTCTGCTTTTGGCTTTATTCTTCTCTTTAATCTTTTTCAACGCTGCTTCTCCTGTCTGCTTGTACCGCAGTGGTTACTCCTTGGCTCATGAATCTCGTGGACCACATTTAGGACAATTTGGTTGGGATGGGTCATAATTTTCTTGGCCGTCCTACCAACTCTGAATTATTGAGTCATTGTTGACTTGGGGTCAATGTAGTTCTCTTCTGCAAAGGAATCTACTTCCTTGTTCTTCCACAAGTTCTTCGGATAAATCCTGTGTTCGGTAAATTGACCCCTGTTGATGTTGTGAAGGCAAGGAGGGCATTGAAAGCACTGAAGGGGCTGGTGAAGCTGCAGGCACTGGTGAGAGGTAACATTGTGAGGAAACAGGCCGCGGAGACGCTGCGATGCATGCAGGCATTGGTGAGAGTCCAAGCTCGGGCACGGGCGTGCCGTGTGCTCCGTTCCGAAAGGATCAAGTTCGAGAAGGCCCCCAGCGGCCATTCTGTAAGTGTAGATTTTGTTCTTCCTCTTGTAAAGGTAGCTAATACTCGTTTTTTTCTTAGTTCATAAATTGTCTCGAAATCCAAAGCTGCCTCAGATTTGCATTCACATGAATAATCATTGTTTGAGCTGCTAATTCATTTGTTATGAAGAGCAAAAGATGAAAGGGAGGAAGTGTTAATACTTAGCCATTATTACGTTCCGGGGAACTCCAACACTCGAGCAACTTGAACTTTCTGTACCTGCAAAACCTGGTTCTTCCTGCATGCTGAATAGCTAGCAATGCACATTGATGAAGTCATGCTATTACCGTCTGCAGAGAGTTTCCTCGAGGCCAGCCAGTAGTGACGCAGCCCACCGGGAGCGAGCAACCTCTGCTGGATGGAACTGGTTGGATCGCTGGATGGAGGAACGGTATTGGGACAGCCGAGAATCCGTGAAGAAGGCAGGGCATGGTGCTTCCATGGACGATGATAAGAATGCGAAGATTCTTGAAGTAGATCCAGGGAAGCCCCAGTTTCATCACAAGAGGCGGAACACGCACAACCATTCCTCTTGCTCCACACTGACCTCGGACCAGAACAGCCATAGCTTCGTCACCGTCCCCGACTCCCCGTCGGTGGAATCCACCGCTGCCCAACATTTCGTGCCTAGCTCGTCCTGCGTCGAAATGCAGCAATCTCTGGGCCACCTGAGGTTCCCTTTCGAGGCCGGGGAGTACGGGGAGAGCCCGCAGTTCTACTCTGCTTCGTCGCGACCGGGAAGCTCGAGGAAGGGGCCGTTCACGCCGTCGAAGAGCGACTGCTCCCGCAGCCAGTTCAGTGGCTACTCTGACTACCCAAACTACATGGCCAACACCGAGTCTTCGAGGGCGAAGGTGCGGTCTCACAGCGCGCCGAAGCAGAGGCCGGACCGGCAGAATCCTTCGGGCCCCTTCGCTCAGCGGTCATCATCTCTGCACGCCAAGTCCTCAAATAAGGCTTACCCGGGCTCCGGCCGGTTGGATAGGTTAGGATTGCCCATCAGGATTTGATGGAATCAACCTCGGAGATCACTGTGTTCATAACGTTTTGTTTCTTTTGTTTGGCAATGACTGAAGCAGTCTCTGACAATCTCGGACGAAGTCCTAAACGATGTTTATGTTCTGTTGTTCATCTTGTAAGGTTAACTGGATAATCTCATCTCCGATGTAAGTTTAGTGTAGGATTGCCTTCAGCTCCAAAGTTTAATGCTTCAAAGATTTCTGCTGGTTTGCACATTGCTTGCTCACACAATCCTGAAATCTTTGGATAGATTCTGTTGTCCAACTTGCTTTAAAATAACAAAGGTGGAATCTTATTTTATTATATATGACCTGAGTGGGAGTCAGTCGATGCGGAGATATCTGTGGCGGAGTCAAAGAAACTAAAGTTGATGAAGTGGGAGATTGATTGCACGCAGGGTGGTGTCGGTCATGGTAGGCGTGGCAGTGCCGGTCATGCTACGTTGCACTTGTTTTAGTGAAGAACAATTTAATGCATAACTTCAGCAATATATACATATTTTTCTCTATCCACTTTTCTTGCATTATTCATATCCATGGATAAAATGGACGATGGAAAAGACGAGAAGACACATTGATTGGGTTCCGACAACAGGCGTTCAAATAGCCTGTCACGTACCAATTCGGAACAGGGATGAAAAAGAAAGCGACGGGTCGCGTTCTGCTTTCCAGTTTAGAGATTCGTGAGCCGAGAATCACATGATGGTAGGCGAAACTTCACTTGAATCACACGGAAAGCGGATAAGTCGAGCGCGGTCCGAATGTAGAGGAGAAAGAGAGATTGGGGGAGCACGCACAACTGGCTTTACCGTACGTGCGTTTGGAACGCAGTGCTCCTCCGCTCGTTGGCTGCTCTCGTGACGGTGAAGGGGAATTTTTCCTTGCGTTACAGAGCGATGAGATGGATCGATGCGGATGAGCTGATGGGATTCTTCCCAGAGAGCTCTTGGATTCCCTTCTAAAATGAGCTGCAGACAGGCTTGCCTGGCATTAGATCCTGAGGTCGACACATCATGGAGTGAGATCAATGCCTTGTGCACACAACATATTCGCTGAATTGCCCTTGTGAAAAGTAAAGTGGTGTCGATCTCAATATAGGCTTGATCTACATTCTCTCTTTTGTTGCCAACCAGGACATGCTGATGGCAGTAACAGGCAAAAAGAAAAGATACAGAATGGAGAAGTTTCACAGTGCAAGCAGTGTCCTACCTATGGAATGATCGACGCGTTTTCTTGAGACTACTCTGCAAGTGTAGGCAGATCAAATGTTGCTTTCTGAGTGATCTTCTGCAAATGATGTTATGTATTTTCCCCTTATCCTTTAATCTATTGATTAGGTTTTCGATAAACCATTTCACCTTAAGATTGATGTGAACACGGCAGTCATATGGTCAAACATGACCCTTGACAAGACTAAGATATTGAAGACGTAAAGTGCCCATGAACAGCGCTCTTGCCACACAAAAAGAAAAACAAACCAAATGGCGTCGCAAGGTCTCGAACCGGAGACCTTCAGTGTGTTAGACTGACGTGATAACCAACTACACCACGACACCTTGGTTGCTGAGGTCCTCGCTCTCATTCATTTCATATAGAATAGTTTCTGACGTTGAAACCGCCGATTTGTTCGGGTGCATTCTATCTCCAGGGTTTTCGGTAGAGCACTCTGCCGCGGCCACTTCTTCTGCTAGGAAGGCGCAGATTTGCAGCCTGTCGCCCTATCTCACTATCGTATTCAAATAGTTTCTTTAAATATACATGGATTACGCTTTATTTGTTTCACCTTGCAATATGTGATTTGATTTGGTATTGGATCCCGCGTTCTCGAAAGGCTTTCTACGAACAGTTTTGGCACAATTATATGAAGTTTTAACAGTTTTATATGTTTGATTATGTAGCACATATACGACAGTCAACAAGTGGCACAATGATATGTTATTTTTTTTCGATAACTACGAGTCTGATGCAATCCAATCAATGTTTACTAGGCATGCCACGTATGAGAGAGAAATTTTTGCTGGATGTGTCACATTTAGCTTAGCATCAAAAAATATATATTTCCTCATTAAATCAAGGATTTTTTTTACCGTTTATTAAATATAAATATATTTATGCTGTTATTCACTCGAAACATCCTTTTCATGTTTTACAATTAATGATTGAGATTTTGGAGTTGTCTAACCACATTATTTGCCCCTTTTTTTTTACAAATGTATAAGCATAAAAATCATAATATGTTATTATAATATAAAATTTTTTAATATCAAAATCTAAAATAAAATAATAATATATCTAAATTTACGATATATATCCATTAATGGTTATAAAAGAAAAACCTTTTTTGATATGTAAGCGCATCATTATCGAATCTGAAAGCTATAATAATATCAATCTAGAGAACTAGACTTATCTTCTCTTCTCTTTCTATCTTTTATAGGTCTATTATAAGCGATGAATTTAAAAACAAAGAGGAGATGAAAGAATATCTATAATATCTTATTGACTGGTTTAATAATATCACATATCTATGTATCCTTACTTATTCATGTATTCACGTATCCATATGTTCAATTATTCATGTTGAGTTCTTAGAATATCCTATCTCTTTATAGATGAAAACAGAGTGTCTAAAATAACTAACTAGAATAGTCTCTTCCATCAAGATCATTTCCCAATAAATCTTATTATAATTAGATTTTCTTTTTTATTGTTTGATAATTATAATGACAATCCAATCATATTCATAATATATCTTACCTAATAAGATAGAGTCATATAACCTAACATTTTTCACTTAGCCTATTAATTAATAAGATATAAAAAAATACAAAATTAAAAATAAATAAAAATTATTAAAAATAATTTTGTTTAATTAGATTTTAAATTTTGAAAATCATTTATACATGCACGAATTTAAAAAAATAAGTCAATAAGTCTAATAAATATAATAATATTATACTAAGTTTGACTAGTAATATAAGTCATAGCAGTTGTATGTCATCAATATTATATTTTCTTCTATGTACCACAATACTATTAGCCATTTCTAATATAGTCTAAAATGACTCCTATAATTTATCTTATTAAGATAATCCTATTATCACATTTAATCATAATATATGCATACATAAATATGATAGGATAATAAAAATAAATAACTTTAAGTATATAAATAAAAAATATCAATTATAATATCTATTCAAATATGCATCATCATATCTTTTATGGATTGCCCATAAACTCAATCATAAGAACATTTTTTCAAACACTTTCGGTTATAAGTTTTAAGTGAATAGATCAACGAAACTAAAGTTATTAATTAATATTAGTTAATTTTGGAGTTATTTCTCTAACTAGTAAATACTTTATATTGTAATGCATAGAATTAAAATAATACTTGTTCTTCTTATAGAATAAAGCTAATGTGATATATCACAAAGTATCTTAATGATTTAGTAATTGAGTCTAACCACATCAAGTTTCAAGATAAAATTTCACAGTTATAAAGCTTTATTAATGGCATCAAAAAAGTCATAAAATCAACTTTTATTGTTAATAATGTAATAATATATTGCTTTATATTTTTTTCTTTTAAATTGCCTCCAAACTAATATAGATAATAAGTTGTAAAGTGGAGTTCCTGTTATCCAAGCAATTTATAAAATTAGCATCTAAAAAATACTAATATTTCAAGCTAATCTAATTTTATATATGTGAACATATAATTCTTTACCCTTCCATATATCTTATTACTGTTAGGGATCGAGTAACACTAAGAGGGAGGGGGGTGAATTAGTACAGCGGTAAAGAACGATAAATTTCTACGATTTAAAATAAGTTTCGGAACTTCGTACAATAGAAATCACGTTTTTGACTAAAACTGATTTCGATTAAAGCGTAATGAAAAGTGCTTAAAGTAAAGAGTGTTTAGAGAGGAAGAAGGCAGTGATGAGTGTAACATCCCTCGCATTCCTTGTTTCTAAATTTTCGTATAAGAGTTTAATAGCAAAGTTACTATCCATTTTAAATTTGATAGATGAGTTTGAATGAAATTGAAAACCTATTTATAAGATGTGAGGATCAGTTTGTAAAATTCTGAGGACCTATTTGTAAAATTCGGAGGACTTAATTGTAAAAATATGTAACACAAGGACAAAACTACAAAATGCACAAAATAACAAATCCCACCATTTAAGACCCTCTGCCTTCATTCCTAAGGAAACTGAGAAGGCAGCCTACGTGGAGACGAAAGGGGGAGAAAGAGAGAAGAAGATAAGGAGAAGAAGAGAAGGAGAATTAGGGATTTAGGGTCCTTGGGCTCAATACTTTTCATTGGGATCAAAATTGATCAAAGGCGAGTGTTCTAACCTCTTCCTACAGTTAGTTTGATCCTTGTTCTCATCCTAATCCTGAAAATTTTAGAGGATTGAAGTTTAATAATGATATTTCTGCAATTTATGCATCAAATAATGAATCTGGGTTTCTTTTCCAGATTCTGTCCTTTCTGCATTATCATGTCTATAACTCTCTGTACTGAATTCGTATTTAAACAAAATTAAATCCATCCGAAAGTATACTTGTATATCTTCATTTTGAGACCAAGATGTATGAATTTGGAGTTCAATTGCCTATCTAAACTTCTGTTTGAATTGACCCTATAGAATCTATAAAATAGAGATTCTGAGTTCTGACCTCTGGGCATTCTATCACTTGTAACTCACTGTGAACAGATTCAATGGTGATAAAATTAACCTTATTAGAAAGTAGACTCATAAAGCTTTCTGTGTATATCTTATTTGAAATATTTGGAGTACAGATACCAACTGTAAACGTCTATTTAGTCGACCCTATACATTCTATAAAACAGAGATGAAGTTTTCTGACCCATTGTCACTAAATTATTTGTAACTTCCTGTGGAGACCTCTAATTCATACCAAACTTTGTTAATCCGAATCTAGATTAGTATATCTTTCAAATGACACTAATTTAAAGTAAATTGGAGTATATTTGGTTACTCAAACAACTCAGTAATTATACCTCTCAAATTCTGTCAGAACCAGATTTTTGTCAAGTTTGCCTATTCTTGTTTTATCCTTTTTGTTGGAAACTGAATTCAGCTAAAGTACTTCATTCAGTTGAGCTTTATACCATTGTTTCAAACCCTTGTATACATATGTCATTATGTTCATTTCAAATTTGAATGCATTGTGAAAGAATACGCTTGCATCGTACTATTTCGTAAAGGCGCATGTACGTTTTATTGTTCCGCATGTGCTTCCGATATGTGTCAAATTATTGTTCATACCTATCCTTTTGTACTCTGGTGTCTGTGGGATTATTTGGACCTTTGCCAGAAATGGTAAAGGGATTATTTGGACCTTTGCCAGAAATGGTAAAGGGATTATTTGGACCTTTGCCAGAAATGGTAAAGGGTATTTGTGCATAGAGCCTGCGATGCTCTGCCGGCCCCCCTATTCGGCTTCATCCAGACGTGGATGATGACTCTTCCAGACGTGGAAGATATTGTTTGAGATCCCACTACACCCTCTGTGTTTTTGATATGATATCCAAAGCATTATTTGTGTTTATATGTGCGCTTTGGATGATACGAAAGTGAATGATCAGATTTGACATTAGAACTTCTGTTATTTGTTTGTTATTTTGATATGTTCTAAGAGATCACCCATGCACCATTGATATGTTTCATATTATCCTGTGTGTCATTGGATATTCTCCAACTTACCATTATCATCGTCTGATATGCTCTAATTATTCCTTACTCTATTTGTTATGAATTAAATAAGTTGAATAAGAGGACATTCGTGATTCTGATATGATGATATATATGTTTCCCTGTATCTGGCCTTGCATTTTGATATCAAGCTTATTGAAAGCTATTCTCCTTCCCTATTGATATGTTAGTCACTTGCTGAGCTTTGTCATGCTCACCCCGTTGTTATATAATATTTTCAGGTTAGCTTATTAGACTCTAGGATGTTTAAATTGGGCTAAGGAAGGAAAAGCTAGAAGATTTTAGGTTGATCTGTAGTGATGGATATGTTTTTATTGTATAAGTACATTTTGTGTTTAGTGAAATGTTGATGGTACCTCTGAACTTATATGTTTTGTATAGGTTGAAGGACCCCTCACATTAGGATTTGTAATGTTAAGTTTAAATGGTATGATGATATGAACCTGTGGTAAATGTTAGTTTTGTAATTATATGGATTCCATCACTCATGGATTTTATGATGTGGATATTGTTTAGTCTGAGTTGGCTTTGGATTTTATGAATCTTGGAGTGATGTGGTATATGAATTATTAAATTGCACAGGGTTTATGAATTATGAGTTGTGGATGTGATTTACGACTTGAATGATCGTTAGTGTCCTCAAATAATCGATTGGATCCTGGGGATCGGTTTGTTGCTAAAATTTTAATGTTATTGATTTTGAGATAGGGTCACACCTCCTGAATGAGATTAAAATTCGGGGGGGCATGACAGAGGTGGTATCAGAGCATGATTTGAGGATCACTTGGAATTTTGATATGCTAGATGCATAATAAATTTTGAGGTTTAGTGATTTTTATTTAGAGATTGATCAAAATTTCCCTTTTTGCTGTTTTTAGGAAGCAAGAATGACGAGGTCGTCTGGTTGTCCTGTTGCATCTACTTCTGATCAATTGAGTGGAATCATGAAGACTCTAGAGGCTATGACACAAGTAATGCAACAACAAGTTCGACCGGAAAGAAATAATGGAGCAGTGACTTTAAATCGGATTGGGTTAGGAATTGAACAGTTTAAGAAGCTCAGTCCTCCCAGTTTTAGTGGTGAGCCTGATCCAATGGTAGCAGAACAATGGATAATGCGGATAGAGAAAATATTTAACGTTTTAAATTGCCCTGATGATCTCAAGGTTTCTCTTGCTACCTTTATGTTAGAGGGCGAGGCTGAACACTGGTGAAGAACAATAAGGAGGATTTCTGAAATTAGACATGAGTCATTCACTTGGAAGACATTTACAGAAAAGTTCAACGATAAATATTTCCCAGATTGCATTAGAGAGCAGAAAGAATTGGAGTTCTTGAATCTCATTCAGGGAAATTTAACGGTGGCCAAATATGAATCTAAATTCACTGAGCTCTCCAAATTTGTCACACATATGATTGATGATGAATCTAGAAAAGCAAGGAGGTTTGAGAGGGGATTAAGGCCAGCCATAAGGAGCCGAATATCAGCTTTAAAACTTCAGACGTATTCTGAGGTGGTGGAAAGAGCTTTCATAATTGAAAAAGATTTAGAAGAGATCCAAGAAATCATGAGCAAGAATAGTATGGATAAGTTTTTCTATAAAAATAGAAGAGGAAATGAACCTGAGAGAAGTAACAAGAGGGTAAAGATATCTGGATATGAGATGAGGAAGCTACCACAAGGGATTCCATTATGTACAAAATATGGAAGCAATCATGAGACAAATAGGTGTTTTTGGGTGACTGGAGCCTGCTTTGGTTGTGGAAAGTTAGGTCACAAAATAAAAGACTGTCCCTTTAAGAAAAAGGAAGAACCACTGCCTCCCAGATCAGCAGCCCATGCTAGAGTATATGCTATCACTGAGCAGGATGTTAGAGCCTCTAAATCAGTGGTCGAAGGTATTCTTCATGTTTCTAATAAAAATGCAAAAGTTTTGTTTGATCCTGGCTCTAATCTATCCTTTGTTTTACCACATTTTGCTTGTCATTTGAGTGTTCTACCTAGACCACTAGATTATATGTTGTATGTAACTACTGCTGTGGGGAATTCTTTGATTGCAAATTTGATTTATCCATCTTGTTTGATTTCTATTGGGGAACATGAATTCCTTGCCGATTTGATCCTTCTGGAGATCCAAGGTTTTGATATTATACTTGGCATGGATTGGCTATCTTCCTATCATGCTAGTATCAATTGTTATACAAAAATGATCACTTTTTGCCTACCGGATCAGCCCATCTTTTATTTTGAGGGAATCCGACATGATATGCCTCTTTATCTGGTATCAGCACTTCAAGCTCATCGTCTTTTGCAAAAGGGTTGTTTTTGTTATCTTATATGTGTAAAGAATCATTCAGATCAAGAAAATCAACTAAATGAAACTTTGGTGGTTAAAGAGTTCCCTGATGTATTTCCGGATAACTTGCCTGGATTACCACCAGGGAGGGATGGTGAATTTGTTATTGAAGTAGTCCCCGGGACAACCCCAATATCTAAGCCTCCATATAGAATGGCTCCCCTCGAGTTAGAGGAGTTGAAGAAGCAAATACAAGAGTTGTTAGATAAGGGTTTCATTCGACCCAGCGTCTCACCATGGGGTGCTCCAGTGCTATTAGTTAAGAAGAAGGATGGGACATTGAGGCTTTGTATTGACTATAGACAGTTGAATCTGGTGACCATCAAAAACAAGTATCCTCTTCCAAGAATCGATGACTTGTTTGATCAATTGCAGGGTGCACAAGTATTCTCCAAGATCGATCTAAGATCGGGTTATTATCAGTTAAAGATTAAGAAGGAGGATATTCCGAAAACAACCTTCAGGACCCGATATGGACACTATGAATTCTTGGTAATGCCTTTTGGCTTGACTAATGCCCCTGCAGCTTTTATGGAATTGATGAACAGGATATTTCAGCCACTCTTGGATGACTGTGTAATTGTGTTCATTGATGACATATTGGTATATTCAAAGAGTAATCAAGAGCATGAGGAACACTTAAGAAACGTATTATCCATACTAAGAGAAAAGAAATTATATGCAAAGTTTAGTAAATGTGAATTTTGGCTGAAGGAAATTGCTTTTTTAGGCCATGTGATTTCAGGGAAAGGTATATCTGTTGATCCAAAGAAGGTAGAAGCGATGATTAAGTGGGAAGTACCAACAAATATAACTGAAGTTAGAAGTTTCCTAGGCATGGCAGGTTATTACAGGAGATTTGTGGAGGGATTTTCTCGAATCGCTTCTCCCCTCACCAAACTGACTCGGAAGAATATGAAATTTGAATGGGGTGATGATTGTGAGCAAAGTTTCCAAGAGCTAAAAAGAAGATTGACCAGTGCCCCTATTCTCACTATTCCAAGTGGTAATGAGAGATTTGTAGTTTATACTAATGCTTCAAGAAAGGGCCCGGGATGTGTTCTAATGCAGGAAGGGAGAGTAATTGCTTATGCTTCTAGGCAGCTAAAGAGTTATGAAGTGAATTATCCAATCATGATCTGGAATTAGCAGCAATCATCTTTGCTCTAAAAATTTGGAGACATTACTTATATGGTCGAACATTTGAAATCCTTACTGATCACAAAAGTTTAAAGTATATTTTTACTCAGAAAGAGTTGAATATGAGGCAACGAAGATGGATAGAACTTCTAAAGGATTATGATTGTACCATCCATTATCACCCAGGTAAAGCCAATGTTGTAGCTGATGCGCTTAGTAGAAAATCTACAAGCTTTATGGCTAGTCTGATTATGAAACAATGGAGATTCTTAGAAGAAAATTGTGATTTGAATGTCATGAGGAAAGGGCAAAATTCAATGATGTTGATGGCCTCTATTCAAGTGCAGTCTGATCTCATGCAACAAATTAAAGAAGGGCAACTATAAGATCCACACTTAATATACTTTAGAAATGAAGTTGAAAAGGGATTGAAGCCCAATTTTCAAATTTTAGAGGATGGCCTTTTGAGATTTGGGGATAGAATATGTGTTCCTAATAACCCAGATATCAAGAATCAAATCCTGATGGAGGGTCACAATTCAAAATACACCATGCATCCTAGTAGCACTAAAATATATAGGGATCTCCAAAGTTATTATTGGTGGGAAGGCATGAAAAAGGAGATTGCAATGTATGTTTCGAAGTGTTTGACTTGTCAGCAAATCAAAGCAGAACATCAAAGACCTAGAGGTTTGTTGCAGCCTTTGGATATTCCTGTATGGAAATGGGAATGTGTTACCATGGACTTTGTTTCAGGACTACCCAGAACCTCTAGGAAGCATGATCTTTGTTTGGGTCATTATTGATAGGTTAACCAAATGCACATTTCTTACCAATCAATATGACTTATTCACTTGATCGACTTGCTGATTTATATGTTAATGAAATAGTAAGACTTCATGGTGTTCCAAAAGAGATCATCTCTGACAGAGACTTTAGATTTCTTTCTAGATTGTGGAGGAGATTATAAGAGTCTATGGGCACCAAAGTAAAGTTTAGCACCGCCTATCACCCTCAGACCGATGGTCAATCTGAAAGAACAATTCAAATACTTGAGGATTTGCTCAGAGCCTATGTCATGGATTGGAGAGGTGAATGGGATAAAGATATTTCCCTTATTGAGTTCACTTACAATAATAGTTACCATTCAAGCATTCAGATGGCTCCCTATGAAGCTTTATATGGGCGAAAGTGTAGAACGCCTATATGTTGGGAGGAAGTTGGCGATAAAAAGTTGTTAGCACCAGATAAAGTACAAGAGACTACTGAAAAGATCCAAGTTATAAGAAAAAGGCTAAAGATTGCTCAGAGTCGCCAAAAGAGCTATGCTGATAACCGACGAAGAGATATTGAGTTTCAAGTAGGGGATTTTGTATTTCTGAAGGTTTCCCCTTCTAAAGGCGTAGCAAGATTTGGGAAGAAAGGAAAATTAAGCCCAAGGTTTATTGGACCTTTTGAAATCCTTGAAAGAATTGGTTCGTAAACATAGGATTGTCTTGCCACCATCCTTAGGTCAGATCTATGATATTTTTTATGTTTCAATGCTTAGAAAGTATGTGCATAATCCCTCTCATATCATAAATTATGAGCCGATTGTGATTGATAAAGACTTATCCTATCTGGAGGAGCCCACTCAAATTATTGATAGGAAGGATAAAATCTTAAGGAATCGGGTCATCCCTCTCGTTAAAGTGAAATGGAGACATCATTCCGGAGAAGAAATAACTAGGGAGCTAGAGGAGAAAATGAAGAAACTTTATCCTCATCTTGTCATTGATAGAGGTATGATAAATTTATAGGACTAAATTTCTTTTAAGGGGGGAGAGTGTAACATCCCTCGCATTCCATATTTCTAAATTTTCGTATAAGAGTTTAATAGTAAAGTTACTATCCATTTTAAATTTGATAGATGAGTTTGAATGAAATTGAAAACCTATTTATAAGATGTGAGGATCTGTTTGTAAAATTCTGAGGACCTATTTGTAAAATTCGGAGGACTTAATTATAAAAATATGTAACACAAGGACTAAACTACAAAATGCACAAAATAACATATCCCACAGTTTAAGACCCTCTGCCTTCATTCCTAAGGAAACTGAGAAGGAAGCCTACGTGGAGAAGAAAGGGGGAGAAAGAGAGAAGAAGATAAGGAGAAGAAGAGAAGGAGAATTAGGGATTTAGGATCCTTGGGCTCAATACTTTTCATTGGGATCAAAATTGATCAAAGGCAAGTGTTCTAACCCCTTCCTACAATTAGTTTGATCCTTGTTCTCATCCTAATCCTGAAAATTTTAGAGGATTGAAGTTTAATAATGATATTTCTGCAATTTATGCATCAAATAGTGAATCTAGGTTTCTTTTCCAGATTCTGTCCTTTCTGCCTTGTCATGTCTATAACTCTCTGTACTGAATTCATATTTAAGTAAAATTAAATCCATCCGAAAGTATACTTGTATATCTTCATTTTGAGACCAAGATGTATGAATTTGGAGTTCAATTGCCTATCTAAACTTCTGTTTGAATTGACCCTATAGAATCTGTAAAATAGAGATTCCGAGTTCTGACCTCTGGGCATTCTATCACTTGTAACTCACTGTGAATAGATTCAATGGTGATAAAATTAACCTTATTGGAAAGTAGACTCATAAAAATTTCTGTGTATATCTTATTTGAAATATTTGGAGTACAGATACCAACTGTAAACGTCTATTTAGTCGACCCTATACATTCTGTAAAACAGAGATGAAGTTTTCTGACCTGTTGTCACTAAATTATTTGTAAATTCCTGTGGAGACCTCTAATTCATACCAAACTTTGTTAATCCGAATCTAGATTATTATATCTTTCAAATGACACTAATTTAAAGTAAATCGGAGCATATTTGGTTACTCAAACAACTCAGGAATTATACCTCTCAAATTTGCATCGAACCAGATTTCTGTCAAGTTTGCCTATTCTTGTTTTGTCCTTTTTGTTGGAAACTGAATTCAGCTAAAGTCCTTCATTCAGTTGAGCTTTATACCATTGTTTCAAACCCTTGTATACACATGTCATTATGTTCATTTCAAATTTGAATGCATTGTGAAAGAATATGCTTGCATCGTACTATTTCGTAAAGGCGCATGTACGTTTTATTGTTCTGCATGTGCTTCCGATATGTGTCAAATTATTATTCATATTTATCCTTTTATACTCTGGTGTCTGTGGGATTATTTGGACCTTTGCCAGAAATGGTAAAGGGATTATTTGGACCTTTGCCAGAAATGGTAAAGGGATTATTTAGACCTTTGCCAAAAATGGTAAAGGGTATTTGTGCATAGAGCCTGCGATGCTCTGCCGGCCCCCCTATTCGGCTTCATCCAGACGTGGATGATGACTCTTCCAGACGTGGGAGATATTGTTTGAGATCCCACTGCACCCTCTGTGTTTTTGATATGATATCCAAAGCATTATTTGTGTTTATATGTGCGCTTTGGATGATACGAAAGTGAATGATCAGATTTGACATTCGAACTTCTGTTATTTATTTGTTATTCTGATATGTTCTGAGAGATCACCCATGCACCATTGATATGTTTCATATTGTCCTGTGTGTCATTGGATATGCTCCAACTTACCATTATCATCGTCTGATATGCTCTAATTATTCCTTACTCTATTTGTTATGAATTAAATAAGTTGAATAAGAGGATATTCGTGATTCTGATATGATGATATATATGTTTCCCTGTATCTGGCCTTGCATTTTGATATCAAGCTTATTGAAAGTTATTCTTCTTCCCTATGGATATGTTAGTCACTTGCTGAGCTTTGTCATGCTCATCCCATTGTTATATAATAATTTCAGGTTAGCTTATCAGACTCTGGGATGTTTAAATTGGGCTGAGGAAGGAAAGCTAGAAGATTTTGGGTTGATCTGTAGTGGTGGATATGTTTTTGTTGTATAAGTACATTTTGTGTTTAGTGAAATGTTGATGGTACCTCTGAACTTATATGTTTTGTATAGGTTGAAGGACCCCTCACATTAGGATTTGTAATGTTAAGTTTAAATGGTATGATGATATGAACCTGTGGTAAATGTTAGTTTTGTAATTATATGGATTCCATCACTCGTGGATTTTATAATGTGGATATTATTTAGTCTGAGTTGGCTTTGGATTTCATGAATCTTGGAGTGATGTGGTATATGAATTATTAAATTGCACAGGGTTTATGAATTATGAGTTGTGGATGTGATTTATGACTTGAATGATCATTAGTGTCCTCAAATAATCGATTGGATCCTGGGGATCGGTTTGTTGCTAAAATTTTAATGTTATGGATTTTGAGACAGGGTCACACCTCCTGAATGAGATTAAAATTCGGGGGGGCGTGACAATGAGTAAGTTGAGTAGCGAAGAAAAGATGATTTGCAGAAAGATAAATGCAAGAACATAAACGCAAACCATTTTTATAGTGGTTCGGTCATCCGACCTACATCCACTCCTGATTTCTCTTCGCTTAAGGCCATCGGCTTTCCACTAGCTGCCTTCCTTCTAACGGGCGAAGACAAACTTCCTTTTACAAACTCTATTTACAAAGCTTCCTTCAACACCTTTCTTAAGAAATAAATTTTGAGGAGGGGTTTATGTAGAGTTTTTTAGTTTTTTGAGAGTAAGAACATCTGGGGTATTTATAGACTCAGAGGATTCAAATTTGGAGCCCAAATTTGAATTACCTCGAACTTCAACATTCGACGGTGTTTTTAGGAAGCAAGACACTATTAGTGTACTAGGTGGTGCCACCGCTTGTGTTCTCGGGCACTAGGTAGTGCCACCGCCCTAGCCAGGTGGTGTCACCACCTAGGCCCTCTACTCCTGGGTGGTGCCACCACCCAGCCTTTTCAGCACACTAGTTTGGGCCTTAAAACTCGGCCCAAACCAGTCCGAAACAAGATCCATTTGGCCCCTACTTGGGTTATAGGATTAATACCTTAACCTAACCCAAATTAATATACTAACTATAAAATTAAAGATATTTTCTAAACTATTAGAAAGTCCAACAAGTCAAGACTTCTTAGAGCTTAGCTTCCGATTTAACTTTAGCGGTGCAACAGACAAACCCTCGGAAACCATTTTGTGGAAATAATGGACTTCACAATGATCTTGGCGAGTTCCAACGAGCTTCTTTGGCAAGCTCGATCTTTCTTGACAAGCTTCGCGAACTTCCAACAAACCTTTAGGTGAACTTCCGAAAACCCTTCGGCAAGCTCCGTACTCGTTCTTGGCTAGTTCCGGCAGCACTCTCAACAAATCTTTAGACTTCCGTCGAATTCTCGAACTCCCAATGATCCATCACACTTGTTTTACGTCTTCATCGTTATCGTAGTTAATCCTGCACACATAAACCAAAACTCTACTTCGATCTAGACAACTATTACAATGCAAATTGACATTCTGTTACCCGGCACGTCATTGATCGGTACTTCATCCGATTTTTCGACACATCGTCCTCTCTTGTGTTTTGTTGCCCAATCGGTGGTTGACCTCCGCAACCCTGATATCCTTGGCGCAACTCTACTCTTCTTGGCCCAATGCCCGATGTCCAAAGCCTTCTGCCGATTATCGACCGAACCTCCAGCTACACATCCAATATCTTAACATGATCACCCAATGCAACGTCAATTCGTCCAGCGTCAACTATCTAAACTTGATCGATAGTAGACCTACGTAACTCAAAACATAGTTAGATCACAAAACACAATCAATTAGTTTCATCATCAAAATTTGAGATTCAACAATCTCCCCCTTTTTTATGATGATAACTAACTGATAACTAACGGAGTTAACCATAACTCTCCGGAGTTTAACCAAACTCCCCATATCAATATGCCACTTAGATTATCCCAAATCCAAGCAATATTCATCACAAATTATGAGAATATCAAATCATCATGCAGATACATAAAATATTCAATTCAATGCATGAAGTCATCAATCTACTTCTCCCCCTATGTCATCAACAAAAAGGAGAAGTTGCATCATAGCTAGTTTAAAAGATATGCAAGTTTTACAATCATACTAGCTAAATTTTCATCAACATTCAACATTCAATCATAGCAAGATTTTTAAAGATGTCCAAGCATAGCAATTCAACACTTGCTTCTTGTGCAAATTAGCACTTTACTTTTCCTGAAATTACGAGGTAATAATTTGTTGATATTCAAGTTCTTTTCCTCTTTTGTAGGCTAGCAAGATAGCAAGTTTGCACTTTGATTTCTTTGTGATATGCCAAGCTAGCAATTTTTTCCTCTTGAATGAGCTAGCAAAATTTTCATTTAAGATGCAAGCTAGTAGTAAACTTTCTCCCCTTTTATTAATATCAAAAAGAAATGGAGGATCAAATATGATGATATAAACTTTTCACACAAGTTTGCATAAAAAAAGTTTACATCAATCTTCAAATCATGATACAAATATATCAATATAATAGATCAAGTCATGATTCGTGATTCATCATAAAAGATATCAAGAAGAACATAATTTCTTTTACTTCAATATTTAAATCATGACAAGTGATACATATTAAAATTCTACATGAATATTTCAATCATCAAGTCATGAATCATATAAAGAAGTATTGAAGCATAGGAGAAAAAATCAATTTAAGCATGCAATCAAGTTCAAGTCATGGATACCAATGCTAGAATATTTTAAATGTATTTTTATGCTATGATAAAAAGAATAAATCAATGATTCAATCATATCATGTAATGAAATATATCAATATGAAAAATCAACAAGGATCAAAAGATATCATTCATGGTTCATAATTATTATGTTTAGCAAGATCAAGATCATGATTTTAAACAAATTCTAAGCATATAGTTCCGAGAAATCAAAATCATGATTCACAAATATTTTCTTTATCATCAATTTTCAATTCATGATAAAGGATATACAACCAAGAATCATAATACATAAAAACATAGCATTCTCATAGATCAAGTCATGATTCAATGATTCATCATTAAGCAAATTAATTTTCATTATCACATAAGGCATGCAAGCCAAAATAATCATGTCATTTCTAAGTCATGAAAGATATGACATCAAAGCTCAAGAAGAACATGATTCATTTGAGAATAGATAGTAAAACAACTTGATTCATGCATAATAGTTTTCATCAAGATTACATTTTAAAAGAAATTCTAAGTATATAGATGTTAAGATATCAAGACTTGGATTGTGATAAAACTCATTCAAGTTTGAATCATCAAAATCATTAACATAGTTTATGAGATTCATAAATGATATGGATTTGAATTATTTTTTTCTTTGGTAAATGATAAAAAGAAGTAATCATAGAGGAAAGTATTTTGATTCACAAAAATATCTCAAGTTAAGAATTTAAAGTCATGATTTCAAGAGATCAAGAGAGGAGTTATAAAATCATTCAAACTCATTTTGTTAACTCGAAACTCATAATCAAATTATCAAAATCATTCTCGAGATTCAAGAGACTTCTATGAACACAGTATACATGGATATATCATTTGTCTTTTTATGCCAAATCAAAATAAGTATTCAAAAATGAAAGGCAAGTTTCATTATAAAAATCATCAAGACAAAAATATAACACATTATTTCAAGACATGAGATTCAATTTATCGTAATAATATGTTTCATTTTAAGTTGTTTGTTCCATATAAGTGTACTCATGTTTCAAAAAATGAGTATCAAATTTTAAAACTGAATATGAGTTTTTCATCAAGATATAACACTTTTAAATTCTCATAAAATCATTAAGCATGACATCAAATTTTTAATATTTTCATTTCATCATTATCAATGATGATTTCATAGGGTATGTTCAATTATTTACATGAAAGCCATCATTGTATAACTTTGACATACAAGTTGTCATTAAAGCCATCAAGATCAAATGCATCAAAAATATTTTATACAAAAATTTTATTAAAAGCAATGAAAATGGTTTACATGTAAGCATGCTCTTGTCTTTTTCTACTAGATTCATGTATCATTGTATAGATTCAAAAAGTAAGTTTTAAGAAAAATTATTTAAACCAAATGCATGATACACTCATTTATTTTCAAAATATTCATCACGGTTATTTTCATGAGATTCACAAGATTGGTAAAGTGAATTCATTAACCTCAATAGGATAGAAAATAAATTTTTATTTCATGCAATTGTTTTCATGTGAGCATATTCAAGTCTTTTTATGAAAACATGTATCAACAAGATATAAGTTTAGTCATAAACTCGTCAAGACCAAACACATAAAAAATAAAACATCATGATAACACATTTTTAATTTTTATGTGTTTTATTTTATGTGGTTGATCTCATATAAGCATGTTCATATTTTCACACAAAGGCCAAGCATCATATAAATTTGAAATTATCATCAAAATCTTTTATTCCAAAAATTTGTTAGGAGTAAAGTACATTGATTAGATGTAAGCATGCTCAATTCTTTTGTATAAATGATATTTATCAAGTTTAAAACCAAAACTCAAGTTTCATAAAAAAAAATATAACATGTCATCTAAAAATTTCATCATAAAAACAATTTAGACCAATTAATCTAAAATAGAAGATTTCATATCATAAGCATGATACAAGCATTTATCATCAAAACACTTTCAAGAATAACATACATAGATGTGCATAATGTTTAAAGTCAAAAACTGATACAGAAAGTATACATGAAAATTTTCTTGTACAAGAATTATCATTCACAAAAGATTTGACGTTTTAAGCATCATCATGCAATCATCGTATAAATTTTTAATTTTTGAAAATTTCTAGAAGGAAAAACATAGTATAATTTTTTAAAAAATAATTTTTATTTCCTACTAAGTAAATTAAGTACTCATGAAAAACATCATGTAATTTTTGTTGAATCTCGGATTTTGATTATGAAACTAATTGATTGTGATTTGTGGTCTAACTGCATTTTAAGTTACGTAGGTCTACTATCAATCAGGATTAGACAGTTGACGCTAGAGGAATTGACATTGTGCCGGAGGTGATCACGTTAGGATATTGGATGTCGAGCCGGAGGTTCGGTCGACAATCGATTGAAGGCTTCGTACGTCGGGCATCGGGCCAAGATGCATGTTGCGCCAAGGATATCGGGGTTGCGGAGGTCATCTGCCGATTGGGCAACAGACCACAAGAGAGGATGATGTGCCGAAGGATCGGACGAAGCACTGACCAATGACGTGCCGGGCAACTGAAAGTCAATTCGCATTGTAATAACTATTTAGATCGAAGTAGAGTGTTTGTTTGTTTGTGTGCAGGATTAACTATGATGAAGATAAAGACATAAAGCGAAACAGAGTGCTGGAAGTCAAGTGGGATGGATCATTGGGAGTTCGAGAGTTTGACGGAAGTCCGAAGATTCGTTGGGAGTATTGCCAGAATCGGCCAAGAATGAGTAGGGAGGTTGCTAAAGGGTTTTCGGAAGTTCGCCGGAAGGTTCGTCAAAAGTTCGCGGAGCTTACCAAGAAAGATCGGAGCTTGCCAATGAAGCTCGTTAGAACTCGCCAAGATCATCGTGAAGTCCGGGAGCTTGCCGGGAGTCCGCTGAATAGTTTCCGAGGGTTCGTCGGGAGACCATCGGAAGTTTGCTAGAAGCACGCCGGAAGAAGTCTTGACTTGGTGGACTTTGTAATAGCTTACGAAATATCTTTAATTTCGTAGTTAGCACATTAATTTGGGTTAGGATTAGGTGTTAATCCTTTAACCCAAGTAGGGGCCCATCGTGATATGAACCAGATCAAGCTAGTCAAGACTCAATCAACATTCTATGATTGCAAAAAGATTCTAAAATGGCCAACGTGATCATAAAGAGAGAAGGACAAATTTGAAGACCTTAACTTAAAGAATAAAAGTCCATTCAGCTATGTTTACCAAAATTCATGAATTAGGAATATAAATGTTATTTAATGCATTCATTCTCTTTGTACTATCCTCATACTATATAAATGAGGTTGACTCTCAGTGTAAGACAGACAATTTGGAAGTATAATAATTCTTCAACACCGGTGAGTGTTTTGTTTTTAAGTTCTTGCATGAACTTTAGAACTTATCAAAGCTTTTCGCTTGTGGCGTTCAAACCAAATCTTTGCTTTTCCTTTGACTTATCGGACTTATTAGTTTGTGGCGTCTTAAGGGAATTCAAAGTGCTATTCTAGTTATTTCATCAATTTTCTATTGATAAGTAATTAGAATAGTTTCCTTCATTCTTGAACGATCCGCCTTGTTTTAATTGTTGAAGGGTGTCAATTTGCATTCCATATGTATCATAGCTCTTTAGCTATCGGGTGTATGGTTGCTAAATTGATGATTTCCATCATTGGCATCGAGCACGACTCAAGTTTGAGGTTTGCTTATCCATTTATTTGTTATCTTTTAACTTTTCCCTGTTCTCTTATCACGATATCCATAATTGCTATTCTTCCTTTCTTCTTATTCTGTGTGTTTCTTGTGCTATCATGTTTGTTTTTCATTTTTTCCTCTCACTTTATCGTCAAAAAAGAAAGAGAAACAGAAAGTTCAAAAAAACGAGAGAGAGAAAATCAAAAGTAAAAAAAAAAGAGAGAATCAAAGATCAAAGAAAAAAAAGAGAGAGAGAGAAGATCAAAGGTAAAAAAAAAGGAAAGAAAGAAAGAGATCGAAATTTTTAAAAAAATTGTGAATTCAGGGACTTCGTGTAAATTGCAGAATTCTTTCTTCATTATTTTGAATTCTTGTTTCAGTTTGGAATTTTTTTCATTCCAAAAATACTTGAATTCAAATCTTTGCTTATGATTGAAGTGCATCATACACTCCTTTAAATTGGCTTACATTATATTTGCTTTTATGTCCAATTTCAATACCCTTGAATTGCCACAATCTGAATTGTTTGTTTAAGTTTTTTTTAGTTAATCTAAGAACTCAAAGAACAAAACAAGAGAGATAAAAGGCAAGAGTGGTGAGATCAATATCGAGAAAAGCTAAACATTGTGTGAAAACACGAGTGGAGTGAATCAAATCTTGAGTAAAACACGTGAGAGAGTGTTGGTGAGGCTATTCTAACTTTATTGAATCTTTTCCATACATCATCAAGTACAAACAAGGTGATTAATCCTTTTCAGGAAAGGGGGAATGATATGAACCAGATCAAGCTAGTCAAGACTCAATCAACATTCTATGATTGCAAAAAGATTCTAAAATGGCCAACGTGATCATAAAGAGAGAAGGACAAATTTGAAGACCTTAACTTGAAGAATAAAAGTCCATTCAGCTATGTTTACCAAAATTCATGAATTAGGAATATAAATGTTATTTAATGCATTCATTCTCTTTGTACTATCCTCATACTATATAAATGAGGTTGACTCTCAGTGTAAGACAGACAATTTGGAAGTATAACAATTCTTCAACACCGGTGAGTGTTTTGTTTTTAAGTTCTTGCATGAACTTTAGAACTTATCAGGCTTTTCTGCTTGTGGCGTTCAAACCAAATCTTTGCTTTTCCTTTGACTTATCAGACTTATTAGTTTGTGGTGTCTTAAGGGAATTCAAAGTGCTATTCTAGTTATTTCATCAATTTTCTATTGATAAGTAATTAGAATAGTTTCCCTTACTTCATTCTTGAACGATCCGCCTTGTTTCAATTCGTTGGAGGGTGTCAATTTGCATTCCATATGTATCATAGCTCTTTAGCTATCGGGGTGTATGGTTGCTAAATTGATGATTTCCATCACATTGGGCCTTGTTTGGGACCGGTTTGGGTCGAGTTTTCGACCCAAACCAGAAAGTTGATTTGTGTTGGGCGGTGGCACCGCCTAATAGCCAAAAGGCCAAGCGGTGGAAACCGCGATCGAGTGTCGGGCGGTGCTACGCCACCGGCAAGAGCGATAGTACCGCCTTGATGCACGAAGGCACAGCGGTAGTACCCCGCTTGGGCGGTGGTACACAGTGTAATCGTCTGTCTGGCGACTGACAAGCGGTAGCACCTCTAGCACCAGAAAATCCAAATTGATTTCAAATTTGGAGCTCAAATTTGAATCCACTTTGGATCTATAAATACTCCCGCTTTCTCAGCTGAAAGAGGAACCCTTAGAGAGTTAGAAAATTAAGCAAAAGGCTTGGGAAAGTATAGTTTTCAATAGCTTGTGTTCACCTCCTTCTTTCTCTTTGAAAAATCTGTAAAAGTGTGAACTTCTTGTAAAAGGGTTGTAAGAGGGGTGTTTGGTCCTTCCCCTTCAAAAGGATTTGCTAGTGGAAGTTGAGAGCCTCATCGGAGAAGGCTTCGGAAGTGGATGTAGGTCGGATGACCGAACCACTATAAATCGGTTTGCATTTACTTTCTCGCAACTTACTTTGTGGCAAACCATTTTCATATGCTACCTTATTTACTCAACTTTATCTTCTTACGTATGCTTTAAAGTTAAAACGCAATCTTTTCGGGTTCAAATGAAACATTTCATTCATTCGTACGAAGTTTCTGAACTTGTTTTAATCACTGAAAAATCTATCGTTCTTTACCACTGCACTAATTCACCCCCCCCATCTTAGTGTCGTTCGATCCCTAACAATTGGTATCATAGCCACGTTCTTTCTCTTTCGGATTTACACCCATGAGAAATGGCTCTAAATGGTTTTCAAGAGGGCTTTTCGGTTTTTCGTCCACCGTTCTTTAACGGTTCGGACTACATATATTGGAAAACTCGAATAAGAGTTTTCTTGATTTCTCTCGATTTAAACTTATGGAACATCGTTGAAAATGGATTTCATCTTCCCTCTAAACCGATGAACGAATAGTCGGATTTGGAGAAAAGATCGTTTTCTTTAAATGCAAAGGCTATGAATGCCTTATTTTGTTCTTTAGACAAAAATGAGCTCAACCGGATTTCTACGTGTGAAACGGCTTTTGACATTTGGCGAACTCTTGAAATCACGCATGAAGGAATGAGTAGAGTCAAAGACTCGAAAGTTAATATTTTGACGCATGATTTTGAGGTTTTTCGAATGACACCAAGTGAGACTATCGATGACATGTTCTCTCAGTTCTCGGATGTCATCAATAGTCTAAAAGCTCTTGGTAAATATTTTTCGGATTTTGAACTCGTAAGCAAGATTTTAAGATCCCTTCCAAAAAGGTGGGATCCAAAAGTAACCGCAATACAAGAGACTAAAAATTTAAATGATTTTTCATTAGAAGAACTAATCGGGTTATTAATGACCTATGAAATGAGTTTTTTGGAACATTTGGAACATGATGAACATATGAACCACCTTCTAAAGAATAAGAAGGATTTAGAATATCGGACAAATGAATGCCACTTGAGTGATGACTCAAGTGATGAGGACAATGAGGACATTGAACACATAACAATGAATGTTAACAAGTTCATTAAACAAAAATTAAAAAACATAAATGAACTTGAATAGAGAAAGAGGCCAAAGAAGAAGAAAAAGACTTGCAAAGAAGAATCAAGTAAAGAAGAGGTGAAATGGGCTTTGACGGTTTTCGACAATGAGGTAAGAAACTCACCCAAGTTGTTTTTACCTTACTTTGAAATTACATGATCCTTTCATTAGTTGCTTGAAATAGTTGGTAGGATTTTTTTTTGCTTTTTTCCTTTCTAGTAATTTTTTTTTAAATTAAAAATATGAATGATGCATGATTTGTGATAATGCTTAGGATTAATCCATGCATGTGTATCTTGTGTTGGGAAATCCACGCAAGGGGGAGCGACATCACATGCGCAGCGGAAGAACAGAAAATAAAACCCCAGATTTCTTGTAGAAAGTTTCCGTCGTCGTGCGAAGATCGTTGCGTCAAAAACAAATTTGCAAAACTGCACGTGTAAAAGAAGATACCTAGGTAGATCGTATATCCTTGAATTTCTGCAGATCTATAGGAGAGGATGAAGGAGGTCAAGCGTCCTCCTCTCTAGCGGTATCCACACAGCAGGGATTGTGACGATGCACCTCTCTCTCTGGGGAGAGGCGAATAGGAGGTGGCTACCAAAAACCCTCAGCTTATAGAACTTTGGTTCTCCCTATTTATAGAGGCCCCCTGAAAAACCCTAATGGATCTTTTGCCCTATTGGGTATTGAATCTTCATACAACTACCCATGCCTCTTGGATTAGTGGGTTTCTACCCAATAATCTCTTATTAGCAATTATTGGATCTCATCTCAGGATCCAATAATTCAGGGGTTTAATGGATATCCAATAAGATAGGGGGTTCAGCGGATATCTCATATTCGAACCTCTACTCGTCGCAACACTTACCATATGTGTGTGACCCTCTAGGCCCAATATCGAGCTGGCCATGAGTCATACTTATCAGAACTCCTTCTGACTTAGTGAATTATTATCTCTATAATAATTTACCCAACTCATCGACTGCAAATGTACCAGGCCACTACGCCGCGGCCCCTAGACGATACAGGAGAATACAATCCTTTGGACTTATTTGTTCTTAGTTACCATGTATCTATAATCTCTCATCCATCTAATATCCCAGAGACCCTATACCAGGCATGGTGCTGTCAGGCCCATACAGTCTCTCCTCGAGTCTTGCTCTTGTCGGATTCTCCCAAAGAATTCTTTCTCTCTCAATCCGAATAACCTTGGCCAAGGATTTGTTCGAGCAAGAACACATGGGATATTCCTCTCATGATACCGAGAGCGGATGATCCTCTATTGACACTCAATAGCCCTAGTAAGGTTAGTTACCACTCTCAATGACCGGCTGTACTAGATATGGAACTTTTCAAACCTATAAGTCCAGTATCAAAGAGTGAAGTACTCATACAAGATATCCTTGGTGTCTCAAGTCTAAGGACCAGATACACTACTGGGACTACGGAATCGCTGTCTGACGTAAGGTATCAATAACCATCCAGCATTCCGTAGGTGGATCAATCAGTGAACTCATTCTCCAATGAGCACCTGCATTGTACCCTTAGTGTCCCCACATGAGTAGCTATGAGACCAGCTACCTCCATCATATGAACGGGTATACAACACACCAGTCTATCCGGTTATCTCTATGTCCTTCTCGAGTAACCTATGACCAGGATAATTTAGGGTCTGTGTTTAAAGGTGAATCGATCTCATTATCGTAATCTCATCACGATCCAATTCCCATTGCACAGACCCTAGGACATCACAATATACATCTAGATAATGTGAGATAATACCAATAATCATAAGCAAAGAGATTGACGCAGCGTGTTACAGGTGCTATCACTCATGTGATTGGCTTGTAGGGCACATATAACTAGCAATCTCTTACTTGACCTAAAGCTAATCAACAACATGTCTGATCCCCATCAGGCCCCTATGGCGCTCAAAGACAATCTGAGTCAATGGCTTTATCAGTGGATCTGCAATGTTATCTTCGGATGGAACTCTTTCCATTACTACATCTCTTCGGGCTACGATCTCTCTAATAAGTTGGAACCTCCTTAGAACACTTCTAATGAGATCCGGGTTCCCTTATTTGAGTAATCGTCCCGTATTTATCGTAATATAAAGGAATCATATCCTCACTGCTTGACATGACTCCTAGGTTTGTGATGAACCTCTTCATCCAGACTCCCTCCTTTGCTGCCTCTGTCACAGCAATGTATTCCGCCTCTTTGGTCGAGTTAGTAGTAGTGTCTTGCTTGGAACTCTTCCAGCATACTGCTCCTCCATTCAGGGTGAACACATACCCTGAATTAGACTTGCTATCATCGACATCAGACTGGAAGCTCGAGTCCGAGTAGCCCTCAACCTTGAGGCTACTACCTCCATATACTAGTAAAAGATCCTTAGTCCTTCTCAAGTACTTAATAATACATTTTACTGCTTTCTAATGCTCCAAGCCTGGATCTGCCTAATATCTGCTCGTGACACTCAGAACATGTGCTATATCAGGCCTGGTACATAGCCTAGCATACATGATAGATCCTATCGCTAATGCATATGGCATCATATCCATGTGTGCCCTTTCTTCAGGAGTTCTTGGGGATATACTCCTAGAAAGTGATATTCCATGTCTCATTGGTATGAGATCTCTCTTGGAATTTTCTATGCCAAACCTTTTGATAATGGTGTCTATGTACCTGGACTGGGATAAGCTAAGCATCCTTTTGAATATATCTTTATAGATCCATATTTCCAATATGCAGGATGCTTCCCCTTAGTCCTTCATGGAGAAGTGCCTAGATAACCAAATCTTTACTGTGGAGAGCATTCCTACATCATTCCCAATGATCAGGATGTCATCCACATATAATACCAAAAAGGTGATAGTGCTCCCACTTAATTTTCTGTACACATAAGGTTCATCTTCATTCTTAACGAAGTCATAAGATCTGATCGCCTCATCAAATCTTATATTCCAACTCGAGAAGCTTGCTTTAATCCATAAATGGACCTAAGCAACTTGCACACCTTATCTGGGTTATCCTTGGACACGAATCCCTCAGGCTGTATCATATACACCTCCTTATCGAGGTTACCATTGAGGAATGCGGTTTTGACGTCCATCTGCCAGATCTCATAATCATAGTGTGCTGCAATAGCCACTAGAATTCGAATGGATTTTAGCATGGCTACAAGTGAGAAAGTTTCGTCATAGTCAACACCTTGCCTTTGACGATACCCCTTAGCTACTAGCCTTGCTTTATATGTCTCTACCTTTCCATCTACTCCAATCTTCTTTTTGAAGATTCACTTGCAACCAATGGGTACAATACCCTCAGGTGCATTAACTAGGTTCCAAACCTTGTTGGAGTACATGGAATCCATTTCTGAATCCATGGCTTCTTGTCATTTCCCGGAGTCTATGCTCATAATAGCCTCCTCGTAGATCTGAGGATCAATATCCTTAACATCCTTTCTTCTGATATGTCCCACATATCTCTTAGGAGGATGGGATACTCTATCTGACCTATGTAAAGTTGGAACTTGTGTGTTAGGTATCTGAACAGATTTTGGAATGGTGCTTGAGCTAGGTTTTCCAATCTCGCTCAACTCTATCATGCTCCCACTGTCTCCACCAAGAATGTGTTCCTTCTCAAGGAACACAACTCTATTGGCTACAAAGACCTTTCGGTCCTCAGGGTGATAGAAATAATACCCATAAGTTTCTTTGGGGTATCCCACAAACTTGCACCGTTCCATCCTAGATTCTAACTTGTCAGGGTTGTGTCTCTTAACGTGGGCAGGACAACCCCAAATCTTAACAACTTTAAGATTGGGCTTCTTCCCATTCCATATCTCATATAGAGTAGACATCACTGATTTAGTTGGAATTCTATTCAGAAGGTAAGCTGCGGTCTCTAGGGCATATCCCTAGAATGAGATGGGTAGGTCGGCGAAACACATCATGAAACGCACCATGTCTAACAGTGTGCGATTCCTCCTTTCTGATATACCATTAAGCTGTGGTGTATAAGGAGGTGTCCATTGGGATAATATCCCATAGTCTTTGAGGAATTGGGTGAACTCTATACTCAAGTACTTACCTCCTCGAACTGATCGAAGGGTTTTAATACTCTTTCCAGTCTGGTTCTCCACTTCATTTTTATATTCCCTAAATTTCTCAGAAGCCTCAGACTTGTACTTCATTAAGTATATATATCCGTATCTTGAGAAATCATCAGTGAAGGTAATAAAGTAGGAGTAACTACCTATGGCATGAGTCGACATGGGACCACATACATCACTATGTATGAGTTCCAGTAACTCAGTGGCTCTCTCTCCAGTTCCACTAAATGGAGAGTTGGTCATCTTTCCCCGAAGGCAAGGTTCGTAAGTCGTATATGACTCATAGTCAAATGGATCTAGATATCCATTCTTCAGCAACTTTTGAATCCTTCCCTCATGGATGTGACCTAGCCTACAATGCCAAAGATATGCATTATTCACCTCTTGTCGTTTCCTCTTAGACTTGCTTACACTCATGATATGTGGAGTTGTATCTAGCATATATAAGCCATTATACAATGTTCCTCTCATGATGATCTCATCATCTAATATTATTGAACAACCATTATTCTCAAAAACTAATTTATATCCAATAACTGTCAAACATGAAATGGAAATAATGTTTTTGATAATAGAAGGAACATAATAACATGCATCTAATGCAATGATAGCTCCACCAAGCAGATGTAAGGTGACCTTGCCAACAGCCAGTGTAGCAACCTTTGCTCCATTGCCCATCTTAAGGTCCATCTCGCCTCTGTTCAATATCCTAGGTCTTGCCAGAACCTACAACGAATTACAAATATGATAAGCACTTCCGGAATCTAATACCCATGTGTTATCATAAGATTCTGATAAATGAAGACTGATCATGAATGTACCTGAAGCTTCTACAAGCTTCTGTTTCGCCTTCTCTACAAGGTACTCCTTGCAGTTCCTCTTCCAGTGCCCATCTTTACCGCAGTGGAAGCACTGGCCTTTGTCCTTTATTGGGTCTATCTTGACAACCTTTGCCTTACCCATTTTGCCCTTACCCTTGCCCTTCTTAAGGGTCTTCTCAGTCTTCCTTTTCTTTCTGGTCTCACCAGTGTAGAGAACTGATTTCTCTTTCTTGAAGGTGCTCTCTGCTTCTCTCAACATATTGAGGAGCTCTGGAAGGGTCATCTCAAGTTTGTTCATATTAAAATTCATTATGAACTGAGAAAAGAAATCTGATAGGGACTGAAGTATAAGATCCACACACAGGTTATCCTCTAGGACCATTCCTAGACTTGTGAGTTTCTCGATCCACTCAATCATTTTAAGGACATGGTTCTGAACCGGTGTCCCCTCAGTCATCCTGGACGGAAAAGACTCTTTGATATCTCATATCGTTGAGTTCTTCCCTGTTCCTCAAACAGTTTACGGAGATGCAAGAGTATGAAATTAGCATCCATATTTTCATGCTATCTCTGTAACTCAGTAGTCATAGAGGCTAACATATAACACTGAGCAAGAGTGGAATCATCTAAGTACTTCACATAACGAGCGATCTCATCCTCGCTTGTCCCTTCATCGGGCGTACGGATCACTGTATCAAGGACATACGCGATTTTCTTCACAGTAAGAACAATTCTCAGATTGCGAAGCCAATCCGTATAATTTGGACCAATGAGGCGGTTTGCATCAAGTATGCCACGTAAAGGATTTGAAAGCGACATTTTTCTGAAATAAAAGATATAGCAGAAATAAATAACATGCAGACTTTACAGAAATTTAACCAATTAAGATAAGGAATTCTATCTTAATGTATTCCCACTAATTTTTTGTGAGACACACAACACCCTTCGGTATGTGAATCGGAGACCCCCGGCGGATCTCTAGTGGGGATCAGGATCCAATCGGCGTCTTAATGTAACCTCGAGGGACTCGACCAATCATGTTAAGCCCGTAAAGGTAGGCAACTCTTGTCAATCACAACTCCTTGTGATTCCTGTCCTGTTCAGCCTCCGAACCACCATGGCCTCGAGGGACTCAGCCAACCATGATGTTCGGTTAAGTCATTAACATCGTTACCAGATGAGTCTGATTAGGTGATATACTCTCGAAGGACTCGACCAAGCATACCATGTCCTCAGGTCACCTCTGACATCTCTATGTCGTAGATAAGATGGCGAGACGCGATATAGGTGAGTCTCAAGGGACTCGACCAACTCAACCTACATCAGGAATCGGCTCCTAGCTATAACGATGGAAGGCCACGTGGGTCAATCTTATTGCCTCATGTTTACCGACTTAATATTATTAATAGAGGGGATTTTGGTTTGGTCTCATAACATAATGTGTCACACACATATGTATTTAATATATATATATATATATATATATATAAATATATATATATATATCTACATCGCATGTAAATATATATATACGTATCTAGTAGGTCTATAACTAATCACACATCACATGAGCAATCACACCAGATGATCATGGACCATATCCTAATGTGATTAGGCCTGAGACAATGGGCCCAATCACTCACATCAAGATCTATGTGTACTTCGGCACATCTCTATGCCCTGTGATCGTCCATCTCGCTTCGTCGGATCCGTCGGCATCTCAACACATCTTTATGCGTCGGATCGTCCGTTTCGACCTCGTGAGTCACGCTACCGCTGTGCCTCCTCTGATAATTACAACATAATTACAGGCACGCAGGCCCGATAATAAACGAGAAAAATAGAGGCTCACAGACCCCAATAATAATAATCACATGTACACACATCACATCACAAGTCCATGATCATCTGTCCACATCATACATCACATGTATATATTATTTTATAGGACTACTAGATAAAAAATAATAGTTAATTAAACTATTTAATTAACATATTTAATTTTTTGAAATCAGGGACATAAAGAGAATTTTTTGAATCCCAAGGGTATTTTGGTACTTCGGTCAAAAAGATATTTTGGTAATTCTATCAAAAGGGACAGAATCTGAAATTTCTAAAATTTCAAAGGGCAAAATCATCTTTTTCCCAAAACCCTAATACCTTTCCCTTCTGCCGAGTTGCGGTTGCCGCCACCCTACCGGCGGCGACCACTGCGGCCGGGCGCGCCGCCCCTGCTTGCGGGCATAGCGCCCGCAGGCAGTCTGTCCACTGGCGGCGCTGCCCCTTGCAGGCGGCGATGCCCCTTGCGGATGTGCCACACTGCGAGGCAGATCGCCGCAGCGGCGCCCTTTGCGATAGTGGCGGCGGGCGGCGGCGGCGCCGCCTTGTGGGTGCAGCACCTGTCGGCGCCCCTTGGGGCACTGCCCCTTGTGCCGTTTCCCCGCAGGCGCTGCCTTGTTGGCAACCCGCTGGCGCCCCTTCGGGCTAGCGCCAGAAAGTCGTTTGCATCGTCAGGTAGCGAGAAGCTGCAAGCGACCTTACGATTCTTTGCCAAGCAAGCGCAGCAACAGTTGCTGCCCTTTCTCGCTCTTCGCGCCAATGATTTTGGCGTCAGAAGCAGATCAAAAACATAACACACGTAGTTTAAGATCTGATCTTCGCACGAACAACCTGGTTCTGATACCATTGTTGGGAAATCCGCGCAAGGGAGAGCGACATCACATGTGCAGTGGAAGAACAAAAAACAAAATGTTAGAACCCTCCGCGGATTCTAAGCTTGGGGTTGATCTCTATAGGGGATCGGCCTCCTTGGAACTCTATAGGGGTTCCTTCCTCCAAGTTGCTGCACAAAGGCTGCAAAAATATTGATCTATTCATTGATTAGAGAGGATGAATACATTGCTATTTATAGGGCTTCTAAGCCCCAACTCCTAATTGGACTCTTACTCAAGGCTCATACTTCTCACCAACTTTTAATTAGGACTCCTTCTATAGTAGGATTCCTAATTCAAATAGGACTTTTTACCTAATAGGACTTCTACTTCTAATAGGACTCTTTTCCTAATAGGACTCCTACTTCTAATAGGACTCTTTTCCTAATAGGATTCCTACTTCTAATAGGACTCTTTTCCTAATATGACTCCTACTTCTAATAGGACTCTTTTCCTAAGACCTAACCCTAACCTAGCCGGCCTCTTCACCTCTTTAATAAGGGTCGGCTAGATAGGATTTACATGAATGCCCTTATCAATGAAACTAAATTAGGACTCTCATAGCTAGAGTCCTAACAGACCCGCCCTCTTCAAATCGGCCCTTGTCCTCAAGGTGACGTTCCATGAATTCGGAAATTTGATCTTTAAGTCGTCGTAGTTCTCCCAAGTGGCATCTTCTGCTGGTAGGTTTGCCCACTGTATTAACACTTCAGTAGCAGGTCGTTGTCGTCGAGTCACGATCTGTCGATCAATAATGGCACTTGGCTGGGTCTAGAGCTCTCCTTGGGTAGTTATATTTGGTAGATGGCTTTAGGCTGTCTCATATTGTCCCAACTTGAGCTTCAAACACGATACATGGAAGACTGGATGGATTCGGGAGCTGGCGGATAAGTCCAATCTATATGCTACTGCTCCGATGCACTCCAAAATCTGGTAGGGTCCATGGAACCGAGGTGAAAGCTTCATAGACGCTCTGGTTTGGATTGATGTTTGCTTGTATGGCTGGAGCCGTAGGAAGACCCAATCTCCTACTGAAAATTCTCTTTCGCCTTTGTGTTGATCATATTGCTATTTCATCCTTGCTTGTGTTGCAGTGAGATTATCTTTTAGCAACTTCAGCATTTTGTCTCTATCTTGTAGTTCCATGTCTACTTGTTCTACTTTAGAGGTGTCCAACACATATTTTGGAATTACAAGGGGGGGCCGGCCATACATGGCCTCATAGGGAGTACATTTTGTGGAGGAATGATAAGTTGTATTATACCACCACTCGGCCCAGGGAAGCCACTTTGTCCATTCTTTTGGTCGGTCCTTTGGTGAAGCATCTAAGGTATGTCTCCAAACACTGTTCACCACTTGATTTGGCGTCGGTTTGTGGGTGATATGCCGTACTCATCTTTAATTTAGTGCCTTGCATCTGGAATAACTCTATCCAAAATTTGCTCGTGAAGATCCTATCACGATCACTTACAATAGATCTCGGCATCCCATGTAATTTTACAATATTCTCCATAAAGGTTCGAGCAATACTAGAAGCAGTGTAGGGATTACGGATGGCACAAAAGTGAGCATACTTCGTAAGATGATCAACCACGATAAAAATTGTACATTTTCCTTGTGATGAGGGAAGCCCTTTAATGAAATCCATTGATATATCAGTCCATATTGATTCTGGGATGGGTAGAGGTTGTAACTTTCTGGGACTTGCCACTGTCTCACCTTTGTGTTGTTGACATATATCACATTGTGCTACAAATTCAGCAATAATATTTTTCATCCCTATCCAATAAAAATTTTGCTTAATTCTTTTATAGGTTCTAAGAAACCCGGAGTGCCCGGCCGCAGGTGTGGAATGCATCTCTTGAAGGATGGTCTTTATGCAAGTAGAATTTGGCACAAGCACAATGCGTCCTTTATATCGCAAGTCCTTTGAGTCCCAACTGTAATGAGCCATAGAGCTTGGTGCTTCCTTTAATTTTTTTATGATTTTACTTGTTTCTGGATTATCTTGCCATTCCCTCCTAATATCCTCAAGGAAGTTGCTGGTCGGAAGTGAAATAGCCGAAAATTCAACTTGCTCGGGTAGCCGTGAAAGCGCATCTGCAACAACATTATCTTTCCCTTTTTTATAAGTTATTTTATAATCATATCCAAAAAGCTTTGTTACCCAATTTTGCTGCTCAAGGGAAGATATCTTTTGATCCAAGAAATATTTTAGGCTTTTATGGTCGGTCTTGATGTGAAAGCGTCGCCCAATTAAGTACGGTCTCCATTTGGACACCGCATGCACAATCGCGAGCATCTCCTTGTCGTAAATAGTCATCTTGAGGTGGGAAGGAGATAACGCCTTACTAGTATACGCGAGGGGTCGGCCATCTTGCATTAGTACAGCACCAATTCCTACTCCGGAGGCATCAGCTTCAATAATAAAAGTCTTATCGAAGTCGGGTAATGCTAATCTGGTGTTGTTATCATTGCGACTTTAAGTTTGTCGAAGGCGGTGGTGGCTTTGTCGACCACTGGAAAGCATCTTTTTTAGCAAGGAAGTAAGGGGTGCACTGATCTTTCCATAGTCTTTCACGAACTTACGGTAGTAACTGTTAAACCAAGAAAGCCGCAGCAGTGATTTTATGTTCCTTGGGGTTGGCCATTCTGCATTGCTTCAATTTTGGAGGGTCCACTACCACACCTTCCTCGATATGATATGCCCAAGATATTCCACTTTTTGTTGAAGAAAGCTACACTGCTTTTTTTTTGACAAAAAGAACATGTTCTCACAAAATTGTCAAAACAAGTCTTAAGTCTTTGAATATGACTTTCAAGAGAAGGGCTCTAAATAAGGATATCGTCAAAGAAAACTAGCACAAACTTTCGAAGCTAACTCCGGAAAATATCATTCATAAGGCTCTGGAAGGTGGAGGAGCATTGGTGAGACCAAAGGGCATTACCAGAAATTCATAGTGACCGTTGTGCGTTCGAAAGGCGCGGTATGTCTTCTTAGACACTCGTATTTGATGATACCGGATCGAAGGTCCAACTTTGTGAAGACTCGTGCTCCTTTTAATTCATCAAGAAATTCATCTACTACTGGAATAGGATACTTGTCCTTGACGGTTATGTCGTTGAGAGCTCGGTAATCAACGCACATTCGCCATGTTCCGTCTTTCTTTAGATTTCGAGAGCACTTTGGTGAAGAGTAGGGGCTGCAACTTGGCCGAATAACTCCTGTTTCAAGCATCTCTTTTACAATCCTTTCTATTTCATCTTTTGGAGATGTGGATACCAATATGGTCGAGTATTTGCTTTGGAGGTTTCCTGGAAGAATGGGTATACGATGATCGTCTTGCGATTAGGAGGTAGGCTGTGTGGTTCATCAAATATATCTGAAAATTCAGCAAGCAAGGGAAGTAGGTTTGGATCTTCAAATTTGGTTGGCTCTCCCTTAGGTTGCTGCTCAAGTTGAACCAAAAAGCCGCTGCATGCTTTGTGCAAAACTTTCTCCATTCTTTGTGTGCAAATTATTGTTACGTCGCCCCCACGTTTCCCGTACAGTATCACCTGTTTCCCCTTGCTGTAAAATTTCATAATTAGTTTCAAAAAATTCTAGGAAACATCACCTAATGTCGTCAACCATTCGATGCCAAGCACGACCTCATAATCATCGAGAGAGAGGAGGAAAAAATCTGCAATTATCTCTTGGTCCTACAGCAATAGTTTCACCCGTGGGCACTTACGATCACACTTCAAAATTCGTCCATCTGCGACTTTAACATCGAACTGATAGAACCCCAGAGGAATTCTATGGAGATTGATCTTTGAGGGGGATCAACCCTTGGAACGCTATAGGGGTTCCACCCTCCAAGTAGCCTGGTGGCTGCAATTGTAGATTGATCTTTCTTATTCCAAAGAGGTGGAGGCTACAAGCTTATATAGAGCTCCAAACCCTAACCCTAGGGGTTGCTTCCTAAGTGAACTACCCAATTTGCCCTCAACCTTAGCGGGCCGGCCCAAGAACAAGGGGGCGGCTAAAAGCCCAAAGACCCAAATATAAACCCTAGCCTCTCTTCTTTATAGGATAGAGGCGGCTAGGTGGGGTTTATTACATTTGGTTTTTATTAGTCGTTACATGGTTGAGTAGGACCTAACCCTGCTAGGGTCCTATCAAGCCCGCCCTCTTCAAATCAGCCTTGTCCTCAAGGTGGGTTCCATGAACTCGAGGAGGCCGGGACTTCACTCCTCATATGATTCCCATGTGGCATCTTCAAGTGGTAAATTAGTCCAATGTACTAGTACTTCAAGAGAGGGGCGTCGACGCGCATCACGACTCTGCGGTCGAGGATGGCTTGTGGTTGGGCTTGAATATTTCCATCATCGGTGGTGTTGGGCGTTGGATCAGGATGCCTCGTGTTCTCCCAACTTGGGCTTCAAGCATGACACGTGGAAGACAGGGTAAATTTTGGCATCTTTAGATAATTTAAGTCTGTACGCCACAGCTCCAATACGCTCTATGATCTGATAGGGCCCATAAAAACGTGGAGATAGCTTCATGGAGGCTCGTGTGTTGATGGATAGTTGCTTGTATGGTTGTAGGCGAAGATAAACCCAGTCTCCTACTAAAAATTCTCTTTCACTTCTTCGTGTGTCACTTCTTTGTTTCATTCTAGCTTGAGCGGTAGAGAGATTATTCTTTAGCGACTATAGGAGTTTGTCCTGTCAATTAAATCTTGATCGACTGATCTACCTTAGTGAGCCAATTATATACATTGGAATCACGAGGAGCCTGACGACCATATAATGCTTCATATGAGGTACATTTTGTAGATGAATGATATATAGTATTATACCACCATTCGGCCCAGGGAGCCATTTCGTCCCTCCTTTGGTCGATCACTAGCGAAGCACCGAAGGTATGTCTCTAAACATCTGTTCACCACTTCTGTTTGGCCGTCAGTTTGTGGATGATATGCAGTGCTCATCTTGAGTTTGGTGCCCTGTAACTGAAATAACTCGGTCCATAATTTACTAGTGAAGACCCTGTCACGATCACTTACGATGGACCTTGGCATCCCATGTAGTTTAACAATATTTTCTATGAAAATCTGAGCAATACTAACAAAGGTGTAGGGATTTCGACAAACACAAAAATGAGCATATTTCGTAAGTCGATCAACCACCACAAGGATTGTGCTTTTACCTTTGGAAGGTGGCAACCCTTCGATGAAGTCCATGGAGATGTCAGTCCATACCGAGTCTGGTATAGGTAGTGGTTGTAGTTTCCTTGGACTCGCTAACTGCTTTTACCTTTTCTTTGTTGACATACATCACATTGTGCTACGTATTCAGAAATAATTTTTTTCATCCCTTTCCAATAAAAGTTTTGCTTCACTCTTTTGTAGGTTCTTAGAAATCCGAGTGTGCAAAAGGTATGGAGTGCATTTCGTGCAGAATGACTTTGATGCAAGGGGAGTTTGGTATAAGCACAATACGACCTTTATAGCATAGATCCCTCGAATCCCAAGTATAGTGAGCTATTGCGCTTGGATCCTTTTCTAATTTTTTGATGATGTTGCTGGTTTTGGATCCTTCTTCCATTCCTCCCCTCGGTTGGTGCTGGAGATGCATAAGAAAGCCACCATTTATCTTGTGTAAAACTTTCTCCATTCGTTGGGTTGAAACGGTGGTTACGTTGCTTCCACGCTTCCGCGTAGGGTGACCTGTTTACCTTTGCAATAGAATTTCATAATCAATTTTGAAAAGTTCCAAGAAACATCACCTAGTGTCGTCACCATTCTATGCCCAGCACATGACCTCATAATCATTGATTGGTAGGAGGAAGAAGTCGGCAACAATTTCTTGGCCTCAGTAATAGTTTCACTGTGGGCATCTTTGGTCGCATTTTAGGATTCATGTCGGCAACCTTTACGTCGAACTTGCTGCAACCTTCGATATAGAGCGCCATCCGAGCAGCAACCTTACTATTTAGAAAAATATTAGTACTGCCTGTATCGATGAGAACAGTGATTGGTTGTTGTTTGAGCAGGCCTCCAACTTTCATCGTTTGCGGATTTGAGTAGCCGGCTAGCGCATGTACCATAAAGTTGGTTGATTGTGGCTCTTCTTCCACATCTTCATCCTCATGTTCAAGACTCTCTTCTGGCTGTTCACTGATCTTTTCTTCCACTGGTTCAATCACAAGAAGTCTCCCCTTTTTACAACGATGCTCGCGGCTCCACGGCTCGTCACAATGCCAACATAACCCCTTAGCAGATCGGTCTCGAAGCTCTTCTCTTGTCAACCTTTTTGGTGCAGGAGCTCGACTGATAGTAGGCGAGGCTGAGGGCTTCAATATTTCTGGTCGGGGAGCGACCCTAGTCCTCCAGGCTTTATGGTTCAATCGCTCCTCCTGAAGTCGTGCGAAAGAGATGGCTGCCATAAGCGTATACGGTTGTCGCGCTTTAACTTCTCCCCGGATCTCCGGCTTCAAGCCCTCAATAAATGTCCCCAATAACTGTTTTTCAGACCAATCACGAGTTTGATTAGATAACCTTTCAAACCTGGTTTGATACTCTTGGATGGTGGAGGTTTGTCGGATCTTTGCTAGTTGTCCTTCGATGTTCTCGTAATCGGTTGGTCCGAAACGGATCAGCAGTCCTTCTTTGAATTGTCGCCATGAGAGGACTCCATGAGTATGTTCAAACCAATCAAACCATTGTATGGCATCTCCTTCAAGATGTATAGCTGCAATTTCTACCATAGATGCATCTGCGGTTTTGTGGTACCGAAAATATCGCTCGCTGCATGAGATCCAACCAATCGGGTCTCCTTCTTCCCATCTAGGGAAGTCCACCCTCATGCGTGGATAGTAGGGATCGATCATAGAGCCTCCCTTTTCTTGAAAGTCATCTCTTCGGTCAGAGCTCTCTCCTTGATGAGATTTCTTTGGGCTCGGTGTTCTACCGAAACTGAGTTCGGCAAAGAGAGCCCGAATCTTATCCTCCATTCAAGGCGTCTCGAAGGCTTGAATTTAGCATTTATCGCCTCCTCAGATGCCATAGTATATGACTCCAGATCTGTAATATTAAGATCTCTTTTGTTGCCGGGTTAAAGGCATGAATTGTTTGAGGGAAGTGGTGGTTGAAAGGGTTTGTGGATCGGTGGATGTAGGTTACGGTTTAGGCTTGTTTTGAGGCTGTTTTGGGTGCTGTTTGGGGCTGCGATTTGATGGAGTTTTGAGCTGAGATGGTAGTGGATAAAGGTTAGGGAAGAGGGTTTTAGATCTGTGGTAGATCGCAGCAAAGATTTGACAAAAATCAGTAGCAATTGCTGCCTATGTGCGCTGCCTCGTAAGAGCAGAATTGTCGTCGAAGAAATAGCGATTTCTCGACGAAATTTCCAGCGAAAACTCAGGGATTTGAGGAGGGGTTTTGATGGTAGAATCTTAGTTTAGATAGCAACAAGGATAACAAATTGGATCAAGAAATTTCGGCAGTAAAGCAAGAAGAAATCGGTGCAAGTTGCGATAGCAGAATTCTCGTCAAAAAATTTCAGCAGTTTGTGACAAGAGATTGCAGCAACACACGAATTTGTTTTTGTGATGAATTCCACAATAGATCAATCACGGATGGGAGCCAAGATGATCTATGAGGTGCACAAAAAATTTCGTTCAAAAAGGATAACAATTAGATCGGTTAAAGGCAGCAACACGCGGCTGAAATTTTCTACAGCAATCCTTCGTTCGCAAAGATGGTAACTTTTGCGACGCAAGGAATTCGTAGCAAGGGATCGATAGAAAAACTTCTTTTTGATATTTTAGATGAAAAATTACAGCAGCAAAAGGTATTGGTGGTAGAAAATACCAGATCTCTCGATGCAATTGGAGGTGGCGATCAGAGATTGATTTGATCTCACGCCAAGAGATGACGGTGGAGACGACGACGTCAAGAGCAATTGTGGGAATTGCTTGGCTAATGGTGGGCGGCAGGGATGGCAGCAAAAGCAGCAAGATCGCTGCTCGATGCTGATGATAGAACCCCGGAGGAATTCTATGGAGATTGATCTTTGAGGGGATCAACCCTTGGAACGCTATAGGGGTTCCACCCTCCAAGTAGCCTGGTGGCAATTGTAGATTGATCTTTCTTATTCCAAAGAGGTGGAGGCTACAAGCTTATATAGAGCTCCAAACCCTAACCCTAGGGGTTGCTTCCTAAGTGAACTACCCAATTTGCCCTCAACCTTAGCGGGCCGGCCCAGTAACAAGGGGGGCGGCGGCTAAGAAGCCCAAAGACCCAAATATAAACCCTAGCCTCTCTTCTTTATAGGATAGAGGCGGCTAGGTGGGGTTTATTACATTCTCACAGGGTTTTTATTAGCTGTTACATGGTTGAGTAGGACCTAACCCTGCTAGGGTCCTATCACGAACCTGCTGCAATTCTCAATAGGTAAGGCCATCTGAACAGCAACCTTGCTATTCATAAAATTATTAGTGCTCCCGGTGTCAATAAGAACGGTGATTGGTTGTTGCTTCAGAAATCCTCCCACTTTCATTGTTTGCGGGTTCGCATAACCGGCAAGGGCATGCATCATAATATCAATTGGCTGCTGTTCTTCATCCGTGACCTCTTCCTCATGCTCCTGGACCTCCTCCTCCCTGTCTTCAAGAGGTTCAATCAATAGGAGGCGGCCCCTTTTGCAGCGATGATCGCGGTTCCACGGCTCGTCGCAATGCCAACAAAGACCCTTTGCTGATCGATCACGTAGTTCTTCTCTTGTCAATTTTTTGGGCAGCGAAGGATGGTTGGAAGTAGAAGGGGGTTTATATGTTGAGGTTCTAGGAGTGGTTCTCATCCTTCAAGAATCTTGGTTGAGTCGTTCTTCTTGTATTCGGGTAAAAGAAATCGCAGCCATCACGGTACGGGGCTGTCGTGCCTTAACTTCCCCTTTTATCTCTGGCTTGAGTCCTTCGATAAATGTTCCTAACAATTGATGGTCAATCCAATCACGAGCAAGGTAAGATAGTTTCTCAAACCTGGTTTGGTACTCTTGAATCGTAGAGGTTTGTCGAATCTTTGCGAGTTGACCGTCGATATTTTCATACTCCGTAGGTCCGAAACGGTTCAACAGTGCATTCTTAAATTGATTCCATGTCAGAGCCCCATGATTATATTCCAGCCAATTGTACCATTGAATAGCATCTCCTTCAAGGTGGATAACAGCAATCTCCACCATAGCATTATCCGACGTTCGGTAGTAGCGAAAGTGACGTTCTACGCGCGAAATCCACCCCGCTGGGTCTCCTTCTTCCCATCGTGGGAAGTCCACCCTCATGCGTGGCTGAAGCACGTCCGAGGGCTGTCCCTCCTTCTCTAGGGTCCTTTCTAAATTCTCTCCTTGCTGCAGTTTGGTTGGACTCGATGGTTGTCCAATTCTGAATTCTGCAAACAAAGCGCGCAATTTGTCTTCCAAGCGCGATTCAAGTCGTGATTCAATCCGAGATTCCCATGCTTTAAATTTAGCATCAATTGGATCTTGGGAAGCCATAGCATATGTCTGTAGATCAGAGATGCCCTTGTCTTTTTTCTATTGACGGGTTAATGGCATGGGGTGGTGGAAGGTTCGGACAATAGATCGGTGATTGAAGGGTTCAGCTGTAATGGTTTACTGTTTTAGGTTATGGTTTCTGATGCTGTTAGGGTTATGAAACTAGGTTATGATGGCTGCATCTTGAGGCTAGAGGGATGCCCTAAAGACGTCTTAGTTTGTGGCAGCAAGGTAGCTAGGGTTTGGTAGGTTACGAAGAAGAAAAAAGGACCAAGGTGCAATACTAGATTTTTCGCCGAAAAAATTCCAGCAGTAAAGATGTAATTTTTCCAGAAATTTTCAAAAGAGATTCAAGTAAAACTCAAAGGGGATCTACTGATAAGGAAGAGGTAATACTGTAAAAAATTTCGTAGGAAGAAACGACAGCAAGAGGTTTGGCAAAATTGAGAATCACGGAGAGGTATTATAGCAGATTTTTACGTCTAAAGTGTAGCAGATTGGACGTAAAAGATAAGTGGTTTTTATTGAGAATTTTTCAACAAAACCAAAGGGAAAACTACTGTTAGGAAGTGTCAAAGCCACCGTAAAAATTCCATAGAGATTTAGATAGAAAAAACGCAGTAGCAAGATCAAAAAGGCAATGCTATGTGGTTGAAATTCTGCAGTGTGACTTTCGTTGTAGAGATGAAAACTTTACGACGAAAAGTTTATGCATTAATTATAGGAACGAATTTTTTTGGATTTTTTGAATAAGGATAACTAAATTGCAGCAGCAGTAGGGTAGATAACCAGAACCTGTTGCAATTCACGGGAAGATCAAAGGATGATCTACGGTGGTGGAGATGATGGCGGAATTCAGCGATGATCTTCTAAGCAATTGTGGGAATTGCTTTGCGCGGTTGTGGAGGGCTGGTGGATGGCTGTAGAAGGGCAGCGAGATGCCAAGAATGCTGCTCTGATACTAAGTGTTAGAATCCTCCGTGGATTCTAAGCTTGGGGTTGATCTCTATAGGGGATCGGCCTCCTTGGAACACTATAGGGGTTCCTTCCTCCAAGTTGCTGCACAAAGGCTGCAAAAATATTGATCTATTCATTGATTAGAGAGGATGAATACATTGCTATTTATAGGGCTTCTAAGCCCCAACTCCTAATTGGACTATTACTCAAGGCTCCTACTTCTCACCAACTTCTAATTAGGACTCCTTCTCTAGTAGGATTCCTAATTCAAATAGGACTTTTTACCTAATAGGACTTCTACTTCTAATAGGACTCCTACTTCTAATAGGACTCTTTTCCTAATAGGATTCCTACTTCTAATAGGACTCTTTTCCTAATATGACTCCTACTTCTAATAGGACTCTTTTCTTAAGACCTAACCCTAACCTAGCCGGCCTCTTCACCTCTTTAATAAGGGTCGGCTAGATAGGATTTACATGAATGCCCTTATCAATGAAACTAAATTAGGACTCTCATAGCTAGAGTCCTAACACAAAACCCTAGATTTCTCGTAGAAAGTTTCCGTCGTTGTGCGAAGATCGGTGCGTCAAAAACAAATCCGCAAAACTGCATATGTAAAAGAAGATACCTAGGGAGATCATATATCCCTGAATTCTTGTAGATCTATGGGAGAGGATGAAGGAGGTCAAGCGTCCTCCTCTCTAGTGGTGTCCGCACAGTAGGGATTGCGACGATGCACCTCTCTCTCTGGGGAGAGGCAAATAGGAGGTGGCTACCAAAAACTCTCAGCCTATAGAACTCTGGTTCCCTCCTATTTATAGAGGCCCCCTTAAAAACCCTAATGGATCTTTTACCCTATTGGGTATTGGATCTTCATCCAATTACCCAAGCCTCTTGGATTAGTGGGTTTCTACCCAAGAATCTCTTATTAGCAATTATTGGATCTCATCTCAGGATCCAATAATTCAAGGGCTTAATGGATATCCAATAAGATAAGGGGTTCAACGGATATCTCATATCCAAACCTCTACTCGTCGCAACACCTACCATATGTGTGTGACCCTCTAGGCCCAATATCGAGCTGGCCGTGAGTCATACTTGTCAGAACTCCTTCTGACTTAGTGAATTATTATCTCTATAATAATTTACCCAACTCATCGATCTGCGGACGTACCAGGCCACTACGCCGCGGCCCCCAGACGATACAGAGGAATCCAATCCTTTGGACCTATTTGTCCTCAGTTACCATGTATATATAATCTCTCATCCATCTAATATCCCAGAGACCCTATACCGGGCATGGTGCTATCAGGCCCATACGATCTCTCCTCGAGTCTTGCTCTTATCGGATTCTCCCTGAGAACTCTTTCTCTCTCAATCCGAATAACCTTGGCCAAGGATTTGTTCGAGCAAGAACACATGGGATATTCCTCTCATGATACCGAGAGTGGATGATCCTCTATTGACACTCAATAGCCCTCGTAAGGTTAGCTACCACTCCCAATGATCGGCTGTACTAGATATGGAACTTTCCAAGCCTATAAGTCCGATATCAAAGAGTGGAGTACTCATACAGGATATCCTTAGTGTCTCAAGTCTAAGGACCAGATACACTACTGGGACTACGGAATCGCTGTCTGACGTGAGGTATCAATAACCATCCAACATTCCGTAGGCGGATCAATCAGTGAACTCATTCTCCAATGAGCACCTGCACTGTACCCTTAGTGTCCCCACATGAGTAGCTATGAGACCAGCTACCTCTATCATATGAACGGGTATATGGTACACCAGTCTATCCGGTTATCTCGATGTCATTCTCAAGTAACCTATGACCAGGATAATTTAGGGTCTGTGTTTAAAGGTGAATCGATCTCATTATCGTAATCTCATCACGATCCAATTCTCATTGCACAGATCCAAGGACATCACAATATACATCTAGATAATGTGAGATAATGTCAATAATCATAAGCAAAGAGATTGACGCAGCGTGTTACAGGTGCTATCACTCATGTGATTGGCTTGTAGGGCACCTATAACTAGCATCTTGATGTTTTATATTATTTTTCGTTTCTAAACATGATGCTTGATGATTTTGTAACATTCATTAGTTTTTGAAGTAATGTTGATTTGATTCTATATTGTGGATTAACATATTTTTGGTCTAATTGTTTTCATGACAAATTAAGATGACATTTTGAGGTGATGAAATTTCATGTATACTTTCCATATCGGTTTTCAATCTTAAACATGATACATATCTATGTATGAATTTCTTGAAAATCTTTTGATGATAGATGTATGTATCTTGATTATAATTTGAAAATTTCCATCTTGGCTTAATGGGGTTTAACCCTTTTTATGATGAAATTTTTATTGATACATGTCTTCATGAAATCAATTATATAGACCTAACCCACAAATTTTCTTAATGAAAGAAATGTGGTTTTGATGTTGCCTTGTATTATATTTGGACTTAATGGTTTTCATGACAAAAATTATTTTTTAGATTTTTAAAATGATGTATGATTTTAGCAAAAGTTTGAGCATTGATCATCTTGTTATAACAAATGAAAGAAAGAATTAAAAAGATGTTGATGATGTATCATGAAAACATGCTTAATGATTGTATCATACTTGATGACTTGAAATCTCATATTTTGAAATAATATATTCATAATGAATCCATGAATCTTGATGATTTTCATATCACTTTTTAGCTTTAAATTTGATACATATCTTTCATGCAAAAAGTTTTTAGGCATGCTTATGTGAAATCTTGCTTGATAATGAAAATGCTCCATACATATGATCATTATAAATTCATGAATCTTGATAATTTTATATTGCTTTTGATTTCAAACAAGATGCATGATTTTTTATACAAAAAATTAATAGCAAGTTTCAAGATAATGCTTGCACACCAAATATGATCAAAAAATAGAAGCAAGCATATTGATGATTTCGTTTTTACATGAAAGTTTTGAACATGCTTATATAAGATCAACCACATAAAATAAAACACAAAAGTTAAAAATATTTTAATCACGATGTTTTATTTATGATGTGTTTGGTCTTAACGGTCTTTATGACGAAACTTACGTCTTGCTTTGAAAAGTTGATACATGCTCACATGTAATCAATTTATGTTGCTCTTATTAAAATTTTCGAATGAAAGATTTTGATACATTTGATCTTAATGGGTTTAATGACAAACTTGTATTTTGAATTTATACAATGATAGGTTCCATATAAATGTTTGAACATACATTATGAAATCATCATTGAAATGAAAATATTAAAAGTTTGTTATCATACTTAATGACTTTGTGATATCATATCTTGATGACAAACTCATGTTTTGATCTTAAATTTGATACTCATCTTTTGAAACATGGGCACACTTGTTTGAAACAAAATGAAACACATTATCATGATAAATTAAATCTCATGTCTTGAAATGATGTGTTATATTTTTGTCTTGACAATTTTTATAATGAAGTTTGTCTTTCGGTTTTGAATATTTTGATTTGGCATATAAAGGCAAAAGACATACTTATATGATGAAACATAAAGAAATTATATTTATATCTTATCGAGATTATTGATTTCATGATATCTTAAGAATCTCGTAAATTATAGAAGTGATTTCGATGAATTGATTATGATTTGATAATTTGAACTTTTCTCTCATTTTTCAATACTACTTTGTATGCTTCATGACTTGTTGATTGAAATATTGATGTAGACTTTTGATGTATCAGTTGTCATGATTAATGCAAATTGCTAGCATTTTGAATCTCGTAAATGATTGCTTCTTTTTATCATTTACCAAAGAGGAGAACAATTCAAGTTTATGTCTTTTGTGAATCTCATAAACTATGTTAATGATTTTGATGATTCGAACTTGAGTGAGCTTTATCACAATCCAAGTCTTGATATCTTAATACTTGATACTTGGAATTCTTATGCATGAATCAAGTTGCTCTTTGTGCTATATCTTTTTAAATGAATCATGAGCCTTATTATCATATATTTCATAATATCAAAATGACAAGAATTCTTTGGCTTGTATGTCTTATGTGGCAATTGAAAAATTGATGATTGAAAAGAAATTTGCTTTATGATGAATCAATGAATCATGACTTGATCTATGAGAATGATATGTTTTTATGCATCATGATTCTTGGTTGTATACCCTTTATCATGAATTGATATTTGCTGTGTAAGCCTTATATGATTCAAAATTGATGTAAAAGAGTTATGCTTATGATTGAATCATTAATTTATTCTTTTATCATGGCTTGAAAATGAATGAAAAGAAAATATGTTAGCACTTGAAATCATGATTTGATCCTTGATATTGAAATACTTTTATATATTATGATTCTTAGTTGTATGACATTTATCTTGAATTAAAAATTAATAAATATGAATTTTGATCTTGCTAAAAAGAAAGTTATGAATCATGAATGATATCTTTTGGTTTTGATCCTTGTTGAATTTACATATTGATATCCTTCATAACATGATTTCTTTACATTGTTGTCTTATTTGCATCATGTGATGATTGAACAATTGATGTATATTTTTATTGATGCAAATTTATAATTGATATGAAAAATAGCTTGTATAATGATTGAAATTTTTAGCCATTCAGTCCTCTCTTCCTTTTAACAAAGACAAAGGGAGAGAAAAATTGCTACCTTGCAATTTCACAAGAAGTTAAGGATTGCTATCTCAAAGGATACAAATATTACTATCTTGACTATCTCAAAGGATACAAATATTACTATCTTGACTATCTCAAAAGAAGCAAAATGTAAAACTTCAAAAATTTGAAATGTTATGCTTGTCATGCCTTTATGTTTGTATGTTTTAATAAAAAGTTAGCATATATGTTTAAAGTGATTATATATAATTGCTAGCTCATTGCAAACAAAAAGTTGATAGCATGCAAATGTGAAACTTAGTTACAAAAGAGAAGAATTGAAAGGAAGCTAACTTGCGTGTCATAAAGTATGTTAACTTGCTTATCATTATTGATTGCCTACTTATCATCTTTTTCTCTCATATCATGATTTTTGACTCCCTTGAATTCATGACTTAATATGCTGAAAATTCATGTTGTAAATTTGTTATTTTGTTATGATCAAAGCATTGAGTATTTATACTATACTTTTTGACAAAACAAAGGGGAGAAGATTTATTGCTAGCTTATGTATCACAAAGAAAAATTTTACTAGCTAGAATATGCAAAGAAAGCAAAAAAAAGTGTAACTTGCACATCTCAAGAAGCAAGTGAAAAAAAAAATTGTCATCATTGCCCATTCTTAAAAACTTGCTATGATTGAATGATATGATTGGATGTTGTATTGCAAAGCTATGCTTGAGTTATGATGTGATTGATCGCTAGTATAATTGTAATATTTACATATCCTTGAAAACTAGCTATGATGTTACTTCTCCTTTTTGTTGATGACATAGGGGGAGAAGTAGATTGAGGACTTCATGCATTGAATTGAATATTTTATATTTACATGATGGTTTTGTTATTATTCTCTTAATTGTGATGAATGTTGCTTGGATTTGAGATAATCCAAGTATTCTATCAATGGCATATTGATAGGGGGAGTTTGGTTAAACTCCGGGGAGTTATGGTTAACTCCGTTAGTCATCAATTAGTTATCATCATAAAAAAGGGGGAGATTGTTGAATCTCGAATTTTGATGATAAAACTAATTGATTATGATTTGTGGTCTAACTGCGTTTTGAGTTACGCAGGTCTACTATTAATCAGGATTAGATAGTTGACGCTGGAGGAATTGACGTTGTGCCGGAGGTGATCACGTCAGGATATTGGATATCGAGCCGGAGGTTCGATCGACAATCGGCTGAAAGCTTCGTACGTCGGGCATCGGGCCAAGATGCATGTTGCGCCAAGGATATCGGGGTTGTGGAGGTCATCCGTCGATTGAGCAACGGACCGCAAGAGAGGATGATGTGCAGAAGGATCGGATGAAGTGTCGACCAATGACGTGCCAGGCAACTGAAAGTCAATTCGCGTTGTAATAACTGTCTAGATCGAAGTAGAGTGTTTGTTTGTTTGTGTGCAGGATTAACTACGATGAAGATAAAGATGTAAAGCGAAATAGAGTGCCGGAAGTTAAGTGGGATGGATCATTAAGAGTTTGAGTGTTCAATGGAAGTCCGAAGATTCGTTGGGAGTGTTGCCGGAACCGGCCGAGAACGAGTAGGGAGCTTGCCGAAGGATTTTCGAAAGTTCGCCGGAAGGTTCGTCGGAAGTTCGTGGAGCTTACCAAGAAAGATCAGAGCTTGCCAATGAAGCTCGTTGGAACTCGCCAAGATCATCGTGAAGTCCGGGAGCTTGCCGGGAGTCCATTGAATGGTTTCCGAGGGTTCATCGGGAGATCATCGAAAGTTCACCGGAAGCACACTGGAAGAAGTCTTGACTTGGTGGACTTTGTAATAGCTTAGGAAATGTCTTTAATTTCATAGTTAGCACATTAATTTGGGTTAGGATTAGGTGTTAATCCTTTAACCCAAGTAGGGGCCCATTAGGCCTTGTTTGGGACCGATTTGGGCCGAGTTTTTGGCCCAAACCAGAAAGTTGATTTATGCTGGGCGATGGCACCGCCCAGTAACCAAAAGGCCAAGTGGTGGAACCGCCTGGCAGCCGAGTGCTGGGCGATGCTACCGCCCAGTGCCTGAAGGCACAGGCGGTAGTACCTCTTGCCTTGGGCGGTGGTACTACTTTGTGCCTTTCGTTAGTCCGGCAATCGACAAAGCGGAGCACCGCCTCGACAAGTGGTAGCACCGCCAGCAACGGGAAATCCAAATTGATTTCAAATTTGGAGCCCAAATTTGAATCCACTTTAGATCTATAAATACCCCCCCTTCCTCAGCTGAAAGAGGAACCCTTAGAGAGTTAGAAAATTGAGCAAAAGGCTTAGAAAAGTCTAGTTTTCAATAGCTTATGTTCACCTCCTTCTTTCTCTTTGAAAAATCTGTAAGAGTGTGAACTTCTTGTAAAAGAGTTGTAAGAGGGTGTTTGGTCCTTTCCCTTCAAAAGGATTTACCAGTGGAAGTTGGGAGCCTCATCAGAGAAGGCTTCGGAAGTGGATGTAGGTCGGATGACCGAACCACTATAAATCGGTTTGCATTTACTTTCTCGTAACTTACTTTGCTGTAAACCATTTTCATATGCTGCCTTATTTACTCAACTTCATCTTCATCTTCTTACGTATGCTTTAAAGTTAAAAAAAATCTTTCCGGGTTCAAACGAAACATTGCATTCATTCGTATGAAGTTTCCGAACTTGTTTTAATCGCTGAAAAATCTATTGTTCTTTACCGTTGCACTAATTCACCCCCCTCTTAGTGTCGCTCGATCCCTAACAATTTTAAAATAATTCGAGGGAGTTAAGTTGCTTACCTTGTATCGAATCCCGTCAAAACTCAAGTCGCCGTTTCATCATTTGATTCTTCTTTGTGCTTCTTCTTCATCTTTGGCCTCTTCCTCCGTTCAAGTTCATTTTTAGTTATAGAATCTTGTTTAATGAACTTATTAAGATTCATTAAAAGTTCAATGTCCTCTTCATTGTCCTCATCACTCGGAGTTCCAAATCCTTCTTATTCTTTAGAAGGTGGTTCATATGTTCATCATGTTCAATATGTTCTAAGAAAGTCATTTTATGTCATTAAGGATTTAATGAGTTTTTTAATAGAATAATCATTTAAATCTTTAGTTTCTTGTATCATCGTTATTTTAGGATCCCACCTTTTTGGAAGGGATCTTAAGATCTTGTTAGTGAGTTCAAAATTTGAAAAACACTTACCAAGAGCTCTTAGACTATTGACGACATCCGTAAAATGGGTGTACATGTCGCCAATAGTTTCACTTAGTTTCATTTAAAAAAGCTCAAAATCATGCAATAAGAGGTTTACTTTCGAGTCTTTGACTCTACTAGTTCTCTCTGTGTGATTTCAAGTGTTCGCCAAATGTCAAAAGCCGTTTCGCATATAGAAATCCGATTGAACTTGTTCTTGTCTAAAGCACAAAATAAGACATTCATAGCCTTTGTATTTAAAGAAAAAGATTTTTTTTCTAAATCCGACCATTCGTTCATCGGTTTAGAGGGAAGTTGAAAATAATTTTCAATAATGTTCCACAAATCTAAATCTATTGAAAGTAAGAAAACTCTCATTCAAGTTTTCCAATAGGTGTAGTCCGACCCGTTAAACAACGGATGACGAACAACCAAAAAGCCATCTTGAAAGCCTTGAAGAGTCATTTCTCACGAGTGTAAATCCAAATGAGAAATAACGTGGCTCTGATACCAATTATTAGGGATCGAGTGGCACTAAGAGGGGGGGGTGAATTAGAGCAACGGTAAAGAACGATAAATTTCTGCGATTTAAAACAAAGTTCGGAACTTTGTACGATAGAAATCACATTTTTGACTAAAATTGATTTCGATTAAAGCGTAATGAAAAGTGCTTAAAGTAGGGAGTGTTTAGAGAGGAAGAAGGCAGTGATGAGTAAGTTGAGCAGCGAAGAAAAGATGGTTTACAGAAAGGTAAATGCAAGAACATAAACGCAAACCGTTTTTATAGTGGTTCGGTCATCCGACCTACATCCACTCCCGATTCCTCTTCACTTGAGGCCACCGGCTTTCCACTAGCTACCTTCCTTCCAATGGGCAAAGACAAACTCTCTTTTACAAACTATGTTTATAAAGCTTCCCTCAACACCTCTCTTAAGAATACTTCTAAACTTTTAGAGGGGGGATTTCTACTTCAAATGACAGAGTTTTCTCATAGTTTTCTTACACTCTTCTTGCTCTCTTAGCAAGAACATCTAGGGTATTTATAGACCCCAAGAGGATTCAAATTTGGAGCTCAAATTTAAATTGCCTCGGACTTCGGCATTCTGGCAGTACCACCACCTGACACTAGCGGTATCACCACCAATCTGACACTAACACTATTAGTATACCAGGCGGTGCCACTGCTTGTGTTCTCAGGCACTAGGCGGTGCCACCGCCCCAGCCAGGTGGTGCCGCCACCTGGGCCCTTGACTCCTAGGCGGTGCTACCGCCCAGCTTTTTCAGCACACTGGTTTGGGCCTTAAACTCAGCCCAAACCAATTCGAAACAAGGCCCATTTGGCCCCTACTTGAGTTATAGGATTAATACCTAATCCTAACCTAAATTAACGTGCTAATAATAAAATTAAAGACATTTCCTAAGCTATTACAAAGTTCGATAAGTCAAGACTTCTTCCGGCAAACTTTCGGTCATCTTCCGACGAACCCTCGGAAACCATTCTGCGGACTCCCGGCAAGCTCCTGGAGTTCATGATAATCTTGGCGAGTTCCAACGAGCTTCTTTGGCAAGCTCCGATCTTTCTTGGCAAGCTCCGCGAACTTTCGATGTGAAAGGATCAAAAGGCACTAAGAGGGGGGGGTGAATTAGTGCAGCGGATTAAACTCGTATTCTTGAAACCGATTTCGCAAAGAAACACAAGTTCGTAGGAGGATTTCGATTCGACGAAAGAGAACTTGAAAGTAATTGCTTGTGAAAAGGAACTAACTATGAACTTGCAGCCAAGAAATGAAATGATTTCAGAAATATAAACACTCACACATTTAAGGACACAACGATGTATAGTGGTTCGGTCAAATGACCTACATCCACTCTTGAAGCCTTTGCGATGAGGCTCCGCTCTTCCACTAGCAAGTCCTTTGAAGGGGAAGGATCAAACACCCCTTTTTACAACCCTTTACAAGATGTTCACACTTGTACAAGATCTCTCAAGAAGAAGAAGGTGAACACTTAGCAAAGAAAACAACACTTTTCAAAACTCTTCTAAAGCTCAAGACTCAAACTTTTTCTTGCTCAAAAGGGTGCCCTTTCAGGTGAGAAAGGGGGTATTTATAGATCCAAAGTGGATTCAAAATTGGGCTCCAAATTCCAAGTGAATTTGGAGTTCTGCTTCAGTGGTCAAGCGGTGCCACACCATTTCATGCACGCTTGTCGATCTTTGATCGACGACGAAGCGTGCCACCGCCCAGGCAGCGGGTGCTACCGCTCAGCTCGATCCGTGATCGAAGGCGGTGCCACCGCGCCAGCCAGCGAGTTCCACCGCTTATCATCAGTGTGCGAGGCGGTGCTATCGCTTGCGCATACAGCGGTTCCACCGCTCGTGTGTGTGTGCAGTGGGCGGTGCTACCGCTTCAGTTGGCGGTTCCACCGCCTGACTTGGCGGTTCCACCGCTCAGCTTGGGCGGTTCCATCGCTTGCCCCATTCGACAGAGCCGAATGAGGCCTGTTTAGATCTCAACTTGACACAAGTGGCCGGTTGGCTCCTCATCGAATTTTGGGCAGGATTTATTTCTTAAATCCTTGCTCTACTCATGTGCAAATTACGAACATAACTTAACGTGATTTGATCGGACACCCTTCAAGTCGACTTAGGCGAGTTCTACTGGCGAGATTCCGCAGCCTCGATGCTTCCTCGGATTGCTACGGTGGTCTCTCAAAGATACTCCGACGAGCTCAACTAGTCTTTGGCTGGTTTCGAATCTTCCGGAAGTTCCGCGAACCTTCGACGATCTTTGAAATGGACTTTGAAAACTTCGACAAGTCCTGATTTGATCTTGGATGGTTCCTAAGCACTCTTCCGAAAATCTCTGACTCCGATGAACTCTTGAACCCCGACGGACTTGGCCTTGGTAAATCACGTTATGTTTTCTTTCCATCGTAGTTATTCCTGCACACTCATCTCAACAAAGAGATTAGTACAAATATTTCACCAATTGATTTCATCATCAAAATCTGAGATTTAACACGATGTACCTTCAGGTGAACTTTGAGCAGCTCCCTACACGTTCTCGGCCAGTTCCGACAGCACTCCTAATGAATCTTCGGACTTCTGTCGAACTCTCGAATTCCCAACGATCCATCACACTTGTCTTCCGGCACTTTGTTTCGCTTTACGTCTTCGTCATTATTGTAGTTAATCCTGCATACACAAACAAAAACTCTACTTCGATCTAGATAATTATTACAACGCTTATTAACATTTTGTTGCCCGGCACGTCATTGGTCGACGCTTCATCCGATTCTTTAGCACATCATCCTCTCTTGCATTTTGTTGCCCAATCGGTGATTGACCTTTGCAACCCCGATATCCTTCGGACGTTGGGCATCGGGCCAAGAAGAGCGGGTTGCGCTAAGGATATCAGGGTTGCGGAGGTCAATTGCCGATTGGGCAACAAACCACAAGAGAGGACGATGTGCCGAAAAATCGAATGAAGCATCGACCAATGACGTGTCAGGCAACAGAATATCAATTCACGTTATAATAACTATTTAGATCAAAGTAGAGTTTTGACTTATATATGCAGGATTAACTATGAAAGTTTGAAGACATTAAGCAAATTACCGAAGTCAAGTTGTTGGGAGTTCAAGAGTCCACCAGAAGTCCGAAGGATCATCGAAAGTGCTACCGGAATTAACCGAGAAAGAATTGGGGACTTGCCGAAGGTTTCGGAAGTTCACTGAAAAGTTCATCGGAGGTTCGTGGAGCTCACTAAGAAGGTTCAGAAGCTTGCCCAAGATTCGTTAAACTCACCACAAGTTCGGGAGCTTGCTGGGACTCCACCAGAAGAAATCTGAGGGTGCGTCGGAAGTCGGTAGGAAGTTCGCCAGAAAGCTCGCCGAAAGAAGACTTGACATTGTCGGTTGTTAATTTGCTTATAATTATATTTTAATTTAGTAGTTAGCATGTAATTAGGGTAAGAATTAGGTAATAATCCTATTTAACCTTTGTAGGGGCCAATTGAGCCTTATTTGGGCTGATTTGGGCCGAAGTTAGGGCCCATTCAGCCTTGCTAGAATAGTGCTGAAATAGTATAGTGGTGGCACCGCCCAAGACCAAAATCCCAGGTGTTCTAGACGGTGGCACCGCTGCCTCGGGCGGTGGTACCGCCTAGTACATTGACCATGTCAATGTGTCAGGCGATGGTACCGCCCAACACTGGCGATAGTACCACCCGTACCCGAAAAAATTGGGATGAATCACCTTGGGGCCTATAAATAACCCTCTCATTCATGGTTGAAAAATACTGATAGAACCCCAGAGGAATTCTATAGAGATTGATCTTTGAGGGGGATCAACCCTTGGAACGCTATAGGGGTTCCACCCTCCAAGTAGCCTGGTGGCTGCAATTGTAGATTGATCTTTCTTATTCCAAAGAGGTGGAGGCTACAAGCTTATATAGAGCTCCAAACCCTAGCCCTAGGGGTTGCTTCATAAGTGAACTACCCAATTTGCCCTCAATCTTAGCGGGCCAGCCCAGTAACAAGGGGGCGACGGCTAAGAAGCTCAAAGACCCAAATATAAACCCTAGCCTCTCTTCTTTATAGGATAGAGGTGGCTAGGTGGGGTTTATTACATTCTCACAGGGTTTTTATTAGTGCTACATGGTTGAGTAGGACCTTACCTGCTAGGTCCTATCAAGCCCGCCCTCTTCAAATCAGCCTTGTCCTCAAGGCTGGGTTCCATGAACTCAGGGAACCAGGACTTCAGCTCCTCATATGATTCCCATGTGGCATCTTCGAGTGGTAAATTAGTCCAATGTACTAGTACTTCAGTAGAGGGACGTCGACGACGCATCACGACTCTGCGGTCGAGGATGGCTTGTGGTTGGGCTTGAATATTTCCATCATCGGTGGTGTTGGGCGGTTGGATCTAGGTGTCTCGTGTTCTCCCAACTTGGGCTTCAAGCATGACACGTGGAAGACAGGGTGAATTTTGGCATCTTCGTGTAATTTAAGTCTGTACGCCACAGCTCCAATACGCTCTATGATCTGATAGGGCCCATAAAAACGTGGAGATAGCTTCATGGAGGCTCGTGTGTTGATGGATAGTTGCTTGTATGGTTGTAGGCGAAGATAAACCCAGTCTCCTACTAAAAATTCTCTTTCACTTCTTCGTGTGTCACTGTCGCTTCATTCTAGCTTGAGCGGTAGAGAGATTATCCTTTAGCAGTTGTAGGAGTTTGTCCCTATCAATTAAATCTTGGTTGACCTGATCTACCTTAGCCGAGCCAATTACATACTTTGGAATCACAGGGGCCGGCCGACCATATAATGCTTCATATAGGGTACATTTTGTAGATGAATGATATGTAGTATTGTACCACCATTCGACCTAGGGGAGCCATTTCGTCCACTCCTTTGGTCGATCACTAGCGAAACACCGAATGTATGTCTCTAAACATCTGTTCACCACTTTTGTTTGGCCGTCAGTTTGTGGATGATATGCAGTGCTCATCTTGAGTTTGGTGCCTGGTAACTGAAATAACTTGGTCCAAAATTTACTAGTGAAGACCCTGTCATGATCACTTACGATGGACCTTGGCATCCCATGTAGTTTGACAATATTTTCTATGAAAATCTGAGCAATACTAACAACAGTGTAGGGATTTCAGACAAGACACAAAAATAAGCATATTTAGTAAGTCGATCAACCACCACAAGGATTGTGCTTTTACCTTTGGAAGGTGGCAGCCCTTCGATGAAGTCCATGGAGATGTCACCCACACCGAGTCCGGTATGGGTAGTGATTGTAGTTTCCTAGACTCGCTAATAACTGTTTCACCTTTTGTTGTTGACATACATCACATTGTGCTACGTATTCAGAAATAATTTTTTTCATCCCTTTCCAATAAAAGTTTTGCTTCACTCTTTTGTAGGTTCTTAGAAATCCAAAGTGCCTTGCTAAAGGTGTGGAGTGCACTTCGTGCAGAATGACTTTGATGCAAGGGGAGTTTGGTATAAGCACAATACGACCTTTATAGCGTAGATCCCTCGAATCCCAAGTATAGTGAGCTATTGCGCTTGGATCCTCCTCTAATTTTTTGATGATGTTGCTGGTTTCTGGATCCTTCTTCCATTCCTCCCCCTCTGGTTGCTGCTGGAGATGCATAAGAAAGCCACCATTTATCTTGTGTAAAACTTTCTCCATTCGTTGGGTTGAAATGGTGGTTACGTTGCTTCCGTGCTTCCCGTGTAGGGTGACCTGATTACCTTTGTAATAGAATTTCATAATCAATTTGGAAAAGTTTCAAGAGACATCACCTAGTGTCGTTAGCCATTCTATGCTCAGCACAGCCTCATAATCATCAATTGGTAGGAGGAAGAAGTTGGCAACAATTTCTTGGCCCTGCAGTAATAGTTTCACCTGTGGGCATCTTTGGTCGTATTTTAGGATTCGAACATCGGCAACCTTTACGTCGAACTTGCTGCAACCTTCGATATAGAGCACCATTCGAGCAGCAACCTTACTATTTAGAAAATTATTAGTACTGCCTGTATTGATGAGAACGGTGATTGGTTGTTGTTTGAGCAGGCCTCTACCTTTCATCGTTTGCGGATTTGAGTAGCCGGCTAGCGCATGTACCATAAAGTCGGTTGATTGTGGCTCTTCTTCCACATCTTCATCCTCATGTTCAAGACTCTCTTTTGGCTGTTCACTGATCTCTTCTTCCACTGGTTCAATCACAAAAAGTCTCCCTTTTTTACAGCGATGCTCGCGGCTCCACGGCTCGTCACAATGCCAACATAACCCCTTGGCAGATTGGTCTCGAAGCTCTTCTCTTGTCAACCTTTTTGGTGTAGGAGCTCGACTGATAGTAGGGGGGGCTAAGGGATTCGATATTGCTGGTTGGGGAATGACCCTAGTCCTCCGGGCTTCGTGGTTCAATCGCTCCTCCTGAAGTCATGCGAAAGAGATGGCTGCCATAAGCATGTACGGTTGTCGTGCTTTAACTTCTCCCCGGATCTCCAGCTTCAAGCTCTCAATAAATGTCCCTAATAACTATTTTTCAGACCAATCACGAGTTTGATTAGATAACCTTTCAAACCTGGTTTGATACTCCTGGATGGTGGAGGTTTGTCGGATCTTTGCTAGTTGTCCGTCGATGTTCTCGTAATCGGTTGGTCCGAAGCGGATCAGCAATCCTTCTTTGAATTGTCGCCATGAGAGGACTCCATGAGTGTGTTCAAACCAATCAAACCATTGTATGGCATCCCCATCAAGATGTATAGCTGCAATTTCTACCATAGATGCGTCCGCGGTTTTGTGATACCGAAAATATCGCTCTGCGCGCGAGATCCAACCAATCGGGTCTCCTTCTTCCCATCTAGGGAAGTCCACCTTCATGCGTGGATAGTAGGGATCGGTCATAGAGCCTCCCTTCTCTTGGGAGTCATCTCTTCGGTCAGAGCTCTCTCCTTGATGAGATTTCTTTGGGCTCGGTGTTCGACCCAAACTGAGTTCGGCAAAGAGAGCCCGAATCTTATCCTCCATTCGCGTCTCGAAGGCTTCGAATTTAGCATTTATCGCCTCCTTAGATGCCATAGTATATGCCTTCAGATCTGTAATATTAAGTTCTCTCTTTTGTTGCCGGGTGGCATGAATTGTTTGAGGGAAGTGGTGGCCGAAAGGGTTTGTGGATCGGTGGATGTAGGCTGTGGTTTAGGCTTGTTTTGTGGCTGTTTTGGGTGCTGTTTGGGGCTGCGATTTGATGGAGTTTTGGGCTGAGATGGTAGTGGATAAAGGTTAGGGAAGAGGGTTTTAGATATGTGGTAGATCATAGCAAAGATTTGACAAAAATCAGTGGCAATTGCTGCCTATGTGCGCTGCCTCGTAAGAGCAGAATTATCGTCGAAGAAATAGTGATTTCTCAACAAAATTTCCAGCGAAAACTCAGGGATTTGAGGAGGGGGTTTGATAGTAGAATCTTAGTTTAGATAGTAATAAGGATAACAAATTGGATCAAGAAATTTTTGCAGCAAAGTAGTAAAGAAATTGGTGTAAGTTGCGATAGCAGAATTCTCGTCGAAAAATTTCAGCAGTTTGCGACGAGAAATTGCAACAACACACGAATTTGTTTTTGTGATGAATTCCATAATAGATCAATCATGGATGGGAGCCAAGATGATCTATGAGGTGCACAAAAAATTTCATTAAAAAAGGATAACAATTAGATCGGTTAAAGGCAGCAACACACGGCTGAAATTTTTTGCAGCAATCCTTCGTTCGCAAAGATGGTAACTTTTGCGATGCAAGGAATTCGCAGCAAGGGATCGATAGAAAAACTTCTTTTTGATATTTTAGATGAAAATTTGCAGCAGCGAAAGGTATTGGTGGTAGAAAAATACCAGATCTCTTGTGAAATTAGAGGTGGCGATTGTAGATTGATTTGATCTACGTCAAGAGATGATGGTGGAGACGACGACGTCAAGAGCAATTATGGGAATTGCTTGGCTAATGGTGGGCAGCAGGGATGGCAGCAAAAGCAGCAAGATCGCTGCTCTGATACCAGATGATAGAACCCCAGAGGAATTCTATAGAGATTGATCTTTGAGGGGGATCAACCCTTGGAACGCTATAGGGGTTCCACCCTCCAAGTAGTCTGGTGGCTGCAATTGTAGATTGATCTTTCTTATTCCAAAGAGGTGGAGGCTACAAGCTTATATAGAGGTCCAAACCCTAGCCCTAGGGGTTGCTTCATAAGTGAACTACCCAATTTGCCCTCAACCTTAGCAGGCCGGCCCAGTAACAAGGGGGCGACGGCTAAGAAGCCCAAAGACTCAAATATAAACCCTAGCCTCTCTTCTTTATAGGATAGAGGTGGCTAGGTGGGGTTTATTACATTCTCACAGGGTTTTTATTAGCTGCTACATGGTTGAGTAGGACCTTACCCTACTAGGGTCCTATCAAATACACAAAAACTGAGAAAGAAAAAGGGAAAACTCTGTTGTAATAATGTCAAAATCTTCCCTCTAATTCTAAAGTGTGATCTAGCCATAGAGAGGGTTGAGATACCTTGTATGTTAGGGAACGAGCGGCACTAAGAGGGGGGGGTGAATTAGTGCAGCGGATAAAATGATAACTTTTCTTAGATTTAAAGCAAGTTCGGAAACTTCGTACGAATGAATGCAATGTTTCGTTTGAACCCGGAAAGATTGCGTTTTAACATGAAAGCATGTGTAATAAGATGAAGATGATATTGTGTAAATAAGGCAGCAAGTAAAAATGGTTTGCAGCAAAGTAAATAGCAAGAACGTAAATGCAAACCAGATTTTTATAGTGGTTCGGTCATCCGACCTACATCCACTTCCGATTCCTCTTCGCTTGAGGACACCGGCTTTCCACTAGCTTTCCTCCTTCCAATGGGCGAGGAAGAACTCCTTGTAACACCTCTTCTTTTGATGGGCTTAGAAGATAACCCTTACAAAGCTCTCACCCCTCTCTTGAACAAGAAAACACTTAAGAGTAAGAGGGAAGTTTTGACACTATTTGAGCAGAGTTTTCCCTCAAGATTTTCACTCTTCTTGCTGCTCTTTAAACCTGCAAGAGAGGGGAATTTATAGACTCAAGAGGATTCAAATTTGGGCTCCAAAACTTGGAGCCAAAGATTTGAATCTTTTGAGTTTTTCGGTGTTGTCGGATTCGGGCAGATCGACACACTAGGCGGTGACACACCTAGTGGCGGTTCTATGCTTGACCCAAAGCGGTGCTACCGCTGGCTTTCACGCACCAGCGGTACTCGCCCAACCAAGCGGTACTACCGCTGGCTAGAAAGCCGGGCGGTACTACCGCAGCGAGCCTGGTGCTGCATGATTACTTTGCTAGCTGATGAGCGACTCTGATGGCAAGAGCCTCTGATACAAGGGCACGCATCGCGTAAATGTTGCAAAATTGCACTGGTAACCCACAAAGCTTCCTAATCAGTTTGGGCCAAAATTTTGGCCCAAACTCATCTAATCAAGGCCCAATGGCCCCCACTTTGGGTTATCTAATCCTAACCCAAAAACGTGCTAACTACGAATTTTAAAGATGTTTCCTAAGCTATTACAAAGTCCACATGACAACTTCTTCCAATGAGCTTCCGGTCAACTTAGCGGTCTTCCGACGAACCTTCGGAAACCATTCCGCGGAATCCCGGCAAGCTTTCGGACTTCACGATGATCTTGGCGAGTTCCCGAGCTTCTTTGGCAAGCTCCGATCTTTCTTGGCAAGCTCGCGAACTTCCGACGAACCTCCCGGCGAACTTCCGAAAACCCTTGGCAAGCTCCTACTGCTCTCGGTCGGTTCCGCGACGCGCCCCAACGAATCTTCGGACTTCCGTTGAACACTCGAACTCCCAGCGATTCATCACACTTATCTTCGGCCCTTTGTTTCGCTTACGTCTTCATTCCTATCGTAGTCACTCCTGCACAAACAAACACCAAAAACTCTACTTCGATCTAGACAGATTATTACAACGCGAATTGACATTCGGTTGCGGACATCATTGGTGGCGCTTCGTCCGATCCTTCGCACATCGCCCTCTCTAGCGGCTTGTTGCCCAATTGATCGACGGTTGACCTCGCAACCTCGATATCCATGGCGCAACTCCGCACCTCTTGGCCCGATGCCCGGCGTCTGAAGCCTCTCTGCCGATAGTCGGCCGAACCTCCGCTCGACATTCAATATCTCGACGTGATCACCTCGGCGCAACGTCAATTCCTCCAGCGTCAAGCTGTCTATTCGATCGATAGTAGACTGCGTAACTCAAAATGTAGTTAGACAACAAATCACACTCAATTAGTTTCATCATCAAAATCGAGATTCAACAATCTCCCCCTTTTTGATGATGACAACTAATTGATGACTGACGGAGTTAACCACAACTCCCCGGAGTTTAACCAAACTCCCCCTATCAATATGCCATTGATAGAATACTTGGATTATCCCAAATCCAAGCAACATTCATCACAATATTATGAGAATTAATCAAACAATCATGCAAATATATAAAATACTCAATACAATGCATGAAGTCATCAATCTATTTCTCCCCCTATGTCATCAACAAAAAGGAGAAGTAACATCATAGCTAGTTTAAAGATATACAAATTTTTACAACACACTAGCTATTTATCACATCATACAATATTTTTGCAATACAACATCAAATAATACCATTCAATTATAGCAAGTTTCAAGGATGGGCAATGATGGTAATTTTCACTTGCTTCTTGAGATGTGCAAGTAGGCACCTTGTTTCCTATGATAGCAATATTTGCATCCTTTGATATAACAATTCTTAGCTTCTCATGAAGTTGCAAAATAGGAATCAAGATGGCAAATTTTTGCAATGTTCGAGCTAAAAATTTTCTCCCCCTTTGATTTTGTCAAAAAGAAGGGAAGAATACAATTCTTTTCCCTTTACATGAATGCTTCCATCATGACAAAATAATAAATTTCCATCATGAATTTTTAACATATCAAGTCATGAATTCAAGGGAGTCATAAACAAATCATGGTATAAGGGAAATTTATAACAAGCAAGCAAGCAATAATGATAAGCTAGCATACTTTGCGATACGCAAACTAGCTCCCTTTCAATTTTTCTCTTTTGCAACTAAGTTTACCTTTTGCAAGCCATCAACTTTTGTTTGCAATGAGCTAGTAATTTTGTAAAATTTATAACATTTTAAAACTTTAAGCTCATGAGTTAAAAATAATGCAACTTTGTAATTTCTTTCTTCTCATTTTGAGAAGTGCAAGTTTTGCCTTTTGCAAGTTCTAGCTAGCTATGTTTGCCACTTTCACTTGTGATACATAAGCTAGCAAGCTAACTCCCCCTTTGTCACTATCGAAAAGAAGGGATGAATAATATTTCAATGCAATAATTTTGCATCAATCAATATTTCAATTTTTTTCCAAGATGCATACAAGATGGTATTAAAACATGAGAAATCATGTCATGAAGGATATCAATATGTAAATTCAACAAGAATCAAAACCAAAAGATATCATCCATGATTTATTACTTTTCATTTTAGCAAGATCTAGATTCATATTTATCAATTTTTAATTCAAGATAAATGTCATACAACCAAGAATCATGATATATGAAAGCATATCAATATTAAGGATCAAATCATGATTACAAGTGCCAACATATTTTCTTTTCATTCATTTTTAAGCCATGATAAATGATTCAAATATTAAGCACATTTTTTTATCAAATTTTCAATCATCACATAAGGCATTCAAGGAAGTATTGAAACAATAAAAAGAATCAATTTTAGTATATAATGTTTCAATCTTCAATCTTGAGTCATGAATCCAAAAGTCATAAATCAAAAGGTTCATGAATCATTTTGACAAATCTCCTTTTTAGGAAATAACAAGTGGAAGTCTTAGGAGATCAAACAAAAGATCTTGATTTATAAAGAGTTTCAAGTCATAGTTGTCAAGATCATGATTTCAATAAAATTTCTTTATAGCAAAATGAAATCTTTTAGAACTTGATTCAAGCATTAAATATGTCTTAACAAGTCATAATTCTAGAAGATTCAAGAATCATTAAAAGAAAAATCATTCAAGCTCAATTTATCAACTCAAGACTCATAATAAATTATTATTTTGAGATTAAAATCATGAATAAAGTCATTACCATATCATCAAAATCTCATTCGTAATTCTAATGATTTATAAAATATCATAAATAAATTTATCACTTGCCTTTCATCAAAAATTGAAAATCAAACTTTATCATAAAATTGTCAAGGCATAAATGCAACATATTATTCCAAGACATGAGATTCAATTTATCATGATAATATGTTTCATGTTTCAAAAGATGAGTATCAAATTTTAAAACCAAAACATAAGTTTGTCATCAAGATATAATATCACAAAGTCATTAAGCATGATAACAAACTTCTAATATTTTCATTTCAATGATGATTTCATAATGTATGTTCAAATATTTATATGGAAGCCATCATTGTATAAATTTGAAATACAAGTTGTCATTTAGCCCATTAAGATCAAAAGCATTACACGTAAAGCATCATGATAGTGTAATTTCTCATTTTTTATGTGTTCCATTTCAAGTGATTTGACGTTCATATGAGTATACTCATGTTTTTCATATAGGTCCAAAGAGCATGTTTCAAGAGAAATCATTAAGACCAAAAACATGAGGCACATTTTTAAAATATTCATCATGTTTATTTTTATGAGATTCACAAGACTCATAACATGAATTCATTCATCTCAATAGAATGAGAAAAATACATTTTCATTTTAAGCAATTTGATGTGAGCATATTCAAAATTTTATGAAAACATGTATCAAAATAAAACACAAGCTTAGTCATAAAATCGTCAAGACCAAATATGTAAAAATGATAGCACACTTTCAGTTTTTATGTTAAAAGGCCATGTTCAAATTTTTACCAAAATCATGCATCTATTTATAAATTCGAAAAATATTCATCATCACAATATGACACTTTATTACTTCAAAAGCTCATGCATGATATAAAATCATCAAGCATCATATTTGGAGACAATGTAAACCATTAAGATACACATGCATGGATTAATCCTAAGCATTATCACAAATCTTGCATCATTCATATTTTTACTTTTCAAAACTACTATAAAGAAAAGCATAGTATAATTTCGAATTTTTTTTATTTCTAAAAACACAAGAAAAACATAAAAAAAATTCCTACTAACTAAGATAAGCATTCATGGAAATCATCATGTAATTTCAAAATAATTCAAGGAAGTTAAGTTACTTACCTCATTGTCGAAGCCCATGAAAGCGTAGTTTGCTTCTTCTTTCTTTGATTCTTCTTTCCAAGCCTTCTTCTTCTTCTTGGCCTCTTTCTTCGTTCAAGTTCATTTGTATTTTTAATTTTTGTTTAATGAACTTGTTAACATTCATTGTTATGTGTTCAATGTCCTCATTGTTCTCATCACTTGAGTCATTACTCAAGTGGCATTTCATAGTTCGGAGTTCAAAACCTTCTTGTTCTTTAGAAGGTTGTTCATGTGTTCATCATGTTTATCATATTCATCATGTTCCATTTCATAGGTCTTTAAGGACCCAATGAGTTCATCAATAGAATAATTATTTAGATCCTTTGATTCTTGAATCGCCGTTATTTTAGGATCCCACCATTTTGAAAGGGATCTTAAGATCTTGTTAGTGAGTTCAAAATCCGAAAAACTTTTACCAAGACTTTTCAAGCTATTGACGACATCCGTGAAGCGGGTGTACATGTCGTCGATAGATTCGCAGTGTCATTTGGAAGAGCTCAAACTCATGCAACAAGAGGTTTACTTTGAGTCTTTAACTCTACTAGTTCCCTCATGCGTGATTTCAAGAGTTCGCCAAATGTCAAAAGCCGTTTCGCACATAGAAATCCGATTGAACTCGTTCTTGTTCAAAGCGCAAAATAAGGCATTCATAGCCTTTGCGTTTAAAGAAAATGACCTTTTCTCCAAAACCGACCATTCGTTCGTCGGTTTAGAGGAAGGTTGAAAACCATTTTCGATGATGTTCCACAAATCCAAATCCATTGAAAGCATGAAAACTCTCATTCGAGTTTTCCAATATGTAGTCCGAACCGTTAAAGAACGGTGGACAAAAACCAAAAGCCCTCTTGAAAACCATTTAGAGCCATTTCTCACGGGTGTAAATCCGAAAGAGAAAGAACGTGGCTCTGATACCAATTGTTAGGGAACGAGCGGCACTAAGAGGGGGGGGTGAATTAGTGCAATGGATAAAACGATAACTTTTCTTAGATTTAAAGCAAGTTCGGAAACTTCGTACGAATGAATGCAATGTTTCGTTTGAACCCAGAAAGATTACGTTTTAACATGAAAGCATGTGTAATAAGATGAAGATGATATTGTGTAAATAAGGCAGCAAGTAAAAATGGTTTGCAGCAAAGTAAATAGCAAGAACGTAAATGCAAACCAGATTTTTATAGTGGTTCGGTCATCCGACCTACATCCACTTCCGATTCCTCTTCGCTTGAGGACACCGGCTTTCCACTAGCTTTCCTCCTTCCAATGGGCGAGGAAGAACTCCCTTGTAACACCTCTTCTTTTGATGGGCTTAGAAGATAACCCTTACAAAGCTCTCACCCCTCTCTTGAACAAGAAAACACTTAAGAGTAAGAGGAAGTTTTGACACTATTTGAGCAGAGTTTTCCTCAAGATTTTCACTCTTCTTGCTGCTCTTTAAACCTGCAAGAGAGGGAATTTATAGAACTCAAGAGGATTCAAATTTGGGCTCCAAAACTTGGAGCCAAAGATTTGAATCTTTTGAGTTTTTCGATGTTGTCGGGATTACGCAGATCGACACACCTAGGCGGTTCTACATTTGACCCAAAGCGGTGCTACCGCTGGCTTTCACGCACCAGCGGTACTACCGCCTCGACCGAGCGGTACTACGCGCTACTGATAAGTTTGGCGGTACTACCGCCCAGTGCGGTGGTGCTACCGCACTACGATGAGCCGACTCATAAGATGGCGGACGCGCTTCTGATGGCAAGCTCTGATAGCATGCACGTAACCAAAGCATGCATGCATTTGGTTCGGTTTGGGCCAAAATTTTGGCCCAAACTCATCCTAATCAAGGCCCAATGGGCCCCACTTTGGGTTATCTAATCCTAACCCAAAATACGTGCTAACTACGAATTTTAAAGATGTTTCCTAAGCTATTACAAAGTCCACATGACAACTTCTTCCAAGCTTGAGCTTAGGTCAACTTAGGTGGTCTTCCGAGCGAACCTTGAAACTATTCCGTGGAATCCCGGCAAGCTTTCGGACTTCACGATGATCTTGGCGAGTTCCCGAGCTTCTTTGGCAAGCTCCGATCTTTCTTGGCAAGCTCGCGAACTTCCGACGAACCTCCGGTGAACTTCCGAAAACCCTTCGGCAAGCTCCTACTCGTTCTCGGTCGGTTCCAGCGCTCCCAACGAATCTTGGACTTCCGTTGAACACTCGAACTCCCAAGCGATTCATCACACTTATCTTGGCCCTTTGTTTCGCTTTTACGTCTTCATTCCTATCGTAGTCACTCCTGCACAAACAAACACCAAAAACTCTACTTGATCTAGAAGCAGTTATTACAACGCGAATTGACATTCGGTTGCCGGCACATCATTGGTGGCGCCGTCCGATCCTTCTAAGCACATCGCCCTCTCTAGCGGCTTGTTGCCCAATCGACGGTTGACCTCGCAACCTCGATATCCATGGCGCAACTCCGCACCTCTTGGCCCGATGCCCGACGTCACGAAGCCTCCTGCCGATAGTCGGATCGAACCTCCGGCTCGACATCAATATCTGACGTGATCACCTCCGCGCAAGCGTCAATTCCTCCGGCGTCAACTGTCTATTCCTGATCGATAGTAGACCTGCGTAACTCAAAATGCAGTTAGACAACAAATCACACTCAATTAGTTTCATCATCAAAATCCGAGATTCAACATTGTATGGGTTACCTCCTAAGCCCGTTAAAAGTAGAGCACTATAAGGGAGCTTGTCTTCGCATGTTGGAAGGAAGACACCTAGTGGAAAGCCGATGGCCTCAAGAAAAGAGAAATTGGGAGTGGACATAGGTCGTATGACCGAACCACTATAAAAATTTTAGTTTGTATTTCTATTATTGTTATTTATATTTATGCAAACCATCTTCACTTTACTTCCCTTATTTCTCCTTCTTACAATTGACTTTAAGTTTAAAGCATCATTCCTTTCCGAGTTCAAACAAAATGTTGCTTTTGATTGTACAAAGTTTCTAAACTTGTTTAGATCATCAAAAATTATCTTACTTAACAGCTGCACTAATTCACCCCCCCCCTCCTTCTTAGTGCCGCTCAATCCCTAACAATTAGTATCAGAGCCTCGTTATTTCTCTTTCAGATTCACACCCACGAGAAATAGCTCTTCACGGCTTTCAAGAGGGTTTTTCGATTGTTCGTCCTCTATTCTTTAACGGATCGAACTACACTTATTGGAAAACTCGAATGAGAGTTTTCTTGCTTTCTATGAATATGAATTTATGGAACATCATTGAAAATGGATTTCAACTTCCCTCTAAACCAACGAACGAATGGTCGGACTTAGAGAGAATCTTTTTCTTTAAATACAAAGGCTATAAATGCCTTATTTTGCACTTTAGATAAAAACAAGTTCAATCAGATTTTTATGTGTGAAATAGCTTTTGATATTTGGCGGATACTTGAAATCACGCACGCGGGAACTAGTACAGTCAAAAACTCAAAAGTAAACCTCTTATTGCATGATTTTGAGCTCCTTCGAATGATACCAAGCGAATCTATCGGCGATATATACACCCGTTTCATGGATGTCGTCAATAGCTTGAAAAGTCTTGAAAAATATTTTTTAAATTTTGAACTCACTAACAAGATCTTAAAATCCCTTCCAAAAAGGTGAGATCCTAAAGTAACCACAATATAAGAGACTAAAAATTTAAATAATTTTCTATTAGAAGAACTAATCAGGTCATTAATAACCTATGAAATGATATTTTTAAAACATTTTGAACTCGATGAACATATGAACCACCTTCTAAAGAATAGGAAGGATTTGAAACTCTGGACTATAAAATGCCACTTGATGACTCAAGTGATGAGGACAATGAAGAGGACATTGAACTTTTAATGAATCTTAATAAGTTCATTAAATAAAAATCTAAAACTAAAAATGAACTTGAATCGAGAATAAGGCCAAAGAAGAGGAAGGCACCCAAGGACGAATCAAGAACTTCCAAAGGTGAAACGGCAAATTGGGCTTTGACGGGTTTCAACCATGAGGTAAGCAACTCAACTAAAATGTTCTTACGTTGTTTTGAAATTACATAACTTTTCCATGAGTGCTGAACTTAGTTAGTAGGAAATAAATAATTATTTTTTAAAAAATTATATCATGCTTTTCCTTCTAGTATTTTTTGAGAAGTATATAAAAAAAATGAATGATGATTACTTAACTTGTGCTATTACAAGATCAATCTCATGTATGATTTTGAAATAACAATTCAATGCATGGTTTTTGACACAAAATGAATTATCATGATAATTGCATCCCATGCGTGTACACCTAACAAGATTAAACCCAATGAATATTTATCTTGGTGAATTTCGTATCGCTTTTCATAATAACATAATGAAAATATAAAATCATGTGTATCTTATTGATTTATTTTATGAAATCTATTTTTTGATTTTAAACTTGATACATATTGTTTATACAAAAGAATTGAGCATGCTTACATCTAATCAATTTATTTTACTCCTAACAAATTTTTGGAATGAAAGATTTTGATGATAATTTCAAATTTATATAATGCTTGGCTTTTGTGTGAAAATGTGAACATGCTGTTGAATCTCGAATTTTGATGATGAAACTAATTGATTGTGTTTTATTATCTAATTATGTTTTGAGTTACGCAGGTCTACTGTCGATCAGGATTAGACAATTGACGCTGAAGGAATTGATGTTGCGTCGGGTGATCACGTTAGGATATTGGATGTCGAGCCGGAGGTCCGGTCGACAATCGGCAGAAGGCTTCATACGTTGGGCATCGGGCCAAGAAGAGCATGTTGTGCCAAGGATATCAGGGCTGCGGAGGTCAACCGCCGATTGGGCAACAAAATGCAAGAAAGGATGATGCACCGACCAATGATGTGCCAGACAACAGAATGTCAATTCGCGCTGTAATAATTGTCTAGATCGAAGTAGAGTTTTTGTTTGTGTGTGTGCAGGATTAACTACGATAATGATGAAGATGTAAAGCGAAACAAAGTGCCGGAAGACAAGTGTGATGGATCATTGGGAGTTCGAGAGTTCGACAGAAGTCCGAAGATTCGTTGGGAGTATTGCCGGAACTGGCCGAGAACGAGTAGGGAGCTTGTCGAAGGGTTTTCGGAAGTTCGTCATCAAGATATGATACCGCTAGAGAGGACGACACTTAAACTTCTTCATCCTCTCCTACATATCTATAGGGATTCAGGGATATACGATCACCCTAGGTATTTTCTTTAACATATGCAGTTTTCATAGATTTATTTTGATGCACCGTTCTTCGCACGATGATGAAAACTTTCTATGGGAAATCTGGGGTGTTTTGTTTTTGTTCTTCCACTGTGCATGAGATGTCACTCCCCCTGACAGATTTCCTAACATACAGTATATCATCCACAAACTGACGGCCAAACAGAAGTGGTGAACAGGTGTTTAGAGACGTACCTTCGGTGTTTCATCAATGATCGACTAAAGGAGTGGATGAAATGGCTCCCTTGAGCTGAATGGTGGTACAATACTACATATCATTCATCTACAAAATGTACCCCATATGAAGCATTATATGGTCGGTCGGCTCTTGTGATTCCAAAGTATATAATTGGCTCGGCTAGGGTAGATCAGGTCGACCAAAATTTAATTGACAGAGGCAAACTCCTACAGCTGCTAAAGGATAATCTCTCTATCGCTCAAGCCAGAATGAAGCAGCAAGCTAACACACGAAGAAGCGAAAGAGAATTTTTAGTAGGAGATTGGGTTTATCTTCACCTACAGCCATAAAAATAACTATCGATCAACACACGAGCCTCCATGAAGCTATCTCCACGTTTTTATGGGCCCTATCAGATCATAGAGCGTATTGGAGCTATGGCATATAGACTTAAATTACCTAAAGATGTCAAAATTCACCTTGTCTTCCATGTTTCATGTTTGAAGCCTAAGTTAGGAGAACACGAGTCACCCGAGATCCAACTACCCAACACCACTGATGATGAAAATATTCAAGCCCAACCACAAGCCATCCTCGACAATAGAATCATGATGCATCGTCGACGTCCCTCTATTGAAGTACTAATACATTAAACTAATTTACCATTCGAAGATGCCACATGGAAATCATATGAGGAGCTGAAGACCCGGTTCCCTGAGTTCATGGAACTCCAGCCTTGAGGATAAGGCTGATTTGAAGAGGGCGGGCTTGATAGGACCCTAGTAGGGTTAGGTCCTACTCAACCATGTAGCAGCTAATAAAAACCCTGTGAGAGTGTAATAAATCCCACATAACCGCCTCTATCCTATAAAGAAGAGAGACTAGGGTTTACATTTGGGTCTTTGGGCTTCTTAGCCACCACCCCCCTTATTACTGGACTGGCCCACTAAGGTTGAGGGCAAATTGGGTAGTTCACTTAGGAAGTAGCCTATAGGGCTAGGGTTTGGAGCTCTATATAAGCATGTAGCCTTTATATCTTGGGAATAAGAAGAATCATCTACAATTACAACCACCAGACTACTTGGAGGGTGGAACCCCTATAGTGTTCCAAGGGTTGATCTCCCTGAAAGATTAATCTACATAGAATTCCTTTGGGGTTCTATCAGTATCTTGATGAATTACATTGGTTTTCCATTCTAAACATGATGTTTGACGATTTTATATCATGCATGTTATGTTTTGAAATTTTGAATGATTTGTAATAATGATTGTACATCAACTACACATCTATGTATGTTGTTCTTGAAAATGTTTTGATGATAATTTTATAGTATCATGCTTATGATTTGAAAATCTCGATTAATAGGTCTTAATCATTTTTATGATGAAATTTATAAAATAATTTTAGCAAAAATTTAAACATCTATCATCTTGTTATAACTAATGAAAGAAAGAATTAAAATGATTTTGATGATGTCTTTGTGTTTAAATATGATGCATAACATTTTCATACAAAAATTTGATCATTCTTATGAAAGATCAAATCATGTAAATTGAAACTCATAAAAATAAGAAAATGTACTATCATGATATTTTATGTGTGATACATTTGATCTTAATGGCCTTAATGACAAAACTTGTATTTCAAATTTATACGATGATGGCTTTCATGTAAATATTAGAACATATCTTATGAAATCATCATTGTTAATGATGAAATAAAAATATAAAAAGTTTATTTTCATGATATCATGCCTAAGGATTTAAAATGTTGTTATCATGCTTAATGACTTTATGATATCATATCTTGATGACGAAACTTATGTGTTGTTTTTAAAAATGATACTCATCTTTTAAAACATGAGCCTACTCATATGAAACAAACAAATTAAAATAAAACACATTATGTGTGATGAGTGACTCTTGCACTTTGAACCTATGTGTTTTTGATCTTATCATTTTATGATAAATTATTTATATGATGTGTTATTTTATTGACTTTAAGAATCATGATGATGGTTTTTGCCTTTATGTCTTGAACTTTCATGATTATTTCAATTTGACATTAAAAGACAAAGGCATGCTTATATAAAGTAAATCATAAAAGGAAAATGCATGATCTTGAAAATTCTTCTATCTCTAAAGTTTTCAATTTTGATGAATCCATGTGAATCTCTTGAATCGAATCATTTGAAAATGCCACATACTTAATGTGATTTAACTTAATGATCATTATGATGAAATTTGCCTTTCCATCTTGAATGTTGACATTTTATTTTAAGGCAAAAGCATGCTTATAAGAAGCAAATCTGTTAGAACCCTTGCGAATTCTAAGCTTGGGGTTGATCTCTATAGGGGATCGGCCTCCTTGGAACTCTATAGGGGTTCTGATAGAACCCTATAGGAATTCTATGGAGATTGATCTTTGAGGGGGATCAACCCTTGGAACGCTATAGGGGTTCCACCCTCTAAGTAGCCTAGTGGCTGCAATTCTAGATTGATCTTTCTTATTCCAAAGAGGTGGAGGCTACAAGCTTATATAGAGCTCCAAACCCTAGCCCTAGGGGCTGCTTCCTAAGTGAACTATCCAATTTGCCCTCAACCTTAGCGGGCCGGCCCAATAATAAGGGGGTAGCGGCTAAGAAGCCCAAAGACCCAAATATAAACCCTAGCCTCTCTTCTTTATAGGATAGAGGTGGCTAGGTGGGGTTTATTACACTCTCATAGGATTTTTACTAGATGCTACATGGTTGAATAGGACCCAACCTTGCTAGGGTCCTATCAAGCCCACCATCTTTGAATTAGCCTTGTCCTCAAGGCTGGGGTTCCATGAACTCTGGGAACCGGGTCTTCAACTCCTCATATGATTCCCATGTGGCATCTTCGAGTGGTAAATTAGTCCAATGTACTAGTACTTCAATAGAGGGACGTCGATGACACATCACGACTCTGCGGTTGAGGATGACTTGTGGTTGGGCTTGAATATTTCCATCATCAGCGGTGTTGGGAAGTTGGATCTGTGGTGTCTCGTGTTCTCCCAACTTGGGCTTCAAGCATGACATGTGAAAGACAGGGTGAATTTTGGCATCTTTAGGTAATTTAAGTCTGTACACCACAGCTCCAATGCGCTCTATGATCTGATATGGCCCATAAAAACATGGAGATAGCTTCATGGAGGCTCGTGTGCTGATGGATAGTTGTTTGTATGACTGTAGGCGAAGATAAACCTAATCTACTACAAAAAATTCTCTTTCGCTTCTTCGTGTGTCAGCTTGTTGCTTCATTCTAGCTTGAGCGGTAGAGAAATTATCCTTTACCAGCTGTAGGAGTTTGTCCCTATCAATTAAATCTTGGTCGACCAGATCTACCTTAGCCGAGCCAATTACATACTTTGGAATCACAAGAGCCGACCGACCATATAATGCTTCATTTGGGGTACATTTTGTAGATGAATGATATGTAGTATTGTACCACCATTCGGCCCAGGGGAGCCATTTCGTCCACTCCTTTGGCCAATCACTAGCAAAACACTGAAAGTATATCTCTAAACACCTGTTCACCACTTCTGTTTGGCCGTCAGTTTGTGGATGATATGCAATGCTCATCTTAAGTTTGGTGCACTGCAACTGAAATAACTCGATCCAAAATTTACTAGTGAAGACCCTGTCATGATCACTTACAATGGACCTTGGCAGCTCATGCAGTTTAATAATATTTTCTATGAAAATCTGAGCAATACTAACAGCAATGTAGGGATTTCGCACAGCAAAAAAATGAGCATATTTCGTAAGTCGGTCAACCACCACAAGGATTGTACTTGGAGATGTCAGTCCTTTGGAAGGTGGCAGCCCTTCGATGAAGTCCATGGAGATGTCAGTCCACACCGAGTCAGGTATGGGTAGTGGTTGTAGTTTCCCTAGACTCACCACTGTTTCACCTTTTTGCTATTGACATACATCACATTGTGCTACGTATTCAGAAATAATTTTTTTCATCCCTTTCCAATAAAAAGTTTTGCTTCACTCTTTTGTAGATTCTTAGAAATCCGGAGTGCCTTGCTGAAGGTGTGGAGTGCATTTCGTGCAGAATGACATTGATGCAAGGGGAGTTTGGTATAAGCACAATACAACCTTTATAGCGTAGATCCCTCGAATCCCAAGTATAGTGAGCTATTGCGCTTGGATCCTCCTCTAATTTTTTTATGATGTTGCTGGTTTCTGGATCCTTCTTCCATTCCTCCCTAATGCCCTCGAGGAAGCCGATGGTAGGAAGAGAGATGGCCAAAAATTCAGCTTGTTGAGGGAGCCGTGAGAGTGCATCTGCAACAACGTTTTCTTTCCCCTTTTTGTAAATAATTTCATAATCAAATCCGAGAAGTTTGGTTACCCATTTTTGCTGCTCCGGGGATGATATCTTCTGCTCCAAAAAGTACTTAAGGCTTCTATGGTCAGTTTTAATCTGAAATCGTCGGCCAATCAGGTAGGGTCTCCACTTTGTTACTGCGTGCACAATGGCGAGCATCTCCTTATCATAGATAGACATTTTTTGATGGGAGGGAGACAACGCCTTGCTAGTGTATGCGAGTGGTTGACCATCTTGCATGAGAACAGCTCCAATTCCAACTCCCAATGCATCAGCCTCAATGATGAAGGGTCGACTGAAATCTGGTAGCGCTAGCACCGGTGTCGTCGTCATGGCTACCTTAAGTCTGTCGAAGGCAGCAGAGGCTTTATTCGACCATAGGAAGACATCTTTTTTTAGTAGAGAAGTGAGTGGGGCACTAATCTTCCCATAGTCCTTCATGAATTTTCGGTAATAGCCCGTTAGTCCAAGGAACCCATGCAGCAATTTCACATTTATAGGTTTCGACCAGCCTTGCATTACTTCGATTTTTGTTGGGTCTATGGCTACTCCTTCTTCTGATATTATATGCCCAAGGTACTCTACTTTTTGCCGGAGATGCATAAGAAAGCCACCATTTATCTTGTGTAAAACTTTCTCCATTTGTTGGGTTAAAATGGTGGTTACGTTGCTTCCGCGCTTCCCGCGTAGGGTGACCTATTTGCCTTTGCAATAGAATTTCATAATCAATTTGAAAAAGTTCCAAGAGACATCACCTAGTGTCATTAGCCATTCTATGCCCAGCATAGCCTCATAATCATCAATTGGTAGGAGGAAGAAGTCGGCAACAATTTCTTGGTCCTACAATAATAGTTTCACCTGCGGGCATCTTTGGCAACATTTTAGGATTCGGCCGTCGGTAACCTTTACGTCGAACTTGCTACAACCTTCGATGTGGAGCGCCATCCAAGCAGCAACCTTACTATTTAGAAAGTTATTAGTGCTACCTGTATCAATGAGAACGATGATCGGTTGTTGTTTGAGCAGGCCTCCAACTTTCATCGTTTGCAGATTTGAGTAGCCGGCTAGCGCATGTACCATAAAGTCAGTTGATTGTGGCTCTTCTTCCACATCATCATCCTCATGTTCAAGACTCTTTTCTAGCTGTTCACTGATCTCTTCTTCCACTGGTTCAATCACAAGAAGTCTCCCCTTTTTGCAGCGATGCTTGCGGCTCCACTGCTCGTCACAATGCCAACATAACCCCTTGGCAGATCGGTCTCGAAGCTCTTCTCTTGTCAACCTTTTTGGTGTAGGAGCTCGGTTGATAGTAGGGGGGGCTGAGGGCTTCAATATTGCTGGTCGGGGAGTGACCCTAGTCCTCCGGGCTTCGTGGTTCAATCGCTCCTTCTGAAGTCGTGCGAAAGAGATAGCTGCCATAAGCGTGTACGGTTGTCGTGCTTTAACTTCTCCCCGGATCTCCAGCTTCAAGCCCTTAATAAATGTCTCTAATAACTATTTTTTAGACCAATCACGAGTTTAATTAGATAACCTTTCAAACCTGGTTTGATACTCCTGGATGGTGTAGGTTTGTCGGATCTTTGCTAGTTGTCCGTCGATGTTCTCAAATCGGTTGGTCCGAAATGGATCAGCAGTCCTTCTTTGAATTGTCACCATGAGAGGACTCCATGAGTATGTTTAAACCAATCAAGCCATTGTATGGCATCCCCTTCAAGATGTATAGCTGCAATTTCTACCATAGATGCATCTGCGGTTTTGTGGTACCGAAAATATCGCTCCGTGCACGAGATCCAACCAATTGGGTCTCCTTCTTCCCATCTAGGGAAGTTCACCCTCATGCGTGGATAGTGGGGATTGTCATAGAGCCTCCCCTCTCTTGGAGGTCATCTCTTCGATTAGAGCTCTCTCCTTGATGTGATTTCTTTGGGCTCGGTGGTCGACCCAAACTAAGTTCGGCAAAGAGAGTTCAAATCTTCTCCTCCATTCGTATCTCGAAGGCTTCGAATTTAGCATCAATTGCCTCCTCGGATACCATAGCATATGTCTCCAAATCTGTAATATTAAGATCTCTTTTTTGCTGTCGGGTTAAAGGCATGTATTGGTTGAGAGAAGTGGTGGTTGGATAGGTTGGTGGATTGGTGAATGTAGGCTGCGGTTTAGGCTTGTTTTGTGGCTATTTTGGGTGTAGTTTGGGGCTGCGGTTTGATAGAGTTTTTGGGCTATGATGGTAGTGGATGAAGGTTAGGGAAGAGGGTTTTAGATCTGTGGTAGATTAAAGCAAAGATTTGACAAAAATCAGTGGCAATTGCTGCCTATATGCGCTATCTCGTAAGAGCAGAATTGTCATCGAAGAAATAGCGGTTTCTCGATGAAATTTCCAGCGAAAACTCAGGGGTTTGAAGAGGGGATTTGATGGTAGAATCTTAGTTTAGATAGCAACAAGGATAACAAATTGGATCAAGAAATTTCGGTAGCAAAGCAGTAAAGAAATCGGTGCAAGTTGTGATAGCAGAATTCTCGTCAAAAAATTTTAGCAGTATATGACGAGAGATTGCAGCAACACATAATTTTTTTTTGATGAATTTCATAATAGATCAATCACGGATGGGAGCCAAGATGATCTATGAGGTGCACAAAAAATTTCATTCAAAAAGGATAACAATTAGATCGGTTAAAGGCAGCAACACGCGGCTGAAATTTTCTGTAGCGATCCTTCGTTCGCAAAGATGGTAACTTTTGTGACGCAAGGAATTCGTAGGCAAGGGATCGATAGAAAAACTTTTTTTTGATATTTTAGATGAAATATTGTAGTAGCAAAAGGTATTGGTGGTAGAAAAATACCAGATCTCTGATGTAATTGGAGGTGGCGACTGTAGATTGAATTGATCTACGTCAAGAGATGACGGTGGAGATGACGACGTCAAGAGCAATTGTGGGAATTGCTTGGCTGATGGTGAGCAACAGGGATGGTAGCAAAAGCTGTTGAATCTCAGATTTTGATGATGAAACTAATTGAGTGTGATTTGTGGTCTAACTGCGTTTTGAGTTACGCAGGTCTACTATTGATCAGGATTAGACAGTTGACGCTGGAGGAATTGACATTGCGCCGGAGGTGATCACGTCAGGATATTGGATGTCGAGCCGGAGGTTCGGTCGACTATCGGCAGGAGGCTTTGTACGTTAGGCATCGGGCCAAGAAGTGCGGAGTTGCGCCATGGATATCAAGGTTGCGGAGGTCAACCATCGATTGAGCAACAAGCCGCTAGAAAGGGCGATGTGCCGAAGGATCGGATGAAGCGCCGACCAATGATGTGTCGGGCAACTGAATGTCAATTCACGTTGTAATAACTGTCTAGATCGAAGTAGAGTGTTTGGTGTTTGTTTGTGCAGGAGTAACTACGAAAGGGATGAAGGCGTAAAGCGAAACCAAGGGCCGAAGTCAAGTGCGATGGATCATTAGGAGTTCGAGAGTTTGACGGAAATCCGAAGATTCATTGAGAGTGCTGCCAGAACCAGCCGAGAACGAGTAGGGAGCTTGCCGAAGGGTTTTCGGAAGTTCGCCGGGAGGTTCATCGGAAGTTCACGGAGCTTGCCAAGAAAGATCGGAGCTTGCCAAAGAAGCTCGGGGAACTCGCCAAAATCATCGTGGAGTCCGAGAGCTTGCTCGGGAGTTCGCAGGATGGTTTCCGGAGGATCGTCGGAAGACCACCGAAGTTCGGAAGCTCGAGGGAAGAAGACTTGACTTGCGAACTTTGTAATAGCTTAGGAATGTCTTTAATTTCGTAGTTAGCACATTAATTTGGGTTAGGATTAGGGGTTAATCCTCTAACCCAAGTATGGGCCCATTGGGCCTTGTTCGGAACCGGTTTGGGCAAAGTTTTCGACCCAAACCAAATGTAGAATTGTGCTGGGCGGTGGAGCCCAACAGCCAATGTGGCCAGCAGCATGTGTGCATGCATGCATGCATGCTGGGCTACGTGCATGCTACTGTAGCCCGGCTACTGTAGCAATGCTCGGCTATTGTAGCAGGCGGTAGCACCGCTTGGCTGGGGCGGTAGCACCGCTTGACTGGGGCGGTAGCATCGCCTAGCTACTGTAGCGCGCCCGATTATTGTAGCAGCGCCCTATTACTGTAGCAGGCGGTAGCACCGCGCTGGGCGTAGCAGATCGCATCTTTGTGTCGATCGACTTTGTGCAAAGTGTAGCATCGCCTCTGATAGGCGGTAGCACCGCCTGGCACCGGGAAACTTAAAAAATTCAAATTTGGAGCCCAAATTTGAATCCTCTTGAGCTCTATAAATTCCCCTCTCTTGTAGGTTCAAAGTGCAGCAAGAAGAGTGAAAATCTTGAGGGAAAACTCTACTCAAATAGTATCAAAAACTTCACTCTTACTCTTAAGTGTTTTCTTGTTCAAGAGAGGGTTGAGAGCTTTGTAAGGGTTATCTTCTAAGCCCGTCAAAAGAAGAGGTATTGCAAGGGAGTTCTTCCTCGCCCATTGGAAGGAGGAAAGCTAGTGGAAAGCTGGTGTCCTCAAGCGAAGAGTAATCGGAAGTGGATGTAGGTCGGATAAATGAACCACTATAAAAATCTGGTTTGCATTTACGTTCTTGCTATTTACTTTGTTGCAAACCATTTTTACTTGCTGCCTTATTTACTCAACTTCATTATCATCTTATTACGTATGCTTTAAAGTTAAAACGTAATCTTTCTGGGTTCAAACGAAACGTTGCTTTCATCGTACGAGGTTTTCGAAGCTTGTTTTAAATCGTTGAAAAATCTATCATTTTATCCGCTGCACTAATTCACCCCCCCCCCCTCTTAGTGCCACTCGATCCCTAACAATTGGTATCAGAGCCACGTTCTCTCTCTTTCGGATTTACACCCGTGAGAAATGTCTTTAAATGGTTTTCAAGAGGGCTTTTCGGTTTTTCATCCACCGTTCTTTAACGGTTCGGACTACACATATTGGAAAACTCGAATGAGAGTTTTCATGCTTTCAATGGATTTGGATTTGTGGAACATCATCGAAAATGGTTTTCAACCTTCCTCTAAACTGACGAACGAATGGTCGGTTTTGGAGAAAAGGTCATTTTCTTTAAACGCAAAGGCTATGAATGCCTTATTTTACGCTTTGAACAAGAACGAGTTCAATCGGATTTCTATGTGCAAAACGGCTTTTGACATTTGGCAAACTCTTGAAATCACGCATGAGGGAACTAGTAGAGTTAAAGACTTGAAAGTAAACCTCTTGTTGTATGATTTTGAGCTCTTCCAAATGACACCAAGCGAATCTATCGACGACATGTACACCCGCTTCACGGATGTCGTCAATAGCTTGAAAAGTCTTGGTAAAAGTTTTTCGGATTTTGAACTCACTAACAAGATCTTAAGATCCCTTTCAAAATGGTGGGATCCTAAAATAACGGCGATTCAAGAATCAAAGGATCTAAATAATTATTCTATTGATGAACTCATTGGGTCTTTAAAGACCTATGAAATGGAACATGATGAATATGATGAACATGATGAACACATGAACCACCTTCTAAAGAACAAGAAGATTTTTGAACTCCGAACTATGAAATGCCACTTGAGTAATGACTCAAGTGATGAGAACAATGAAGACATTGAACACATAACAATGAATGTTAACAAGTTCATTAAACAAAAATTAAAAAACACAAATGAACTTGAACGGAGGAAGAGACCAATGAAGAAGAAGAAGACTCACCAAGAAGAATCAAAGAAAGAAGAAGCAAACTACGCTTTAATGGGCTTCGACAATGAGGTAAGTAACTTAACTTCCTTGAATTATTTTGAAATTACTTGATGATTTCCATGAATGCTTAACTTAGTTAGTAGGAATTTTTTTAATGCTTTTCTTGTGTTTTTAAAAATTAAAAAAAATTTGAAATTATATTATGCTTTTGTTTATAGTATTTTTGAAAAGTAAACATATGAATGATGCAAGATTTGTGATAATGCTTAGGATTAATCCATGCATGTGTATCTTGATGGTTTACATTGTCTCCAAATATGATGCTTGATGATTTTATATCATGCATGAGTTTTTGAAGTAATAAAGTGTCATATTGTGATGATGAAACATATTTTTTGAATTTATAAATAGATGCATGATTTTGGCAAAAATTTGAACATGGCCTTTTAACATAAAAATTGAAAGTGTGCTATCATTTTTACATATTTGGTCTTGACGATTTTATGACTAAGCTTGTGCTTTATTTTGATACATGTTTTCATAAAAATTTTGAATATGCTCACATCAAATTGCTTAAAATGAAAATATCATTTTTATTCTATTGAAATGAATGAATTCATGTTATGAGTCTTGTGAATCTCATGAAAATAAACATGATGAATATTTTAAAAAAATATGCTTCATGTTTTCGGTCTTAATGATTTCTCTTGAAACTTGCTCTTTGGATCTATATGAAAAACATGAGTATACTCATATGAACGTCAAATCACTTGAAATGGAACACAAAAATGAGAAATTGCACTATCATGATGCTTTACATGTAATGCTTTTGATCTTAATGGACTACATGACAACTTGTATTTCAAAGTAATACAATGATGATTTTCATATATATAATTGGACATACCTTATGTAATCATCATTGATAATGATAGTTGGTTGTCATGCTTAATGATTTTATGATATCATGAGTATTTAAAAACATTATATCTTGATGACAAACTCATGTTTTGGTCTTAAATTTGATACTCATTTTAGAAACATGAGCATACTTATATGAAACAAACAACTTAAAAAGAAGATATTTTTCCTATCTTATCGAGATTAATGATTTCATGATATTTTGTAAATCTCAATTTTGATGATTCGATTATGAGTTCCAAATTAATAATTTGATTTGAATGAGCTTAAACTACATTGTGATCTTGAGTCTTTCTCCCATGTTGTTGAAAAAAAAATATATAAATTATTTTCTCTTAACTTATTGATACTCAATTTGAGAAAATATGTTTTAATGATTGAAACATTGTACATGCACAATTTGATTTTTCTCCTATGTTTCAATACACATGACTTGATGATTGAAATATTAATACAAATGTTTGATATATCACTTGTCATGGTTTGAATATCGATGTACAAGAAATGTTGCTCTTCTTGATATCTTTTATGAATTTGAATAAGACTTGTTAAAGATTCTTGATTCATCTCTTAATCTCTTAGAATCATAACTTGACTTGTGTGAATCAAGATGCATGAAACAAATTGTTCTGTTTGCAATTTGCTATCCAATGAATCATGATTGATATTATTGCTATTTTACCTCCTATGATTCACGTTGTAAAATTTTATAAATCATGATGTAATAAAATTATTTATGCAACAATCAAGTGCTCATGTGATTCTTTGCTAATGAAAATACTTTAGTGAAATTATGATCTTGCAAATTATAACTTGAAGTTCTTTATAAATCAAGATCATTTGTATCTTGTCTTTTGATTTCTCGGAATTCAATACTTGAATTTTTATGAATTTGTGATCTTGATATCTTGATTCTTATGAAATGTGATCTTGATGAAAAATCTTATACATGAATCAAGTTACTCTTTATGCTATATCTTTTCAAATGGATCATGAGCCTTGATGTCATATATTTCATGATCCTAGAAGTGATATGATTTCTTTGCCTTGTACAATGATTGAAAATTAATTTTCTTTATGATAAATTATGAATCATGACTTGATCTATGATTTTGATATACTTTTATATATCATGATTCTTGGTTGTATGATATTTATCTTGAATTAAAAAATTGATAAATATGAATTTTGATCTTGCTAAAAAGAAAATTATGAATCATGAATGATATATTTTGGTTGTGATCCTTGTTGAATTTATATATTGATATCAGTCATGACATGATTTCTTTGCATTGTTGTCTTATTTGCATTATGTAATGATTGAACAATTGATGTATATTTTTATTGATGCAAATTTATAATTGATATGAAAAATGGCTTGTATAATGATTGAAATTTTTAGCCATTTAGTCCTCCCTTCTTTTTGACAAAGACAAAGGGGGAGAAAAATTGCTACCTTGCAATTTCACAAGAAGAAGAAGGATTGTTATTTCAAAGGATGCAAATATTGCTATCTTGAAAGAAGCAAAATGCAAGACTTCAAAAATTTGGAATGTTACACTTGCCATGCCTTTATATTTGTATGAAAAGTTAGCATATATGTTTAAAGTGATCATACATAATTGCTAGCTTATTGCAAACAAAAGTTGATAGCTTGCAAAGGTGAAACTTAGTTACAAAAGAGAAGAATTGAAAGGAAGCTAACTTGCGTGTCACAAAGTATGTTATCTTGCTTATCATTATTGATTGCTTGCTTATCATCTTTTTATCTCATATCTTGATTTTTGACTCCCTTGAATTCATGACTTAATATGCTAAAAATTCATATTATAAATTTGTTATTTTGTCATGATCAAAGCATTGGCTATTTGTACTCTATTTTTTAACAAAACAAAGGGGGAGAAGATTAATTGCTAGCTTGTGTATCGTAAAGAAAAAATTTTGCTAGCTAGAAACATGCAAAGGAAGCAAAGAAAGTGCAACTTGCACATCTCAACAGGCAAGTGAAAATTACCATCATTGCCCATCTTTGAAACTTGCTATGATTGAATGGTATAACTTAATGTTGTATTGCAAAATGTTGTATGATGTTGTAAAAATCTGCATATCTTGCAAAGTGCAAGCTAGTTTGTTGTAAAAATCTGCATATCTTTTAAACTAGCTATAATGCTACTTCTCCTTTTTATTGATGATAGAGGCGGAGAAGTAGATTGATGACTTCATGCAATGTAATGATGCATGAATATTTTATATATTTGCATGATGGTTTAAATGGATTCTCTTAACATTGTGATGGATGTTACTTGGATTTGGGATAATCCAAGGGTTCTATCAATTGCATATTGATAGGGGGAGTTTGTGTTAAACTCCGGGGAGTTATGGTTAACTCCGTCTGTCATCAATTAGTTGTCATCATCAAAAAGGGGGAGATTGTTAAATCTTGGATTTTGATGATGAAACTAATTGAGTGTGATTTGTGGTCTAACTGCGTTTTGAGTTATGCAGGTCTACTATCGATCAGGATTAGACAGTTGACGCTGGAGGAATTGACGTTGCGCCGGAGGTGATCACGTCAAGATATTGGATGTCGAGCCGGAGGTTCGGTCGACTATCGGCAGGAGGCTTCGTACGTCGGGCATCGGGCCAAGAAGTGCAGAGTTGCGCCATGGATATCAAGGTTGCGGAGGTCAACCGTCGATTGGGCAACAAGCCGCTAGAGAGGGTGATGTGTCGAAGGATCGGATGAAGTGCCGACCAATGATGTGCCGGGCAACTGAATGTCAATTCACGTTGTAATAACTGTCTAGATCGAAGTAGAGTGTTTGGTGTTTGTTTATGCAGGAGTAACTACGAAAGGGATGAAGACATAAAGCGAAACCAAGGGCTGAAGTCAAGTGCGATGGATCGTTAGGAGTTCGAGAGTTTGACGGAAGTCCGAAGATTCATTGGGAGTGCTACCGGAACCAACCGAGAACGAGTAGGGAGCTTGCCGAAGGGGTTTCGGAAGTTCACCGGGAGGTTCGTCGGAAGTTCACGGAGCTTGCCAAGAAAGATCGGAGCTTGCCAAAGAAGCTCGGGGGAACTCGCCAAAATCATCGTGGAGTCCGAGAGCTTGCCGGGAGTCCGCAGGATGGTTTCCGAGGGATCGTCGGAAGACCGCGGAAGTTAAATCGGAAGCTCGAGGAAGAAGACTTGACTTGCGGACTTTATAATAGCTTAGGAATGTCTTTAATTTCATAGTTAGCACATTAATTTGGGTTAAGATTAAGGGTTAATCCTCTAACCCAAGTATGGGCCCATTGGGCCTTGTTCGGAATCAGTTTGGGCCAAGTTTTAGGCCCAAACCAAATATAGATTTGTGCTAGGCGGTAGAGCCCAGCAGCCAATGTAGCCAGCAGCATGTGTGCATGCATGCATGCATGCTGGGCTACGTGCATGCTACTGTAGCCTGGCTACATGTATAGCCCGACCGGCCATCGTAGATGTGCGGCGTAGTACCGCACCGCCAAACTCTTGGCGGCGTAGCACCGCCCGGCCATCGTAGCATGCCCGACATCGTGTAAGCGCCCGACATCGTAGCAACGCCAGCATGTTACTATAGCAGCGGTAGCACCGCTGCGCTGGCGGTAGCACCGCACCACCTACTATGTCGACTGACACTATGCAGGCGGTAGCATCGCCTCTGACAGGCGGTAGCACTGCCTGGCACCGAGAAACTTAAAAAATTCAAATTTGGAGCCCAAATTTGAATCCTCTTGAGCTCTATAAATTCCCCTCTCTTGAAGGTTCAAAGTGCAGTAAGAAGAGTGAAAATCTTGAGGGAAAACTCTACTCAAATAGTGTCAAAAACTTCCCTCTTACTCTTAAGTGTTTTCTTGTTCAAGAGAGGGTTGAAAGCTTTGTAAGGGTTATCTTCTAAGCCCGTCAAAAGAAGAGGTGTTGCAAGGGAGTTCTTCCTCACCCATTGGAAGGAGGAAAGCTAGTGGAAAGCCGGTGTCCTCAAGCGAAGAGGAATCAGAAGTGGATGTAGGTCGGATAACCGAACCACTATAAAAATCTGGTTTGCATTTACGTTCTTGCTATTTACTTTGTTGCAAACCATTTTTACTTGCTACGTTATTTACTCAACTTCATTATCATCTTATTACGTATGCTTTAAAGTTAAAACGCAATCTTTCCGGGTTCAAACGAAATGTTGCTTTCATCGTACGAAGTTTTCGAAGCTTGTTTTAAATCGCTGAAAAATCTATCGTTTTATCCGCTGCACTAATTCACCCTCCCCCCCTCTTAGTGCCGCTCGATCCCTAACAAAAGCAACAAGATCGCTGCTCTGATACCAGATGATAGAACCCCAAAGGAATTCTTTGGAGATTGATCTTTGAGGAGGATCAACCCTTGGAACGCTATAGGGGTTCCACCCTCCAAATAACCTAGTGGCTGCAATTCTAGATTGATCTTTCTTATTCCAAAGAGGTGGAGGCTACAAGCTTATATAGAGCTCCAAACCCTAGCCCTAGGGGCTGCTTCCTAAGTGAACTACCCAATTTGCCCTCAACCTTAGCGGGCCGGCCCAGTAACAAAGGGGGGGCTAAGAAGCCCAAAGACCCAAATATAAACCCTAGCCTCTCTTCTTTATAGGATAGAGGTGGCTAGGTGGGGTTTATTACACTCTCACTGGGTTTTTATTAGATGCTACATGGTTGAGTAGGACCCAACCCTGCTAGGGTCCTATTAGGTTCCTTCCTCCAAGTTACTGCTTAAAGGCTACTAAAAGATTGATCGATTCATTTTTGAAAAGAGGATGAATATATGGCTATTTATGGGGCTTCTAAACCCTAACTCCTAATAGGACTCTTACTCAAGACTCCTACTTCTAACCAACTTCTAATTAGGACTCCTTCTCTAGTAGGACTCCTAATTCTAATAGGACTCTTTCCCTAATAAGACTCCTACTTCTAATAGGACTCTTTTCCTAATATGACTCCTAATTCTAATAGGACTCTTTCCCTAATATGACTCCTACTTCTAATAGGACTCTTTTCCTAATAGGACTCCTACTTCTAATAGGACTCCTTCTCTAAGAAGCAACCTAACCCTAATCTAGCCAGCCTCTTCACCTCTTTAATAGGGGTCGGCTAGATAGGATTTACATGAATACCCTTATCAATGAAACTAAATTAGAACTCTCATAGCTAGAGTCCTAATAGACCTGCCCTCTTCAAATCAGCCTTGTCCTCGAGGCTGACGTTCCATGAATTCTGGGAATTTGATCTTCAAATCGTCATAGTTCTCCCAAGTGGCATCTTCTGCTGGTAGGTTTGCCCACTGTATTAATACTTCAGTAGTAGGTCATCGTCGTCGAGTCACGATCCGTCGATCAATAATGACACTTGGCTGGGTCTAGAGCTCTCCTTGGGTAGTTATATTTGGTAGATGGCTTTAGGCTATCTCATGTTGTCCCAACTTGAGCTTCAAACACGATACATGGAAGACTGGATGGATTCGGGAGCTGGCGGATAAGTCCAATCTGTATGCTACTGCTTCGATGTACTCCAAAATCTAGTAAGGTCCATAGAACTGAGGTGAAAGCTTCATAGATGCTTTGGTTTGGATTGATGTTTGCTTGTATGGCTGGAGCTGTAGGAAGACCCAATCTCCTACTGAAAATTCTCTTTCGCCTTTGTGTTGATCATATTACTGTTTTATCCTTGCTTGTGCTACAGTGAGATTATCTTTTAGCAACTTCAGCATTTTGTCTCTATCTTGTAGTTCCCTATCTACTTGTTCTACTTTAGAGGTGCCTAACACATATTTTGGAATTATAGGGGGGGTCGGCCATACATGGCCTCATAGGGAGTACATTTTGTGGAAGAATGATAAGTTGTATTATACCACCACTCGGCCCAGGGAAGTCACTTTGTCCATTCTTTTGGTCGGTCACTGGTGAAGCATCTAAGGTATATCTCCAAACACCTGTTCACCACTTTAGTTTGGTCGTCGGTTTGTGGGTGATATGTCGTACTCATCTTTAATTTAGTACCCTGCATCTGGAATAACTCTGTCCAAAATTTGCTCGTGAAGACCCTATCATGATCACTTACAATAGATCTTGGCATTCCATATAATTTTACAATATTCTCCATAAAGATTCGAGCAATACTAGAAGCAGTGTAGGGATTAGGGATGACACAAAGGTGAGCATACTTTGTAAGGCGATCAACCACGATAAAAATTGTATCTTTTCCTTGTGATGAGAGAAGCCCTTCGATGAAATCCATTGATATATCAGTCCATATTGATTCTGGGATGGGTAGAGGTTGTAACTTTCTGGGACTTGCCACTGTCTCACCTTTGTGTTGTTAACATACATCACATTGTGCTACAAATTCAGCAATAATATTTTTCATCTCTATCTAATAAAAATTTTGCTTAATTATTTTATAGGTTCTAAGGAACCCGGAGTGCTCGACCGCAGGTGTGGAATGCATCTCTTGAAGGATGGTCTTTATGCAAGTAGAATTTGGCACAAGCACAATGCGTCCTTTATATCGCAAGTCCTTTGATTCCCAACTATAATGAGCCATGGAGCTTGGTGCTTCCTTCAATTTTTTTATGATTTTACTCGTTTCCGAATTATCTTGCCATTCCCTCCTAATATCCTCAAGGAAGTTGTTGGTCGGAAGTGAAACAGTCAAAAATTCAGCTTGCTCGGGTAGCCGTGAAAGCGCATCTGCAACAACATTATCTTTTCCCTTTTTGTAAGTTATTTCATAATCATATCCAAGAAGCTTTGTTATCCATTTTTGCTATTCAGGAGAAGATATTTTCTGCTCTAAGAAATATTTTAGGTTTTTATGGTCGGTCTTGAATTGAAAGCGTCGCCCGATCAAGTACAGTCTCCATTTGGACACCGCATGCACAATCACGAGCATCTCCTTGTTATAAATAGTCATCTTAAGATGGAAAGGAGATAACGCTTTACTAGTACAAGTGAGGGGGCGGCCATCTTGCATTAGTACAGTACCAATTCCTACTCCGGAGGTATCAGCTTCAATAATAAAAGTCTTGTCGAAGTCGGGTAATGCTAGTACTAGCATTGTTATCATTGTAACTTTAAGTTTGTTGAAGGCGGTGGTAGCTTTGTCCGACCACTGGAAAGCATCTTTTTTCAGCAAGGAAGTAAGGGGTGCACTGATCTTTCCATAGTTTTTCACGAACTTACGGTGGTAACCTGTTAAACCGAGAAAGCCGTGCAACGATTTTATGTTCCTTGGGGTTGGCCAGTTCTGCATTGCTTCAATTTTGGAGGGGTCCACTGCCACCCCTTCCTCTGATATTATATGCCCAAGATATTCCACCTTTTGTTGAAGAAAGCTGCACTTCATTTTTTTGATAAAAAGAACATCTTCTCGCAAAATTATCAAAACAAGTCGTAAGTGCTGAATATGACTTTCAAGAGAAGGGATGTAAATAAGGATATCGTCAAAGAAAATTAGCACAAACTTTCAAAGATAACTCCAGAAAATATCATTCATAAGGCTCTGGAAGGTGGAGGGAGCATTGGTGAGACCAAAGAGCATTACTAGAAATTCGTAGTGATCATTGTGCGTTCGAAAGGCAGTTTTCGGTATGTCTTCTTCGCACACTCGTATTTGATGATACCCGGATCGAAGGTCCAACTTTGTGAAGACTCATGCTCTCTTTAATTCATCAAGCAATTCATCTACTACTAGAATAGGATACTTGTCCTTGATGGTTATATCATTGAGAGTTCGATAATCAACGCACATTCGCCATGTTCCATCTTTCTTTCGTACGAGGAGAACCGGTGAAGAGTAGGGGCTGCAACTTAGCTGAATAACTCCTGTTTCAAGCATCTCTTTTACAATCCTTTGTATTTCATCTTTTTGGAGATGTGGATACCGATATGGTCAAGTATTTGCTGGAGGTTTGCCTGGAAGAATGGGTATACGATGATCATGCCGACGGTTAGGAGGTAGGCTGTGTGGTTCGTCAAATATATCTGAAAATTCAGCAAGCAAGGGAAGTAGGTTTGGATCTTCAAATTTGGTTGGCTCTCCCTTAGATTACTGCTTAAGTTGTACCAAAAAGCACTGCATGCTTTGTGCAAAACTTTCTCCATTCGTTGTGTGCAAATTGTTGTTATGTCGCCCCCACGTTTCCCACACAGTATCACCTGTTTCCCCTTACTGTAAAATTTTATAATTAATTTCAAAAAATTTCAGGAAACATCACCTAATGTCGTCAACCATTCAATGCTAAGCACAGCCATATAATCATCGAGAGAGAGGAGGAAAAAATCTACAATTATCTCTTGGTCCTGCAGCAACAGTTTCACCTATGGGCACCTACGATCACACTTCAAAATTCGACCATATGCGACTTTAACATCAAACCTACTACAATTCTCAATAGATAAGACCATCTGGACAGCAACCTTGCTATTCATAAAATTATTAGTGCTCCCGGTGTCAATAAGAATGGTGATCGGTTGTTGCTTCAGAAATCCTCCCACTTTCATTATTTGCGGGTTCGCGTAACCGGCAAGGGCATGCATCGTAATATCAATTGGCTGCTGTTCTTCATCCATGACCTCTTCCTCATCTCTTGGACCTCCTCCTCTATGTCTTCAAGAGGTTCAATCAATAGGAGGTGGCCCCTTTTGTAGCGATGATTGCGGTTCCACGGCTCGTCGCAATGCCAACAAAGACCCTTTGCTGATCGGTCATGTAGTTCTTCTCTTATCAATTTTTTGGGTAGTGAAGGATGGCTGGGAGCAGAAGGGGGGTTATATGTTGAGGTTCTAGGAGTGGTTCTCATCCTCCGAGCATCTTGGCTGAGCCGTTCTTCTTGTATTCGGGCAAAAGAAATCGCAGCCATCACGATACGGGGTTGTCGCGCCTTAACTTCCCTTTTTATCTCTGGCTTGAGTCCTTTAATAAATGTTCCTAACAATTGATGGTTAGTCCAATCACAAGCAAGGTAGGATAGCTTCTTAAACCTGGTTTGGTACTTTTGAATCGTAGAGGTTTGTCAAATTTTTGCGAGTTGGCCGTCGATATTTTCATACTCCGTAGGTCTGAAACGGTTCAGCAGTGCATTCTTAAATTGATTCCACATCAGAGCCCCATGATTATATTCCAGCCAATTGTACCATTGAATAGCATCTCCTTCAAGGTGGATGACAGCAATCTCCACCATAGCATTATCCGACGTTCGGTAGTAGTGAAAGTAACGTTCGACGCGCGAAATCCACCCCGTCGGATCTCCTTCTTCCCATCGTGGGAAGTCCACCCTTATGCGTGGCTGAAGCATGTCCGAGGGCTGTCCCTCCTTCTCTGGGGTCCTTTCTAAATTTTCTCCTTGCTGCAGTTTGGTTGAACTTGGTGGTTGTCCAATTCTGAATTCTGCAAACAAAGCGCGCAATTTGTCTTCCAAGCGCGATTCAAGCCGTGATTCAATCCGAGATTCCCATGCTTCAAATTTGGCATCAATTGGATCTTGAGAAGCCATAGCATATGCTTGTAGATTAGAGATGCCCTTGTCTTTTTTCTGTTGATGGGTTAATGGCATGGGTTGGTGGAAGGTTCAGACAATAGATCGGTGATTGAAGGGTTCAGCTGTAATGGTTTACTATTTTGGGCTGTGGTTTTTGATGCTGTTAGGGTTATGAAACTAGGTTATGATGGCTGCATCTTAAGGCTAGAGGGATGCCCTAAAGATATCTTGGCTTGTGGCAGCAAGGTGGCTAGGGTTTGGTAGGTTACAGAGAAGAAAAAAGGACAAAGGTGCAACACCAGATTTTTCATCGAAAAAATTCCAGCAGTAAAGATGTAATTTTTTCTAGAAATTTTCAAAAGAGATTTAAGTAAAACTCAAAGGGGATCTACTGATAAGGAAGAGGTAATGCTGTTAAAAATTTCGTGGAAAGAAATGACAGTAAGAGGTTCAGCAAAATTGAGGATAACAGAGAGGTATTATAGCAAATTTTTACGTCTAAAGTGCAGCAGTTTGGACGTAAAAGATAAGTGATTTATATTGATATTTTTTCAACAAAACTAAAGGTAAAACCACTGTTAGGAAGTGTCAAAGTCATCATAAAAATTTCATAGAGATTTGGATAGAAAAAACGCACTAGCAAGATCAAAAAGGCAGTGCTATGCGGCTGAAATTCTGCAGTGCAACTTTCGTTGTAGAGATGAAAACTTTATAACGAAAAGTTTATGCAGCAATATAGGAACGAATTTTTTGGATTTTTTGAATAAGGATAACTAAATTGCAGTAGCTGTAAGGTAGATAACCAGAACCTGTTGCAATTCACGGGAAGATCAAAGGATGATCTACGGTGGTGGAGATGACGGCAGAATTCAGCGATGATCTTCTAAGCAATTGTGGGGATTGCTTTGGGCAGTTGTGGAGGGCTGGTGGATGGCTGTGGAAGGGCAGCAAGATACCAAGAATGCTGCTCTGATACCAAGTGTTAGAACCCTTGTGGATTCTAAGTTTGGGATTGATCTCTACAGGGGATCGGCCTCCTTGGAACTCTATAGGGGTTCCTTCCTCCAAGTTGCTGCTCAAAGGCTGCTAAAAGATTGATCTATTCATTGATGAAAAGAGGATGAATACATGGCTATTTATAGGGCTTCTAAACCCCAACTCCTAATAGGACTCTTACTCAAGACTCCTACTTCTAACCAACTTCTAATTAGTGTTAGGATCGGACAATCACTAAGGGGGGGGAGGGGGTGAATTAGTGTAGCGGATTAAAACGTAAGTTTGAAACCGATTTTGGTAAAATGGTTAGTTCATATGAAAACTTCGATCTGACGAAAGATGACTTGGTTGAAATTGCTTGAGTAAAGGTAAAGAAAAACTAAATGGTTTGCAGCCAAGTAAAAAGATGAAACAGAAATTTAAACACTCATATTCAAGAACGCCACGATGTATAGTGATTCAGTCAAAGTCACCTACATCCACTTTCGAAGCCTTCTCCGATGAGGCTCCCAACTTCCACTAGCAAATCCTTTTAAAGGGGAAGGACCAAACACCCCTCTTATAATCCTTTTATAAGAAGTTCACACTCTTACAGATTTTCCAAAGAGAAAGAAGAAGGTGAACACAAGCTATTGAAAACAAGACTTTTGCAAGACTTTAGCTCAATTTCTAACTTTTAAAAGGGTGCCCTTTCAGTTGAGAAATGAGGGGTATTTATAGATTCAAAGAGGATTTAAATTTGAGCTCCAAATTTGAATTCTTTTGAGTTTTCCGGTGCCGACGGTGCCACCGCCTGTCAAAAGCGGTGCTACTACCTGTCAATCGTCAGATTGACAGTGCATAGGTGGTACCACCGCCCAAGGCAGGCGGTACTATCATCGCTGCACACATGCGCTAGGCGGTACTACTGCCCCAGGCTAGGCGGTAGCACCGCCCAGCACTCGACTGCCAGGCGGTTCCACCACCTGGCACAGGCAGTTCCACCGCCTGGCCCATTCAGTAATGCTCAATGGGCCTTGTTTTAGGCCCATATTGGCCCAATAAGAGCTCGGTTGGCCCCTACTAGGTTTAAGTAGGATTAATTCAAAATCCTTGCCCTAATTACATGCCAACTATGAAATTGAAACATAATTAACAATGATTTAAATCGACATTCTTCAAGTCTTATTCCGGCGAGCTTTACGATGAGATTTCGACGGTCTTCCGATACTTCCCTCGGATTTCTTCCGACGGATTCCCAGCATGCTCTCGGATTGTATGGTGAGCTCAACGAGTCTTCGGCAAGCTTCCGAACCTTCTCGGCAAACTCCGCGAACCTTCAACGATCTTTGTGGTGAACTTTCGAAAACTTCGGTAAGTCCCTGATTCGATTTCGGTTGGTTCCAGCAACACTTCCGATGATCCTTCGGACTTCCGATGAACTCTTGAACACCTGACGGACTTGACCTCGGCAAATCACTTTATGTTTCTAACCCATCGTAGTTAATCCTGCACACTTAACTTGACAATATAGATTAGCACAAATATTTCACCAATTGATTTCATCATCAAAATCCAAGATTCAACAATCTCCCCCTTTTTGATGATGACAATCAATTGATGATGGAGTTACTTTTAACACCCCCTATCTATATGCCATATCATAACAAGGTAAAAGCACTTGAATTCAATCTTTTGAATTCAAGCCAAATCCAATAGATTTCATTTAACATAATGCTTAATAAACAAGCTTAAGCATAAATACGAAAACTTTGTATTTTAAACAATGTCAAGGTATTACACCTATAATAACAAGAAATATTAATTCAAATATGACAAGGATCAAGTGATATCCAAAAGACTTCCGGCGAACTTTCGGCAGTCTTCCGATGAACCTTCAGAAACCATTCTGCGGACTCCTGACAAGCTCCCGAACTACATGATGATCTTGGCGAGTTCCAACGAGCTTCATTGGCAAGCTCCGATCTTTCTTGGCAAGCTCCATGAACTTCCAACGAACCTTCTGGCGAACTTCCGAAAACCCTTCGGCAAGCTCCCTATTCGTTCTCGGCCGGTTCCGGCAACACTCCCAACGAATCTTCGGACTTCCGTCGAACTCTCGAACTCCCAACGATCCATCACACTTGTCTTCGGGCACTTTGATTTACTTTATGTCTTCATCGTCATCATAGTTAATCCTGCACACACAAACCAAAACTCTACTTTGATCTAGACAAGTATTACAACGCGAATTTGTTAGGAATCGAGTGGCACTAAGAGGGGGGGTGAATTAGTGTAGCGGATAAAACGATGGATTTTTCAGCGATTTAAAATAAGCTTTGGAAACTTCGTACGATGAAAGTAATGTTTCGTTTGAAATCGATTTTTGCGTTCTAACTTTAAAGCATGCGTACAAAGATAAAAAGGAAGTGGAGCAAGTAAAGTAAAGGCTTGCAGCAAAGTAAAACAGAAATTTAAACACTCACACAATCAAGACGCAGCGATGTATAGTGGTTCGGTCAAAGTGGCCTACATCCACTTCCGAAGCCTTCTCCGATGAGGCTCCCAACTTCCACTAGCAAATCCTTTTGTAGGGGAAGGACCAAATACCCCTCTTACAACCCTTTACAAGTGGTTCACACTCTTACAAGATTTCACAAGAAGAAAGAAATGAGGTGAACACTTAAGCAAATGAAGAACAAGACTTTCCCAAGACTTATATTCAAAATCTAACTCTCAAAGGGGTTCTTTTTTTTTAGCTAAGAAAGAAGGGGTATTTATAAGCCTCAAAGTGATTTAAATTTGGAGCCCAAACTTGGAGCCAAAAATTTGAATCTTTTGAGTTTTTTCGGTCTTTGTCGATCTGGCGGATCGACACACCAAGCGGTGCTACCGCCTCGGCCAGCGATGCTACCGCTGCTCACGATAAGAATCGAAAGCGGTGCTACACTTTGCACAATAGAGGCGCTCGCTATAGTAGCGCTTTGCTACTACACCCAAGCTGGGCGGTTCAACCGCCTGGCCCATTCAACCAAGGCTGAATGGGCCCTGTTTAAGGCCCAACTCGGCCCAGTAGAGGCCCGATTGGCCCCTACTGAATTTAGTTAGGATTTTTTCTAAATCCTTGCCCTACTCATGTGCAAACTATGAACTTAAAGACATTCCTAAGCTGTTACAAAGTCCGCAAGTCAAGTCTTCTTCCGTCGAGCTTCCGACGAACTTCTGGCGATCTTCCGACGAACTTCTGGCGATCTTCCGACGATCCCTTGGAAACCATCCTACGGACTCCCGACAAGCTCTCGGACTCCACGATGATTTTGGCGAGTTCCCCCGAGCTTCTTTGGCAAGCTCCGATCTTTCTTGGCAAGCTCCGCAAACTTCCGATGAACCTCCCGGTGAACTTCCGAAAACCCTTCGGCAAGCTCCCTACTCGTTCTCGGCCAATTCCGACAGCACTCCCAATGAATCTTCAGACTTCCATCGAACACTCGAACTCCCAATGATCCATCGCACTTGACTTCGACCCTTTGTTTCGCTTTACGTCTTCATCCTTATCGTAGTTACTCCTGCACACAAACAACAAACACTCTACTTCAATCTAGATAGTTATTACAACACGAATTTACATTCAGTTGCCTGGCACGTCATTGGTCAGTGCTTCGTCCGATCCTTTGGCACATCGTCCTCTCTTGTGGTTCGTTGCCCAATCGGTGATTGACCTCCGTAATCCCGATATCCTTGGTGCAACACGCTCTTCTTGGCCCGATGCCCGACGTACGAAGCCTCCTGCCGATAGTCGATCGAACCTCCAGCTCGACATCCAATATCCTAACGTGATCACCTCCGGTGCAACGTCAATTCCTCTAGTGTCAACTGTCTAATCCTGATCGATAGTAGACCTGCGTAACTCAACACGCAGTTAGACCATAAATCACACTCAATTAGTTTCATCATCAAAATATGAGATTCAACAGAATTGACATTCAATTGCTCGGCACGTCATTGGTCGGTGCTTCGTCCGATTCTTCGGCACATCGTCCTCTCTTGCGATCCATTGCCCAATCGATGGTTGACCTCAGCAACCCTGATACCCTTAGCGCAACACGCTCTTCTTGGCCCGATGCCCGACATTCGAAGCCTCCTGCCGATTGTTGACCGAACCTCCGGCTCAGCATCCAATATCCTGACGTGATCACTTCCAACGCAACGTCAATTCCTCCAGCATCAACTATCTAATCCTGATCGATAGTAGACCTGCGTAACTCAAAACGTAGTTAAACAATAAACCACAATCAATTAGTTTCATCATCAAAATATGAGATTCAATAATCTCCCCCTTTTTGATGATGATAACTAATTGATGACTAACGGAGTTAACCTTAACTCCCTGAAGTTTAACCAAATTGTCCCTATCAATATGTCATTGATAGAACACTTGGATTATCCCAAATCCAAGCAACATTCATCACAAGTAAGAGAATAAATCAAACCATCATGCAAATATATAAAATATTCAATTCAATGCATGAAGTCATCAATCTACTTCTCCCCCTATATCATCAACAAAAAGGAGAAGTAATCATCATAGATAGTTTAAAAGATATGCAAATTTTACAATGATACTAGCTATTAATCAAGATATTCAACATACATCACTTTAAAACATTCTATCATAGGAAGTTTTTAAATTCTTTCTAAAGATAAGCAAGATAGCAATTTTTTCTCACTTGCTTCTTGTGCAAGTTTGCACTTTGCTTTTGTAGCATGCTAGCAACTTTTGAAATGTTCATGATAGGGTGTTCCTTGAAGTTTTTCATTGAAGCTAGCAATTTTTTCATTGAAGTTGCAAGCTAACAATAAATCTTCTCCCCCTTTGTTTTTTGTCAAAAAGAAGTGGAGTACAAATAGTCTCTTACATCAATACTTTGATCATGAAAAAAATAACAAATTTACAACATGAATTTTCAACATATTAAGTCATGAATTCAAGGGAGTCAAAAATTATGAAATGAGAGAAAAAGATGATAAGCAAGCAATCAATAATGATAAGCAAGCTAACATACTTTGCGATATGTAAGCTAGCTTCCTTTCAATTCTTCTCTTTTGTAACTAAGTTTCGCTTTTGCAAGCTATCAACTTGTTGTTTGCAATGAGCTAGCAATTATGTATAATCACTTTAAACATGTATGCTAACTTTTCATTAAAACATATAAACATAAAGGCATGACAAGTGTAACATTCTAAATTTTTGAAGTTTTGCATTTTGCTTCTTTTGAGATAGTCAAGATAGTAATATTTGCATCCTTTGAGATAGTAATCCCTAACTTCTTGTGAAATTTGCAAGGTAGCAATTTTTCTCCCCCTTTGTCTTTATCAAAAAGAAGAGAGGACTAAATGACTAAAAATTTCAATCATTATACAAGTCATTTTTCATATCAATTATAAATTTACATCAATCAATATGTCAATCATCACATGATGCATACAAGACAATAATGTAAAGAAATCATGTTATGAAGGATATCAATATGTAAATTTAACAAGGATTAAAACCAAAAGATATCATTCATGATTCATAACTTTCCTTTTAGCAAGATCAAGATTCATATTTATCTATTTTCTATTCAAGACAAATGTCATACAACCAAGAATCATGATATATAAAAGCATATCAATATCAAGGATCAAATTATGATTACAAGTGCTAACATATTTTCTTTTTATTCATTTTCAAGTCATGATAAAAGAATAAATCAATGATTCAATCATTAAGCGCATTTATTTTCATCATCACATAGGGCATGCAAGCCAAAATAATCATGTCATTTCTAAGTCATGAAAGATATGACATCAAGGCTTAAGAAAATCAAGAGGAACATGATTCATTTGATAAATCCTTTTAGTAATGACTCATCATAAAGCAAATTTCTCTTACATCAAGGCAAAGAAAAATCATGTCAAAAATTTCAAAAAATATTTCAAGCCAACAAGATCACATTTGAAGGATAAAATATATCACAATCGTAAATGTCGATAAGTGATTCATTTGAGTGCAAAACCACTTGATTCATGTATAGGAATTCTAAGTATCAAATATCAAGATATCAAGACTTGGATCGTGAAAAAGCTCATTCAAGTTCGAATTATCAAAATCATTAACATAGTTTATGAGATTCACAAATGACATAAACTTAAATTGTTCTTCTCTTTGGTAAATGATAAAAAGAAGCAATCATAGAGGAAAACATTTTAATTCGCATAAAAAAAATCTTATGCAAAATAATTTCACAACTTGAAACCCATAATCAAATCAAAATCATTTTCGAGATTTAAAATACTAGCAATTTGCATTAATCATAACAAGTGATACGTCAAAAGTCTACATCAATATCTCAATCATCAAGTCATGAAGTATACAAAGTAGTATTAAAACATGAGAGAAAAGTTAAAATTATCAACTCATAATTAATTCATCGAAATCACTTTTATAACTTATGAGATTCTTAAGATATCATGAAATCATTAATCTCGATAAGATGAGAAAAGCATTAAGTGATTCTTCTAACGCATTTTCAAAATCTTGTTCATAATTTTAGTGATTCACAAAATATCATAAATGAATTTATCACTTGTCTTTCATGGAAAATCGAAAACTTTAGAGAAAGAGAGATGTTCAAGAAACATGCATTTCTCTTTTAGTATTTTCATTGATTTTGTATAAACATTCCTTTGTCTTTATATGCCAAATCAAGATAAATATTTAAAATTAAAAGACAAACTTCATTATAAAAATCGTCAAAACAACAATATAACACATTATGAGATTCAATTTATCATGATAATGTGTTTCATTTTGTTTCAAACAAGTGTGCTCATGTTTCAAAAGATGAGTATCAAAATTTAAATCCAAACATGAGTTTGTCATCAAGATATAATAACTTTAAATTCTCATGATATCATAAAATCATTAAGCATAATAATAAACTTTTAATATTTTCATTTCATCATTATCAATGATGATTTCATAAGGTATGTTCAAATATTTATACGGAAGCCATCATTGTATAAATTCAAAATACAAGTTTGTCATTAAACCCATCAAGATCAAATGCATCAAAATCTTTCATTCGAAAATTTTAATAAGAGCAACATAAATTGATTACATGTGAGCATGTATCAATATTTCAAAGCAAGACATAAGTTTCATTATAAAAACCGTTAAGACCAAACACATCAAAAATAAAACATCATGATTAAAATATTTTTAACTTTTGTGTTTTATTTTATGTGGTTTATCTTATATAAACATGTTCAAAATTTTCATGTAAAAACGAAATCATCAATATGCTTGCTTCTATCTTTTAATCATATTTGGTGTAAAGTATTATCTTGAAACATACTATTAATTTTTTATCAAAAATCATGCATCTTATTTAAAATCAAAAGCAATGTAAAATCATCAAGATTCATGAATTTATCATACACATGAAGCATTTTCATTATCAAGCAAAATTTCACATAAGCATGCCTAAAAACAAATAACCGCGTTCATAGATGTGCATCATATTGAAAACCAAAAAACCGATATGGAAGTCATAAACATACATTCGGTTTATCATGACAAATAATTTTTGTATCATGCATCTTGTTTAAAATTAGAAGTGATATCATGAATTCATCATGATCATATACTTTCCTTTTTATGTGTTTCATTTGTTTCATATAGGTATATATCATCTAAAAATTTCATCATAAAAATGTTTAAGAGCCATTAATCCAAGATAGAGATTTTCAAATCATAAGCATGATACTATAAAATTATCATCAAAACATTTTCAGGAATAACAAATAGTTGATGTACAATCATTCAATCATCATTCATAAAGTTGGATACACCATTCAAAAATTTTACTTTTCAAAAGTACTACAAAGAAAAACATAGTATTATTTTTAAAATATTTTTTTATAATTTCCAAAAACACAAGAAAAGCATGAAAAAATTCTGACTAACTAAGTTAAGCATTCATGGAAAGCATCATATAATTTCAAAATAAGGTAAAAGCAACTTGGGTGAGTTTCTTACCTCATTGTCGAAAACCGTCAAAGCCCATTTTGCCTCTTCTTTACTTGATTCTTCTTTGTAAATCTTCTTCTTCTTCTATGGCCTCTTCCTCTGTTCAAGTTTATTGTCTATTTTAGATTTTTATTTAATGAACTTATTAAGATTTAGTGTTCGAAGTTCAAAGTTCTCATTATCCTCATCACTTGAGTCATCACTCAAGTGGCATTTCATAATTTGGAGTTCCAAATCCTTCCTGTTATTTGGAAGGTAGTTCAAGTGTTCATCAAGTTCAAAATATTCTAGGAGGCTCATTTCATATGTCATTAGTGAGCCAATTAGTTCTTCAATAGGTAAATTATTTAAATCTTTAGCCTCTTGTATTGCGGTTACTTTAGGATCCTACTTTTTGGAAGGGATCTTAAAATCTTGCTTACAAGTCCAAAATCTAAAAAACATTTACCAAGAGATTTTAGACTATTGATGACATCCGAGAAATGGGAGAATATGTCATTGATAGTCTCACTTGGTGCCATTCGAAGAACCTCAAAATCGTGCATTAAAATTTTAACTTTCAAGTCTTTGACTCTACTCGTTCCTTCGTGCGTAATTTCAAGAGTTCGCCAAATGTTAAAAGCCGTTTCGCATGTAGAAATCCGATTGAACTCATTTTTGTCTAAAGCACAAAATAAGGCATTCATAACCTTTACATTTAAAGAAAACGATCTTTTCTCCAAATCCAACCATTCGTTTGTCGGTTTAGAGAAAAGTTGAAATCCATTTTCAATAATGTTCCATAAGTTTAAATCGAGAGAAATTAAGAAAACTTTCATTCGAGTTTTTCAATATGTGTAGTCCGAACCGTTAAAGAACGGTAGACGAAAAACCGAAAAGCCCTCTTGAAAGCCATGAAGAGTCATTTCTTACGGGTATAAATCCAAATGAGAAATAACGTTGCTCTAATACCAATTGTTAGGGATCGAGCGGCACTAAGAGAGGGGTTGAATTAGTGCAACAATAAAGACGATAGATTTTCGATAATTTATACCAACTTTGAAAACTTAATACGATAAAAATTATATTTTTGACTAAAACCGATTCCGATTAAAGGGTAATGGAAAGTACTTAAAGTAGGGAGTATTTAGAGAGGAAGAAGGCAGTGATGAGTAAGTTGAGCAGCGAAAAGAATACGGTTTGTAGAAAGGTAAATGTAAGAACGTAAACGCAAACCGTTTTTATAGTGGTTCGGTCATCCGACCTACATCCACTCCTGATTCCTCTTCGCTTGAGGCCACCGGCTTTCTACTAGCTGCCTTTCTTCCAACGGACGAAGACAATCTCCCTTTTACAAACTTTGTTTACAAAGCTTCCCTCAACACCTCTCTTAAGAACACTTCTAAACTTTGGAGGAGGGACTTCTACTTCAAATGACAGAGTTTTCCCTTAGTTTTCTTGCACACTTCTTGCTCTTCAAGCAAGAACACTTGGGATATTTATAGACCCCAAGAGGATTCAAGTTTGGAGCCCAAATTTGGAGCCTAAATTTGAATTGCCTCGGTTTTCCCGATTCTAGCGGTACTAGGCGGTGCCACCGCCCATCCAGCGGTGCCACCACTGGTGCCCTCGAGTGCTGGGTGGTGCCACCGCCCAGCTCTCGGCCTATGTGCGGTGCCACCGCCCAAGTCATTTCAGCACACTGGTTTGGGCCGAAAACTCAGTGCAAACCGGTCCAAATGAAGTCCGAATTGGCCCAAATTTGGTTTATAGGATTAACACCTATTCCTAAACCAAATTACATACTAACTATAAATTTTAAAGATATTTTATAAGCTATTATAAAGTCTACAAGACAAGACTTCTTTCAACGAGCTTCCGGTGAACTTTCAACGGTCTTCCGACGAACCCTCGGAAACCATTCTGCGGACTCCCGGCAAGCTCCCAAACTACATGATGATCTTGGCGAGTTCCAACGAGCTTCATTGGTAAGCTCCGATCTCTCTTGGAAAGCTCTATGAACTTCTGATGAACCTTCTAGCGAACTTTAAAAAAACCCTTCGGCAAGCTCCCTACTCGTTCTCGATCGGTTCCGGCAATACTCCCAACGAATCTTCAGACTTCCGTGAAACTCTCGAACTCCCAATGATCCATCACACTTGTCTTCTGGCACTTTGATTTGCTTTATGTCTTCATCGTCATCATAGTAAATCCTATACACATAAACCAAAACTCTACTTTGATCTAGACAAGTATTACAACGCGAATTGACATTCAGTTGCCCGGCACGTCATTGGTCGGTGCTTTGTCCGATTCTTCGGCACATCGTCCTCTCTTGCAATTTGTTGCCCAATCGGCGGTTGACCTCTGCAACCTCGATACCCTTAGCACAACACGCTCTTCTTGGCCCGATGCCCGACGTCCGAAGCCTCCTGCCGATTGTCGACTGAACCTCCGGCTCAACATCCAATATCCTGACGTGGTCACTTTCGGCGCAACGTCAATTCCTCCAGTGTCAACTATCTAATCTTAATCGATAGTAGACTTGCGTAACTCAAAACATAATTAAATAATAAATCACAATCAATTAGTTTCATCATCAAAATCTGAGATTCAACAACCACCAGTCCATAGAGCCTAAGGACTCTATCAGGTGGTGGTACTGCTAGACTAAGTAGTGGTACCACCCAATACACTAACAGAATGAGGTCAACCGGTGGTGGTACCGCCAATACTCAGAAATTTAGGATGTGACTCTTTTTGGCTCCATTTTTGAAAGCCAATTGAGTCTATAAATGCCCCTCTTTTCTCTGTTGATAAAGCACCTTTTGAGAAGTTAAAAATTAAGTCAAAGATATAGCAAATCTTGTTTCGATAGCTTAAGTGTTCACCTCCCTCTTTCTCTTTGTCAAAAATCTGTAAAAGTGTGAACCACTTGTAAAAGTTTGTAAGAGATGTGTTTGGTCCTTCCCCTTCAAAAAGATTTGATAGTGGAAGTTGGGAGCCTCATCGGAGGAGACTTCGAAAGTGGACATAGGTCATTTGACCGAACCACTATACATCGTTGCATACTTTGGATGTGTGAGTTTTTAAATTTCTGTATCTTACCTTTACTTAGCTACAAATCATTTGGTCTTCTTCTCCCTACTCTCAATTGCATTCACTCAAACCATTTTAGCTAAAACCTCTTTCGTCGAATCAAAATTTTTACACGAACCAACTATCTCCGAAATCAGTTTCAAATTTACGAGTTTTAATCCGTTGCACTAATTCACACACCCCCTCTCTTAGTGTCACTCAAATCCTAACAAATAGTTCAAGTCCTTTGTTTCTTGAATAATAGTTACTTTTAGATTTTTAGGAAGATATCATAAAATTTTATTAATAAGTTTAAAATTTAAAAAACGTTTACCAAGTACTTTCAAACCATTGATAACATCCATAAAATGAGTATATATGTCTCCAATGGTTTTGTTTGGTTTTATTCAAATTAATTCAAAACTATGCATCAAAAGATTGATCTTAGATTCTTTAACTCTACTTTAAATAAACTTATTTTTATCTAAAGTGTAAAATAAAGCATTCATAGCTTTCGCATTTAAAGAGAAATTTTTTTCTCCAAATCATTCCATTCATTCATTGAATTAGAAGACTTTTGAAAACCACTTTCAACAATATTTCATAAATTAAAATCCATAGAAATTAAAAAAAATTTCATATGTATTTTTCAATGTGTAGTCCGTCCCATTGAACAAAGGAGGATGAGTGATAGAATAACTCTCTTGATTGCTGAAAAAAGTTATTTCTCTTGGGTGTTAATTCAAATGAGAAAAACTTGGCTCTAATATCAATTAGTAGGATTGTGATGGCACTAAGAAGAGGGGTGAATTAGTGCTTTTGTTTAAAACATCGGTTTAAAAATTCTCATTCGATGAAACCTATATTGGAAATGCATTTAACTTGAAAGCATTTGTAAGAGCAGTAAGTAAGTAAATCAGTTTGTAATATGAAAGAAAAGCATAAAGTAAATGCAAACCGATTTTATAATGGTTCAATCGTCATGACCTATCTTCACTCCCGATTCCTCTTCACTCGAGGCCACTGGCTTCCACTACTAATCTTCTTTTAATGGGTAAAGATCAACTATCTTTATAACTCTTTCTCCTTTTTATAGGCTCAGGAGAGAACCTTCACACCTCTCTTTTACAATTGGCCTCACTCCAGTAGAAATCTTCTAACTCTGGGAGGAAGAGACTCACTAACTCAAGAGAGATTATAACCTTTTTCTTAAGTATACTTTCCCCTTTCTACTCTTATTCTTATTGTTCCAAGCAGGAATAGCTAGGGTGTTTATAGACCCCAAACGGCTTCAGAAATGAAGCCAAAAAGGTCTCATCCTAGGTTTCTCAGGTCCTGGCAGTACCACCGTCTATGCTAGGTGGTACCATTGCCTACAATACTATCAATTGATGATACCACCGCCCAGTCTAGGTGGTACTACTACCTGTAGAGTGACACTGGGTGATACCACTGCCTATAGCCTGATAACATGGGAGACCATATTGTCCAACTCATAGGTAGTTCCACCACTAATCTGGAAGTGCCATCGCTTGACCCAACCTATGGGTTACTGAATGGGCCTCCCAATGGGCCTAAATCAAAGCCAACTTATGCCCAATAGGCCCCTAATTGAGTTGGCTTAATTATATTCAAAACTAACTTAATTAGAACTCTAAACTACTTCGATCTAGATAAATTATTACAAAGTATGAATCATATATTGTTTAACATGTCATTGGTTCTTCCGACGCTTCATCTGAACCTTTGGCATATCGTTCTTTCCTTTGATGTATTGTCCAATCGGTATATTGACTTTTCACAACATCTGATCTCCTTAGCACAATGTCTAATCCTTTTGGCTTGATGCCCAAACTCATAGCACGAAGTCCTTTTACCGGCACGTCAACCAATATTCTGACATGTTCTACTCCGGCCCAATAATTAATTCTTCCTGCTTTAATCAAATTATCTTTCCATGACCGAAACTAGTCTTGTGTCAGTTCAAATACTGATTAGATTATAACTTCATCAATTAATTTCATTATCAAAATCCAATGTTCAACAAATATACCATAAATCAAAGCCCATAGAAATTAAAAAAATCCTCTTGATTTTTTAGAGGACGTCCCATTGAACATAAGAGGATGAGTGATAGAGTGACCCTCTTGATTATAAAAAAATATCATTTAATCTCTCTTAAGTGTTAAACAAATTGAGAAAACTTGGCTTTGATACCAAATATTAGGATCGTAGTGACACTAAGAGGGGAGGGTTTGAATTAGTGCTTTCGCAAAGTTGAAATGATTTAAAAAATTCATTCGATCAAACCCGTATCAGAAATATGTTAAACTTGAAATATGAGTAAAAGTAGTAAGTAACTAAATCAATAAGCAATAAGAATGAAAAGCACAAAAGAAATGCACACTGGATTTATAGTGGTTCGATCATCGTGACCTATGTCCACTCTCAATTCCTCCTTCATTAAGGTCACTGACTTCTACTAACAATATTCTTTCAATGAGTGAAGATCAACTACCCTTTTTACAACTCTTTCTCCTTTTTATAGGTTTAGAAGAGAATCTTTATAAGTCTCATACCTCCCTTAGAATGAACTATAAAATTTAAAGATGAGAGAGACACTCAAGAGTTTATAATAGAGTTTGCACACTTAGAATCATAAGTTTTTCATTCATAATTCTTATATAAACCCAACAGGGATGAATGGGGTATTTATAAGCCTCAAATGGCTTAAAAAAAATAGAGCTAAAAAGTCTCATCCTAAGTTTTCGAGGTACTAACGATACTATCATCAGTTCTGGGTAGTACTACCACCTAACAAAGCCTGGGAGACCGAGCTCCAGAGGTATTATTGCCTACAACACTGAGCACTAGCAGTACTACTGCCCAACACCATAGAAGACCATATATTGGTAGTACCACCACCGCTAGTCTGGGCGGTACTACTGCCTGACACTAGCGGTGCTAGTCATATGTGCCCTACAAGTCAATCACGTGAGTGATGACACATGTGACATCATATGCATTCTTTTTGCTTATTATTTATTTGATATTTTTCTCACTTTATATTATCTATTGCATGTATTGTGATATCCATGGATTTGTGTAATAAAAATTAGATTATGATGAGATCACGATAATGAGATCGATTCACCATTAAACACAAATCCTAAATAATCCTGGTCATAAGTTACTTGAGAAGGGTATCGAGATAACTAGATAGACTGATATATTGTATACCCATTCATATGATGGAGGCCACTGGTCTCATAACTGCTTGTGTGGGGACACTAGGGATACAGTACAAGTGCTCATTGGAGAATGAGTTTACTGATTGATCCACTTACGGAATGCTGGATGGTTGATGATACCTTATTGTCAAACAATAATTCCATAGTCCCAGTAGTGTATCTAATGTTAGGACCAAAATCGACACAAAGAGAGGGGGTGAATTAATGCTTTCGATAAAGCGATTTGATTTAGAAAACTCAATTCAATGGAAGCTATATCGAAAATGCTTTTAACTTAAAGTGTGGGTGAGAGCAGTAATAAAAAGCCAGAAACAAAAATTGTAAAGAGCATAACAGAAAAGAGCACATTGGATTTATAGTAGTTCGATTATCGTGATCTATGTCCACTTTTGATTCTTCCTTCATCGAGGTTATTGGTTTCCACTAATAATTTTCTTTCCAATGGACGAAAATCAATTACCCTTATAGTACTTTCTCCTTTTGACAGACTCAAGAGAAAACCTTTATAACCACTCACCCCTCTCTTAAACTTAACCAAATCTTAAAGGTAGAGGGGAGGAAGTTTCATACAATTATAGCATCATTTTTCCTCTTTTTATTCTCAGTTCTTGTGTTTTCTAAGCAAGGATGAGAGGGGTATTTATAGGCCATAAATAGATTAAAACTTAAAGCTAAAACTAGTCTCATCCTGAGTCTTCGAGGTACTAGCAATACCACCGCTAATACATCTGAACGCTAGGCGATACCACCGCCTAGTTTGATAGTACCATCACTTGGCATAGTCTTGGAGACTGAGCCTCAAGTGATTCCACCGGCAGCCCTAGCGGTGCCACCGTTGGACGTGGCTCTAGGTCACTATTTCAGCCTTGCTCTTGGCCTAAAACAACCCTAACTTAGGCCCAATGGGCCTCTAATTGAGTTGACCTAATTCTAACCCGATTACAATTAAAACTACTTTGATCTAGACAATTATTACAAAGCACAAATCAAATATTGTCCGGCATGTCATTGGTTCATTGGCGCTTTATCCGATCCTTCGACGCATTGTCCTTTTTTGTAGCCTATTGCCCAATCGGCATGTTGATCTCCACAACTCCGATCTCCTTGGCGCAATATCTACTCTTCTTGGCCTGATGCCCAAACTCATGATAGAAGCCTTCTGCCGACATGTTGACCAATCCTCCGGCTCGACATCTAATCTTCTAACATATTCTACTCTAGCCCAACGTCCAATTTCTTCTGCTTTAATCATCTCTCCTAATTGAAGCTAGTCCTGCATCAATCAAAACACATATTAGATCATAACTTTATCAATTGGTTTTATCATCAAAATCCGAGAGTCAACAATCTCCCCCCTTTTTATTTTAACAACCAATTGATAACGAAGTTTCACTAAACTCCCCCCATCAATATGTCATATTAAAAGATCTTTTAAATCATAAAATCATACATGATGCCAAATCATCATACCTTCTCCCCTTTTGTTATCAACAAAAAGAAAAAGTGTATCTAGTAAGTTTTTGAGATATGCTAGTTTTATAACATACAAGCTAGCAATTTAACAAATTTTACATCACTTCACAACGTGCAAGCTAACAAGATGGCAAGTGTTACTTCTCTTTGAAATATGAAAGCTAGCAAGTTTTGCTTCTCTTAAGAAGTGCAAAATAGCAAGTTCTTTCTTCTCTTTTGAAAAGTGTAAGTTAGCAATTTTATGCTTCCTTGAAATATGCAAACTAGCAAACTTTGCTTTCATTTGCAATATGCAAGCTAGCAAGACTTTCTCCATACAATGATATAATTTTTCTTTTTACAACAATGCTCTAATCATCATAACATAAGATATACAATCATAAATACAAGGGAGTATTATGAAATAAATAAATCATAACATGAAAGCTACTAATATCAAATCGTGAATACCAAAAGACATGATTTACTTTGACAAATCTCCTCTTAAAAAAGAAATCTTACAAGATCAAATAGTAAAAGATTTTCAAAAGAAAATTTAGGTCATGAATTCTGAGAAATCAAGAGAAAAATCATGATTCATTTGGATAAATTTTCTTTTTAATAAAATGCAAGAATCATACGAGAATAAGGAGTAAGGGATCTTGATTCATATAAAGAAAATCTCAAGTTATAAATATTGAGAAATCAAGATCATGATTTGGATAAAGCTTATTCAAATTCAAATCATCAAATCATCAATATCACTTTCAAGAGATTCAAAATGATATAATTAGATTTATTAATCTCTTATTAAAAAACAGATAAGATAGAGATAGAAAATGTATTCCCTTTTTATGTGTTTCAATTTATGTGATTTATTTCATACAAGCATGTCTTTGTCTTTTATGCCAAATAAAAACATATATCAATATTTAAGATCGAAAATCAAATTTCATCATAAAAATCATCAAGACCAAAAATATAACACATTAAACATAAGGCATCTTCAAATAAAAGATTCGATTTATCATTTTAATTACAATGATAATATATTTTCCTTCTTAAGTGAGTCTAACTCTTTATACTTAGTGCAAGGAATTAATGTGCAATAGTCATTCTCTTTTTTAAAAAAAAATCAAAATCACTAGAAAGAAAAGCATGATCATTTTTTTTTATTTTGGTATTTTATATTTCTTGCTAACTAAATTAAAATCATCAAGCATCTCATGAAAAGCATAAAATAATTTCATAGCAAAATAAAGGGGCTTTGGTTGTGTCACTTACCTCGTTATCAGTTTACTCCTTGTCTTTGATGTTCTTGATTTATCCCAAGTCATCTTGAGTGTCTTCTTCTTTTATTACAGATATTTTCTTTTGAAGAGTCCCAACCGATTGCGTTCATAGTAAGTGGTTGTATCCTTTTTGAGTTCATTTTTATTCTTTAATTCTTATTTTATGAATTTTTTAAATTTTATAGTGAGAAGTTCAAAGTCATCTTCAATTAAGCTTTCGCTCGAGTGGTCTTATTTTGTTTTAAGTGCAATAACTTTCCTATTCTTTGGAAGATTATCCTCATATTCATCATATACCAAATAGATCATTTCATATGTCATCAATGAACTAACAAGTTCTTCTAGTGAAAAATTATTTAAGTCCTTTATCTCTTGTATTGCTGTTACTTTGGGATCCCAACTTTTTAAAAGGGATCTTAGAATCTTATTTACAAGTTCAAGATTAGAAAAATATTTATCATGACTTTTTAAACTATTGATAATATCCGTAAAACGAGTGTATATGTCACCAATAGTTTCGCTTGGTTTCATTCAAAATAATTTAAAATCATGCATCAAAAGATTAATTTTTGATTTTTTAACTCTACTTGTGCCTTCATATGTGATTTCAAGAGTGTGCTAAATGTCATATGCAGTTTTACAAGTCAAAATACGATTAAAGTTATTTTTATCCAAAGCCCAAAACAAAGAATTTGAAGTTTTAGCATTTAATGAAAATAATTTTGTACCAAAGTCATTCCATTCGTTCATAGGTTTAAAAGGTATTTAAAAATTATATTCGATAATATTCCATAAATCAAGGTTTAAAGAAAGCAAAAAAACCCTCATTCGAGTTTTCCAATATGTGTAGTCCGTCCCATTGAACATAAGAAGACGAGTGATAGATTGACCCTTTTAAAAGCTAAAAAAATCATTTCTCTTAGTTGTTAAACCAAATGTGAAATATGTAGCTCTGATACTAATTGTTAGGACTGAAATTGGCACTAAGAGTGGGGGGGGAGGTGTTGAATTAGTGCTTTCAATAAAATGATTCGATTCGAAAAACTCGATTCGATGGAAGCCATATCGGAAATACTTTTAACTTAAAGTATGGGGTAGAGTAGTAATAAAAGGCATGAAATAGAAATTGTAAAGATCAGAACAAAAAAATGCACACCAGATTTATAGTGGTTCGGTTATTGCGACCTATGTCCACTTCCGATTCCCCCTTCGTCGAGGCCATCGACTTCCGCTAATGATCTTCTTTCCAATGGGAGAAAATCAACGACCTTTACAACACTTTCTCCTTTCGATAGGTTCACGAGAGTACCTTTACAACCACTCACCCCTCTTAAACTTAACCAAATCTTATAGCTAAAGGAGAGGAAATTTCACACAATTATAATAGTGTTTTCCCTCTTTTTATTCTCAGTTCTTGTGTTTTCTGAGTAGGGATGAGATGGATATTTATAGGCCCCAAATGGATTCAAACTTGGGGCCAGAACCAATCTCATACTGGGTCTTTGAGTACCGCCAATATATCCTGACACTAGGCAGTACCACCACCTAACATTGGGCGGTACCATCGCCTGACATAGTCTCGGAGATTATATCTCAGATATTGTGCCTCAAACGGTTCCATCACTGGCCTTAGTAGTGCCACCGACTAACCTAGCTCTAGGTCACTGTTTGAGTCTTTTTCTTAGCCCAAAATAACCTTAACTTAGGCCCAATAGGCCCCTAATTGAGTTAGTTTAAGTCTAACTTAATTACAACTAAAACTATTTTGATCTAGATAATCATTACAAAGCACGAATTATATGTTATCCGGCATGTCATTGATTCATCAGTGCTTTACCCTCTCTTGCGGTCTATTGTCCAATCGGTATATTGACCTTCATAACTCAAATCTCCTTAGTGCAATGTTTACTCTTCTTGGCCTGATGCCCAAACTCATGGCACGAAGCCTTCTGTCGATACATCGATCGATCCTCCAACTCAACATCCAATCTTCTGACTTGTTCTACTCTGGCTCAACGTTTGATTCCTCTTACTTTAATCGTCTCTCTATGATCGAAGCTAGTCCTACATCACTCAAAATATAGATTAGTTTATAACTTTATCAATTGGATTCATCATCAAAATTTGAGATTCAACATCTAGTCTTTAGACTTGAGATACCAAGGATGTCCTATATGAGTACTTTACTCTCTGATATCAGACTTATAGGTTTGAAAGTTCCAGATCTAACACAGCCGGTCATCGGGATAGTAGCCAACCTTATGAGGATTATTGAGTATCGATAGAGGATCATCCACTCTCGGTATCATGAGAGGAATATCTTATATGTTTTTGCTCAGGCAAATCCTTAGCGAGGGTCATTCAGATTGAGAGAGAAAGAGTTCTTTGGGAGAATCCAATTAGAGTGAGATTAGAGTAGAAATTGTATGGGCCTAACAGCGCCATACCCAGTATACAGTCTATAAGATATTAGATAGATAAGGGACTATAGGTATATGGTAACTGATGATAGATAGGTCCAAAGGATTGGATTCCTCTATATCATCTAGGGACTACGGTGTAGTGGCTTAGTACATCTGTAATCGATAAGTCGAATGAATTATTATGGAGATAATAATTCACTGAGCCAAAAAGTGTTCTGATATGTATGACTCATGACCAGCTCAATATTAGGCCTAGAAAGTCACACACATATAGTAGGTGTTACAATGAGTAAAGGTTCGGATATGAGGTATCCATTGGAGCCCCTATCTTATTGGATATCCAATAAGCCCTTAAATTATTGGATCATATGGATAAGATCCAATAAGAGCCTATAATAGATTATTGGGTAGAGATCCACTTATCTAAGAGGCTTGGGTAATTGGATGGAAATCCAGTATCCAATAGGGCAAGATTCATTAGGGTTAAGTTGATAGGAGGTCTTTATAAATAGGAGGAAACCAAAGACCTATAGGCTAAGGTTCTTTTGGTTGCCACCTCCTATTCTCCTCTCCCCTTCTCCTTTTTAGTTAACAGCCCCTTTTGGGGCATGTGAAGATTTGGGCAACAACGTAAGGAGCATTTTCACAGTCCCTACCATGTAGATCACCACTAGAAAAGAGGACACTTGATCTCCCTTAGCCTCTCTCACAGATTTACAGAAATACATGGATCCATATGATCTCCCTAAGTAATAGAATTTTTTTCTATGCATAGTTTTCAATTTTATGAGTTTTTACACACTAATCTTCGCTTGATGATAAAACCTTTTTATAGAAATATGAGATTTTCTTTTTCTATTTTTCCACTACGTATGTGATTTACCCCTAGATTTCCCAGTAAGCGGTACTACCATTGGGTCTTTCAAAAAATGTACACTTCGTATGCTCCAGCTCATAGGCGGTTCCACTACTTAAACTAACGGTGCCATCGCCTAACCTGTATGCAGATCACTGAATGGGCCTTCCAATAGGCCCAAATTAGCCCTAATTCAGACCCAATTGGCCCCTAATCAAGTTGGCATGGTTATACCCAAACCTAACTCAATTAAAACTTAAACTACATCGATCAAGATATAAATGATTACAAATAAAAATTCTATATTGTCCATAATGTCATTGATTCATCCGAACTCCCGATGTATCATGCTTTCCTTCAACATATTGCTCAATCCATTAGCATGCTGATTCCCGCAACTTTCGATCTTAGCATAATGTTTGATTCTTCCAGTCCGATGCTCGATTTATGACTCCGACCCAACGTCTGATTCTTTTACTTCAATCGATTTACCTTTCTATGATTGAAGTTAGTCCTGTATCACTTTTCTCAAACACAGATTAGATCATAAACTCATCAATTGATTTCATCATAAAAATTCAGAATTCAATAGTCGCTATGTGAGGCACGACCGTCATCGTGTGCGATTACTGCCTACATAAGCCATTGTAGATGTCGCTTGCATAAGGCATCGTAGCCATTGTCTGCAATCGCTATGCCAGGTGTGACTATCACCTATGCAAGGCATTGCAGCCACAGTCCACGATTGCCACCACCATGCATATTCGTCGCTTGCCTATGACTTCCCCACCCATGTGTGGCTGTACGCGTGCCACCCAATGACCCCACAATCGCTGTAGAACAGTTGTGCACACACATGCTGCCTAGCAACACTATTAGTCTTCGGCGTCCAATGATGTCAAGCACGATGAGCAGATGCTGCTCACAGCAACATTGCTACAATCGTTGTAGTCGCTGTAAGTAGTGGTGGTGCTGCTATAACTGCCATATATAGTGGTAGTACACAACCATTGTAGCTTTCACAAGAAGTGGCATTGCCTTAGCTATCCTATGTAATGGTACTATGAAGCCGTCACAAGGTTGTTGCATCCTATAGTGCCTGCATTAGGTACACAACCACTGTGTGTGACTAGGTTAGTGACCATCAAAGGTCACTGCTCTCAATAATATTATCATTGATAATAAGCTATTGATTGTAGTCTATCAATCAAACACAAGGAACCTTACATCGCCTACAAATAAGCAATAGGATAAACTGGATAGAAAAATAGATCGACAATACAGATAAATCATTTAAGCATTGTAAATAAAAATTTGAGTGAAAGGTGTTAACAAATATATTTAAATTATTTGATGTCACAACCATGACCCTAACACCAGTTATAAGCATAAAAATTATAATGTGTTACTATTATATTAAAAAACTTTAATGTTAAAATTTGGTATCGAATAATACTATATTTAAATTTACGATGTATATCTTTAGATGAGTGATAAATTTATGGATAAAGGGGAGATGAGAGAAGATATATAATCTGATTGATTCATGTGACCAAAGTGATACGAGAGAAGATATATAATTTCTCAATCATGTCACATATCTATATATCCTTGTTTATCTATATATTTGTATATCTAATTATTCATGTATTTAATTATTTATGCTGAGTCCTTACGAGGTCTTGTCCTTTTCTAAACAATAGTAGAAAGTTTAGGATAAATAATTAGGAAAGTATCTCCCATCAAGTTAATCTCCTAAAAAATACTACCATAGCTGGACTTATTTTCTATTAGTTAATAACTATAGTTAGAATATGATCATATCCATAATAAATCTTATCAAATTAGATATAATCATATAATCTAACAAAATAAATGAAAATTTTTATTACACGCAACGAGGATGATTAGTACACTCATTCTTATCTTACTTTCAAACTCTATTATATTTCATCAATGAGATACAGTTGAATGTCTAAATTGGGGTATCAGTCTCCTTTTTAATGCTATAAAAGTTTCTTAGAGCTGGTGTGTGAACTCCTCTCAGATCCTTGATTCCTTTAGGAGCAGCGGTGGTTCCCTTTAGGAGCAGCGGTGGTTCTCAGATCCTTTAGGAGTAGCGGTGGTTCTGACATGTGCAACATCTTTTCTTATTTGTGGAGGTTTGATCTTTCTGGAGAAGTCCATGAAAAGAACGTGATTGTTTTTTTAAATAATCTTTTTACATTAAATATCGTATAAGAATAATACACCTTGGAATATCTCAACAGAGATATTAACCACTCAATGTGATTGTTTGTTGAATCTGTGTAAACCCCAAGACCAATTGATCAGTCTTTTCAAACTACTCTAATCCTCATTCTTTTCTTTTAGTCTTTATGTTCTAGATTTTATTTTCCAGTCAAAAATATACAAAAAGGTTAAAAGAGAAAAAGAAAATGAATTAGAACTTCGACTACCTAGCAAAACGAAGGCAGAAACAGAAAATAAAAATATTTAATAAATAGTGGTCTTATGAGCTTTAACAGACATCTAGTAAATAATGTTGAAATTCCAATTAAACATTTGAAAATAAAAAAATTCCTTGACTACTTATTGGCCACTAACTGATGAAAAATGATACAATTTTAATGTGAAAATGGTATAGGATAATGCTAATCTTCTCTCCGACCAGATGAAAAATATAATGGTAAATTGAATAGAGTGTTTTTCTTGCATGGCTATCTCGAACTTAGTTTTCCGATAACAAGCGACATATTATGTAAATTTACTTTCAATAAATTTACGATTAATGCACCAAATTAGGCTCCACAATGTGTACAAACGTGGCTTTTTGTGATCAGCTCATTTCATGTATTCCTCCACAGTCTGCTACATTTCGATTAACAAAATAAAAATTGCAGCTTGCTTTGAGTCAACAACAATAAATCCAAATTTTTAATGGATTAAGCAAATTGAATCAAATACTCGTGATGGCAACTAATTCTGCACATCAACAAGATCAGCAAATGATGCCAAATTACCGAGCAAATATTTCGTGGAATTATAACGCCCGTTATAAGATGATATCTCTTATTGTAATGTCCGTTACCTTATAGGATAACAGCCGTTCTCAAGTTTATCGATTAAAGACATCTCCTAAAAGCGCGCATATCACTACTTTTAATGATGATGACAATACGGTACGTTATAGCGTCAAAAATATTTTTTTGTTCAACAGAAAACAGTTTTTTACTTCCCCTTCCCGAAAACGTGTCGCCGACCGCGTCTCGCGCGGTTCAAATCGCCTCAAGATCGAAACAAGAGAAGCAAAAAATAGAAAACGAGCGAGGACGAAAAGCCGAGCGTTCACTCGTCCGGGCGATGGACCGACCGATGAACGGCCATGATCGGCCCCACATGGGTTCGGCCTTCAACCTCCTTGACCAAGAATCCGGATCTTAAAACAAAAGGCAGACAACAGAAAACAGAAAACAAAAACAAGGCTGCAAAGAGGTACACAGAGGAGGGCCGGGAAGAAAGAAAGGGAGCAGGAATTGGGTGTTGCATTCTGTTTTCCTCTCCCAACCTCCTCCTCCTCCTCCTCCTCCTCTTCTGTCTTCTTCTCTTATCCCCTTTTTCTTCTTCCCGATCCATTGCGGATGGAGGAGAAGAGACGGGAGGGAAGGAGTTCTTCTTGAGGCGGACGGTTAGGGTTTGGAGATCTCGAGGGGGGGCGGGGGCGAAACATGCATATGATGCGGCGGCTCAAGAGCATCGCGTCGGGGCGGTCCTCCGTCTCGGATCCGGTAAGCTACCTACCTGACTCTTATGAATTTTCTCCTATTTTTGTTTTTAATTTACCATATCCTCTTCTTGGTTCCTCAACGTCATTGGTCATTGGGTTTGATTTCATTTTGATTTTTGGTTTGAAATCAGAGATTGTTTATACTCATTCTTCCTTCTGCGTTTAATGATTATAGGGCTTCATCAATGTTGCTAGGGTTTTCTGGAAATCTGTACCGTTGTTTGCTTGGTTGGATTGATAGGTGCAGCTAAAGCTGTTTGCTTACAAAAGAAATGTTTACGCTCATAAGATTATTTACTTTCATCAATCTGTCCACAGTGGATTTAGGATGGTCATGTTGTTTCTTCTGATCATTGCCATGGAAGATACCGAAATGCACCAGGGAGCTCTATTTAAAGTTTATTTGTTTATAGCTTGATAATGATGATAACACGAACTGAATCATTCAAATCCATGAATACATAGAATATGGCATCCCGAGCTTAACTTGTGTAATTTCAAAATAAAAAAATAGATCAGAAACTAACCTAGTATTTCTGTTCAAAAAATTGGTTAAGCATCACCAACCAATTGCCATAAGTGTCCAGATTAGTGAAGTTCAAGTTATAAAGATGGTAAATGTCTTAGTCTTAAAAAAGCAGACATCATAGGGACTTTAACACAATCGTGTCGAAATCTTGTACGTGTATAAAATAGTAGTCATTTTAACTTGTTGCACTTGACCTAACACCGTCCTGTTGCAAATCATTCACTCTTGTGGTTGCATCATTTTGCTTCTTGACTTAGGCAGGCTGAAGACATGCCTTTGAGTTTTGATATACTACATTTTACATATAATTGTGGCTAACGAAGCCTAATACTGCTGCATCCAAGGCAGCACATGCAGGTTCTTTTATATTTTGCACTTAGTCACATTCTTTTTTACTGCTTATTCAGAATCCTACCCTGGACTAGCTAAAACCGGATTAGAAGCTCACTTGACATCTAACTATTTTGGGCATTTCTAAGTGTGGTGAAACATTTGTAGTCAATTTTTGGTTCATTGGCCCTCCTGTGCTGTCTTTAGTGACCTCCCTGTTTATTAGGATAAGGCCTCATGCATATGGCACCCTTTTGGGGTTAAGGCTCCTTTCTTTTGTAGGCAATACTCCATTTTTCACAACAACCAGGAAATATCCTGTTGCTGTTGCAAATTATGAGCGAAAATGACCCAGCTGAGATGACTTCTACAGTTGACCAAGAGAAGGCAAAGTGGATCTTAATTTTGGTGAAAATCTTTTTGGCATCCTCGACTCAGATTGTATAACTGGCCGTGTTTGCTGAAGCTAATCTTAAGTTGGTCACTTTGTCATCCCGGATTCACCGAAACACTAACATTTCTTGACTGAGGTGTCACCCATAATCAATATATATTTTGAGCCTCCTTTCTGGAAAAGAAAATCATTGAAAAACTCTATTTTCTTCTTTAAAAATTTTATTCAAAGTTTGTAGTTTGTATTATGCCTGTAGATCACGAAAACAGACCAATGCAAAGGCAAAAAGGGAAAACATATTGTTGCAACAAAATTACAAATCATCTCTTTCTATTTCATTTTCTAGTTTACCTGTTTTTTAAATCTGAGGCTCTTTATATTGTCACATAAGGGTGGGGACTTAGGTACAAAAAGAGCAAAGTTTGATCAGGAAGGAGGAGAAATTCTTATGGAACGGCATTTGGGGGAAGACAAGGTTTCTACTATGGATCAGCGTATATCCTTGTATCATTTGGATCTTGATGCAAGCACATCGAGCAGTGACCCTCCTGCAAGATTTGAAGCGGCAACAATGGATCAACTTCCAAGGGAAATGCATGGTATGACAATCAGAGAAGATAAACCTGATGGTCACAATGAGAAGGTATGAATCTGCGTTTTCTTTTTTGTTCGAATATTCCTGTTACGTGGAAGTAAATCTTTTTTTTTCGGTTCACCCTTGCATTCAGTTGATGTAATTCATAGTAATTGTTGCAGGAACTGGATGGGTCAATGACAAATGGTAAAGGAACTATGACGGGACAGATAATTGCAACAACAATAGGTGGCCGGGATGGTCAGCCAAAACAGGTGTGTTTACATTTCTGAATATAAATTAGGCAGCCTTGTACACCTTATAAGATGCTTCTTGATTCTATGGTACCATTTGTTCTCTTAGCTTAGTGGACTTGTAGTCATACTTGCTTTTGCCAGACCTTGTTGGATGCATTGAGGTGCTTTTGATGGCAACTTGTCTTAGTGACTGGTATCAAATTTTGACTTAGATGCTACTAAAGTCACTAGCTTGTTGGTCATAAAGAACTTCATGGTTTTTTTTTTTTTTGTTGAATTTAAGCTTTCATAAGTTTGTGGATGACTTCACCTTTAAACAGGCAGTTGTGACAGATCCATGAGGTTTGTGTCAGTGGCTTCTAACTTGTACTTGCTTTATCATTTGGAAACATTATTAAACTCTTATATCCGGGGATGCATCAATTTACTGTATCCATAGTTTGGAACTTATTTGTTCTTGGATGCTCCAGGGTTTGTATAATATCTCATGGTTTCTTATTGATCAGTTGGAATCAGAATTTGGTCATTATAGTAACTTATTAATTTTTTGTCAGACAATCTCGTACATGGCAGAACGTATTGTTGGCACTGGTTCATTTGGTGTGGTCTTTCAGGTAATTCAGTGCTCTTTTTGGTAGAAACTTTAGCTTTAATTCTGGACAACTGTTATATATTAAATAGTTATATCTTATGTAAATTTCTTGGGCAGGCTAAATGTGTGGAAACAGGGGAAGCTGTTGCCATCAAGAAGGTTTTACAGGATAAGAGATACAAGAACAGGGAACTACAGATTATGCTCTTGCTTGACCATCCAAATGTAGTTCAGCTAAAGCACTATTTTTTTTCTACCACTGAAAAAGATGAGATCTACCTAAATCTTGTTCTTGAATATGTCTCTGAGACTCTTTATCGTATTGTGAAGTATTATAGTCGGATGAACCAGCATTTACCTCTCATTTATGTCAAGCTGTACATGTACCAGGTGAATATCAATCTAGCATTTTAACAGTCTTTTTCTTAAGATTTGTATCACTGTCTGTTAATAATCTTTCTTCACTGAGATAAATTATTGCTTGTTTGTGATGTAGATTTGTCGTGCACTTGCTTATATTCATCGTGTTATAGGGGTGTGCCATCGGGACATTAAGCCACAAAATCTTCTGGTGAGATCCTCATAATTTCTTGTTTTTTAAGATTCTGTGACAAATTTCGTTTTCTTTCTTAGACTTGTCAGTATAACTTATTCTCTGCGAAGGCAATTTTTTTGATGGTGCAGACACAATATCATGATAGAACGTTGAGGAATTATGATCTGTTGATCTCATGCATGGGGATAAAATATTTACTCTAGGCCTCTTGTTAGATAATAAATTCTGAAATTATAAGCTGTCATTCAAAGATATTATAACAGCTGTTGTAACTCAGGGCTGGTTGGGGCCAGATGATTTCAAGATGTGATAGGTTTCTTTGAAATATTTCTTTTTTTTTACTTTTCATGATGTATCTTCATCATTTTTTTCAATATAAAGTCAATTAGCAAATGTTTTATGAGACCTTTTGAATGGTATCATTGTAAGGAAAACCACTTACTAGTTAATTTGAGCCAATTAAGAGTTCCAATGGTTGAAGGAAAGAAGCCAGTTTGCCAACATAATGCTGACATAGAAGTATTCCATTCTGTGCAAGTGAGAAGCCATCAAAGTGCTGGTAGACAGAGACCAGGCAAGCAGTAATGGACATTTTATGGGCTGACATGTTATGGGCACACCATTGTGCTTTATAGTTGAAATGATTTATTGCAAGATCTGAATAGATAAGGATTTGAATTCAAAACACATATGGAAGTTGATTTTGACGTTGTAATAATATCATTTGAATTGTTGACTCATTTTTTTCCAGGTCAATCCCCACACTCATGAAATAAAGCTTTGTGATTTTGGTAGCGCCAAGAAGTTGGTAGGTCAGATATATGTGCTTGATCATTGTATGGTGTTATTCTCATATTTGACATCTAATGATCCAATTTCAGGTTCCAGGAGAGCCTAATATATCTTACATTTGCTCACGGTACTATAGGGCACCTGAGCTTATTTTTGGAGCTACAGAGTATACCACAGCTATTGACATGTGGTCTGTTGGTTGTGTGTTAGCTGAGCTTCTCATAGGACAGGTAAGCACTATTGTTTTTATTAAACATGTAATTTTTATTATGAGGCAATCTAGCATTTAATGTTTCAGTTAATTTTTTTCCTCTAGTCATCAGGTGTGGTATTAATATTATGAATCGAATAGGTTATCCAGCTAGATACACACTTCTAAAATAAAGATTTATCTAGCCATTTTAAAGCTATTTGTTGCTTCTCAGTGGACAAAACAAATGGCTTAAGTTCTTGGAATTTCATGTTTGATGGAATAAAGAACAAGAATTTGAGCAGCAGTGAGAATTATTGACTGATGGTTTGACTGCAGGCATGCTGTTTATTTGTGTTAATTTTCTTGAATAGGTTGGCATTGAGTAACCTGCTCGTGTAGTATACTTTCACCAGACTCCAAAAAGTTTATACCTGCATCATTGTATTATTTTATAGATATAATTTATTTTGGGAAAACATTTTCTCCATGCTTCTTTACCATCGTATAACATATATCATCACAGACCATTTGTGATGCAGTATCTCATCATCCTTGATGCTACCTGCTAGTTCATGTCATGCTTCTTCTGCAGTTTCTTGGTTTTAATCTTTTCTAGGCACCGCCTTACTGATGCATGTCATCATTTTTCTTGCAGCCTATATTTCCTGGGGAAAGTGGTGTTGATCAGTTGGTGGAAATTATAAAGGTGTTATATCCATAAATGACATTTAAGTGCATCCTATCTCAAGTAAGTTCTATCCACTTGTTGATCTTAATTCTACATGATTGTTTTTGCTTACAGATTTTAGGTACACCAACTCGAGAAGAAATCAAATGTATGAACCCAAATTACACGGAGTTCAAATTTCCTCAGATCAAAGCTCATCCTTGGCACAAGGTTGGTCAAGCTAGCATGTTTTAGCAAAGGTCCTATAATATATCCAAATGATTAAATCACCATCCCTTTCCAGCTTTTTCACAAGTGGATACCTCCTGAGGCAGTTGATCTTGTGTCAAGGCTGCTTCAGTACTCACCTAATCTGCGTTTTACGGCTGTAAGAGTTCTTTCTGTACAAATTATTTAGTGTTTTGCTGATCTGGCCTCTATAAGTGGTATCATGACTATTTTTGGTTACAATATCTATGACTCTGATGAAATTGTCATCATTTGTGCATCTTGCATAATGATGCTCAAAGTTATTTCTGATAATCTGGAACATTTCTTGTTGGCAATTTTTAATGGATGGGTTCTAATTGGAAGTTGTGTCTTGCATAGGTTACTTTAGTTGATTGAAGCTCTAAACTTAAGACATAGACAAACTTTTCAGTATTTACAAGTTGGTTTTGTTTCTATCTGTTTACTTTGTTAGAAACATCTTTCATCATGAATTTTCTACTCACCATTGTTCTACAAGCCCAATTTTTTGTTGGTAGTTTCTTGTCAATACTTGTATAGTTGAAGGTGTCAGTTAGTTTTTGCTGATAAAGACTTTGACAGCTTATCGCAAAGTCCTGGGCTCAAATTCTGTCTGTTACTTACCCTTTGCAAAAAAAGACTTGTACTGTTGATCTATTTTCTGTTCAAACAATTTGATGGCCTTATTTGTCATGAATTGCCTGTAACAATGTTGATTAACCGGTGTTTTGTTGTTTAAATCATTGAAAATGAATCAACTGTACCTGTACCACTGTATGTATATTTGGTTTTTCCTATTCATCAATTTCATCATGTTGGTCCACAATGAATTTGGCTTTGCCTTGTAAACTGTTAATGGTTGCTACTTGAAACAAACAGTATCAACCTGAAATATAAGCTATATACTAGTGATGGTAAGCTTTTTTAATATTATGCATCTACAATTCAGTAATATATGCCTTGTTCAAGGTAAGATTTGAGAATTTGCAATGGGACACATGCCTTGTTTCTGCACTTCACAGTTTGCTCACTGGTTGGCGATTGTATTTGTAGCTACATATATAGCCAATTAAACTAGTATGGTACAGAATATTGTATGTTTTGGTCAAAGAAAACTATGTTGTCTAGCATACACTATTGAGAAAGATATCAATCTTGTGGTTCCAAAATTCTCCTTGTGTTTTATGTCTTGTATATGTTAATAAGGTTGGCTTGTTGTGCTGGCATCTCATGGAACTAGCTTTTTCTGCTGAGTACATTTCCTGGTCTTTCTTGCTTACGGGCTTAAACTCTTAGTTATTGTCAAATTCTTCTCAACACCTTATTTTGTAGAATGTTTATTAGTGTCTTATCATTGATTGACAATGGCAGACATGACATTAACTGTGAGATATTTGGTTGTACTTTATGTCCTACACTGCATCTTGTATCTGTTGGCATGATTTTTAGATTAGCTACAGAGATGATAATGAAGCCATTAAATTTTGTCCACGGATATTGTTATTAGGTTTGAGAAGTAAAGGTTAAATTATTTTGGGAAGTAGCTATTCATACATATGATGATGATCTCCATGATCTTGACTTTTACGAAACTTTCATTTTTATCATCTCACTCCCTAGTTCTGATCTCAAATCTCATGAAGAATGCTTGATGCTCTCTGCAAACTTTTGTGGGAGACCATTGCAGTTGCTTAGGCCTTTTGTCTTAAGCATTCCACTGTTTCCTGTTGACCAAATCATCATGGCGTCATGTCTATCAATTGCACTACTAGGCAAGTCTATTTTCCTTTCGCGATCATCTTAAATTTAAACAACTATCAGGTTATTTGATCCTGACATCATCTTTAACTTCTTATGAAGGTATCTTATGATATTTGATTAAGGCTATAGTTTAAATCTACCTAGTGCTTGCATCTTTTTCTGTACTGTTCACCTTCTAGTCAATGATGTATGGTGCAGCATCTGTTTAGTCATTGTTTTTGTGTTCTTTTCATCCGTGCCGCAGCTGGAGGCCTGTGCTCATCCATTCTTTGATGAGTTGAGAGACCCTAACACACGTTTGTTGAATGGGCAGCCCCTTCCTCCTCTGTTCAACTTCACATCTCAAGGTAAGATCCTGCCTGCCTTGTTTATTGGGTTCTCAAGGAAAGCTGTTGATAAGTAATCTAAATTTGTTTGCAGAGCTTGAAGGTACTTCCCCGGAACTCATTCAACGCCTCATTCCTGAGCATGTAAGGTGCATACAGTGATTGGAAGAAGTTTTAAGTCTGGTGTTAGTCTGAAGAACTTAAAAGTGGTTCGCATATTTACAGTATTCTTACCTTGAATGGAGCCCTGAAGTGATTGGAGATCAAACCTGAATCTGATGGGTAAAGGAACAGAGACAAACATATTGGACGGAGATTGTTTGTGGAGGTCAAGGAAGATATCTTTGACTTCTAGGTTTTCTTTTATGGGCAATCCCGAAAACGTTGGAGAAGATATTAATTTGTGAAATACTGAGGTGGCTTCAGGGACCTGGGCAAGAAGGATAAGAGTTATAATCTTTCGGCAATCTACGTTTGTAATATGTGAAAGAAGGATGATAAACCGTTTACCAGTTTCTGTAGCTTCACATCCAAGGCTGATGTAAGTGCTGATTTGTTGTTGAAATCTTATTGTATGTAGTATTTGAATTGATTTAAAGGTGCTTCTGAGACACTGGTTTCTGCCTTCCTATCATAGATCAGTTGAGTCCTGCCATAGATCTTGGTAATGGCCGATTTATGGTGTATAACGTGATTGTGATAAGAACTAGGAATTTTTTGTTCGATGGCGTCTTGGTAACGGATGATTTATTCTAAATCAAAATGGCTTGTAACCCTCCGAGTGTGATAAAAAAACGAAACTAGGGTTACTTTTCGCAAGCTGCTAGGACACTGCAAGGTGTTGTCCGCACTTGCCAGTGAACTTTTGACCTTCTAATAGGAGGATCAAGTGTGTCGAAAAACTACGATCTGATCTTTGCCTACATAGGGACTCCAATTGGCAAAGGTTTCGAGACTCTAGGTAATCATACTGTATGACTACAAGTGGATCAATGCCCAAAAGGAAGATGAATTACGACTTTCTAATAGGCAGATCAAGTGTGTCGAGAAAGAATTAATATTGGCCCGAAATCGTCCAAAGATTACGATCTTTGTCTACTTCGGGTGATCCGACTCCAGCCGGCAAAGTAAGGTTTCGAGACCGTAGGTAATCTTACCGCTGACTACAAGTGGATCATTGCTTAAAACGAAGAGATGAATACTTGGCAATCCGTCCAACGGTCGACTTCATATTGTCACGTCGTGACCAGAATCTAAATGGTGCTGAAAGTAAGGGACTTCCGCCTCATCGCGCTATGTTATTTGTGACGCAACTATACGGGTTTCAATAGACCACTACACACTATTTTGTTCCCATATGATTAATACAAGTAGTAAATATTTATCGAGCGTCGTTATTGCGAGTATTGGCTGCCGATTTCGACAAAACACTGGCTGACCCATTTCTTTTAGTTAACTCTTCTCATCCAAATATTATATTAAAGACTTGGTTGATTTGATATGAAAAGAAAGACTCAAAACCTTTTTAATCTGATGCTCGAAATAAAAAGGAAATAAAATGAAAAAGACTGGAAACCGTTTGATGATCTGATATGACACGATGCGTTATTGGCTACGTCATTGTCCGCCACGGCAGGCGTGGCGGCGAGAAGCCAACCCAAATCAGACTGCATGCGCAGCCCAGCAACTTTCTCTCGCCAAAAATAACACGTCTGAGATTAAGACTCTGATTAAAATTATATTGGGAGGTTATCTTGACAGACGAAATTCTCTCACATTAATTCTATCTAGATCTTCATATATATAATAGGATCACGCTCTTTGAGTTCCTATTCTCGCTCTCCAATATTATCGTTAAGATAGTCTTATGGAAAGTAGGAAAAGAGGAGACGGGCTAGTTTCTTTGATGCAGATTGACGAAGGTATTATAAAATTTGAGGTATCCAATAATATCATCAAAAGATATGTATCCTATTTTCAATCTATGATAATTTAGACTTCAATCATAGCTTAATTGTATTTCGCATACTAGTTTAATTTTACAATTGGTGTTATAGCATTGTTATTGAAATCAAATTATCCTATATCATAAAAGAGTATTGGATTTGTTTGTATATTAGTCTATTTTAATTGTATTAGAATATTATTTATGTTTCGATTGTCTAGCGCTTACATCATGTGATCTGATTGTGTCATGCCCTTGCCTTTGCAGGTCGACCATATGCATTATTCCAGCCTTGGGTATGCCACTCTATCTCGCTCACCTGCTTGCGGGTGATGCAGGTTAACTTGCAGCACACAAGGGAGTATCCACAACAATGAAGATAAGAGTAAAAAGGGGTGTTGGAGGAGAGGAGGTGCAGTGTTGCCGTGGATGACACCTTGCTACTATCAATGATATAGCGATGGGCAGCAGCCTCCTATGGTCGTTGGCTATACCGCGGGCAAGCACTGCACCTCCTCTCATTTGATGCCCCCATTCCCTCTATCTCCATTGTTAGCGGATCCTCCTGCAGGTGTGAGGTAGCTTGCATCACTCGCAAGCGAGCAGGACGGAGGAGCATACCCAAGGGTTAAACAATACATACAACCGACCAACTAGAGTGGAGTGCGACATAGTCAGATCGTATGGTGCAAGTGTCACATGATTGGAACCGAAACAATAATCTGATACAATTTAAATAGATTTAATACAAAAATAAATCTAATAGACAAACATATCTAATACTTTTTTATGATCTAGGATAATTTGAATTCACTAATAGGGCTTTCATACCAATTACAAGGTTAAATTATCATGTGGAATACAGTTAAGCCAGGATTGACATATAAATTACTGTAGATTTAAAAGAGAAAATATATATCTTTTGATGTCGTTCTAGAATTGAAGACCTTAGCTTTGTAGATATGCATAGCAAGAGACTTAGATCATTCTCTTCAATGCTTTATTTCCACAAGAACACATAATTGGATATATCAATTATGCTCATGAGAACCAATCCCTAATATAGTCAGGGATAGGATATATGTTTATTGCCCATGTGGTTATTGTTAGAATCATAAAGGCACTAAGAGGGGAGAGGGGGGGTGGTTTGGAGGAATTAGTACTTTCAAAATGAAGAAACGATACAAAAATTTATTCGATGAAATCGGTATCGAATATGAGCAAGTGTAGTAAGTAATTAAATCAGTAAGCAATAGCAATGACGAGTATAAAAGAAAATGTACACCAAATTTATAATGGTTCGATTGTCGTGACCTATATCTACTCATGATTCTTCCTCGGTCGAGGCCACCGACTTTTAGTAATGATCTTATTTCAATAAGCGAAGATCAACTATTTTTATTATAACTCTTTTTATTTTTCATAGCTTAGGAGAGAACCTTTACAAGTCTCATACCTCCCTTAGAATGAACTGTAAACTTTAAAGAGGAAGAGAATACTCAACACTTTTCAAGCGTTTATAACTTAAACTCACAAGCCTTTTTATTCACTATTCTCTTAATGTCTCAAGTACGAATGAGTGGGGTATTTATATGCCCCAAATGGCTTAAAAAATAAAGCCAAAAAGTCTCATTCTTGGGTTTTCAAGATACTAACGGTACTATCACTAGTGCTGGGCGGTACTACAGCTTGATAGAGCCTTGGAGACTTGGTTCTAGTGATACCACCACTTGCTTGGGTGGTACCACCTACTAACATAGCCTAGAATAATATGTTTGGGTGGTACTACTGCCAGGTTTTTTGAAAAAGTACATTTCGTACTTTCCAACTCACGGGCGGTTCCACTACTTGGTCTGGCGATGTTATCACCTAACCTAACTTTAGTCCATTGAATTAATCTTCTAATAGATCCAATTCAGCCCTGATTAAGGCCCAATAGGTCCTTAATTGAGTTGGCATGATTATACCTTAAACTAACTCAATTAGACTTCTAAACTACTTTGGTCAAGATACAAATTATTACAAACATGAATCCTATATTATCCGGCATGTCATTAGTTCATCCGGCACTTCGTCTAAATTCCTAAAGTGTCATGCCATCGGCATATTGACTTCTCGCAACATTCGATCTTGACGCAATGCTCGATCCTTCCGGCCCAATTCTTAATCTATGATATGATCCACTCTGGCCTAATGTCTTATTCTCCTACTTCAATCAATTTGTCTTTCTATGATCAAAGTTAGTTCTGCATTACTTTTCTCAAACACTAATTAGATCATAAATTCATCAATTGATTTTATTATTAAAATCTAGGGTTCAACATATACCTGAAGCTTATCCAAGCTTCTGTTTCACCTTCTCTATAAGGTACTCTTTGTGGTTCCTCTTTCGGTGCCCATCTTTGCTACAGTAGAAGCACTAGTCTTTGTCCTTTATCGAGTCCTTCTTAACAACCTTTATTTTACTCGGTTTGCTCTTGTCCTTCTTAAGGGACTTTTTTACCTTCCTTTTCATTATGGTCTCACCAACATGGAGAACTAGCTTCTCTTTTTTGATAGTGCTCTTAGCCTCCCTCAACATATTAAGAAGCTCAGGGAGAGTCATCTCAATCTTGTTCATATTAAAATTCATAATGAACTAAGAAAATGAGTCTGGTATGGACTAAAGCACAAGATTGATACACAGGTTATCCTCTAGGACCATTCCTAGACCCGTGAGCTTCTCTATCTACTCAATCATCTTAAGAACATGATTTTGAACCAGTGTCCTCTCAGTCATTTTAGCGTAGAAGAGATCTTAGATATCTCATATCACTAAATTCTTCCCTGTTTCTTAAACAATTTATGGAGATATAAGAGAATGGATCTAGCATCCATCTTTTCATGCTACCTCTGTAACTCAGGAGTCATGGAGCCCAACATATAGCATTGAGGAAGAGTGGAGTCATCTATGTATGTCATATAGTGAGCGATCTCATCCTCACTTATCCTTTCCTTGGGCGTAGGCATCATTGTGTTAAGGACGTAAATGATTTTCTTTGCTGTGAGAATGATTCTCAAGTTACGGAGTCAATCTATGTAATTTAGACCAGTAAGACATTTGACATCAAGTATGCCATGTAAGGGATTTGAAAGCGACATTTTCTAAAAATAAATATGTAGTAGAAATAAATAACATGTATATTTTGTAAAAATAAATAATTAAGATATCATATTCTATCTTAATCCACTTCCACTATTTTCTCACAAATCATATAACTTCCTTTGGTATATGAATCGAAGACCCCCAACGGATCTCTAGTGGGGATCAGGATCTAATTGGCACCTTAATATAACATCGATGGACTCAAGTAATTATACTAAGCCCGAAAAGGTAGACAACTCTTATAGATCATAACCCTTTATGATTCTCGTCTTGTTCGGCCTCCAAACTATCATGGCCTCGAGAGGCTCGACTAACTATGATGTTTGATTATGTCATCACTATTATTACAAGATGAGTTTGATTCGATGATATACCCTTGAGAGACTCAACCAAGTATACCATGACCTCAGGTCATCGATGATATCTCTATATCATAGGCAAGATCTTGAATCATAATATAGGTGATCCTCGAGGGACTCGACCAACTCAACCTACATCAGGAATTAATTTTTCCTTATAACGATGGAAGGCCACGTGAGTTAATATAATTGCCTTATTTTTACTAACTTAATATTATCGAGAGATGAGATTTTGATTCAGTTTCCTAATATGAGATGTCACATACGTATATATATTTAATATATATCTATATTGTATGTAAATATATATGCATATTTAGTAGGTGTATAGATAATCATACATTACATAAGCAATCACACTAGATGATTACGGTGGTGGGGGGTGAATTAGTGTGTACCTAAGAATGTCGACGATTTGAAAAATTTATTTCGATGAAACCCATATCGAAAAGTATTTAAGTTAAAAACATTCATAAGAGAGTGAGAGCAGTGAGCAAGTAAAACAGTGAGTGATAAGAATGAAAAATATGAACAAAATAAAATAGAATGAGAGCACACCAAAGTTTATAATAGTTCGGTCGTCATGACCTACATCCACTTCCCAATTCCTCTTCCGTCTAGGCCATCGGTGTCTACTAACAGTCTTCTTTCAATGGGTAAAGACTAACTACCCTCTTATAATCCTTTTCTCCTTTTCACAGGTTTAGGAGACAATCTTTATACTTTTCTAACTTCTCTCAAACTGAAATCAAAATTTGAAACTAGAGAAAGGGAACTCTTCAAAGATTTACATAGAGTTTTTTTTATAAGTTTTTTACTCAAGATTATCTATATTCTGAACAGAGATGAGAGAGGTATTTATAGGCCCTAAATGACTTCAATGAAGCCAAAAAAGCCTCATCCTAGGTTCTCGGTGTACTAGCAATACCACCGCTAGTTCTGGACGGTATCACCACTTGGCATACTCTGCATTAGTGGTACTATCGCTTAGATTGGGTAGTACTATCGATTGGCAGAGTCTCAAAGATTGAGCTTTGGTAGTACCATTGCTTGGCTGGGTGGTACCATCTCCTATAACCATTAAAGGTTGGCGGTACCACCGCTCAATTTAGGTAATACCACCGCCCAGACTCAACCTGGGAGGTCAAGCCTCAAACGGTTCCACCGCCAACCCTGGCAATGCCACCTCCTGACATGGCTCTAAGTCACTAATTCGCTATTAGTCCAGCCTAAACCAGCCCTGATTAGGGCCCAATTGGCCCTTAATTGAGTTAATGAGATTATCTCCCAAACCTAACTCAATCTAAATTTTAACTATGATAATTAAGGTATTAACTAAGCAATCTTAGTTGTTCAGTATGTTAATTGATCTTTCGGCGAAATCCCAACAAACATATGGTGATCTTTCAATGAGCTTTCGGTGAACTTCCGATAAACTTTTGGCGAACTCTCGACAAACTCTTAATGAACTCCCGATAGACTCTCGGCAAACTCTCGGCAAGCTTTTGGCGAACTCCTAATAAACTCTTAATGAACTCGTGGCAAGCTTTCGGCGAACTCTTGATGAGCTTTCGGTGAACTTCCGGTGAGCTTTTGACGAACTCTCGATTCTTTGACTCCGGCCCAACATTTGATTTTTCTACTTTATACCTTTTTATAATCGTAGTTAATTCTACATCACTTTTATCAACATATAGATTAGATCAATAATTTATTAATTGATTTCATCATCAAAATTTGAGATTCATCAATCTCTCCCATTTTGATAATGACAATCAATTGATGACAGAGTTAACTTTAACTCTCCCTATCTATATGCCATATTGAGATAAGTCAAATTTGAATGCAAAAGTGTTAAATCTCAATTTTGATGATAAAGTCAATTAATAGATTATTTGATCTAATCCATATTATTGGGAAAGTTGTTCAAGTTTAACTATGATAGCGATGAAGACGTAAAGTAAAATGACGAGCCGGAGTCAAGTGCGATCGAATCATTGGAAGTTCAAAAGTCCACCGGAAGTCCAATGATTCATCGGAAGTGTTATCGGAACTGGCCGAGAATGAATCGGGGGCTTACCGAAGGGTTGTCGAAAGTTCGCCGGAAGGTTCGACAGAAGTTTGCAGAGCTTACTGAGAAAGATCGAAGCTTGCCAAAGGAGACTTGTCGAAACTTGCCAAGGTCCTCATAAAGTCCGGGAGCCTACCGGAAGTCCATCGGAAGACGTCCGAGGGTTCATCATAAGTTCATCAGAAATTTGTCGGAAGCTCGCCAGAAGAAGTCTTGATGTGCCAAATTAAGAGTTTTCTTAGAATATATTTAATTTCATAGTTAGCATGTAATTAGGGTTAGGATTAAGTGTTAATCATAATTAATCTTGGTAGGGGCCAACTAGGCCCATAAATGGATTGGATTGAGCTGGATTTAAGGCCCATCTAGGTTGCTGGAACCTATCTGGCAGTGCCACCGCTAGACTAGAGCAGTGAAACCACCCAGGGTGTGGGTTCCAAGGTGCTTGGGTGGTGGTATTGCCTAGGTCAACGTGTTGAATCTCAGATTTTGATGATGAAACTAATTGATTGTATTTTGTGGTCTAACTGTGTTTTGAGTTACGCAGGTCTACTATCGATCACGATTAGATAGTTGACACTAGAGAAATTGACGTTGCACCGAAAGTGATCACGTCAGGATATTGGATGTCGAGCCAGAGGTTCGATCGATAATTGGCAGAAGGCTTCGGACGTCGGGCATCGGGCCAAGAAGAGCGGAGTTGTGCCAAGAATATCAAGGTTGCAGAGGTCAATTGTCGATTGGGCAATAAGTTGCAAGAGAGGATGATGCGCCGAAGAATAAGACGAAGCGCCGACCAATGATGTGCCGGGCAACTGAATGTCAATTCGCGTTGTAATAATTACCTAGATCGAAGTAGAGTTTTGTTTGTGTGTGTGCAGGATTAACTACGATAACGATGAAGATGTAAAACGAAACAAAGTGTTGGAAGTCAAGTGTGATGGATCGTTGGGAGTTCGAGAGTTTGATGGAAGTTCGAAGATTCGTTGGGAGTGCTGCTGGAACTAGCCGAGAACGAGTAGGGAGCTTGTCGAAGGGTTTTCGAAAGTTCGCTGGAAGGTTCATCGGGAGTTCGCGGAGCTTGCCAAGAAAGATCGGAGCTTGCCAAAGAAGCTCATTGGAAATCGCTAAGATTATCATGAAGTCCAGGAGCTTGCCGGGAGTCCGCAGAATGGTTTCTGAGGGTTCATCGGAAGACCGTCGAAAGTTCACTAGAAACTCACCGAAAGAAGTCTCGACTTGTTAGACTTTGTAATAGCTTAGGAAATATCTTTAATTTCATACTTAGCACGTTAATTTAGGTTAGAATTAAGTGTTAATCTTATAACCTAAGTAGGGGCCCATTGGGCCTTGTTTTGGACCGATTTGGGTTGAGTTTTTGGCCCAAACCAGTAAGCTGAAAAGTGCTGGGTGGTGGCACCACCTATGATCAGTGAGCTGGGCGGTGGCACCACCCAGGCTGGGCAGTGGCACCACCCAGGCTGGGCGGTGGCACCGCTGCCTTAGGCGGTGGAATTGCTCGCATACACTATCGGCCCGACAATCGATATAGCAGGCACCTCGCCACTTACAAGCGGTGGCACTGCCATTGACAAGCGGTGGCACCGCCAGCACCGGGAACAACGAAAGAGATTCAAATTTGGAGCCAAAGAGATTTAAATTTGGGCTCCAAATTTGAATCCTCTTGGGGTCTATAAATACCCCAAGTGTTTCTGCAAGAAAGATAATAAGCACAATACTTTGAAAGCAAGAAAACACTGTTCATATCTCTCTAGAAAATCTTCCTTAGTTTTCACTTGTATTCCACCGAAAGAAAGGAGAAAGTGCTTGTAAGGGTTATCTCCTAAGTCCGTCAAAAGGAGAGATGCTGTAAAGGAGTTTATCCTCGCCCATTAGTAAGAGGATAGCTAGTGGAAAGCCAGTGGCCTCAAGCGAAGAGGAATCGGGAGTGGATGTAGGTTGGATGACTGAACCACTATAAATTAGTTTGTATTTACTTTCTTGCAATTTACTATACTGCAAACTATCTTCACTTTGCTGCCTTACTTGACTTCCTCTTCATCTTCTTACATATGCTTTCAATGCAATCGAAATAGTTTCAAACGAAATGTTGTTTTCAACATACGAAGTTTTCGAAAGTTATTTTTAAATCGTCGAAGTTTATCGTATTTATCCGCTACACTAATTCACCCCCCCTCTTAGTACCGCTCGATCCCTAACAATTGGTATCAGAGCCATGTTATTTCTCATTTGGATTTACACCCGTAAGAAATGGCTCTTCATGGCTTTCAAGAGGGCTTTTCGATTGTTCGTCCACCATTCTTTAACGGGTCAGACTATACCTATTGGAAAACTCGAATGATAGTTTTCTTACTTTCAATGGATTTGGATTTGTGGAACGTTATTGAAAATCATTTTCAACTTCCCTCTAAACCGATGAACGAATGATCGGATTTAGAGAAAAAATCATTTTCTTTGAATGCAAAGGCTATGAATGCCTTATTTTGTGCTTTGAATAAGAATGAGTTCAATCGGATTTCTACATGCGAAATGACTTTTGATATTTGGTGGATACTTGAAATCACACATAAGGGAACTAGTAGAGTTAAAGACTTGAAAGTAAACCTCTTATTACATGATTTTAAGCTCTTCCAAATGACACCAAGCGAATCTATCAATGACATATACACTCGCTCCACGGATGTCGTCAATAGCTTGAAAAGTCTTGGTAAATTTTTTTTCGATTTTTAACTCGTAAACAAGATTTTAAGATCCCTTCCAAAAATGTGAGATCCTAAAGTAACGACGATTCAAGAAATAAAAGATTTAAATGATTATTCTATTGAAGAACTCATTGGATCCTTAATGACATATGAAATGACATTCTTGGAACATATTGAATATGATGAACACATGAACCACCTTCTAAAGAATAAGATGGATTTAGAACTTCGAACTATGAAATGCCACTTGAGTGATGACTCAAGTGATGAGGACAATGATGAACTTAAGCTTCGAATACTAAATCTTAATAAGTTTATTAAACAAAAATCTAAAATAAATAATTAACTTGAACAAAGAATGAGGCCACCAATGAAGAAGAAGAAGGCTCACCGAGAAGAATCAAGTAAGGAAGAGACAAACTACGCTTTGACGGTATTCGACAATGAGGTAAGAAACTCACCCAAGTTATTTTTTCCTTATTATGAAATTACTTGAACTATTCATGAGTTGCTTAATATAGTTGGTAAGAATTTTTTTTATGCTTTTTCTTTCTAGTTATTTTTGAAAATAAAAAATATAAATGATGATTACTTAACTTGTGCTATTACAAGATCAATCTCATGTATGATTTTGAAATAACAACTCAATGCATGGTTTTTGATGCAAAATGAATCATTATGATAATTGCATCTGTACACCTAACAAGATTAAATCCAATGAATATTTATCTTGATAAATTCTGAATCACTTTTCATAATAACATAATGAAAATATGAAATCATATGTATCTTGTTGATCTATGTTATGAAATCTATTTTTTGGTTTTAAACTTGATAAATATCATTTATACAAAAGAATTAAGCATGATTACATTTAATCAATGTACTTTACTCCTAACAAATTTTTGGAATGAAAGATTTTGTTGATAATTTCAAATTTATATGATGCTTAGCTTTTGTGTGAAAATGTGAACATGCTTATATGAGATCAACCACATAGAATAAAACACATAAAAATTGAAAATATGTTATCATGATGTTTTATTTTTGATGTGTTTGGTCTTGACGAGTTTATGACTAAACTTATATCTTGTTGATACATGTTTTCATAAAAAAGATTTGAATATGCTCACATGAAAACAAATGCATGACATTTGAACATTCTTATGAAAGATTAAATAACTTAAATTGAAATTCATGAAGATGAGAAAATGCACTATCATGATGTTTGATGCATTTGACCTTGATGACTTTAATGATAAAACTTGTATTTTGAATTTGTATGATGATGGCTTTCATGAAAATATTTAAACATACCTTATGAAATCATCATTCAAAATGATAAAATGAAAATATTAAAAAGTTGTTATATCTTGATGACAAACTTATGTTTTGGTTTTAAAATTTGATACACATCTTTTGAAACATGAGCACACTTGTTTGAAACAAACAACTTAAAATGAAACACATTATCATGGTAAATTGAATCTCATAATGTGTTATATTTTTGTCTTGATGATTTTTATAATGAAGGTTTTCTTTTGGTATTGAATGTTGATATTTCTATTTTATCTTATAATAAAAGATAAAGGCATGCTCATATGAAATGAATTATATAATGGAAATGCATGTTTCTTGAAATCTTTCTATCTCTAGAGTTTTTCGATTGAAGATAAATTCATGAATCTATGCATATCATGTATGAATTTATTGAATGTGATTTTGAAGATGATTTTGGATTTGACAAATGCTTGATTCATATTTACGACATAAGATACATTTTAAATATGAATCATGTTCAATGCTTCAACCATGTTCTATCTCCCTTAATTTATTTTGTTCTCCTATAATTCCTTTATATTTACTAAAGAGGAGAACCTACCAAATGAATCATGAATTCAAATGAAATGATACAAATGAATCACTTATCGATATATCTTTTTGAAATATTTTTTTTAATGTGATGTTGATAACTTGAGATATCTTTTGGAATTCATGACACAATATTTAGCCTTTATGTCTTAAACGATCATACTTGTTTCTATTTGACTTAAAAAAGGCAAAGGCATGTTCATATAAAATTAATGCAAGAGAAATGCATGTCTCTTAAAAATTCTTCAATAAAGTTTTCAATTTTTCAATGAAAGAGAAATGATGAATCTATGTATATTATATTCATCTCTTGAATCTTGATAATGATTTTGATAATTTGATTATGAGTTTCTAGTTGACAAAATGAGTATGAATGATTTTATGACTCCTCTCTTGATCTCTTGAAATCATGACTTTAAATTCTTCACTTGAGATATTTTTGTGAATCAAAATACTTTCCTCTATGATTGCTTCTTTTTATCATTTACTAAAGAGGAAAATAATTCAAATCCATATCATTTATGAATCTCAAAAACTATGTTAATAATTTTGATGATTCCAACTTGAATGAGCTTTATCACAATCCAAGTCTTGATATCTTGATGTTTGATATTTAGAATTCCTATACATGAATCAAGTAGTTTTGCACACAAATGAATCACTTATCGACATTTACGATTGTGATATATTTTATCCTTCAAATGTGATCTTGTTGGCTTGAAATACTTTTTGGAATTTTTGACATGATCTTTCTTTGCTTTGATGTAAGAGAAATTTGCTTTATGATGAATTATTACTAAAATGACTTGTCAAATGAATCATGTCCCTCTTGACTTTCTTGAGCTTTGATTTCATATATTTCATGACTTAAAAATGACATGATTACTTTGGTTTGATGAATTCTTTGCATCTATGACTTGTATATATCATGTGAAAATTTGAAATATTGGTTGATGTAAAATAATGATTGAAATTTTTAGCCATTGAGTCTTCTATTCTTTTTGGCAATGACAAAGGGAGAGTTAGCATACTAGCTTAGATATCACAAGAGAAAGTGACAAACATAGCTAGCTAGAAATTTCAAAAGGACAAAACTTCCACTTCTCAAAATGAGAAGAAAGAAATTACAAAGTTATACTATTTTTTTTAAACTCATGAGCTTGCATGGTTAAAAATATTGTAAAATTTTACAAAAATTACTAACTCATTGCAAACAAAAAGTTGATAGCTTGCAAAGGTGAAACTTAGTTACAAAGAGAGGAATTGAAAGGAAGCTAGCTTGCATATTGTAAAGTATGTTAGCTTGCTTATCATTATTGATTGCTTGCTTATCATCTTTTTCCCTCATATCATAGTTTTTGACTCCCTTAAATTCGTGGCTTAATATGTTGAAAATTCATGTTGTATATTTGTTATTTTGTCATGATCAAAGCATTGATGAAAAGGCTATTTGTACTTAACTTCTATTTGTCAATGACAAAGGGGGAGCAATGATTGCAATTTTGCAATTTAAAGAGAAGCAAAGAAGTGCTATCTCATAAGAAGCAAAATGCAAAACTTAGAAAATTTGCTTTCCAACACTTGCCAACCTTCTATGTTTGTATGTTGTAATGAAAATTTAGCTTGCATATTTAAAGTGATTGCTTGCATATCGCAAAGGAAGCAAAAAAAGCACAACTTGCACATCTCAAGAAGTGAATGAAAAATTGCTATCTTGCCTCTCTTTTACAAGGAAATCAAAGTGCAAACTTACATAAGAATAAGTGTTGTATTGCTATGCTTGGACATCTTTTAAAATCTTGCCATGATTATATGTTGAATATTTTGTTTAATAGCTAGTGTGTTGTAAAACTTGCATATCATTTAAACTAGCTATGATGCAACTTCTCCCTTTTGTTGATGACATAGGGGGAGAAGTAGATTGATGACTTCATACATTGAATTGAATAATTTATATATTTGTATGATGGTTTTGATTCTCAAAATTTGTGATGAATGTTGCTTAGATTTGAGATAATCCAAGTGTTCTATCAATGACATATTGATAGGGGGAGTTTGGTTAAACTCCAGGGAGTTATGGTTAACTCCGTTAGTCATCAATTAGTTGTCATCATCAAAAAGGGGGAGATTATTGAATCTCAGATTTTGATGATGAAACTAATTGATTGTGTTTTGTGATTTAACTGTGTTTTGAGTTACACAGGTCTACTATCGATCAGGATTAGACAATTAATGCTAGGGGAATTGACATTACGCCGGAAGTGATCACATCAGGATATTGGATGTTGAGCTGGAGGTTCAATCAACAATTGGCAGAAGGCTTCAGATGTCGAGCATCGGGCCAAGAAGAGCGGAGTTGCGCCAAGGATATCGGGGTTGCGAAGGTCAACCGTCGATTGGGCAACAAGCTGCAAGAGAGGATGATGCATCGAAGAATCGGACGAATCACCGACCAATGACGTGCCGAGCAACTGAATGTCAATTCGCGTTATAATAATTGTCTAGATCGAAGTAGAGTTTTGTTTGTATGTGTGCAGGATTAACTATGATGACGATGAAGATGTAAAGCGAAATAAAGTGTCGAAAGTCAAGTGTGATGAATCGTTAGGAGTTTGAGAGTTCGACAGAAGTCCGAAGATTCGTTGGGAGTGCTGTCGGAACTGGCCGAGAACGAGTAGGGAGCTTGCCGAAGGGTTTTCGAAAGTTCACCAGAAGGTTTATCAAGAGTTCCTGGAGCTTACCAAGAAAGATCGGAGCTTGCCAAAGCAGCTTGTTGGAACTCGCCAAGATCATCGTGAAGTCCGGGAGCTTGTCGGGAGTCCGCAAAATGGTTTCCGAGGGTTCATCGGAAGATTACCAGAAGTTCACTGGAAACTCATCGGAAGAAGTCTCGACTTATTGAACTTTGTAATAGCTTAGAAAATATCTTTAATTTCGTAATTAGTACGTTAATTTGGGTTAGGATTAATTGTTAATCCTATAACCCAAGAAGGGGCCCATTGGGCCTTGTTTTGGACCGGTTTGGGCTGAGTTTTTGGCCCAAGCCAATGAGATGAAAAGTGCTTAGTGATGGCACCGCTACCTTAGGTAGTGGAACCGCCACTGACAGGCGGTGGTACCGCCAGCACCGGGAACAATGAAAGAGATTCAAATTTGGGCTTTAAATTTGAATCCTCTTGGGGTCTATAAATACCCCAAGTGTTCTTGCAAGAAAGATAATAAGCACAACACTTTGAAAGCAAGAAAACACTATTCAAATCTCTCTAGAAAATCCTCCTTAGTTTTCACTTATATTCCACCAAAAGAAAGGAGAGAGTGCTTGTAAGGGTTATTTCCTAAGCCCATCAAAAGGAGAGGTGCTGTAAGGGAGTTCATCCTCGCTCGTTGGAAGGAGGATAGATAGTGGAAAGCTGGTGGCCTCAAGCAAATAGGAATCGGGAGTGGATGTAGGTCGGATGACCGAACCACTATAAATCGGTTTGCATTTACTTTCTTGTAACTTACTATACTGCAAACTATCTTCACTTTGCTGCCTTACTTACTCGACTTCCTCTTCATCTTCTTATGTATGCTTTCAATGCAATCAAAACGATTTCAAATGAAACATTATTTTCAACGTACAAAGTTTTCAAAAGTTATTTTTAAATCGTTGAAGTTTATCGTATTTTTCTACTGCACTAATTCACCCCCCCTCTTAGTGCCGCTTGATCCCTAACATAGCGATGGTACTGTTAGGTAGTGGTACTGCCTGTCGGGCAGTGGTACCGCCCCTCCATAGAGCCCGAGGCTCTGCTTTGGTAGTAGTACCACCAAACTAGGCGGTGGTACTGCCCAATGTCAGGGTCAATTAGCGGTGGTACCGCTAGTGACAGGTGGTGGCACTGCTAGCTCTTAAAAATCCACGATGGGACATTTTTTGGCTCCAATTTTGAAGCCAATTGAGCCTATAAATACTCCTTACTTCTCAGTTGGTAAAGCACATCTACAAGTGATAAGAACTGAGTTAAAACTATAGTGAAATAGCCTTGAAAAGTTTGAGTATTCACCTCCCAAATTCCTAAGTGTAAAAATTCTATAAAAGGATGTGAGCCACTTGTAAAGTTCTATAAAAGGGGTGTTTGATCATTTCGCTTGAAGAAGGATTGATAGTGGAAGCCGATAACCTCATCGGAGAAGGTTTTGGAAGTGGACGTAGGTCATTTAACCGAACCACTATAAAATCACTGCGTTCTTCTCTTAGTGCATATTTACATTTGCTGCATTTCTTTACTTGACTGCAATCTTTCAATCTCTCCTTCTCTACTCTCTTTCGTATTCACTTGAATCATTCTCTTTGCCAAAATCATTTTCATCAGATAAAACTTCTCAATGCACAAGGTTTTTCAGAATCGATTTAAATCGTCAATTTTTATCCGCTGTACTAATTCACCCCCCCCTTTTAGTACTACTCTAGATCCTAACAATTGGTATTAGAGTAAGGTCACTCTCATTCTGGTTTAAAACCAAAGAGAGATGATATTTGTCAGCATAAAATAGGGCCACTCAAACACCCGTCCGCCTATATTCAATGGGTCGGATTACATTTAGTGGAAGACTCGTATTAGAATTTTTCTTATTTATATAGATTTTAAACTTTAGAACATTGTTGAAAACAACTTCCAAGAGTCTTCTCTTCCGATGAGCGATTGAAATGAGTCGGAGAAGAAGATTTCACTCTTAATGCCAAGGCTATGAATGTCTTGTTTTGCTCCTTAGACAAAAATAAATTTAATCGTGTTTCAATTTACAAATCGGCTTTTGATATTTGGCATACTTTTGAAATCACTCATGAAGGAACTAGTCGAGTGAACGAGTCTAAAATCAATCTTTTAGTGTATTCTTACAGGTTATTTCGGATGAAACCAATTGAGTCAACTGAAGACATGTACACCCGTTTTATGGATGTTGTCAATAGACTAAAAGCACTTGGGAAAAGTTTTTTTAATTTTGAACTTGTAACTAAAATCTTAAGATCCCTTCCAAAGAGTTGCGATCCTAAAATTACGACCATTTAAGAGGTCAAGGATTTAAAGAACTTTCCTCTCAAAGAACTAATTGGGTCATTAATGACCTATGAGATGACTTACAATGCTTATGATGAGCTTGAGAACTCCCTTCCAAAGAACAGGAAGGATATGACATTGAGAACATAAGAAGACCATTTGAAAGAATCTTCAAGTGATGAGGATTATAATGACGAACTTGCACTTTTGACATGAAAATTTAAAAAATTTATAAGAAGAAATAAATTTAAAAATAACTCTAAAAATAAACTTGAACCCAAGAAAGAACAAGTGATATGCTATGAATGTAAAAAGCCAGGGTATTTCAAAAGTGAATGCCCTAAAGTAAAGAAGAAGTAACCGAAGAAGAAGAAGGCTCTAAAGGTAACATAGCATGATTCAAGTAGCTCCGAAGATGAAGAACCAAACAACAAGGAGGTCGCCAACTATGCTTTAATGGCTATTGGAGAAGAGGTAAGTAATTTATTTGATGAAAATTTGAGTTTCGATGAGCTTTCAAATGCGTTTCATGAATTGTTTGATGAGTGTAGAGTAATTAGGCAAAAGTTTAATTTGTTGAAAAAGGAGCATGCTCTCATAGTTGATAAATTTAAAAATCTTAAACACAACACTCCTTCTTTGCCTCCATACTCTAAGTGTGTACACTTAGAGGCACTTGAGAAGGAGAACTTGATACTCAAAGAAACCTTAGATAAATTTAAGGTTGGTAGGAAGTCTTTGGATATGATCTTTACCAATAAGGGTCATGTTCATAAAAGAAGTGGTATCCGATTTGTGAGTGGATCTCATCGAAATCCAACCACTTTCGTGAAAGGATCTACATTGCATGTATCACCTCACACAAAGTGCAACTTTTGTTGCAAACTCAGACATGTTGCTTACAAATGTCCGCTTAAGAAACTAAGCTCACATAAATTGATATGGGTTCCTAAAGGAACCATAAATATTTTAATGCAAAATGATAAGATATATAGATCAATTTTTGAGGCACCAAGATCAAATAGGTACTAAAAAATCACCATATGTAGGCATCTTAACCATCGCAAGCTAGGAGCAAGTAACGATACCTCATGATGTATGATCATTATCAAGCTCACTAGCTCGGGTAATGGAGGACCATTGAGTGCAATATATTGATTATTTATGTACCTTAATTAATACTAGTATTAAATCTCTTGAAAAATGATTTTGAGGATGCTTTATAAAATCATGCTTGATTTTACAATTTGAAATCCTATATTTTGGAATGATGTGTTTTTTATGGTTTTGATGGTGGAATTTGTGTTTTGATTTTGAACATGATACATATATATGCACATTACAAATCTCTTGAATCTAGTTTTTGTTGATGCTGCATGCTCAATGTGTTATATTTTTCGACTTGAAGATCATTTTAATGAAATTTGTCTTTTGGTCTTGAACATTGATACATGTTCCTATTTGATAAGGCATATGTATGAAATAAATAATAAAAAGAAAATGCATGTCTCTTGAAATCTTTCTATCTCTAAAGCTTTTGATTGTTCGATAAAAGACAAATGATGAATTCATATATATTATGTGAATCTCTTGGACCATGAGAATAATTTTGATGTTTTGAACTTGAATGAGCTTCATCAGAACCACGATCTTGACTTCAATTTCTTATACTTATGACTTGAGATAATGTGATTCATGAATCTTGATTTTGTTCTTGCTAAAAAGGAATATTTATAAACTATAAATGACATCTTTCATGATTTCATGAATTGATCTTTGTTGATTTTGATGATGATATGCAAGTTTTCATAATTTTTGGAAATCACTTGCCTAAACTCCTCTTTTATTATTCGAGTCATCTTATCTTTCACATTATCATTCCCCCTTGATCCTCTCAAGGAAAAATTTCTGATATCTCTTGATTACAACATCTTCTTTTGATTAATTGTTTAAATGGCTTGATGAGTCATCGCTCTTAATAAAAATTACTTCATAAATAATATGAGATCGGAGTGATTCAAATGATATCATTTCAACTCAATCAAATACATGATGATTAAACTAAACATCTATGAGATAGATGTTAAATGAGAAAGTCAAATTGATCAAATAGTCAAAGTGTTGCTACCCCCTAAAAATTGCCTAAGTATGGGTGCCAGTGGTCGCACCGCTAGTAGCACCGCCTGGGCATTCTGTTCCCAAGTGGTGGCACTGCCCTAAAGGTCCCCTATATAAAGGGGCTTTAGGGCCGACGGTAGAACCGACCCTCCCCTTTGCTGTGGCCCTCAAGATCTCTTTCCCACCTCTCAATCTTGATCATCCTCTAGAAAACATAAAAGGGGTCTCTACTTCATCAAGATTTGCATCAATCTCAAGAACTAAGAAAGATTTTTACTAAGGTATTCTTGCACTCCTTCCTTTGAATTCATCTTGTATTGCTAGTTTTTTAAAATCATTCTTTCATTATCATCATTTGTAGACAAATGACACCTAGGAGATTATCTAGGGACAAAGAGAAGAGGAAAGAAGGAGATTCATATGACCCCTCCTTATTTAACTCTAGTGAAAATGCCCTTAGGTATCCTAGTTTTGAATCTAAAAGTATACACAAGGGTAAGTATGTTGATCTAGGTGAATTAGAAGACCTAAAACCTATATAATAGTTTGTCAATTTAGATGTCTTACCTATATTACAAATTAGCAAACTAATTTACCCTAAGCTAGTTCATTTGTTTTATAACAACCTAAACATAGATGAAGACGACAATGTATCCACCTATCTTCTAGGGAACCAAATCTCAATTACGGATAGTATGATTTGCGACCTAATAGAAATTTCAAAAAAGAGAAGAGGTTATTTTAGAGGCCAATAGGATTTAGATGCAATCAAAGTAACATATTCCGAGGCTTTAGGGACCATTTTTGAAAATCCTGACTTATCCATAGTTCCTAAAAGCTATGAACACCTACTACCTTTTAACTCTAAGGTTCTCCATCACATCATTAGTAGCATCCTAATTCTAAACCAATATCACCACGACAAAGTCAATTAAATGGAACTAGGTACTATGTATTAGATAATGGTCGGACAAGAAAATTGCTTTAGTTACTTAATCCGGTAGAACATGATTGACATATCAAATAAGGATCTAATGCTTCCATATAGAGGGTTAATCATAAGATTATTACATGCACACAACATTAGGATACCACCCAACGATGAAAAAATAAAAGTAGATAGATACAATATAATTAATAGAAACCTACTTAAGCGATTAAGGTGCATGTTTAGGAATGAAATTTGGACTAGATTGCCTAGAAGGACTGATTCTCCCCTTCTAGTAGAACCCGAAACACATGTATTTAGGGGTAATGAATCTCCTCTCCCAGGTCCCTTTGATGCTGCATCGACAAATCCAGCTCCTGAACCTTCATTTTCAGATGATTTGATTATCACTCAATTGAATCAACTCAAGTTACAATAAGATGAACTCAAACGGTAACAAAATGAGATCCTAAATGAAGTGCGTCAAGTAAATCACAAGATCGATACTTTGTATAGATATTTTGGCATTCCACCCGAGGAATAGTTGTAAAAATTCTATGTTATTTATGTGTTGTAATGGAGCTCATAACTCCCTTTTGTACTCTTTATGCTATTTTAAGTACACTTTAAGTTTCATATATATTGAATTGAATGCATGAAATCAAGAGTACTCCTCTTTTAGAATTTTTTTTAGTATCATCTTTTCAGTTTTCATGAACTTATTTTGATCCTTCACCTATTTTGGTATCATCTTTTTCGATTTCGTATTATCTTGATGACATTTTTTTGATTTTGTAGATGGAGCTTTCATTTTTTTTATTTCCTTCAATCTTGGATTGATACTCTTGCCTCATTGATTGATGATTCATGTTTAATGATTTTTGAATTACAATCATACCCATTTAATGACTTTTAGAATTTTATTCTATCAATTTAATCCTCCCTCAATTTCCATTAGCATGAATGAATGGCTTTCTTCATTGATTCTTCACATTTTCATATCATAAAATTTAAAGTTTGATAAATTCTTGATAACTTAAACAAATTGCTTTCATGACACATGGAACTATTCTTTTGTACATGTTTTTACGTCATGGAATTTATACGAAAAGAAGAAGCTCTCATAATTTTTTTTTTAGCTTGAATGCTCTCTTGAAATCAATTCAGATTTCATTCATGTGAATTTAAAGATTTCTTAACTCTTGTGTGAATTTTGTGAGCTTTTATGAATTTTTTCATGACATGAATGGTTGTTTTCTACTTCATGAATTTTTCATGAAAATGCCGAGTTAGCTCTTATCATGATATGAATTTTGGATCATTCGAACAAATTGCCTCTTCAACTTTTCATGACTTTCTATATCTCAGTTCTTCTTGAACGGATATTCATGACTCTTATCATGAGTTTTTTTACGAATTTTGTGCTTGAATGATCTCTTTTCTACCTCATGAATTTTACTTGGAAAATATGGACATTAATGACTCTTGAATGAATTTTTCTTTATGTCATAAGCTCTTGATGGAAATTTGTATGAATTTTTGCTTCTATGATCTATCTTTTCTACTTCATGAATCTATTTCTTGGCATGAATTTTCAATAGAATGAACGAATTGCTTGATTCTTGAAAATTTAAGTCTTCTTGATGAAATCATGGATTTATCCTTCTCTTTTTACTCTTTTCAAAAAGAATTCTATCATAACAATTGGTATCAATAGCCCATTTCTTTTTTGTTGATGACAAAGGAGGAGAAACATGGCAATTGATGATAACTTCGCAACTTCGCATGCTTAAAAAATGATTTGCGTTGTAAAGAGATAAAATGTATTGTAAAATGCTTGGATGTATTGTGAATGCTTAAAATATGATTGTTATCGCAAATACTTAAAGTATATTGCAATGTATCACAAATGTATGAACATATGCATCATAAATGATTCATGTATGCTTAAAATGATAAATTTTTTCCATAATCGTTATCATATCATGCTTATTTATTCTACTTGAATTTGGTATCATGTCTTGATACGATAATTTAGTTTCATTTGTGTATCATTGAATAATGTAATGTCAATTGATATTATACCTTGGACTTATGAATTTTTATTTAATATCATTTGATTCTTGCTATACTTCAAAATTAAAGTTTGTATCATTTGTTGAGATGATGATTGTCTATCGTCATTCAACATTGGACTTGAAAATGGATGTCATGCCTTGATATTATTTTTAAATTATGAAAAATATGAAGTATTATATCTGGGATAAAAAATCATGCTTGTTGAGCATGTTGATAAGTTCGAATGTATGCAACTTATTAGTTTAGGCTTGAATTCAAAGGGTTTGAATTTAAGTGTTTCTTTTCTCAAATATGACATATAGATAGGGGGAGTTAAGGTTAACTCCATCATCAATTGATTGTCATCATAAAAAAAGGAGAGATTATTAAATCTCAAATTTTGATGATGAAGTCAATTGATAGATTATTTGATCTAATCCATATTATTGAGAAAAGTGTGCAGGATTAACTACGATAGCGATAAAGACGTAAAACAAAACGACGTGCCAGAGTCAAGTGCGATCGAATCATTGGAAGTTCAAGAGTCCATCAGAAGTTGGAAGATTCATCGGAAGTACTATCAGAATTATCCGAGAATGAATTGGGGGCTTGCCGAAGGGTTGTCGGAAGTTCGCTGGAAGGTTCGACGGAAGTTCACGGAGGTCACCGAGAAAGATTGGAGCTTGCCAAAGGAGACTCGTCGGAACTTGCCAAGGTCGTCATAAAGTCTGGGAGCTTGCCAGAAGTCCGCCGAAAGATGTCCAAGGGTTCATCAGAAGTCCACCGGAAGTTCGCCGGAAGCTCATCGGAAGAAGTCTTAACGTGTTAGATTAAGTGTTTACTTAGAATGTCTTTAATTTCATAGTTAATATGTAGTTAGGATAAAGATTAAGTGTTAATCCTAATTAACCCTAGTAAGGGCTAATTAGACCCGTAAATAGATTGGATTGGGTTGGATTCTAGGCCCATTGAAGTTGTTGGAACCTGTCTAATGGTAGCACCACTAGATTGGGGCAGTGGTGTTGAATCTCGGATTTTGATGATGAAGTCAATTGATCGGTTATTTGATCTAATCCATATTATTGAGATAAGTGTGCAGGATTAACTACGATAGTAATGAAGACATAAAGCAAATTACCGGAGTCAAGTATGTTGGGAGTTCGAGAGTCCGTCAGAAGTCTGAAGGATCATTGGAAGTGCTGTTGGAATTGGCCGAGAATGAATTGGGGACTTACCGAAGGTTTTGGAAGTTTATTGGAAAAATCGTCGGAGGTTCGCTGGAAAAATCATCGGAGGTTCACAGAGCTCACCAAGAAAAGTTTGGAAGCTTGCCAAAAGATTCGTTGAACTTGCCAAAAAGTCCAGGGGGCTATTGGGAATCCGTCGGAAGATATCCGAGGGTGTGTCGGAAGTCTGCCAAAAGTATGCCGGAAGAAGACTCGACGTTGCCAAATTATAATTTTCTTAGAAATATGTTTTAATTTTATAGTTAGTATATAATTAGGGTTAGAATTAGGTAATAATCCTAATTAGCCCTAGTATGAGCTAACTAAGACTTATTTGGACTAAATTGGGCTGGATTCAGGACCCATTTAGCAGTGTTGGATCATGTTTAGCGGTGGCATCACCCCAGGAATAGGTTCTCAAGTGGTTTGGGTGGTGGTACCACCTTAGGTCAGCTGTGATACCGCCCCTCCACAAAGTCCGAGGACCCTGTCAGGTGGTAGTACCACCAGACTGAGTACTGATACTGCCCAGTACACTGACAGAGTAGGCTCAACTAGCGGTGGTACTGCCAGTGCCAGGTGGTGGTACCGCTAATACTCGAAAATCTGGGATGTGAATCTTTTTGGCTCCAATTCTGAAGCCAATTGAGTCTATAAATATCCCTTACTTCTCAACTAGCTAAGAATATTGAGAAATGATAAAAACTGAGTCAAAGCTCTAGCAAACTTGCATTTGATAGCTTGAGTGTTCACCTCCCAAATCTCATTTATAAAAGTTCTATAAGAGAGTGTAAATTATTTGTAAAAGTTTGTAAGAAGGGTACTTGGCCCTTCCCCTTCAAGAAGAATTGATAGTGTAAACCTCATCGGAGGAGGTTTCAAAAGTGGACGTAGGTTATTTGACCGAACCACTATACATCACTGCGTACTTCTCTTGATGTGTGAGTTTTAAATTACTGCATTTCAATCTTTACTTAGTTGCAATCTCTTGATCTCCTCCTCTTTACTTTCTGTTATATTCACTCGAATCACTTTGCTGAAATCATTTTCGTTGAACCGAAACTTCTCAACGCACAACTCTTTTCCATAATCATTTTGAATTTATGGTTTTTATCCACTACACTAATTCACCCCCCCCACCCCCTCTTAGTGCCACTCTAGATCCTAACAATTGTTATCAGAGCAAGGTCACTCTCATTTGGTTTAAAACCCAGAGAGATGGCATATTCTGGCATGCAAGAGGGTCATTCAATCACATGTCCACTTATGTTTAATGGGTCGGATTACACCTATTGGATGACTCGCATGAAGATTTTTTCTTATTTCCATGGATTTTGAACTTTAGAATATTATTAAAAATGACTTTAAAAAATCTTCTCTTCCAATGAACGAATGAAATGATTCGGAGATGAAGGTTTTTGCTCTTAATGCAAAGGCTATAATGCCTTGTTTTGTGCACTTGATAAAAATGAGTTTAATCATGTTTCAATTTGTAAATCGAATTTTGATATTTCACATACTCTTAAAATCACTCATGAAGGCACTAGCCAAGTGAAAGAGTCTAAAATCAACCTTTTGGTGCATTCTTACAAATTATTTCGAATGAAACCAAGTGAGTCCATCGAAGACATGCACATCTGTTTTACGGATATCGTCAATGGACTCAAAGCACTTGGAAAATATTTTTCTAATTTTGAACTTATAACTAAAATTTTAAGATCCCTTCCAAAGAGTTGGGATCCAAAAGTTATGGCCATTCAAGAGGCCAAGGACTTAAAAATTTTCCTCTCGAAGAACTCATTGGGTCATTGATGACCTACAAAATGACATGCTATACTCATAAAAAGCTCGAGAAACCCTTCCAAAGAACAGGAAGGATATGACATTGAGAATACAAGAAGACCACTTGAAAGAATCTTCAAGTGATGAGGACCTTGATGATGAACTTGCACTCCTAACTTAAAAATTCAAAAAAATTATTAGATGGAATAAATTTAAAAATGATTCTAAAAATAAACTTGAACCCAAAAAGGAACATGTAATATACTATGAATGCAAGAAGCTGGGGCACTTCAAAAGTGAATGCCCCCAAGCCAAGAAGAAGCAACCAAAGAGGAAGACGGCTCTAAAGGCAACATGGGATGACTCAAGTGGCTCCGAAGATAAAGAAGCAAGCAACAAGGAGGTGGCCAACTTCGCTTTGATGGCTTTTGGAGAAGAGGTATATGAGTTATTTAATGAAGATTTAACTTTTGATGAACTTTCAATTGTCTTTCATGAATTATTTGATGAGTGTAGAGCTATTAGTAAAAAGTTTAATTTATTAAAAAAGGAGCACGCTCTCTTAGTCAATAAACTTAATAGTCTTAAACTTGATACTCCCTCTTTACCTCCATGCTCTAAGTGTGAACACTTAGAGGTAATTAAAAAAAAGAACTTGCTACTTAAAGAGACCTTAAATAAGTTTAAGGTTGGTAACAAGGGCTTAGACTTGATCCTTCCAAACAAGGGTTATGTCGGAAAAGGAAGTGGAATTGGATTTGTGAGTAGATTGTTAGGGCTCTAGCTAAGAGAGTCCTAACCTGTTGGGACTCTAGCTAGGAGAGTCCTAATAGAATTTCATTGATAAGGGCATTCATATAAATCCTATCTAGCTGACCCTTATTAAAGAGGTAAAAAGGTAGCTAGGATTAGGATTAGTTGGGAGGTTGCTTCTTAGAGAAGCATTAAGAGTTTATTAGAAGTAGGAGTCTTGAGTAGGAGAGTTTATTAAAAGTAGGAGTCTTGAGTAGGAGAGTTTATTAAAAGTAGGAGTCTTGAGTAAAAGTCATAACAATAGAGAACTCTAGCTATACTAGGGGTCTTAAGTTAGAGCCCTATATAAGCATATAACCTCCATCTCTTTGGAGTAAGAAAAGAAGATTCATCTACAATTGTAGCCACCAGGCCGACTACTTGGAGGGTGGAACCCCTATAGCGTTCCAATGGTTGATCCCCCTCAAAGATCAAATCTACATAGAATTCCTCTAGGGTTCTATCATCTGATATCAAAGCAGCGATCTTACTGCTTTTGCTACCATCCCTGCCGCCTACCATCAACCAAGTAATTCCCACAATTGCTCTTGACGTCGCCGTCTCCACCGTCATCTTCTGCCATAGATCAAATTAATCTACTACCGCCACTTCCAATTGCATCAGAGATCTAGTATTTTTCTATCACCAATACATTTTGCTGCTACAATTCTCCATCTAAAATACCAAAAAGAAGTATTGCTATCTATCCTTTGCTGCAAATTCCTTTCGTCATAAAAGTTATCATCTTTGCGAACGAAGGATTGTTGCAGAAAATTTCAATCGCATATTATTGTTTTGAAACCGATCTATTTGCTATCCTTTTTGAATGAAATTTCTTGAGCACTTCATAAATCATCTTGGCTTTCATCTATGATAAATCTATCATGGAATTCATCTCTAAAATGTTCTTGTGTTGCTGCAAGTTTTCATCGCAAACCGCTAAAATTTTTCGACGAGAATTCTGCTATCGTAATTTGCACTAATTTCTTTACTATTATGCTGCTAAAATTTTCTTGATCCATTTTGTTATCCTTGCTGTTGTCTAAACTGAGATTCTACTATTAAATCACCTCCTCAAATTTCTAAGTTTTTCCTAAAAATTTCATCGAGAAATCGCTATTTCTTCGATGACAATTCTACTCTTACAAGATAGCGCATATCGGTAGCAACTTCCACTGAATTCTGTCAAATCTCTGTTGCCATCCATCATAGATCTAAAACCCTCATCCCTAACCTTCATCCACTACTATCACAGCCCAAAACTCCATCAAATCACACCCCCAAACCACACCCAAAATAGCCATAAAATAAGCCTAAACCGCAGCCTACATCCACCAATCCACCAACCCTTTCGGTCACCACTTCTTTCAACCAATATATCCCTTTAACCCAACAACAAAAGAGAGATCTTAATATTATAGATTTAGAGGCATATACTATGGCATCCGAGGAGGTGATCAATGCTAAATTCGAAGCCTTCGAGACATGAATGGAGGATAAGATTCGAGCTCTCTTTGCCGAACTCAGTTTGGGTCGATCACTAAGCCCGAAGAAATCTCATCAGCTTTGATCGAAGAGATGACTTCCAGGAGAGAGGAGGCTCTATGACCGATCCCTACTATCCATGCATGAGGGTGGACTTCCCTAGATGGGAAGAAGGAGACCCGATTGGTTGGATCTCACACGCGGAGTGATATTTTCAATACCACAAAATCGCAGACGCATCTATGGTAGAAATTATGGCTATACATCTTGAAAGGGATGCCATGCAGTGGTTTGATTAGTTTGAACATACTCATGGAGTCCTCTCATGGTGACAATTCAAAGAAGGACTACTGATCCACTTCGAACCAATCGATTACGAGAACATCGACGGATAACTAGCAAAGATCTGACAAACCTCCACCATTCAGGAGTATCAAACTAGGTTTGAAAGGTTATCTAATCAAACTCGTGATTGGTCTAAGAAATAGCTATTGGGGATATTTATTGAGGGCTTAAAGCCAAAGATTTGGGGAGAAGTTAAAGCGTGACAACCGTACACGCTTATGGCAGCCATCTCTTTCGCACGACTTCAAGAGGACCGATTGAACCACGAAGCCCGGAGGACTAGGGTTGCTTCCAGACCAGTAATATTGAAGCCCTTAGTCCCCCCTACTATTAGCCAAGCTCCTGCACTAAAAAAGTTGACAAGAGAAGGGCTTCGGGAGCGATCTACAAAGGGGCTATGTTGGCATTGCAACGAGCATCACTGTAAAAAAGAGAAAATTCTTGTGATCGAACCAGTGGAAGAAGAGGTCATTGAACAGCCAGAAGAGAGCCTTGAACATGAGGAAGAAGATGCAGAAGAAGAGCCATAATCGATCGACTTTATGGTACACACGTTAGCCAGCTACTCAAATCCGCAAACAATGAAAGTTGAAGGCCTTCTCAAACAACAACCAATCACTGTTCTCATCCATACGGGCAGCACTAATAACTTCTTAAATAGTAAGGCTACTGCTCGGATGGCACTCCACATTGAAGGTTGCAGCAAGTTCGACGTAAAGGTCGTCGACGGTCGAGTCCTAAAGTGCGACCAAAGATGCCCGCAGGTGAAACTATTACTGCAAGACCAAGAAATTGTTGCCAACTTCTTCCTTCTACCAATTGATGATTATGAGGCCGTGCTAGGCATAGAATGGCTAATGACACTATGTGATGTCTCTTGGAACTTTTCTAAGTTAATTATGAAATTCTACTGCAAAGGCAAACAGATCATCCTACGCAGGAAGCGCGGAAGCAACGTAACCATCATTTCGACCCAACGAATGGAGAAATTTTTGCATAAGATAAATGGTGAATTTTTAATACATCTCTAGTAGAAACCAGAGGGGAAGAAAATAAAAATTGAAGATTTAAATCTCACCTAATTGTTTGCTGAATTTGATGATGTTTTTGCTGAACCGCGTGATCTTCCTCCTACTTTGCAACATGACCACCGAATTCCAATTCTTTCGGGCAAACCACCAATGAACACTCAGCCATACCACTATCCTCACCTCCAGAAGAATGAAATTGAGAAGATTGTAAAGAAGATGTTTGAAACAGGGGTGATTCAGCTAAGCTACAGCTTATATTCCTTACTGGTGCTACTTGTACGTAAGAAGGATGGAACTTGGCGGATGTGCATCGACTACCGAGCTCTAAATGGCATCACCATCAAGGATAAGTACCTAATACTAGTGGTGGATGAACTTCTTGATGAGTTAAAAAGGAGCTTGAGTCTTTACGAAGTTGGACCTCTGATTCGGTTACCACCAATTCGAGTATGTAAAGACGATATTATAAAAACTGCTTTCTGTACACATAACGGCCATTATGAATTCTTGGTAATGTCTTTTAGACTCACTAATGCTCCTTCAACTTTCTAAAGTCTCATGAACAATATTTTTCAGAGCTTTCTTGACAAATTTGTGCTGGTATTTTTTGATAATATTCTTATTTACAGCCCTTCTCTTGAGACTCATTTTCAGCACTTGCGGTTTGTTCTGACGATCCTTTGGGAGAATACTCTTTTTGTTAAGCTATCAAAGTGTAGCTTTATCCAGCAAAATGTAGAGTACCTTGGGCACCTAATATCAGAAGAAGGAGTGGCGGTAGACCCAATAAAAATTGAAGCTATGCAGGGCTGGCCGAAACCTACAAATGTGAAATTATTACGTGGGTTCCTTGGACTAACAGGCTACTATCAAAAATTTGTGAAGGACTATGAGAGGATCAGTGCATCCCTCACTTCTCTACTGAAAAAAATGCCTTCAAATAGTCAGATGAAGCCTCCGTTGCCTTCAATAAACTTAAGGCAGCCATGACGACGATGCCCGTGCTAGCACTACCAGATTTCAACCGACCCTTCATCATTGAGGCCGATGCATCTGGAGTCGGAATTAGAGCCATTCTCATGCAAGATGGTCGACCACTCGCATACACCAGCAAGGCGCTATCTCGCTCCCATAAAAAAATATCAATCTATGATAAGGAGATGCTCGCCATTGTATATGTAGTAATGAAGTGGAGACCCTACTTGATCGATCGACGATTTTAAATTAAAACCGACCATAGAAGTCTCAAGTACTTTTTGGAGCAAAAGATATCATCCCCTAAGCAATAAAAATAGGCAACGAAACTTCTAGGATTTGATTATGAAATTATTTACAAAAAGGGGAAAGAAAATATTGTTGCAGATGGACTCTCACGACTACCAGAGCAAGCTGAATTTTTAGTCATCTCCCTTCCCACCACCGGCTTTCTCAAGGACATTAGGGAGGAATAGAAGAAGGATCCAGAGACCAGCAACATCATTAAAAAATTGGAGGAGGATCCAAGTGCAATAGCTCACTATACTTGGGATTCGAAGGATCTATGCTACAAATGTCGTACTATACTTATACCCAACTCCTCTTACATCAAAATCATTCTACACGAAATGCACTCCACACCTTCAACAGTGCACTCTGGATTCTGAGAACCTATAAAAGAGTGAAGCAAAATTTTTATTAGAAAGGGATGAAAAAAATTATTTCTGAATACATGACACAATGTGATATATGTGAACAGCAAAAAGGTGAAACAGTGGCGAGTCCAGGGAAAGTACAACCACTACCAATACTAGACTCGGTGTGGAATGACATCTCCATTAAGCTATCTCTATGTTTTTATGGACCCTATCAGATCATAGAGCGTATTGGAGCGTACAGACTTAAATTACCTAAGGATGCCAAAATTCACCATGTCTTCTACATGTCATGCCTCAAGCCCAAGTTAGTAAAACATGAGTCACCCTAGATTCAACTGCCCAACACGATTGATGATGGAGATATTCAAGCCCAACCACAAGTTATCCTCGATCGCAGAATTGTGATGTGTCGCTGACATCCCTCTACTAAAGTATTAGTGCATTGGAATAATTTATCACTCGAAGATGCCACTTGGGAGAACTGTGACAACTTAAAGATCAAATTCTTAAAATTCATGGAGCGTCAGCCTCAAGGACAAGGCTGATTTGAAGAGGGCAGGTCTGTTAGGACTCTAGCTATAAGAGTCCTAACCTATTGGGACTCTAGCTAGGAGAGTCCTAATAGAGTTTTATTGACAAGGGCATTCATGTAAATCCTATCTAGTTGACCCTTATTAAAGAGGTGAAGAGGATGACTAGGATTAGGATTAGTTGGGAGGTTGCTTCTTAGAGAAGCATTAAGAGTTTATTAGAAGTAGGAGTCTTGAGTAGGAGAGTTTATTAAAAGTAGGAGTCTTGAGTATAAGAGTTTATTAAAAATAGGAGTCTTGAGTAAGAGTCCTAACAATAGAGAACTCTAGCTATACTAGGGGTCTTGAGTTGAAGTCCTATATAAGCATATAGCCTCCATCTCTTTGGAATAAGAAAAAAAAGATTTATCTACAATTGTAGCCACCAGGCTGACTACTTGGAGGGTGGAACCCCTATAGCATTCCAAGGGTTAATTCCCCTCAAAGATCAAATCTACATAGAATTCTTCTTGGGTTCTATCATGGATCTCACCGAAATCGAACCACCTTCATTAAAGGACCTACACTACATATATCATTTCACTTAAAATGTAACTTTTGTTATAAATCTGGACATATTGTTTACAAATGTCCATTTAAGAAAGTTAGTCTACATAAATTGATATGGGTTCCTAAAGGAACTATAAATAATTCAATGCAAAATGATAAAATTAGGAGATTAATTTTCAAGGCACCCAAAGTCAAATGGGTACCCAAAAACCCTCCTTTGTAGACATCTTAACCATCGCAAGCTAGGAGCTTGATTGTTATCAAACTCACTAGTCCGGTTAATAAAAGTCCCTTGAGTGTTATACATTGTTTGGTTATGCACCATAATACTTCCATTAAGTCTCTTGAAAAATGATTTCGATGAGAATATTTGTGTCACTTTACAATTTGAAATCCTATGTTCTGAAATGATGTGATCTTAATGGATTTGACGAAACCTTATTTCGGAACTATACGATGATATTAGGCTTTTATATAAGAAGTATATATCTTTCTTGAACATTTCTATGAAAAGTTAAATTCACTTTAATTGCATTCTCTATCTACTCAAGATCTATAAATTCATTCATTTTATGAATCTCATATGTGATTTTAATGATGAATTCAGAGTTAATGAATTAAGCTAGATTCATAACTTCTATTCATGACTTATTGTGCATTGATGGCGTAAATGCATTTGAGACTCGAATTTTTCCCTTGAAATTGATGACTCGATGCATGAATCATATTCTCATTTGATGATACATATAAATGAGTTACTTATCAATAGTTACGATTGAAATATATTCTCTATGAAATATCTTTCGAGATAACTCTTAGTGATAAATGTTTTAAAACATGTTTGATGATCTTTTACTTATCTTATATATGATAAATAACACATGAATTGTTAATTTATCTTTATTCCTGACTCAAAATTTCCTTTCCTTGATTTCTCGGACGTATGACTGAAAGTAGTGTGATTCATGATCCTGATATTTATAAACTATAAATGACATCTTTTGGTTGAATTTTTACGTCCTTCATGATTTCACAAATTGATTGATGTTAGTTTTGACAATGATACGCAAGTTTTCGTAACATTCAGAAATCACTCCTCCTTTATCACTAGAGTTTTCTTGTCTTTACATTATTGTTCTCTCTCGATTCTCTCAAGGATAAAATTTTTGATATCTCTTGATTACAATATTTTATAATAATTAATTGTTTAAATAATTTAATGAGCCATTGTGCTTAATAAAAAAATTACCATATGATTAACATGAGATCGGAAGTGATTCAATGACATCATTATATTTTAATCAAATACATGATGATCAAACTAGACATCTGTGAGATAGATGTTAAATTAAAAAAAATAAATTAAATGATCAAGTGTTGCAGCCCCCCCCATAAAACTGTCTATGTCTGGGTGCCAGCAGTGGCACCGCTAGAATCGACGGTAGCACCGCTTGGGCATTCTGTTACCAAGTGGTGGTACCGCTTAGTTGGCGGTGGCATCACCCGAGGGCCCCCGTTATATAAAGGGGCTTTAGGGCCGACAGTAGAATCGCCCCCAACTCTTGTAGCTGTCTCTAAATACACTTCCCCTCCTCTCAAATCTTCACCTTTCTTCTCAAAAAGACCAAGAAAGACTTCTATCATCTCAAATCTTAGATTAAAGTCTTTATTTCTCAAGAAACCTCTACTAAGGTAATCTTTGACACTCCCTCTTTGATTTCTTGATACATGGCTACCTTTTTGTTATTCCATTTCACTATCATTATTTTTAGATAAATGACTCCTAGGAGATCGTCTAGAGATAAAGGGAAGAGGAGGGAAGTAGATTCATATGACCCATCCCTTTTTAGCTCTAGTGAAAATTCCCTTAGGTACCCTAGTTTTGAAACAAGAAATATGCATAAGAATAAGTATGTTGATTTAAGTGAATTAGGAGACCTAAAGCCCATTAGTTGGTTTGTCAATTTAGATGTCTTGCCTATTTTATAAATCAGCAAATCAATTTACCCTAGACTAGTTCGAATGTTTTACACTAATCTAAATATGAATGAGGATGACAACGTGACAACCTACCTTCTAGGGAACCAAATTTCAATTACGGATAGCATAATTTGTGACCTAATTGAAATCTCAGAGAAGAGAAGGAGTTGTTACTTTAGAGGACAGTGGAATTTGGATGCAATCGGAATAACGTACTCCGAGGCTTTAGGGATCATTTTTGGAAATTCTAACCTTGCCATAGTCCCTAAAAGCTATGAGCATTTATTACCATTTAGTTCTAAGATCCTCCATCATATCATCATTAGTATCCTAATCCCTAAACAGTATTATCATGATAAAATTAGTCAAATGGAGTTAGGTACTATGTACTGGATAATGACTAGACAAGATAATTATTTTGGATACCTAATCTAGCAAAATATGATGGACATAGCATCTAAAGATTTAATGTTATCATATAGAGAGTTAATCACTAGATTACTGCATGCATATAATATTAGAATACCACCCGACGAAGAAGTAATAAAAATGGATAGATATAATGTCATAAATAGAAACCTACTTAAGAGATTAAGGTGCACATTTAGAAATGGAATATGGACTAGGTAGCCTAGAAGGACCGATCCAGCTCCCCCTCCAATAGAAGAACCTGAAACACCAGTATTTAGGGGTAATGAATCTCCTTTTCCTAGTCTCTTTGGTGCAACACTGTCAGAACCAGCTCCTACTCCATCTTCTAAAGATCCGATAATGACAGAGATTAACCAAATCAAATCACAACAAGCCGAAATTCTAAATGAAGTGCGTTAAATGAATCGGAAGTTAGATCATTTGTATACCCACTTTGGTATTCCACCCAAGGATTAGTTGTAAAAACTCTATATAGACTTCATAAGTTGTAATGGAGATTTTGAATCTCATTTTGTAAATCTCTATATTATTTTGGCACACTTTAAAGTTCCATATGTGTTTGTCCTAATACATGAAATTATTGTATAGTTCTTTTCTGAAATTTTTCAACTTTGGTTTTCATGAACTCATCTTGATATTATCTTTTTGGATTTTGGATGATATCTTTTCAATATCATAATTTGAATGGAGCTCTCATTTTTATCTTCCTTCAATCGTGCAATTGATACTCCTCCTTCGATTAATAATTTTTAGCATCATGTACATAAATCTTTGTTGATGTTTTTTTAATTGATAACATGCCCTTTTTAATAACTTGGTAAAATTGGTTTTATACTCCCTCTACTCCTATTGGCATGAATAAAAGGATTTCATGTTTTTCCCATGCTTTCGTATCAATTGAAGTTTGTTGATTTTGTCTTCATAACACATGGAACTATACATATGTTAATGTCATGAACTTTGTATAAAGAAGAAGCTCTCAAGTGTTTATTACTTTAATACTCTCTTTGAACTTCATTCATGTGAATTTGATGAGCTCTTAACACTTGTGCTAAATTTCTACATCTTAGATTTTATAACTTGATTGATTATTTTCCACTTCATGAATTCTTTCTTATGAGAATACCAAGTTAGCCCCTTATAAAATTTTTGGATGAGTTTTTATCATCATCACTCCTTTCATGAATTTTAAATAAAATGATCTCTCTTTCTCATGAATTTTTTTTTGAATAAATATCATGAGCTCTTGATGAAATATTTGATGAATGTCTTGGCTTCAATAATCTATCTTTTTACTTTACAATCTTATGCTTGGATTTTCAATCAAATTTCCTCTTGAACTTTTCATCTCAATCCTTCTTGAATGAACACTCGTAATTCTTATCATGAGTTTTATAAATTTTATATTCAAATAATCTGTTTTTTACCTCACTAATTTCATTTGGTAGAAACGATTCTTAGAAGCTTTTTAACGACTTGAATGATTCACCTTTATGCTTTAAGAATTATTATGCAGAATTTACTCTTAATTTTTTTTATGTATGAAACTTTCATGAGCTCTTAGAAATTCTTATGAATTTTGGCCTCGATGATCTATCTCATGATTTTATAGACATGAATTTTCAATTAGAATGAATGAATCGCTTTTTGTTATTCTTCTTGATGGATTTATTCTTCTTTTTTGCTATTTTTCAAAAACTTCAATTATAATATTTGGCATCAAGGCCCATTTCCTTTTTGTTGATGACAAAGGGGGAGAAGAATGTGGCAAAATAAATTGATGACTTGATAAATGCCTTGTATGTATCATATTGAGAAGAATGTGGCAAAATGAATTGATGACTTGATAAATGCTTTATATATATCGTATTGTAATGAATCGCAATGACTTGATGGAATGATAAATGTCTTATATATATCGTATTAGAATGTAATTGCATTTGCCATGCTTTATATTGAAAATTGATTGCTATCCTTAAAAACATCACAATATATCATGATAATATGTAGCATATCGTAATTATATTGGAATGTATCACATGCATCGCAATTGGTTCATACATGCTTAAAATATAAATTTTTGAAAGAACGTTATCATACCATGTTTAAATTTGGTATCTTTTATTGATATGATAAGTTATCATTTTATTTGATGATGTATCTTAAAATGATATTATGCCTTGCATTTGTGTATTTTATATTAATATCATTTGATCCTTGTTACATTTCAAAATAATAATTGATATCATTTGTCAAAGTAATAAATGTCTATCATCATTCGACATTGAACTTGAAAATAGGTGTCATGCCTTGACATCATTTTGAATTGAGAAAAATATGAAGTTTCATATTTATGAATGAAAGTTCGTACTTGTTGAGCATGATGATAAGTTTAATGCATGTAACTTATCGGTTTCAGCTTGAATTCAAGGAGATTGAATTTAAATGTTTCCTTTCTCAAAATATGACATATAGATAGGAGGAGTTAAGGTTAACTTCATCATCAATTAATTGTCATAATAAAAAAGGGGGAGATTGTTGAATCTCAAATTTTGATGATAAAGTCAATTGATAGGTTATTTAATCTAATCCATATTATTGAGATAAGTGTGTAGGATTAACTACGATAGCAATGAAGACATAAAGTAAATTGCTGAAGTCAAGTACGTTGAGAGTTTGAGAGTCCGTCGGAAGTCCAAAGGATCATCGGAAGTGCTATCGGAACTGACCAAGAATGAATCGAGAACTTGCCGAAGGTTTTAGAAGCTCGTCAAAAAAATCATTGGAGGTACGCAGAGCTCACCAAGAAAAGTTTGGAAGCTTGCCAAAAGATTCGTTGAACTCGCCAAAAAGTCCGAAAGGCTGTTGGGAGTCCATCGAAAGATATCCGAGGGTGTATCGGAAGTCCATCGAAAGTTCGCCAGAAGCTCGTCAGAAGAAGACTCGACATTGCTAGATTAGAATTTACTTAGAAATATATTTTAATTTTATAGTTAGCATATAATTAAGATTAAGATTAGGTGATAATACTAATTAACCCTGGTAGGGGCCAATTGGGCCTTATTTGGACTGAATTGGGCTAGATTTAGGGCCCATTCAGTAGTGTTGGACCATGTCTGGAGGTAGCACCACTAGACTAGGGCAGTCGCACCATCTCGAGAACATGTTCCTAGGTGGTTTGGGCGGTGGTACTGCCCTAGGTTAGTAGTGGTACCGCCCCTCCATAGAGTCTGAGGACCCTATCAAGCGGTAGTACCACTAGACTGGGTGGTGGTACCGCTCAGTACACTGACAGAGCAGGGTCAACTGGTGGTGGTATCGCTAGTGCCAAGCGATGGTTCTGCTAGTACCCAGAAATTCAGGATGTGACTCTTTTTGGCTCTAATTCTGATACCACTTAAGTCTATAAATACCTCTTATTTCTCAGCTAGCTAAGAAAATTAAGAAGTGATAAAAAAAACTGAGTCAAAGCTCTAGCAAAATTGTATTCGATAGCTTAAGTGTTTACCTCCCAAGTCTCATTTGTAAAAGTTCTATAAGAGAGTGTGAACCACTTGTAAAAGTTTGTAAGAAGGGTATTTAGTTCTTCCTCTTCAAGAAGAATTGATAGTGGAAGTTGGGAACCTCATCGGAGGAGGTTTCGAAAGTGGACGTAGGTCATTGTTAGGACCCTTGTAGATTCTAAGCTTGGGGTTGATCTCATTAGGGGATCATTCTCCTTAGAACTCTATAAGGGTTTCTTTCTCCAAGTTGCTACTCAAGGCTGCTAAAAGGATTGATTTATTCATGAAGAAAAGAGGGTGAATACATGGCTATTTATAGGACTTCTAAACCCCAACTCCTAATAAGACTCCTACTCAAGACCCCTACTTCTAATCAACTCCTAATGTTTCTCTGAGAAGCAACCTCTAAACTAATCCTAACCTAACCGGCCTATTCACCTCTTTAATAGGGGTCGGCTAGATAGGATTTACATGAATGCCCTTATGATTTATATGTTTGCCCCCTTTAATGAAACTAAATTAGGACTTTCCTAACTAGAGTCCTAACAGACCCGCCCTCTTTAAATTAGCCTTGTCCTCGAGGCTGATGCTCCATGAATTCTGAGAATTTGATCTTCAAGTCATTATAGTTCTCCCAAGTGTCATCTTCTACTGGTAGGTTCACCCACTGTATTAGCACTTCAATATTGGGTCGTCGTCATCGAGTCATGATCCGTCGATCAATAATGGCACTTGGCTAGGTCTGGAGCTCTCCTTAGGTAGTCATATTTGGTAGGTGGCTTTGGGCTATCTCGTTTTGTCCCAACTTGGGCTTCAAACATAACACATGGAAGACTAGATGGATTGGGAGCTGGCGGGTAAGTCCAATCTATATGCTATTGCTTCGATGCACTCCAAAATCTGGTAGGGTCCATAGAATCAAGGTAAAAGCTTCATGGATGCTTTTGTCTGGATTGATGTTTGCTTGTATGGCTGGAACCATAAGAAGACTCAATCTCCTACTGAAAATTCTCTTTTGCCTTTGTGTTGATCATATTGTTGTTTCATCCTTGCTTGAGCTATAGTGAAATTATCTTTTAGCAACTTTAGCATTTTGTCTCTGTCATGTAGTTCCCTATCTACTTGTTCTACTTTAGAGGTGCCAACATATATTTTGGGATTACAGGGGGAGGTCAGCCATACATAGCCTCATAGGGAGTATATTTTGTGGATGAATGATAAGTTGTATTATACCACCACTCGACCTAGGGAAGCCCCTTTGTCCACTTTTTGGCCGGTCACTGGTGAAGCATCTAAGGTATGTCTCCAAGCACCTGTTCACCACTTTAGTCTGGTCGTCGATTTGTGGGTGATATGCTATACTCATCTTCAATTTAGTGCCCTGCATATGGAATAACTCTATCCAAAATTTGCTCGCGAAGACCCTATTATGATCACTTACAATAGATCTCTGCATCCCATACAATTTTATAATATTCTCTATAAAGATTTGAGCAATACTAGAAGCAATGTAGGGATTACGAACAGTGCATAAGTGAGCATACTTTGTAAGGCAATCAACCACGACAAGAATTATACCTTTTCCTTATGATGAGGGAAGCCCTTCAATAAAGTCCATTGATATATCAGTTCATATTGAGTCTGGGATGAGTAGAGGTTGCAGCTTTCTGGGACTTGCCACTGTCTCGCCTTTATATCGTTGACATACATCATATTGTGCTACAAATTCAGTAATAATATTTTTCATCCCTACGTAATAAAATTTTTATTTAATTCTCTTATAGGTTCTAAGGAACTTGGAGTGTCCGGCCATAGGTGTGGAATGCATCTCTTGAAGGATGGTCTTTATGCAAGTAGAATTTGGTACAAGCACAATGCGTCCCTTATAGCGCAAGTCTTTTGAGTCCCAATTGTAATGAGCCACGGAGCTTGGTGCTTCCTCTAATTTTTTTATGATTTTACTGGTCTCCAGATCATCTTGTCATTCCCTCCTAATATCCTCAAGGAAGTTGCTGGTCAGAAGTGAAACGGTCGAAAATTCAGCTTGCTCGAATAACCGCGAAAGCGCATCTACAATAACATTCTCTTTCCTCTTTTTGTAAGTTATTTCATAATCATATCCAAGAAGCTTTGTTACCCATTTTTGCTACTCAGGGAGAGATATTTTCTGCTCCAAGAAATATTTTAGGCTTTTATGATCAGTCATGATTTGAAAGCATCGCCCGATCAAGTATGGTCTCCATTTAGCCATCGCATGCATAATCACGAGCATCTCCTTGTCATAAATAGTCATCTTAAGATGTGAAGGAGATAATGCCTTACTGGTATAAGTGAGGGGGTGGCCATCTCGCATTAGTACAACACCAATTGCGACTCCGGAGGCATCAATTCAATAACAAAAGTCTTACCGAAGTCAGGTAGCGCTAGTACGGGCGTTGTCGACATTACGGCTTTAAGTTCGTCAAAGGTGGTGGTGGCTTCGTCTGACCATTGGAAAGCATCTTTTATTAGCAAAGAAGTAAGGGGTGTACTGATCTTTCCATAGTTTTTCATGAACTTATGGTAGTAGCCTATTAAACCAAGAAAGCCGTGTAGTGATTTTATGTTCCTCAGGGTCGGCCAGTTCTGCATTGCTTCAATTTTGGAGGGGTCCACCACCACACCTTCCTCTAATATGATAAGCCCAAGATATTCCACCTTATGATGAAGAAAGCTTCACTTCGATTTTTTAATAAAAAGAACATGTTCTCACAAAATCGTCAAAACAAGTCGTAAGTATTGAAAATGATTTTCAAGAGAAGGACTGTAAATAAGGATATCATCAAAGAAAATCAGCACAAACTTATGAAGATAACTCTGGAAAATATTATTCATAAGGCTCTAGAAGGTGGAGGGAGCATTGGTGAGACCAAAGGGCATTACCAAAAATTCATAGTGGTCGTTGTGCATTCGAAAGGCAGTTTTCGGTATATCTTCTTCGTACACTCGTATTTGATGATACTCGGATCGAAGGTCCAGCTTTGTGAAGACTTGTGCTCTCTTTAATTCATCAAGTAATTTATCTACTATTGGAATAGAGTACTTGTCCTTGATGGTTATGCTATTGAGAGCTCGATAATCAATGTACATTCACCATGTTTCGTCCTTCTTTCGTACGAGGAGCAACAATGAAGAGTAGGGGCTGCAACTTGGCTGAATAACTCCTATTTCAAGCATCTCTTTTACAATGCATTCTATTTCATCCTTCTAGAGATGTGGATATTGATATGGCCAAGAATTTGCTGGAGGTTTGTCCGGAAGAATCGGTATACTATGATCATGCCAACGGGTAGGAGGTAGGCTGCACGGTTCGTCAAATATATTTAAAAATTTAGCAAGCAAGGGTAGTAGGTTTAGGTCTTCAAATTTGGTTGGCTCTCCCTTAGATTATTGCTCAAGTTATACTAAAAAGCCGCTGCATTCTTTGTACAAAACTTTCTCCATTTGTTGTGTGCAAATCATCGTTACATCGCCCCCACGTTTCCCGCGCAATATCACCTGTTTCCCCTTCCTGTAAAATTTCATAATTAGTTTCAAAAAATTTTAGAAAATATCACCTAATGTTGTCAGCCATTCGATGCTAAGCACAGCCTCATAATCATCAAGAGGGAGGAGGAAGGAATTTGTAATTATCTCTTGATCCTATAGCAATAGTTTCAACCGCGGGCACCTACGATCATACTTCAAAATTCATCCGTCAGTGACCTTAACGTCAAACCTGCAACAATTCTTAATAGGTAAGGCCATCCGGATAGTAACCTTGCTATTCATAAAATTATTAGTGCTCCTGGTGTCAATAAGAATGGTGATCGGTTGTTGCTTTAGAAGTCCTCCCACTTTCATCGTTTGCGGGTTCGCGTAACCGGTAAGGGCATGTATCGTAATATCAACCGGCTACTATTCTTCATCTGTGACCTCTTCCTCATGCTCCTGGACCTCCTCTTCCATATCTTCAAGAGGTTCAATCAGTAGGAGGTAGCCCCTTTTACAGCGATGATCACAGTTCCACGGCTTGTCACAATGCCAACAAAGACCCTTTTCTGATTAGTCGCGTAGTTCTTCTCTTGTCAATTTTTTTGACAGTGAAGGATGGCTGAGAGTAGAAGAAGGATTATATGCCATAGGCCTAGTAGAGGTTCTCATCCTCCAAGCATCTTGGTTGAGCCGTTCTTCTTATATTCGGGTGAAAGAAATCGCAGCCATCATGGTACGAGGCTACCGTGCCTTAACCTCTCCTTTTAACTCTGGCTTGAGTCCTTCAATGAATGTTCCTAACACTTGATTGTCAGTCCAATCATTAGCAAGGTAGGATAGCTTCTCAAACCTAGTTTGGTACTCTTGAATCGTAGAGGTTTGTCGAATCTTTGCGAGTTGGTCATCGATATTTTCATAGTCCATAGGTCCGAAATGGTTCAATAGTGCGTTCTTAAATTGATTCCACGTCAGAGCCCCATGATTGTATTCCAGCCAATTGTACTATTGAATAACATCTCTTTTAAGATGGATGATAGTAATTTCCACCATAGCATTATCCAACGTTCGGTAGTAGCAAAAATAACATTCGGCACGCGAAATCCACCCCGCTGGGTCTCCTTCTTCCCATCGTAGGAAGTCCACCCTTATGCATGGCTGAAGCATGTCCAAGGGCTATCTCTCCTTCTCTAAAGATCTCTCTGAACTCTCTCCTTACTGAAATTTGGTTAGACTTGATGGTTGTCCAATTCTGAATTCTGCAAACAAAGAGTCCAATTTGTCCTCCAAGCGCGATTCAAGCCATGATTCAATCCGAGATTTCAATGCTTCAAATTTGGCATCAATTGGATCTTGAGAAGCCATAGCATATGCTTGTAGATTAGAGATGTCCATGTCTTTTTTCTATTGATGGGTTAATGGCATGGGGTGGTGGAAGGTTTGGATAATAGATCGATGATAGAAGGGTTCAGTTGTAATGGTTTACTATTTTGGGCTACATTTTTTGACATTGTTAGAGTTATGAAAATAGGTTATGATGATTGCATCTTAAGGCTAGAGGGATTCCCTAAAGATGTCTTGGCTGGTGGCAGCAAGGTGGCTAGAGTTTGATAGGTTATAGAGAAGAAAAAGGACAAAGGTGTAGCACCAAATTTTTCACCAAAAAAATTCCAATAGTAAAGATGTAATTTTTTCTAGCAATGCTCAACTGGGATTCAAGTAAAGCTTAAAGAGAATCTACTAGTAAGGGAGAGGTAATTCTGTTAAAAATTTTGTAGAAGGAAACCATAGCAAGAGGTTTAGCAAAATTGAGGATCACGGAAAGGTATTACAATAGATTTTTACATCTAAAGTGTAGCAGCTTGGACGTAAAAGATCAGTGGTTTAAAAGATCAGTGGTTTGGACAAAACCAAAGGGAAATCTACTATTAGGAAGTGTCAAAGTTATTGTAAAAATTTTGTAGAGATTTGGATAGAAAAAATGTAATAGCAAGATCAAACAAATAGTGTTATGCGGCTAGAATTCTGCTGTGCATTTTTCATCGTAGAGATGAAAACATTGCTACGAAAAGTTTATGCAGTAATATAGGAACAATTTTTTAGATTTTTTGAATAAGGATAACTAAATTGCAGCATCAGTAAGGTAGGAAACCAGAACTTATTGCAATTCACGGGGAGATCAAAGGATAATCCGTGGTGGTGGAGATGACGGTCGAATTCAGCAATGATTTTTTAAGCAATTGAGGGAATTGCTTTGGGTGACTATGGAGGGCTGATGAGTGGCTATGGAAGGGCAACGAGATACCAAGAACACTGCTCTAATATTAAGTGTTAGAATCCTTGCAGATTCTAAGCTTGGGGTTGATCTCTTTAGGGGATCAGCCTTCTTGGAACTCTATAGGGGTTCCTTCCTCCAAGTTGCTGCTCATGGCTACTAAAAGGATGATCTATTTATGATGAAAAGAGAATAAATGCATAGCTATTTATAAAGCTTCTAAACCCCAACTCCTAATAGGACTCCAACTCAAGACCCCTACTTCTAATAGGACTCGTACTTCTAATAGGATTCCTTCTCTAAGAAGCAACCTCCAAACTAAGCCTAACCTAGCCGACCTCTTCACCTCTTTAATAGGGGCTGGCTAGATAGGTTTTATATAAATGCTCTTAGGATTTACATGTTTGCCCCTTTAATGAAACTGAATTAGGACTCTCCTAGCTAGAGTCTTAATAGGGGGTGAATTAGTATAACGAATAAAAATATCAATATTTGTTTCTAATATCTCATTTGCCATTTTGATGAAAAAGGAAATCAATTACAACATTGCATCCTCTCTTCTTTTTAAGAATGATAAAGGGGGAAAAAATTGCTAGCTTGGAGCAAAATTACTAGCTTGGAGAAAACTTACTAGCATGTATATCACAAGAAAAAGTAGCAAAAGTAGCTAGCTAAAACTTGCAAAAATTGATACCTTGCAATTTCACGAGAAGCTAAGAATTGCTATCTCAAATGATGCAAATATTGCTATCTTGCCTATCTCAAAAAAAGAAAATGCTAAACTTAAAAAATTTACATTCCTACACTTGTCATGCTTCTATGGTTGTATGTTGTAATGAAAATTTAGCTTGCATATTTAAAGTGATGAAATGTTTACACAAATTGCTTGCATATCGCAAAGGAATCAAAGAAAGTAAAACATGTACATCTCAACAAGCAAATAAAAAATTGCTATCTTACCTATCTTTAGAAAGAAAAGTGCAAACTTGCACATTTCAAGGAACAGGTAAAAATTATCATTCTTGAACTTAAACTCTTGCTATGATTGAATGTTTATAAAGAAATATATGTTGAACATCTAGATTGGTAGCTAGTATAAGTACAAAACTTGCATATCTCTTAAAATAGCTAGAGCAAATTCTCCTTTTTGTTGATGACATAAGGGGAGAAGTAGATTGATGACTTCATGCATTGTAATGATAGTTTGAAATATTTGCATGATGTTTTAATATTTTCTTAATATTTGAGATATGTCGCTTGGATTTGAGATAATCTAAGTGTTCTATCAATATGGCACATTGATAGGGGGAGTTTGTTAAACTCTGGGAGTGAAAGTTAACTCTGTCAGTCATCAATTAGTTGTCATCATCAAAAAGGGAGAGATTATTGAATCTCATATTTTGATGATGAAACTAATTGATCATGTTTAGTTATCTAACTGTGTTTTAAGTCATGCAGGTCTACTCTCGATTAGGATTAGACAATTGACGCAGAAGAATCAACATTGCACTAGAGGAAATCATGTAAGGAGATTGGACGTCGAGCCGGAGGTCCGATCGATGATCGACAGAAGGCTTCGAACAAAGAAATCGGACATCGGGCTAAGAGGAGTGGAGTTGCGCTAAGGAGATGGAGGCTATAGAGGTTAACTCTTGATTGGGCAACAAATCGTAAGAGAGGACGATGCGTCGAAGTGTTGAATGAAGCATCGATGGACCAATAATATACCAGGCAACTAATTACGATTCGCGTTATAATAATTGTCTAGATCGAAGTAGGATTGAGTCAAAATTCAGTTGATTTTGGGTGAGATAATACCAACTCAATTAGGGATCAATTAAGCCTAAATTTGGATTAATTTGGGCTTATTGGGAGGCCCATTCAATGGCCCAAAAGTTGCTATAGGCGATGGCACTACCAAACTGGCGGTGGAACCGCCTATGAGCTGGAAAAGTGAAAAAGTGCATTTTTTCAAGCTGTAGGCAGTGGTACCACCCAGCATTACAGCTGTAGCAGTGGTACTGCCCCAAGCTAGTGGTAGTACTGCTAGTTTTAGGGTCAAACTAGCGGTGGTACTACTAGTGTTAGGCGATGGTATTGCTAGTGTTAAGCGGTGGTACCGCTAACACCCGAAAATCCAAGGTGATTCAAATTTGGGCTTCAAATTTGAATCACCTTGAGGCCTATAAATACCCCTCTTATCCATGGTTGAAACAAACAAAACCTAAGAAAGAAAAAGGATAAACTCCATTGTAATAGTATCAAAATCATCTCTCTAAGCTTTAAGTGTGATCTAGTCTAAGAGAGAGGTGAGAGGCCTTGTAAAGGTTAACTCCTGAACCTGTGAAAGGAAACTGAGTTATAAGGGAGTTAGTTTTCGCCCATTATTGGAAGACTGCAAGGGAAGAGCAGCGATCAACTCAGGATTCCTGAGTTTGTGGAATTATGTAGGTACTGCTTACTACACCGAACCACAATGCATGTGAATGAGATGGATGCTGGAACCACCGAAGAGAGAAGTGCTCATGTTTGTGGCATTGTTTTGGTCCTTTAACCCTGTTTAGCACATGATTGTGTCTCTTGGCATATATTTGTCTAGGGTTTCCAAGAACTTGTGGCCTCTTCTAATGTGGATGAAGAAACCTTTGAGGGAAGTATGGGACATGAGCTTCTTTTCTGTGAAAAAAAGGAAATGATATATATATATATATATATACATATATATATATACATATACATATATACATATACATATATATATATACATATACATATACATATATATATATATATATATATATGATTCAATACGTATGCATGGATACATACATATGTATGTATGGATCCATACATATATTTGTTTAGGGTTTTCTAGAAGTTGTGACCTCTTTTAATGTGGATGAAGATATCTTTGAGGTGTGGGACTTGAGCTTCTTCTTTTTCTTAAAAAATAAAAAATAACAAGAAAAGAAAGGTGCTCTTTATGTGTGTACTCATGGAGCTTTCCAGGTGAGAGGTGTCGATCAGGTGTGGATTCAATATGTATGTATGGATGCATATATATGTATGGATACATACATTAATAAATATATGTATATATATATATATATGAATATATGCATACATATGTATAAATACATACATATGGATATATATAGGTATGTTTGTATGCATGTATCATTTTTAATTTGTAGTATTTGGAAGTGTTCCATGCAAGGTTATCAAATTAACTCTCATAAATTTTTAAGCTAATATTTATATTTTTAAATGCATAATTTGTGATTTGAATGAATATTAATCTTATTATTTTATATTTTTTTAAGGTTTACAACAGGCCGATTGATGTTTTCACTCACATAGCTTAACTAAAGAATGATATTATTTAGCAAAATAGTGGTTGTATATTTGCAATAGCGATGAAATCTTCACTTAAAATTAAAGTTATTTTTGACCTGCTTAACTCAAATTTATATATTTTCACAAGAGTAATGAACTTGCAATCTTGCATACTTTTATTAATAATGATTAGTAATCAACATATAATTTATAACATCAGAAGTTTAAATCATCGAAATACATTATTACATGAATATAATCTTATTGTCACTTTCTTCTTAAATTTCATCTTCTAATATATTGCCGGTGATCTCCAAATCTTTGGATTCATCAAATGTTTTATCTTCTATTATATTATTGGAGATCTCCAAATCTTTTGTTGCATCTAATGTTTTATGCATCTCCATATCATATAATATTTTAAGATCTTTTTCATTATCAATTGTATACACCGTTCTTTTCTATTTCTTTATCTTATCACCTAGAATATCAGGCAATCCTTATTGGTATATTGTTCAGATTCTATCTCTATTATCCATTCATCATCCGAAGAAAGTTTATCAAAACTAAAATTTTCAATTTCCTTTTTCTTCGTCTGCCATCCCCTTAAATTCAAATTGTGCATCATAAACAACAATTATTTATTTTTCTTGATGCAAACAATTTCTGTATTTCTGTATGAACATACAATGATAACAACAAAATCATAGATTTCTACTATTCATAATCAACTGCACAAAATTTTGTATGAACCTACAAATAAAAATAAAAATCAAAGATAAGAATGTTGATAACAATGATATTTAAATAATTAATATCTTTAATTATATTTCAAATGCACTCCAATTACATTCACATCTAAAATAACTACATGTTAAGCAAATCTTTGTAATTATAGATAGTTGATCTTTGTCTGTTAGAAAGAGAATTGATAGTGAAAGTGGATGTCTTCGAAATAAAAGGAATTAAGAGTGGACGTAGGTCAGGAAGTCCAAACCATTATAAATTGATTTGCATCCTTTCTCTTGCTTATGACTTTTGCTCATGGTCATTCACCTTACTTGCTACTCTTACTCGTTCTTAGTTAATTATTATTTTAATATAAGTTTTTTTCGATTGAATTTAAAAGTTAGTTAAAATTTGCTATAACACTAATTCATATCCTCCCCTCATCTTAGTACCATTAAGATTCTAACACAGAAGATGATATGTCACAAATCGCTTGTAGAGTGTATTGCCTATGATATAATACTATACTTTGCCTACTAACGTTTTGTGCTTCATTTGGATCTATTGGAAGGACTTTAATCTTAATATATCTTAGAATATCCTCTATCTAAGTAGCTTTGAGCAAGATGATCACTATTTCACATTTATTGATGCTTGAGTGTCTTGATGACTACTTTTCCAATAGAACTCAAGTAACTTCTAGAGGCTAGTTTTTATAGTGAGTCAGTTTGTCACTCTAGAAAATCTGTTTAATGCTGAATGAAAAGATATCAATTATCATCAATTTTGCCTCCATAGGATATGCAACTAAGGTGGGATCATAAGTCTCATATGTCCCATTTACTTGTTTGAGAGTCATTATAAACTTCTAAATTTTTCACCCAAGTGTCTTTACTAAGGTGAAGTTCTGTTACTAGAACCTCATATTCAGCTTCATTATTAGTTACTTTAAAGTCAAATTAGAGTGCATATTTATAAGCTTCCCCTTCTAGGTTTTAGAGGACAAGGCCTACCCCACCTTTTGCTAAAGTCATTGATCCATCAACATTGAGGGTCCAAGGTCGAGACTCATCCAAGGCTTTTTCTACGTTAGTCATCTCTGTTATGAAGTCTGCTAGGGCTTGTGCCATGATGGCAATTCGTAGGTGATAAGAGATGTCAAACTCATTGAATTCTACCACCCATTTAAGGAGTCTTATGGTGGCATCCAACTTTGATAGGATCTATCATATCGGATGGTCTGTTATCATGAGGATGTGGTGAGATTGTAAATATAGTTGAAGCTTCCTTGCTAGTAATACCAATTCATAAGTGAGCTTCTCAAAGTTGGAATATTAAGTTTCTACATCTTGAAGTACATGGCAGGTGTAATACATTTGTCTCTGGATTTGATTCTCCTCTCAGATTAGCACTGAGCTTATGGGTGCTAGGATTATTGATAGGTAAAGATAAAATTCCTCTCTTGGAAGTGGACTAAAGAGTTGAGGTGGGGACACCAAGTATGATTTTAAGTTATTCAAATGCTACTGGACATTGTTCGTGTTGGAAAATCAATAGTGACATCATATGTATAGTGGAAGAATAGAAATAAAAATCACAGATTTTCTACAGAAAAGGGGGTCTTATCGTCGTACAAAAGTTAGTTCGCAAAGACCCGCCAAATCGAAAAACTACACGTAAGAAAATTACCTAGGGAGATTGTATATCCTTGAATTCCTTTAGATCTATGAGACTAGATGAATGAGTTTAAGTGCTCTCTTCTCTAGCGGTGATCCACACAGCAAGTGTTGCGATGATGCTCTTCAAATCATTGTTCAAAACTCCTCACTATGCACACCACGCAATCAAGAAGAGGTTGGCCCTTCTTGTTAGGATCTAGAGCAGCATTAGGAAGGGCGGGGGTGGGGGTGAATTAGTACAGTGGTTAAAACATTGATTTGTACGATTTCGAAAAACTTCATTCGAGAATAATCATGTTTCGACGAAAATCAATTTCGATTGCATTTTAACTTAAAGAGATTCGTAAGTGAAAGAGAAGGATTCGAGTGATTGCAATAAGGTAAAGGATATGCAGAAATGTAAATTGCAAGAAAAAAATGTAAACCGATTTTATAGTGGTTCGGTCCTTCGACCTACGTTCACTCCCGATTCCTCCTCCGTTGAAGTCACCGACTTTCACTAATGATCTTCTTTCAATGGGTGAAGATCAGCCACCCTTTTACAACTTTTTCTCCTTTTTAAAGGTTTAGGAGATAATAACCTCTACAAGTCTCACAGCTCCCTTAGACAAATTTCTAAATTTTTCAAGAGGAGGGAGGGAACACTTAAGACTTTTTCAAGATTACAACTTGATTTACTAGAGTTTTAGCTTACTTTTTCTTGTGTAATCCTTGTAGGGATGAGTGGGGTATTTATAGGCCCCAAATGACTTTAAAAATGAAGCCAAAATTTAAATTTCTGGGTCTTCCGGATATGGGCGGTACTACCGCCTGCATTGGGCGGTGCCACCGCCCACAAAACCTCGAAAACAGAGGTTCTGGCGATGCTACCACCAGCCTAGTGGTACCACCATTGCAGCTTTACTGTTGGGTGGTACCATTGCCCAAACTAGACGGTACCATCGCCTGTAGCTTGGAAAAGTACGCTTTTTCATCTAGCTCATAGGCAGTTCTACCACTAGTTTGGCGGTGCCATCACCTGTAGCAACATTTGAGCAACTGAATAGGCCTCTTAATGAGCTCAAATTAGTCCTAATTTAGGCTCAATTGACTCCTAATTGAGTTGGTATGATTTTACCTAAAATTAACTCAATTTTGACTTAACCTTCGACCATTAAAACATAAATAACTACAAGCTACGAATCTAAGTTATCCAGCATGTCATTCGTTCTCCCGGTGAACTTCCGGTGACCTTCCGGTGACCTTTCGATAATCTTCCAATGAACTTCCGGTGCATCGTCCAAACCTTCGGTGTAATGCCCGATCCATTGGCATGTTGACTCCTACAATATCCATTCTTGGTGCATTGTTTGATTCTTCCAACCCGATGCCCAAACTTTGACTCTATCCCAACACTTGATTCTTCTTGCTTTAATTGTTTTATCTCTTTTGATCAAGGTTAGTCCTGCATTATTTATCTCAAAGCATAGATTAGATAACAAATTTATTAATTGATTTCATCATCAAAATTCGAGATTCAACACTTCTTACTGTCCACATGCCCCAAACTAGGGTTGCTATCTAAGTAAGAGAGGGGGAGAAGAATAGGAGGTGGCTGCCAAAAAGTCATAGCCTATGGGCCTTTAGTTCCCTCCTATTTATAGAAGCCTCCTATCAACTTAACCATAATGGATCATGCCCTGTTGGGTATTGGATCTCTATCCAATTACCCAAGCCTCTTAGATTAGTGAGTCTCTATCTAATAATCTTATATTAGCTTTTATTGGATCTCATCTATAGGATCCAATAATTTAAGGGCTTAATGGATATCCAATAAGATAGGGGCTCCGACGGATATCTCATATCCAGACCTCTACTCGTCATAACACCTACCATATATATGTGACCCTTTAGGCTTAACATCAAACTGGCCGCGAGTCATATCTATCAGAACTCCTTCTAGCTCAGTGAATTATTATCTCTATAATAATTCACTTGACTCATCGACTACGGGTGTACTAGACTACTACGTTACAATCCTCAAATAGTATAGGGGAATCCAATCCTTTGAACCTATCTGTCCTTAGTTACCATTTACCTATAGTCCCTTATCTATGGACATCATAATATATATATATATACAACAATCAATATAAAGTGAGAAAAATATCAAATAAATAATAAGAAAAAAATATGTATCATGTCATGCATACCATCACTCATGTAATTGGCTTACAGGGCACCTGTGACTAACAGTTCAATCTAGTGAAAGTCATTTGGTCATTTCAAGGTTTTGAAGAATGATAGACACCGATCCTCAATTTTAGAGAGAATCAACTTAGGGTGATGATTCAGCTTGTTAGCCACTGAACCTCCTTGATTGAGGTTGATGATTTCATATTGAGAATGGTGTGACCTTCTCTGGGTTGGCATCAATTCCCCATTGATAGACCATGAAATCGAGGAACTTATCAAAAATCAATACTAAATGCGTACCTTAATAAATTCAATAATATCTAGAACTTGTTAATCATTGTGAATGTCTCTCTAGGTCAACTAAGTGGGTGTTAGTAGATTAGCTTTTTACTAATATATCATCTATATATACCTCTATATTCCTCTTGATCTAATGTTGGAATATTTTGTTGACCACGCTCTAGTAGATAGCTTTGGTGTTCTTAAGTCTAGATGGTATCAGCTTGTAGTAATATAGACCCTTGTCCGTAATGAATGATGTATATTCTTCATCTTTTCATGCCATTTTTATCTAGTTGTATCTAGAGAATACATCTATAAAAGGTCAGTAATTCATAGCCAAAGGTGGAGTCAACTAATTGGTCGATCTAAGGAAGGGACAAGATGTCCATTGGACAAACTTTGCTAAGATCAATGTAGTCAATACACATGCATAATTTTTTTATGTTTCTTTTTAAAAACTACATTAGTAAGCCACTTGGGATTATAGACCTCATGAATAAAGTTAGTATATAATAGCTTATTTACTTCTTCTATCATAGCTTGTTAGTCTAGAGTGAATTTTTGGGGTTTCTATCGAACCAAATGATGTTTAGGATTAATGTTGAGTCAGTGTTATGCTACACTTCTATCAATCTTGGACATGTCACTTGGAGACCAAGTAAAAACCTCAGAATTTAGGCACATAAAATTGACCTATTTGGTTTTCTTCTCATTAGGCAATGTTGACCCCACCTTCACAATTTGATCTGGTGGGGTCTCATTAAGAGGCTTCCCTGCTTCATGATGGGGATTTATTAGGGTTGGCTCCTTAGGATCCATCTATTATACTAACAACATAGCCTTTTTGGGAGAGTGATTGATATCAGGTAGCATTGTTTAAACTCTCTTAAGTCACTCTTTAGCTCTTTAATTCCCAAACTGGTGTGGAATTTTAGTATGATTGCCCATAATTAGTTAAGTGTGGGGCAACCAAAAATAGTGTTTATATATTGATGGGATATCGACTATTAAAAATTTAATTTTCATAGTTTTTGAACAACTACTAGACTCAAATGTCACATAAACGTTGGCAATTCCTAGTGAGGTGATAGAGTCCCTTTGAAGCCAACGAGAGTAGATGATATTGGTTGGAAGTGCCTTACAACCAAACCAGTCTTTTATAAGGTCTCATAGTATAGAATGTTTATAGGACATTCAGTGTCAATTAGGATCCTTTTCACTAATGTATTCATGATCCATGAACACATCATCATGCTTAAGGTTTAGGTGCTCCACTTCTTCTTCCCTAAGCATGATTGTTGGATCCCCATTAAGGTAGTTTTCATTTGGGGCTCCCATGTATAGGATTTTTGAGTGGATGAGCTGCCACCCCTATTGATGGTCCACTAGTAATCATATCTACTTATCACTCGATAGGCCCTTAGGATCTTAGCAATTCTCACAGACCCGAGGAAGGAACTTATTGAGATGCTCTCTTTAGATTAGCTCTTTGATTTATTTCTTTAGGGCATAATAGTGTTTAGTAGCATGCCCATGATCTTGATGGAAGCATAAGTACTTAGATTGATTCCTTCTCATCGATAGAGCCATTAGGGGATGAGGTGTGCAAAGGAGTTCCTTCTCTCATATTTGTATCAACACCTCTGTATGAGACATATTTAGTAGTGAAAAATCTCATCGAGAGGAAATTCGATCATCCCTTAATCTATCACTACATGGCCTTTCTAGTGGGTTATGACACTGGGCCCTTTCCTCCTTTACTAATATTTTTGGCTTAGTTTATCTCATCTCAAAAATTATAAACTTAGTAACAATATGGTGATTAGCCTCTTGTGACAACTCTATGAAAGTCATTAGAGGTTGAGTGATAATTTTATAGAAAAACCTTAAAGGCGAAAAGCTATTGATATAAGGATGAATGATATTGGATCAATATGTTGAATCCTAGATTTTGATGATGAAATTAATTGATAATTTTATGGACTAATAAGCATTTGATATAAGTGACGTAGGAGAAATTTCAATCCTAGACTAGAACCATTGAAAGACAAATCGTTGAAGTAGGAGAATTAGACGTTGGGCTAAAGAGTATCATGCTAGAGTTTGGACATTGGGTCGGAGGATTAGACGACGTACCGGAGGATGAACTTTGTACTATGAGTTTGAGCATCGGGCTAGAAGGATCGAGTATTACACTAAAAAGATCAAATGTTGTAGGAGGTCAATATGCCGATGGATTGGGCAATACACTGAAGGAAAGGATAATATGCTAAAGGTTCGGACAAAGTGTCAGATGAATAAATGACATGCCAAACAATGTGCTGAAGGCTTCATGATTGTAATTAGATTTGTTAAGTTTTGATCGAAGTCATTTAGAGTCTAATTGAATTAGTTTTGAGGCGTAACCATGCCAACTTGATTAGGAGCCCATTAGACCTGAACTAGGGTCAAATTGGGCCTGTTGGAAGGTCAATTTGGTAACCTGAGATTGGCCCAGGTGATGGTACCGCCAAGCTATGGTGGTACCGTCTGAGAGCTAGAAAGCACGGGTTGTGCTTTTCCAAAAATTTCGATGGTAGTATCATTAGTGCCAATGATAGCACCACCGAGGGTGATGTTGGTACTGCCCAAGCTGACGGTGGTACCACCAGAGCCAAGATTCCTAAGCTTTGTTATTCGATAGTATCATCTGGCGCTAATAATAGTACCGTTAGTACCTTGAAAACTCGAGGATTTGAATTTTTGACTCTATTTTTAAGCCATTCGGGGTCTATAAATATCCCACTCATGCTTACTTAATAGAGCAGAAATTCTTAAGCATTGAAGTATGTAAACTCTTTTAAAAAGTATGAGTCTCTTTCTCCTTGAGTGTAGAGGTTATACTAAGAAAGTATGAGATCTTGTGTAAAAGAGAGGTGTAAAGGTTCTCTCTTAAGTTTGTTAAAAGGAGAAGAGAGGTATAAAGATTCTCTCCTAAGCTTGTGAAAAGGAGAAGGGTTGTAATAAGGGTAGTTGATCTTCACCTATTGAAAATAAGATTAGTAGTGATAGCCGGTAGCCTCAAGGGAAGAGGAATCGGAAGTGGACGTAGGTCGGAACGACTAAACTACTATAAATCGGTTTGTATCCTTCTTGCCTTACCTTATAATTACTTATTCACTACCCTTACTTATATTTTCAATTAAATACATTTTCGATACGGGTTTTATCGATCAAAATTTTTAAATTGGAACTTTATTTTGATAACACTAATTCAACCCCCCTCCTTCTTAATGCCTTCACGATCTTAACAATTAGTATCAGAGCCTGGTTCTCTAAGTTAGTTTAATACCCAAGAGAGATTAAATGACTTTTTCTAGCAATCCAGATGGTTACTCTATCACTCGTCCTCCTATATTTAATGGGACGAACTACACTTATTGGATGACATGAATACGGATTTTCTTGATTTTTATGGATTTTGATTTGTAGAATCTCATTAAATATAGTTTTCAAAAATCTTCTAAATCGATAAATAAATAGAATAATCTTGAAAAAAAAATATTTTCTTTAAATGCTAAAGCTCTAAATGCTTTATTTTGTGCTTTAGACAAAAATAAGTTTAATCATGTTTCTATATGTGAAACTGTACATCATATTGGGCACACACTTTAAGTTACTCGTGAAGGCATAAATAGAGTAAAAGAATATAAGATTAATCTTTTGGTATATAATTATGAATTATTTAGAATGAAACCAAGTGAAACCATTGGTGATATGTACACCCATTTTACGAATGTTGTTAATGGTTTAAGAGCTCTTGGTAAAAGTTATAATAATCATGAATTGATAAATAAGATTTAAGATCTCTTCCTAAAAGCTAGGATTCAAAAGTAATGATTATATAAGAAGTAAAGAACTTGAATGACCATCCTCTTGAAGAACTTATGAGATCTTTAATAACCTATGAAATGATATGTAAAGTACATTATGAAAAAGAGAAAAACCTTCATAAGAAAAGGAAGGATATTGCACTTAGATTCAAAGAAAACTATTTGAGTAAAAGCTCAAGTGATAATGATGACATGGCAAATAATGCATTGATGTTCTTCTATGATAAAGTATGTCTTCAATCAAAAGTCAGGAGCAAGAGATGATATCTTAATAGTAGATGCTTATGACATATAATCATAGATCCAATACATTTCTCAAGGCTTACTAACCAAAACATAGGAAATGTTATTTTCAAAGACAACAATAAAGGAAAAATTATCGACAAAAGAAATATTGGTAATAAATTAATGTTAGGATCATAAAGGCATTGGGGGGCGTGGGTGACGGGCGCGGGGGTTTGGGGTGGTTGGTGAATTAATGCTTTCGGAGTGAAGAACCAATTTGAAAATTCATTCAATGAAACTAGTATAAAAAATGTGTTTAACTTAGAATATAAGTATAGTAGGTAATTAAATTAGTAAGTAAAAGCAATAAAGAGAATAAAAGAAATACAAATCAGATTTATAGTGGTTTGGTCATCGTGTCCTACGTCAATTCCAGATTCCTCCTCCCTTGAGGTTATTAGCTTTCACTAACGATCTTCTTTTCAATATGTAAAGATTAATTACCTTTGTTATAACTTTTTTTCATTTTCATAGGCTTAGGAGAGAACATTCATAACTCTCTTTTACAAAAAAAAATCTTCACATACCTTCCTTAGATCAACCTCTAAGCTCAAGGAGAAAGAAACTCAACTTTTTAATAGAGTTTATACATTTCAAAATTCTTAGATCTCTTGCACCCATCAAGCATAAGTGAGACATTTATAGGCCCCAAATGGCTTAAAAAATGGAGTCAAAAATTTAAATCATTAGGTTTTCAGGGTACTAGCAGTAATACCGCCTATACTAGGCGATACTACTATTATTATTGAGTTTGGAAGATTGGGCTCTAGTAGTACCATTGCTTGGCATAGCCTCGGAGACTATATTCTAACAGTACCATCACTTGCCACTGGGTGGTACCTGCTGGTTATAGGTGCCCTACAAGCCAATCACATGAGTGATAGCACCTGTAACACGCTGCGTCAATCTCTTTACTTATGATTATTGGCATTATCTCACATTATCTAGATGTATATTGTGACGTCCTTGGATCTGTGCAATGGGAATTGGATCGTGATGAGATCACGATAATGAGACCGATTCACCTTTAAACACAGACCTTAAATTATCCTGGTCATAGGTTACTCGAGAAGGACATCGAGATAACAGGATAGACTGGTGTGCTATATACCCGTTCATATGATGGAGGTAGCTGGTCTCATAGCTACTCGTGTGAGGACACTAAGGGTATAATGCAGATGCTCATTGGAGAATGAGTTCATTGATTGATCCACCTATAGAATGCTGGATGGTTATTGATACCTCATGTCAGACAGCGATTCCGTAGTCCCAGTAGTGTATCTAGTCCTTAGACTTGAGACACCAAGGATGTCCTGTATGAGTACTCCACTCTTTGATACTGGACTTATAGGTTTGAAAAGCTCCATATCTAGTACAGCCGGTCATTGGGAGTGATAGCCAACCTTACGAGGGCTATTGAGTGTCAATAGAGGACCATCCGCTCTCGGTATCATGAGAGGAATATCTCATGTGTTCTTGCTCGAACAAATCCTTGCCAAGGTTATTCGGATTGAGAGAGAAAGAGTTCTCCGGGAGAATCCGACAAGAGCAAGACTCGATGAGAGACCGTATGGGCCTGACAGCACCATGCCCGGTATAGGATCTCTAGGATATTAGATGGATGAGAGATTATAGATACATGATAACTAAGGACAGATAGGTCCAAAGGATTGGATTCCCCTGTATCGTCTGGGGGCCGCGACGTAGTGGCCTGGTACGTCCGCAGTCAATGAGTTAGGTGAATTATTATAGAGATAATAATTCACTAAGTCAGAAGGAGTTCTGACAAGTATGACTCACGGTCAGCTCGATATTGGGCCTAGAGGGTCACACACATATGATAGGTGTTGCGACGAGTAGAGGTTCGGATATGAGATATCCGCTGAAATCCCTATCTTATTGGATATCCATTAAGCCCCTGAATTATTGGATCCTGAGATGAGATCCAATAATTGCTAATAAGAGATTATTGGGTAAAAACCCACTAATCCAAGAGGCTTGGGTAATTGGATGAAGATCCAATACCCAATAGGGCAAAAGATCCATTAGGGTTTTTCAGGGGGGCCTCTATAAATAAGAGGGAACCAGAGTTCTATAGGCTGAGGATTTTTGGTAGCCACCTCCTATTCGTCTCTCCCCAGAGAGAGAGGTACATCGTCGTAATCCCTGCTGTGTGGATACCGCTAGAGAGGAGGATACTTGACTTTCTTCATTCTCTCCCATATATTTGCAGGAATTCAGGGATATACGATCTCCCAAGGTATCTTCTTTTGCACGTGCAGTTTTCGTGGATTTGCTTTTGACGCATCGATCTTCGCACGACGATGAAAACTTTCTATGGAAAATTTGGGGTTTTGTTTTCTGTTCTTCCGCTGCGCATGTGATGTCGCTCCCCCCCCCCGTTGAAGGATTTCCCAATAGTACCACCATCGGGTTTTTCAGAAACGTATACTCTATACTTTTCAACTCACTAGCAGTGCCACTGCTTGCCCTAGCGATGCCACCGCTTGACCCAATCTTAGGCCACTGAATTGGCCTTCCAATAGGCTCAATTCAGTTTTGATTCAAGCCTGGTTCAGGCCCAATAGGCTTCGAATTAAGTTGGACTGGTTATGCCACAAAACTAACTTAAACTCTAAACTACTTCGATCAAGACTTAACAATGTACAATTATGAAGCTTACATTGTTTGGTATGTCATTGTTCATCTGACACTTTGTCCAAACCTCTGGCACATTGTCCTTTCCTTCAGTGTATTGCCCGATCCATCGACATGTTGACCTCCGTAACATTTGATCTTCTTAGCACACTACACAATTCTTCTGGCCCGATATCTGAACTCATGGCATGAAGTCCATCTTTCGGTGCGTCAACCAATCCTTCAGCCCGACATCCAATCTCTGATACGGTTACTCTTCGACCCAACATCTGATTCTCCTACTTCATGATTCAAGTCCATGATCAAAGTTTCTCCTGCATCACTTATCTTAAATGCTCATTAGTTCATAAACTCATTAATTAATTTTATCATCAAAATTCGAAATTCAACAATCTCCCCCTTTTTGATGATGATAACCAATTGATGATGAAGTTTTAATTAAACTCTCGCTGACTATATGTCTTACTGAACTAAACTCGAATTCAGAAAATGATAACCTTCTAATGCTAGTCTTTAAATTCAAGTTGAAATAATTTTGATTATGAATCAAAGTGTCTTTCTTTGCAAAGGTCATATGTAACACATCAAAGTTGAAATAATCATTGCTCGCTTTATATGCATAGTCAAAATGTCATATGTATCATCAAAGTAATAATTACTTATATAATAATTTCAAATCATCATAAGTTATGTATAATTCCAAATTATCAAGATAATCATCGTAATTTCAAAACATCAAAGAGTATAGTCAATTTCTCCCCCTTTGTCATCAACTAAAAGGAGAAATGTACAAGTTTTTCTTTGAAACGTGCAAGCTAGCAAGTTTTTGCTTCTCTTTGAAATATGCAAGCTAGCAATTTTTGCTTCTCTTTGAAATGTATAAGCTAACAAGTTTTTTGCTTTTCTTTGAAATGTTCAACTAGCAATTTTCTTTCCCTCTTTGTCATAAAAAGAAGGAAAGAATACAATGGTACGGGTTTGAGGTGGTTGGTGAATTAGTGCTTTTGGAGTGAAAAACCAATTCGAAAATTCATTCAATGAAACTAGTATAAAAAATGTGTTTAACTTAAAATATGAATAAGTATAGTAGGCAATTAAATCAGTAAGTAATAGCAATAAAGAGCATAAAAGAAATATAAACTAGATTTATAGTGGTTTGGTCGTCGCATCCTACGTCCATTCCCGATTCCTCCTCCCTTGAGATTATTAGCTTTCACTAACAATCTTCTTTTCAATAGGTAAAGATTAACTACCTTTGTTATAACTTTTTTTTCTTTACATAGGCTTAGGAGAGAACATTCATAACTCTCTTTTACAAGAAAACCTTCACATATCTTTCTCAGAACAACCTCTAAGCTCAAGAAGAAAGAAACTCAACTTTTTAATAGAGTTTATACACTTCAAAATTCTTAGATCTCTTGCACCCATCAAGCATAAGTGGGGCATTTATAGGCCCCAAATGGCTTAAAAAATAGAGTCAAAAATTTAAATCATTATGTTTTCGGGGTATTGACAGTACTACCGCCTATATTGGGTGATACTACCACCATTACTGAGCTTGGAAGACCGGGCTCTAATCGTACCATTACTTGACATAGTCTCGGAGACTATATTCTAGCGGTACTATCACTTGCCACTAGGTGGTAGCACCATCAGGTTTTCCGAAAACATATACTCTATACTTTTCAACTTACTAGCAGTACCACTACTTGCCCTAGCGATGCCACCACTTGACCCAATCTTAGGCCACTGAATTGGCCTTCTAATAGGCTCAATTCAGTTTTGATTCAAACCTGGTTCAGGCCCAATAGGCTCCTAATTAAGTTGGACTAGTTACGCCACAAAACTAACTTAATTAAACTCTAAACTACTTCAATCAAGACTTAATAATTTATAATTATTAAGCCTACATTGTTTGGTATGTCATTGTTCATCCGACACTTTGTCCAAACCTCCGACGTACCGTCCTTTCCTTTGGTGTATTGCCCGATCCATCGACATGTTGACCTCCGCAACATTCGATTTTCTTGGCACACTACACAATTCTTCTGGCCCGATACCTGAACTCATGGCACGAAGTCCATCTTTCAGTACGTCAACCAATCCTTTAGCCCGACATCCAATCTCTGATATGGTGCTCTGATAGGACCCTAGCAGGGTTAGGTCCTACTCAACCATGTAGCAGCTAATAAAAACCCTGTGAGAATGTAATAAACCCCACCTAGCCACCTCTATCCTATAAAGAAGAGAGGCTATGGTTTATATTTGGGTCTTTGGGCTTCTTAGCCGCCGCCCCCCTTGTTACTGGGCCGGCCCGCTAAGGTTGAGGGTAAATTGGGTAGTTCACTTAGGAAGCCGCCCCTAGGGCTAGGGTTTGGAGCTCTATATAAGCTTGTAGCCTCCACCTCTTTGGAATAAGAAAGATCAATCTACAATTGCAGCCACCAAGCTACTTGGAGGGTGGAACCCCTATAGCGTTCCAAGGGTTGATCCCCCTCAAAGATCAATCTCCATAGAATTCCTCTGGGTTCTATCATCTGGTATCAGAGCAGCGATCTTGCTACTTTTACTGCCATCCCTACCGCCCACCATTAGCCAAGCAATTCCCACAATTGCTCTTGACGTCGTCGTCTCCACCATCATCTCTTGACATAGATCAAATCAATCTACAGTCACCACCTCTAATTGCATCAGAGATCTGGTATTTTTCTATCACCAATACCTTTTGCTGCTGCAATTTTTCATCTAAAATATCAAAAAGAAGTTTTTTTATCGATCCCTTGCTGTGAATTCCTTGCGTCGCAAAAGTTACCATCTTTGCGAACGTAGGATTGCTGTAGAAAATTTCAACGGTGTGTTGTTGCCTTTAACCGATCTAATTGTTATCCTTTTTGAACGAAATTTTTTGTGCACCTCATAGATCATCTTGGCTCCCATCCATGATTGATCTATTGTGGAATTCATCACAAAAACAAATTCGTGTGTTGCTGCAATCTCTCGTCACAAAGTGCTGAAATTTTTTTGATGAGAATTCTGCTATCGCAACTTGCACTGATTTCTTTACTACTTTGCTACCTAAATTTCTTGATCTAATTTGTTATCCTTATTGCTATCTAAACTAAGATTCTACCATCAAACCCCCTCCTCAAACCCCTGAGTTTTCGCTGGAAATTTCATCGAGAAACTGCTATTTCTTCGACGACAATTCTGCTCTTACGAGACAGCGCATATAGGCAGCAATTTCTACTGAATTTTTTGTCAAATCTTTGCTGCGAGCTACCACAAATCTAAAACCCTCTTCCCTAACCTTCATCCACTACCATCTCAGCCCAAAAATCCATCAAATCACAGCCCCAAATAGCACCCAAAATAGCCACAAAACAAGCCTAAACCGCAACCTACATCCACCAATCCACAAACCCTTTCGGCCACCACTTCCCTCAAATAATTCATGCCTTTAACCCGGCAACAAAAGAGAGATCTTAATATTACAGATTTGGAGACATATGCTATGGCATCCGAGGAGGCAATTGATGCTAAATTCGAAGCCTTCGAGACACGAATGGAGGAGAAGATTCGGACTCTCTTTACTGAACTTAGTTTGGGTTGACCACCGAGCCCAAAGAAATCACATCAAGGGGAGAGCTCTAATCAAAAAGATGACCTTTAAGAGAGGGGAGGCTCTATGACCGATCCTCACTATCCACGCATGAGGGTGGACTTCCCTAGATGGGAAGAAGGAGACCCGATTGGTTGGATCTCGCGCGCGGAGCGATATTTTCGGTACCACAAAACCGCAGATGCATCTATGGTAGAAATTGCAGCTATACATCTTGAAAGAGATGCCATACAATGGTTTGATTGGTTTGAACATACTCATGGAGTCCTCTCATGGCGACAATTCAAAGAAGGACTGCTGATCCATTTCGGACCAACCGATTACGAGAACATCGACGGACAACTAGCAAAGATCCGACAAACCTCCACCATCCAAGAGTATCAAACCAGGTTTGAAAGGTTATCTAATCAAACTCGTGATTGGTCTGAAAAACAATTATTGGGGACATTTATTGAGGGCTTGAAGCCGGAGATCCGGGAGAAGTTAAAGCGCGACAACCGTACACGCTTATGGCAGCCATCTCTTTCGCACGACTTCAGGAGGAGCGATTGAACCATGAAGCCCGGAGGACTAGGGTCGCTCCCCGACCAGAAATATTGAAGCCCTCAGCCTCGCCTATGATCAGCCGAGCTCCTGCACCAAAAAGGTTGACAAGAGAAGAGCTTCGAGACCGATCTGCTAAGGGGTTATATTGGCATTGTGACGAGCCGTGGAGCCGCGAGCATCGCTGTAAAAAGGGGAGACTTCTTGTGATTGAACCAGTGGAAGAAGAGATCAGTGAATAGCTAGAAGAGAGTCTTGAACATGAGAATGAAGATGTGGAAGAAGAGCCATAATCGGTCGACTTTATGGTACATGCGCTAGCCGGCTACTCAAATCCGCAAACGATGAAAGTTGGAGGCCTGCTCAAACAACAACCGATCACCGTTCTCATCGATACAGGCAGCACTAATAACTTTCTAAACAGTAAGGTTGCTGCTCGGATGGCGCTCCATATCGAAGGTTGCAGCAAGTTCGACGTAAAGGTCACCGACGGCCGAATCCTAAAATGTGACCAAAGATGCCCGCAGGTGAAACTATTACTACAGGACCAAGAAATTGTTGCCGACTTCTTCCTCCTACCAATTGATGATTATGAGGCTATGTTGGGCATAGAATGGCTGACGACACTAGGTGATGTCTCTTGGAACTTTTCCAAATTGATTATGAAATTCTATTGCAAAGGTAAACAGGTCACCCTACGCGGGAAGCGCGGAAGCAACGTAACCACCGTTTCAACCCAACGAATGGAGAAAGTTTTACACAAGATAAATGGTAGCTTTCTTATGCATCTCCAGCAGCAACCAGAGGGGAAAGAAAACGTTGTTGCAGATGCACTCTCACGGCTCCCTCAGCAAGCTGAATTTTCAGCTATCTCTCTTCCTACCACCGGCTTCCTTGAGGGCATTAGGGAAGAATGGAAGAAGGATCCAGAAACCAGCAACATCATCAAAAAATTGGAGGAGGATCCAAGTGCAATAGCTCACTATACTTGGGATTCGAGGGATCTACGCTATAAAGGTCATATTGTGCTTATACCAAACTCCCCTTGCATCAAAGTCATTCTGCATGAAATGCACTCCACACCTTCAGCAAGGCACTCCGGATTTCTAAGAACCTACAAAAGAGTGAAGCAAAACTTTTATTGGAAAGGGATGAAAAAAATTATTTCTGAATACGTAGCACAATGTGATGTATGTCAACAGCAAAAGGGTGAAATAGTGGCAAGTCTAGGGAAACTACAACCACTACCCATACCAGACTCGGTGTGGACTGACATCTCCATGGACTTCATCGAAGGGCTGCCACCTTCAAAAGGTAAAAGCATAATCCTTGTGGTGGTTGATCGACTTACGAAATATGCTCATTTTTGTGCTGTGCGCAATCCCTACACTGTTGTTAGTATTGCTCAGATTTTCATAGAAAATGTTGTTAAACTGCATGGGATGCCAAGGTCCATTGTAACTGATCGTGACAGGATCTTCACTAGTAAATTTTGGATCGAGTTATTTCAGTTACAGGGCACCAAACTCAAGATGAGCACTGCATACCATCCACAAACTGACGGCCAAACAGAAGTGGTGAACAGATGTTTAGAGACATACCTTCGGTGTTTCACTAGTGATCGACTAAAGGAGTGGACGAAATGGCTCCCCTGGGCCGAATGGTGGTACAATACTACATATCATTCATCTACAAAATGTACCCCATATGAAGCATTATATGGTCGGCCGGCTCCTGTGATTCCAAAGTATGTAATTGGCTCGGCTAAGGTAGATCAAAGTTGACCAAGATTTAATTGAGGACAAACTCCTCACAATTTGCTAAAGGATAATCTCTCTACTGCTCAAGCTAGAATGAAGCAGCAAGCTGACACACGAAGAAGTGAAAGAGAATTTTTAGTAGGAGATTGGGTTTATCTTCGCCTACAACCATACAAGCAACTATCCATCAACACACGAGCCTCCATGAAGCTATCTCCACGTTTTTATGGGCCCTATCGGATCATAGAGCGTATTGAGGTGTGGCGTATAAGACTTAAATTACCCGAAGATGCCAAAATTCACCTGTCTTCCACGTGTCATGCTTGAAGCCTAAGTTGGGAGAACACGAGACACCCAGATCAAGCGCCCAACATCACTTGATGATGGAAATATTCAAGCCCAACCACAAGCCATCCTCGACCGCAGAGAGTCATGATACGTCGTCGACATCCCTCTCTTGAAGTACTAGTACATTGGACTAATTTACCACTCGAAGATGCCACATGGGAATCATATGAGGAGTGAAGTCGGTTCCTGAGTTCATGGAACCCCACCTTGAGGACAAAGGCGATTTGAAGAGGCGGGCTTGATAGGACCCTAGCAGGGATAGGTCCTACTCAACCATGTAGCAGCTAATAAAAACCCTGTGAGAATGTAATAAACCCCACCTAGCCACCTCTATCCTATAAAGAAGAGAGGCAATGGTTTATATTTGGGTCTTTGGGCTTCTTAGCCGCCGCCCCCCTTGTTACTGGGCCGGCCCGCTAAGGTTGAGGGTAAATTGGGTAGTTCACTTAGGAAGCAGCCCCTAGGGCTAGGGTTTGGAGCTCTATATAAGCTTGTAGCCTCCACCTCTTTGGAATAAGAAAGATCAATCTACAATTGCAGCCACCAGGCTATTTGGAGGGTGGAACCCCTATAGCGTTCCAAGGGTTGATCCCCCTCAAAGATCAATCTCCATAGAATTCCTCTGGGGTTTTTATCATGCTCTTCGACCCAACATCTGATTCTCCTACTTCATGATTCAAGTCCATGATCAAAGTTTCTCCTGCATCACTTATCTTAAATGCTCATTAATTCATAAACTCATCAATTGATTTCATCATCAAAATTCAAAATTCAACAATCTTCCCCTTTTTGATGATGACAACCAATTGATGATGGAGATTTAATTAAACTCCCACTGACAATATGTCTTACTGAACTAAACTCGAATTTAAAAAATGATAACCTTCTAATGCTAGTCTTTAAATTCAAGTTGAAATAATTTTGATTATGAATCAAAGTGTCTTTCTTTGCAAAGGTCCTATGTAACACATCAAAGTTGAAATAATCATTGCTCACTTTATATGCATAGTTAAAACATCATATGTATCATCAAAGTAATAATTACTTATATAATAATTTCAAATCATCATAAGTTATGTACAATTCTAAATTATCAAGGTAATCATCATAATTTCAAAACATCAAAGAGTATAGTCAACTTCTCCCCCTTTGTCATCAACAAAAAGGAGAAATATATAAGTTTTTCTTTGAAACGTGCAAGCTAGCAAGTTTTTGCTTCTCTTTAAAATATGCAAGCTAGCAATTTTTGCTTCTCTTTGAAATGTATAAGCTAACAAGTTTTTGCTTTTCTTTGAAATATTCAACTAGCAATTTTCTTTCCCTCTTTGTCATAAAAAAGAAGAAAAGAATACAATGGTGCAATTTTTCTCCTTTTACATCAATGTTCCAATCATAATATGAAAGATATTAATATCAAAGATAAGTTTAAATCATAAGAGATCAATTTGATGATAGAGTATTATAAGTCATGAATACAAAGGAAGAAATAAATCTTAAGTCATAGGTACCAAAAGATCATAATTCATTTTGATAAATCTCTTCTTTAATAAATAAAAAAATAATCATAGAAGATCAAGAAATCTCAAGTCATGAATACAAGAGAAATCAAGAGAAAGATCATAATTCATTTGGATAAATATCCTCTTAGTAAATAGCAAAAAGAAAGAATCATAGAAGATTAAATAGTAAAAGATGTTGATTCATACAGAAGAAATATCAAGTCATGAATTCCGAGAAATCAAGATAATAATTCATAAAAAAATCATATGAGAAGAAATCATGCGTATAGAAGATTCAACATGCCAAATTCTCTTCTAATAAAATCAAATTAATCCTCATTCAATGATTTAGTAAAAAATTTATTAATTGATGTTTTATGTTAATAAAATCTAAAGATATATCTTGATTAGTAGCATGATCCCTAATAAAATAATGTTTAATATCAATGTATTTAGTCCTAGAGTGTTGAATGAGATTTTTTATTAAATAAATTATACTAGTATTATCACATAATAAACTTAAATTCAGAAAATGATAATCTTAGAATTCAAGTTGAAACAATTTTAATGATTTTCTTTGCAAAGATCATATGCAAAATAATCATTCTAACCTTTATATGTATTGCATACATCATAATATCAAGGTACGAGTTAAGATTCCAAAACATCATAACATGGATGATTAAAATTTCAAATCATCATAACTTTAAGCATAACTTCAAATCATCAAGTTACATCATAACATGTATGATTCCAAAGCATTAAAATTTTAAATCATCATAACTTCTCCTCTTTTGTTATCAACAAAAAAGGAGAAAAGTATAAGTATTTTACTTCTCTTTGGAGTATGCAAGCAAGCAAGTTTTTGCTTCTCTTCAAAATGTGCAAGCTAGCAAGTTTTTGCTTCTCCTTGAGATATGTAAGCTAGCAAATTTTTTGCTTCCCTTTGTAACAAGTGAGCTAGTAAGTTTTTGCTTCTCTTTGAGATGTGCAAGCTAGTAAGTTTTTACTTCTCTTTGCAATGTGCAAGCTAGCAAGTTTTGCTTTTCTTTTTACATCAATGATCTAATTATATCATAAGGTATACAAGTCATAAATACAAAGAAATTATACATAATAAAACTTAAGTCACAAACATCAAGAGTCAAGTGATGTATCATGGTTAATTTGGATAAATCTCCTCTATAGTAAACAGCAAAAGAATCATAGGAGAATAAATAATAAAATATTTTGATTCATATAAAATAAATCTCAATTTATAAATATCAACTGAATGAATCAAGATTTGTTTGGATAAATCTCCACTTTAGTAAAAGAAAGAATCATAGGAGAATAAAAGATTTTGATTCATATAAATCTAAAGTTATAAATATCAAGTGAAAGATTTTTTTGGATAAATCTCATTCAAATTCAAAATCTAAAATCATCATCAAAATCACTTTTCTTACATTCAAGAAATTCATTAAAAGCAACGTAGATAGATTTCTATAAGATTAGAAATAACTAAAGTTCTTTAGTTCTAAATTATGCGATTGACTTCATATTAGTATAACCTAATCTCTTATGCCAAAGTCAAGCGTCATCATTTAAAATCGAAAAACAAGTTTCATCATGAAAATCAAGATCAATAGTATACATATTATTTCTCCTTAAGGCAATCATAGATTTATTTTTATTTAGTATCTCTATAATATAAGCATTAAATTTAAATTTACTGTTATATCCCTTATTACACAATTGACTAATACTTAGTAAATTATATTTTAAATTATCTACTAACCAAACATCTTCAATCAAAAGATTTAATTTGTTACAAATAATACCAATGTCAATGTTTTTTTCTTTATTATTGTTGTTTTGGCTAGTGAGCTTTGAAAAGTGTGTTGAATCTCCAGTCATATGCCATGAGCATCTACTATCAAGATATCATCTTTGACTTCTTGCTCTTATTTGGAAACATTCTTACAAGAAGAATAGGTTTGTTTTGAGTATCCATTTAACTTTGGGTTCTTTATAGTTTGATCTACCTTTCTCAACTTTTAGCATCAAGTCATTTATGGTTTCTTTAGGAACCCAAACTAATTTATGCAAGTTATATTTTTTAAATAAATATGTGTATGTATAATGACCATATCTTTCACAAAAATTATATTTAATTCTAAGAAAAACATATATTATGGGTCCTTTAACAAATATAGTTAGCTTTTATTGAGTATTACTATTCACAAAAATGATTTCTTCCTTTCTATGTACATTATGTTAGGATCAAGAGCAGCACTAAGAGGGGGGGGGGGGGATGGTGAATTAGTATAGTGGATAAAAATCGATGATTTAAATTGATTCAAAAAAAAATGTTATGCGTTGAGAAGTTTTGCTCGATGAAAATGATTTCGACAAAGAAGATAGATTTGAGTGAATATATAAGAGAGTAGAGAAGGAGAGAATGAACAAGTGTAGTGAAGTAAAGAATTGAATGCAATAATTAAAACTTGCACACCAAGAGAAGAACGTAGCGATTTATAGTGGTTTGGTCAAATTGACATATGTCCACTCTCGAAACCTCCTTCGTTGAGGTTATCGGGTTCTACTATCAATCCTTCTTGAAGGGGAAGGATCAAACACCCCTTTTATAAAACTTTACAAGTGGCTCATACCCTTTTATAGAATTTTTACACTTGAGAATTCGGGAGGTGAACACTCTAACTTTTTAAGGCTATTTTGCTATAGTTTTACCTCAGTTCATATCACTTCTCAGTGTCCTTTATCAGCTGAGAAGTTAGGGGTATTTATAGGCTCAATTGGCTTCAGAATTAGAGCAAAAAAAGATCTCATCTCGGATTTTCAAGTGTTGGTGATACCACCGACCGACACTAGCGGTACCACCGCCAGTTAACCCTGACACTGGGCGGTACTATAGCTTAGTCTGACGGAACTATCGCCTGCTAGGGTCTCGGGCTCTATGAAGGAGCGGCACCACCACTTGGTAGTTAATAACGGCTAGGCGATACCACCACTGACCTGGGTGGTACCATCGCCCAATGGTCTTGGGAATCTGTACCCTAGGTGGTTCCACCACCCTAGTCTAGCAGTGCTATCACTAGATAGGGTCCAGCACTTCTAGATGGGCCTTGAATTCGGCATAATCCAGTTAATTTATGGGTCCAGTTGGCCCCTACCAGGGTTAAATGATTAACATCTAATCTTAATCCTAATTACGTGCTAACTATAAAATTAAAGATACACTTAAGCTAAAACATAAACCAACACGTCAAGTCTTCTTACTATGAACTTCTGACAAACTTCCGATGGACTTCCGACGAACCCTCGGACATCTTCCGGTGGACTTTCGGTAGGCTCTTGGACTTTACAATGACCTTGGTGAGTTCAGAGAGTCTCCTTTGACAAGCTCTGATCTTTCTCGAAGAGCTCCATGAATTTTCGATGAACCTTCTAGTGAACTTTCGATAACCCATCGACAAGCCCTCGATTCATTCTCGGTCAATTTTGGTAGCACTTCTGACGAATCTTCGGACTTCCGGCGAACTCTCAAACTTTCAATGATTCGATCGCACTTGACTTCGGCACGTCATTTTGCTTTACGTCTTCATCGCTATCATAGTTAATCCTGCACACTTTTCTCAATAATATGGATTAAATTAAATAATATATTAATTGACTTCATTATCAAAATTTGAGATTCAATAATCTTCCCCTTTTTGATGATGATAATCAATTGATAACGGAGTTAACCTTAACTCCCCCTATCTATATGTCATATTTGAGAAAAGAAATACTTGAATTCAACCCTTTGAATTCAAGCCAAAACTGATAAGTTACATCCATTCGAACTTATCGACATGCTCAACAAGCATGATTTTTCATCCCAAATATGATACTTCATATTTTTGACAATACAAAAATGATGCCAAGGCATGACATCCATTTTCAAGTCCACTGTTGAATGATGATAGACATTTATCATTTCAACTAATGATACAAACTTTAATTTTGAAATTTAGCAAGAATCAAATGATATAAAAAAATTCATAAATCTAAAGCATGATATCAATTGACGATACATTATTCAAACCAAATGATAGCTTATCGTATCAAGACAGGATACCAAATTCAAGTAGAATGAATAAGCATGATATGATAATGATCATAGAAAAATTAACATTTTAAGCATACATATGTTATTCGCAATGCATACAATATATTCCATACAATTGCGATACATACGCTTCAATCATTTGTGATACATTTCATATATTTGTAATACATTGTGATGCTTTTAATGATAGCAAGCATTTTATGATACAAAGCATGACAATAATTTGTAAAGCATTTTACAAATTACATTTATTGATATAAATCATGCCATCAAGTCATCAATTTGTCATATTTTTCTCCCCCTTTGTCATCAACAAAAAGGAAATATGCCATTGATACCAAATGTTATGATAGAACTTTTTGTAAAGATGACAAAAAGAGAAGGATAAATCCATCAAGAAGAATTCATTCAAGAATAACGAAAAGTAATTCATTCATTCTATTGAAAATTTATGCCATAGAAATAAATTCGTAAAGTAGAAAAGATAGATTATCAAAGCAAAAGTTCATAAGAATTTCTACTTTCCATCAAGAGCTCATGACATAAAGAAAAATTCATTCAAAAATCGATAATGTCCATATTTCCACCAAGTAAAATTCGTGAGGCAGAAAAGAGATCATTTAAGCAGAAAAATTCATAAAAACTCATGGTAAGAGTAATGAAAGTCCATTTAAGAAGAATTAAGATATCAAGAGGCAATTTGTTTGAATGATCGAAAATTCATATAATGATAAAAGCTAACTTGGCATTTCTAGGAATAATTTATGAAGTGGAAAACAACCAATCACGTCATGAAAAATTCATAAAAGCTCATGATGTAAAGATTTATACAAGAGTTAGATCATTAAATTTGCATTTAGAGAAGTGAATGAAATCCAAATTGATTTTAGGAGAGCATTAGAAGCTTCTTCATTTCATGATACAAAGATATGTATAAAGAGAAGAATTCGGTGATCCATGAAAGCAATTTGGTTAAGATTTTATTAAACTTTTATTTTTCATCAAAATCTCATGAAAATGTGAAAAGCCAATCATGAAAGCCATTCATTCATGTTAATGGAAATTGAGGGAGGATAAAATTGATAGAATCAAATTCACAAAGTCATTAAATGGGTATGATTCTAATTCAAAATTCATTAAACATGAATCATCAATCAATGAGGCAAGAGTATCAATCCGAGATTTGGAGGAAGATAAAAATGAAAGCTTCGTCTATGAAATCGAAAAGATGACACAAGATAATATGAAATCGGAAAAAAAAATGATATCAAGATAGGTGAAGGATCAAAATAGGTTCATAAAAACTGAAAAGATGATACAAAATAAAAAAATATCGGAAAAGACATACAACAAACTCATGCATTAGGATAATTTAGCATGTCTAATTCCCTTCTAATGAAGTCAAATTATTCTTCATTTAAAAATTTTATGAAGATATCCACTAATTGATGTTTTGTATCAATAAATTCTAGAGTAATATCATTGTTATTGACATGATCTCATATAAAGTGATGCCTAATATCAATATGTTTGGTTCTAGAGTGTTGAATGAGATTTTTAGTTAAATATATAGCACTTGTGTTATCACATTTTATGAGAATATTCTTTAAATGAATTCCATATTCTTCTAATGTATTTTTTATCCAAACAATTTGTGCACATGCACTTGTGGCTATATATTTGGCTTCGACCGTAGATATTACAATCGAGTTTTATTTCTTGGAAGTTTAAGAAACAAGTACATATCCTAAAAATTGACATGTTCCAGATGTGCTTTTTCTATCTATTTTACATCCAATAAAATCCGCATCCGCATAAGCTATTAAATCAAAGTTATCGGATTTTTGATACCATAATCCTAGGTTAGGGGTTCCTTTAAGATATCTAAGGATTCTTTTAATGGCTTTAAGATAAGATAACTTAGGATTAGCTTGAAATCTAGTACAAAGTCCTACACTAAACATGATATCCGGTCTAGTTATGGTGAGGTAAAATAAACTACCTATCATTCCCCTATATGGTTTTTATCAAAACTTTCTCCACTTTCATCCATGTCTAACTTAGTGGAGGTACTCATAGGAGTGTTGATGGCTTTTGAACCATTCATATTAAATCGTTTTAACAATTCTAAAGCATATTTGGTTTGACTAAGAAATATACCATCACTAAGTTGTTTAATTTGTAATCCTAAAAAGAAGGTTAATTCATCCATTAGACTCATTTCAAACTCTTGGCTTATACGCTTAGCAAATGATTCACATAACGATTCATTTGTAGAACTAAAGATAATATTAACAATATAAATTTGAACCAAAAAATAGTTTTAAAATTTTTAATAAATAATGTAGTATCGATCATGCCTTTAGAGAAATTATTTTGAATAAGAAAAGAGCTAAGTCTCTCGTACCAAGCCCTTGGGGCTTGTTTTAAACCATAGAGAGCCTTAGTCAATTTAAACACATGATTAGGAAAAAGAAAATTTTCAAATCCGGGAGGTTGCTTAATATATACTTCTTTGGAAATGAAGCCATTTAAAAATGTGCTTTTAACATCTATTTGAAATAGCTTAAAATCATTACTACTAGCATAGGTAAGGAGCATCCTTATGGCTTCTAATCTTGTCACAAGAGCCAAAATTTCTTCGTAATCGATACCTTCTTCTTGGTTGAAACCTTTGGCCATTGATCTAGCATTGTTTCTAACCATGATACCAAATTCATCTTGCTTGTTTCTAAAGACCCATTTAGTACCAATAACTAAATAGTCACTAGGTCTAGGAACAAACCTCCATGCCTCATTTCTCTCAAATTGGTTCAATTCCTCTTGCATTGTAATAACCTAAGAATCATTTTTCAAGGCCTCGTCAATGCACATAGGTTCAATTTGAGAAAGAAAAGCGGCGTTGGCACAAAAATTCTTAAAAGAAGAATGAGTTTGAACTCCTTTTGATGTATCTCCTATAATTAGCTCCTTAGGATAGACATCTACATACTTCCATTCCTTAGGTAAGGAAGTTTCGGAAGAAAATACATCCAAGTTGCTATTTGGAGGAGAGGTTTCATTCAAATTCAAACCATTAAAATCAAGATCATCATCGAAATCATTTTTCTTAAATTCGAAAATTTCATTGAAAACAACATGAATAGATTCTTCTATAACTAATGTTCTTTTATTAAAAATATGAAAGGCCTTAGAAATAGAAGAATAACCTAGAAAAATACATTCATCGGATTTTACATTAAACTTTCCTAAGGCATCTTTTTCATTCAATATAAAATATTTACAATTGAAAACTTTAAAATACGAAATGTTTATTTTTTGTTATTCTATAATTCATAAAGAGTTTTGGAGAGAGATGATCTTATTAGAACCCTATTCATGATATAACAAGTTATATTAATGGCTTCGGCCCAAAAGTATTTGGGTAAACTATATTCATTCAGCATGATTCTTATCATTTCTTATAAATTTCTATGTTTTCTTTCTACTACCCCATTTCATTCAATATAAAACATTTACAATCGAAAATTTTAAAATATGAAATGTTTGGTTTTTTATTATTCTATAATTCATAAGGAGTTTTGGAGAGAGATGGTTTTATTAGAACCCTATTCATGACATAACAAGTTGTATTAATAGCTTCGGCCCAAAAGTATTTGGGTAAACTATGTTCATTCAATATGGTTCTTGTCATTTCTTGTAAATTTCTATTCTTTTTTTCTACTACCCCATTTTGCTGAGAATTCCTCGAAGTAGAGAAATTATGATTGTAACCATTAGATTCACAAAAGTTTTGGAAATCATGGTTTTGAAATTTACCACCGTGATCACTCCGAATTGATGAAATCATAAAACCTTTTTCATTTTGAACAAGTTTGTAAAACTTTGAGAAACACTTAAAACAATCACTTTTGTGTGCCAAGAAATATGTCTAAGTATATCTACTATAGTCATCTACAATTATAAAGGCGTATTTTCTACCTCCTAGGCAAACTTCTCGATAATCTCTGACAAAACTCCCGATGAGCTTCTCGACAAACTCCCGACGAATCGTCCGATCTTTTACTCCGGCACAACATCTGCTTTATGCCTTATTCATTATCATAGTTTATCCTATAATACTTTTCTCAACATATGGATTAGATCAATAATTTATCAATTGACTTCATCATAAAAATCCAAGATTCAATAATATATATATATGTGATGCATGATATGAAAAGATGATCATGGACCATGTGATGTGTGTATGTGATTTTTATTATTGGGGTCTGTGAACCTCTATTTTTTCTTTATTGTTGATCTTATGTACTTGTAATTATATTGTAATTATACGAAGAAGCGCAATAGAAGCCTGGAGGTGGTAACAAGACACTCGAGACCGATTCAGATGATCGTGATTCACAAAGATGCGTCGAGGTGCCGGTAGATCCGACAATGATGAGATGGATGATCACTAGGCATAGAGATGCATCGATATACACATAGATCCTAATATAAGTTATTAGGCCTACTGGCTTAGGCCTGATCATATTAGGTTAAGGTCCATGAACATCTGGTGTGCCTATGCATATGATTACTATACACCTATTAGATAAGTATATATATATATATATATATATATATATATATATATATATTTATTTATTTATTTATATATGATATAAATATATATTAAATATGTACATGTGTGATATATCATGAGATCGAATCTAAATCCCCTCCTATAATAATATTAAGTCGATAAACGTGAGACAATTAGATTAACCCACGTGGCCTTCCATTGTTATAGGTAGGAACTTATTCCCGACGTAGGTTGAGTTGGTTGACTCCCTCGAGGCTCACCTATTTCATGATTCGCTATCTTGCTTACAACATAGATATATCATCGATGACCTGAGGATATGGTATGCTTGGTCGAGTCCCTCGAAGGTATATCATCGAATTATACTCATCTTGTAATGATGGTGATGACTTAACTGGACATCATGGTTAGTTAAGTCCCTCGAGACTATGATGGTTCGGAGGTCGAATAGGATGAAAAGCATAAGGAGTTATGATTGGCAAGAGTTGCCTATCTTTTGGGGCTTAATGTGATTGGTCGAGTCCCTCGAGGTTACACTAAGATGTCGATTGGATCCTGATCCCCACTAAAAGTCTATCGGAGACTTTCGTTTTATGTGCTAAGGGCGTCACGTGACTTGCTAAAAAAATAGTAGAAGCACATCAAAATAGAAGTCCATATCTTGATTATTTATTTTTCTATGAAATTTACATATTATTTACTTATACTATATCTCCTGTTTGTCAAAAATATATTGCCATCAGACTCTTTATGTGACATAATTGATGCCAACTGCCTCACTGGTCCGAACTATGCCGATTGGCTCCGTAACATGAGAATAGTTCTCACAACAGAGAAAATTGTATATATCTTGGAAACGATCATATCACAGCCTAAGCCAGGAGCACCTTAGGAAGAGTTTACCCAATATGCAAAGTATATAGATAATTCCACTCTCGCTTAGTATTACATGTTGACCTCTATGACTCTTGAGTTACAGAAACAATATGAAAATATGGATGCTAGATCCATACTTATGTATCTTTACAAACTATTTGAGGAACAAGGAAGAACTCAATGATATGAGATATCTAAAAGTCTCTTCTTCACTAAGATAACTAAGGGGGCATCTATTCATAACCATATCCTAAAGAAGATAGAGTGAATTGAGTAACTCACAGGTCTAGGAATGGTCTTAGATGATAACTTGTGCATTCATCTTATACTTCAGTTCCTACCAGATTCATTTTTCTAGTTCATTATGAATTTTAATATGAACAAACTTGAGGTGACTCTCCCTGAGCTCCTCAATATATTGAGGGAGGTAGAGAGTACTATCAAGAAACAAAAACTAGTTCTCTTCATTGGTGAGACCAAAAGGAAAAGGAAGGTTGGGAAAACCCTTAAGAAGGGCAAGGGCAAGGGCAAACGGGGTAAGGCAAATATTGTCAAAATTGACTTAGCAACGGACAAAGGTTAGTACTTCCACTACAATAAAGATGAGTATTGAAAGATGAACTATAAGAAGTATCTTACAAAAAAGGTAAAATAGAAGCTTGGAGAAGCTTTAGGTACATTCATGATCAGTCTCTATTTATCAGATTCTTGTGATAATGCATGAGTATTGGATATTGGTAGTGCTTATCACATCTGTAATTCGTTGTAGGTTCTGGCAAGGCCTAGGAGATTGGCAAGAGGCGAGTGGAACTCAAGTTGAGTAATGGAGTAAGAGTTGATATTGTTGCTATCGGTAAGGTTACTTTACATCTGCCTAATGGAGCTACTATTACATTAGATGCATGTTATTTTATTCCCTTTATTATCAAAAATATTATTTTCATTTTATGTTTAGCTTTGAATGATTATAAAGTGGTTTTTGAGAATAATAGTTATTCAATTATTGAGGATGATAAGATCATCACTAGAGGGATATTGCATAATGGTTTATTTACACTGAATACTACTCCTCATATCATGAATATAAGCATGTCCAAGAGGAAGTGGATTAGAAATAATATTAAGACTCTTTGATCAGATCGAGGAGGCAAATACTTGAGTACGAAGTTCACTTATTCCCTCAAGGATTATGAGATTCTACCCTAATGGACACCTCTTTATATAGCATAACTCAATAGTGTATCAGAAAAGAGAAATCACACACTATTAGAAATGGTGCGGTTCATGATGAGTTTTGCCGGCCTACCCATCTCATTTTGGGGATATACCCTAGAGACCGCAGCTTATCTTCTGAATAGAGTTTCATCTAAATCGGTAATGCCTACACCGTATAAGATATGAAAAGAGAAGAAGTTTGATCTTAAGGTTGTTAAGATTTGGGGCTACCATACCCATGTTAAAAGACACAACCTTGATAAGTTGGAATCCAAGACGGAACGGTGCAAGTTCATGGGATACCCCAGGGAAACTTGTGGGTTTTATTTCTATCACCCTAAGGATTAAAAGATTTTTATTACTAAGAGATCAATATTTTTTAAGAAGGAACACATTCTTGGCGAAGATAATGGGAGCATGATACAGTTAAGCGAGGTTAGAGAACCTAACTCAAGCACCATTCCAAAGACCGAGTTTGTTCAGGTACCTAACACACAAGTTCTAATTTTACGTAGGTCTAGTAGAGTATCGCACCCTCCTAAGGGATATGTGGGATATATCAGTGGAGAAGACACTCAGAATATTGATCCTCAAATCTACGATGAGGCTATTATGAGTATAGACTCCAAGAAGTGACAAGAAGCCATGAATTTTGAGATGGAATCTATTTACTCCAATAATGTTTGGAACCTTATTGATGTACCTGAGGGTATTGTACCCATCGGTTGCAAATGGATCTTTAAAAAGAAAATCATGATAGATAAAAAGGTGGAGACATATAAGACAAGGCTAGTGGTTAAGGGGTATCGTCAAAGGCAAAGTGTTGACTATGACGAAACCTTCACACCCATAGCTACGCTGAAATCCATCCGAATTTTTTTTGGCTATTGCAGCACATTCTGACTATGAGATTTGGCAGATGGACATGAAAACTACATTCCTCAATGGCAACCTCAAAGAGATATATATGATACAACCTTAGAGATTCATGTCCAAGAAGAGTCCAGATAAAGTGTGCAGGTTGCTTAAGTCCATTTATGGATTAAAGTAGGCTTCCTAAAGTTGAAACATAAGATTTGATGAGGCGATCTGATCTTACAATTTTGTTAAAAATGAAGATGAGCCTTGTGTGTACAAAAAGGTAAGTGGGAGCGCTATCACCTTCTTGGTGCTATATGTGGATGACATCCTAATCATTGGGAATGATATAGGAATACTCTCTATAGTAAAGGCTTGGCTATCTAGATACTTCTCTATGAGGGACTTAGGGGAAGCAACCTATATTTTGGGGATTCGAATCTATAGAAATAGATTCAAGAGGATGCTTGGCTTGTCCCACTTCAGGTACATAGAATTTCACTTTCTCGGAGTATATCCCCAAAAACTTTTTAAAAAAGGAGAAACTTGGATAGAATGCCCTATGTCTCTATGATAGGATCTATCATGTATGCCATGCAATGTACCAGACCAGATATAGTGCATGCTCTAAGTGTCACGAGCAGGTATCAAGTAGATCCAGGCTTGGAATACTGGAAAGTAGTAAAGTGTGTCCTTAAGTACTTAAGAAGGACTAAAGATCTTTTATTGGTATACGCAGGAGGTAGTCTCCAAATTGAAGGCTACATGGACTCAAGTTTCCAGTCTGATGTCGACGATAGCAAGTCGAATTCAGGGTATACATTCACCCTGAATGAAGCAGTAGTAAGTTGGAAGAGTTCTAAGCAAGATACTACTGCTAACTCGACCATAGAGGTAGAATACATTGTTACGGTAGAAGTAACAAGAGAGGGAGTCTGGATGAAAAAGTTCATCATGGATTTAGAAATCGTATTGAGTAGCGCAAAATAGATTCCCAAATTGTGTGGCAATAACAGGATGATCGATCAAGCTAGGAAACTTTGGTCTCATTAGAAGTGTTCTGAAGAGGTTACGCCTGATCAGAAAGATCATAACCCATGAGGATGTAGTAGTGGAAAGAGTTCCATTCGAAGATAATATTACAGATTCATTGATAAAGTCATTAACTTAGATTATATTTGAGCATCACATATGTCTAATGGGGATCAGACACGTAGGTGATTGGCTTTCCGTCAAGTAGGAGATTGTTAGTTATAGGTGCCCTACAAGTTAATCACGTGATGATGGCACTTGTGACATGCTGCGTTGATCTCTTTGCTTATTATTACTAATATTTTCTTATATTATCTAGATGAATCTTATGATATTCTTATATCTGTGCAACGAAAATTGAATCGTGATAAGATCATGATAATGAGACTAATTCATCTTTAAACACAGATCCTAAATCATCCTGGTCATAGGTTACTTAAGAATGGATATTGAAATAACCAGATAGACTAGTGTATTATATACTCATCCATATGATGAAGGCAACTAGCCTCATAGTCACTCGTGTGGGGACACTAGAGGTACAGTACAGATGCTCATTGAAAAATAAGTTCACTAATTGATCCGCTTATGGAATGCTAAATGGTTAATGATACATGACGTCATACAACGATTTCGTAATCTCAGTTGTGTCTAGTCCTTAGACTTGAGATATCAAAGATTCCTTGTATGAGTACTGCATTCTTTGATGTCGGATTTATAGGTTTGGAAAGTTTCAAATTTGGTACAATCGGTTCTCAAGAATGACAGTCAATCTTACGAAGGCAATTAAGTATCAATAAAGGATCATCCACTCTCAGTATCATGAGAGGAATATCCTGTATGTGCTCACTCAGACAAAATCCTTGGCCAGGGTCATTTGAATTTAGAGAGGAGTTCTTTAGGAGAATCCGATTAGAGCGAGACTCGGATAGGATTCCGTATGGGCTTGACATTACCATGCCCAATATACAATCTCTGGGATATTAGATGGATGAGGGACTATAGATATATAGTAATTGAGAGTAGATATGTTCAATGGATTAGATCCCCCTTGTACTATCTTGGGACTATATCATAGTAACCTAGTACGTTTATAATCGATGAGTTGAGTGAATTATTATGGAGATATTATTATGGAGTTATGAGTCAAAAGGAGTTCTGACGGGAGCAACTCACGATCAGCTCGGTATCAAGCCTAGAGGGTCATACACATATGATAGATATTGCGATGAGTAGAGGTACGGATATGAGATATCCACGGAGCCCCTAGTTTGGATCCTATAGATAAGATCCAATTGGATAGTTGGGTAAGATCCAATTGGATAATTAGATAAAGATCCAATTGAATAATTAGATAAGATCTAATTAAATAAAGATCCAATTGGATAATTGAATAGAGATCCAATAAGGATAAGATCCATTATGGATAAACTTCATGCACCTTTATAAATAGGAGGAACTTCCTGGTTCATAGGCTAGAGCTGTTGGTGGTCGCCCCTCCTATTCTCCTCAGCCTCTTCTCCTCCTCCTTGGCTCTAGCAGCCTTATGGTGCATATGGAGAGGGAGATCCCATGACGATCTGAGGAGTATCGTCACTATGTTTGCTGTGTCGATTACTGCTAGAAAGGAGTACGCTAGTGCTCCTTCATACTCCTCATTGGATCTGAAAATTTTAGGGATATACGATCTCCCTATGTAATACTTCTAACATGATACATATGGTTTTTTGAATTTACAATTGTTTTGTGCACTAATCATTGTTTTGCGCACTAATCGTCACACAATGACCAAGTATTTAATTATGAAAAATCTGATTTTGTTTTTTATTTTTCGCTGCGCATGAGATGTCGATTCGTGATTTTCCAGCACCCCTACAATGTGGATCACCACTAGAGAGGAGGATAGTTGACCTCCTTTATCCTCTCTCATAGATCTACAGGATTTCAAGAATATATAATCTCCCTAGTTAACACATATCCCTTAACACACGTAATTTTTTTATTTTATAATTTTTTACACACAAATCTTTGCACGATGATGAAACCTTCTTCTTTTGTGAAAATCTAGGTTTTTTTTCTGTTCTTCCACTATGCATATGATGCTACCTCAGGTTTCCCAACAATTATATGAAGCTTTGATACAAGGATTTAGCTATTGAAACTTGGGGAAGAAGGGGTTGCAACTGGAGGATGAAACTATCTTATGAACTCTTTATTGGCTCTCAATGCAAGCTAGAACTAGGGCTGGTTGCATAACTTCTTAGTTGTCTTTTGGTTCTTCTTCTTCTTTTTGTTACTGCCAAAAGCCTCTTTAAAAGTTATCAAGATTGGTAGCAACTCAGAAAAGATCTCTGTAGTAAAGTGGCTATAGGTAGGAAGAAGGGCTACGGAACTTGTAAACCCCTTCCTCTCTTTCCTCTCTTTCCTCTCTTCTACATTTAGGGTTAGCTAACTTTTTAAGAGGAGGCACAACTTGGATTGTTTTCAAGGGGGCTATAACCCCTTAGATTTATAGGATTGAGGGCTCCTAAAGACCTAATCTGATTAGGATATCTCCTTATTTCCTTGCAACCGCAAGAATCTTCTATCGGGGGCTACCTTAGTTGGCTAGGGGCTACTCTAATTCTAGTTCTACTACGATTGTGATTGAATTAATTTGAGAATGCTATACAACTGAGGTAGGGATGAAGTCTTAGCAAGGTTAAGACTTAGAGAATTATAATGCATTTAGGACCTGGAGAGTCCTAATGCCTTTAGAACTTGAAGTTGATTTAATTTAATCTTTAAGCTTGGATTCTAGCTAGATCTTGGTTTGCTTTGATCATGATCAAATTGGAGCCCTAATGAAAATCTAATTTATTCAAATTAGAGTTTGGCTTGAACTCTACTTCATCGTCCCTAGTCACGATTCTCTCCATATGTAACTTAGAGGCTCTACTTTGGTCTGCCGTTATGATTAGCATCGTCGTGCCTAACCATGGTATCTATGCATGCCATTTTGATATGGTTCTCCTTATTTCGATCATGATTAACTTGAGGGCTTTTTTTCTCTTCTCAAGCTTCAACCTTGCTATTGCTCTTGTTAATTTCTCCTCCTCTTTCATCATGTTAGAAGTAGACTTTGGTTCTTTACATTGCCAAAGTGAGAGCCCAAGCTTTCTAGAAGCATTCACCATCCTTTTTGCTTGGTTAATGGATGTCAAGTCTTCCATTTAACCAATTGGATCTCTGATGACATGGAACTTCTTTCCATCTTTCTAGAGTTGATACTTTTAGGTTTAGTGAAAGTAAATGATATCTTGATCTCATAAGTAAGGGCTCCTAAGCATGAATTAGCATATATCAAGTCTAACCACCTCACACATTATCTCGTCGATGAATTTCTTTTTGATGAGAAAGTGTATCTTGCATGACTGATCAATCTTTATCATCACATTATTATGAAGCCATCTCAAAGAACATGGGCATGGATGTTTTGTCATATCTAAGCATAACCTCTTGACCAAACTCATTGAGATGAGATTCTTTGGCACTCGGTGTCGAAGATCATGCTAATGACTTCTTGTTTCACTTGAATCTTTATATTGAAGAGCTCTTCTCGAAACTTTGGACCAAGGGTTGGACTCAAGTTTATAACCTTTAGTTTAGCTATTGGTGATAGACTTAAATCTATGTAAAGAATTAGTGAAAATTCGATAGAATCATCATCCATGGTCACAGCTATGTTTTACAAACTTTGATTGGTGGCTCCCTTTGGCTTTTTTCACAAGCTTCTTGCTATAGATATGATTTTTTCTCTTGATCATCATCACCATGCTAGGAGAGATAAGAGGAGAAGAGATGGAAAGAGATAGTAAAGGAGGAGAAGAGAGATTCAGCGAGGACTTAGGACTCTAGGTGAGAAGGAAAGGAGGGTAGGAGAAAAAAAATAGAGGACAGGAGACATAAGGAGAGATGACAGAAAGAGATGGAGGTGTTGGGCTGATAGCTCAAATTCAGCCCATATGGGCTTTATCAGCCCATTACCCAACTTTTTTCCTTTAAACCCTAACTTAACCTAAACCCTAGACTTAAATAGGGGCAAATTGTGGCTACGAAATTAAGAGATTAACATCCAGCAAAGGGCAGAAACTTCGCAGCAGCATTAGAGATTCAAAGAGAGGAGAAAAGGGCAGAAAAACAAGAGAAAAAGAAAGGGAAGAAGACAAGGAAAACACAGAAATTGTTCTCACTCATCCAAACAGTTTCTCATCTCAAGTTAGATCAGATCTATAGTGAATTTTTTCTGTAATTGCTTAAGGAGATTTTGGATATTGTGCACAGTGACGTGATCCTTATATCCCAGTTATTCTCTTGTGATTGTTGCTTGGGTTTTGGGGAAAAGATTCGAGAATTGTACATTCATTATTTCTATAATAGATTTTCTTTGATTTGCCTCGTGGTTTTTTCCCTTCACGTTGAAGGGGTTTTCCACGTAAATCTTGGTGTTCTATTTGATTATGATTTTTGTTTAATTCCACTGTGTGTTATGGCCTGCTAGTATTTGTTCATATACAAAAGTTATTCCTTGTTTGTTGCCTCTTTTTATTCCTCATCAACTGGTATCAGAGCAAGATTTTGGTGATTTAATTTTTGTGTTTGAATATGGAGGCTAGTAGTGTTTCTCGCATGATTAGTTTGAACGGAAACAATTGGATGATATGGAAACCAAGAATGGAAGATCTCCTGTATTGTAAAGATTTGTATGGACCTTTGCAAGGGGATATTAAAAAACCCATAATTATGACAGATGATGAGTGGAAGTGATTAGATCGAAAAATGGTTAGGTTTATTCGATAGTGGCTTGATGATAGTGTCTTTCACCATGTTTCTACTGAAAGTTCTACATATTCTCTTTAGAAAAAGTTGGAAGATCTCTATGAAAGAAAAACAGCTAGCAACAAAGCTTTTTTATCAGAAAACTTGTGAACCTGAAATATAAAGAGGGTGCTTCTATTGCTGAGCATTTGAATGAAATGCAGGTATTACTAACCAGTTATCTTCTATGAAAATGTCTCTTGATGATGAGTTGCAGGCATTGTTACTTCTCAGTTCATTGCCAGAAAGTTGGGAGACACTAGTGGTTTCCCTCAGTAATTCTGCGCCAGATGGTATTGTTACAATGAGTTAAGTAACAAGCAGTTTGTTGAATGAGGAGTTGAGAAGAAAGAACTCAGCAGTATTTCAGATTGATTCACAGACACTTATCTCAGAGAATAGAGGAAGGTCAAGGTCTAAAGATAAAAGCAGTTCACGCATAGGTAGAACCAAGTCAAGATCAAGAAAAGATATTATTTGCTATAACTGTGGTGAAAAAGGATATTATAAGAATCAATGTAAGCAACATAAGAAGAGCAAGAAAAAGGGAAAAGAAGTAGAGTTTACAGAGTCAAAAGAGAATACCACAGCTATAGTGCAGGTTGGTGATTATTTGATTTTGTCTCCTTCTGATGATATTTTATCTTATGTGTGTTAGGATCTCGAGTGGATAATTGACACAGGAGCTTCTTATCATGCTACACCACGGAGGGAGTTCTTTGCTACCTACAGGTCTGGAAATTTTGGTGTTGTCAAGATGGGCAACAATGGCATAACAGACATTATTGGCATGGGTGACATCCACATAAAGACCAACCTTGGATGCAAGTTGGTGCTTAAGGATGTGAGGCATGTGGTTGACTTGAGGCTGAATCTAATCTCAGTTGGAAGACTAGATGATGAAGACTATGATAGCAGGTTTCATAAAGGGCAATGAAAACTCAGTAAGGGTTCTCTTGTTATAGCTAGTGGAAAGAAATGTCATACTTTGTACAGGTTGCAGGCCAAAGCTTGTGGTGAACAACTGAATGCTACAGAGAAAGACTTAAGTATGGAGTTGTGGCATAGGCGATTAGGACACATGAGCGAGAAGGGACTGCAAACTCTTTCCAAGATAGAGGTATTGCCTGACCTCAAAGGTATACGTTTGAACCCTTGTATTGATTGTTTAGCTAGTAAACAACATAGAGTTTCATTTGCTAGTCCTGCTTTGTCTAGAAAAATACATGCCTTGGACTGTGTTTATACAGATGTATGTGGTCCTTTGAGGATAAAAACTCATAGTGGTTCTACTAATGTTCTTGGTATTAGTGGTGCACTTTATTTTGTTACTTTTATAGATGACTTTTCCAGGAAAGTTTGGGCTTATGTTTTGAAGACCAAAGATCAGGTTATTGGTGTCTTCAAAGAGTTTCATGCTAGAGTTGAAAGGGAGACAGAAAGATAATTGAAATGCATAAGATCAGATAATGGTGGTGAGTATACAGGATTGTTTGATGATTATTGCAGGTCACATGGCATTCAACATGAGATGACAGTTCCTGGTACACCTCAGCATAATGCAATTGCAGAGAGGATGAACCGCACCATCATGGAAAAGATTAGATGTATGCTTTCACAGGCAAAGCTACCCAAAAGGTTTTGGGATGAGGCTTTGAGGACTGCAGTTGATGTGATCAACTTATCTCCCTATACAGCCCTAGATACTGATGTTACAGAGTATGTTTGGTCAGGGAAAGATATTTCCTATAAGCATTTGAGAGTGTTTGGTTGTCGTGCATTTGCACACGTTCCAGATAATGAAAGGTCCAAGCTGGATGGTAAGACAAGAATATATTTTTCTTAGCTACTCACATGATCAATTTGGTTACAGGCTTTGGGATCCAGAAAAGTAGAAGGTGTTTAGAAGCAGAGATGTGGTCTTCTTTGAGGATCAAACCCTTGATGATTTGAAGGAGGCACCAGCCAAGACTTTTGCAGAAGGATTAGCATATTGTGACCCAGTTATTCCTCCAGTATATCAGGGTGATCGGGGAGATGTGCAAGAAGATGGTGTAGAGCCAGATATTAATCTACCTGTAGGACATGTTGAGCAAGAAGAAGTTGAGGAGCAGCTTCCTGCAGAATCTCAGTTGAGAAGATTTTCTAGACAACGTCAGCCTTCCAGAAGATATTCTACAGATGAGTATGTGATGCTTACTGATGTAGGTGAACCAGAGAGTTACCAGGAAGCAGTTGAAAGTGAACAAAAAAAATGTGGCTAATTGCTATGCAGGAAGAGATGGATGCTCTACAAAAGAATCATACATATGATTTAGTGCAACTTCCATAGGAAATGAAGGCCTTGAAGAACAAGTGGATTTTTAGGTTGAAGACTCAAGAATATTGTTCTCAACCAAAGTACAAAGCTAGATTAGTTGTGAAAGGCTTTGGTCAAAAGAAAGATATTGACTTTGAAGAGATTTTTTCTCATATTATTAAAATGTCTTCTATTTGTGTTGCTCTAGGTATTACTGCTAGCCAGGACTTGGAGATGGAGCAATTAGATGTGAAGACAGCTTTCCTTCATGGTGATTTGGAGGAAGAAATTTATATGGAGCAACTAGAAAGTTTCAAAGTCAAAGGTAAAGAAAATTTTGTTTGCAAGTTAAGAAAGAGTTTGTATGGATTAAAGCAAGCTCTAAGACAGTGGTACAAAAAGTTTGATTCATTTATGATTGAAAATGGATACAAAAGAACGATTTCAGATTATTGTGTGTACATCAAACGATTTTGTGAGAATTTTATTATTCTCTTACTTTATGTTGATGATATATTTATCCTTGGGAAAGATATGTATACAATTGACAAGTTGAAGAAGGAACTGAGTGAGTCCTTTGCAATGAAAGACATAGGGCCAGCAAAGCAAATATTGGGCATGCAGATTTCTCGTGATAGGAAAAATAAAAAGATTTGGTTGTCACAAGAGAAGTACATCGAGAAGGTATTAAAAAGGTTCAGTATGAGCAATGCAAAACTAGTTGGTTCTCCTCTTTCAGGTCACTTTAAGTTGCACTCAGAACAGAGTCCGTCAAGTGATGAGGAGAAGGAGAAAATGCAAAAGGTTCCTTATGCTTCAGCAGTTGGAAGTTTAATGTATGCAATGGTATGTACGAGGCCGGACATCGTATATGCAGTGGGTGTTACTAGCGGATTTCTTGCAAATCCAAGCAAAGAGCACTGGGCAGCTGTGAAGTGGATCTTGAGATATCTCAAAGGAAGCTCTAAGTTTTGTTTAAGCTTTGGAGGTGGACCACCTGTGCTAACGGGTTACACAGATGTAGATATGGCCAGAGATATTGATACAAGGAAATCCACATCAGGTTTTGTACTTACTTTTGCAGGGGGAGCTATGTCATGGCAATTCAGATTGCAAAGGTGTATTGCTCTCTCTACCATAGAGGCAAAATATATTGCTGATACAGAGGTTTGCAAAAAAATGTTATGGATGAAAGAATTTTTACAAGAATTGGGGTTGAAACAAGAAAACTATGTGGTATATTGTGACAGCCAAAGTACCATCCATTTATGAAAGAACCCAACTTTTCATTCCAAGTCAAAGCATATAGATGTCAGATATCACTGGATTCGAAATATACTTGAAGAAAAGCAGTTGCAACTTCAAAAAATTCATACAGATGATAATGGAGTAGACATGTTGACAAAGATCTTACCAAAAGAGAGGCAGGAGATGTGCCAACAGTTGGTTGGCATGGATTTACATTGAGGAGCAAAATGGACAGCCTCCCTTATGAGCTGAAGGGGGAGGTTAGTGGGCTGACAGCCCAAATTCAACCCATATGGACTTTATCAACCCATAACCTAACTTTTTTCCTCTAAACCCTAACTTAACCTAAACCCTAGACTTAAATAGGGGCTAATGGTGGCTGCAAAATTAAGAGATTAACATCACAACAAAGGGCAGAAACTTCGCAACAGTATTAGGGATTCAAAGAGAGGAGAAAAGGGCAGAAAAATAAGAGAAAAAGAAAGGAAAGAAGACAAGGAAAATACAGAAATTGTTCTCACTCATCTAAACAGTTTCTCATCTCAGATTAGATCAGATCTATAGTGAATTTTTTCTGTGATTGCTTGAGGAGGTTTTGGATATTGTGCACAGTGACGTGATCCTTGTATCTCAGTTATTATCTTGTGATTATTACTTAGGTTTTGGGTAAGAGATTCAAAAATTAAACATTCATTATTTCTATAGTGGATTTTCTCTGATTTGTCCCGTGATTTTTACCCTTCACGTTGAAGGGGTTTTTCACGTAAATCTTGGTATTCTATTTAATTGTGATTTTCATTTAATTCCGCTGTGTGTTATGACCTACTAGTATTTGTTCATATACAAAAGTTATTCCTTGTTTATTACCTCTTTTTATTTCCCATCAGGTGCAATCCGGTGGAAAGGGGAGGAGCCCATAAGAGAGATGGATGGGAGGAGAAGAAAACTCACAAGGAAAAGAGGTTTAGAGAGGAGATGGGAAAAAGTGCCTACACATTCTCGTCGCTCGTGTGAGCTGCAGATCAAGAGGGGCGACAACAACAGCTGTAGGAGAGAAGTGCAACACTCTTCATCACACCTGTGGGCTACGAAAGAGAAGCAACAGCAACTCCTCATCACTTTATGTTAACTACAGGAGAGAAGCAGCAATGCTGAACGAATGATCAATCGATGATGTTTGCACTCTTCGTTGCGCTGATGACTACTAAAGAGAAGCAATGTTGCTTTTGTGGGGTGGGACAGAGAAGCGATGACATTCATAGCACCCTCTCTTCGTGAGGTTAGGCCTCAAGATTGTCTCCTGGTTGCTCTGAGTCACATCGATTCGCCTTCCATGTGAGTTTTTGTAAGCTGAGTTGACTCGATAAACTGACATGCGAGTCAGGTCGATTCTACTCTTTTTACATTATTAGATCTGATCCAACTCGCCAAGCATGATCTAAGATCATACGATCGAGATTTCGAGTTTAATAATATTGGTTCCATGCATGTCAAGTTCTTAGCAGCATCTCAAAAGTTTGAAGCTAACCACTTTTAATCATGATTAATATTAATTTATATATAATATAAAATACTTTTTATAGCTCAAGAGTTCTGAAAAATATTGTATAAATTAGAATTACAACTAATAATCTACTTGTAGTTATTATAAACAAAGGAGTTTATTATGATAACATATATGTGGGTTTTTCCTTTTGTTTTGGAAAGATATTTATGCATATGCTAAAATTAAATTAATAGGAAAATTTTTCAAAGTGACGAATATGTACACATGGCTTGGGAATTTAAAGACGAGGTCGAAAGAGCAAAATAAACGAGGACTATGGAAGAAGATAAGGTTGACTCGGCGAAGGCAGTGGAGAAAGAGGAAAGCAGAGCTGACGGCGAAGACGACGACTGCTATGTGATCGACCCCGTCGCCGATTGCTTCGGCAAGCTTGCTCTCGGCAATCCTTCTGACGACGTCATCCTTGTTGTCGAGAAGGGACCAGTAAGTAAGAGAAAACTCTCTCTCTCTCTCTCTCTCTCTCTCTCTCTCTCTCTCATCGATCAAGACAAGAAGATCACAGAGCAGTTGCGCAGATATAGAGATTTGATGATTCTAAAGCTGTGGTGATGCCCCACAGGTAGCACTCAGGGATTTCCCGCATCCGAGGCATCTCTGTGCAAACTTCCCCTTCACCAGCACCGCTCATGAGAGCTTCTGTAGCAAGGTACACTTGGAACCCACACTCCAACGCTTCCCCATCTAAATTCACACCCACCATTCCCAGTCTGCCTTCTGGGTGCAGTGTTTCTGTTATGTCTGCGAAGTAGCTGCTCCCTGCTCGCGGTGGAATGGAGCTAATGGACACTGCAGTGTCTACACCAAGGAAGGCCGGCGGTCAGAAACCTCTGATCAAGCTCCTCGTGCAGGAATCGATACGAAAGAAATGCATCGGCCCAGGTAGGAATATATGGTACGGATCAAGCTTTTAGAATAAAGGGTGCGATAGAGTGATTCAAGTTCGGCACAGTTCGCCGTGCCGTGGTTGTCCCTCCAATGCTGCAACATGGTTGATATTTCTTGAAAATCTTCTTGTGGATGCGTGGAACGGTTTCCCATCTCAGACTGCCATGAAAGATACTACAACGTCGTTAGTAGATTTGGATCTAATAACTTCAAATGAAAGCAAATAAAGGCGTTCAACATTAGCAAATTTCATCGCCAAATCTCCAAGTTCTATGATAAGACCTCTAAGGTTTTATCATAGGGTTTGCCAAAAAGAGGGTCTACCTCCTTAATCATTTCAAAAGGATGATTTATCAAAAGACTAAAATAACATTTCAATTATAGCTGAAAATAAATAAATATATTTCTATTTATAGAGTTCCACCAAAAGTTCATCAGGATTTGGACTTTTAATAAATAAATAAATATTAAATAAACTCTAATCTTACTCTTATTGAATAAGATAAACCCAATAAAACATTATTCAAAGCTCAAAAATATAATGGATACTAACAATTTCTCCCCCTTCAAAACAGTCTTGTCCTCAAGGCTGAGCAACATCAAAATCTGGGAGCTTCTCTTTCAGCACTTCAATCATAGAATATTTACGGCGCATCACAACCCATTAATCAAATAAGTAGGGTCTCCACTTCATAATAGTTGAAGTAATGGACTGACCTTCTAGTGTAGTAGTCATTGCAATCTTCTGAAGAACCCTCTCCATCTTATGGCTAATGACAGTTGTGACCTTACTTCTATGTCTACCCTTTAGGATCATCTATTTTCCATTAATAAAAAAACTTCATGATTAGTTTAGAAAAATTTCAAGAAACATCACTCAGGGTTGACAGCCATTCAATTCCAAGCACTACTTCAAAGTCTTCCAAGGGTAGCAAAAAGAAATCTACTAGCAATTCTTGGCCCTGTATAACCAGCTTTATCTTCGAACATTTACTGTCACAAGTTAAAATTTACCCATCAGCGACCTTTACTTTGAACTTGTTACAGTCTTCAATATGATAGGCCAATCGGTCAGCAACCTTACTGTCTATGAAATTATTAGTGCTACTAGTATCAATCAAAACTGTAATAGGCTGATATTCTAAAATTCCTCCAACTTTCAGAGTTTGCAAGTTAGAATAGTCAACTAATGTATGCATTATATGTGTGATAGATTCAACATCTTCATCAGAATCCATGCCTTCATGATCGGAGTCCACATTGTTAGCTTTCGATTCCTCCCCAATTGGTTTAATCATCAGAAGTTGCCTTTATTTATATCGGTGCTCCTTACTCCACTTTTCATCACAGTGCTAGCACAAACTTTTTGTTGATCTTTCCTTGAGCTCTTCTCGGGTTAGTCTTCGAGCGTTAGAGTTTTGATTGGGAATAGATGGGGTTGGTGGCTTGCTGATCATTTGTTTTCTGTCACTTCTGTTTCGACGATTTTTCCTGCTATTTTTTTTTCATGCAAACGTGCAAATGAGATTACGACTATTATAGTATAGGGTTGGCGAGCTTTGACTTCACACCGGATATTTGGATTAAGTCCTTCAATAAATGTTCCTACTAGTTGTCGTTTGGACTAATTTCTGGCTTGATTTGATAATCGTTCAAATCTTCTTTGATATTCTAGCACTGTAGATGTCTGACGAATTTTAGCGAGTTGCCTATCAACATTCTCATATTCAGATGGTTCAAAGCGAACGATAAGCCCTCTCTTGAATTGCTCCCATAAGGGGATCCCGTGACAAGTTTCGTACCAATCATATCATTGTATTGCATCTTCATCTAGTTGGATTAAAGCTATTTTCACCTTGGATTCTTTTGAAGTTCTATGAAAATGAAAAAAAAATTTTGCCCTAGAAATTTAACTTGGATCTCCATCTTCCCATCTTGGGAATTCCACCTTCATGCATGGGTAACTTATGTCCTATTCTTGGTTCATTTTTATATCTTTAGATCGGTTGAATGTAAGACTTGAACTTTCATCTTGTTGAAATTTATTGAAGCTTTCTAATAGACTCTTTTTAAAATCATTAAGGGTTTCTTGCAATCGATTCTCAATTCTAGTTTCTAAGGCTTCTAATTAGGCTTTCATTGAGTTGTCGATAGCCATTGCGTAAAACTACAGATCTGTAATCTCCAACTCTTGTTTCTGGTATTGGGCTTTAGCATTGCCCTATTTGGTGCGGCTATTATGATGCTGGTCGGTTCGATGCTGTTGTTGCAATGTCGATCGGTGGTAGTGGTGGCAATACTGTAGGAATGAAGGGTTGCTGCGAGGATACTGATGAAGCTCTCGGCATCGAGAGGTTGGGATGCTTGCTGTGGTCGTTGTGTGGAGGGATCACTGCTACTAAGAGCTAGGAGGCAACGATGGTGGTACAGTTGGGGGTAATGTTGCCGAGGACTCACTACGATCGCTAGGAGGCAATTGCATGGCTAAAGTGGGACAAGCAACTAGTGACTATGTGGTTTGGACAAGTGTGGGTGATCCTGGTCGAGGGCAACGATAGTGATCTTGGCTGAGGGCGAGGGGTGGTGGTTCGCTAGTTGAGAACAACGACGGTAACCCTTTCTAGCTCGAGCGGGATGCGGTGCATTGCCCTCACGTTGCTCTCTATTGGGAGGCATGTAGTTGGAAGAAATGCTAGTAGCATCGTCTCTGTCGAAGGCATGACTGAGGCAACTGTAAAGATGTCAAGAACCACAATTGGGAAACAAAAGCCGTTGAGGAACACAACTTCTTCGTTTCTCTCTTTTTTTTCTTTTTTTTTTATAATGACTATGATAAAGTATTGTGAGAAATTACAATGAGAACATCGAGGATCATTGCTTTGATACCAAATAATACAATCCTTTGGATTTTATCATAGAAGAAACGAAAGAGAAAAAGAGATGATCACTTCAAGATCGAACTTCATTCATATTTATAGAGTTCCATCTAGAGTCCATCAGGATTTGACTTTTAATAAATAAATAAATATCAAATAAACTCGTATTCGATTTTTATTAAACTAGACAAACCCAATAAAACATTATTCAAAGCTTAAAAATAAAAAAATCCTAACATTCTATAAATTGTTAAGTAGCTAAAAGCAACCTATCGATCTTTACTTTGAAAACCACCATAACGTGGACTCCAAAATCACTGGCACGCCTGAGTTCACCAAATCTTATAGAAGGAATCTCGACAAACTGCAACATGAGGAATACAAATTTATAGATTTATGTGGGCAGAATAGAATGGCACTCTATACACAATCATCAGCAGAATTAAATTCCAAAACATCCATTGCATTCAAAACAGGAAACACCAGGAGGAGGGTTGTACATTGTGATTGCATTTCCTTTCGAGAATATAGCATATCATCAAACTTGCCATAGGGTAGATTGCTCACAGAGAGATCAGTCGTCATAGGAAACATGGAAATCTGTGGTGCAGCCCAATGCATCTGGGTCCTCTGCTCCGCAGCAGTCATAGAATTTGGCAGCATATGGTGGATCATCTGGACTGAGTTCGTAGTACCTTCAACAAGAACGAAAGGCACAAAAAAAATTACTTAAAAACCAGAAAACCAATGGATCAACAGTGATGCTCATTTTGGATCATGTGTTTGCAGACTTTAAATAAAAAAAATACTTCAAGCATATGTAAACAGAAAAGCAGATCAACAAAATATGAGAACACCTTTCAATATGCAGTTTTGATAAAAAATGGAAGCACATCAAGAACAAGAACTGATCCAATTATCTAATTCTTATGTAGGAAGCAGAATAACCATTATCCAGTCAGCAACAGCAAACATCATGGGTATTTTTTTGAGGCCTCGTAGTTAGCATCATGTTGGCTAAACCAAACACTTCGGATATTGCAAGTCCAAACCGAAATTTGTAAGAAAAGAAAGGAAAATTGTCTGCATAGTTATGAGCATTTTGCAACTTATAAAGAGCAACAAAGGGCCAAGCACAAAGTAACATCATGCTTATTTAGGCAATTTCTAGTACAGAAAAAGTTAGTGTAAACTGTCTTGCAAATATTTACATGCCAACTAAAGCCAGAGTTGATTAAGTTTCAAACAAATATTCTTTACACTCCTCTCCCCTAATACATGATGCACACATCATCAACATTGCTTAGTCCCCCAAATTCACAGATGGTTATAGAAGAAATATATAGTGGGCAGCAAAAGCTCCCATGCCTCAGATGCAGAAAGCTTATTATCAAGAGGCTAAGGTTCAAAAAGGAAATTACATACTTGAACAGCCAAAGAAGCAAGAGTTTATGGCTTCATTCCCCTGGTGACCTATTTTATTCGATTTTATATAATTACAATATTTAGTTATATTGGATCATTATTCAACAAGATGAAGAGATTGATGAAGATATTATTCATAGAATAAAAATAAAATGAATAAAATAACGAGATGTAGGAGTCTTGTGTGATTATCAATTAGATGTGGTGATTAAGAGCACTAAAATGATTACTATCAACGATATGAAGAGAGATAGAGGAAGACTTAAAAAGATTTTATAGAACCTATAAATAAAGATTTAAATCTTTTAATTGAATGAAATACATGACTTTTTATAAATTTCAATTGTAGCAAAAGATCCATGTAGTCGATCCCAAATAATTAAAATTTTATGACTCTGTTATTATTGCACTATATAAATAAATGACATCAACTACTACGAAGAAATCTTTAAGCATATCAAGTGAAAAGAAAGAGAAGCTAGAACTTGCTTCTTGCTCTACCATAATAAGAAAGACCATGTTTGTCTCAGAAACGTAAATTCTTATGCTTGTAACTAAGAAAGATTTCAACAATTGGCGAACATTAGGAACTGATCTAATTACAATGGAAACCAGTGGCTAAGTTAAGTCGGTAGAAAAACTCTAAATCTTTAGAATGACAAAATCGGGTCTCATGACAAACTTCAATCCTAGATCATCATCCATGGCTGTTTTTTTTGCTTGGCTGAGAATGGACACCCCTCCTAATGCAACTATAACAAGAGAACAGGAAATGGTGGAAAGTAAAAGGCTATCCAATGCCCAGAACATACAACTCATCAGGACTAATCATCTTATGAATCTTCCTACTTGAAACTAGGCATTAAAATAGGAATCATAGTCCAAGAAACATGCTGATTGTTTCTCTCTCCTTTTTATTATTTCAAAGACAACTTCTAGTCAAAATTCATTCCAAAATATTCTAATATATCATTAAATTAACACATGGAACAAATAGAGAAAAAACACAGAGCACTATGTGATTATACAATAACGAGATTGTTGAAATGTCAAGCTACAATATCATCATCAAAATAAAAATTCATAGGTCAAAAAGACACTATATGTTGCTCATTCTCCACATGTATGAAAATAAAATTGGGCACTGCACGTTATGCTCAGAAACAAAAACAGCAGGATCATCATTCGACTGGTTCACTTATGACGGCCCATAATTATCTATGTAATTAATTTCCAAGATACTCTAAGAAATTGCACATTAACTATTTATGTGAATTAAGGTTTTTACTTATTGGTGGCAGTTCCCGATGGGTAATTCACGGTAAGAGATACCGAGATGCACAAGGGTCATTAACCGAAAGAGGAATCTAACTCATCTGGAGGAAAGCTGCGCTCCAGGCGACCAGATTTTATCTCTTGAGTTATTACCTCATAGCCATAGGCACGATTACAATTGTGGCCAAAGTAATCATTTTTGCACAAGGCATAGATTACAAATCAAAGAGCTCAACTCAAGCGAAAAGACGAGAGATCAAAATCTTTATCTGGCCGAGCGGCGTCAGCATCTATGTTTACAGAAAACAAGCATGCTCATCAAGAGATTTTTAGTGTCCTAATAAAGCCTCCATATCAAACATCAAGAACAGGATCGAGGTGATGGAAGATGGCTGTTGATTCAAGAACCGGGCTACAGAAGAGAAGGAGATACTTGCCGTCTAAGGAGGAGGAGGAGGGTTCGGGTAGGGGAACGGCCGCATACCTCTTCTGGTCGTCGTGCCTGCGGCAGACGAAGAAGGACGGGTGGAACCGACAGGAGGAGGGCGTGTTGGAGGAAGAGTTGAAGGTCTCCTTGCATCGGCGGCACAGCTTTCCCCTTTGCGTCACCACACCTCCGCCGCCCAATTCCTCCGCCTTCCTCTTGTTTTCCGTCTCCAAGGCTGCTCCCCCGTTCTCCAGCTGCATCCTTCCAAGGGTGTGAATCAATCCCAATCCGTTCCGCGAATGATGTACCTTAAAAATGGGCCTAACAACAAGACAACAATGTAGATTCATGGGCCACATAGAATCGTTCAGGCCCAACAATAAAACACATCTGATGTAAAGAAGATGGACTTCAATTCGGTCCAAACTGATTAAAAGAAGTCTCTTTAAATCATCCCTCGTCATAGAAGGGGATCAATGCGATTCGAGAATCTAAACCTTGAATCCTGAAAATCTCGTCAGGATGTTATATAAAATTTTTCTAACTATACATAAAAAATATAAATATATTCTCAAACACAGACTAAGGACCTAAATCTTTGATTGATGGAATCAGTATTTCAAGTTATTGTTGGAAAGAGTCTCACAAGAATCAATTAACATAGAGCTTTAAGAATTCTAACTATATTCTACTGCCATTTTCCTTTCAATTAAGATTCCTGGCTATACCAACGCATTACTCCTGATGCCTGCAACTACGAGGTGGTTCGTAACGGTGTCACCGAGCAGGGTGGCAGTTTACAAGGATGAAGGTATACTGTGGCCAGAGGCTAGTCGAAGCAAAATATTGAGATGATGTAGAGGTAATATTTGGTACAAGCCAAATAATATTCTTGTCACAGAATTCTTACCTGCAAAATGTTGATTATGCCGCTTAGTAGCTGCTCACGTAATGCGTCAATTGTGATACAGAAAGAACAACTTTTTTTTCTGCATAGCTATGACATTAACAAAATCCTAATGGAACAAAACAAAAAATCCCTGGAATACAGTTAAATTTACTTCCCGAACAAACTGACACAAACATTACTGAAACAGTTCAGTTGCAGCCAAAACAAAAGAGGCAATATATGCCAGTGTAGAAGCATTCCTGCAGCTGGGAGTTATTCCGGATCAACCACAGCAAACAGAGAACCAATGAAAGAGTATAAGCACCTTGGCCCCGTCATGAAATCAAATGATGGTTCTTTCTGTACTAAAAAAAATGTCATGCCATCTTAGCAGAATTTTTTTCAACAGCTAATGGTGCAAAACAAGAAGCTATGCCGAAGCAATTGTCCATAAAATCTAGCACAAGAAGCATCAAGTGATTTCACTTGCTTCTTCTACTATGATCTTAAGATTTCCCATGTTTTAGATAATCATGCCAAAAGATACCCTATTTTGCATCAGTAACCTCTCTTGCCTTTGGTACCCTACAAAACACAAACATAACCTTCATCGTGAACCAATAGCTAATATGAAAACAAGTGACTGTTATGTTTGCAGGTGCATTGCACAAGGTTCTACTCTATGTCATCAATCCAGTCACCATATATCTTACTAATTTTGTCAGGGCCCTTCCATTTTCCAATTGACCTCTGTCCCTGCCTCTGTATGACACCAGTGGACCTTTGAGAAGGGACACCAATATGATACATATCTGCATGAGGAACTGAACTGTTTGAAGCAACAGAAGCATCCGATGGGGGGAACTTTGTGTGCACCCCACCATGCTTTGAGTCTGAAACAGCCGAGGAGGCATCTCTACCTTCAGTTTCCACAGGACCCCCACCATACCTGTGTAGTTCTGTAGCTGAAAGTTATTCAAGTACAAGCAGAATATAATGCAGACTAAATCTCGAAAGTTATAAATACTGCAAAACTATTCCCACATGTACTAAGAAAAGAAAAATAAGTGCGAGGGAAGCGAGAATTCAATGTATCATTGGATTGGCAAACAGAAAGAATAGAATTGGCATAATATCATTAATTCATAATGGAGAAAATGGAGATACTAGTAAAGCATCTTTATGGTATCCATGTTCATGAATTCTTTAAGTTCAAACCACAGTCAACACCCTAGATGGACTATAATCAAACTTCAAATGCTTTCGAACAGAATTTTGTTGTGCACAATTGTCCATTTTAGATCCAAGATTTCCAATTCAAGATGTTTAACACTAGTCAAATCATCTGAACTAATAATCACCAAATAAAAATAAGATATAAATTAGACATAATAATCGAACAGATATAAAGTATTGTGTGGGCGATAGAAACCAACACAAGCACTGCAGACATGAGATTCATTCAAGATAAATGATCATAGAACAAATGCACACAATCTGAGACCAGATTACTGAGGACCATCTGCAAGATCCTTTGTTTCGCAATGGATCATCACAAAATATGGCCACAAGGACTAGAGCCAGAATTAAATGAAGGAATTTGTATAATTCAAGAAGAAAACTAATCCTATAAAGATGTTATCCTTATTTTTGTTATGGGTTAGCAAGATCTCGAGCAGGCATGACATACCTCAGGGCTATTCCAACTAAAGATGGAAACTAGGCGCAAGATTCTTGTCATACCTGCTGCACCATGAGCAAAGTGGCACTTGTTGCCAAAGGGGCAATACCCCGTCATCTCCCACTTGTGACAAGTCCTCGTCTTCCAATTTGAAGGTTTCTGAGTCGGTACATTCACACCTCCCCCTTGTCCGCCGCCTCCAACCATGGGCGACAGACTGATCGTCACGCTCTCCCGAGCCTTGGATTGCTCATCATGGATGAAGGTGCAACTATCTCCATACGGGCAGCCCTCTTCGGTGTAGAACTTCTTACACCGCCTTCCTTTATAAGATCTTTCGGACTCCCCAGCCACGACCGATGAGTTCATCGTCGGTATCCGACGTTCTTCTCTGGGCTCGGAGGAGCCCTCCTCTTGAGCCGCCACAATTTCTTGCCAGTTTGGCGGCGGCCTGCGGAGCTCCTCGATCCCATGAGCAAAATTGCAGTTCGTGATGTAAGGGCAAGTCCCTGCGCGGAACTTGCAGCAAAGCTTCGTCTTAAAGAACATCTTCCCGATGGCCTTGGAACTGGTGGTCCTGCTACCACCCTGGGCATCCGCTTGGGAGTTCCGACCTTTCTTGCCCGGGGGCTGCTCACTACCGGCCCGAGACCGGGACAGGCGGCCGTCGTAAGCGGAGTTGGAGGCGGCGTCGGCGGATGGGTCTCCGCTCCAAGAACGGTAATCCTCGTCGGTCGCCCACATTGGCTGTTCGTTTCCTCCTGAGGGCCAGGAATCGGGAGGGCCGGAGGCGTCCGGGATGATTGCGATGGCATTGCTACCGGGGTACGTAGCTCCACCGCCATAATCCATTGAAATAACACGCGGAATTCCAACGAGAGGCTTCAAGATTTCGGAGCGAAGCGGAAAAGTCAGAGAGAGAGAGAGAGAGAGAGAGCACCAAATCCTCGGAAGCGGCGGCTTAAGATGGGTAAATCCACGAAGCAACAGCGCCGAGAGGAAGAAACCCTAGCGATCTCCGCAGTGTGGTGATTTGGGGGACGATGACGGCGAACATGAATTGAAGGGATCGACCGAATTCGGTAGAACGGGAAGGGGCAAGTGGGTGGTCATGTGCGTGAACGTTCGATTTGTTGCATCACTTTTGCTTCCCTGTTGGGGCCGAAGTATTTCTATTGCGGCTCCAAACTTGCCAAATGAAATCGTGGAATTCAGGGCAAAAGCCCAACTTCTCCCTGGCTGTCAGCCCATGGTAAAAAATAAAATAAAATCTCGTAATAATACAATGAATGAAGTGCACCCGTTTCCTCGTCGCCCCATGGCGGGACCCACCTCGGAACGCCTCGGCTGCCACGTAAGAAAATGTAATATAAAAATGTATAGCTATATTAAATCACCCATTAATCCTTTTTTTTGGCGCCAGAGTTTTAAATGAGAGAAAAATTAACATCTTGTACACATTTAGCGACCGAGAACATGTCACATTCTTGTTAAAGTTGTACTGAACAATCACGTCTATCACTAGGTATGAGATATATATATATATATATATATATATATATATATATATATATATATATATATATATATATATATATATATATATATATATATATATATATACACACTTCTTTTTTCAAAGTGCAATATACTTTTAGGAAAGTATTAGTCAACAAATAATCATTTGAAAATTATAGCAAATAAAATGAGAAATAGCATCTCTCACAAAATGTATTACGAGGAAAAGAAAGATGATTCTCCTAAAAAAATCTATATTTTATTTTTTTAAAAAAATAAATAATACCTTTAATTTTAAAATATCTAAAATATCCTTCAAATTTTTTCATCAATTTTTTTCGTTTTTATCAAATTTTAACTATTATAATATTTTTATGTGACTCATTTATAATATTTTTTAATAATATTTATAATATTTTATTATACAATAAAAATGTTATAAATATTATTAAAGAACATTATAAGTTATTTTATTATCATTATTTATAAATCATTATAATATCATATTTTTAAACTTATAATTAATATAATTAAGATTACAAATCTATTTACGTCATTTAATGATTTATAAATATATGATAAATAATGATATTTATCATATATCATTATTTATATGATATATAAATAATGACGTAAATAGATTTGTAATCTTATTACAAAACTATATGATAAATAATGATATATGATAAATAATTTGTGAATGACCTCAAATTATTGTTGATAGTATTTTTGACCTATTATGGTATTTTGATCATGACAACAAACTATTTTTAAAAATAATTTAAATTTCTTTTGAATTTGAGGTTTCTATTTGAGAAAAAATAAAATAAAATGACCTAAAATATGAATTTTTTAGGAAATCCCCAAAAAATATTCAGTGTAAAATCAATATCAAAACACACGATAAACCCAACTAGGCCTTCCACTTTTTGTTTTTTTTTTTCCTTGCACAGGCATTATTCCTCTTGTACCTGCTGCAGCTACGTTGCAAATATAATATCTGAGTGTAACTGATGTGACATATGTGAATGTCACGCTATTTGCACGTGCCTGGTTAACAAGTGAATCGTATAAAGTTAGGAGGAGATACAACTTAAACCATGGATAGTGTTGTAATATGAAGTCAATGGGGTAGGCTTCCAATGCCTTACAAACAAGCAGGAGAGGAGTTTGACCCACCCGCCTTAAATCAAGTTTAAATGTACTCCGCAGTTCGGACAATGAAGTATCTGGTGAATCAATGGATGGGTTTAGCCCCATTAATTATAGGGGAAACACCTCTAGTCATCTTGACGTAAGAAGCATAGTCTCTGTAGTGCATGGCGTAGAAGGTGGACTGGTAGCGGGTAATGTGAAGTCGATTTCGTAGCGCCTCGCTTATGGCACCATTATATCCTGCTTTCCTCACAAGTGAATCAATGGTTTCTGTCTTAGTCCAACCTGCTCCATTCAACAAAAAAGCAAAGAGTGAAAAGGGAATAAAACTGGAACCTCAATGGTATCACTATTTCTTGAGAAGCAGCCGGACAAATTGTATTGATAAGCGCTTCAGCTGTCCTTTAAAAGCTTTACAAAGGATTGGACAGTGGCAAACTGATTAGCAGCAGGTAAGGTACAAACTGACCTTCATGGACAGCAACCTCAGGCAAGTATGTTGCACTACGCCTAGTGTTGTAATCAGGGTCAGTAAATTCAATGATCAAACCATGTTTCCCAACCTGCAATAGTGACCACTTATTTCAATAATAGCATGTTCCAAAGCTAGAATTAATTATAAAAATGAGCATTGACATAAAGGTGGGAGTTGTCAGCTAAAAGAATGAAAATTTTGGTAGCTATAAACAAACAAATAATAGAACAAAATGTTGATAGAAAAGAAATTTTCAAGAATGTCAAATGGCAAACCTCCCAATCAAGGTAGTCAAGAGCGGGTTCATAATCAGTTAATATAGATACTGTACATTCCAAAAATGGCAGTTCTTTAGCCTGTATTGGAGGAAAGCGGCGGTCCCTCAAAGCACTGTGAAATGATGAAGAATCATTAGCTACTAAACTACATAATACGTCAACAGAAACAACAGAAAATTCCTGTGTCAACAGAAGTTTCATACCAATACTCTGATACAACAGTGCCAATTGTTATATTATCTGAAACCAAGAAGCACGTGCATCATGTAACAAATTCACAGAAAGTTATCAGATCAAGACAATATAAGTAGAGGTAACCTCTAAACCTCATAATCCACCATGACACAGCAAAAGATGCTTGCCAACACGAAAATGAAATACTAGTTGCAATATAGCCAAATAACGAAGATCAGAGTAACTGCTATGCTACATTATCAATGCTTCATCACTGCAGAAAATTTTCTTTGTTCAAATTGGTTAACCATGCATGTAACCAGATCAAAACGTATGCAGTGATAAGCTAAGCTAATAAAGGAACAAACCTACCAAATTGCCCCTAATTGCAAGCACAATATGGATGAAAAAGTTTCAACACATCTTTGTCGATTCAAAACAATTTTACCATTTTCAACACAACAATTACAACAACAACAACAACAAAGCCAAAAAAATCCCAACTATTTGGGGTCAATCACATGGAGCTTTTGTCACTATTGAGATACGTAAAAAGTCATATGGTTAATTAAATTAAAAATATTTAAATCTTTATTTATAGTTCCTATTAAAGTGTTTTTTTAGTCCTCCTCTATCTCTCATTTGACCCCTTCTAATTACCACATCTATAAGTCTCCTGAGTGCACATTTATATCATCTTAAATAATTCTCCTTTATTTTGTCCTCTATTGAAGATATACTTAATTATTCATGAATAATTTTTTTTTCTCATCTTTCTTAATAACTCAACACATTTACATCTCATCTCAACATTCTCATCTCAACAATACATAAGTTTGGTATATATTATTTCTTAACCACCTAATACTCAAATCTACAAATTATTATTAGTATAATAATTTTCTTATAAAATTTTCTTTTAATTTGTACCCAATGATCACATGACTCGTGATGCCCTCATCATTTTAACTATCATATTTTTATTTTATGAATAATATCTTCATCCATATATCCATCTCATTGAATAATTGATCCAAGATACCTAAAATTTTTACTTAATGGAACTTCTTGTCATCCAACTTGACTATAACCTCATGTATGTTTGTAATATTATTAAAATTGCATCTTATATACTCAATTTTAGTCCACTTAATTAAAAACCTTTAGTATCTAAAAATTGTCTCCACAACTCAAGTTTAGAATTAATTCCATTCAGCCTCTCATCAACAACGATGTCTCTTGCCCAGTAAGTTTCATGTCTCTCCTATAAATGACAAGTAAGTTTATCCATTATTAATGTGAAAAAATAAGGACTTAATGTGGACCATTAATATAGTCCTATACTAATAGAAAACTCACTATAAACACCCCATATGGTTCTAAGACTAGTAATTATATTATCATGCATATCTTTAATCAAGGTTCTAAATTTCGAATGGTACCACTCGTATCGGGTGGTACGTATCGGTCTACTGGCAAACTGGTACGCGGACCACCCGCTACCAGGAGGAACACGTGATATAGCCCCGTATCAGATGATACGGGGTTGTATCGAGCGGTAACGATCAAAATTTTGATCGTTACCGCCGGAAACAAGTCAGTAATAATCGATTTCGATCGTGTATCAGCCTGACTACAACAAGGTAAGAAGAAGCGTTGAGGGAGAAAGAAGAAGAAAGAGAAAGCGTTCGAAGAGGGAAAAGAAGAGGGAGAATCGAGAGAACCTTGATGCATCCCGATTCGACGTCACCCTCCCTCGACGATCCCGATCCAAGAGGTAACGGCTAGGTGGCGACTAGAGCAGCGGAAGAGGTGGTCTCCTTCATTGCCTCGTCTACAATTTTGTGGCTTCTTCGCCAAAGGCCGGAGATGTATACTGCCTTTGACATCTTTATCGTCGAATGTCGTAGATGAAAAGATAAAGGAGACCACATTCTTCTCCTCGTCTAAGGCGATGAGGAGAATACGATGTCACCGAGGTAGTGTACTCCTTTTCAGATTTTTTATATTATTTTTATATTTTTATATTATATATATGTACCACTCGATAGGCCCTGGCATACTGTTCAATACTCCCATACCATATCGTATCGAGCAAAGCTCGATACACTGATACAGTATGAAATTTCAATCCTTGTCTTTAATAACATTAATATAATTAGTGAATATATCTTTCTTTTCTAAAACTCACCATGATAAATCTCTATGAACTCTAGGCTTCTCTAAATTAATAAAAACCATAAACAAAACTTTGTTTTTCTCTCTAAATTTTTTCATTAATTATTTAATAAATAAATAATTTTTATTATTGATCTTCTAAGCATAAAATCAGTTTAATTTTAGAGATATTTGTTTCAAGTTTTATCTTACTTTTTATAGCTCTTGCCAACAGATTCATAGTATACTTGTATTTTAATTCTTCTATAATTAGAATAATTTTACATATCACAATTATTCTTGTAAATTGACACTTTCTCCATTCATTAAACATCTTTCTAGATCTAGTTAGCCAATTTATTCCTTGATCTTCTAAACTTTTTCAAACCTACTATCATCTGGTCCCCCACTCTTAGTTATTTTCATCTTTTCTAAGATATCTTTTACTTCACTAGCTCTGATTTTATGAGCAAGTCTATTATTATTAAATCTACCACTATTATCTATCATTAAATCGATGTTCATTCAATAATTTATAAAAAAATCTTCATCTTTCCTTAATTTTATTATCAATAATAAGTATCTTTGATCATCATTTTTAATGCATTTATGCATATGATATTATCTAAATCCTTACACTTTTTCTCCCTAGGATTAGCAGTTCAATCTATATCTTCTTTTTATTTTTTGTACTTAATTTATTATATAAATTATCATAAGCTTTATATCTTATCATAAGCTCTCTTGACCTCTTTTTTAAATTTTATATATTTTATAAATTTCTCCTTATTTTTATAATTTTATCTATTTTTAAAACATGATCTTTTAGTAATAATCTCTTAATCATATTGACTACCGTAATCTAAATAATATTAATATTATCCTATTCCTGGTAGCCTCTTTTTCCATCCTATTCTTAAAAATCCTAATTTTATCACATTTAAAATTCCACCATCTAGCCGTAATAAATTTTCTACTATCTTTATCTTTAATTAGTAACTACTTTGCCTATTCTTTCAATATAATTATATAGTTTATAATCCTTATTCAACACCAATGATGTTAAGGACATTCTCAGTTTTCCCAACATCAATGTTCAGTTTTTCTCCAATAAGGTGATACTACCTTTTATCATCCATCCCTCTAATCAACATCTCACACATGAACTGCAACACATGAACATGTGATTTCATGATCAATCAACTAATATGTAATTGATGTGATCAAAGCTTTCTTACATCACTAATTACCAATCATTTCATAGGTTCAACACAATAAGCAAATCCTTAATTTTTCAGATATATATTGTGTTACCCTGTTGAATGAATTTGAATGCACAATGGGAGCTTCAACATCTGTTATGTTCCTTTTAAACTAGCTATTGATACCCAGCACTACAACTTATTTTCATTTTTAATTACTTGGCAAACAATCATAAGAGGCTTCTATTTATTTCAGTTTTTAACTAATGTGAGACCAGGTTATTTTATTCAATCAACCATGTTAGTGCTGTAAATATATGAAAGTGCTAGTGGAGATTAAACCTATAATAATGCTAAAGAGAAAGTTTTGTCCACATCAATTAGTTACACGTTAACCACCATAATTCATACAAAAATGGATAAGCATCAACAGTTCCCTGCTTATACAGCTTGCATACAAGGAGGAGGCAAGTTTGCTAAATTAACAATATAGTTTCCATCATATGAACTTACAGATGAAGAAAATTAAAAGTATTGCATCAGAGAACAGAAGGCATACAAATGTAGACAATGTAATCAACATATTTTGTCCTTATCTACGTTCCAAGCCACTGATAAATTACAATCCTTTCTCAACTGATTTGATCACATATTCTAGTCAGCTTCTAATTTTAATTAGAATCATAATGGTTGCTGTCCTTCCAAGAGAGATCATATGATAACACTAACTCTTGATGGAACCAGCAGTAGAAAAATACCTTGTTAATGAATAATCCCTGAAACCATTGATTATGCAGCGGGCTTCTAGAGTTCCAATACATCCACGGAGACGAGGCTCTGCTCCATTGACTGCTTTCTTCCATGTAACAAACAATGGGCTGAAATGAAAAAAAAAAACATAAAAAACTAGATTATGCAGTCGTATATGTCTAGCATCCACTAGCAGATACCTACATACATATTATGAATACCCTGAAGAATGCAGTCTAAGCAAGGTGGAGTTCTGCAACATGATGTTCAAGTTCATGAAATGAACTAAATAGCTGTTTATGGATGCTTCAAAAGAGTTCAGAAATATGCAATCGTAGTCCAAATATTTTAATAACTCTTAGAGATTTTTGTTTCAAGTTTTATCCTAACTTTAATAACTCTTTCCCAAAATTTCATAGTACACTTGTATTTTAATTCTTCTATAATTAGAATAGTTTTGTTTGTCACCCTTATTCTTGTAAATTAAATAATGAATAGACTTTAGGATGAGGGTGAAAATGTAAAAGCAGAAATACAAATTACAAGAATTAAATAATGAACAAAATATAATATGAAAAAGCATATTATAAAGTAACAGCTTAGAAACATCCAGATATGCATTGGAAACACAAAAGGAAAGAAATTCCAGCCATAAAATAGCATCAGAAATATGAAAATGGCATTTAACTTTATATTTACTTTGCTTTTAGGGATAGGGTGAGACTTAGTGTTGGGTAAGGTTACTCCCCAGTGACTTGTGTGACAAGACTCGAATCACAAACATGGCCTCTCTACTTGCAAAGATCAGGATATATAAATTGATCCTCCCTAAACACTGCATCGGCAGAAGTCTTTTGCTCCCACGGATTAATTGTGCTATCATATTTTTACATAGGATTATAATTTTGAGCCTCATGGCAGTAAGACAGCCATGCAAGCCAAGTTCTGATAGAACACAGCAGTATTGAACATATACCATGCCAGGGTACAAAACAGTAGTACATAAACAGCCAGACATAGCATTGGACTACGTGCTTATCATCCAAGTATAGTTCCTGACTTCCTGCACATGCTTGGTACATATTATAATGATAGTTGTAATATAATTTGCATTAATAACTTATGCTATTCCTGATACGTCATATAACCTTCTAAGAAGGAAAAAGCTCAAGTGAATAATGAAAAGATACAGTCAAAGATGAACAGAAGTTAACAGAAAAATTAATACTACAACTTGTTCAAATAGATTATGAAGCATAAAAATAATAAATGAATGTTGATTTGGATGTGACAAAAATGATAAAATAAAAGATATTTATATATGTGAACAATTAGGGGTAGATCATGTTAAGGATAAACTAATCAAAAAAATAATTTAACATGGTATGCACATGTCCAGAGAAAATTAATAGATTCACTGATTAAATGAGGTGATATAGTTAAAATCGGTTGCAAGAAGATGTAGAGAAAGACATAGGAAAATTAGAAACAACACAGAGAGACTAAATAGCTCTTGATTTGACTAATGGCGTTTCGCCAACAAAGCTCGATGCAGGAAAAGATAGCCATAGGCAGATAGATCACCAACTATGAAAAAAAGTGCAGAATTAGTCAAGATGATCTTTAGGCTACAAGATAAAGTGCACATTCATTTAGTTAAACACACAAATAAGAGCAGCCATCATGAGTCACTCCAAACAGGGAGGATAGAAAAAAGAACTAAAGCATACTAAAATTGCCAAGCCTATACTACAGAATATATATTGTTTTATATATAAGCTTAGTAAAATAAAAATATATAGCAGATTCCAAGTGAAAGAACAAGTTAAACACATCCTGAAATTTCTAAATGATTAGAATAACAGGAATATCTAGGCTGTTAAATTTCACAATCAAGTTTGATATACTTGTGTAAAAACAGAAGCTTCACTTTAGCTACTAATTTGATTGCTCTCTGGCTCCAAGTATTATGCAGAAAACAGCTGAATTTCATTTTATCTTAAGTTCTAAGAAATTGAATATGAAAGAAAAATTTAATGAGAATATTCAACATAATTGAATTTGAACAATGTTAAATAAGATAAATTAAACAGAAATTAGACAAAGAGATGATCCTGCGAAGCAAGTCATCCATGACAAACCTTTTACATAGCATGACAAACTATAGTGTATAACATCCACAACCAGTATAAGGTTGATGAATGTATGTATTTATCTATAAATAGAGAATCAGAAATTGAGAGCTTATTTTATGGATGTACATACACCAAAACTAATAATTATAGTATTATAAGCAGTTGAACCAAAGAAAACAATCTAAATTTCCTACAGTTTGAACCGATACACAAATTTAAGCAATGAAAGTGGATTGAAAACAAGACCTTTTTCTTATGATACTAATTGCTCAGGCAACTGCTTCGTGTTGTGCAAAATGAAAGAAGAAGGGACATATATGTGAACCCACCAGGGGTTTTGGTATTCTAGCATGCACTCATGTCCAAGTCCTCTATTGCTGTGTAAGATAACCATGCCTAAACCAGGAAACAAAGAGGAAGCAGATATTGGGATGCAACAAAAAAGCATCAAGTAAAATATTGTCTCGTTGGTGACCAATCGATAGTCCAAAAGTTTAGATCACAAACCAAAAAATCATCCTATTCCCACGAACAACATACAAATTTTTTGTCACTACCAAAGGTCTGTTCTTCCACTCCTAATCTTCTGTAGAACCAAACACAGTTGCTTTCAAAATGATAGTCATACTAGAAAAGATCAAACAGATTGATTCTTCTCAGATGAATAAAAACCATATACTGAGAAGCATCACGACTCATTTCTTATTCTGCTATACCGAAAAGCTATTATGTCAGTCAACATGACCATTTCACGAATCATATACTTCAGCTAGTGTCAGCAATCTGTAGACTCTAATTTTGAACAAAAAGATATAAAAACTAAGAACAGTTAATTATATAGGAGCGAAACCAGAGGGCTATTCTAGGAGCTCGTAGTGAAAGCCAATGGTAGTCAATGACTCCCAACTGCAACAAGCGTCAGCAATTCACAAGAGGAGGAGGGTGAAGGGACAAGGATTACGGTTTTCTTATCAACCACAGATGGTATAAGAAGCTACATAAACGCACTGAATAATCTAACATACAAAGCAAGTATTCTTCACAGCAAAGATCAATTGATACGACGCAAGAACGAAGACCTATGTCCTAATAATCAATCGATCCAGAGAATCCCAAACAAGTAAACTCGATATATCACCCCGTTGCTGCCGAAAATAATGGATCGGCAAAAGAAAACACATGAAATCCCTCCGATCATCCAACAAAATCCATCGACGAGAGGAGCATTGGTCGAAACCCAATCGGCGAGAAAAAGAAGGGGAAAGACGGGGTCCAGAGTCCTTACTGCTGGCCTTCCTCGAAACCAGGGGGAGGCGCCTGCTCGCTGTTATAGTGGGCGACGAGCGTGTCGAAGCAATAGACCGCCATTTCCCGATTGGCAGACACCATGTTGTCGATCGAAACACGTGGAATCTAGCGCGAGAGGGCGATCGGCGGCGGGGACACGGGATCTACGAGGGAATCAGATCGAGAGAGCAAGCGGGCACCGTCGCCGTCGGGCTATGAAAGAGGGTTACTTGGCGAAGTGGGTTAATGTTGGGTTGACAAAAAGGCCACGCTTCAGAGACCGTTAATAATATCGAAACTAAACGCACCGGATGCGAAGAGATGTCGACGTCGTCGAGAGCGAATCATGATGAGAGAGAGAGAGACGCCGAAGAGGACACAAAGACGAGGAGAAAGAGTCGTACAAGAGCACGGCCTCTCGTGGCACGCCTTTGGGTTCAAACATCTACGCACATGTAAAACACATGATAGAGAGATGGGCTAGGTATTTTGGAGACTGGTTGTAGATGAGTATCATTAAAATTAGTTTACCAAATAAAAATGCATTTACATTGAACATAATAATGTGAAAATTCTTGTTTAAAATTAAATTGAGACACATACCAAGAAATTAAAAAAAAAGATGGCATCAATGTTGATAGTCATTGAGTATAATTCAAAGAATTACAACGCGCATATCATTATTGGATAATAAACACAACCGACACCAACAAAATAATTATTAACTTAAAGGGAAATACCTAACACACCATCTTCCCTTTTTTAGGTAGATGTTATATTTGATTATTTTTATATTAGTTTTTTTTTCTTTAGTACTTTTACTTGCAATCCTTATCGCAACGATCTGTCTAATATAATACTATGGTTTCTATTCAATATTATTTTTAAATTCCTACCTATTCATCTACCCACGTGTAATGCATATGATAGATAGATGGGTAGGTAATTTTGAGACTAATTGTAGACAATAAGTGAGTACCATTAAAACTAGTTTATCAACTAAAAGTGATTTCAGATCAAACATAATAATGAGAGCTTTCCTAATTAAAATTAAATTATGAAATGCATCTAGAAAATTATCACACCCCTCGAATTATTACATTCACGATGTGTGACATTATCTTTAAAAAAAATTATAATTCATTATAATCAAAATCCAAGATCCATACTAATATTTGATTATACTAAGAAATATTCAAACATCAAAATTCACATCCATATAACTTGTACAGTTTATAATCATACATTACATCACTCAAGCATTTATGTAACCAAGCCAACTTAACAAAAATATTAACCTCACTTATAAATCTATAAGCATAAGAATTTATACAATCAGAACTTCAATCATTTGTCACAAGTTCATATCATCATAAACTAAATTTAACATTCCAAAATTTGAAACCTAAGGAGTCTTTTAAAGTCTTTACATACATCAATTCAGATTTGTTGACAACATTTTATTACAATACAAAATACACTTATACAACAATAACATAACCCCACAAAGACTTGTCATAATATGAATAGCTTTTCATTGCCTTAGCTCAATTCTAATATTTCAATGAGTAACAAGCTAACCTGAAAAAGAGTTATATAGTAACGAAGTGAGCTACAAAGCTCAATAAGTGGCAAATATATCTAAACAAGAAATGATAGTTTCAAACAAACTTGATATTAAAATGCAAGGTAGAAATACAAGAATTCATGGATATCAGCTCATTAGATACAGAATCATAAATGTCATTTTATTCAAAATATATTTGGATCATAACAAATGGAGTAAAGAGTAATTTAACCATATCAAATGACATAAGTAGTATTTTGGAGCATATCAAATAATACATAAGATATTTTAGAATATATCAATGACACAAGATATTTTGGAGCATATCAATGGTGCACAGGATATTTTAGAGCATATCAATGACGCATAGGACATTTCAAAGTATATAAATGGCGTATAGGACATTTCAGAGCATATCAATGGTAAATGAGATGTTTTAAAATATATTTCGAAGCATAACAATGGCATATGAGACATCTCAGAGTATATCAATATAACAAATAAGAAATAGAAGCTTATATGTAAGACACACATATTAACACATATATAATACTTTAAATATCATATCAAAAACACAGAGGGTGTAGTGGAATCTTAAACAGAATCTCTCACATCTAGAAGCATCATCCACTCACATCTGGATGAAGTCAGAAGGGGGTCGACAAAGCATCGTGGGCTTTAAGCATATACCCTTTACCATTTCTGGTAAAGGTCTAGAGAATCCCTTTACCATTTCTAGCAAAGATCCAGACAATCCCACAACCATTAAAGTATAAAAGGACATATAAACAATAAAATTGATGTACATCAAAAGCACATGCAAAACAACAAACATACATATGCCTATATAAAATAATACGATACAAACATAAACATTACATGATATATTCAGATATACAAATTATTTAGGGACAAGATCATACAAGATTTCAAAATAATAATGTGTAGCTCAATAGAAGTAAGAATTTCAGCTAAAAATTAAATTTCCAAAGGGATGAAACAAGAACAGGTAGAACCGACAAAAGCTCGATTTTGATAGAAATTGAGAGGCATAATTCATAAATTATATGGATAACCAATGGTACTCCAAATTACTCAAGAAATATGTCATTAGAAAGCTAAATCAATTTACTTTTAGATAAAATATGTTTCATACAAATTGAAGCTTTTAACAAAGAGTTACAAATAATTTGGTAACTAAGGGTCAGGGAACAAAATCTCTATTTTAAAAAAAATATAGGATTGAATTCAATAGATGACTGAGAAAGTATTTGTACTCTAAATCTTTCAATAAAAATATCCAAAAAAAGATCTATGTGTCTAGTTCTAATAAAATATGTCTTGTTCAAATTAAAGTTCTTAATAGGGAGTTATAAGTAGTTTAGTATCAAAAGGTTAAAAATTAGGTTTATATTTTGTTGAATCTATAGGGTTAATCAAAATAGAGATTTGAGTAGTCCTTTAGACTCTAAATATTTCAATCTAGTATCAAAAGAAAGATCTATGAGTCTAATTTCTAATTAATTAAGTTTTGTATAAATCAGAGTCTCCAACTGAGAGTTATAAATAATTCAAAAACAGAAGATCAATAATTTTGATATATATTTTACCAAATTCATAAGGTCTAATAAAATAGATGTTTAAGTTGGCATCCATATTCCAAATCTTTCAAATCAAATATGCACAGAAAGATTTATGATTTAGTTTCTAATAAATTAAGTTTTAGGATTCACTCACAGTGAGTTACAAGTAAAAGAGTACTCAAAGGTTGGAACTTATAATCTCTGTTTTATAGATTCCATGAGGTCAATTGAAATAAAAGGTTAGAGTAGGCATTTGGACTTCAAATTCATCAATCTTGGTCTAAAAAAAGGATATATAAAATTCTGCTTAAATCAAATTTTGGTACAAAAAGTTATAACTAAAATAAAGTAGTAAGATCAGAAAAGTTCAAATTTATCGTTTAATACTTAAACGATAGAGATATCAGCTGCAAGGCTAGAACTATTCAAAATTTTCATATTCAAGGCAAAAGTAGAGATTTGAATTATATCAAAAAAATATTAGAATATTTACCTTTGAGAATTTTTGATCCTAAAGAGAAGATTTGCATAAAAAGACCCTAAGTCCCAATTTTCTCCTCTTGTTCTCTTTTTTTTCTTTTCTTTCTCTCTTCCTCTCTTCTCTAACGTAAGTTGCCTTCTTTTTATTATTTTATATATTTTATAGTTTAGTCTTTATATTATTTATATTTACGATTAACTCTTCATATTTTACAAATAGATCTTTAGATTTTTACAAACAGATCCTCAGATTTTATAAATAGATTTTTAAGTTTATTTAGACTCTTCTATAGAATTTAAAATGAGTACTAATATTATAATTAAATTCTTATAAAAAATTTAGAAACAAGAGATGCGAGAGATGTTACAAAAAAAAAAAAATTAAAAATAAGGATGGATGGCATCAATAACTATAATTCAAAGAATCACGAAGAGTGTATCATCATACGATAGTAAACACAACTTATACCAACAAGCCCATTATTGGCTCAAAAGGGAATACCTAACGTACCATCCTCAATTTCTTATATTTTATTATTTTTATATTGATTTTCTTATTTTAGTACTTTTACTTGGCAATCCTTATCGCATCAGTATATCTAATGTAACGCCATCGTTTCTATTTAATATTATATTTAAATTCTTACCTATTCATCTATGCATGAGATGCCAAAGTAATTTCAAGACTAACTGTAGACAACAAGTGAGTATCAATAAAATTAGTTTATCAACTAAAAGTAATTTTAGATCAAACATAATAATGAGAGCTTTCCTGTTTGAAATTAAATTGTGACACACACCTAGACAAAAAAAAAAAAAAAAAAGACTGATGGCATCAATGTCGATAGGCATTGACTATAATTCGAAGAATCACTACGAGCGAATTATCAGTCGATAGCAAGCATAACTGATACCAAAAAGACAATTATTGGCTCAGAGGGCAATACCTAACGCACCATCTTCAATTTCTTAGGTAGATGTTATATTTGATTATTTTTATATTGGTCTTCTTACTTTAGCACTTTTACTTGTCAATTCTTATTGCACCAGTACTTCAAATCTAACACTATCATTTTATTTAATATTATATTTAAATTTTTACCTTTCATCTAGGCATGCACGTGATAGATAGATGAGTAGGTATTTTCGAGACTGGTTGTAGACAATAAGTCAGTTTCATCAAAATTAATTTATCAACTTAAAGTAAATTTAGATCAAACATAATAATGAGAGCTTTCCTGTTTAAAATTAAATTATGACACACACATAGAAATTGAAAAAAAAAAAAGGCTAATGGAATCAATGTCGATAGGCATTAACTATAATTCAAAGAATCACAGCGAGCATCACAACCAATACCAACAATATTACTAGTGCCTCAAAGGTGAATAACAAACTCACCATCTTCAATTTTTTAAGTTGATGTTATATTTGATTGTTTTTATATCGGTATTCTTACTTTAGTACTTTTACTTGATAATCCATGTCACATTGATACTTCTAATTTAACACTATCATTTCTATTTAATATTATATTTAATTTTTGACCTATTCATCTATGCATGTGTAATTCACGAGATAGATAGATTAGTAGGTATTTTTGAGATTAGTTGTAGACAACAAGTGAGTATCATCAAAATTAGTTTATTAAGAAAAGTAATTTTAGATCAGACATAATAATGAGAGCTTTTCTGTTTAAAATGAAATTGTGAAACACACCTAGAGATTAAAAAAATAAGGACTGCTAGCATCAATGTCGATAGGCATTAACTATAATTCAAAGAACCACAGCGAGCCACTGGCGGTTCTAACCCCTGTTCTAATAGTGTCACCATATGGCTCACTTCTTGGATCACTGTTTGGGTTATTCACTTGCTCCAACATAGCCCAAACTTGTGCTTAGTTGGCCTCTAATTGAGTTAGCTCAATTCCAACCTAATTACACTTTAATCCTACTTCGATCTAAATAATTATTACAAAGTTTAATCGAATATTGTCCGGTATGTCATTGGTTCATCCGATGCTTCGTCTGATTCTTCGACGCATCATCCTCTCTTGTGGCCTATTACCCAATCGATAGTTGACCTTTATAACCTTGATCTCCTTGGCGTAATTTCGCTCTCCTTGGCCTGATGCCTGAATTCCATGGCACGAAGCTTTCTACCGATACGTCGACCGATCCTTCGGCTTGACGTCTAATCTTCCAACCTAACATTTGATTCTTCATGCTTTAATTGTCTATTCTTGATCGAAGCTATCTACATCACTCAAAACACAGATTAAATCATAAATACTATCAATTAGTTTCATCATCAAATCCGAGATTCAACAATCTCCCTCTTTCTGATGATGACAATCAATTAATGATGGAGTTAATCTTAACTCCCCCTATCAGTATGCCATATTAATAGATCTTCTGAATCAAAAAATCATACAAAATCAAAATGTTCAATATATCATACAATGCATGAAATCATCATCATACTTCTCCCGCTTTGTCATCAACAAAAAAGAGAAGTGCAATTAGCAAGTGTTTGAGATATGTAAGTTTTACAACATTCAAGCTAGTAATCACTTTACAACATGCAATCTAATAAATTCTTTCTTCTCTAGCAATTCTTGCTTTTTTTTAAAGATGTGTAAGTTTGCAAATTTACCTCTTGAGATACGCAGGTTTTTATTTCTCTTGAGATAGCAACTTTTTACATCTCTTTACGATAATACTAGCAAATTTTATTTCTTCTCTTTTGAGAAGTGCAAACAAGTTTTTTCTTTCTTTGCAAGCTAGCAATTCTTAGTGATGTTCAAGATAGCAAGTTCTTTCTTCTCTTTTGAAAAGTGTGAGTTAGCAAATTTTTTTTCTTTTGTGATGCACAAGCTAGCAAACTACCTCCCCCTTTGTTTTTGTCAAAAAGAAGTGAAGAATATAAATTTTTTTTTGTATCAATGCTCTAATTATGATAAAAATTAATAAACTTACATCATATTACATCATATCATGAGGTTTACAAATCACAAATTCAAAGGAGTATTAAAATATAGGAGAAAAATCAATTTACACATACAATGTTTCAATTATCAAAGCACATTTTCTTAAGTTGTGAGTATAAAAAAAAATCAAGAGAAAACAACTTATGATGCATTTGGATAGATTTTCTCTTTAATAACATGAAAGATAAATAAAATTCAAATTATAATTCTGAAAATTCAAGATAGGAACCGTGATTCATTTGTGAAATCTTATTTTAAATAATAAGAAAGAAAGATATGAGAACACATAATAAGAGATCTTGATTCATAAAGGATTTCATGTTATAAGTCTCAAAAAAAAAATATAAGATCATGATTTTGATAAAACTCATTCAAATTCAAATCATCAAAATTATTTATATAGTTTACGAGATTCATAAAATAGATTCATCATTAAGAATCACTTGTTGAAAAATCGAAAAGATAGAGATAAAAAAATTAAAAAAATGCTTTCCTCTTTCTAGTTGTTTCAATTCATGCGATTTACTTCTTATAAGCATGCCTTTGCCTTTAATGCTAAATAAAAACAAGCATCAACGTTCAAGACTGAAAGACAAATTTCATCATAAAGATCATCAAAGCCAAAAAAATAGCATATCAAACATACGTCATCTTCAAACAGAAAATTTGATTTATCATGATAATACATTTTTATTTTTATGTGTTTCATTTTATGTTATTGATCTCATATAAGTATGCTTAAGTTTTCCATACAAAAGCTAAGCATCATGTTTAAAACTGAAAAGCGATTCAAAATCATTAAGATACACATGATTGCTTCTATCTTTTAAGCTAAATCTATGCATTATGTTTAAAACAAAAAATTGATATGGAAATCATCAAGATAAATATACATGAAATTAATCTTATTAGGTGTATATGCATTAGATCAATATTTTATTTCTTTATCATAAAATATACAATTATCATGATCAATATTTTTTAACAATTTATATATATAAATTTTTACTAACTAATTTGATTCAAATCATGAAAAGCACTAAGTTATTTCATGGTAAGGTAAAAAAGATTGGATTGAGTCACTTACTTTGTCGTTGTGAGCCATCAAAGAGTAGTTCGCCACTTCATCTTCGGATGCACTTGATTCGTCCTTAAGTGCTTTCTTCTTCTTCACTTTTGTATACTTGTCTTTGGAGTGCCCTGGCTTCTTGTGTTCATAGCAAGTGGTTATCTCTAGATTAAGTTCATTTTTATTCTTTAATTCTTATTTTATGTGTTGAATCTTAGATTTTGGTGATGAAATCAATTGATAAGTTATTTGATCTAATCTATATGTTGAGAAAAGTGTGTAGGATTAACTATGATAGCGATGAAGGCATAAAGCAAAATGAAGTATTGGAGTCAAGATTGAACGATACGTTAGGAGTCTGAGAGTTCGTTGGGAGTCCAAAGGTTTGTCGGGAGTGTTGCCAAAATTTGCCAAGAGTTCATCGGGAACTTGCTGAAGTGAACGTTGGAAGTTTACCGAGAAGTTTGTCAGAAGTTCGCTGGAGCTCGTTGAGAAGATCGGAGCTTGTCAAAGAAGCTCATCGGAATATGCCAAGTAGATCGTCGTGAAGTCCAAGAGCTTGTCGGGAGCCCATTGGAAGATTGTCGAGGGTTCATCGGAAGTCCATCAGAAGATCGTCGGAAGAAACTCAGACTTACCAGACTTGTTTTCTTTAGTATATGTCTTAAATGTCATAGTTAGCACGTAATTAGAGTTAAGTTTGTGAGGTAATCCCATTAACTCTGTTAGGGGCCAATTGGGCCCATAATTGGATTGGAATACCAAGCAATTATTAATTGCCAGGTGGTAGTATCGCCAGATTGGATGGTGGTACTACCCAGTTCCAATAGCTAGGATCCTATTTGGTGGTACTATCGCTAGACTGGGTGATGGTACCACTCAATGTCAGGGTCAATTAGCGATGGTACCGTCAGTACCTTGTAAACCCGGGATACGACCTTTTTTGGCTCCATTCTTGAAGCCAATTGAGGCCTATAAATACCCCTTACTTCTTAGCTTGCTCAATATAGAGAAGTGAACAAAAAGAATTGTAAACATTATGAGTTCACCTTCTCCGAGTCTAAGTGTTAGAAGCTTATATAAGGAGAGTGATAGTGAAAGTCGATGACCTCGACGAAGGAGGAATCGAGAGTGGACGTAGATCAGATGACTGAACCACTATAAAAATTCGATGTGTTTTGTTCTTTTCTATTTTACTCCTTATAATTTTGATTTCATACTTTTCATCACTGCCATTATTCACTTATGAGTCTCTTTAACCTTAAGCATAATCGATATTATTTTTATTGAATGAATTATTTTTAACATATGAAGTTTTTCGAAATCACTTAAATCAACATTTTTAACTACTGCACGAATTCACCCCCCCCTCTTAGTGTCGTTATTGATCATAACAATTGGTATCAGTGCGAGGTCACTCTTATTTTGATTTGAAACCCAAGAGATATAGGGAAATCCAAGGGCGACATCTCATACGCAGTAGAAGAATGAAAAACAAAACATCCTAGATTTTCATGAAAAGTTTTATCGTCGTGTGAAGATCGATGCAAAAAATAAATCCGTAAATTCGAAAACTATATATGTAAAATGATTATACCTAGGAAGATCATATATCCCTAAATTCCTACATATCCATAGGAGGATGAAGGAGGTTAAATGTCCTCCTCTCTAGCAGTGATCCACATGACAAGGACTGCGAAGATACTCCTCTCTAGGGAGAGGAGAATAGGAGATGGCCACCAAGAAGCCCTAGCCTATGGACCTTTGGTTCCCTCCTATTTATAGAAGCCCCCCTATAAACCCTAATGGATCTTGCTCTATTAGGTATTAGATCTCCATTCAATTATCTAAGCCTCTTAGATTAATGGGTCTACCTAATAATCTAGCTCTTATTGGATCTCGTCAATGAGATCCAATAATTCAGGGGCTTATTGGATATCTAATAAGATAGGGGCTCCGACGAATATCTCATATCCGAACCTCTACTCTTCGCAATAACTATCATATATGTGTAACCCTCTAGACCTAATATCGAGCTGGCCGTGAGTCATATCTTTCAGAAATCCTTCTAACTTAGTGAATTAATATCTCCATAATAATTCACTCAACTTATCGATTGCGGACGTACTAGGCCATTACACCATAGTCCTTAGAAGATACAGGGAAATCCAATCCTTTGGACCTATCTGTCCTCAGTTACCATGTACATATAGTCCCTCATCCATCTAATAACCCAAAGACCTTATATCAGGCATGGTGCTGTCAGGCCCATATGGTTTCTAGTCAAGTCTCACTCTAATCGGATTCTCCTAGAGAACTCTTTCTCTCTCAATCATAATGACCCTAGCTAAGGATTTGCTTGAGTAAGAATACATAAGATATTCTTCTCATGATACCAAGAGTGGATGATCCTTTATTGACACTCAATTGCCTTTGTAATGTTGGCTACCATTCTCGAGAACCGACTATATCAGATCTGAAACTTTCCAAACTTATAGGTCCGGCATCAAAGAATGGAGTACTCATACAAGGTATTTTTGGTGTCTTAAGTCTTAGGACCAGATACACTATTGAGATTACGAAATCGCTGTCTGACGTGAGGTATCAATAACCATCCAGCATTCCGTAAGCAGATCAATCAATGAACTCATTCTCTAATGAGCACCTGTACTATATCCTCAGTGTCCCCACATGAGTAGTTATGAGACCAGCCACCTCTATCATATGGATTAGTATACAGCATACCAGTTTATCCAGTTATCTCGATGTCTCTCTTGAATAACCTATGATTGAGATTATTTAGGGTTTGTGTTTAAAGATAAATCGATCTTATTATCGTGATCTCATCATGATTTGATTCCCATTGTATAGATCTAAAGACATCATAATATACATCCAGATAATGTGAGAAAATGCTAGTAATCATAAGTAAAGAGATTGATGTAGTATATTACAAGTGCTATCACTCACGTGATTGGCTTGTAGGGCACCTATAACTAGCATGAAAGATGACATTTGCTGGCAACCAAGAGGGTCATTTAATTATACGTCCACCCATGTTCAATGGAAAAGATTATACCTATTGGAAAACTAGGATGAGGATTTTTCTAATTTCTACGGATTTTAAGTTATGGAACATTGTCAAAACAGTTTTCAAAAGTCTTCTCTTCCAATGAACGATTGGATGACTTGGAGAAGAAGACTTTCTCTTTAAATGCCAAGGCTATGAATGCTTGTTTTGCGCTTTAGATAAGAATGAGTTCAATCGAGTTTCTATTTGTGAAATAATTTTTGATATTTAGCACACTCTCGAAATCACACACGAAGGCATTAGTAAAGTAAAGGAGTCTAAAATAAATATTTTAGTTCATAGTTATGAATTATTTCGGATGAAACTAAGTGAGACCATTGGAGATATGTACATTCAAGTTACGAATGTTGTCAATGGTCTAAAAGTTCTTAGTAAAAGATTTTCTAACTTTGAACTTATTAATAAAATATTAAGATCCCTTCCAAAGAGTTGAGATCCTAAAGTAACAACTATTAAGAGACCGAGGATTTGAATAATTTGCCACTCGAAGAAATTATCGGGTCTTTAATGACCTTTGAGATGACTTGTAATGCTCATGATGAGCTTGAGAATAACCTTCTAAAGAATATGAAGGATATGATACTAAAAACTTATGAAGACCACTTAAAAGAAAGTTCAAGTGATAAGGACAATGATGATGACTTTGCACTCTTAACAAGAAAGTTCAAAAAATTTATAAGAAGAAACAAATCTAAAAATGACTCTAAAAATAAAATTAAACTCAAGAAAGAACAAGTTATATGCTACGAATACAAGAAGCTGGGACACTTCAAAAGTGAATGTTCCCAAGTGAAGAAGAAACAACCAAAGAAAAAGAAGACGCTCAAAGCAATGTGGGATGATTCGAGCGCATCCGAAGGTGAAAAGCAAAACAACAAGGAGATCGCTAACAATGTGCTAATGGCAATCGATGATGAGATATGTTTACCATCACAAGCTAGGAGTAAGAGATGGTACCTTGATAGTGGATGCTCAAGGTATATGACCGGAGATTCAACTCAATTCTCTAAGCTCACTAGTTAAGACGAAGGGTATGTCACCTTTAGAGGCAATAACAAAGGTAAAAATCATTGACAAATGAACCATAGGTAAAAATCAAACTTTTTAATTGAAGATGTATTATTAGTAGATGGCTTAAAGCATAATCTTTTAAGCATTAGTTAATTGTTTGATAAAGAATACATCATTAGATTTGAATCCAATGCTTGCATTATTGAAAAACCATACAAAAATAAATTTATGATTGCCATAAAATAAAATAATATATACACTATTGACATTAATGATCTTTGTAATGAAATGTGCTTTTTAGTTTTAAACGATGATGCTTAGCTTTGGCATAGGAGATTATGTCATGCTAGCATGAAACTAATATCTTAAATCTCATCTAGAGAACATGTAAGAGGTATTCCTAATATTAAGTTTATCTAAGATAAAGTGTGTAATGTATGTCAACTAGGAAAATAAATAAAAAGTAACTTTAAATCAAAGAATCAAATAAGCACCTCTAGACCATTGCAATTGATCCATATGGATTTGTTTGGACCAATTGATACAACAAGCCTAGGAGGTAGTAAATACGCCTTTGTAATTGTAGACGATTATAGTAGATACACTTGGATATATTTCTTGGCACACAAAAGTGATTGCTTTAAGTGTTTTTCAAAGTTTTATAAACTTGTTCAAAATGAAAAAGGTTTTATGATTTCATTGATTTGTAGTGATCACGGTGGTGAATTTCAAAACTGTGATTTTTAAAATTTTTGTAAATTAAATGGATACAACCACAATTTCTCTACCCTAAGAAATCCTCAATAAAATAGAGTAGTAGAAAGAAAGAATAAGAGCTTACAAGAAATGACAAGAACCATGTTGAACGAACATAGCCTACCCAAATATTTTTGGGTCGAAGCCGTTAAACGACATGCTATGTCATGAATAGGGTTCTAATAAGACCATTACTTTCCAAAACTCCTTATGAATTGTGGAATAATAAAAAACCCTAATGTTTCATATTTTAAAGTTTTCAGTAGTAAATGTTTTATCTTAAATGAAAAAGATGCCTTTGGAAAGTTTGATGCAAAATCTGATAAAGATATTTTTCTTAGTTATTCTTCTATTTCAAAAGCCTTTTGTGTTTTTAATAAAAGAACTTTGGTGATAGAAGAATCTATTCATGTTATCTTTAATGAAGTTTTCGAATTTAAGAAAAATGATTTAGATGATGATCTTGATTTTGATGCTTTGAATCTGAATGAAACCTCTCTTCCCACTAGTAACTTAGATGCATCTTTTTCCAAAACATCCTTACCTAAGGAATGAAAGTATGTAGATGCTCATCCTAAGGAGCTAATAATAGGAGATATTAAAAGGTGTTCAAACTCGTTCTTCTTTTAAAAATTTTTGTGCCAATGCCGTTTTTCTTTTTCAAATTGAACCTAAATGCATTGACGAGGCCTTGAAACATGATTCATGAGTTATCGCATTGAGGCAAGAAGAGTTGACTCAATTTGAGAGAAATGAGATGTGGAAGCTTGTTCCTAGACCTAGTGACCATTTAGTGATTGGTACTAAATGAGTCTTTAGAAACAAGCAAGATGAATTTAGTAACGTGGTTAGAAATAGGGTTAGATTAGTGGTCAAAGGTTTCAACCAAGAAGAAGGTATCGATTATGAAGAAACCTTCACTCCTGTGGTAAGATTAGAAGCCATAAGGATGCTCTTTGCCTATACTAGTAATAATAATTTTAAGTTATTTCAATGAATATCCAAAGTACTTTTTTAAATGGTTTTATTTTTGAAGAAGTTTATGTTGAACAACCTTCTAGATTTGAGAACTCTTTTTTTTTCTAATATGTATTTAAGCTAACCAAAGCTCTCTATGGATTAAAAAAAGCCCCAAGGGCTTGGTATGAGAGACTTAGCTCTTTTCTTATTCGAAATAATTTCTCTAAAGGCAAGGTCGATACTACATTATTTATTAAAAAATTTGAAAATAATTTTTTTGTAGTTCAAATTTATGTTGACGATATTATTTTTGGTTCTATGAATGAATCTTTATGCGAATCATTTGCCAAAAGTATAAGCCAAGAGTTCAAAATGATCTTAATGGGTAAACTAACATTCTTCTTAGACTTACAAATTAAATAACTTAGTGATGATATTTTTCTTAGTCAAACCAAATATACATTAGAATTGTTAAAACAATTTAATATGGATAGTTCAAAGCCTATCAATACACCAATGAGTACCTCCACTAAGTTAGATATGGACGAAAGTGGAGAAAGCTTTGATAAAAAAACTTATAGGGGTATGATAGGCAGTTTACTATACCTCATTGCAACTAGACCAGACATTATGTTTAGTGCAGGACTTTGTGTTAGATTTCAATCTAATCATAAGCTATCTCATTTTAAAGCTGTTAAAAGAATTCTTAGATATCTTAAAGGAATCCCTAATCTAGGATTATGGTATCCAAAATTAGAAACCTTTGAATTAATTGCTTATGTTGATGTAGATTTTACTAGATGTAGAATATATAGAAAAACCACATTCGGAACATGTCAATTCTTAAGTCATGCACTTGTCTCTTGGTCTTCCAAGAAATAAAACTTGATTGCATTATCTACAATCGAAGCCGAATACATAGCAGTCAGTGTATATTATGTACAAGTTGTATGGATGAAAAATACATTAGAAAATTATGGATTTCAGTTAAAAAATATTTTCATAAAATGTGATAACACAAGTGTAATATATTTAACAAAAAATCTTATTCAATACTCTAGAACTAAACATATTGACATTAGACATCATTTTATATAAGATCACGTTAATAATCATGATTTAACCTTAGAGTTTATTGATACGAAATATTAATTAGCTGATATTTTTACAAAACCTTTGAATGAAGATCAATTTGATTTCATTAGAAGAGAATTAGGCATGTTAAATTGTTCACATGCATGAGTTTGTTGTATGCCTTTTCTGAATTTTTTTGATTTTTTTGTAAATGGAGCCTTTTATCGAATCTATTTTGTATCATCATCCTCTCATTTTGGTATCGAGTTTATTTCATAAATTTTTGATATCCTTGCTCTATTGTTTAATGACTTTTGATACTCTTAAAATCCTCCTCTCATTTATAATTTTTTAATAAATCATTCACAGATTTTATGCTTATGCAAGCTTTTGCCATGATTATGAATAGATTTTATTTAATAAAAATAGCATTCATGAATTTTATTTGATAAAAGTATCATTGATAAATTTTATTTGATAGAAACGACATTCCCGGATTTTATTCATGAACTTTACTTAATAAAAATGTCATTCACAAATTCTCATTCATGAATTCAATGATACTTGATTCTTGTGTGAATTTTTTGCAATACGAACGGATTTTATTTGATAAAAGTGACATTCATGGATTTTACGTCATGAAATGATACACTTTAGCTCTTGATGAACTCAATTTCCATTAGCTTGAACGAATTGCTTTCTGTGTATGATTCATGGGCTTCTTTTTCTTTATTCACATTTTTTTATGCTATGAGCTCTTGATGAAAAGGAGTTTGATAAATTTTTTGATAGCATGAATGATTTCTTCTCCTTCTACTTCATGAATTTTATTTGATAGAAATACGGATTTCATTCACATCTTTCTATATCATGAGTTCTTTAGCTCTTGGTGAAATAAATTTTCAATAGCTCGAATGGATTTCCTTGTATTATTCATGGACTTTCGATAGCTCAATTCTTTTTGATGAATGGACTTTTCATTGTCTTAAGCTCTTTCCTTTTGCCCTTTTAAGAAGAATCCTACTCAAAGTTCTAGCATGAGTAGTGTTAGTCACTATCTTGCTATTGCAACAATTTTGCTTGCATAAAACATTTGCTTATTTCTTTTTTGTTGATGACTAAGGGGGAGAAAGTGGCAAATTGATAAAAACGTGAAATGTATCATGCTTGGCCTCGTAAAAATCTTGAGATGTATCATGCTTGGTATTATAATTGCTTTGTATCATAAATGCGCAAAATATATCATTTGTATCGTAAAAGCATAAAAGTGTTAGAACTTTAGCTATGAGAGTCTTAATTGATAAGGGCATTTATGTAAATCCTATCTAGCCGACCCTTATTAAAGAGGTGAAGAGGCCAGTTAGGTTAGGGTTAGGTTGCTTCTTAGAAAAGGAGTCCTATTAGAAGTAGGAGTCCTATTAGAGAAAGAGTCCTATTAGAAGTAGGAGTCCTATTAAGAAAAGAGTCCTATTAGAATTAGAGTCCTACTAGAGAAGGAGTCCTAATTAAAAGTAGGAGTTGGTTAGAAGTAGGAGTCTTGAGTAAGAGTCCTATTAGGAGTTGGGGTTTAGAAGCCCTATAAATAGCCATGTATTCACCCTCTTTTAAAAAAGGAATAGATCAATCTTTTTAGTGGCCTTTGAGCAGCAACTTGGGGGAAGGAACCTCTATAAAGTTCTAAGGAGGCCGATCCCCTATAGAGATTAACCCCAAGCTTAGAATCCACAAGGGTTCTAACACTTGGTATCAGAGCAGCATTCTTGGTATCTCGCTGCCCTTCTATAGCCATCCACCAGCCCTCCATAACTGTAAGGATCAAAAGGCACTAAGAGGGGGGGGTGAATTAGTGCAGCGGATTAAACTCGTATTCTTGAAACCGATTTCGCAAAGAAACACAAGTTCGTGGAAGAATTCGATTCGACGAAAGAGAACTTGAAAGTAATTGCTTGTGAAAAGGAACTAACTAAGAACTTACAGCCAAGAAATGAAGTGATTTCAGAAATGTAAACACTCACACATTTAAGGACACAATGATGTATAGTGGTTCGGTCAAATGACCTACATCCACTCTTGAAGCCTTTGCGATGAGGCTCCGCTCTTCCACTAGCAAGTCCTTTGAAGGGGAAGGATCAAACACCCCTTTTTACAACCCTTTACAAGATGTTCACACTTGTACAAGATCTCTCAAGAAGAAAAGGTGAACACTTAGCAAAGAATACAACACTTTTCAAAAACTCTTCAAAAGCTCAAGACTCAAACTTTTTGCTCAAAGGGGTAACCCTTCGGTGAGAAAGGGGGTATTTATAGATCCAAAAGTGGATTTAAATTGGGCTCCAAATTCCAAGTGAATTTGGAGTTCCCAGTTCTACAGTGGTCAAAGCGGTGCCACCGCTTTGTCGGCGGTGCCCGCACTGTGTCGATCTTTGGCCCGGCGTCTGAAGCATTTGGTGCCACCGCCCGACGTGCAGCGGTGCCACCGCCCGAGCAAGCGGTGCTACCGCTCTAGTCCGGTGGATCGGGCGGTGCCACCGCCCTTGACCAGCGGTTCCACCGCCGTCGATGTCTGGCGGTGCTACTCGCCCGAGATAAAGCGCGTTCCACCGCTATGTGTGTGGCGGCGGTGCTACCGCCAGTGGCGGTTCCACCGCCCAGGCTTAGCGGTTCCACCGCCCCAGGCTTGGGCGGTTCCACCTCTTGCCCCCATTCTGGACAGAGTGAATGGGGCTGTTTAGATCTCAACTTGACACATAGTGGCCTGGTTGGCTCCTCTTGAATTTTGGGCAGGATTTATTTCTTAAATCCTTGCTCTACTCATGTGCAAATTACGAACATAACTTAACGTGATTTGATCGGACACCCTTCAAGTCGACTTAGCGAGATTCCGGCGAGCCTCGATGCTTCCCTCGGATTGCTACGGTGGTCTCCAAAGCATACTCCGGCGAGCTCAACTAGTCTTGGCTGGTTTCGAATCTTCCGGAAGTTCGCGAACCTTCGGCGATCTTTGAAATGGACTTTGAAAACTTCGACAAGTCCACGATTTGATCTTGGATGGTTCCGGCAACTCTTCGAAAATCTCTCGGACTTAGATGAACTCTTGAACCCCGACGGACTTGGCCTCGGTAAATCACGTTATGTTTTCCATCGTAGTTATTCCTGCACACTCATCTCAACAAAGAGATTAGAACAAATATTTCACCAATTGATTTCATCATCAAAATCCGAGATTTAACAATCTCCCCCTTTTTGATGATGACAATCAATTGGTGATGGAGTTATTCTTAACTCCCCCTATGTATATGCCATAAAGAAAAATTGCTTGAATTCAATTTTGAATTCAACATAATTAATTTTAATTTCAAGATTTCAAAATAGATATCAAGGATATCAATGAAGTATACATAATCAAAAAACATGATATCAAGAACCCAACTAAGTTTATTTTGGACAACGCATATCATATGGCAGTACACATATCATTTTGGTATCATATGGCAGTACACATATCATTTCTCCCCCTTTGTCATCAACAAAAAGGAAACGAGGGAATCATAACAATAAGGAGGGTCGGAAAACATCACAAATGTGGAAAAGGAAATCAGAAAACCGAAAACCATTCCACGGTGGCCGAAAAAGAAGTAAGATAACACAGCATGAAGTTAAGACAACATAGATGTCAAAAGAAGATGTCACGATGTAAGGAATACAACATAAATGTCAACATACAACTCAAGTTTACATCGTTCAAAAAGAAAACACAGCAAGCTACTCCTCAGGAGGAATGCCAAGATGCCTATACATGTGATCGATCTTTAAGTTCATCTTCCGCATTTCCTTCAAAATTTCAATTTGCTATAGTTTTACTTCATTTAACTCTCTCATGATCGGATCAGTAGAAGATGGGGCAGAAAATGTCACTGATGTAGCTGCAACAAAAGGATCAGGAGGAGGAGATTCATTTCCCCTAAGGACTGGTGTTTCGAGGATGGTCTACGGCAGGGGAGGTATATCACATCTCTAGGTTGCCTAACCCCTATTCCATGCTCGACAAGTACATCTAAGTCGTCTCAAGTAGTTTAACATTAATAACATTAAATTTTTCGATTTGTATTGCTTCTTCATCTGGTGGAATGCAGATGTTATGGGCATGCAATAGTCTAGTTATTAAACCTCCATATGGTAACATTGATCCTTTAGAAAGGACCTCTATCATGTGTCTTTGCTGATTAGGTAACCAAAGCAGAAATGTTGTCTAGTCATGATCCAATATAAGGTACCTAATTCGATTGAAACCGATCTCATCATGATGAAGCTGCTTAGGAATAATAATGCTTATTAGAATGTGATGCAAAATTTTAGAGTTAAAAGGTAATAAATGTTCACAACTCTTGGGAATTATTCCTAAATTTGGGTTTGCAAACACAGTTTCTAAAGCTTGAGTGAGTGGCACCAAGCGTGTCCATATCCCATTTTCCCGAAAATAACATCCTAGCTCTTTTTCAAAGCAATTCAATTAATGAGCATATAGTATTATCACATATTTGAATCTCATTACCTAGAAGATAAGTTGACAAGCCATCATCAGTCACAATTAAATTAGCATAGAACAACTTAACTAAACGTGGATAAATAGGTTCAATAATTTGCAGAATAGGTAAAGCCTCTAAGTCTGCAAACCACATGAGAGGTTCTAAGTTTCCTAATTGATTCAAATCAACATACTTTCCTTTGTGAATGGGTCTAGAACCAAATTCAGAAAATCTAAGGGAGGCTTCTTGTGATTTAAACAAGGATTGGTCAAATGAATCTACCTCCATCCTTTTTCCTTTGTCTCTTGATGTTCTTCTAGGAGCCATTTCTATTCATGAATAATCAAAAATTAATTGAAGAAAGGAATGAAACTTCACAAGAAAATGAAAGAGAAATAATTCTGTTTTTACCTTAGATTGGTTCTTTGAGATGTAGGAAGCTTGAATCTCGATTAAAATCTCCTCCTTAGGCTTCTAGATAGGAAGAAATGACACCAATTTGAAGTTTGGAAGAGTTTGGAAGAGTGAGGAGAGGCGGTTCACAGATTAGGGGAGGCGGTTCTACCGCCGGCCCTAACACAATTTATAGCAGAGTGTTCGGGCGGTACTACCGCCCCAGCAGGCGGTTCCACCGCCTGGGGCTGACTACCCAGGCGGTTCCACCATGTGTGATTCCACCGCCTGGGTGACTACCAGCGGTTCCACCGCAGAATGCAAATGCTACCGTGTAGCACAAAACCACGCCGGATTTAATGTTTTCCCCCTTTTTTTTTTAAAAAAAAAAATCTCAGAGATGGGATGAAGTCAAAAGAAATAAATCCATGGGACAATCCGAATCAAATCGATGGAAATCATAGTTTAAACATAATTTCAAGAAAAGACATCAAAAAAGGTTACTTACTTGGACAGTTTAGCATGCCTAATTCCTTCTAATAAAATTAAATTGTTCCTCATTTAAAGGTTTCGTAAAAATGTCCGCTAATTGATGATTTGTATCAACAAAATCAAGAGTGACATTTCTACTACTTACATGATCACGTATAAAGTGATGCCTGATGTCAATGTGCTTAGTGCGAGAGTGTTGGATTGGATTTTTAGTTAGACAAATTGCACTCGTGTTATCACACTTTATAGGAATATTTTTAAGTAGATTCCATAGTCCTCTAGTGTATTTTTCATCCAGATAACTTGTGCACAAGCATGCACTAGCAGCTATATATTAAACCTGCTTGTAGATAGTGCAACCGAATTTTGTTTCTTGGAAGTCCAAGAAACAAGTGCATGTCCTAGAAATTGGCATGTTAGGATGTGCTTTTTCTATCTAGTTTACATCCACCAAAATCCGCATCTGCATAAGCTTTCAAACTAAAATTTTCAGATTTTGGATACCATAATCCAAGATTAGGGGTCCCTTTAAGATATCTAAGAATCCTCTTGTGACTTTTAAGTGAGATAGCTTAGGATTAGCTTGGAATCTTGCACATAGCCCTACACTGAACATGATGTCAGGTCTGGTTGCAATAAGATAAAGCAGGCTACCTATCATGCCCCTATAAGTTTTTTGATCAAAACTTTCTCCATTTTCATCCATATCTAATTTAGTGGAGGTGCTCATAGGAGTGCTAATTTCCTTTGATCCATCCATATTAAATCGTTTTAACAATTCCAATGTGTATTTTGATTGATTTAGAAATATACCATTACTTAGTTGCTTGATTTGAAGTCCTAAAAAGAAATTTAGTTCTCCCATTAGGCTCATCTCAAATTCATCACTCATATCCTTAGCAAACAATTCACATAGTGATTTATTACAAGATCCGAAAATGATATCATCAACATAAATTTGAACAATAAGAAAATTGTTTTCAAAATGTTTAATAAACAATGTAGTATCAACCTTGCCTTTAGTGAAATTATTTGAAATCAAGAAAGAACTAAGCCTCTCATACCAAGCCCTAGGGGCTTGTTTAAGACCATATAAGGCCTTAGTTAGCTTAAACACATGGTTAGGAAATAGAGAGTTTTCGAATCCGGGTGGTTGTTCAACATAAACTTCTTCGGAAATAAAACCATTTAAAAACGCACTTTTGACATCCATTTGAAATAATTTAAAATCTTTACTACTAGCATAGGCAAGGAGCATCCTAATGGCTTCCAATCTTGCCACCGGAGCGAAGGTTTCTTCATAATCGATACCTTCTTCTTGGTTGAAACCTTTGGCCACTAGTCTAGCCTTGTTTCTAACCACGATACCGCATTCATCTTGCTTGTTTCTATAGACCCACTTAGTACCAATAACTAAGTGGTCATTAGAATCTAGGAACAAGCTTCCATACCTCATTCCTCTCAAATTGATTCAATTCTTCTTGCATTGCGATAACCCAAGAATCATCTTTTAGGGCATCAATAATGCATTTTGGTTCAACTTGAGAAAGAAAGGCAGCATGGGCACAAAAATTTTTGAAAGAAGAGCGAGTTTGAACCCCTTTCGATGCATCTCCTATAATTAACTCCTTGGGATGAGCATCTACATACTTCCATTCCTTTGGTAAGGAAGCTTGGGAAGAAGATGCATCCAAGATGTTATTTTGAGGAGAGGGTTCATTCAAATTCAAATCATCAAGACCAAAATCATCATCAAAATCTTTTTTCTTAAATTCGGAAACCTCATTAAAAACCACATGAATAGATTCTTCTATAAGTAAGGTTCTCTTGTTGAAAACACGAAAAGCCTTAGAAACGGAAGAATAACCAAGAAATATGCCTTCATTGGATTTTGCATCGAATTTTCCTAAGGCATCCTTTTCATTCAAAATAAAGCATTTGCAACCAAAAACTTTAAAGTAAGAAACATTGGGTTTTTTATCATTCCATAATTCATATGGAGTTTTGGATAGGGATGATCTCACTAGAACTCTATTCATCACATAGCAAGCCGTATTCACGGCTTCGGCCCAAAAATATTTTGGTAAATTATATTCATTTAACATGGTTCTAGCCATTTCTTGCAAACTTCTATTTTTCCTTTCTACTACTCCATTTTGTTGTGGATTTCTTGGAGTAGAGAAGTTGTGATTGTATCCGTTTGTTTCACAAAAATTTTGGAAGTCATGATTTTGAAATTCACCTCCATGATCACTTCGAATTGATGAGATCATAAAGCCTTTTTCATTTTGAGTGAGTTTACAAAATTTAGAGAAACATTTGAAGCAATCACTTTTATGAGCCAAAAAATAGATCCAAGTGTATCTACTATAGTCATCCACAATTACAAAGGCATATTTGCTACCTCCTAGGCTTGTTATGTCAATTGGTCCAAATAAGTCCAAGTGGATCAATTGCAATGGTCTAGTGGTGCTAATGTGATTTTTGATTTGAAACTAGTCTTTATTTGTTTTCCTAGTTGACATGCATCACATACCTTATCCTTAACTAATTTCGTGTTTGGGATACCTCTTACTAAATCTCTAGATGAAATCTTAGAGATTAGTTTCATGCTTGCATGGCCTAGCCTCCTATGCCAAAGCCAAGCGTCATCATTCAAAACCGAAAAACACATTTCATTACTTAATTTATCAATATTTATTGTGTAGACATTGTTTTGTTTTAAAGCAATCATGGATATGTTGTTGTTGGGTTTTTCAATAATGCAAACATTGGATTCAAATCTAACAACATAACCTTTATCACATAGTTGACTAATACTTAAAAGATTATGTTTTAAACCATCAACTAGTAACACATCATCAATTGAAAAACTCGATTTGTTACCTATGGTTCCCTTGCCAATGATTTTACCCTTGTTGTTGTCTCCGAAAGTGACATATCCTTCTTCTTTGCTAGAGAGCATAGAGAAATGAGATGGATCTCGGTCATGTGCCTTGAGCATCCACTATCAAGATACCATTTCTTGCTCCTAGCTTGTGAGTTTGTCTACAAAAGAGGATTGTTTTTAGGTACCCATTTGATTTTGGGTTCCTTACAAATTGATCTACTTATTTTGTAATTTATCATTGAATTGTTTATGGTTCCTTTAGGAACCCATATCAACTTTTGTGGACTAATTTTCTTGAATGGACATTTGTAGGTAACATGTCCCGTTTTGCAACAAAAATTACATTTCAAATGGGGTGATATATGCAATGTAGACCCTTTAACAAAGGTGGTGGGATTTTGGTGAGAACCTCTCACAAATCCGATACCACTTCTATTTCCGACATGACCTTTGTTAGCAAGAATCATGTCTAAGCCCTTGCTACCGACCTTAAACTTGTTTAGGGTCTCTTTGAGTAGCAAGTTCTCCCTTTTTGTTGCATCTAAGTCTTCACACTTAGAGCATGGGGGTAGAGAAGGGTTTTGAAGACTATTGAATTTACTTTGTAATAAAGCATGCTCTTTCTTAAGCAAATTGAACTTCTTACTAATAGTTCTACATTCATCAAACAACTCATGAAAAGCCATAGAAAGTTCATCGAAAGATAACTCTTCATTAAGTAACTCACTAACCTCTTCTCCAAATGCCATTAGAGCGAAGTTTGCCTCCTCTTTGTTGCTAGCCTCTTCAACCTCGGAGTCACTTGAATCATCCCATGTAGCCTTCAAGGCTTTTTCTTCTTGAATTGCTTCTTCTTGGCTTGAGGGCATTCATTCTTGAAGTGTCCCGGCTTCTTGCATTCGTAGCAAATGACTTGGTCCTTTTGTGTTCAAATTTGCTTTTTGTGTCATTTTTGAATTTGTTCTTTCTTATGAATTTCTTAAACTTTCGAGTTAGAAGTGCAATGTCATTGTCACTATCCTCATCACTTGATGTTCCTTTCAAGTGGTCTTCTTGTGTTCTAAGTGCCATATCCTTCCTGTTCTTTGGAAGGGGTTCTCAAGCTCTTCATGAGCATGGCACGTCATTCGTAAGTCATTAGAGATCCAATAAGTTCTTCAATGGGAAATACTTTAAGATCCTTGGCCTCTTGAATGGCCGTGACCTTTGGATCCCAACACTTTGGAAGGGATCTTAAAATCTTAGTTACCAATTCAAAATTTGAAAAGCCTTTATCAAGAGCTTTAAGTCCATTGATGACATCCGTAAAGCGGGTGTACATGTCTCCAATGGACTCATTTGGTTTCATCCGAAAAAGTTCATAGGAATGCACAAGAATGTTGATTTTGGACTCCTTCACTCGGCTAGTGCCTTCATGAGTGATTTCAAGAGTGCGCCAAATATCAAAAGCCGATTCACAAATGGAAACCCGATTAAACTCATTCTTATCAAGTGCACAAAATAAGGCATTCATAGCCTTTGCATTGAGAGCGAAAATCTTCTTCTCCGACTCATTCCATTCACTCATCGGAAGAGAAGATTTTGCGAAGCCATTTTCGACAATGTTCCAAAGTTCGAAGTCCATGGAGATAAGAAAAATTCTCATACTGAGTCTTCCAATACGTATAATCCGACCCATTGAACATAGGTGGGACGAGTAATGGAGAGACCCTCTTGCATACCGGAGTAGGCCATCTCTCTTGGGTTTTAAACCAATATGAGAGCAAACCTTGCTCTGATACCAATTGTAAGGATCAAAAGGCACTAAGAGGGGGGGGGGGGTGAATTAGTGCAGCGGATTAAACTCGTATTCTTGAAACCGATTTCGCAAAGAAACACAAGTTCGTGGAAGAATTCGATTCGACGAAAGAGAACTTGAAAGTAATTGCTTGTGAAAAGGAACTAACTAAGAACTTGCAGCCAAGAAATGAAGTGATTTCAGAAATGTAAACACTCACACATTTAAGGACACAATGATGTATAGTGGTTCGGTCAAATGACCTACATCCACTCTTGAAGCCTTTGCGATGAGGCTCCGCTCTTCCACTAGCAAGTCCTTTGAAGGGGAAGGATCAAACACCCCTTTTTACAACCCTTTACAAGATGTTCACACTTGTACAAGATCTCTCAAGAAGAAAAGGTGAACACTTAGCAAAGAATACAACACTTTTCAAAAACTCTTCAAAAGCTCAAGACTCAAACTTTTTGCTCAAAAGGGTAACCCTTTCAGCTGAGAAAGGGGGGGTATTTATAGATCCAAAAGTGGATTTAAAATTGGGCTCCAAATTCCAAGTGAATTTGGAGTTCCCATTTCTGGTGGTCAAAGCGGTGCCACTTGCGCTGTCGGCGGTGCCCGCGCTGTGTCGATCTTTGGACGCGTCTGACGAAGCGTGCCACCGCCCGAGCGGCGGTGCCACCGACCAGCGGTACCGCTCGCTCGATCCGGTGGCGGGGCGGTGCCCGCCCACCAGCCAGGTTCCACCGCCGTCGATGTCTGGCGGTGCTACGCCTTTGCAGTGGTTCCACCGCTTGTGTGTGTGAAGCGGCGGTGCTACCGCAGTGGTAAGTTCCACCGCCCAGGCTGGCGGTTCCACCTCTTGCCCCCATTGGACAGAGTGAATGGGGCTGTTTAGATCTCAACTTGACACAGAGTGGCCTGGTTGGCTCCCTATCGAATTTTAGGCATGATTTATTTCTTAAATCCTTGCTCTACTCATGTGCAAATTATGAACATAACTTAACGTGATTTGATCGGACACCCTTCAAGTCGACTTCCGGCGAGATTAGCCAGGCCTCCGATGCTTCCCTCGGATTGCTACCGGTGGTCTCAAAGATACTCCGGCGAGCTCAACTAGTCTTGGTGGTTTCGAATCTTCGGAAGTTCCGCGAACCTTCGACGATCTTTGAAATGGACTTTCGAAAACTTCGACAAGTCCCTGATTTGATCTTGGATGGTTCCGGCAACTCTTCCGAAAATCTCTCGGACTTCCGATGAACTCTTGAACCCCCGACGGACTTGGCCTCGGTAAATCACGTTATGTTTTCCATCGTAGTTATTCCTGCACACTCATCTCAACAAAGAGATTAGAACAAATATTTCACCAATTGATTTCATCATCAAAATCCGAGATTTAACAATAACCACCCAAAGCAATTCCCACAATTGCTTAGAAGATCATCACCGAATTCCGTCGTCATCTCTACCACCACAGATCGTCCTTTGATCTTCTCGTGAATTACAATAGGTTCTGGTTATCTACCTTACTGCTGCTACAATTTAGTTATTCTTATTTAAAAAATTCAAAAAATTTGTTCCTATATTGTTGTATAAACTTTTCGTTGCAAAGTTTTCATCTCTACAACGAAAGTTGCAGTATAGAATTTTAACCGCATATCACTATCTTTTTGATCTTGCTACTGCATTTTTTCTATCCAAATCTCTATGAAATTTTTACGATGGCTTTGCCACTTCCTAACAGTGGTTTTCCCTTTGGTTTTGTTAAAAAATTCTTAATATAAACCACTTCTCTTTTATGTCCAACCTGCTGCACTTTAGACATAAAAATCTACTATAGTACCTCTCCGTGATCCTTAATTTTGCCAAACCTCTTGCTGTCATATCTTTCTACAAAATTTTTAACAGCATTACCTCTCCCTTACCAGTAGATTCCCTTTAAGTTTTGCTTGAATCTCTATTGAAAATTTTTGAAAAAAAATTATATCTTTATTGCTGAAATTTATTTGGCAAAAATTCTGGTGCTACACCTTTGTCCTTTTTCTCCTCTGTAACCTATCAAACCCTAGCCACCTTGCTGCCACCAACCAAGATGTCTTTAGGGCATCCATCTAGCTTTAAGATCCAGTCATCATAACTTAGTTTCATAATCCTAACAACATCAAAAACCACAGCCTAAAATTGTAAACTATTATAGCTGAACCCTTCTATCACCAATCTATTATCCGAACCTTCTGCCACCCCATGCTATTAACTCATCAACAGAAAAAAGACAAGGGCATCTTTGATCTACAAGCATATGCTATGGCTTCTCAAGATCCAATTGATGTCAAATTTGAAGCATGAGAATCTCAGATTGAATCACGGCTTAAGTCACGCTTGGAAGACAAATTGTGCACTTTGTTTGCAGAATTTAGAATTGGACAACCACCGAGTCCAACCAAATTACAGCAAGGAGAGAATTCAGAAAGAACCCTAGAGAAGGAGGGACAACCCTCGGACATGCTTCAGCCTGTTGAATCTCGGATTTTGATGATGAAACTAATTGATTATGGTTTATTGTTTAACTGCATTTTGAGTTACGCAAGTCTACTATCGATCAGGATTAGATAGTTGATGCTAGAGGAATTGACGTTGTGCTGGAGGTGATCACATCAGGATATTGGATGTCGAGCCAGAGGTTCGGTCGACAATTAGCAAAAGGCTTCGTACGTCGGGCATCGGGCCAAGAAGAGCGTGTTATGCCAAGGATATCGGGGTTGCGGAGGTCAACTGCCGATTGGGCAACGGACCGCAAAAGAGGACGATGTGCCGAAGGATCGGATGAAGCACCGACCAATGATGTGTCGGGCAACTGAATATCAATTCGCATTGTAATAACTGTCTAGATCGAAGTAGAGTTTTTGTTTGTGTGTGTGCAGAATTAGCTATGATGACGATGAAGACGTAAAGTGAAACAAAGTGCCAGAAGACAAGTGTGATGGATCGTTAGGAGTTCGAGAGTTCGACGGAAGTCCGAAGATTTGTTGGGAGTGTTGCCGGAATCGGTCGAGAATGAGTAGGGAGCTTGCCGAAGGGTTTCCGGAAGTTCACCGGAAGGTTCGTCGGAAGTTCGCGGAGCTTGCCAAGAAAGATCGGAGCTTGCCAAAGAAGCTCGATGGAACTCGCCAAGATCATTGTGAAGTCTAGGAGCTTGCCAAGAGTCTGCAGAATGGTTTACGAGGGTTCATCGGAAGACCGCTGGAAGTTCACCGAAAGCTCATCGAAAGAAGTCTTGTCTTATGGACTTTGTAATAGCTTATAAAATACCTTTAAAATTCATAGTTAGCATATAATTTGGTTTAGGATTAGGTGTCAATCTTATAAACTAAATTTGGGCTAATTCGGACTTCATTTGGACCGATTTCGACCGAAACCAGTGCTGAAATGACCTGGACGGTGGCACCGCCCAATGGCCGAACCAAGCAATAGAACCGCCTATGCCAGGCGGTGGAACCGCCCACCAGCCGAGTGCTAGGTGGTGGTACCACCCAGCCTGGGGTGGTAGCACCGCCCAGCGCTAGAAGGCATAGGCGGTAGCACCGCCTGCCTTGGGCGGTGGAACCGCCTGTGCACTATCAGTTTGACAACTAACAGGCGGTAGCACTGCCCCTGATAGGCGGTAGCACCGCCAGCACTGGAAACCCAAATTAAATTCAAATTTAGAACTCAAATTTGAATCCTCTTTGGATCTATAAATACCCCCCCTTTCTTATCTGAAAGGGCAACTCTTTGAGAGTTAGAAATTGAGCAAAAGGCTTGGGAAAGTCTAATTTTCAATAACTTATGTTCACCTCCTTCTTTCTCTTTGAAAAATATATAAGAGTGTGAACTTCTTGTAAAAGGGTTGTAAGAGGGGTGTTTGGTCCTTCCCCTTCAAAAGGATTTACTAGTGGAAGTTGGGAGCCTCATCGGAGAAGGCTTCGGAAGTGGATGCAGGTTAGATGATCGAACCACTATAAATCGGTTTGTATTTACTTTCTCGCAAATTACTTTACTGCAAACCATCTTCATTTACTGCCTTACTTAACTTCCTCTTCATCTTCATACGTATCATTTTAGTTTATACGCAATTGAAACGGTTTCAAATGAAACATTGATTTTTATCGTACAAAGTTTCCAAACTTGTTTAAATTGCTGAAAATCTATTGTTCTTTACCGCTGCACTAATTCACCCCCCCTCTTAGTGCCGCTCGATCCCTAACACAGCCATGCATGAGGGTGGACTTCCCACGATGGGAAGAAAGAGACCCGGCGGGGTGGATTTCGCGCGCCGAACGTTACTTTCGCTACTACCGAACATCCGATAATGCTATGGTGGAGATTGCTGTCATCCACCTTAAAGGAGATGCTATTCAATGATACAATTGGCTAGAATATAATCATGGGGCTCCGACATAGAATCAATTTAAGAACATACTGCTGAACTATTTTGGACCTATAGAGTATAAAAATATCGACGGCCAACTTGCAATGATTTGACAAACCTCTATGATTCAAGAGTACCAAACCAGATTTGAGAAGCTATCCTACCTTGCTCATGATTGGACTGACCATTAATTGTTAGGAACATTCATCGAAGGACTTAAGCCAGAGATAAAAGGGGAAGTTAAGGCGCGATAGTCCCGTACTATGATGGCTGTGAATTCTTTTGCCCGAATACAAGAAGAACGACTCAGCCAAGATGCTCAGAGGATGAGAACCACTTCTAGAACCTCAGCATATAAACCCTCTTCTACTCCCAGCCATCCTTCGTTGCCAAAAAAATTGACAAGAGAAGAACTATATGATCGATCAGCAAAGGGTCTTTGTTAGCATTACAACGAGCCGAGGAACCACGATCATCGCTGCAAAAGGAGCCACCTCCTACTGATTGAACCTCTTGAAGATATGGAGGAGGAGGTCCAGGAGCATGAGGAAGAGGTCACAGATGAAGAACAGTAGCCAATTGATATTACGATGCATGCCCTTGCCGGTTACGCGAACCCGCAAACAATGAAAGTGGGAGGATTTCTGAAGCAACAACCGATCACCGTTCTTATTGACACCGGGAGTACTAATAATTTTATAAACAGTAAGGTTGCTATCCGGATAGCCTTACCTACTGAGTAGGTTTGATGTTAAGGTCGTAGATGGATGAATTTTGAAGTGTGATCGTAGGTGCCCACGGGTGAAACTATTGCTGCAGGACCAAGAGATAATTACAGATTTTTTCCTCCTCCCTCTTAATGATTATAAGGCTGTGCTTGGCATTGAATGGTTGACGATATTAGGTGATATTTCTTAGAATTTTTTGAAATTAATTATAAAATTTTATAGTAAGGGGAAACAGGTGATATTGTGCGGGAAACGTGGGGGCTACGTAACGACGATTTACACACAATGAATGGAGAAAGTTTTGCACAAAGCATGCAATGGCTTTTTGATACAACTCGAGTAGCAATCTAAGGGAGAGCCAATTGAATTTGAAGATCCAAACCTGCTTCCCTTGCTTGCTAAATTTTTAGATATATTTGACAAACCACGCAGCCTACCTCCTAACCGCCGGCATGATCATCGTATACCGATTCTTTCAAGCAAACCTCCAGCAAATACTCGGCTATATCAATATCCACATCTCTAGAAAGATGAAATAGAAAATAATATAAAAGAGATGCTTGAAACATGAGTTATTCAGCCAAGTTACAGCCCCTACTCTTCACCGGTGCTCCTCATATGAAAGAAAGACAAAACATGACGAATGTGCATTAATTACCGAGCTCTCAACAACATAACCATCAAGGACAAGTACCCTATTCTAGTAATAGATAAGTTTCTTGATGAATTAAAGGGAGCATGAGTCTTTCAAAGTTGGACCTTCGATCTGGGTATCATCAAATACGAGTGTGCGAAGAAGACATACCGAAAACTCCCTTTTGAACGCACAACGGTCACTATGAATTTCTAGTAATGCCCTTTGGTCTCACCAATGCTCCCTCCACCTTTCAAAGCCTTATGAATGATATTTTCTGAAGTTATCTTCATAAGTTTGTATTGGTTTTCTTCGACGATATCCATATTTATAGCCCTTCTCTTGAAAGTCATATTCAGCACTTACGACTTGTTTTGATAATTTTACGAGAATATGTTCTTTTTGTCAAAAAATAAAGTGCAGCTTTCTTCAATAAAATGTGAAATATCTTGGGCATATCATATTAGAGGAAGGGGTGGCAATGGACCCCTCCAAAATTGAAGCAATGCAAAACTAGCCGACCTCGAGGAACATAAAATCGCTGCGCGGCTTTTTCGGTTTAACAGGTTACTACCGCAAGTTCATGAATAAATATAAAAAGATTAGTGCACCTCTTACTTCCTAGCTGAAAAAAGATGCTTTCCAGTGGTCAGACAAAGCCACCACCGCCTTCGACGAACTTAAAGTCGCAATGATAACAACGCCCGTACTAGCGTTACTCGACTTCGGCAAGACTTTTATTATTGAAGCCGATGCCTTCGAAGTCGGAATTGGTGCTATACTAATGCAAGATGGCTGCTCCCTCGCTTATACTAGTATGGCATTATCTCCTTTCCATATCAAGATGACTATTTACAACAAGGAGATGCTCGCGATTATGCATGCGGTGTCCAAATGGAGACCGTACTTGATCGGGCGATGCTTTCAAATCAAGATCGACCATAAAAGCCTAAAAATTTCTTGGAGCAGAAGATTATTAGGGATCGAGTGGCAATAAGAGGGAGGGGGGGGGGTGAATTAGTGTAGTGGTAAAGAACGATAAATTTCTGCGATTTAAAACAACTTCTAAAACTTCATATAATAGAAATCACGTTTTTGACTAAAACTGATTTCGATTAAAGCGTAATAGAAAGTGCTTAAAGTAGGGAGTGTTTAGAGAGGAAGAAGGCAGTGTTGAGTAAGTTGAGCAATGAAGAAAAGACGGTTTGTAGAAAGGTAAATGTAAGAACATAAACACAAACCGTTTTTATAGTGGTTCGGTCATCCGACCTACATCCACTCTCGATTCCTCTTCGCTTGAGGCCACCAGCTTTCCACTAGCTCTCCTCCTTCCAATGGGCGAGGATCAACTCCCTTACAGCTCTCTCCTTTTGATGGGCTTAGGAGATAACCCTTATAAGGCCTCTCACCCCTCTCTTAGACTAGAACACACTTAAAGCTTAGAGGGAAGATTTCAACACTATTTCAACATAGTTTTTCCTTTTTCTTTCTCAGTTCTAGACCCCCTTTCAACCATGAATGAGAGAGGTATTTATAGGCCTCAAGATGATTCAAATTTGGTGCCTAAATTTAAATCACTTTCGGTTTTTCCGATGCTGGCAATGCCACCGCCTGTTAGTGGCGGTGCCACTGCCTGTAAGTGTTAGACACTGATAGTGTACTGGGTGGTGCCACCGCCCAGCCAACGGTGCCACCGCTTGGGCTTGCTGCCCGCGGTGGTACCACCGCTGAGCTTTGCCCAGCGGTGGTACCACCGCCTAGCCCAGTAGTGCCATCGCTTGGGCTCTCGGTCTTGGGCAGTGCCACCGCCCCAGCCAGATGGTGCCACCACCTGGGTTCTTGGGTCCTAGGCGGTGCCACCACTCGGGCACTTCCAGCTCATTGGTTGGGCCTTAAACTTGACTCAAACTAGTCCGTTATCGGGCTCAATTGGCCCCTACTTGGGTTATAGGATTAATACCTAATCTTAACCCAAAATTAATATGCTAACTATGAAATTAAAATTTTTTTCCAAGCTATTATAAAGTCTGACAAGTCAAGACTTCTTCCGGTGAGCTTCCAACGAACTTCTGGCGATCTTCCGATGAACCCTCGAAACCATTCTATGGACTCCCGGCAAGCTTCTAGACTTCACGATGATCTTAGAGAGTTCCAACGAGCTTCTTTGGCAAGCTCTGTGAACTTCCGACAAACCTTCCGACGAACTTTCGAAAACCCTTCAGCAAGCTCCCTACTTGTTCTTGGCCAGTTCTGACAGCACTCCTAACGAATCTTAGGACTTCCTTCGAACTCTCAAACTCCCAACGATCCATTACACTTATTTTTGTTAGGATCGAAAAGGCACTAAGAGGGGGGGGGGGTGAATTAGTGCAGCGGATTAAAAACGTAACTTTGAAGCCGACTTCGTACAAAGACAAGTTCGTAGGAAGATTTCGATTCGATGAAAGAGAACTTGTAAGAAGTTGCTTGAGTAAAGGAAATAGCAAGGAACTAAGCAATTCGCAGCTAAGTAATAAAATGATTCAGAAATGTAAACAATCACACATTCATGAATACAATAATATATAGTGGTTCGGTCAAATGACCTACATCCACTCTTGAAGCCTTAACGATGAGGCTCCGCACTTCCACTAGCAAATCCTTTGAAAGGGAAGGACCAAATACCCCTTTTTATAACTCTTTACAAGAGGTTCACACTTTTACAAGATTTCTCAAGAAGAAGAAGGAGGTGAACACTTAGCAAGAGACAAGGCTTTTCAAGACTATTCAAAGACTTAAACTCAAGATTCTAACTCTCAAAAGGGTGCCCTTTCAGCTGAGAAAGGGGAGGGTATTTATAGATCCAAAATGGTTTTAAATTTGGGCTCCAAATTTGAAATCAAATTGGAGTTCCCGGTGCTAGTGGTGCTACCGCTTTGTCGAGGCGGTGCTACCACTTTGTCATTCGTCAGATCGATAGTGCTGGTAAAGGTGCTACCACTTGGAGCAGCGGTACTACTGCCATTGTATATCTGAGTCGGGCGATACTATCGCCGGTGGCGGTAGCACCACCCAAAGACACACCTGCCAAAGCGGTGCTCTTGCTGGCCCATTCGGCTTTCATTGAATGGGCCTTGTTCAAGGCCCAAAAAGCCCAGTAAGGGCTCGGTTGGCCCCTACCAATTTAGAGCAGGATTAATTCGAAATCCTTGCCCTAAGTACGTGCCAACTATGAAATTAAAACATAATTAATAGTGATTTAAGCCAACATTCTTCAAGTCTTATTCCGGCGAGCTTTACGATGAGACTTCAGCGGTCCTCCGATATTTCCCTCGGATTTCCTCCGGCGGATTCCCAGCATGCTCCCGGCTTGTATGGCACGCTCAACGAGTCTTCGACAAGCTTTCGAACCTTCTCGGCAAAGTTCCACGAACCTTCAACGATCTTTGAGACGAACTTTCGAAAACTTCGGCAAGTCCCTGATTCGATTTTGGTTGGTTCCGGCAACACTTCCGATGATCCTTCGGACTTTCGATGAACTCTTGAACACCCGATGGACTTGACCTCGGTAAATCATTTTATATTTTTGAGCCATCGTAGTTAATCCTGTACACTTATCTTTGACAATATAGATTAGAACAAATATTTCACCAATTGATTTTATCATCAAAATCCGAGATTCAACAATCTTCCCCTTTTTGATGATGACAATCAATTGATGATGGAGTTAAACTCAACTCCCCCTATCTATATGCCATATCATTAGAAGGTAAAAAGTACTTAAATTCAATCTTTTGAATTTAAGCCAAATCGAATAGATTTCATTCAATATAAAGCTTAATAAGCAAGCTTAGGCATAAATACTCAAAGCAATGTATTTTAAACAATGTCAAAGTATTTACACCTATAATAACTAGAAATATTAATTCAAACATGATAAAGATCAAGTGATATCCAAAAGAGTGTTTTAATATCAAGTCATGATATCACATGAAAAAGTAGCTTATCTCAAGAATAAGAGTTCTTAAGCATTTGCAATACGATACAATTGATTCATATTTCACTTTAAGCATTTTATTCTAACATAGCAACAATTACTCCATCATAGCAATTTACATTTTTCTTCCCCTTTGTCATCAACAAAAATAATGAAGGTGAAGAAACCATTCATTGTCATGGAGAGGGCAAGAAACCATTTGAGGAAAGTATCACGTCATAAAATGATGTAAAAGTATAATCCATAGTAGTCACAAGGAAGAAGGTATCAAGTCAAAATTACGATCAAATCGAAAAAAAGGTTCACGCAAAAGCTAAGTAGATGAAATGAAAGTTACAACATCATCCATAGTAGTCATAAGTATAATAGGACAAGTGTTTAAAAAGAAAACAACAGCTACTCCGGAGGAGGAATGCCAAGATGCCTATACAAGTGATCTATTTTGCGGTTCATTTGTTGCACTTCCTTCAAAATTTTAGTTTGTTGTGATGTGATTTGATTCAAGGCACGTATGAACGGATCTTCAGTAGATGGAGCAAGAGCTGGCTCAGACGGTGCTGGATCAACGGGACTAAGCGGAGGAGATTCATTTCCCCTAAAAATTGGTGTTTCAGGTTGCTCTACTAGTGGAGGAACTATATCAACCCTTCTAGGTTGCCTAATCCATATGTCATCTCTAAAGGTGCATCTAAGCCGCTTCAGGAGACTTCTATTAATTGTGTTATATCTATCAACTTTCATTACTTTCTCGTTGGGTGACACACAAATGTCATGGGCAAAAATGAGTCTAGTGATCAACCCACCATATGACAACATCGAATCTCTAGAGAAAATTTCTATCATTTGTTGTCTAATCAAATAACCAAAGCAGTTGTTTTGTCTAGTCATAATCCAATACATCGGACTCAGTTCCAACATACTCATTTCATTAGGATGAAACTGCTTCGGAAGTAGAATGCTTATCATATGTGATGAAGTAATTTCGAGTTAAAAGGTAATAAGTGCTCGCAACTTTTAGGGATAATGCCTAGGTTAGGATTAGCAAAAATCATTTTTAAGGCTTCGGAGTGGGTTGCTCCGATTGCATCCATATCCCATTGCCCTCTAAAATAACATCCTCTATTCATTTCTTCAATTCCAAGTAACTCACATATGATACGATCAGAAATCTGAATTGTGGTTCCTAACACATAGGTGGACAAAACATCATCTTTAATAATCATGTTAGCATAAAATAGCTTAACCAACCTAGGGTAGATTGGTTCATTAATTTGCAAGATAGGTAGAGCATTTAGATTAGCAAACCATCTAATAGGTTCTAGGTTTCCTAGTTCACCTAGATCAATATGTTTACCCTTATGTATGGTTTTACAATCAAAATTTGGGTATCTTAAGGCTACCTCATTAGATCTAAAAAGGGTTGGGTCAAATGAATCTCCTTCCAACCTTTTCCCTTTCCCTCTTGTTGATTTCTTAGGAGCCATGTCTATATCTATTCATGATGAACAAACAAAAGGAAATAATAAGGAAAACACAAGCAATTATGAGTAGAAGAGAAAATTTTAGCTATTACCTTGTTTGTGTTTCCTAGAGAGGTGAGGAGCTTGGATCACAAAAATGCCTTTGATTGCCCTTTAGGAGGAGGAAGAATGGAGAGGAGAAGGCTTAGAGGTGCTTAGGAGGAAGAAGAATGAAAGGGGGAGAGTTTTTGGTCGGTTCTACCGCCGACCTTAACACCCCCTTTAATATGGGGATGTTCGGGCGGTACTACCGCCAACCAAGTGGTGCTACCGCTTGGGAGCCGAATACCCAGGTGGTACTACCACCAGTTCAGGCGGTGCTACCGCTGGCCCCACAAAATATATATATTTTTAAAAGATTATTTTGAATTTGATTTCAGAGATTTTAAGGATGGGATGATGTCAAAAAGAAATCCAAAATTTCAAAAAGAAATCCGAGAGGAAGTCAAATCGACGAAAATCAAAATTTCAAAGAAAAATCTCATACAATAAAGCTCATTTATTAGGACAATTTAACATGCCTAATTCCCTTCTAATAAAATTAAGTTGTTCCTCATTTAAGGGTTTTGTAAAAATGTCCACTAATTGATGATTTGTATCAATAAATTCAAGAGTGACATCTTTACTACTGACATGATCACGTATAAAATGATGCCTAATGTCAATGTGCTTAGTTCGAGAGTGTTGAATCAGATTTTTAGTTAGATAGATAGCACTCGTGTTATCACATTTTATAGGAATATTCTTTAAATAAATTCCATAGTCTTCTAACGTATTTTTCATCCAAATAACCTGTGCACAGCATGCACTTGCAGCTATGTATTCGGCTTTTACCGTAGATAGTGCAACTAAATTTTGTTTCTTAGAAGTCCAAGAAACAAGTGCATGTCCTAAAAATTGGCATGTTCCGAATGTACTTTTTCTATCTATTTTACATCCACCAAAATCCACATCTGCATAAGCTTTCAAATCAAAGTTGTCAGATTTTGGATACCATAATCCAAGATTCGGAGTCCCTTTAAGATATCTAAGGATTCTCTTAACGGCTTTGAAGTGAGATAGCTTAGGATTAGCTTAGAATCTTGCACATAACCCCACACTAAATATGGTGTCAGGTCTGGTTGCAGTGAGATAAAGCAAGCTACCTATCATGCCCCTATATGTTTTTTATCAAAACTTTCTCCTTTTTCATCTATATCTAACTTAGTGGAGGTGCTCATAGGAGTGCTAATGTCTTTTGAACCATCCATGTTAAATCGTTTTAACAATTCTAATATATACTTTGATTGATTTAGAAATATACCATCACTTAGTTGCTTAATTTGCAATCCTAAAAAGAAATTTAGTTCTCCCATTAGGCTCATCTCAAATTCATCACTCATATTCTTGGCAAATGATTCACATAGTGATTTATTAGAAGAACCAAAAATAATATCATCAACATAAATTTGAACAATAAGAAAATTATTTTTAAAATATTTAATGAATAATGTAGTATCAACCTTACCTTTAGTGAAATCATTTGAAATTAAAAAAGAACTAAGCCTCTCATGCCAAGCCTTAGGGGCTTGTTTTAGACCATATAAAACCTTAGTTAGCTTAAACACATGGTTAGGGAGAAGAGAATTTTCAAATCCGGGTGGTTGTTCGACATACACTTCTTCGGAAATAAAACCATTTAAGAATGTACTTTTGACATCCATTTGAAATAATTTGAAATCATTACTACTAGCATAGGCAAGGAGCATCCTAATGGCTTCTAATCTTGCCACCGGAGCGAAGGTCTCTTCGTAATCGATACCTTCTTCTTGGTTGAAACCTTTGGCCACTAGTCTAGCCTTGTTTCTAACCACGATACCACATTCATCTTGCTTGTTTCTAAAGACCCACTTAGTACCAATAACTAAGTGGTCATTAGGTCTAGGAACAAGCTTCCATACCTCATTCCTCTCAAATTGATTCAATTCTTCTTGCATTGCGATAACCCAAGAATCATCTTTCAAGGCATCATCAATGCATTTTAGTTCAACTTGAGAAAGAAAAGCGGCATGAGCACAAAAATCTTTGAAAGAAGAGCGAGTTTGAACCCCTTTCGATGCATCTCCTATAATTAACTCTTTGGGATGAGCATCTACATATTTCCATTCCTTGGGTAAGGAAGTTTGGGAAGAAAATGCATCCAAGTTGTCATTTTGAGGAGAGGGTTCATTCAAATTCAAGTTATCAAAGCCAAAATCATCATCAAAATCTTTCTTCTTAAATTCAAAAATTTCAAAAACCACATGAATAGATTCTTCTATAACTAAGGTTCTTTTGTTGAAAACACGAAAAGCCTTAGAAACGGAAGAATAACCAAGAAATATGCCTTCATTGGATTTTACATCGAATTTTCCTAAGGCATCCTTTTAATTTAAAATAAAACATTTATAACCAAAAACTTTAAAATAAGAAACATTGGGTTTTTTATCATTCCATAATTCATATGGAGTTTTAGATAGGGATGGTCTCACTAGAACTCTATTCATAACATAGCAAGCCGTATTCACGGCTTCGGCCCAAAAATATTTTGGTAAATTGTATTCATTTAACATGGTTCTAGCCATTCCTTGCAAACTTCTATTTTTCCTTTCCACTACTCCATTTTGTTGTGGATTTCTTGGAGTAGAGAAGTTATGGTTATATCCGTTTATTTCACAAAAATTTTGGAAGTCATGATTTTGAAATTCACCTCCGTGATCACTTCGAATCGATGAAATCATAAAACCTTTTTCATTTTGAGTGAGTTTACAAAATTTAGAGAAACATTTGAAACAATCACTTTTGTGAGCCAAGAAATAGGTCCAAGTATATCTACTATAGTCATCCACAATTACAAAGACATATTTGCTACCTCCTAGGTTTGTTATGTCAATTGGTCCAAATAAATCCAAATGGATCAATTGCAATGGTCTAGTGGTGCTAATTTAATTTTTCGATTTGAAACTAGTTTTTATTTATTTTTCTAGTTGACATGCATCACATACCTTGTCCTTGATAAATTTCATGTTTGGGATACCTCTTACTAAATCTCTAGATGAAATCTTAGAAATTAGTTTGATGCTTGCATGGCCTAATCTCCTATGCCAAAGCCAAGCATCATCATTCAAAACCGAAAAACACATTTCATTACTTAATTCATCAATATTTATAGTGTAGATATTGTTTTGTTTTAAAGCAATCATGGATATGTCATTGTTTGGTTTTTCAATAATGCATATATTAGATTCAAATCTAACAATATAACCTTTATCGTATAATTGACTAATGCTTAAAAGATTATGTTTTAAACCATCAACTAGCAACACATTATCAATTGAAAAACTTGATTTGTTACCTATGGTCCCCTTGCCAATGATTTTACCCTTGTTGTTGTCTCCGAAGGTGACATACCCTTCTTCTTTGCTAGTGAGCATAGAGAAATGAGATAGATCTCCGGTCATGTGCCTTGAGCATCCACTATCAAGATACCATTTCTTGCTCCTAGCTTATGAGTTTGTCTACAAAAGAGGATGGTTTTTAGGTACCCATTTGATTTTGGGTGCCTTATAAATTGATCTACTTAATTTGTAATTCAACATTGAGTTGTTTATGGTTCCTTTAGGAACCTATATCAATTTTTGTGGACTAAATTTCTTGAATGGACATTTGTAAGCAACATGTCCCGTTTTACCACAAAAATTGCATTTCAAATGGGGTGATACATGCAATGTAGGTCCTTTAATGAAGGTGGTGGGATTTTGGTGAGATCCACTCACAAATCCGATTCCACTCCTATTTCCGATGTGACCTTTGTTAGCAAGGATCATGTCCAAGCCCTTGCTACCGACCTTAAATTTGTTTAGGGTCTCTTTGAGTAGCAAGTTCTCCCTTTTTGTTGCTTCTAAGTGTTCACACTTAGAGCATGGGGGTAGAGAAGGGGTTTGGAGATTATTGAACTTATTTTGTAATAAAGCATGCTCTTTCTTAAGCAAATTGAACTTCTTACTAAGAGTTCTACATTCATCAAATAACTCATGAAAAGTGATAGAAAGTTCATCGAAAGATAACTCTTCATTAAATAACTCACTAACCTCTTTTCCTAATGCCATTAGCGCGAAGTTGGCCTCCTCTTTGTTGCTAGCTTCTTCAACCTCGGAGTCACTTGAATCATCCCACGTGGCCTTCAAAGCTTTCTTCTTCTTGAATTGCTTCTTCTTGGCTTGAGGGCATTCATTCTTGAAGTGTCCCGGCTTCTTGCATTCGTAGCAAATAACTTGGTTCTTTTTGTGTTCAAATTTATTTTTTGTGTCATTTTTAAATTTGTTCTTTCTTATAAATTTCTTAAACTTTCGAGTTAAAAGTGCAATATCATTGTCACTGTCCTCATCACTTGATGTTCCTTTCAAGTGGTCTTCTTGTGTTCTAAGTGCCATATCCTTCCTGTTCTTTGGAAGGGGGTTCTCAAGCTCTTCATGAGCATGGCACGTCATCTCGTAGGTCATTAGAGACCCAATAAGTTCTTCAAGCGGAAATATTTTAAGATCATTGGCCTCTTGAATGGCTGTAACCTTTGGATCCCAACTCTTTGGAAGGGATCTTAAAATTTTAGTTACCAACTCAAAATTAGAAAAACCTTTACCAAGAGCTTTAAGTCCATTGATGACATCCGTAAAGTGGGTGTACATGTCTCCAATGGGCTCATTTGGTTTCATCCGAAAAAGTTCATAAGAATGTACGAGAATGTTGATTTTGGACTCTTTCACTCGGCTAGTGCCTTCATGAGTGATTTCAAGAGTGCGCTAAATATCAAATGTCGATTCACAAATAGAAACCCGATTAAACTCGTTCTTATTAAGCGCACAAAATAAGGCATTCATAGCCTTTGCATTGAGAGCAAAAATCTTCCTTTCCGACTCATTCCACTCACTCATCGGAAGAGAAGATTTTGCAAAGCCATTTTTGACAATGTTCGAAAGTTCGAAGCCCATAGAAATGAGAAAAATCCTCATACGAGTCTTCCAATACGTATAATCCGACCCATTAAACATAGGCGGACAAGTAATGGAGTGACCCTTTTGCATACCGGAGTAGGCCATCTCTCTTGGGTTTTAAACCAATATGAGAGTAAACCTTGCTCTGATACCAATTGTTAGGATCGAAAAGGCACTAAGAGGGGTGGGGGTGAATTAGTGCAGCGGATTAAAAACGTAACTTTGAAGCCGACTTCATATAAAGACAAGTTCGTAGGAAGATTTCGATTCGATGAAAGAGAACTTGTAAGAAGTTACTTGAGTAAAGGAAATAGCAAGGAACTAAGAAATTTGCAGCTAAGCAATAAAATGATTTAGAAATATAAACACTCTCACATTCATGAACACAATGATATATAGTGGTTCGGTCAAATGACCTACATCCACTCTTAAAGCCTTCACGATGAGGCTCCATACTTCCACTAGCAAATCCTTTGAAGGGGAAGGACCAAATACCCCTTTTTACAACCCTTTACAAGAGGTTCACACTCTTACAAGATTTTTCAAGAAGAAGAAGGAGGTGAACACTTAGCAAGAGATAAGGCTTTTCAAGACTATTCAAAGACTTAAACTCAAGATTCTCACTAAAAGGGTACCCTTTCAGTGAGAAAGGGGGGTATTTATAGATCCAAAATGGTTTCAAATTTGGGCTCCAAATTTGAAATCAAATTGAGTTCGGTCTTGGCGGTGCTACGCTTTGTCGATCGTTAGATCGATAGTGCACAAAGCGGTGCTACCACTGGAGCAGGTGGTGCTACCACCATTGTATACTGTAGCCGGGCGGTACTACTGCCCAGCACACGGCTGCCAGGCGGTGCTACCGCCTGGCCCATTCAGCTTTGCTGAATAGGCCTTGTTCAAGGGCCAAAAAGCCCAGTAAAGGCCCGGTTAGCCCCTACCGATTTAGAGCAGGATTAATTCGAAATCCTTGCCCTAAGTACCTACCAACTATAAAATTAAAACATAATTAATAGTGATTTAAATTGATATTCTTCAAGTCTTATTCCGGCGAGCTTTACGATGAGACTTCGACGGTCCTCCGATATTTCTCTCGGATTTCTTTCGACGGATTCCCAGCATGCTCCCGGCTTGTATGGCACGCTCAATGAGTCTTCGACAAGCTTCTGAACCTTCTCGACAAAGTTTTGCGAACCTTCAACGATCTTTGCGATGAACTTCTGAAAACTTTCGCAAGTCCCTGATTCGATCTTGGTTGGTTCTGGCAACACTTCCGACGATCCTTCAGACTTCCGATGAACTCTTGAACACCCAACGGACTTGACCTCGGTAAATCACTTTATGTTTCTGACCCATCGCCTGCACACTTATCTTTGACAATATAGATTAGAATAAATATTTTACCAATTGATTTTATCATCAAAATCCGAGATTCAACAATTTTCTGGCATTTTGTTTTGCTTTACGTCTTCATCATTATCATAGTTAATCCTACATATACACAAATAAAAACTCTACTTCGATCTAGACAATTATTACAACGTGAGTTAACATTCTGTTGCCCGACACGTCATTGATTGGCGCTTCGTCCGATTCTTCGACGCATTGTCCTCTATTGCGTTTTGTTGCCTAATTGGTAGTTGACCTCGGTAACTCTGATATCCTTAGTGCAACATGCTCTTCTTGGCCCGATGCCCGACGTCCAAAGCCTTCTACCGATTGTCGACCAAACCTCTGGCTCGACATCCAATATCCTAACATTATCACTTCCAGCACAACATCAATTCCTCCAGCGTCAACTATCTAATCCTGATTGATAGTAGACCTACGTAACTCAAAATGAAATTAGACAATAAAACATAATCAATTAGTTTCATCATCAAAAATTCGAGATTCAACTAATTGATGACAACGGAGTTAACCATAACTCCCCGGAGTTAAACCAAACTCCCCCTATCAATATGCTATTGATAGAACACTTGGATTATCCCAAATCCAAGCAACATTCATCACAAATTATGAGAATATCAAATCATCATGCAAATATATAAAATATTCAATCAACATTATATTGCATGAACTCATCAATCTACTTCTCCCCCTTTGTCATCAACAAAAAGGAGAAGTAACTCTAGCTACTTTAAAAGATATGCAAGTCAACGTATAAGCTAGATTTACAATATTCATTCATAGCAAGTTTTTTAAGGATGTCCAAGCATAGCAATCCATCACTTGCTTCTTGCAATTCATCACAGCAAGTTTGCACTTTTCTTCTCTTTAGATTGCAAGATTGCAATCGTTGCTCCCCCTTTGTCATTGACAAATAGAAGTGGAGTACAAATAGTCTTTTACATCAATGCTTTGATCATAACAAAATAACAAATTTGTAACATGAATTTTCAACATATTAAGCCATGAATTCAAAGGAGTCAAAAACCATGATATGAGGAAAAAAGATGATAAGTAAGCAATCAATAATGATAAGCAAGCTAACAATGCGATATGCAAGCTAGCTTCCTTTCAATTCTTCTCTTTTGTAACTAAGTTTTGCCTTTGCAAGCTATCAACTTTTTGTTTGCAATGAGCTAGTAATTTTTGTAAAATTTATAATATTTTTAACCATGCAAGCTCCTGAGTTTAAAAAATAATATAACTTTACAATTTCTTTCTTCTCATTTTGAGAAGAGCAAGCTTGCAAGTTTTACTTTCTTTTTCAATATGCAAGCTAGCAATTTTTCTCCCCCTTTATCATTCTCAAAAAGAAGGGAAGATACAATGTTGTAATTGATTTCCCTTTTTCATCAAAATGACAAACGAAATATAAGAAACAAATATTGACATAAATTCAAGTCATGAATATTCAATCCAACAAGCTAGCTCCCCCTTAGTTATTGTCAAAATGAAAGGGAGGAATAATACTTCAAATAATCTTGCATGAGATTCAACAATTTATAACAAAAATGGAAGTAATGAAGTTGAGCAAAATTTTTGCCTCTCTTGAGATAGCAACTTATTGCTTCTCGATGTTCAAGTTAGCAAAATTTTCTCTTTTGATATACAAGCTAGCAATACCATCTCCCCCTTTATCATTATCAAAAAGAAGGGAGGAACCAATTATTTGATCTTTACATCAATTAATATTTCAATCATCATATGATGCATACAAGACAATAATGCAAAGAAATCATGTTATGAAGGATATCAATATGAAAATTCAACAAGGATCAAAACCAAGAGATATCATTAATGATTCATAACTTTCTTTTCAGCAAGTTCAAGATCAAGATTCATACGTATCAATTTTTAATTTATGATGAAAAGTATGTTAGGGATCGAGTGATACTAAGAGGGGGAAGGGTTGGGGATGAATTAGTGCAGTTTAAACTAAGTTCAGAAACTTCATACGATAGAAATCACATTTTTGACTAAAACCGATTTCGATTAAAGTGTAATGGAAAGTGCTTAGAGTAGGGAGTGTTTAGAGAGGATGAATTAGTGATACTAAGAACGATAAATTTCTACAATTTAAACTAAGTTCAGAAACTTCATACGATAGAAATCACATTTTTGACTAAAACCGATTTCGATTAAAGTGTAATGGAAAGTGCTTAGAGTAGGGAGTGTTTAGAGAGGAAGAAGGCAATGATGAGTAAGTTGAGCAGCGAAGAAAATGTGGTTTGCAGAAAGGTAAAAGCAAGAACATAAATACAAACCGTTTTTATAGTGGTTCGGTCATCTGACCTACATCCACTCCCGATTCCTCTTCGCTTGAGGCCACTGGCTTTCCACTAACTACCTTCCTTCCAACGGGTGAAGATAAACTCTCTTTTATAAACTCTATTTACAAAGCTTCCCTCAACACCTCTCTTAAGAATACTTCTAAACTTTCAAAGGAGGGATGGGATTTCTACTTCAAATGACAGAGTTTTCCTTTAGTTTTCTTGCACACTTCTTACTACCTTAGCAAGAACATCTAGGGTATTTATAGACTCCAAGAGGATTCAAATTTAGAGCCTAAATTTGGAGCCCAAATTTGAATTATCTCGAACTACATCATTCGAGCGGTACCACCGCCAGTCTAACATTGACATAGTCAGTATACCAGGCGGTGCCACCGCTTAGCCCGGCGGTACCATCGCCTGGGCTCTCGGGCATTAGGCGGTGCCATCGCCCAGCCTTGGCTCTCAGCCATTGGGTGGTACCACCGCCCAGCCTTTTTAGCACACTAGTTTGGGACTTAAACTTGTCCCAAACCAATCCGAAACAAGGCCCAATTGGCCCCTACTCGGTTTATGAGATTAACACCTAATTCTAAACCAAATTATGTGCAAACTATGAATTTTAAAGATATTTCCTAAGCTATTACAAAGTCCACAAGACAAGACTTCTGATAGAACCCTAGAGGAATTCTATGAAGATTGATTTTTGAGGGGGATCAACCCTTAGAACGTTATAGGGGTTCCACCCTCCAAGTAGCCTGGTGGCTGTAATTATAGATTGATATTTCTTATTCCAAAGAGGTGTAGGCTACAAGCTTATATAGAGCTTCAAACCCTAGCCTAGGGGCTGCTTCCTAAGTGAACTACCCAATTTACTCTCACCTTTAGTCGACCGGCCCAGTAACAAGGGGGGCGGCGGCTAAGAGGCCCAATAGTCTAAATATAAACCCCAGCCTCTCTTCTTTATAGGATAGAGGTGGCTAGGTGAGATTTATTATACTTATAGGGTTTTTATTAGCTGCTACTTGGTTGAGTAGGACCCAACCTTGCTAGGGTTCTATCAAGCCCACCCTCTTCCAATCAGCCTTGTCCTCAAGGCTGAGGTTCCATAAATTCAGGGAACCGGGTCTTCAGCTCCTCATATGATTCCCATGTGGCATCTTCGGGTGGTAAATTATTCCAATGCACTAGTACTTCAGTAGAGGGACGTCGGCGATGCATGATGATTCTACGATCGAGAATGGCTTGCGGTTGGGCTTGGATATATCCATCATTAGTGGTATTGGGCAGTTGAATCTGGGTTGACTCATATTCTCCCAACTTGGGCTTCAAGCATGACACATCGAAGATAGGATGAATTTTGGCAACCTTAGGCAATTTAAGTTTGTATGCCACAGCTCCAATACGCTCTGCGATCTGATATGGCTATAAAAACGTGGAGATAGCTTTATAGAGGCTCGTGTGTTGATGGATAGTTGTTTGTATGGTTGTAGACAAAGATAAACCCAATCTCCTATAAAAAATTCTCTTTCGCTTCTTCGTGTGTTAGCTTGCTGCTTCATTCTGGCTTGAGCGATAAAGAGATTATCCTTTAGCAACTATAGGAATTTGTCTCTATCAATTAAGTCTTGGTCGACCTGATTTATCTTAGCCGAGCCAATTATATACTTTAGAATCACAGGAGCCGATCGGCCATATAATGCTTTATATGGGGTACATTTTGTAGATGAATGATATGTAGTATTGTACCACCATTCGGCCTAGGGGAGCCATTTTGTCCACTCCTTTGGCCGATCACTAGCAAAACACTGAAGGTATGTCTCTAAACACCTGTTCACCACTTCTATTTGGCTGTCAGTTTGTGGATGATATGCTGTGCTCTTCTTGAGTTTGGTGCCCTATAACTGAAATAACTCGGTCTAAAATTTACTAATGAAGACCTTGTTATGATCACTTATAATAGACCTTAGCATCCCATACAGTTTAATAATATTTTTTGTGAAAATCTAAGCAATACTAATAGTAGTGTAGGGATTTCGCACAGTACAAAAATAAGCATATTTCGTAAGTCGATCAACCACTACAAGGATTATGCTTTTACCTTTGGAAGGTGGCAGCCCTTCGATGAAGTCCATGGAGATGTCAGTCCACACTGAGTCTGGTATGGGTAGTGGTTGTAGTTTCCCTGGACTCACCACTGTTTCACCTTTTTGCTATTGACATATATCACATTGTGCTACGTATTCGAAAATAATTTTTTCATCCCTCTCCAATAAAAGTTTTGCTTCACTCTTTTGTAGGTTCTTAGAAATCCGTAATGCCCTGCTGAAGGTGTGGAGTGCATTTCGTGCAGAATGACTTTGATACAAGAGGAGTTTGGTATAAGCACAATATGACCTTTGTAGCGTAGATCCCTTGAATCCCAAGTATAGTGAGCTATTGTGCTTGGATCCTCCTCTAATTTTTTGATGATGTTGCTAGTTTCTGGATCCTTCTTCCATTCCTCCCTAATATTCTCAAGGAAGTCGGTGGTAGGAAGAGAGACGGCTGAAAATTCAGCTTGCTTAGGTAGCCGTGAGAGCGCATCTGCAATAACATTTTCTTTCCCTCTTTTGTAAATAATTTTATAATCAAATCCTAGAAGTTTGGTTACCCATTTTTGCTTCTCTAGAGATGATATCTTCTGCTCCAAAAAGTACTTGAGGCTTCTATGGTCGGTTTTAATCTGAAATCGCTAGCCAATCAGGTAGGGTCTCCACTTTGTTACTGTGTACAATGGTGAGCATATCCTTATCATAGATAGACATTTTTTGATGGGAGGGAGACAACACCTTGCTAGTGTATGTGAGTGGTCGACCATCTTGCATAAGAACAGCTCCAATTCCAACTCTAGATGCATCGGCCTCAATGATGAAGGGTCGACTGAAATCTGGTAGTGCTAGCACTGGTGTCATCGTCATGGCTACCTTAAGTCTGTCGAAGGCAGCAGAGGCTTTGTTCGACCATTGGAAGGCATCTTTTTTCAGTAGAGAAGTGAGGGGGGCACTGATCTTCCCATAGTCCTTCACGAATTTTTGGTAGTAGCCCGTTAGTCCAAGGAACCCACGCAGTAATTTCACATTTGTAAGTTTTGGCCAGCCTTGCATTGCTTCGATTTTTGTTGGGTCTACGACCACTCCTTATTCTGATATTATGTGCCCAAGGTACTCTATTTTTTGCTGGAGAAAGCTACACTTTGATAGCTTAACAAAAAGAGTATTCTCCTGAAGGATTGTCAGAACAAATCGCAAGTGCTGAAAGTGAGTCTTAAGAGAAGGGCTGTAAATGAGATTATCATCAAAAAATACCAGCATAAATTTGCGAAGAAAGCTCTAAAAAATATTGTTCATGAGACTTTGGAAGGTTGAAGGAGCATTAGTGAGTCCAAAGGGCATTACTAAGAATTCATAATGGCTGTTATGAGTACGAAAAGCAATTTTTGGGATGTCGCCTTCACATACCCAAATTTGGTGGTAACCGGATCGGAGGTCCAACTTCGTGAAGACTCGAGCTCCTTTTAATTCATCAAGAAGTTCATCCACCACTGGTATTGGGTACTTATCCTTGACGGTGATGTCATTTAGAGCTTGGTAGTCGATGCACATCCGCCAAGTTCTGTCTTTCTTACGCACAAGTAGCATTGGTGAGGAGTAGGGGCTGCAGCTTGGCCGAATCACCCCTGTTTCGAGCATCTCCTTCACGATTTTCTCAATTTCATCCTTCTGGAGGTGAGGATAGTAGTAAGGCCGAGTGTTTGCTGGTGGTTTGCTCGAAAAGATTGGAATTCGATGGTCATGTTGCCGAGTAGGAGGAAGACCACGCGGTTCTGCAAAAACATCATCAAATTCAACAAGAAATTGGGTGAGATTTTGATCTTTAATTTCTGTTTTCTCCCCCTCTGGTTGCTGCTAGAGATGCATAAGAAAGCCACCATTTATCTTGTGTAAAACTTTCTCCATTCATTGGGTTGAAATGGTGGTTACGTTGCTTCCGCACTTCCTGCGTAGGGTGACCTGTTTGCCTTTGCAATAGAATTTTATAATCAATTTGGAAAAGCTCCAAGAGACGTCACCTAGCATCGTCAAACATTCTATGCCCAGCACAGCCTCATAATCATCAATTGGTAGGAGGAAAAAGTTGGCAATAATTTCTTGGCCCTATAGTAATAGTTTTACCTACGGGCATCTTTGGTCGCATTTTAGGATTCGGCCGTCAGTGACTTTTACGTCGAACTTGCTACAACCTTTGATGTGGAGTGCCATCCGAGCAGCAACCTTACTGTTTAGAAAGTTATTAGTGCTGCCTGTATTGATGAGAATGGTGATCGATTATTGTTTGAGTAGGCCTCCAACTTTCATCGTTTGCGGATTTGAGTAGCCGGCTAGCGCATGTACCATAAAGTTGATCGATTGTAGCTTTTCTTCCACATTTTCATCCTTATGTTCAAGACTCTCTTCTGGTGTTCATTGATCTCTTCTTCCACTAGTTCAATCACAAGAAGTCTCCCTTTTTTACAGCGATGCTTGCAGCTCCACAGCTGGTCACAATGCCAACATAACCCCTTGGCAGATCGATCTCGAAGCTCTTCTCTTGTCAACCTTTTTAGTGCAGGAGCTTGGCTGATAGTAGGGGGGGCTAAGGGCTTCGATATTGCTGGTCAGGGAGTGACCCTAGTCCTCTGGGCTTTATGGCTCAATCGCTCCTCCTGAAGTCGTGCGAAAAAGATAGCTGCCATAAGCGTGTACGGTTGTCGCGCTTTAACTTCTCCCCGGATCTCCAGCTTCAAGCCCTCAATAAATATCCCCAATAATTATTTTTCAGACCAATAACGAATTTGATTAGATAACCTTTCAAACTTAGTTTGATACTCCTGGATGGTGGAGGTTTATCGGATCTTTGCTAGTTGTCCATTGATGTTCTCGTAATCTGTTGGTCCGAAATGGATCAGCAGTCCTTCTTTGAATTGTCGCCATAAGAGGACTCCATGAGTATGTTCAAACCAATCAAACCATTGTATGGCATCCCCTTCAAGATGTATAGCCACAATTTCTACCATTGATGCATCTGTGATTTTGTGGTACCGAAAATATCACTCCGCGCGCGAGATCCAACCAATCGGGTCTCCTTCTTCCCATCTAGGGAAGTTCACCCTCATGCGTGGATAGTGGGGATCGGTCATAGAGCCTCCCCTCTCCTGGAGGTCATCTCTTCAATCAGAGCTTTCTCCTTGATGTGATTTCTTTAGGCTCGATGGTCGACCCAAACTAAGTTCGACAAAGAGAGTCCGAATCTTCTCCTCCATTCGTGTCTCGAAGGCTTCAAATTTAGCATCAATTATCTCCTCGGATGCCATAGCATATGTCTCCAAATATGTAATATTAAGATCTCTTTTTTGCTGTTGAGTTAAAGGCATGTATTGGTTGAGAGAAGTGGTAGCTGAAAGAGTTGGTGGATGTAGGCTGCGGTTTAGGCTTGTTTTATGACTGTTTTGGGTGCAGTTTAGTGTTGTAGTTTGATGGAGTTTTTGGGTTGTGATGGTAGTGGATGAAGGTTAGGGAAGAGGGTTTTAGATCTATTGTAGATCGCAGCAAAGATTTGACAAAAATCAATAGAAATTGCTGCTTATATGCGCTGTCTTGTAAGAGCAGAATTGTCGTAGAAGAAATAGTAGTTTCTCAACAAAATTTCCAATGAAAACTTAGGGATTTGAGGAGGAGGTTTGATGGTAGAATCTTAGTTTAGATAACAGCAAGGATAATAAATTGGATCAAGAAATTTTGGCAGCAAAATAGTAAAGAAATCGGTACAAGTTGTGATAGCAGAATTCTCGTCGAAAAATTTCAGTAGTTTGCGATGAGAGATTACAGCAACACATGAATTTTTTTTTGATGAATTCCATGATAGATCAATCATGGATGGGAACCAAGATGATCTATGAGGTGCACAAGAAACTTCGTTCAAAAAGGATAACAATTAGATCGGTTAAAGGCAGTAACACGCGGCTGAAATTTTCTACAGTGATCCTTCGTTCGCAAAGATGGTAACTTTTGTGACGCAAGGAATTCATAGGCAAGGGATAGATAGAAAAACTTTTTTTTGGTATTTTAGATGAAAAATTGCAGCAGCAAAGGGTATTGGTGGTAGAAAAATACCAGATCTCTGATGCAATTGGAGATGATGATTGTAGATTGAATTAATCTACGTCAGGAGATGATGGTGGAGACGACGGCATCAAGAGCAATTGTGGGAATTGCTTGGCTGATGGTGGGCGGCAGGGATGGCAGCAAAAGCAGCAAGATCACTGCTCTGATACCAGATGATAGAACCCTAGAGGAATTCTATGAAGATTGATCTTTGAGAGGGATCAACCCTTGGAACGCTATAGAGGTTCCACCCTCCAAGTAGCTTGGTGGCTACAATTGTAGATTGATATTTCTTGTTCTAAAGAGGTGAAGGCTACAAACTTATATAGAGCTCTAAACCCTAGCCCTAGGGGCTGCTTCCTAAGTGAACTACTCAATTTACTCTCACCTTTAGCCGATCGGCCTAGTAACAAGGGGGATGGCGACTAAGAGGCCCAATAGCCCAAATATAAACCCTAGCCTCTCTTCTTTATAGGATAGAGGCGGCTAGGTGGGATTTATTACACTCATAGGGTTTTTATTAGCTACTTAGTTGAGTAGGACCCAACCCTACTAGGGTCCTCTCAACTTCTTTCGGTGAGCTTCCGGTGAACTTTCGGTGGTCTTTCGACGAACCCTCGGAAACCATTCTGCGGACTCCCAGCAAGCTCCTAGACTTCACGATGATCTTGGTGAGTTCCAATGAGCTTCTTTGGCAAGCTCTGATCTTTCTTGGCAAGCTCTATGAACTTCCGATGAACCTTCCGGTGAACTTCTAAAAACCTTTCGGCAAGCTCCCTACTTGTTCTTGGCCAGTTCCGACAGCACCCCCAATGAATCTTCGGACTTTCGTCGAACTCTCGAACTCCCAACGATCCATCACACTTGTCTTCTAGCATTTTGTTTCGCTTTACGTCTTTATCGTTATCATAGTTAATCCTACACACACACAAACAAAACTCTACTTCGATCTAAACAATTATTACAACACAAATTGATATTCTGCTGCTCGGCATGTCATTGGTCGATGCTTCGTCTGATTCTTTGGCACATCATCCTCTCTTGCATTTTGTTGCCCAATCGGTAGTTGACCTCCGTAACCCCAATATCCTTGGTACAACTCCGCTCTTCTTGGCCCGATGCCCAACGTACGAAGCCTTTTGCCGATTGTCGACTGAAACTCTGGCTCGATATCCAATATCCTGACGTGATCCCCCGACGCAACGTTAATTCCTCCAGTATCAACTATCTAATCTTGATTGATAGTAGACCTGCATAACTGAAAATGTAGTTAGATCATAAAACATAATCAATTAGTTTCATCATCAAAATTTAAGATTTAATAGAGTATATATCCAAAACATATCAATATATCAAGATCATGAAAAAGAAATTTCAAGTAAGGAGTCAAACATTATTGATTCATGCATTCAAGCCAAATAAGTCATGATTCAACAAATTAAAGTTTTGATTCCAAAGATTTAAAAATAGAAATAATGAATCATCAAGAAGTCATCAAGAAATCAAGTGACATCAAGTCTCAAGATCACAAAAAAAAAATTTAAATTATATGGTTCCGAGAAATCAAGAGACAAGTCAAATTCTCTTTTGATAAATGAAATAATCATGGTATATGATCTTGGTTTATAAAAGTTTCAAGTTATAATTATCAAGATCATGAATCATAAATATATATATATTTTTTTGCAAAGAATCACATGAGCACTTAATTATTGCTTAAGAATTCTTATTGCATCATGATTTATAAATTCTTTCTTTACAATGTGAGGTATAATAGTAACGATATCAATCATGATTCATTTGGTAGAGAATAGTAAAGAGAATAACTTGATTTATGCATTCGAGCTCTCATTACTTAACAAGTCATGATTCCAACAAAATAAGGTTGTGATTCCGAAAGTCTAGAAGTCATGAATCATTAAAAAAAATCTCATTCTAGTTCAATTCATCAACTTCAAACACATCATCAAAATCACATTCAAGAAGTTTACGAGATTCATAATATTAACTAAATGAATTTATCACATGTCTTTTATGAAAAACTTGTATCAACACTTTAAAAACGAGACATAAGTTTTGTCATAAAACCGTCAAGAGTAAACACAAAAAATAACACATCATGATGACACATTTTCCATTTTTATGTATTTTATTTCATATGATTGATCTTATACGAGTATGTTCAAATATTTTATACGAAAGCCATGTATCATCATATAAAACCAATTCACAAGTTTTGTCAAAACCATCAAGGCATCATTCCAAAACATAAGATATCATTATTTCAATTCCCATGCATAATATCATTAAGCATGAAAAATGAAATATACAACCATAATCATGCTAATTAATTTTTGTGTCAAAACAATACATCAAAATTTGATACAGAAATTATAAACATTCATGGAATTGTATAAATCATCCAATCATTAATCATAATTTTTTACTTTTCAAAAATACTTAGAAAGAAAAGCATAACATAATTTTTTTAAAATAAATTTTTTTATTTCCTACCATCTAAATTAAGCACTCATGAAAAAGTCATGTAATTTCAAAATAAGGTAAAAACAACTTAGGTGAGTTTCTTACCTCATTGTCGAAACCCGTCAAAAACCAATTCACTGTTTCACCTTTGAAAGTTCTTGATTCGTCCTTGGGTGCCTTCCTCCTCTTCATTGGTGGCCTCTTCTTTTGTTCAAGTTCATTTTTAGTTTTAGATTTTTGTTTAATGAGCTTATTAAAATGCATTGTTATGTGTTCAATGTCTTCATCACTTGAGTGATCACTCAAGTGGCATTTTATAGTCCGAAGTGCCAAATCCTTCTTGTTCTTTGGAAGGTGATCCATGTGTTCATTAAGTTCATTGTGTTCCAAGAATGCCATTTCATAGGTCATTAAAAACCCAATGAGTTCTTCAAGAGATAAGTCATTTAAATTTTTAGCTTATTGTATAGCCGTTACTTTTGGATCCCACCCTTTTGGAAGGGATCTTAAAATATTGTTTACTAAATCAAGACTCAAAAAAGATTTACTAAGACTTTTTAAACTATTGACGACATCCGTAAAACGGGTATACATATCACCGATAGTTTCGCTTGGTTTCATTTGAAAAAGCTCAAAATTGTGCATCAAAATGTTAACTTTCGAGTCTTTGACTCTACTCACTCCTTCGTGCATGATTTCAAGTGTTCGCCAAATGTCAAAAGCCATTTCACATATAGAAATCCGATTGAACTCGTTCTTGTCCAAAGCGTAAAATAAGACATTCATAGCCTTTGCATTTAAAGAAAACAATTTTTTCTCTAAGTCCGACCATTCGTTCATCGGTTTAGAGGGAAGTTGAAAATGGTTTTCAATAACATTTCACAAATCCAAATCCATTGAAAGCAAGAAAACTCTCATTCGAGTATTCCAATAGGTGTAGTCTGACCCGTTAAACAACGGAGGACGAACAACCGAAAAGCCCTCTTGAAAGCCATGAAGAGCCATTTCTCATGGGTGTAAATTCGAATGAGAAATAACGAGGCTCTGATACAAATTGTTAGGGATCGAGTGGCACTAAGAGGGGGGGGGGTGAATTAGTGCAGCGGTAAAGAACGATAAATTTCTACGATTTAAAACAACTTCCGAAACTTCGTACGATAGAAATCACGTTTTTGACTAAAATCGATTTTGATTAAAGCGTAATAGAAAGTAATTAAAGTAGGGAGTGTTTAGAGAGGAAGAAGGCAGTAAGTTGAGCATCGAAGAAAAAATGGTTTACAGAAAGGTAAATGCAAGAACATAAACGCAAATCATTTTTATAGTGGTTCGGTCATCCGACCTACATCCACTCCTGATTCCTCTTTACTTGAGGTCACCGGCTTTCCACTAGCTATCCTCCTTCCAATGGGTGAGGATTAACTCTCTTACAGCTCTCTCCTTTTGATGAGCTTAGGAGGTAACCCTTACAAGGCCTCTCACCCCTCTCTTGGACTAGAACACACTTAAAGCTTAGAGGGAAGATTTTGATGCTATTTCAACAGAGTTTTCCCTTTTTCTTTCTTTATTCTAGACCCCCTTTCAACCATGAATGAGAGAGGTATTTATAGGCCTCAAGAGGATTCAAATTTGGAGCCTAAATTTGAATCACTTTTGATTTTCTCGGTGCTGGCGGTGCCATCGCCTGTCAGTGGCAGTGCCACCGCCTATCAGTGTTAGACACTGACAGTGTACTGGGCGATGCCACCGCCCAGCTAGTGATGCCATCGCCTGGGCTTGTTGCCCAGCAGTAGTACCACCACCCAGCCCGATGGTGCCACTGCTTGGGCTCTCGGGTCCTGGGCGATGCCACCGCCCTAGCTAGGCGGTGCCACCACCTGGGCTCTCAGGTCCTAGGCGGTGCCACCGCCCAAGCACTTCTAGCTCACTAGTTGAACCTTAAACTTGGCCCAAACTAGTCCATTATTGGGCCTAATTGGCCTCTACTTGGGTTATAGGATTAACACATAATCCTAACCCAAATTAATATACTAATTATGAAATTAAAGATATTTCCTAAGCTATTACAAAGTCCGACAAGTCAAGACTTCTTCCGGTGAGCTTCTGACGAACTTCCGATGGTTTTCTGACGAACCCTCGGAAACCATTCTATGGACTCCCGACAAGCTCCTGGACTTCATGATGATCTTGGTGAGTTCCAACGAGCTTCTTTGGCAAGCTCCGATCTTTCTTGGCAAGCTCCGTGATCTTCCGACGAACCTTCCGGCAAACTTTCGAAAACCCTTTGGCAAGCTCCCTACTCGTTCTCGGCCAGTTCTGGCAGCACTCCCAACAAATCTTCGAACTTCCGTCGAACTCTCGAACTCCCAACGATCCATCACACTTATCTTCTGGCACTTTGTTTTGCTTTACGTCTTCATCGTTATCGTAGTTAATCCTGCACACACACAAACAAAAACTCTACTTTGATCTAGTCAATTATTACAACACGAATTGATATTCTATTGCTCGGCACGTCATTGCTCGGTGCTTCGTCCGATTCTTTGATGCATCGTCCTCTCTTGCGTTTTGTTGCCCAATCGACGGTTGACCTCCGCAACCCCGATATCCTTGGTGCAACATGCTCTTCTTGGCCCGATGCCTAACGTTCGAAGCCTTATGTCGATTGTCGACCAAACCTCCGGTTCGACATCCAATATCCTGAAGTGATCACTTCTAGTGTAATGCCAATTCCTCTAGCATCAACTGTCTAATCCTGATTGATAGTAGACCTACATAATTCAAAACATAATTAGACAATAAAACACAATCAATTAGTTTCATCATCAAAATCTGAGATTCAACAAAGATATCTTCCCCTGAGCAGCAAAAATGGGCAACAAAGCTCCTTGGATATGATTATGAAATAACTTACAAAAAGAGGAAAGATAATGTTATTGTAGATGCACTTTCGCAGCTATTCGAGTAAGTTGAATTTTTAGCTGTTTCACTTTTGACCAGCAACTTCCTTGAGGATATTAGGAGGGAATGGCAAGATAATCCGAAAATGAGTAAAATCATAAAAAAATTAGAGGAAGCACCAAGCTCCGTGGCTCATTATAGTTGGGACAAAAAGGACTTGCGATATAAGGGATGCATTGTGCTTGTGCCAAATTCTACTTGCATAAAGACCATCCTTTAAAAGATGCATTCCACACCTACGACCGGGCACTCTGGGTTCCTTAAAACCTATAAAAGAATTAAGCAAAATTTTTATTGGATAGGGATGAAAAATGTTATTGCTGAATTTGTAGCACAATGTGATGTATGTCAACAACACAAAGGCAAAAGAGAATTTTCAATAGGAGATTGGGTCTTCCTACGGCTCCAGCTATACAAGCAAATATCAATCTAAACCAGAGCATCTATAAAGCTTTCACCTCGATTCTATGGATCCTACCAGATTTTGGAGCACATCGAAGCAGTAGCATTTAGATTGGACTTACTCGCCAGCTCCCGAATCCATCCAGTCTTCCATGTATCATATTTGAAGCTCAAGTTGGGACAACATGAGACAGCCCAAAGCCATCTACCAAATATGACTATCCAAGGAGAGCTCCAGACCCAACCAAGTGCCATTATTGATCGATGGATCATGACTCGACGACGACGACCTACTACTGAAGTGTTAATACAATGGGCAAACTTACCAGCAGAAGATGCCACTTGGGAGAACTATGATGACTTGAAGATCAAATTTCCAAAATTCATGAAATGTTAGTCTCGAGGACAAGGCTGATTTGAAGAGGGCGGGTCTGTTAGGACTCTAGCTATGAGAGTCCTAATTGATAAGGGCATTCTTGTAAATCCTATTTAGCCGACCCCTATTAAAGAGGTGAAGAGGCTGGCTAGGTTAGGGTTAGGTTGCTTCTTAGAGAAGGAGTCCTATTAGAAGTAGGAGTCCTATTAGAGAAAGAGTCCTATTAGAAGTAGAAGTCCTATTAAGGAAAGAGTCCTATTAGAATTAGGAGTCCTACTAGAGAAAGAGTCCTAATTAAAAGTAGGAGTTGGTTAAAAGTAGGAGTCTTGAGTAAGAGTCTTATTAGGAGTTAGGGTTTAGAAGCCCTATAAATAGCCATGTATTCACTTTTCTTTTAAAAAAGAATAGATCAATTTTTTTAGTAGCCTTTGAGCAACAACTTGGGGGAAGGAACCCCTATAGAGTTCTAAGGAGGCCGATCTCCTATAGAGATCAACCCCAAGCTTAGAATCCACAAGGGTTCTAACAAAAAGGCATGCTTGAAATTATCATAAATGTTTGAAATGTATCGTAAATACTTGAAACGTATCATAAATACTTGAAATGTAGCATGGATACTTGAAAAAGTTTCATGCTTAAAATGATAACTTTTTATTATGCTCACCATCATGCTTGATTTAGTATCGAAATGATAAATGTTTATCATTATGATTTGATATCGAACTTGACATGTGTCTTATGCTTAATTGAAATTGGTATCATGCCTCGATGTGATGAATTATCATTTGGTATTAAACTTGAAGTTTGTATCATGCTAAATTTTATATTTAAAGTTGGTATCATGCTTTGAAATGTTGATTGTCTATCATCATTTGATATTGGATTTGAAAATGATTGTCAAGCTTTGACATCATTTTGGTATTGTGATAAATATGTGATATCGTATTTTGAGATGAAGAATCATGCTTTGTATCATGTTGTGCATGTCGATAAGTTGAAATGCAAGTAATGTTGGAAAATCCAAGGGGGGGCGACATCTCATGCGCAGCAGAAGAACAAAAAACAAAACACCCTAGATTTTCGTAAAAAGTTCCGTCATCATGCGAATATCAGTACATCAAAAACGAATCCGCGAATCCAAAAACTGCATGTGTAAAAAGAAAATACCTCGGGAGATTGTATATCCCTGAATTTCTGTAGATCCATGAGGAGGATGAAGGAGGTCAAGCATCCTCCTCTCTAGCGGTATCCACATGACAGGGACTACAACGATGCTCCTCTCTAGGGGGAGGAAAATATAAGGTGGCTGGCAAGAAAACCCCAGCCTATGGGCCTTTGGTTCCCTCCTATTTATAGAGGCCCCCTGCTAACCCTAATGGATTCAGCCCTATTGGGTATTGGATCTCTATCCAATTACCCAAGCCTCTTAGATCAATGGGTCTCTACCCAATAATCTAGCTCTTATTGGATATCATTCATGGGATCTAATAATACAATGGCTTATTGGATATCCAATAAGATAGGGACTCCAACGGATATCTCATATCTGAACCTCTACTCATCATAACACCTACCATATGTGTGACCCTCTAGACCCAATATCAAGCTAGCCGTGAGTCATACCTATCAGAACTCCTTCTGACTTAGTGAATTATTATCTCTATAATAATTCACTTGACTCATCGATTGCGGACGTACTAGGCCACTACGCTGCAGTCCCCAGACTATACAGGGGAATCCAATCCTTTGAATCTATTTATTCTCAGTTACCATGTACCTATAGTCCCTCATCTATCTAATATCCCAAAGACCGTATATCGAGCATAGTACTATCAGGCCCATACGATTTTCAATCGAGTCTTGCTCTAATCGGATTCTCCCGGAGAACTCTTTCTCTCTTAATCCGAATGACCCTAGCTAGAGATTTACTTGACCAAGAATATATGGGATATACGTCTCATAATATCGAGAGTGGATGGTCCTTTATTGACACTCAATAGCCCTCGTAAGGTTGGTTGTCACTCCCAATAACCAACTATACTAGATCTGAAACTTCCAAACCTATAAGTCTAGTATCAAAGAGTGGAGTACTAATATAGGACATCCTTGGTGTCTCAAGTCTAAGGACCAGATACACTATTGGGACTACAGAATTGTTGTCTGATGTGAGGTATCAATAACCATCCAGCATTCCGTAAGCGGATCAATCAGTAAACTCATTTTCTAATGAGCACCTGTATTGTATCCTTAGTGTCCCCACACGAGTAGCTATGAGACTAGCCACCTCCATTATATGGATGAGTATACAGCATACCAGTCTATCCGATTATCTCAATGTCCCTCTCGAGTAACCTATGACCGGGATTATTTAGGGTCTGTGTTTAAAGATGAATCGGTCTCATTATCGTGATCTCATCATGATCCGATTCCCATTGCACAGATCCAAGGACATCATAATAGACATCTAGATAATGTGAGAAAATACTAATAATCATAAGCAAAGAGATTGATGCAGCATGTTACAGGTGCCATCACTCACGTGATTGGCTTGTAGGATACCTATAATTAGTAATCTCTCACTTGACCTAAAGCCAATCACCTATGTGTCTGATCTCCATTAGACCTCTGTGATGCTTAAAGACAATCTGAGTCAATGACTTTGTCAATGGATCTGTAATGTTATCTTCGGATGAAACTCTTTCTATTGCTACATCTCTTCAGGCCACGATCTCTCTAATAAGCTGGAACCTCCTCAGAATACTTCTGATGAGACCCGGATTCCCTTATTTGAGTAATCACCCTATAGTTATCGTAATATAAGAGAATTAGCTCCTCACTGCTCAGCATAACTCCCAAATCTGTGATGAACTACTTCATCCAGACTCCCTCCTTTACTACCTCTACGGTCGAGTCAGCAGTAGTATCTTGCTTAGAATTCTTCTAGCACACTACTCCTCTATTCAGGGTAAACACATACCCTGAATTAGACTTGTCATCATCAACATCAGACTAGAAGGTCGAGTCCATGCAGCCCTCAACCCTGAGGCTAGTTTCTCCATATACCAGTAAAAGATCCTTAGTCCTCCTCAAGTACTTAAGGATACTCTTTACTACTTTCCAGTGCTCCAAGCCAATCATGGTACATAGCATAGCATATCAAGATACTCATGACACTCAGAGTATGCCCAAGTACTTAGAGTATACCTGATAGCATAGCATATCAGGATACTTGTGACACTCAAAGTAGTCCTCCTCAAGTACTTAAGGATATTCGTGACACTTAGAGTATGTGCTATATCAGGCCTAGTACATAGCATAGCATACATAATAGACCATATCACTAAGGCATAGGGTATCTTATCCATGTATGTCCTTTCTGGGAGCCTTTGGGGATATACTCCTAGAAAGTGATAACCTATGTCTTATCGGTTTGAGACCTCTCTTGGAATTTTTTATGTCAAACCTTTTGACAATGGTGTCTATATATCTGAACTGGGACAAGCTATATATCTACTTGGATCTATCTTTATAGATTTAAATCCCCAATAAGTAGGATGCTTCCCCTAAGTCTTTCATGGAGAAGTGTCTAGATAGCCAAGTTTTTAGCATGGAAAGCATTCCTACATCATTCTCAATGATTAGAATGTCATCCATATATAGCACCAAAAAGGTGATAGTGCTCCCACTTATCTTCTTGTACACACAAGGCTCATCTTCGTTCTTAACGAAGTTATTAGATCTGATCGCCTCATCAAATCTTATGTTCCAACTTTGAGAAGCTTATTTTAGTCTGTAGATAGACCGAAGCAACCTGTACACCTTATCTGGACTGTCCTTGGGTACAAATCCCTCAGGTTGTGTCATATACACCTCCTCCTCGAGATTGCCATTGAGAAACATAATTTTCATGTCCATCTGCCAGATCTCATAATCAAGGTGTGTTACAATAGCCAATAGAATTCAGATGGATTTTAGTATGGCTATAGGTGAGAAGGTTTCGTCATAGTCAACACCTTGGCTTTGATAAGAACCCCTAGCCACTAGCCTTACTTTATAGGTCTCTACCTTTTTATTTACTCCGATCTTCTTCTTGAAGATCTAATTGCAGGCAATGGGTACGATACCCTCAGGTGCATTAACTAGGTTCTAAACCTTGTTGGAGTACATGGAATCCATCTTTGAATTCATGGCTTCTTGCAACTTCCCAAAATCTATACTCATAATAGGCTCCTCGTAGGTTTGAGGATCAATATCCTTAACATATGCTCTTCTGATATGTCCCACATACTCTTAGGAGGATGGGATACTCTACCTCACCTACATAAAGTTGGAACTTGGGTGCTAGGTACCTGAATAGACTCTAGCTATGGAATGGTGCTTAAGCTAAGTTCTCCAACCTCATTCAACTCTATCATGCTCTCACTATCTCCACCAAGAATATGTTCCTTCTCGAGGAACACTACTCTCTTGGCTACAAAGACCTTTTGGTCCTTGGGGTGATAGAAATAATACCCATAAGTTTTCTTGGGGTATCTCACGAACTTGCACCATTCCGTCCTAGATTCTAACTTATCGAGTATGTATCTCTTAACATGGGCAGGATAGTCCCAAATCTTAACAACCTTAAGATCGGACTTCCCTTTCCATATCTCATATGGTGCAGACACTATCGACTTAGTTAGAGCTTTGTTCAGAAGGTAACTGATAGAACCCCAAAGGAATTCTATCGAGATTGATCTTTGAGGGGGATCAACCCTTGGAACGCTATAGGGGTTCCACCCTCCAAGTAGCCTGGTGGCTGCAAATATAGATTGATCTTTCTTATTCCAAAGAGGTGGAGGCTACAAGCTTATATAGAGCTCCAAACCCTAACCCTAGGGGTTGCTTCCTAAGTGAACTACCCAATTTGCCCTCAACCTTAGCGGGCCGGCCCAAGAACAAGGGCGGCTAAGAAGCCCAAAGACCCAAATATAAACCCTAGCCTCTCTTCTTTATAGGATAGAGGCGGCTAGGTGGGGTTTATTACATTCTCACAGGGTTTTTATTAGTCATGTTACATGGTTGAGTAGGACCTAACCTGCTAGGGTCCTATCAAGCCCGCCCTCTTCAAATCAGCCTTGTCCTCAAGGTGGGTTCCATGAACTCGAGGAACCGGGACTTCACTCCTCATATGATTCCCATGTGGCATCTTCAAGTGGTAAATTAGTCCAATGTACTAGTACTTGAGAGAGGGGCGTCGACGACGCATCACGACTCTGCGGTCGAGGATGGCTTGTGGTTGGGCTTGAATATTTCCATCATCAGTGGTGTTGAGCAGTTGGATCTGGGATGCCTCGTGTTCTCCCAACTTGGGCTTCAAGCATGACACGTGGAAGACAGGGTGAATTTTGGCATCTTTAGATAATTTAATCAGACGCCTACACGGCTCCAATACGCTCTATGATCTGATAGGGCCCATAAAAACGTGGAGATAGCTTCATGGAGGCTCGTGTGTTGATGGATAGTTGCTTGTATGGTTGTAGGCGAAGATAAACCCGGTCTCCTACTAAAAATTCTCTTTCACTTCTTCGTGTGTCACTTGTCGCTTCATTCTAGCTTGAGCGGTAGAGAGATTATTCTTTAGCAATTGTAGGAGTTTGTCCTGTCAATTAAATCTTGGTCGACTGATCTACCTTAGTGAGCCAATTACATACATTGGAATCACAGAGCCTACCGACCATATAATGCTTCATATGGGGTACATTTTGTAGATGAATGATATGTAGTATTATACCACCATTCGCCCAGGAGCCATTTCGTCCACTCCTTTGGTCGATCACTAGCGAAGCATCGAAGGTATGTCTCTAAACATCTGCTCACCACTTACATTTGGCCGTCAGTTTGTGGATGATATGCAGTGCTCATCTTGAGTTTGGTGCCCTGTAACTGAAATAACTCGGTCCATAATTTACTAGTGAAGACCCTGTCACGATCACTTACGATGGACCTTGGCATCCCATGTAGTTTAACAATATTTTCTATGAAAATCTGAGCAATACTAACAAAGTTAGTGTAGGGATTTCGACAAAGACACAAAAATGAGCATATTTCCGTAAGTCGATCAACCACCACAAGGATTGTGCTTTTACCTTTGGAAGGTGGCAACCCTTCGATGAAGTCCATGAAGATGTCAGTCCATACCGAGTCTGGTATAGGTAGTGGTTGTAGTTTCCCTGGACTCGCCACTGTTTCACCTTTTTGCTGTTGACATACATCACATTGTGCTACGTATTCAGAAATAATTTTTTTCATCCCTTTCCAATAAAAGTTTTGCTTCACTCTTTTGTAGGTTCTTAGAAATCCGGAGTGCCCTGCAAAAGGTATGGAGTGCATTTCGTGCAGAATGACTTTGATGCAAGGGGAGTTTGGTATAAGCACAATACGACCTTTATAGCATAGATCCCTCGAATCCCAAGTATAGTGAGCTATTGCGCTTGGATCCTCCTCTAATTTTTTGATGATGTTGCTGGTTTCTGGATCCTTCTTCCATTCCTCCCCCTCTGGTTGGTGCTGGAGATGCATAAGAAAGCCACCATTTATCTTGTGTAAAACTTTCTCCATTCGTTGGGTTGAAACGGTGGTTACGTTGCTTCCACGCTTCCCGCGTAGGGTGACCTATTTACCTTTGCAATAGAATTTCATAATCAATTTGGAAAAGTTCCAAGAGACATCACCTAGTGTCGTCAGCCATTCTATGCCCAGCACAGCCTCATAATCATTAATTGGTAGGAGGAAGAAGTCGGCAACAATTTCTTGGCCCTGCAGTAATAGTTTCACCTGTGGGCATCTTTGGTCGCATTTTAGGATTCGACCGTCGGCAACCTTTACGTCGAACTTGCTGCAACCTTCGATATAGAGCGCCATCCGAGCAGCAACCTTACTATTTAGAAAATTATTAGTACTGCCTGTATCGATGAGAACAGTGATTGGTTGTTGTTTGAGCAGGCCTCCAACTTTCATCGTTTGCGGATTTGAGTAGCCGGCTAGCGCATGTACCATAAAGTTGGTTGATTGTGGCTCTTCTTCCACATCTTCATCCTCATGTTCAAGACTCTCTTCTGGCTGTTCACTGATCTTTTCTTCCACTGGTTCAATCACAAGAAGTCTCCCCTTTTTACAACGATGCTCGCGGCTCCACGGCTCGTCACAATGCCAACATAACCCCTTAGCGGATCGGTCTCAAGCTCTTCTCTTGTCAACCTTTTGGTGCAGGAGCTCGGTGATAGTAGGTCTGAGGGCTTCAATATTTCTGGTCGAGGAGCGACCCTAGTCCTCCGGGCTTCATGGTTCAATCGCTCCTCCTGAAGTCGTGCGAAAGAGATGGCTGCCATAAGCGTGTACGGTTGTCGCGCTTTAACTTCTCCCCGGATCTCCGGCTTCAAGCCCTCAATAAATGTCCCCAATAACTGTTTTTCAGACCAATCACGAGTTTGATTAGATAACCTTTCAAACCTGGTTTGATACTCCTGGATGGTGGAGGTTTGTCGGATCTTTGCTAGTTGTCCGTCGATGTTCTCGTGTCGGTTGGTCCAAAGCGGATCAGTAGTCCTTCTTTGAATTGTCGCCATGAGAGGACTCCATGGGTATGTTCAAACCAATCAAACCATTGTATGGCATCTCCTTCAAGATGTATAGCTGCAATTTCTACCATAGATGCATCTGCGGTTTTGTGGTACCGAAAATATCGCTCATGCGAGATCCAACCAATCGGGTCTCCTTCTTCCCATCTAGGAAGTCCACCTCATGCGTGGATAGTAGGGATCGATCATAGAGCCTCCCTTCTCTTGGGAGTCATCTCTTCGGTCAGAGATCTCTCCTTGATGAGATTTCTTTGGGCTCGGTGTTCTACCGAAACTGAGTTCGGTAAAGAGAGCCCGAATCTTATCCTCCATTCGCGTCTCGAAGGCTTCTTGAATTTAGCATTTATCACCTCCTCGGATGCCATAGTATATGACTCAGATCTGTAATATTAAGATCTCTCTTTTGTTGCCGGGTTAAAGGCATGAATTTTTTGAGGGAAGTGGTGGTTGAAAGGGTTTGTGGATCGGTGGATGTAGGTTACGGTTTAGGCTTGTTTTGTGGCTGTTTTGGGTGCTGTTTGGGGCTGCGATTTGATGGAGTTTTGGGCTAAGATGGTAGTGGATAAAGGTTAGGAAGAGGGTTTTAGATCTGTGGTAGATCGCAGCAAAGATTTGACAAAAATCAGTAGCAATTGCTGCCTATGTGCGCTGCCTCGTAAGAGCAGAATTGTCGTCGAAGAAATAGCGATTTCTCGTGAAATTTCAGCGAAAACTCAGGGATTTGAGGAGGGGTTTTGATGGTAGAATCTTAGTTTAGATAGCAACAAGGATAACAAATTGGATCAAGAAATTTCGGCAGCAAAGCAGTAAAGAAATCGGTGCAAGTTGCAATAGCGAATTCTCATCAAAAATTTCAGCGGTATGTGACGAGAGATTGCAGCAACACACGAATTTGTTTTGTGATGAATTCACAATAGATCAATCACGGATGGGAGCCAAGATGATCTATGAGGTGCACAAAAATTTCGTTCAAAAAGGATAACAATTAGATCGGTTAAAGGCAGCAACACGCGGCTGAAATTTTCTGCAGCAATCCTTCGTTCGCAAAGATGGTAACTTTGCGACGCAAGGAATTCGCAGCAAGGAATCGATAGAAAAACTTCTTTTGATATTTTAGATGAAAAATTGCAGCAGCAAAAGGTATTGGTGGTAGAAAAATACCAGATCTCTCGATGCAATTGGAGGTGGCGACTGTAGATTGATTTGATCTACGTCAAGAGATGATGGTGGAGACGACGACGTCAAGAGCAATTGTGGGAATTGCTTGGCTAATGGTGGGCGGCAGGGATGGCAGTAAAAGCAGCAAGATCGCTGCTCGATGCAAATGATAGAACCCCAAAGGAATTCTATCGAGATTGATCTTTGAGGGGATCAACCCTTGGAACGCTATAGTTCCACCCTCCAAATAACTGGTGGCTGCAAATATAGATTGATCTTTCTTATTCCAAAGAGGTGGAGGCTACAAGCTTATATAGAGCTCCAAACCCTAACCCTAGGGGTTGCTTCCTAAGTGAACTACCCAATTTGCCCTCAACCTTAGCGGGCCGGCCCAAGAACAAGGGGCGGCTAAAAGCCCAAAGACCCAAATATAAACCCTAGCCTCTCTTCTTTATAGGATAGAGGCGGCTAGGTGGGGTTTATTACATTCTCACAGGGTTTTTATTAGCTGTTACATGGTTGAGTAGGACCTAACCCTGCTAGGGTCCTATCAGTAACCTGCGGACTTTAGGGCATATCCCCAGAATGAGACGAGTAGGTCGATGAAACTCATTATGGACTACACCATGTCTAACAGTGTGTGATTCCTCTTTTCAAATACACCATTGAGCTAGGGTATATAAGAAAGTGTCCATTAGGATAGAATCTCTTAGTCCTTGAGGAACTGGGTGAACTCTGTACTCAAGTACTTAACTCCTCAATCTGATCGAAGAGTCTTGATACTCTTTCTAATCTAAACCTCTACTTCATTCTTATACTCTCTGAATTTCTTGAAGGCTTCAGACTTGTACTTTATCAAGTACATGTGTCCGTACCTAGAGAAATCGTCAGTGAAAATAGTGAAGTAGAAATAACCACTAATGACTTGAGTTGACATGGAATCACATACATCACTATGTATAAGGACCAACAACTTGGTGGCTCTCTCTCCAGTTCCACTAAATGGAGAGTTGATCATCTTTCCATGAAAGCAAGGTTCACAAGTCGCATATGACTCATAGTCAAATGGATCTAGGTATCCATCTAACAATAACTTTTGAATCCTTCCCTCACAGATATGACTCAGCCTACAATGCCATAGGTTTACATTGTTCACCTCATCTCGTTTCCTCTTAGACTCACTTACATTCATGATATATAGAGTAGTGTCTAGTATAATCAAACTATTATGCAATGTTCCTCTCGTGATGATCTCATCATCCTTAAGATTTGAACAATTATTATTCTTAAAAACTATTTTATAACCATTCAATGTCAAATATGAAATGGAAATAAGGTTTTTGATAATAAATGGAACAAAATAGCATGCATCTAATACAATAGTAGCTCCACCAGGCAGATGTAGGTTGACCTCGCCAATAGCAATAGTAGCAACTCTTGCTTCATTGCCTATATTGAGATCCATCTTGCCTCTCATCAATCTCCTAGGTCCTGCCGAAACTTACAACGAATTGTAGGTATGATAAACACTATCGGTATCTAATACCTATGTGTTATCATATGAGTCTAATAGATAAAGACTAATCATGAATGCATATCTGAAGCTTCTCTAAGCTTCTGTTTTGCCTTCTCTATAATATATTCTTTGTAGTTCCTCTTCCAATGTCCGTCTTTGCCACAGTGGAAGCATTGAATTTTATCCTCTTTCGGGTCTTCTTAGCAACCTTTGCTTTACCCGATCTGCCCTTGCCCTTTACCCTTCTCAAGGGACTTCTCTATCTTCCTTTTCTTTCTGGTCTTACCAGCATAGAAAACTGTAAAAAGGAATCGAGTAGGCATTGAAGCATAAAATCCACACATAGGTTATCCTCTAGGACTATTCCTAGACCTGTGAGTTTCTCTATACACTCAATCATCTTAAGGACATGGTTCTAAACGATGTCCTCTTAGTCATCCTGGTACGGAAGAGACTCTTCGATATCTCATATCATTGAGTTCTTTCCTGTTCCTCAAATAATTTACGGAGATGCAAGGCTGTGGATTTCTTATCCATCTTTTTATGTTGTCTCTATAACTCAGGAGTCATGGAGTCCAACATGTAATACTGAGTAAGAGTGGAGTCATCTGCATACTTCATGTAATGAGCGATCTCATCCTTGCTTGCCCCTTCCTTGGGCATAGGCATCACTATTTCAAGGACATGTGATTTTCTCCACTGTGAGAACTATTCTTAGGTTACGGAGTTAGTCCATATAATTTGAACTAATGAGACGGTTGGCATCAAGTATACCATATAGAGAGTCTAATAGTGACATTTTCTAAAACAAATAAAGATGTAGCAACAAATAAATAACATGCAAATTTTGTAGAAATATAAATAATCAAGATATGGACTTCTATCTTGACATGCTCCCACTATTTTTCTGGTGAGTCATACGACACCCTCAGCACGTGAAACGAAAGTCTCCGGTAGACTTCTAGTGGGGATCGAGATCCAGTTAGCATCTTAGTGTAACCTCGAGGGATTCGACCAATCACACTAAGCCCAAAAGGTGGGCAACTCTTGCCAATTATAACTCCTTATGATTCTTGTCCTGTTCAGCCTTCGAACTACTATGGCCTCGAGGGACTCGACCAACCATGATGTTCGGTTAAGTCATCACCATCGTTACAAGATGAGTCTGATTCGATGATATACCCTCGAGGGACTCGACCAAGCATACTATTTCCTCAGGTCACCGGTGACATTTCTATGTCGTAGATAAGATAGCGAATCGTGATATAGGTGAGTCTCGAGGGACTCGACCAACTCAATCTATACCGAGAATTGGTTCCTACCTATAACGAAGGAAGGCCATGTGGGTCAATCTAATTGCCTCACGTTTACCGACTTAATATTATTGAGAAAAGGAATTTTTGATTTGGTCTCCTAATATAATGTGTCACACATATATATATTTAATATATATCTATATTGCATGCAAATATATATACATATCTAGTAGGTGTATAACCAATCACACATCACATAAGTAATCACACCAGATGATCATGAACCATATCCTAATGTGATCAAGCCCGAGCTAGTGGGCCCAATTACTCACATCAAGATCTATGTGTGTCTCGGTGCATCTTCATGCCCTGTGATCATCCATCTTGCTTCATCGGTTGCATCCGCATCTCAACACATCTCAATGTGTCGGATCGTTCGTCTCGACCTTGTGGGTCCTGCTATCACTTCCACGCTCCCGCTGCGCTTCATCGTGTAATTACAACAAAATTACAGGCCTGCAGGCTCGACAATAAATAAGAAAAATAGAGGCTCGTAGACTTTAATAATAATAATCACATGTACACATATCACATAGTCCATGATCATCTGTCCACATCATACATCACATGTATATGTTATTATATAGGACTACTAGATAAATAAAAATAGTAGTTAATTAAATATTATAATTAACTAATAATTTTTCTAAAATCAGGGACATACAAGAAATTTTCTAAATTCTAAAGGGTATTTTAGTCATTTGGTTAGAAAGGATAAAATTAAAAATTTTGAAATTTCTAGGGACAAAATTATCTTTTGCCTAGAAACCCCTAATCTCTCTCTATCCTTTGTTGCATTGTGTTGCAGCTGCGGCCGTCACCACCCTACCGGCGGCGGCCACGCGCATAGGGGGGCGTCGCCCATGCTTGCGGGCGGTGCGCCCGTGGGTGGCGCCGCTGCCCCGCAGGCAGTTTGCCCGCATGTGAGTGGCTTGCCCGCGGGTGGCGCCACTGTGGGTAATCTATCACGGACTTAGCTGGTTTTACCTAAGCCGTGCGGCACCATTACGTGTCAGTTCGCAAAGGTCAGCCTCCCCGAAATCTCCTACGATCCCTTAGGACCTGCAAAAGAAAAGATGGGACAGAGAAAGTACTTTACATAGGATCCACAAGCAATCCTTTCAGCAAACACTTAATAGCCAATGCAAATTCCAACTATAGATGTCACAAGCTCAGAATGGTTGCACAACAAAGGTATAAAATTGGTCAACTACAGACCAAAATATAGTACAAGTGTCCACTTGACGTAAACTTTATGTACAAGCCAACAATGACTGCCAAACTCACTCAAATGGGGTATTTAGCCTTTGGCAAGTCCCTTACAAGCTTTACAAGCTAGAATAAATCGAAAAGGACATGGACATGCATAGGCATTGCACCGAACAAGCTGTTTACAATTTATCCATGGTATTCTCTCCTACTTATTCCTTTGACGTTCTCATTGAAGCCTTTGTTAACGCTGCAACTCCTTGCCTTTGCTAGATCTTCAATCTTCGGCTCCTGCTGCGATGTGCCCCTTGGCTCCCAATTGTTATCTGCTTATTGTTATTGAGTCGTCGAACTTTAATCCACCATGCTGCTTCAAGTTGCCAAAGACTCTGACTCTGGTGTGGGGTTGGCAGAATTGTGCTGATCTTTGCTGGTACTTACAGATTTATCTGATGAAGAAAAAGACCATCTTTGATATGTGTTAGTCTTCAAATTCTTCTTATTTCTTGAACTGGATAGATACTTGTTGAAGCCTTAATGAGCATCGCCTCGAAACCTTTAAAGTTTTTAGGTCCTTCCTCTACAAAATTTTTCCATCGAATCTTCTTCCACTTAGTTGTCTCATCCAAGTAAGTTCGCATCGCTTTCGCTTTCGATTGGCATTCAGTTGGGAAATGAAGCGACCAATCTACTCCCAGTAGCACTGATCACCATTGGTGAGGACTTGACAACTATTGTCTTTCATTTATCTTTTCAAAGGGTCTTTAAATCTATGCAAAGCTCCTCTACTGGATAACTAAGAGAGCTAGGGTACTCAGTTTTACCCATTCTCTTGAGAGTTGAGAAGGCAAAGGTTATTTGACTTTGCCCGCCTCCTCGAGGTTGTACTTCATGCATCGAGCTGGTTACTAGAATTCGCTTGCTCTTAGCTCACACTTTCGAAGTACTTGAAGTGTTTGCAATCCTTGCGTTGAGTCAGCTACTGTGATTTACTTTCTCAATGCCATTGAACTTCTAGAATGCAAGAAGTTAATAACTCCTCTTGGAGTAAGTCTCCGACAGATTTGGTCACCTTTGGGATTATACCGCCTTCTCCATCATTTCTGTCATCTACTCCTTTGAGTAGCAAAGGTACAGCACAATGTACTGTCTGCCTCGTTCTTTGGTCCTGCACTCCTGCATCAACCCGAAGTCCTTCACTTACAGCTCTCTTGATGAGAAGTCCATTGACACCGGTCTTATGAAGTTCTCTAACCTCTACCCTTTAGTCTTGTCATGGTATATAGAGTTTGCCATAGCATTCTTCTCCTCCATGGCCCATATCACAACCAAGCACTCTCCCTCTATGAGAGCAAGGGATCGATGACTCCATAGAAGTCCCGCCTCTGCGGTACCATGGTGCTACCATACCCATGGCACTATTATCTGTTGTCTCGCATCTACATCCCTTCTTTGCGATCAGTAGATCCACCTCTGCGGCACTGTGACACTCCTCTGAGTCCACCTCCATTCTAACCGATGCTCGATTTTGGGTAGCTGAGTCCCTCTGGACTCATCATTGCTTCCTTGCCCTTTTTCAACCACCTGCTTCAACACCTCTGTGTTTTCTGAGCAGTTCCTCTTGGTCGATGGAAAGACAGACTGTAACTCTCATGTATGGCCTCCGCCATTATGTTGCAAGGCTTGCACCGCTTTTGTTCTCCTTAGCTTCATTGGTCACAACGTTCGCTTACTCGACCTTGTCCTCTGACTTGTCGGGCTTCCTTAAGCGAGTGTGAGCTCTAAAGCAGTCCAACTCTTCAACCGCTCCGATCATACCTCTACAGGATCTAGTCCCCCCATGGGACTCACTAGTACTTGTATTTGAACTTCTTCCTCGATAGTGCATAGCCCCCATAAGCTGATGTCCAAGGCTTCCATTCAATGCAACCTTCGATGTACACTCGGAAGACCCGCCTCTGCGGTACCATGGCATTCCCTGCTTGAATCCATAGCCCTTCTTGCCATCATATGGCTCACCAAAGTGGAGCTCCCAATCGCGCTCCTGATCATATCTCTGCATAATCCAGTCTCCCCTATGGGACTCACTAGTACTTGCATCTGAACTTCTCCCTCTAGTGCACAGCCCCTATATGCTGATGCCCAAGGCTTTTATTCAATGCAACCTTTGATACATGCACAAAGACTTGCCTCTGCGGTACCATGGCATTCACTGCTTGAATCCATAGCTCTTCTTGCTGTCGTGTTATTCATCGAAGTGGACCTCCCAATCGTGCTCCCGATCATACTTCTGTATGACCTTATCCCTCACGGGACACATTGTGTGTGTTGCCTTGCCATGAACCATTCCACTATGATCCGCTACATCATGTCGCCTCCTAGTGACATCTCCTTGCATTTTGATCCTTGTGGTATAAACTTGAACTATGATATTTCCATGTGTGGACTCCACTAACACATTGCAGGGCCTTTGCCACCTTCAATTTTGTTCGCTCCTTTGGCAATCGACCTTCGTCCACCTGCTCTCGGGTCACACTCGGATGAAGCCTAGCTCTAGGATAGTCTATCGCCTGGCAGCTTCTCTGAAGTCCCCTGACTTCGTTGAAATTGGTGCACCATAGTCTGGATCTTGAGCCTATGCCCCTACCAGCAGAATCTCCGCTGTGCACCGCCTTCCTCATGGCAACTCGAATAGCAACATTGTGGCATATTCTTCAAGAGTACCTGCCTCTGCATCCTCTTGCCTTATGCTAAGGCCTTCTAACACCAACTTCACCTAGGCAAGTTGTGTCACCTTAGTTCTTTCGTCAAATGCTTCACCGAGATAAGGTGCATGTGCCTCGAAGTTCCCTTCGTCTTTGGCACTATGCAAGATGAGTTTGCTCCATCAGAATAAGAAACCCATTGAACGACATGATCCTGCTACTACCTCTGTAAGAGTCCATGTCCTTGACCTATGTCTAAAGAAAGCTTCAAGCCTCCGCTCCATGTTCCATTTCCTATGCCAACTCCCTTCAGGCAGCTTGGGTGTTTCACCAAGTTACCCCCAAGTTACTCTGCTTCTTGATTTGCATTAAGTTAATGATAGCCCTCACGCCCACCATTCCACGAGTTAGCCCTCTGTTGAGTCTGATCTCCTTATCGGCTCCAAGTGTGTTTTCACTTTATGTTGCCTTGGGTCACTCCTCCACTTGATCTCGCTATGCGTCCATCAATGCATTACCTCTTGTGAGATCATGCGATGGCTCCTCGCCACTCTCTCGGTCCATTGAGCTTTGTTTTGAGGTACTCCTCAACATGTGTGGTACGTTGCACATAATTCTCTCTCTAGAGAGCCGGGACTTATCCTTCCTGGATATCTGGCCCGTTGGAGCAACTTCTCTCTTTGCATCCTTCCCTTTGGAAGTTTTGGAGACCACCATCCCCTTGGACTACTCTACCTTTGCTAAACAAACTGTGCACTATTTTGCCTTTGCAAAAGCACCTGCTAGATTGCGACTCTTCGCTAATATAGCTCCCATTGCACCCCTCTGGGTCTAACAACATGCTGAACCTGCTATACACATTAGCATCTTACAAACGTATCCTGCTCATGCCAAAGAGAAAGTTTCAATACTCCATGGCACTGACCTTCGGCCGCCTTGGGATGGCTATGGACAGTTCATCGTCCGCATACAAGCCCTTGTATGAGTATCGAATTCCTTAAGTTTGTAACTCTCCTCACCTCTATGAGCTTTGCACAACTCTTTCAATCGTTGAACAACCCACTTCACCTTGCATGGTCTCATCCTTTACCAAGCGCCCCGCTTACCTCGAGCACCGTCAAGTTTGGGTGCTAACATCAAGCCACTGCTCGAACTCAGCCATCCCAACCTTTGTATGCTACGTAATTTTTCTTAGCTTATTTGTCCTCGTGGTGCCTCTTGCATGAAGGGTTGGCCATTCCTCTGAATGTCATTCTCGGATGTTCGCTCCTCTGAGTGACTCCTTCCCCTACAACTCCATGTCCGTTTCCAAATAGTCGCCCAAGTTGGCTACCCTCAACGTAGCCCTGCTAGGTCCCCCACGTTTGAATGCTAAGTGTTTCTATGTGTGCTTATCCGCTCTGATACCATATGTCATAGACTTAACTGGTTTTTCCTAAGACGTGCGGCACCATTGCGTGTCAGTCTCCAAAGGTCAGCCTCCCCGAAATCTCCTACGATCCCTTAGGACTTGCAAAAGAGAAGATAGGATAGAGAAAGTACTTCACATAGGATCCACAAGCAACCCTTTCAGCAAACACTTAATAGCCAATGCAAATTCCAACCATGGATGTCATAAGCTCAAAATGGTTGTACAACAAAGGTATAAAATTGGTCCACTACAGATCGAAATATAGTACAAGTGTCCACCTGACGTAAACTTTATATACAAGTCGACAATGGTTGCCAAACTCACTCAAATGGGCCATTTATTCTTTGGCAAGCCCTTTACAAGCTTTACAAGCTAGAATAAATCGAAAAGGACACGGACACGCATAGGTATTACACCGAACAAGCTGTTTATAATTTGTCCATGATAAAGCGCTACCTCCTTAGGCGGCCTTGCCCCCCGCGGGCACCACCCCTGCGGGCGGCTGTAGGGGCTGCCTGTCTGGCCGCGGGCGACGGTGGTTACCCCTACAGGCGCCACTGCCTTGGCAGGCGCGGCTCACCCCTTTTAGGCAGAGCGCATGCTAGGGCGACAGATGGCGTTGCTGGCTGGCGGCCGGCCGGCGCGGCGGCCCCTACGTGCACGACCATGGTTGCAAGCAGCGTTGGCTATACTATGAGGGTAGCAACAATTGCTGCCCTCTCACGTCCTTTGCGTCAATAATTTTGGCATCAAAAGTACATCCAAAACACAACACACGCAATTAAAATCTGATCTTCACATGAACAACCTAGCTTTGATACCACTATTGAGAAATCCAAGGGGGGCGACATCTCATGCGCAGTGGAAGAATAGAAAATAGAACACCCTAGATTTTTGTAAAAAGTTTCATCATCGTGCGAAGATCGGTGCGTCAAAAATGAATCCGCAAATCTGAAAACTATATATGTAAAAAAAAAGTACCTAGGGAGATTGTATATCGTTGAGTTCCTGTAGATCCATAGGGAGGATGAAGGAGGTTAAGCGTCCTTCTCTTTAGCAGTATCCACACGATAGGGACTGCAACGATACTCCTCTCTAAGGAGAGGAGAATAGAAGATGGCTACCAAGAAAACCCCAGCCTATGGGCATTTGGTTTCCTCCTATTTATAGAGGCCCCCTATCAACCCTAATGGATCCAGCCCTATTGGGTATTGGATCTCTATCCAATTACCTAAGCCTCTCAGATCAATGGGTTTCTACCCAATAATCTAGCTCTTATTAGATATCATCTATGGGATCCAATAATACAGTGTCTTATTGAATATCCAATAAGATAGAGGCTCCGGCAGATATCTCATATCCTAACCTCTACTCGTCGCAACACCTACCATATGTGTGTAACCCTCTAGGCCCAATATCGAGTTGACCATGAGTCATACCTATTATAAATCCTTCTGACTCAGTGAATTATTATCTCTATAATAATTCACTCGACTTATCGACTGCGGACGTACTAGGCCACTACGCCATAGTCCCCAAACGATACAAGGGAATCAAATCTATTAGACCTATTTATCCTCAGTTACCATGTACCTATAGTCCCTCATCCATCTAATATCCCAGAGATCATATATCGAGCATGGTGTTGTCAGGCACATATGATTTCCAATCGAGTCTTGCTCTAATCGGATTCTCCCGAAGAACTCTTTCTCTCTCAATCTGAATGACCCTGGCCAGGGATTTGCTTGAGTAAGAACACATGAGATATACCTCTCATGATACCAAGAGTGGATGATCTTTTATTGACACTCAATAGCCCTCATAAGGTTGGCTACCACTCCCAATAACCGACTGTACTAGATCTAGAACTTCCAAACTTATAAGTCCGGTATCAAAAAGTGGAGTACTCATATAAGACATCCTTGGTGTCTCAAGTCTAAGGACTAGATACACTACTGAGACTATGGAATCACTGTTTGATGTGAGGTATCAATAACTATCCAACATTCCGTAAGTGGATCAATCAGTGAACTCATTCTCTAATGAGCACCTGTATTATATCCTTAGTATCCCTACACGAGTAGCTATGAGACTAGCCACCTCCATCATATGGATGGGTATACAGCACACTCGTCTATCCGGTTATCTCGATGTCCCTCTCGAGTAACCTATAACCAGGATTATTTAGGGTTTATGTTTAAAGGTGAATTGGTCTCATTATTATGATCTTATCATGATTCGATTTTCATTGCACAGATCCAAGTGAAAGGATCAAAAGGCACTAAGAGGGGGGGGGTGAATTAGTGCAGCGGATTAAACTCGTATTCTTGAAAACGATTTCGCAAAGAAACACAAGTTCGTAGGAAGATTTTGATTTGATGAAAGAGAACTTGAAAGTAATTGCTTGTGAAAAGGAACTAACTATGAACTTGCAGCCAAGAAATGAAATTATTCAGAAATATAAACACTCACACATTTAAGGACACAATGATGTATAGTGGTTTGGTCAAATGACCTACATCCACTCTTGAAGCCTTTGCGATGAGGCTCCGCTCTTCCACTAGCAAGTCCTTTGAAGGGGAAGGATCAAACACCCCTTTTTACAACCCTTTACAAGATGTTCACACTTGTACAAGATCTCTCAAGAAGAAGAAGAAGGTGAACACTTAGCAAAGAAAACAACACTTTTCAAAACTCTTCAAAAGCTCAAGACTCAAACTTTTTCTTGCTCAAAAGGGTACCCTTTCGGTTGAGAAAGGGGGTATTTATAGATCCAAAGTGGATTCAAAATTGGGCACCAAATTCCAAGTGAATTTGGAGTTCCCATGTTTACGGTGGTCAAGCGGTGCACACGCTGTCGAAGCGTGCCATCGCTGTGTCGATCTTTGATCGACGTATGGAAAGCGTGCCACCGCCAGCAAAGCGGTGCTACCGCTCGATCGATGGATCGAGGCGGTGCCACCGCTTCACCAGCGGTTCCACCGCCGTCGCATGTCTGGGCGGTGCTATTGTCGCAGCATAAAGAGCGGTTCCACCGCTTTGTGTGTGTGCAGGGCGGTGCTATCGCTTCAGTGGCGTTCCACCGCCAGGCTTAGCGGTTCCACCACCCCAGGCTTGGGCGGTTCATCGCTTGCCCCCATTCGAATGACAGAGCCGAATGGGGCCTGTTTAGATCTCAACTTGACACAAGTAGTGGCCCGGTTGGCTCCTCTGAATTTTAGGCAGGATTTATTTCTTAAATCCTTGCTCTACTCATGTGCAAATTACGAACATAACTTAACGTGATTTGATCGGACACCCTTCAAGTCGACTTCGGCGAGTTCTACGGTGAGATTCCGGCAGCCTCCGATGCTTCCTCGGATTGCTACCAAAGTGGTCTCCCAACATACTCCGGCGAGCTCAACTAGTCTTCTACTGGTTTCGAATCTTCCGGAAGTTCGCGAACCTTCGACGATCTTTGAAATGGACTTTCAAAAACTTCGACAAGTCCCTCGATTTGATCTTGGATGGTTTAAGCAACTCTTCCAAAATCTCTCGGACTTCCGATGAACTCTTGAACCCCGACGGACTTGGCCTCGGTAAATCACGTTATGTTTTCTTTCCATCGTAGTTATTCCCTGCACACTCATCTCAACAAAGAGATTAGTACAAATATTTCACCAATTGATTTCATCATCAAAATCCGAGATTTAACAATCGCCCCTTTTTGATGATGACAATCAATGGTGATGGAGTTATTCTTAACTCCCCTATGTATATGCTATAAAGAAAAATTGCTTGAATTCAATTTTTGAATTCAACACAATTAATTTTAATTTCAAGATTTCAAAATAGATATCAAGGATATCAATGAAGTATACATAATAAAAAAAAAACATGATATCAAGAACCCAACTAAGTTTATGTTGGACAACGCATATCATATGGCAATACACATATCATTTCTCCCCCTTTGTCATCAACAAAAAGGAAACGAGGGAATCATAACAATAAGGAGGGTCGAAAAACATCACAAATGTGGAAAAGGAAATCAGAAAACCGAAAACCATTCCACAAAGTGGCGAAAAGATGTAAGAGAACACAGCATGAAGTTAAGACAACATAGATGTCAACAAGAAGATGTCACGATGTAAGGAATACAACATAAATGTCAACACAAGTTTACATCGTTCAAAAAGAAAACACAGCAAGCTACTCCTCAGGAGGAATGCCAAGATGCCTATACATGTGATCGATCTTTAAGTTCATCTTCCGCATTTCCTTCAAAATTTCAATTTGCTGTAGTTTTACTTCATTTAACTCTCTCATGATCGGATCAGTAGAAGATGGAGCGAGAAAATGTCACCGATGTAGCCGCAACAAAAGGATTAGGAGGAGGAGATTCATTTCCCCTAAGGACTGATGTTTCAGGATGGTCTATGGCTGGGGGAGGTATATCACATCTCCTAGGTTGCCTAACCCCTATTCCATGCTCGAAAGTACATCTAAGTCATCTAAGTAGTTTAACGTCAATAATATTAAATCTTTCGACTTGTATTGCTTCTTCATCCGGTGGAATGCGAGATGTTATGGGCATGCAATAGTCTAGTTATTAAACCTCCATATGGTAACATTGATCCTTTAAAAAGGACCTCTATCATGTCTTTGCTGATTAGGTAACCAAAACAGAAATGTTGTCTAGTCATGATCCAATATAAGGTACCTAATTCGGTGGCCTGATCTCATCATGATGAAAGCGCTTAGGAATAACAATGCTTATTAGAATGTGATGCAAAATTTTAGAGTTAAAAGGTAATAAATGTTCACAACTCTTGGGAATTATTCCTAAATTTGGGTTTGCAAACACAGTTTCTAAAGCTTTAGAGTGAGTGGCACCAACTGTGTCCATATCCCATTTTCCTCGAAAATAACACCTAGCTCTCTTTCAACAATTCCAATTAATGAGCATATAGTATTATCACATATTTGAATCTCATTACCTAGAAGATAAGTTGACAAGCCATCATCATTCACAGTTAAATTAGCATAGAACAACTTAACTAAACGTGGATAAATAGGTTCAATAATTTGCAGAATAGGTAAAGCCTCTAAGTCTGCAAACCACATGATAGGTTCTAAGTTTCCTAATTGATTCAAATCAACATACTTTCCTTTATGAATGGGTCTAGAACCAAATTCAGAAAATCTAAGGGAGGCTTCTTGTGATTTAAACAAGGATTGGTCAAATGAATCTACCTCCATCCTTTTTCCTTTGTCTCTTGATGTTCTTCTAGGAGCCATTTCTATTCATGAATAATCAAAAATTAATTGAAGAAAGGAATGAAACTTCACAAGAAAATGAAAGAGAAATAATTTGTTTTTACCTTAGATTGGTTCTTTGAGATGTAGGAAGCTTGAATCAAGATAAAATCTCCTCATTAGGCTTCTAGATAGGAAGAAATGACACCAATTTGAAGTTTGGAAGAGTTTGGAAAGAGGAGAGGCGGTTCACAGATTAGGGGAGGCGGTTCTACCGCCGGCCCTAACACAATTTATAGCAGAGTGTTCGGGCGGTACTCGCTTCAAAGAAGTGTTCCACCGCTGGGTGACTACCCAGCGGTTCCACCACATGGTATGGCGGTGCTACACGCCAGTAGCACAAAACCATTCGGATTTAATGTTTTTCCTTTTTTTTTTTTTAAAAAAAATCTCAGAGATGGGATGAAGTCAAAAGAAATAAATCCATGGGACAATCCGAATCAAATCGATGGAAATCATAGTTTAAACATAATTTCAAGAAAAGACATCAAAAAAAAGGTTACTTACTTGGACAGTTTAGCATGCCTAATTCCCTTCTAATAAAATCAAATTGTTCCTCATTTAAAGGTTTCGTAAAAATGTCCGCTAATTGATGATTTGTATCAACAAAATCAAGAGTGACATTTTTACTACTTACATGATCACGTATAAAGTGATGCACGATGTCAATGTGCTTAGTGCGAGAGTGTTGGATTGGATTTTTAGTTAGACAAATTGCACTCGTGTTATCACACTTTATAGGAATATTTTTTAAGTAGATTCCATAGTCCTCTAGTGTATTTTTCATCCAGATAACTTGTGCACAGCATGCACTAGCAGCTATATATTCAGCTTCTGCTGTAGATAGTGCAATCGAATTTTGTTTCTTGGAAGTCCAAGAAACAAGTGCATGTCCTAGAAATTGGCATGTTCCGGATGTGCTTTTTCTATCTAGTTTACATCCACCAAAATCCGCATCTGCATAAGCTTTCAAACTAAAATTTTCAGATTTTGGATACCATAATCCAAGATTAGGGTCCCTTTAAGATATCTAAGAATCCTCTTGTGCTTTTAAGTGAGATAGCTTAGGATTAGCTTGGAATCTTGCACATAGCCCTACATGAACATGATGTCGTGTCCAGTTGCGATGAGATAAAGCAGGCTACCTATCATGCCCCTATAAGTTTTTTGATCAAAACTTTCTCCATTTTCATCCATATCTAATTTAGTGGAGGTGCTCATAGGAGTGCTAATTTCCTTTGATCCATCCATATTAAATCGTTTTAACAATTCCAATGTGTATTTTGATTGATTTAGAAATATACCATTACTTAGTTGCTTGATTTGAAGTCCTAAAAGAAATTTAGTTCTCCCATTAGGCTCATCTCAAATTCATCACTCATATCCTTAGCAAACAATTCACATAGTGATTTATTACAAGATCGAAAATGATATCATCAACATAAATTTGAACAATAAGAAAATTGTTTTCAAAATGTTTAATAAACAATGTAGTATCAACCTTGCCTTTAGTGAAATTATTTGAAATCAAGAAAGAACTAAGCCTCTCATACCAAGCCCTAGGGGCTTGTTTAAGACCATATAAGGCCTTAGTTAGCTTAAACACATGGTTAGGAAATAGAGAGTTTTCGAATCCGGGTGGTTGTTCAACATAAACTTCTTCGGAAATAAAACCATTTAAAAATGCACTTTTGACATCCATTTGAAATAATTTAAAATCTTTACTACTAGCATAGGCAAGGAGCATCCTAATGGCTTCCAATCTTGCCATCGGAGCGAAGGTTTCTTCATAATCGATACCTTCTTCTTGGTTGAAACCTTTGGCCACTAGTCTAGCCTTGTTTCTAACCACGATACCACATTCATCTTGCTTGTTTCTATAGACCCACTTAGTACCAATAACTAAGTGGTCATTAGGTCTAGGAACAAGCTTCCATACCTCATTCCTCTCAAATTGATTCAATTCTTCTTGCATTGCGATAACCCAAGAATCATCTTTTAGGGCATCAACAATGCATTTTGGTTCAACTTGAGAAAGAAAGGCAGCATGGGCACAAAATTTTTGAAAGAAGAGCGAGTTTGAACCCCTTTCGATGCATCTCCTATAATTAACTCCTTGGGATGAGCATCTACATACTTCCATTCCTTTGGTAAGGAAGTTTGGGAAGAAGATGCATCCAAGATGTTATTTTGAGGAGAGGGTTCATTCAAATTCAAATCATCAAGACCAAAATCATCATCAAAATCTTTTTTCTTAAATTCGGAAACTCATTAAAAACCACATGAATAGATTCTTCTATAAGTAAGGTTCTCTTGTTGAAAACACGAAAAGCCTTAGAAACGGAAGAATAACCAAGAAATATGCCTTCATTGGATTTTGCATCGAATTTTCCTAAGGCATCCTTTTCATTCAAAATAAAGCATTTGCAACCAAAAACTTTAAAGTAAGAAACATTGGGTTTTTATCATTCCATAATTCATATGGAGTTTTGGATAGGGATGGTCTCACTAGAACTCTATTCATCACATAGCAAGCCGTATTCACGGCTTTCGGCCCAAAAATATTTTGGTAAATTATATTCATTTAACATGGTTCTAGCCATTTCTTGCAAACTTCTATTTTTCCTTTCTACTACTCCATTTTGTTGTGGATTTCTTGGAGTAGAGAAGTTGTGATTGTATCCGTTTATTTCACAAAAATTTTGAAAGTCATGATTTTGAAATTCACCTCCATGATCACTTCGAATTGATGAGATCATAAAGCCTTTTTCATTTTGAGTGAGTTTACAAAATTTAGAGAAACATTTGAAGCAATCACTTTTATGAGCCAAAAAATAGGTCCAAGTGTATCTATTATAGTCATCCACAATTACAAAGGCATATTTGCTACCTCCTAGGCTTGTTATGTCAATTGGTCCAAATAAGTCCAAGTGGATCAATTGCAATGGTCTAGTGGTGCTAATGTGATTTTTTGATTTAAAACTAGTCTTTATTTGTTTTCCTAGTTGACATGCATCACATACCTTATCCTTAACAAATTTCGTGTTTGGGATACCTCTTACTAAATCTCTAGATGAAATCTTAGAGATTAGTTTCATGCTTGCATGGCCTAGCCTCCTATGCCAAAGCCAAGCGTCATCATTCAAAACCGAAAAACACATTTCATTACTTAATTTATCAATATTTATTGTGTAGACATTGTTTTGTTTTAAGGCAATCATGGATATGTTGTTGTTGGGTTTTTCAATAATGCAAACATTGGATTCAAATCTAACAACATAACCTTTATCACATAGTTGACTAATACTTAAAAGATTATGTTTTAAACCATCAACTAGTAACACATCATCAATTGAAAAACTCGATTTGTTACCTATGGTTCCCTTGCCAATGATTTTACCCTTGTTGTTGTCTCCGAAAGTGACATATCCTTCTTCTTTGCTAGAGAGCATAGAGAAATGAGATGGATCTCGGTCATGTGCCTTGAGCATCCACTATCAAGATACCATTTCTTGCTCCTAGCTTGTGAGTTTGTCTACAAAAGAGGATTGTTTTTAGGTACCCATTTGATTTTGGGTGCCTTACAAATTGATCTACTTACTTTGTAATTTATCATTGAATTGTTTATGGTTCCTTTAGGAACCCATATCAACTTTTGTGGACTAATTTTCTTGAATGGACATTTGTAGGTAACATGTCCCGTTTTGCAACAAAAATTACATTTCAAATGGGGTGATACATGCAATGTAGGCCCTTTAACAAAGGTGGTGGGATTTTGGTGAGAACATCTCACAAATCCGATACCACTTCTATTTTCGACATGACCTTTGTTAGCAAGAATCATGTCTAAGCCCTTGCTACCGACCTTAAACTTGTTTAGGGTCTCTTTGAGTAGCAAGTTCTCCCTTTTTGTTGCATAAGTCTTCACACTTAGAGCATGGGGGTAGAGAAGGGTTTTGAAGACTATTGAATTTACTTTGTAATAAAGCATGCTCTTTCTTAAGCAAATTGAACTTCTTACTAATAGTTCTACATTCATCAAACAACTCATGAAAAGCCATAGAAAGTTCATCGAAAGATAACTCTTCATTAAGTAACTCACTAACCTCTTCTCCAAATGCCATTAGAACGAAGTTTGCCTCCTCTTTGTTGCTAGCCTCTTCAACCTCGGAGTCACTTGAATCATCCCACGTGGCCTTCAAGGCTTTTTTCTTCTTGAATTGCTTCTTCTTGGCTTGAGGGCATTCATTCTTGAAGTGTCCCGGCTTCTTGCATTCGTAGCAAATGACTTGGTCCTTTTGTATTCAAATTTGCTTTTGTGTCATTTTTGAATTTGTTCTTTCTTATGAATTTCTTAAACTTTCGAGTTAGAAGTGCAATGTCATTGTCACTATCCTCATCACTTGATGTTCCTTTCAAGTGGTCTTCTTGTGTTCTAAGTGCCATATCCTTCCTGTTCTTTGGAAGGGGTTCTCAAGCTCTTCATGAGCATGGCACGTCATCTCGTAAGTCATTAGAGATCCAATAAGTTCTTCAATGGGAAATACTTTAAGATCCTTGGCCTCTTGAATGGCCGTGACCTTTGGATCCCAACACTTTGGAAGGGATCTTAAAATCTTAGTTACCAATTCAAAATTCGAAAAGCCTTTACCAAGAGCTTTAAGTCCATTGATGACATCCGTAAAGCGGGTGTACATGTCTCTAATGGACTCATTTGGTTTCATCCGAAAAAGTTCATAGGAATGCACAAGAATGTTGATTTTGGACTCCTTCACTCGGCTAGTGCCTTCATGAGTGATTTCAAGAGTGCGCCAAATATCAAAAGCCGATTCACAAACGGAAACCCGATTAAACTCATTCTTATCAAGTGCACAAAATAAGGCATTCATAGCCTTTGCATTGAGAGCGAAAATCTTCCTCTCCGACTCATTCCATTCACTCATCGGAAGAGAAGATTTTGCGAAGCCATTTTCGACAATGTTCCAAAGTTCGAAGTCCATGGAAATAAGAAAAATCCTCATATGAGTCTTCCAATACGTATAATCCGACCCATTGAACATAGGTGGACAAGTAATGGAGAGACCCTCTTGCATACCGGAGTAGGCCATCTCTCTTAGGTTTTAAACCAATATGAGAGCAAACCTTGCTCTGATACAAATTGAAAGGATCAAAAGGCACTAAGAGGGGGGGGGTGAATTAGTGCAGCGGATTAAACTCGTATTCTTGAAAACGATTTCGCAAAGAAACACAAGTTCGTAGGAAGATTTCGATTTGACGAAAGAGAACTTGAAAGTAATTGCTTGTGAAAAGGAACTAACTATAAACTTGCAGCCAAGAAATGAAATTATTCAGAAATATAAACACTCACACATTTAAGGATACAATGATGTATAGTGGTTCGGTCAAATGACCTACATCCACTCTTGAAGCCTTTGCGATGAGGCTCCGCTCTTCCACTAGCAAGTCCTTTGAAGGGGAAGGATCAAACACCCCTTTTTACAACCCTTTACAAGATGTTCACACTTGTACAAGATCTCTCAAGAAGAAGAAGAAGGTGAACACTTAGCAAAGAAAACAATACTTTTCAAAACTTTTCAAAAGCTCAAGACTCAAACTTTTCTTGCTCAAAAGGGTACCCTTTCAGGTGAGAAAGGGGGTATTTATAGATCCAAAGTGGATTCAAAATTGGGCTCCAAATTCCAAGTGAATTTGGAGTTCCCATGTTTCTAGTGGTCAAGGCGGTGCCACCACCGTCAGGGTGGTGCCACCACTGTGTCGATCTTTTGATCGACGTCTGAAGCGGTGCCACGCTTCACCAAGGTTCCACCGCCGTCGATGTCAGGGGCGGTGCTATCGCCGTAGACAAGCGGTTCCACCGCCTGTGTGTGTGCAGGGGCGGTGCTACCGCCCCAGGCTGGGCGGTTCCACCGCCCCAGGCTTGGCGGTTCCACCACCCCAGGCTTGGGCGGTTCCACCGCTTGCCCCCATTCGGACAGAGCCGAATGGGGCTTGTTTAGATCTCAACTTGACACAATAGTGGCTCGGTTGGCTCCTACTGAATTTTAGGCAGGATTTATTTCTTAAATCCTTGCTCTACTCATGTGCAAATTACGAACATAACTTAACGTGATTTGATCGGACACCCTTCAAGTCGACTTCCGGCGAGTTCTACGGTGAGATTCCGGCAGGCCTCCGATGCTTCCCTCGGATTGCTACGGTGGTCTCAAAGATACTCCGCGAGCTCAACTAGTCTTCTATTGGTTTCCGAATCTTCCGGAAGTTCCGCGAACCTTCGACGATCTTTGAAATGGACTTTGAAAACTTCGACAAGTCCCTCGATTTGATCTTGGATGGTTAGGCAACTCTTCCGAAAATCTCTCGGACTTCCGATGAACTCTTGAACCCCCGACGGACTTGGCCTCGGTAAATCACGTTATGTTTTCTTTCCATCGTAGTTATTCCTGCACACTCATCTCAACAAAGAGATTAGTACAAATATTTCACCAATTGATTTCATCATCAAAATCCAAGATTTAACACCAAGGACGTCACAATATACATCCAGATAATGTGAGAAAATGCTAATAATCATAAGCAAAGAGATTGATGTAGTGTGTCACATGTGCCATCATTCACATGATTGGCTTATAGGGCACCTATAACTAGCAAGTAACTTATTGGATAGTGCTTGAATTCAAAGGCTTTGAATTCAAGTGTGTCTTTTCTCAAGAACGGCATATAGATAGGGGGAGTTAAGGTTAATTCCATCATCAATTGGTTATCATCAACAAAAGGGAGAGATTGTTGAAACTCAGATTTTTATGATGAAATCATTTGTTAAGTTATTTAATCTAATTTATATATTGAGAAAAGTGTATAGGATTAACTACGATAGCGATAAAGGTATAAAGCAAAACTAAGTGTTAGAGTCAAGATCGAATGATATGTTGGGAGTCCGAGAGTTCGTCAAGAGTCTGAAAGTTCATCAGGAGTATTACCGAAATTTGTCGAGAGTTCGTTGAGAACTTATTGAAGTGAACGTCGAAAGTTCATCAAGAAGATCGTTGGAAGTTCCTCGGAGCTCGTCAAGAAGATCGGAGCTTGCCAAAGAAGTTCATCGAAACTCACCAAGTAGTTCATTGTGAAGTCTAAGAGCTTACCAGGAGTCTGCTAGAAGATTACCGAGAGTTCGTCAGAAGTCCGTTGGAAGATCACTGGAAGCTCGTCGGAAGAAACTTTGACTTACCGGACTTGTTTTCTTTAGTGCATGCCTTAAATGTTATAGTTGGCACATAATTAGAGTTAGGTTTGGGAAGTAATCCCACTAACTCTGTTAGGGGCCAACTGGGCCCATAATTGAACTGGTTTGGGCTGGACTCAAGGCCCAAACAGTGTTGCTGAACCTTGTCTGGCGATGGCATCACCAGACTAGGGCGGTGAAACCACCTAGGGCTAAGTCTCCTAAGTGTCTGGTGGGTGGTACCACCCAGACTGGGTAGTGGTACCATCAGACTAGGCAATGGTACCACCCAGTTCTAGTAGCTAGGACTCTGTTTGGTGGTAGTACCGCCAAAGTAGGCGGTGGTACTGCCTAGTGTCAGGGTCAACTGGTGACGATACCACTAGTACCCCGAAAACCAGGGATGAGACCTTTTTTGGCTCCATTTTTAAAGCCAATTGAGGCCTATAAATACCCCTTACTTCTCAGCTTGCTCAATACAGAGAAGTGAACAAAAAGAATTGAGACTATAGTAAAATTGGTTGTAAACATTGTGAGTTCAGCTCCTCCGAGTCTAAGTATTAGATGTTGAATTTCGGATTTTGATGATGAAGTCAATTGATGAATTATTTATTCTAATCCATATTATCAAGATAATTGTACAGGATTAACTATGATAGGATGAAAACATAAAGCAATTTACCGAGGTCAAGCTTGTTGGGAGTTCGAGAGTTAACTGGAAGTCCGAAGGATCATCGAAAGTATTGCTAGAACCAACCGAGATAGAATCAGGGACTTGATAAAGGTTTTGGAAGTTAATCGGAAAGATCGTTGGAGATTTGTGGAGATCGCCAAGAAGGTTCGGAAGCTTGCCAAAGACTCGTTGAACTCATCACAGAATCCAGGAGCCTGTTGGGAGTCTGCCGGAAGAAATTCGAAGGAGTGTCGGAAGTCCACCGAAAATTCGTCGGAAAGCTCACCGGAAGAGAAGACTTGAAGAATATCAGTTTAAATTACTTAGAATTATGTTTCAATTCATAGTTAGCATGTAATTAGGGTAAGGATTAGGAAATAATCCTTTTTTAACCTGGTAGGGGCCAACCGGTCCCTTATTGGGCTAATTTGGTCCGAAAATATGGCTTATTCAGCTTTGCTGAAAGGCCTGGATGATGGCACCGCCCAGGACCTGAGAGCTCAGGCTAGGTGATGGCATTGCCTAGTGCCCGAGAGCCCGGGCAGTAGTGCCACCGCTGGGCAGCAAGCCCAGGCGGTGTCACCACCGGGCTAGGCGGTGGCACCACCTAGTATTCTGTCAGTCTGAAAACTGACAGGCGGTGGCACTGCCAGCACCGGGAAACCCAAAATGAATTCAAATTTGGAGCCCAAATTTGAATCCTCTTGGGGTCTATAAATACCCCTCTTTTCTCAATTGAAAGTGAAACCTTTTGAGAGTTAGAAATTGAGCAAAAGCCATAGCAAAGCTTTGTTTTCGATAGCTTAAGTGTTCACCTCCCTCTCTTTGCAAAAATCTGTAAGAGTGTGAACCACTTGTAAGAAGGTTGTAAGAGGAGTATTTGGTTCTTCCCATTCAATGTGACTTGCTAGTGGAAGTTGGGAGCCTCATCGAAGAAGGCTTCGAAAGTGGATGTAGGTCATTTAACTGAACCACTATACATCACAGTGTTCCTTGAATGTATAAGTGTTTAAATTTTTGAATCATTTCTTTACTTAGCTGCAAATCATTCGGTCTTCATCTCCTTTACTCAAGCTACTTTAACTAAGTCATTTTTCGTTGAATCGAAATCTCCATACAAACTAGCTATTTATGGAATCAATTTCAAACTTACTAGTTTTAATCCACTGCATTAATTCACCCCCCCCCTCTTAGTGCTACTCCAATCCTAACAATTGGTATCAGAGTAAGGTTCACTCTTATATTTGGTTTAAAACCCAATAGAGATGGCTTACTCTGGCATGCAAGTGAGTCACTCCATTATACATCCGCCAATGTTTAATGGGTTGGATTGCACATATTGGAAGACTCGTACGAGGATCTTTCTTATTTCCATGGATTTTGAGCTTTGGAATATCGTCGAAAATGGATTTCAAAAATCTTCTCTTCCAATGAGTGAATAGAATGAATCATAGAAGAAGATTTTTGCTATAAATGCAAAGGCTATGAATGCCTTATTTTGTACACTTGATAAAATAAGTTTAATTGCATTTCGATTTGTGAATCGACTTTTGATATTTGGCGTATTCTTGAGATCACTCATGAAGGTACTAGCCGAGTGAAAGAGTCCAAAATCAATATTCTTGTGCATTCTTATGAGCTTTTTTGAATGAAACCAAATGAGTCTATCGGAGACATATACACCCGCTTCACGGATGTCATTAATGGACTCAAGACACTTGGTAAAGATTTTTCTAATTTTGAACTAGTAACAAAAATTTTAAGATCCCTTCCAAAGAGTTGGGATCCAAAGGTTACGGTCATTCATGAGGCCAAGGACCTTAAAACTTTTCCTATCAAAGAACTCATAGAGTTTTTATTGACCTATGAAATGACATGCCATGCTCATGATAAGCTAGAAAACCCTCTTCCAAAGAACAGGAAGGATATGACATTAAGAACACAAGAAGACTACTTGAAAGGAACATCAAGTGATGAGGACTTTGATGAAGACATTGCACTCTTAACTAGAAAATTTTAAAAATTCATTAAAAAAGGTAAATTTAAAAATGAATCTAAAAACAAACTTGAACAAAAAAAGGACCAAGTCATATATTACGAATGCAAGAAGCCTGGACACTTAAAAAATGAATACCCCCAAGCCAAGAAGAACCAACTCAAGAAGAAGAAAGTATTGAAGGCTACATGAGATGATTCAAGTGACTCCGAGGATGAAGAAGCAAGCAACAAAGAGGAGGCCAACTTCGCGCTAATGGCCTTAAGAGAAGAGGTTAGTGAGTTATTTAATGAAGAGTTATCTTTCGATGAACTTTCTATTGCTTTTCATGAATTATTTGATGAATGTAGAACTATTAGTAAGAAGTTCAATTTATTAAAAAAAGAGCATGCTTTATTACAAGATAAGTTTGATAGTCTCTAAACTCCTTCTTTACCACCTACGCTCTAAGTGTGAACACTTAGAAGCAATAAAAAATAAGAACTTGCTACTTAAAGAGACCCTAAACAAGTTTAAGGTCAGTAGCAAGGGCTTGGATATGATCCTTGCAAACAAGGGTCACGTTGGAAATAGAAGTGGAATTGGATTTGTGAGTGGATCTTATCGAAATTCTATCACCTTCATTAAAGGACCCACATTATATGTATCACCTCATTTAAAATGTAATTTTTGTTATAAATCCAAACATGTTGTTTACAAATATCTATTTAAGAAAATTAATCCACATAAATTGATATGTGTTCCTAAAAGAACCATAAATAATTCTATGCTAAATGACAAAGTTAGTAGATCAATATTTGAGGCACCCAAAATCAAATGGGTACCTAAAAACCATCCTCTTTTGTAGAACCATTCACCATCATAAGCTAGGAGCAAGAGATGGTATCTTGATAGTGGATGCTCAAGGCACATGACCAGAGATCTATCTCAATTCTCTATGCTCACTAGCAAAGAAGAAGGGTATGTCACCTTCGGAGACAACAACAAGGGTAAAATTATTAGCAAGAGAACCATAGGTAACAAATCAACTTTTTAAATTGATAATGTGTTATTGGTAGATGGTTTAAAGCATAATCTTTTGAGTGTTAGTCAATTATGTGATAAGGGATATGTTATGAAATTTGAATCTAATGCTTGCATTATTGAAAAATCATATAATAAAACAATACATCTATGATTGCACTAAAACAAAATAATATCTACACCATCAACATTGATGATCTTAATAGTGAAATGTATTTTTCGACGTTGAATAATGACGCTTGGCTTTGGCATAGGATATTAGGTCATGCTAGCATGAAGCTAATCAATCAAATCACATCCAAAGCACTTGTAAGAGACATTCCCAATGTTAAGTTCATTAAATATAAAGTATGTGATGCTTGTCAACTAGGAAAACAAATTAAAACTAGCTTCAAGCCAAAGAATCAAATAAGTACCTTTAGACCATTATAATTGATCCATATAGATTTATTTGGATCAATTGACACAACAAGCCTAGGAGGAAGCAAATATGCCTTTGTAATTGTAGATGACTATAGTAGATACACTTGGACCTATTTCTTGGCTCACAAAAGTGATTATTTTAAATGTTTCTCTAAATTTTGTAAATTTACTCAAAATGAAAAGGGTTTCATGATTTCATCCATTTGGAGTGATCACGGTGGTGAATTCCAAAACTATGACTTCCAAAACTTTTGTGAATCAAATGGGTACAACCATAACTTCTCTACTCCAAGGAATCCTCAACAAAATGGAGTAGTAGAAAGAAAGAATAGAAATTTACAAGAAATGACAAAAACCATGTTAAATGAACATAGTTTACCCAAATACTTTTAGGCCGAGGCCGTTAATACGGCTTGCTATATCATGAATAGGGTTCTAGTAAGACCATCTCTATCCAAGACTCCTTATGAATTATGGAATAACAAAAAACCTAATGTTTCTTACTTTAAAGTTTTTGGTTGCAAATGCTTTATTTTAAATGAAAAGATGCTTTGGAAAAATTTGATGCTAAATTTGATGAAGGCATCTTTCTTGGTTACTCTTCCATTTCTAAACCTTTTCATGTTTTTAACAAAAGAACATAAGTTATAGAAGAGTTTATTCATGTAGTTTTTAATGAAATTTTTGAATTTAAGAAAAAAAATTTTGATGATGATTTTGGTTTTGATGGTTTGAATTTAAATAAACCCTCTCCTCAAAATAGCAACTTGGATGCATCTTCTTTCCAAATTTCCTTACCTAAGGAATGGAAGTATGTAGATGCCCATTCCAAGGAGTTAATTATAGGAGATACATCGAAAGGGGTTCAAACTCGTTCTTCTTTTAAAAATTTTTATACCCATGCCGCTTTTCTTTTTCAAATTGAACCTAAGTGCATTGATGATACCTTGAAAGATGATTTTTGGGTTATCACAATACAAGAAGAATTAAATCAATTTGAGAGGAATGAGATATGGAAGCTTGTTCCTAGACCTAGTGACCATTTAGTTATTGGTACTAAATGGGTCTTTAGAAAAAGCAAGATGAATGCAGTATTATGGTTAGAAACAAAGCTAGACTAGTAGCCAAAGGTTTCAACCAAGAAGAAGGTATTGATTACGAAGAGACCTTCGCTCCTGTGGCAAGATTAGAAGCCATTAGGATGCTCCTTGCCTATGCTAGTAGTAATAATTTTAAACTTTTTCAAATGGATGTCAAAAGTGCTTTCTTAAATGACTTTATTTATGAAGAAGTGTATGTTGAACAACCACCTGGATTTGAAAACTCTCTTCCTCCCAATCATGTGTTTAAACTAACTAAGGCTCTCTATGGATTAAAACAAACCCCTAGGGCTTGGTATGAGAGGCTTAGTTTTTTCTTAATTTTAAATAATCTTACTAAAGGCAAGGTTGATACTACATTATTTATCAAACATTTTAAAAATAATTTTCTTGTTGTTCAAATTTATATTGATGATATTATTTTTGGTTCTTCAGATGAATCACTATGCTAATCATTTGCCAAGTGTATGAGTCATGAATTTGAAATGAGCCTAATGGGAGAATTAACCTTCTTTTTAGGATTGTAAGTTAAACAACTTAGTGATGGTATATTTCTTAATCAAACAAAGTATATATTAGAATTATTAAAATGATTTAACATGGATGGTTCAAAAGCTATCAACACTCCAATGAGTACTTCCACCAAGTTAGACTTGGATGAAAGTGGAAAAAATTTTGATCAAAAAACATATAGGAGAATGATAGGTAGCTTACTTTACCTCACCGCAACTAGACTAGATATCATATTTAGTGTAGATCTATGTGCAAGATTCCAAGCTAATCCTAAGTTATCTCACCTCAAAACTGTTAAAAGAATCCTTAGGTATCTTAAAGGAACTCCTAATCTAGGATTATGGTATCTAAAATCTGATAACTTTGATTTAAAAGCCTATGCGGATGTGGATTTTGGTGGATGCAGAATAGATAGAAAGAGCACATCCGAAACATGCCAATTTTTAGGACATGCACTTGTTTCTTGGACTTCCAAGAAACAAAATTTGGTTGCACTATCTACAGCGGAAGCCGAATACATAGCTGTAAGTACATGTTGTGCACAAATTGTTTGGATGAAAAATATGTTAGAAGACTATGAAATTTATTTAAAGAACATTCCTGTAAAATGTGATAATACAAGTGCTATTTGTCTAACCAAAAATCTAATTCAACACTCTAGAACTAAGCATATTGACATTAGGTATCATTTTATATGAGATCATATCAATAATAATAATGTCATTCTAGAATTTATTGATACAAAACATTAATTAGTAGACATCTTCACAAAACCCCTAAATGAAGAATAATTTGACTTCATTAGAAGAGAATTAGGCATGCTAAATTATTCTAATACATGATGTTGTATATTTCTTTTCCAAAATTTTCCAACTTCGGTTTTGATTGTATCATCTTAATATTATCTCTTCATTTTTGAATGACATCTTTACAATATCATCTTGGCATTTTGATGAAAGCTCTCATTTTTATCTTCCTATTTTGATTCTCCTCTTCAACTGATAAATTATTGAGTTGTGTCATGACTTTTGATGAAATGATTAAATTTTCAGTTTTGATAGTTTCACATTGATATTATATTTTCACATTTTGATGACATCTTTATATCATGGAGCTCACATTTTTATCTTTCGATCATAATCTTGATGAAAGCTATCATGATGTTGTTTTCCTCTTTCTTTAAATAGTGGATACTAATGATATAGTAAAAACTGATTTTATACCCTCCTTTAAGTATGACTAAAGATATTTCATGACTTACATTTTATATGAAGCTTAACATATGCATAAATTAATGTCATGAATTATGCAAAATTAAGTTCTTAAATGTTCATTTTCGATTTTTATTCTTGTGCTAATTGGCATGATTCAAGGTTTTATGACTTCCTCCTCATGAATCACTACAAGAATACCACGTCGAATTTTTTTTCCTTCAAATTTTTGATATTGATATATTTCATTCGTTGAAGTTTTATGAATTTTGACATCTCATTCTCATGGAGTTTACCTTAAAATATGAAATCTTTGATGAATGACTTTAATGATCTATCCTTTCACAATTCTATACTTGAATTCTCAATCAAAAATTGAGTCTTAAAATTTTCATATATGAATTCTTTATGAGCATTTTGAAACTCTAATGTTTTTTTTTTGATCTCATGAACATGAATAAAAATGATCCAAATATTTTTTGAATTTATCCATTAAGGATGACATATTTTGCATTATGTTCAACTCATTTATCATATGCTTGATAACTGACCACTCATTTTTTTGTGGTATGATACCTTGTGGTGGCTACTTTACCTCCTTTTTGTTGATGACAAAGGGAGAAAAGAATGTGTAAATTGACGACATATGAAAATAACTTGATAAAATGTCTTGTATAGTATTAAGAAGATTGAATTCAAGTGTTTTAAGATCGAAATCATATCATGTTTAAAAATTGGGTTCTTTTTATTGATATGATAAGCTAATATTTCATTTGATATCATGCCTTGATCTTATGCACTTCATTGATATCATTTGATCCTTGTGGTAATTCAATTTGTGATTAGTTTCTCTTGTCGAAATGATGAATGTCTATCATTCGACTAGAAAATGCATATCATGCCATGACATTGTGAAAAATACGATGTTTCGTATTTATGGATGAAAGATCATACTTGTTAAGCATGACGGTAAGTTTAATGAATGAAACTTATTTGGTTTGGGATGAATTCAAGAAGATTGAATTCAAGTGTTTTTACCTTCTCATAATATGGCATATAGATTGGGAGAGTTAAGATTACTCTATTATCAATTGATTGTCATTATAAAAAATGGGGAGATTATTGAATCTCGGATTTTGATGATGAAGTCAATTGGTGAATTATTTATTCTAATCCATATTATCGAGATAAGTGAGTAGGATTAACTATGATAGGATGAAAACATAAAGCAATTTACCGAGGTCAAGCTCGCTGGGAGTTCAAGAGTTCACTGAAAGTCCGAAGGATCATCAGAAGTATTGTCGGAACCAACCGAGATAGAATCAGGGACTTGTTGAAGGTTTTGGAAGTTCACTGGAAAGATCGTCGAAAGTTCGCGAAGATCATTGAGAAGGTTCAGAAGCTTGCCAAAGACTCGTTGAACTCATCATAGAATTCGGGAGCCTGCTGGGAGTCCGCCGAAAGAAATCCGAAGGAGTGTCGGAAGTCCACCGAAAATTCGCCAGAAAGCTCGCCGAAAGAGAAGACTTGAAGAATATCAGTTTAAAACACTTAGAATTATGTTTTAATTCATAGTTAGCATGTAATTAGGGTAAGAATTAGGAAATAATCTTTTTTTAACCTAGTAGGGGCCAACCGAGCCATTATTGGGCTGATTTGGGCCAAAAATATGGCCTATTCAGCTTTGCTGAAAGGCCCGAGTGGTAGCACCGCCCAGTGCCCAAGAGCCCGGGCGGTGGCACCGTTGGGCTGAGCGATGGTACCGCCACTGGGCAGCAAGCCCAGGCGGTGGCACCGCCCAGTACTCTGTCAGTCTGACAACTGATAGGCGATGGCACCACCACTGACAGGTGATGGCACCGCCAGCACCGGGAAACCTAAAATGAATTCAAATTTGGAGCCCAAATTTGAATTCTCTTGGGGTCTATAAATACTCCTCTTTTCTCAACTGAAAGTGAAACTTTTTGAGAGTTAGAAATTGAGCAAAAGTCATAGCAAAGCTTTGTTTTCGATAGCTTAAGTATTCACCTCCCTCTCTTTGCAAAAATTTGTAAAAGTGTGAATCACTTGTAAGAAGGTTGTAAGAGGAGTATTTGGTCCTTCTCCTTCAAAGTGACTTGCTAGTGGAAGTTGGGAGCCTCATCAAAGAAGGCTTCGTAAGTGGATGTAGGTCATTTGACCGAACCACTATACATTACAGTGTTCCTTGAATGTATGAGTGTTTAAATTTCTGAATCATTTCTTTACTTAACTGCAAATCATTCGGTCTTCATCTCCTTTACTTGAGCCACTTTAACTAAGTCATTTTTCATTGAATCAAAATCTCTATACGAACTAGCTATTTACGAAATCAATTTCAAACTTACAGTTTTAATCCATTGCACTAATTCACCCCCCCTCTTAGTGCCACTCTAATCCTAACATTAGAAACTTGTATAAGGAGAGTAAGTAGCTTGTAAAGAGTACTATAAGGGGTGATTGATCTTTGCCCTTGAAGATAGATCAATAGTGGATGCCGGTGACCTCGATGAAGGAGGAATCGGAAGTGGATATAGGTCGGACGATCGAATCACTATAAAAATCAAGTGTATTCTATTCTTTTCTGTTTTGCTCCTTACAATTTTGATTTCATACTTTTCATCATAGTCATTTTTCACTTACGAGTCTCTTTAAGCTTAAGCACAATCGATATCATTTTTATTGAAGGAATTATTTTCTGTTGAATCTCAGATTTCGATAATGAAACTAATTGATTGTGTTTTGATTATCTAACTATATTTTGAGTCATATAGGTCTACTCTCGATCAGGATTAGACAATTGACTGTTAGAACCCTTGTGGATTCTAAGCTTGGGGTTGATCTCTTTAGGGGATCGACCTCCTTGGAACTCTATAGGGGTTCCTTCCTCCAAGTTACTACTCAAAGGCTACTAAAAGGATTGATCTATTCATCATGAAAAGAGGGTGAATACATGGCTATTTATAGGGCTTTTAAATCACAACTCCTAATATGACTCCTACAAGTCTCTTACTTCTAATCAACTCCTCCTACTCAAGACTCCTACTTCTAATCAACTTCTAATGCTTCTTTAAGAAGTAACCTCCAAATTAATTCTAACCTAGCCAGCCTCTTCACCTCTTCAATAGGGGTCAGCTAGATAGGATTTACATGAATGCCCTTAGGATTTACATATTTGTCCCCTTCAATGAAACTAAATTAGAACTCTCATAGCTAGAGTCCTAACAGACCCACCCTCTTCAAATCAGCCTTGTCCTCGAGGTTGATGCTTCAGGAATTATAAGAATTTGATCTTCAAGTCATTATAGTTCTCCCAAGTGGCATCTTCTGCTAGTAGGTTCACCCATTGTATTAGCACTTCAGTAGTGGGTCGTCATCGTTGAGTCATGATCCGTCGATTAATAATAACACTCGGCTAGGTTTAGAGCTCTTCTCGGGTAGTCATATTTGGTAGGTGTCTTGGGGCTATCTCGTTTTGTCTCAACTTGAGCTTCAAACACGACACATGGAAGACTGGATAGATTCAGGAGTTGGCAGGTAAGTCCAATCTGTATGCTACTGCTCCGATGTACTCCAAAATCTAGTAGGGTCCATAAAATTGAGGTGAAAGCTTCATGGATGCTCTGGTTTGGATTGGTGTTTGCTTGTATAGCTGGAGCCGTAGGAAGACCCAATCTTCTACTGAAAATTCTCTTTCGCCTTTGTGTTGATCATATTACTATTTCATCCTTGCTTGAGCTGCAGTGAGATTATCTTTTAACAACTTTAGCATTTTGTCTCTATCCTATAGTTCCCTGTCTACTTGTTCTACTTTAGAGGTTTCTAACACATATTTTAGGATTATAAGAGGAGGTCAACCATACATAGCCTCATAGGGAGTACATTTTGTGGATGAATGATAAGTTGTATTATACCACCACTTGGCCCAGGAAAGCCATTTTGTTCACTCTTTTGGCCAGTCACTAGTGAAGCATCTGAGGTATGTCTCCAAGCACCTATTCACCACTTTAGTCTGGCCTTTGGTTTATGGGTGATATGCCGTACTCATCTTCAATTTAGTGCCCTGCATCTGGAATAACTCTATTCAAATTTGCTCGTGAAGATCCTATCACAATCACTTACAATAGATCTCGATATCCCATGCAATTTTATAATATTCTTCATAAAGATTTGAGCAATACTAAAAGTAGTGTAGGGATTACGAACAGCACAAAAGTGAGCATAGTTTGTAAGGCGATCAACTACGACAAGAATTGTACCTTTTTCTTGTGATGAGGGAAGCCCTTCGATGAAGTCCATTGATATATCAATCCATATTAAGTCTGGGATGGGTAGAGGTTGTAGCTTTCTGGGACTTGCCATTGTCTCGCCTTTATGTTATTGACATACATCACATTGGACTACAAATTTAGCAATAATATTTTTCATCCCTACCCAATAAAAATTTTACTTAATTCTCTTATAGGTTCTAAGGAACTCGGAGTGCTCGACTGTAAGTGTGGAATGCATCACTTGAAGGATGGTCTTATGCAAGTAGAATTTAGCACAAGCACAATGTATCCCTTATAGCGTAAGTCTTTTAAGTCCCAATTGTAATGAGCCATGGAGCTTGGTTCTTCCTCCAAATTTTTTATGATTTTACTGGTCTCTGGATCATCTTGCCATTCCCTCCTAATATCCTTAAGGAAGTCATTGGTCGGAAGTAAAATGATCAAAAATTTAGCTTGCTCAAGTAGTTACGAAAGCGCATCCGCAACAATATTCTTTTTTCCCTTTTTGTAAGTTATTTTATAATCATATCCAAGAAGCTTTGTTACCCATTTTTGCTACTCAGGAGAAGATATCTTCTGCTCTAAGAAATATTTTAGGCTTTTATGGCCGATCTTGATTTGAAAGCATCGCCCAATCAAGTACGGTCTCCATTTGGCCATCGCATGCACAATCGTGAGCATTTCCTTGTCGTAAATAGTTATCTTGAGATGGGAAGGAAATAACGCCTTATTAGTATAAGCGAGTGGGCTATCACACACTTAGTTAGAATTGCCTAAGTGGTGAGGCACCTTTGCGCCAAGCCACAGACTTAGCTGGAGTTGCCTAAGTCAAGAATCACCTTTGCGCTCACTTCAATCGGACTTAGCTTGGATTGCCTAAGTCTTGAGGCGCCCTTGCAACATACACATTCATAAAGGGTCAGCCGAACTACAACCTCGTGCAGGTCCTGTAGGACCTGTAAAAAGAGAAGTTGATTAGCTTTGAAATGAGCGACGGACATGTCCCGACGTTTCACGAAGAGGGAAGCTTTACAAGCAATTGAGCGAGCATTTGGAGTGCAAGAAAATAGAGAAAGAGAGGAGGAAAATAAAGACTTTAGAAGGGTGAATGAGCAACTACAAGTCTACAAATAACTACTCCCCGGGTGCCGGGCGCGAAGGCAAGTTTCTGTCAAGTTGACGTGCAAACTTATGAAAGTGTTCAATGCCTGACAATATACTGAAGCCCCATCTAGCCCTATGCCACCTAGGTGGTTCCAAGGGGTTGAGATGGCTGATGTTTCACACGTGGCTGCGGGCTACAGAAATCAGCCCGCAGTATACAAAAACGGAGCCATTTTGCTGGTTTTTGGGCAAATGCAGCGAGCGATTGTTTTACAATGCTGCAACCTGCTGTTTCTTACATTTTTACATGGGAAACATACCAAAAGTATGGCAAAATAGGCTACCAAGGATATGTACAAACATGGGCAGGTGATGAACGGTACGTTGAACGAAGTTGCTACGAGTGTGCGACGACCATTCGTGACATTCTCCCCCACTTAAACTGTCAGCGCCCTCATCGATGCTTACTAGTAAGCTTTGATGGTTGTTTCTTCATGTCAGAGGGCATCTTCTTACTCCCAACTGGCTTCGGTTCTAAGAAGCTTCTGCCACTTCACCAAGTATTCAATCTACTCAGCTCCATTGGGTAGCTTTGTCTTGCGATCCGCTAAAATGGTCTCAACTCGCTTCTCATAGGAGGCTCTAGTAGGAGGTTGTCAAGTTGAAATGCCTCGGGAAGCATCTTGTGGATCGGAGTGGTAGGCATTCAAGTTGCTGGCATAGAAAACATTATGAATCTTGAGCCACATCGGCAGCTGCAACTTATAGGAGATGTTACCCACTTTACTGATAATTGGGAAGGGGCCATCATACTTGCACACCAATCCTTTGTGCACCTTGTTTCTAAAGAATTGGAGTGATGCTGGTTGGAGCTTCACCAATACCAAATCACTGACTTTGAATTCCTATGGTTGCCTTCCCAAGTCTGCCCACTTCTTCATCTTTCTGGCTGCCTTCTCCAAGTAGGCTCGCGCAATATCTACATTTCGATATCATTCTTTTGCCAAGTGATATGCGGATGGACTACTTCCTGTATATCCAATAGCTAAAGTGTGAGGAGTCGACAGCTGTTGTCCTATGATGATCTCAAAGGGGCTCTTATTGGACGTAGAGCTCCGCTACAGGTTATAGGAGAATTAGGCTATGTCCAACAACTTCACCCAATCTCGTTGGTTGGCACTCATGTAGTACTGAAGATATTGCTCTAGGAGTGAGTTTATTCTCCTAGTTCGGTTATCCGTCTGGGGGTGGAGGCTTGTGGAGAAGTATAGCTTCGACCCCAATAATTTGAATAGCTCAGTCCAGAATCGTCCTAGAAACTGAGTATCTCGATCACTTATGATATTGTGCGGGACTCCCCAATACTTCACCACATTCTTCATCATTAGCTTCGCCGCTTCCTTTGTTGAACAATGTAGGGGTGCCATAATAAAGGTTGCATACTTTGAAAATCAGTCGACCACAACAAGTATTAATCCGGGTCCCCCTACTGCCGGTAAGCTTGATATGAAGTCCAGAGAAATGCTCTCCCATGGCCTTTCTCGTATAGGCAACGACTCTAAAAGTCCCATTGACTTCCGCTGCTCCACCTTATCTTATTGACAAGTTAGACAAGTTCGAACATATTCCTCCACATCCGTCCCCATCTACGGCTAATAGAAGGCCCTCTCCATGAGAGCCAATGTTCGGTGAATGCCCGGATGTTTTGCCTAAAGGGAATCGTGACACTCCTTCAAGAGTTCACGCCTCAAATTGTCCACTAGAGGGACATAAACTCTATTCTCTTTGGTGTCGACGAGTCCCTCCTAGACCCAAAATTATCATACGTTATCTTCTTGGATCAGTTACATCAAGGTTACTGCTTGCGGATCACTGTATAGTCCATCCTTGATCTGAGAAAGGAAGTTGGTGATAGAACCCCAGAGGAATTTTATGAAGATTGATCTTTGAGGGGGATCAACCCTTAGAATGCTATAGTGGTTTCACCCTTCAAGTAGCCTGGTGGCTATAATTGTAGATTGATATTTCTTGTTCCAAAGAGGTGGAGGCTACAAGCTTATATAGAGCTCTAAACCTTAGTCCTAGGGGCTGCTTCCTAAGTGAACTGCCCAATTTACCCTCAACTTTAGCCGAACGGCCCAGTAACAAGGGGGGCGACGGCTAAGAGGCCCAATAGCCCAAATATAAACCCTAGCCTCTCTTCTTTATAGGATAGAGGCGGCTAGGTGGGATTTATTACACTCATAGGATTTTTATTAGTTGCTACTTGGTTGAGTAGGACCCAACCCTACTAGGGTCCTATCAAGCCCGCCCTCTTCCAATCAGCCTTGTCCTTAAGGTTAAGGTTCCATGAATTTAGAGAACTAGGTCTTCATCTCCTCATATGATTCTCATGTGACATCTTCGGGTGGTAAATTATTCCAATGCACTAGTACTTCAATAGAGGAACGTCGGCGACGCATGATGATTCTGTGGTCGAGAATGGTTTGTGGCTAGGCTTGGATATATCCATCATTAGTGGTATTGGGCAATCGAATCTGGGGTGACTCGTGTTCTCCCAACTTGGGCTTCAAACATGACACGTGGAAGACAGGGTGAATTTTGACATCCTCAAGCAATTTATGTCTGTATGCCACAGCTCCAATACGCTCTGTGATCTTATAGGGCCCATAAAAATATGGAGATAGCTGTTAGGGATTGAGCGGCACTAAGAGGGGGGGTGAATTAGTGCAGCGGATAAAACGATAGATTTTTAGCGATTTAAAACAAGCTTTGGAAACTTCGTACGAATGAATGCAATGTTTCGTTTGAACTCGGAAAGATTGCGTTTTAACTTTAAAGCATACGTAATAAGATGATAAGGAAGTTGAGTAAATAAGGCAGCAAGTAAAAATGGTTTGCAGCAAAGTAAATAGCAAGAATGTAAATGCAAACCAGATTTTTATAGTGGTTCGGTCATCCGACCTACATCCACTTCCGATGCCTCTTCGCTTGAGGACACCAGCTTTCCACTAGCTTTCCTCCTTCCAATGGGCGAGGAAGAACTCCCTTACAACACCTCTTCTTTTGACGGGCTTAGAAGATATTCCTTACAAAGCTCTCACCCCTCTCTTGAACAAGAAAACACATAAGAGTAAGAGGGAAGTTTTTGACACTATTTGAGCAGAGTTTTCCCTCAAGATTTTCACTCTTCTTGCTGCACTTTGAACCTGCAAAACAGGGGAATTTATAGAGCTCAAGAGGATTCAAATTTGGGCTCCAAATTTGAATTTTTTTGAGTTTCCCGGTGCCAGGCGGTGCTCTTTGCTGTCGAGGCGGTGCTACTGCTTTGCCGATGTCGGCCCGACACGGCGGTGGTGCTACGCCTATCGAGGTGGTGTGCTACCGCACAGTGTCAGACTAACACAGCAGGCGGTGCTACTTTGCACGATGTCGGGTGCGCTACACGATGTCGGGCGCGCTACGATGGCGGACTCTAGATGGCATGCACGTAGCATGCATGTAGCCCAGATGCATGCATGCATGCATGCACACTTGTCAGCCACATTGGTCGCTAGGCTCCACCGCCCGACACAAATCTACATTTGGTTGGGGTAAAACTTGGCCCAAACGGTTCAACAAGGCCCAATGGCCCATACTTGGGTTAGAGGATTAACCCCTAATCCTAACCCAAATTAATATGCTAACTATGAAATTAAAGACATTCCTAAGCTATTATAAAGTCCGCAAGTCAAGTCTTCTTCCCTCGAGCTTCCGGTGATCTTCCGACGATCCCTCGGAAACCATCCTGCGGACTCCCGGCAAGCTCTCGGACTCCACGATGATTTTGGCGAGTTCCCTCGAGCTTCTTTGGCAAGCTCCGATCTTTCTTAGCAAGCTCGTGAACTTCGATGAACCTCCGCGAACTTAGAAAACCCTTGGCAAGCTCCCTACTCATTCTCTATTTGGTTTAAAGCAATACTCCCAATGAATCTTGAACTTCAGTCAAACTCTCGAACTCCCAACGATCCATCGCACTTGACTTGCCCTTGGTTTCGCTTTACGCCTTCATCCCTTTCGTAGTTATTCTGCACAAACAAACACCAAACACTCTACTTGATCTAGACAGTTATTAACGCGAATTGACATTGATTGACCGGCACATCATTGGTGGCGCCGTCGATCCCGGACATCGCCCTCTCTAGCGGCTTGTTGCCCAATCGACGGTTGACCTCGCAACCTCGATATCCATGGCGCAACTCCGCACACGAAGCCTCCTACCGATAGTCGGCCGAACCTCCGGCCGACATCCAATATCTCGATGTGATCACCTCGGCGCAAGCGTCAATTTCTCCGGGTCAGCAAGCTGTCTAATCCTGATCGATAGTAGACCTGCGTAACTCAAAACATAGTTAGACCACAAATCACACTCAATTAGTTTCATCATCAAAATCTGAGATTTAACAATAGCTTCATGGAGGCTCGTGTATTGATGGATAGTTGTTTGTATGGCTGTAGGCAAAGATAAACCCAATCTCCTACTAAAAATTCTCTTTCGCTTCTTCGTGTGTCAGCTTGCTGCTTCATTCTAGTATGAGCGGTAGAGAGATTATCCTTTAGCAGTTGTAAGAGTTTGCCTCTATCAATTAAATCTTGGTCGACCTGATCTACCTTAGCCGAGCCAATTACATACTTTGGAATCACAAGAGCCGACCGACCATATAATACTTCATATGGGATACATTTTATAGATGAATGATATGTAGTATTGTATCACCATTCGGCCCAAGGGAGCTATTTCGTCCACTCCTTTGACCGATCACTGGCGAAACACCGAAGGTACATCTCTAAACACCTGTTCACTACTTCTGTTTGGCCGTCAGTTTGTGGATGATATGTTGTGCTCATCTTGAGTTTGGTGCCCTGTAATTATAACTTTGTCCAAAATTTACTAGTGAAGACCCTGTCACGATCACTTACAATGGACCTTGGCATCCCATGCAGTTTAATAATATTTTTTGTGAAAATCTAAGCAATACTAATAGCAGTGTAGGGATTTTGCACAGCACAAAAATGAGCATATTTCGTAAGTTGATCAACCACTACAACGATTGTGCTTTTACCTTTGGAAGGTGGCAGCCCTTCGATGAAGTCTATAGAGATGTCAGTCCACACTGCGTCTGGTATGGGTAGTGGTTGTAGTTTCCCTGGACTCACCACTGTTTCACCTTTTTGCTGTTGACATACATCACATTGTGCTACGTATTCGGAAATAATTTCTTTTCATCCCTCTCCAATAAAAGTTTTGCTTCACTCTTTTGTTGGTTCTTAGAAATCCGAAGTGCCCTGCTGAAGGTTTGGAGTGTATTTCGTGCAGAATGACTTCGATACAAGGGGAGTTTGGTATAAGCACAATATGACCTTTGTAGCGTAGATCCCTCGAATCCCAAGTATAGTGAGCTATTGTACTTGGATCCTCCTCTAATTTTTTGATGATGCTGCTAGTTTCTGGATCCTTCTTCCTTCCTTCCTAATGTCCTCAATGAAGCCGGTGGTAGGAAGAGAGACGGTTGAAAATTCAACTTGCTCAGGTAGCCATGAGAGTGCATCTGCAATAACATTTTCTTTCCCATTTTTGTAAATAATTTCATAATCAAATCCTAGAAGTTTGGTTACCCATTTTTGCTGCTCCAGGGATGATATCTTCTACTCCAAAAAGTACTTGAAGCTTCTATGGTCGATTTTAATATGAAATCGTCGGCCAATCAGGTAGGGTCTCCACTTTGTTACTGTGTGTACAATGGCGAGCATCTCCTTATCATAGATAGACATTTTTTGATGGGAGGGAGACAACGCTTTGCTGGTGTATATGAGTGGTTGACCATCTTGCATGAGAACGGCTCCAATTCCAACTCCAGATACATTAGCTTCAATGATGAAGGGTCGGTTGAAATCTGGTAGCGCTAGCACCGGTGTCGTCATCATGGCTGCCTTAAGTCTATCAAAGGTAGCAGAGGCTTTGTTCGATCATTGGAAGGTGTCTTTTTTCAGTAGAGAAGTGAGAGGGGCACTAATCTTCCCATAGTCCAAGGAACCCATGCAGCAATTTCACATTTGTAAGTTTTGGCCAGCCTTGCATTGCTTCGATTTTTGTTGGGTCTACGACCACTCCTTATTCTGATATTATGTGCCCAAGGTACTCTATTTTTTGCTAGAGAAAGCTACACTTTGATAGCTTAACAAAAAGAGTATTCTCCTGAAGGATCGTCAAAACAAATCACAAGTACTGAAAGTGAGTCTCAAGAGAAGGGCTGTAAATGAGAATATCATAAAAAAAATACCAGCATAAATTTGCAAAGAAAGCTCCAAAAATATCGTTCATGAGACTTTGAAAGGTTGAAGGAGCATTAGTGAGTCCAAAGGGCATTACCAAGAATTCATAATGGTCGTTATAAATGTGGAAAGCAATTTTTGGATTATCACCTTCACATACCTGAATTTGGTGGCAACCAGATCGGATGTCCAACTTCGTGAAGACTCGAGCTCCTTTTAATTCATCAAGAAGTTCATCCACTACTGGTATTGGGTACTTATCCTTGATAGTGATAACATTTAGAGCTCGATAGTCGATGCACATCCGCCAAGTTCCGTCTTTCTTGCACACAAGTAGCACCGGTGAGGAGTAGGGGCTGTAGCTTGGCCGAATCACCCCTGTTTCAAGCATCTCCTTCACGATCATCTCAATTTCATTCTTCTAGAGGTGAGGATAGCGGTAAGGCCGAGTGTTTGTTGGTGGTTTTCCTGGAAGGATTGGAATTTAGTGGTCATGTTACTGAGTAGGAGGAAGACTGCGCGGTTCAGCGAAAATATCGTCAAATTCAACAAACAGTTGGGTGAGATTTTGATCTTTAATTTTTGTTTTCTCCCCCTCTAGTTACTGCTAGAGATGCATAAGAAAGCTACCATTTATCTTATGTAAAACTTTCTCCATTCGTTGGGTTGAAACGAGGGTTACGTTGCTTCCGCGCTTCCCGCGTAGGATGACCTGTTTGCCTTTGCAATAGAATTTCATAATCAATTTGGAAAAGTTCCAAGAGACATCAGCAGCAAAGGGTATTGGTGGTAGAAAAATTTCTTTTTGGTATTTTAGATGAAAAATGGCAGTAGCAAAGGGTATTGGTGGTAAAAAAATACCAGATCTTTGATGCAAATGGAGACAACGACTGTAGATTGAATTGATCTATGTCAGGAGATGACGGTGGAGACGATGACATCAAGAGCAATTGTGAGAATTGCTTAGCTAAAGGTGGGTGGCAGGGATAGCAGCATGATCGCTGCTCTGATACCAGATGATAGAACCCCAAAGGAATTCTATTAAGATTGATCTTTGAGGGGGATCAACCCTTGGAACGCTATAGGGGTTCTACCCTCTAAGTAGCATGATGGCTGCAATTGTAGGTTAATATTTCTTGTTCCAAAGAGGTAGAGGCTACAAGCTTATATACAGCTTCAAACCCTAGCCCTAGGGGTTGCTTCCTACGTGAACTACCCAATTTACCCTCAACTTTGGCCGACTAACCCAATAACAAGGGGGGGGCGGCTAAGAGGCCTAATAACCCAAATATAAACTATAGCCTCTCTTCTTTATAGGATAGAGGCAGCTAGGTGAGATTTATTACACTCATAGGGTTTTTATTAGTTGATATTTGGTTGAGTAGGACCCAACCCTGCTAGGGTCCTATCAATTGGAGTGCAACTAACTGACTTGGCCTCTGCCCTCCAGTTGCATAGCATTCACTCGCTCCACTTTTCGGCTTAACTCATCGGCTACGACATTTGCTTTGCGGGGCTTGTACTCCATTACCATATCAAATTCTGCCAAGAAGTTCTGCCATTGTGCTTGCTTTGGAAAAGTTTCTTTTGAGTCTGAAAGTAACTCAAAGCGATATTGCTTGCCCTCAGCACAAATCACGATTCGAGAAGGTAGTGCCACCACACTCATAAATAGTGGATCACCGATGTCATCTCCTTCTCGTGCACTAGATACCGCCGCTCAGTCTCATTGAGCTTGCGGCTTTCATAGGCCATCGGGTGGCCCGCCTGCATGAATACCCCCCCAATAGTGAAGTTTGAAGCATCTGTATGGACTTCGAAGGGCTTCCCATAGTTTGATAATTTGAGCACCGGTTCTTCCAAAATGGTAGCCTTTAGGTCTTGGAATGCCGCTTCACATTTGTCAGATCATTTCCAAGGCTGCTCCTTCTTCAACAACTCCGTTAGTGGAGCAGTGCGCTTCGAATACCCTAGTATGAAGCATCGATAGTAGTTCACAAACCCAAGGAAGGATCTCAGTTCTAGTACCTTCTTTAGAGTTTGCCAGTCCACAACCACTTGCACCTTTAATTTATCCATCCGAATGGAACCGTCGTCGATTCGATGCCCCAAGAATAAGATCTCTTTCTGAGCAAAGTAACACTTCTCTCTTTTTACGAACAAAGAATTCTCCCTGAGAACTTTGAAAATTGTTCGAAGGTGGTTAATATGCTCCTTAAGGGTTTGGCTATAGATGATAATATCATCCAAGTAGATGACCACAAACTTGTCTAAATACTCCTTGAATAGTTGGTTCATAAGAGTACAGAATATAGCCAGAGCATTGGTTAAGCCAAAAGGCATCACCAAGAACTCGAATGCTCCATACCTGGCCACACAAGTAGTCTTTGCCTCATCGCCTTCAGCAATATATACCTGCCAGTACCCTGATCGAAGGTTGAGTATGGAGAAATACTTTGCCTTGCCCAGTTGGTCAAACAAGTCTGCAATGAGTGGGATGAGATACTTGTTCTTCACCGTCACCTTTTTAAGGGCTTGATAGTTGACACATAGTCGGAGGCTCCCATCTTGTTTCTTTTGGAAGAGAATTGAAACCCCGAATGGTGTTTTAGAACTGCAGATAAGACCACCGCTTAGTAGTTCATCTAACTACTTTCTGAACTCTACCAACTTAGGAGGGGGCATGCAGTATGGTGGTCTCGCTGGAGGCTTCACTCCTGGCTCCAGCTCAATGTAATGATCCACGCCTCTGCGTGGTGGTAGAGTTTTCGGCAACTTAGGTGGCATAACTGTGAACTCCTTTAGAATGTTTGCCACTATAGCAAGTTCTTGAATGGCCTCCCCGTCGAGTGTTTCTAGCTTTACAACTGCCATGATGGTTAACTCTCCTTTGCGTACATCTTTCTTCAATTGCATCGCCGATAGTTATTGAGAATCCTGGCATAACATCTGTGAACTCCTTCAAAATGTTTGTCACTGTAGCAAGTTCTTGAATGGCCTCCCCGTCGAGTGTTTCTAGCTATACAGCTGCCACGAAGGTTAACTCTCCTTTGCGTACACCTTTCTTTAATTGCATCGCCGATAGTTATTGAGGATCTTAGGTTCCTCTCCGAGAGACGGGAACCACATAGGGGTTGTCACCTCCCATTAGACATAAGGAGTCTAGGAATGGCATCGGCACTAACTTTGCTACATACATGAACTCAATTCCGAGAATCACTTGGAAGTCATCTAATGGCACCGTCATCATGTTTGTGTGCCCGCTTCATGATCCGATCTTGATGGAGACTCCCTTTGCTAGCCTGGAGATCCTCTTGGCCTTTGAGTTGACTGCCTTCATCTGACTTGGGTTCTTCTCCAAGATTAACCCAAGCCTCTTTGCTTCTCGGTCGGCCATGAAGTTGTGGGTAGCACCCGTGTCCACTATTGCTCGGGTGTTTTGGCCATTGAGTCTGATGTTCACACACATTAGCTCACTGCTTCCTGCTTTTTATTGCTTCAGCTTCATGTTCTCCCCCACTTGACCCCATAATGCATTTAACAAATGCATCGCACCCATTCGGGGTCCTTGCGACTTCTCATCGTTACTACCTGATTTGGAGCTACTCGAACTAAGAGCAACTACCTCGCCCTTGTCTGGTTTGGGGGGGTTGATGGAAGCTGACAAGACATTGAGTGCTTGCTTTTGTGGGCACTCCCACACCCTGTGTGGCCCTCCGCACAAGAGGCATCTATCAGGTCTTAAGGCCTTGCCGTTTAAGTTCGGCCCCTTATAAAAACTCTTCTTCCTTTGCTCGCCCCCAGGTTCCTTCCTAGGAGGATGCTTTGGATGGTAATTTCCTGTAGATTGTTTCTTCTTCCTCGGGTCCTCTGAAGAAATAAAGTCGGTGAGCCTTTCTGCGGCTGCAATTGCTCCGATCATATCAGTGACATTCCATCGATGAAGTTCCTATTGAGCCCATAGCTTCAGGCCGTCAAGAAAGCTGAACAGCTTATCTTTTTTAGACATGTCTTGAAAGTCTAGCATCAGTGCAGAAAATTACTTCACATAGTCCCGAATGAAAGTCATTTGGTGGAGTTGTCTCAACTTCCTCCTTGCTATGAACTCAATGTTCTCGGGCAGGAATTAAGTTCTCAACTTATGCTTCAAGTCATCTCATGTGTCCACTTGGCACTGACGTTATTGAATCTCTTCCTAATAGGTTCTCCACCAAAGCTTTTCATCTCCGTTCAGATACATGATCACTATCAAAACTTTGGTGTCCTCAGAGTCTGGCCTTGTAGCTTGGAAGTACTATTCCATATCAAACAGAAAATTCTCAAGCTCCTTTGTATCTCTAGCACCCCCATAACAATGTGGGTTGGGCGCTCTGAAGCTTTGTATCGACACAACGTGGGTGTTTCTTCCCATATTTGTCGCCCTTGTGAGCACTGTCACTTTGGAAGTGAGTTCCACCATCATTTCTTGCAGATGTTGTACGAAGTCCTTGGTGTCATCCGTTAGTCGGTCGACTAAGGCTTCAACCTTGTTGATCCGAGATTTAGCTTCCTCTTGCGAGCTCTCTACCCCAAGAAGCCTATGTTAGCTTTGGTAGAGTTCCTCCAAGCTCACTTCAAGAACATCCAAGGAGGTTTCTACCACTATGATCCTTTCTCTATGGCTCATTTTCCCGGTCGGCGATCCAGATTGTGCCTCCTCTGCTCATGACGAGTAGCCAACTTCTCGCTCATCATGTCCACTACCCCACTCTTCCTGAGCGGCACTAGCAGTGAGAGAGTGAGTTTGCACATGCAACCCACTTACGGCTGCTTGGGGCAACAATCCGGCTTGCCCCGTCTTGCTCGATTCACCGTGATGTTTCGCCATGGCGAGATTACAAAGTTTCTTCATTGCTTGCTCAAATTGCTTGCCTGCTTTGATACCACAATGTCACACACTTAGCTAGAATTGCCTAAGTCATGAGGCACCCTTGTGGCAAGTTATAGACTTAGCTAGAGTTGCCTAAGTCAAGAATCACCTTTGCACCCACTTCAATCGGACTTAGCTTGGATTACCTAAGTCTTGAGGCACCCTTTCGACATACGCATCCGTAAAGGGTCAACCGAACTGCAACCTCGTGCAGGTCCCGTAGGACTTGTAAAAAGAGAAGTTGATTAGCTTTGAAATGAGTGACGGACAAGTCCCGACGTCTCACAAAGAAGGAAGCTTTACAAGCAATTGAGCGAGCACTTGGAGTGCAGGAAAATAAAGAAAGAGAGGAGAAAACAAGGACTTTAGAAGGGTGAATGAGCAGTTGTAAGTCCACAAATAACTACTCCCCAGGTGCCGGGCGTGAAGGTAAGTTTTTGTCAAGTTGATGTGTAAACTTGTGAAAGTGTTTAATGCCCTACAATATATCGAAGCCCCATCTAGCCCTGTGCCACCCGGGTAGTTCCAAGGGGTTGAGATGGCTGACATTTCGCGTGTGGCTGCGGGTTGCAGAAATCAGCCCGTGGCACACGAAAATGGAGCCATTTTGGGGGTTTTTGGGCAGATGTAGCGAGCGATCATTCTATAGCGTTATAACCTACAGTTTCTTACATTTTTACATGGGAAATACACCAAAAGTATGACAAAATAAACTACAAAGGATATGTATAAACATGGGCAAGAGATGAACAATATATTAAATGATGTTGCTGTGAGTGTGCGACGACCATTTGTGATAGGGCGATCATCTTGCATTACAATAATTTTGGAGGGGTCTACCGCCACAACTTCCTTTGGTATGGTATGCCCAAGATATTCTACCTTCCATTGAAGAAAGCTATACTTTGATTTTTTGACAAAAAAAACATGTTCTCGTAAAATCATTAAAATAAGTCATAAGTGTTGAAAATGACTTTCAAGAGAAGGGCTATAGATAAGGATATCGTCAAAGAAAACCAACATAAACTTATGAAGATAACTCCGAAAAATATCATTCATAAGGCTCTAGAAGGTGGAGGGAGTATTAGTGAGACGAAAAGGCATTACCAGAAATTCATAGTGGCTATTGTGCTTTTAAAAAGTAGTTTTCGGTATATCTTCTTCGCATACTCGTATTTGATGATACCCGGATCGAAGGTCCAGCTTTATGAAGACTCATGCTCTCTTTAATTCATTAAGCAATTCATTTACTACTGGAATAGGGTACTTGTCCTTGACGGTTATACCGTTGAGAGCTCGGTAATCAATACACATTTGCCATGTTCCATCCTTCTTTCGTACGAGGAGCACCGGTGAAGAGTAGGGGCTACAACTTGGCCGAATAACTCCTGTTTTGAGCATCTCTGTTACAATCCTTTCTATTTCATTCTTCTAGAGATGTGGATACCGATATGACCGAGTATTTAATGGAGGTTTGCCCAGAAGAATCGGTATACGATGATCATTGTGGCAGGTAGGAGGTAGGCTGCACAGTTCATCAAATATATCTGAAAATTCTACAAGCAAGGGAAGTAGGTTTGGGTCTTCAAATTCGATTGACTCTCCCTTAGATTACTGCTCAAGCTGTACCAAAAAGCCGCTGCAGCTTTTGTCACACCCCCCTGAATTTATCACATTCAAGAGGTGTGACCCTGTCTTAAAAATCCATAACATTAAAATTTGAAGAACAATTCAATCTAGGATCTATTCTAACAATTTGAGGATACTAAGAACCATTCAAATCAATATTTAAACCCTTAAATTCATAATTCATAAATCTGTACAGTTTCTAAATCATACTTCACTTTATTCATTGATTCATAAAGTCCAAAATTAACTCAACTAAACAACATCCACATCATAAATCCATAAGTGTGGGAAATCCATACAATCTCAAAACCAACCTTTACCACTAGTTCATATCGGTATACAAATTAAACTTAACATTCCAAATCCTAACAGAGAGGTTCTTTAACATTTACAAAACACATAAGTTCAGATTTATCATAGACATTTCCTTAAGCACAAAATATTCTTGTACAACAAAACTTATCAACCATTAAAGCTCAAGCCAAAATCTTCTAGCATTCCTTCCTTAACCCAATTTAAACATTCCATAGACTGATAAGCTAGCCTAAAAAGAAAGTTATAGTAATCGGAATGAGCATAACAGAGCTCAACAAGTGATTAACATATCCATAACATATGAAATGTTTCGGAGCAAATCAAGAATAGATGAAATATTTCTGATTATAACAAATAGCATATGAAATGGTTTCAGAATATATTTTAAAGGATAACAATGGCATATAAGATATCTGAGAGCATATCAGAAGAATAAATCAAAAACATAAGCTCAAATGTCATAAATGATATTCATTCATTTCATTCTCATCCAAAGCGTACATATAAACACATAAGCAAGGCTTTGGATATCATATTAAAAACATAGATGGTGTAGTGGGATCTCAAATAGAATCTTCCACATCTGGGAGCATCATACATCCATGTCTGGATGAAGCCAGAGGGGGCCGGCAGAGTATCGCGGGCTCTAAGCATACACCATTTACCATTTCTCGCAAATGTCCAAATAATCCCATTACCATGTCTGACAAAGTTCCAAATAATTCCTTTATCATTTCTGGCAAAGGTCCAAATAATCTCACAAGACACTAGAATATAAAAGGATAGTATAAACAATAACATTAGCACATATCGGAAGCACATGCGGAACAACGAAAATATGCATGTGCCTTTATGAAACAAGATAGTGCCAACATGAACATTACATAATAGATTTTAGGTATACAAATAATTTCAGGATGAATAATACAAGAATTTTAAAAAACCAATTTAAAGCTCAATTGAAGAAGAATTTAGCAGAAATCAAATTTCCAATAGGATCAAGCAGGATTAGGCAAAACTCAACAAAATTTCAATTCTGGTAGAATTTGAGTGGTATATTTTCTAAATTGTTTGGGTAACCAATTATACTCCAATTTACTCAAAATAAGTGTTATTGGAAATCTGTATCAATCTATTTTCTGATGAACTTAGATTTGTAAATTTTTGAGTTTCTAACAAGAAGTTACAACAAATAGAGTAAAGCAGGGTCATAATTTATCATCTCTATTTTGCAGAATTGGTAGAATCAATTTAAATAGATGTTTCAGTAGGAAAATATACTTTAAAATTTCCAAATAATATATTAAAAGAAAGATATATGAATCTAGTTTCCAAAGAATAAAGTTTTGTATAATTCAGAATATTTATCAGAGAGTTATAAATAATTCAGTAATAGAAGGTTAGAAGTTGTAGTATCTATTTTACTGAACTTATGAGGTCTATTCATTTATAAGTTTGGGTAGGCAAAATAACTCTGAATCTTCCAATTTTTATATCAAATGAAATCTCTGTAAGTCTACTTTCGTGTGAAAGATGATTTCCTAAATTAAAATTTGGTGTAAAAAGTTATGGCCACAAGAGTACTGAAAGGTCAAAATCTAAAAAATTCCAGATTCAACATTTGATGTATAAATAGTATAGATATCTTACATGAAGCCACAATCTTCTAGAATTGTGTTAGAATACTTGCCTTACAAAAGTTTGATTCCCAACTATAGAGAGTTGATACAAAACCTTGAGCTAAGAGAAAAGTTCTTCTTCTCCTTCAATTCCTTCTCCTTCTCTTTTACGTTGGTAGCAAGCTTCCCGTTAATTGTGCCTTTAATTGCTTAAGTTTGGCATCATGCAAAGATTTGCAAGGTGGCAAGCATGCATGATGGAGGCTTAAGTGTCATTCTTAGAATAAACACAAGTGGCTCATTCTTTGGTTAACTAATGCCATATGTCCTCTATTTTTATTTTATTTATTTTCTTTCTTTCTTTCTTAAACTGAATATAAATCTTTCATAAATCCTATCTAAGTATTAGTATTCACATTTTGGTCTCTAGCACTAAACTTTCAATATAAAAATATTTAGTTCTAAAGAATTGTTAAACATTTCTCATATTTACAAATAGGTCCTTAGAATTTTACAAATAAGTTCTCATATTTTATAAATAGGATTTAAGATTTATTTGGGCTCATCTACAGAATTTAAGATGGGTAGAAATATTATAATTAAACTCTTATACAAAATTTAGAAATGAGAAAAAAATACGAGGGATGTTACACCTTGTGCAAAACTTTCTTTATTCATTGTGTGCAAATCGTCATTACGTCGCCCCTACGTTTCCCATGTAGCATCAACTATTTTCCCTTACTATAAAATTTCAAAATTAGTTTCAAAAAATTTTTAGAAACATCACCTAATGTCATCAGCCATTTCATACCAAGCACAGCCTCATAATCATCAAGAGAGAGGAGGAAGAAATTATAGTTTCACCCGCGGGCTCCTACGATCACACTTTAAAATTCATTTGTTAGCGACCTTAACGTCAAACCTGCTACAATTCTTGATACGTAAGGCCATCCGGACAGCAACCTTGCTATTCATAAAATTATTAGTGCTCCTGGTGTCAATAAGAATGGTGATCAGTTGTTGCTTCAGAAGTCCTCCCACTTTCATCGTTTGTGGGTTCGCGTAACTGGCAAGGGCATGCATCGTAATATCAACCGACTGCTATTCTTTATCCATGACCTCTTCCTCATGCTCCTGGACCTCCTCCTCTATGTTTTCAAGAGGTTCAATCAGTAGGAGGTAGCCCCTTTTGCAGCGATGATTGCGGTTCCATGGCTCATCGCAATGCCAACAAAGACCCTTTGCTGATCATTCACATAGTTATTCTCTTTTCAATTTGTTTGGCAGCAAAGGATGGCTAGGAGCAGATGGAGGTTTATATGCAATGGGCCTATGAGAGGTTCTCATCCTTCGAGCATCTTGGTTGAGCCATTCTTCTTGTATTCTAGCGAAAGAAATCGCAGCCATCACGGTACGGGGCTGCCGTGCTTTAACCTCCCCTTTTATCTCTAGCTTGAGTCCTTCGATGAATGTTCCTAATAACTAACGGTCAGTCCAATCATGAGCAAGGTAAGATAGCTTCTCAAACTTGGTTTGGTACTCTTGAATCATACAGGTTTGTCGAATCTTTGTGAGTTGGCTATCGATATTTTCATACTCCGTAGGTCCAAAACGGTTCAGCAGTCCGTTCTTAAATTGATTCCACGTCAGAGACCCATGATTGTATTCTAGGCAATTGTACTATTGAATAGCATCTCCTTCAAGGTGAATGATAGCAATTTCTACCATAGCATCATCTGACGTTCGATAGTAGTAAAAGTAATGTTTGGCGCACGAAATCCACCCCATCGGGTCTCCTTCACATTGCGGGAATTCCACCCTCATGCATGACTGAAGTATGTTCGAGGGCTATCCCTCCTTTTCTGGAGGCCTCTCTGAACTCTCTCCTTGCTGAAACTTGGTTGGACTCGGTGGTTGTCCAATTCTGAATTCTACAAATAAAGCACACAATTTGTCCTTCAAGCGTGATTTAAGCCACAATTCAATCCAAGATTCTAATACTTCAAATTTGGCATCAATTGAATCTTGAAAAGCCATAGCATATGTCTATAGATCAGAGATGTCCTTATCTTTTTTTTGTTGATAGGTTAATAGCATGGGGTGGTGGAAGGTTCAAACAATAGGTCGGTGATAGAAAGGTTGGGCTGTAATGGTTTACTATTTTGGGATACGACTTTTGACATTATTAGAGTTATGAAAATAGGTTATGATGGCTACGTATTAAGGCTAGAGGGATGCCCTAAAGATATCTTAGTTGGTGGTAGCAAAGTGGCTTGGGTTTGGTAGGTTATAGAGAAGAAAAAAGACAAAGGTGTAGCACTAGGTTTTCACCAAAAAAATTCCAATAGTAAAGATGTAATTTTTTCCAGCAATTCTCAATAGAGATTCAAGTAAAACTCAAAAGGAATCTACTAGTAAGGGAGAGGTAATGCTATTAAAAATTTCATAGGAGGAAATGATAGCAAAAGGTTACGCAAAATTGAGGATCATAGAAAGGTACTACAGTAGATTTTTATGTCTAAAGTGTAGCATGTTGGACATAAAAGATCAGTGATTTATATTGAGAATTTTTTGAAGAAACTAAAGAAAAATATGCTGTTAGGAAGTGTTAAATCCATCATAAAAGTTTCATAGAGATTTGGACAGAAAAAAATATAGTAGCAAGATCAAACAAATAGTGCTATGCGGTTGGAATTCTATAATGCATCTTTCATTGTAGAGATGAAAACTTTACAATGAAAAGTATATGCAGCAATATAGAAACAAATTTTTTTTAGATTTTTTGAATAAGGATAACTAAATTGCAGCAGCAGTAAGGTAAAAAACCAGAACCAATTGTAATTCATGGGGAGATCAAAGGATGATCTACGGTGGTGGAGATGACGACAGAATTCGACGATGATATTTTAAGCAATTATGGGAATTACTTTGGGCAGCTATGGAGGGCTGATAGATGGTTGTAGAAGGGTAGCGAGATGCCAAGAATGCTGCTTTGATACCAAATGTTAGAACCCTTGTGAATTCTAAGCTTGGGGTTGATCTCTTTAGGGGATCGACCTCCTTGGAACTCTATAGGAGTTCTTTCCTTCAAGTTGCTGTTCAAAGGCTACTAAAAGGATTGATCTATTCATCATGAAAAGAGAGTGAATACATGGCCATTTATAGGGCTTTTAAACCCTAACTCCTAATAGGACTCCTACTCAAGACTCCTACTTCTAATCAACTCCTACTCAAGACTCCTACTTCTAATCAACTCCTCCTACTCAAGACTCTTACTTCTAATCAACTTCTAATACTTCTCTAAGAAGCAACTTCTAAACTAATCCTAACCTATCCGACCTCTTCACCTTTTTAATAGGGGTCGGCTAGATAGGATTTACATGAATGCCCTCAGGATTTATATATTTGCCCCCTTCAATGAAACTAAATTAGGACTCTCCTAGCTAGAGTCCTAATTTAGCATTGCATCGGAGGAGAATATGTCAGGAGATTGGACGTCGATCTAGAGGTTCGGTCGACAGTCGACAGAAGGCTTTGAACAAAGAAATTGGGCATCAGGCCAAAAAGAGTGGAGTTACGCCAAGGAGATCGAAGTTGTGGAGGTCAACTACCGATTGGGCAATAGGTCGCAAGACAGGATGATGCACCATAGAAATGGATGAAGCGCTAATGTGCCAATGATGTGCCGGGCAACATTTTTATTCATGTTGTAATAATAATTATCTAGATCAAAGTAGTGTTAAGATCTTGAGTGGCACTAGGGGGGGTGGGGTGAATTAGTGCAATGGATAAAAACTGGCAGTTTAAACTGATTCAGAAAAAGCATTGTACATTGAGAAGTTTTATTCAATAAAAGTGATTTCAGTAAAGATGATTATTTAAGTGAATATAAAATAGAGTTGAGAGAAGGAGATTGAAAGATTATAGCCAAGTAAAAATTGAAATGCAATAATTTATAACTTACACACCAAGAGAAGTATGTAGCGATTTATAGTGGTTCGATCAAATGACCTACATCCACTTTTGAAACCTCCTCCGGTAAAGTTTCTGGCTTCCACTATCAGTCCTTCTTGAAGTGGAAGGATCAAATACCCATCTTACAGACTTTTACAAGTGGCTCACACCCTTTTACATAATTTTTACAAGTGAGAATTCGGGAGGTGAACACTCAAGCTTTTTAAGACTATTTCACTAGAGTTTTGGTTCAATTTTTATCACTTCTCAATGTGCTAAGCTAACTGAGAAATAAGGGGTATTTATAGGCTCAATTGGCTTCAAAATTGGAGCCAAAAAAGGTCATATCTTGGATTTTTGAGTGCTGGTGGTACCACTGCATGGCACTGGAGGTGCCACCGCCTGGCACTGGAGGAACCATCGCTATTTAACCCTAGTTCTGTTAGTGTACTAGGCAATACTACCACCCAATCTGATGGTACTATCGCTTGACAGTCTCAGGCTAGGTAATAACTGCCGACGGTACCATCGTTAACCTGGATGGTACCATCGCCCAATTCACTTGGGAATCTGTTCCTAGGGTAATTCCATGGCCTAGTTTAGTGGTGCCACTACCAGATAAGGTCTAACACTTATGGATGGGCCTTTAATTCGGCCCAATCTAGTTAATCTAGGGCCCAACTGGCCCCTACCAGGGTTTGAAGGATTAACACATAGTCCTAACTCTAATTACATGCTAACTATGATATTAAAGACATACACAAAGCAAAAACCTAAACCGACACATCTAGTCTTTTCCGATGAGCTTTTGGTGAACTTCTAGTGGACTTCCGACGAACCCTCGGACAACTTCCAGTGGACTCCCAACAGGCTCCCAGACTTTACGACAACCTTGGTTAGTTCCGATGAGTCTTCTTCGGCAAGCTCCGATCTTTCTTAGTGGACTCTGCGAAATTCTGACGAACCTTATAGCAAACTTTTGACAACCCATCGGCAAGCCCCTGATTCATTCTCAGCCAGTTCTGATAGCACTTCTGACGAATCTTTGGACTTCCGAGGGACTCTCGAACTTCCAAGGATTTGATCGCACTTGACTCCAACATGTCATTTTGCTTTACGTCTTCATCACTCTTATAGTTAATCCTGTACACTTTTCTCAATATAGATTAGATCAAATAATCTATCAATTGACTTCATCATTGAAATCTGAGATTCAACAAGTAAGATTAGGTCTAATTGGGTTGTAATTGGGCCAACCTAGTTGGGGCCAGTTGGGCCTATAACCGGACAGGTTTGAGCTAGACTCAAGGCCCAAATAGGGTTATTGAATCCTGCAGTAGCACCGCCAGACTTGAGCGACAATACCGCCCAAGGCTCGGTCTCCCAAGATGTCTAGGTGGTGGTACTGCCCAGATTGGGTGGTGGTACTATCTAGTTTCAGTGTACCTAGGTGGTGGTATCGCTGGCAAGGCGGTGGTACCACCTAGTACACTAATAGGGGCAGAAAGCCTAGGCCAGTACCCTTGAAATTCGGGGTGATTCAAATTTGAGTTCCAAATTTGAATTACCTTGAGGCCTATAAATACCCCTCCCATCAATGGTTGAAACACATACAAAAAAACTGAGAAAGAAAAAGGGAAAACTCTATTATAATAGTATTGAAATCCTCCTTCTAAATCTTAAGTGTGATTTATTGTAAGAGAAGGGTGAGAGGCCTTATAAGGGTTATCTCCTGAGCCCGTCAAAAAGAAAAAGTGATGTAAGGGAGTTAGTCTTCCCCTATTGGAAGGAAGACTATTAAATCTCAGATTTTGATGATGAAGTCAATCAAAAGTGCTGTAAGCTTTCGAATGTTTTTTTATGAATTGTTTGATAAGTTTAGAGTAATTAGTAAAAAAATTAATTTATTGAAAAAGGAGCATGCTCTCTTAGTTGATAAATTTGTTGAAAAAGGAGCATGCCCTCGATTTATTCTCAGCCAGTTCCGGTAGCACTTCCGAGGAACCTTCAGACTTCCGAGGGACTCTCAAACTTCCAAGGATTTGATCGCACTTGACTCTAGTATGTCGTTTTGTTTTACGTTTTCATCACTCTCATAGTTAATCCTATACACTTTCTTAATATGGATTAGATCAAATAACCTATCAATTGACTTCATCATCGAAATATGAGATTCAACAAGATTAGGTCTAATTGGGTTGTAATTGGGCCAACCCAGTTATGGGCCAATTGGGCCCGTAGCCGGACAGGTTTGGGCCAGATTCAAGGCCCAAATAGGGTTATTGAACCCTGTCTGGTAGTTGCACCGCTAGACTTGAGCGATGGTACCGCCTATGGCTCGGTCTCCCAAGATGTCTAGGTGGTGGTACCACCCAGATTGGATGGTGGTACTACCTAGTTTTAGTGTACCTAGGCAGTGGTATCGCTGGCTGGGCGGTGGTACCACCTAGTACACTAACAGGGGCAGAAAGCTTAGGCCAGTACCCTTGAAATTCAGGGTGATTCAAATTTGAGCTCCAAATTTGAATTACCTTGAGGCTTATAAATACCCCTCCCATCCATGGTTGAAACACATACAAAAAAACTAAGAAAGAAAAAGGGAAAACTCTATTGTAACAGTGTTAAAATCCTCTCTCTAAATCTTAAGTGTGATTTAGTATAAGAGAGGGGTGAGAGGCCTTGTAAGGGTTATCTCCTGAGCCCGTCTAAAGGAGAAAGTGCTGTAAGGGAGTTAGACTTCGCCTATTGGAAGGAAGACTACTGAATCTCAGATTTTGATAATGAAGTTAATCAAAAGTACTGTAAGCTTTCGAATACTTTTTTATGAATTGTTTGATAAGTGTAGAGTAATTAGTAAAAAAATAATTTATTAAAAAAGGAGCATACTCTCTTAGTTGATAAATTTGAAGATCTTAAACACAACACTTCTTTGCCTCCATGCTCTAAGTGTGAATACTTAGAGGCACTTGAGAAGAAGAATTTGCTACTCAAAGAAACCTTAGATAAATTTAAGGTTAGTAGCAAGTCTTTGGACTTGATCCTTGCTAACAAGGGTCACATTCATAAGAAAAGTGGAATCAGATTTGTGCGCGGATCTCACCAAAATCTAATCACTTTTGTCAAAGGACCTACATTGCATGTATCACCTCACACAAAGTGCAGCTTTTGTAGCACAACCGGACATGTTGCTTACAAATGTTCGTTTAAGAAACTTAATCCATATAAATTGATATGGGTTCCTAAAGGGATCATAAATATTTCAATGCAAAATGAAAAGATACGTAGATCAATTTTTGAGGCACCTAAGATCAAATGGGTACCTAAAAATCACCTTATATAGGCATCTTAATCATCGCAAGCTAGGAGCAAGTAACAATACCTCATGATGCATGATCGTTATTAAGCTCACTAGCTCAGGTAATGGAAAACCATTAAGTGCAATGTATTGAATGAGGCTAATTAAAACTCTAAAAGATACATTTGTATCATGCTTGATTTTACAATTTGAAATCCTATGTTTTAGAATGATGTGTTTTTGATGGTTTTGATGAAACCTTATATTTGATGATGCTTGGCTTTTGTATAAAAATTTGAACATTCCTAAAAGAGATCAATCACTTAAATTAAAATGCAGAAAAATGAGAAAACAAACTATCATTATGCTCTTGATAGTGTTGATGATGGAACTTGTGTTTCGATTTTAAACATGATAAACATCTATGATAAATCTCTTCAATCGAATTGTTGTTGAAAGATGACACATGCCTAATGTGTTATAATTTTTGACTCGAAGATCTTTTTGATGAAATTTATCTTTTAGTCTTGAACGTTGATACATGTTCCTATTTTATAAGGCATGCTTATAAAACAAAATGAAATCCATATCTCTTGAAATTTCTCTATCTCTAAAGCCTTTAATTTTTTAATAAAATGATGAATCCATTTATATTATGTGAATCTCTTGAACCATGAAAATAATTTTGATGTTTCGAACTTGAATGAGCTTTATCATAATCATGATCTTGATATCTTGTTAATAGATTTTTTGTGTGACATGTGATCTTGATGAGAATTCTTATGCATAAATTATGTTCTTATAAGATTCTTTTACGAATAAGATAATATAAATCATGAATCTTGATTTTGATCTTACTAAAAAGAATATTTATAAACCATGAATTCTTTTATGATTTTACGAACTGATCTTTGTTAATTTTGATGATTATATCATCTTCTTTTGATTAATTTTATTTAAGGAGGTTTGATGAGCTTATTTAAATCAATAAATAGTGAGGGACGAAATTGACTTAAATACTGATCAAATGCTAAGAAATAAATTCAAACAATTCAATATCATAATCTCTACAAGATATAGAAAAAATAATTGATTAGAAGTTCAAGGTGTTGCTGCCCTCGAAAATTGCCTAAATATGGGTGCTAGTGGTGGCACCGCCAGAACTAGCAATAGCACTACCTGAGCATTCTGTTCCTAGGCGATGGCACTGCCTGAGAGCTCCCTTATATAAAGGGGCTTTAGTGCCGGTAGTAGAACCAACCCTCACCTTTGCTGCAGCCCTCAAAATCTCTATCCTACCTCTCAATCTTGACCCTCATCCTCTAAAAAACCTAAAAGGGATCTTTACTTCATCAAGATTTACATCAATCTCAAGAACTAAGGAAGATCTCTACTAAGGTATTCTTTGAACTTCTTCCTTTAAATCCTTCATGCATTGCTGCACTTTTGTAATTATCCTTTCATTTTCATCATTTATAGACAAATGACACCTAAGAGATTATTTAGAGACAAAGGAAAGAGGAAAAAAGAAGATTCATATGACTCCTCCCTATTTAACTCTAGTGAAAATGCCCAGTATCTTAGTTTTGAATCTAGAAGTGTACACAAGAGTAAATATGTTGATCTAAATTTGCTTATTTGTAAAATAGGCAAGACATCTAGATTGGCAAACCTAGAATCTATACAATGGTTTGCCAATCTAGATGTCTTGCCTATTTTACAAATTAGCAAACCAATATACCCTAAGCTAATTCATTTGTTTTATAACAACCTAAATGTAAATGAAGATGACAATGTATCAATGTAGATTTGTGACCTAATAGGAATTTCAGAAAAGAGAAATTTAGATAATGTATTAATGTAGGTTGTTATTTGAGAGGCCAATGAGATTTAGACGAAATCGAAGTAACATATTCGAGGCTTTAGGGACCATTTTTGAAAATCCTAACTTATCCATAGTCCCTAAAAGTTGTGAATACCTGCTATGTTTAAGCACTAAGGTTCTCTATCACATCATTATTAGTATCCTAATTCCAAAACAATATCACCATGATGAAGTCAATCAAATGGAACTAGGTACTAAGTATTGGATAATGGCCGGAGAAGAAAATTACTTTAGTTACTTAATTTGGCAGAACATGATTGACGTATTAAATAAGGATCTAATGCTTCTATACGGGGGGTTAATCATAAGATTATTACATACACACCATATTAGGATACCACCTAATGAATAAACAATAAAAGTAGATAGATACAATGCAATTAATAGAACCCTACTTAAACGTTTAAGGTGCACTTTTAGGGATGGAATTTGGACTAGGTTGCCTAGAAGGACCGATCCTTCCCCTCCAACAGAAGAACCCAAAACACCTGTATCTAGGGGTAATGAATCTCCTCTCCCTAGTCTCTTTGATGCTGCATCGACAAATCTAGCCCTCACACCTTCATTTTCAGACGATCCGTTTATCACTCAATTGAATCAACTCAACTCACAGTAAGATGAACTCAAACGGTAACAAAATGAGGTTCTAAATGAAGTGCATCAAGTGAATTTCAAGATCGACACTTTGTATAGATATTTTGGCATTCCACCCGAGGAATAGTTGTAAAACTTCTATGTTGACTTTATGTGTTGAAATGGAGCTCATAACTCCCTTTTGTACTATTTATGCTATTTTAAGTATACTTTAAGTTTCATATATGTTGAATTGAATGCATGAAATCAAGAGTACTCTTCCGAAATTTTTTATAGTAACATCTTTTCGATTTTCATGAACTTATTTTGATCCTTCACCTATTTTGGTAGTATCTTTTTCGATTTCATATTATCTTGGTGTCATCTTTTCAATTTCATAGACGGAGCTTTTATTTTTATCTTATTCCAATCTCGGATTGATACTCTTGCCTCATTGATTGATGATTCATGTTTAATGATTTTTAAATTAGAATCATACCCATTTAATGACTTTGAGAATTTGATTCTATTGATTTTATCCTCCCTCAAATTCCGTTGGCGTGAATGAATGACTTTCATGATTTATTTTTCACATTTTTATATCATGAAATTTGAAGTTTGATAAATTTTTTATAACTTAAACAAATTGCTTTCATGACACATGAAACTATTCTGTTATACATATTTTTATGTCATGGACTCTCATGAAATGAAGAAACTTTAATGAATTTTTTTATATAGCTTGATTGCTCTCTTAATTTCAATTTGGATTTCATTTATTTCTCTAAATGTGAATGTAAAGATTTCTTAACTCTTGTGTAAATTTGGATTTCTTATTTTTGTGAACTTTTATGAACTTTTCATGACTTTCAATATCTCTTACGATGAGTTTTTATGAATTTTGTGCTTAAATGATCTCTTCTTTACCTCACAAATTTTATTTGGTGGAAATACAGACATTAATGACTTTTGAATGAATTTTTCTTTATGTCATGGGCTCTTGATGAAAAGTAGAAATTTTTATGAATTTTTGCTTCAATGATCTATCTTTTCTACTTTACGAATTTATTTCTATGGCATGAATTTTCAATAGAATGAACAAATTGCTTTTCATTATTCTTGAATGAATTCTTCTTGATGAATTTATTCTTCTCTTTTTGCCATCTTCACTTAAAGTTTTATCATAACATTTGGTATCAATGACCCATTTCCTTTTTGTTGATGACAAAGGGGGAGAAATGTGAAAAATTGATGACAAGTATCGTAAAATGCAATTTGTAAAATGTGTTGTATCGTAAAAGCAAAATGATGACATGCTTCATATCATAAAACATTTGTCATGCTTTATATCATAAAATGCGTGATATCATTAAAAGCATCATAATGTATCACAAATATATGAAATGTATCAAATGTATCGTAAATGATTGAAGCGTATTGTAATGTATCACAATTATATGGAATGTATCGTATGCATTACAAATAACACATATATGCTTAAAATATTAATTTTTCTATGATCATTATCGTATCATGCTTATTTATCTTACTTGAATTTGGTATCATGCCTTGATACGATAATTTGGTTTCAATTGTGTATCACTGAAATGATGTATCATCAATTGATATCATGCCTTAGACATGCGAACTATTATTTGATTCTTACTTAATTTCAAAATTAAAGTTTGTATCATTTGTGATTGTCTATCATCATTCAACATTGGACTTAAAAATGGATGTCATGCTTTGACATCATTTTCTTATTGTGAAAAATATGAAGTATCGTATTTTGGATGAAATATCATACTTGTTGAGCATATTGATAAGTTCAAATGTATGTAACTTATTAGGTTGGGCTTGAATTCAATGGGTTTGAATCAAGTGTTTCTTTTCTCAAAAATGACATATAGATAGGGGGAGTTAAGTTTAACTCTGTCATCAATTGATTGTCATCATCAAAAAGGGGGAGATTGTTGAATCTCAGATTTTGATGATGAAGTCAATTGATAGATTATTTGATCTAATCCATATTATTAAGAAAAGTGTGCATGATTAACTATGATAGCGATGAAGACGTAAAGTAAAATGACATACCGGAGTCAAGTGCGATCGAATCGTTGGGAGTTCGAGAGTCTGCCGGAAGTTTGAAGGTTCATCAGATGTCTGCCGAAATTAGCCAAGAATGAATCTAGGGGCTTGTTGAAGGGTTGTGGCAAGTTCGTCAGAAGGTTCATCGGAAGTTTGCGAAGCTCACCAAGAAAGATCGGAGCTTGCCAAAGAAGACTCGTTGAAACTTGCCAAGGTCATCATAAAGTCCGGGAGCCTACTGGAAGTCTACCGGAAGATGCCCGAGGGTTCATCGAAAGTCTGTCGGAAGTTCGTCGGAAGCTCACCGGAAGAAGTCCTGATGTGCCGGATCATGTTTTTGCTTAGAATATATTTCCAATTTCGTAGTTAGCATGTAATTAGGATTAAAGGGCCAAATGGGCCCATAAATTAACTAGATTGGGTCAGATTCAAGGCCCATCCAGGAGTGCTGGACCCTGTCTAGCGGTGGCATCATGATAAAACCTAAGAGAAATTCTATGTAGATTGATCTTTGAGGGGGATCAACCCTTGGAACACTATAGGGGTTCCACCCTCCAAGTAGCCTGGTAGCTGTAATTGTAGATGATTCTTCTTATTCCCAAGAGATGGAGGCTATATGCTTATATAGAGCTCCAAACCCTAGCCCTATGGGCTGCTTCCAAAGTGAACTACCCAATTTGCCCTCAACCTTAGCGGGCTAGCCTAGTAACAAGGGGGGCGGTGGCTAAAAAGCCCAAAGACCCAAATGTAAACCCTAGCCTCTCTTTTTTATAGGATAGAGGCAGCTAGGTGGGATTTATTATACTCTCATAGGATTTTTATTAGCTGCTACATGGTTGAGTAGGACCCAACCCTGCAAGGGTCCTATCAAGTCTACTCTCTTCAAATCAGTCTTGTCCTCAAGACTGGGGTTCCATGAACTCATGGAACTTGGTTTTCAGCTCCTCATATGATTCCCATGTGGCATCTTCGAGTGGTAAATTAGTCCAATGTACTAGTACTTCAGTAGAAGGACGTCAACGACGCATCATGATTCTACGATCGAGGATGGCTTGTGGTTGGGCTTGAATATTTTCATCATCAGTGGTGTTGGGCAGTTGGATCTAGGGTGACTTATGTTCTCTCAACTTGGGCTTCAAGCATGACACATGAAAGATAGGATAAATTTTGGCATCTTCAAGTAATTTAAGTCTGTACGCCACAGCTCCAATACGCTCTATGATCTGATAGGGCCTATAAAAATGTGGAGATAGCTTCATGGAGGCTCGTGTGTTGATAGAGAGCTGCTTGTATGACTGTAGGCAAAGATAAACCCAATCTCCTATTGAAAATTCTCTTTTGCTTCGTTGTGTGTCGGCTTACTATTACATTCTGGCTTGAGCAGTAGAGAGATTATCCTTTAGCAATTGTAGGAGTTTGTCCCTATCAATTAGATCTTGGTCGACTTGATCTACCTTGGCTGAGCCAATTATATACTTTGGAATCACAGGGGTCGGTCGACTATACAATGCTTCATATGGGGTACATTTTGTAGATGAATGATATGTAGTATTATACCACTATTCGGCCCAGGGGAGCCATTTCGTCCACTCTTTCGGTCAGTCACTGGTGAAACATCGAAGGTACGTCTCTAAACACCTGTTCACCACCTTTGTTTAGCCGTCAGTTTGTGGATGATATGCTGTGCTTATCTTGAGTTTGGTGCTCTGCAACTAGAATAACTCAGTTCAAAATTTACTATTGAAGACCCTGTCATGATCACTTACAATGGACCTTGGCATCCCATGTAATTTAATAATATTTTCTATGAAAATCTGAGCAATAATAGCAGTAGTGTAGGGATTTTGTACAGCATAAAAATGAGCATATTTCGTAAGTCGATCAACCACCATGAGGATTGTACTTTTACCTTTCGAAGGTAGCAGCCCTTCGATGAAATCCATGGAGATGTCCATCCACACTAAGCCCGGTATGGGTAGCGGTTGTAGTTTCCCTGGACTCACCACTATTTCACCCTTTTGCTGTTGACATGCATCACATTGTGTCACATATTCAGAAATAAATTTTTTCATCCCTTTATAATAAAAATTTTGCTTCACTCTTTTGTAGGTTCTCAGAAACCCAGAGTATCTTGCTGAAGGTGTGGAGTGCATTTCATGCAGAATGATTTTGATGCAAGGGGAGTCGAGTGTAAGCACAATACGACCTTTGTAGCGTAGATCCCTCGAATCCCAGGGATAGTGAGCTATTATGCCTAGATCCTCTAATTTTTAATGATGTTGCTGGTCTCTGGGTCCTTTCATTCCTCCCTAATGTCCTCGAGGAAGCCAGTGGTATAAAGAGAGACGGCTGAAAATTCAACTTGCTCAGGTAGCTGTGAGAGCGCATCTGCAACAACATTTTCTTTCTCCTTTTTGTAAATAATTTCATAATCAAATCGTAGAAGTTTGGTACCCATTTTTTGCTGCTCCGGGGATGATATCTTCTACTCTAAAAAGAACTTGATGCTTCTATGGTCGGTTTTAATTTAAAATTGTTGACCGATTAGGTAGGGTCTCCACTTTGTTACTGCGTGCACAATGGCAAGCATCTCCTTATCATAGATAGACATTTTTTGATGGGAGGGAGACAACGCCTTACTGGTGTATGCGAGCGATCGACCCTCTTGCATGAGAACAGCCCCAATTCTGACTCCAGATGCATCGACCTCAATGATGAAGGCTCGGTTGAAATCTAGTAATGCTAGCACCGACGTCGTTGTCATGGCTGTCTTAAGTATATCGAAGGTAGCAGAAGCTTCGTTCGACCATTGGAAGACATCTTTTTTCAGTAGAGAAGTGAGGGATGCACTGATCTTCCCATAGTCCTTCATGAATTTTTGGTAGTAGCCCGTTAGTCCAAGGAACCCATGCAGCAATTTCACATTTATAGGTTTCGGCCAGCTCTACATTGCCTCAATTTTTGTTGGGTCTACTGCCACTCCTTCTTGTTGAATCTCGGATTTTGATGATGAAACTAATTGATTGTGGTTTATTATTTAACTACGTTTTGAGTTACGCAGGTCTACTATCGATCAGGATTTGACAGTTGATGCTGGAGGAATTAACGTTGCACCGGAAGTGATCACGTCTGGATATTGGATGTCGAGCTGGAGGTTCGATCGATAATTGGCAGAAGGCTTCGTACGTCGGGCATCGGGCCAAGAAAAGCATGTTGCACCAAGGATATCAGGGTTGCGGAGGTCAACCGCCGATTGGGCAACGGATCGCAAGAGAGGACGATGTGCCAAAGAATCAGATGAAGCGCCGACCAATGATGTGTCGGGCAACTAAATATCAATTCGTGTTATAATAATTGTTTAGATCGAAGTAAAGTTTTATTTTTGTGCGTGTAGGATTAACTACGATGACGATGAAGACGTAAAGCGAAACAAAATGCCAAAAGACCAGTGTGATGGATCGTTGGGAGTTCAAGAGTTCGACGGAAGTCTGAAGATTCGTTGAGAGTGTTACCGGAACCGATCGAGAACAAGTAGGGAGCTTGCCGAAGGGTTTTCGGAAGTTCGCCAGAAGGTTTGTCGGAAGTTCGCATAGCTTACCAAGAAAGATCGAAGCTTGCCAATGAAGCTCGTTGGAACTCGCCAAGATCATCATGTAGTTCGGGAGCTTGCCGGGAGTCTGCAGAATGGTTTCCGAGGGTTCGTCGAAAAACCGCCGGAAGTTCACCGAAAGCTCGTCAAAAGAATCTTGTCTTATGGACTTTGTAATAGCTTAGAAAATATTTTTAAAATTCATATTTAGCACATAATTTGGTTTAGGATTAGGTGTTAATCCTATAAACCAAATTTGGATCAATTCGGACTTCATTTGGACCGGTTTCGACCTAGTTTTCGGCCCAAACTACTGTGCTGAAATGACCTGGGCAGTGGCACCGCCTAGTGGCTGAACCTTGGGCGGTGGAACTGCCCCAGGTTGGTGGTGGCATCGCCTAGCACCCGAGGGCACCAGCGGTAGCACCGCTAGATGGGCTGTGGCACCACCCAGTACTGCCAGAATACGAAAACTAAGGTGATTCAAATTTTGTGGTCCAAATTTGGGCTCCAAATTTGAATCCTCTTGAGGTCTATAAATACCCCTCTCATTCATTGATGAAAAGGGGTCTAGAACTGAAAAAAAGAAGGGGGAAACTCTCTTGAAAGTGTATCAAATCTTCCCTCTAAGTTTTAAGAGTTTTCTAGTCCAAGAGAGGGGTAAGAGTGCTTGTAAGGGTTATCTCCTAAACCCGTCAAAAGGAGAGGAGCTATAAGAGAGTTCATCCTCGCCCATTGGAAGGAGGATACTTAGTAGAAAGCCGGTGGCCTCAAGCGAAGAGGAATCGGGAGTGGATGTAGGTCGGATGATCGAACCAATATAAAATCGGTTTGCGTTTATCTTATTGTCATTTACATTACTGCAAACTATCTTTACTTTGATGCTCTACTTCATTGTCTCCTTCTTACGTATGCAATCGAAATAGTTTTAATCAAAATGTTTATTCTTTTCGTATGAAGTTTTTGAAGTTGGTTTAAATCATTGAAAATCTATCGTCTTTATCTGCTGCACTAATTCACCCCCCCCCCCTCTTAGTGCCGCTCGATCCCTAACAATTGGTATCAGAGCCATGTTATTTCTCATTCGGATTTACACCCGTAAGAAATGGCTCTTCATGGCTTTAAGAGGGCTTTTTGATTTTTCGTCCACCGTCCTTTAACGGATCGGACTACACATATTGGAAAACTCGAATGAGAGTTTTCTTGATTTCTCTCGATTTAAACTTATGAAATGTTATTGAAAACCATTTTCAACTTCCCTCTAAACCAACGAACGAATGGTCAGATTTAGAGAAAAGATCTTTTTCTTTAAATGCAAAGGCTATGAATGCCTTATTTTGTGCTTTAGATAAAAATAAGTTCAATTGGATTTCTATGTGCGAAATGGCTTTTGAAATTTGATGAACACTTGAAATCATGCACGAGAGAACTAGTAGAGTCAAAGACTCAAAAGTAAACCTCTTATTGCATGATTTTGAGCTCTTCCGAATGACACCAAGTAAAACTATCGGTGATATGTACACCCGTTTCACAGATGTCGTCAATAGCTTGAAAAGTCTTGGTAAATGTTTTTCGAATTTTGAACTCACTAACAAGATCTTAAGATCCCTTCCAAAAAGGTGGGATCCTAAAATAACGGTGATACAAGAAACTAAAGATTTAAATGATTATTCTATTGAAGAACTTATTGGATCCTTAATGACATATGAAATGAGTTTCTTGGAACATGTTGAACATGATGAACATTTGAACTACCTTCTAAAGAATAAGAAGGTTTTGGAACTCCGAACTATGAAATACCACTTGAGTGATGACTCAAGTGATGAGGACAATGAAGAGGACATTGAATTTTTAATGAATCTTAATAAGTTCACTAAACAAAAATCTAAAATGAACAATGAACTTGAACAGAGGAAGAGGCCAAAGATGAAGAAGAAGCGCAAAGAAGAATCAAATGACGAAACGGTAAATTGGGCTTTAACGGGCTTCGACTATAAGGTAAGTAACTTAACTCCCTTGAATTATTTTGAAATTATATGATGCTTTCCATGAATGCTTAACTTAGTTAGTAGGAATTTTTTTATGCTTTTCTTGTATTTTTAGAAAAAAATATTTAAAAATTATATTATGCTTTTCCTTCTAGTATTTTTGAAAAGTAAAAATATAAATGATGATTGTATGATTTGTGATAATGTTTGTACACCTAATAGGATCAACCCATGCATATGTCTCTTGATGGTTTACATTGTCTCTAAACATGATGCTTAATGATTTTATATCATGCATGAGTTTTTGAAAACTTCTATCTTAGATTAATGGGTCTCAACCTTTTTCTTTTTGATAAATTTTTTAGATGATACTTGTCTTCATGAAATCAAAAGACCTAACCCACAAATTTTCCAAATGAAAAAAAATGTGGTTTTAATGTTTCCTTGTATCACATTTGGACTTGATAATTTTCATGACGAAAATTATTTTTCAGATTTATAAAATGATGCATGATTTTATCAAAAATTTGAGCATCGATCATCTTGTTATAACTAATGTAAGAAAGAATTAAAATGATTTTGATAATGTTCTCATTTTTTAAAATGATGCATGATATTTTTATATGAAAATTTTGAACATTCTTATGAAAGATCAAATCACTTAAATTGAAACTCATAAAGATGAGAAAATGCACTATCATGATGTTTGATGCATTTGATCTTAATGGGTTTAATGATAAACTTGTATTTTGAATTTATATAATGATGACTTCCATATAAATATTTGAACATATCTTATGAAATCATCATTGATAATGATAAAATAAAAATGTTAAAAGTTTATTGTCATGCTTAATAAATTTTATGATATCATGAGGACTTGAAGTTGTTATATCTTGATGACAAACTCATGTTTTGGTTTTAAAATTTGATACTCATCTTTTGAAACATGAGCACACTTATATGAAATAAATAACTTAAAATGAAGCACATTATCATGATAAATTGAATCTCATGTTTTGAAATAATGTGTTATATTTTTGTCTTGATAATTTTTATAATAAAGATTGCCTTTCGCTTTTAAATACTTATTTTGATTTGGCATAAAAAGACAAAGGTATGTTTATACAAAATAAATGAAAATCACTAAAAGAGAAATGCATGTTTCTTGAATATCCCTCTTTCTCTAAAGTTTTCGATTTTCCATGAAATACAAGTGATAAATTCATTAATGATATTTTATGAATCACTTAAATTATGAAAAAGATTTTGATTTCATGCTTTTCTCATCTTATCGAGATTAATGATTTCATAATATCTTAAGAATCTCATAAATTATAAAAGTGATTTCTATGAATTGATTATGAGTTGATAAATTGAATTAGAATGAGTTTTGTTTATATCGAGATCTTAATAACTTGAGTTTTTTTCAAGACCTCTTATTTTATACTATGATTCTCCTTTATCATTGAAGAGAAATTCAAATGAATCATAAGTTATTTTCTCTTGACTTATTGATACTCAACTTGAGAAAATGTGTTTTGAATGTTGAAAATTATGTGTAATTTGAAATTTTCTCTCATGTTTCAATACCACTTTGCATGCTTCATGACTTGATGATTGAAATATTGATGTAGACTTTTGATGTATCACTTGTCATGATTAATGCAAATTGCTAGCATTTTGAATCTTGAAAATGATTTTGATTTGATTATGAATCTCGAGTTGACAAAATGAGTTTGAATGATTTTACGACTTTTTGAGATATATATAATACTTGAATTAAGTTCTAAAAGATTTCATTTGGTATAAGGAAATTTTATTGAAATCATGATCTTGATGATTTTAACATGGAGTTCTTTATATATCAAGATCATTTATCATGTTTCTTCTAGTTATCAAAAGAGAATTCTTCAAATGCAATGTATCTTGTCTTTTGATTTCTCGAAATTCAATGAATTCATGATCTTGATATCTTGATTCTTATGAAATGTGATCTTGATGAAAAATCTTATGCATGAATCAAGGTGCTCTTTGTGCTATCCATTCTCAAATGAATCATGTTCTTCTTGAGCCTTGATATCATATTTTAGAAATGACATGATTTCTTTACCTTATGTGATAATTGAAAATTGATATAAAAAAAATTTGCTTTATGATGAATCCAAGAATCATGACTTGATCTATGAGAATGTTATGTTTTTATGTATCATAATTCTTAGTTGTATGCCCCTTATCATGAATTGAAAATTGATGCTAAAGAAAATTTGTAGATAATAATCTTGATTTCTCGGACTTATAGACTTGAGATCTTTCTTACATGAATCAAGATTTACTCTTCCTTGTCATGTTAACTTGAATGTCAAATTTATATTCATGACTTAAATTTTAATGATTGAAAATTGATGAAATTTACTTTATGATGAATCATTGAATTGATACTTCCCAAATGGAATATTTATGAACCATGAATGATATATTTTGATCCTTGTTGATTTTTCATATTGATATCTTTCATTAAATGATATGATTGAATGATTGATTGATACAAATTTAAATGATGTGAAAAGTTGTTAAAGGAAGAAAACAATCCAAATTTTGGTATTTTAATATTTAATATTTGAAATATTTTAAAATGTGTTCTTGATGAGAATGTTTCAAATTGCTCTTTTTATCTCATGAATCTTCATCTTGATCTTGTTAAGAAAAATTTTAATGAACTTTGAATCATATCTTTGGTATTCACGAATTAATATTTATTGATATCTTTTATGAATTCTTTGTATTTATAGCTTTGAACTTTTGAATTGTGATAAACCAAAAATTTTTCTCCTATATGACTTCTTCTCCTATATGTCATGCTTTGAATATTGATGAAGATCTTTATTGATGCAAGTTGATAAATGATATGAAAAGAGGATGTAAAGAAAATCTTTGTATTTGATCCTCCTATTCTTTTTTGACAAAAACAAAGGGGGAGAAGATTTATTGCTAGGTTGCACACCCAAATAAAAAATTACTAGCTCATTCAAGAGGAAGAAAATTACTATCTCAAAAGAAGCAAAAATGTAAAACTTCAAAAATTTGGAATGTTACACTTGTCATGCCTTTTTGTTTGTATGTTTTAATGAAAAGTTAGTATACATGTTTAAAATGATTATACATAATTGCTAGCTCATTGCGAACAAAAAGTTGATAGCTTGCAAAGGCAAAACTTAGTTACAAAAGAGAAGAATTGAAAAGAAGCTAACTTGTGTATTGCAAAGTATGTTAGCTTGCTTATTATTATTGATTGCTTGCTTATCATATTTTTCCCTCATATCATGATTTTTGACTTCCTTGAATTCATGACTTAATATGCTGAAAATTCATGTTGTAAATTTGTTATTTTGTCATGATCAAAGCATTAACTTTTTGTACTCCACTTCTTGACAATGACAAAGGGGGAGCAAAAATTGCTATCTCAAAAAGGGGCAAAAATGTAAAACTAAGAGAATTTACAATCTTACATTTGCCATGCTTCTATGCTTAAATGTTATAATGAAAAGTTAGCTTGCATGTCTAAAATGATGTCATTTTTGCTAGCTAGAACATGGAAAGGAAGTAAAGAAAGTACAACTTGCACATCTCAAGAAAAGAATGAAGAATTGCTATCTTGCTTATCTTTAGAAAGAATTTGAAATTTGCTATGATTGAATGTTGTATAACTTGATAGCTAGTATGATTGTAAAATTTGCATATCCTTGAAAACTAGCTATGATGCAACTTCTCCTTTTTATTGATGACATAGGGGGAGAAGTAGATTGATGACTTTATGCATTGAATTGAATATTTTATATATTTGCATAATAATTTGGTTTGATTCTCATAACATGAATGATACATGTTGCATGGATTTGGGATAATCCAAGTGTTCTATCAATGACATATTGATAGGGGGAGTTTGGTTAAACTTTGGGGAGTTTTGGTTAACTCCATTAGTCATCAATTAGTTGTCATCATAAAAAAGGGGGAGATTATTGAATCTCGGATTTTGATGATGAAACTAATTGATTGTGGTTTATTATTTAACTGTGTTTTGAGTTATGCAGGTCTACTATCGATCAGGATTAGACAGTTGATGCTAGAGGAATTAACATTGCACCGGAAGTGATCACGTCTGGATATTGGATGCCGAGCTGGAGGTTTGGTCGACAATCGACAAAAGGCTTTGTACGTCGGGCATCGGGCCAAGAAGAGCGTGTTGTGCCAAGGATATCAGGGTTGCGGAGGTCAATCGCTGATTGGGCAACGGATCGCAAGAGAGGACGATGTGCTGAAGAATTGGACAAAGCGCCGACCAATGATGTGTCGGGCAACTGAATGTCAATTCGTATTATAATAATTGTCTAGATCGAAGTAGAGTTTTATTTTTATATGTACAAGATTAACTACGATGACGATGAAGATGTAAAGCGAAACAAAGTATCGAAAGATAAGTGTGATGGATTGTTGGGAGTTCAAGAGTTTGACGGAAGTCTGAAGATTCGTTGGGAGTGTTGCCGGAATTGACCGAGAACGAGTAGGGAGCTTGCTGAAGGGTTTTTAGAAGTTCACCGAAAGGTTTGTCGGAAGTTCATGGAGCTTGCCAAGAAAGATCAAAGCTTGTCAATGAAGCTCGTTGGAACTCGCCAAAATCATCGTGTAATTCGGGAGCTTGCCGGGAGTCCGCAGTATGGTTTCCGAGGGTTCGTCGGAAGACCGTCGGAAGTTCACTAAAAGCTCGTCGAAAGAAGTCTTATCTTATGGACTTTGTAATAGCTTATAAAATATCTTTAAAATTCGTAGTTAGCATATAATTTGGTTTAGAATTAAGTGTTAATCCTATAAACCAAATTTGGGCCAATTCGGACTTCATTTGGACCGGTTTCGGTCGAGTTTTCGACCCAAACCACTATGCTGAAATGACCTGGGCAATGGCACCGCCTAGGCTGGGCGGTGGCACCGCCCAGTGGCCAAACCTTTGGCGATGGAACCGCCCCAGGCTGGTGGTGGCACCGCCTAGTACCGCCAGAATGCAAAAACCAAGGTGATTCAAATTTGTGGTCCAAATTTGGGCTCCAAATTTGAAACCTCTTGAGGCCTATAAATACCCCTCTTATTCATGGATGAAAAGGGGTCTAGAACTGAAAAAAAAGAAGGGGGAAACTCTCTTGAAAGTGTGTCAAATCTTCCCTCTATGTTTTAACAGTATTCTAGTCCAAGAGAGGGGTAAGAGTGCTTGTTAGGGTTATCTCCTAAACCCGTCAAAAGAAGAGAAGCTATAAGGGAGTTCATCCTTGCCCATTGGAAGGAGGATACTTAGTAGAAAGCCAGTGGCCTAAAGCGAAGAGGAATCGGGAGTGGATGTAGGTCGGATGACCGAACCACTATAAAATCAGTTTGCGTTTATCTTATTGTCATTTACATTACTGCAAACCATCTTTACTTTGATGCTCTACTTCATTGTCTCTTTCTTATGTATGCAATTGAAATAGTTTTAATCGAAACGTTTATTCTTTTCGTATAAAGTTTCCAAAGTTGGTTTAAATGGCCGAAAATTTATCGTCTTTATCCTGCTGCACTAATTCACACCCCCCCCCTCTTAGTGCCGCTTGATCCCTAACACTTCTGATATTATATGCCCAAGGTATTCTACTTTTTCCTAGAGGAAGCTACACTTTGATAGTTTAACAAAAAGAGTATTCTCCCGAAGGATCATCAGAACAGATCGCAAATGCTGAAGGTGAGTCTCAAGAGAAGGGCTGTAAATGAGAATATCATCGAAAAACACCAGCATGAATTTACGAAGAAAGCTCCAAAAAATATCGTTCATGAGACTTTGAAAAAATTGAAGGAGCATTAGTGAGTCTAAAAGGCATTACCAAGAATTCATAGTGGCCATTATGAGTACGGAAAGCTATTTTTGGGATGTCGTCTTCACATACCCAAATTTGGTGGTAACCGAATCGGAGGTCCAACTTCGTGAAGACTCGAGCTCCTCTTAACTCATCAAGAAGTTCATCCACCACTGGTATTGGGTACTTATCCTTGATGGTGATACCATTTAGAGCTCAGTAGTTGATGCACATCCGCTAAGTTCCATCCTTCTTGCGTACAAGTAGTACCGGTGAGGAATAGGGGCTGTAGCTTGGCCGAATCACCCCTGTTTCAAGCATCTCCTTTATGATCTTCTCAATCTCATCCTTCTGGAGGTGAGGATAGCAGTATGGCTGAGTGTTTACTGGTGGTTTGCCCAGAAGAATTGGAATTCGGTGGTCATGTTGCTGAGTAGGAGGAAGACCACACGGTTCGATAAAAACATCATCAAATTTAGTAAGCAATTGAGTGAGATTTTGATATTCAATTTCTATTTTCTTCCCATCTAGTTGCTGATGGAGATACATCAAAAAGCCACCATTTATCTTATGTAAAACTTTCTCCATTCGTTGGGTCAAAACGATGGTTACGTTGCTTCTGCGCTTCCTACGTAGGGTGACCTGTTTGCCCTTGTAGTAGAATTTTATAATTAATTTAGAAAAGTTTCAGAAGATGTCACTTAGTGTTGTCAGCCATTCTATGCCTAGCATAGCCTTATAATCATCAATTGGTAGGAGGAAGAAGTCGGTGACAATTTCTTGGTCTAGCAATAATAGTTTCACCCGTGGGCATCTTTGGTCGCACTTTAGGATTCGGCCGTCGGTGACCTTTACGTTGAACTTGCTGTAGCCTTCAATGTGGAGCACCATCCGAGCAGTGACCTTACTATTCAGGAAGTTATTTGTGCTACCCGTGTCGATGAGAACAGTGATCGGTTGTTGTTTGAGAAGGCCTCCAACTTTCATCGCTTGCGGATTTGAGTAGCCTGCTAACGTGTGTACCATAAAGTCGATCGATTGTGACTCTTCTTCTGCATCTCCTTTCTCATGTTCAAGGCTCTCTTTTGGCTATTCAATGACCTGTTCTTCTACTGGTTCTATCATAAAAATTCTTCCCTTTTTACAGCAATGCTCGTGGCTCCATGGCTCATTGCAATTCCAACATAACCTCTTTGCAGATCGCTCCCTAAGCTCTTCTCTTGTCAACTTTTTTGGTGTAGGAGCTTGGCTGATAGGGGGGGGTTGGGTTGAGGGCTTTGGTACTACTAGTTGGGAAGTGACCCTAGTCCTCCAGGCTTCATGGTTTAATCACTCCTCTTGAAGTCGTGCGAAAGAGATGGTTGCCAAAAGCGTGTACGGCTGTCACGCTTTAACTTTTTCTCGGATTTTTGGCTTCAAGCCCTCAATAAACATTCCCAATAGCTATTTTTTAGACCAATCATGGGTTTGATTAGATAACTGTTCAAATCTAGTTTGATACTCCTGAATGGTGGAGGTTTGTTAGATCTTTGCTAGTTTTCCGTCGATATTCTCATAATCGGTTGGTCCGAAGTGGATCAGCAGTCTGTTGCTGTGGGCTGCTGCTAGGAAGAAGTACATCAGCTATGAGGCACTCAAGGGGGATGTGGTGTCCTGCACCAAGCTTGGAGTCCCTTACTACAATTGCCACACCTTCCCAAGTGCTAACCCTTACAACAGAGGTTGTCAGGTCATCAGCGGCTACGAGGTGGCAGCCCGTAGAAGGAACGATGTGAAGCTTGAGGTGAGAGAAGCTTCCTCCATGTTACCACTATTTTCCTCAGGATGCAGTAGCTTCACCATCGTTACTAGTTCTTCAAAGGGATGTGATCGATCCATCCGCTAGTAGCTATTTGCTTTTCCTTTGGGCTATCATAAAAATCAAGTCAGATGCTTGTTTGGAGTTGATTGATGTTTGTGTGTTTCAATTCATGGATAACCTACTGTTAAGTGTCCATTAGACATAAGAAGCAACTCTGTTTGTGTTGATGATGCACAAAACTTATTCTGAAAGAACAACTTTAGATACTGAGAAAAAGGAAATTAAGAGGGTTGGAAGAAGAGGTAGAAGATTTGCAAACATTATTGACCTGCATTCATAGATGGTGAAAGATCCAATTGTATATGCAAAATACAAGATGAGTGTTAGTATACCTTTATGCCGTGTTAGTACGGTTAGACCCTAGTCTGGATGCACTTGGGTCACCTAGATTGGGGATCGGGCAAGAAGTTATCATCGGGTTAAGCAGCTCGTGTGTGAAAGGATCAAAAGGCACTAAGAGGGGGGGGTGAATTAGTGCAGCGGATTAAACTCGTATTCTTGAAACCGATTTCGCAAAGAAACACAAGTTCGTAGGAAGATTTTGATTCGACGAAAGAGAACTTGAAAGTAATTGCTTGTGTAAAGGAACTAACTATGAACTTGCAGCCAAGAAATGAAATGATTCAGAAATATAAACACTCACACATTTAAGGATACAATGATGTATAGTGGTTTGGTCAAATGACCTACATCTACTCTTGAAGCCTTTACGATGAGGCTCCGCTCTTCCACTAGCAAGTCCTTTGAAGGGGAAGGATCAAACACCCCTTTTTACAACCCTTTACAAGATGTTCACACTTGTACAAGATCTCTCAAGAAGAAGAAGAAGGTGAACACTTAGCAAAGAAAACAATACTTTTCAAAACTCTTCAAAAGCTCAAGACTCAAACTTTTTCTTGCTCAAAAGGGTGCACTTTCAGCTGAGAAAGGGGGGGTATTTATAGATCCAAAGTGGATTCAAAATTGGGCTCCAAATTCCAAGTGAATTTGGAGTTCCCATGTTCACAGTGGTCAAGCGGTGCCACACTTTGTCGGCGGTGCCACCGCTGTGTCGATCTTTGGTGCGCGTGCTACCGCTGCCACCGCCCAGGGCGGTGCTACGCGCCGATCGGGTGATCAGGCGGTACCACCGCTTTCAAACAGGCGATTCCACCGCCGTGTGTGTGTGTGGCGGTGCTACCGCCTCAGGCTGGATTCCACTTGTTGTGTGTGTTGAGGGCGGTGCTACCGCCCTAGGCTGGGCGGTTCCACCGCCGGTGTTCGGTCAATAGGCGGTGCCACCGCCCGGGTCCGGCGGTGCCACCGCCGACCCTTACCAAAAACTGTATGGGCCTAACCTTTGGCCCAATACAGCCCATTAAAGGCCCAATTGGCCCAATAAAGGTCTAGATAGGTTTAATACCTATTATATACCCTAATTAAGTGCTAACTATGATCTTCTAAAGACAAATTATACCAACACCATCAAGTTATCTTTCGAAGAGCTTTCCGGCGATCTTCCGGCGGACTTCCGGCAATCCCTTGGATTCCTTCCGGCGGACTCCCAGCTGGCTCCCGAATTCTATGGCGAGTTCAACGAGTCTTTCCCAATCTTCCGAACCTTTTCGGTTGTCTCCACGAACCTCCGACGATCTTTCCGGCGAACTTCCGAAACCCGGCAAGTCCCCGATTTCATCTCGGTTGACTCGTGACACTCCGATGATCCTTGGATATTTGGTGGACTCTTGAACTTCCAAAGCAACTTGACTTTGGTAAGTTGTTCTATCATAGTTAATCCGCACACTTATCTCAAAAATGGATTAGATCAAATAACCACCAATTGACTTCATCATCAAAATCCGAGATTCAACAATCTCCCCTTTTTGATGATGACAATCAATTGATGATGGAGTTATTCTTAACTCCCCCTATCTATATGCCATATAATGAGAAGGTAAAGACATTTGAATTCATTCTCTTGAATTCAACCAAAAACGATAAGTTACTTACGTTGAACTTATCATCTAAATCAACATGAGGTTTCATTAAGTAAACAATATCAAAGCATGACATTTAATATCAAGTCGAAGGATGGAAACCATTTATCATTTCGACACAAGATATCAAAAATTTGAGATTACAACAGGGATCTCATGATTGAAAAGCGTGACAACATAACAGATAAATCATGAGATGAAAATTGTCATTTCAATCAAAAGATGCCATTTGATAGATATTTATAGTAGGAATTTTTTTCTATGAAATTTCAATTTGATGTATTGCATTACTTCATTTGCAATGCTTTTCAAGGATTGCAACCTGTTTTGACACTAAGCAGAGCAAAAATTCTTATGACACATTTCTCATTTCATTTCTTTGTATAAGTCATTTTCAATACAATGCATGAGTTGTTTATCAAAATATTTCGTTCTGAAAAGCCACACTTAACAAATCATCAATTTCATATTTTTCTCCCCCTTTGTCATCAACAAAAAGGAGATGAAAACTGAAAACCATGATCGCAAGGCTAAAGAATACATCGTTAAACTCAATCAATAATGAGAGAGATCAAAATTCATGAAGAGATTCAAAAATAATCATTAAAAAGAAACATCATGAAGGTAATATCATGAAAACCTTTCGATCGAAAGATGAGTTTTTCACAATATATAATGATCAATAAAATGATAGTTTCATATATCACTAAAGGTATAAAGACGAAACAATCAAAGATTAAATGTTTTGAAGGACATGCAATATTTAAACATTAGGGCAGATTTAGCATGCCTAATTCTCTTCTAATGAAGTCAAATTGTTCTTCATTTAGGGGTTTTGTGAAAATGTCCGCTAATTGGTGCTTTGTATCAATAAATTCTAAAGTGACATCATTATTAGCAACATGATCTCGTATAAAGTGATGCCTAATATTAATGTGTTTAGTTCTTGAGTGTTGAATGGGATTTTTTGTTAGACAAATAGCACTTGTGTTATCGCATTTTATTGGAATGTTTTTCAAATTAATTCCATAATCTTCTAAAGTATTTTTCATCCACACAACTTGTGCACAACATGCACTAGCAGCTATATATTCGGCTTCCGCAGTAGTAGATAGTGCAACAGAATTTTGTTTCTTGGAAGTCCAAGAAACAAGTGTATGTCCTAAGAATTGACATGTTCCAGATGTGCTTTTTCTATCAATTCTACATCCGCCAAAATCGGCATCCGCATAAGCTTTTAGATCAAAGTTATCAGATTTTGGATACCATAATCCTAGATTTATAGTTCCTTTAAGATACCTAAGGATTCTTTTAACAGATTTAAGGTGAGATAACTTAGGATTCGCTTGGAATCTTGCACATAGACCTACACTAAACATGATATCAGGTCTTGTTGCAGTGAGATAGAGTAAACTACCTATCATTCCCCTATATGTTTTTTGATCAAAGTTTTCTCTATGTTCATCCAAGTCTAATATAGTGGAGGTGCTCATAGGAGTGCTAATTTCTTTTGATCCATCCATATTAAATCATTTTAACAATTCCAATGTGTATTTTGATTGATTTAGAAATATACCATCACTTAGTTGCTTGATTTGAAGTCCTAAAAAGAAATTTAGTTCTCCCATTAGGCTCATCTCAAATTCATCACTCATATCCTTAGCAAATAATTCACATAGTGATTTATTACAAGATCCGAAAATAATATCATCAACATAAATTTGAACAATAAGAAAATTGTTTTCAAAATGTTTAATAAACAATGTAGTATCAACCTTGCCTTTAGTGAAATTATTTGAAATCAAGAAAGAACTAAGCCTCTCATATCAAGCCCTAGGGGCTTGTTTAAGACCATATAAGGCCTTAGTTAGCTTAAACACATGGTTAGGAAATAGAGAGTTTTGAATCCGGGTGGTTGTTCAACATAAACTTCTTCGGAAATAAAACCATTTAAGAATGCACTTTTGACATCCATTTGAAATAATTTAAAATCTTTACTACTAGCATAGGCAAGGAGCATCCTAATGGCTTCCAATCTTGCCACCGGAGCGAAGGTTTCTTCATAATCGATACCTTCTTCTTGGTTGAAACCTTTGGCCACTAGTCTAGCCTTGTTTCTAACCACGATACCGCATTCATCTTGCTTGTTTCTAAAGACCCACTTAGTACCAATAACTAAGTGGTCATTAGAATCTAGGAACAAGCTTCCATACCTCATTCCTCTCAAATTGATTCAATTCTTCTTGCATTGTGATAACCCAAGAATCATCTTTTAGGGCATCAACAATGCATTTTGGTTCAACTTGAGAAAGAAAGGCAGCATGGGCACAAAAATTTTTGAAAGAAGAGCGAGTTTGAACCCCTTTCGATGCATCTCCTATAATTAACTCCTTGGGATGAGCATCTACATACTTCCATTCCTTTGGTAAGGAAGTTTGGGAAGAAGATGCATCCAAGATGTTATTTTGAGGAGAGGGTTCATTCAAATTCAAATCATCAAGACCAAAATCATCATCAAAATCTTTTTCTTAAATTCGGAAACTTCATTAAAAACCACATGAATAGATTCTTCTATAAGTAAGGTTCTCTTGTTGAAAACACGAAAAGCCTTAGAAACGGAAGAATAACCAAGAAATATGCCTTCATTGGATTTTGCATCGAATTTTCCTAAGGCATCCTTTTCATTCAAAATAAAGCATTTGCAACCAAAAACTTTAAAGTAAGAAACATTGGGTTTTTTATCATTCCATAATTCATATGGAGTTTTGGATAGGGATGGTCTCACTAGAACTCTATTCATCACATAGCAAGCCGTATTCACGGCTTCGCCCAAAATATTTTGGTAAATTATATTCATTTAACATGGTTCTAGCCATTTCTTGCAAACTTCTATTTTTCCTTTCTACTACTCCATTTTGTTGTGGATTTCTTGGAGTAGAGAAGTTGTGATTGTATCCGTTTATTTCATAAAAATTTTGGAAGTCATGATTTTGAAATTCACCTCCATGATCACTTGAATTGATGAGATCATAAAGCCTTTTCATTTTGAGTGAGTTTACAAAATTTAGAGAAACATTTGAAGCAATCACTTTTATGAGCCAAAAATAGGTCCAAGTGTATCTACTATAGTCATCCACAATTACAAAGGCATATTTGCTACCTCCTAGGCTTGTTATGTCAATTGGTCCAAATAAGTCCAAGTGGATCAATTGCAATGGTCTAGTGGTGCTAATGTGATTTTTGATTTGAAACTAGTCTTTATTTGTTTTCCTAGTTGACATGCATCACATACCTTATCCTTAACAAATTTCATGTTTGGGATACCTCTTACTAAATCTCTAGATGAAATCTTAGAGATTAGTTTCATGCTTGCATGGCCTAGCCTCCTATGCCAAAGCCAAGCGTCATCATTCAAAACCGAAAAACACATTTCATTACTTAATTTATCAATATTTATGGTGTAGACATTGTTTTGTTTTAAAGCAATCATGGATATGTTGTTGTTGGGTTTTTCAATAATGCAAACATTGGATTCAAATCTAACAACATAACCTTTATCATATAGTTGACTAATACTTAAAAGATTATGTTTTAAACCATCAACTAGTAACACATCATCAATTGAAAAACTCGATTTGTTACCTATGGTTCCCTTGCCAATGATTTTACCCTTGTTGTTGTCTCCGAAAGTGACATATCCTTCTTCTTTGCTAGAGAGCATAGAGAAATGAGATGGATCTCGGTCATGTGCCGTGAGCATCCACTATCAAGATACCATTTCTTGCTCCTAGCTTGTGAGTTTGTCTACAAAAGAGGATTGTTTTTAGGTACCCATTTGATTTTGGGCGCCTTACAAATTGATCTACTTACTTTGTAATTTATCATTGAATTGTTTATGGTTCCTTTAGGAACCCATATCAACTTTTGTGGACTAATTTTCTTGAATGGACATTTGTAGGTAACATGTCCCGTTTTGCAACAAAAATTACATTTCAAATGGGGTGATACATGCAATGTAGGCCCTTTAACAAAGGTGGTGGGATTTTGGTAAGAACCTCTCACAAATCCGATACCACTTCTATTTCCGACATGACCTTTGTTAGCAAGAATCATGTCTAAGCCCTTGCTACCGACCTTAAACTTGTTTAGGGTCTCTTTGAGTAGCAAGTTCTCCCTTTTTGTTGCATCTAAGTCTTCACACTTAGAGCATGGGGGTAGAGAAGGGTTTTGAAGACTATTGAATTTACTTTGTAATAAAGCATGCTCTTTCTTAAGCAAATTGAACTTCTTACTAATAGTTCTACATTCATCAAACAATTCATGAAAAGCCATAGAAAGTTCATCGAAAGATAACTCTTCATTAAGTAACTCACTAACCTCTTCTCCAAATGCCATTAGAGCGAAGTTTGCCTCCTCTTTGTTGCTAGCCTCTTCAACCTCGGAGTCACTTGAATCATCCCACGTGGCCTTCAAGGCTTTTTCTTCTTGAATTGCTTCTTCTTGGCTTGAGGGCATTCATTCTTGAAGTGTCCCGACTTCTTGCATTCGTAGCAAATGACTTGGTCCTTTTGTGTTCAAATTTGCTTTTGTGTCATTTTGAATTTGTTCTTTCTTATGAATTTCTTAAACTTTCGAGTTAGAAGTGCAATGTCATTGTCACTATCCTCATCACTTGATGTTCCTTTCAAGTGGTCTTCTTGTGTTCTAAGTGCCATATCCTTCCTGTTCTTTGGAAGGGGTTCTCAAGCTCTTCATGAGCATGGCACGTCATCTCGTAAGTCATTAGAGATCCAATAAGTTCTTCAATGGGAAATACTTTAAGATCCTTGGCCTCTTGAATGGCCGTGACCTTTGGATCCCAACACTTTGGAAGGGATCTTAAAATCTTAGTTACCAATTCAAAATTCGAAAAGCCTTTACCAAGAGCTTTAAGTCCATTGATGACATCCGTAAAGCGGGTGTACATGTCTCCAATGGACTCATTTGGTTTCATCCGAAAAAGTTCGTAGGAATGCACAAGAATGTTGATTTTGGACTCCTTCACTCGGCTAGTGCCTTCATGAGTGATTTCAAGAGTGCGCCAAATATCAAAAGCCGATTCACAAACGGAAACCCGATTAAACTCATTCTTATCAAGTGCACAAAATAAGGCATTCATAGCCTTTGCATTGAGAGCGAAAATCTTCCTCTCCGACTCATTCCATTCACTCATCGGAAGAGAAGATTTTGTGAAGCCATTTTCGATAATGTTCCAAAGTTCGAAGTCCATGGAAATAAGAAAAATCCTCATACGAGTCTTCCAATACGTATAATCCGACCCATTGAACATAGGTGGACGAGTAATGGAGAGACCCTCTTGCATACCGGAGTAGGCCATCTCTCTTGGGTTTTAAACCAATATGAGAGCAAACCTTGCTCGATACCAATTGAAAGGATCAAAAGGCACTAAGAGGGGGTGAATTAGTGCAGCGGATTAAACTCGTATTCTTGAAACCGATTCGCAAAGAAACACAAGTTCGTAGGAAGATTTCGATTCGACTAAAGAGAACTTGAAAGTAATTGCTTGTGAAAAGGAACTAACTATGAACTTGCAGCCAAGAAATGAAATGATTCAGAAATATAAACACTCACACATTTAAGGACACAATGATGTATAGTGGTTCGGTCAAATGACCTACATCCACTCTTGAAGCCTTTGCGATGAGGCTCCGCTCTTCCACTAGCAAGTCCTTTGAAGGGGAAGGATCAAACACCCCTTTTACAACCCTTTACAAGATGTTCACACTTGTACAAGATCTCTCAAGAAGAAGAAGAAGGTGAACACTTAGCAAAGAAAACAACACTTTTCAAAACTCTTCAAAAGCTCAAGACTCAAACTTTTTCTTGCTCAAAAGGGTGCACTTTCAGTGAGAAAGGGGGTATTTATAGATCCAAAGTGGATTCAAAATTGGGCTCCAAATTCCAAGTGAATTTGGAGTTCCCATGTTACAGTGGTCAAGGCGGTGCCACCCTGCCGTCGGCGGTGCCACACTGTGTCGATCTTTGGATCGACGTCTGAAGCGGTGCCACCGCCCAGTGCAAGCGGTGCTACCGCTCATCCGGTGGATCGAGGCGGTGCCACCGCCACCAGCGATTCCACCGCCGTCGCGTTAGTGTGGGCGGTGCTACGCTTTTGCACAGCGGTTCCACCGCTTTGTGTGTGTGTGTCTTGGCGGTGCTACGCCAGTGGCGGTCCACCGTCGGTGTTCGATCAACAGCGGTGCCACGCTTGGTCCGGCGGTGCCACCGCCGGTCGGCGTGCCACCGCCGGTCGGCGCAGTGCACCGCCGACCCTTACCAGTAAAGCTGTATGGGCCTAACCTTTGGCCCAATACACCCACTAAAGGCCCAATTGGCCCAATAAAGGTCTAGATAGGTTTAACACCTATTCTATACCCTAATTAAGTGCTAACTATGATCTTCTAAAGACAAATTATACCAACACCATCAAGTTATCTTTCGAAGAGCTTTCCGATGATCTTCCGGCGGACTTCCGGCAATCCCTTGGATTCCTTCCGGCAGACTCCCAGCTGGCTCCCGAATTCTATGGCGAGTTCAACGAGTCTTTCCCAATCTTCCAAACCTTTTCGGTTGTCTTCGCGAACCTCCGACGATCTTTCCGGCGAACTTCCGAAACCTTCGGCAAGTCCCCGATTTCATCTCGGTTGACTCGCAAAGACTTCCGATGATCCTTCGATATTTGGTGGACTCTTGAACTTCCAGCAACTTGACTTTGGTAAGTTGTTCTATCATAGTTAATCCTGCACACTTATCTCAAAAATGGATTAGATCAAATAACCACCAATTGACTTCATCATCAAAATCCGAGATTCAACAGTGTGCCTGCTCGGGGATGGCACCTCCTTTTGTCAACCAGCCTATCGCGTGTCTTCTGGTTCCTACACACTGGTTGGGTCGGGATTTCCCGACTCGATCCTTCCGAAGCTTAAGTTAGGTTTCTAGCCTAATATTCTATTATTACACCCAATTAATTCAAAACTGGCCCAACCAATTTAATTATAAGTTTTATTACTTATAATCACGTAGAATTTTGACCTAAATTATTACCCATAATTAGGAGAAAAATCATGCACATAACAGTAATATAATCAAAGGCAACTTTAGTCTGAACCATTTAATGATCACAGTTTAATGAAATTATGATTTAATTGCAAAAAATTGGTGAATCTGCTCTATATCATTATATGATCAATTGGATCCATAATTGTGATTCCTTACTAAATTTTCCTAATTTCATCCTAGAATGTGATTGATTTAACAATCTAAGATCACCTACACTCAAAGTTTGATGGTTTTCTTCCCCTTCAAGTGTTTAAGCTGGCTTAGGGATAAAAATATCTTATGTAATCAAAGAAGAAATCTCTTGTTTGAGGGAAGTGGTGGCCGAAAGGGTTTGTGAATTGGTAGATGTAGGCTGTGGTTTAGGCTTATTTTGTGGCTGTTTTAGGTGCTGTTTGGGGCTGCAATTTGATGGAGTTTTGGGCTGAGATGGTAGTGGATGAAGGTTAGGGAAGAGGGTTATAGATCTATGGTAGATGGCAGTGGAGATTTGACCAAATTCAGTGGAAGTTGCTGCCGATATGCACTGTCTCGTAAGAGCAGAATTATCATTGAAGAAACAACGGTTTCTCGACAAAATTTCTAGCGAGAACCTAGAAATTTGAGGAGGGGATTTGATAGCAGAATCTCAGTTTAAATAACAGTAAGGATGACAACTTGGATCAAGAAAATTTTGGCAGCATAACAGCAAAGAATTCGGTGCAAGTTGCGATAGCAGAATTCTCATCAAAAAATTTCAGCGGTTTGCGATGAAAACTTGCAGCAACATAGTAATATTTCAGAGATGAATTCCACAATAGATCAATACCAAATGAAAGCCAAGATGATCTATGAGGTGCTCAAGAAATTTTGTTCAAAAAGGATAGCAATAGATCGGTTTAAAGGTAGCAATATGCAGCTGAAATTTTCTGCAGCAATCCTTCGTTCGCAAAGATGATAACTTTTGCGACGAAAGGAGTTCATAGTAAGGGATAGATAGTAAGTCCTTTTTTTGGTATTTTGAATGGAAAATTGCAATAGCAAAACGTATTAGTGATAAGAGAATACCATATCTCTTATGCAATTGGAAGTGGCGGTAGTAGATTGATTTGATCTACGGCGGAGGATGAAGGTGGAGATGACGACGACATCAAGAGCAATTGTGGGAATTGCTTGGTTGATGGTGGGCGGCAGGGATGGCAGCAAAAGCAATAAGATCGCTACTCTGATACCAAATGATACAACCCTAGAGGAATTTTATGTAGATTGATCTTTGAGGGGGATCAACCCTTGGAACACTATAGGGGTTCCACCCTCCAACTAGCCTGGTGGCTGCAATTGTAGATGATTCTTCTTATTCCCAAGAGATGGAGGCTACATGCTTATATAGAGCTCCAAACCCTAGTCCTACGGGCTGCTTCCTAAGTGAACTACCCAATTTGCCCTTAACCTTAGCGGGCCGGCCTAGTAACAAGGGGGGCGGCGGTTAAGAAGCCCAAAGACCCAAATATAAACCCTAGCCTCTCTTCTTTATAGGATAGAGGCGGCTAGGTGGGGTTTATTACACTTTTATAGGGTTTTTATTATCTGCTACATGATTGAGTAGGACCCAACCCTGCTAGGGTCCTATCATATCGCCAGACTGGGGCGGTGGTATTGAATCTCGAATTTTGATGATGAAACTAATTGATTATGTTTTGATAATCTAATTATGTTTTAAGTCACGTAGGTCTACTTTCGATCAGAATTAGATAGCTGACATAGGATGAATCAGTGTTGCGTTGGAGGAAATCACGTCAGGAGAATGGACGTTGAGCTGGCGGTCCGATCGACAATCAACAAAAGTCTTCGGACAAAGATATTGAGCATTGGGCCAAGAAGAGTGGTGTTGCGGTAAGGAGATCGGGTTTACGGAGGTCAACCATCGATTGGGCAATAGGCCACAAGAGAGGATGATACGTCGAAGAACCAGACAAAGCACCAACCAATGATGTGCCGGGCAACAGGAAGTTGATTCGTTGTAACTGTTTAGATCAAAGTAGAGTTAAGATTTAATTAGTGTGTAGGATTAACTATGATAATGATAAAGACAAAGTGAAATAAAGTGTCAGAGTCAAGTATGATCGTATCGTTGGGAGTTCGAGAGTCCGTCAGAAGTCCGAAGATTCATCAGAATACTGCTGAAATTGGGCCGAGAGTGATTCGAGAGCTTGATGAGGGGTTCATCCGAAGTTAACCAGAACGACTTATTGGAGGTTCGCGGAGCTCACCGAAAAAGATCGAAGCTTGCCAAAGAAGACTCGTTTGAACTTGCCAAGATCGTCGTGAAGTCTAGGAGCTTACCGGAAGTCCATAGAATGGTATCTAAGGGTTCGTCGAAAAATCACCGAAATTTTGCTGGAAGCTCGTTAGAAGAAGACTTGACTTTTCTGTATTATGTTGTCTTAGGAAATGTCTTTAATTTCATAGTTAGCATATAATTAGGGTTAGATTTGGGAGGTAATCCCTTTAACCCTGCAAGGGGCCAACTAGGCCCATTATGGACTAGTTTGGGCTAGATTCAAGGCCCAACCAAAAGTGTTGTACCTTGTTTGGCAGTGGCATTACCAGATTGGGTGATGGAACCGCCTAAGTTCAGCTCCCCAGGTTGTATTGGGCGGTGGTACCGCCAAGTATGTGTTAGAGTACCTAGGTGGTGGTACCGCCTAGTTCACTGACAATGTCAGTATGCCTAGGCGGTATAGGCAGTGGTACCGCTAGTACCTAGAAAACCCAGGATGGATAGGTTTTTTGCTCTAAGTTTGAATCAGATTGGAGCTTATAAATACCCCTCTCATCCCTGAGTTGAATATACAAGCACAGAGAATTTGAAAGAAAGAAAACGTTATAAAAACCTCTTCAAAACTTTTCTTCTCTAGCTTAGATAGATTTCAGCCTAAAGAGAGGAGTGTGCTTGTTGTTAGAATCTGAGCAGCACTAAGAGGTGGGGGGTGAATTAGTGTAGCAGATAAAAACCGTAATTTCAATTTCAAAATTGACTTTGGAAAAAGTTTTTCGTTGAGAAATTTTGATCTGACAAAAATGATTTCAGCAAGGTGACTCGAGTGAATGCTATAGAAAGTAGAGAGGAGGAGATCAAGAGATCATAGCTAAGTAAAGATTGAAATGCAGTAAGTTGAAAACTCACACATCAAGAGAAGTATGCAGCAATGTATAGTGGTTCGGTCAAATGATCTACGCCCACTTCCGAAACCTCCTCCAATGAGGTTCCTAACTTCCACTATCAACTCTTCTTAAAGGCAAAGGACCAAATATTCCTCTTACAAACTTTTACAAGTGGTTCACACTCTTACAGGATTTTCATAAAGTAAAACTTAGGAGGTGAACACTCAAGCTATTGAATGCAATTTTAATATAGCTTGAACTCAGTTTTTATCACTTCTTAATGTACTTAGCCAGCTAAGAAGAGAGGGGTATTTATAGACTCAATTGGCTTCAAAATTGAACCCAAAAAGAGTCATATCTCAGATTTTCAAGTACTAGCAGTACCACCATCAGTTGACCATGCTCTATCAGTGTTCTGGATGGTACCACCGCTTGTCAGGCGGTACCACCGCTTGTCAGGCGGTACCACCGCTAACAGATAATAATTGTTAACGGTACCACCACCCAGACCACTTGGGAACTAGTTCCTGGGGCGATGCCACTGCCCAGTCTGGCAGTGCCACCATGAGACATGGTCAGCACTAGTGAATGGGCCCTGAATCCGGCCCAATTTAGTTCAATTAAGGCCTAGTTGGCCTTTACTAGGGTCAATTAGAATTATCCCCTAATCCTAATCCTAATTACATGCTAACTATGAACTTAAAAATATATTCTAAGTAAATTAAAAATCGACAATATCGAGTCTTCTTCCGACGAACTTCCAACACACCCTCGAATATCTTCCGGCGGACTTCCAACAGCCTCCCGGACTTTATGGTGAATTCGACGAATCCTTTGGCCACCTTTCGAACTTTCTCAGTGAACTCCACAAACCTCCGACAATTCTTTCGGTGAACTTCTGAAACCTTCGGTAAGTCTCCAATTTATTCTCAGCTAGTTCCGGCACCATTTCCGACGATCCTTCGAACTTTCGGCGGACTCTCAAACTCACAACGTACTTGACTTCGATAATTTGCTTTATGTTTTCATTGCTATCGTAGTCAATCCTTCACACTTATCTCAATAATATGGATTAGATCAAATAACCAATCAATTGACTTCATCAGCAAAATCCGAGATTCAATAATCTCCCCCTTTTTGATGATGACAATCAATTGATGACGGAGTTAACCTTAACTCCCCCTATCTATATGCCATATTATGAGAAGGAAAACACTTAAATTCAATCTCCTTGAATTCAAGCCGAGACCAATAAAGTGTATTCGTTAAACTCATCGTCATGCTTAGCAAGCATGATCTTTTCATCTATAAATATAAAACTTCATATTTTTCATGATGTCAAGGCATAACACCCATTTTTTTTAAGTTCAATGATGATAAACATTTATCACTTTGACAAATGATATCAATTTTAATTTTGAAGTGAAACAAGAATCAAATGATATCAAAATAAAATTACACAAATGCAAGGCATGATATTATTTTACAATACATGAAATCTTATCATATCAATGAAAGATACCAAATTTAAATATGATATGATAATGATTTTACCAAATTAACATGTAAAGCATATATGAACCATTTGCGGTGCATGTAATAATATATTCCAATTGCGATACACTTCATATTGCGATATATTACAATGCTTTTAAGAATATCAATCAATTTTCAATACAAAGCAATTGCAATACATTGCGATGCATCATTCAATATAATACATACAAAGTATTGCGATACATGATATATAATTCAGTATGATACATACAAGGCATTTATTATTCCATCAATCAAGTCATCAATTTATCTTGGCATATTCTTCTCCCCCTTTGTCATCAACAAAAAGGGAATAGGCCTTGATAAAAATGGCAAAAAGAATAGAATACCAAAGTGCAATTCGATCATTCTTTTTGAAAATTAGTGCCAATGAAATCATAAGATAGATCATTAAAGCCAAAGTTCATAAAATTTTCTAAAATCTCATGAAAAATTCAGTATTAAGAGTTAATTTTGCATAATAATTCTTGAATTGAATCATTCAAGTCAATAAAAATTTATTTAAGAATTGTTTCTACCAAATGAAACTAGAAAAGAGATGAAATCGATAAAACTCATAATAAGAACTATAAGAGTTCATTCAAGATGGATTGAAATGAACGGTTCAAGAGCCAATTTGAAAATTTAAGCCGAAAACTCATAAAGTGAAAAAGATACATCATTGAAGCCAAGGCATTCATCAAATATTTCATCAAGATCTCATGAAGCTTATTTTTTTTAAAAAAAAATCATATAGAAGAGAGATGAAGTTTTCATACTAAGCTCAAAATTCATGAAAGAGTCATGATGAAGTTATCATATTTTAAAGGTTCAACTTGGCATTTTCATTACAAATTTACGAGGTGGAGCACATTATTGTAAAATTTTCATAAAAGATTCAACTTAGCATTCTCATTAGAACTCATGAGATGGAAGATAAACAATCAAGTCATAAAGGCTCGAGATGTAGAAATTAGCACAAGAGTTAAGAGTTCATGATATTAATGTATGTATAGTTGTATGAGTCAAGAAAACAAAATCATCAAACTTCAAATGGTACGTAAGAGTGGATAAAATAAATCAAGAGAACCATTTATTCATACCAATAGAGGTAGAGGGAGTATAAAACCAATTTCACCAAGTCATTAAGAGGGCATGATTTTAATTTAAAAATCATCAATGGAGAAACATTAAACGATGAAGGAGGAGTATCAATGCAAGATCGGAGAAGGAAAAAAATGAGACTTTCATTCAAAAATACGATATTGTAAAGATATCATTCGAAATCTGAAAAGATAATATCAACGGAAGTTAAAAAGCTTCGGAAAGGAAACATACAATGTCTTGATGCATTAAGACAATTTAGCATACCTAATTCTTTTCTAATAAAGTCAAATTATTTTTCATTTAAAGGTTTTGTGAAGATGTCTGCTAATTGAGGTTTTATATTAATAAATTCTAGAATAACATCATTATTATTGACATGAACTCATATAAAGTGATGCCTAATGTCAATATGCTTAGTTCTAAAGTGTTGAATGAGATTTTTGGTCAAACAAATAGCACTTGTGTTATCACATTTTATAGGAATATTCTTTAATTAAATTTCATAGTATTCTAAAGTATTTTTCATCCAAACAACTTGTGCACAATATGTACTTGTGGCTATGTACTCGACTTCGACCGTAGATAGTGCAACCAAGTTTTGTTTCTTAGAAGTCTAAGAGACAAGTGCATGTCCTAAAAATTAGCATGCTCCAAATATGCTTTTTCTATCTATTCTACATCCACCAAAATGTGCATCCGCATAGGCTTTTAAGTGAAAGTCATCGGATTTTGAATACCATAATCCTAGATTAGGAGTTCCTTTAAGATATCTAAAGATTCTTTTAACGACTTTAAGGTGAAATATATTAGGATTAGCTTAAAATCTTGCATAAAGTCCTACACTAAATATGATATCTGGTCTAGTTACGGTGAGGTAAAGTAAACTACCTATCATTCTCCTATATATTTTTTAATCAAAATTTTCTCTACTTTCATCCATGTCTAACTTAGTGAAAGTACTCATAGGAGTGTTTATGGCATTTGAACCATCTATGTTAAATCATTTTAATAATTCTATTATATATTTAGATTGATTAAGAAATATACCATCACTAAGTTGTTTAATTTGCAATCCTAAAAAGAAGGTTAGTTCATCTATTAGACTCATTTCAAATTCATGACTCATACACTTGGCAAATGATTTACATAGTGATTCATTAGTTGAACCAAAGATAATGTCATCAACATAAATTTGAACAATAAGAAAATTATTTTCAAAATGCTTAACAAATAATGTAGTATCAACATTGCCTTAGTAACATTATTTGAAATTAAAAATGAGCTAAGTCTCTCATACCAAGCCCTTGGGGCTTGTTTTAACCCATAAATAGCCTTAGTTAATTTAAAAACATGATTAAGAAAAAGAGAGTATACAAAACCGGGTAGTTGTTCAACAAACACTTCTTCAGAAATAAATCCATTTAAGAAAGCACTTTTGACATCCATTTGAAATAACTTAAAATTATTACTACTAGCATAGGCAAAGAGCATCCTAATGGCTTCTAATCTTGCCACAAGAGTGAAGGTCTTTTTGTAATTGATACCTTCTTCTTGGTTGAAACCTTTGGCCACTAATCTAGCCTTGTTTCTAACCACAATATTAAATCCATCTTGCTTGTTTCTAAAAATCCATTTAGTACCTATAACTAAATGGTCACTAGGTCTAGGAATAAGTTTCTATACCTCATTTCTCTTATATTTGTTCGATTCCTCTTATATTGCAATAACCTAAGAATCATCTTTCAAGGCTTCATCAATGCACTTAGGTCTAATTTGAGAAAGAAAGTGTTAGGACTCTAGCTATGAGAGTCCTAATTTAGTTTCATTGATAAGGGCATTCATGTAAATCCTATCTAGCCGACCCTTATTAAAGAGGTGAAGAGGCCGGCTAGGTTATGGTTAGGTCTTAGGAAAAGAGTCCTATTAGAAGTAGGAGTCCTATTAGGAAAAGAGTCCTATTAGAAGTAGGAATCCTATTAGGAAAAGAGTCCTATTAGAAGTAGGAGTCCTATTAGGAAAAGAGTTCTATTAGAAGTAGAAGTCCTATTAGGTAAAAAGTCCTATTTGAATTAGGAATCCTACTAGAGAAGGAGTCCTAATTAGAAGTTGGTGAGAAGTAGGAGTCTTGAGTAAGAGTCCAATTAGGAGTTGGGGCTTAGAAGCCCTATAAATAGCAATGTATTCATCCTCTCTAATCAATGAATAGATCAATCCTTTAGCAGCCTTTGTGCAACAACTTGGAGGAAGGAACCCCTATAGAGTTCCAAGGAGGCCGATCCCCTATAGAGATCAACCCCAAGCTTAGAATCCGCGGAGGGTTCTAACACTTGGTATCAGAGAAGCGTTCTTGGCGTCTCGCTGCCCTTCCACAGCCCTCCACAACCGCACAAAGCAATTCCCACAATTGCTTAGAAGATCATCGCTGAATTCCGCCGTCATCTCCACCACCGTAGATCATCCTTTGATCTTCCCGTGAATTGCAACAGGTTCTGGTTATCTACCTTACTGCTGCTGCAATTTAGTTATCCTTATTCAAAAAATCTAAAAAATTCGTTCCTATATTGCTGCATAAACTTTTCGTCGTAAAGTTTTTATCTCTACAACGAAAGTCGCACTGCAGAATTTCAACCGCATAGCACTACCTTTTTTATCTTGCTACTGCGTTTTTTCTATCCAAATCTCTATGAAATTTTTACGACGGCTTTGACACTTCCTAACAGTGGTTTTCCCTTTGGTTTTGTCAAAAAATTCTCAATATAAATCACTTATCTTTTACGTCCAAACTGCTGCACTTTAGACGTAAAAATCTACTATAACACCTCTCCGTGATTCTCAATTTTGCCAAACCTTTTGCTGTCGTTTCTTCCTACGAAATTTTTTACAGCATTACCTCTTCCTTATCAGCAGATCCCCTTTGAGTTTTACTTGAATCTCTTTTGAAAATTTCTGGAAAAAATTACATCTTTACTGCTGGAATTTTTTCGACGAAAAATCTGGTATTGCACCTTTGTCCTTTTTTTTCTCCGTAACCTACCAAACCCTAGCCACCTTGCTGCCACAAGCTAAGACGTCTTTAGGGCATCCCTCTAGCCTCAAGATGCAGCCATCGTAACCTAGTTTTATAACCCTAACAGCATCAAAAACCATAGCCCAAAATAGTAAACCATTACAGCTGAACCCTTCAATCACCGATCTATTATCCAAACCTTCCACCACCCCATGCCATTAACCCGTCAACAGAAAAAAGACAAGGGCATCTCTGATCTACAGACATATACTATGGTTTCTCAAGATCCAATTGATGCCAAATTTGAAGCATGGGAATCTCGGATTGAATCATAGCTTGAATCGTGCTTGGAAGACAAATTGCGCGCTTTGTTTGCAGAATTCAGAATTGGACAACCATCGAGTCCAACCAAACTACAGCAAGGAGAGAATTTAGAAAGGACCCTAGAGAAGGAGGGACAGCCCTTGGACATGCTTCAGCCACGCATGAGGGTGGACTTCCCACGATGGGAAGAAGGAGACCCAGCGGGGTGGATTTCGTGCGCAAAACGTTACTTTCGCTACTACCGAACGTCGGATAATGCTATGGTGGAGATTGCTATCATCCACCTTGAAGGAGATGCTATTCAATGGTACAATTGGCTGGAATATAATCAGGGGGCTCCGACATGGAATCAATTTAAGAATGCACTGCTGAACCGTTTCGGACCTACAAAGTATGAAAATATCGACGGCCAACTCACAAAGATTCGACAAACCTCTACGATTCAAGAGTACCAAACCAGGTTTGAGAAGCTATCCTACCTTGCTCATGATTGAACTGACCATCAATTTTTAGGAACATTTATCGAAGGACTCAAGCCAGAGATAAAAGGGGAAGTTAAGGTGCGACAGCCCTGTACCGTGATGGCTGCGATTTCTTTTGCTCGAATACAAGAAGAACGACTCAACCAAGATTCTCGGAGGATAAGAACCACTCCTAGAACCTCAACATATAAACCCCCTTCTGCTCCCAGCCATCCTTCGCTGCCCAAAAAATTGACAAGAGAAGAACTACGTGATCAATCAGCAAAGGGTCTTTGTTGGCATTGCGACGAGCCGTGGAACCGCGATCATCGCTACAAAAGGGGCCACCTCCTATTGATTGAACCTCTTGAAGACATGGAGGAGGAGGTCCAGGAGCATGAGGAAGAGGTCATGGATGAAAAACAGCAGCCAGTTGATATTATGATGCATGCCCTTGTCGGTTACGCAAACCCGCAAACAATGAAAGTGGGAGGATTTCTGAAGCAACAACCAATCACCGTTCTTATTGACACCAGGAGCACTAATAATTTTAAGTAAGGTTGCTATCCGGATGGCCTTACCTATTGAGAATTGTAGCAGGTTTGATGTTAAAGTAACAGATGGATGAATTTTAAAGTGTGATCGTAAATGCCCACGGGTGAAACTGTTGCTGCAGGACCAAGAGATAATTGCAGATTTTTTCCATCTCTCCCTCGATGATTATGAGGCCGTGCTTGGCATCGAATGGTTGACGACATTAGGTGATGTTTCCTGAAATTTTTTAAAACTAATTATGAAATTTTACAGCAAGGGGAAACAGGTGATACTGTACGGGAAACGTGGGGGCGACGTAACAATAATTTGCACACAACGAATGGAGAAAGTTTTACACAAAGCATGCAGCGGCTTTTTGGTACAACTTGAGCAGCAACCTAAAGGAGAGCCAACCAAATTTGAAGATCCAAACCTACTTCCCTTGCTTGCTGAATTTTCAGATATATTTGACGAACCACGCAGCCTACCTCCTAATCGCCGGCACGATCATCGTATACCGATTCTTCCAGGGAAACCTCCAGCAAATACTCGACCATATCGGTATCCACATCTCCAAAAAGATGAAATAGAAAGGATTGTAAAAGAGATGCTTGAAACAGGAGTTATTCGGCCAAGTTGCAGCCCCTACTCTTCACCGGTGCTCTCGTGACGAAAGAAAGCGGAACATGGCGAATGTGCGTTGATTACCGAGCTCTCAACGATATAACCGTCAAGGACAAGTATCCTATTCTAGTAGTAGATGAATTGCTTGATGAATTAAAAGGAGCATGAGTCTTCACAAAGTTGGACCTTCGATCCGGGTATCATCAAATACAAGTGTGCGAAGAAGATATCTAAAAGCGCCTTTCGACGCACAATGGTCACTATGAATTTCTGGTAATTGCCCTTTGGTCTCACCAATGCTCCCTCCACCTTCCAGAGCCTTATGAATGATATTTTTCGGAGTTATCTTGAAAGTTTGTGCTAGTTTTCTTTGACGATATCCTTATTTATAGCCCTTCTCTTGAAAGTCATATTCAAAGACACTTAAGACTTGTTTTGACAATTTTGCGAGAACATGTTCTTTTTGTTAAAAAAATGAAGTGTAGCTTTCTTCAACAAAAAGTGGAATATCTTGGGCATATCATATCAGAGGAAGGTGTGGCAGTGGACCCCTCCAAAATTGAAGCAATGCAAAACTGGCCAACCCCGAGGAACATAAAATCACTACGCGGCTTTCTTAGTTTAACTGGTTACTACCGTAAGTTCGTGAAAGACTATGGAAAGATCAGTGCACCCCTTACTTCCTTGCTAAAAAAAAGATGCTTTCCAGTGGTCGGACAAAGCCACCACCGCCTTCGACGAACTTAAAGTTGCAATGATAACAACACCAGTACTAGCATTACCCGACTTCGATAAGACTTTTATTATTGAAGCTGATGCCTCCGGAGTAGGAATTGGTGCTGTACTAATGCAAGATGGCCGACCCCTCACGTATACTAGTAAGGCGTTATCTCCTTCCCACCTCAAGATGACTATTTACGACAAGGAGATGCTCGTGATTGTGCATGCGGTGTCCAAATGGAGACCGTACTTAATTGGGCGATGCTTTCACATCAAGACCGACCATAAAAGTCTAAAATATTTCTTAGAGCAAAAGATATCTTCCCTTGAGCAGCAAAAATGGGTAACAAAGCTTCTTGGATATGATTATAAAATAACTTACAAAAAAGGGAAAGATAATGTTGTTGCAGATGCGTTTTCACGGCTACCCGAGCAAGTTGAATTTTTGGCTATTTCACTTCCGACCAGCAACTTCCTTGAGGATATTAGGAGGGAATGGTAAGATAATCCAGAAACAAGTAAAATCATAAAAAAATTAAAGGAAGCACCAAGCTCTATGGCTCATTACAGTTGGGACTCAAAGGACTTGCGATATAAAGGACGCATTGTGCTTGTGCCAAATTCTACTTGCATAAAGACCATCCTTCAAGAGATGCATTCCATACTTGCGGCCGGGCACTCCGGGTTCCTTAGAACCTATAAAAGAATTAAGAAAAATTTTTATTGGATAGGGATGAAAAATATTATTGCTGAATTTGTAGCACAATGTGATATATGTCAACGACACAAAGGTGAGACAGTGGCAAGTCCCGAAAAGTTACAACCTCTACCCATCCCAGAATCAATATGGACTGATATATCAATGGATTTCATCGAAGGGCTTCCCTCATCACAAGGAAAAGGTACAATTTTTGTCATGGTTGATCGCCTTACAAAGTATGCTCACTTTTGTGCCATCCGTAATCCCTATACTGCTTCTAGTATTGCTCGAACCTTTATGGAGAATATTATAAAATTACATGAGATGCCGAGATCTATTGTAAGTGATCGTGATAGGGTCTTCATGAGCAAATTTTGGACAGAGTTATTCCAGATGCAAGGTACTAAATTAAAGATGAGTATGGCATATCACCCACAAACCGACGGCCAAACTGAAGTGGTGAATAGGTGTTTGGAGACATACCTTAGATGCTTCACCAGTGACCGACCAAAAGAATGGACAAAGTGGCTTCCCTGGGTCGAGTGGTGGTATAATACAACTTATCATTCCTCCACAAAATGTACTCCCTATGAGGCCATGTATGGCCGACCCCCCCCTGTAATTCCAAAATATGTGTTGGGCACCTCTAAAGTAGAACAAGTAGATAGGGAACTACAAGATAGAGACAAAATGCTGAAGTTGCTAAAAGATAATCTCACTGCAGCACAAGTAAGGATGAAACAGCAATATGATCAACACAAAGGCGAAAGAGAATTTTCAGTAGGAGATTGGGTCTTCCTACGGCTCCAGCCATACAAGCAAACATCAATGCAAACCAGAGCGTCTATGAAGCTTTCACCTCAGTTCTATGGACCCTACCAGATTTTGGAGCGCATCGGAGCAGTAGCATACAGATTGGACTTACCCACCAGCTCCCGAATCCATCCAGTCTTCCATGTATCATGTTTGAAGCTCAAGTTGGGATAACACGAGATAGCCCAAAGCCATCTACCAAATATAACTACCTAAGGAGAGCTCTAGAACCAACCAAGTGCCATTATTGATCGACGAATCGTGACTCGACGACGACGACCTGCTACTGAAGTGTTAATACAGTGGGCAAACCTACCAGCAGAAGATGCCACTTGGGAGAACTACGACGACTTGAAGATCAAATTCTCAGAATTCATGGAACGTCAGCCTTGAGGACAAGGCTGATTTGAAGAGGGCGGTTCTGTTAGGACTCTAGCTATGAGAGTCCTAATTTAGTTTCATTGATAAGGGCATTCATGTAAATCCTATCTAGCCGACCCTTATTAAAGAGGTGAAGAGGCCGGCTAGGTTAGGGTTAGGTCTTAGGAAAAGAGTCCTATTAGAAGTAGGAGTCCTATTAGAAAAAGAGTCCTATTAGAAGTAGGAATCCTATTAGGAAAAGAGTCCTATTAGAAGTAGGAGTCATATTAGGAAAAGAGTCCTATTAGAAGTAGAAGTCCTATTAGGTAAAAAGTCCTATTTGAATTAGGAATCCTACTAGAGAAGGAGTCCTAATTAGAAGTTGGTGAGAAGTAGGAGTCTTGAGTAAGAGTCCAATTAGGAGTTGGGGCTTAGAAGCCCTATAAATAGCAATGTATTCATCCTCTCTAATCAATGAATAGATCAATCCTTTAGCAGCCTTTGTGCAGCAACTTGGAGGAAGGAACCCCTATAGAGTTCCAAGGAGGCCGATCCCCTATAGAGATCAACCCCAAGCTTAGAATCCGCGGAGGATTCTAACAGAAAGGCAGTATTGGCATAAAAATTTTTAAAAGAAGAACGAGTTTGAACTCCTTTTGATGTGTCTCCTATAATTAGTTCTTTTAGATGGGCATCTACATACTTCCATTCCTTAGGTAAAGGAATTTGAGAAGAAGATGCATCCAAGTTGCTATTTTAAGGAGAGGTTTCATTCAAATTTAAACCTTCAAAATCAAGATCATCATCAAAATTATTTTTTTTAAATTCAGAAACTTCATTGAAAACAACATGAATAGACTCTTCTATAACTAATGTTTTTTTTATTAAAAATATGAAAAGTTTTAGAAGTGGAAGAGTAACCAAGAAAGATGCCTTCATCAGATTTTATATCGAACTTTCCTTAGGCATCCTTTTCATTCAAGATAAAGCATTTGCAACTGAAAACTTTAAAGTAAGAAACATTTGGTTTTTTGTTATTTCATAATTCATAAGAAGTTTTAGATATACATGGTCTAATTAGAACCCTATTCATTACATAGCAAGCCGTATTAATGACTTCGGCCCAAAAGTATTTAGGTAAACTATGTTCATTTAATATGGTTCTTGCCATTTCTTGTAAACTCCTATTCTTTCTTTCTGTTGCTTCATTTTGTTGAGGATTTCTCGGAGTAGAGAAATTATGATTATATCCATTAGATTCGTAAAAATTTTAGAACTCACAGTTTTGAAATTCACCATCGTGATCACTCTTAATTAATGAAATCATAAAACCCTTTTCGTTTTGAGCAAGTTTATAAAATTTAGAGAAACATTTAAAACAATCACTTTTGTGAGCCAAGAAATAAGTCCAAGTGTATCTACTATAGTCATCTATAATTACAAACTCATAATTGCTACCTCCTAGGCTCATTATGTCAATTGGTCCAAATAAATCCATATGGATCAATTGCAATGGTCTAGAGGTGTTTATTTGATTCTTTGGTTTGAAGGTACTTTTTATTTGTTTTCCTAGTTGACAAGCATCACACACTTTGTCTTTAAGGAACTTAATATTAGGAGTGCCTCTTACAAGTTCTTAAGATATGATTTGAGAAATTAGTTTCATGCTAGCATGACCTAATCTCCTATGCCAAAGTCATGCATCATCATTCAAAATCGAAAAACATATTTCATTGCTAAGATCACCAATGTTGATGGTGTAGATATTATTTTATTTTAGTGTAATCATAGATGTGTTGTTGTGTGGTTTTTTAATAATGCAAACATTATATTCAAATTTCATAATATATCTTTTATCACATAATTGACTAATGCTCAAAAGATTATGCTTTAAGTCATCTACCAATCACACATCATCAATTAAAAAGCTTGATTTGTTACCTATAGTTTCCTTGCCAATGATTTTACCCTTGTTGTTGTCTCCAAAGGTGACATACCCTTCATCTTGACTAGTGAGCTTAGAAAATTAAGATGGATCTCCGGTCATGTGTCTTGAGCATCCACCATCAAGGTACCATCTCTTGCTCCTAGCTTGTATGGGTGAATGTATCTACAAAAGAGGATGATTTTTAGGTACCCATTTGAACTTGGATGCCTCAAATATTGATCTACTAATCTTGTTATTGTTCATTGAATTCCTCATTATTCCTTTAGGAACCCATATCAACTTATGTAGGTTAAGTTTCATATACGGACATTTGTAAATAATATATCCAGACTTGCAACAAAAGTTACGTTTCAAATGAGATGATACATGTAGTGTGGCTCCTTTAATGAAGGTGGTTGGAGTATGGTGAGATCCACTCATAAATCTAATTTCACTTCTTTTTCCATATTCCTTGTTTGCAAGGATCAAGTCTAAGCCCTTGCTACCAACCTTAAACTTATTTAGGATCTCTTTAAGTAGCAAGTTCTCCTTTTTGATTGCCTCTAAGTGTTCATACTTAAAGCATGGAGGTAAAGAGAGAGTTCCAAGTTCAAGACTTTTGAGTTTATCTAATAAGATAGCATGCTCTTTTTTTAATAAATTGAACTTTTTACTAATAGCTCTACACTCATCAAATAATTCATGAAAAGTAATTGAAAGTTCATCGAAGGATAAATCTTCATTAAATAACTCATATATCTCTTCTCCAAAAGCCATCAATGCAAAGTTAGCCTCCTTGTTGTTTGCTTCTTCATCTTCGGAGCCACTTGAGTCATCCCATGTTGCCTTTAGAGCCTTCTTCCTCTTTGGTTGCTTCTTCTTGGCTTGGGGGCATTCACTTTTGAAGAGCCCTGGTTTCTTGTATTCGTAATATATCACTTGTTCTTTTTTAGGTTCAAGTTTATTTTTAGTGTTATTTTTAAATTTATTCTTTCTTAAAAAAATTTTGAATTTTTGAGTCAAAAGTACAAGTTTATCATCAAGGTCCTCATCACTTGAAGATTCTTTCAAGTGGTATTCTTATGTTCTTAGTATCATATCCTTTCTATTCTTTGGAAAGAGGTTCTTGAGCTCATCATGAGCATGACATGTCATTTCGTAGGTCATCAAAGACCTGGTGAGTTCTTCGAGAGGAAAAATTTTCAGGTCCTTGGCCTCTTGAATGACCGTAACTTTAGGATCTCAACTCTTTGAAAGGGATCTTGAAATTTTAGTTACAAGTTCGAAATTAGAAAAACCTTTACCAAGTACTTTGAGTCCATTAACGACATCCGTGAAACGGGTGTACATGTCTCTGATAGATTCACTTGGTTTCATTCGAAATAATTCATAAGAGTGCACCAAGAGGTTGATTTTGGACTCTTTCACTCAGCTAGTGCTTTCATAAATGATTTCAAGAGTATGCCAAATATCAAAAGCTGATTCACAAATCGAAACATGATTAAACTCATTTTTATCAAATGCGCAAAACATGACATTCATAGCCTTTGCATTAAGAGCAAAAATCTTCTCTGATTCATTCCATTCATTCATTGGAAGAGAAGATCTTTAAAATTCATTTTCAACAATATTCCAAAATTTAAAATCCATGAAAATAAGAAAAATCTTCATATGAGTCTTTCAATAGGTGTAATCCATTCCATTAAACATAGGCGGATGTATAATTGAATGATCTTCTTGCATACCGGAATACGTCATCTCTCTTGGGTTTTAAACCAAATAAGAGTGACCGAGCTTTGATACTAATTATTAGGATCTGAGTGGCACTAAGGGGGGGGGTGAATTAGTGCAATAGATAAAAGCCATAATTTTGAAATCAACTTTGGAAAAATTTGTTCGTCGAGAAATTTCAGTCCGACGAAAATGATTTCAGCAAGGTGATTCAAGTGAATACTATAGAAAGTAGAGAGGAGGAGATTGAGAGATCACAACTAAGTAAAGATTGAAATGTAGTAAGTTAAAAACTCACACATCAAGAGAAGTATGCAGCGATGTATAGTGGTTCGGTCAAATAACCTACATCCACTTCCGAAACCTCCTCCGCTGAGGTTCTTAACTTCCACTATCAACTCTTCTTGAAGGGGAAGGACCAAGCACCCCTCTTACAAACTTTTACAAGTGGTTCACACTTTTACAAGACTTTGATAAAGTAAAATTTAGGAGGTGAACACTCAAGCTATCTGATAAGACCCCTTAGGGTTTTATCATGGAAAAGGCGAAAAAAGCGAAAGAAGTGGGGAAAATAAGGGATAAAGATCGCTTCGAGGGGATCTGCCTCCTTGATCACTTCGAGGGGATCGACCTCCTTAGTTTAGCCAAAAGACTGAATACTTCTCTTCATTACCTTTTTTTGAAAGAAACAGTTACATCCCTATTTATAGAGTCCCACATAGAGTTCCCCAGGACTTGGACTCTTATTAACCGACTCCATAACCGACTCCGTAACCGACTTTAACCGAATCAATAACCGAATCATTAATCGACTCCCTACTAGACAACTCCCTAACATTATCCAAAGCTTAGAAAATAAAAGGTTCGTAACAGTTCCGCCCTCATCGAATCAGCCTTGTCCTCAAGATTGAGCGGCATCAAATTTGGCACAAGGTATCTGCGATGCGTCACAACTCGCTGATCAAGTAAGTATGACCTTCACTTTTTGATGGTGTGAGTAACAGGTCGACCTTTTAGTGTAGTAGTCTTTAAAGTCTTTTGGAGAACCCTCTTCATCCAATGGTTAGTAACAATTGTGGCCTTACTTATTTGTCTTCCATTTAGGATCACCATTTCGAAGTCTTCTAAGGGTAGCAAAAAGAAATCCCATAGCAATTTTTGGCCCTGTATAAATAATTTTATCTTTGAACATTTGTTGTCACAAGTTAAAGTTCATTCATCAGCGACTTTTACTTCGAATTTGTCATAGCCTTCAATATGACAAGCCAACTGGTCAGTAACCTTACTATCCATGAAATCATTAGTGCTACTAGTATTGATCAGAACTGTAACAGGTTGATGTTCCCAAATCCCTTCAACTTTATAATTGGAGTCAACTTTTTCATAGTCTTTAATATGGCAGGCCAACTGGTCAGTAACCTTACTATCCATGAAATCATTAGTGCTACCGGTATCGATCAGAACTGTAACAGGTTGATGTTCCCAAATCCTTTCAACTTTATAATCGGAGTCAACTTTGTCACCTTCCGGACCCTCCCTAATTGGTTCAATTACCATAAATTGCCCTCGTTTACATTTGTGTTCCTTACTCCACTTTTTATTACAATGCCAATACAAACTATTTGTTGATCTTTCCTTGAGCTCTTCATGGGAATAGATGGGGCTAGTGGCTTGCTGATCATTTGTTTGTTGTCATTTCTATTTCAACGATTTTCTCGATTGAATTTTTCCTCATATACACATGTAAATGAAATTGCATCTATCATGGTACTGGGCTGTCGAGCCTTAACTTCATATCTGATATCTGGATTAAGCCCTTCAATAAAGGTGTCCAATAGCTATCGTTCAGACCAATCTATGGCTTGATTTGACCATCGTTCGAATCTGCTCTGATATTCTAACATTGTAGAAGTTTAACGAATTTTAGCGAGCTGTCCATCTTGTTGAAACTTACTAAAGCTCTCCAGCAGGCTTCTTTTGAATTCATTAAGGGTCTTTTGTAGCCGGTTCTCAAATCTGGTTTCTAATGCTTCCATTTGATTCCCAATTCGAATTTCTAATGCCTCCATTTGGGAATCCATTTGGTTCCCAATTCGAAATTCTAATGCCTCCATTTGATCCCCAATTCGAGATTCTAATGCCTCCATTTGAGCTTTCACTGGTTTGTCGGTGGTCATTACGTACGATTGTAGATCGGTAATTCCCAATTCTTGTTTCTGATGTCTAGTCAAGGGCATCCATGCTGTTGCGACGACAAGCGGAAGCGACAGCAGAGATGGTTGGGCCGCAGCGGTTGCTCTTGAGGCCGGCAGTGAAGAGGGCAGCGATGATGGTGGTCGTGGCCGAGAAGCAAAGTTGGAGCTGCGACGGTTGCTACTAAGGCTGGCAGCGAAGAGGGCAGCGACGATGGTCGCTCCCGCGAAGCAGGGGCAGCGACAGAGATGGGTTCGCCGAAAGGACGAACGCAGAGGTGCATGACCGCTGAGGAAGTCATGGCCGAGGAGTAGTGGCGACAGCAGTTGTTGGCCGAGAGGGCAGTGACGACGATGGAGAGGGGCAGCGGCAAGGTTGATGTTAAGTTACAACGAAAATGCCAAGGATCATCGCTTTGATACCAAATGATAAGACCCCTTAGGGTTTTATCATGAAAGAGGCGAAAGAAGCGGAAGAAGTGAGAAAAATAAGGGATAAAGATCGCTTCGAGGGGATCGGCCTCCTTGATCACTTCGAGGGGATCGACCTCCTTAGTTTAGCCAAAAGACTGAATACTTCTCTTCATTACCTTTTTTTGAAAGAAACAGTTACATCCCTATTTATAGAGTCCCACATAGAGTTCCCCAGGACTTGGACTCTTATTAACCGACTCCATAACCGACTCCGTAACCGACTCTAACCGAATCAATAACCGAATCATTAATCGACTCCCTACTAGATAATTCCCTAACATTATCCAAAGCTTAGAAAATAAAAGGTTCGTAACAAGAGAAGGAGATCGAGAGATCACAACTAAGTAAAGATTGAAATGCAGTAAGTTAAAAACTCACACATCAAGAGAAGTATGCAGCGATGTATAGTGGTTCGGTCAAATGACCTACGTCCACTTCCGAAACCTCCTCCGCTGAGGTTCTCAACTTCCACTATCAACTCTTCTTGAAGGGGAAGGACCAAGCACCCCTCTTACAAACTTTTACAAGTGGTTCACACTCTTACAAGACTTTGATAAAGTAAAATTTAGGAGGTGAACACTCAAGCTATCGAATGCAATTTTGCTATAGCTTTAACTCAGTTTTTATCACTTCTCAATATACTTAACCAACTGAGAAGAGAGGAATATTTATAGACTCAACTTGCTTCAAAATTGGAGCTAAAAAGAGTCACATCCCAGATATCCGAGTATTGTTGGTACCACCGCCTAGCACTGGCGGTACCACTACTAATTGGCCTTGCTCTATCAGTATATTGGGTGGTATCACTGTCTAGTCTGACGGTACTACCGCTTGATAGGGTCTTCGGACTCTGTGGAAGGGCAGTACCATCGCCTGTCAGGTGGTACCATCGTTAATAGGTAATAACTATCAACGATACCACTATTGACTTGGGGCGATACCACCTCCTAGACCACCTGGGGACTAGTTCCCGAGGTGGTGCCATCGCCAAACATGGTCAACACTGGTGAATGAGCCCTGAATCCGACCCAATTCAGTTCAATTAAGGCCTAATTGGCCCCTACTAGGGTTAATTAGGATTATCACATAATCCTAACCCAAATTACATACTAATTATGAACTTGAAAACATATTCTAAGCAAATTAAAAACAGCAATATCGAGTCTTCTTCCGGTAGACTTTTGACACACCCTCGGATATCTTCCAACAGACTTCCAGTAGCGTTCCAGACTTTATGGTGAGTTCAACGAATCTTTTGGCCACTTTTGAACTTTCTCGATGAACTCCACGAACCTCCAACAATCCTTCTGACGAACTTCTGAAACCTTCGGCAAGTCCTCGATTCATTCTTGGCCAGTTCCGACAGCATTTCTGATAATCCTTCGGACTTCCAACGGACTCTCAAACTCCCAACATACTTGACTTTGGTAATTTGTTTTATGCCTTCATTGCTATTGTAGTCAATCCTACACACTTATCTCAATAATATGGATTAGATCAAATAACCAATCAATTGACTTCATCATCAAAATGTGAGATTTAGGACTTGTAAGGGTTACCTCCTAAGCCCATCAAAAGGAGAGAGCGCTGTATAAGGGAGTTGGTCTTCGCCTATTGGAAGGAAGACAACTAGTGGAAAAGCCAGTGGCCTCAAGTAAAGAGGAATCGGGAGTGAACGTAGGTTGGATGACCGAACCACTATAAAAATCGATTTGCATTTATTTCTTACAAATTTACTTTACTGCAAACCATCTTCACTTCGCCGCTCTACTTGTTTATTGCCTTTCTTCATCTCTAAACGCTCTCAAGTTAATTATGTCTTCGATACGCTTTAATCGAAATTGGTTTTAGTCGAAATGTGATTTTTATTATATGAAGTATCTGAAATCGTTTTAAGTCACCAAAATCTATCATTCTTAACCATTACACTAATTCACCCCCCCTCTTAGTGTCATTCTAGATCCCAACAGGTGGAACCGCCTAGGCTACAGATTCCTAGGACCATTGGGCGGTAGTATCGCCCAGGTCAATAGTGGTACCGCCCGATGGTGGTATCACTTGTTAGGCAGTGGTATTACCCCTCCATAGAGCCCAAGACCCTATTAGGCAATAGTACTGCCCAGTGTTAGGGTCAACTGGCAGTGATACTGCCAGTGTCAGGTAGTGGTACTACCAGCACTTGAAAATCTGAGATAGGACCTCTTTTGGCTCTAATTCTAAAGCCAATTGAGTCTATAAAGATCCCTTCTCAACTAGTAAAGAACATTGAGAAGTGATAAGAACTGAGTCAAAACTATAGCGAAATAGCCTTTAAAAGTTAGAGTATTCACCTCCCAAATTCTCAAGTATAAAAATTTTGTAAAAAGGTGTGAGCCACTTGTAAAGTTCTATAAAAGGGGTGTTTGATCCTTCTCCTTCAAGAAGGATTGATAGTGGAAGCTAGTAACCTCATCAGAGGGGGGTTTTGGAAGTGGACGTAGGTCAATTGACTAAACCACTATAAATCATTGTGTTCTTCTCTTGGTGCATATTTACATTTGCTGTATTTTAATTTTTACTTGGCTACAATCCTTCAATCTCCTCTTCTCTACTCTCTTTTATATTCACTCAAATCATTCTTCATCTGAACCACTATAAAAATCGATTTACATTTCTGTTCTTCCTATTTACATTTTTGCAAACCTTTCCATATTACTTGATCACTACCCTACCTCTTCTCTAAATGCTTTCAAGTTAAATATGCTTCAATCGAAATCAGATTTCATCGAAACAAATATTTTATCATATGGGGTTTTTCGAAATCGCTCAAACTTATCATATTTTACCGCTACACTAATTCACCCACCCTCCCTTAGTACCGAACTGATCCTAACAATTGGCATCAGAGCCACATTATTTCTCTTTTGGATTTACACTCACGAGAAATTGCTCTTTTCGGATTTCAAGAGGGTTTTTCGATCGTTCGTCCTCCTTTATTTAATGGGTCGGACTACACTTATTGGAAAACTCGAATGAGAGTTTTCTTATTTTTAATGATTTGGATTTATAGAATGTCATTAAAAATAGATTTCAAACTCCTTCTAAACCTAGGTCCGAATAGAATGAACTTGAGAAAAATCTTTTTTTAAAATGCAAAGACTACGAATGCCTTATTTTGCTCTTTGGATAAAACAGAATTTAATCATATTTTTATTTGCGAAATGGCTTTCGATATTTGGCACACTCTTGAAACTACACACGAAAGCACTAGTAGAGTCAAAGACTCGAAAGTAAATTTTCTAATGCACAATTTTGAGCTTTTTTTGAATGGCACCAAGCGAGACTATTGATGACATGTACACCCATTTCACATATGTCATCAATAGTCTAAAAGCTCTTGGTAAATCTTTTTCAGATTTTGAACTCATTAACAAGATTTTAAGATTCCTTCAAAAAAGGTGGGATCCAAAAGTAGCCACTATACAAGAAGCTAAAAATCTAAAAGATCTTCATATGGAAGAACTCATTGGCTCATTAATGACATATGAAATTAGTTTTTTGGAACTCTATGAGCATATGAACCACCTTCTAAAGAACATGAAGGATTTGATACTTCGAATAAGAGAATGCTACTTGAGTGATGACTCAAGTGATGAGGAAAATGTTAAGGATCTTGAACTTTTGACATTAAAATTTAAAAAGTTCATAAAACAAGAATTAAAAAACATAAATGAACCTAAAAAGAACACCAACTTTGCTATAAATGCAAAAAGTCGGAGAGCTCTAAAGATGAATATACAAAAGTGTAGAAGAAAGAAGCACACAAAGAAGAATAAAGTGCATTCGAAGAAGAAGTAACGAATCGCACCTTGTCGGCTTTCGACTACAAGGTAAGTAACTCACTCGAATTATTTTTTCATTATTATAAAATTACTTGATCATTTCATGAGTTGTTAATTTAGTTAGTAGGAAATAAAGATGGTTTTAAAAAAAATTATATCATGCTTTTCTAGTATTTTGAAAAGAAAAATTTTGAATGATGATTGGATGATTTTATGTATCCTTCCATGTATGCTTTCTGTATCGATTTTTGTTTTAATCTTCATGTATGGACAAGACACAAAAATGTTCACATATTTCATGGTAATGTTTGCACACCAAATATGATTAAATGATAGAAGCAAATATATTGATGATTTCAGTTTTCAACATGATGCTTGATTTCTATATAAAAATTTGAACATACTCGTATGAGATCAATCACATGAAATAAAACACATAAAAATGGGAAAATGTGCTATCATGTTGCTTTACTTTTGATGTGTTTGGTCTTGATGGTTTTGATGACGAAATCACATTTTCGGTTTTAAACTTGATACACATATTTTATAGAAAAAGGACTTGAGCATGCTTACATATAATCTATCTACATTGCTCTAAATAAAATTTTTGAATGAAATATTTTGATGATAATTTCTGATTTATATGATGATACATGTTTTTTGAATAAAAAATTTGAACATACCTTATGAAATCATCCTTGACAATGAAAAGATTAAAAGGTTGATATCATGCATGAGGATTTGAAGTAATGATAATTGAAATCCAATGTTTTGGAATAATATGTTTTTGGTCTTGATGGTTTGATGAAATTTTATATTTTGAATTTATACGATGATGGCTTTCATATATAAAACTTGAGCACACTTACATGAAACATACAACTTAAAATAAAACACATCATCATGATGAATCAAATTTTTGTTGGAAGATGCCACATGCTTAATGTGTTATATCTTTCGACTTAATGGTTTTTATGACTAAGTTTATCTTTCGCTCTTGAACGTTGATACTTATTTCTATTAAAGATAAAGGCATGCTTATTTGAAATAAATCATAAAAAGGAAATGCATATTTCTTGAAATCATACCATTATTGATGAATCTCGTCAACTATAAAATTGATTTTGATGATTTAAATTGAATAAGTTGAAGTAATGATGGTTTGAATGTAAGAATCGATAATTTCTTTGTTTCTTGTTTGATACAAGAGACTTCTTGATGATTCAATGTTTCTTGAATGAGTTTTATCATGATTTTGACCTCTCGATATTTGATAACTTAAGATATTTTTTTTGAAATGTGATGAGATGTCTTATGCTTGAATCAAGAGCTTTTCTCCTGTGTGTCTACTTCTCATTTGCTAAAAGGAAGCTTTGTTGAAACGATTTATGGACTTTTGGTATTCATGATATGATTTCTTTATGGATTGAATACATCATGTGATCATTGAAATATTGATTGATGCAAAATTATTTGATACGAAAAATTGTTATAAAAGGAAGAAAACTATGTCATTATAATGAAAGCAAAATTGCTAGCATTTTTGTGACCAATTGTTGAATCTTGTGCAAAATTATTTATTAATCCTTCCTTTCTTTTTGACATTAATAAAGGGGGAGAAGGGTTTGCTAGCTTGTGCATTGCAAATGAAAGCAAATTGCTAGCATGCAAAGGAAGCAAAACTTGCAAGCTTGCATTTCTCAAAAGAGAAGAAAGAAATTACAAAGTTACATATTTTTAACTTATTAGCTTGCATGTTTAAAGTGATGTAAAGTTTACAAAATTACTAGCTCATTACAAACAAAAGTTACTAGCTTAAGGAAGCAAAATTGCTATCTCAATCATTGCAAAAGAAGACTTGCTAGCTTGCACTTTTCAAAAGAGAAGTTGCTATCTTGTCTATCTTTAGAAAGAAAAGTGCAAACTTGCACATCTCAAGAGGCAACTGAAAAATTTACAATCCTACTATAGTTCTATGCTTGTATGTTGTAAATATTGCTAGTATGATTGTAAAAATTTGCTTATTTTTTAAACTAACTAGATGAAACTTCTTCTTTTTGTTGATGGCAAAGGGGGAGAAGTAGATGATAAGACCCCTTATAGTTTTATTATGGAAGAAACGAAAGAAGCGGAGGAGAAGTAGAATAGGTGGAAGAAAAGGGGATAAATGATCGCTTCGAGAGGAACGACCACCTTGATCACTTCGAGGGGATCGATCTCCTTTGATCACTTCGAGGGGATCGACCTCCTAGGATTTGCCAAATGACTAAAATAACTTTTCATTAGAAACTAGAATTGAGAACTAGCTACAGGAGACTCTTAATGAATTTAAAAGAAGTCCACTGGAGAATTTTAGTAAATTGCAACAAGATGGAAGTTCAAGCCCTACGATGAACAGATCTGGAGATATGAAAAAGGGACCCCGAGAATATGACTCAGGCTACCCACACATTAAAGTGGAATTTTCAAGATGGGAAGATGGAGATCCGACCAGTTGGATTTCGAGGGCAGAGACATTCTTTCATTTCCATAGAACCCCAGAGGAATCCAAGGTAGAAATAGCTTCAATCCAGTTAGACGGTGACGCAATTCAATGGTATAATTGGTATAAAACTTACCATAGAGTTCCGTCATGAGAGCAATTTAAGAGAGGGCTTCTTGTTCAATTTGGACTATCCGAGTATGAGAATATAGATGGATAGCTTGCAAAAATTTGTCAGACTTCTATAGTATTAGAATATTATGGCAGATTTGAGCGATTATCGAATCAAGCTAGAGATTGGTCTAAACGATAACTAGTGGGTACCTTTATTGAATGGCTTAATCCGGATATCCGATGTAAAGTTAAGGTTCAACAACCTCACACTATGATAGCTGCAATTTCATTTGCACGCCTATACAAGGAAAAAATCAGTATAAAAAATCGTCGAAACAACGGTGTCAACAAACAGGTGATCAGCAAGCCGTCCACCCCATCTACTCTCAACAGAAACCCTAACACTCAAAGACTGACTTGAGGATACTAATGATGATGTGATGGAGTACCTTAGAACTAAATACTAATAAATGCTCATAGGTTTTAGGGACTATGGTTAGGTTAGGATTTCCAAAAATGGTCCCTAAAGCCTCGGAGTAGGTTATTCTGATTGCATCTAAATCTCACTGTCCTCTAAGGATCATGTTCAAGTCCTTGCTACCATCCTTAAACTTGAAATATTTTATACCCTTGAATTCTTTCCTTCTTTCCTTTTTTCTTTAATGATAAAATGGAGAGAGAAAATATGCTAGCATTGGTATTTATGACTTGATTTTGATGATTGAAATATTGATGTAAACTTTTGATATCTAACTTATCATGATTTGAAAATTGATGTAAAGGAAAAATATTTATTACTTTATATTATTCCCTTCCTTTTGATAATAACCAAGGGGGAGAAAGTATTGCTAGCTTGCGCTTCTCAAAAGAGAAAAAAGAATTTGCTATTTTGAACATCACCAAAAAATTTGCTAGCTTGCAAAGGTAAATTTTGCTTACACTTCTCAAAAAAGAAGAAACAAAAGTTGCTAGCTTGGAATATTGCAAAGAGAAGCAAAAAGTTACTATCTTAAGAGAATCAAAAGTATAAACTTGCAAAATTTGCAATCTTGCACATCTTTAAAACTAACGATGATTTGGTCATCATACATGTTGTAAAGTAATAATTTTTTTTTGTTTTCCTAGCTTGTGTAGTGTAAAACTTACATATCTAAAAAACGTTCTAGATGCACTTCTCCTTTTTGTTAATAACAAAGGGGGAGAAGTATAATGACGATATTAAAATTTCATTCATGTTATGATTATGATTTGAAATTTTGAATGATGTATACAATGATATGCATATGATGAATGACATATTGCATGATTTCTTTATTTCAAAGGATCTATCAATATGACAATATGGATAAAGAGAGTTAAGGTTAACTCTGTCATTAATTAGTTGTCATTATAAAAAAGGGAAAGATTATTGAATCTTATATTTTAATAATGAAACCAATTAATAGTGTTTATGATCTAATTTGTATTTTGAGTGACACTAGACTAGCTTCAATTAGGAAGAGACAATTAAAGCAGGAGGAATTAGACGTTGGACTAGAGTGAAACATATTAAATGATTAGACGTCAAGTCAAAAGATCAGTCAACGTATTGATAGAAGGCTTTGGACGATGAGTTCGGTCATTGGGCCAAGAAGAGCGAAATTGCACTAAGGAGATTAGAGTTACGGAGGTCAACTGACCGATTGGGTAATAGACTACAAGAGAGGATGATGTTCCGAAGGATCGGATGAAGCGCCAATGGACTAATAATATGCAGGACAATAATTGATTCAAAGCTTTGTAATAATTATCTAGATCAAAATAGTTTTAGGTGTAATTGGGTTAGAATTGGGCCAACTCAATTATGAGCCAATTGGGCCTAAGTTTGGATTGTGTTGGGCCAAGTGAAAGGCCCAAACAGTGACCCAACAAGTGGGTCAAGTGGTGGAACCATCGGTAGCTCGGTCTCTAAGACAAAGTCTCTAAGACTATCAGGTGGTGGTACCGCCTAGTATTAGATAGCCTGGGCGATGGTACCGCCTAACGCTAATACCCAGAAGACCCGGGATGAGACTGGTTTTGGCTCTAAGTTTGAATCCATTTAGAGCCTATAAATACCTCTCTCATCCTTGGTTAGCAAACATAAAAACTAAGAATAAAAACAAAGGAAAACTTTATTGTAATCTTGTGAGAATTCCCCTCCTTTAGTCTAGTGTTGATTTCAGTTAAGAGAACGGTGAGTGGGGGTGTAAAGGTTCTCTCCTGAACCTGTTAAAAGGAGAATAAAGTTATAAGGGAAGTTGATCCTCACCCGTTAAAAGAAGATCGAATAGAGGAAGCTAGTGGCCTCAAGTGAAGAGGAATCGGGAGTGTGTTAAATCTCAGATTTTGATGATAAAATTAATTGATAAGTTTATTATCTAATCTATGCTTTGAGATAAGTGATGCGGGACTAACTTCGATCAGAAGAGGCAAAACAATTAAAGTAAGAAGAATCAAACGTTGGGCTAGAGTCAAAGTTCGGGTATCGGGTCGAAAGAATCGAACAATGTGCCGAGAATGGATGTTGCAAGAGTCAACATGCCAATGGATTGGGCAATACACCAAAAGTTCAGATAATGCACCGGAAGTTCACCAAAAGTTCACCGGAAGGTCGTCGAAAGTTCACCAAAAGATTGCCGGGAGAACCAATGATATGTCGGATAACTTAGATTCATGTCTTGTAGTTGTTTGTCTTAATTGTCGAAAGTTAGATTAAAATTGAGTTAATTTTGGGTGTAATCATACCAACTCAATTAGGGACTAATGGGCCTAAATCGTAGGTCGGACGATCGAACCACTATAAATCGATTTGTATTTCTGTTAATGCTATTTATTCTTGCTACAAACTATTTCACTTTACTGCAATCACTCGGCTTCTTCTATATCCACTTACAAGCGCTTTTAAAGTTTAGCCTTTCATCAAAACGAAGATTTTTTATCGTACGAAATGATTTTCCGAAATCAATATTTTTAACCGCTGCACTAATTCATCCCCCCCCCCCTCTTAGTGGTGGACTTGATCCTTTTAGATAGTGGATGTTCAAGACACATGACCGGAGATCCAACTCAATTCTCTAATCTCACTAGCCAAGACGAAGGATATGTTACCTTCGGAGACAACAACAAAGAAAAAATCATTAGCAAATGAACTATAAATAACAAATCAAACTTCTTGATAGAAGATGTGTTATTAGTAGATGACTTAAAACATAATTTCTTGAGCATTAGTCAATTGTGTGATAAAGGATACATCATAAGATATGAATCTAATACTTGCATTGTTGAAAAACCACATGAAAACACATCAATGATTGCCCTAAAATATAATAATATATATACTATTGATATTGATGATCTTTGTAATGAAATATGCTTTTCGGCCTTAAACAATAATGCTTGGCTTCGACATAGGAGGTTAGGACATGCTAGCATGACACTAATCTTTCAAATCTCATGTAGAGAACTTGTAAAAGGTATTCCTAACATTAAGTTTGTCAAAGACAAAGTGTATGATGCATGTCAACTAGAAAAATAAATAAAAAGTAGTTTTAAATCAAAAAATCAAATAAACACCTCTAGACCATTGTAATTGATCCATATAGATTTATTTGGACCAATTGATACAACAAGCCTAGGAGGTGGCAAATACACCTTTGTAATTATAGACGATTATAGTAGATACACTTAGACATACTTCTTGGCATACAAAAGTGATTATTTTAAGTATTTTTTTAAATTTTATAAACTTGTTCAAAATAAAAAAGGCTTTATGATTTCATCGATTCGTAGTGATCACGGAGGTGAGTTTCAAAACTGTAATTTCCAAAACTTTTATGAATCAAATGAGTACAACCATAATTTCTCTACTCCAAGAAACCCACAACAAAATGGAGTAGTTGAAAGAAAAAAAATATAAGCTTACAAGAAAGGATTTCTTTGAGTCGATGTCATTTCCTCTCTGATTTCATCGAAACATTTTCATCAACTCGAAAGGAATTCAAATCGCAACCATCATTTTTATCATTGCACTGATTCACCCCCTCCTCCCTTCTTAGTGTCATATTGATTCTAACAGACGATACGCTAAAGGGTCGGATGAAACGCCGGATGAACCAACGACATACCGGACAACATGTGATTAATGCTTGTAATTATTTATATCTTGATTGAAGTAGTTATGAGTATAATTGAGTTGGTTTTGGATGTAACCATGCCAACATAATTAGGGGCCCATTGAGCCTGGGACTGTTTTGGGTCAAGAGAAAGGCTCATTCAGTGACCTAAAAGTTGAGTCAACCAGTGGCACCGCCAGGGCTAGTGATGAAATCGCCAGAGGCTTAATCTCTAAGACACAGTCTCCGAGATTGTGTCAGGTGGTGGTATTGCCAGATTGAGCGGTGGAGCACAAGAGGTGGTACCACTAGTACCTCAAAATCCTAGGATATTCAAAATTTTGGCTCTATTTTTTAAGCCATTTGAGATTTATAAATACTCCAGCTATTCCTGCTTGTAACAACAAGAATAGAGAACGAAAACTTGAGGTTTAGAGTGTGAAAACTCTGTGAGAAAATTGAGTCTCTCCTCCGAAAGCTTAGAGGCTATTCTAAGGGAGAATGTGAGAGAAACCTTATAAAAAAGGGGGTGTAAAGGTTATCTCTGAGCTTGTCAAAAGGAGAAAAGAGTTATAAGGGTAGTTGATCTTTGTCCGTTGGAAAAAAAAGATCATTAGTGGAAGCTAATGACCTCGAATAAAAAGGAATCGGGAGTGGACGTAGGTTGAGACGATCGAACCACTATAAATCTAGTTTACATTTACTTTATGCTTTTCATTCATATTGCAAACTGATTTACTTACTATGCTTACAAATGTTTTCAAGTTAAACTCATTTTTGGTACAGGCTTTATTGAATCGTCAAAAGATTTGATCGAATGAAGTTTTCTGAATCGTCGTAGTTTTTACATAAGCACTAATTCACTCTCTTCCTCTTAGTGCCGGTTTCGGTCCTAATATAAATCTTAAGCTCATTTAATTTAAATATGATTGAATTCATTCAAGCCTTTGTAATGACTTAAGGCCTATTGCCATTAAAAAGTCTCTTTAATTATTATACACATATTTATTATTATAATTTAATCTCATACTTACGCTCATACCTTTTTGTTGTAAATTATATTTAAAATTAAAAATTAATATTTATAGATACTTTAAATATCATTTGAAATAATGTTATACATGAAAGCGTGTAATTTAATTGAAAAATCCGATAATATGAACATGTCATATATCATGTTTCTAAAATATAAATATCATAAAATATATTATTTAAGTGATGATAATATATATATATATCTTATTATATTCTATGTATATTATATGTGTGAGGAACTGAGGCATTCACTTATCTAATAATTTGGAGGGGTTAGACATAGATAGTTCATTTGCAAAGGAAAGAATGGACCAGAGTTTTGATAGTGTCCGGAGATGAATTGAAGACCGGAGAGTGACTGAGTCCATCCAGGGAGCATGTTCACCGAGCAGCATCTAAAGGAAACCTGCAGAAAGTGTTAGGGATCGAGTGGCACTAAGAGGGGGGGGTGAATTAGTGCAACGGTAAAGAACGATAGATTTTTCAGCGATTAACACAAGTTCGAAAACTTTGTACGAATGAATGCAACGTTTCGTTTAAACCTAGAAAGATTACGTTTCAACTTTAAAGCATACGTAATAAGATGAAGATAAAGTTGAGTAAATAAGGCAGCAAGTGGAAAGGGTTTGCAGCAAAGTAAATAGCAAGAACATAAATGCAAACCAGATTTTTATAGTGGTTCGGTCATCCGACCTACGTCCACTTCCGATTCCTCTTGCGTGAGGCCACCGGCTTTCCACTAGCTATCCTCCTTCCAATGAGCAAGGATGAACTCCCTCACAGCACCTCTCCTTTTGATGGGCTTAAGAGATAACCCTTACAAAACACTCTTACCCCTCTCTTGGATTAGAACACTCTTAAGACTTAGGGAAGATTTGACACACTTTCAAGAGAGTTTCCCCCTTCCTTTTTTTAGTTCTAGACACCCCCTAAACTCTGAATGAGTGGGGTATTTATAAGCCTCAAAGTGATTCAAATTTGGAGCCCAAACTTGGAGCTAAAATTTGAACAATTTTGAGTTTCTCGGTGCTATCAGTACTGGCAGATTGACACACCCAGGCGGTGCTACCGCCTCAGCCAGGCGGTGGTACCGCCTGGCTTTCCAGGCGCTGGGAGGTAGCAGCGGTGCTACGCGCCTAGGTGGTGGTGCTACCGCCCAAACACACAAGCGCAAGGCGGTGCTCTCGCCCAACAAAGACTACTGGCGGTGCCACCGCCCCAGCCAACAGCTGTTGGGCGGTGCCACCACCCAGCACACAGGCTGCTAGGCGGTGCTACCGGCCAGCTATGCTGGTTCTGTTTGGGCCAAAAACTTTGGCCCAAACTAAGGCCTAATGGCCCCTACTTTGGGTTAAAGGATTAACACCTAATCCTAACCCAAATTAATGTGCTAACTACGAAATTAAAGACATTCCTAAGCTATTACAAAGTCCGCAAGTCAAGTCTTCTTCCGTCGAGCTTCCGGCGAACTTCCGATAATCCCTCGGAAACCATCCTGCGGACTCCACGGTGATTTTGGCGAGTTCCCCCCGAGCTTCTTTGGCAAGCTCTGATATTTCTTGGCAAGCTCCGCGAACTTCCGACGAACCTTCCGGTGAACTTTCGAAAACCCTTCGGCAAGCTCCCTACTCGTTCTCGGCCGGTTCCGACAGCACTCTCAACGAATCTTCGAACTTCCATCGAACACTCGAACTCCCAATGATCCATCGCACTTGACTTCGGCTCTTTGTTTCGCTTTACGTCTTCATCCTTATCGTAGTTACTCCTGCACACACAAACACCAAATACTCTACTTCGATCTAGACAGTTATTACAACGCGAATTGACATTCAGTTGCCCGGTACGTCATTGGTCGGCGCTTCATCCGATCCTTCGGCACATCGCCCTCTCTTGCAGCTTGTTGCCCAATCGGTGGTTGACCTCCGCAACCCCGATATCCATGGCGCAACTTTTCACTTCTTGGCCCAATGACCGACGTCTGAAGCCTCCTGCCGATAGTCAACCGAACCTCCGGCTCGACATCCAATATCCTGACGTGATCACCTCCGGCGCAACGTCAATTCCTCCAGCGTCAACTGTCTAATCCTGATCGATAATAGACCTGCGTAACTCAAAACGTAATTAGACCACAAATCACAATCAATTAGTTTCATCATCAAAATCCAAGATTCAACAATCTCCCCCTTTTTGATGATGACAACTAATTGATGACTAACGGAGTTAACCTTAACTCCCCGAAGTTTAACCAAACTCCCCCTATCAATATGCAATTGATAGAACCCTTGGATTATCCCAAATCCAAGTAACATGTATCATTCATGTAGTGAGAAATATAAATCCATCATGCAAATATATAAAATATTCAAGCATCATTACATTGTATGAAGTCATCAATCTACTTCTCCCCCTATGTCATCAACAAAAAGGAGAAGTAGCATCATAGCTAGTTTAAAAGATATGTAAATTTCTTACAACACACTAGCTATTTATCACATCATACAACATTTTTGTAATACAACATCAAATAGTACCATTCAATCATAGCAAGTTTCAAGGATGGGCAATTATGGTAATTTTCACTTGCTTCTTGAGATGTGCAAGTTTGCACCTTGTTTCTCACGATAGTAATATTTGCATCCTTTGATATAACAATTCTTAGCTTCTCATGAAGTTGCAAAATAGGAATCAAGATGGCAAATTTTTGCAATGTTCGAGCTAAAAACTTTCTCCCCCTTTGTTAGCATCAAAAAGAAAGGGAGGATCAAATACTTCAAATAATCTTGCATGAGATTCAACAATAATTTATAACAAAAATGTAAGCAATTTGAAGAAGTAAAATTGAGCAAGATTTTTGCCTCTCTTGAGATAGCAACTTTTTGCTTCTCAATGTTCAAGCTAGCAAGATTTTCTCTTTTGATGCACAAGCTAGCAATTTTCTTCCTCTTGAATGAGCTAGCAAATTAATCATGCAAGCTAGCAATAAATCTTCTCCTCCTTTGATTTTGTCAAAAAGAAGGGAAGAATATAATTCTTTTCCTTTTACATGAATGCTTCTATCATGACAAAATAATAAATTTTCATCATGAATTTTTAACATATCAAGTCATGAATTCAAGGGAGTCATAAACAAATCATTTTATGACAAGCAAGCAAGCAATAATGATAAGCTAGCATACTTTACGATATGCAAACAAGCTCCCTTTTAATTTTTCTCTTTTGCAACTAAGCTTCCCTTTTGCAAGCCATCAACTTTTTGTTTGCAATGAGCTAGTAATTTTTTGTAAAATTTATAACATTTTAAACATGCAAGCTCATGAGTTAAAAAAATAATGCAACTTTGCAATTTCTTTCTTCTCATTTTGAGAAGTGCAAGTTTTGCCTTTTGCAAGTTCTATCTAGCTATGTTTGTCACTTTCACTTGTGATACATAAGCTAGCAAGCTAACTCCCCCTTTGTCATTATCGAAAAGAAGAGATGAATAATATTTCAATGAAATAATTTTGCATCAATCAATATATCAGTCATCACATGATGCATACAAGACAATAATGCAAAGAAGTCATGTCATAAAGGATATCAATATGTAAATTCAACAAGGATTAAAACCAGAAGATATCATTCATAATTCATAACTTTCCTTTTAGCAAGATCAAAATTCATATTTATCAATTTTTAATTCAAGATAAATGTCATATAACCAAGAATCATGATATATAAAAGTATATCAATATCAAGGATCAAATCATAATTACAAGTGCTAACATATTTTCTTTTCATTCATTTTCAAGTCATGATAAAAGAATAAATTAATAATTCAATCATTAAGCACATTTCTTTTATATCAATTTCGAATCATATAAGGCTTACATGGCAAATATCAATTCATGATAAAGGGTATACAACCAAGAATCATAATGTATAAAAGCATATCAATATCAAGGATCAAATCATGATTCAATGATTCTTTATCATAACGCAAATTTCATTTATCAAATATTCAGTTTACCACACAAGACAAATAAATCATGTCACTTTTAGGGTCATGAAATATATGACATCAAGGCTCATGATTCATTTAAAAAGATATAGCACAAAGAGTAACTTGATTCATGCATAAGAATTCCAAGTATCAAGTATTAAGATATCAAGACTTGGATTGTGATAAAGCTCACTCAAGTTCGAATCATCAAAATCATTAACATAGTTTATGAGATTCACAAAAAAAAAAAAACATAAACTTGAATTGTTCTCCTCTTTGGTAAATGATAAAAAGAAGCAATCATTTTCGAGATTCAAAATGCTAGCAATTTGCATTAATCATGACAAGTGATACATCATTATTTCAATCAACAAGTCATGAAGCATACAAAGTAGTATTGAAACATGAGAAAAAAGTTCAAATTATCAAATCATAATCAATTCATCGAAATCACTTCTATAATTTATGAGATTCTTAAGATATCATGAAATCATTAATCTCGATAAGATGGTAAATATAATTTCTTTATATTTCATCATATAAGTATGTCTTTTGCCTTTATATGCCAAATCAAAATATTCAAAAACGGAAGACAAACTTCATTATAAGCATTGTCAAAACAATACATTGTTTCAAGACATGAGATTTAATTTATCATGATAATGTGTTTCATTTTGTTTCAAACAAGTGTACTCATGTTTCAAAAGATGAGTATCAAATTTAAGACCAAAACATGAGTTTGTCATCAAGATATGATATAACAAATCATTAAGCATTATAACAAACTTTTAGTATTTTCATTTCAATGATGATTTCATAATGTAAGTTCAAACATTTATATGGAACCTATCATTGTAGAAATTCAACATATAAGTTTGTCATTAAATCCATCAAGATCATATGCATCAAACATCATGATAGTACATTTTCTCATCTTTATGAGTTTCAATTTAAGTGATTTGATCTTTCATAAGAATGTTCAAATTTTTCATATGAAAATGTCATGCATCATATTCAAAAATAAAAATATCATCAAAATCATTTTAATTCTTTCTTACATTAGTTATAACAAGATGATCGATGCTCAAATTTTTGGTAAAATCATGCATCATTTTATAAATCTGAAAAATAATTTTCGTCATGAAAATCATCAAGTCCAAATGTAATACACGGCAACATTAAAATCACATTTCTTTCATTTGGAAAACTTATGGGTTAGGTTTTTATAATTGATTTCATGAAGACATGTATCATCAAAAAAAAATTCATCATTAAAAGGGTCAAGACCCATTAATCCAAGATAGAAGTTTTTAAATCAACATCACTTCAACAACTCATGCATGATATAAAATCATCAAGCATCATGTTTAGAGACAATGTAAACCATCAAGATACTCATGCATGGGTTGATTCTATTAGGTGTCTAAACATTATCACAAATCATACAATCATCATTCATATTTTTACTTTTCAAAAATACTATAAAGAAAAGCTTAGTATAATTTTTAAAATATTTTTTTAATTTCCAAAAAACACAAGAAAAGCATAAAAAAATTCCTACTAACTAAGTTAAGCATTCATGGAAAGCATCATGTAATTTCAAAATAAGGTAGAAGCAACTTGGGTGAGTTTCTTACCTCTTTGTCGAAAACTGTCAAAGCCCATTTTGCCTCTTCTTTGCTTGATTCTTCTTTGCAAGTCTTCTTCTTCTTTGGCCTCATCCTCCATTCAAGTTCATTGTTCATTTTAGATTTTTGTTTAATAAACTTATTAAGATTCATTGAAAGTTTAATGTCCTCTTCATTGTCCTCATCACTTGAGTTATCACTCAAGTGGCATTTCATAGTTCGGAGTTCCAAAACCTTCTTGTTCTTTAGAAGGTGGTTCATATGTTCATCATATTCTAAATGTTCGAAAAAACTCATTTCATATGTCATTAGTGAACTGATTAGTTCTTCCAATGAAAAATCATTTAAATTTTTAGTCTCTTGTATTACGGTTACTTTTGGATCCCAATTCTTTGGGAGGGATCTTGAAATCTTGTTAGTGAGTTCAAAGTTCGAAAAATATTTATCAAGACTTTTCAAGCTATTGACGACATCCGTGAAGCGGGTGTACATATCGCCGATAGTTTCACTTGGTGTCATTCAGAATAGCTCAAAATCATGCAATAAGAGGTTTACTTTCGAGTCTTTAACTCTACTAGTTCCCTCGTGCATGATTTCAAGTGTTCGCCAAATATCGAAAGCCGTTTCATACATTGAAATCCGATTGAACTCGTTCTTATCTAAAGCGCAAAATAAGGCATTCATAGCCTTTGCGTTTAAAGAAAAAGACCTTTTCTCCAAATCCGACCATTCGATCATCGGTTTAGAGGAAGGTTGAAAGCCATTTTCGATGATGTTCCACAAATCCAAATTCATTGAAAGTATGAAAACTCTCATTCGAGTTTTCCAATATGTGTAGTCCGAACCGTTAAAGAATGATGGACGAAAAACTGAAAAGCCCTCTTGAAAACCATTTAGAGCCATTTCTCATGGGTGTAAATCCGAAAGAGAAAGAACGTGGCTCTGATACCAATTGTTAGGGATCGAGTGACACTAAGAGGGGGGGGGGTGAATTAGTGCAGCGGTAAAGAACGATAGATTTTTCAGCGATTAACACAAGTTCGGAAACTTCGTATGAATGAATGCAACGTTTCGTTTGAACCCGGAAAGATTGCGTTTCAACTTTAAAGCATACGTAATAAGATGAAGATGAAATTGAGTAAATAAGGCAGCAAGTGGAAAGGGTTTGCAGCAAAGTAAATATAGCAAGAACGTAAATACAAACGAGATTTTTATAGTGGTTCAGTCATCCGACCTACGTCCACTCCCGATTCCTCTTGCTTGAGGCCACCGGCTTTCCACTAGCTATCCTCCTTCCAATGGGCGAGGATGAACTCCCTCACAGCACCTCTTCTTTTGACGGGCTTAGGAGATAACCCTTACAAAGCACTCTTACCCCTCTCTTAGACTAGAACACTCTTAAGACTTAGGAAAGATTTGACACACTTTCAAGAGAGTTTCCTCCTTCCTTTTTTTCAGTTCTAGACACCTCCTAAACTCTGAATGAGTGGAGTATTTATAAGCCTCAAAGTGATTCAAATTTGGAGCCCAAACTTGGAGCCAAAATTTGAACAATTTTGAGTTTCTCGGTGCTGTCAGTACTGGCAGACTGACACACCTAGGCGGTGCTACCGCCTCAGCCAAGTGGTGCTACCGCCTCAGCCAGGCGGTGCTATCGCCTCAGCCAGGCGGTGCTACCGCCTCAGCCAAGCGGTGCTACCGCTGGCTTTCAGCACCAGCGGTGCTACCGCTTGAGCTTTCCAGCACCAAGCGGTGCTCGCTTCGACCAGCGGTGCTACCGCCAAAGACGCATTGTTGGGCGGTGCCACCGCCTGTAACACAGCTGCCTGGGCGGTGCCACCGCCAAAGACACAATGGCTGGCTTTGGGCGGTGCTACCACCAAAGACACAAGCTGCTGGCGGTGCCACCGCCAAGACACAATTTGGCGAAGCGTGCTACCCCAAACACACAAGCCGTTGGGCGGTGCTCGCCGACTATCTTTCAGTTCTATTTGGGCCAAAAACTTTGGCCCAAACTAAGGCCGAATGGCCCCTACTTTAAGTTAAAGGATTAACACCTAATCTTAACCCAAATTAATATGCTAACTATGAAATTAAAGACATTCCTAAGCTATTACAAAGTCCACAAGTCAAGTCTTCTTCCGTCGAGCTTCCGGCGAACTTCCGGCGGTCTTCCGACGATCCCTCGGAAACCATCCTGCGGACTCCCGGCAAGCTTTCGGACTCCACGGTGATTTTGGCGAGTTCCCCCGAGCTTCTTTGGCAAGCTCTGATCTTTCTTGGCAAGCTCCGCGAACTTCCGACGAACCTTCCGGCTTCGAAAACTCTTCGGCAAGCTCCCTACTCGTTCTCAGCTGATTCCGGCAGCACTCCCAACGAATCTTCGGACTTCCATCGAACACTCGAACTCCCAATGATCCATCGCACTTGACTTCGGCTCTTTGTTTCGCTTTACGTCTTCATCCTTATCGTAATTACTCCTGCACACACAAACACCAAACACTCTACTTCGATCTAGACAGTTATTATAACGCGAATTGACATTCAGTTGCCCGACACATCATTGGTCGGTGCTTCGTCCGATCCTTCAGCACATCGCCCTCTCTTGCAGCTTGTTGCCCAATCGCCGGTTGACCTCCGCAACCCCGATATCCATGGCGCAACTCCGCACTTCTTGGCCCAATGCCCGACGTCCGAAGCCTCCTGCCGATAGTCGACCGAACCTCCGGCTCGACATCCAATATCCTGATGTGATCATCTCCAACGCAACGTCAATTCCTCCAGCGTCAACTATCTAATCCTGATCGATAGTAGACCTGCATAACTCAAAATGCAATTAGACCATAAATCACAATCAATTAGTTTCATCATCAAAATCCGAGATTCAACAGAAAGATGTTCCAAAATTTCTTGGACGACAACGTTATAGGAGTAGATGTAGCCATATATCACCATGATTGGCGTGAAGGGTCCTCACATGTCCAGTTTATAAATAGTGATACTGTTTGTAGATTATACAACGAGACGGAGATTGATCGCTAATTAACCTAAAATATAAGAGTCGACATATCAATAATACTTCTATTTTGTGCCGGCGGCTAAGAAAATTATTGATTCATCAGTCCCATGTCAGTCAACTTAGACATGTCATCCCGCTTACTGAGCCACAGTAGGGAAGATGGAGACTTCCTCTGTCCTACGACAAGCCGAACGTTCAATAAGAAGATCATCGACTGAAGTACACCAAGGTTTACTAGTCCTTTACAGTAGGAAACATCTCTCCATAATCAATATAACACTCGTTTGCATTCTAATGTAATTAGGAGACGCTCGGCCATGGTACAATGCATCCTCTTCTCCAGTTTCGTGTGCTACGGGCAATCAATCAAGCATGTCTTTTGCAGGTTGCGACCACTATGCTTTATTTCGACACGATCCAAAAGTAGTTCAACAATCTTATCCTGCGCATCATTCCGAGTGAATGATGAATATACTATTGTAAATTTAGACTTGTGTTAATGGGACGTATTGGATATAGTAGAGATTAGCACTCATCGGATTCTGTCGCCATGCATGTCTTCAAACTTAAAGCTTGACAAAAAAAATCGGAAGCCCACAAGACGGAAGATAGAATTTGAACTCATGTAAGCCAAAACGTGTTGCTGGAGAAAGCAGGAAGCCACAGTGGTATTCTTTTTTTTGTCTGCTCTATACACTTTGTGGAAGGGAAGTATGCATCGAGTCCTTCATGGAATCTCATACTGGGAGCATTGAATTGCTTCCCTGCGCCTGCCTTGTCAAGCACACTCTGCCACTAGAGTAGGATCGTTTCATCGGGGCGGGGCTCATCACACCGTGCGGCCCCCTCGTTCTGCTACTGTTCTTTCTGTGCTCTCCTCCCCACCGTCTTGACGAACTCGCATAGGTCGTCTGCAACAATTCGACGATCGAAACTCCGTCGCGACACGAACAGTCCATCGACAGCGATCGCCTTATCGGCTGCAGATCACCGTCTCTAGTCCCGACCACCGTACCGCCCTCCTCCATCTCTCCGGAGCTGCAGTGAATTTGCGAGGGATTCTTAGGAAATTCTGCCTCTTCATCTCCGTCGGGGATGACTAAAACCATCTCACCCTCGTGCTCGCTCTCCCTGATCGGAATATTGTTCTCCGTCTGTTGTGGAGGAGGAGCTGGCAACTGCAGCGGCGGCGCCGAAGTCACAGGCACAATATTGGCTCGACAGAGAGGACAGTTGGAGTGTGACCTCAACCAAGTATCGATGCACGGGACGTGGAAGGCATGGCTGCACTTGGGGAGCAACCGGAGGGTGTCGTCTTTCCGGAACTCGCCCAGGCACACCGCGCAGTCGGTAACCTCGATCAGGCCGTCGTCTCTCTTGTATTTGCAGACCGTGATCTTACTGATCAGGGCCTCGTCAAGCCCATTCGTTGGGGAGAAATGCCATGTTCCATCTTGGTCCAGGTTGCTGTCGAGCTCATCGTCGTCGGTGCCGGGCCCAGGCCTGGGCCACAGCCACCGTCGCGAGCTGAAGGTGCCGCAGTACTTGGAGACGATAGCGTAGTAGCTGACGATGAGGAAGGCGCTCGTGAGGATTCCGATGATGGCGATCACGAGGGGCGAGAAGGTCCGATCGGAGCCCTCGTCGGCGAATTGGACGGGAGGAGGGGGTGGGAAGATAACAAAGCACCACTGGGGGCAGTAGAAGCTACAGAAGCCCAATGAGCAGTCCTTGGTTGGCTCATAGGGAACCCATGTTGGATGGTTGTCATTGGTGGCCATGGCCAACAAGGAGCAAAGAGGTTCAGAAGCTCTTCTCTCAAAGTAGAAGTGGCAGTGGAGGATCTTTATGGGTTTCAAGGCCAGACAATTGATGGAAAAAGTTTCTCTTACTTGCTGAAATGGTACTTCTGTGAGGAGATTAGCAAGATTCCAAGGTTCTTAAGTGCAAAGTTTGGTGTTTGCATTTGTTTCACTCCTCTCTCTCTCTCTCTCATTTGCTTTGTTTTGTGATGGAGATTGGGAGGAGAAAAAGATAGATGGAAATGGAAAGGATGGTTGACCAAGGAGAGGTGCTTTGAATGCTTTGTTCATAAATGCATGATGAACTTGTGAGAGCCACTAGGTGGTGATGGAAACATCCATTACACCAATCTCATGCCTTTTTCTACAAGATCAAAATGACCAGAAAAAATCACCCCTGCCCCCATGGGCTGGGAAGCTTCTCTCTCCCTCGAGCAACCAATGTGGAATTTACTTTGAGGAAAAGCAAAATGGCTAAAGATACTGTCACCGAAGTTTTCTCTAAACAGTACAGTAGTCGGTCAAATTTATTGAGAAGGAGAGAGAACCGATGATTACTTATACCACCGTGCTCTGTTTTTCCCCAGGATTGATCGGAACAACCAACTTTATTGGCGGTCAAGGAAGTAGCTTTCTTGAGGGTTGGGTGCAGATGCGTTTGAAAGCTACGTTCTCTGTTAGCAAACCATTTCAAGGCTTTGGCACACTGTAACATCTCCTCTTATTTTCTTCACCAATTTATACTTTCTAATAGTTTATCATCGCAGTTTCTTTCATTCCATGTTTTGTAACTCACTCCAAACTCTCTGCATCATCAAGACAAGATTTCTCTTCGAACAGAGGACGAACCCGTTGCTTTCCAAGAGCAGAAACTACAGCAAGGCCTTAAAACTCACGAATTTCTCAGCTTCGGATACACCTTTAAAAGGCACAAAATTATTGATCCTGCTCAATTCACGTCAGGATCAGGAGATCTTTGTCTGGAAGAAGAGCCTTGAGGTTTTTGGCGAGGATAAGAGCTGAAAGGAAGGCACGATCTGCGCATGACATGTAGAACATGGGCGGTGAATCTGCTCGAGAACTGATAAACGAAAGATGGAAGAAGACGAGCAGTAATGGCAGCGATGCGACCCTTTGGCATTCATTTAATGATCAAACCTTTTTGTTACTTATTTGCGTCTCTCGTCTCGCATGAATAAAACGATCGCTTTCTACGTCTGAGGCCCATACTGAGACAGCGTGCACATCCGGTAGTTCACTGACGGAGATGACCGCTATTATCATTACGTCCACGAACAAACGCAGTCAGAATGGAGATTTATATCAAGGAGACCTTCCTCAGAGTCATTGCTATCGCGGAGGACGCAGGCTTACCAAACGGCGAGGAGATGGATCACCAGATAGATCGAATCGAATGCGGAAAAAGATGGCGTGGGACTGCTGCTTACGTCGTTGACCTGCTTCCAAGAGGTGTTATTGATAAGGGAAAAAGAAAGGAGATCAAATGTCAGGCTTTCTTCTCTATTGCTTAGCTTAATTCATGCAACTTTCACTCAGATCAAATGTCATCCAGCATCAGCTTTGAAACACTCGTATTCTTGGGACTTCATGATCTGAGATGCTCGCCTTTGCTAATATCCCCATTTTGCCCGTCCCTAAAATGAACAGAGCATTCAGGTTAAGTCGATAGGACTCGGTGACTGATTGTTTTCATCTTTGGCAACCGTTCTTTTCCTCCCAGTTTGATAGCTGCAAATCTTCGATCAGCCATGAATCCCACTCAGAGATTCCTGTGATTTTGCTACAAATGGCATCATAAACTTGAAGACATCACACACGTGCTGAAGTTGCAGGCAAATTCGGAGTGGGTCCATTAGCAGCTGCTCCGGGTACAATATGAGCAGCAGTGACAGCACGGCACCGGGACGAGATGCCTACAGTTCTATCAATGGATGGCAGGGGAGAAACTTCTTTGAAGTTTCCATCCGTCGTCGGCGGCAATTTCCTTCACCTAATCCAAGAAATAAATGGCTTAGCATGAATTCGGCCTGTGCAAACTCTCCGGAAGGCCCAAGTAACAGAAGAAATCGTTAGAGGACCAGTTGATCCAACCGAGGGGCTATAATTGATGTGACTTCATATTTGGACGAACAGTGTTGATGTTGTAGTCATTAGTAACTATCTTACAGAAACGGAAACCTTATTAATTATTATAGAACTCGCTAAGATTCTAACGTTCTGCAGAAAATATTATATTCTAAAACTAATAAAGATTTATTATTGAAACCCTAGAAAATAATATTCTTAACACAAGAACGCTTTACTAATTCATAAACTTATGTTTTCTCTCGAAAAGAAAATAGTAACCGAGTCGATAAACTATTTACAAGCTCGAGGGAAAAGAATAGCAGCAACCCATTGTTAGTCATTGGCTTCCACATGCATGCAACGCTGCAATCAACCAATGCACAAAACAAATCGGTGTGCAACTAAACATCTTCGCCGATACAGATTCTGGACTTGGGAGTCCTGTACGAGTTCCTCTTCCCCACGAGATACAGACTTGTAATCTTCTCCAAACTTGTTAGGGGACTCGTATGTCAGTGTGGAGTGGGTGGCTTGTTTAAACAAAGCTTGATATGATGAGACGGATACGGACTAAGAGATGATGCGACCGGTGAACAAGCAGCAGAATATTCCAAGACAGTTCACCAAGCTGCAGCAGTTATTTGCGCTTATCGTGAGAAATGGACTGTCATCGTATAAATCTAAGTAGCTTGTCTTAAACTTTTATGACATCTCACTTTTTCGTATCAAACAGATATGAAGTTCTAATATTTGCGTGTTATTAAAACTTCTATAATATTTGTGTGTTATTAGAATGAATTATAAAGATAAAAATATATTGAATATGATTTAATAGAGTCTTATTTATATATATAAGAAGAGAGAAAGAAGAGAGGATTTTCCTCAACAACCACGAGGATTTTCCTCAATAAACCAACGGAATTTCTTCGTATAGTTTGAGGAAATCTTATCCGCTATCACATACTTTATTAATACCACATAGGAGCATCTTTGTCTATGAATATATGCAATTTGTCTCAAAGATATCAGAGAAAATTAATACCAATATTTGTTAGATTTTCACACAGCATAAAAAAAAGAAGACATTCAAGATACTATGATTCAATTTAAGGAATCAGATCCTTACTAACCAAAAAAATTCAGAAAAAACCATATTATCTTTTTTTAACATACTTTCTGGAGATAATTTTGTAGAAACCATGCAACAAACTATTGAATCTTGAATTTTGATGATAAAATTAATTGATGAGTTTATCGACAAGCATTTGAGATAAGTGAAGTAGGAAAAACTTCGATCATGGACTTGAATTGTTGAAGCAAAAGAATCAGACGTTGGACCGGAGAAAATCATCTCAGAGATTGGGCATTAGGCTAAAAGGATCGGACATTGCATCAAGAAAATCAAATATTGTGAGAGGTCAACATGTCGATGAATCGGACAATATACCAAAGGAAAGAACAATACGCTAGAAGTTCGGACGAAGTGCCGAATGAATAGATTGCATGTCGGACAACGTACTAAAGGCTTCATAGTTATTATTGTTAAGTCTTGATTAAAGTCGCTTAGAGTCTAATTTAGTTGGTTTTGGGACATAACTATGCCAACTTGGTTAAGAGCCTATTGGGCCCAAACCAAGATCGAATTAGTCCTATTGGAAGGTCAATTCAGTGACTTGATATTGGGTTCGCCGGTAATACTGCCTGAGAGCTGGAAATCATAAATTATGCTTTTCTGAGAATCCTAATAGTAGTACCACTAATGTCAGCGATAGTACCGCCTAGGCAAGCGGTGGTACTACTAGAGCCCAGGTACCCAGGCTCTATACGATAATAGTACTGCCCAGTGCAAGCGATAGTACCACCAGTACCCTAAAAACTCAAAGATTTAAAATTTTATCTTTATTTTTAAAGCCATTTGGGGTCTATAAATATCGTACTCATACTTGCTTGGTGAGAGCACGAAAACCTATGTTTTGAAGTATGTAAACTCTCTTGAAAAGTATTGAGTCTTTTTCTCCTTGAGTTTAGAGGTCATTAGGGAGGTATGAGATTTTCTTATAAAAGAGATGTGTAAAGGGTCTCTCCTAAGCCTGTGAAAAGGAGAAAGAGTTATAACAAGTGTTAGGATCGTAGTCAGCACTAGAGGGGGCGGTTGAGAGTAAGTTAGTATAGTGATAAAATGATTCGTTAATTCAGAATCCTTTCGAGTTGATAAAATCATATTAAAAAATTGTTTGACTTTAAAAAATGTTTGTAAAGCAAGTAAGGCAGTATGTAGTATAACTAAATAGCAAAGAGTAGAAGGAAGAGAGTGCACACTAAATTTATAGTGGTTTGGTCGTTCGACCTACGTCCACTTTCGATTCCTCCTTCGTTGAAACCATCAACATCCAGTAACGGTCTTCCTTTAATGGGCGAAAACGAACCCTCTTATAGCCCTCTTTTCCTTTTCTTAGGTTTAAGAGAACCTTTACAAGTACTCACTCCTCTCTAAACAGAATTCTAAACTACAACAAGAGGAAGGGATCTTTTAAGCGATTACAATAGTATTTTCCCATTATTATGTTCTTAGTGCTTGTGTATGCTAATCAGGGATAAGAGAAGTATTTATAGGCTCCAAATGAATTCAAACATAGAGCCAAAACTAGTCTCATCCCGGGTCTTTCGGGTATTAGCAATACCATCGTCCAGTCTAGTAGTACCACCATTTGACATACTCTTAGAGACTGTCTTGGAGACTAAGCCACCGACGGTTTCACTGTATGTTCTAGCGGTGCTACCACCTGACCCACTTGTTGGGTCACTGTTTGGGCCTTTCATTTAGCCCAACATAGTCCAAACTTAGGCCTAATTGGCCCCTAATTGAGTTGGCATAATTCTAACCTAATTATAACTTAACACTACTTTGATCTAGATAATTATTACAAAGCTTGAATAAATTATTGTTCAACATATCATTGGTTCATCGACGCATCGTCCTCTTTTGTGGCCGATTGCCCAATCGACTAGTTGACCTCCGCAACTCCGATCTCCTTGGCACAATGTTCGCTCTTCTTAGCCTGTTGACTGAACTCATCTTCTGAAGCCTTCTATTGATACATCGATCGATCCTTTAGTTCGTGTCCAATCTTCTAATATGTTACACTTCGGCCCAACTTCCGATTCCTCCTATTTTAATTATCTCTCTTTGATCAAAGATAGTCTTGTGTTACTCAAAATATAGATTAGATCAAAAACTCTATCAATTGGTTTTATTATCAAAATTTGAGATTCAATAACAAGGGTAGTTGATCTTCACCATTGAAAAGAAGATCAGCCCAACTTCCGTTTCCTCCTGCTTTAATTGTCTCTCTTTGATCGAAGCTAGTCCTGTGTCACTTAAAATGTAGATTAGATAAAAATCTCTATCAATTGGTTTCATCATCAAAATGTAAGCTTCAACAATAAGGGTAGTTGATCTTCGTCTATTGAAAAAAAAAATCGGTAGTGAAAGTCGATGGCCTCGAGGTAAGAGAAATCGAGAGTGGACGTAGGTCGGGATGATCAAAATACTATAAATCTGATTTGTATTTCTTTTTATGCATTTCCTCACTATTACTAACTGATTTAGTTGCTCACTATCCTTACTCATATTTTAAGTTAAACGCATTTCTGATACGTATTTTTCAATCAAAAGTTTTCAAATCGAAACTTTATTTTGAAAACACTAATTCACCTCACCCCTCTCCTCTTAGTACCTTTACGATCCTAACAATTGGTATCAGAGGCTGGTTCTCTCAGTTGGGTTAACATCCAAGAGAGATTTAATGGTTTTTTCTGATAATCAAGAGGGTCACTCTATCACTCATCCTCCTATATTTAATAGGATGGACTACACATATTGAAAAATATGAATACGAATTTTCTTGCTTTTCATGGATTTTAATCTATAGAATGTTATTGAGTTTGATTTTAAAAAATCCTTTAAACCAATGAATGAATGGAATGATCTTGAGAAAAAAATACTTTCTTTAAATGCTAAAGTTATGAATATTTTGTTTTATGCTTTAGACAAAAATGAGTTTAATTATATTTCTACATGTAAAACTACACATAATATTTAGCACACATTTGAAGTTACTCATGAAAATACAAATAGAGTAAAAGAATATAAGATTAATCTTTTGGTACATAGTTATAAATTATTTAAAATAAAGTCAAGTGACATAATTGGTGACATGTATATCCGTTTTACAGATGTTATCAATGGTTTAAAAGCTTTTAGTAAATGTTATACTAATCTTGAACTAATTAATAAAATTTTAAGACCTCTTCTAAAAAGTTAGGATCCAAAGGTAACTACAATTCAAGAAGCAAAGAACTTGAATAACTTTTCCCTTAAAAAACTCATAGGATCATTAATAACCTATGAAATGACTTACAAAACACATGACAAACAAAAGGAGAACCTTCCAAAGAACAAGAAGGATATTGTACTTAGAACCAAAGAAGACTACTCGAGCTCAAGCTCAAGTGATGATGATGACTTGGCACCCCTCACAAGAAAATTTAAAAAGTTCATAAAAAGGAATAAAATAAATTCTATAAGACAAGAGTCTAAGAATAAAAATGAACTTGAAAATGATATAATTATTTGTTATGAATGTAAAAAGCTAAGACACTTAAAAAATGAGTATCCATAACTAAAGAAAAAGCTACTAGCACGAAACAAGAAGAAAACACTCAAAGTAACTTGGGATGAATTAAGTACATCAGAAGACAAAGAGTAAACCAATGAAGACGAAATAGCAAACTATGCATTGATGGCTTTCAACGATTCGGTATGTGACTCAATTGTAATTTCTTTACCTTACAATGAATTACTTATTGTATTTCATGATTTATATGATGAACTCAAAATAATCGATAAGAAATATAAATTGCTAAAAAAGGATCATGTATCTCTCTCTAATGAATTTGATAAATTAAAAAATGAGTATGACAATTGCTTGTTAACATGATGCATTAAATGTGAAGAGTTTGACTCATTCAAAAAGGAAAATATGTTATTATAACAAATATTAAAAAAATTTAAAATAAAAAAAATTATTAAATATGATTCTTGCTAACAAGGTTATGTACATGGAAAGGAAGAAATCAGCTTTGAAGTAGTAACACTCAACAAAAGCCAACTACATTCGTAAAAGGACCCATATTACATGTTTCCCTTAAAGTTAAATATAATATTTTGTAGAAGATATGGTCATTATGCTTATACATATTCATTTTTAAAAAAAAGCTTTCATAAATTAGTTTGGGTTCCTAAAATAATCATAAATGATTTAATTTCAAAAGTCAAGAAGGGTAGATCTAACTATGAAAGACCCAAAGTTAAATGGGTATATAAAGCAAACCCCTCTTTTTTGCAGGTATGTCTCCAATTGAAAGGTAGGAGCAAGAGATGATATCTTGATAGTGGATATTCAAGATATATGATCAAAGATCCAACATATTTCTCAAAGTTCACTAGCAAAGATGGGGGATATGTCACCTTCGGAGACAATAATAAAGGAAAAATTATCGACAAAGGAAATATAGATAATAAATCAAAATTTTTTATTAAAGATGTTCTGTTAGTAGATGGCTTAAAACATAACTTACTAAGTATTAATCAATTGTATAATAAGGAATATAACATTAAATTTAAAATTAATGCTTACATTATAGAGATATCATATAAAAATAAATCTACGATTACCTTAAGGAGCGATTATGTGTATATTATTGATCTTGATGATTTTCATGATGAAACATGTTTTTTGGTTTTAAATAATGATGCATAGATTTGGTATATGAGATTAGGTCATGTAAATATGAAATTGATCTTACAAATTTCAACTAAAAAACTTGTAAGAGGAATGCTTAGAGTTAAATTTTTTAAAGATAAAGTTTATGATGCATGCTAACTAAGTAAACAAATAAAGAGTAGCTTTAAACCTAAAAATCAAGTGAGTGCCTCTAGACCAGTACAATTATTTCATATAGATTTATTTAGACTAATTAATATCATAAGTCTAAGAGGTAGTAAATATGTTGAATCTCAAATTTTGATGATGAAATCAATTGATAAGCTATTTGATCTAATCTATATATTGAGAAAAGTGTACAGGATTAACTACAATAGCGATCAAGGCATAAAGCAAAACGAAGTGCCAGAGTCATGATCGAACGATTTGATGAGAGTCTAAGAGTCCGTCGGAAGTCCGAAAATTCATCGTGAGTGTTGCTAGAAGTTGCCAAGAGTTCATTAGGAACTTGTCGAAACGTACGTCGGAAGTTCACCGAGAAGTTCATCGGAAGTTTACCAAGAAGTTCATCGGAAGTCCACCAGAGTTTACCGAGAAGATCGAAGCTTATCAAAGAAGCTCGTTGGAACTTGCCAAGTAGATCGTTGTGAAGTCTAGGAGCTTGTCGGGAGTTCGTTGAAAGATTACCAAGAGTTCATCAGAAGTTCGCCGGAAGTTTGTCGGAAGCTCGTCGGAAGAAATTTTGACCTACCAAACTTGTTTTCTTTAGTAGATGCCCTAAATGTCATAGTTAGCACGTAATTAGAGTTAGGTTTGGGAGGTAATCCCACTAACTCTATTAGGGGCCAACTCGGCTCATAATTGAATTGATTTGGGCTGGACTCATGGCTTAAATAAGTAGTTGAACCCTGTCTAGCAGTGACACCACTAGACTGGGGCGGTGGAACTATCGAGAGCTCAGTCTCCTAAGTATTTGGGTGGTGGTACCGTCAGACAGTTATTAACTGCCAAGCGGTGATACCATTAGACTGGGCGATGGTACCATCTAATTCTAGTAGCTAGGACTCTGTTTAGTGGTAGTACCAACAAATTGGGCGATGGTATCGCCCAGTGTTAGAGTCAACTAGCAGTGGTACCGCCAGGACCCTAGAAACCTTAGATGAGACCTTTTTTTGCTTTATTTTTGAAGCCAATTAAGGCCTATAAATACCCCTTCTCAACTTACTAAACATAGAGAAGTGAATTAAAAGAATTGAGACTATAGTGAAATTGATTGTAAACGTTGTGAGTTCATCTCCTCCGAGTCTAAGTGTTAGAAGCTTGTATAAGGAGAGTGAGCAACTTGTAAAGAGTACTATAAGGGGTGATTGATCTTTGCCCTTGAAAAAAGATCAATAGTATAAGCCGGTGACCTCAACAAAGGAGGAATTGGGAGTGGGAGTAGGTCGGATGACCGAACCACTATAAAAATTCAGTGTGTTATGTTCTTTTCTATTTTGCTCCTTACAATTTTGATTTCGTATTTTTCATCATTGCCATTAATCACTTATGAGTCTCTTTAAGTTTAAGCACAATCGATATCATTTTTATTGAATAAAATATTTTCAACATATGAAGTTTTTTGAAATAACATAAATCAATATTTTTTAACCACAACACTAATTCACTCCCCCCCTAGTGCTCTTGATCATAACAATTGGTATTAGAGCGAGGTCATTCTCATTTTGGTTTGAAACCCAAGAGAAATGACATTTGCCAGTAACCAAAAGGGTCATTCAATCACACGTCCATCCATGTTTAATGAGACAGATTACACGTATTGAAAAACTAGGATGATAATTTTTTTAATTTCTATAGATTTTGAGTTATGGAACATTATCAAAAATGAGTTTCAAAAGTCTTCTCTTCCAATGAACGATTGGAATAAGTTAGAGAAGAAGACTTTCTTTTTAAATATCATGGCTATGAATGCCTTGTTTTGCACTTTATCTAAAAATGAATTCAATCAAATATCTATTTGTGAAACGATTTTTGATTTTTGGAACATACTCAAATTCACACATGAAGGCACTAGTAGAGTAAAGGATTTTAAAATAAATCTTTTAGTTCATAGCTATGAATTATTTCAAATGAAACCAAGTGAGACCATTAGAGACTTGTATACCCAGTTTACGAATATTGTCAATGGTCTAAAAGCTTTTGGTAAAAGTTTTTCTAACTTTGAACTTGTTAATAAAATATTAAGATCCCTTCCAAAGAGTTGGGACCCTAAAGTAATGGTTATTCAAGAGACCAAAGATTTGAACAATTTCTCACTTGAAGAATTTATTGGGTCTTTAATGACCTATAAGATGACTTACAATATTCATGAAGAGCTTGAGAATAACCTTCCAAAGAATAGGAAGGACATGACACTAAGAACTCATAAAGACCATTTGAAAGGAAGTTCAAGTGATGAGGACATTGATGATGACTTGGCACTCTTAACAAGAAAATTAAAAAAAATTCATAAGAAGAAATAAATCTAAAAATGACACTAAAAGTAAAATTAAACTAAAAAAAAATAAGTTATATGCTACGAATGCAAAAAGCCGAGATACTTCAAAAGTGAATATCCCCTAAGTGAAGAAGAAACAACCAAAGAAAAAGAAGGCGCTCAAAGCAACGTGAGATGATTCGAGTGCTTCCAAAGACGAAGAGCAAAGCAACAAAGAGATCGCTAACTATGCACTAATGGTAATCAAAGATGAGGTAAGTAGTTCATTAGATATAAATTTATCTTTCGATGAACTTTTGAGTGCTTTTCATGATTTATTCGATGAATGTAGATTAATTAGGAAAAAGTATAATTCATTAAAAAAGGAGCATACACTTTTAAATAGTGAATTTGAAAAACTTAAGCATAATAATGCTTTATCGTCTTCATGCACTAAGTGTGAACACTTAGAGGCACTTAAGAAGGAAAACTTGCTACTCAAAGAAACTCTAGAAATGTTTAAGATTGGTAGCAAGTCCTTGAACATGATCCTTACCAATAAGGGTCACATTCATAAAAGAGATAGAATCGGCTTTATGAATGGGACTACATTCATAAAAGGGTCACAACCATCTTTGTTAAGGGCCCTACCTTGCATGTATCATCCCACACCAAATGCAAATTTTGTTGTAAATTCAAACATTTTGCTTATAAATGTTCATTCAAGAAATATAGTCAACACAAGTTGATTTGGGTTCCTAAAGAAATAGTAAAGAACTCGATGCAAAATGATAAGTTGAGTAGATCGATTTTTGAGGCACCCAAGGTTAAATGGGTACCTAAAAAGTACTCTTTTTTTAGACATGTTTACCATCACAAGTTAGGAACAAAAGATGGTACCTTGATAGTGGATGCTTAAGGCACATGACCAGAGATCTAACTTAATTCTCTAAGCTCACTAGCCAAGACGAAGAGTATGTTACCTTCAGAGACAACAAGGGTAAAATCATTGGTAAAGGAACCATAAGTAACAAATCAAACTTTTTGATTGAAGATGTGTTGTTAATAAATGGCTTAAAGCATAATCTCTTGAGCATTAATCAATTGTGTGATAAAGGATATACCATTAGATTTGAATCTAATGCTTGCATTATTGAAAAACCACATAAAAACACATTTATGATTACCCTAAAACAAAAATAATGTGGACACTATTGACATTGATGGTCTTTGTAATGAAATATGCTTTTCGATTTTAAACGATGATGCTTGGATTTAGAATAGGAGATTAGGTCATGCTAGCATAAAACTAATCTCTCAAATCTTATCTAGAGAACTTATAAGAGGCATTCCTAATATTAAGTTTGTCAAAGACAAAGTGTGTGATACATGTCAACTAAGAAAATAGATAAAATGTAGCTTCAAATAAAAGAATCAAATAAGCACCTCTAAACCATTGCAATTAATCCATATGGATTTGCTTGGACCAATTGATATAATAAACCTAGAAGGTAGCAAATAAGTCTTTATAATTGTAGATGATTATAGTAGATACGCTTGGACATATTTCTTGGTATACAAAAGTGATTGCTTTAAGTGCTTTTCAAAGTTCTATAAACTTATTCAAAATAAAAAAGGCTTTATGATTTCATCAATTTGTAATAATCACGGTGGTGAATTTCAAAACTATGATTTTCAAAACTTTTGTGAATTAAATGGATACAACTACAATTTCTCTACTCCAAAAAATCCTCAACAAAATGGAGTAGTAGAAAGAAAGAATAAGAGCTTACAAGAAATGACAAGAACAATGTTGAATGAATATAGCCTACCCAAATATTTTTGAGCAGAAGCTATTAATATGGCATGTTATGTCATGAATAGGGTTCTAATAAGACCATTACTTTCCAAAACTCCTTATGAATTGTGGAATAACAAAAAACCCAATGTTTCATATTTTAAAGTTTTTGGTTATAAATACTTTATTTTAAATGAAAAAGATACCTTAGAAAAGTTTGATACAAAATCCAATGAAAGCATTTTTGTTGGTTATTCTTCTATTTCTAAAGCCTTTCATGTCTTTAATAAAAGAACGTTGGTTATAGAAGAATCTATTCATGTTATTTTTAATGAAGTTTCTGAATTTAAGAAAAATGATTTTGATGATCTTGATTTTGATACTTTGAATTTGAATGAAACCTCTCCTCCCACTAGCAACTTGGATGCATCTTCTTATGAAACATCCTTACCTAAGGAATGGAAGTATGTAGATGCTCATCCTAAGGAGCTAATCATAGGAGATATATCAAAAGGTGTTCAAACTCACTCTTCCTTTACAAATTTTTGTGCTAACACCACTTTTCTTTCTCAAATTGAACCTAAATGCATTGACAAGGCTTTGAAAGATAGTTCATGGGTTATTGCAATGCAAGAAGAGTTGAATCAATTTAAGAGAAATGAGATATAGAAGCTTGTTCCTAAACCTAGTGACCATTTAGTAATTGGTACTAAATGGGTCTTTAGTATTAGGATCGAAAAGGCACTAAGAGAGGGGGGGGGTGAATTAGTGTAGCGGATTAAAAACGTAACTTTGAAGTCGACTTCATACAAAGACAAGTTCATAGGAAGATTTCGATTCGATGAAAGAGAACTTTTAAGAAGTTGCTTGAGTAAAGGAAATAGCAAGGAACTAAGCAATTTGCAGCTAAGTAATAAAATGATTCAGAAATGTAAACACTCACACATTCATGAACATAATGATGTATAGTGGTTCGGTCAAATGACCTACATCAACTCTTGAAGCCTTCACGATGAGGCTCCGCACTTCCACTAGCAAATCCTTTGAAGGGGAAGGACCAAATACCCCTTTTTACAACCCTTTACAAGAGGTTCACACTCTTACAAGATTTCTCAAGAAGAAGGAGGTGAACACTTAGCAAGAGACAAGGCTTTTCAAGACTATTCAAAGACTTAAACTCAAGATTCTAACTCTCAAAAAGATGCCCTTTCAGCTAAGAAAGGGGGGGTATTTATAGAAACAAAATGGTTTCAAATTTGAGCTCCAAATTTGAAATCAAATTGGAGTTCTCGGTCTTTGGCGATGCTATGCTGTCGAGGCGGTGTTACGCTTTGTCGAGGTGAAGTGCTCTTGCTGTCGGTCGTTAGGATCGACAAGGTACAAAGCGGTGCTACCGCCATCAGATATCTTGTAGCCGAGAGGTACTACCGCCTAGGCTGGGCGGTAGCACCGCCAACACATGGCGCCAGGCGGTGCTACCGCTTTGCACAAAGTGTTCTCTTGCTGGCCCATTCAGCTTTGTTGAATGGGCCTTGTTCAAGGCCCAAAAAGCCCAGTAAGGGCCCGGTTGGCCCCTACCAATTTAGAGCAGGATTAATTTGAAATCTTTGCCCTAAGTACATGCCAACTATGAAATTAAAACATAATTAATAGTGATTTAAACTAACATTCTTCAAGTCTTATTCCGACGAGCTTTACGATGAGACTTCGGCGGTCCTCCGATATTTCCTTCGGATTTCTTCCGGCGGATTCCCAGCATGCTCCCGGCTTGTATGACACGCTCAACGAGTCTTCGACAAGCTTCTGAACCTTCTTGGCAAAGTTTCCCGAACCTTCAATGATCTTTGCGATGAACTTCCGAAAACTTCGGCAAGTCCCTGATTCAATCTTGGTTGGTTCCAGTAACACTTCTGACGATCCTTCGGACTTCCGATGAACTCTTGAACACCCGATGGACTTGACCTTGGCAAATCACTTTATGTTTCTGACCCATCGTAGTTAATCCTGCACACTTATCTTTGACAATATAGATTATAACAAATATTTCACTAATTAATTTTATCATCAAAATCCGAGATTTAATAATCTCCCCCTTTTTGATGATGACAATCAATTGATGATGGAGTTAAACTCAACTCCCCCTATCTATATGTGTCATATCATTAGAAGGTAAAAAGCGCTTAAATTCAATCTTTTGAATTTAAGCCAAATCGAATAGATTTCATTCAACATAAAGCTTAATAAGCAAACTTAGGCATAAATACTCAAAGTAATGTATTTTAAACAATGTCAAAGTATTTACACCTATAATAACCAGAAATATTAATTCAAACATGATAAAGATCAAGTGATATTCAAAAGAGTGTTTTAATATCAAGTCATGATATCACATGAAAAAGTAGCTTATCTCAAGAATAAGAGTTCTTAAGCATTTGCAATGCAATACAATTGATTCATATTTCACTTTAAGCATTTTATTCCAACATAGCAATAATTACTCCATCATAGCAATTTACATTTTTCTCCCCCTTTGTCATCAACAAAAATAATGAAGGTGAAGAAACCATTCATTGTCATGGAGAGAGCAAGAAACCATTCGAGGAAAGTATCACGTCATAAAATGATATAAAAGTGTTATCCATAGTAGTCACAAGGAAGAAGGTATCAAGTCAAAATTACGATCAAATCGAAAAAAAAGTTCACGCAAAAGTTGAGTAGATGAAATGAAAGTTACAACATCATCCATAGTAGTCATAAGTATAACAGGACAAGTGTTTAAAAAGAAAACAACAACTACTCCGGAGGAGGAATGCCAAGATGCCTATATAAGTGATCTATTTTACCGTTCATTTGTTGCACTTCCTTCAAAATTTCAGTTTGTTGTGATGTAATTTGATTCAAGGCATGCATGATCGGATCTTCAGTAGATGGAGCAAGAGCTGGCTCAGACGGTGCTGGATCAACGGGACTAGAAGGAGGAGATTCATTTCCCCTAAAAATTGATGTTTCAGGTTGCTCTACTGGTGGAGGAACTATATCAACCCTTCTAGGTTATCTAATCCATATGCCATCTCTAAAGGTGCATCTAAGCCGCTTCAGGAGACTTCTATTAATTGTGTTATATTTATCAACTTTCATTACTTCCTCGTTGGGTGACACACAAATGTCATGGGCAAAAATGAGTCTAGTGATCAACCCACCATACGACAACATCGAATCTCTAGAGAAAATTTCTATCATATGTTGTCTAATCAAATAACCAAAGTAGTTGTTTTGTCTAGTCATAATCCAATACATCGTACTCAGTTCCAACATACTCATTTCCTCAGGATGAAACTGCTTCGGAAGTAGAATACTTATCATAATGTGATGAAGTAATTTCGAGTTAAAAGGTAATAAGTGCTCGCAGCTTTTAGGGATGATGCCTAGGTTAGGATTAGCAAAAATCATTTCTAAGGCTTCGGAGTGGGTTGCTTCGATTGCATCCATATCCCATTACCCTCTAAAATAATATCATCTATTCATTTCTTCAATTCCAAGTAACTCACATATGAAACGATAAAAAATCTGAATTGTGGTTCCTAACACATAGGTGGACAAAACATCATCTTTAATAATCATGTTAGCATAAAATAGCTTAACCAACCTAGGGCAGATTGGTTCATTAATTTACAAGATAGGTAGAGCATATAGATTAGCAAACCATCTAATAGGTTCTAGGTTTCCTAGTTCACCTAGATCAACATGTTTACCCTTATGTATGGTTTTACAATCAAAATTTGGGTATCTTAAGGCTACCTCATTAGATCTAAAAAGGGTTGGGTCAAATGAATCTCCTTCCAACCTTTTCCCTTTCCCTCTTGTTGATTTCTTAGGAACCATGTCTATATCTTGCTTGTGTTTCCTAAAGAGGTGAGAAGCTTGGATCACAAAAATGCCTTTGATTGCCCTTTAGGAGGAGGAAGAATGGAGAGGAGAAGGCTTAGAGGTGCTTAGGAGGAAGAAGAATGAAAGGGAGAGAGTTTTCGGTCGGTTCTATCGCCGACCCTAACACCCCCTTTAATATGGGGGTGTTCGGGTGGTACTATCACCAACTAGGCGGTGCTATCGCCTGGGAGTCGAATACTCAGGCGGTGCTATCGCTGGCCCCACAAAATATATATATTTTTTTAAAAAAATTGTTCTGAATTTATTTTCAGAGATTTTAAGGATGGGATGATGTCAAAAAGAAATCCGAAATTTCAAAAAGAAATCCGAGAGGAAGTCAAATCAACGAAAACCGAAATTTCAAAGAAAAATCTCATACAATAAAGCTCATTTATTAGGACAATTTAACATGCCTAATTCCCTTCTAATAAAATTAAATTGTTTCTCATTTAAGGGTTTTGTAAAAATGTCCGCTAATTGATGATTTGTATCAATAAATTTAAGGGTGACATCTTTACTACTGACATGATCATGTATAAAATGATGCCTAATGTCAATGTGCTTAGTTCGAGAGTGTTGAATCGGATTTTTAGTTAGACAGATAGCACTCGTGTTATCACATTTTATAGTTCTTTAAATAAATTCCATAGTCTTCTAGCGTATTTTTCATCCAAATAACTTGTGCACAGCATGCACTTGCAGCTATGTATTCGGTTTCTGTCGTAGATAGTACAATTGAATTTTGTTTTTTGGAAGTCCAAGAAATAAGTGCATGTCCTAAAAATTGGCATGTTCCGGATGTACTTTTTCTATCTATTTTACATCCACCAAAATCCGCATCTGCATAAGCTTTCAAATCAAAGTTATCGGATTTTGGATACCATAATCCAAGATTCGGAGTCCCTTTAAGATATCTAAGGATTCTCTTAACGGCTTTGAAGTGAGATAGCTTAGAATTAGCTTGGAATCTTGCACATAACCCCACACTAAACATGATATCATGTCTGGTTACAGTGAGATAAAGCAAGCTACCTATCATGCCCCTATATATTTTTTATCAAAACTTTCTCCTTTTTCATCTATATCTAACTTAGTGGAGGTGCTCATAGGAGTGCTAATGTCTTTTGATCCATCCATATTAAATCGTTTTAACAATTCTAATGTATACTTTGATTGATTTAGAAATATACCATCACTTAGTTGCTTAATTTGCAATCCTAAAGAGAAATTTAGTTCTCTCATTAGGCTCATCTCAAATTCATCACTCATATTCTTGGCAAATGATTCACATAGTGATTTATTAGAAGAACCAAAAATAATATCAATAACATAAATTTGAACAATAAGAAAATTATTTTCAAAATGTTTAATAAACAATGTAGTATCAACCTTGTCTTTAGTGAAATCATTTGAAATTAATAAAGAACTAAGCCTCTCATACCAAGCCCTAGGGGCTTGTTTTAGACCATATAAAGCCTTAGTTAGCTTAAACACATGGTTAGGGAGAAGAGAATTTTCAAATCCGGGTGGTTGTTCGACATACACTTCTTTAGAAATAAAACCATTTAAGAATGCACTTTTGACATCCATTTAAAATAATTTGAAATCATTACTACTAGCATAGGCAAGGAGCATCCTAATGGATTCTAATCTTGCCACCGGAGCGAAGGTCTCTTCGTAATCAATACCTTCTTCTTGGTTGAAACATTTGGCCACTAGTCTAGCCTTGTTTCTAACCACGATACCACATTCATCTTGCTTGTTTCTAAAGACCCACTTAGTACTAATAACTAAGTGGTCATTAGGTCTAGGAACAAGCTTCCATACCTCATTCTTCTCAAATTGATTCAATTCTTCTTGCATTGTGATAACCCAAGAATCATCTTTCAAGGCATCATCAATGCATTTTGGCTCAACTTAAGAAAGAAAAGTGGCATGGGCACAAAAATATTTGAAAGAAGAGCGAGTTTGAACCCCTTTCGATGCATCTCCTATAATTAACTCCTTGGGATGAGCATCTACATACTTCCATTCCTTGGGTAAGGAAGTTTGGGAAGAAGATGCATCCAAGTTGTCATTTTGAGGAGAGGGTTCATTCAAATTCAAATTATCAAAGCCAAAATCATCATCAAAATCTTTCTTCTTAAATTCGAAAATTTTATTAAAAACCACATGAATAGATTCTTCTATAACTAAGGTTCTTTTGTTGAAAACACGAAAAGCCTTAGAAACGGAAGAATAACTAAGAAATATGCTTTCATTGGATTTTGCATCGAATTTTCCTAAGGCATCCTTTTCATTTAAAATAAAACATTTACAACCAAAAACTTTAAAATAAGAAATATTAGATTTTTTATCATTCCATAATTCATATGGAGTTTTAGATAGGGATGGTCTCACTAGAACTCTATTCATAACATAGCAAGCCGTATTTACGGCTTCAGCCCAAAAATATTTTGGTAAATTATATTCATTTAACATGGTTCTAGCCATTTCTTGCAAACTTCTATTTTTTCGTTCCACTAATCCATTTTGTTGTGGATTTCTTGGAGTAGAGAAGTTATGGTTATATCCGTTTATTTCACAAAAATTTTGGAAGTCATGATTTTGAAATTCACCACCGTGATCACTTCGAATCGATGAAATCATAAAACCTTTTTCATTTTGAGTGAGTTTACAAAATTTAGAGAAACATTTGAAACAATCACTTTTGTGAGCCAAGAAATAGGTCAAAGTGTATCTACTATAGTCATCCACAATTACAAAGGTATATTTGCTATCTCCTAGGCTTATTATGTCAATTGGTCCAAATAAGTCCAAATGGATCAATTGCAATGGTCCAATGGTGCTAATTTGATTTTTTTGATTTGAAACTAGTTTTTATTTATTTTCTTAGTTGACATGTATCACATACCTTGTCCTTGATAAATTTCATGGTTGTGATACCTCTTACTAACTCTCTAGATGAAATCTTAGAAATTAGTTTCATACTTGCATGGCCTAATCTCCTATGCCTAAGCCAAGCATCATCATTCAAAACCGAAAAACACATTTCATTACTTAATTCATCAATATTTATGGTGTAGACATTGTTTTGTTTTAAAGTAATCATGGATATGTCATTGTTAGATTTTTCAATAATGCAAACATTAGATTCAAATCTAACAACATAACCTTTATCGCATAATTGACTAATGCTTAAAAGATTATGTTTTAAACTATCAACTAGCAACACATCATCAATTGAAAAACTTGATTTGTTACCTATGATCCCCTTGCCAATTATTTTACCCTTGTTGTTGTCTCCGAAGGTGATATACCCTTCTTCTTTGCTAGTGAGCATAGAGAAATGAGATGGATCTCCGGTCATGTGCCTTGAGCATCCACTATCAAGATACCATTTCTTGCTCCTAACTTGTGAGTTTGTCTACAAAAGAGGATGGTTTTTAGGTACCCATTTGATTTTGGGTGCCTTACAAATTGATCTACTTAATTTGTAATTCAACATTGAGTTGTTTATGGTTCCTTTAGGAACCCATATCAATTTTTGTGGACTAAATTTCTTGAATGGAAATTTGTAAGCAACATGTCCCGTTTTACCACAAAAATTACATTTCAAATGGGGTGATACATGCAATGTAGGTCTTTTAATGAAGGTGGTGGGATTTTGGTGAGATCCACTCACAAATCCGATTCCACTCCTATTTCCGACATGACCCTTGTTAGCAAGGATCATGTCCAAGCCCTTGCTACCGACCTTAAACTTGTTTAGGGTCTCTTTGAGTAGCAAGTTCTCCCTTTTTGTTGCTTCCAAGTGTTCACACTTAGAGCATGGGGGTAGAGAAGGGGTTTGGAGACTATTGAACTTATTTTACAATAAAGCATGCTCTTTCTTAAGCAAATTGAACTTCTTACTAAGAGTTCTACATTAATCAAATAACTCATGAAAAGCGATAGAAAGTTCATCGAAAGATAACTCTTCATTAAATAACTCACTAACCTCTTCTCCTAATGCCATTAGCGCGATGTTGGCCTCCTCTTTGTTACTAGCTTCTTCAACCTCGGAGTCACTTGAATCATCCCACGTGGCCTTCAAAGCTTTCTTCTTCTTGAATTGCTTCTTCTTGGCTTGAGGGCATTCATTCTTGAAGTGTCCCAGCTTCTTGCATTCGTAGCAAATAACTTGATCCTTTTTGTGTTCAAATTTATTTTTTGTGTCATTTTTAAATTTGTTCTTTCTTATAAATTTCTTAAACTTTCGAGTTAAAAGTGAAATGTCATTGTCACTGTCCTCATCACTTGATGTTCCTTTCAAGTGGTCTTCTTATGTTCTAAGTGCCATATCCTTCCTGTTCTTTGGAAGGGGGTTCTCAAGCTCTTCATGAGCATGACACGTCATCTCGTAGGTCATTAGAGACCCAATAAGTTCTTCAAGCGGAAATATTTTAAGATCCTTGGCCTCTTGAATGGCCATAACCTTTGGATCCCAACTCTTTGGAAGGGATCTTAAAATTTTAGTTACCAACTCAGAATTAGAAAAACCTTTACCAAGAGCTTTAAGTCCATTGATGACATCCGTAAAGCGGGTGTACATATCTCTAATGGACTCATTTGGTTTCATCTAAAAAAGTTCATAAGAATGCACAAGAATGTTGATTTTGGACTCTTTCACTCGGCTAGTGCCTTCATGAGTGATTTCAAGAGTGCGCCAAATATCAAATGCCGATTCACAAATAGAAACCCGATTAAACTCATTCTTATCAAGCGCACAAAATAAGACATTCATAGCCTTTGCATTGAGAGCAAAAATCTTCCTTTCCGACTCATTCCACTCACTCATCGGAAGAGAAGATTTTGCAAAGCCATTTTCAACAATGTTCCAAAGTTCGAAGTCCATAGAAATGAGAAAAATCCTCATACGAGTCTTCCAATATGTATAATCCAACCCATTAAACATAGGCGGACGAGTAATGGAGTGACCCTCTTGTATACCGGAGTAGGCCATCTCTCTTGGGTTTTAAACTAATATGAGAGTAAACCTTGCTCTGATACCAATTGTTAGGATCAAAAAGGCACTAAGAGGGGGGGAGGGTGAATTAGTGCAGCGGATTAAAAACGTAACTTTGAAGCCGACTTCATACAAAGACAAGTTCATAGGAAGATTTTGATTCGATGAAAGAGAACTTGTAAGAAGTTGCTTGAGTAAAGGAAATAGCAAGGAACTAAGCAATTTGCAGCTAAGTAATAAAATGATTCAGAAATGTAAACACTCACACATTCATGAACATAATGATGTATAGTGGTTCGGTCAAATTACCTACATCCACTCTTGAAGCCTTCACGATGAGGCTCCGCAATTCCACTAGCAAATCCTTTGAAGGGGAAGGACCAAATACCCCTTTTTACAACCCTTTACAAGAGGTTCACACTCTTACAAGATTTCTTAAGAGGAAGAAGGAGGTGAACACTTAGCAAGAGATAAGGCTTTTCAAGACTATTTAAAGACTTAAACTCAAGATTCTAACTCTCAAAAGGGTGCCCTTTCAGCTAAGAAAGGGGGGGTATTTATAGATCCAAATTGGTTTCAAATTTGAGCTCCAAATTTGAAATCAAATTGGAGTTCTCGGTCTTTGGCGGTGCTATCACTGTCATCATCGATCGACGGTGAAGGTACAAGCGGTGCTACCGCTTGGAGTAGGTGGTACTACCGCCACTGTATACTGTAGCCGAGCGGTACTACCACCCCGGGCTGGGCGGTAGTATTGCCCAGCACACCGCTGCCAGGCGGTGCTACTGCCTTGCATAAGCGGTTCTACCCCCTGGCCCATTCAGCTTTGCTGAATGGGCCTTGTTCAAGGCCCAAAAAGCCCAGTAAGGGCCCGGTTGGCCCCTACCAATTTAGAGCAAGATTAATTCAAAATCCTTGCCCTAAGTACGTGCCAACTACAAAATTAAAACATAATTAACAGTGATTTAAACCAACATTCTTTAAGTCTTATTCCAGCGAGCTTTACGATGAGACTTCGGCGGTCCTCCGATATTCCCCTCGGATTTCTTCCGACGGATTCCCAACATGCTCCCGGCTTGTATGGCATGCTCAACGAGTCTTCGACAAGCTTCCAAACCTTCTCAGTAAAGTTTCACGAATCTTCAATGATCTTTGCGACGAACTTCCAAAAACTTCGGCAAGTCCCTGATTCGATCTTGGTTAGTTCCGGCAACACTTCTAACGATCCTTCGAACATCTGATGAACTCTTGAACACCCGACGGACTTGACCTCGGTAAATCACTTTATGTTTTTGACCCATTGTAGTTAATCCTGCACACTTATCTTTGATAATATAGATTAGAACAAATATTTCACCAATTGATTTTATCATTAAAATCCGAGATTCAACATTTAGAAACAAGTAAGATGAATTTGGTATCATGGCTAGAAATAAGGCTAGACTAGTGATCAAAAGCTTCAACCAAGAAGAAGGTATCAATTAAAAAGAAACTTTCGCTCCTGTGGCAAGATTAGAAGCCATAAGGATGCTCCTTGCCTATGCTTGTTGTAATAATTTTAAGTTATTTTAAATGGATGTCAAAAGTGCTTTTTGAAATGGCTTTATTTTCGAAGAAGTATATGTTGAACAACCAACCAGATTTGAGTACTCTCTTTTTCCTAATCATGTGTTTAAGTTAACTAAGGCTCTTTATGGATTAAAATAAGCCTCAAGGGCTTGGTATGAGAGACTTAACTCCTTTCTTATCTAAATAATTTCTCTAAAGGCAAGGTCAATACTACATTGTTTATTAAAAATTTTAAAAATAATTTTTTTATTGTTCAAATTTATATTGACGATATTATTTTTAGTTCTACCAATAAGTCCTTATGTGAATTATTTGTCAAAAGTATAGGCCAAGAGTTTAAAATGAGCTTAATGGGATAACTAACTTTCTTCTTAGGCTTACAAATCAAACAACTTAGTGATGATATTTTTCTTAGTCAAACCAAATATGCATTAGAATTGCTAAAATAATTTAATATGGATGGTTCAAAGGCTATCAATATACCAATGAATACCTCCACTAAGTTAGATATGGACGAAAGTAGAGAAAGCTTTGATAAAAAAACTTTTAGGGGTATGATAGGTAGTTTACTATACCTCACTACAATGAGACTAGACATTATGTTTAGTATAGGACTTTGTATAGATTTCAATCTAATCCTAAGTTATCACACTTTAAAGCTGTTAAAAGAATTCTTAGATATCTTAAAGGAACCCTCAATCTAGGTTTATGATATCCAAAATCCAAAAACTTTGAACTAGTTGCTTATGTTGACGCTAATTTTGCTGGATGTAGAATAGATAGAAAATGCATATCTGGAACATGTTAATTTTTAGGCCATGCACTTATCTTTTAGTCTTCTAAGAAACAAAATTCGGTTGCACTATCTACAACCGAAGCCGAATACATAGTAGTAAGTGCATGTTGTGCATAAGTTGTATGGATAAAAAATATATTAGAAGATTATGGATTTCATTTAAAGAATATTCTTATAAAATATAATAACACAAGTGTAATATGTTTAACAACAAATCCTATTCAACACTTTAGAATTAAACATATTAACAATAGGCATCACTTTATACGAAATCACGTTAATAATCATGATGTAACCTTAGAATTTATTAATATAAAACATCAATTAGTCGATTTTTTTTATAAAACCTTTAAATGAAGAACAATTTGATTTCATTCGAAGAGAATTAGGCATGTTAAATTGTCCGAATGCTTGAGTTTCATGTTTGCCTTTTCCAAACTTCTTCGATTTATCATAATTGGAGCTTTTTATTGAATCATCTTTCTCTTATCTTGATATCAAGATTATTTCATGAATTTTTGATACCCTTGCTTTATCGTTTGATAACTTTTGATACTCTTAAAACCCTCCTCTCATTCATGATTTTTTTTTAATGAATCATTCATGGATTTCATGCTTGTGCAAATTTTAGCCATGATTATGAATGGAGTTTTTTTTTTTATAAAAACAGCATTCATGAATTTTATTTGATAGATATGTTATTTATGGATGTCATGAAATGATACACTTGACTCATATGATTCATGGATTTCTTTCTCTTTATTCACATTTTTTTATGCCATGAGCTCTTGATGAAAAGGAGTTTTGATGAATTTTTAATAGCTTGAATGATTTCTTCTCCTTCTACTTCTTGAGTTTTATTTGATAGAAATACGAATTTCATTCACATCATTAGCTCTTAATGTGAATCTCTTTCTTCTATTAATATCTTTCTATTTCATGAGTTCTTTAGCTCTTGATGAAATGAATTTTCAATAGCTCGAATGGATTTCGTTGTATTATTCATGGACTTTTAATATCACGATTCTTCTTGATGAATAGACTTTTCATTGTCATGAGCTCTCTTCTTTTTCCCTTTCAAGAAGAATCCTACTCAAAGTTCACTATCTTGCTATCGCAACAATTTTTCTTACATAAAACAATTGTCCATTTCTTTTTTGTTGATGACAAAGGGGGAGAAAGTGACAAATTGATGAAAACATTAAATGTATCATGCTTGTCATTGTAAAAAAACTTAAGATGTATCATGCTTGGTATTATAATTGCTTGAAATATGCTTTGTATCGTAAATACATAAAATGTATCATTTATATTGTAAAAGCATAAAATGTATCGTATATATCATAAATGCTTGAAATGTAGTATGAATAATTGAAAAAGTTTCATACTTAAAATCATGCTCATTATCATGTTTGATTTAGTATCGAAATGATAAATGTTTATGATTTGATATCGAACTTGACAAGTGTATCATACTTAATTTTCTAATTGAAATTGGTATCATGCCTTGATATGATGAATTATCATTTGGTATCGAATTTGAAGTTTGTATCATACTAAATTTCATATTTGAAGTTGGTATCATGCTTTGAAATGATGATTGTCTATCATCATTTGATATTAGACTTGAAAATGATCGTCATGCTTTGACATCATTTTGGTATTGTGATAAATATGTGATATTGTATTTCGAGATAAAGAATCATGCTTAGTATTATGTTGTGCATGGTGCTTGAATTCAAAGGCTTTGAATTCAAGTGTATCTTTTCTCAAGTATGGCATATAGATAGGAGGAGTTAAGGGTAACTTCGTCATCAATTGGTTGTCATTATAAAAAAGAGAGAGATTGTTGAATCTCGAATTTTGATGATGAAATCAATTTATAAGTTATTTAATCTAATCTATATATTGAGAAAAGTGTGTAAGATTAACTATGATAGCAATCAAGGTATAAAACAAAATGAAGTGCTAGAGTTAAAATTGAATGATATGATGGGAGTCTGAGAGTTCATCGAAAGTCTGAAAGTTCGTTGGGATTGTTGCCAGAAGTTGCCAAGAGTTTATCGAGAACTTGTTGAAATGTACATCGGTAGTTCACCGGAGCTCACCGAGAAGATCAGAGCTTACCATAGAAGCTCGTCGGATCTCTCCAAGTAGATTGTCGTGAAGTCTAAGAGCTTATTGGTAGTTCGTTGGAAGATTGCCGAGAGTTCATCAGAAGTCCATCAGAAGTTCGCTAGAAGCTCACCTGAAGAAATTTTGACTTACCAGACTTATTTTCTTTAGTATATGCCTTAAATATCTTAGTTAGTATATAATTAGAGTTAAATTTAGGAGGTAATCCCAATAACTCTGTTAGGGGCCAATTGGGGCCATAATTGGAATGATTTGGGTCGGACTCATGGCCCAAACAAGTTATTGATATTGAATCTTAGATTTTAATGATGAAGTCAATTGATGGGTTATTTGATCTAATCCATATTATTGAGATAAGTGTGTAGGATTAACTATGATAGTAACGAAGACAAAGTAAATTATCAAAGTCAAGTACGTTGGAAGTTCGAGAGTCCGTCGGAAGTCCGAACTATCATCGGAAGTGCTGTCGGAACTGGTCGAGAATGAATCGGGGACTTGTCGAAGGTTTTGAAAGTTCATCGACAGTTTCGTAGAGCTCATCGAGAAAATTCGAAAGCTTGCCGAAATGATTCATTAAACTTGCCATAAAGTCTGGGAGCCTATTGGGAGTTCATCAGAAGAAATCCGAGGGTGTATCGGAAGTCCGCCGGAAGCTCACCGGAAGAAGAAGACTCGACGTTGCTGGATGAAAATTTGCTTAGAAATATATTTTAATTTCATAGTTAGCATGTAATTAGGATTAGGATTAGGTGATAATCCTAATTAACCCTAGTAGAGGCCAACTGAGCCTTAATTGGACTGAATTGGACTGGATTCAGGGCCCATTCAGTAGTGTTGGACCATGTCTAGCAGTGGCATCGCTAGACTGCGGCAGTGGCACTGCCCCGAGAATAGGTTCCTAGGTGGTCTAAGTGGTGGTACCGCTGAGAGTTATTACCTGTCAACGGTTGTACTGCTTGACAGGTGATGGTACTGCCCCTCCACAAAGTCCAAGGACCCTGTTAGGTGGGGTACCGCCAGACTAGGCGGTGGTATCGCCCAGTATATTGACAGAGCAGGGTCAATTGGTGGTGGTACCGCTAATACCTGAAAATCTGAAATATGACTCTTTTTTACTCTATTTTTTAAGGTAATTTAATATATAAATATCTCTTACTTCTCAACTAGCTTAGCACATTGAGAAGTGATAAAAACTAAGTCAAATCTCTAACAAAATTGTATTCGATATCTTGAGTGTTCACCTCCCAAGTCTCATTTGTAAAAGTTCTATAAGAGAGTGTGAATCACTTGTAAAAGTTTGCAGGAGGGGTGCTTAGCCCTTTCCCGTCAAGAAGAATTGATAGTGAAAGTTGGGAACCTCATCGGAGGAGGTTTCGGAAGTGGACATAGGTCATTTGACTGACCCACTATACATCGCTGCGTACTTCTCTTGATGTGTGAGTTTTAAATTACTATATTTCAATCTATACTTAGTTGTAATCTCTTGATCTCTTCTACTCTACTTTCTGTCGTATTCACTCGAATCACTTTGCTGAAATCATTTTCGTCGAACTGAAACTTCTTAATGCACAACTCTTTTCAATATCATTTTAAATTTATAGTTTTTATTCACTGCACTAATTCACCCCCCCCCCTTCCCCCTCTTAGTGCTACTCTAGATCCCTGTTGAATCTCGGATTTTGATGATGAAGTCAATTGATGGTTATTTGATCTAATCCATTTTTGAGATAAGTGTGCAGGATTAACTATGATAGAGCAAATTACCAAAGTCAAGTTGCTGGAAGTTCAAGAGTCCACCAGATATCTGAAGGATCATCGGAAGTGTTGCCGGAGTCAACCGAGATGAAATCGAGGACTTGCCGAAGGTTTCGGAAGTTCGCCAGAAAGATCATCGGAGGTTCGCGGAGACAATCGAAAAGGTTCGGAAGAGTTGGAAAGACTCGTTGAACTCGCCATAGAATTCGGGAGCCAGCTGGGAGTCCGCCGGAAGGAATCAAGGATTGGAAGTCCGGAAGATCGTCGGAAAGCTCTTCGAAAGATAACTTGATGGTGTTGGTATAATTTGGCTTTAGAAGATCATAGTTAGCACTTAATTAAGGTATAGAATATGTGTTAAACCTATCTAGACCTGTATTGGGCCAATTGGGCCTTTAGTGGGCTATATTGGGCCAAAGGTTTGGCCCATACAGTTTTTGGTAAGGGTCGATGGTGGCACCGCCGGACCCAGGCGGTAGCACCACTTTGTTGACCGAGCACCGGCGGTAGTACCGCCTTCAAGCAAAGCGGTGGTACCGCTGACAGTGGTTGCAACCACACGTGTCGAGCGATAGTATAGTAAAGCGGTGGTACCGCGACAGTGGTTGCAACCACTGTGTGTCAGCGGTAAGTACCGCTTGATGTCAGCGGTAGTACCATGCCAGCGGTAGTACCGCCGCCAAAGAGCAGCCGCCACACACCGACACATGCAGCGGTAGTACCGCTTGATTGCCAGCGGTAGTATCGCCTACAATCCAAATTTCTGACGAGACCTTTGTGAGCGGGATTTTGAATCCCAAAATTCTCTATAAATACCCCTTTACTTCTAGCTGGTTAGGAGACTTTTGCAGAGTCGATTTGAGTCTAAGCTATAGCAAAATTCCTGCTCTCAATTGCTCAAGTGTTCACCTCTTTCTTCTACTTGTAAAAATCTCAGAAAGAGAGGGAACCTCTTGTAAAAAATTTGTAAAGGGGTGTTTGGTCCTTCCCCTTCAAGAGACTTGCTAGTGGAAGTTGGGAGCCTCATTGGAGGAGGCTTCAAGAGTGGACGTAGGTCATTTATGTTAGGGATCGAGCGGCACTAAGAGGGGGGGTGAATTAGTGCAGCGGATAAAACGATAGATTTTCAGCGATTTAAAACAAGCTTTGGAAACTTCGTACGAATGAATGCAACGTTTCGTTTGAACCCGGAAAGATTGCGTTTTAACTTTAAAGTATACGTAATAAGATGATAAGGAAGTTGAGTAAGTAAAGTAAAGGCTTGCAACAAAGTAAAACAGAAATTTAACCACTCACATAATCAAGACGCAGCGATGTATAGTGGTTCGGTCAAAGTGACCTACATCCACTTCCGAAGCCTTCTCCGATGAGGCTCCCTTCTTCCACTACCAAATCCTTTGAAGGGGAAGGATCAAATACCCCTCTTACAACCCTTTACAAGTGGTTCACACTCTTACAAGATTTCACAAGAAGAATGAGGTGAACACTTAAGCAAATGAAGAACAAGACTTTCCCAAGACTTATTTTCAAACTCTAACTCTCTAAGGGTTGAATTTTTCAGCTAAAAAGGAAGGGGTATTTATAAGCCTCAAAGTGATTCAAATTTGGAGTCTAAACATGGAGCCAAAAATTTGAATCTTTTGAGTTTTTTTCGTCTTTGTCGGTCTTGGCAGATCGACACACCCAAGCGGTTCTATCGCTTCACCAAAGCGGTGCTACCGCTGGCTTTCACGCACCAGCGGTACTACTCGCTGACCAGCGGTACTACCGCCTGGCTATAAGAGTCTGGGCGGTACTACCGCCCAGCAAAGCGGTGCTACCGCACGCTCTGAAGAGCTTCGACTACAAGAACTCTGATACCACAAGACTCTGATGCAGACTCTGATAGCATGCACATAGCATGCATGCACGTAGCTGGTTCGGTTTGGGCCAAAATTTTGGCCCAAACTCATCCTAATCAAGGGCCAATGGGCCCCCACTTTGGGTTATCTAATCCTAACCCAAAATACGTGCTAACTATGAATTTTAAAGACGTTTCCTAAGCTATTACAAAGTCCACATGACAACTTCTTCCGGCGAGCTTCCGGTCAACTTCCGACGGTCTTCCGACAAACCTTCGGAAACCATTCCGCGGACTCACGGCAAGCTTTCGGACTTCACGATGATCTTGGCGAGTTCCCCCGAGCTTCTTTGGCAAGCTTCGATCTTTCTTGGCAAGCTCCGTGAACTTCCGACGAACCTCCCGGCGAACTTCCGAAAACCCTTCGGCAAGCTCCCTACTCGTTCTCGCCCGGTTCGGCAACGCTCCCAACGAATCTTCGGACTTCCGTTGAACACTCGAACTCCCATCGATTCATCACACTTGTCTTCGGCCCTTTGTTTCGCTTTACGTCTTCATTCCTATCATAGTCACTCCTGCATAAACAAACACCAAAAACTCTACTTCGATCTAGACAGTTATTACAACGCGAATTGACATTCGATGTTGCAAGCACATCATTGGTCGGCGCCGTCCGATCCTTCGCACATCGCCCTCTCTAGCGGCTTGTTGCCCAATCGACGGTTGACCTCCGCAACCTCGATATCCATGGCGCAACTCTGCACCTCTTGGCCCGATGCCCGACGACGAAGCCTCCTCGCCGATAGTCGCATCGAACCTCCGGCTCGACATCCAATATCTCGACGTGATCACCTCCGCGCAACGTCAATTCCTCCAGCGTCAATCGTCTATTCTCGATCGATAGTAGACTGCGTAACTCAAAGCGCAGTTAGACAACAAAACACAATCACACTCAATTAGTTGTCATCATCAAAATCCGAGATTCAACAATCTCCCCTTTTGATGATGACAACTAATTGATGACCGACGACGAGTTAACCATAACTCCCGGAGTTTAACACAAACTCCCCTATCAATATGCAATTGATAGAACCCTTGGATTATCCCAAATCCAAGTAACATTCATCACAATGTTAAGAGAAAATAACAAAACCATCATGCAAATATATAAAATATCCAAACATCATTACATTGCATGAAGTCATCAATCTACTTCTCCCCCTATGTCATCAACAAAAAGGAGAAATAGCATCATAGCTAGTTTAAAAGATATGCAAGTTTCAACACACTAGCTATTTATCACATCTTACAATACAACATCAAATAATACCATTCAATCATAGCAAGTTTCAAAGATGGGCAATGATGGTAATTTTCACTTGCTTGTTGAGATGTGCAAGTTGCACTTTCTTTGCTTCCTTTGCATATTCTAGCTAGCAAAATTTTTCTTTGCAATACATAAGCTAGCAATAATTCTTCTCCCTCTTTGTTTTGTCAAAAAGTAGAGTACAAATAGCCAATGCTTTGATCATGACAAAATAACAAATTTACAATATGAATTTTTAGCATATTAAGTCATGAATTCAAGGGAGTCAAAAACAAATCATGGTATGAGGGAAATTTATGACAAGCAATAATGATAAGCTAGTATACTTTGCAATACGCAAACTAGCTCTCTTTCAATTTTTCTCATTTGCACCTAAGTTTCCCTTTGCAAGTAATCAACTTCATGTTTGCAATGATCTAGTAATTTTTGTAAAATTTATAACATTTTAAACATGCAAACTTATGAGTTAAAAAATAATGCAACTTTGCAATTTCTTTCTTCTCATTTTGAGAAGTGCAAGTTTTGCCTTTTGCAAGTTCTAGCTAGCTATGTTTGCCATTTTCACTTATGATGCATAAGCTAGCAAGCTAACTCCCTCTTTATCACTATCGAAAAGAAGGGATGAATAATATTTCAATGCAATAATTTTGCATCAATCAATATTTCAATGTTTTCCAAGATGCATACAAGATGGTATTAAAACATGAGAAATCATGTCATGAAGGATATCAATATGTAAATTCAACAAGAATCAAAACCAAAAGATATCATCCATGATTAATAACTTTTCATTTTAGCAAGATCTAGATTCATATTTATCAATTTTTAATTCAAGATAAATGTCATACAACCAAGAATCATGATATATAAAAGCATATTAATATTAAGGATCAAATCATGATTACAAGTGCTAACATATTTTCTTTTCATTCATTTTTAAGCCATGATAAATGATTCAAATATTAAGCACATTTTTTTTATCAAATTTTTAATCATCACATAAGGCATTCAAGGAAGTATTGAAACAATAAAAAGAATCAATTTTAGCATATAATGTTTCAATCTTCAATCTTGAGTCATGAATCCAAAAGTCATGAATCAAAAGGTTTATGAATCATTTTGACAAGTCTCTTTTTAGGTAATAACAAGTGGAAGTCTTAGGAGATCACACACAAGATCTTGATTCATACATAGGAATTTTTACCAAGATTACATTTCATAAGAATCAAGGCACGAATTCATAAAAATTCAAGTATTGATTCGAAAAATCAAAAGACAAGTTACATTTCATTTAAGGAATTTTCTTTTGATAAGACGGAAGGAGCATGGTAAAAGATCTTGATTTATAAAGAGTTTCAAGTCATAGTTGTCAAGATCATGATTTCAATAAAATTTCTTTATAGCAAAATGAAATCTTTTAGAACTTGATTCAAGCATTAAATATGTCTTAACAAGTCATAATTCCAAAAGATTCAAGAGTCATTAAAAGAAAAATCATTCAAGCTCAATTCATCAACTCAAGACTCATAATCAAATTATTATTTTTGAGATTCATAATATGAATAAAGTTATTACTGTATCATCAAAATCATTTGTAATTCTAGTGATTTACAAAATATCATAAATGAATTTATCACTTGTCTTTTATTTGAAAAATCGAAAGATTTCAAGAAACATGCATTTCCATTGTATGATTTATTTCATATGAGCATGCCTTTGTTTTTTTTATGTCAAATAAAATAGAAATATCAACATTCAACATTGAAAGACAAACTTCATCATAAAATTTATCAAGATAAAAATATAACACATTATGAGATTCAATTTATCATGATAATATGTTTCATTTTGTTTCAAACAAGTGTGCTCATGTTTCAAATGATGATTATCAAATTTAAGACCAAAACATGAGTTTGTCATCAAAATATGATATCACAAAGTCATTAAGCATAATAACAAACTTTTAATTATTTTCATTTCAATGATGATTTCATAATGTATGTTCAAATATTTATATGGAACCCATCATTGTATAAATTCAAAAAAAACAAGTTTGTCATTAAACCATAAAGATCAAAAGCATTACACGTAAAGCATCATGATAGTGCAATTTCTCATTTTTAAGAGTTTCAATTTACATGATTTGATCTTTCATAAGAATGATCAATGTCATGCATTATATTTAAACATGAGAGCATCATCGTATTTAGAAATGAATTCATCATTAAAATCATTTCACTTCTTTCTTTCATTTGTTATAACAAGATGATCAATGCTCAAATTTTTGCTAAAATCATACATCATTTTAAAAATCTGAAAAAATACTTTTCGTCATGAAAATCATCAAGTCCAAATGTAATACAAGGCAACATAAAAATCACATTTCTTTCATTTTGAAAATTTGTGGGTTGGGTCTTTATAATTGATTTCATGAAGATATGTATCAATAAAAATTTCATCATAAAAAGGGTTAAAATCCATTAAGCCAAAATGGAAGTTTTCAAGCTATAATCAAGATACATATGCATGGATTAATCCTAAGCATTATCACAAATCTTGCATCATTCATATTTTTACTTTTCAAAACTACTATAAAGAAAAGCATAGTATAATTTCGATTTTTTTTTTATTTCTAAAAACACAAGAAAAACATAAAAAAAAATTCCTACTAACTAAGATAAGCATTCATGGAAATCATCATGTAATTTCAAAATAATTCAAGGAAGTTAAGTTACTTACCTCATTGTCGAAGCCCATGAAAGCGTAGTTTGCTTCTTCTTTCTTTGATTCTTCTTCTTTCCAAGCCTTCTTCTTCGGCCTCTTTCTTCGTTCAAGTTCATTTGTATTTTTTAATTTTTGTTTAATGAACTTGTTAACATTCATTGTTATGTGTTCAATGTCCTCATTGTCCTCTTCACTTGAGTCATTACTCAAGTGGCAGTTCATAATTCGGAGTTCAAAAACCTTCTTGTTCTTTAGAAGGTTGTTCATGTGCTCATCATGTTTATCATATTCATCATGTTCCATTTCATAGGTCTTTAAGGACCCAATGAGTTCATCAATAGAGTAATTATTTAGATCCTTTGATTCTTGAATCGCCGTTATTTTAGGATCCCACCATTTTGAAAGGGATCTTAAGATCTTGTTAGTGAGTTCAAAATCCGAAAAACTTTTACCAAGACTTTTCAAGCTATTGACGACATCCATGAAGCGGGTGTACATGTCATCGATAGATTCGCTTGGTGTCATTTGGAAGAGCTCAAAATCATGCAACAAGAGGTTTACTTTCAAGTCTTTAACTCTACTAGTTCCCTCATGCGTGATTTCAAGAGTTCGCCAAATGTCAAAAGCCGTTTCGCACATAGAAATCCGATTGAACTCGTTCTTGTTCAAAGCACAAAATAAGGCATTCATAGCCTTTGCATTTAAAGAAAAAGATTTTCTCTCTAAGTCCGACCATTCGTTCGTCGGTTTAGAGGGAAGTTGAAAACCATTTTCGATGATGTTCCACAAATCCAAATCCATTGAAAGCATGAAAACTCTCATTCGAGTTTTCCAATATGTGTAGTCCGAACCGTTAAAGAACGGTGGACGAAAAATCGAAAAGCCCTCTTGAAAACCATTTAGAGCCATTTCTCACGGGTGTAAATCCGAAAAGAGAAAGAATGTGGCTCGATACCAATTGTTAGGGATCGAGCGGCACTAAGAGGGGGGGTGAATTAGTGCAGCGGATAAAACGATAGATTTTCAGCGATTTAAAACAAGCTTTGGAAACTTCGTACGAATGAATGCAACGTTTCGTTTGAACCCGGAAAGATTGCATTTTAACTTTAAAGCATACGTAATAAGATGATAAGGAAGTTGAGTAAGTAAAGTAAAGGCTTGCAGTAAAGTAAAACAGAAATTTAACCACTCACATAATCAAGACGTAGCGATGTATAGTGGTTCGGTCAAAGTGACCTACATCCACTTCCAAGCCTTCTCCGATGAGGCTCCTTCTTCCACTACCAAATCCTTTGAAGGGGAAGGATCAAATACCCCTCTTACAACCCTTTACAAGTGGTTCACACTCTTACAAGATTTCACAAGAAGAATGAGGTGAACACTTAAGCAAATGAAGAACAAGACTTTCCCAAGACTTATTTTCAAACTCTAACTCTCTAAGGGTTAAATTTTTCAGCTGAAAAGGAAGGGGTATTTATAAGCCTCAAAGTGATTCAAATTTGGAGCCTAAACATGGAGCCAAAAATTTGAATCTTTTGAGTTTTCAGTCTTTGTCGGTCTTGGCAGATCGACACACTAAGCGGTTCTACCGCTTGACCAAAGCGGTGCTACGCTGGCTTTCACGCACCAGCGGTACTACCGCCCACCAGCGGTACTACCGCGCTAGCTACGATAGAGCGGGGTGGTACTACCGCTTGAGCGGTGTGTGCTACACAAGAGCCGCACGATGGCAAGACTCTGCCACAGACCCGGAGACTCTGATAGCATGCACATAGCATGCATGCATGCGTAAATTTGGTTCGGTTTGGGCCAAAATTTTGGCCCAAACTCATCCTAATCAAGGGCCAATGGGCCCCCACTTTGGGTTATCTAATCCTAACCCAAAATACGTGCTAACTACGAATTTTAAAGACGTTTCCTAAGCTATTACAAAGTCCACATGACAACTTCTTCCGGCGAGCTTCCGGTCAACTTTCGACGGTCTTCCGACAAACCTTCGGAAACCATTTCGCGGACTCACGGCAAGCTTTCGGACTTCACGATGATCTTGGCGAGTTCCCCCGAGCTTCTTTGGCAAGCTTCGATCTTTCTTGGCAAGCTCCGCGAACTTCCGACGAACCTCCCGGTGAACTTCTGAAAACCCTTCGGCAAGCTCCTACTGCGTTCTCGGCCGGTTCGCAAGCGCTCCCAACGAATCTTCGGACTTCCGTTGAACACTCGAACTCCCAACGATTCATCACACTTGTCTTTGGCCCTTTGTTTCGCTTTATGTCTTCATTCCTATCATAGTCACTCCTGCACAAACAAACACCAAAAACTCTACTTCGATCTAGACAGTTATTACAACGCGAATTGACATTCAGTTGCCGGCACATCATTGGTCGGGCATTGCCGTCGATCCTTCGGCACATCGCCCTCTCTAGCGGCTTGTTGCCCAATCGACGGTTGACCTCTGCAACCTCGATATCCATGGTGCAACTCTGCACCTCTTGGCCCGATGCCCGACGTACGAAGCCTCCTGCCGATAGTCGACCGAACCTCCGGCTCGACATCCAATATCCTGACGTGATCACCTCCGGCGCAACGTCAATTCCTCCAGCGTCAACTGTCTATTCCTGATCGATAGTAGACCTGCGTAACTCAAAACGCAGTTAGACAACAAAACACAATCACACTCAATTAGTTGTCATCATCAAAATCCGAGATTCAACAATTTGACCGAACCACTATACATCGCTGCGTCTACTTGTTGTGTGAGTACTTAAGATTCTGCATCGTAAATTACTTAAGCTGCAAACTGATCGGATTTCTTCTCCCTACTTCCAAGTTCATTTACCTAAATATCTTCAAGTTAAAGTCTCTTTTGCTGAATCAAGTTCTTAAGCAAATCTCCGGAATCGGTTTTCAAGCTTTATTCATTTTAATCCGCTGCACTAATTCACCCCCCCCCTCTTAGTGCCGCTCCGATCCCTAACAATTGGTATCAGAGCGAGGTTCACTCTCACATTTGGTTTAAAACCCAAGAGAGATGGCCTTTTTAAGGCATGCAAGAGGGTTACTCCATTACTCGTCCACCCATGTTTAATGGGTCGGATTATACGTATTGAAGACTCGAATGAGGATTTTTCTTATTTCTATGGATTTTGAACTTTGGAATATCGTTGAAAATGGTTTTCAAAAATCCCTTCTTCCGATGAGCGAATGGAATGAGTCGGAGAAGAAGGTGTTTGCTTTAAATGCCAAGGCTATGAATGCCTTATTTTGTGCACTAGACAAAAATAAATTTAATCGCGTATCGATTTGTGAATCGGCTTTTGATATTTGGCGAACTCTTGAGATCACTCATGAAGGCACTAGCCGAGTGAAAGAGTCCAAAATCAACATTCTTGTGCACTCTTACGAGCTTTTTCGAATGAAACCAAGTGAGTCTATTGGAGACATGTACACCCGCTTTACGGATGTCATCAATGGACTCAAGGCACTTGGTAAAGATTTTTCTAATTTTGAATTAGTAACAAAAATTTTAAGATCTCTTCCGAAATGTTGGGATCCAAAGGTTACGGCCATTCAAGAGGCCAAAGACCTTAAAACTTTTCCTATCGAAGAACTCATAGGGTCTTTAATGACCTATGAAATGACATGCCATGCTCATGATGAGCTAGAGAACCCCCTTCCAAAGAACAGGAAGGATATGGCATTAAGAACTCAAGAAGATCACTTGAAAGGAACATCAAGTGATGAGGACCTTGATGAGGACATTGCACTCTTAACTAGAAAATTTAAAAAATTTATTAAAAAGGGCAAATTTAAAAATGATTTCAAGAACAAACCTGAACCAAAAAGGGACCAAGTCATATGCTATGAATGCAAGAAGCCGGGGCACTTCAAAAATGAATGCCCTCAAGCCAAGAAGAAGCAACTCAAGAAGAAGAAGGCTTTGAAGGCTACATGGGATGACTCGAGTGATTCCGAGGATGAAGAAGCAAGCATCAAAGAGGAGGCCAACTTTGCTCTAATGGCTTTGGGAGAAGAGGTAAGTGATTTACTTAATGAAGATTTATCTTTCGATGAGCTTTTAATTGCTTTTCATGAATTATTTAATGAATGTAAAACTGTTACAAAAAGCTTCAAGTCTTTAAAAAAGGAACATGCTTTATTACTAGATAAGTTTAAGAGTCTTGAGCATGATTCTCCCTCTACTCCCATGCTCTAAGTGCAATCACTTAGAAACAATTAAAAAAGAAAACTTGCTACTCAAAGAGACCTTAAACAAGTTTAAGGTCGGTAGTAAGAGCTTGGACATGATCCTTGCTAACAAGGGACATGTCAGAAATAGATGTGGAATTGGATTCGTGAGTGGATCTCACCGAACACAAACCACATTCATTAAAAGGCCAACATTACATGTCTCCTCTCATTTCAAATGCAATTTTTGTTGCAAATCCGGACATGTAGTTTACAAATGTCCATATAGAAAACTTAGCCCAAATAAATTAGTATGGGTTCCTAAAGGATCAATTAGGAACTCATTGAATAATGATAGAATTAGTAGATCAGATTTTGAGGCACCCAAGTCAATATGGGTACCTAAAAACAATCCTTTTTTGTAGACAAAAACACCCACACAAGCTAGGAGCAAGAGATGGTACCTTGATAGTGGATGCTCAAGACACATGACCAGAGATCCATCTCAATTCTCTAAGCTCTCTAGCCAAGATGAAGGGTTTGTCACCTTCGGAGACAACAACAAGGGTAAAATCATTGGCAAGGGTACTATAGGTAACAAATCAACCTTTTCAATTGATAATGTACTATTAGTAGATGGCTTAAAACACAATCTCTTGAGCATTAGTCAATTATGTGATAATGGTTATATTGTAAGATTTGAATCTAATGCTTGCATCATTGAAAAACCACACAACAATATATCTATAATTGCAATCAAGCAAAATAATGTCTACACCATTAATCTTGATGATCTTGGTAGTGAAATATGTTTTTTGGCTTTGAATGATGATGCTCGACTTTGGCATAGAAGATTAGATCATGCTAGCATGAAACTAATCTCTCAAATCACATCTAAAAATCTTGTAAGAGGCATTCCTAAGATTAAGTTCCTTAAAGATAGAGTTTGTGATGCTTGTCAACTAGGAAAACAAATCAAAACTAGCTTCAAGCCAAAAATCAAATAAGTACCTCTAGACCATTGCAATTGATCCATATGGATTTGTTTGGACCAATTGACACAATAAGCTTAGGAGGTAGTAAATATGCCTTTGTGATTGTTGATGACTATAGTAGATTCACGTGGATCTATTTCTTAGCTCACAAAAGTGATTCTTTTAAATGTTTCTCCAAATTCTGTAAACTTACTCAAAATGAAAAGGGTTTCATGATTTCATCAATTCGGAGTGATCACGGTGGTGAATTCCAAAACCGTGACTTCCAAAATTTTTGTGAATCAAATGGGTATAACCACTTTTTCTCTACTCCAAGAAATCCTCAACAAAATGGAGTAGTAGAAAGAAAGAATAGAAATTTACAAGAAATGGCAAGAACCATGTTAAATGAACATAATTTATCCAAATATTTTTGGGCCGAAGCTGTAAATACGGCTTGTTATGTCATAAATAGGGTTCTAATAAGACCATCTCTATCTAAGACTCCTTATGAATTATGGAATGATAAAAAACCCAATGTTTCTTACTTTAAAGTTTTTGGCTGCAAATGTTTTATTTTGAATGAAAAGGATGCCTTAGGAAAATTCGATGCTAAATCCGATGAAGGCATCTTTCTTGGATACTCTTTCGTGTCTAAAGCTTTTCGGGTCTTTAATAAGAGAACCTTAGTTATAGAAGAGTCTATTCATGTGGTGTTTAATGAAGTTTTTGAAATTAAGAAAAATGATCTTGATGATGATTTCGGTTTTGAAAATTTGAATTTAAATGAACCCTCTCCTCAAAATGGCAACTTGGAAGCATCTTCTTCCGAATATTCCTTACCTAAGGAATGGAAGTATGTGGATGCCCATCCCAAGGAGTTAATCATAGGAGATACATCGAAAGGGGTTCAAACGCGTTCTTCGTTTAAAAATTTTTGTGCTCATGCCGCTTTTCTTTCTCAAATTGAGCCTAAGAGCATTGACGAAGCCTTGAAAAATAATTCTTGGGTTATCGCAATGCAAGAGGAATTAAACCAATTTGAGAGAAATGAGGTATGGAAGCTTGTTCCTAGATTCAAGTGACCATTTAGTTATCGGTACTAAATGGGTCTTTAGAAATAAGCAAGATGAATATGGTATCGTGGTTAGAAACAAGGCTAGATTAGTGGCCAAAGGTTTCAACCAAGAAGAAGGTATCGACACGAAGAAACCTTCGCTCCTGTGGCTAGATTAGAAGCCATTAGGATGCTCCTTGCCTATGCTAGTAGTAATAACTTTAAGCTTTTTCAAATGGATGTCAAAAGTGCTTTTTTAAATGGCTTTATTTCCGAAGAAGTTTATGTTGAACAACCACCTGGTTTTGAAAATTCTCTTCTTCCCAATCATGTTTTTAAACTAACCAAAGCTCTCTATGGATTGAAACAAGCCCCTAGGGCTTAGTATGAGAGGCTTAGTTCCTTCTTAATTTTAAATAATTTTACTAAAGGCAAGGTTGATACTACATTGTTTATTAAACATTTTGAAAATAATTTTCTTATTGTTCAAATTTATGTTGATGATATCATTTTTGGTTCGTTGGATGAATCACAATGTGAATCATTTGCTAAGTGTATGAGTCTTAAATTTGAAATGAGTCTAATGGGTGAGTTAAACTTCTTTTTAGGATTACAAATTAAACAACTTAGTGATGGAATATTTCTTAATCAAACCAAGTATACATTGGAACCGTTAAAACGATTTAACATGGATAGTTCTAAAGCCATCAACACTCCAATGAGTACTTCCACCAAGTTAAACTTGGATGAAAATGGAGAAAACTTTGATCAAAAAACATATAGGGGAATGATAGGTAGTTTACTCTATCTCACTGCAACTAGACCTGATATCATGTTTAGTGTAGGACTATGTGCAAGATTCCAAGCGAATCCTAAGTTATCTCACCTTAAAGTTGTTAAAAGAATCCTTAGATATCTTAAAGGAACTACCAATCTAGGATTATGGTATCCAAAATCTGATAACTTTGATTTAAAAGCTTATGCGGATGCCGATTTTGGCGGATGTAGAATTGATAGAAAAAGCACATCTAGAACATGTCAATTCTTAGGACATGCACTTGTTTTTTGGACTTCCAAGAAACAAAATTCTGTTGCACTATCTACGGCGGAAGCCGAATATATAGCTGCTAGTGCATGTTGTGCACAAGTTGTGTGGATGAAAAATACTTTAGAAGATTACGGAATTAATTTAAAAAACATTCCAATAAAATGCGATAACACAAGTGCTATTTGTCTAACAAAAAATCCTATTCAACACTCAAGAACTAAACACATCAATATTAGGCATCACTTTATACGAGATCATGTTGCTAATAATGATGTCACTTTAGAATTTATTGATACAAAGCACCAATTAGCGGACATTTTCACAAAACCCCTAAATGAAGAACAATTTGACTTCATTAGAAGAGAATTAGGCATGCTAAATCTGCCTTAATGTTTAAATATTGCATGTCCTTTAAAACATTTAATCTTTGATTGTTTCATCTTTATACCTTTAATGATATATGAAACTATCATTGATCATTATATATTGTGAAGAACTCATCTTTGGATCGAAAGGTTTTCATGATGAATCTCTTTAACGATTATTTTTTGAATCTCTTCATGAATTTTGATCTCTCTCACCTTCATTATTGATTGAGTTTAATGATGTATCCTTTAGCCTTGCGATCATGGTTTTCAGTTTTCATCTCCTTTTTGTTGATGACAAAGGGGGAGAAAAATATGAAATTGATGATTTGTTAAATGTGGCTTTTATGAGCAAAATATTTTGTTGCAATCCCTGAAAAGCATTGCAAATGAAAAATTCCTACCTTAAATGTTTATCAAATGCCATCTTTTGATTGATATGACAATTCTCATCTCATGATTTATCTGTTATGTTGTCACGCTTTTCAATCATGAGATCCCTGTTGTAATCTCAAATTTTTGATATCTTTTGACGAAATGAAAAATGGTTTTCATCCTTCGACTTGATATTAAATGTCATGCTTTGATATTGTTTACGAATGAAACCTCATGTTGATTTAGATGATAAGTTCAACGCAGGTAACTTATCGTTTTTGGTTGAATTCAAGAGAATGAATTCAAATGTCTTTACCTTCTCATTATATGGCATACAGATAGGGGGAGTTAAGAATAACTTTGTCATCAATTGATTGTCATCATCAAAAAGGGGGAGATTGTTGAATCTCGGATTTTGATGATGAAGTCAATTGATGGTTATTTGATCTAATCCATTTTTGAGATAAGTGTGCAGGATTAACTATGATAGAGCAAATTACCAAAGTCAAGTTGCTGGAAGTTCAAGAGTCCACCAGATATCTGAAGGATCATCGGAAGTCTTCACGAGTCAACCGAGATGAAATTGGAGACTTGCCGAAGGTTTCGAAAGTTCGCCAGAAAGATCGTCGGAGGTTCGCAGAGACAACCGAAAAGGTTCGGAAGAGTTGGAAAGACTCATTGAACTCGCCATAGAATTCGGGAGCCAGCTGGGAGTCCGCCGGAAGGAATCCAAGGGATTACCGGAAGTCCGCCGGAAGATCGCCGGAAAGCTCTTCGAAAGATAACTTGATGGTGTTGGTATAATTTGGCTTTAGAAGATCATAGTTAGCACTTAATTAAGGTATATAATAGGTGTTAAACCTATCTAGACCTGTATTGGGCCAATTGGGCCTTTAGTGGGCTGTATTGGGCCAAAGGTTTGGCCCATACTGATTTACGGTAAGGGTCGGCGGTGGCACTGCGGACCTAAGTGTAGCACCGCTGTTGACCGAGCACCAGTAGTAGTCGCCAGCAGGCGGCGGTGGTACCGCGACAGTGGTTGCAACCACTGTGTCGCGAGTAGTACCGCCAAAGACATGACACACACGCAAGCGGTAGTACCGCCAGTGCCAAGCGGTAGTACCGCCTACAATCCGAAATTTCGGACGAGACCTTTGTGAGTGGTATTTTTGAATCCCAAAAATTCTCTATAAATACCCCTTTACTTCTAGCTGGTTAGGAGACTTTTGCAGAGTCAGATTTGAGTCTAAGCTATAGCAAAATTCCTGCTCTCAATTGCTCAAGTGTTCATCTCTTTCTTCTACTTGTAAAATCAGAAAGAGAGGGAACCTCTTGTAAAAGGTGTAAAGGGGTGTTTGGTCCTTCCCCTTCAAGAGACTTGCTAGTGGAAGTTGGGAGCCTCATTGGAGGAGGCTTCAAGAGTGGACGAGGTCATTTGACCGAACCACTATACATCGCAAGCGTCTACTTGTTGTGTGAGTACTTAAGATTCTCGTGATCGTAAATTACTTAAGCCGCAAACCGATCGATTTCTTCTTCCTACTTCCAAGTTCATTTACCTAAATATCTTCAAGTTAAAGTCTCTTTTGCTGAATCAAGTTCTTAAGCAAATCTCCGGAATCGGTTTTCAAGCTTTATTCATTTTAATCCACTGCACTAATTCATCCCCCCCCTCTTAGTGCCGCTCCGATCCCTAACAATCCCAACAGCAGAACCCTGTCTAGCGGTGGCACCGCCAGACTAGGGCAGTGAAAACCTAGGCTGTCTCCTGCAGGCGGTGGTGTGCAGACACTTAGGAGCTGAGCCACTGCACTAATTCATCCCCCTCTTAGTGCCGCTCCGATCCCTAACAATCCCAACAGCAGAACCCTGTCTAGCGGTGGCACCGCCAGACTAGGGCAGTGAAACTACCTAGGGCTCAGTCTCCTAAGTGTCTGGGCGGTGGTACTGTCAGGAAATTATTAACTGTTAGGCTATTGTACTGTCCAGTTCCAATAGCTAGGACTTTATTTGGTGGTAGAACCGCTAGACTGGGTGATGGTACCACCTAGTGTCAGAATCAACTGACGATGGTACCGTTAAGACCCTGGAAACCTGGATGAGATATTTTTTGGCTTCATTTTTAAAGTTAATTGAGGCCTATAAATATCTCTTACTTCTTAGCTTGCTAAACACAGAGAAGTGAACTAAAAAAATTAAGACTATAGTAAAATTGATTATAAACGTTGTGAGTTCACCTCCTCCGAGTCTAAGTATTAGAAGCTTGTATAAGGAGAGTGAGCAGCTTATAAAGAGTACTATAAGGGGTGATTGATCTTTACCCTTAAAGAAAGATCAATAGTGGAAGCCGGTGATCTCAACGAAGGAGGAATCAGGAGTGGACATAGGTTGGACAACCAAACCACTATAAAAATTCGGTGTTCTATTCTTTTCTATTTTGCTCCTTACAATTTCGATTCCATACTTTTCATCACTACTATTATTCACTTATGAGTCTCTTTAAGTTTAAGCACAATCGATATTATTTTTATTGAATGAAATATTTTCAACATATAAAGTTTTTCAAAATCGCATAAATCAACATTTTTTAACCGCTACACTAATTCATTCTTGATCCTAACAAAATATACTTTTGTGATTGTTGATGATTATAATAGATATACTTGGATATAATTCTTGGTACATAAAAGTGATTATTTTAAATATTTTATAAATTTTTACAAACAAGTTCAAAATTAAAAAAGACTTTATGATTTATTCTATTCGTAGTGATCATGGTAGTGAATTTAAAAATCATAATTCTTAAAAATTTTATGATTCAAATGGGTATGATCATAATTTCTTTTCTCCAATAAATCCACAATAAAATAGAGTCATTGAGAGAAAAAAATAAGAGTTTACAAAAGATGACAGGAACCATGCTTAATGAACATAGTCTACCAAATAATTTTGGACCGAAGCCATTAACATGACATGTTATATCATGAACAAGATTCTCATAAGACCACTACTATCTAAAACTCCTTATGAATTGTGAAATAATAAAAGACTCAGTATTTTATATTTTAAAATTTTTGGTTATAAATGTTTTATTTTAAATAAAAAAGAATGTTTTAGGAAAATTTGATGTAAAATCCAAGAAAGGCATTTTTCTTGGATACTCCTCTATTTCTAAAGCTTCTCGAGTTTTCAATAAAGAACTTTAGTTATTAAGAAATCTATCCATGTTATTTTTAATTAGTCTCCCAAATTTAAGAAAAATAATTTTGATAATAATTTTAAATTTGATATATTGAATTTGAATGAGAATTCTCCTCTCCAAAGTAACTTAGATATATCTACTTCTAAAAAATCATTACCTAAGGAATGGAAGTATGTAAATGCATATCCTAAGGAGCTAATCATTGGAGATACATCAAAAGATATTCAAACTCATTTTTTATTTAATTTTTTATATAAATACTACTTTTTATCTCAAATTGAATCTAAATGCATTGATGATGCTCTCAAAGATGACTCATGAGTTTTTACAATACATGAAGAATTAAATCAATTTGAAAGAAATAAGGTTTGGATGCCTGTTCTTAGACCTAGCAATCATCTTGTAATTGGTACTAAATGGGTCTTTAGAAATAAGCAAGATAAATAAAATATCATGGTTCGAAATAAGGCTAGATTAGTAGCCAAAAGTTTCGACTAAGAATAAGGTATAGACTATAAAGAAACCATCGCTCTTATGGTAAGACTTAAAGTCATAACGATACTCCTTACCTATGCATATTTTAAAAATTTTAAGTTATTTTAAATGGATATCAAAAGTACTTTTCTTAATGGTTTTATTTTTGAAAAAAATTATATTCATCAACCACCTAGATTTGAAAATGTTCTTTTTTCAAACCATATTTAGTTATCTAAGATTCTATGGATTGAAGCAAACCCTAGGGTTTGGTATATGAGGCTTAGTTCTTTTCTTATTTAAAATAATTTTTCGAAAGGTAAGATCGATACCATATTATTTATTAAATATTTTAAAAATATTTTTTTATTATTCAGATTTATATTGATGATATTATTTTTGATTCTATAAATGAATCTTTAAATGAATTATTTACCAAAAGTATGAGCCAACAATTTGAAATGAGTTTAATGGGTGAATTGATATTTTTTTTAAGATTACAAATTAAGCAACTAAGTGATGGAACTTTTATTAGTCAAACTAAGTATACTTTGGATCTACTAAAATGGTTACACATCGATAGTACTGAGGCCATTAACATACCTATGAGCATTTCTACTAAATTAGATATGAATAATGAAAGAGAATGTTTTGATCAAAAGACTTATAGAAGTATGATAGGTAGCTTATTATATCTTACTATAACTAGACCTGATATAATTAGTGTTAGGCTTTGTGTAAGATTTCAATCCAATCATAAATAATCTCATTATAAAGCAGTTAAAATAATTTTTAGATACTTAAAAGGAACTCCTAGTCTAGGATTATAGTTCCAAGATCTATAAATTTTGATTTGATTGCATATGTTGATGCTGACTTTGTAAGATTCAGAATAGATAGAAAAAGTACCTTTGGAATATGTCACTTTCTAGGTTATATACTTGTTTCTTAGTCTTCTAAGAAATAAAATTCTATTACATTATCTATAGCCGAGGTTGAATATGTAGCGGCAAGTGCATGCTGTGCATAAGTAATTTGGATGAAGAATATTTTGAAAGATTATGGACTTTACCTGAAAAATATCCTTATAAAATATCATAATATTAGCACAATTTGTTTAACAAAAAATCCTATTCAACACTCTAGAACTAAACATATTGATATTAAACATCATTTTATTAGGGATCATGTTAATCATCATGATATATCTTTAAATTTCATTGACACAAAACATCAGTTAGTAGATATTTTTACTAAACCATTGAATGAGGAATAATTTAATTTTATTAGAAGAGAATTAACCATATTGAATCCTTCAAATGCATGAATTCTTCTCTTATGTTTTTTTAAGGGGAGATTTATTCAAATGGATCATTATCTTAATTTATCGTTGTTTATGTATTCATGACTTATATACCCCATCATCAAATTGATCCCTCATGACTTAAACTTATTTTTTATATTAATATCCTTATGTGATATCACAATAACTTTACAATTGACACATTATGTAAATAAAAAAAATAGCACCATGAATCCATGATATCTTTCTCTTATTTTTAATAATAACAAACGGGGAGAGAGGAGTAGTAACTTACACATTTATCTTTTTTTGTTTATGATAAAGGTGTTGGGAAATCTAGCATGATATCTCATATGTAATAGAAGAACAGAAAACAAAAATCTCATATTTTCACATAAAATAAGGTTCTTATTGTCCTACAAAGATTGGTGTATAAAAACCCACAAAATCAAAAACTACACGTATAAGAAAGATGTGTTACCAAGGGAGATCATATATATCTGAAATCCTACAGATCTGTAGGAGAGGATAAAGTCAAGTGTCCACTCTAGCGGTGATCTATATAGCAAGAGCTGCAAAGATGCTCATCAAATCACTGTACAAATCTCCTCGATGTGCACAACACGTAATCAAGAAGGGGTTAGCCCTTCTTGCTGTCCACACACCCTAAATAGGGGTTACTGGTTGAGAAAAAGAGAGGGAGAGGAGAATAGGAGATAGTAGCCAAAAGAGCCTTAGCCTTTGGGCCTTTGGTTCCCTCCTATTTATAGAGGTCTTCTATCAAATTAACCCTAATAGATCCTACCCTATTGGGTACTAGATCTCCATATAATTACCCAAGTCTCTTAAATTTGTGGAGCTCTACCCAATAATCTCTCAAAGGTTCTTATTGGATCTCATCCATAGGATTCAATAATTCAAGGGCTTACTAGATATCTAACAAGACAAGGGCTCCAACGAATATCTTATATCCGAACCTCTACTTATCGTAGCACCTACCAAATGTGTGTGACCCTTTAGGCCCAATATTGAGTTGACCGTAAGTCAAACCTGTTAGAATCCCTTTGTTACGAATCTTTTACTTTCTAAGCTTTGGATAATGCTTTGGATAATGTTATGGTGTTATCTAGTAGGGAGTCGGTTATTGATTCGGTTAGGAGTCGGTTATGGAGTCGGTTAATAAGAGTCCAAGTCCTGGGGGACTCTATGTGGGACTCTATAAAAAAGGATGTAAGTATTTCTTTCAGGTAAGGAGAAAGGCAACGAAGAATCATTTAGTCTTATGACTAAACTAAGGAGGTCGATCCCCTCGAAGCGATCAAAGGAGGCCGATCCCTTTGAAGCGATCAAGGAGGTCGATCCCCTCGAAGCGATCATTATCCCCTTTTCCCCCACTTCTTCCGCTTTTCCTCTGCTTCTTTCACCTTTTCCATGATAAAACCCTAAGGGGTATGTATTATCATTTGGTATCAGAGCCTTATCATTTGGTATCAGAGCCTTATCATTTGGTATTAGAGCACGTCTACATGAGGAAAAAATCAATCGAAAAAATCATCGGTATAGAAGTGATTACAAAAAAATAATCAACGAGCCACCTAGTAAGGAGCACCGATGTAAACATGAGCAACCTCTAGTGATTGAACCAATTAGAGAGGAACCAGAAGCTGACAAAGTTGACTTCGATAATTAAGGTATGAATTTTGATAAAGATGTTGAACCTATTACACATATAGTGCATTCATTAACTGACTATTCTAACCCACAAACTATAAAAGTTGAAGGAATTTTGGAACATCAACCTATTAAAGTCCTGATTGATACCGGTAGCACTAACAATTTTATGGACAGTAAGGTTACTGATCGATTAGCCTATTATATTGAAGACTGTGATAAATTCGAAGTAAAGATCGCTGATGGATGACCTTTGACTTGTGACAGCAAATGTTCAAAGATAAAATTATTTATACAGGGCCAAAAACTGTTGTGGGATTTCTTTTTGCTACCCTTAGAAGACTTTGAAATGGTGATCCTAAATGGAAGACAAAGAAGTAAGGCTACAGCTGCTACTAGCCATTGGATGAAGAGGGTTCTCCACAAGACTTTAAAGACTACTACACTAAAAGGCTGACCTATTGCTCACACCATCAAGTGGAGGTCGTACTTACTTGATCAGTGAGTTGTAATGCGTCATAGATACCTTGTGCCAAATTTGATGCTGCTCAGCCTTAAGGACGGTTGATTTGATGAGGGCAAAACTGTTATGAATCTTTTACTTTCTAAGTTTTGGATAATGCTTTGGATAATGTTATGGAGTTATCTAGTAGAGAGTCGGTTACTGATTCGGTTAGGAGTCGGTTACGGAGTCGGTTAATAAGAGTTCAAGTCCTTGAGGACTCTATGTGGAACTCTATAAAAAGGGATGTAACTATTTCTTTCAAATAAGGAGAAAGGCAATGAAGAATCATTTAGTCTTTTGGCTAAACTAAGGAGGTCGATCCCCTCGAAGTGATCAAAGGAGGTCGATCCCCTCGAAGCGATCAAGGAGACCGATCCCCTCGAAGCGATCATTATCCCCTTTTCCCCCACTTCTTTCACTTTTCCTCTGCTTCTTTCACCTTTTCCATGATAAAACCTTAAAGGGTCTTATCACCCTTCTACCTTAATAAATTATTATCATAATAATAATTCACTCGACTCATCGACTATGGACGTACTAGGCCACTACGTCGTAATCCCGAGACGATACAAGAGAATTCAATCTTTTAGACCTATCTCTCCTTAGTTACCATGTATCTATAGCTTCTCATCTATCTAATATCCTAGAGACTGTATACTGGGCATGGTGTTGTCAGGCCCAAATGGTTTCTACTTGAATCTCGTTCTAATCAGATTCTCTCAGAGAACTCTTTCTCTCTCAATCTGAATGACCCTAGCTAGAGATTTCCCTAAGCAAGAATATATGAGATATTTCTCTCATGACACTGAGAGTAGATAATCCTCTATCGACACTCAATTATCCTCGTAAAGTTGGCTGCCACTCCCGATGAGCGGCTATGCTATATCTGAAATTTTCAAACCTATAAGTACGGTATCAAATAGTGGAGTACTCATACAAGACATCCTTAGTGTCTCAAATCTAAAGACCAGTTACACTATTGGGACTACAGAATCACTATATAACAATGAAGTATTATCAACCATTCAGCATTCCATGAGCGGATCAATTAGTGAACTCATTCTCCAATGAGCACCTACACTATGTGAGACCAATCGCCTCTATCATATGGATGAGTATACAATATACCAATATGTCTAGTTATCTCGATGTCCCTCTCGAGTAATCTATGATTAGGATTATTTAGGGTCTATGTACCAGGCCTGATATAGCGCATGCTCTGAGTGTCACGAGCAGATATCAGGATCCAGGCTTGGAGTACTGGAAAGCAGTAAAATATATCCTCAAGTACTTGAGAAGGACTAAGGATCTTTTACTAGTATATGGAGGTAGTAGCCTCAAGGTTGAGGGCTACACGGACTCAAGCTTCCAATCCGATGTCGATGATAGCAAGTCTAATTCAGGGTATGTGTTCACCCTGAATGAAGGAGCAGTATGTTGGAAGAGTTCCAAGAAAGACACTACTGCTGACTCGACCACAGAGGTGAAATACATTGCTGCGGCAGAGGCAGCAAAGGAGGAAGTATGGATAAGGAAGTTCATCACAGATCTAGGAGTCGTCCCGAGTAGCGAGGAGCTGATTCCCTTATATTGTGACAACAACGGGGCAATTGCTCAAGCGAAGGAACCTAGGTCTCATCAGAAGTCAAAACACATTTTGAGAATGTTCCACTTGATAAGAAAGATTGTCGCCAGAAAAAATGTAGTAATGGAAAGAGTTCTATCCGAAGATAACATTGCAGATCCACGAACAAAGCCATTGACTCAAATTATCTTTGAGCGTCACAGAGGTCTGATGGGGATCAGACATGTTGGTGATTGGCTTTAGGTCAAGTGGGAGATTGCTAGTTATATGTGTCCTGTAAGCCAATCACATGAGTGATGGCACTTGTGACTTGATATGCACTTTATCTCTTTGCTTATTATTAGGCGTTTTATCACTTTATCTTGCGTGTTATATATACTGTGATGTCCTTGGATTTGTGCAATGAGACCGATTCACTTTTAAACACAGACCCTAAATTATCCTGGTCATAGGTTACTCGAGAAGGACATCGAGATAACTGGATAGACTGGTGTGCTGTATACCCGTTCATATGATGGAGGTAGCTGGTCTCATAGCTACTCGTGTGGGGACACTAAGGGTACAGTGCAGGTGCTCATTGGGGAATGAGTTCACTGATTGATCCGCCTATAGAATGCTAGATGGTTATTAATACCTCACGTCAGACAACGATTCCGTAGTCCTAATAGTGTATCTAGTCCTTAGACTTGAGACACCAAGGATGTCCTGTATGAGTACTCCACTCTTTGATACCGGACTTATAGGTTTGGAAAGTTCCAGATCTAGTACAGTCGGTCATTGGGAGTGGTCGCCAACTTTACGAGGACTATTGAGTGTCAATAGAGGATCATCCGCTCTCGGTATCATGAGAGGAATATCCCATGTGTTCTTGCTCAAACAAATCCTTGGTCAAGGTTATTCGGATTGAGAGAGAAAGAGTTCTCCGAGAGAATCTGACAAGAGTAAGACTTGATGAGAGATCGTATGGGCCTGACAATACCATGCCCGGTATAGGGTCTCTGGGATATTAGATGGATACGGGATATAGATATATGGTAACTAAGGACAGATAGGTCCAAAGGATTGAATTCTCCTGTATCGTCTAGGGGTCACGGCGTAGTGGCCTGGTACGTCTGCAGTCAATGAGTTGGGTGAATTATTATAGAGATAATAATTCACTAAGTCAAAAGGAGTTCTGACAAGTATAACTCACGGCCAGCTCGATATTGGGCCTAGAGGGTCACACACATATGGTAGGTGTTGCGACGAGTAGAGGTTCAGATATGAGATATACGCTGAACCTCCTATCTTATTGGATATCCATTAAGCCCCTGAACTATTGAATCCTGAGATGAGATCCAATAATTGCTAATAAGAGATTACTGGGTAGAGACCCACTAATCCAAGAAGCTTGGGTAATTAGATGGAGATCCTGTTGAATCTCGGATTTTGATGATGAAATCAATTGGTGAAATATTTGTTCTAATCTATATTGTCAAAGATAAGTGTGCAGGATTAACTATGATGGGTTAGAAACATAAAGCGATTTGCCGATGTCAAGTCCGTCGGGTGTTCAAGAGTTCATCGGAAGTCCGAAGGATCGTCGGAAGTGTTGCCGGAACCAATCGAGATCGAATCAGGGATTTACCGAAGCTTTTGAAAGTTCGCGGCAAAGATCGCCGAAGGTTCGCAGAGATTGCCGAGAAGGTTCAGAAGTTTGCCGAAGACTCATTGAATGCGCCATACAAGCCTCGAGCATGCTGGGAATCCGCCGGAAGAAATTTGAGGGAAGTATCGAAAGACTACCGAAGTCTCATCGTAAAGCTCGCCAGAATAAGACTTGAAGAATATCAATTTAAATCACTATTAATTATGTTTTAATTTCGTAGTTGGCATGTACTTAGGGCAAGGATTTCGAATTAATCCTGCTCAAATTTAGTAAGGGCCAACCGGGCTCTTACTGGGCCTTTTTGGGCCTTGAACAAAAAGGCCTCTGCCAGGCGATGGAACCGCCTGGCAGCCGAGTGCTGGGCGATAGTACCGCCAACCTGGGGTGGTAGTACCACCCAACTATAGTGCACAGAGGCGGTAATACCGCTTGGCACAAGCGGTAGCACCGCTTGTGCACTGTCAGTCTGACGACTAACAAGCGGTAGCACCGCCCTTGACGGGCGGTAGCACCGTCAGCACTGAGAACTCCAATTTAATTTCAAATTTGGAGCCCAAATTTGAATCCACTTTTGATCTATAAACCCCCCCCCCCCCTCCCCCTTTTCTCAGCTGAAAGGGCACCCTTTTGAGAGTTAAAAATTGAGCTAAAGTCTTGCAAAAATCTTGTTTTCAATAGCTTGTATTCACCTCCTTCTTTCTCTTTGTAAAATCTGTAAGAGTGTGAACTTCTTGTAAAAGGGTTGTAACAGGGGTGTTTGGTCCTTCCACTTCAAAAAGATTTGCTAGTGGAAGTTGGGAGCCTCATCGGAGAAGGCTTCGGAAGTGGATGTAGGTCACTTTGACCGAACCACTATACATCGCAGCGTCTTGAATGTGTGTGTTTAAATTTCTATTTCATCTCTTTACTTGGCTGCAAACCATTCAGTTTTTTATTACCTTTACTCAAGCAACTTCAACCAAGTCATCTTTCATCGGATCGAAGTTTTCATACGAACTAGCCTTTTACCGAAATCAGTTTCAAGCTTACAAATTTAATCTGCTACACTAATTCAACCCCAACCCCCCCCCTTCTTAATGCTTGTCCGATCCTAACAATTGGTATCAGAGCGGGTTCACTCTCATATTTGGTCTAAAACCCAAGAGAGATGGCCTATTCCGGTATGCAAGAGGGTCATTCCATTGTACGTCCGCCTATGTTTAATGGGTCGGATTATACATATTGGAAGACTCGTATGAGGATCTTTCTTATTTCTATGGACTTTGAGCTTTGGAATATCGTTGAGAATGATTTTCAAAAATCTTCTCTTCCGATGAGTGATTGGAATGAATCGGAGAAGAAGGTTTTTGCTTTAAATGCAAAGGCTATGAATGCCTTATTTTGTGCACTAGATAAAAACGAATTTAATTGCGTATCAATTTGTGAATCGGCTTTTGATATTTGGCATACTCTTGAGATCACTCATGAAGGTACTAGCCGAGTGAAAGAGTCCAAAATCAATATTCTTGTGCATTCTTATAAACTTTTCCGAATGAAACTAAGTGAGTCCATTGGAGACATGTACACCCGCTTTACAGATGTCATCAATGGACTTAAGGTACTTGGTAAAGGTTTTTCCAACTTTAAACTTATAACTAAGATTTTAAGATCCCTTCCAAAGAGTTGGGATCCAAAAGTTACGGCCATTCAAGAGGTTAAGGACTGTAAGACTTTTCCTCTTAAAGAACTTATTGGGTCTCTAATGAGCTACGAAATGACGTGCCATGCTCATGAAGAGCTCGAGAACCCCCTTCCAAAGAACAGGAAGGATATGGCACTAAGAACATAAGAAGACCACTTGAAAGGAATATCAAGTGATGAGGACAGTAATAATGACATTGCACTTTTAACTCGAAAATTCAAAAAGTTCATAAGAAAGAACAAATTTAAAAATGGCATAAAAAATAAACTTGAACATAAAAAGGACCTTGGTTATTTGCTATGAGTGCAAGAAGCCGGGGCACTTCAAATATGAATGCCCCCAAGCCAAGAAGAAGCAACCCAAGAAGAAGAAAGCATTGAAGGCTACATGGGATGATTCAAGTGACTCTGAGGTTGAAGAAGCAAGCAACAAAGAGGAGGCTAACTTCGCGCTAATGGCCCTTGGAGAAGAGGTTAGTGAGTTATTTAATGAAGAATTATCTTTCGATGAGCTTTTTATCACTTTTCATGAGTTATTTGATGAATGTAGAACTATTAGTAAGAAGTTCAATTTGCTTAAGAAAGAGCATGCTTTATTACAAAATAAGTTCAATAGTCTCCAAACTCCTTCTCTACCCCCATGCTCTAAGTGTGAACACTTAGAAGCAATAAAAAGGAAGAACTTGCTACTCAAAGAGACCCTAAACAAGTTTAAAGTCGATAGCAAGGGCTTAGACATGATCTTACTAACAAGGGTCACGTCGAAAATAGATGTGGAGTTGGATTTGTGAGTGGATCTCATCAAAATCCCACCACCTTTGTTAAAGGACCCACATTGCATGTATCACCCCATATGAAATGTAATTTTTGTGGTAAAACTGGACATGTTGTTTACAAATGTCCATTCAAGAAAATTAGTCCTCAAAAATTAATATGGGTTCCTAAAGGAACCATAAACAATTCAATGTTGAATTACAAATTAAGTAAATCAATTTATAAGGCACCCAAAATCAAATGAGTACCTAAAAACTATCCTCTTTTATAGACAAACTCATAAGCTAGGAACAAGGAATGATACCTTGATAGTGGATGCTCAAGGCACATGACCGGAGATCCATCTCATTTCTCTATGCTCACTAGCAAAGAAGAAGGGTATGTCACCTTCGGAGATAACAACATGGGTAAAATAATTGGCAAGGGAACCATAGGTAACAAATCAAGTTTTTCAATTGATGATGTGTTGCTAGTTGATGGTTTAAAACATAATCTTTTAAGCATTAGTCAATTATGGGATAAAGGTAATGTTGTTAGATTTGAATCTAATGTTTACATCATTGAAAAACCAAATAATGACATATTCATAATTGCTTTAAAACAAAATAATGTCTACACCATCAATATTGATAAATTAAGTAATGAAATGTGTTTTCCGATTTTGAATGATGATGCTTGGATTTGGCATAGGAGATTAGGCCATGCAAGCATGAAACTAATATCTAAGATTTCATCTAGAGAGTTAGTATGAGGAATTCCCAATATGAAGTTTGTCAAGGATAAAGTATGTGATACATGTCAACTAGGAAAACAAATAAAACCTAGCTTCAAACCAAAAAAATCAAATTAGCACCACTAGACTATTGCAATTGATCCATTTGGACTTATTTGGACCAATTGATATAGCAAGCTTAGGGGGTAGCAAATACACCTTCGTAATTGTGGATGACTATAGTAGATACACTTGGACATATTTCTTGACTCACAAAAGTGATTGTTTCAAATATTTTCAAAATTTTGTAAACTCACTCAAAATGAAAAAGGTTTTATGATTTCATCAATTCGAAGTGATCATAGAGGTGAATTTCAAAACCATGACTTTCAAAATTTTTGTAAAATAAACGAATAACCATAACTTCTCTACTCTAAGAAATCCTTAACAAAATGGAGTAGTGGAAAGGAAAAATAGAAATTTACAAGAAATGGCTAGAACCATGTTAAATGAATATAATTTACCAAAATATTTTTGGGCCGAAGCCGTGAACACGGCTTGCTATGTTATGAATAAAGTTCTAGTTAAACCATCCCTATCTAAGACTCCATATGAATTATGAAATAATAAAAAACTCAATGTTTCTTACTTTAAAGTTTTCGGTTGCAAATGCTTTATTTTAAACGAAAAGGATGCCTTAGGAAAATTCGATGCTAAATCCGATGAAGGTATTTTTCTTGGTTAATCTTCTATTTCTAAAGCTTTTTAGGTTTTCAATAAAAGAACTTTAGTTATAGAAGAATCTATTCATGTGGTTTTTAATGAATTTTCTGAATCAAAGAAAAAAGATTTTGATGATGATCTTAGTTTTAATAATTTGAATTTGAATGAACCCTCTCCTCAAAATGACAACTTGGATGCATCTTCTTCCCAAATTTCCTTACCCAAGGAATGAAAGTATGTAGATGCCTATCCCAAGGAGTTAATTATAGGAGATACATCTAAAGGGGTTCAAACTCATTCTTCATTTAAGAATTTTTGTGCCCATGCTGCTTTTCTTTCTCAAGTTGAACCAAAATGCATTGATGATGCCTTGAAAGATGATTCTTGAGTCATCACAATGTAAGATGAGTTAAATCAATTTGAGAGGAATCAGGTATGGAAGCTTGTTCCTAGACCTAATGGCCATTTAGTTATTAGTACTAAATGGGTCTTTAGAAACAAGCAAGATGAATACGGTATTGTGGTTAGAAACAAGGCTAGATTAGTGGCCAACGGTTTCAATCAAGAAGAATGTATTGATTATGAAGAGACCTTCGCTCCTGTGGCAAGATTAGAAGCTATCAGGATGCTCCTTGCCTATGCTAGTAGTAATGATTTTAAACTATTTCAAATGGATGTCAAAAGTACTTTTTTAAATGGCTTTATTTTCGAAGAAGTATATGTTGAACAACCACCTGGATTCGAAAATTCTCTTCTTCCTAATCATGTGTTTAAATTAACTAAGGCTCTCTATGGACTAAAACAAGCTCCTAGAGCTTGGTATGAAAGGCTTAGCTCCTTTTATATTTCTAATAATTTTACAAAAGGCAAGGTTGATACTACATTATTTATCAAACATTTTGAAAATAATTTTCTTATTGTTCAAATTTATGTTGATGACATTATTTTTTGTTCTTCGAATGAATCACTATGTGAATCTTTTGTCAAGTGTATGAGTCATGAATTTGAGATGAGTCTAATAGGAGAATTAACCTTCTTTCTTGGATTACAAATTAAATAACTTAGTAATGGCATATTCCTTAATCAATCCAAATATACATTAGAATTGTTAAAACGATTTAATATGGATAGTTAAAAGCCATCCACACTCCAATGAGTACTTCCACCAAGTTAGACTTAGATGAAGGTGGAAAAAATTTTGATCAAAAGACATATAAGGGGATGATAGGTAGCTTGCTCTATCTTACTGCAACTAGACCAGATATCATGTTTAGCATAGGATTGTGTGTGAGATTTCAAGCTAATCCTAAGTTGTCTCACCTTAAAGCCGTTAAAAGAATTCTTAGATATCTTAAAGGTACTCCTAATCTAGGATTATGGTATCCAAAATCTGATAACTTTGATTTGAAAGCCTATGCAGATGCGGATTTTGGTGGATGTAGAATAGATAGAAAGAGCACATCCGGAACATGCCAATTTTTAGGACATGCACTTGTTTCTTGGACTTCCAAGAAATAAAATTCGGTTGCATTATCTATGGCAGAAGCCGAATACATAGCCGCAAGTGCATGTTGTGCTTCATTTGGATAAAAAATACACTAGAAGATTATGAAATTCATTTAAATAACATTCCCATAAAATGTGATAATACAAGTGCTATTTGTCTAACCAAAAATCCTATTCAATGCTCTAGAACTAAACACATTGACATAAGACAACACTTTATACGAGATCATGTTAACAGTAACGATGTCACTCTTGAATTTATCGATACAAAACATCAATTAGCAGACATCTTTACGAAACCTTTAAATGAAGAACAATTTGACTTTATTAGGAGGGAAATAGGCATGTTAAATTGTCCTAGTGAATGAGCAGCATTATATATAGTTTCTCTCAGCTCTCACGGATTTGCCTCCCTCATTTTAATTCTATATCTCAAGGAGTGACCTATGATTACATCTCATTTCAGCACTAGAAAACAAATTTTTTTCTTTTTTTAAAAAAAATTTGGGGGCAACGGTAGCACCGCCAGAACCGACGGTAGTACCGCCTGGGTACTCGGCTCCCAGGTGGTAGCACCGCCTAGTTGGTGGTAGTACCGCCCGAACACCCCCATATAGAAGGGGGTGTTAGGGTCAGTGGTAGAACCCACCAAAAACTTCCTCCCTTTCATCCTTCTTCCTCCTAAGCTCCTCCAAGCTCTCTCCTCTCCATTCTTCCTCCTCCTAAAGGGCTATCAAAGGTATTTTCTTGATCCAATCTCCTCACCTCCCTAGGAAACACAAACAAGGTAAAATCTAAAATTTTCTCTTCTACTCACATTTGCTTGTCTTTTCCTTATTGTTTCCTTTTGTTTTTTCATCATGAATAGATATGGCTCCTAAGAAATCAACAAGAGGCAAAGGGAAAAGGTTGAAAGGAGATTCATTTGACCCAACCCTTTTTAGATCTAATGAGGTAACCTTAAGATACCCAAATTTTGATTGTAAAGCCATACATAAGGGTAAACATATTGATCTAGGTGAACTAGGAAACCTAGAACCTATTAGATGGTTTGCTAATCTAAATGCTCTACCTATCTTGCAAATTAATGAACCAATCTACCCTAGGTTGGTTAAGCTATTTTATGTTAACATGATTATTGAAGATGATATTTTGACTACCTATGTGTTAGGAACCACAATTCAGATTTCTAATCGTACTATATGTGAGCTACTTGAAATTGAAGAAAAAAATACAAGATGTTATTTTAGAAGGCAATGGGATATGGATGCAATCGGAGCAACCCACTCCGAAGTCTTAGAAATGATCTTTGCTAATCCTAACCTAAGCATCATTCCCAAAAGCTGCGAGTACTTATTACCTTTTAATTCGAAATTACTTCATCACATCATTATAAGCATTCTACTTCCGAAGCAGTTTCACCTTGATGAAATGAGTATGTTAGAACTAAGTACTATGTATTGGATCATGACTAGACAAAACAACTGCTTTGGTTATTTGTTTAGACAATACATGATAGAAATTTTCTCTAGAGACTCAATGTTGTCATATGGTGGGTTGATCACTAGATTCATTTTTGCCCATAACAACATTTGTGTGTCACCCGATGAGGAGATAATGCAGATTGATAGATATAACACAATTAATAGAAGTCTCCTGAAGTGACTTAGATGCATCTTTAGAGATGGCATATGGATTAGGCAACCTAGAAGGGTTGATATAGTTCCCCCACCAGTAGAGCGACCTAAAACACCAATTTTTAGGGGAAATGAATCTCCTCCGCCTAGTCCCGTTGATCCAGCACTATCTGAGCCAGCTCCTGCTCCATCTACTGAAGATCTGATCATACTTGCCTTAAATCAAATCACATCGCAACAAGCTAAAATTTTAAAGGAAGTGCAACAAATGAACCGCAAAATAGATCACTTGTATAGGCATTTTGGCATTCCTCCTCCGGAATAGCTGTTGTTCTCTTTTTAAACACTTGTCCTATTATGTTTATGACTACTATGATGATGTTGCATAATGTTATTTTCATCTAATCAGCTTTTGAATGAATTTTTTTTTTCGGTTCGATCGTAATTTTTGGATGACAATTTCATATTACTTTATGACTTGATATCCTTCTCGAACGATTTCATGCTCTCTCCATGGCTCAATAATTGATCGGCTTTTGTATTCTCCCTCTCATGGCCTGATAAATGAGGTTTTTTCTTTTTTTCTATAAAGTAATAAATGGTTTCTCCACCTCCTTTATTTTTGTTGATGACAAAGGGGGAGAAGAGTGTAAATTGCTATGATGGAGTAATTGTTGCTATGTTGGAGTATATGCTTAAAGTGAAATATGAATCAATTGTATTGCATCAAATGCTTAAAAATTCTTATTCTTAAGATAAGCTACTTTTTCATTTGATATCATGTCTTAATATTGAAACACTCTTTTGGATATCACTTGATTCTTATCATGTTAGAATTAATATTTCTTATTATTATAGGTGTAAATACCTTGACATTATTTAAAATATGAAGTTTTCGTATTTATGCCTAAGCTTGTTTATTAAGCTTTTTGTTAAATGAAATCTATCGGATTTGGCTTGAATTCAAAAGATTGAATTCAAGTGCTTTTACCTTCTAATGATATGGCATATAGATAGGGGGAGTTAAGAGTAACTCCATCATCAATTGATTATCATCATCAAAAAGGGGGAGATTGTTGAATCTCGGATTTTGATGATGAAATCAATTGGTGAAATATTTATTCTAATCTATATTGTCAAAGATAAGTGTGCAGGATTAACTACGATGGGTTAGAAACATAAAGCGATTTGTTGAGGTCAAGTCCGTCGGGTGTTCAAGAGTTCATTGGAAGTCCGAAGGATCGTCGGAAGTGTTGCCGAAACTAATCGAGATCGAATCAGGGACTTACCGAAGCTTTCGGAAGTTCGCGGCAAAGATCGTCGAAGGTTCGCGGAGATTGCCAAGAAGGTTCGGAAGTTTGCGAAGACTCGTTGAGCGCACCATACAAGCCAGGAGCATGTTGGGAATCCACCGGAAGAAATCCGAGGAAAGTATCAGAAGACCGCCGAAGTCTCATCGTAAAGCTCGCCGGAATAAGACTTGAAGAATATTGGTTTAAATCACTGTTAATTATGTTTTAATTTCATAGTTGGCACGTACTTAGGGCAAGGATTTCGAATTAATCCTGCTCAAATCTGGTAGGGCCCAACCAGGCTCTTACTGGGCCTTTTTGTGCCTTGAACAAGGCCCATTCAGCATTGCTGAATGGGCCAAGCGGTAGAACCGCCTCTTCCAGGCGGTGAAACAGCCTGGCAGCCGAGTACTGGGCGGTAGTACCGCCCAGCTGCAGTGTGCAGAGGCGGTAGTACCGCCTAGCACAAGCGGTAGCACACCATTGCTACACTTTGCAGGTAATGTCGATCTAACGATCGACAAAGCGATAGCACCGCCATACGACAAGCGGTAGCACCACCAAAGACTGAGGAACTCCAATTAGATTTCAAATTTGGAGCCCAAATTTGAATCCACTTTTGATCTATAAATACCCCCCCTTCTCATCTGAAAGGGCACCCTTTTGAGAGTTAGAAATTGAGCTAAAGTCTTACAAAAGTCTTATTTTCAATAGCTTGTGTTCACCTCCTTCTTTCTCTTTGGAAAATCTATAAGAGTGTGAACTTCTTGTAAAAGGTTGTAAGAGAGGTGTTTGGTCCTTCCCCTTCAAAAGAATTTGCTAGTTGAAGTTGAGAGCCTCATCGGAGAAGGCTTCTAAAGTAGATGTAGGTCACTTTGACCAAACCACTATACATCACAGCGTCTTGAATGTGTGAGTGTTTAAATTTCTATTTCATCTCTTTACTTGACTGCAAACCATTCAGTTTTTTATTACCTTTACTCAAGCAACTTCAACCAAGTCATCTTTCATCGGATCGAAGTTTTCATATGAACTAGCCTTTTATCGAAATCAATTTCAAGCTTACGAATTTAATCCACTGCACTAATTCACCCCCCCCCCCTCTTAGGGTTTTTAAGGGGCCTCTATAAATAGGAGGGAACCAAAGCTCTATAGGCTGAGAGTTTCTTTTGGTAGCCACCTCCTGTTCTCCTCTCCCTAGAGAGAGAGGTACATCGTCACAATCCCTGCCGTGTGGATACCACTAGAGAGGATGACGCTTGACCTCCTTCATCCTCTCCTACAGAACTACAGGAATTCAGGGATATATGATCTCCCTAGGTATCTTCTTTTACACGTGCAGTTTTGCAGATTTGTTTTTGACGTACCGATCTTCGCACGATGACGGAAACTTTCTACGGAAAATCTGGGGTTTTGTTTTTTGTTCTTTCGCTGCGCATATGATGTCGCTCCCCTTATGAATTTTCCAATAAATTGCTAGTCATATATGCTCTGCAAGCTAATCACGTGAGTGATGGTACATGTGACTTGACGTGTACTCTTTTTGCTTATTATTATTTAGTATTTTATCAATTTATCTTGCGTGTTACATATATTGTTGTTGGGAAATTCAGGGGGCGACATCACATGCGCAATGGAAAAACATAAAAACAAAGCACCCTATATTTCTGCAAAAGGTTCCGTCATCATGCGAAGATCGATGCGTCAAAAACAATCTACGAATCTGAAAACTATATATGTAAAAAGAAAGTACCTAGGGAGATCGTATATCTCTGAATCCCTACAGATCTAAAGGACTGGATGAAGGAGTTCAAATGTTCTCCTCTCTAGCGATAATCCATATAGCAAGGACTGCAACAATGCTCCTCTCTTGGGGAGAGGAGAATAGAAGGTGGCTACCAAAAAACTCCAACCTGTGGACCTTTAGTTCCCTCCTATTTATAGAGGCCCCCTGTAAACTCTAATGGATCTTACCCTATTGGGTATTGGATCTCCATCCAATTACCCAAGCCTCTTGGATTAGTGGGTCTCTACCCAATAATCTCTTATTAGCTCTTATTGGATCTCATCTTAGGATCCAATAATTCAGGGGCTTAATCGATATCCAATAAGTTAGGGGCCTTGGCGGATATCTCATATCCGAACCTCTACTCATCATGACACCTACCATATGTGTGTGACCCTCTAGGCCCAATATCGAGCTGGTCGTGAGTTATACCTGTTAGAACTCCTTCTGACTCAGTGAATTATTATCTCCATAATAATTCACTCGACTCATCGACTACAGACGTACTATGCCACTACGCCATAGTCCTCAAACAATACAGGGAAATCCAATCCTTTATATCTATCTATCCTCAATTACAATATATCTACAGTCCTTCATCCATCTAATATCCCGGAGACTATACCGGGCATGGTGCTGCCAGGCACATACGATCTCTCCTCGAGTCTCGCTCTAATCGGATTCTCTCGGTGAACTCTTTCTCTCTTAATCTGAATAACCTTGGCTAAGGATTTATTTAAGCAAGAATATATGGGATATTCCTCTCATGATACAGAGAGCGGATGATCCTCTATTGACACTCAATAGCCCTCATAAGGTTGGCTACCGCTCTCAATAACCGGTTGTACTAGATCTGAAACTTCTAAACCTATAAGTCTGGTATCAAAGAGTGGAGTACTCATATAGGACATCATTGGTGTCTCAAGTCTAAGGACCAGATACACTACTGGAACTATGGAATTGCTATCTGATGTGAGGTATCAGTAACCATCCAACATTCCGTAAGTGGATCAATCAGTGAACTCATTTTCCAATAAGCACTTGTATTGTATCCTTAGTGTCTCCACACGAGCAGCTATGAGATCAGCCACCTCCATCATATGGACGGGTATACAATATACTAGTCTATCCGGTTATCTCGATGTCTCTCTCAAGTAACATATGACTGGGATTATTTAGGGTCTGTGTTTAAAGGTGAATTAGTCTCATTCTCGTGATCTCATCACGATCCGATTCCCATTGCACAAATCCAAGGACATCACAATATATGCAACACGCAAGATAAAGTGATAAAATGCCTAATATTAATAAGCAAAAGAAAGAGTGCATGTTAAGTCACAAGTGTCATTACTCATATGATTGGCTTGTAGGGCACATATAACTAGCAATCTCCCACTTGACCTAAAGCCAATCACCTACATGTCTGATCCCTATCAAGCCCTTATGACGCTCAAAGACAATTTGAGATAATGGTTTAGTCAGTAGATCTACAATGTTATCTTCAGATGAAACTCTTTATATTACTACATCTCTTCAGGCCACGATCTCTCTAATAAGTTGGAATCTCTTTAGAATACTTCTGATGAGACCCGGGTTCCCTTATTTGAGTAATCGCCCTGTAGTTGTCGTAATATAAGGGAATCAACTCCACGCTGCTTGGCATGACTCCCAAATCTATGATGAACTATTTTATCCAGACTCCCTCCTTTGTTGCCCCTATCGTAATAATGTATTCCGTCTTTATGGTCGAGTCAGTAGTAGTGTCTTACTTGGAACTCTTCCAACACACTGCTCCTTCATTCAAGATGAACACATACCCTGAATTAGACTTGCTATCATCGATATCGGACTAGAAGTTCAAGTCCGTATAGCCCTTAACCTTGAGGCTACTATCTCCATATACCAGTTAAAGATCCTTGGTCTTCTTCAAGTACTTAAGGATACATTTTACTGCTTTTCAGTACTCCGAGCCTGGATCTGCTTGATATCCGCCCGTGATAATCAAAGCATGTGCTATATTAGGCCTGGTATATAGCATAGCATATTTGATAGATCCTATCGCTGAGGCATATGGTATCCTATCCATGTGTGCCCTTTCTTCAGGAATCTTTGGGGACATACTCCTGGAAAGTAATATATCATGTCTCATTGGTACGAGACCTCTCTTAAAATTTTTTATACCAAACCCTTTGACAATAGTGTTGTTAGAACCCTCCGCGGATTCTAAGCTTGGGGTTGATCTCTATAGGGGATCGGCCTCCTTGGAACTCTATAGGGGTTCCTTCCTCCAAGTTGCTGCACAAAGGCTACAAAAATATTGATCTATTCATTGATTAAAAGAGGATGAATACATGGTTATTTATAGGGCTTCTAAGCCCCAACTCCTAATAGGACTCTTACTCAAGACTCCTACTTCTAACCAACTTCTAATTAGGACTCCTTCTCTAGTAGGATTCCTAATTCTAATAGGACTTTTTCTCTAATAGGACTTCTACTTCTAATAGGACTCTTTCCCTAATAGGACTTCTACTTCTAATAGGACTCTTTTCCTAATAGGACTCCTCATCTAATAGGACTCTTTTCCTAATAGGACTCCTACTTCTAATAGGACTCTTTTCCTAATAGGACTCCTACTTCTAATAGGACTCTTTTCCTAATAGAACTCCTACTTCTAATAGGATTCTTTCTCTAATAGGACTCCTTTCCTAAGAAGTAACCTAACCCTAACCTAGCCGGCCTCTTCACCTCTTTAATAAGGGTCGGCTAGATAGGATTTACATGAATGCCCTTATCAATGAAACTAAATTAGGATTCTCATAGCTAGAGTCCTAACAGACCCGCCCTCTTCAAATCAGCCTTGTCCTCGAGGCTGACGTTCCATGAATTCTGAGAATTTGATCTTCAAGTCATCGTAGTTCTCCCAAGTAGTATCTTCTGCTGGTAGGTTTGCCCACTGTATTAACACTTCAGTAGCAGGTCGTCGTCGTCGAGTCACGATTCGTTGATCAATAATGGCACTTGGTTGGGTCTGGAGCTCTCCTTGGGTAGTTATATTTGGTAGATGGCTTTGGGCTGTCTCGTGTTGTCCCAACTTGAGCTTCAAACATGATACATGGAAGACTGGATGGATTCGGGAGCTGGCGGGTAAGTCCAATCTGTATGCTACTGCTCCGATGCGCTCCAAAATCTGGTAGGGTCCATAGAACCGAGGTGAAAGCTTCATAGACGCTCTGGTTTGGATTGATGTTTGTTTGTATGGCTGGAGCCGTAGGAAGACCCAATCTCCTACTAAAAATTCTCTTTCGCCTTTGTGTTGATCATATTGCTGTTTCATCCTTGCTTGTGCTGCAGTGAGATTATCTTTTAGCAACTTCAGTATTTTGTCTCTATCTTGTAGTTTCCTATCTACTTGTTCTACTTTAGAGGTGCCCAACACATATTTTGGAATTACAGGGGGGGTTCGGCCATACATGGTCTCATAGGGAGTACATTTTGTAGATGAATGATAAGTTGTATTATACCACCACTCGGCCCAGGGAAGCCACTTTGTCTATTCTTTTGGTCGGTCACTGGTGAAGCATCTAAGGTATGTCTCCAAACACCTGTTCACCACTTCAGTTTGGCCGTCGGTCTGTGGGTGATATGCCGTACTCATCTTTAATTTAGTACCTTGCATCTGGAATAACTCTATCCAAAATTTACTCATGAAAACCCTATCACGATCACTTACAATAGATCTCGGCATCCCATGTAATTTTATAATATTCTCTATAAAGATTCGAGCAATACTAGAAGTAGTGTAGGGATTACGGATGGCACAATAGTGAGCATACTTTATAAGACGATCAACCACGACAAAAATTGTACCTTTTCCTTGTGATGAGGGAAGCCCTTTGATGAAATCCATTGATATATCAGTCCATATTGATTTTGGGATGGGTAGAGATTGTAACTTTCTAGGACTTGCCACTGTCTCACCTTTGTGTCGTTGACATATATCACATTGTGCTACAAATTCAGCAATAATATTTTTCATCCCTATCCAATAAAAATTTTGCTTAATTCTTTTATAGGTTCTAAGGAACCCGGAGTGCCCGGCTGCAGGTGTGGAATGCATCTCTTGAAGGATGGTCTTTATGCAAGTAGAATTTGGCACAAGCACAATGCGTCCTTTATATCGCAAGTCCTTTGAGTCCCAACTGTAATGAGCCATAGAGCTTGGTGCTTCCTTTAATTTTTTTATGATTTTACTCGTTTCCGGATTATCTTGCCATTCCCTCCTAATATCCTCAAGGAAGTCGCTGGTCGGAAGTGAAATAGCCAAAAATTCAGCTTGCTCGGGTAGCCGTGAAAGCGCATCTGCAACAACATTATCTTTCCCTTTTTTGTAAGTTATTTCATAATCATATCCAAGAAGCTTTGTTACCCATTTTTGCTGCTTAAGTTGTACCAAAAAGCCGCTGCATGCTTTGTGCACAACTTTCTCCATTCGTTGTGTGCAAATTGTCGTTACGTCGCCCCCACGTTTCCGTCTGATATCACTGTTTCCCCTTGCTGTAAAATTTCATAATTAATTTCAAAAAATTCCAAGAAACATCACCTAATGTCGTCAACCATTCGATGCCAAGAACGGCCTCATAATCATCGAGAGAGAGGAGGAAAAAATCTGCAATTATCTCTTGGTCCTGCAGCAACAGTTTCATCTGTGGGCACTTACGATCACACTTCAAAATTCGTCCATCTGCGAATTTAACATTGAACCTGCTGCAATTCTCAATAGGTAAGGCCATCCGGACAGCAACCTTGCTGTTCATAAAATTATTAGTGCTCCCGGTGTCAATAAGAATAGTGATTGGTTGTTGCTTCAGAAATCCTCCCACTTTCATTGTTTGCGGGTTCGCATAACCGGCAAGGGCATGCATCATAATATCAATTGGCTGTTGTTCTTCATCCGTGACCTCTTCCTCATGCTCCTGGACCTCCTCCTTCATGTCTTCAAGAGGTTCAATCAATAGGAGGCGGCCCCTTTTGCAGCGATGTTCGTGGGACAGCTCGTCGCAATGCCAACAAAGACCCTTTGCTGATCGATCACGTAGTTCTTCTCTTGTCAATTTTTTGGGCAGCGAAGGATGGCTGGGAGCAGAAGGGGGTTTATATGTTGAGGTTCTAGGAGTGGTTCCCATCCTCCGAGAATCTTGGTTGAGTCGTTCTTCTTGTATTCGGGCAAAAGAAATCGCAGCCATCACGGTACGGTACTGTCGTGCCTTAACTTCCCCTTTTATCTCTGGCTTGAGTCCTTCGATAAATATTCCTAACAATTGACGGTTAGTCCAATCACGAGCAAGGTAAGATAGCTTCTCAAACCTGGTTTGGTACTCTTGAATCGTAGAGGTTTGTCGAATCTTTGCGAGTTGGCCGTCGATATTTTCATACTCCGTAGGTCCAAAATGGTTCAGCAGTGCATTCTTAAATTGATTCCATGTCAGAGCCCCATGATTATATTCCAGATAATTGTACCATTGAATAGCATCTCCTTCAAGGTGGATGACAGCAATCTCCACCATAGCATTATCCGACGTTCGGTAGTAGAGAAAGTAACGTTCAAGGCGAAATCCACCCCATTTGGGTCTCCTTCTTCCCATCGTGGGAAGTCCACCCTCATGCATGGCTGAAGCACGTCCGAGGGCTGTCCCTCCTTCTCTGGGGTCCTTTCTAAATTCTCTCCTTGCTGCAGTTTGGTTGGACTCGATGGTTGTTCAATTCTGAATTCTGCAAACAAAGCGCGCAATTTGTCTTCCAAGCGCGATTCAAGCCGTGATTCAATCCGAGATTCCCATGCTTCAAATTTGGCATCAATTGGATCTTGGGAAGCCATAGCATATGTCTGTAGATCAGAGATGCCCTTGTCTTTTTTCTGTTGACGGGTTAATGGCATGGGGTGGTGGAAGGTTCGGACAATAGATTGGTGATTGAAGGGTTCAGCTATAATGGTTTACTGTTTTGGGCTATGGTTTTTGAAGCTGTTAGGGTTATGAAACTAGGTTATGATGGCTGCATCTTGAGGCTAGAGGGATGCCCTAAAGACATCTTGGTTTGTGGCAGCAAGGTGGCTAGGGTTTGGTAGGTTACGAAGAAGAAAAAAGGACCAAGGTGCAATACCAGATTTTTCGCCGAAAAAATTCCAGCAGTAAAGATGTAATTTTTCCAGAAATTTTCAAAAGAGATTCAAGTAAAACTCAAAGGGGATCTACTGATAAGGAAGAGGTAATACTGTAAAAAATTTCGTAGGAAGAAATGACAGCAAGAGGTTTGGCAAAATTGAGAATCACGGAGAGGTATTATAGCAGATTTTTACGTCTAAAGTGCAGCAGATTGGACGTAAAAGATAAGTGATTTTTATTGAGAATTTTTTGACAAAACCAAAGGGAAAACCACTGTTAGGAAGTGTCAAAGCCGCCGTAAAAATTCTATAGAGATTTGGATAGAAAAAATGTAGTAGCAAGATCAAAAAAGCAGTGCTATGTGGCTGAAATTCTGCAGTGCGACTTTCGTTGTAGAGATGAAAACTTTACGACGAAAAGTTTATGCAGCAATTATAGGAACGATTTTTTTTGGATTTTTTGAATAAGGATAACTAAATTGCAGCAGCAGTAGGGTAGATAACCAGAACCTGTTGTAATTCACGGGAAGATCAAAGGATGATCTACGGTGGTGGAGATGACGGCGGAATTCAGCGATGATCTTCTAAGCAATTGTGGGAATTGCTTTGCGCGGTTGTGGAGGGCTGGTGGATGGCTGTGGAAGGGTAGCGAGACGCCAAGAACGCTACTCTGATACCAAGTGTTAGAACCCTCCGCGGATTCTAAGCTTAGGGTTGATCTCTATAGGGGATCGGCCTCCTTGGAACTCTATAGGGGTTCCTTCCTCCAAGTTGCTGCACAAAGGCTGCAAAAATATTGATCTATTCATTGATTAAAAGAGGATGAATACATGGTTATTTATAGGGCTTCTAAGCCCCAACTCCTAATAGGACTCTTACTCAAGACTCCTACTTCTAACCAACTTCTAATTAGGACTCCTTCTCTAGTAGGATTCCTAATTCTAATAGGACTTTTTCTCTAATAGGACTTTTTCTCTAATAGGACTTCTACTTCTAATAGGACTCTTTCCCTAATAGGACTTCTACTTCTAATAGGACTCTTTTCCTAATAGGACTCCTCATCTAATAGGACTCTTTTCCTAATAGGACTCCTACTTCTAATAGGACTCTTTTCCTAATAGGACTCCTACTTCTAATAGGACTCTTTTCCTAATAGAACTCCTACTTCTAATAGGATTCTTTCTCTAATAGGACTCCTTTCCTAAGAAGTAACCTAACCCTAACCTAGCCGGCCTCTTCACCTCTTTAATAAGGGTCGGCTAGATAGGATTTACATGAATGCCCTTATCAATGAAACTAAATTAGGATTCTCATAGCTAGAGTCCTAACAAGTGTCTATGTACCTGGACTGGGACAAGCTAAGTATCCTCTTGGATCTATCTCTATAGATCCGTATCCCCAATACATAGGATGCTTCCCCTAAGTCCTTCATAGAGAAATGCTTGGATAGCCAAGCCTTTCTTATAGAGAGCATTCCTATATCATCCCAATGATCAGGATGTCATCCACATACAATACCAAAATGGTGATAGTGCTTCCATTTATCTTCCTATATACACAAGACTCATCTTCGTTCTTAACGAAGTTATAAGATCTGATTGCCTCATCAAATCTTATGTTCCAACTTTGGGAAGCTTGCTTTGGTCTATAGATGGACCTAAGTAACCTGCATACCTTATCTGGGTTATCCCTGGATATGAATCCCTCAAGCTATATCATATACACCTCCTTCTCGAGGTTACCATTGAGGAATGCGGTTTTGATATTCATCTGCTAGATCTCATAATCATAGTGTGCTACAATAGCTAATAGAATTCAAATAGATTTTAGCATGGCTACGAGTAAGAAAGTTTCGTCATAATCAATACTTTGGCTTTGATGAGAACCCCTAACCACTAGTCTTGATTTATAGGTCTCTACCTTTCCATTTACTCTAATCTTCTTTTTGAAGATCCATTTGTAGCCAATGGATATGATATCCTCGGGTGCATCAACTAGGTTTCAAACTTAATTAGAGTACATAGAATCCATCTTTGAATTCATGGCTTCTTACCACATCCTAGAGTTTATACTTGTAATAGGCTCCTCGTAGGTCTGAGGATCAATATACTCAATACCTACTCCTCTGATATGTCCTACATACTCTTAGGAGGATGGGATACTCTATCGCACCTATGTAAAGTCAGAACTTGTGTGCTAGGTTCCTGAACAGATTCTAGATATGGAATGGTGCTTGAGCTGGGTTCTCCAACCTCGCTCAATTCTATCATGCTCCCACTATCTCCACCAAGAATGTGTTCCTTCTCAAGGAATACTATTCTCTTGGCTCCAAAGACTTTTTGGTCCTTGGGGTGATAGAAATAATACCCACAAGTTTCCTTGGGGTATCTCATGAATTTGCACCGTTCCATTCTGGATTCCAACTTGTTAGGGTTATTTCTCTTGACGTGAGCAGAGCACCCCCAAATCTAAACAACCTTAAGATCGGGCTTCTTCCCATTTCATATCTCATATGGAGTAGACACTACTAACTTAGTTGGAATTCTATTCAGAAGGTAAGCTGTGATCTCTAGGGCATATCCCTAGAACGAGATGGGTAGGTCGGCAAAACTCATCATAGAACACACCATGTCTAACAATATGTGATTCCTCCTTTCTGATACACTATTAAGCTACGATATATAAGGAGGTGTCAACTAGGATAAAATCTCATGGTCTTTGAGGAACTAGGTGAATTCTGTACTCAAGTACTCACCTCCTCGATCTGATCGAAGGGTTTTGATACTCTTTCCAATTTGGTTCTCTACTTCATTCTTATATTCCCTAAATTTCTCAAAGGTCTCAGACTTGTACTTTATCAAGTACACATGTCCATATCTTAGGAAATCATCAGTGAAAATAATGAAGTAGGAGTAACTACCTATGGCATGAGTTGACATAAGACCACATACATCACTATGTATAAGTTCCAATAACTTAGTGGCTCTCTCTCCAGTTCCACTAAATGGAGAGTTATTCATCTTTCCACGAAGGCAAAGTTCACAAGTCTCATATGACTCATAGTCGAATGGATCTATATATCCATCCGTTATTAACTTTTGAATCCTTCCCTCATGGATATGACCTAGCCTACAATGTCATAGGTATGCACTGTTCATCTCATCTCATTTCCTCTTGGACTTACTTACACTCATGATATGTGGAGCTATATCTAGTATAAATAAACCATTATGCAATGTTCCTCTCGTGATGATCTCATCATCTAATGCTATTGAACAACTATTGTTCTCAAAAACTAATTTAGATCTACTAATTGTCAAACATGAAATGAAAATAATATTTTTGATAATAGAAGGAACATAATAGCATGCATCTAATGTAATAATAGCTCTACCAGACAGATGTAGTGTGACCTTACCAACAATCACTACAGCAACCTTTGCTCCATTGCCCATCTTAAGGTCCATCTTGCCTCTCTTCAATCTCCTAGGTCTTGTCAGAACTTGTAATGAATTGCATATATGATAAGCACTCCGGTATCCAATACTCATGTGTTATCATAAGATTTTGACAAATGAAGACTAATCATGAATATACCTGAAGCTTCTCCAAGCTTCTGTTTCACCCTCTCTACAAGGTACTCTTTACAATTCCTCTTCCGGTGCCCATCTTTATCGCAGTGAAAGCACTGGCCTTTGTCCTTTGTTGGGTCTTTCCTGACAACCTTTGCCTTACCCATTTTGCCCTTGCCTTTGCCTTTCTTAAGGGTCTTCTCAGTCTTCCTTTTCTTTTTGGTCTCACCAACATAGAGAACTGGCTTCTCTTTCTTGATAGTGCTCTCTGCTTCTCTCAACATTGAGGAGCTTTGAGAGAGTCACCTCAAGCTTGTTCATATTAAAATTCATTATAAACTGAGAAAAAGAATCTGGTAGGGACTGAAGCACAAGATCCACACACAGGTTATCCTCAAGGACCATTCCTAGACCTGTGAGTTTCTTGATCTACTCAATCATCTTAAGGACATGGTTCTGAACCAGTGTCCCCTCAGTCATCCTAACATGAAAAAGACTCTTCGATATCTCATATCACTGAGTTCTTCCCTGTTCCTCAAACAGTTTATGGAGATGCAAGAATATGGAATTAGCATCCATATTTTCATGTTGTCTCTGTAACTCAATAGTCATAGAGGCCAACATATAACACTGAGCAAGAGTAGAATCATCTATGTACTTCACATAACGAGCGATCTCTTCCTCGCTTGCCCCTTCATCAGGCGTAGGGATCATTGTATCAAGGACGTACGTGATTTTCTCCGCCGTGAGAACGATTCTCAGATTGTAAAACCAATCCATATAATTTGGACCAGTGAGGCGGTTGGCATCAAGTATGCCATATAAAGGATTTGAAAGTGATATTTTTCTAAAATTAAAGATATAACAGAAATAAATAACATGTAGACTTTGCAAAAATTAAACAGTTAAGATAAGGACTTGTATCTTAATCTACTCCCACTAATTTTTCATGAGACACACAACACCCTCCAGTATATGAATCGAAGACCCCCGGTGGATCTCTAGTGGGGATCGAGATCCAATTGGCATCTTAGTGTAACCTCGAGATAATCAACCAATCACACTAAGCCCAAAAGGTATGCAACTCTTGTCGATCACAACTCCTTGTGATTCCTGCCCTGTTCAGCCTCCGAACCACCATGGCCTCGAGGGACTCGACCAACCATGATGTTCAGTTAAGTCATCACCATCGTTACATGATGAGTCTGATTCAATGATATATCCTTGAGGGACTCGACCAAGCATACCATGTCCTTAGGCCACCGGTGAGATCTCTATATCATAGATAAGAATCACGAGACACACAACACCCTCCAGTATATGAATCGAAGACCCCCGGTGGATCTCTAGTGGGGATCGAGATCCAATTGGCATCTTAGTGTAACCTCGAGATAATCAACCAATCACACTAAGCCCAAAAGGTATGCAACTCTTGCCGATCACAACTCCTTGTGATTCCTGCCCTGTTCAGCCTCCGAACCACCATGGCCTCGAGGGACTCGACCAACCATGATATTTAGTTAAGTCATCACCATCGTTACATGATGAGTCTAATTCAATGATATATCCTCGAGGGACTCGACCAAGCATACCATGTCCTTAGGCCACCGGTGACATCTCTATATCGTAGATAAGATAGCGAATCGCGATATAGGTGAGTCTTGAGAGACTCGACTAACTCAACTTACACCGGAAATCAGTTTTTACCTATAACGATGAAAGGCCACGTGGGTCAATCTAATTGTCTCATGTGTACCGACTTAATATTATTAATAGACGGGATTTTTGATTTGGTCTCATAATATAATGTGTCACACACATATATATTTAATATATATCTACATCGTATGCAAATATATATACATATCTAGTAGGTATATAACCAATCACACATCACATGAGTAATCACACCAGATGATCATGGACCACATCCTAATGTGATCAAGCCCGAGCCAATGGGCCTAATCACTCACATTAAGATCTATGTGTGCCTCGATATATCTCTATGCCCTGTGATCGTTCATCTCGCATCGTTGATATCTCAACGATCTTCATGCGTCGAATCGTCCGTCTCAACCTCGTGGGTCCTACTCCCACTACTCCTCCTCGTGTAATTACAATATAATTATAAGCACATAAACCCGATAATAAACGAGAAAAAATAGAAGCTCACAGGCCCTAGTAATAATAATCACATGTAGATACATCACATCACACGATCCATGATCATCTGTCCACATCATACATCACATGTATATATATAGAACTACTAGATAAATAATAATAGTTAATTAAATATTTTAATTAACTAATATTTTTCTGACAATAGGGACATACATAAAAATTTTTGAATTATGAAGGGTATTTTGATAATTCAGGCAAAAGGATAATACTGAAATTTTAAAAATTCTCAAGGGCAAAACTATCTTTTATCCTAAACCATAACCTTTCGTTGCTTTGCTGCGTTGTGGTCGCCGCCACCCTGCCAGCGGCAGCCACAGCCCCCAAGTGCACCACCCCTACTCGCGGGCGGCTTGCCCGCAGGTGATATCCCTGCTAGCGGTGCTGTCGCAACGAGTGGTGTCGCCACAGCAAGCGGGCGCCCCTACGGGCGCGCCCGCAGGTGGTGCTGCTGTAGCCAGCAAGCATAGTGCTCTAGTGCGGTCGACACTCCCCTTTGTGGGTGAGCCGCATTGACAGCGTTGCCTCCGCGGGCACCGCCCACCCCTTGCGGGCTCCCTGCGTGCATGCGTCCAATGATGCCACTGCGGGCAGAGGACCACCACCCACTGGCCACCGACCGTCGCCCACAGGCTACTCTCCTACAAGTGCCACCTGTGGGCCCCTTGCCCACAGCTGTCGCTACCACTGCAGGCAGCTTTGTGGCTGCTGTGCAAGTGCAGTAACAGCAGCAACACTTGTTGACCTTTCTTACCTTTTGCGCTAACAATTTTGAAAATAAAAGCTGTTCTAAATTATAACACACATTTAATATCCGATCTTCGAATGAACAACCTAGCCCTAATACTACTGTTGGGAAATCCAAGGGACAACATCACATGCGTAGCGGAAGAACATAAAAACAAAACACTCTATATTTTTGCAAAAGGTTCCGTCATCGTGCGAAGATCGATGTGTTAAAAATAATTCGCAAATCCAAAAACTACATGTGTAAAAAAAAAGTACCTATGGAGATCGTATATTCCTGAATCCCTACAGATTTGTAGGATTAGATGAAGGAGTTCAAATATCATCCTCGCTAACGATAATCCACACGGTAGGGACTGCAACGATGCTCTTGGGGAGAGGAGAATATAATGTGGCTACCAAAAAATCTCATCCTATGGACCTTTGGTTCCCTCCTATTTATAGAGGCCCCTTGTAAACCCTAATAGATCTTACCCTATTGGGTATTGGATCTCCATCCAATTACCCAAGCCTCTTGGATTGTGGGTCTCTACCCAATAATCTCTTATTAGCTCTTATTGGATCTCATCTTAGGATCCAATAATTCAAGGGCTTAATGGATATCCAATAAGTTAGGGGCTCCGGCGGATATCTCATATCCAAACCTCTACTTGTCGCGATACCTACCATATATGTGTGACCTTCTAGGCCCAATATCGAGTTGGCCATGAGTCATACCTGTCAAAACTCCTTTTGACTCAGTGAATTATTATCTCCATAATAATTCACTCGACTCATCGACTATGGAGGTACTAGGCCACTACGCCGTAGTCCTAAGATAATACAAGGGAATCCAATCCTTTATCAATCCTCAGTTACCATGTATCTATAGTCCATCATCCGTCTAATATCCTAGAGACCTTATACCAGCCATGGTGCTATCAGGCCCATATGGTCTCTCCTTGAGTCTCGCTCTAATCGAAATCTCCTAGAGAACTCTTTCTCTCTCAATTCAAAAAACCTTAGCCAAGGATTTGTTTGAGTAAGAATATATGGGATATTCCTCTCATGATACTGAGAGTGGATGATCCTCTATTGACACTCAATAGCCCTCATAAAGTTGGCTACTGCTCCTAATAACCGGTTGTACTAGATCTGAAACTTCTAAACCTATAAGTCTGGTATCAAAGAGTGGAGTACTCATACAGGACATCCTTGGTGTCTCAAGTCTAAGGACCAGATACACTACTGGGACTACGGAATCGCTATCTGACATAAGGTATCAATAACCATCCAGCATTCCGTAAGCAGATCAATCAGTGAACTCATTTTTCAATAAGCACCTGTACTGTATCCTTAGTGTCTCCACACGAGTAGCTATAAGACCAGCCACCTCCATCATATGGACGGGTATACAACACATTAGTCTATCTGGTTATCTCAATGTCTCTCTCAAGTAACCTATGATCGAGATAATTTAGGGTCTGTGTTTAAAGGTGAATTGGTCTCATTATCGTGACCTCATCACGATCCGATTCCCATTGCACAGATCTAAGGACATCACAATATATGTAACACACAAGATAAAGTGATAAAATACCTAATAATGATAAGCAAAAGAAAAAGTGCATGTCAAGTCACAAGTGTCATTACTCATGTGATTGGCTTGCAGGGCACATATAACTAGCAATTGTGATGTCCATGGATCTATGTAATGGGAGTCGGATCATGATGAGATCACGATAATGAGATCGATTCTCCTTTAAACACGAATCCTAAATAATCTCGGTCATAGGTTACTCAAGAAGGACATCGAGATAACTGGAAAGAGTGGTGTACTATATGCTCATCTATATGATGGAGGTAGTTGGTCTCATAGCTGCTTGTGTGGGGACACTAAGGATACAGTATAGGTGCTCATTGGAGAATGAGTTTACTGATTAATCCACCCATAGAATGCTGGATGGTCGATGATACATTATTGTCAGATAACGATTCTGTAGTCCTTATAATGTATCTAGTCCTTAGACTTAAGACACCAAGGATGTCCTGTATGTGTACTCCACTCTTTGATACCAGACTTATAAGTTTGGAAGCTTCAAATCTAGTACAACCGGTTATTGGAAGTGGTAGCCAACCTTATGAGAGTTATTGAGTGTCAATAGAGGATCATCTGCTCTCAGTATCATGAGAAGAATATCCTATGTATTCTTGCTCAAACAAATCATTGGCCAAGATTGTTTGAATTGATAAAAAAGAGTTATTTGGGAGAATCCGATTAGAGCGAGACTCAAGGAGAGACCATATGGGTCTGATAGTAGTACCATGCCCGGTATAGGGTCTTTAGGATATTAGATGATTGAGGGACTATAGGTACATGGTAACTGAGGACAAAAAGGTCTAAAGGATTGAATTCCCCTGTATTGTCTAGTGACTGCGGTGTAGTAGCCTAGTACGTCCGTAGTCGATGAGTCGAATGAATTATTATAAAGATAATAATTCACTGAGCCAAAATGAGTTCTGACAAGTATGACTCATGGTCAGCTTGATATTGGGCCTAGAGGATCACACACATATGGTAGGTGTCACGACGAGTAGAGGTTCGGATATGAGATATCCGCCAAAGCCCCTATCTTATTGGATATTCGTTAAGCCCTTGAATTATTGGATCATAAGATGAGATCCAATAAGAGCTAATAAGAGATTATTGGGTAGAGACCCACTAATCTAAGAGGCTTGGGTAATTAGATGGAGATCCAATACCTAACATGGCAAGATCCATTAGGGTTAAGTTGACAGGGGACCTCTATAAATATAAGGGAACCAAAGGCCCATAGGTTAGGATTTTTTTGGCAGCCATCTCCTATTCTCCTCCCCCCTCTCCTCCTCAGCCAGTAACCTTAGATTGAGGTGTGTGGACAGTAAGAAGGGCCGAGCCCTTCTTGATTGCATTGTTGGGAAATCCATGGGACGACATCTCATGCGTAGCGGAAGAACATAACAATAAAACATCCTAGATTTTCACGATAGGTTTCATCGTCGTGCGAAGATCGATGTGAAAAAAATAAATTTACGAATCCAAAAACTGCGTGTGTAAAAAGAAAGTATTTAGGGAGATCATATATCCCTGAATCCCTACAGATTTATAGGACTGGATGAAGGAGTTCAAATGTCCTCATCTCTAGCGATAATCCACATGGCAGGGACTGCAACGATGCTCCTCTCTTGGGGAGAGGAAAATAGAAGATGGCTACTAAGAAAAATCCCAGCCTATGGGCCTTTAGTTCTCTCCTATTTATAGAGGCTCCTTGTCAACTTAACCCTAATGGATCTTGCCCTATTGGGTATTGGATCTCCATCCAATTACCTAAGCCTCTTGGATTAGTGGGTCTCTACCTATTAATCTCTTATTAGCTCTTATTGGATCTCATCTTAGGATCCAATAATTCAAGGGCTTAACGGATATCCAATAAGTTATGGGCTCCGGCGGATATCTCATATCCAAACCTCTACTCGTCGCGACACTTACCATATGTGTATGATCCTCTAGGCCCAATATCGAGCTAGCCATGAGTCATACTTGTCAAAACTCCTTCTGACTTAGTGAATTAAGTTAGGGATCGAGCGGCACTAAGAGGGGGGGTGAATTAGTGCAGCGGTAAAGAACGATAAACTTTCGGTGATTTTAAACAAGTTTCGAAAACTTTATACGAAAAGACTAACGTTTCGATTAAAACCATTTCGATTGCATTAAAAGCGTACGTAAGAAGATAAGGGCAGTGAACGTAGCAAAGTAAAGGTTTGCAGAAAGATAAATGCATGAACATAAATGCAAACTATTTTTATAGTGGTTCGGTCATCCGACCTATATCCACTCCCGATTCCTCTCCGCTTGAGGCCACCAGCTTTCCACTAGCTATCCTCCTTCCAACGGGCGAGGATGAACTCCCTTACAGCACCTCTCCTTTTGACGGGCTTAGGAGGTAACCCTTACAAGGCCTCTCACCTCTCTTTTGGACTAGAACACACTTAAAGCTTAGAGGGAAGATTTTGATAAGAGTTTTTCCTTTTTCTTTCTTAGTTCTAGACCCCCTTTCAACCCTGAATGAGAGGGGTATTTATAGGCCTCAAGAGGATTTAAATTTGGAGCCCAACCTGTCAGTGTCAGACACTGACAATGTACAGGGCGGTGCCACCGCCTGGGCTTGCTGCCCAGCGGTGGTACCATCGCCCAGCCTGGTGGTGCCACCACCTAGGCTCTCGGGCACTGGGCGGTGCCACCGCCCAACCTGAGCTCTTGGGTCCTGGGCGGTGCCACCGCCCGAGTTTTTTCAACACACTGGTTTGGGCCTTAAACTCGGCCCAAACCAGTTCGAAACAAGGCCCATTTGGCCCCTACTTGGGTTATAGGATTAATACCTAATCCTAACCCAAATTAATATGCTAACTATGAAATTAAATATATTTTCTAAGCTATTACAAAGTCCGATAAGTCAAGACTTCTTCCGGCAAGCTTCCGGTGAACTTTCGACGGTCTTCCAACGAACACTCGGAAACCATTCTGCGGACTCCCGATAAGCTCTTGGACTTCACGATGATCTTGGCAAGTTCCAACGAGCTTCTTTGGCAAGCTCCAATCTTTCTTGGCAAACTCCGCGAACTTCCGACGAACCTTCCGGCAAACTTCCGAAAACCCTTCGGCAAGCTCCCTACTCGTTCTCAGCCAGTTCCGACAACACTCCCAATGAATCTTCGGACTTCCATCGAACTCTCGAACTCCCAACGATCTATCACACTTGTCTTCCGGCACTTTGTTTCATTTTACGTCTTCATTGTTATCGTAGTTAATCCTGCACATACACAAACAAAAACTCTACTTCGATCTAGACAATTATTATAATGCGAATTGACATTCTGTTGCCCGGCACGTCATTAGTCGGTGCTTCGTCCGATTCTTCGATACATCATCCTCTCTTGTGTTTTGTTGCGCAATCGATGGTTGACCTCCACAACCCCGATATCCTTGGCGCAACACGCTCTTCTTGGCCCGATGCCCGACGTACGAAGCCTTCTGTCGATTGTCGACCGAATCTCCAGCTCGATATCTAATATCCTGACGTGATCACCCGACGCAATGTCAATTCCTCCAACGTCGACTATCTAATCCTGATCGATAGTAGACCTGCATAACTCAAAACACAATTAGACAATAAAACACAATTAATTAGTTTCATCATCAAAATCCAAGATTCAACAATCTCTCCCCTTTTGATGATGACAACTAATTGATGACTAACGGAGTTAACCTTAACTCCCCGGAGTTTAACCAAACTCCCCCTATCAATATGCCATTGATAGAACACTTAGATTATCCCAAATCCAAGCAACAATCATCATAAATTATGAGAAACAACAATTCATCATGCAAATATATAAAATATTTAATTCAATGTATGAAATCATCAATCTACTTCTCCCCCTATGTCATCAACAAAAAGGAGAAGTTGCATCATAGCTAGTTTAAAAGATATGCAAATTTTACAACATACTAGCTATTAATCACATCATACAACATTTAGGCATAGCTTTGCAATACAACATCCAATAATACCATTCAATCATAGCTAGTTTAAAAGATATGCAAATTTTACAACATACTAGCTATTAATCACATCATACAACATTTAGGCATAGCTTTACAATACAACATCCAATAATACCATTCAATCATAGTAAGTTTTTGAATTCTTTCTCCCCCTATCTCCTTTGAGAAGTGTAAGCAAATTGTATTCAAAGATGTGCAAGTTACATTTTCTTTGCTTTCTTTACGATATGTAATTAATTTATGTAAGCATTTCATCATTTTAAATATGCAAGCAAAACATTACAACATACAAGCATAGAAGCATGGCAAGTGTAGGAATGCAAATTTTCTAAGTTTTGCATTTTCTCTACTTGAGATAGGTAAGATAGCAATCCTTAGCTTCTTGTGAAATTGCAATGTAGCAATTTTTTGATATTCAAGTTCTTTTCCTCTTTTATAGGCTAGCAAGATAGCAAGTTTGCACTTTAATTTCTTTGTGATATGCCAAGCTAGCAATTTTCTTTCCCCCTTTATCATTTTCAAAAAGAAGGGAAGATGCAATGTTGTAATTGATTTCTCTTTTCATTAAAATGGCAAATGAGATAATAGAAACAAATATTGACATAAGTGTTTCTATCATCAAAATTTAAGCATTGAGTATGAATTCAACATTCAAGCCAACTAGCTCCCCCTTAGTTATTGTCAAAATGAAGAAAGGATATACAAGGTTTTCTTTACATTCACTTTCAAATACATTTGCATCAAAATATACATTAGTTATCACATGATGCATACAAAGCAAAAATGTAAAGAAATGAAGCCATGAAGGGTATCAATATGAAAAATCAACAAAGATCAAGACCAAGGGATGTCATTCATGTTTCATAATTATTCTTTTTATCAAGATCATGATTTTAAGATAAATTCTAAACATATCATGATTCACAAATATTTTCTTTATCATCAATTTTCAATTCATGATAAAGGATATACAACCAAGAATCATGATACATAAAAACATAGCGTTCTCATAGATCAAGTCATGATTCAATGATTCATCATAAAGTAAATTTTATTTATATCAAATATTCAATTACCACACAAGGTAAATAAATCATGTCACTTCTAGGATATAATATCAAGACTCAAGAAGAACATGATTCATTTGAAAATGAATAGCACAAAGAGCACCTTGATTCATGCATAAGATTTTTCATCAAGATCACATTTCATAAGAATCAAGATATCAAGTTCACGAATTTATAAAAATTCAAGTATTGAATTTTGAAAAATCAAAAGACAAGATACATTTCATTTAAAGAATTTTCTTTTGATAAAATGGAAGGAGCATGGTAAACGATCTTGATTTATAAAGAACTTCAAGTTATAATTGTCAAGATCATTATTTCAATAAAAAAATTTTATAGAAAAATGAAATCTTTTAGAACTTGATTCAAGCATTAAATACATCTTAACAAGTCATAATTCCAAAAGATTCAAGAATCACTAAAAGAAAAATCATTCAAGTTCAATTTAACTACTTCATACTTATCATTAAAATTGTTTTTATAGATTCATATAGATAGATTATTTAACACATCCTCAAAATCTCATTCATAATTCAAGTGATTCACAAACTATCATAAATGAATTCATCACTTGTATTTCATGAAAAATCAAAAATTTTAAAAATCATACATTTTACATTTTTATGATTTGTATTGATTTCGTATAAACATGCCTTTGTCTTCTTTTATGTTGAATAGAAACAGGCATGAATGTTCAAGACATAAAGGCTAAATCTCATAAAGCAAATTGTCAAGCATGATTTTAAATATTCATTCTCAAGTCATGATAAAAAGAGTAAGTCAAAGATTCAATCATCTCATGTCATGAATTCCAAAGGACATCTCAAGTTATCAACATCACATTAAAAAGATATTTCAAAAAGATATATCGATAAGTGATTCATTTGTATCATTTCATTTGAATTCATGAATTCATGATTCATTTGGTAGGTTCACTTCTTTAGTAAATAAAAAGGAATTATAGGAGAACAAAATAAATTAAGGGAGATAGAACATGATTGAAGCATTTAATATGATTGAAGCATGATTCATATTTAAAATGTATCTTATGTCGTAAATACGAATCAAGTAATTTTCAAATCTGAAATCATCCTCAAAAATCACATCAAATAAATTCATACATAACAAGCATAGATTTATTGAAGAATCGATAAGATAGAGGATTGTATTTCATTTTTATAAATTTCTATTCATATGATTTGCTTCTTATAAGCATGCCTTTGCCTTAAAATAAAATATTAAGATTCAAGATGGAAAAGCAAATTTTGTCATAATGATCATTAAGTCAAATCACATAAAGCATCTTCCAACTAAATATCGATTCAACATGTTAATGTGTTTTGTTTTAAGTTGTTTGTTTCATATAAGTGAGCTCATATTTTAAAGGATGAGTATCATATTTAGAACCAAAACATGAGTATTGTCATCAAGATATAACACCTTCAAATCCTTATGCATGATATCATAAAAATAAACATTTTATATTTTTATTTCATCATTATCAATGATGATTTCATAAGATATGTTCAAATATTTATATGAAAGCCATCATTGTATAAATTCAAAATACAAGTTTGTCATTAAACCTATTAAGATCAAAAGCATTACACATAAAATATCATGATAGTACATTTTCTTATTTTTATGTATTTCATTTCATACAAATTGTTTTCATACGAGCATGCTCATTTCTTTTGTATAAAAGATGTGTATCAAGTTTAAAACCTAAACTCAAGTTTCATAAAAAAAAATTAGACATGTCATCTAAAAATTTCATCATAAAAATAATTTAGACCAATTAATCTAAAATAGAAGATTTCATATCATAAGCATGAAACAAGCATTTATCATCAAAACACTTTCAAAAATAACATACATAGATGTGCATGATGTTTAAAGTCGAAAACTGATACAGAAAGTATACATGAAAATTTTTTTCTTGTACAAGAATTATCATTCACAAAAGATTTGACGTTTTAAGCATTATCATGCAATCACCGTATAAATTTTTAATTTTTGAAATTTTCTAGAAGGAAAAAACATAATATAATTTTTTAAAATAATTTTTATTTCCTACTAACTAAATTAAGCACTCATGAAAAACATCATGTAATTTTAAAATAATTCAAGGGAGTTAAGTTGCTTACCTTGTAGTCGAAACCGGTCAAAGCTCAATTCGCCTCTTCTTTACTTGATTCTTCTTTGCAAGCCTTCTTCTTCTCCATTAACTTCTTTCTCCGTTCAAGTTCATTTATATTTTTTAATTTTTATTTATTGAACTTGTTAACATTCATTATTATGTGTTCAATGTCCTCATCACTTGAGTCATCACTCAAGTGGTATTCATTTGTCCGAAGTTCTAAATCCTTCCTGTTCTTTGGAAGGTGGTTCAAGTATTCAATGAGTTCAAAATGTTCTAAAAAACTCATTTCATATGTCATTAAAGTACCAATAAGTTCTTTAATAGGATAATCATTTAAATCTTTAGTTTCTTGTATGGCGGTTACTTTAGGATCCTACCTTTTTAAAATGGATCTTAAGATCTTACTTACGAGTTCAAAATCCAAAAAAGATTTTCTAAAAGCTCTTAGACTATTGATGACATCCGTGAAATGGGTATACATATCGTCGATAGACTCACTTGGTGTCATTTGAAAGAGCTCAAAATCATACAATAAGAAATTTACTTTCGAGTCTTTAATTTTACTAGTTCCCTCATGCGTGATTTCAAGTGTCCGCTAAATATCGAAAGCCGTTTCGCACGTAGAAATCCGATTGAACTTATTTTTATCTAAAGCACAAATAAGGCATTCATAGCCTTTGCATTCAAAGAAAAAGATTTTTTCTCTAAGTCCAACCATTCGTTCGTCGGTTTAGAGAGAAATTGAAAATAGGTTTCAACAATGTTTCACAAATCCAAATTCATTGAAAGCAAGAAAACTCTCATTCGAGTTTTCCAATAGGTGTAGTCCGACCCGTTAAACAACGGAGGACAAACAACCGAAAAGCCCTCTTGAAAGCCATGAAGAGCCATTTCTTACGGGTGTAAATCTGAATGAGAAATAACGAGGCTCTGATACCAATTGTTAGGGATCAGGCGACACTAAGAGGGGGGGTGAATTAGTGCAGCGGTAAAGTACGATAAACTTTCGATAATTTTAAACAAGTTTCAGAAACTTCATACGAAAAGAATAACGTTTCAATTAAAATCATTTCGATTACATTGAAAGCGTACGTAAGAAGATGAAGGCAATGAACTTAACAAAGTAAAGGTTTGCAGAAAGATAAATGCATGAACATAAACGCAAACCGTTTTTATAGTGGTTCGGTCATCCGACCTACATCTACTCCCGATTCCTCTTCGCTTGAGGCCACCAGCTTTCCACTAGCTATCCTCTTTCCAACGGGCGAGAATGAACTCCCTTACAGCACCTCTCCTTTGACAGGCTTAGGAGGTAACCCTTACAAGGCCTCTCATCCCTCTCTTAGACTAAAACACACTTAAAGCTTAGAGAGAAAATTTTAATAAGAGTTTTTCCTTTTTCTTTCTCAGTTCTAAACTCCCTTTCAACCATGAATGAGAGGGGTATTTATAGGCCTCAAGAGGATTCAAATTTAGAGCCCAAATTTGAATCACTTTCATTCTTTTCGGTGCTAGCGGTGCCACCTCCTGTCAGTGTCAGACACTGACAATGTACTGGGCGGTGCCATCGCCCGGGCTCTTGGGCACTGGGCGGTGCCACCGCCCCAACCTGGGCAGTGCTACCGCCCAGCCTGGGCTCTCGGGTCCTGGGCGGTGTCACCACCCGGGCCTTTTCAGTACACTGGTTTGGGCCTTAAACTCAGCCTAAACCAGTCCGAAACAAAGCCCATTTGGTCCTTACTTAGGTTATAGAATTAATACCTAATCCTAACCCAAATTAATATGCTAACTACAAAATTAAAGACATTTCCTAAGCTATTACAAAGTCCGATAAGTCAAGACTTCTTCTGGTAAGCTTCCGGTGAACTTCCGGTAGTCTTCCGACGAACCCTCAAAAACCATTCTACGGACTCCCGATAAGATCTTGGACTTCATGATGATCTTGGCGAGTTCCAACGAGCTTCTTTGGCAATCTCCGATCTTTCTTGGTAAGCTCTGTGAACTTCCGATAAATCTTCCGGTGAACTTCCGAAAACCCTTCGGCAAGCTCCCTACTCGTTCTCGGTCAGTTTCGGCAACACTCCCAATGAATCTTCAGACTTCCATCGAACTCTCGAACTCCCAATGATCTATCACACTTGTCTTCTGGCACTTTATTTCGCTTTATATCTTCATCGTTATCATAGTTAATCCTGCACACACACAAACAAAAACTCTACTTCGATCTAGACAATTATTACAATGCGAATTGACATTCTATTACCCGGCACATCATTGGTCGGTGCTTCATCCGATTCTTCGGCGCATCGTCCTCTCTTGCGTTTTGTTGCCCAATCGGCAGTTGACCTTCGCAACCCCGATATCCTTGGCGCAACATGCTCTTCTTGGCTCGATGCACGACGTACGAAGCCTTCTGCCGATTATCAACCAAACCTCCGGCTCGACATCCAATATCCTGATGTGATCACCCAACGTAACATCAATTCCTCCAGCATCAACCATCTAATCTTAATCGATAGTAGACCTGCGTAACTCAAAATGTAGTTAGACAATAAAACATAATCAATTAGTGTCATCATCAAAATCTGAGATTCAATAAATTATTATCTACATAATAATTCACCCGACTCATCGACTACGGACGTACTAGGCCACTACGCCACAGTCCCTAGATGATATAGGGGAATCCAATCCTTTGGATGTTAAATCTCAGATTTTGATGATGAAATCAATTGATGAAATATTTGTACTAATCTCTTTGTTGAGATGAGTGTGCAGGAATAACTACGATGGAAAGAAAACATAACGTGATTTACCGAGGCCAAGTCCGTCGGGGGTTCAAGAGTTCATCGGAAGTCCGAGAGATTTTCGGAAGAGTTGCCGGAACCATCCAAGATCAAATCAGGGACTTGTCGAAGTTTTCGAAAGTCCATTTCAAAGATCGTCGAAGGTTCGCGGAACTTCCGGAAGATTCGAAACCAGCCAAGACTAGTTGAGCTCGCCGGAGTATCTTTGGGAGACCACCGTAGCAATCCGAGGAAGCATCGAGGCCCGCCTGGGAATCTCGCCGGAAGTCGACTTGAAGGGTGTCCGATCAAATCACGTTAAGTTATGTTCGTAATTTGCACATGAGTAGAGCAAGGATTTAAGAAATAAATCCTGCCCAAAATTCAGTAGGAGCCAACCGGGCACTACTCTTGTGTCAAGTTGAGATCTAAACAGGCCCCATTCGGCTCTGTTCGAATGGGGGCAAGCGATGGAACCGCCAAGCCTGGGGCGGTGGAACCATAAGCTGAGGCGGTGGAACCGCCACTGGGCGGTGGAACCGCCACCTGGCGTAGCACCGCCGCACACACACACACCTGAGCGATGGAACGCTGTCAAGGTGTAGCACCGCTCTATACATCTGATGATAGCGGTGGAACCGCTTGGTGGCGGTGGCACCGCCTTGACCACTGTGAACGCGGGAACTCCAAATTCACTTGGATTTTGGAGCCCAATTTTGAATCCACTTTGGATCTATAAATACCCCCTTTCTCAGCTGAAAGGGCACCCTTTTGAGCAAGAAAAAGTTTGAGTCTTGAGCTTTTGAAGAGTTTTGAAAAGTGTTATTTTCTTTACTAAGTGTTCACCTTCTTCTTCTTCTTGAGAGATCTTGTACAAGTGTGAACATCTTGTAAAGGGTTGTAAAAGGGGTGTTTGATCCTTTCCTTCAAAGGACTTGCTAGTGGAAGAGCGGAGCCTCATCGCAAAGGCTTCAAGAGTGGATGTAGGTCATTTGACCGAACCACTATACATCATTGTGTCCTTAAATGTGTGAGTGTTTATATTTCTGAATCATTTCATTTCTTGGCTGCAAGTTCATAGTTAGTTCCTTTTCACAAGCAATTACTTTCAAGTTCTCTTTCGTCGAATCGAAATCTTCCTACGAACTTGTGTTTCTTTGTGAAATCGGTTTCAAGAATACGAGTTTAATCCGCTGCACTAATTCACCCCCCCTCTTAGTGCCTTTTGATCCTTTCAATTGGTATCAGAGCAAGGTTTGCTCTCATATTGGTTTAAAACCCAAGAGAGATGGCCTACTCCGATATACAAGAGGGTCTCTCCATTACTCGTCCACCTATGTTCAATGGGTCGGATTATATGTATTGGAAGACTCGTATGAGGATTTTTCTTATTTCCATGGACTTCGAACTTTGGAACATTGTCGAAAATGGCTTCGCAAAATCTTCTCTTCCGATGAGTGAATGGAATGAGTCGGAGAGGAAGATTTTCGCTCTCAATGCAAAGGCTATGAATGCCTTATTTTGTGCACTTGATAAGAATGAGTTTAATCGGGTTTCCGTTTGTGAATCGGCTTTTGATATTTGGCGCACTCTTGAAATCACTCATGAAGGCACTAGCCGAGTGAAGGAGTCCAAAATCAACATTCTTGTGCATTCCTACGAACTTTTCGGATGAAACCAAATGAGTCCATTGGAGACATGTACACCCGCTTTACGGATGTCATCAATGGACTTAAAGCTCTTGGTAAAGGCTTTTCGAATTTTGAATTGGTAACTAAGATTTTAAGATCCCTTCCAAAGTGTTGGGATCCAAAGGTCACGCCATTCAAGAGGCCAAGGATCTTAAAGTATTTCCCATTGAAGAACTTATTGGATCTCTAATGACTTACGAGATGACGTGCCATGCTCATGAAGAGCTTGAGAACCCCCTTCCAAAGAATAGGAAGGATATGGCACTTAGAACACAAGAAGACCACTTGAAAGGAACATCAAGTGATGAGGATAGTGACAATGACATTGCACTTCTAACTCGAAAGTTTAAGAAATTCATAAGAAAGAACAAATTCAAAAATGACACAAAAAGTAAATTTGAACACAAAAGGACCAAGTCATTTGCTACGAATGCAAGAAGCCGGGACACTTCAAGAATGAATGTCCTCAAGCCAAGAAGAAGCAATTCAAGAAGAAAAAAAGCCTTGAAGGCCACATGGGATGATTCAAGTGACTCCGAGGTTGAAGAGGCTAGCAACAAAGAGGAGGCAAACTTTGCTCTAATGGCATTTGGAGAAGAGGTTAGTGAGTTACTTAATGAAGAGTTATCTTTCGATGAACTTTCTATGGCTTTTCATGAGTTGTTTGATGAATGTAGAACTATTAGTAAGAAGTTCAATTTGCTTAAGAAAGAGCATGCTTTATTACAAAGTAAATTCAATAGTCTTCAAAACCCTTCTCTACCCCCATGCTCTAAGTGTGAAGACTTAGATGCAACAAAAAGGGAGAACTTGCTACTCAAAGAGACCCTAAACAAGTTTAAGGTCGGTAGCAAAGGCTTAGACATGATTCTTGCTAACAAAGGTCATGTCGGAAATAGAAGTGGTATCGGATTTGTGAGAGGTTCTCACCAAAATCCCACCACCTTTGTTAAAGGGTCTACATTGCATGTATCACCCCATTTGAAATGTAATTTTTGTTGCAAAACGGGACATGTTACCTACAAATGTCCATTCAAGAAAATTAGTCTACAAAAGTTGATATGGGTTCCTAAAGGAACCATAAACAATTCAATGATAAATTACAAAATAAGTAGATCAATTTGTAAGGCACCCAAAATCAAATGGGTACCTAAAAACAATCCTCTTTTATAGACAAACTCACAAGCTAGGAGCAAGAAATGGTATCTTGATAGTGGATGCTCAAGGCACATGACCGGAGATCCATCTCATTTCTCTATGCTCTCTAGCAAAGAAGAAGGATATGTCACTTTCGGAGACAACAACAAGGGTAAAATCATTGGCAAGGGAACCATAGGTAACAAATCGAGTTTTTCAATTGATGATGTGTTACTAGTTGATGGTTTAAAACATAATCTTTTAAGTATTAGTCAACTATGTGATAAAGGTTATGTTGTTAGATTTGAATCCAATGTTTGCATTATTGAAAAACCCAACAACAACATATCCATGATTGCTTTAAAACAAAACAATGTCTACACCATAAATATTGATAAATTAAGTAATGAAATGTGTTTTTCGATTTTGAATGATGACGCTTGGCTTTGGCATAGGAGGCTAGGCCATGCAAGCATGAAACTAATCTCTAAGATTTCATCTAGAGATTTAGTAAGAGGTATCCCAAACACGAAATTTGTTAAGGATAAGGTATGTGATGCATGTCAACTAGGAAAACAAATAAAGACTAGTTTCAAATCAAAAATCACATTAGCACCACTAGACCATTGCAATTGATCCACTTGGACTTATTTGGACCAATTGACATAACAAGCCTAGGAGGTAGCAAATATGCCTTTGTAATTGTGGATGACTATAGTAGATACACTTGGACCTATTTTTTGGCTCATAAAAGTGATTGCTTCAAATGTTTCTCTAAATTTTGTAAACTCACTCAAAATGAAAAAGGCTTTATGATCTCATCAATTCGAAGTGATCATGGAGGTGAATTTCAAAATCATGACTTCCAAAATTTTTGTGAAACAAACGGATACAATCACAACTTCTCTACTCTAAGAAATCCACAACAAAATGGAGTAGTAGAAAGGAAAAATAGAAGTTTGCAAGAAATGGCTAGAACCATGTTAAATGAATATAATTTACCAAAATATTTTTGGGCAAGTGAATATGGCTTGCTATGTGATGAATAGAGTTCTAGTGAGACCATCCCTATCCAAAACTCCATATGAATTATGGAATGATAAAAAACCCAATGTTTCTTACTTTAAAGTTTTTGGTTGCAAATGCTTTATTTTGAATGAAAAGGATGCCTTAGGAAAATTCGATGCAAAATCCAATGAAGGCATATTTCTTGCTTATTCTTCCGTTTCTAAGGCTTTTCGTGTTTTCAACAAGAGAACCTTACTTATAGAAGAATCTATTCATGTGGTTTTTAATGAAGTTTCGAATTTAAGAAAAAGATTTTGATGATGATTTTGGTCTTGATGATTTGAATTTGAATGAACCCTCTCCTCAAAATAACATCTTGGATGCATCTTCTTCCCAAAATTCCTTACCAAAGGAATGGAAGTATGTAGATGCTCATCCCAAGGAGTTAATTATAGGAGATGCATCGAAAGGGGTTCAAACTCGCTCTTCTTTCAAAAATTTTGTGCCTATGCTGCCTTTCTTTCTCAAGTTGAACCAAAATGCATTGTTGATGCCCTAAAAGATGATTCTTGGGTTATCGCAATGCAAGAAGAATTGAATCAATTTGAGAGGAATGAGGTATGGAAGCTTGTTCCTAGACCTAATGACCACTTAGTTATTGGTACTAAGTGGGTCTTTAGAAACAAGCAAGATGAATGTGGTATCATGGTTAGAAACAAGGCTAGACTAGTGGCCAAAGGTTTCAACCAAGAAGAAGATATCGATTATGAAGAAACCTTCGCTCCGGTGGCAAGATTGGAAGCCATTAGGATGCTCCTTGCCTATGCTAGTAGTAAAGATTTTAAATTATTTCAAATGGATGTCAAAAGTGCATTCTTAAATGGTTTTATTTCGAAGAAGTTTATGTTGAACAACCACCCGGATTCGAAAACTCTCTATTTCCTAACCATGTGTTTAAGCTAACTAAGGCCTTATATGGTCTTAAACAAGCCCCTAGGGCTTGGTATGAGAGGCTTAGTTCTTTCTTGATTTCAAATAATTTCACTAAAGGCAAGGTTGATACTACATTGTTTATTAAACATTTTGAAAACAATTTTCTTATTGTTCAAATTTATGTTGATGATATTATTTTGGATCTTGTAATAAATCACTATGTGAATTATTTGCTAAGGATATGAGTGATGAATTTGAGATGAGCCTAATGGGAGAACTAAATTTCTTCTTAGGACTTCAAATCAAGCAACTAAGTGATGGTATATTTCTAAATCAATCAAAATACACATTGGAATTGTTAAAACGATTTAATATGGATGGATCAAAAGAAATTAGCACTCCTATGAGCACCTCCACTAAATTAGATATGGATGAAAATGGAGAAAGTTTTGATCAAAAAACTTATAGGGGCATGATAGGTAGCTGCTTTATCTCACTCGCAACTGGACACGACATCATGTTCGTGTAGGGCTATGTGCAAGATTCCAAGCTAATCCCAAGCTATCTCACTTGAAAGTGTCAAGAGGATTCTTAGATATCTTAAAGGGACCCCTAATCTTGGATTATGGTATCCAAAATCTGAAAATTTTAGTTTGAAAGCTTATGCAGATGCGGATTTTGGTGGATGTAAACTAGATAGAAAAAGCACATCGGAACATGCCAATTTCTAGGACATGCACTTGTTTCTTGGACTTCCAAGAAACAAAATTGATTGCACTATCTACAAGCAGGTTGAATATATAGCTGCTAGTGCATCTGTGCACAAGTTATCTGGATGAAAAATACACTAGAGGACTATGGAATCTACTTAAAAAATATTCCTATAAAGTGTGATAACACGAGTGCAATTTGTCTAACTAAAAATCCAATCCAACACTCTCGCACTAAGCACATTGACATCAAGCATCACTTTATACGTGATCATGTAAGTAGTAGAAATGTCACTCTTGATTTTGTTGATACAAATCATCAATTAACGGACATTTTTACGAAACCTTTAAATGAGGAACAATTTGATTTTATTAGAAGGGAATTAGGCATGCTAAACTGTCCAAGTAAGTAAGTTTTTTTTATGATGTCTTTTCTTGAAATTATGTTTAAACTATGATTTCCATCGATTTGATTCGGATTTTCCCATGGATTTATTCCTTTTGACTTCATTCCATCTCTGAGATTTTTCTTTAAAAAAAAAAAGGGAAAAACATGAAATCCGAATTAGTTTTTGTGCTATCGGCAGTAGTAGCACCATGTCTTGCGGTGGAACCCACTGGTAGTCAACCCAGCGGTGGAACACTTTCTTTGAAGTGTAGTACCGCCCGAACACCCTGCTATAAGGTGTGTTAGGGCCGGCGGTAGAACCGCCTCCCCTAATCTGTGAACCGCCTCTCCTCACTCTTCCAAACTCTTCCAAACTTCAAATTGGTGTCATTTCTTCCTATCTAGAAGCCTAAGGAGGAATTTTATCTTGATTCAAGCTTCCTACATCTCAAAGAACCAATCTAAGGTAAAAACAGAATTATTTCTCTTTCCTTTTCTTGTGAAGTTTCATTCCTTTCTTCAATTGATTTTTGATCATTCCTGAATAGAAATGGCTCCTAGAAGAACATCAAGAGACAAAGGAAAAAGGATGGAGATAGATTCATTTGACCAATCCTTATTTAAATCACAAGAAGCCTCCCTTAGATTTTATGAATTTGGTTCTAGACCCATTCATAAAGGAAAGTATGTTGATTTGAATCAATTAGGAAACTTAGAAACTATCATGTGGTTTGCAGACTTAGAGGCTTTACCTATTCTGCAAATTATTGAACCTATTTATCCACGTTTAGTTAAGTTGTTCTATGCTAATTTAACTGTGAATGATGATGGCTTGTCAACTTATCTTCTAGGTAATGAGATTCAAATATGTGATAAGACTATATGCTCATTAATTGGAATTGTTGAAAGAGAGCTAGGGTGTTATTTTCGGGGAAAATGGGATATGGACACACTTGGTGCCACTCACTCTGAAGCTTTAGAAACTGTGTTTGCAAACCCAAATTTAGGAATAATTCCCAAGAGTTGTGAACATTTATTACCTTTTAACTCTAAAATTTTGCATCACATTCTAATAAGCATTGTTATTCCTAAGCAGTTTCATCATGATGAGATCAGTTTCACTGAATTAGGTACCTTATATTGGATCATGACTAGACAACATTTCTGTTTTGGTTACCTACTCAGCAAAGCACATGATAGAGGTCCTTTATAAAGGATCAATGTTACCATATGGAGGTTTAATAACTAGACTATTGCATGCCATAACATCTGCATTCCACCAGATGAAGAAGCAATACAAGTCGAAAGATTTAATATTATTGACGTTAAACTACTTAGACGACTTAGATGTACTTTCAAGCATGGAATAGGGGTTAGGCAACCTAGGAGATGTGATATACCTCCCCAGTAGTAGACCATCCTGAAACACCAGTCCTTAGGGGAAATGAATCTCCTCCTCCTAATCCTTTTGTTGCAGCTACTACATCGTGACATTTTCTGCTCCATCTTCTCTTGATCCGATCATGAGAGAGTTAAATGAAGTAAAACTACAGCAAATTGAAATTTTGAAGGAAATGCGGAAGATGAACTTAAAGATCGATCACATGTATAGGCATCTTGGCATTCCTCCCGAGGAGTAGCTTTGTGTTTTCTTTTGAACGATGTAAACTTGTGTTGTATGTTGACATTTATGTTGTATTCCTTACATCGTGACATCTTTTTGTTGACATCTATGTTGTCTTAACTTCATGCTGTGTTATCTTACATCTTTTCGGCCACTATGGAATGGTTTTCGGTTTTCTGATTTTCTTTTCCACATTTGTGATGTTTTCCGACCCTCCTTATTGTTATGATTCATCGTTTCCTTTTGTTGATGACAAAGGGGAGAAATGATATGTGTATTGCCATATGATATGCGTTATCCAACATAAACTTAGTTGGGTTCTTGATATCATTTTTTTATTATGTATACTTCATTGATATCTTTGATATCTATTTTAAAATCTTGAAATTAAAATTAATTGTGTTGAATTCAAAAATTGAATTCAAGCAATTTTTATTTATGGCATATACATAGGGGAGTTAAGAATAACTCCATCACCATTGATTGTCATCATCAAAAAGGGGGAGATTGTTAAATCTCGGATTTTGATGATGAAATCAATTGGTGAAATATTTGTACTAATCTCTTTGTTGAGATGAGTGTGCAGGAATAACTACGATGAAAAGAAAACATAACGTGATTTACCGAGGCCAAGTCCGTCGGGGGTTCAAGAGTTCATCGGAAGTCCGAGAGATTTTCGGAAGAGTTTAGGAACCATCCAAGATCAAATCGGGACTTGTCGAAGTTTTTGAAAGTCCATTTCAAAGATCGTCGAAGGTTCGCAGAACTTAGGAAGATTCGAAACCAGCCGAAGACTAGTTGAGCTCGCCGGAGTATGCTGGGAGACCACTGGTAGCAATCCGAGGGAAGCATCGGAGGCCTGCCGGAATCTCGCCGGAAGTCGACTTGAAGGGTGTCCGATCAAATCACGTTAAGTTATGTTTGTAATTTGCACATGAGTAGAGCAAGGATTTAAGAAATAAATCCTGCCCAAAATTCAGTAGGAGCCAACCGGGCCACTACTGTGTCAAGTTGAGATCTAAACAGGCCCCATTCGGCTCTGTCTGTCGAATGGGGGCAAGCGATGGAACCGCTTAAGCCTGGGGCGTAGCACGCCCCAGACATGCGATGGCGGTGGAACCGCTGGTGAAGCGGGTGGCACCGCCGATCCACCGGACTAGAGCGGTAGCACACGCTGCTCTGGTGGTGGTGGCTTCTTCTACACGTCGATCAAAGATCTAACACAAGTGTGGCACCGCCTTGACCACCTGAACGCGAGAACTCCAAATTCACTTGGATTTTGGAGCCCAATTTTGAATCCACTTTGGATCTATAAATACCCCCTTTCTCAGCTGAAAGGGCACCCTTTTGAGCAAGAAAAAGTTTGAGTCTTGAGCTTTTGAAGAGTTTTGAAAAGTGTTGTTTTCTTTACTAAGTGTTCACCTTCTTCTTCTTCTTGAGAGATCTTGTACAAGTGTGAACATCTTGTAAAGGGTTGTAAAAAGGGGTGTTTGATCCTTCCCCTTCAAAGGACTTGCTAGTGGAAGAGCGAAGCCTCATCGTAAAGGCTTCAAGAGTGGATGTAGGTCATTTGACCGAACCACTATACATCATTGTGTCCTTAAATGTGTGAGTGTTTATATTTCTGAATCATTTCATTTCTTGGCTGCAAGTTCATAGTTAGTTCCTTTTCACAAGCAATTACTTTCAAGTTCTCTTTCGTCGAATCGAAATCTTCCTACGAACTTGTGTTTCTTTGCGAAATCGGTTTCAAGAATACGAGTTTAATCCGCTGCACTAATTCACCCCCCCCCCTCTTAGTGCCTTTTGATTCTTTCATTGGACCTATCTATCCTCAATTACCATGTATCTATAGTCTATCATCCATCTAATATCCCAGAGACCCTATACCAAACATGGTACTGTCAGGCCCATACGGTCTCTCCTCGAGTCTCGTTCTAATCAAATTCTCCCGGAGAACTCTTTCTCTCTCAATTCGAATAATCTTGGCCAAGAATTTATTTAAGTAAGAATACATGAGATTTTCCTCTCATGATACCGAGAGCGGATGATCCGCTATTGACACTCAATATCACTCGTAAGGTTGACTACTACTCCCAATAATCGGCTGTACTAGATCTGGAACTTCCAAACCTATAAGTCTAGTATCAAAGAGTGGAGTACTCATACATGTCATCCTTGGAGTCTCAAGTCTAAGGACCAAATACACTATTGGGACTACGAAATCGCTGTATGACATGAGGTATTAATAACCATCCAGCATTCTGTAAGTGGATCAATTAGTAAACTCATTCTCCAATAAGCACTTGTATTGTATCCTTAGTGTCCTCACATGAGCAGCTATGAGACCAGTCGCCTCCATCATATGGACAGGTATACAGTACACCAGTCTGTTCGATTATCTTAATGTCCTTCTCGAGTAACCTATGACTGGGATTATTTAGGATCAGTATTTAAAGGTGAATTGGTCTCATTATCGTGATCTCATCACAATCTGACTCTCATTGCATAGATCCATGGACATCACAATATATGCAATACAAAAGATAAAATGATAAAATACCTATAATTATAAGCAAAGAGATTGACGCAGCGTGTTACAAGTGTTATCACTCACGTGATTGGCTTATAGGGCACCTATAACTAGCACGAGTAATATATGCTACTAGGAGATTTGGGCAGCAATTTGAGAAGCGTCATCATAGCCCTTACCACGTGGATTATTGCTAGAGAGGAGGACATTTGAACTCCCTCATCTAGTTCTATAGATCTGTATGAATTCAAGGATATACGATCTCCCTCAGTAATTTTCTTACGTGGAGTTTTTGGTTTTGCAGATTTTTGCGCACCAACTTTTGTACGACAATAAGAATCTCTTTTTTTGTGAAAAATTTATGATTTTTGTTTTTGTTCTTCCTCTATGCATATAATGTGGTCGTAGATTTTCCAATCGAAGAATTAGGAGTGGACATAGATCGAGACAATCAAATCACTATAAATCTAATTTATATTTCTCTTTATACTTTTTCTTGTTATTACTAATTGATTTAGTTTCTTACTATCTCTATTCACATTCTAAATTAAATATATTTTTGATACATATTTTTCGATCGAAATTTTTTAAATCAAAATTTTATTTCAAAAGCACTAACTCATAACCCTCGGTGTCTTTACAATCCTAACACAAATATGATTTTTATAAACTAGAGTCCTCCTTGCTCTATGCATCATCTGATCCTAGAAACTAGTCATCAAATTGTCTTGGAAAGAAACATAAAGAAACACAACCTTTGGATCACATTATATATATTGAGTTGAAGATTTTTCTTCTTTCAGTAACCCTTTGAATTGTGGAGCTTCAATATTTACGTTAATGGTAATATTTATGTTATTTAGTATATTTTATAATATTCATGAAAAATTATTATGGGCATGTGAAATAATAAAAAAACATTATGCAGTATGAATTGCAAGGATAATTAGGAAGATGTTAAATTGCATATGCAATATCATGAGTAAATTATTAATTCTTTCATGCTAGATTTTTTTTAGAAATATGAGGGCTCATATATCATATTTCTATATATGAATTTGAAATATGAGGGTTTATATATCATATTTGTGTATATGAATTTGTTGATACTTTTATTAGGATACATTTTGAGTTTATGTGTCAATTACTTAACAGCATCATCGATGCTTATTCTTCTCACAAATGATAAAATTAAAAAATAATATGACTATATAATAAAGCACGACAGTCTTCATAAAAGTATAAAAATAAAAGAAATATTATTCTAATGTCATCAACGGAATAAATCAGCCTATAATGGGCCTTTCAATATTGGGAGCCCAACATATAGTAATAACAAATTGATTGATTGATTAAAGAGTATATTAAAAAATAAAAAATAAAATGCATGATAATGTATGAACAAAGTTTAACTTCAACTCCTATTCCTATAGTAATGTTTATTACTCCTACGTAGATGTAGGAAGAGTTTAACTATAAAAAGACTCAAAATAATATTTTTCACATGATGTGACCCGACCTACCTCCCTAATAGGGCTCTCCCATATAAGGGTATTTATATACAACCACAGCTAGAGAATTAGGTAATCTCTAGAAGCTCTCATGAGAAATTTAAGATTTGCGTATGGTTAACTATGTTTCCTTTGCATAGAAGTGGTTATAATAAGTTAAAATTTTATAATAAGTTAAATTTTGATTGGTTAGTAAATTCGTACACAAGTGATAGCCCCTAGATTCATATAGCGGTGCCACATGTCATTTAATGTAATGAAAGTTTATTTTATTTTTAAAAATTAAATCTTTATAAAGTATTTGACCGCATAGCATAGCCACTATGTTTACTTTTTGTTCATTAATTATTTTAATTTTAATCTTTAAAATTTTGAATTTTTGTAGAATTGTTGGATTTAATTTTTAATTTTTTTTAGTGATTACATACGATAGCATATATCCTTTGGATAAAACACTTTCATTGTAACATTTGGTGCACTTTTAGGCTCCATATAGAGCCCTAAAGCAACCTTAATTAATATCAATATAATTATTTTTTAAAATATCTTTTCTTTAATATATTTTTGATTCTATATTGTTACTCAATTTGCTGAAAGATGCTAATAAGATACTTTATGGATAATATCGATTAAATCTTGAAGTAAAAAATCTCAATTAATTTTATACATAGGGATGAGATTTTACGTTAAGGTAGTGAATACGTACCATCAGATATTTTTTTTATTATTTATTATTTTATTAGTTTTTTAATCAAAATTTAAATACCCTACTTTTTACCCCAATAGAAAGATCCAAACATATTAATACAAGATTTTATTTTATAAAAAAATATTTTTTAAAAAAACTCTTTCATGTCAAGACAAATGAACAAGTGATAGATATAGTCATGAAATCTCTTAAATTTACAGTATTTTTAACAACTCTAGATGAAGCTTAATATGTTAGATGAAAATAAGTTTAAGGGGAGTTAATGTTAAAATTAAAATTATTATTTTTCAAATTTATCATGAAAATTTTATTGTATTAAGAGCTGAAACATATTGAAGGCCCTAGAATGAACCAAATTAAATATTAGACTAAAAAATATTTAAAAAAATTCTCAAGGAAAAAAGATTCATGTTAATGTGATATATTTGATGTATCCACGGGAAGATATAAACTCAATCTATTGTATAGAGTAATACAGTCTGAATTGTAATGATAATATTTTGAGCCAAACAAAGATACTTTGCTTTGTCACTATTGTCACAGCTCTATCACTCTCCTTATGCGTGCAACATGTTATTTGTTCAGCAAATCTCTGACTTAACACAGTAAGTCCTAATAATTCCAAACAGGCTAAAAGAAACGTATGAATACAAAGCATGCGCATAAAGTTCAATGTAGATGAGTCATATATGTGTATATATAGTTGCTTCGATTAATAGCTCGGATGATGTCAATGGAGTCGACCGCCACCCTACGTGAAAGGGATCTCGTTGCCTCATCACATCAATAATAGACTGGTGCTCGTCAGCCCGAATTCGCTCCCTCACCCACCCCCTTTGTCCGACCACACCATGGCCATAAAGATTAATAGACAAGTACAATGAGCTCTTGTTCCTTTCACACAAAACATGTCGACTTAGGTGTGACGTCCCAACCAAAGAATTATTATCATATTAATCCCCGACCTAATCCTCGAGCGAATTTAGACCGAAGCGGTTTAACATGGCGGGCTGTGACAACAACTCCACAGAAGAGACTGATCACGGTGACGATGCCTCGTTCTCGTGACATTGATGAGGGCTAGCAAGGAAATGAGACATGAAAAATTCCTGTTAAGTGAGGCGTACTGGGGAACCGGCCTGTAACTTTTTCTCCCTCGTGGTTTTAGCGGCCACTGCCTTTCGAGGTGCATGCACAGCACAAGGGATTAAAACGAGAGCAATGGAAGTCTGCGAAGTGTCATGGTTCGGAACGAGACGACTGTCACTTTCGAAGGAGGGAAGGCACGGCAAGTGGCAGCTGAGTGCTGCACATCTCTCCACTCATGCGCCTCATCGTAACTGGGAGCGTGGTGCGATGCATCGTGTCTTTCTTCATGTCACCACTAGCGACGACGAGTCCCGTGAAAGATGCCGAGCAACGTGCCCTTTGCTCTTCGTTTCCGTTTCCCGAGACCGGAGACGAGCGATTTCGTTCCGAGTAAATATCGCACGTTAACCTCGGTTGACGCCACTGGCATTATTGAGGAGAGTGACGTTGTTCCTACCCGTTCATCTCTTCCCACCTCAGCCACCGGCCTCGCAACTGCGTGTCGACAGACTGGGCCCCTTCGGGACCCACGAAAGCTTTTCTTGGACCGAGAATCCGCCTCGTCTGGCGGCGACAGGACGTCGGAGTGGGTGTTTCTTGTCGACGTCGAACAAACCGCCAGGTGGTATCAGGCCAGGGCGGTATAAATTTGCCGTGGGACCGCGAAACAGAAAAACTATCATCTGGCGATACGAGCGTGGACGCGTGTCGCGATTTCCAAAGCCGAAACCGGAAAACGGATGCTGGAGATGATGTGCGTAATGGCATCCGGGAATCGAGTCCCGAGAAGGATCGATTCTTCTCGACCAATTAGTTCTCCAAAAGCTTCACGCCTTCGAGGAAAGGCTGGCGCTGGCAGGAAAACAAAAAAGAACGACCCTGATCGGTCTCTTACCTCGATCCACACCGTCCATCGAGGATTAAACGGCATCGAAGGCCATCGGTCCCACCTACCGACATGTGGGCCTTAGCATCGACGCAGAAAGCCCGAGACGGTAGGACGCACCCCGCCCTTCCCCAAACGACAACGGATCACGTCATATCCACCAACAGTACCTGCCACGTCCTCACCGGTGGGCCGCACCCGTATGCGACACTTCGCGCCATCCCAATAGTTGACCGCCCTGATGCAGAAAAGGATAAATAAATATACTGAAATAGAAATACATATGTAAATAAATAAACCTTCTTTATTACTATATGGAGTGCCCGTGGTTTTTTAGACATGCACGTAACCCTTCGATATTTACAGTTACCAGAGCCTACTAACAACATACTTTTTACTGAACACCTAGCGTACAACTCTCTGTCATAACTATCAGTTATTTATCACCACAACGACAATGCCTCGAACACTTGCTTTAAAGATGCCTTCACCTATTCTGCTCTTTTTTCCTTGGCGCGGTAACTATGTGATGGTGGTACTACTCCATTCGAACTCGCGGCAGAGTCGGTGCGGGATTAGAACTCCAGTGTCAGGCTTCCGAAGGGAGCTCTATGGGGGATGCCCTTCCTTCTCTTGGCGCTGCTGAGGCTGGCGGCGGTCGGCGGCGGCGTCGACGGAATGAAGCTGTGTGTCACATTGCTCTTCTCGCTGCCACGGCTGATGCTCGTGTAAGACTCATCTGTGTCTGACTCCGTCGTTGACTTTATCTTCATGGCCTCGTGTAATATTTTGTTCTTCCGCTTGCGGTCTGGTGCGGTGCCGGCCATCTGAAACGGACATTTCGCCAAACAATTGGTTAAGGAAGGGGATGGCAGTTGAATGATTGATGATGCCGCAGAGATTGAATCAAATGGCATGGAGGTGGGGACCTTGCAGCCGAGGGAGCAGAAGCGGAAGGAGTCGAGCAGGCTCCGGCCGCAGACCTCGCAGTTGTTGGTGACGCCCTTGCGCGGCCTCGGCTGGGGGCGTTCGTTGAGGAAAACAACGCGGGCGCTGTTGATGATGTACGTCTGCACGCCGGTGAGGTCGAGCACCTTCTGGATCTCGGAAACTCTGATCACGTCGTGGTAGGAAGACCTCCGTATCTGCAACCAACACCAGGAGAGAACAAGCTCGTCATCGCAACGAATCGATCGATCGCTTGGTTTCTGCAAGACGGAGATAAAAGGGCGGGAAAAGTTGGGAGTTGAGCGACTAGAATCGAGGGTAGACACTGATGCACTTCTGTCTAAGAAGTTTGTGGTGATAAGAAACAAGGAGATCGTCGAAGGAACCATTTCCACGGTACGACAAGGGGGTCGGCTTATAGTACAGTTGGAAGAAAGGCTCACCGAAAGCAGACAAGCAGAAGATAAAATGGACCTGAATCGGGTGGTGGCCGCGGTGGCGGTCGAGACAGAGGGAACAGAGGGCGCCGCTCATGCAATCGAGACAGTACATGTTGCATTCGTTCCTGTGGGAGTCAGCGTGGTACTTGCATTGGACGAAGAAGTTCGTCGACAGAAGCGGCCGCAGCCACGGCGGCCACCGGCCTCCCTCCTCCTCCACCGTCCCTCCTCCACCCTGTTCCATTCCGTATCACTATCATCAGAATCCCGCGCCAAAGCAAATCGCTGCCAGGTTTCGAACGCAGCAATAACCATTTTTCGCAAACAACGAAGGAGAAAAGGAACATCACCATGGTTCGCCTGATCTTGATGTTTAGCTCTTTGAATGGAGATTCTCGATCCACCGCCTTCTCGATCATTAGACAAAACCCTCCTTTCTTCTCTGCTTACTTGAAGTTGCTGGAATCAGACAGCTGACAGCAAGAGGAGAGGAAAGATTTCAAAGGAGAGAGGAAGAAAGCAGAAGTATTCGCCGGAAGGAACCATTGTTGACTTGGAGAGAGAATCGGGGTGTGGAAGGAGCACAGAGTGGAGTCGTTCTTATCCTCTCACAAGACTTGTAAGAGGCGTTAATTCCAAGTAACTTTTTTTCTTTTCATCTCCCCCGTCATCATCCCACACCCATTTGTTTATTCCTGATGGATGTCTATCTCCGTTCTCTCTCCCTACGTTAGTTCCCCTGCTTTCATTGCTTCATGATTGCTGCTTCTGTGCCCATTCCTCTCCGACCCAATCACAATAATGCCATCGGGCTCGAGTTCATTTCACGGCCAATTAGCTGCGACTTGTTCTGCACGTCTCTTTTTCTTCCATCTCTCTTGTTTTTGAGGGTCAAAGTCCATGGTGGGGGCCGGTTCAGCACTGAGGAATTGGAATCTTTCGTTAATGGAGGGTTTCTCCCATTTTGCCATTAAATATTCAATTAACACTGGGTCCTACACCCAGCAATGTGGGACCTGCGGACACTTTCTTGATTGAGCTATGATTGTGTTCTTTAATTGAATCTAGATAGCTTTTCTGAAAGCGATTACTACCGGTCTGATATGAAGGAATAGCTTCAATTATTTTTAAAAAATATATTAACTAAATTATATAATTACAAGAAGAATTCTATCGATTAGAGTATAAAAAAATTGATCGACTGAGAGGGCCACTAGCCTCTCTAAAATAATATATTCTCAATCTAGCATACGTGGTTAGTCAGTTAGAAATTTTAATTTTTTCTCTATATAAGTGTATATATATAATAAAAAATTAAAGCATCCAAAAATATCTTAAAACATTATATTTGATACTAATATAATTAGAAGATTACACTATCATCATCATTAACAAAGGGAAGAAAGTCAACAGGGCATATAAACTAACTGAGCAGCATATAGGAAGTGGTTTGATGTAATCAACACTTGATCACACCACATCTCGGCTCGAACCAAACTCATGAGTTGAACATGATTCAAAGGAGGGATCGAAGTGTAACTTCATGAACAGGAACACTTATTTTATGCGCTCTCTTTGTTTGCCTTGCTGCCGCTGTCAAAGCCTGCTACGGAGTCAAATGTTTGAGAACGAAGAAACCACATGGAGACGAGACGCGTGCATCGCTGTGGCTGCAAAGCTAATGCACGGGATCCCTTGTTTCCCGTGTAAGGCCGAAATGTGCGGGATATTTGGGACGGTTGCTTCCTGTAGCATTGATTGCAAACAATAATATTCCAGCAGCTGCAATGATAATAATAATATTATTATCTCATGCTTTGCCCTTGGAAAATGTGATGCAGACTGATGGGCCAACAATATTATTATGGGCTCAGTCGAGCACTCCTGGACTCGGGAGATGCCTAGCCACGACCCAACATTATTATTGGCCTGAACCAAGGCGGTGTCTATGGCGCCATGAATGGGCTCTGCCTCCACGCCTACGTTGGCACCTAAAGCCCCAACGCAGATGCTCCATTCCTTAGCCAGTCAGTGAAGGATGAATGACCCAGCTTTTGATGGATTATGTCTCTCTCTAAATGTGTATAATCTCATACATCTATCCTTCTACCTGCCTGCCTACCTACAGCTGCATCAAATAGTGATCGTGCGATAGTTTCACTACACACGCATGCATGTCAGAACTCATCGGTAGTCGCGTAGCCATCACCTGACACCTCTCTTGTTGTCGACATGATCTCTCACCCGGTGATGGGTAACGAGCTGCTTCACTCCTGCAGCTATCACCTCACGTCACAGCTCGCACGGATCCTCCCCCTCTTCTTCCGAAGCTTTAAAGTAGCCAAGCCTCTTCACTGCTGTACGAACAAACAAAGGTTCTTCAATCTGACGATTAAATCTGAGAGCCTGATCATCTTTATCTTCTTTATCATGTCATGTTCGATGCCTGTCACATCAAAATCTCTCCTTTCTTATTTCCCTTCCCTTTCATCCTTTCGCTGCTGCATTGGATCGGAAGAAGCACGCACACCCCAAAAGCAGAGCTCCTGACTCGTCGGACCGCGGTAGCTCTGCTTCAAACCAGAGTTCGTGACTCGTCAAACCGCGGTTTCTTCTGAGTGGCCACCGCTGTACCCAGAAACTAAGATGGAACTCCAAGGCCATGATCGAACACAGTACTGATTGAGCAGGGATACAGGTCACAGAAGCACGGAAGTAGGGGATCGCCCTCGATTACCTTCTAGACGATATGCCAAAATCTTGGAAGAAAAATAAAAATACTCGAAGAAGATCACGAGAACGAATCAAACTGGACTAAATCTTTCTCTGGTCAAAGCGAGATCATGTTATCAGCAGCCGTTCCTATTAAAAGTTTGGATATGGAAATGATCATGATCATATGCTGCTGCATCCCTGGTGTTGGTTAGCCCTAAAGATCGCTGGGCCATTGCATCATATGCTATCCATGTGCACTACCAAACCTTGGTCGCCTCCTTTCATCTCACCTGCCCAAACTAAAAGCATAAAGCAGCACAGCTTATATCCTGCAAAGATTATTTATAATCATGCATGTTCTTGTCATATGGCCGTCTGGGCTCCATTTTGATGTAGTAGTAGCAGTCAAGGATCGAGGCAGCAGATTGGATCGGTTTGATTAAGAACAGGAAGCGACGACGACAGCCAATCAATAGCATTCTTTGATGTTCGAAACTAATCATTTCATAAGAAAAAATAAACATTGTTTATGTTTGACCAAAACTTTTTTATGTTTGGAAATGTTTTCGTAAGCAGATCTTTGACTAGGTAAAAGAAGGAAGATCAAACTCAGCATGCATTTTGAGTTTTACTGATTCAAACAAGTTGCAGTGTCTTTAAAACTAAGCGACGTTGGGGCCTGTTCATACGTGTGGTTGACTGGAGCTCTGTAAAGCTTTGGGCATAGGTTGAAACTGAAGACGCTGTCCTCAGAAGGGACGCATGGTTGGATCGTACTAAATCGTATTAACGTGGGAGTGGACAAAGTCTTCCAATTCCCACCGGGCAAGGGCGACCGTAGAAAAGCTTAAAGATTAGTTTACTCTAAATGGCTTTGACAAAGATGCCGTTTGTATGTAGCTGTTGTCGATGTTGAGCTTCCCATATGCGCCGAAGAAGTGAGAATGGGATGAGGGCGATGTCACTTTCGCAATGCATCAAAACACTACAAACGAAGGGGTTGGTGAAGCCGCCCGCCCCGTTTAATTCCGAGGATAAGCGGAGTCAATAAATCCAGGTGGCCCAAACATCCTTCTCCTCGAAGACAAAGTTGCAGATATTGATCTGGAGATAAATAAAATTGCACCTGTTTGTTTACCGTGCAGATCAGGTATGAATCGCCCTTGGTAATTCGTCTCGATTTGATGCTAAACCCGAGTATGAAATGAAAACCACTGACCGTAGGTGTGCTCGATCCAGTATTAAAAGTGCATGTCATGTAAGCTTCGAGCATGATGATACTCTGGCCATCGAGGCCGTCTTCGACGTAAGCTGATGCGGCAGAGAGCCAGTTGGGGTCGCCTGGTGGAGTCTACCCACCGGTTGATGTGCGGGTCCACTGCGTAGCCAATGGGAGTGCTACGTGGTGCCAGTGATCGACGGCTCATGGCGCCCGAGCGAAACGAACGGCCCATGATAAAGGTCGTGGTGTCGTCGTAAATAATCAAAAGTCCATGGCATGACGAGGCGGCCTTCCCTTCCCCTATTAATAAAAATTGACACGGCACCAAAAGCTTCGCCGTCTCCAAAAATTGCGAAACGAGAGAGAAGCGACGGAAGAGCGGAGGATGGGAGCGGATCAGAGATCTACGACTGAGTCAGCGGTTCCGTGGTGGAGGGACGAGGAGGAGGAGAAGGTGGTAGAGGACGAAGCCGGGTGGAAGTGCTGGAAACACCCGCTGCAGCCCCACTACGGCGTCTGCCCCGCTTGCCTCCGCGATCGCCTCCTCCGTCTCTGCCCAGATTGCGCCAGCGTCCGACCCTGCGGCTGCTTCCCCTCCCCCTCCTCCTCGACCTCATCCTCCTCTCCCTCCTCCGCCGAGCTGGCGAGATCCGGCGGGGTGGGCCGCGGCACGGGGGTGGGGTCGGTGGGGCGGATATCGCGGCTCATCGACAGCGAGCCATCGTTCCGGAGGTCACGGTCGGTGGGGTTTCCGCTACTCCGGTCGACGTCGGTGTCGGCACCGCCCGTGGACGACGTAGCGGCCCCGCCGAGATCGCGGGGTAGCGGCAAAGGGTGGGCGCCGTTCTTGCTATTCTCGAAGGCGGCGAGGAAGAAGGATTCGGCGGGGTCGGAGCTGTACAGGTCGAGGTCGGTGGCAGCGGGCCGAGCCCAGGCCGCAGGCTGCGGCGGCGAGGAGGAGGGAAAGGGGAAGGGAGGGCGGCGGTGGCATTTTCCGAGCCCGATGAAGATTCTCCTGCAATGGAAGTCGGCGACGAAGGTGGTGCAGGAGCGGTCGCCGCTGTGGCGCGGGTGAGAATCTGCGCACGCGACAAAAAAGAAACATGTCCGGAGGAGGAGATCGTGCGCCTGCATTAGCATGGATTTATTAGCATTGGTATTATTATTATTACACTCGTTGATGCTGCTGCAATAGATTATAGTTTATATTCGCCAAGGAAAAAAAACCGACTTAAGTTGTTATTGGAAACCAACCTCGCATGTGGAGGTGATTAAGATCCATATGCCCCTTGAGATGTCTTGTTTATGTCTCCAATTTTCGAGCTGTGATGAACTGAAGTCCATCGGAAGTCGATAGGACCGCTCGTAAAGTCTTCAATGATGCGAGTGAATGCGGACCGCAGGGTGGGGGAAAGGGAAAGGCGAGAGCGAGAGCGAGAGCGAGAGCGAGAGAGAGAGAGAGAGATAGTCTTCGAGGGGTGGCACGTGCAGGGGCATCCGTCCGTGCACGTGCTGATGTCGTTTCCTCCTTTTCAATCTCATGTTCTTCCTACTGAATTGATCATGTAATCGGATTGGGTGGTCGACGTTGTTTCTCCGCTTTCTTCTGGTGTCGATGCAAAGCATCTTTCGTAATTCAATTCAGCCCTTCGCTGTGCAGGCTTCCCATGGACGCCTCTCTCTCTCTCTCTCTCTCTCTCTCTCTCTCTCTCTCTCCCTCTCTCCGGCCAAAGCTGTCGTGAAAGCAAACTTTCGACTGATGAGCTTGATACTGATAATTGGCTTCATAGCAATCAACCAGTAGAATGGACTTGTGACCTACCGATCGGTATCGTCTGCCATGAAAAAGGTGAGGTTTGAAACCAGGCTCATAATAAAGGAAAAGGCATCTGAGGGACTTGAGAAAGCTACTTCTTGTTGGGTTTCAACAACAAGAATTAACCTCTTAGCGTGGATGTGGATTCAGCCCGTTAGCGTCGCAATCCGGTGGACCTCTCTTAGTCAAAAAAGAAAAAAGAAAAAGTTTGAAACCCGTCTTTGTTTAACACTCTGTCCTTCACGTTTCGTCGTTACTCCACATTTTTTTTTCTCTCTCTCTTTTTAAGGGAGATAGAAAGAGAAGGGAAGGAAAAAAAAAGAAAAAAGAAAAAAGAAAAAGCCGAAATATAAATGACTAGGATACAAGACAATAATATCCTAACTACTCATGGATGGATGCTGGATAGGGCCAAGCCGAAGATCGTGTTCAGAATTATTGAGGTCGAATCGTATTTCCTAAATATACTTAATTGATAATATATTATATATACAAAAAAATTGAATGATAAATTTACTTGATTAATAGATATACTTAATAATTTAAGGATCGATTGTCTTATTCATATTTTATAATTTTAATATTTGAAGAAAGAATACTTTGAAGGGTCAGAAATTTTTTTTCAGCATATTTAGAGAAATTCTAAGAGAATTCTTCACAATTCTAAGAGAATTCAACTCAAGTTAAGAGTTTTTTTTTAATTCTAGCATAAAGTATAAAATTCGTCTATATTTTTTTTCTTTTTCACAAGTCTCCGAACAAAATTATATCTCATGACTACAATAAAATGTATCTTTATCTGCGGTTTATAGTTATATATCCCTGCGATTAAAATTGGAACAAAATTTATACCTACCATTAATAATTGTGGCAATAGATGTCGTGAGGATAGCATATAGCTACAGTTTTAAAAACCACAGGTAAATATTTACGCATTACTACAGTTTATTAATCACATTTTTCCTATAGAGAAAAATCAGAATTATAGACGAATTTTTTCGACAAAGAATAACCATAATAATAAATAGTTTCACCCCACGATTATTGTCGATCACAGTAACATGTCATGTTGTATCTTGCGAAAGCAATTATAGTGATGGATGATTTTATTTTACGAAGGGTAACCACCATAATATATGTTTCCTCTTGGAAATAACATTGCACCCCATAGATTGTAATTATAAAAATAAATATGACAACCATATAACTCACAACGATTTCATAAAACACTCACATTTATTCATCAACTTAATTGTTTATAAAAAAATAAAATATACAATATTTAATTATCTCTAACTTCGTATATAAATTAAAATAAATAATTTTATACAAGTTTGTCAGTAAACAATATCACCAAAATGTTACATAATATTTCTTCATCTGCTCTTTCCAATGTACAAATAGCAAAAGATATAATTTGCTCCACATGGAGAACGAAACCATTTTCTCCCAGAAGCCGAGAAGACTAAAGAGAAGTGCAGTGGCATGGAGATTGCCATTCAGTAGCATGCTTGTGTCTTCCGGGGCTTCATAAATGCTCCATAAAGCATCCTTGATGCGTATCATCTTTAATGTGATATACCACACCAACGAGCTGCTGACGATGGTTGGAGGTTAGAATTTTAAAGATTACACATGTATAATTAAATATATTAAATTATTATTTTAATTAATTAAAATTAAAATAATTTAATTAAAATAAATTTATTTAACTAAATAATATAATTATTATAAAAATTAATTGTGTGAATATCATTAGTCATATTTTTAACTTAATGACGAGATAAGTTAGGAATATAAAATTCTTAAAGTATAATTATAGATTCATCAATTATGAATATAATTATAATTATAGATTCATCATTATATATATATATATATATATATATATATATATATATATATATATATATATATATATATATATATATATATATATATATATATATAGGGTTATGGTCCCCAGTTATAATATCAAATAAAGTTTCTCTTCACCTCTCAAAGAAATTTAAAATTCTTAAAGATATTCTATAATTAAAAAATCAAATCATCCAGTAATTTAGAAAATACTTCGATGAATTCATCAAGTACACGCTTCCATATTAATATGTTTTATAATTGTTATAGAATTTCATGTATATTATTGTGGATTCAATAAGTTTTATGGAAACATTCTAAAATTTGATTTTGGATTCATAAAATATATTTGATTTAGATTTATTATATTAAATCCACCGACAATCGATTCGTCGGAGCTGATCCTAGAGTTCCTTCTCCTCCCCTATCAGTTTCACAACGTCCTCCTCTAAGTTATTTATCCTGCAGCATTGTGTTCCACCCCCATCTAGATTCAATTTACAAGCAACAGCAATAAACATGCACTATTACACCCGAGAGAAGAAAGGGGTGTCTGGTGCCAACCGAGTCCATGAATTCAAGGGAAGGATGTGGCACAAACGATATGGAGACGTGGTGAGACATGATTTGGTCTGATTACTGGGCATGTAGCAAACCCAAAATCATGAGAGAAGGTCAATAATACTTGCCAAAAAGCCTAAAATAAAATAGTAAAAACCCAAAAAAAATCCCATAAAAGGCAAAGATAAAAACAAACCCTAAAAGAAGGGATGCGAATGCTGTCGGAGAGAGCAACGGTGCATCCTTTTGCAGCGCCATTTGACAATGACGTTGGTGAGAGGTCAAGCAACTTTTGGGTTTTGTTTTTTCCTTTTAATCTCGGTCGTAGGGTCTACGATTCAGATCGTATCTCCCTCTAAATTTAAGATAATAGGTTCAGATCGTATACTTACATTTTATGCAGTTCTTCAAAAATTATAGTCTTTGATTTACGGTAATTTAAAAGTATAACTTAATAATCGGTATCAAAACCGTTGGAATTAGACATTTATAACTATGATGCCGAGGTAAAGTCACTTTTGTTGTAATGGTAGCAATAAATTTACTGTTATCTGTATTCTTTTCTTTTTTTATATTATAAATTACAACTTGATTGTTATAACGGAGTGTTATAGATTTATCAGATGGATTTATAAAAGGCATACTTTTAAAGGATATTTTAAACCAAATAATTTTTTTACTTGTAAATTGTAATAGATTTTAATTTTATAAAATATAAATAATATAATTTTATTTCTTGGATGACCAAACTGCTCAGCCTAAAATGAATAAGGAACCACTAATAGATCTAGAATTGAATCTACTGGATGCCGAATTTATATTATTGGAACACTCAAGTACATAAGTTATATGTTTATAACACAATTCACAATTTATAATACATTTCAAGTATCTTATTGCTGTATTCATCTCTCTTCAGTGCTGTTCACTAGGGTTACTAGTGAATCTTCTCAATATGTAGATTGCACATGCAAGATCCAGTCTTGTGTGATTTACAGCACATGCTTCCAATAGTCTTAGCGTATTCTCATTGATTTATTATTGTTCTCTCATTTGGAACTAACCTTACATGAGGATCAATAGGTGTTTTAGAAGGTTTACAATCAAAATGATTAAATTTTTTTAATATCTTTTCCATATAGTAAGATTGTCTTAAAATAACCTTAGTCTTTTAAGAACATTTACCCCTCAAGTCTTTCATATCAAAAACTTACCTTAAGAACTCATCTATGCAATACCAAGAATAAGTAAGTCAATGAGTACTTTATATTCTATATAGTGACTAATGTGAAGATGAAGGTCGACCCAAGATTTTCTTTTCCTTTGACTTTGAAGCCTTCTGGTTGTTTCATGTAAATTTCTTCTTTTAGATCACCATGAAGAAATACAATTTTCACATCAAGTTGCTCAACTTCTAAATCCAAGCGGGCAGCTAAACCAAGAACAACTCAGATAGATGACATTTTCACCACAGGAGAAAATATTTCTTCAAAGTCAATACCTTTCTTCTGACTGAATCCCTTCACAACTAATCATGCCTTATATCTTTGTTGTGAGCTATTACTTTCAGTCTTCAATCTGTAAACTCATTTATTCTTGAGAGCTTTCTTCTCTTTAGGCAACTTTACCAAGTTATAGGTGTGGTTCTCAAGCAAGGATTTCATCTCTTCTTGCATGGCTTTAACCCACTCATTCTTGTGCTCATGTAGAATAGCTTCCTGGTAAGTTTCTGGCTCTCCCCCATCAGTAAACATAACATACTCATGTGGAGGATATCTTGTAGATGGTTGTCGCTCTCTTGTGGATCTTCTCAATGGAATCTCAACTGGTGGTGGAGGTGCTTACTCAGTTGGTTCAACTTCATCAACTGTAGGAGTATTATCACTAATATTCTCACCACATTCTTCTTCATCATCATTTCCCCCATGATCATCATGAACTATAGGTGGAGGAACTGGACCCGAACTCCAAGGAATATAAATAGAGGTTTTTGGCTTCTCAACAGTATCACCATTATCAAACAATTGGTCTTCAAGAAATACAACATCCCTGCTTCTAACAATTTTCTTGTTTACTGGATCCCATAATCTGTACCCAAACTCTTCATGACCATATCCTAAGAAAATACATGCCTTTGCCTTATTATCAAGCTTGGATCTCTCATCTTTGGGAATATGTACAAATGCTTTGCACCCAAAGACTCTCAAATGATCATAAGATACATCTTTCCCTTTCCATACTCTCTTTGGAACATCACCTTGCAGAGGAACTGATGGAGAAAGATTTATCAAGTCAACTGTAGTTCTCATAGCCTTCTCCAAAAATGACTTAGATAACTTGGCGTGGGAGAGCATACACCTAATCCTTTCTTCAATGGTTCTGTTCATCCTTTCTGTCACACCGTTTTGCTGAGGAGTTTTTGGAACTGTTTTCTCAAGCCTGATACCATGAAACCTACAGTAATTCTCAAAAGGACCCCTGTACTCGCCACCATTATCTGCTCGAACACTCTTTAGCTTTCTACTAGTTTCTCTTTCAACACTGACATGAAATTCTTTGAAGACATCAAGTACCTGATCTTTAGATTTCAAAGCAAAAGCCCAAACTTTTCTAGAATGATCATTAATAAAAGTAACAAAATAAAGAGCTCCTCCAAGAGTTCTAGTTTGCATAGTACAGACATCAGTATGAACTAAATCAATAATATTTGATCTTCTAGATGGCGAATAAGTATGAAATGCAACTCTATGTGTTTTTTCAACTAAGCAATGATCACAAGATTTAAGAGATGTACCTTGCAACTCTGTAAGAGGCGATTTCTAGCAAGAGTTTGAAGTCCCTTCTCGCTGATATGACCAAGCCTCTTATGCCAAAGATCTATGCTTTCACCCTTTTGAATTACATTAATCTCTCCTTTGTGTAGCTTAGTTTCCATAATATAAAAAGAGTTCAACTTCTTTCCTCTCGCCACAATTAGAGAACCTTTAGTGAGCTTCCATTTGCCTTCACCAAAATAATGTGTAAATCCCTCATCATCAAGTCTGCCTGTAGATATCAAATTCATTTAATATCTGGAACATGTCGACATCTCTCGAGTATCAATTTGCTCCCAAGATCTTGGTCTCTAAGCAAATATCTCCAATACCTATAATCTTGGATGTACCACTGTTTCTCATTCTAACATTGCCAAAATCACCAGTAGTGTAGGATCTGAATAAATCATCATGATAAGTAACATGGAATGAAGCACCAGAGTCAATTACCCAATTGCTGTCCTGAGCTGTAAGACTAATACATCCATCATTACAAACAGTAATAATATCACCTTCAGCAGCAACTGTATTGGTCTCTTTCTCATTTTTCTTCCTTTCATTCTGTTCTCGCTTCCAAAATCTACACTCTTTCTTCATATGACCTGGCCTGTTGTAGTGGAAACACCTGATATCTCTTCTAGACTTGGATCTTCCTCTGTAATCATGTGAATTTCTACTGTGACTTCTTCCACGTCTTTCCTATTTTTCAGTAATAAGTGCACCAGAAGAAGATTCTCCCTGTTCTTTCCTTCTGGCATCTTCATTCAGTAAACTATCTTTAACCATGTCTAGAGTTAGAGTCCCCTCTGGCGTGGAGTTACAAATTGTCACCACATATGTTTCCCAACTTTCTGGTAAAGAGCTGAGAAATAGCAATCCCTACATTTCATGATCTATATTCATTTTCATAGCAACCAACTTGTTTGCAAGACTCTGAAATAGGCTTATGTGCTCAACAATATTGTCACTATCTTTATACTTCAAATTAACAAGCCTTCTAAGGAGAGAAATTCTATTTCCCACTGTCTTTTCCGCAAATAGATTTTCTAGCCTTTGCCAAACAATATCAGCTCTGGTTTCATCAGAAATATGCTCATGCAGATTTATATCCATCCATCTTCTAATATAAGCAATAGCTTTCCTGTGCTGGACTTCTCATTCTTCCTTATCCATAGTAGAGGGTTTTTCTTTAACTTTGATGGGCTTATACAAATCTTTGCAATAGAGCAAGTCTTCCATCATACGCCTCCAAGTGGAATAATTTGATGAGTTCAATTTAATCATACCATCTGATTCTTCCATTTCAATCACACAAGAAAACACTAGTAGCAAATCACAACCTACTGCTCTGATACCACTTGTTGGGAAAAAATCTGTAAATATAGAATAATACTTTTCCCTCTTTGTATATCAAAATAGGTTCCTCATCAAAAATACCAACTTGATATTAAAAACAAATAACAACCAGAATAATATTATCAATAGAATAATTGATCAATCACATAAAACCACGGGACCGTAGTCTAAATCGATTCTTCTCTCTAAAATAATAAGGAAGGATTTAGCTTTTACCAAGCAAACTTAGCAAGAAAGTACTTTAGAAAGGATAAACCGTAGATCGGCACCGTTAGGATTGTAGAGTTTACTGTAAGAATTCTCCACGTCAAATCTAGGTCAAAACTGACGAAGTTTGGTCACCGATCGTCAAGCAGAAAACTCAGAAAACTTAGTTTTTCTCTCTCTCTCCTCTTTCTTTCTCTCGCTGCCGCACGCTGCCGTTGCACGCCGCTGCTCTTTCTTTTCCTCATACTGCGCACACCTTTTCTCAATTGCACAGTAATCTCAATAGAAACCCTTAATTGATTTGGGCTTAGGCTAAATTATCTGATAAGCCCACGTATGGGCTGGACCCAACAGATACGCTTCACTATAAAAAAAAAATTCATCAACAAGATACATATGAGATGATTTCGCTTGACATATGCCAAGTTATCATTGAGAGTCTCTACTTATGAGATCAAGATATTATATATATTTGTTAAGTTTAGGAAGTATCGACTCCAAAAGAATGAATGGAAATCCATCATCACTCAAGATCCAGTTGGTTTGATGGAACACTTAATATTTGTGGGCTAAACAATAAAGATGGAACACTTAATGCTTATCGAAAGCTCATGCATCTCATTTCAACATGCAAAGAATCAAAACCTTCCTCTAACATGATGAAAGAGGAGGAGAAACCAAAAGAGGCAGCAATAATCTTGAAGCCTTGAGAAGATAAAAAATGCCCTCAAGTCGATAAAATGAGCAACAAGGAGAACCACATTAAAATGGCATGCATAAATTGTATAGTCGAGCAAAATGACACTAACCATATTGATGGACTGAAACAAAACATCTAACCTACAAATGCTTCGAGAAGAAATCCTAAAGTAAGATTCAATATGACGTAAATTACCTAATTACGAGATCCGTAATCAGGGATGATCAAGCAAAGTTTGAACCAAATTTTAATTTAGCTAAACTAGAGTTCATATTAGACTCCAATTTGACCTTGATTAAACCAAACCAAGACCAAGTCTAATTTCAAGTTCGGAGACTAGATTCAAGTCAACTCCAAATTCTAAAGGCATAAGGCTCTCTAAGCCTTAACTGCATTACGACTCTCCAAGTTATACTTTAGCTAAGACTCTATCTCCATCTCAGTTATTAAAGAAAAAAATGAGAGGCCTATCTAAAATATCCCATATCAACTCAATCTCAATCTTAATAGGCTGAGGATTAGTGTAACCCCTAGTCAACTAAGATAATCCTAATCAATTAGTGCTTTGGACACCCTTAATCTTATAGATCTCACAGGTTACAACACATTTAAATATCCAAGTGGTGTCCTCTTTTAAGTATCTAATCCATCTTAAGTTGATAAGAAAGAGAGAGAGAGAGAGAGAGAGAGAGAGAGAGAGAGAGAGAGAGAGAGAGAGAGAGAGAGAGAGAGAGAGGAGAAGAAGAAGAAGAAGAGAAGAAGAAGAAGAAGAAGAAGAAGAAGAAGAATATGGAGACAAAACTTCCACTGTGTAGGACGGTAGCAGCACTCTTTTGTCCACTTGAGCGGGGGGTCCCGAGCGCGTGTGGGCGTGTGGATCGATCGACCTCAGGCACATGGGTGTGAGTGGGCAAAAAGCGCATGGCGTGGCTCAGCCCCACCAATGGACCTTCGCTCTTGTTGTGCATGCTGCTGTTGCGTTTTCTTCTGTCATGCACCATCCACGGAGCGGATAAGGTTTCTTTTCTTTTATGGCCTCCTTTATCTTCATCTCGGTCGTGAATGGCCAAACCCTAATCCCTTTCACATTCAGACTGGGTAAAAGGCTACATCATATGAGCACTATCTCTTGGCCTCATGCAGCATGGCTTTCAGAAGCTATGATGACCGTGTTCTCTGTTCCATGGTCGCTTGCTTGAGCTACGGCTCTTCTGGTCAACAGTGGCAATGCATACAGGATGGTCGCACGCCACTGCAAATTCAGGTTCTTTTTGACCCGTTGATGGCGTCATATAGATCAAGTCAAAGAGGAAAACTAAAGTTTTTTAACCATATTTTCCTATGATTTGATAGAACAATGTCAAGGATCCCTATGGAAGTGCTTAAACAAGGTGGCTTCGAGTCTTAGCGTGTAAAACTCGTCGGGCCAATCACATGTACAAAATCAATGATGTGGTCTTCAGGAAAATTTTTCTTTCTTATCATGAGCTAGGTTGAATTTTTAAGTTACATCTCTCTCTCTCTCTCTCTCTCTCTCTCTCTCTCTCTCTCTCTCTGTGAATAAATAAGCTTCTGCCTTAATTCGTTCAAGTAATCTCATCTTAAAGGAAGTTCTGGAGATATGTGCTTGTAGGTTTGGCACGCCCTTCCTCTTTAGCGCTAGCTTTGACGATTACGGTTAACTCCATAAGCAAGATCCATTAGCCTCATCATAATGATTGCGTTGTACCTGTATTTGAGTGCTGAACTTAATATAATCCAGACGGGTACGACGTGAGTTGCATCCAAGAACTCCAGTGGACGCTCGCCGTAGCACTCTAGTTGTGTGGTCTTTGCATTGTCAACGCTGCAATTTAGCGCATTCTTTGAATACAATTTAGCAGAAATCGTACACAATGAATCAAGCAACTTAGAATTTAGTAGAGCACTGCGAAACTCAATGTGAATTCGACATTGTATTTGTTCTGAGGCAAAAGCTATCTTACCACCCCACAATGTGTACCACCATATCCAGAACTCCAAAGTATGCTTCCTAGTGGGTCTGTGTTCTGGTTATGGAGACCTTGCCCGTGAGCAGGTAGGTCCCATCCGTGTGGTCCTGCTTGGAGTGCAATTGCACGACCAATCGTGCGCTATTCCAATAGTTCCAGCTAAGGATGCAGGAAAGCAGTGCTGCTGAGGAGTGGAGAAAAGGCTAAGAACGCATCCAAGTGACAGAGTAGAGAAATCTGTTGATGCATGCAGTGATCATAGTAAAATGACCGACGAGTTGGGTGAAGAGAAAACGTAAGGAAAATTTTGCTTAAAAAAATTTCTTCGATTGCTGTAGTGGGCATGGGAAGAGGGAGTTTGCACTACAGCAGGAACGCAGAAGCTTGAGAAGTTTCGTGTGGGGGCAACACATGGTGTGCCCTGCTCGCCACATATTACACTAATCTGCCTAGCCACTCCCAACTGACCAGCTCCACACATTACACATCAACCATCCCCACTCGCCATCTCTATAAATGCCCAGCCTCTTGCTGTGTTCCATCCCATCCTCAACGCGAACTTGGCGACATGGGCACTTCTCCCGCTGGCGTTGCTGTTCCACTCCTGGTGTTGCTGGGTGCAGCAGTATGTATTGCCTCTAGGGTACGCTTCGTAGAGACAGCGCCATATGGTGCAGGCCACGGCATTGATGGGGGCTCCGGCTACGCTGCTGGAGGTTATGGCGGTGGAGGTGGTGGTGGCTCTGGCGGTGGCTATGGAGTTGGGGGCCAGTTCATCCCTGGTTATGGTGCCGTAGGGGAACATGGTGTTGGCTATGGTAGCGGCTACGGCAGTGGTGGCGGTGGTGGTGCCGGCAATGGAGGTGGCTATGGTGGTGGAGGTGGGGGAGGTTCCGGCGGTGGTTATGGAGGTGGGGGAGAGTATGGTGGTGGCTTAGGAGGAGCTTATGGAGGTGGATACGGTAGTGGTGGAGGGAGCGGCGGTGGTGTTGGATATGGAGCCGGAGGCGAACATGGGATTGGCTACGGTGGTGGGGGAGGTAGCGGTGGAGGAGCTGGTTATGGTGCTGGATCTGAACATGGGGTTGGCTATGGGAGTGGGGGTGGTAACGGCGGTGGCTATGGTGCTGGCGGTAATGGAGGTGGAGGTGGTACAGGTGGTGGTGTCGGTTATGGCGCTGGCGGCGAACATGGAGGTGGTTATGGTGGCGGCAATGGCGGTGGCGCGGGCTATGGTGGCGCTGGCACAGGCGGAGAGTATGGTGGTGCATATGGAGGTGGTGGCGGCAAGGGTGGCGGTGGGGGTAGTGGCTTCGGAGAAGGTGGAGAACATGGTGTAGGTTATGGAAGCGGTGGTGGCAGTGGTGCCGGTGGTGGGTATGGTGCTGGAGGAGCACATGGCGGTGGATATGGTGGTGGTGGTGGTAGTGGCATCGGTGACGGATATGGAGCTGGAGGAGAGCACGGTGTTGGTGGAGGTGAAGGAGCTGGTGGTGGTGCAGGGTATGGTGGTGCAGGAGTTTATGGAGGTGGCGTTGGTGGTGGATCAGGTGCCGGAGGTGGATATGGCGGAGCTGGTGGTTATGGAGGTGGGGCTGGTGGTGGCTCAGGTGTCGGAGGTGGTTACGGTGGAACTGGTGGTTATGGAGGCGGCGCTGGTGGTGGTTCGGGTGCCGGAGCTGGCTACGGTGGTGGACACGCTCCTTGAGAGAGACCTAAAGAAGCCCTTGGAATCTATCATCTATTATAAGTTATTTAAGCTACTAAAACAGAATAATACTATTGCTGTTGGTGTTGTGTATGGGCTTCAAGTTTTGGCATTGCAAGTTCTGAGCAATGTGTGGATTGATCGCAGGAGGGTGCCTTTAAATCCTTCGGTTTCTAAAAGCTAAAGTCCTATTTGCATAATGTTTGGTTGATCGGGTCATTGCAAATGCTTCTTCGCTTTGTGTGGCAAAATCCCGTGCTAAATAACGTTCTCATGAATTCAACCTCCACAGTACAGCGGAGTGGAGCGCCGCCACACCAAGAAGTTAAGACATCCGAATAAGTGAGAGTTAACAATGTATAAATATCCACGTGTCAATTTTTCTTATCGCATCATTAGCGAAACTAATGACACAGACTCTTCTCCTTTTGCAATCGGTCGCATGACAAAGTCGAGTCTTGTCGTACGAAATATTTGCTTCTCATGATCAACATCCCAAAAAAAAAAATAAAATACAAATGGATAAACAAAAATCAATTTATCCAAAAGAAATTTATATTTTTTTTTATATAGTGGTTCTCGATTGCCTGTTTTTATTAATGATAGACATAACTATCGTTGGATCACTTAGACTATTTATTATCTCTATCTCCAATGGTAAGTTAGATGCGTCCGGCAAGTAACAATTAGATAGAGAGAAAAATACTTTTAATCGAAAAAATAGGTATATTATTTATCATAAATTAATAAACATATAAAAAGCAAAATAAAAAAAGTGACTTTAACAAAAAGAAAAAAACCCACAAGTTTTACATTTAAATTGTTTAAAATAATTTCGAGTTGGCATCATAATCCATACGGAGGTGGGGATTGGGAGTACAACACTATTACCATCTGGTTTCGGATCATTTCTCTTGGGTTCTACAATTATAAGTTAAGCGCGTGAGACCCGTAATCATTAATAGTTATTTATTCACTATTAAAAGGAGATAAAAACATGATAGAAAGAGATTTGTAATAAAAAAAATTAACAGCCTTATGCTTTAGATTAATTAAAGATATGAGTTACAATTTAGGGTGCAAGTTAGAAGTACAATCCGATTATCATTAACTGTCATCTCTATTGATTCTATCTTGATTGATCAGATATGTAATTTTTTGGACTCCTTCTCTCCATCACGGTAAGTCGAGAGAGACATATTTTCATGTATTTGTTAAAATATATATATTTAATCGAAATAATAATAATATTAAATTTAATATGCATTTAATAAGCACGAATATTATAACACGATAAAAAAAATCAAAATCCTTTAAAAAAACCCCTCTAGTTTTTATTTTTTTTCCAGAGTGACCCTATTGGAGTTTTTCGAATTTTTAAAAGAACAATTATACCCTCACTGTATCTCTCTCTTTTCAAACTAATATTGAACCAACAAATTCTCTAATCAACTCATTTAATCGAAAATTTAATTCAATTGAATTGATTTAACCCACTCAGAACTTAGATCAGTCCAAAATAACTCCTAGCTAATAAATTAAATTATGTATTTATATTAATAAAATTAAAATATAAAATTAATCTTAAAGTTATAAATATAAATACTATAAAATAATAAAATTATATAAAAAGGATAAATTATCTAAAAACAGTTTGAAGTTTTTATTTTTTTTATTTATTAGCATGGAGTGTCTTTTTTTTTTTTTTTGTCTATTACCATATAGAATCCCTTTTAGGTTTATTATCATAAAGAGCCTCTTAGCCTCCATCTCGTTAGTCGTCACCTAACCCCCTCTCTCTCTTGCAACTATCAACTTGATGGGGAGTTGGTGTTAATATAGTAGAGAGGAAGACATGCAAAGAGGAGCCGGTGGTGTCAAGATCTTATCTTTTTAAATAATGCACAGAGGGAGAGGGTGTGGGGAAATGACATGAAGGTAGAGGTCGCGACGAATGATATGGAGGCCAAGGGTGATCTCGTCTTTTTAAAACTAAGAGGTACTCAATATGAAAAATAAAAAGGAGCATTCTATAAAAAAATAAAAATAAAAATTTGAGGCTTTCTTGAGATATTTGTCCAAAATAATGGCTTAAGTTGAAGTTTTTAAGGATTGAAATAAATAAAATATTACAAATTTTAAATTTTTAAAAATTATAAAAACTAGTCATCTAACCTTTTGTAAGTCAATTTTAAGGTAGCTTCAATATAAATATTTTTTTATAAAGTATGAAAGCGAATTATACTGTTTTTGAATAGAATCTAAAGACAATGTAACTTAGGTCTCTAAAATATTTTTCCTTAAAACTTTAAAAAACCTTATTTAATAATACTCAAGCAGTTTTTGTCCTAAAGTGGTTGTAGATTCATCTTAAATTCAGTGAAATTTAAAAAATAATAATTTCAAGCTGGTAAAGGCTGAAAAATAAGAATACTTATTTTAAAGGCTACAAAATAAATTAAATAATTAAAGACTTCAAAATAAATAAAATAATTATTTAGACTTTTGTATATTATTTATAAGTGTTAAGACCGAAATCGATATTAAGAGGGTGGGAGGCGGGGCGTAGAATGGTTAATAAGTAAGTGTATACATAAAACATATCGATTTTAGAAAACTTTCGATGATTTGAAGATTCATTCAATCAAGGAAAGGTTTTAAATTTAAAGTGTAAGTGAGAGCAGTGGGTAAGTAAATTTATAAATAATCAAAAGATTGAAACAATAATAATAAATAGCATAACAGAAAAGATCATACTAGAGTTTATAGTAGTTCGATCATCGTGACTTATATCCACTATCGATTCCTCTTCCGTCGAGGTCACCAACTTCCACTAATAATCTTCTTTCAATGGGTGAAGATCAACTATCCTCTTACAGCCCTCTTCTCCTTTTAACAGGTTTAGGAGATAACTTTTACAAATCTTTCAACCTTCCCTTAAATAGGATTCATACTTAGATAAGGGGAGGGGAACTCTCAAGAAACTATAACAGAGTTTCCACAAGTTTTCATTCTACTTTCTTACTATTCTAAGCAGGAATAGTTGAGGTATTTGTAGACCCTAAATGGCTTTAAAAATAAAGCCAAAATTTCAAACACCCTGAGATTTTGAGATACTGGCAATACCACCGCTTGTACTGAGCAATACCACCACCTGTATTGGGTAGTACCACTACCTGATGTGGCGCAAGGTCACTGCTTCGGACCTTTCTCTTGGTTCAAAACAGTCTTAACTTAAGCCCAATAGGCTCCTAATTGAGTTGACTTAATTACATTTTAAATTAACCTAATTATACCTCTAACTACTTCAATTTAGATAAATTATTATAAAACATGAATTATATGTTGTTCGGCATGTCATTGATTCATCGGCGCTTCGTTTGATCCTTCGGTGCATTGTTCTCTCTTGTGACCTATTGCCTAATCGACATATTGACCTCGGTAACTCCGATCTTCTTAGTGCAATGTCTGTTCTTTTTGGCCCGATGCCCAAACTCATGGTACGAAGCCTTCTGCCGATACGTCAGCTGAACCTCCAGCTTGACATCCAATCTTCTGACATATTTCACTCCGGCTTAATATTTGATTCTTTCTGCTTTAATTTGTCTCTCTTTAATCGAAGCTAGTCTTGCGTTACACAAACGTAGATTAAATCATAACTTTATCAATTTGTTTCATCATCAAAATATGATATTAAACAATCTTTCTTTTTTGATGATGATAACCAATCGATGACGGAGTTAACTTTAACTCCCCCTATCAATATGTCATATTGATAAAAACATAAATTCATAAATAAATTATGAATCCAAGCAACATATCTCGATAAAATTATATATAATCAAAATTTTAATACATCATTCCATGCATGATTATCATCATAACTTCTCCCTCTTTGTCATCAACAAAAAGGAGAAGTACAATTAATAAATTTTACATCATTATAGAATATGCAAGCTAGTAAGTTTTAAAGATGCATAAGATTATAAATAGATGTGCAGGATAGCAAATTCTTTGCTTCCTTTTGCGATATGCAAGTTGTGAAGTTTAGCAAAATTTTTGCTTCTCTTGATATAACAATTTTTTGCTTCTCTTTACAATGTGCATGCTAGCAAGTTTTCTTTCTTTGAAATGTGCAAACTAGTAATACTTTTTCTTTTCTTTGTGATACGCAAGTTAGTAAAAGTTTCTTCCCATTTGTTATTATAAAAAAGAAGGAAAGAATACAATGTTGTAATTCTTTATATCAATTTTCAAATCATGATAAAAATTAATAACAAAAATAACTTTATATCAATGATTCAATTATATCATGAGATATATAAATCACAAATACAAAAGAATATTAAAATATAAGAGAAAAATCAATTTATGTATTCAATGTTCCAAGCATCAAGGTACATTTTCTCAAGTTATGGGTATCAAAAAATCAAGAGAAAAGAACTTATGATTCATTTGGATAAATATTCTATTTAATAAAATGAGAGAATCATACGAGAATGAAAAGTAAGAGATCTTGGTTTATACAAAGAAATCTTAAGTTATAATTCCAAAAAATTAAAAGACAAATCATAATTCATTTGGATAAATCTCCTCTCAGTGAAAGAATGAATCATAAAAAAATCTTGATTTATAAAAAAATTCAAGTTATGATTCCAAGAAATCAAAAGAAACATAGGAAATAAAATAGCAATGATACCAATTATGATTCATTTAGATAGTAAATAGCAAAAAAAGACTTAAGAGAACTTGATTCATGCATAAAAAATCTCAAGTCATCGAGTGAATGATTTGGTTAAAATTTATTCAAATTTAAATCGTTAAATCATCAAAATCACTTTCAAGAAATTCATAAATAACAAAAATATATTCATTATTAAGGATCTCTACAATGAAAACTCGATAAGATAGAGATTGACAAATTTTTAGAGAATGCTTTCCTCTTTTTAATTGTTTTAATTCATATAATTATTTTCATATAAACATGCTCAAGTTCTTATGCCAAAACCATGTATCATCAAACCCAAAAAGCAAGTTTCATCAAAAAAAGAAATCATCAAGATCAATAGTATAACACGTTAAAACAATAACATATCTTCAAACAAAAGATACATTTTTTACCTAATATGAATATAACTTTTCATACTTGGTGCAAGGAATTAACATGCAAATGTCATACTCAATTTTTTTTAATTTTTCAAAATCACTAGAAAGAAAGCATGATATATATATATATATATATATTATTTTTAATTTAAAAATAACTCATGAAATACATCAAGTAATTCATAGTAAAGTAAAGGGATTTTGGTTGAGTCACTTACCTTGTTGTCGAAAGTTGTCAAAGTATAGTTCGTCACTTCGTCTTCGGATGCACTTTGATTAGTCCTTGAGTGTTTTTTTCTTCTTTTTAAGTTCATTTTTATTCTTAGTTTCTTATTTTATAAATTTTTTAAATTTTATTATAAGAAGTTCAAAATCATCATCATCATGATCATTACTTGAGTTATCACTCAAAGTAATATTCTTTGGTTCTCAATGTCAAATCCTTTCTATTCTTTGGAAGGTTGCTCTTAAGTTCATCATGTATAACACATGTTATTTCGTAGGTCATCAACGACATGATAAGTTCTTCGAATGGATAATAGTTCAAGTCCTTTACTTCTTGTTTTGCCATTACATTAGGATCCCAACTTTTTTAGGAGGAATATTAGTATTTTGTTTATAAGTTTAAGATTAGAAAAACATTTACCAAGTACTTTTAAACCATTGATGTCATCTTTAAAATAAGCGTACATGTCTCCAATGGTTTTGCTTGGTTCCATCTGAAATAATTCAAAATTATATATCAAAAGATTAATTTTTGAATATTTAACTCTACTTGTGCCTTCATGTGTGATTTCAAGTATGTGCTAAATATCATGTGTAGTTTCGTAAATAGAAATCAGATTAAATTTATTTTTATCAATAGCATAAAATAAAGCATTCATTGCTTTAGCATTTAAAGAAAATTTTTTTCTAAGTCATTCCATTCATTTATTAGTTTGGAAGATTTTTAAAAACTATTTTTGATAATATTTCATAAATTTAAATATAAAGAAAGCAAAAAACTCTCATTCGAGTTTTCCAATATGTGTAGTCCATCCTATTGAATATAAGAGGACGAGTGATATAAAGACCATCTTGATAGTAAAAAAAAATCATCTCTCTTAGGTGTTAAATCAAACAGAGAGAAATGTGACTTTGATACCAACTATTAGGACCAAAATCGGTACTAAGAGGGGGGGGTGAATTAGTACATATATAAAATATGTCAGTTTAGAAAACTTTTGACGATTCGATGATTCGTTCGATCAAAACTCATATTAGAAAGACTTGAAACTTAAACTGTGAGTGAGAGCAGTGAGTAACTAAATCTATGAGTAATGAAAAGTGTGAAATAATAATAAAAGAGTAGAACAGAAAAGAGCACACCAGAGTTTATAGTGGTTCGATCATCATAACCTGCATCCACTCCTGATTCATCTTCCATCGAGACCACCAGCTTCCACTAACGATCTTCTTTCAATGGGTGAAGATTAACTATCCTTTTACAACTCTCTTCTCCTTTTAATAGGTTTAGGAGATAATCTTTATAAATCTTTTAATTATCCCTTAAATAAGATTTACACTTAGAGAAGGGAGGGGAACTCTCAAGAAATTATAGCAGAGTTTTCACAAGTTTTCATTATACTTTCTTGCTATTCCGAGCAAGAATAATTGAGATATTTATAGACCTCAAATGGCTTAAAAAATGAAGCAAAAATTTCAAACATCTCGAGATTTTGGGGTGTTGGGCGGTACCATCATCTAACATCGTCTTGGAGATTAAGCCTTAAACAATTCCACTATCTGATGTGGCTCTAGGTTACTGTTTTGAGCATTTCTCTTAGCCCAAAATAGTCTTAACTTAGGCATAATGGGTCTCTAATTGAGTTAACTTGATTACATTCTAAACTAACCCAATTAGACCTCTAAACTACTTCGATCTAGATAAATTATTACAAAGCACGAATCATATATTGTTCGACATGTTGACCTCCATAACTCCGATCTCCTTGGCGCAATGTCCGCTCTTCTTGGCCTGATATCCGAACTCATGGTACGAAGCCTTCTGCTAATATATCGATTGATCAAATGGTTCAATGTCCAATCTTCTAAAATGTTCCACTTCAGCCCAACATTTGATTCTTCCTACTTTAATTTATCTCTCCTTGATCGAAGTTAGTCATGATTCACTCAAAATTCATATTACATCACAACTTTATCAATTGGTTTCATCATCAAAATTCGAGATTCAATAATAAGATTTTTTAAAAATTTAATTTTTTTAAAAAATAATGAAATTTGAATTATATAATTTTTGAATAAGGTTACATTAGTTCGAAGATAGTGCCATCGTATTCAAAAAAATAGTGTAACTCAAGTCTTTAAAATTTTTTATTACATCAAAACTTCATAAAATATTCTCTAATAATATTCAAGTGATTTTTAATCTCAAAGTGGTAGTAAATTCACCTTAGGGTAGAGTTATAAAAATAACATTTTTTTCATGCTTTTAAGGACTAAAATATCTATTTTAAAGGCTAAAAAAAAAGAAAAAAGTCATTTAGGCATTTTCAAGTATTTTACAAATTACAAAGTTTTCTGAAAATTTAAGAATTCTTAGAAAGAGTGAATTTTGAGTTACATTATTTTTTAATGAGATTAAATTATTTTTAAATAAGACCCAAAAATATTGTAACCCCATTAAAAAATAGTGCAACTCAGACCTCTAAAATTTTTTTGTATCTCAAAATTTAAGAAAACATTCTATAATAATATTTAAATATATTTTATCCCAAGGGAGTTGTAAACTCACTTTAAAATGGATAAAATTAAGAAAATAATATAATTTCATTCTTTAAGGGCTTAGAAAATAAAAATATATAAAAATAACATCCAAGTTTTCTTAAGTCATCTCTATGGTTTTATATAAATCCAAGAAATTTTGAAAAAAGTGAAATGTGAGTTGCATTGTTTTTTATTGAAACTACAAGATACCAAGATAATATAATTTCATGCTTTATTGAACATTATTAGTTTATGATCGGTCTAGTGTCTTTCAGTTGGCAATGTCAAGATACATTTGGATTTAGCTTAAAAGGAAGGGGAAAATGTAAACAAGATAAATTATTTGTTGAGGCTATTTTTATCCAATTAAAAAAATTAGAGATTTTTTGGGAAAGAAAAAGAATAAAAAAATAGAAGCCCTAAGTGAGAAAAAGAAGAGTTTAAAATAGGAATTTTTTTCAGGAAGTTTATCCTAACAACAATGGATTTTTCCAGTGTCGTATTTGGGAAAAATAACACTTGTATTCAAACTATTTGCCAACAGCGTAACGGGGAAGAAGTCCAAGTCTGCCGAACCCTTTTTAAAGCGTCGTGGTTTCCCTCCCTTCCCCTTCCTGAACCCTTCTTGTACCACCAAATTGCCAATTCTTTAGAACCCTAATCTCTACTGGACTCTTATCTCTCTTCAATAAGTCGGCCTCTTCCTTCCTTCGCATCAACATCATGGTACGTGCAAATTTTCATTGTATTCTAGGGTTTAATTGTCGTTCTTTTTGTGTGTGTTTGATTTCTCGTTGTCTCTTCCATCTAGTTCGATGATGATTGTCCTCTTTATTTTTAAAGGGTCGCGATCTTGCTGGCGCGAAAATGTTTTGCCTTTCGCGTCTGCCTATGAGTTACTCGCCCGGCGTCGTGGTAAGGATTCCTTTTCCTTCCTCGTATCGTCTACGTTGTGATCGGCTCTTGAGCAAAGGTTTCATCTTGGATGTGATTTTGACGCGAATCCGGCGGTCGTGGCTGATACCGTCGCAGGGAGCTGCTCTCTTCAACTTGGGGAATACGTGCTTCCTCAATGCGGTTCTGCAGTGCCTCACGCATACCGTGCCCCTCGTACAGAAGATCCACAGGACGGATCATCCTTGTTCCTGTTGTGGTATGAGATTTTGTGGTTCATCCTTTAATTCCTCTGCTCTCAGAGTTGCGTTTGTTTGGGATTTGTACTATTTGCTGGCTCTAAGACAAAGTAATGAATGATTCTGGAATACCAGGTGCTGTCGGAGGTTTCTGCTCTTTCTGTGCCTTGAAAGGACACATCAATCGTTGTTTGTTCCTTTCAGGATATGTGATCTCCCCAACAGATTTTGCTGAAAATTTGAGCAGTATGCTTCTCATTCTCCTATTATGTCATCTATTTATTGTTTTGTGAATGTGCCTGATACCTGCTGATGCATCTATATGAAATCTGAAGTTTTGTTGTTCGTATTATTCTTATCTATCGTATACCAAATATAATTTTCCTTTTAAATGATATCCTGCCTTGTCCTGTGACCGTTTTATCTATCCACTGCTTTTTCCAAATGCTAATTGATATTGGAAGCCCAAATATCCTTGTATCATAAGCATAAGATAACCCGAGGACTTCGAGCTGCGAGTTTGTGCTTGTGCATGTCCCTCGGTGTCAGTTCAATAAATGTTTGAGTTGGAATATTTAGAAGATATTTTATGTTAGGAAAAATTATCATCAACATCGGAATCAACCCGACATGGTCCAAACCCGAGAACATAGAATTGTTCAAGGCAATGATTGAGGTGATTCCAAGGTGACTCTAAAGTAGAATTGTTGAGCTCCCGAGGCATCATCTGTACTAAGATTAATATCGAGAGAAATTTTTTGATCCGATCTCTCTGACGTTGAGTTAGTGATCGAGGTCTTTTAGTGGGTATAGATTTTTTTTGGAAGAAAACCCCTTGGCATAACGTTGGGGATCAGTTTTTATACTTAACCTTGAAGGGGACTACCTATAATCATCATAATGTTCGTCTCTTGATGTTTAGTCCACGTGGGCAATAAGGGACATGCAACCTCAAACACTCTGTCTTGGACTTTTATCCACACAGACAGACAGATGAAGGATAACTTAGATCTTTTTCTTTCACATAATAATTATATATCGGATGATAATTGATTGTTAATATATTCTCTATCATATTATAATTAAAAGTTTTTAAACTTAGAGTGATGCAAGGTTGATTAAGTGATTTTGACTTTGTCATCCAACATTGAAATTGTGTACGTTGGCTATTGGTATGCCTGTTTAAACATAGCAAAGTATTAGATAGAATCTTTTTCTATCTCAAATGTAGAAGCCGACTGAAATTTGGAATACTTAACCATGGGATTGCCAGAAATATCACCACATTTTCAGTTGGGTCAGCAAGAAGATGCCCACGAATTTCTCCACTCCTTGCTGGATAATCTACACACTTGCTGTCTTGGCCATTGCACTACAGATCACCCATCTTCATTAGATGAAGACAGCCTCGTTAAGCATGTATTTGGAGGCCGTCTTAGAAGCCAGGTAATTCTAAAAGTCCTTGTTAAGATGGTTGTGCATTTCTTTGTTCTCTTCTTCGTTTATGTGGTATATTTCATTGTTTCAGCTGCGATGTTGCAATTGTGGTCACTGTTCAGACACATTTGAACCGCTGCTCGATCTCAGCTTGGAGATTGATAATGTGGACAGCATCGTAGATGCTCTTGCGTCTTTCACCAGGTCGGAGAAAATTGATGATCCTGACATCAACTTCACTTGTGAAGGCTGTAAGGCCCAAGTGTCGCTGGAGAAGCAGCTTAAGCTGGACCATACACCAGAAGTTCTCACGCTCCATCTCAAGAGGTTCAAGAACGATGGGGTTTTTGCCTGCAAGCTTCGCAATCCCGTGGAGTATCCATTGGAACTGGACCTGACTCCATGCCTTTGCTGCCCAGTAGATGAGGTTTGTGTTCCTTCAAATTTCTTGCTGGTTGCACTTCAGAACAAAATCAAGTTCTCATGATCTATACTCAACTTGTGCAGGTCCACTCAAAATATGATCTTTATGCAGTTTTGCTGCACATTGGTTCATTAGAATTTGGACATTATTTCTGCTGCATTCGTTCCTCTCCGAGTACATGGCATTGCATTAATGATTCGAAGGCAAATTCTAACAAAATTTCTTTCTTTTTTTTATTGAACTCCCATGGGAAGGAGGCATAATTATGGTGCTTACTTTTTTATGTTTATCTGCAGGTGTTTAGAGTCTCTGAAACTGATGTATTAGCCCAGGATGCCTATGTGCTCTTTTATGTAAAGCAACGATCGTCGTGCTGGTTTTCCAACTTAATGGAGGAAATGAAGACACTAATGGCAACCGATGGTTGCCCATCACCTGTGCTGGGTCATGCACATAGATATGATTGCTCATCTTTAGTTTATGAGGATGGTTGCAGTAGTTCTAGTGGCACCTCTGAAAGGCATGAGGACGCTGATCCATGCAACAATTCTTCTCCTCCCGGCCCAGTCAACAATGATGCGTTCATCCGTGAGGAAGAAGGACATCTGATAGAAACTCCCTTAGGAACATTCAAACTGAGGAACCATAAGAATAGTTGTGATGAGGATCTATCTGGACCATCTTCTTGCACATCCTGCAGTCGAAGGTGATGAATGAAATAGGCGCTGAGAAAGCTGTCACTTATCGGCTTGCCATACCAATCCAATCGATGGTCCATGTCTGACCCGCATCTGGACAACATGTTTGATATTGAACCGCTGGGTGAGGTTCTTTCATCTCAAGGATCGGACTCATTATGAAGCAGCTCGTTTTCATCTCACACCAATCTGCTTGGTTTCACGATTTCGAAATATTGCCTTCTTCAGCGCTTATCTTTACATTCATATCTGTGAATCCTGCAGACGATTACACGGAGAATGATTTTTTTTGCACAAGACCAAGTGGAGCAGTAAAGCAGCAGAGGAACCTATCATTAATGGTACGACAGACTAGGTAGGACGTCCAGATCAAGAGAACAGCCACCTAACCCGAGAGTCTCGTGGCAGCAACACGAGTATGGTTGGTTCAAATGCACATTCTTTGCGCAGCTGTAACACCAGCGTCAGAGCTCATCCCTCTTTCTTGGATGGCTCGTGTATGGGGTCCCGATATAAAGAGAGTGCCGAAGGATGGTACACCTGGCTGCCATCTTCTTGTTAGACATAGGGCAGATGTGAGGCAGGAGTCGAAGTCACGGTTCCTTTTGATTCCCCAGCCTGCAGAAACCTTTTTGTAATTAAAACATTGCTTTACTTTAGCTCTAGGCACACAATATTTTCAACCTCGATCTGTCTTATAATGATGGATCTGCAACTGTATATGGTGTGTCCAGTCTTGTCACCTACGTGGATTATGATCAGCCAGCATGGCATACTCCACGTGCTTTTCTACAACAGGTATGACTCGCGCCAATTCAACATCGAATCCACGGCGCAGCCACAATCGTCCAGATTGCTCACAGGAAGATGAGGATGGCCTGACATTTTTGACAACGAGAAAAGAGAGCGCAAAGGAAACACGTGCTGCCATCATCCTATCCAACCATGTCGTCACTCTCGCGCCTCGAACGCTTACGAGTTGGTGTTGTGGGGGGCTGCTGGAGACATGAGCGCCACTTCCTTTTCTCCCTCCAGCTCAGACCACTACCAGTGGCCCTCCCGCCGGTCCCTTTTGACTGTGGATTTCTACTGCTGCACCGGTCAAACGAGAGGCGAGGCACCTCAACCACCAGTCGGATGCGTCTTCGCAACCTCAGCTCGAAGGAAGGCAGAAGTGAAGGCTGGGGAGAATCCAGCAAGGGGGGAGGACTGCTCGGGCACGTAAGCAAGCATGCCCCACCACCCATTCCACCGCTCTATGGTTCCGGTCTCAATTACTTCCCTTCTCCACCGTCTCGCTCGCATCATGCATCATCTCTCCCTCCCTTCCTGGTATCATAGGAAGATCCAATAGGAAAGGTCTTACGAAGAGGAGGCACAAGAATGGATCAGTCGAGAAATAATCACTACCATCATCATCAACAGCAACAACAACATCTGGCAGTCAACAAGCTGAGCAAGAACATCCGCAAGAGCCCTCTCCACCAGCCAAACTACTACTCGCAGCTGCAGCAGCAACAACCATCACCGCCACCCCCGCCGAAGGTGTACAACATCAGCAAGAACGACTTCCGCAGCATCGTGCAGCAGCTAACCGGCACCCCCTCCCGCGACAGCAGCCCCGCCGCCGCCGCCGCCGCCGCCGCCGATTCCCGGCCTCAGCATCGCCCGCCGCAGCCGAGGCCCCCCAGCACCCGCCTCCAGAAGATCCGCCCCCCGCCTCTCGCCCCCATCGCCCGGCCGCCTCACCCTCCTCTCCGCCCCGTCGCTGCCGCCGCCCAGCCTCCTCCCCGGTATCCGCCCCTTGTTCCTTACCGAAACCCTAACTCTAATTTGCCCCCGGTGCCGATTCCTCACCCCAATTCGAACCCTTTTTCCTCCTTCCCCCGTCCCTCGCCCTCCGCCGGCGCTCCCTGGGCTGAATCGCCCGTCTCCGCCTACATGCGCTATCTCGAGAGCTCCCTCCTCGGTTCCGACACGTCACGCCACCCTCAGACGCAGCCGCCGATGCCCCCCCTTCCGTCCCCAGGGTTGCTGCCCTCCCCGCGCCCGCTCGTCCTGCCATCCCCGAGAGGGATCACGAATTCGAGCTCGCTGCCCCTCCCTCCTCCTCCATCAGCATCACCCTTGCCGCTGCCTTCTCCAAGCGCCTTCCTGAACCTATCACCTTATCCACTGCTTTCGCCAGGGTTTCTGTACCCTCCGCAACCCACTCCCAACTTCGCCTTCTCTCCGTTGGCCCAATCGGGGATACTGGGGGCTGGACCAGGAGCCCGACCGCAGCCACCACCGTCTCCCCCCGGGTTCTTGTTCCCGCAATCCCCCTCGGGGTTCATGCCCATTCTGAGCCCCAGATGGAGGGACATGTTGTAGTTGCAAGGAGTGACCGGTGTTCATCACCATCTTTCCTTGAAACACATAGCAAGGAGGAACATTTCTTCTGCATCAGAAGTAACGTATGAATCTGACCAAAGATCTAACCCAAGTGTTGAAGGAGATGCGGATAGCCATTGGTTGAGCGAATGACTGGATATACAGGCAGCTTGAGCTTCTGGTAGGGTGAAGGTGTACCAGGAAATGAGGCAGGTGAAATATAGTATACTTTTGACTTCTCTTGCTTCATGTTTGTATTAACTTTCCTACTATTGATCTCATAATGTTATAGTTTCAGTGTTAGCTGTTTTCTCAAAGTAGTAATTCTTGTGTGAGACATCAATTCTCATGCTGATTGTTTGGTAATAATATCCTTTCTGTACAAGTGGTTTTAGGCTGTATAGGAGACACTGTTAAATACTTGCTCACAATGGGCTTTATGTTCTTTTTGGAATGACATGAAGAAGAAAAGAATTCTCATGCTATACTGATCTACTGCAGTGTCTTATATGATTCAAGTTACTCACTTCTTTGAATATGGATATCATCATTTCGTTTTTTTTCCCTTTTGCTTGGCTTGATGAAAATTAATTAAATTTGAACTAGAGATGGTGTCTTACATTGGCTTCTTCTGCATCTGCAATAAAACAAATATTCAATTCTTTGTACCAACTTTATTTTCTACAGTAGGTTATCATTCTTAGCATATGGTTTTCTTGTCTAGAATAGGTATGCCAATTGCTAATACTAAACTTATAACAACAAGAAAAGTGAGGACACAAGGTTTTTTTTTTTTTTTTCCTCTTGTATTTCTTTAAGGGCAAATTTTTGAGAAAAATATTTTTTTGATTTTTGGGTCCAATTTTCATATTTCCCAATGGGTGTTCCCACATTTTAAAATGTTTTAAATACTCTTGACATGATACAACAGTAGTCTCCCTTCCAATTTCTAAGTTATAATGTTTTTTAATAAGCTTGTAGTTTTTTTTTCTCAAAATACTGTAAGTCTATTCGGAAACACTATGAGTAATTTATCAGCATATCAACATAAAATCAGATCAAAAAAATCCTTATTAGATATAATATCATATACTAACCAACAATTCCTTACACCCCTAGAGCATCTATAACATTATTGGCATCAATTTTTTAGTTACTCTAATCTTCTGTAGCCTACTCATTCAATCATGTTATCCGCGAGGGGAATAGAGTAGCTAATTGGTTGATAAATTTTATCAAATCAAATAGAAACGTTCTCAATTGAATGATTTTTTTTGCCATGTTAAGTTTTGGATTGTACTCTTTTAAGACCTCATAATTAATCTATGGTTTGATGCTTTTGGGAAAACAAAAACATGGAAGCCTCTCTATTTATATATATTTGAAGCTTTACTTAAAAAAAAAAATGAGTTGATCTTTATTTAGTTTTGAGATTATTTGCTTCAGTTACAGTGTGTTTGAATAAGCTTACATTATTTTGGTGGCGGCATCAGAAAAACTAAAAATTTATTAAAAATATTCTAACTTATATAAAAGTATCCCTATTTAGTTCTTGTTCTTAAAGTAATAAGGAGAATTGTTAAAAATTATATTTTTATATATAAATTGGTTTTTATTGCATTTTAAGTCTATTTGTGCCGGTTTGAGTCTATTTACCTTTCGAATTAAACTTACAATAAGTAGTAAAAAATATTATAACTAACATAGAAGTCTCCCAATTTGGTTATTTTTATTCTCAAGTCAATAAGAATAATTATTTAAAATTTTATTTGTGTATATAAGTTAGTTTATGTTTTGAGTCAATTTGTCTTGGATACAATGCTTTTGAATAGGTTGACATTATTGGTGGAGGTGCCAAAAGCACTATAAGTCTATTCAAAAGTATGATACCTAAGTCTAATATATGAATGAGTTCTTAAATGAGAAATATATACTAAGGGTATTTCAGAGATTATAAAAAGATAGTGACGTCCTTTGAAAAAAAATGAAATTGAAATCCACCTCAAAGAAAAACTAAAAAAAGAAAAGTTTTCTAATAAAATCTCTCTTTCTTAGGTAAAGAGTCAATTATCGGTATGACTAATTCCTTCGTCGTTGGTACTTTTTATCAGGCAATTGTTGCAGTTTTGACAGATAGGTTTTTTCTGAAATTTTAAGTCAACATTGATTCACTCAGGTTGTTCAATTTTGTATCACACTAAACTTTCCATCATGGAAGTTGATGTTGACCTGTGGTCTTACATAGATGATCTTGGTGGTTTGCATAGAACACTTTCTTGAACACAATTGTTATCCCTTCTTGGAAAGCTAAGCTGGTTTGCTTTAACTAAGAGGAACAGGTCTAAGAATGGATTTCACTGATAGTTTTGGCTCTTTCTTGTTTGTATTATGGAAATTTTCATGACAATTTTAGCCAAACTATCCGGCCCTCTTTCTTAACAAAAAAAATTTGATGTTATTAATGTTTTGAGTAGAGCTTAGCCGATCCCAAATAGCAGAGAACTTATGATTTGTCGATGAATTTGTTGCGTAAATGAATCGATGTAAACGTGAAAATTTCAGTTTGTGAGGATTATGACTTGCAATCGCTGTAACTTAGAAAGTGTTAACTGGAGGAGGTTCGTTGTGCTTTTCTGGAAATGAAACTCTGCAATCACGTTCATGGTTTTCTCATTTGAGGAACAATTTGAGTTTTTGATGTCCTTTCCAAATTTATTTGGGCGGTTAGTGGTGCTAAGAGTTTTTTTTTAATTTTTTATTAGATTGCCAAAACCTTTTATTTTACTTCTTTATGGTCTGATAGTGAATGTGTTCTCTAGAAAAGGGGAAAGAGTAGATGGTAATGCCTTGATATTGTGTTAGGCATAAACGTTCACACGCGGATTATCAGTAATTTCAACGCTGACATTATCTATGGGGGTTACTATTGTCAATACGAGCTACGAATCCGTAGCAATCACAACAACAATAACAAGATCGAGTCATGTCTCCCACCTATTAATTAATGAACGTTGTTAAGATGAATATAGTTATGCCAAACATTTTATGCTGAATAGACTAATATGCATTTGACAACACATATAGTTAGAACCTTGTGAGATTCTAAGGAAAGATCAATTACCTTTCCTTTTTTTTCATATTTATAATAATGAGATTCTAAGGAAAGATCAATTACCTTTCCCTTTTTTTCATATTTAAAATAATTATTAAGTTTTAAAAGAACAAGACACGATTTTTTTTTTTTGTGTTTGTTATTTTTATAATTTCGCTGCAATGAATTACGTGTCCTCTTCGAATTGGGCAACTACTTCTCCCACGCCAGACCCGGCCCATCAATATATATATATATATATATATATATATATATATATATATATATATATATATATATATATATATATATATATATATATATATATATTCCGAGGAACTCCAGCGAGAATCCGCGCCTCCTCTCGTCTCCTCTCCAAAAATCGAACCCAGCGATGGGGAGGAAATCGAAGGATTCGGATCAAGAATCCTCGGCCGTCGTCAAATCACTCTTCTCCGACGATAATCCCTTCCGCCGCAAGCCCCAGCCGGAGTCGCCACTCCCGACGCCCGAGCTAGGGTTAGGGTTGGGTGGGAAACCGTCCAACATCGTAGGTGGCGGCGTTGTCGATGCGCCGGAAGAGAGGAAGAGAAAGCGGAATAAGGCGTCTGGAATTCCTAATCCTAGCTTGACGCCCGCCTCCATTCCCAATAAAAGGAAGAAGTTCGAGAATGGAGAAGACAGCGGGAGTCCCAAAGAGAACAGAAAGAAGAGGAAGAGGCGCGAGATAGAGGAGGAGTACGAGAAGCGGATATATGATGCGACGGACAATGTTCTCGAGGGTGATGGGGTTGAAGGAAGGATTGTTGCAGTCGGGGAGAAGCGGAAAGCGGCTGATGTGGTCTCATCGGACATGGAGGTCTCAAAAGAGGCCTTCGATGATGAAAGCAAGCTTATGAGGACAGTGTTCGTTGGAAATTTACCACTAAAGACCAAGCGAAAATCTCTGCAGAAGGAGTTCCTGAAATTTGGTGAGGTGGAGTCCGTCCGGATAAGATCCGTGCCTATTGTCTACGTGAGTGCGTCAAACTCTGCTCCTAAGATGAGCTCTTCATTTTTATGTTTTCCTGATTTTTGTATTGGTTTTCCTTGATCAGAGCAAGACACCCAGGGCGATAATGCAGGGCAAAATCAATGATGCTGTTGATAGGTTAGTAATTTTTTTGTTATTTTATGATTTATGATGAAACTTCTGCAAATAAGTTCTTCTCGTTAATTTTTTCATTATGTAACTTCAATGTTGGAAGCCCCAGTGTACCTGAAATTCACCTTTTTCTAAGGGGGAGCGGATTCAACAATGTCATCAAACTCTTATGTGAAAACATAATCATAACTTGCAACTAATATCTAGTCACATTTCTTTGAGGTTTGTCATATAGATTCTTTTATTGGCAAATAGGCACTGTTAGTTGGTAACTAATGTCCTATCTACCTCTGGCATATATCAACCCTTTGCAGCGCACCGTTGTCCATTTTATAGGCACTTGCAATATGGGTGTGATGTTTTTTTTTTTACCTCTTAAATTAGGATGATATACTGGGATTTGTAGCCTGCTGATTTTTTTAATTTTTAATTCTTGCCTTGTCTGCATGCTATGCATGTCATTTTCAGCCTACAGCCAGTTGATTATTCATGCCTAAATTCAGAAGAATACTATATTACAGCAACAGCAGTTGAAGTGAACGTGGCAATATCAACCCTAAATTTTATAAGTTCTCTGAGTTTGTTATCTCTCTTGTTATCAGCATCAATTAGTAATGCATTTTGATAGGCAAGAGGATTGACTGTATGTTTAGTAATTGATTTTTCTTCTTTTATTACTTATTAATGGGTCTTTTTGATGTTTTTTTTCTCCTGTTTCTCTGCTAATATTTGATAGTTTTAACTTATGTTTATGCATTTTCTCTTACTTCACCTCGTTCTTACATTGCAGTGTACATGCATACATTGTTTTTAAAGATGAGCAATCAGCAAAGGCTGCACTATCCCATAATATGGCCCAGGTGGGCTAGATTATATTTTTTTTATTGTTCTTTAAGAGCTGTGTACTTCACTCTGTTGGTCAGTAGTGATTTTTGTCTAATATAACTATACTTGCTCATGTAGTTCGGAGAAAATCACATTCGTGTAGACATGGCATGTCCACCACGTAAGAAATCGAGAGGAGATGGTCCACTTTACGACAAAAAGAGGACTGTTTTTGTGGGCAACCTACCTTTTGATGTGAAGGTAATCTATTGTTTTTCTCTGTATTGAAGTGTAGAGAGTTCATGGTTTGGTAGTGAGGGTTGTAAAAAAAGCTTTATTATACTTTTTGGGGTAATGTTCACTTTTGCTTTCAGGATGAAGAACTCTATCAGTTGTTTTGTGGGGTGAGCGAAATAGAATCTAATGTGGAAGCTATACGAGTTATTAGAGATCCTCAGACGAGCTTGGGCAAGGGTATTGCATATGTCCTGTTTAAAACACGGGTAAGATTGACTATGATTCTTTTATGATTGACTATTCTTCTTGCCAGTAATTAATCACATATCTATATATTGCCTATTGTTTATGTTTTCAATTTTTGCCTCCTAGCTATTAGTTTCTAATACTTGTATTTGACATTCACTTCACACTAAGCACTACAAAGGAAACCTAGTGATTGTGCTTTTAGTTCGTCATCTTTTAGATTCTAGTTCTCCAATTATGTCTTAGTTATGGTGACTGTAGTTTGTTTTGGCCTGATACCTCGAACTCTTTTTTGGTTTATCACTCAATGGACCGCTAATTAATGTACAATAGTCTCTCTTATTATTTCTCTCTCTATCAGTTCTGACCAAGGCCTATATCTCCTAATGCACGTTAAGCTATGACCATGTTCATACTATCTAAATTTAAATATGAAGCTGGCTTTAGAAAACACTTCATTTAATCATTTGATTGGTTCCGTGGCTCTACATGAAATCCCTAATTTACTATATGGCCTATGTACATGTGTTTGTAACTGAGTAATGTTCTTGGCAAACTCTGTTGACTCCAGTTAGATATTGCTAGGTCAGGGGAAACAGAAGTTTAACTCACTGTCATGTGCACCAACATTTTATGTATGGCTTCAGATTCACTTGCTCAAAGATAACAAATTAGGCTTCATTTGACTCTTTAAGTAAATCCTCTGACAATTCTTCTCTTATCCTGATCAGAGTCCAGTGAGCCACGTATAATAGTCACTAGGCATTTAGGGCATTATTGTTGATCTTCTCAGCCACGGATGGGGACACTCTAACATGCACCTAACCCGTCAGACTGTGATATTTGTTTGATCAACCTGTTAGGTTAGCATATATCAGCTTTTGAGCAATTCAGGTGAAATTTTGCATTTTCTTAATTTCTGATTTCAGCTTTAAACAATCCAGATGGAACTCTTCATTCTTCAAAATCTTGGATTACATTATATTTGGCACAGATGTCAGAATAAGAGTCATTTCATAAAGCTATATGCCAGTTTTCCTAATGATTCAGTCAACCAAAGTACTAATTTGGTATTACCTCAAGTTCTGCCCCTTAAACTGAGTTAAGAATGCACTGTGATATCTTTGATTAGCCTGTTTAGTAGATATCAACTCTAACCATCTTTATTTCTAATTAAGTCTTCGTTCTCCAAATCTATAATACACGGGTCTGCCTGTACAAAGTCAGCTTCTGAAGGGTGCACTTGTTATATGAACACATCAATCAAGGCACCAAGTTGATGTACAATCTAGTTAGAAGATGTAAGTTGTTCAGATTTCATGACCCATGATTGTCTTCTTTGAAAACTAGCATAACACTAATTATTTGACATATTCTGTTGAGTATACCCTTTTTATTGATCAGCTTCAAGCAATTGAAGGATACAAGATGGTTTTTCTGAATCTTCTTCATGTGGGTCTCTTGAGAACTACATTCATGTATTTACTTGCTTCCCTTATATAGCAATACCACTAGTTGTATCCTCGATCATGTTTATTTTCTCTGTTGTTACAAGTGAAAGGGCACCAAATGATCTCACTTAATCATCAATGTTCTTCGACTTTAAGCATTTAGTGTTTATTCTACAAACATTATTTTCACTAATTTCTTCATATTGTTGAATAATATAAAAACTCTTATCCTTATGAGTTGTACTAAGAATCTCTTCCTCTATTCATCAAATTTTTTCTTAATATTCAAATTTTTGTTAAATAAACTAGTTAATCGAATTATCTATTGATTTCCAAATATTTTTCAAACTATAATATGTATATCATCATGTTCCAGACTCTTATTTTTATTTTCTAAAGTTTATTTTACCTTCTTTGCTCCAATTTTGTGAGTGAATCTATGATTATTGAACTAGACACTATATCTATCTTTGAAGCCAAGTCATCTATAGAATAAATACTTCGTTAAATAATTTCTTCATTTTTTGTTAATCTTATAATCTTTAACAATTATCTTTTTACATTCACCCTTTGTATGCTTAATTGTTACATAGGCTTTTGTTCTTTCTTTCTCTGGTTTCGGCAATATGAAAAATATCTTTTTCTGCATCATGATTACCATTAGAACTATCATAAGCTTTGTATTTATGTATTGGAATGTGAATATTATGTTTGGTAAATTATATGTAGAAACATTTATTGTACATATTTAATTAGATATAGTCTCCTGGAGCATACTTGTGTCGCTGCTTCTTAGAGTTAGAACCAAAGATATAATTATCCGCCATACGTTTGAACATTTTAAGCACAAAACCAGAGATGGCAGAGATGCTATGCTTTCTATAATTGTTGCTTCAAGATTAAAAAAAAAGGGTTTGAGGCTTATATAGAGACACCACGTTATCATTTTAATTGTGTTGTGAGCCACAGAAGGGCAAGGAAATAATAAAAAGATGAAAACAACTGGACACATGATTGTGGTAGGTGATTTCAGTTGTCCGAACATGTTTCTTACAGAAGACTTGCACATTTTGCCCTCAGGATGCTGCCAATTCCATTGCTAAGAGAAGGGACTTGAAGGTTAGAGATCGTATCCTTAGAGTTTGCCATGCCAAGTCTGTGGATGCTACACCGTCAAAGAGTTTGAGTGGCGGACCAAAGAGGCAATTCCCAGGGAAGACGGACGGTGTGGCCAATGGTGGGACATCATCAGTAGGTGAAAATGACAAATCCAAGGCGAAGGCTGCTTCTCTGTCATACCAAGGTGTGAGATCAAGCAAATCTGGTGTGATGAAAAAGTCAAACCTGCGGCCACAAGTCAGTAACCAAGGGAACAAGAGGTTGGGTGGAGGTTCAGATCAGATGGGTCGGAAAGCTAAACGGCCTGCAGTCGCTGCCAGGAAAGCAAAGCAACTTCTGAAGAAACGCAAACTGGAGGCTGGTACACCACTGAATACTCACGTCAACAAGAAAGCAAGAAAAGATTAAGTTCAGCAATTTGATCAACTCGTTGTAATATTTAACTGTGCGCTGGATTGTTTGTTGGTTGCTGACCTGACAAGTGCACGAAGATGAAGAAAGTCTCTTCCTAGTTCTTGTAATGTTGGCTGTACGACCAAAAACTTTGTGGTAATTGGCATGCCTCGATAAGCTCATCCTTGCATGCTAAAGGTGAGTTTGCAGTTCTACCGCCAACTGGAATTCTATTTGTTCTCGCAGAACATGTCTGTGTTTTGTTTTGTTTTTCGAAAAAAAAATAATCGGAAATCTTTATTATATTAATTTACAGTAACTTTGTCTCTAATTTTACACGGTAACATGGATTCGAACCTAAACAATGTTCTCGGTTCTGCATTTCAAGTTCACATGATATTTTCGAAAGAAAAGACGCATTGTACCCTCTCCACCCCCATGGAGTCACCCATCAAGGAGATATATCAAAAGTTCCTGGCATAATCAAATAGCAAAGCTCCAAATCACAGTATTTCTACCAAAACAAAGGATAAATTTAACCGGATAACATGAAAACTAAATTAAGCTTATCTATGAAAAATAAACCCACCAAAATAAAAATATAAACGAAGCATTTACAATGAACTGGAAATCCCAAAACACAAATCAGGTCTAAGCATATTTACATATATTGTATCTTCCCTCCCGAGAATCAGCAAAATATTGCAGGTCAGCAGCAAATAATCATGGAATCATCAGACTGACGACCTCCATTTTGGAAATTCCAGTCCGGAAATCTGCTGCAAGACTCGGAGGGAACAGCTGTGATGTTCAGACAACCAATGTCAACTTCATTTTCTTTCCTATGCATCATTTACAGTTTGACTTTTGTTTATCAATGTGGGCGTCACCGAAACAATCCCTATAAAGAATAGTGTTGCTATTGCTTGGAAATCATATAGGTCGGCCACAGATCTTAATTCTCCAAGGGCAATTCCAGCCTGATATACAACGGAAGGCCAATCAACATCACATGAAAAACATATGCGCAGTGTTACAGTCAAAATGGTAATGAAACATCAGACGAGGATTTTATAGCCATTAAAGAAATAAGTTAAAACCTCTCGCACAAAAAAAAAGAAAAAAAGAAAAAAAGGTCAGCTACATGAGCAAACTAGTTAGAGGCAGAGGAATGGTACCCTGACTGTGACATAAGCAGCTGGGATGAGCCCAATGATCGTTGCCAGGAAGAATATGTGGTATGGCACATCTACTATTGGTGAAGCAACATTGATAAAGGTGTTTGGCAGTGTAGGGGTGACTCTGAGGAAAAGCATGTAATTCAACAGCTTCTCTCTTCTTTTAGCCACCTGAAACGATATGCGACTGCTATATTAACGGACATGGACACAGAAAATTCATTGGATGCAAAATGCACAAACTGGTCAATAGACAAAAATGGCTGCGTCAATTGAAATTACTACATCTCAGTCACGGAAAACGACGACAATTAGATATACATGATGTGAAGAAAGCATCGAAACTACCGGAAACACATCTATCAGCCAAAACAGGTTCTTGATTCATCTACAACTTAAGCCCTACATCTTCATAATATGTTCCATTGAACCAGTGTTAAGAAAATGCCAAGTTTTCACCTGTTCTTGGAAAAAACTGAGCTTGTCTGGCCACAATGAGAACACCAGGGGTCTTCCTATCAGATACGACAAGAAATAACATGAAGATGCACCAGCTGTGGCAGCAAAGACGACTAAAGCTACGCCTCGCAGAACTCCGAAAAGGGCTCCGGCCAGAAGGGACATAAAAATGGTCCCTGGAATCATAAAAGTCTGCATAAATATGTAGACTGTGCAGTAGCCCACCAAAACCTGTATGGTGTAGTCACTTGCGTAACTCTCAAGATTATCCCTGCACACAGAGGTTCCAATAACAGGATCAGAATGACTCGCACAGAACACAACTGTTAACAGTGATTTGCATCGAGGCATAATTATGTGCAAAGCTGTTAAGTAACATACTTTAATTACTCAAAATAAAGGAAAAATTCTGGAAGAAGATAATTCAAAATAAAGCAGAAATAAAAAAAATTATTTCCATATGAAGAAAAAAAATAACCTATTTTATTTGTTTTCATTCACCAGCACTGATACTAACAGAGGAAATCTCGAAACATATTCACGATATAAAACAAGTTCTATCGAGAAGCAAACCCCAACAAAAACCCAAGCTAAAAACATAGAATAACAAAATCGAAGGATTCCAAATTTCGTTACTTTCATACACTCTAATACACACACAGATCTTCAGAGAATAGAACTAAAGTTTGACACCTACAACTGCGTCAAGAGGGGAAAGATCACCTCAGATCCTGGATGTCCTCGACCGTGCGGGGCAATTTGAGGAAACTATAGTCGGAGGACGGCATCGAAAGATACACGGCGAGCAAGACCAATCCGAAGCTCGCTACAACAGCGGCCGCCGCCGCCGCCTCCCATCTCGACAGCGAGTACTTGGAATCTCTCCCCATCGTCCTGTCTTACGAACGAACGAATCAGCGGGGGTAGAGAGAGGATCTGACTGGGGAGAAGAGAGGCAGAGGGGAGGAGAATCGAATCACAACGAAGAAGCCCTAAATTTTCTCCCCTCTGCTTCTCTCCTGTCTACGACGGGGGGTAGGTATCATGTTGCGGGTGGAGAAGAGTCTGTTGCTCCGCAGGAACACCTGTTGCGGCAGCAAGCTGTGCGAATATTCGCTTACAGCCGATCCACGGTCGCCACGTGTATGGCCGAAACATAACGCGCCTGGTGATTTGAACGGAATCCGAAACCTCACCCCTGCCGCAAGATCTCATACGCTCGAATCTCATCCGACGGTCGAGATAAGTGTATACCAGGATAAGATCTCCACCACGGAGATCACCGTGTCGTTTCCAACGTGTTTCACCGCTTTTTTGAGAACGGTGGGCCCGAGTCTGCCGTGGCGTCTGCTCCACGCACGTGGATTTGTTCCTACATTAATGATTATCTAATCTTTGATGCTTCTTCGGGTTCGATTTAAATATATCAAAGCCTCTTCGAGATAAAACGTGTTTGGCCACACTATCGACTTTGGTGTTGCCATTTAATTGCTCTCTTTTTTTGTTTTCCTTGTATTAGTAGACGATAAAACTATGAGCCGCTTAGTATTTTTTTCCTCAGGTCAGATGTAAATATCGAAGTTTTGTGCTCACTCAGATCAATTGTGCTTGCTATAATTGAATTCAAAGTACCACAAATCTCATCCTCTTTATATCAAATCCGACTAATCCATCCCGATCCGACTCGGGTTTTCTATTCATGATTCTAAATCTGATGATACATGTGTACGAAAACAAGACTTATCCATAGTCAATCCAGGAATGATAAAAGTAAGACCATTGTGTGTATCCTTTTGTACTTATATTTGTTTCAAATTTGATTATCCAATATTTTAGACTGAATTCAATAAGTCAGACGGATACGAGCATGCTAAAACACATGATAACTGTGACAGCAGGACTTGTTTTCTGGGACGCGAGACTGGAGGGTGGCATGTCGGATCAGAGGCACTGTCAGATCGAGATACGGCGGACAGACCAGCAGACAAGCATCATCCACAAAACGATGGATGGTTTGCGACTCTGACACGCAACAGCCGAGCCACAGGCAAGCCGCCCCATTTCACACTGTGATCCGGAGAATAATAATATAACAGGAACTCGATGACATCCAAGTGTTTGTCTGTTTCTCTGAATCAATGCAGGCCTAAAGTGATAATTCTTTTGTGGCCCGGCCCACTTGGTTCGCGTCCCATGCTGCTTGTTACTCTCTCTAATGTTTTAACGTGGCCCAATGATAATGAGGAAAGACAAATATCGCATCTTCATCTGATTGTGTGATGTCACCAGAAGCATTTCTCTTGGAGACGATCTCGCGACACAGCATAGGCAGATGGCTGTAAGAACGTGGTTAATCCTCTTTTGACTGACAAGAATGTGAGTCGCCGATTCACAATGAACACCAGCAGAGATTGGCCAGGCGAAATTCCTGCTTATGACATCACATGTGCTACCTGCAACATTTGTCTTCCACACGGCAGGAATGCAATCTTCAGACAAAAACTGCAGGGGATTCTCAAACCTGCATAATCTACATGATGTCAGCTTCAGATAGGTTGATTGTTTCCGGCTAACAAGAAGCAGACAAAAAAAGCTCATTCCAAGGCAAAATGCTTTGTTGAACAGAGGCAGCATCGGGGCCTGCACCCCTTTGCGGAAAAGATCTCCACCATTTCTGGAGTTCTTAAGCAGCCCTAGCCTTGACTCCCAAGACCGAAAGCGAGAAAAGCATATCACCAGACATCAGCTTGAAGGAGCAGCCAAGGATGAACTTTGAAAACCCTCATGAGCAATATAACAACTTGTTCATAAGAAAATGATCTTAGAAACTTGCTCATTGCAACAAGATGAAAGGGAACTAGTCTTGACTATTGTTGCAAAATAATCAGCTTAGACTTCATTGCACCCAGTGGAGCAGTTGAATGAAACTTCAGGAGGTTGGAACCAACATGAAGTGCACAGGTAACTTAATTAGTTGCTTCCTGTAGGTCCTGGGCTCACACCTACTACATTTTATGCTATGACTTGCATGGGAAGGCTAGCCTGTCTGAGAATACATTTTCTGATCTGACACAAAGCTTTGCTCCGTCGCCCTCGAGAATGCATCAGATTTTGAGAAAGAGAAGGTTATGCGGAATTTTAAGCTTGCCCAGCAATCTATCACTACCGTAAAATGACATTTTACATGAATTATCTTGAATAATTAAGATATAAATTGTTTAGTTACAAGTATTCAATTAAAGAGTTTTTGAAAGTGTAAACCGAGCAAGAGTCATTTTGCTTCTAAATCCCCCATCTAGTGGTGACAAACCAAATAAGATAGCTGTAGCGTTTAGTTACAGTTACTATGGTCAACCCAAAATGGTGTTCAGCAACCATGCACATTTACATATATAATCAATCCATTGGACGTCATGTTGGATTGAGGATATAGTAGTGTGTGTACCTTCTAATTTGTATAAGAATTTTCCACTTGAAGACCAGGATGGAATGCCAATTGATTACTATAGGCCGATGGAAATGATAGGATTTTATTATTCGTGGTTAGAATTTGTTACGAATTGTTGTTTAGAATATGCATGCATTTGCAAAGAGACGGACTTCATTCATTAAGCTGGTCATACTAGTGGACAAGATTCCGTCTCCGTACGAAGTATCCTAATCGGGAACTTATTGTAACCAGAAGCAATAACATGAGATTTTCTGTAACAAAATCGTACAGAAGACGGAATAAAACAACAACTCATGAAAAGTCTGATCGAAATATTTGTTACAAAATATTGGCTCTTTCTTTGTCTTTTTCTCGCTCCTATTAATCGGAGAGGGAGGGAGCAACATATAATCAAATGACTCCGTACTTGTGCATTCACGCTCTACGACTCGTCCGCCCAGGATATTTGGCTGCAAAAATAAACAAGAAGACATAAATTTAGAGAAAAGAAGGAAGTAAAAATCAATACTAACGCAAATACCCCAACAACAGGAACAAAGGTAGAGAGAGAGAGAGAGAGAGAGAGAGAGAGAGAGAGAGAGAGAGATGGATACTGGTGTTTTAAGGAAGAACTATTGTTTACTTACTCTAGGATATCTTTCCAGGAAAAATCTTCATCTGGTTCACCTAGATTTAGACCTTCCCAACCTTGAGACGGGGTTGAAGCATTTGTGCCACATGCGCCCTGCATGAAGTCTGCAGGTTCGTTCTCTGGAGAGACCGACACCGATGAAGGAGTTGAATGGGCAGTTGGCATGTCCAAACAACTAAAACCTGGAGTGGTTATTCCACTGTTGCTATCTATCAAAGTGGAGGAACCATCAGAATTGGATTTCGTCATCATCATCATCTCATGAGGAATCCTTGACACCGGGCTTGCGTGAGAACTGCTAGGGATATTTGGATGGACCAAACTCAAAGGACCGGGAGTCGATAGCATCCGATCCTGACCAAATGCGAGAGAGCCATTCACGAGTCCTTCAAGCTGATGATTCCGTTGAAGGAGATCATTCACTTGATATCTTCCAGGGGAGGCTAAGCCCAGCCGATTCATTGCATCCGTGTTAGGAGGCAGAACAGAAGGAGTCATGAGCGTAATTAAGCCTTTGAGCATCTGGTATCTGGCTACAACATCTGCATGCAGCCTAAGAGCGTCATCCAAGGGGTTGGCAAGGCTGCCAAGCTTTGCGGCGGCAGCGAGAAGACTAGGAAGGCTTGATAGCAGATCGAGATTAGTTGTCCGCTGGTGCGTGACGGGGTCGATGCCCACGCGGAGAAGCTTCTTCCTGAGATGAGTATTCCAGTAGTTCTTGATCTCGTTATCGGTCCGCCCGGGTAGGTGCATGGATATTTGGGACCACCTGCATGAAAAAGCCAAAGTAATTGCACAGAACTTTGATAACAAACAGAATGAATACTTTGGCTTCATCTACACCAGTATAAATTTTGCAGCCAACGTATGGAATCGAAAGAGATCGGATGGGTTTTACCCCATGCACTGCCTCCAAACCTAATCAGTAGAGCTAGCTAGTTGGGCGAGGAAGATTACTTGTTTCCGAGGGTCGAATGGAGCTGAACAATTAGTCGTTCTTCTTCTTCTGAGAAGTTGCCTCTCTTGATATCAGGCCGAAGGTAGTTGGTCCAACGGAGGCGGCAGCTCTTTCCGCACCGATTCAGCCCCGCTTTCTTGGGGAGCTCCCGCCAGCTCCGGTGGCCATGCAGCTGAATGTATTCGACGAGCTTCTTGTCCTCCTCGGCAGTCCAAGGCCCCTTCTTTACGTGAATCTCGTCGCAGCAAGGAGACCTGCCCATTGTTTTATGCAGAGGCTAGATCGGAGGCGCAACAGATGTGGATATATAAGGTATCAAACCAGCCTTGGAGATGTGAGGGGTAAGTCTGTGTGAGAAATCAAGATCTAGGAAGGCAAGGGTTTGTATCGACGGGTATCTTACTTCAACAACTAATGTGGTTTGAGCTTATGCGTCCACCTTCCCCTTTGCTCCATAATCTATTGTTTTATGTTGCTTCCCAAAGTAGACTTCCAAGAAAGTTCAAGGAATGTTCCATAACGTGATCCCACCATTACATTTAGACATACTAGTATTACATACCTCGAGATCAATCATCTTCCCCCTCCTCAAAAAATTTTGCTTAGAAACTTCAACAGTAACATATCTTTAATAATGGTACAATTAGAGAAGGCACATGGGCATATATGTTTCTTTGTAATCAAATATCTTTGCTTGGGTAACCTGCTTACTTTTGCCCTGGCATGGCATGTCATGTCATGTCACGCAAGATTATTTTTATTCACATCATTAGATCCTGATGGGCTGATTTATCCATATTTCTCTCAGAAGCAAAGTCCACTGTCTTTCACATTAGCTTTGACATGGGTTATACAAGTGCGAGAACAAATCAAAGTTTAGCAATTTTAGACATCACTCTGACTACAAGGATTTTTCTACATAATCGATGACATCATCGCCATAAAATTCTTGCAACTGTTGCTTGCTCTTCCCCAAGTTTTTGTTTCGCACGTCATTTTTCCTGTGCCGATTGGTTTAGCGCCCTCACCGAACACTACCTTTTGCAGGGGCCATTTCTACCTGGAGGATCAAATTAATATTGCTGAGTTGCTTCAAGAAATCGAGTCAATTCAACGATATTCTCCTAATCAATTTACCGAGTAGTTAGCGTGACGACCATGTTGGAGAACTTGGAGTTTGCGTTGACAACAATCTATCATTTTTATCACACACTCGGTCAAAGACGATCCTCAGAGGATGTCATCATATCACTGGCTTAGCCATCCCTAAAGAACAGCTTCACTCGATGTCAATGGCAGCCTCAATCAGTGGGAGTCATCTTCCTCTGAATCTGAACTCTTTTCTCGCATTCAATGGCCGAGGTGAAGACATGTAATGGATGACCTCAATTTTTGTTGTTTATTACTAAGGCAACCAAAATTTGATGAGTAAAGATCTATCATAATTCCAAGCACGAATTTTGACTGGCACTATTTCTGCATCATCTATAACTGTTCCTTCTTAATTACTATTAATTTTCATTGATTTTAGAAAACTTAACCATTCTCATTAAATTCATAATTTATTTTTTTATTTATTATGATTTAAATATTTCGATTTTTTATTTATTATAAATTAACTATTATTATTAAATCTTTATTCATTATCATTAAAATTCTTAATTATGATCCAAACGTTACAAAACTTAAATTAATTCTTGAATGTTATGAATTTGATAGTAATGAATGTTCTTGATGAGAGAACATCTATATAAAGAGAGGTTTTGGTTTCTTAGCTCTATCTCTCTTTTAAGTCTTAAAAATTTTCCTACACCATCTAAAGTGAGAGTTTTGAGTCGAGAAGATCCCAAATACTAAGAGAAACCATATTAGAAATTTCTCAATAACAATGGCTGAAGGTATGTAATTTCGTTTTCATATTTAATTTCATCGTGTTTCTATTATAGTGATTAAGAAACACTTTATGTTATTTAGTTTTTTCTTACATTTGGTATCAGAGCTGTTCTGTAAAGCCAGCCTAACGTGGTGCCCACATCTTTAGGATCCCATACGGCTCAGGCTTTTGCTCGGATCGCATAGCTCAACTACTTGACTTGGAATGGCAAACCAAGTCTAGCATGGCCGCACCCAACCCACTCAAGCTGAACACAACATCCCACCACTTGATTGCCCTCGCTTGGGTTACAAGCCATCATTACTAGGCTCGGCGTGATGTTTATCAAGACTAAAATAACTACTGGTATACATGGTTCTGTTGACCAACATGAGAAGATCCGAGACTTGCTACAAGCTATCAACGAGCAATTCGCCACTTCAGAAAAAGTATTATCAAGTAATCTAATAATGAAATTCTCATCTATGTGGGATATTGTGGCTCAACTTAAGAAACCAACCTCGTTTGTGTGTTATGAATCTAATATGGTTAATGTTAATATTAACACCTGGTGGATTGACTCCGGATCAACAATTCATATTGCAAACTCTTTACAGGGTATGCAAAACCTAAGGAAGCTAGTGGAAAGTGAGTAAAATATCTTATCAGGCAATAAGATGAGCTCACATGTGGAGACAATTGGAACATACATTTTATCTTCAAGTTATGGTTTTGTTTTAAAATTAGAAAGAACCTTTATGTACCAAGTTTCTCATGAAACTTAATTTATGTTTCCAAACTCATACCATTTGGATATTTCTTTAATTTTCAAGACACATCATTTAATTTATTATATAAATCTGATTGTGTTGGGAATGGTATTTTGTCTGTTGGTCTTTATCAAATTTTATTATAAAATAATGATACTTATAGTTCAATACCTGTTCACACTAGCATTAAAAGGTGTAATATTAATGAGGACTCATCTATGTTATGGCACCGGAGATTAGGACATATCTCCATAGAGAGAATTAAGATATTAGTTAATGATAGAGTACTTAGTACTCTTGATTTTACTGATTTTAGGACTTGTGTGGATTATATTAAGGGCAAGCAGACCAACAAGTCTAAGAAAGGTGCTAATAGGAGTTCAGACATATTAGAGATCATTCATACTAATATATATTGTCTAGACATAGGCGCATATGGTCAGAAATTCTTCATCTCCTTTATATATGATTACTCACGATATATGCATATATATATATGCTTCATAACAAAAACGAAACATTGGATGCCTTCAAAGTCTCTAAGACTGAAGTTGAGAACCAATGTGGTAAACAAATTAAAATTGTGAGATTAGATAGAGATGGTGAATATTATAGTAGATATACTGAGAATGGACAAGCACCTGGTCCTTTTGCTAAGTTTCTTCAAGAACATAAGATTATTGCCCAATACACCATGTCTGGTTCTCCAGACCCAAATGGTGTTGCAAAAAGAAGAAACCAAACATTATTAGACATTGTATGGAGTATGCTTAGCAACTCCAATCTTCCTAAATTCTTATGGATTGAAGCACTAAAGACGATTGTGTATATATTAAACCGAGTTCCAACCAAGGCTGTTCCAAAGACACCGTTTGAATTATGGAAAGGTTGGAAACTGAGTTTACGACATATGCGCATTTGGGGATGTTCGTCTGAGGTCAGAATATATAATCTACAAAAGAAGAAATTAGACTCGAGGACTATCAATGGGTATTTTATTGCATATGTTAAAAAGTCCAAATGTTACAAGTTTTATTGTCCATCTCATACAACTAGGATTGTAGAATCAAGAAATACTAAATTTCTTGAGGATGACATGATCAGTGGGAACGATCAGTTCAGAAACATAGTTTTTGCACATGATCATATAGAATCTCAACCTTCCACATCAAATGATAGATTGGTTATAGTTCATAACACTCCTCAAGTACAAATTGGTGTTGAATAATCATTCATTGAGATTCCACAAGTTGCTGATAATATTCTAATAGATCAACCAGTTCAGGAATTACAACAAACTCCTAAATAATTAGTTGAACCACGAGTTCCTCAAGGAAATATTGGTATAATATTAAGAAGATCTACTAGAAATAAAAGATCAGTAATTCTTAGTGATTATGTTGTATATCTATAAGAATCTAACTATAATATAACATAATCACTAGGAATTATTGATCTTTTATTTCTAGTAGATCTTCTTATTATTGTACCAATGTTTCCTTAAGAAACTTGTGGTTCAACTAATTGTTCAGGAGTTTGTTGTAATTCTTGAACTGGTTGATCTATTAGAATATTACCAGCAACTTGTGGAATATTAATGATTGGTTGTTCAATACCAGTTTATACCTGAGGAGTGCTATGAACTATAACCAATCACTAGGAATGCAACACCAGGATTATTTACAACTCATGGCTTAGAGTCGAAAATGATCCTAAAACATTTTCCCAAGCCATAAGTTGCAAAGAGTTAGATTTATGGTACAATGCCATGAAAGAAGAGATAAATTCCATGAAGAGCAATGGAGTCTGGGATCTTATAGAGTTGGCTAATGAAGCAAAGGCTATTGGTTACAAATGGGCCTTTAAGACAAAAAAAGATTTATTAGGTAACATTGAGAGACACAAGGCAAGACTTATTGCAAAAGGATTTATTCAAAAAGAGGGAATCGATTATACGGAGATATTTTTTTCTGTATCTAAGAAAGATTCTTTTCATATTATTTTGGCATTAGTTGCTCATTTTGACCTTGAATTGTAATAAATAGATGTGAAAATGATATTTTTTAATGGAGATCTATAGGAGGAGGTTTATATGAAACAACTTAAAGGTTTCTCCTCTAGTGTTGGTGAGCAATTGGCTTGTAAGCTTAAGAAATCTATATACGGTTTAAAACAAGTCTCCCGCCAATGGTATTTTAAATTCCATGGAGTGATTTCTTCATTCGGATTTGTTGAAAATCCTATGGATCAATGTATATATCAAAAGGTCAATAGGAGTAAAATATATTTTCTTATTTTATATATAGATGATATTTTGCTTGCTACCAATGATAAGAGTTCGCTGCATGAGGTGAAACAATTCCTTTCTAAAAACTTTAATATGAAGGATATGGGTGAAGCATCTTATGTCATTGGCATTAAGATCCATAGAGATAGACCTTGAGGTATTTTAGGTCTGTCACAAGAAACCTATATTAATAAGTTTTTAGAAAGATTTCGGATGAAGGATTGTTCACCAAGTGTTGCTCCCATTGTGAAAGGTGATAGGTTTAATTTGAACCAATGCCCGAAGGACAACTTTGAGAGGGAATCAATGAAAAACATCCCATATGCTTCTATCGTAGGAAGCCTTATGTATGCCCAGGTCTGTACTAGACCTAATATTACATTTGCTGTGGAGATGCTATGTCGATATCAAAGTAATCCAGATATTGACCACTAGAGAGCTGCAAAGAAAGTGATGATATATTTTTAAGGAATCAAAGATTACATGCTTATGTATAGACATACAGACAATCTGGATATGATTAGCTACTCAGATTCAGACTTCGCCGGCTGTGTTGATTCTCGTAAATCAATATCAGGATATATATTTATGATGGCTGGTGGAGCTATTTCTTGGAGAAGTGTCAATCAAATATTGACTACTACTTTTACCATGGAAGTTGAGTTTGTCTCTTGTTTTAAGACTACTTCACATGGTGTATGGCTTAAGAGTTTTATTTCAAGGCTTAGAATTATGGATTCTATTTCTAGGCCATTAAAAATTTTATGTGACAATTCAACTGTTGTCTTTATGGCTAAGAATAATAAAAGTGAAAGTTAAAGTAAACACATTGACATTAAGTATTTAGCCATAGGAGAACATGTAAAAGAAAAAAAAGTGGTCAATGAGCACATTAGCACTGAATTGATGATTACTAATCCTTTGACTAAAGGTATGCCATCTCTGAAATTCAAGGATCATGTAGAGAAAATGAGACTTGGTTCCACTGTGTAATTGTATTAAAACTCTTATATAAATTATGATATTTTCTCATTCATGTGGACATTAATTTGAGAAAATATATTTATGCTGAACCAAAAATAAACATAAGATTTATTTATTAAGTAATATTACCACATTAAGATTAATTCTTAAGAAACTAAATACATCGTGATACATGGATAATAATACTCGCTCTTAGAGGACTTATTGCTATGATTCATGTATTTGTTTCTTAATAAAGTTATTCGATAAGATTAATTCAAGTTATTAAGTTAAACGTATGGACCAAGTGGGAGAATGTAATCATTCCTTCTTAATTACTATTGATTTTCATTGATTTTAGAGAACGTAACCATTCTCATTAAATTCATAATTTATTTCTTCATTTATTATGATTTAAATATTTTAGTTTTTTAATCATTATGAATTAATCGTTATTATTAAATTTTTATTCATTATCATTAAAGTTTTTAATTATGGTCCAAACATTACAAAACTTGAATTAATTCTTAAACATTATGAATTTGATGGTAATAAATATTCTTGAAGGGAGAATATCTATATAAAGTGAGGTTTTGGTCCTTTGGCTTTATTTCTTTTTTAAGTCTTCAAGATTTTCCTACACTATCTAAAGTGAAAGTTCTGAATCGAGAAGAACCAAAATACTAAGAGAAATTACTATAGAAATTTCTCGATAACAATGACTGAAGGTACATAATTTCATTTCCGCATTTAATTTCATCATGTTTCGATTATAATGATTAAGAAACACTTTATGTTCTTCATTTTTTCTTACAGAAGCTTCTCACTAGTCAAATTGGTTAAGTGCACAAGTGTGGACGTATAGTTTCCAATAGCTTCCTATGCCAAATGTCATTAGTAATTCAGATGTAGGATGACTAAAGTTTCTTCCATGATACAGTCTTCTTCCATGTCTGGTCTACTTCCTCATCAGATGCTAAAATCCTTCAATAAATGAGAATCACACACCACAATTACCTATAACAATTCTGCCTTCAGAAGCATACAGTTGGAAGTATTTTAGATAGGCAGGAGAAAGATATGGAAGGATTACTGATGCAGTTGGAAGTATTACTGACGCAGGAGACAGATATAGAAGGATCAGAAAAGTTCACCACCTTCGGCTGAGACGAGAATTCATATTTGCCATTGGTGCTATTAGTGTTAGAAAATAATTATAATGTAAAAACATTTATGTCAAGAATTAAATCTAATATATAATAGATTTTAGAAAAGAGACGTATCTTTATTCGATATGCTTATGTTGAATCAAAATATCTTGATACTGTCATCGTATTCCCGATAAAGAACTAGTCCTCTTCGCCCCTCTCTCTTATCTTGTGTAAGACCATCATTATTAATGGAGTTGCATTTCTTAACCCATCAAAAAATAGAAAAGGACATACCTATTTATAGGCAAGAGGAGGGAGGGTCTAGAAAAGCATATTAGTTATTTTCTTTCATAAAGATCAATATCTAAGATTTGAATATATATAAATATTAATATTTAAATTTTTTATCAGAATCCAATCATTATCTTTAATATATCTCACAAATTAGCTTATGAGTCACATATATAGTTAATAATCTTCCACTTGACTCATAAATCGAAAAAAATTTAAAATAAACATTCAAAATCATAATAACAAAATAATTTTATTTTTTAAAAATAATTTTGCTTGATTGGATTCTAAGCTTTGAAAAATAATTTATATGAGCACGATTTTAGAAAATATGCTAATAGATCTAACAAATATTATAATATCATATTAAGTTAAACTATCAATGCAAGTCATCACAGTTGCATGTTATTTATGTCATACTTTTTTTTATATATTATAATATTATTAATCTATCGCAGTATAGTCTATAGCGATTTCTGCAATTTGTCATATCAAGATAATCCTATTATCATGTACAAATATAATATGCATATACATTGATAAAAAAATAAGATTACAAAAATAATTTAATTATGTAAGCAAAAATATCAATTATAATATTTACTCAAACAAACATTGTCATATCTTTATGAATTGCTTATAAAACTAATCGTAAGACTATGTTTTTAAAATATTTTAGGCTATAAAACCTTAGTGAATGGATCAACAATCAATGATCAAACTCAAATTCTTAATTGATATTTAGTTGTAACTAAATATTTTATCTAACCACTAAGTATTAAATGCTAATATTCTTAAAATCGCTCAAGAACTTGTTATTATTAGAGAAGAAAATCAATGTGATATATCATAAAATATGTTCAACGGTTTGATAATTAAGTTTGACCATACCAAATCCTTATATAAGATTTTATAGTTATAAAGCTTGATTAGTAATCTCAAAGTATACTATAAAATAAGCTTCTATTATCGATAATGTAATAATATATTACTTTATACTTTTTTTTTATAAATTACCTATCCCACCAATATAAATATAAACCATAAATTTGACTTCCTACTATTGAGGTAATTTACAAAATCAGTATTTAAAAATGCTATCATTTCAAGCTAATCTAATCTCTTGTACGTGAGCATATAATCCTTTATTCTTTGTAAATATCTTTTTTCTTGTAGCCTTTTAATATTCTTTTCTTAAGTAACTCTAATATCTTTTAAGTATTTAGACCACAAAACTAATATCCGGTCTAGTACAGTTTTGAGTATATAGTAAACTTTTATTTGCATATACATATGAAATACAATTCATTTGATTTTTTTCCAAACCATTTTTAGGACATTAGCTTATATTGAAATTTTTACCTTTAGCCATAGGTGTAGCATTCATAAAAAAAAGAGCTGCATATTGAATTTATCTAAGATTCGATTAATATACTTTTTTTGAGTAGTCTTAGTAATTAATGAGACCTATCTCTAATGATTTCTATACCAATAACATAAACTGTCTCATTCATATCAACTATCCAAAACTTTTTGATAAGAAAATTTCTAGTTAGAAATTTGGCTTCATACAATAAATCAAAATCACTACTAACAAAAAAAATATTATCCACATACAAGATTAATATAATAAATATTCTCCCACTAACCTTCATATATAAATATTAATTAATAATATATATTTTTAAATATAAAGGAAGTAATGGTATCATGAAACTTTATATTTAATTTTATGAAAGCTTCTATAGGGTTATAAATAGATTTTTAAAATTTATAAACTAAAATTTTCTTTTCTTTCTCTATGAATCCTTTATTTTCTTTAATATAATTTCTTCATCTAAATTCCTATTTAGAAAAGTCTTATATCCATTTGACATAACTTAAGATCATAATGAGCAACTAAGATCATAACGATTCTTAGTAAGTCCTTTTTATAAACTACAAAAGGTCTTATTACAGTGAATGTATTCTAGGTAAAACTTTTGGCCAGCATTATATCATTCTCAGATATCATTTTGGTATATTGATTTCATCTCTTCTTTCATGATATTATATCATTTTTTAAAATTATTACTTTCTATAACCTATGAAATCATCAATGAGTCCTTTCCTATTACTATATTATAATTTAATTCTTGTAAATATATCATATAATTATTAAAAATAAAATGTCTTCTTTCTCTTTGAGATATTTTCAAAGGTGCTGATTTTGGTTGTTTTATAAGCTCATTAGTAGCAATATTTTTATCATGTGAAAGTTCATCAATATCATCATGTTGTTCATCTTCCTTAATTCGTTCAATAATTTGAGAAATAATAATTTCTGAAATAGAAAATGATAAAAGAATATCAACTTGTATCTCTTTGATATTAAATCTCTAAGATTTGTCACTCTTATTAGTTCATCATTTTTTAGGAATCTTACATTATCAACCTTGATTATTTTCGTACTATAGTTAGGGTAATAAAATTTGTACCCTTTATATCTTTCTGGATAACCAGGCTTAAAATATTCAAAATTAGTTATTGGAGCTAACTTCTTTTCACATGAAAGTTTTAACTTTGTTGGACAACATCAAATATGTAAATATTTTAAACTGAATTTTCTACTAGTTAATAACTCGAATGATATTGATGAAGCTAACTTATTAGAGAACCTATTTAAGATATATAAGTTTTTAATGCTTCACTCTATATTAAGTCAGGTACAAAAAAAACTTATCATGCTCCTAACCATATCTATAAGGGTATGATCATACCTTTTAGAATATCATTCTGGTATGACACTCTCGATAAAAATTATTGAACAAAAAAAGCTCGCTTTTCTAAGAGTTTAGCAAAAGGATCAAAATATTAATTTAACTCATTATATCTATCAAATATTTATCACCCTTATCATATATGATAATTTTATATCTCAACTTCATTTATGCACACCTAAAGTTGCCAATAGCATGAGATCTTCTCATGCTTTATGAATTAGATATATTTAGTCATATTTCAATAGATCATCTGTAAAAATAATAAAATATCTCTCCATAAAATAAGAAATATTAAGTAGTCTATAAATGTAAGTATATATAATTTCAAGGAGTTCTTAAAACTATGTTTCATTCTAACATTTGATTATAGAATCATTGCAAACTTAAGATTCATATGAATTTTATATAAACTATCATATAAAATTTCATAATTAACTTTTATTAAATCACAAATATACTAAATTTATTATCACAAAGAGGTGACAATATCGTAACAATTCTAAACAAAGAAACTAAATTTCTAGATTTGTAGAAATATAACATGCATCCTCAAAATCAATCAAATAAATTGTATCTAGATGTAGGTGATAAGTATCCACTATTATCACTTTTACTTTAATATGATTTCTTATAACAATATATTTTTTTATGTTCTTTTAGTTTTCGAGACAAAATGAATCCCTACATCATTGATAATATAAGTTGAAGTATCACAATCAATCCATTAAGTATAAGAATGGGCTTCTATAATATTTAATTTGAAATATACAAAGGTCAAACTTATTTGTTTCCATTTCAAAGTAAGCCTTGTAGTCCTTTACATGATCTTTTTTATTATAGAAGTAGCACTATGAAAATTTTTCTTTTATAAGTTTCTATAGTATTTATATATTCAATTGATTTATTTGGTGAATTATGCTACAATTTTTTATTATTATTTACTCTTTCACTAGTAATCAAAATATTATGAGTATTTTCTATTTCAATCTTGATTCTTCATAAACACATATTATTTAGCTCATTTAAATTTCACTTATCATTTATTTATGTTGTAGTAAATTTTAAATGAGTCAAACTAAGAACGAAATGTATGAGGACTTGTTATGTCTAATATTTTGAGCTTTACAACTTTATCAACCATAATGAGGATATATTTTAGAAATTTTTGAATACTGTAATACTAAGTTGTAGTCAATTCTTCCTTTAAAATGTTAGCCAATGACTTGTTTATAAATTTAAATAAGTTTTTAAATATTCTAGTGCATTAATTGTATACTATAATAAAATCTAAATATTAGTAGTAATGATCATAAAACTAAGCTCGTTAGACCTTTTTAAATTATTTATTTTAATTATTTATCACACAAAACTTTAATTGTTTAAGTCTGTGTTTCTTTTAACAAGTCCAAGTAAGGTCTAACATACTTAAGCCATTCAAAATAATTTAGTCTAGAAACTATAAGGATACCAAAAGCATAGAAATAGAATAAAGGAAGTATCATTATAATTAAAAATAATAATATTAATATTTTAAGTTTTTTAAAAAAATGATGAACTATTGATATTATCTATATTTTAAATTTGAGTGAAATATTGATATATCTAATGTTTAATTAAAAATAATAATTATAAAAGACTAATATCATCTATGTGTCTTAGTGTTGTTACTTTTAGGTATCCAATCATAATCTACGTGGCTATCTAGAAATGATATTATCCTTCCCCACCAAATAATTAACTAAAGAATACCTTGAGAGTCTTCAAAATTTTTAATTATGGGTTCCATCATCAGTATTATTTTTAAATATAGTTTATGATTATTTTTAATATATTTTATTAATTTATTAATCTAGACCCTTTTGACAACTATAAGATCAATAAAAATATAAAACGAACGATAAATAATTTATTATGATTCATATACCATGAGTCTACTATCTTAGACTACTTTAACATTTATCATACAGATAAAACTTAGGTATATATATCATAAATAATATTTACCTTTTTAATGCTATTATTATGTAAAATTTATATAATAAAATATTATAATGATAATTAAATATAAATTTTAATAAGCATAATAAAATAATATTAATAGTCAAAAATAAACATCACACTTTCATGTGATAATAAAAAGAATTTTATAAATATTCTTTTATGCTCATATATTTAATAACCATATAAATATCCAAAAAATAATAATTAAAATCTTAAATAATGTAAATAATTAAATTTGATAATAACAAACTATCACATGGATAAAAATAAAAAATTATAATTTATTTTTTATTTAAAACTGATAAAATTATTTTTTAAATTTTATGACTTAATTATTATTATTATTCATGAATTATGAATGTTGAGAGAATAACGTCAAATCTAAAGAGGACATCAATCGGAAATAAGCAAATTAGTAAGAGCAAAATTAAATTTTATTGGTTAAGAACATAGTGAAAAATAACTCAGTATAATTGAAACCAAGGGATAAATCAAAATTAATATAATTTAGAAAGGTAAATTGACCAGTGGAATAGATTATTATCATAAAATAAAAATATCTTTTTAGATTAATTTTCAGTCGAATATACTTGATTAAATATCAATCACCAAAAGTCTTGAATTTCAATAATGAACTAAATGATTTGGATCATTTGAACAAAAAATAAATAAATTCATTATTTAACGAGTCATCTATTTAAATGAAAGTCGGATTCGAGTCTAGCCAAATTATATTCAAATTGTTGAGTGTTACAAAAAAAAAAGTGAAGACTAACTACAGTATCTCTCGACGGACTTTAGGTGCCAAGAAGAAATGGTCTTTTGTTTAACAAGCTCAATGATGTCTTTAGCATCACAAGGGATCTAAACATCATTCATGTGCTCAGCCGCAACCCTTTTTAATGCTTTAATAATAGCATAACACTCTACTTACTTGCTGTTCATAACTCTACATGGGAAAGCACCAGCCGCCATAATTCAGTCGTGTTTATCTTTGATAATGTATCTAGTACCTGCAATTATTACAAATAAGATTTAGTGAGCCATTACATTCTAGTCTAAACCCACCGATTCTAATACTAACCCGAGTATTGACGAAATTTATTGATATTCTTTGAGAGCCCTCGGTAGCCTTCCATGAGATATAGTCATAGTGGCAACAAAAACCTTATACTAAATGAAGGATGGTCTCTCCAAATGGTTGCAAAAAAGGGGGTTGTTTTTGTTGTTCCAAAGCCATCTAACCTCGTCGGGCTCCAAAGGGACATAAATGCTCATAATTTTATGTACCAATTCAGGATAAAAAAAAACCATAAAGTACGGAAACATTCCAATGATTTCCTTGAAGCAGTTCAGTCACATAGGATAAGGTGCACATTTCTTTCACATTAAAAAAGGTGGGCCAAGTGAAAAATAGATATATTCTCAATCCAAGGATCTGACCAAATACTAGTATTCCCACCATTTTCAATAAAATTTCTGACTCTAATTCTTATATGATTTAGCACATGGTCAATATGACTTTGAGATCTAGAGAGGTTGGCCTTTGAGGATTTTTCTAAGGTTTTGGAATACCATACTCATTATTAAGAATTTTCACCTAGAGCAAATTATCATTGTTAAGTAAAGGAGTAATTCTTTTTTGCATTGATAGACTAGCTAACATGTAGGTCTCTAACACTAAGACCACGGCATGTCAGTTTATCCTAGCTAATAAGGGAAGACCTTCTTTACAAAGGGGATAAGTTCTAAAAGAACTCCTTATAGACCCTTTCCAACCTCTTAATCTCCTTGTCCTTCACGCCCATAGGTAGGAGATTGTGTAAGGGTAAACCATTAATGATAGAATTAACCAAGAGTGCTTTTCCACCTTAGGAAAGTAATCCCTTATTCCCCCCTTGAAGATTTATCGTAGCCGTGTCCATTAGTTATTGTTGGAGATACTCGACCACTCTCCCAGGTGAAAGAAATGAGCAATGATATTTTATAGTTCAATCCCCTTCTCTAATTCCTAACCTATTAAAAACATTGTGTTCAATGGGAGGCATACAACTTTTAGGGAAGAACACCTTAGATTTATCCTTGTTTATCCAAAAAATGGTTAAGTCAACAAACAATTCAAGGCCTTTAATGACAGTCAAGCAATCTTTAGAGTTTCTCCTAATAGCACTCAACACATCATCAACATAGAGCAGATGGGAGAGAAGAATATCTCTAATGTTAAAGGGAGTGATCTTTTTTTGTTTAAGATTAAATATAAGATAAATTTATTATATCAACACAAACATACAGGGTGAGAGAGGATCATCTTGTCCAATCCCACACTTGGATTAAAATCAGTCAAGCTTGTCCATTTACAACATAAGAAAAGGGTGGAGAAGTGACGCAAACTTTAATTGAATCAGTGACCTTGCTAGAAAAGTTTATTCAGATGCAACATTGTTCAATGGCATTTCGGACACATTATCATAGGCCTTGGCCATGTCTAGTTTTATAAGAATGAAAGAATTTTGATCTTTATATTTCGTTCAATTATGAACTAACTCATAAGCAATCAAAATATTATCATGAATATATCTATTAAAAATAAAAATAAATTTCGCATAAGTAATAAGGCTATTCAAAATCCTCTCTATCCTATTAGTAATGACATTAGCTAAAAATTTATTGCATAGTGGTACACATCTATGAACCCTCATATTAGAGCATAATAGTTTTTTTGTGATAAATAGCTATTGAATTTCATATTTTGATGATGAATCTAATTGATTATGTTTTAATAATCTAACTGCGTTTTGAGTCACGCAAGTTTACTCTCGATCAATATTAGACAATTAATACAGGATGAATTAGCATTGCGTCAAATGAAAATACGTCAGGAGATTGGATGTCGAGTCAGAGGACTGGTCGATGATCGGCAAAAGGCTTTAGATAAAAAAAAATCGGACATCAGGCCAAGAAGAGCGAAGTTGTGCTAAGGAGATCAAGGTTGTGGAGGTTAGTTACCGATTTAGCAACAAGCCGCAAGAGAGAACAAAACACCGAAGAATTGGACAAAGTGTCGACCAATGACGTACCGGGCAACAGAATACTTACGATTTGTGTTGTAATAATTATTTAAATCGAAGTAAGATTAGGTTAATGGTTGTAATTAGACAAATCCAAATAAGAGCTAAATGGGCCCATGCCTGAATAGGTTTGGGCCAGACTCAAGGCCCAAACAGGGTTGTTGAACCTTGTCTAGCAATGATACCACCAGACTTAGGCGATGGTATCGCCTAGGGTCTGTATACTTGGGCGATGGTACCGCTAGTACATTGATAGTGGTAGTGTGCCTAAGCGATGGTATCACCTAGTGACAAAACCCTCTAGCAATGGTACCGCTAGTACTCGAAAAACCTAGGATGAAAAGGTTTTTGGCTCCAAGTTTAAATCAAATTGGAGCCTATAAATACTCCTCTTATCCCTGGGTTGAATACACAAGTACACAAACTTTGAAAGTAGAAAAACGCTATTCAAATCACTTTAGAAATCCCTCCTCTAGTCCTCATTGTATTTCACTTAAAGAGAGGAGTGAAGTGCTTGTAAGGGTTACCTCCTAAGCCCGTCAAAAGGAAAGAGCATTGTAAGGAAGTTTGTCTTCACTTGTTGGAAAGAAGATAACTAGTAAAAAGCCGATGGCCTCAAGTGAAGAGGAATTGGGAGTGGACTGTCACGGACTTAGCTGGTTTTGCCTAAGCCGTGCGGCACCATTACGTGTCAATCCGCAAAGGTCAGCCTCCCCGACCTCCCACGATCCCTTAGGACCTGCAAAAAAGAAGACGGGACAATGAAAGCACTTCACACGGGATCCACAAGCCACTCTTTCAGCAAACACTTTATAAACAATGCAAATTCCAACCATGGACATCACAAGCTCAGAATGGTTGCACAACAAAGGCATAAGATTGGTCCACTACAGACCAAAATCTAGTATAAGTGTCCACATGACACAAACTTTCTGTATAAGCCGACAATGGCTGTCAAACTCACTCAAATGGGGGCGTTTCGCCTTTGGCGAGCCCTTTACAAGCTTTATAAGTTGGAACAAACTAAAAAGGGACACGAACATGCATAAGCATTACATCGAACAAGCCATTTACAAAATGTCCGTGACATTCTCCTCCACTTATTCCTTCGACGTCCTCGTCAAAGCCTTTGCTGACGCTGTAACTTCTTTTCATTGTTGGATCTTTGATCTTCTGCTCCTGCTGCGATGCGCCCCTTGGCTCCCAATTGTTCTCCGCTTATTGTTGTTGAGTCATCAAACTTTAATCCACCATGTTGCTTCAACTCGCCAATGACTTTGGCTCTAGTGTGGGGTTGGCAGAGTTGTGCTGATCCTTGCTGGTTCTTGCAGATTCATCTGATGAAGGGAAAAGACCATCTTTGATATGCGACAGTCTTTAAATTCTTCTTGTCTCTTGAACTGGATAGATGCTTGTTGGAGCTTTAACGAGTATCGTCTCGCAACCTTTAAAGTTCTCAGGTCCTTTCTCTGTAAAATTTGCCCATCGAATCATCTTCCACTTAGTTGTCTTGTCTAAGTAGGTTCACATCACTTTCGCTTTCGATTAACATTCAGTTGGGAAATGAAGCGGATAATCTACTCTCAATAGCACTGATCACCATTGGTGAGGACTTGACAACTATTGTCTTCTATTAGTCTCTTCGAAGGGTCTTCAAATTTGTGCAGAGCTCCTCTGCTAGATAACTAAGAGAGCTGGGGTACTCGGTTTCGCCCATTCTCTTGGGAGTTGAGAAGGCAAAGGTTACTTCACTTCGCCCGCCTCCTCGAGGTTGTGCTTTGTGCATCAAGTTGGTTACTAGACTTCGCTTGCTCTTAGCTCACACTTCCGAAGTACTTGAAGCGTTTGCAATCCTTGTGCTGAGTCAACTACTATGATTTGCCTTCTCATTGCCATTGAACTTCTGGAATGCAAGAAGTTATCACTCCAACTTGGAGTAAGTCTCCGATAGGTTTGGTCACCTTTGGGATTGTATCGCCTTCTTTATCATTTCTGTCGTCAACTCCTCTAAGTAGCAAAGGTACAGCACCGCGTACTGCCTGCTCTGATCCTTGGTCATGCACTCTTGCATCGACCCGAAGTCCTTTACTCATGGCTATCTTGATGAAAAGTCTATTGACACCAGTCTTACGAAGTTCTCTGGCCTTTGCCTTTCAGCCTTGTCTTGGTATATGGAGTTTGTCAATGCATTCTCCTCCTCCACGGCCCATATCACAACCAAGCGCTCCCTCTATGAGTGTAAGGGATCGATGACTCCCCGGAAGTCCCGCCTCTGCGGTACCATGGCACTACATTGCCCATGGTACTACTATCCGTTGTCTCGCATCTGCATCCCTTCTTCACAATCGGTAGATCTGCCTCTGTGTCACTGCGGCACTCCTCTGAGTCCACCTTTAATCTAACCGATGATTGATCTTGGGTAATTGAGTCCCTCTAGACTCGTTATTGCTTCCTCGCCCTATTTCGACCACCGGCTTCGACACCTCTGTGTTCTCTGAGCAGTTCTACTTGGTCGCTGGAAAGACAAACTACAACTCCCATATATGGCCATCGCCATTCATGTTGCAGGGTTTGCACCACTTCTATTCTCATTAGCTTCATTGGTCGCAACGTTCACTTACTCGGCCTTGTCCTCTGACTTGCCGGGCTTCCTTAAGCGAATATGAGCTCTGAAGCAGTCCAACTCTTCAGCCGCTCCGATCATACCTCTGCATATCTAGTCCCCCCATGGGACTCACTGGTACTTGTATATGAACTTCTTCCTCGATAGTGCACAGCCCCCATAAGCTGATGCCTAAGGTTTTCATTCAATGCAGCATTTGATACATGCACGGAAGACCCACCTCTGTGGTACCATGACATTCACTGCTTGAATCCATAGCCCTTCTTGCCGTCATGTTGTTCATCGAAATGGAGCTCCCAATCACACTCCCGATCATACCTCTGCATGATCTAGTCCCCCCATGGGACTCACTGTGTGTGTCGACTTGCTGCAAACCATTTCACCACGATCCGCTGCATCATGTCGCCGCCTGGTGACATCTCCTTGCATTCTGATCCCTGTGGTATGAACTCGAACTGCGATATCTCTATGTGTGGACTCTGCCAACACATCGCAGGGCCTTCGCCACCTTCGATTCTGTTCGCTCCTTTGGTAATCGACCTTCGTCCACCCACTCTTGGGTCACACTTGGACGAAGCCTAGCTCTAGGACAGTCCATCGCCTAGCAGCTCCTCTGAAGTCCCCTGACTTCGCTGAAATTGGTGCACCATTGTCTGGATCCTGGGACTCTGCCCCTACCAGCATAATCTCCGCTGTGCACCGCTTTCCTCATGGCAACTCGAATAACAACACCGTGGCATATTCTTCAAGAGTAACAACCTCTGCATCCTCTTGCCTCGTGTCAAGGCCTTCTAACACTTACTTTGCCTCTACAAACTGTGTCGCCTTAGTTCCTTCGTCAAATGCTTCACCGAGATCAGATGCATGTGCCTCAAAGTTCCCTTCGTCTTTAGCACCATGCAAGATGAGTCTACTCCATCAGAATAATGAACCCTTGGAACGACATGATCCTACTCCTGTCTCTGCAAGAGTCCATGTCCTTAACCTCTGTCTAAGGAAAGCTCCAAGCCTCCGCTCCATGTTCTATCTTCTATGCCAACTCCCTTCATGCGGCTTGGGTACATCACGAAGTTACCCCAAAGTTGCTCCGCTTCCCGATTTACATTGCGTTAATGGTGGCCCTTGTGCCCACCATTCCACGGGTTAGCCCTCTGTTGAGTCCGATCTCCCTATCGGCTCCAAGTGTGCCTTCACTCTGTGTTGCCTTGGGTCGCTCCCCCCACTTGATCTTGCTTGCGTCGACCAACGCATTACCGCTTGTGAGATCATGCGACGACTCCTCGCCACTCACTCGATCCATCGTGCTTTGTCTTGAGGTAGTCTTCAACCGGTGCGGTACATTGCACATGATTCTCCCTCTAGAGAACCGGGACTTATTCCTCCTGGATATCTGCCCCATTGGAGCAACTTCTCTCTTCGCATCCTTCCCTCTAGAAGTTTTCGTGACCACCATCCCCTTGGACTACTCCGTCTTTGCTGAACAAACTGTGCCAAATTTTGCCTCTGCAAATGCATTTGCTAGACTGCGATATTTGGCCAATACAGCTCACACTACACCCCTCTGGGTCTAGCAACATGCTGAACCTGCTGCACACTTCAGCCTCTTACGAAATTATCCTGCACATGCCGAAGAGAAAGTTTGAATACTCCATGGCGTCGACCTTCGGCCGCCTTGGGATGGCCCCGGACATTCTATCATCCATATACAAGGCCTTGCATGAGTATCGAATTCTTTAAGTTTGCAACTCCCCTCACCTTTGTGAGCTTTGTACAACTCTTTCGATCGTTGAACAACCCACTCCGCCTTGCACGGTCTCATCCTTTGCCAAGCACTCCACTTGCCTCGAGCACCATCAAGTTTGGGTGCCAATGTCGAGCCACTACTCGAACTCAGCCATTCCGACCTTTGTGCACTACATAATTCTTCTTAGCTTGTTTGTCCTCGTGGTGCCTCTTGCGCGAAGGGTTGGCCATTCTTCTGAATGCCATTCTCGGATGCTCGCTCCTCTGAGCGACTCCTTCCCCTACTACTCCAAGTCCGTTTCCCAAACGGTTGCGCATGTTGGCTGTCCTTAACACAGCCCCGCTAGGTCCCCCACGTTTGCATGCTAAGTGTTTCTAAGTGGGCTTGTCCTGCTCTGATACCAACTATCACGGACTTAGCTGGTTTTGCCTAAGTCGTGCGGCACCATTGCGTGTCAGTCCGCAAAGGTCAGTCTCCCCGACCTCCCATGATCCCTTAGGACCTGCAAAAGAGAAGACGGGACAACGAAAGCGCTTCACACGGGATCCACAAGCCACTCTTTCGGCAAATACTTTATAAATAATGTAAATTCCAACCATGGACACCACAAGCTCAGAATGGTTGCACAACAAAGACATAAGATTGGTCTACTACAGATCAAAATCTAGTACAAGTGTCCACATGACACAAACTTTCTGTACAAGCCGACAACGGCTGCCAAACTCACTTAAATGGGGGCGTTTCACCTTTGGCAAGCCCTTTACAAGCTTTATAAGTTAGAACAAACTAAAAAGGGACACGGACATGCATAAGAATTACACCGAATAAGCCATTTACAAAATGTCTGTGACAGGACGTAGGTCAGATGATCGAACCATTATAAAAATCGGGTTTGCATTTATTTCTTGTTATTTATCCTTACTGTAAACCTTCTCTACTACTGCTCTACTTTCTTATCTCTATAAACATCTTTAAGTTAGAGCTTTTCTGATATGATTTAATTGATATAACTTTTATAATACGAAACATGGTTTTTATCGTACGAAGATTTTCAAAATCGTATGAACTTGTCGTAATTTACAACTGCACTAATTCACCCACTCCCCTCTCTTAGTGCTGTTCTCAATCCCCAGTAAGTGGTATCATAACCATGTTGTTTCTCTTTTTGATTCATACCTACGAGAAATGGCTCTTCACGGCTTTCAAGAGAGTTTTTCGATCGTTCATGCTCTCTTCTTTAACGGGTTGGACTACACTTATTGGAAAACTCGAATAAGAGTTTTCTTGCTTTCTATGAATTTGGATTTATGGAACATCATTGAAAAAGATTTTCAACTACCATCTAAACTGATGAACGAATGGTCGGATTTAGAAAAAAATCTTTTTCTTTAAATGCAAAGGTTATGAATGTCTTATTTTACTCTTTGAATAAAACCAAATTTAATCAGATTTCTACTTGCGAAATGACTTTCGATATTTAGCACACTATTGAAGTCACTCACGAGAGCACTAGTAGAGTCAAAGACTCGAAAGTAAATATCTTAATGTACGATTTTGAGCTTTTCCGAATGGCATCAAGTGAGACTATTGGTGACATATACACTAGTTTCATAGATGTCATCAATAGTTTGAAAAGTTTTGGTAAATATTTTTTGAATTTTGATCTCATTTACAAGATTTTAAGATCTCTTCCAAAGAGTTGAGATCCAAAAATAACGACTATACAAGAGTCTAAAGACTTGAATGTTTATTCACTCGAAGAACTAATCAGGTCTTTAGTGACCTATGAAATGACTTTTGAACTTGATGAACATAAGAATCACCTTCCAAAGAATATGAAGGATTTGATAGTTGACACAAGAGAATGTCACTTGAGTGATTACTCAAGTGATGAGGACAATATTGAGGACATTGAACTTTTGATTAGAAAATTTAATAAGTATATTAAATAAGAATTAAAAAATATAAATGAACTTAAAAAGAACATCAACTCTTGTTATGAATGCAAGAAGTTAGCGAGATCCAAAGACGAGTACACAAAAGTGAAGAAGAAGAAAATGTGCAAAGAAGATGAAGACGCAAATTATGCTTTGACGACCTTTAACTATAAGATAAGCAACTCAACCAAAAACCCCTTACTTTATGAAATTTCATGATATATTTTTTGAGTTGCATGATTTAGTTTGTAGGAAATAAAAAATTATTTTCAAAAATTTTATCATGCTTTTTCTTTCTAGTATTTTTGAAAAGTAAAAAATTAAAATGATACTTGCCTGATTTGTGATAATGCTTGTACACCTAATAGGATTAATCCATGCATATGTATCTTGATGTTTTATATTGCTTTTCAGATTTATAAAATGATGCATGATTTTAGCATGACCCTTGAATTTTTAACACTAAGCTAAAATCATGTAAGAAGAAAAAAATCTTGTTATAACTAATAACAATGAAAGAAAGAATATTAGAATTGAAATGATGCTCGATAAGTTTGATGATTTAATGAAAAAAATCATAATCAATGTTTTGAAGATAAATGTGTGTATCATGTTTTTGATCTTAATGATTTCTCTTGAAAGTTGCTTTTCGGATCTATATGAAAAACATGAGCATACTCGTATAAAAACAACAAACTTAAAGTGAAACACATAAAAATGAGAAAATGCACTATCATGATGTTTTATATTTGATGCATTTGGTCTTGATGGGTTCTATGATAAAACTTATGTCTCGATTTTAAATGTTGATATATGTTTTCATAAAAGATTTGAGCATGCTTATATGTAATCAATCTATGTTGCTCTTAATAAATTTTTCGAATGAAAGATTTTGATGATGATTTTGGACTTATATGATAATGCATATGATTTGTTTTACGAATTTTGCCTTTACGTCTTGAACTTTCATGCTTGTCTCTATTTGACATTAAAAGATAAAGACATGCTTATATGAAATAAAAAGGAAATACATGATTCTTGAAATTTATCTATCTCTATAGTTTTTGATTTTTCAATAAAAGACAAATGATGAATCTGTGTATATTATGTTCATGTAAATCTCTTGAATCTTGAAAATGATTTTGATAATTTGATTATGAGTTTCGAGTTGACAAATCGAGTTTGAATGATTTTACAACTCTTCTCTTGATCTCTTGAAATCATGACTTTGATTTCTTGGACTCTTAACTTACGACACTCTTTTATGGAAATCAAAATCTTTTCCTCTATGATTATTTCTTTTTATCACTTACTAAAGATGAAAACAATCCAACTCATGATCTTGATATCTTGATAATTGAAATTTTTTTAAAAAATATCATCTTGATATCTTGATACTTGAAATTTCTTTTAAAATATGATGCTGATGAGAACTCTTATGCATGAATCATGTTCTTATATAATTCTTTTATGAATGAGATGATACGAATCATAACTTGATCTTGATCTTGCTAAATTTCAAAATTGAAATTGGAATCATGAATGATATCTTTTGGTATTCACGAATTGATTCTTGTTAATTTTTCATATTGATATCTTTTATGACATGATATGATTGAATCATTAATTCTTTTTTATCATGGCTTGAAAATGAATGTAAAGAAAACTTTGTATCATTATATTCCCTCCCTTCTTTTTTCAATGACAAAGGGGGAGAAAAGAAGTTGCTAGCTTGCATTCTTTAAAGAGGAAACAAAAAACTACTTGTGAGCATATCGTAAAAATTATCAACTTCTAGCTTGCACTTCTCAAAAAGAGAAAAAAGATCTTGCATATTGAAAGAAGCAAAAAGTGTCAAATTTATGAAATTTGTAATCTTACACTTGCTATGCTTCTATGTTGTAATAAAAATTTAGCTTACATGTGATGTAAAATTGCTAGCTCATTACGAACAAAAATTTGCTAGCTTGCAAAGACAAAACTAAGTTGCATTTATCAAAAGAGAAGAAACAAGTACTATCTTGCCTATCATGAGAAACGAAGTGCAAACTTGTACATCTCAAGAAGTAAGTGAAAAATTATCATGCTTCAACTTAAAAACCTTGCTATGATTGCATGTTGTAAATTTTGCTAGTGTGTTGTAAATTCTGCACATCTTTAAATCTAGCTAGATGCAACTTCTCTTTTTTTTTATGAGAAAGGGAGAGAAGTAGATTAATGAATTCATGCAATGTAATGATGTGTTGAATATTTTAAAATTTTACATGGATGTTTTTGATAATATGATACTTGGATTTTTTTTGAAATCCAAGGGTCCTATCAATATGGCATATTGATAGGGGGAGTTTGTTTAAACTCAGGGGAGTTAAGGTTAACTCTGTCATCAATTAGTTATCGTCATCAAAAGGGGGAGATTGTTGATCTCAAATTTTGATGATTAAACTAATTGATTATGTTTTGGTAATCTAATTACGTTTTGAGTCATACAAATCTACTCTTGATTAGCATTAGACAATTGACGCAGGATGAATCAGCATTGTGCCGGATGAGAACACGAAAGGAGATTGGACGTCGAGCCGGAGAATCGATTGACGATCAGCAAAAGGCTTTGGAAAAAGAAATCGGGCATCAGACCAAGAAGAGTGGAGTTGCGCCAAGAAGATCGGGGCTGCGGATGTCAGCTACTGATTGGGTAACAAGTCGCAAGAGAGGATGATACACCGAAGAACTAGATGAAGCGCCGACTAATGACATGCCAGGCAATAGAATGCTTACTATTCGTATTGTAATAATTGTCTAGATCAAAGTATGATTAGGTTAATTAGGTTATAATTAGGCCAATCGAATTAGAGGCCAATTAGGCCCGTATCTAGATAGATTTGGGCCAGACTCAAGACCCAAATACGTTTGCTAAATCTTGTCTGGCAATTGCACCGCTAGACTGGGGTGATGGTGTTAAACTGAATTGTAAAGATAAAAGTATATTGAATATGGCTCAACAGAGTTTTATTTATACACATAAGAAGAGAGAAGAAGAGAAGATTTTCCTCAACAACTAGGAGGATTTTCCTCAACAAACTAGCGGGATTTCCTCATATAGTTAAGGAAATCTTATCCGCTATCATGCCCCCGCAAGATGGTACTCCTATCAAGGATACCAATCTTGGATCGATGGAATGAAAATAGTTTACGGGCAAGAGGCTTCGTGAGTGAGTCCGCTAGTTGATCAGCTGTATGTACGTGAGAGACACGTAGTTGATGTCGGACAACTTGATCTCGCACGAAGTGAAAGTCGATGGCGATGTGTTTCATGCGTGAATGGAATACTAGATTGGCACACAAGTAGGTAGCTCTAATATTATCACAATATATTGTAGGAGGAATGGGAGAGGCGACGTTGAGTTCCTTAAGGAGATTTGTGACCCAATTGAGTTCAGTAGTAGCTGTAGCAATAGCACGGTATTCAGCTTCAGTCGTAGACCGTGCGACTGTCTTTTGCTTCTTAGAACTCCAACTGATAGGATTAGCTCCAAGGAAAATAATATACCCTGACGTAGAAGTTCTATCATCAAAGTTCCCCGCCCAATCAGCATCGACAAAGGCATGGAGATTAAGTGGGGTGTGTTTGTGGAGAAATAGGCCATGATGAAGGGTGGATGCCACGCGAAGGTGCAGTGGCTTCGGTTGGAAGGAAGGAGAGCTCGCCGGTCCTTGCCGATTGGTCCGGCCACTGCTAGGCTTGGACGCAACTCCTGCGCTTATCTCGGCGGTAGAGGTAGCTTTCACCCGTGGAAGCAGAGGAAGCGAGGAGGAGACCTGATCCGGGCGCGATCAAGGTGGTGGTCGAGGATGGCAGCGGAGGATAGCTTCGCCGAACTTGCAAGACACCGATTCTTGTCGTCGGACAAATGAGAAGAAGGAAAAAAAAATGAGAGAGCTTGTTCTTAGACAAGCGGCTCTGATACCATGTTAAACTGAATTGTAAAGATAAAAGTATATTGAATATGGCTCAACAGAGTCTTATTTATACACATAAGAAGAGAGAAGAAGAGAAGATTTTCCTCAACAACCAGGAGGATTTTCCTCAACAAACTAGCGGGATTTCCTCATATAGTTAAGGAAATCTTATCCGCTATCAGATGGTACCACATAGGGCTTAGTCTCCCAGGTTGTCTAGGTAGTGGTACCGCCTAGGGTTAGTGTACCTAAGTGGTGGTACCGCTGGTTGGGCGATGGTACCACTTAGTACACTAACAGTGGTAGTGTACCTAGGCGGTGGTACCACATAGTGACAGAACCCTTTGGCAGTGGTACCGCCAATACCCGAAATGTTGGGAAATCCTTCTAGGGGAGCGACATCTCATGCGCAGTAGAAGAACAAAAATAAAACATCCCAGATTTTTCATAGAAAGTTTTCATTGTCATACGAAGATTGGTGCATCAAAATAAATCCACGAAAACTACATGTGTAAAAGAAAGTACCTAGGGAGATCGTATATCCCTGAATCCCTACAGATCTGTAGGAAGGATGAAGGAGGTCAAGCGTCCTCCTCTCTAGTGGTATCAACACAGTAGGGACTACGACGATGCACTTCTTTGGGGAAAGAGAATAGGAGGTGGCTACCAAGAGAACTCTCAACCTATAGAGCTTTGGTTCCCTCCTATTTATAGAGGCCCCCTGTCAACCCCAATGGATATTGCCCTGTTGGGTATTTGATCTTCATCCAATTACCAAGCCTCTTGGATTAGTGGGTCTCTACCCAATAATCTCTTATTAGCAATTATTGGATCTCATCTTAGGATCTAATAATTCAGGAGCTTAATGGATATCCAATAAGATAGGGGGTTTAGCGAATATCTCATATCCAAATCTCTACTCGTCGTAACACCTACCATATGTGTGTGACCCTCTAGGCCCAATATCGAGCTGGCCATGAGTCATACTTGTTAGAACTCCTTTTAACTTAGTGAATTATTATCTCTATAATAATTCACCCAACTCATCGATTGCGGATGTACCAGGCCACTACGCTATAGTCCCCAAACGATATAGGGGAATCTAATCTTTTGGACCTATCTATCCTCAGTTACCATATATCTATAGTCCCTCTTCCATCTAATATCCCAGAGACCCTATACCAGGCATGGTGCTATCAGGCCTATATGGTCTCTCCTCGAGTCTTGCTCTTGTTGGATTCTCCCGAAGAACTCTTTCTCTCTCAATCCGAATAACCTTTGCCAAGGATTTGTTCGAGCAAGAATACATAGGATATTCCTCTCATGATACCGAGAGTAGATGATCCTCTATTGACACTCAATAGCCCTCGTAAGGTTAGCTACCACTCCCAATGACCGACTGTATTAGATCTGGAACTTTCCAAACCTATAAGTCCAGTATCAAAGAGTGGAGTACTCATATAGGACATCATTGGTGTCTCAAGTCTAAGAACCAGAAACACTACTAGGACTACGAAATTGTTGTCTGACATTAGATATCAATAACCATCTAGCATTCCGTAGGTGGATCAATTAATAAACTCATTCTCCAATGAGCACCTGTACTGTACCCTTAGTGTCCCCACACGAGTAACTATGAGACCAGCCACCTCTATCATATGGACGGGTATATAGTACACCAGTCTATCCGGTTATCTCAATGTCCTTCTTGAGTAACCTATGACCAGGATAATTTAGAGTCTGTGTTTAAAGGTGAATCAGTCTCATTATCGTGATCTTATCACGATCCGATTCCCATTGCATAGATCCAAGGACATCACAATATATGCAACACATAAGATAAAGTGATAAAATGCCTAATAATATGTAAAGAGAAAATAATACATATTAAGTCATAAATGCCATCACTTATGTGATTGACTTGCAGGGCACATATGACTAGCATGGAAAACCCAGGATGAGAAGATTTTTTACTCCAAATTTGAATCAAATTAGAGCATATAAATACCCCTCTCATCCCTAGGTGGAATACACAAGCATATAAACTTTGAAAGTAGAAAAATACTATTCAAATCACTTTAGAAATCTCTCATCTAGTCTTCATTGTATTTTACCTAAAGAAAAGAATGAAGTGATTATAAATGTTACCTCCTAAGCCCATCAAAAGGCGAGAACACTATAAGGGAGTTTGTCTTGAAGGAATACAACTAGTGGAAAGCCAATGACCTTAAGTGAAGAGGAAATGAGAGTAGACATAGGTTGGATGATCGAACTATTATAAAAATTAGGTTTGCATTTATTTCTTATTGTTTATCCTTACTGCAAACCTTCTCTACTGTTGCTCTATTTTCTCATCTCTGCAAACATCTTTAAATTAGAGCTTTTCCAATACAATTTCACTAATACGACTTTTATAATACGAAATATGATTTTTATCGTACGAAGATATTCGAAATCGTATGAACTTATCGTAATTTAACATTGCACTAATTCACTCTCCCTCTTAGTATCGTTCTCGATCCCCAACAATAGCAAATGTATTTTTCTTCGACCGATTAGAATAGTGCTATGGGTGTAAAATTAATTAAAAGCCAAACAAATTTTATCTTTGACCTTATCCTAAAAGTTCTTAAAAAGTTTTATAGAGAATCATCAAGTCCTGAGCCTTTGCCAAGTGCCATTTGGAGTAAAGCGTTCTCAATTACCAATTTCTTCGAGATCAGAAGGTTCCTCAAGGCCTCGATAGTGTTGGCAATCTAAAGTAGGAAGCTCAAGACATAACCTCCAAGCAATGTTGTGTTGGGTGGCAATCCTTTCCCAAAGCTGACCGCACCAATTAATATAATACTTTATAGTGATCCTTTATAGTTTCCCCATCATCACTGGTGATAAAATGAATTTGGTTCTTTTTCCTTTTCATGTTGACAAGATTATGGAAAAATTTATTGTTCTTCTCATTTTCACTAATCGATTGGAACTTTGATTTTTTTAGTCCACTAATGATAATGAAGTTGTCTGTTCAAAGCTATGAGTCTGTTTTGAAGAGACTAAAACTAAAACTAAAGAGAGACATTATCATCCTCATAGAAGTCATCCTCATCTTCTCTATCATGGAGTTTGTCAATTTTCTTCTCAGTCTCTTAATTATTCTGTTTAAAATATCAACACCAGTTCTTGTCCACTTTAGGATAACATTCCTAAGGTAATCAAGCTTAAACTGGATAGAGTTTAGGTGGTTTCCAGAGGCAGTATGTTGAGTCTAAGTGTCCCTAACCTTGCCTTTCACTTCAGCAAATTTCGACCAGTGACACATATAAGAAAAGAAAAAAACTATGATACTTCCTTTTAACATAAAAACTAATTTTAGCGCAGAGAGGAGAATTATCTAAATAGATTCTTGGAAGATTCTTGATAATAATTTCATGGAAAACCAAAAGCCATTTCCCATTTACAAAGACCCCATCTAATCTAACAAAAATCTTTAAAATACCTTTACGGTTATTAGAATAAGTGAATCTATTTTCTCGAAAATCTAAATCAATTAACCCTGTATTAAAAATAAATTCTCAAAACAAAAAATATATCTCAAAATCATGAAGGGGTCTCCCCCATATTTATCATCAAGATGAAAAATAATATCTCTGTAAACCATCCAGGGTATTGAATTCTGGATTTTGATGATGAAATTAATTAATAAATTTATTATCTAATCTACGCTCAAGAAAAGTGATACAAGACTATCTTCGATCATGAAAAGGCAAAGCGATTGTAGGAAAATCAAACATTAGGCCGGAGTCAAAAATCAAGTATCGTGTTTGAAGAATCAGACATTGTGTCAAGATCGGACATTGCGAGAGTCAATATTTCGATGGATCAAGCAATATGCCGAAGAAGAGCATAATGCATTGAGAGTTTGGATGAACTAATGACATACCATACAACACAAAATTTTATGTTTTATAATAATTTAAGTCATGATCGTCATAGTTTTAGGTTTAATTTAGTTAGATTTAGGTGTAACCATGATAACTTAAGTAAGGGCAGTTGAACCTGAATCAGGACTAAATTGGGCCTACTTGAAGGCCTATTTAGTGACATATAGTTAGGTCAGGTGGTGGCACCGCCAGACCAAATGGTGGAATTCGGTATGCTATTTTCCTTTATTATTTCTTTTTATTGCTTATTGATTTTGTTACTCACTTCGCTTTATACTTACTTTAAGTTAATCTTACTTTCAATATCGATTTTCATCGAATAAAATTTTTAAAATTATCAAAAATCTCCAAAAGTACTAATTCATCCCCTCTCTTAATACCATTCATGATCCTAATAGTTGGTATCAAAGCTAAGTTTTTCTTAATTGGTTTAACACCCAAGATAGACTAAATGGCTTTTTTCGATAATCAAAAGGATCACTTTATCTATGTTCAATAAGACGGACTACACTTATTGGAAAATACGTATATGAATTTTCTTGATTTCTATGGATTTTGATTTATGGAATATTGTTGAATGTGGTTTTCAAAAATCTTCTAAACTAATGAACGAATAGAATGATTTAGAGAAGAAATTTTTTTGTTTAAATGCAAAAGCGATGAATGCTTTATTTTATGTTTTAAATAAGAATGAGTATAATCGTGTTTTTATATGTAAAATTGCACATAATATTTGACACACACTTGAAATCACTCATGAAGGCATAAGTATAATAAAAGAATCAAAGATAAATCTTTTAGTATATAGTTACAAATTATTTAGAATGAAGCCAAGTGAAACCATTAATGACATATACAATTGTTTTATGGATATTAATGGTTTAAAAGCTCTTGATAAATATTTTACTAATTTTAAACTTATTAACAAAATTCTAAGATCCCTTCTAAAAAGTTGAGATTTATAAGTGACGGTAATACAAAAAGCAAAGGACTTAAATAATTTTTCTTTCAAATAACTTATTGGATCCTTAATGGTCTATAAAATGACTTATATGACATATGGTAAACATAAGAACAACATTCTAAAGAATAAGAAGGATATAACACTTAGAACCAAAGAAGATCACTTGGGTGAAATATCAAGTGATAATGATGATGATGACTTGACACTCCTCACAAAAAAAAATTAAAAAATTTATAAAAAGGAACAAAACAAATATTGTAAAATAAGACATTATGATCATTCACTATGAATAAAAAAAAGCGAAGGCACTTCAAAAGTGAATGTCTCCAAGTGAAGAAGAAGCTACCAAAGAAACAAAAAAGCACTCAAGGTAACTTGGAACGAATCGAGTACATCTGAAAATAAGGAGCAAACCAATAAAGATGAATTGATAAACTATGCATTAATGACATTTAATAATGAGATATGTAACTCAAACGAATCTCTTTTATCTTATGATGAATTATTTAATGTATTTCATGATTTATTTGGTGAATTTAAATCAGTTATCAAATAATATAAATTATTAAAAAAAGATCATGCTTCTCTTTTAGTAAATTTAAAAAATTAAAAAATAAGCATGACGATTGCATTTTAACTCCTTGAACTAAGTGTGAAGAGTTAGTTTCACTTAAGAAGGAAAATGTATTACTATAATAAATATTAGAAAATTTTAAAAGGTCATCTATATAAATTTATGAACATGATCCTTGCTAACAAAGGTCATGTATATAAAAAAGTAAGAATTGGTTTTGTAAGTAGCAACACTCAATAAAGTAGACTATATTTGTTAAAGGATCAACATTACATGTTTTCCCTGAAAATAAATATAATTTTTATGGTAGATGTAGATATTATGGTTATATATGTTTATTTAAAAAATATAGTTCACATAAATTAGTTTGAGTTTCTAAAAGACTTAATACCATTAATCAAAATAGGTAGATCTTTTCATAAGAGACTCAAAGCTAAATGGGTACCCAAAACAAATTCTCGTTTCTTATAAATATGTCTATAATTAAAAGCTAGGAGCAAGAGATAGTACATTGATAGTGGATGTTTAGGGCACATGATCAAAGATCTAACACATTTTTCTAAGCTCACTATCCAAGATGAATGATATGTCACATTCGGAGATAATAACAAAGGAAAAATTATTGGCAAAGGAAATATAAGTAACAAATCAAACCTCTTGATTGAAGACGTGTTATTAGTAGATGATTTAAAATATAACATACTAAACATTAGTCAATTATGTGATCAATGATTACTTTAAAGACTAATAATATGTATACTATTGATCTTGATAATTTTTTTTGATGAAACTTGCTTTTCAATTTTAAATAATGATATATGGCTTTGGCATAGGAGATTAAGTCATGTAAGTATGAAACTAATTTCATAAATTACAACTAAAGAACTCGTAAGAGGTATGCCTAAAAATAAATTTATCAAAGATAAAGTTTGTTATGCATACCAACTAGGTAAACAAATAAAGAGTAGCTTTAAATCTAAAAATCAAATAAGTACCTCTAGACCACTATAATTAATCTATATGAATTTATTTGGACCAATTGATATAATAAGTCTAGGAGGTAGTAAATGTACTTTTATAATTATTGATGATTATAGTAGATATACTTGGACATACTTCTTAACACATAAAAGTGATTACTTTAAATATTTTTTAAAATTTTATAAACTAGTTCAAAATAAAAAATATTTTATGATTTTGTTTATTCGTAGTGATCATGGTAGTGAGTTTAAAAATCATAATTTTTAAGATTTTTATGATTTAAATAGGTATAACCATAATTTCTCTACTCTAAGAAATCCACAACAAAATGAAGTTATTGAAAGAAAAAATAGGAGTTTATAAGAGATGGCAAGAATCATGCTTAATAAACATAGTCTACCTAAGTATTTTTGGGCTAAAGCTATTAACATGACATGCTATGTTATGAACATGGTTCTTATAAGGCCTTTCTTATCTAAAACTCCATATGAATTATGAAATAATAAAACACCCAATATTTTATATTTTAAATTTTTTATTTTAAATATTTTGTTTTAAATGAAAAAGATGCCTTAGAAAATTTTGATGTAAAATCTAATGAAAGTATATTTCTTAGATATTCCTCTATTTCTAAAGTTTATCATGTTTTTAATAAAAGAACTTTAGTTATTGAGGAATCCATTGATATTATTTTTAATAAGTTTTTTAAACTAAAAAAATAATTTTAATGATGATTTTGATACTTTAAATTTGAATAAAAATTCTCCTCTTCGAAACAACTTAGATGCATCTAATTCCAAAGAATCCTTACCCTTTTGACAGTATGTAGATGCTCATCCTAAGGAGCTAATTATTAGAGATACATCAAAAAATGTTCAAACTCGTTCTTTTTTTTTAAATTTTTGTGTGAATGCAGTCTTTTTATCTCAAATTGAACTGAAATGCATTGACAATGCTCTAAAAGATGATTCATAGGTTTTTACAATATATAAGGAGTTAAATTAATTTGAGTGAAATAAGGTATGGAAGCTTGTTTCTAAATCTAGTGACCATCTAAGAATTAGTACTAAATGAGTCTTTAAAAATAAGCAAGATAAACTTGGTATCATGGTTCGAAATAAGACTAGATTAATGGCCAAAGGTTTTAATCAATAAGAAGGTATTGACTATTAAGAAACCTTTGCTCCTATGGCAAGACTTGAAGTCATAAAAATACTCCTTGCCTATGCATCTTGTAATAATTTTAAGTTATTTCAAATAGATATCAAAAGTATTTTTCTTAATGACTTTATTTCTGAAGAAGTTTATGTCGAGTAACTATCCGAATTTGAAAATGTTCTTTTTCCAAATCATGTTTATAAATTATCTAAGGTTCTCTATGACTTGAAGCAAGCCCCAAGGGCTTAGTATGAGAGGCTTAGTTCTTTTGTTATTCAAAATAAATTCTCAAAAGGTAATATCAATACCACATTATTTATTAAAAATTTTAAAAATAATATTTTTATTATTTAAATTTTTGTTGATAATATTATCTATGGATCTTCAAATGAATCTATGTGTGAATCATTCATCAAAAGTATGAACTAAAAATTCAAAATGAGTTTAATGGGTGAATTAACTTTTTTTTTATAGAATTACAAATTAAGCAACTAAGTGATGGAACATTTATTAGTCAATCTAAGTATACTTTAGATCTATTAAAATGATTTAATATGAATAATGTTAAGGCTATTAACATACCAATGAACACTTCTACAATGAAGGATGATGTTTTGATAAAAAGATTTATAAGGGTATGATAAGTAGTTTATTATACATCATAGTAACTAGACTTGATAATATGTTTAGTGTTGGACTTTGTGCTAGATTTTAATCTAATCCCAAACAATATCACTTTAAAGCATTTAAAAAGATTTTTGGGTATTTAAAAGGAACTCTTAATCGATTATGGTATCCAAAATCTAAAATTTTTGAATTGATTACTTATGCCAATGCTAATTTTATTATATGTAGAATAGATTAAAAAATACATATGGAACATGTCAACTCCTAGGTTATGCACTTGTTTCTTGATCTTCTTGTTGAATCTCGGATTTTGATGATAAAATCAATTGGTAAAATATTTGTTCTAATCTATGTTGTCAAAGATAAGTGTGTAGGTTTAACTACGATGGGTAAGAAACATAAAGTGATTTGCCGAAGTCAAGTTCATCCAGGGTTCAAGAGTTCATCGGAAGTCCGAAGGATCGTCGGAAGTGTTGTCGGAACCAATCAAGATCGAATCAGGGACTTGCCGAAGTTTTTGGAAGTTCGTTGAAGGTTCGCGAAACTTTGCCGAGAAGGTTCGGAAGCTTGTCGAAGACTCGTTGAGCGTGACATACAAGCCGGGAGCATGTTGGGAACCCGTCGGAAGAAATCCGAGGGAAATATCGGAGGACCGCCGAAGTCTCATCGAAAAGCTCGCCGAAATAAGACTTGAAGAAAGTCGGTTTAAATCACCGTTAATTATGTTTTAATTTTATAGTTAGCACGTACTTAGGGCAAAGATTTCGAATTAATCTTGCTCTAAATTGGTAGGGGACAACCGGACCCTTACTGGGCTTTTGGGGCCTTGAACAAGGCCCATTCAGCAAAGCTGAATGGGCCAGGCGGTAGAACCGCCTGGCAGTAGTGTGCTGGGCGGTGCTACCACCCAGCCTGGAGCAGTAGTACCGCTCGGCTGCGTTGCTCAGCGGCGATAGTACCGCTGGTCAGCGGTACATGCCGTCCAGTCAGCGGTAGCACCGCTTTGCTCCAGTGTAGCACTGCCTGTATAGTGTCAGTCTGGCGACTGACAAGCGGTAGTACCGCCCAAACCCGGGAACTCCAAATTTGATTTCAAATTTGGAGCCCAATTTTGAATCCATTTTGGATCTATAAATACCCCCCCTTTCTCAGCTGAAAGGGCACCCTTTTTTTAGAGTTAGAATCTTGGTTTTGAGCTTTTGAAAAGTCTTGTTCTTGCTAAGTGTTCACCTCCTTCTTCTTCTTGAGAAATCTTGTAAGAGTGTGAACTTCTTGTAAAAGGTTGTAAACAGGGGTATTGGTCCTTCCCTTTCAAAGGATTGCTAGTGAAAGAGCAGAGCCTCATCGTGAAGGCTTCAAGAGTGGATGTAGGTCATTTGACCGAACCACTATACATCATTGTGTTCATGAATGTGTGAGTGTTTATATTTTTGAATCATTTTATTACTTAACTGCAAGTTGTTTAGTTCCTTGTAATTTCCTTTACTCAAGCAATTACTTTCAAGTTCTCTTTTGTCAAACCAAAATCTTTCTACGAACTTGTGTTTTTTATAAAATCGGTTTCAAAGTACGATATTAATCCACTGCACTAATTCACCCCCCCCCCCCTCTTATTGCCTTTTAGATCCTAACAATTGGTATCAGAGCAAGGTTTACTCTCATTTTGGTTTAAAACCCAAGAGAGATGGCCTACTCCGGTATGCAAGAGGGTCACTCCATTTCTCGTCCGCCTATGTTTAATGGGTCAGATTATACGTATTGGAAGATTCGTATGAGGATTTTTCTCATTTCTATGGATTTCGAACTTTGGAATATTATTGAAAATGGATTTGTAAAATCTTCTCTTCCGATGAATGAGTGGAATGAGTCAGAAAGAAAGATTTTTGCTCTCAATGCAAAGGCTATGAATGCCTTATTTTGTGCACTTGATAAGAATGAGTTTAATCGGGTTTTTATTTGCGAATCGGCATTTGATATTTGGTGCACTCTTGAAATCACTCATGAAGGCACTAGCCGAGTGAAAGAGTCCAAAATCAACATTCTTGTGCACTCTTATGAACTTTTTCGGATGAAACCAAATGAGTCCATTGGAGACATGTACACCCGCTTTACGGATGTCATCAATGGACTAAAAGCTCTTGGTAAAGGTTTTTCTAACTTTGAGTTGGTAACTAAAATTTTAAGATCCCTTCCAAAGAGTTGGGATCCAAAAGTTACGGCCATTCAAGAGGCCAAGGATCTTAAAATATTTCCGCTTGAAGAACTTATTGGGTCTCTAATGACCTATGAGATGACGTGTCATGCTCATGAAGAGCTTGAGAATCCCCTTCCAAAGAACAGGAAGGATATGACACTTAGAACACAAGAAGACCACTTGAAAGGAACATCAAGTGATGAGGACAGTGACAAGGACATTGCACTTTTGACTCGAAAGTTTAAGAAATTTATAAGAAAGAACAAATTTAAAAATGACACAAAGAATAAATTTGAACACAAAAAGGACCAAGTTATTTTCTATGAATGCAAAAAGCCGGGACACTTCAAGCATGAATGCCCTCAAGCCAAGAAGAAGCAACCCAAGAAGAAGAAAGCATTCAAGGCTACATGGGATGATTCAAGTGACTCCGAGGTCGAAGAGGCAAGCAACAAAGAGGAAGCTAACTTCGCGCTAATGGCCCTTGGAGAAGAGGTTAGTGAATTATTTAGCGAAGAATTATCTTTCGATGAGCTTTCTATCGCTTTTCATGAGTTATTTGATGAATGTAGAACTATTAGTAAGAAGTTTAATTTGCTTAAGAAAGAGCATGCTTTATTGCAAAATGAGTTCAATAGCCTCCAAACTCCTTCCCTACCCCCATGCTCTAAGTGTGAACACTTAGAAGAAATAAAAAGGGAGAACTTGCTACTTAAAGAGACCTTAAACAAATTCAAGGTCGGTAGCAAGGGCTTGGACATAATCCTTGCAAACAAGGGTCACGTCGGAAATAGAAGTGGTATAGGATTTGTGAGTGGATCTCATCAAAATCCCACCACCTTCATTAAAGGACTTACATTGCATGTATCACCCCATTTGAAATGTAATTTTTGTGGTAAAACGGGACATGTTGCTTACAAATGTCCGTTCAAGAAAATTAGTCCACAAAAATTGATATGGGTTCCCAAAGGAACTATAAACAATTCAATGCTAAATTACAAATTAAGTAGATCAATTTGTAAGGCACCTAAAATCAAATTGATACCTAAAAACCATCTTCTTTTGTAGACAAACTCACAAGCTAGGAGCAAGAAATGGTATTTTGATAGTGGATGCTCAAGGCACATGATCGGAGATCCATCTCATTTTTCTATGCTCACTAGCAAGGAAGAAGGGTATGTCACCTTCGGAGACAACAACAAGGGTAAAATTATTGGCAAAGGAACCATTGGTAACAAATCAAGTTTTTCAATTGATGATGTCTTGTAAGTTGATGATTTAAAACATAATCTTTTAAACATTAGTCAATTGTGCGATAAAGGCTATGTTGTTAGATTTGAATCAAATGTTTGCATCATTAAAAAACCAAACAATAACATATCCATGATTGCTTTAAAACAAAACAATGTCTACACCATAAATATTGATGAATTAAGTAATGAAATATATTTTTCGATTTTGAATGATGATGCTTGGCTTTGGCATAGGAGATTAGGCCATGCAAGCATGAAACTAATATGTAAGATTTCATCTAGAGAGTTAGTAAGAGGAATCCTAAACATGAAATTTGTTAGGGACAAGGTATGTGATGCATGTCAACTAGGAAAACAAATAAAAACTAGTTTCAAATCAAAAAATCAAATTAGTACCACTAGACCATTGCAATTGATCCATTTGGACATATTTGGACCAATTTACATAACAAGCCTAGGAGGTAGCAAATATGCCTTTGTAATTGTTGATGACTATAGTAGATACACTTGGACTTACTTCTTGACTCACAAAAGTGATTGTTTTAAATGTTTCTCTAAATTTTGTAAACTCACCCAAAATGAAAAAGGTTTTATGATTTCATCAATTCGAAATGATCACGAAGGTGAATTTCAAAATCATGACTTCCAAAATTTTTGTGAAATAAACGGATATAATCATAACTTCTCTACTCTAAGAAATCCACAACAAAATGGAGTAGTAGAAAGGAAAAATAGAAGTTTACAAGAAATGGCTAGAACCATGTTAAATGAATATAATTTACCAAAATATTTTTGGGCCGAAGCCGTGAATACGACTTGCTATATTATGAATAGAGTTCTAGTGAGACCATCCCTATCTAAAACTCCATATGAATTATGGAATGATAAAAAACCAAATGTTTTTTATTTTAAAGTTTTTGGTTGTAGATGCTTTATTTTAAATGAAAAGGATGCCTTAGGAAAATTCGATGCAAAATCCAATGAAGGCATATTTCTTGGTTATTCTTCCGTTTCTAAGGCTTTTCGTGTTTTCAACAAAAGAACCTTAGTTATAGAAGAATCTATACATGTGGTTTTTAATGAAATTTCCAAATTTAAGGAGAAAGATTTTGATGATGATTTTGGCCTTGATAATTTGAATTTGAATGAACCCTCTCCTCAAAATGGCAACTTGGATGCATCTTCTTCCCAAACTTCCTTACCCAAGGAATGGAAGTATGTAGATGCTCATCCCAAGGAGTTAATTATAGGAGATGCATCGAAAGGGGTTCAAACTCGCTCTTCTTTCAAGGATTTTTGTGCCCATGCTGCCTTTCTTTCTCAAGTTGAACCAAAATGCATTGATGATGCCTTGAAAGATGATTCTTGGGTTATCGCAATGCAAGAAGAATTGAATCAATTTAAGAGGAATGAGGTATGGAAGCTTGTTCCTAGACCTAATGACCACTTAGTTATTGGTACTAAGTGGGTTTTTAGAAACAAGTAAGATGAATGTGGTATTGTGGTTAGAAACAAGGCTAGACTAGTGGCCAAAGGTTTCAACCAAGAAGAAGGAATCGATTACGAAGAGACCTTCGCTCCGGTGGCAAGATTAGAAGCCATTAGGATGCTCCTTGCCTATGCTAGTAGTAATGATTTCAAATTATTTCAAATGGATGTCAAAAGTGCATTCTTAAATGGTTTTATCTCTGAAGAAGTGTATGTCGAACAACCACCCGGATTTGAAAATTCTCTTCTCCCTAACCATGTGTTTAAGCTAACTAAGGCTTTATATGGTCTAAAACAAGCCCCTAGGGCTTGGTATGAGAGGCTTAGTTCTTTTTTAATTTCAAATGATTTCACTAAAGGCAAGGTTGATACTACATTGTTTATAAAATATTTTAAAAATAATTTTCTTATTGTTCAAATTTATGTTGATGATATTATTTTTGGTTCTTCGGATGAATCACTATGTGAATCTTTTGCCAAGTGTATGAGTCATGAATTTAAGATTAGTCTAATGGGAGAATTAACCTTCTTTCTTGGATTACAAATTAAACAACTTAGTAATGACATATTCCTTAATCAATCCAAATATACATTAGAATTGTTAAAACGATTTAATATGGACAGCTCAAAAGCCATCCACACTCCAATGAGTACTTCCACCAAGTTAGACTTGGATGAAGGTGGAGAAAATTTTGATCAAAAGACATATAGGGGCATGATAGGTAGCTTGCTCTATCTTACTGCAACTAGGCCAGATATCATGTTTAGTATGGGACTTTGTGCGAGATTCAAGCTAATCCTAAGTTGTCTCACCTTAAAACTATTAAAAGAATTTTTAGATATCTTAAAGGTACTCCTAATCTAGGATTATGGTATCCAAAATCTGATGACTTTAATATGATAGCCTATGCAAATGCGGATTTTGGTGGATGTAGAATAGATAGAAAGAGCACATCAGGAACATGCCAATTTTTAGGACATGCACTTGTTTCTTGGACTTCCAAGAAATAAAACTCGGTTGCAATATCTACAGCGAAAGCCGAATACATAGCCGCAAGTGCATGTTGTGCTCAAGTTATTTGGATGAAAAATACATTAGAAGATTATGGGATTTATTTAAATAACATTCCTATAAAATGTGATAATACAAGTGCTATTTGTCTTACAAAAAATCCTATTCAACACTCTAGAACTAAACACATTGACATAAGACATCACTTTATACGAGATCATGTTAACAATAACGATGTAACTCTTGAATTTATCGATACAAAACATCAATTAGCGGATATTTTACAAAACTATTAAATGAGGAACAATTTGATTTCATTAAAAGAGAATTAGGCATGTTAAATTGTCCAAATAAGTGAGCATGATTGTATGAGATTTTTTCCTTGAAATTTTGATTTTCATTGATTTAACTTCCTCTCGGACTTTCTTTTGAAATTTTGGATTTCTTTTTGATATCAGCCCATCCTTAAAATCTCTGAAAACAAATTCTGAATAATAAAAAAAAAATATATATTTTTTGGGGGCCAGCGGTAGCATCGCCTGAACCGACGATAGTACTGCCTGGGTACTCTGCTCCCAAGTGGTAGTACCGCCTGGTTGGCGGTAGTACCACCCGAACACCCCCATATTAAAGGGGGTGTTAGGGTCGGCGGTAGAACCGACCGAAATCTTCCCCTTTTTTCACTCTTCTTTAACCTAAGCCCCTCTAAAACCTCTCCTCTCCATTCTTCATCCTTTAAAGGGCAATCAAAGGCAGTTTTGTGATCCAAGTTCCTCACCTCTCTAGAAAACACAAACAAGGTAATAGCTGAACTTTTCTTCTTCCTTTGTGTTTCAGTTTTTTGATCCAAGCTTCTCTTTTTTTTCTTTCTTATTATTTCCTTTTATGAATGGATATAGACATGGCTCCTAAGAAATCAACAAGAGGCAAAGGGAAAAGGTTGGAAGGAGATTCATTTGACCCAACCCTTTTTAGATCTAGTGAAGTAGCCTTAGGATACCCAAAGTTTGATTGTCAAACCATTCATAAGGGTAAATATGTTAATCTAAGTCAACTAGGTAACCTAGAACCTATTAGATGGTTTGCTAATCTAAATGCTCTACCCATCTTGCAAATTGATGAACCAATCTATCCTAGGTTGGTTAAGCTATTCTATGCCAACATGATTATTGAAGATGATGTTTTGTCCACTTATGTGTTAGGAACCACAATTCAAATTTCTGATCGTATCATATGTGAGTTATTAGGAATTGAAGAAAAAAATAGAGGATGCTACTTTAGAGGGCAATGGGATATGGATGCAATCGGAGCTACCTACTCCGAAGCTTTAGAATTGATTTTTGCAAATCCTAACTTAGGCATCATCCCTAAAAGCTGCGAGCATTTACTACCTTTTAATTTGAAATTACTTCATCGCATTATTATATGCATTCTACTTCCGAAGCAGTTTTATCCTGATGAAATAAGTATGTTAGAGCTGAGTACAACGTATTGAATTATGACTGGGCAAAACAACTGCTTTGGTTATTTAATTAGATGAACAGATGATAGAAATTTTCTCTAGAGACTCGATGTTGTCATATGGTGGGTTGATCATTAGACTCATTGTTGCCCATAACATTTGTGTACCACCCGATGAGGAAGTAATAAAGACTGATAGATATAACATCATTAATAGAACTCTCCTGAAGCGATTTAGATGCACCTTTAGAGATGGCATATGGATTAGGCACCCTAGAAGCGTTGATATAGTTCCTCCACCAGAAGAGCAACCTGAAATACCAATTTTTAGGGGAAATGAATCTCCTCCGCCTAGTCTCATTGATCCAGCACCGTTTGAGCCAGCTCTTGCTCCATCCACTATAGATTCGATCATGCTTGCCTTACATCAAATCTCATCACAGCAAACTGAAATTCTAAAAGAAATGCAATAAATGAACCACAAAATAGATCACTTGTATAGGCATTTTGGCGTTCCTCCTCCGGAGTAGCTGCTGTTCTTTGTTTTAAAACACTTGTCCTATTATGTTTATGACTACTATGGATGATGTTGTGTGTTGTTACTTTCATCTACTCAGCTTTTAAAGAAACTTTCTTAATTCGACTTGATCATAATTTTATTTTGATACCCTCCTTGTAACTACGGATGACACTTTTTTGAATGGTTTCTTGCTCTCTCCATAGTTTGTTTGATCCCAATGAGTGATTTCTTTACCTCCATTATTTTTGTTGATGACAAAGGGGGAGAAAAATATAACTTGCTATGATGGAGTAATTGTTGAAATAATATGCTTAAAGCGAAATAATCAACTATATCGCATTACAAATGCTTAAGAACTCTTGAGATGGGCTACTATTTCGTTTGATATCATGTCTTTATATTAAAATACACTTTTGGATATCACTTGATCTTTATTATGTTTGAATTAATTTTTCTAATTTTTAAAGGTGTAAATACCCTGACATTGCTTAAAGTACATTGTTTTTAGTATTTATGCCTAAGCTTGTCTTTTAAGCTTTATGCTGGATGACATCTATACAATTTGGCTTAAATTCAAAAGATTGAATTTAAGTGCCTTTTTACCTTCTAATTATATGGCATATAGACAGGGGGAGTTGAGTTTAACTCCATCATCAATTGATTGTCATCATCAAAAAGGGGGAGATTGTTGAATCTCGGATTTTGATGATAAAATCAATTGGTGAAATATTTGTTCTAATCTATGTTGTCAAAGATAAGTGTGCAAGTTTAACTACGATGGGTAAGAAACATAAAGTGATTTGCCGAGGTCAAGTTCGTCCAGGGTTCAAGAGTTCATCGGAAGTCCGAAGGATCGTCGGAAGTGTTGTCGGAACCAATCAAGATCGAATCAGGGACTTGCCGAAGTTTTCAGAAGTTCGTTGAAGGTTCGTGAAACTTTGCCGAGAAGGTTCGGAAGCATGTCGAAGACTCGTTGAGCGTGACATACAAGTCGGGAGCATGTTGGGAACCCGTCGGAAGAAATCCGAGGGAAATATCGGAGGACCGCCGAAGTCTCATCGAAAAGCTCGCCGAAATATGACTTGAAGAAAGTCAGTTTAAATCACCGTTAATTATGTTTTAATTTCGTAGTTAGCATGTACTTAGGGCAAAGATTTCGAATTAATCTTGCTCTAAATTGGTAGGGGACAACCGGACCCTTACTGGGCTTTTGGGGCCTTGAACAAGGCCCATTCGCGAATGGGCAGCAAGAGCACCGCTTTGGCAATAGTGTCTTTGGCGGTGCTACCGCCACTGAGTGGTAGTATTGCCCGGCCATGCGTTGCTTTCAACAAGTGTAGCACCGCTTGCTCTGGCGGTAGCATCTTGCCTGACAATGTCGATCTGCGGATCGACAAAGTGAGTACCGCCTTGCATTCGAACTCAAATTTGATTTCAAATTTGGAGCCCAATTTTGAATCCATTTTGGATCTATAAATACCCCCCCTTTCTCAGCTGAAAGGGCACCCTTTTTTTAGAGTTAGAATCTTGGTTTTGAGCTTTTGAAAAGTCTTGTTCTTGCTAAGTGTTCACCTCCTTCTTCTTCTTGAGAAATCTTGTAAGAGTGTGAACTTCTTGTAAAAGGTTGTAAACAGGGGTATTGGTCCTTCCCTTTCAAAGGATTGCTAGTGAAAGAGCGGAGCCTCATCGTGAAGGCTTCAAGAGTGGATGTAGGTCATTTGACCGAACCACTATACATCATTGTGTTCATGAATGTGTGAGTGTTCACATTTTTGAATCATTTTATTACTTAACTGCAAGTTGTTTAATTCCTTGTTATTTCCTTTACTCAAGCAATTACTTTCAAGTTCTCTTTTGTCAAACCGAAATCTTCCTACGAACTTGTGTTTTTTGTAAAATCGGTTTCAAAGTACGATATTAATCCGCTGCACTAATTCACCCCCCTCTTATTGCCTTTTAGATCCTAACACTTCTAAGAAACAAACTTTTATTATATTATTTATAGTCGAGGCTAAATATATAGCAACGGATGCAGATTATGCATAAGTCATTTGGATGAAAAATACTTTCGAAGACTGAACTTTACTTGAAAAACATCCCTATAAAATGCGATAATACTAGTGCTATTTGTTTAACAAAGACTCTTATTCAATACTCTAGAATTAAATATATTAATATTAGACATCATTTTATTAGAGACCATGTTAATAATCAAGATATATCTTTAAATTTTATTGATACAAAATATCAATTAGTAGATATTTTTATGAAACCATTGAATGAGAAATAATTTAATTTTATTAGAGGAGAATTAGGCATCTTAAAAAATCTCCCAAATGCATAAATTCTTCTTATACATTTTTTTAGATCGTTATCTTGATTTCTCAATTTTTATGACTTAAGTTTTCTTTCAAATCAATATCATTTCTTATGATTCTTCCTTTTGTGGAGATTTTTACTAAAGAGGAGATTTTTTTTTTTTCAAACGAATCATGATCCTTCTCTTGACTTCTTGATATTCTTGATTTCAAATTTCTTTTAATTCTTTCACTATTTGATCTTCTTGATTTTTTTTAAAGAGGAGATTTATACAAATTATGATCTTAATTTCTGAACTTGAGATTCATTATGACTCCTTTGTATTCATCATCATATTTATCTCTTATGGTTTGAAGTTTTTCTTGATAATAGCACCATGAATCAATGATATTTTTTTCTTCTTTTTATGACAATAAAGGGAGAGAAAGATAATTGCTAGCTTTTACATCTTAAAAGAGAAGCAAAAACTACTAGCTTATACATCTCAAGAAGCAAAAATTACTATTTTGTACATCTCAAGTGAAACAAAATTGCAAACTTGCATATCGCAAAAACTTGCTATCATGCACATCTCAAGAGAAACAAAACTTGTTAGCTTACACATCTCTAGAGAAGCAAAACTTGCTAAGTTTGCATATTTTAATAACTTGCTAGATATACTTTTCTCCTTTTTGTTGATGATAAAAGGGGAGAAGTAATGATGATTTAAAAATTTTCATATTTTGGTCCATGTATGTTATGTTCAAGTAATGATGATTTGAAAATTTAATATTTTGGTATCATGTATGTTATGCCCAAAGTCATAATGATTTAAAAAAATTTTATGATGTACCTTGATTTGAAATTATGATACATAATGTTTGTGATGAATGCAATTTTGATATGATATATTGCATATGATCACTATGATCAAAATTGTTTGGCTTGAATTCAAATGTTATCATTCTTTTTGAATTCAAGTTTGCTTTATAGAGGGAGTTTAGTTAAAACTCCATTATCAATTGGTTATCATCATCAAAAAGGGAAAGATTGTTTAATCCTGAATTTTGATGATGAAATCAATTGATGAGTTTATGATCTAATCTATGTTCAAGAAAATTAATGCAGGACTATCTTCGATCATGAAAAAGCAAAATGATTGAAATAGGACAATCAAATATTAAGCCAGAAATCAGGTATCGCATCGAAAGAATCAAATATTGTATTAAGATCGGATATTGCAAGAGTCAACATGCCAATGAATCGAGTAATACACCAAAAGAGAGTGTGACATGTTGAGAGTTCGGATAAACCAATGACACGTCGAACATCACAAGATTTTATGTTTTATAATCATTTAAGTCATGATCATCATAGTTTTATGTCTTAATTGAGTTAGAATTAGGTATAACCATACTAACTCAATCAAGGGCCAATTAGGCATGAATAAAGCTGAATTGGGCCTACTAGAAGGCCCATTCAGTGACTTGTAGTTGGGTTAGGCGATGGCATCGCCAGAGTCTCGATCTCTCATGCACCGATTAGGCGATGGTACCGCCCAAATTAGTAGTAGTACTACCCAGTGTCAGGTGGTGGTATCACCCAAACTGACGGTAGTATTACATAGATATAATCTTCTAGGTTATGTTAGGCAATAGTACCACACGAACTAGCAGTAATACCATAAGTACTCAGAGTTACAGGCAATGGTACTACCCAATACTAGTGGTAGTACATCAGTACTCCGAAAACTTAAGATGAGATTTTTTTTACTTTATTTTTGAAGCCATATAAGGCCTATAAACACTCCACTCATATTTGATTAATAGAAGAACTATGAATAAAAACTTATGATTCTAAGTAAGAAAACTCTATTATAATCTTTTGAGTTCCCCTCTTTTTCTTTAAAAGCTTAGAATTCTATTTAAGGGAGGTGTGAGACTTATAAAGGTTTTCTCCTAAACTTGTGAAAAGAAAAAAAAGTTGTAACATGATAGTTGATCTTCACCTATTGAAAGAAAATTATTAGTGAAAGCCGATGATCTCAATGGAGGAGAAATCGGGAGTAGACATAGGTCGCAACAACCAAACCACTATAAATCTAGTGCTCTTTTCCTTTGTTGTTTACTTTTATTGTTTATTGATTTTATTGCTCACTTCACTTTATACTTACTCTAAGTTAAGCTCATATTTAATATTAATTTTTATCAAACAAAATTTTTAAAATCATCAAAAATCTCCAAAAACACTAATTCACTCTCCTCTTAGTGTCATTCAGGATCCTAAAAGTCACAATTGTTAAGTCGACTCCCAAGAGAGTTTTGAATAGAAAGAATAATACTAGCATAAACAATGGAGCCATGAGTGATTACTTGAGATCTACGTAACTAAATTATGGATTGAGAGCTTTTACTTATAAGTAATCATCATAGTTTATTTTTCTTCTATCCCACCAACTAGCCATTGGACCGTCTAGTTGATTCTTGAGTAACGCCCTCTATTTTACCCATTTTATGAATGAAGCGTAAGTTACCATGTCTGGTAGATGAGTCTCCAAAAGAGCAAAAGGACTAATACAAAGTTATGGCCAACATATGCATACAGCTATCTCCATTAGCCCCACTACAATTCCATATGAAGAGACTCATGTCACAAATTTGTTAAGTGAAACATTTGAAACTTCTTGTCATGCAGATGGATCTACGGTATCACTCTTTACAGTTATGCACTTAATCTTTTCTTTTTGAGTTTGTGACTTGAAGAGAAAATAAGAGGTTCAGAGACTCCCTGTAATGATTTTATTGCTTTAGGACCAATCTTTGATAATGAATGTCTATTCCGAAACAACCTCGTCTTCTAGATAGTCATTGTTTGTGTCAAGCTCTCGCTTTGTCGTCTTTCAAAAGGTCACTACAACCTTTTCAATGAGATCTTCAAAACTAGGCCTCATATATATATATATATATATATATATATATATATATATATATATATATATATATATATATATATATATATATATATATATATATATATATATATAATGTTTGTAGAGACTCAAGAAGGGGACCCTTGTACCCTGGTAGCTTTAAAGGAGAAGCTTCCTCCTAAAGGACTCCTATCTGGTTTTGCGATATCGAACTTAAGGGAGTCAAAATTTGTAAAAAGGTTGGAGATTTTGTATAGGAAAGAGCTCTGAAAATATCATAAAGTGGAATTTCTATTACTGAGAAAATTTATAGAATTAACACATGAAAATATTATGATTTTAAGTTGATCTAATTTAGTATATGTAAACATATAATTCTTTGTTCCTTCTAGATATCTTGTTATTTTTCTTGAAGTCTTTTAAAATTTTTATTCTTAGGTAACTCTAGTATCTACATAATATTTTAATTATAAAACTAATATCTGATCTGACATAAGTTTGAGCATATAATATACTTCCAACTGTATATAAAAAATATTTTTCTTTATCTAATTCTTTTCCAAATCATTTTTAAAAATATTTGTTTTGATTGAAAATTTTTTACTTTTATTATTTATTAAACAAAATTGTATACTAAATTTCTCCAATACTTAGTCAATATATTCTTTTTTAGATAGTCATTGTAATCCTTGAGATCTATTTTTGAACATCTTAATACTAATAATATAAGATGCCTCATTCATATCAACCATATTAAAATTTTTGATGAGAAATTTCTTAGTTTATTATAATAAACTAAGATCGACAAATAAAATATTATCTATATATAAGACTAATATAATAAACTTGCTCTTATTGATCTTTAGATCTAAATATCAATAGTATTTTTCTTAAATATAAATGAAGTAATGATATCAATAAATTTTATATATCATTATTTTGAAGCTTGTTTAATGTCATAAATGGATTTATTAAATTCACATACTAAATTTTATATTTCTTTTATTTTCTCCATGAATCGTTTAAGTTAACTCATATAAATCTAGATCCCCAATCAGAAAACATATTTTCATATCCTTATAATGTAACTTAAAATCATAATAATTCACTAATGTCATTATGATTCTTAATAAGTTCATTTAAAAATTAATAAAAATATCTTCTTATGGTCAATGTATTTTTTATGAGTAAAATCTTTAACCATAAGTCTAGTTTTTATATCATTCAATATTGTTATTTGGGTTATATCTATATAATAGACTCTTTTATAATTATTGGGTAGTTCGACGAGTTCTAAAATGCCAATCTGATCATTAATTTTAACTTTTTTTTATTGTATTATATCATTTTTCAGAATCGTTACTTTTAATAACTTGTAAAAACAATGAAGGATCCTTTTGATTCCTGTATCATTATCTAATTCTTATAGATATACCATATATAAATCATAAGTTTCCTTTCTCTTTGATATATTCTCAAAACTATCAATTGTGGTTATTCTATAAGATTATTAGTAGTAATATCAATATTATATGAGAGTTTACTAATATTATTTTATTGTTCATCTTTATTAAATTATTTAATGATTTGAATAACAATAATATCTCGAATGTTAAAAAAGTATCAATCTATATCTCCTTAATATCAAGATTAAATTTTGAGCTTTTCACCCCTAACTAATTCATTATTTCTAATAATCTTGTATTACTAAATTTAACTATTTATGTACTATAATTAGAGCAATAAAATATATATATCCTTTGAATATGTAAATATCTTAAGTTGAGTTTCTTATTAGTCCATAAATAAAAAAAAAGTTGATAGAATTAACTTAATAGGAACCTATTCAAGATATATATAATCATCTTTAGAGCTTCTTCTCACATTGATTTAGGTATAAAAGAATATCCTCACATTGATTTAGGTACAAAAGAATAATCTATCATGCTCTAGTACAATTTTACTTTTTAGTAATCTTATTTTGGTGTGGCAAATCTACTAAATTATATTGAGCATAAATACCCTATTTTTATAAGAATCTAGTAAAAGAACTAGAATTATAATCGAGTTCATCATAATTGCCATAAAATTTATCACTTGTATCAAATCTGACAATTTTGACTTTTCTTATTTAATTATTTCTCGACTTTATTTATGTACTCTTAAAGATGTCAATAGCCTCATTAGGTTATTGATAAAGATGAAAAAATATCTCGCTTTACTAAAACATAAACATGGAGTGACCCCAAATATAAGCATATATAATTTCAAGGAGTTTATAAAACTATATTTTATTCAAATATTTGATTACAAAATCATTATAAACTTAAGATTCATATTAATTATATATAGACTATCATATAGTTTTGAAAAGATTAACATTTATTACATCATACTATGCTTATGATCACCAAGAAAGAAACAATATCCTAACTATTTTAGGTAAAGAACCTAAATTACTAGAATTATAGGAACATAACATTTATCCTTAAGATTTATCAAATAAATTATCTCTATTTGCATGTGAGAATACCAATTACTATCACTTTCACCTTAAGATGATTCCTTATAATAATAAATATTCATTCTCTCTTAGTTTTATAGTAAAATGAATCTTTATTATTGATAACATATGTTGAAGTATCAAAATCAATCCATCAAACATTAGACTAGGATTTCTTTAACGTTGATTTGAAACATATAAAGATTAGAGTTATACATTTCCCTTTCAAATTAAATTATAGTTCTTCTTCACATAACTTTTCTTACGACAGAAATAGCATTTTACTATAAAGATTTTTTTTGAGTTTATATAATATTTATAAACTCAAGTAAGTTACGCTTTAACTTTTCTTTCATTATTACCTACTCTTTAAGTAGTACCTAAAATATTATGAGTTTTTTCTACTTTAATCTTAATTCCTTCCAAACACATGTACTAGTTGACTCATCTAAGTTTCATTTATCTTTAATTTTATTATAGTGAATTTAAACTAATAAGAAATAGAATTAAGAATAAATTATATGAGAAAGGACTTAACTATATTTATGTTCAATATTCTTGAGCTTATAGCTTTGTTAGCTATATTGAGGATATAATCTTGAATTCCTAAATTCCTATCATTTTTAATTTCAATTAGTTTTTTCATTACAGTATTAGCTAATGACTTATCAGTAAGTTTAAGTTAATCTTTAAAATATTCCAGTGAGCTAATTGTATACTACAATGAAGTCTAAATATTATTAATAATTATTATAAAACTAAGTCTTCTATACCTTTTTGATTAGTTATTTCAATTATTTATTCCATAAAACTTTCAATAATTAAGTTTGTGATCTTTTCAATTAATCTGATTAAGCTCTGATACACTTAATGTAAATTACATATACTCAAGTCATTTATAATAATTTAATCCAAAACATATAGAAACATTTATTAGAATGTAACGAAGGAAGTACCACTATAATAAAATAAAATAATATTAATTCTTTGAAATTTTTAGTAAATGTTGAACTATTGGTATCATCTCTATTTTACCTTTAGGTGAAATATTGATATATTTACTGTTTACATAAAATTATTTATGGAGGACTATTATCATCGTCGTGGAATAATATTATTGCTACCTTAAGGTATACAATCATAAATTATAAGGATATCCAAAATAATATCATTTTATCCTATTACATAATTATTCAAAATAGATTATCCCTTGAAATTATCTAAATCTTCTAATTATGTGTTCTATTATGAATATTATTTTTTATATTATTTAAGACTAATTTTTAATATAATTTTATAAGTTATTAGTCTAAACCTCTTCGACAGCTACAAGACTAATACAATAATATAAAATATAATTTAAAATATTCTATAAACGATAAAGCCTTTATTATAAATTATATTCCATAAGCCTATCATCCTAGGTTATTTTGGCATCTACCGATTAGATAAAACTTAGAAATATAAGTTACAAATAATATTTATCATTTTAAATCTAATTTATGCTGAAATAGTTTAATAATAAAATAATAACTATAATAATTATTAAATATTAATTATCATAAATAAAAATTCACAAGATACTTATAAACATGATAAAACATAAATCATGTTTTTAAATAAAAAATAAATATTATTTCATAATTTCAAACATATACATTGAATAATTGAATAAATATTAAAGAATAATAATTTATTTTTTATTTATCAAACGTAAAATATTACCAATATGCATATGAAAAATATTAAAAACCATAATTTATATATATTTTAAATTTCATATAGAACCTTTATACTAATCAACCTTATTTAATTAGGCTAATACAAATTTAGGCTAAATATCAAGTAAATTAAATTAGTCAAAAATTAAAATTGATCAAAGTAAAAAATTGATCAAAATTTGATGTTTCCAAAATTTGATCAAAACTTGATTGATTGAATCTAAATCTAGTCAAGTAACAAAAAAATAATTATGATTAAGTTTGATCAAAATATTTAAATAAATTAAATTAATAAATTTTATAATTAAGGATATAAATTAGATGTTTTAAATTTTAAAAGGTTAAAACTATAATTTTGACTTAGGATATATAATGAAAATTTATAGTTGCTAAGGGCAGGTAAAATTTAAGGACATAAACAAAAATTCTCTTATTTATGAGGGGTAAAATTATCCTTTTAATCAAAAGAAAAACCCTAATCTCCCTTTCTGCGGCCATCGTGACCATCACTTGCATGGGGCATGACCACTGCCATGTGCAACCATTGCCTATGTGGGGTGTGATCTCCGTCGTGCACAATTGTCGCTTGCGCAAGGTACTGTAGCTATCATTTACGGCCACTTTGCGAGGCGTAACTATCACCATTATGTAGCTATCACTTGCACGCAGCCTCTAGCATCTAGTTGACGCTGACCGTAACCAACAAATGTTGCTGTAACTATTGCAAGTAGCAATGGTGCTGCTGCATCACCATTGGTAGCGATACTACAATAATCAATATTCAGAGTGACAATGCTACTATAGTCGCCACACATAGCAGTAATATGCAGCCACCGTAGTTGTCATGGGCAGTGGCGCTACAACAGCCGTCACACATAGTGGTACTACTCATGGTTAGGTGGGTGACCACGAGAAGTCATCGCCCTCAACAATACTATTGTCGATAGCAAGCTGTCAATAGTGATCTAATTATCAAACACAAGGAATCTCACATAACTTGCAAGTAGGCAATAGAATGGACTCATTAGAAAAGTATATCAACAATTTTGACGAATCATTCATGCATCATAAATAAAAGGGTTAAGATCCATTTTAGCCCATATGGTTTTGGTCATGGACCTCCCAAGTCCTTATGGTTTACTCGTGTCTAAAATAACTCTTATATTTAAAAAAATATAACATATAAGCTCCATCCGTCAAGTCTGAGTTAACAGATGTTAGAGTCTACTTATGTGGCATGCTAACTCATAATAAACTATTAATATAATAATATATATAATTTAAGTTTGAAAAGGGTTAAGATCTATTGTAGCTCCTGTGGTTTTGGTCGTGAACCTCTTAAGTCCTTATAGTTTACTTATATCTGAAATAAGCCTTATATTTTCAAAAATATAGCATATAAGCTCCTCTTATCAAGTTTGAATATATAAGTTAGAGTCTGTTTATGTGACATGTTGACTCATAATAAACTATTAATATAATGACACATGTAATTGAAGTTAAAAAAAATTGAGACTACCATCAATGGCAGGAGGAGACATCATTATGAAAGCGACTACCAGTAGTAGCACTGCTATTACTATCTAGCAGGGCGTCGTATGCATGTAGTCTCTCCTGAACTAACGACAAGCTCAAAAGCTTCCAGTCCTACCTTAAGCAAATGTGTGACGACCAGTTTAACGCTAAGCACGTAATAGTCTTCTAGTCTCTCTTCCTCCTCCTGGGCATCTTCATCTCTGTTGTCTCCTACTTCATCCTCTCCTATGCCTCCACCTGTTGCGCTTACAATATGGTGGTCCGTCTCTCTCTCACCTTTGCATATGGTCTCTTCTACCTTTGCCTCTTCATGGGGGAAGTGGCTTATAAGGTATTGTAGTACTTGTTGGGATTAGAGCGGGTGTTGTTCGTGGTGGCGGGCAATGCGACGGTGAGCAACATATTGGCATGCACCCTAGAGCCGACGAGTGACATATGGTAGATTCAACTCATTAGCTCCAGAGTGCATGCCACCACGTCGCCCACCAGGGCATTGCTTGCCATTGTGAATGATACCTGCTACGATCCCGGCTAGTACCATCGTACCTTGAAAGCCACCTTCTCTATAAAGCACGACATCATGAATACGGAGAGCAAGAGTTAAGCTGATTCATGTACTCCCCCCACACTTGCTCATTCTCTCCGACTAGCTCGTCGAGGAAGAGGAAGAGGCAGAGATTGTAGCAATGGACAAAAGACAGAGAGACAGAGGTAGATGAGACCGGAGGTAGAGGTGAGAGAGAATTGAACCACTACGATTGATGATTTATCATAGCACTAATTCACCCTTTTCTTCTTAGTGTCATTAAAATCCTAATATATCCAAACTAATTTATTAGCTTAAATCAATTAAAAAAAATTAAAAAATAAAAACAAAATTGATATTTATGAAAGAAAAGAAGTCATCCGGTAAAAATAAATAGTGGAGCGTTATTTGATAAATTGCTCTAAAAATTTCAGCTAGGTATTGAAGTTTGCCGTAGAAAAAGTACAACCGCTACATCCAAGTCTTTTCCAGACCATTATTATTTTTATTATTGCTGTCTACCACAATTGGCAAGTTCATACGTACACAAAGATAATAAATTTTATTAGCTTTGCTGAGACAAGACCATTGTCATATTGACAGCTTTGGCAAGGTGGAAAATGCCATAGGACGTAGGAGGGAGTGTTGCTACCAAGGGATGCTTTTGGAATAACATATGCCCATGCTTTTGGAATTCAAAAGCATATGGTTTTGGAGTCAATTAAAAAATCTGGTTCGGGAGAGACGTTCCAGACGTGCGTCTTTGAGACCGTCCGAAAGAGCTCGACACTCCCCGTGAAGGGCATTGAACAGGTTGTACCAGTTAGGCTATGCCGCTGACCGGTTGGTCCTCGTATCTCCGTAAGAAACATTCCTTGCAACAAAGATCTTGACACTCCACGTGAAGGGCATTGAACAGGTTGGACGGTTGTTCCTCGAATCTACCAATAAGAAACATGTCCTTGCAAGAGAAGCAGATGGGTCAAAGGAGCTATCAGAAGATCGAAACATTGCTGAGGACGACAATTAGATTGGTTATATTGGATGTAATGTCTTAATCTATTACTATCTTAGATGGCATACTAGTATCCATCTTTAGCTTCAATATTTTGTCCAAGCTAGGGAGATATGTGGAATCTATTGAGGATTTTGAGCTACGATAACTACGAGGGAGGGTAAAGCCACTTGGGGAGATTTAAGAAGGCTTCGACTGTTACCCTAGACATGGAAAAGATGCGATTAAATGTTGATATAATTATTCTTGAAAAGCCTAAGGTTCCACAATGAAAATTCATCTTCAACGAGTCATCACATCATCTTCTTTAGATGATCTATTTCAGCCTATGCATTGTGGAAGAATATATCAATCAATGTTTTAGTGATTTGTAGACAATAGTATGTCAAATCAAACTTTGACATGGATATAAAATGTATGCTCTAACCAATAGAAGGCCGGAGGTTCACCCTTCCAAAGTTGGATCCTCCGGATTGGTTGGCCTAATATTTCTTATGATCATGCCTGTGATGAATGAATGCTACACGGTTTTGTTTGATGATGTTGAGGACCATTGGATGGATAGAGAAATCATCCATATTACTTTCATAATTACCCGTCCATCTGTTCTCCACATCTTCGACTCAAGCTGATTTGATACATTGCAAGTAGGGTTCACTAAGTATTGGGCTTGGCTTTCCCCCAAGTAATAGTCACGCCAAAGGTAGTCGCTTGATTCTTGGAAAATGAGAGTGTCCCGCTCCAACGGTTAGAGGCCACTGAAATAAAAAGACGTTGAGGATGTGCACATCAAATGGGCTCCATCAATATGGCCAGGGTGAAGCGGACACATCTTACATCGGCCGTGGAAAAGATCTGAGACACAAATAAATTATCAGTTGACACACATTTTTCTTTGGGGCCTATTAGTGGCCTCCACCAGTATTTCATCTCCGTTTTTTTTTTATTTCTCTGGTTCTGAATTTTTAATTAAAAGAAAAATATTATTTTTAAAAAAGTTATATCACGAAGATAGACTGGCACGTCATCAACAAATCAATATTTTTAGGTGCACATAAAATTTTTTATGACCACTTATTAAATGAGAATTCTGCTAATAGATTTTTGGGTCCGAGAAAATGAGTAAGGAAAGTAAGGAAGGTTGAGATCTTTATTAGATCATCAATTGATGCCATTTGTATAAATGTTCTTAACTACACTCCTAAATCATTTGGATGTCATTTTAATTTTTTTTTCAAAAGATAAATATTGAAGATGAAATTTTATCTCAAATCTTTATGATGATTTGATATTTAATGCCATGTAATAAATACGAAAATTGATCTCAAAACCTTATGATGATCATGACGATCATTAATAATTAAACTAATTAATATTTTAAAAAAAATAATATTTATTACTTATGAGTATCTGAGTCTTAATCTTTGAAGAAAATCGCTCCTTATCATTGTCATTTATTTAAAAACACCCACTTACGCTATGAACTATTCTTTACTTTGTTTAATAAAAGCTACATAGAAAACTAGAGGACTTCAGTCTGCAAGGAAGCCAACATGATAATTAAATGTTCTATGTGTAAACCACAAGGAAACACTAAGTTTGATATATTATATAATTTTATCTAATTAAATAAGATATATTATGAATATGATTAAATTTTTACTATTGTTATTAGTTAAGAAAAAAAAATAATTATAATAGAATTTCTTAAGATATGATCTTGATGGAAGGTATTTTTCTAATTATTTATTCTAAACCTTTTGCTTTGGCATATAAAAGAACAAAACCTCCTAGAGACTAAATACATAATTTAACACATAATATGCAGACAAGCAGATATACAGATACGCAGATATGTGAATACAAGACATAATTGAGAAATTATAGTTCTTCTCTCATCTTTCCTTATTCACGTAAATTAATCACTGAGAGATTATAGATCTTCTCTTATATTCTTTTTGTTCCTAAATCCATCTATAGTAATCTTATGAATGATAGAAAGAGAAGAGAAGGCAAATCTAGTTTTCTTTATAGATCGACATCACTATAAATCTCGGATCTGATGATGGTGTACTTACAGATAAAAAAAATGATTTTTTGAGTAGCATCAAAAGGTACACATCATAAATTTAAAGATAATTTAATTTTAGATTTTGGTATTAATGTATTTTTTAAAATAATAGTATATTATAAATTTGTGCTTACAATTGGTATCAGTCATAGTTTTGAAATCAAATACTTTAAATCTATTTGTTAATATTTTCGTTTGATGCATGAACGATTCATTGATATTAGTGATTTGCTAATCTATCTAAATTATCATATCACCTACTTGCGAGAGATATAAAATTCCTTGAGATTAATCGATGGACCATTATCAATAATTTACTATCAATGACAATATTATTACGGTCAGTGGTGTTCTGTGGTTGCTCGCCTAATGGCTACAATAGCATCACTACGATCGATGTCAAAAGGACATTAGAAGGTGTGTGTAGGTAACGACTGTGCATGGTAACAATAGCCGCACCTCACATAGCTATCGCACACAATGGCTACAATGCCTCGTGTAGGTGGCGACCATGGATGGTGGTTGTGATGCCTCATGTAAGCGATGGTCGTGCCTTGTGCAATGACCACGCTTCGCGACTACGGTGCCTCAAGCATGACAACAGTCATGCCTTACTCAAGTAGTGGCCGCAGAGATTAAGAGAGTTAATGTTTCTTTAAATGATATTTTTATCCTTCAAAAATAGAAGAATTCTAATATTTATCCTTAAATTTTATTTTTTATTAATACTCTTCAAAAATTAAAAAAAAATTATTATATATTCTAAGTTATTTACCCTTCTAAAATTTAATTTTTTTTATTTATATGCTCAATTACAAAATTGATTAATTTAATTTATTTAAATCAAATACTTTGATTAAACTTGATTATAACTATATTTTTTATTACTTGATATGATTTAGATTCGACCAATCAAGTCTTGACCGAATTCAAGAAAAAAATAATTTTTATCATTATCTTTATCTTGATCAATTTTATTTTTTAACTAATTTAATTGGATTGATGTTTAGCCTAATTTTGGGCTTACTCAATTAAATAAGGTTCCATGTGAAATCTAAAGAAAATATAAATTATAATTTTTTGTATAGTTTTCTTATATGACTTATTGATTACCATTTTGCATATGATAAATAAAAATCCTATTATTATTTTTAGATATTTGTATGGTTATTTATATGTATATGTTTGAAATTATGAAATAATATTTATTTTCATATGAATGCACGATTTATGTTTCATCATTATGATAGTTATCATATGATTTTTTATGATTATTAATATTCAATAATTATTATGATTATTATTTTATTATTGAATTATGTTGAAATAAATTAGTTTAAAAATTCTGATGAATATTATTTATAACTTATATCTTTAAGTTTTATATGATTGGTAGTTGTCAAAGTGGACTGGAATGATAGGCTTATGGGATGTAATTTATAATACATATTTTATCATTTATAAGATGTTTTAAAATATATTTTATATTATTGTATTAGTTTTATAATTAACAAATTGGCCTAAACTAATAGTTTATAAAATTATATTAAAGGATTAGTCCTAAATGATATTAAAAAATAGTATTTAAAATAAAATAAATGATTATGAGAGTTAGATAATCCCAAAGGAGAATTTATTTTAAATAATTATATGATGGGGATAAGATGATACTATTTTGAATATCTTTATAATTTAGGATTGTATACTAATAGATAGTAATACTATTCCATAATAATGGTATCAATCCATAAATATTTTTGTATAAATAATAGATATGTCGGTGAAATAGAGATGATATCAATAGTTTAACATTACTTTAAAAAATAAAGAATTAATATTATATTATTATAGTAGTACTTGCTTCATTATATGTTGGTAAATATCTATATTTTTGGATTAAATTATTATAAATGATTTGAGCATATATAATTTACATTGGGTGTGTTAGACTTTAATTAGAATAGTTAAAAGGATCACAAATTTAATTATTGAAAGTTCTATAGAATAAATAATTAAGATAACTGATCAAGAAAGGTTTAAATGACTTAGTCTTATGATAATTTTTAATATTTAAACTTTATTACAATCTATAGTTAGCATATTAAAATATTTTTAAAGATCAATTTAAATTTGTTGATAAATTATTAGCTGACATATTAAGGAAAGAACTAATTAAAATTCAATATGACAATGTTTGAGAAATTTAATATTATATCCTCAATATGGCTAATAAAGCTGTAAACTTAAGAATATTGAGCATAAATATAATTTAGTCCTTCTCGCATAATATATTCTTAATTTTATTTTTTTTAGTTTGATTAATTTAAAATTTACTATAATAAAATTAAAAATAAGTAAAACTTAAATGAGTTAATTAGTATATGTGTTTAGAAAGAATTAACAATAAAGGAAAAAAATTCATAATATTTTGAATATTACTCAATGAGTAGATAATAATAATAAAAAGTTGAAACGTAAATCATTTGAGCTTATAAATATTATATAAACTCATAAAAATAAAATTTTTAAAGTAAAATATTATTTTTGTGCTAAGAAAAATTATGCGAAAAAGAACTATAAGGTTTGGTTTGAAAGAGAAAAATATAAGTCTAGCCTTTATATTTTCAAATCAAACATTATATAAGCCCTTTTCTAATATTTAGTGGATACTTAGTAGATTGATTTTGACGTTTCAATATATGTTACCAATAATAGAGATTTATTTTAATATAAAAATTAAAAGATAATAAAATATTCATCGTTATAAATAATCATCTTAAAGTAAAAGTGATACAATTGATATTTATTGCCTACACTTAAAGATAATTTATTTGATGGATCTTGAGGATATATGCTATGTTCTTAGAATTCTAGAATTTTAGGCTTTTTTATCTAGAATTGACAAGATATTATTTCTCTCTTACTGGTCACAAACTTAGTATGATTCAATAAAAATTAACCTTTGAATTATGTATGATAGTTTATATATAATTAATGTGAATTTTGAGTTTACAATGATCTTATAATCAAATATTATGATGAAATATAATTTCATAAACTCTTTGAGACTATATATGTTTATATATGTGGGTCACTCCATATTTTTATTTTAGTAAAGAGAGATATTTTATTACTTTCATAAATAACTTGTTGAGATATAACTATATATATCTAATTCATATAAGGTTTTAGATTATTGATACCTTCAAGTGTGCATAAATGAAGTTGAGAGATAATTAGATAAGAAAAATAAAAATTATTAGATCTGACAAGGGTGATAAATTTTATAGTAGTAATGATTAACCCGATCATAATTCTAGTTTTTTTATTAGGTTCATAGAAAAGTATGACATTTATGCTTAATATGATTTACTAGATACGTCATAGTAAAATAGGATAATTAAAAGGTAAAATTATACTCTTATGTGTATTGGTTATGAGTATGATAGGTTATTATTATATACCCGAATCAATATGAATAAAAGCTTTAAGGATAATTTTGTATATCTTGATTAGAGTTACTAATAAGTCAATTCTATCAATTTTTTTTGAGTGATGGATTGATAGCAAAACCAATTTAAGATATTTATATATTTAGGCTTGTCCTATAGAGATAAGGGTCTTCAATTCATATAAAAATAAAATTATATTTAATGACTATTTTAAATATTTTATTATTTATTTAAAAAAATTTAAAGGGGTATATATTTAATTACCCTAATTATAGTATGAAAATAGTTAAATTTAGTAATGTAAGATTCTTAGAAAATAGTAAATCAATGGAAGTGATAATCATAAATCTTAAATCTTAATCTTAACATTAAGGAGTTACAAGTTGATACTCATTTATCATTCGAGAGATTATTGTTACTTTAATAATTAAATAATTTGATAAATGTGAACAATAAAATAATATTAGTAAACTCTCACATAATATTGATATCACTATTAATATTCTTATAGAATAACCATAATTGACCATTTTGATAATATCTCAAAGAGAAAGGAGACATTATTTCTAATTATTATGTGGTATATATATAAATTAGATTATAATATAAGAATAAAAAAGATCTCTTATTATTTCACAAGTTATGAAAAGTAGCTATTCTGAAAAATGATATGATGTAATAAAAGAAGAGTTGAAATTAATAACCAGAATGATATTTGAGAACTTAGCAAATTGCCCAATAACTGTAAAAGAGTTTATTATATAAATATAACTCAATAGGTAATATCGAGCGATATAATAACTAGACTTATGATAAAAAAAAAATTTACTCATAAAAAATACATCAACTATAACAAAATATTTTTTTAATTTTTAAATAAACTCGTTAAAAATCATTTTGATATTAGTAACTCATTATGATTTTGAGTTATATCAAATAGATGTAAAAATAAGTTTTTTTTATAAGGATCTAAATTTATCTAAGTTAACGTCAACGATTCATAGAGAAAATAAACAAATTAGTATATAAATTTAAAAAATCTATTTATGACCTTAAACAAGGTTCGAGATAATGATATATAAAGTTTTTTTGATATCATTTCTTACTTTAAATTTAAGAAAAATATTGTTACTCATTATTTATATCTGAAGATCAATGGAAGCAAGTTTATTATATTGGTCTTATATATCGATAATATTTTGCTTATTAGTAATGATCTTGGTTTATTATATTAAACCAAAAAAATTTCACTAAGAGTTTTAAGATGGTTGATATGATTGATATGCTTACATATATGAAATTAGATCAACTTGATATAATGGTATTTTTAAATACTGATTTTGTCAATTGCTTGATAATAGGAAATCCACGTTATGATTTATATCTATATTGATTGAAGGGGCAATTTATATGAAAAAATATAAAGTAATATATTATTATATTATTAATAATGAAAGATGATTTTGTGGTATGCTTTGAAGTCACTAATCAAACTTTATGATTGTGAAATTTTATCTCAGGACTTGGTGTGATCAGATTCAATTATTAGGTCATTAAAGATACTTTGTGATATATCACAGTAAATTTTTTTTCTAAGAATGATAAGTATTGTTGCAGCTCTATGTATTATTGCATAAAGTACTAATGGTTATAAAAAAATCTAAAAATAATTAATATCAATTAATAACTTGAATTCTTCTATATTGATTGCTAATCTATTCACTTAAGATTTACTATCTAAAATGTTTAAAAGAGCATATTTTTATAATTGGATATGTGAGCAACCCATTAAATATATGATAATGCATATTTTAATAGACATTATAATTGATATTCCTATTTACATACTTAAAGTTATTTATTTTTACTATCCTATTCATACTTATGTATGTATGTATTATTGTTGAATACGATGATAGGATTGTCTTAACAAGATAAATTATATAGATTATTTTATATTACACTATGAAGGGCTAATAGTATTATGGTCTATAAAAAAAAGTATAATATTGATGATATACAATTTTTATGACTCGTATGGCTAGTTAGATTTAATATAGTATTATTATATTTATTTGACTTGTTGGCCTTTTTTAAAAAAATGCCCACATATAAATGATTTTCAAAATTCAAAATCTAGTTAGATAAAATTATTTTTAAATAAATTTTATTTTTATTTAATTCTTATTTTGAATTTTTTTATCGTATCAATTAATAAGCTAAGTAAAAAAAAGATAAATTATGTGGTTCTATCTAATTAGAAAAAAATATTATGAATATGATAAAATTTTGATTACAATTATTAACTAATAAAAAAAAATTTAATTATAATATGATTCCTTAGAAGATGACATTGATAGAAGAGACTCTTTTAATTACTTATACGAAATTTTATACTTTTACTTATAAAAAAATAGAATCTATTAGGGACTAAACACATAATATAACACATAATCTCTTAATTACAGATGTTCTCTGATTTTCTCTTAGGCACATAAACCAATCAATGAAAGATTATAGATTATATCTCATATTTTTTTATCCCTAAATTCATCAATCATAATGGTTCTGTGAATAAAAAAAATAAGTTTAATTTTTCTTACAAATTGATATCGTTATAAATATGAGATTCGATGATGAATTTAATTTTAAAAATTGATATTACTTTTTTTTACAAAATAATAATATATTATAATTTTTTATGCTGACACCATTTTCCTATGCAAACAATGCAAGTTAGGTGGTGAATCGATATTACTTGTTTCCCGCATCTTACTTGACGTGGAAGAGAAAACAAATGGCCCGCCAGTATAAAATGTACCATCGGTTCGTTGGCCAACTTGCCCGCCCGTCGAGCATCTTACAAACCATCAGTCTACGTGGACACACAAACGCCACTAGTTTATCACGCGACTAACACGTTGGGCATGTCATATAAATGATTTACATGATTTAAACTCTTTCGTCTGTGATTCTTCAGAAATGGGACCAAAACATGTCCTTATGTCTGCTGCCATTTTGTCCGTACCTCAATCGACTCGATTTGTTTCGTGTTGCTTTCCTTTGCTTATTTACCCCCTTTTAATACCAAACAAACATTAAAATCGGTCATCTCTTCTCAGATCCTGTTGATAATACTTAAATATAGAAGTATTTGTCAATTCAGAATCAATCATGAGACTCTACTAAAATCGTTAATCATGTTAAAATATTTAACAACTGAAGTTTCTTGATCAAACTTGTATTTTTAAATAGACTATTTTTCGCGAAAAAAATTTAAAAGATCATTTTTTCCATCCAACGCTCTCATATTTATTTTTTCAATTAGATCTAGTCTTGTGAAGATAATGGTACGGGTCAAATAAAAAAATAAAAAACTAACCTCTTCCCAATCCAAAAAAACAGATGACACGACATTTTCCAACCAGAGTCATGTCAACTCTTTAACACTTTTTGATAGCCCCAGCTTCATCTTTGCGTGTGCTATTCATCTTAGCATCTTCATCTTGATGTTTTTAATCTCTTCGATCTCAAGGTCTCCCACGAGGAAGTGTCCGTAAGGATTTTCCTTGATAGAAAGTGGCCACAAGGAACTCATCTCCCTTTAGGTGCTCTTTCTGCGATATCACCGGAATCGACCCTTTAAAATTTTCTTAGCATCTCCGAAAATCTCAAGTCAGTCCCTACGTTTGAAGGGACTAACTTTAGTTTATTATGATTTGTAACACTTTAGTTTATTTTTTCCACTAGTTATAACTTACACTAGTTGATTTTCCAATGTATAACTTACACTAGTATGTTAAGTATATGTTTCTAACATGATTTGATTCTCAAACCAAAGCTCCATTTAAAGTTATAGTGATTGATTAATCTAATCCAAATTTATTGTGAAAGGTTTCTGGGTTAAAATACCTGTAATAATTAAATTTTCTATTAAATAGATTTTTAATATAAATTTCTTTGTATTTTAATAAAATTTTCCAACAAAGGGGAAATTACATATTTTGTAAAAGATTTTGTGAAATAATCTATTGCATTGTTTTTGTGAAAGATTGTGTAAAATTATTTATTTTGAGGGTCCAATAATAAGGACAAAAAAAATGTCATTTTCAGTCAATATGGAGCCCTATAAGGGTCTAGTAACTGTAAATATATCATTTAAATATAAACAAGACGAGACAAATAGCTAATTAGGATTCTATTACTTAAAAATAAGTAAGTTAATGGAAATTTTGTAAAAAAAAAAATCTTTAGTTGTGGGGTTGATTTTTCATGGAAAAATGAAGACTTTTTTTTTTGGCTAATTTCACCCTTGAAAAAAATTAATAGCCCTTTAAGGCTTTTTTTAAAAAAGTAATGTTGTATGTGAAATGACCCTCATTATGCCTATCCTTCTTGAATTTTGAGGTTTCTGAAAATTGAAGTCAAAACTTTGAAGTTACACTGATTTTGCAAGAGATTATATAATTTTTTGAGTCCTATTGGAAAATGACGTAACCCTATTTTTTTAAAAAAATGTACCTAGGTTAAAAGAATGTTTTTTCATCTAAAAACTTCCCACATTAATCTATTAAGATATTGAGGAGGATCTTGAATCCTCGAACTAAGGCCTAAATTATAAATTTAAAAAGCTTTTAACTTATTTATTATTGAATTTCCATAAATTGATCTCAACCTATGGGGGAGGAGACTGAGAAGGAGAAGTCTTGCGAGAAGGGCTTAGTAGAGAGAAGAAGTCTTTTTTTATTTTTTAAGCTCAAACGAAAGGACAGCAACCACATCTCACACAAATCTTTGATAATTGTATTTTCACCAGATAATTATCAAGCTTTATGACCATCAAATCTTTGATAATTATATTTTCCATGTCAATACTGGAACATATTCTATATCTTCAACCACAAAAAAAAAAAAAAGTATTTCAAATGCTTACGTCAATAGATAAAAGTTACTTTCATGCATTCAATAAAAATAAAATGGTCTATTTCAAGGAACTTTATTTACAAAATACTTGAACCTTACATTAAAAATTTTCCAAATTAATTTTAAGATAGGATATCATTTCTTCTGCTTTCATATATGCTTTTCCGACTTGTTCTTATTCATGACCACTATTATTCTCGACCTCAATTGATTCATAAAACCATAGGCCATGTAAGATCATGTTATAACCTAATATCATTAGGACTTCCAATGTTAATCAAACATAATTCTTGTAATTACTGAAACTCAAATCAATATTAAATTTATTTCAAACAATTGGATTACAGCACAACAAAATCTTTTCTATAATATCCATGGTAACATCCTAGTTACTTTTTGTATTGGAGATGCCTTGATTGGTCATCACATAAGGCCAACGGATGTGTTTAGACTTGAGGATTTTCATACACAGTTTTTGAGTCATTTTATTTAAATGATAATTGGTAAACTAATGGATATTTTGGAGACCGTCAGATGCCTCATGTTTTATGAGAGGTGAGTAACGGTACACCGTAAATCAAATAAATGGGGAACAAAACATCTCCATTATTGTCGAAAAGATTATACGGGCATTGTTGCCATAAGCAAAGACAGAGAGAAGTGATTGCTTGTCATAGTTATTGTACGACACAGATAGGAGGAGAGATTTCTTGCTACATTTGTTATCAATCGCTGTCGACGAAAGCATCCACCCAATATGCATCCCAAATGAAAAAAATCGATGGACCTTGTGATCGACATCCGTAAATATGTGAATACGGTTTACTACGGTTGTGAATATGAAAGTAAAGTTAAAAATGATTTTATGGACCACAATCAAGATTTAGACTTATCCAGGCGGGTCTCAGGATAAGTCATATCCACAGGTGGGTCGGAGAGGAGAGAGGCGGAGCAACCATAAATGGGGGTCGGTCGCCACTCGCACCACTCATCCGTACAGGGAGGAAACAGAGGCGAGGAGAGGAGGTGCTAACGCCAGTGGACCACATTTTCTGTTTTTGTTCATCCAGCAAAATGGATGTCCTCCTGATCTCCTCGTCTTCCTCGTTGTCGGCCACCTCCCGCCGTCTCCGGATGCTTGGTCCCTCCGGGCTTCCACCACCAACATCCTTCTCCTCTCCTCCTCCTCCTTTCCTCCGCATATCGGCCGTTAGAGTAGAGGAGAAACCTCGTGCCCCGGGGCCCAAAACCAAAACTGCTCCCACATCCACCACCACCACCACCACCACCACCACCAACCCGTATCAGGATAACAAACAGGACTCAGGAATCAGCCAGCGGACCAACCACAGGCCAATTCCTCCCCGTCTCCAGCCAGCACCAGTGTCACGAGTACGAGCAGCACCCTCCCCGCAGGCGACCTTTTGCAACGCACTCGACGAGCTCATCAATAACTTCATTGATCCACCCGTTCTCCGTCCCTCCGTCGATCCACGCCACGTCCTATCCAACAACTTCGCTCCAGTGGACGAGCTTCCTCCGATATCCTGTCCCGTTGTACGCGGCGCCATACCACGCTGCCTCGCCGGAGGCGCCTACATCCGCAATGGACCCAACCCTCAGTACCTACCCAGAGGGCCTCATCATCTCTTCGACGGAGACGGCATGCTCCACTCGCTCCTTCTCCCCCCGGCGGGGAGCGACGGAATGGCCCCCGCCATCCTCTGCTCCCGCTACGTTCGCACTTACAGGTACCTCCTCGAGCGCGATGCGGGCGCCCCTGTCTTCCCCAGTATATTCTCCGCCTTCCACGGAGCCGCTGGTATGGCGCGCGGCGCTGTTTCGGCCGTCAGGGTACTGACGGGCCAGATGAACCCGGTCGAGGGGGTGGGCCTCGCGAACACTAGCCTGGCTTTTTTTGGTGGCCGACTCTTCGCTCTGGGCGAGTCGGACCTGCCCTATGCCGTGCGCGTGTCTTCAGAGGACGGCGACATCGCCACGCTGGGCCGCTGCGACTTCGACGGGCGGCTCTTCATGGGGATGACCGCCCACCCCAAGAAGGATCCTGTCACGGGGGAGCTGTTTGCCTTCCGTTATGGTCCCGTCCCTCCCTTCCTCACTTATTTCTGGTTTGACTCGGACGGGAACAAGTCGGGAGACGACGTGCCCATCTTCTCGTTGCGGCAGCCATCGTTCCTGCATGACTTCGCAATCACAGAACGATACGCCATCTTCCCAGACCTCCAGATTGTGATGAAACCGATGGATATGGTTCTGGGCGGGGGTGCGCCGGTAGGGTCGGACAACGGGAAGGTGCCTCGCATCGGAGTGCTCCCTCGCTACGCCACCTCCGAAGCAGAGATGCGCTGGTTCGAGGTGCCCGGCTTCAACCCCGTCCACGCGCTCAACGCGTGGGAAGATGGGGACGAGCTAGTGCTGGTGGCCCCCAACGTGCTCTCCGTCGAGCACGCCTTGGACAGGATGGAGCTCGTCCACAGCAGTTTGGAGATGGTGCGGATTGACCTTGGGAGCGGGGCCGTGTCGCGGACACCGATGTCGGCGGCCAACATCGACTTTGGTGTCATAAACCCTCGTTATATGGGCCGGAAAAACCGCTATGCCTACCTTGGGGTGGGTGATCCGATGCCCAAGATATCTGGGGTCGTCAAGCTCGACTTGACATTGGCCGGCAAGAGCGACTGCGTGGTGGCTCGGCGGGACTTTGGTTCAACCTGCTTCGGAGGAGAGCCGTTCTTCGTTGCCAGTGGGGAGAGAGAGGGGGAGGAGGAGGACGAAGGCTACGTGGTTTCTTACGTGCACGACGAGGGGAGTGGCGAATCGAGATTCGTGGTGATGGACGCTCGATCGCCGGACTTGGACATCGTTGCGGAGGTTCTGCTGCCGCGCCGTGTTCCTTATGGATTTCACGGGCTCTTTGTGTCTCAGGCTGAGCTACGATCACAACGCCCGTTGAAATGATCACTGAATGGGTATTCGACCTAAGCGGACGGTAATAGTCGACAGATGAAGTGGCGGTGGTGGAGTGGAGACGGCTGGTGTGTCATACTTTAGCAGGTACACGGACGATGACCGTCAACAACTCAGAAAATAGTGTAAACAAGACTCTTTACATATCCCCTCTACGCTGAAGTTACTTTCATGTGATACAATGCTGGTCTTCATCATGTTCATATTACCGTTCCGATTAGAATATTTGCAGCATCCATCATAATTACCAACATAAGCGATTACCAAAACATGGAGGGAATACTCAAGGAAATGAAGACCTGAAGACATTCTATGCATACAAGATGGCTTGAAGACATCGGGTATGTCAATTGATAATTATTAAAGCTAACCAAAAAGACAAAAAGATTGATGGGACCTGCATCAAAAAAAGACACCACGAAACACAGTCTGGAAATATTCATATCAACCTGAAAGGTCACCGCTTGGCCGGGAGAGTAAGATTGACGGATTTATCGCTTCTTACAGAGTTCTGACTTTCTCCATAGAAAAACGGTGGTATTGTTATGATGTAAATCTTTGATGATTTTACACAGCTCAACTTTGATTACTTAAAATTATCATTACCTAATTAAAAAAGGTCTTGCACCGAATGTTTTCCCACTGACAAAGGGTGTCCATGACTCACCAAGATAAAAGACCAACTGCTTCCGGAGGCCCGACTTGATGCCTTAAGTTGCTCAAAGGGTCTAAGTAGACAAAAGAATTGGCTCGAGCATGAGTGAAACCTTCGATGAACTAATTTTAGCTCGTATATAACTTTAATTACTTTTTATCACTGTTAAATGCGTTCATGAAAGTGACTCACAGTAGGATCAAGATCGAGTTGACGAGTATTCCCAACACAGTTCAAAAAAGAACCAAGGGGCGTCCTTCTCATTGTTCAAAATTTTGGTCAAAACCACAGCATCACATTCTACTGCTAACCTTGGTTGATAGCATGCTGCTACAGCCCAGCTTTTACATTAGCAACTCTATTCATGGATTTTTTGTAAGTAGTCCTTTGATTATGTACCGATGTAGGAACGAGGGAAAGTTGCCCTTTTCGTCCTTCCATTTTGAAAACCAAAGGAGTTAGCGATTTCCCTCAAAAAACAAAAAAAAAAATTTTAAATTTTTTTTTTCAAAAGACATCCCTATTTTAGGTTTTTTTTCTTCCAAATGATGCCTCCTAATTCGTATAATATCCAAAATACCCCTCAACAACCCTAATATTACATTTCCCACTAATTTTTTTATTAGTTTTGAATTATTATATTTTTATTAGATATATTTATAATATTATTTCAATAGTATTATAGTATTTTCTTTGAGATATTGAAAGACACTATAAGTGATATTATAAAATGCTTTTTTGAATGTCATTACTCGTAGATCATTACGATACAATATTCTTAGACTTATAGTTGATTTGATTGAGTTTATGAGTCTATTTGAATTATTTATAATTTTTTCAGTACGTTTTATAGTATTTTTATTATAGTAACCAAGATCCTGCAATAGATTAATTCTTGATCCCCATTAGGGTGATGTTATTTATTCATTAACTATTACAAATATACATCAAAATCTTAGTTAGATATATCAAATGGTTTTTATTGTGTTTTGATTCTATTTGACTTATAGTTTTTTTTTCAATGCTTAAAGTTAGTTTGGTTGATGTTATGAGTATATTTATATCATTTATAATATTTTTAAATAGGCATTATAATATTTTTGTTATGATGACCAAAACGCTATAATAGACCAACATAGTATAATTAGTGGGAAAGTATTATCATAGTTAACAAGGGGTATTTTAGATATTATAAAAAATAAGGGGCATCATTTGGTGGATAAACAAAAATAGGGGCATTTTTCCCGGAAAAAAAAAGATTCTTTTTCAGAAATATTGCGTAAAGAGTTAGAATTTTCTCCTGAAATGAATCTGTAGCAAACAATAAGAAGCTTTTGAAACAATAAATAATATACTCTTATAGATTTTGCGTGAATTTTTTATTTGTTATTTCTCTAGGTGATCTAAAACCTCGTATGCACAAAAAGTCCTGGTAACACTTTCCTCAAATTTGTTTAGAACCTTCATCGAAAGAACCTTCCACATCACTAATTTAGCTAGGTTTCTGAGATCAGCCATCTTATCTTTAAAATTTTAGCCTGATGTATATCCTATTTAGAAACATATTAATTTTTTTTTCAAAAGAAAATAACAATTTTATTACTTGATTAATATATGACAAACCATACCATGCTCCTCACAGTATAGAATATTGATCAACTCTAGGGCCCAATTATGCCTTTAAAAAGAATAGGAAGATGTCCTAATTCTACTAGCAAACTGTGAAGTTAGTTTGCACATTGATTTCCTTTCTTGATATATAAAAGAGAATTTACACTTGATAAATAATTTAGTAATATCTAAAATATCATAAAAAATTTGGATCAGAAACCAAGGAGAGGGTTTGATTAGAAGACTTTGATTAATAGTTTAGTATCTGATTCGACTTCAAGTTTTTGGGTGCCCAATTGTAGTTTTAATTTCTTGTAACTTAACTTTCCAACAGCTTCCTCCCAGGGATGATGACGCATTTGCTATTGCCAGATCTGATAACAAAGCCCACCTCTCTAAAGTCGTCCAGTGGATAAAAAGAACCATTAGAGTTTAATTTGTATCAACCCTCTTGTGGTTTCTTCTACTAACAATAATATGATTTAACCATTGTCAGCTATCAGACTTGTCAAAAAGAACTTAGAACTAGATATACAAGCCAAAGCTTTATAAATAATATCAGAGTCAGTTTTTTTTTTTTTTATATCAGTGTGGCCCTTCCATATTAGCCACAAGAAATAAGCTATAAGGGCTCTAAGCAACATAGCAAGAGTTTCACCTTCCTTAACCTAGGCACCATTTTTTAAATCATTCAAAAAATCAAAGGACACATTAAGTTTATTTTAGAATCCGACCATGCCCCCTTTGCAAATAGACAATGAAAAAAAATAAATGATCTTGTTCATCAAAATCTTTATAACATAAATAACATGTATGATTAGGACAAATGTTCAGTTTAACTAATCTATCAGTGGTACTAATCTTTTATGAAGTAGTTTCAAACAAAACACCAAAACTCTTGGAATGATTAAAAATTTTCATACATAATTCCAATAGTTATCTGCATTAGTATTGTAGATGTTCGAGACCCTGATGAAGCTGTGTTGATTTGGTTAATGGTTGTCGATTTTATTTTTGACACAAAGGCCCTGATCCATTCCTTTAGAATGATTTTATTTATGCTATAGAAATTTTTTAATAATATTTTTTATTCTATGTAGACAATCAAATAATTTTGAGAGCATGAATTGGTGATACATGAGACACTGAATTTATCAAAGTAATTTATCAACTTAGGAAAAGTTAGAACTATTCTAATAACCACATTTCTTTTGGATATTCAAAGACATACCATCCAATATAGAATTAGGGGCCTTTTGAGGAGAGATCAAAAAACCAAGATACATAAAAGAAAATTTACCCTGCAGAAAGAGCAAATTTCTCTTATATTTTCCTTAGGGGTATTTCTATGGAAAAAAAATTATTTAAGTTGATCTTTTGGTTTGTAATATCCTCATAAATAGAAAATATTTTCTTAATAGTTTCACAAGGTTTTCTATTAGCCCCACAAAGAATTAATGTCTCATCAACCTACATCAAATGTGATACTTTGATTTTGTGCTTAAAGTTAAAAGGGATTAAGTTACCTTCAATTATAGCTTGGTTAAGCATCATGGAAAGAAGTTAGGCCACCATGGTAAGGTGAAAAAGGATCATTTTGCCTCTTTGGCTTTTAAATAGTTTGAAATCTTCCCATCTACAAGACATGCAAATATAGAGGAAGAGATACAATATTTGATCCAATTAACAAATTTTTGGTAAAAATTAAAAATTCCAAAAGCCTTGATGATAGCATTCTATGATAATTTGTCATGAACATTCTCAAGATCTAATTAAAATCAACAAATAAGTTAACACCTTTAGAGTTATATGAGCAATCTCCTTAATGATAAGAATATTATCATAAATATTATGGCTTAAGAGAAAAACAGATTGTCCTAAAGAAATAAGACGACTAAGGATAGCTTTTATACAATCAAGAAGTATTTTAGTGAGCATTCTATAATTAATATTACAAAAGAAAATAGGTTTAAAATTATAAATTTTTGAAAGATTGGTACATTTGGGTATAAAAATTAGGAAGGTCTTTATACCCAACGTAGGTATTAAGACCACTCAAATGATTACTATGACCAACGTAGGCAACACGCCCCCCCACCCTCCCCTCTTTTTTTTTTTTTTTTTTTTTTTTGCTGCAATGAGCTAGTAATTTTTATAAAATACCCTCATGAGTTTAAAAAAAGTAACTAATTTTTCTTTTCATTTTGAGAAGTGTTTTAAGCCTTTTGTAAGTTTTAGCTAGCTATATTTGCCACTTTCTCTTATGATACACAAGCTAGCAAGCTAACTCCCCTTTTATCATTATCGAAAAGAAGAAAAGACTCAATAGCTAAAAATTTCAATCATTATACAAGCCATATAAAGAATCATGTCATGATATCAAGAAAAATCAAGAAGGACATGATTCATTTGACAAATCTTCTTAATAAAGCAAAAAAAATTATACAACCAAGGATCATGATAAAAGAAATATCAATATCAAAGATCAAGTTATGATTTATTTGATAGTAAAAGGAATAGCTTGATTTATGCATGATAGATCTGAAAGGATCAAAAGGCACTAAGAGGGGGGGGGGGTGAATTAGTGCAGCGGATTAAACTCGTATTCTTGAAAACGATTTCGCAAAGAAACACAAGTTCGTAGGAAGATTTCGATTCGACGAAAGAGAACTTAAAAGTAATTGCTTGTGAAAAGGAACTAACTATGAACTTGCAGCCAAGAAATGAAATGATTCAGAAATATAAACACTCACACATTTAAGGACACAATGATGTATAGTGGTTCGGTCAAATGACCTACATCCACTCTTGAAGCCTTTGCGATGAGGCTCCGCTCTTCCACTAGCAAGTCCTTTGAAGGGGAAGGATCAAACACCCCTTTTTATAACCCTTTACAAGATGTTCACACTTGTACAAGATCTCTCAAGAAGAAGAAGAAGGTGAACACTTAGCAAAGAAAACAACACTTTTCAAAACTCTTCAAAAGCTCAAGACTCAAACTTTTTCTTGCTCAAAAGGGTACCCTTTCAGGTGAGAAAGGAGGGGTATTTATAGATCCAAAGTGGATTCAAATTGGGCTCCAAATTTCAAGTGAATTTGGAGTTCCCATGTTTCAGTGGTCAAGGTGGTGCCACCGCTTTGTCGGCGGTGCCACACGCTCACTGTGTCGATCTTTGATCGACGATGGGCGGTGCCACCGCCCTGTGCAAAGCGGCGGTGCTACCGCTCGATCCGTGATCGGGTGGTGCCACCGCCCCACCAGAGGTTCCACCGCCGTCGGTGTCTGGGCGGTGCTATCGCAAACAAGCGGTTCCACCGCTGTGTGTGTGTGTGCTACGCTTCAGCTGGGCGGTGTTCCACCGCTTCAGTGGCGGTTCCACCGCTTGAGCTTGCGGTTCCACCGCCTAGGCTTGGGTGGTTCCACGCTTGCCCCCATTCGGACAGAGCCGAATGGGGCCTGTTTAGATCTCAACTTGACACAAGAGTGGCCCGGTTGGCTCCTCATCGAATTTTGGGCAGGATTTATTTCTTAAATCCTTGCTCTACTCATGTGCAAATTACGAACATAACTTAACGTGATTTGATCGGACACCCTTCAAGTCGACTTCCGCGAAGTTCTACTGGCGAGATTCCGGCAGCCTCGATGCTTCCCTCGGATTGCTACCAGTGGTCTCCCAAAGATACTCCCGCGAGCTCAACTAGTCTTGGCTGGTTTCGAATCTTCCGGAAGTTCCGCGAACCTTCGACGATCTTTGAAATGGACTTTCAAAACTTCGACAAGTCCCCGATTTGATCTTGGATGGTTCCGGCAACTCTTCCAAAATCTCTCTGACTTCGATGAACTCTTGAACCCCGACGGACTTGGCCTCGGTAAATCACGTTATGTTTTCTTTCCATCGTAGTTATTCTTGCACACTCATCTCAACAAAGAGATTAGTACAAATATTTCACCAATTGATTTCATCATCAAAATCCGAGATTTAATAATCTCCCCCTTTTTGATGATGACAATCAATTGGTGATGGAGTTATTCTTAACTCCCCCTATGTATATGCCATAAAGAAAAATTGCTTGAATTCAATTTTTGAATTCAACACAATTAATTTTAATTTCAAGATTTCAAAATAGATATCAAAGATATCAATGAAGTATACATAATCAAAAAACATGATATCAAGAACCCAACTAAGTTTATGTTAGACAACGATATCATATGGCAATACACATATCATTTCTCCCCTTTGTCATCAACAAAAAGAAGAAGTAACATCATAGCTAGTTTTCTAGAATATGCAAATCTTTACAACATACTAGCTATTTATCACATCATACAACATTTTTACAATACAACATCAAATAATACCATTCAATCATAGCAAGTTTCAAGGATGGACAATGATGGTAATTTTCACTTGCTTCTTGAGATGTGCAAGTAGGCACCTTGTTTCTCATGATAGCAATATTTGCATCCTTTGATATAACAAATCTTAGCTTCTCATGAAGTTGCAAAATAGGAATTAAGATGGCAAATTTTTGCAATGTTCGAGCTAAAAACTTTCTCCCCCTTTGTTAGCATCAAAAAGAAAGGGAGGATCAAATATTTCAAATAATCTTGCATGAGATTCAACAATAATTTGTAACAAAAATGTAAGCAATTTTGAAGAAGTGAAATTGAGCAAGATTTTTGCCTCTCTTGAGATAACAACTTTTTGCTTCTCAATGTTCAAGGTAGCAAAATTTTTCTTTTGATGCACAAGCTAGCAATTTTCTTCCTCTTGAATGAGCTAGCAAATTAATCATGCAAGCTAGCAATAAATCTTCTCCTCCTTTGATTTTGTCAAAAGAAGGGAAGAATATAATTCTTTTCCTTTACATGAGTGCTTCCATCATAACAAAATAACAAATTTCCATCATGAATTTTTAACATATCAAGTCATGAATTCAAGAGAGTCATAAACAAATCATGGTATGAGGGAAATTTATGACAAGCAATAATGATAAGCTAGTATACTTTGCAATACGCAAACTAGCTCTCTTTCAATTTTTCTCATTTGCACCTAAGTTTCCCTTTTGCAAGTAATCAACTTCATGTTTGCAATGAGCTAGTAATTTTTGTAAAATTTATAACATTTTAAACATGCAAACTTATGAGTTAAAAATAATGCAACTTTGCAATTTCTTTTTTTCTCATTTTGAGAAGTGCAAGTTTTGCCTTTTGCAAGTTCTAGCTAGCTATGTTTGCCACTTTCACTTGTGATGCATAAGCTAGCAAGCTAACTCCCTCTTTGTCACTATCAAAAAGAAGGGATGAATAATATTTCAATGCAATAATTTTGCATCAATCAATATTTCAATGTTTTCCAAGATGCATACAAGATGGTATTAAAACATGAGAAATCATGTCATGAAGGATATCAATATGTAAATTCAACAAGAATCAAAACCAAAAGATATCATCCATGATTAATAACTTTTCATTTTAGCAAGATCTAGATTCATATTTATCAATTTTTAATTCAAGATAAATTTCATACAACCAAGAATCATGATATATAAAAGCATATTAATATTAAGGATCAAATCATGATTACAAGTGCCAACATATTTTCTTTTCATTCATTTTTAAGCCATGATAAATGATTCAAATATTAAGCACATTTTTTTATCAAATTTTTAATCATCACATAAGGCATTCAAGGAAGTATTGAAACAATAAAAATCAATTTTAGCATATAATGTTTCAATCTTCAATCTTGAGTCATGAATCCAAAAGTCATGAATCAAAAGGTTTATGAATCATTTTGACAAGTCCTTTTTTTAGGAAATAACAAGTGGAAGTCTTAGGAGATCACACACAAGATCTTGATTCATACATAGGAATTTTTACCAAGATCACATTTCATAAGAATCAAGACACGAATTCATAAAGATTCAAGTATTGAATTCGAGAAATCAAAAGACAAGTTACATTTCATTTAAGGAATTTTCTTTTGATAAGACGGAAGGAGCATGGTAAAAGATCTTGATTTATAAAGAGTTTCAAGTCATAGTTGTCAAGATCATGATTTCAATAAAATTTCTTTATAGCAAAATGAAATCTTTTAGAACTTGATTCAAGCATTAAATATGTCTTAACAAGTCATAATTCCAAAAGATTCAAGAATCATTAAAAGAAAAATCATTCAAGCTCAATTCATCAACTCAAGACTCATAATCAAATTATTATTTTTGAGATTCATAATATGAATAAAGTTATTACTGTATCATCAAAATCATTTGTAATTCTAGTGATTTACAAAATATCATAAATGAATTTATCACTTGTCTTTCTTCAAAAATCAAAAACTTTAGAGATAGAAAGATTTCAATAAACATACATTAATGTTTCAATCATCAAGTCATGTATATTGAAACATAGGAGAAAAATCAAGTTATACATGCAATGTTTCAATTTTCAAAACATATTTTCTCAAGTTGAGTATCAATAAGTTAAGAGAAAATCATTTATGATTCATTTAGATTTTTCTTCAACAACATGGGAGAATCATGATATGAAGTGAGAGATCTTGAAAGACTCAAGTTATCAAGATCACAATGTAGTTTAAGCTCAATCAAATCAAATTATTAACTTGAAACTCATAATCGAATCATCAAAATTAATTTTGAGATTCACAAAATATCATGAAATCATTAATCTCGATAAGATAGGAAAAATATCTTCTTTTTAAGTAATTTGTTTCATACAAGTGTGCTCATGTTTCTAAAAAGAGTATCAAATTTAAGACCAAAACATGAGTTTGTCATCAAGATATGATATCACAAAGTCATTAAGCATGATCACAAACTTTTAGTATTTTCATTTCAATGATGATTTCATAATATATGTTCAAACATTTATATGGAACCCATCATTGTAGAAATTCAAAACATAAGTTTGTCATTAAATCCATCAAGATCATATGCATCAAACATCATAATAGTATATTTTCTCATCTTTATGAGTTTCAATTTATGTGATTTGATCTTTCATAAGAATGTTCAAATTTTTCATATGAAAATGTCATGCATCATATTCAAAAACAAAAATATCATCAAAATCATTTTAATTCTTTCTTACATTAGTTATAACAAGATGATCGATGCTCAAATTTTTGGTAAAATCATACATCATTTTATAAATCTGAAAAATAATTTTCGCCATGAAAATCATCAAGTCCAAATGTAATACAAGGCAACATTAAAATCACATTTCTTTTATTTAGAAAATTTATGGGTTAGATCTTTATAATTGATTTCATGAAGACATGTATCATCTAAAAATTTCATCATAAAAAGGGTCAAGACCTATTAATCCAAGACAGAAGTTTTTAAATCAACATCACTTCAACAACTCATGCATGATATAAAATCATCAAGTATCATGTTTAAAGACAATGTAAACTATCAAGATACTCATGCATGGGTTGATTCTATTAGGTGTCTAAACATTATCACAAATCATACAATCATCATTCATATTTTTATTTTTCAAAAATACTATAAAGAAAAGCATAGTATAATTTTAAATTTTTAAATTTCTAAAAACACATAAAAAAATTCCTACTAACTAAGATAAGCATTCATGGAAATCATCATGTAATTTCAAAATAATTCAAGGAAGTTGAGTTACTTACCTCATTGTCGAAGCCCATTAAAGCATAGTTTGCTTCTTCTTTCCTTGATTCTTCTTGGTGAGCCTTCTTCTTCTTCATTGGTATTTTCCTCCATTCAAGTTCATTGTTGATTTTAGATTTTTGTTTAATAAACTTATTAAAATCGATTAAAGGTTTAAAGTCCTCTTCATTGTCCTCATCACTTGAGTCATCACTCAAGTGGCATTCTCTTGTTCTAAGTTCAAAACCTTCTTGTTCTTTAGAAGGTGGTTCAAATGTTCATCATGTTCATCATGTTCCAAGAGTGTCATTTCATAGGTTATTAATGACCCGATTAATTCTTCAAGTGAATAATCATTCAAGTTTTTAGATTCTTGAATAGCCGTAATTTTTGGATCCCAACTCTTTGGGAGGGATCTTAAAATCTTGTTTACTAAATCAAAACTTGAAAATGATTTACCAAGACTTTTCAAGCTATTGACGACATCCGTAAAGCGGGTGCACATATCGCTAATAGTTTCGCTTGGTGTCATTCGGAAGAGCTCAAAATCATGCAACAAGATATTAACTTTCGAGTCTTTGACTCTACTCGTTCCTTCATGCGTGATTTCAAGAGTTCGCCAAATGTCAAAAGCCGTTTCGCATGTAGAAATCCGATTGAACTCATTTTTGTCTAAAGCGCAAAATAAGGCATTCATAGCCTTTGCGTTTAAAGAAAATAACCTTTTCTCCAAATCCGACCATTCGTTCATCGGTTTAGAGGAAGGTTGAAAGCCATTTTCGATGATGTTCCACAAATCTAAGTTCATTGAAAGCATGAAAACTCTCATTCGAGTTTTCCAATATGTGTAGTCCGAACCGTTAAAAAACGGTGGACGAAAAACCGAAAAGCCCTCTTGAAAACCATTTAGAGCCATTTCTCACGGGTGTGAATCCGAAAGAGAAAGAACGTAGCTCTGATACCAATTGAAAGGATCAAAAGGCACTAAGAGGGGGTGAATTAGTGCAGCGGATTAAACTCGTATTCTTGAAAACGATTTCACAAAGAAACACAAGTTCGTAGGAAGATTTCGATTCGACGAAAGAGAACTTGAAAGTAATTGCTTGTGAAAAGGAACTAACTATGAACTTGCAGCCAAGAAATGAAATGATTCAGAAATATAAACACTCACACATTTAAGGACACAATGATGTATAGTGGTTCGGTCAAATGACCTACATCCACTCTTGAAGCCTTTGCGATGAGGCTCCGCTCTTCCACTAGCAAGTCCTTTGAAGGGGAAGGATCAAACACCCCTTTTTACAACCCTTTACAAGATGTTCACACTTGTACAAGATCTCTCAAGAAGAAGAAGAAGGTGAACACTTAGCAAAGAAAACAACACTTTTCAAAACTCTTCAAAAGCTCAAGACTCAAACTTTTTCTTGCTCAAAAGGGTACCCTTTCAGCTGAGAAAGGGGAGGTATTTATAGATCCAAAGTGGATTCAAATTGGGCTCCAAATTTCAAGTGAATTTGGAGTTCCCATGTTCACAGTGGTCAAGGTGGTGCCACCGCTTTGTCGAGGTGGTGCCACCGCTGCTTTGTGTCGATCTTTGATCGCGATGGCGTGCCACCGCGACCAGCGGTGCCACCGCTTGACCAGCGGTGCCACCGCTTGACCAGGCGGTTCCACCCGCGTCGGTATCTGGCGGTGCTATCGCTTTGACAAAGCGGTTCCCGCGCTGTGTGTGTGTGTCGGCGGTGCTACCGCCCAGTGGCGGTTCCACCGCCTCAGCTTGGCGGTTCCCGCTTGCCCCCATCTCGGACAGAGCCGAATGGGGCCTGTTTAGATCTCAACTTGACACAAGAGTGGCCCGGTTGGCTCCTCTCGAATTTTGGGCAGGATTTATTTCTTAAATCCTTGCTCTACTCATGTGCAAATTACGAACATAACTTAACATGATTTGATCGGACACCCTTCAAGTCGACTTCCGGCGAGTTCTACGGCGAGATTCCGGCAGGCCTCCGATGCTTCCCTCGGATTGCTACCAGTGGTCTCCCAGCATACTCCGGCGAGCTCAACTAGTCTTCGGCTGGTTTCCGAATCTTCCCGGAAGTTCCGCGAACCTTCGACGATCTTTGAAATGGACTTTCGAAAACTTCGACAAGTCCCTGATTTGATCTTGGATGGTTCCGGCAACTCTTCCGAAAATCTCTCGGACTTCTGATGAACTCTTGAACCCCCGACGGACTTGGCCTCGGTAAATCACGTTATGTTTTCTTTCCATCGTAGTTATTCCTGCACACTCATCTCAACAAAGAGATTAGTACAAATATTTCACCAATTGATTTCATCATCAAAATCTGAGATTTAACAAGATCTAAATTCATCATGAATCATAAAAATAATTTCAAGTATCACTTATCTACATATCAAGACTTGGATTGTTTTCCTTTTTAGTAAGTGAAAAAAGAAGTAATCATAAAGGAAAGTATTTCAATTTGTATAGAAAATTTCTCAAGTCAATAATTTATTAGAGAGTTCATAATTTGCTTGAAACAAAAATCTCATTCAAACTAATTTGACAACTTGAAACCCAAAATCAAATCAAAATCATTTTTGAGATTCAAAATACTAGCAATTTGTATTAATTATGACAAGTGATACATCAAAAGTCTACATCAATATTTCAATCATCAAATCATGAAGTATACAAAGTAGCGTTGAAATATAGGAGAAAAATCGATTTAAGCATGCAATGTTTCAATCAAATTGAAGTCATGGATACCAATGTTAGCATATTTTCTTTACATGTGTTTTTTAGGCCATGAAAAAAAATAAATCATTCAATCATATAATATCATAAAGATATCAATATGAAAAATCAATAAGGATCGAAAGATATCATTCATGGTTCATAAATATTCCTTTTAGGAGGTATCAAGATCATAATTCAATGATTCATAATAAAGCAAATTAATTTTAAATCACCACATAAGGCATACAAGCCAAAGTGATCATGTCATTTCTAAGTCATCAAGGCTCAAGAAAAAATCAAGACGAACATGATTCATTTAAATGAATTCTTTAACACATCATCAAAATCTCATTCATAATTCAAGTGATAAACAGGATATTATAAATAAATTTATTACTTATCTTTTATTGAAAAATCAAAAACTTTAGAGAAAGAGAGATGTTCAAGAAACATGCATTTCTCTTTTAGTGATTTCAATTCATGTTGGGTCTAGCCCATATGTGGGCTTGGATTGGACAATTGGGCTTTTGAGCCCCAACCAAATTAATTAATTTAAAAAAAAGTGGACAGTGGAACGGTGGAACGTGCAGCGTGTGGTGTGCAATGTGCGGCGGCGCAGCGAGAGAAAGGAAAGAGAGAAAAAAAGAGGAGAGAGAGAAACTAGGATTCTGAGTTTTTTGCTTGACGATCAATGGCCAAATTTTGTCAGTTTTGGCCCAAATTTGACGTGGAGAATCCTTGTAGTAAACTCTATAATCCTAACAGTGCTGATCTATAGTTTATCCTTTTTAAGGTGTTTTCCTACCATACCTACTTAGTGAGATCTAAAACTTTTCTTAGATGAGATTCATCTATATAAAGATGATGTACTATTGTTGAGCCAAGATATGTGATCTTGATGTTATTATGATCATCTTGTTATTTTAGAGAAGACATATTGTAAACCTATTATCATTATTGCTGATAGTGGAAGTTTGAAGTAGACTACGGTCCCATGGTTTTTCCCGCATTAGGTTTTTCATGTTAAAAATTCGGTCTCACTTGTGATTGATTAGTTGTTTTGCTATTAATATTATTCTGGTTAATACTTGCTTATAATATCAAGTTGGTATTTTTTATGAGGAACCCATTTTGATACACAAAGAGGGAAAAGAATTATTCCGCATTAACAGATTTTTCCCAACAAGTGGTATCAGAGTAGTAGGTTGTTATTTGTTACTAATTCTCTTGTGTGATTGAAATGGAAGAGTTAGATGGTATGATTAAATTGAACTCATCAAATTATTCCACTTGGAGGCGCATGATGGAAGACTTGCTCTATTGCAGAGATTTGTATAAGCCCATCAAAGTTAAAGAAAAACCTTATACTGTGGAAGAGGAGTAATGGGAGGTCCAACACAGGAAAGCTATTGCTTATATTAGAAGATGGATAGATATAAATTTACATGAGCATATTTATGATGAAACTAGAGCTGATATTGTTTGGCAAAGGTTAGAAAATCTGTTTGCGAAAAAGATAGTGGAAAATAGAATTTCTCTCCTTAGAAGACTTGTTAATTTGAAGTATAAAGATGGTGGTAACATTGTTGAGCACATAAGCCTATTTCAGAGTCTTGTAAACAAGTTGGTTGCTATGAAAATGAATATAGATTATGAAATGCAGGGATTGCTACTTCTCAGCTCTTTACTAGAAAGTTGGGAAACGTATGTGGTGACAATTTGTAACTCCACGCCAAAGGGGACTCTAACTATAGACATGGTTAAAGATAGTTTACTGAATAAAGATGCCAGAAAGAAAGAACAGGGAGAATCTTCTTCTAGTGCACTTGTTACTGAAAAGCAGGAAAGACGTGGAAGAAGTCACAGTAGAAATCCACATGGTTACAGAGGAAGATCCAAGTCTAGAAGAGATATCAGGTATTTCCACTGCAATAGGCCAGGTCATATGAAGAAAAGAGTGTAGGTTTTGAAAGCGAGAATAGAATGAAAGGAAGAAAAATGAAAAAGAGACCAATACAGTTGCTGCTGAAGGTGATATCATTACTGTTTGTGATGATGGATGTGTTAGTCTTGTAGCTCAGGACAGTAACTGGGTAATTGACTCTAGTGCTTCATTCCATGTTACTTCTCATGGTGATTTCTTCAGATCCTACACTACTGGTGACTTTGGTAATGTTAAAATGGGAAACAGTGGTACATCCAAGATTGTGGGTATTAGAGATATTTGCTTAGAGACTAGTACTAGGAGCAAATTGATACTCAAAGATATCAGACATGTTCCAGATATTCGTCTGAATTTGATATCTACAAGCAGACTTGATGATGAAGGATTTACACACTATTTTGGTGAAAGCAAATGAAAGCTTACTAAAGGTTCTCTAGTTGTGGCGAGAGGAAAGAAGTTAAACTCTTTTTATATTATGGAAACTAAGCTACACAAAGGAGAGATTAATGTAATTCAAAAAGGTGAAAGCATAGATCTTTGGCATAAGAGGCTTGGTCATATCAGTGAGAAGGGACTTCAAACTCTTGCTAGAAAATAGTTTTTACCAGAGTTGCAAGGTACATCTCTTAAATCTTGTGATCATTGCTTAGTTGAAAAAACACATAGAGTTGCATTTGATACTTATCCACTATCTTGAAGATCAAATATTATTGATTTAGTTCATACTGATGTTTGTATTATGCAAACTAGAACTCTTGGAGGTGCTCTTTATTTTGTTACTTTTATTAATGATCATTCTAGAAAAGTTTGGGCTTTTGCTTTGAAATCTAAAGACCAGGTACTTAATGCCTTCAAAGAATTTCATGTCAGTGTTGAAAGAGAAACTAGCAGAAAGCTAAAGAGTGTTCGAGGAGATAATGGTGGCCAGTACAGGTGTCCTTTTGAGAATTATTGCAGGTTTCATGGTATTAGGCTTGAGAAAATAGTTCCAAAAACTCCTCAGCAAAACGGTGTGGCAGAAAGGATGAACAGAACTATTAAAGAAAGGATTAGGTGTATGCTTTCCCACGCCAAGTTACCTAAGTCATTTTGGAGGGAGGCTATGAGAACTACAGTTGACCTGATAAATCTTTCTCCATTAGTTCCTTTGAAAGGTGATGTTCCAGAGAGAGTATGGAAAGGGAAAGATATATCTTATGATCATTTGAGAGTCTTTGGGTGTAAAGCATTTGTACATATTCCTAAAGATGAGAGATCTAAGCTTGATAATAAGGCAAAGGCATGTATTTTCTTGGGATATGGTCATGAAGAGTTTGGGTACAGATTATGAGATCCAGTGAATAAGAAGATTGTTAGAAGCAGGGATGTTGTGTTTCTTGAAAACCAATTGTTTGATAATGGTGATAATATTAAGAAGCCAGAAACCTCTGTTTATATTCCTTGGAGTTTGGGTTCAGTTCCTCCACCTATAGTTCATGATGATCATGGGGGAGATGATGAAAAAGAATGTGGTGAGAATGTTAGTGATGATACTCCTACAGTTGATGAAGTTGAACCAACTGAGCAAGCACCTCCACCACCAGTTGAGATTCCATTGAGAAGATCCATAAGAGAGTGACAACCATCTACAAGATATCCTCCACATGAGTATGTTATGCTTACTGATGGGGGAGAGCCAAAAACTTACCAAGAAGCTATTCTACATGAGCACAAGAATGAATGGGTTAAAGCCATGCAAGAAGAGATAAGATCCTTGCTTGAGAACCACACCTATAACTTGGTAAAGTTGCCTAAAGAGAAAAAAGCTCTCAAGAATAAATGGATTTACAGATTGAATACTGAAAATAATAGCTCACAACAAAGATATAAGGCATGACTAGTTGTGAAAGGATTCAGTCAGAAGAAAGGTATTGACTTTAAAGAAATATTTACTCCTATGGTGAAAATGTCATCTATCCGAGTTGTTCTTGGTTTAGCTACCCACATGGATTTAGAAGTTGAGCAACTTAATGTGAAAACTGCATTTCTTCATGGTGATATAGAAGAAGAAATTTACATGGAGCAATCAGAAGGCTTCAAAGTCAAGGGAAAAGAAAATCTAGTGTGCAAGCTAAGAAAAAGTTTATATGGTCTCAAACAGGCACCCAGACAGTGGTATAAGAAGTCTGATTCCTTTATGATAAGCCAAGGGTATAATATAATCACATCTGATCATTGTGTATTTACAAAGAAGTTTTCAAATAATGATTTTATTATTCTCCTGCTATATGTTGATGATATGCTGATTGTTGGTCATGATGCTGATAAAATTGAAAAACTTAAAAGAGAGTTAAGTAAGTCTTTTGCTATGAAAGACTTGGGATCGATGAAACAAATACTTGGCATGAAGATTCTTCGTGATAGAAAGAAAAGAAAGATTTGGCTATCTTAGGAGACCTACATTGAGAAGGTTCTTGAAAGATTCAATATGAGTAAAGCCAAGGTAGTTTGTTCTCCACTTGCAGGTTATTTTAAGCTCAGCTCAAAATAATGTTTGACAAGTGAGAAAGGAAAAGAAGAAATGTCTATAGTACCTTACTCATATGCAGTGGACAGTTTGATATATGCTATGGTTTGTACTAGGCCAGATATAGTTCATGCAGTTGGAGTTATTAGCTGATTTCTCTCTAATCTTGGAAAAGAACATTGGACAGCAGTAAAATGGATATTAAGATATCTAAGAGGTACTTCCAATTGTGTTTATATTTTGGTAGTGGTGAACCTGTGTTAAAAGGGTACACAGATGCAGACATGGCTAGTGATACTGATTCCAGGAAGTCTACTTCGGGATTCTTGATGACATTTGTAGGGGGAGGAGTCTCTTGGCAATCTAAGTTACAGAAATGTGTTGCTCTATCAATTACAGAAGCAGAATACATAGCTATTACTGAAGCCTGTAAGGAAGCTTTGTGGATGAAAAAGTTTCTACAGGAATTGGACTTGAAACAGGAAGGATATACTGTTTATTATGACAGTCAGAGTGTCATTCACCTCTCTAAGAATCAACATACCATTCTAGATCTAAGCATATTGATGTAAGATACCATTGGATTCGTGATGTGTTTGAGATGAAAGAATTACAGTTGGAAAATGTGCATACCAATGAGAATGGATCAGACATGTTAATAAAGTCTTTGCCTAAGGAGAAACTTGAAGCTTGTAGGCAAAGAGCGGGCTTAGTACAGCCCACCATATGAGCTGGAGGGGGAGAATTGTTGGATCCAGCCCATATGTAGGCTTGGATTGGACAATTGGGCTTTTGAGCCCCAACCAAATCAATTAATTAAAAAGAAAAAAAGTGGGCAGAGAAAAGGGTTTTCAGTGGAACGGTGGAATGTGCAGCGTGCGGTGTGCACATGCGGCAGCGCAACAAGAGAAAGGAAAGAGAGAAAGAAAGAGGAGAGAGAAAAACTAGGATTCTGAGTTTTTTGCTTAACGATCAATGGCCAAATTTTGTCAGTTTTGGCCCAAATTTGACGTGGAGAATCCTTACAGTAAACTCTACAATCCTAACGGTGCCGATCTATGGTTTATCCTTTCTAAGGTGCTTTCCTACCATACCTACTTAGTAAGATCTAAAACTTTTTTTAGATGAGATCCATCTATACGATGATGATGCACTATTGTTGAGCTAAGATATACGATCTTGATGTTATTATGATTCTCTTGTTATTTTAGAGAAGACATATTGTAAACCTATTATCATTATTAGTGATAGTGGAAGTTTGAAGTGGACTACGGTCCCATGGTTTTTCCCACATTGGGTTTTTCACGTTAAAAATTCGGTCTCACTTGTGATTGATTAGTTGTTCTGCTATTAATATTGTTCTGGTCAATACTTGCTTATAATATCAAGTTGGTATTTTTGATGAGGAACCCATTTTGATACACAAAGAGGAAAAAGAATTATTTCACATTAACAGGTTTTTCCCAACAATTCATGTATTGATTTCATATAAACATACCTTTGTCTTTTTATATTGAATAAAAACAAACATGAACGTTCAAGACGTAAAGGCAAAAACATCATAAAAATAATTTAGATCAAAAACATATATAACATATTAGTCCAAGACATATGATTCATCATGCATAGCTTTAAAATGTGAATTCATCAAGCATTATACAAGCTTTTATTGTTAAGATATTCATCATTTTTAGCACATTTAATTTTACAAAACGAATCATGAAAATCATTAATGAGATTAAAAAATTATAAAAATAAATTCTTTGATCTCGATAAGGTATGAAAGCTTTTTCTTTTTGAGTAATTTATTTAATCTACGCAAGCATTTGTCTTTATATATTAAATCAAATATAGGTAACAACATTCAAAATCGAAAGATAAACTTCATCATAAAAATCGTCAAAACAAAATATAACACATTATTTCAAAATATAAGATTTAATTTATGATAATGTGTTTCATTTTATAATAAGCCTTTGCCTTTTAATAAAAACAAGTATTAACATTTAAGAGTGAAAAGGTATATTTTGTCATAAAGATCATTAAGACAAACACATCATTTCAAAATGTGAGATTTCAAGTCATCATTATTACAAATCCTTATACATCATCATAATATAAAATCATTTAGCATGATAACAAATTTTTATTATTTTCATTTCATCATTATCAATGATGATTTCATAAGGTATGTTCAATAAAAGCTATCATCATATAAATTCAAAATGTAAGTTTTATCATTAAAGTCATCAAGATCAAATGCATCAAAATCTTTCAGTTGAAAATTTTATTAAGAGCAACGAAGATGGTTTATATGTAAGCATTTTCTTGTCTTTTTCTATTAGATTCATGTATTATCGTATAGATCCAAAAAGTAAGTTTCAAGAGAAATCATTAAGACCAAACGCATGATATACTTATTTATTTTTAAAATATTCATCATGTTTATTTTCATGAGATTCACAAGATTGACAAAATGAATTCATTAATCTCAATAGGATAGAAAATGCATTTCTATTTCATGCAATTGATTTCATGTGAGCATGTTCAAGTCTTTTATGAAAACATGTTTTAACATTTAAAAACAAGAGATAAGTTTCGTCATAAAACCGTCAAGACCAAACACATAAAAAATAAAATATCATGATAACACATTTTTAATTTTTATGTGTTTTATTTTATGTGGTTGATCTCATATAAGTATGTTCAAATTTTCATGTAAAAACCATGCATCATGTTGAAAGTGAAATCATCAATATACTTGCTTTTATCTTTTAATCATATTTGGTATGCAAGCATTATCTTGAAACATGTCATTAATTTTTGTATCAAAAATCATACATCTTGTTTGAAACCAAAAGCAATATAAATCATCAAGATTCATGAATTTATCATGATCAAATGCTTTCCTTTTTATGTGTTTTATCTGTTTCATATAAGTATATTCTAGTTTTTATAAGAAATCCATCATCATATGATTTCGAAACAAATTTCGTCAAGCCCAAAAATACATTAATCCAAATTATAGAGTTTCAAATCAACATTATTTCAAAAACTTATGCATGGTATAAAATCATCAAGCATCATATTTAGATACAAAAAATAATATAAAACATCAAGATACACATGCATTGATTAATCCTATTAGGTGTACACGCATTATCACTAATCATGTAAATATCATTTTAATTTTTACTTTTCAAAAATTCTAGAAAGAAAAGCATGATATAATTTTTAAAAATAATTTATTTATTTCTTATTATCTAAATTAAGCACTCATGAAAAGACATCATGTAATTTCAAAATAGTTCAAGGGAGTTTTGGTTAACTTGCTTACCTTGTAGTCGAAGCTCATCAAAACGCAATATGCCATTTCACCTTTGGAAGTTCTTAATTCATCCTTAGGTACCTTCTTCTTCTTTAGCCTCTTTCTTCATTCAAGTTCATTTTTTATTTTAGATTTTTGTTTAATAAACTTATTAAATTTTGGTGTTCAAATTTCAAGTTCATCATTGTCCTCATCACTTGAGTCATCACTCAAGTTGTATTCATTGCCCAAAATTTTAAATCCTTCCTATTCTTTGAAAGGTGGTTCATATGTTCATCGTGTCCAACATGTTTCAAGAATATAATTTCATAGATCATCAAAGACCCAATTAGTTCTTCAATAGGTAAATTATTTAATTTTTAGCTTCTTGTATAGCGGTTACTTTAGAGTCCTAATTTTTCAGAAAAGAATGTAAAATCTTGTTAACGAGTTTAAAATTCAAAAAAAATTTACCAAGTGCTCTTAGACTATTGATGACATCCAAGAAATGGGAGTACATGTCATCGATAGTGTCACTTGGTTCCATTCAAAAAAGCTCAAAATCATGCATCAAAATGTTAACTTTCAAATCTTTGACTCTACTCGTTCCTTCGTGTGTGACTTCAAGTGTGTGCCAAATATCGAAAGTCGTTTCACACATAGAAATCTGATTAAACTCAGTTTTATTTAGAGTGCAAAATAAGGCATTCATAGCCTTTGCATTTAATGAAAAATATTTTCTCTCCAAATCTGACCATTCATTCGTCGGTTGAAAGCCATTTTCAATGACATTCCATAAGTTTAAATATAGAGAAATCAAGAAAACTCTCATTCAAGTTTTTCAATATGTGTAGTCCAATCCGTTAAAGAACGGGAGACGAACAATCAAAAAACTCTCTTGAAAGCTGTGAAGAGCTATTTCTCACGGGTGTGAATCTGAAAGAGAAATAACAAAGCTCTGATATCAATTGTTGGGATCTAGAGTGGTACTAAGAAGGGGGTGAATTAGTGCAGCAGTTAATAACAAAAATTTTTTACAATTCAAACAAGTTCGTAGTTGAAAACTTCATAGGATAAAATCACGTTTTGATGAAAACTAATTTCGATCAAAGCATATCAGAAACGTATTTAACTTGCAAGCATTTAGAGATGAAGAAATAGAGCAACAAGTGAAGATGGTTTTCTGAAATGTAAATTGTGAGAAAGTAAATGCAAACCAAATTTATAGTAGTTCGGTCATACGACCTATATCCACTCCCGATTCCTCTTCACTTGAGGCCATCGGGTTTCTACTAGTTGTTTTCCTTCCAATGGGTGAAGACAAGTCCCTTATAGCACTCTCTTCTTTTGATAGGCTTAGGAGGTAACCCTTACAAGCATTCTATCCTCTTTTAACTTGAAAACAAGTAAAGACTAAAGGAGAGAATTTCTAGATATTTAAATAGAGTTTCCTTACTTTCAAAGTGTATGTGCTTCTATATCCAACCCAGGGATGGGAGGGATTTTTATAGGCTCTAATCTGATTCAAACGTAGAGCTAAAAATCTTTCCATCCCGGGTTTACCGAGTACTGGCGGTACTATTGCCTGTCATTGATGGTACCACCGCTAGTTTGACCTTGACACTAGTGGTACCATCACTTGATACACTGATGTTATTAGTGTAATAGGCGGTATCACTGCCCAAGTACTTTATCACTAGGTAGTACCACCACCTAGTATAACTTGGGGAGCTGGACCTAGGCGGTGCCACCGCTAGACAAGTCCAACACTCCTAGTTGGGCCTTAAACCCGACCAAAACCAGTCCAATACTGTGCCCAATTGGCCTCTACCAGGGTTATAGGATTAATATTTAATCCTAACCCTAATTATATATTAATTATGAAATTAAAGATATTTCTTAAGCTAATACAAAGTCCGAAAAGTCAAGACTTCTTCTAGCGAGCTTCCGACAAACTTTCGGTGGTCTTCCGATGAACCCTTGGACACCATTCTATGGACTCCTGGCAAGCTCCTGGACTTCACAATGATCTTGAAGAATTCCGACGAGCTTCTTCGCCAAGCTCCGATCTTTCTTGGTAAGCTCCACAAACTTCCAACGAGTCTTTGAACTTCTATCGAACTCTTAGCAATTCTATCGCACTTGACTCCAGTACTTTGTTTTGCTTTATGTCTTTATTGTTATCATAGTTAATCCTGCACACATATGTTAGGATCGAAAAGGCACTAAGAGGGGGGGTGAATTAGTGCAGCGGATTAAATATGTAACTTTGAATCCGATTTCGTATAAAGACAAGTTAGTAGGAAGACTTCGATTCGTTGAAAGAGAACTTGTAAGAAGTTGCTTGAGTAAATGAAGCAGCAAGGAACTAAACAATTTGCAGCTAAGTAATGAAATGATTCAGAAAAATAAACACTCACACATTCATGAACACAATGATGTATAGTGGTTCGGTCAAATGACCTACATCCACTCTTGAAGCCTTCCCGATGAGGTTCCGCACTTCCACTAGCAATCCTTTGAAGGGGAAGGACCAATACCCCTTTTTTTACAACCCTTTACAAGAAGTTCACACTCTTACAAGATTTCTCAAGAAGAAGAAGGAGGTGAACACTTAGCAAGAACAAGACTCTTCAAGACTTATCAAAGACTCAAAACCAAGATTCTAACTCTCAAAAGGGTTACCCTTTCGGTGAGAAAGGGGGTATTTATAGATCCAAAATGGATTCAAAATTGGGCTCCAAATTTGAAATCAAATTTGAATTCAGAATCAGGCGGTACTACCGCTGTTAGAAGCGATACTACCGCTTAGAGCGGCGGTGCTACCGCTGAGCTGAGTAAGGTGGCGGCGGTACTACCGCTCAGTCGGGCGGTACTATCTGCTTCGGGCACAAAGCGTTCTACCGCTGGCGATTTCTTTGCTAAATGGGTCTTATTCAAAGCCCAAAAAGCCTAGTAAGGGCCCGGTTGGCCCCTACTAATTAGAGCAAGATTAATTCGAAATCCTTGCCCTAAGTACATGCTAACTACGAAATTAAAAACATAATTAACAATGATTTAAACTGACTTTCTTCAAGTCTTATTCCGGTGAGCTTTTCGTTGAGACTTCGGCGGTCCTTCGATATTTCCCTCGGATTTCTTTCGACGGGTTCCCAGCATGCTCCCGGCTTGTAAGTCACGCTCAACGAGTCTTCGACAAGTTTTCGAACCTTCTCGGCAAAGTTTCGCGAACCTTCAACGATCTTTGTGATGAACTTCCGAAAACTTCGGTAAGTCCCTGATTCGATCTTGATTGGTTCCGGCAGCACTTCCGATGATCCTTCGGGCTTCCGATGAACTCTTGAACATTGGACGGACTTAACGTCGGCAAATCACTTTATGTTTCTGACCCATCGTAGTTAATCCTGCACACTTATCTTTGACAATATGTATTAGAACAAGTAACCATCAATTGACTTCGTCATCAAAATCCGAGATTCAACAGATGAGAGGGGTATTTATAGGCCTCAAGGTGAATCAAATTTGGAGCCCAAATTTGAATCATTTTGAATTTTCTAGTGTTGGCAGTGCCACCGCCTAACATTGGTAGTACCACCACCTATCAGGCTTTGACATAGACAGTGTACTAGGCGGTGCCACTACCTAGCTAACGGTGCCATCACCTAGGATTTCGATCCTTGGGCGGTGCCACCGCCTAGGTTTGGCGATGCCACCGCCAACACTATTCCAATGCTATTCCAAAAGGCTAAATGGGCCCTAACTTCGGCCCAAATCAACCCAAATAAGGCCCAGTTGGCTCCTACTTAGGTTATAGGGTTAATATCTAATCCTAACCTAAATTAACATGCTAACTACAAATTTTAAAGGCATTCCTAAGCTGTTATAAAGTCTCGAAAGTCAAGACTTCTTCCGGTGAGCTTCTGACGAACTTTTGGTGGTCTTTCGATGAACCCTCGAACACCATTCTATGGACACTCAGCAAGCTCCTGGACTTCTTGATGGAGTTATTAGCAAGCTCCGACGAGCTTCTCTAGTAAGGTTCGATCTTTCTCGATGAACTCTGATGAATCTTCAGACTTCTGTCGAACTCTCGAACTCCCAATGATCCATCGCACTTGACACTAGTACTTTGTTTCGCTCTATGTCTTCATCGTTATCGTAGTTAATCATGCACATAAGCCAAAACTCTACTTCGATCTAGATAGTTATTATAATACGAATTGACATTCTGTTGCCCGGTACGTCATTGGCCTATCGGCGCTTCGTCAAATACTTCGACACATCGTCCTCTCTTGCAGCTTTTTGCCCAATCGGTGGTTGACCTTCGTAACCCCGATATCCTTGGTGTAACACCACTCTTCTTGGCCTGATGCTCGATGTCCGAAGCCTTCTGTCAATTGTCAACCGGACCTCTGTCACGACATCCAATATCCTGACATGTTCCTCCGGCACAACGTCAATTCTTCGTACATCAATTGTCTAATTCTGATCAATAGTAGACCTACATAACTCAAAATACAGTTAGACCACAAAACATAATCAATTAGTTTCATCATCAAAATCCGAGATTCAACGATCTCCCCCTTTTTTATGATGATAACTAATTGATGACTAACGGAGTTAACCTTAACTCCCTAGAGTTTAACCAAACTCCCCCTATCAATATGCCATTGATAGATCATTTTGATTATCCGAAATCCAAGCAACATTCATCACATGTTAAGAGAAATATCAAACCATCATGTAAATATATCAACTATCATTATAATGCATGAAGACATCAATCTACTTCTCCCCCTTTGTCATCAACAAAAAGGAAAAGTTACTCTAGCTATTTTACTAGATATGCAAGTTAAGCATACTAGCTAGATTTACTACATTCAATTATAGCAAGTTTTAAATCCTTTCTAAAAATAAGCAAGATAGTAATTTTTCATTCTTTTCTTGAGATGTGTAAGTTGTACTTTCTTTGCTTCCTTTGCAATATGCATGCAATTTTTGTTTCTTAAGATATGTAAGTCGCACTTTGTTTCTTCTCTCTTGAGAAATGCACTTTGCCTTCCTTTGCATGTTCTAGCTAGCAAAAATGACATCATTTTAGATATGCAAGCTAACTTTTCATTATAACATTTAAGCATAGAAGCATGGCAAATGTAAGGTTGTAAATTCTCTAAGTTTTACATTTTTGCTTCTATTGATAGGCAAGCTAGCAAATTTTTCATTGAAGGTGCAAGCTAGCAAAAACTTTCTCCCCCTTTGTTTTTGTCAAAAAGAAGGGAGAATACAATGTTGTAATTAATTTCTTTTTTTATCAAAATGGCAAATGAAATATTAGAAATAAATATTGACATAAATTCATGAATATTCAATCCAACAAGCTAGCTCCCCCTTAGTTATTGTCAAAATGAAAGGGAGGATTAATATTGCATGAGATTCAATAATTTATAACAAAAAATGTAAGTAATGAAGTTGAGCAAAATTTTTGCCTCTCTTGAGATAGCAACTTATTGCTTCTCAATGTTCAAGCTAGCAAAATTTTCTCTTTTGATATACAAGCTAGCAATACCATCTCCTCCTTTATCATTATCAAAAAGAAGGGAGGAACCAATTATTTAGATTTTTACATCAATTAATATTTCAATCATCACATGATGCATACAAGACAACAATGCAAAGAAATCATGTTATGAAGGATATCAATATAAAAATTCAACAAGGATCAAAGCCAAGAGATATCATTCATGATTCATAACTTTCTTTTTAGCAAGTTCAAGATCAAGATTCATATGTATCAATTTTCAATTTATGATGAAGAGTATATATCCAAAACATATCAATATATCAAGATCATGAAATAGAAATTTCAAGTAAGGAATCAAACATTATTGATTCATGCATTCAAGCCAAATAAATCATGATTCAACAAATTAAAGTTTTGATTCTGAAGATTTAAAAATAGAAATCATGAATCATTAAGAAGCCATCAAGAAATCAAGTGACATATCAAGTCTCAAGATCACAAAAAAAATTTAAATTATATGGTTCCGAGAAATCAAGAGATAAGTCAAATTCTCTTTTGATAAATGAAATAATCATGGTATACGATCTTGGTTTATAAAAGTTTCAAGTTATAATTATCAAGATCATGAATCGTAAATGTTTTCTTTAGCAAAGAATCACATAAGCACTTGATTATTGCATAAGAATTTTCATTGCATCATGATTTATGAATTCTTTCTCTACAACGTGAGGTATAAAAGTAATGATATCAATCATGATTCATTGGTAGAGAATAGTAAAGAGAATAACTTGATTTATGCATTCGAGCTCTCATTACTTAACAAGTGATAATTCCAACAAAATAAGGTTGTGATTCCGAAAGTCTAGAAGTCATGAATCATTAAAAAAAATCTCATTCTAGTTCAATTCATCAACTTCAAACACATCATCAAAACCACATTCAAAAAGTTTACGAGATTCACAATATTAACTAAATGAATTTATCACTTGTCTTTTATGAAAAACTTGTATCAACACTTAGAAAACAAGACATAAGTTTTGTCATAAAATCGTCAAGACTAAACACATAAAAAATAACACTTCATAATGACACATTTTTCTTTTTTATGTGTTTTATTTCATATGATTGATCTTATATGAGTATGTTCAAATATTTTATACAAAAGCCATGTATTATTATATAAAACCAATTCACAAGTTTTGTCAAAACCATCAAGGCATCATTTCAAAACATAAGATATCATTATTTCAATTCCCATGCATAATATCATTAAGCATGAAAAATAAAATACACAATCATAATCATGCTAACTAATTTTTGTGTCAAAACAATACATCAAAATCTGATACGAAAATTATAAACACTCATGGAATTGTATAAATCATCCAATCATTAATTATAATTTTTTACTTTTTAAAAATACTTAGAAAGAAAAGCATAACATAATTTTTTGAAAATAATTTTTTTATTTCCTACCATCTAAATTAAGCACTCATGAAAAAGTCATGTAATTTCAAAATAAGGTAAAAATAACTTGGGTGAGTTTCTTACCTCATTGTCGAAAGCCGTCAAAGCATAGTTCGCCATCTCGTACTTGGATTCGTTCTTGGGTGCCTTCCTCTTCTTTGGTCTTTTCCTCCGTTTAAGTTCATTTTTTTATTTTAGATTCTTGTTTTATGAACTTTTTAAGTTTTGGTGTTCGAAGTTTAAGTTAATCATTGTTCACATCACTTGAGTCATCACTCAAGTGGCATCCATTTGTCCAAAACTCTAAATCCTTCCTGTTCTTTGGAAGGTGATTCATGTGTTCATCATGTTTATTGAATTCTAAGAATGTCATCTCGTAGGTCATTAAAGACCCAATTAATTCTTCCAATGGAAAATTATTTAAATTTTTAGTCTCTTGTATTGTGATTACTTTAAGATCCCACCTTTTTGGAAGGGATCTTAAGATCTTGTTAGTGAGATCAAAATCCGAGAAACATTTACCAAGTGCTCTTAGACTATTGATGATGTGTGAAACGGATGTACATGTCGCCTATAGTCTCGCTTGGTTGTATTTGAAAAACCTCAAAATCATGCATCAAAATATTATATTTCGAGTCTTTGACTCTACTCGTTCCTTCATGTGTAAATTCGAGAGTATGCCAAATATCGAAAGCCATTTCGCATGTAGAAATCCGATTAAACTCAGTTTTATCTAAAGAATAATATAAGGTATTCATAGCCTTTATATTTAAAGAAAAAGATTTTCTCTCTAAGTCCGACCATTCGTTCATCAGTTTAGAGGAAAGTTGAAAACCGTTTTCAATAATATTTCATAAATCCAAATTCATAGAAATAAAAAAAAACTCTTATTCGAGTTTTCCAATAAGTGTAGTCCGATCTGTTAAAGAACGATGGATGAACAACCAAAAAGCCCTCTTGAAAGCCATAAAGAGTTACTTCTCACAGGTGTTAATCTGAATGAGAAATAACGTTGCTCTGATACCAATTGTTAGGGATCGAGCGGACTAAGAGGGGGGGTGAATTTGTACAGCAGATAAAGGACATAAATTTTGATGATTTAAACACTTGTTCGGAGACTTCGTACAATAAAAATGATTTTGATTAAAGCGTATTGGAAACGTATTGAACTTGAAAGCATTTAAAGAAGATGAGGAGAAAATTAAGTAAGGCAGCAAGGTGAAGATGGTTTGCAATAAAATAAATTATAGGAATATAAATGCAAACAGATTTATAGTGGTTCGGTCATATGACCTACATCCACTCCCGATTCCTCTTCACTTGAGGTCACTGCCTTTTTACTAGTTGTCCTCCTTCCAACAGGTAAGGACTGGCACCCTTACAGTACTCTTCTTTTGACGGGCTTAGGAGGCAACTCTTACAAGCACTCACACTCACACTCCTCTCTTGAAGTTGAAAATGAATGAAAGCTTAAAGGAGGGATTCCAGAAGGATTGCAACAGCGTTTTTTCTTTCAAGATCTCTGTACTTGTATATCTTTGAACCATAGATAAGAGGGGTATTTATCGGCCTCAAGGTGATTCAAATTTAAAATCCAAATTTGAATCATTTTGAATTTCTCGGTATTGGCGGTGCCACCGCCTAATACTGGTGATACCACCACCTATCAAGCTCTGACACAGACAGTGTATTGGACGGTGCCACCGCCCAGCCAACGATGCCACCACCTAGGATTTCAGTCCCTGGGCGGTGTCATCGCCTGGGTCTGGCAGTGCCACCGCCATCACTATTTCAGCACTATTCCAAAAGGCTGAATGGGCCCTAACTTTGGCCCAAATTAACCCAAATAAGGTCCAGTTGGCCCCTACTTGGGTTATAGAATTAACATCTAATCTTAACCCAAATTAACATACTAACTATAAATTTTAAAGATATTTCTAAGCTATTATAAAGTCCCGAAAGTCAAGTCTTTTTCCAATGAGCTTTCGGTGAACTTCTGGCAGTCTTCCGATGAACCATCGGACACCATTCTGTAGACACCCAGCAAGCTCCTAGACTTCTCGATGGAGTCGTTAGCGAGTTCCGACGTGCTTCTCTAGCAAGCTCCGATCTTTCTCAACGAACTCCGACGAATATTCGGACTTCTGTCAAACTCTCGAACTCCCAACGATCCATCGCACTTGACACCGATACTTTGTTTCGCTTTAGTTATCGTAGTTAATCATTCACATAAGCTAAAAATCTACTTCGATCTAGATAGTTATTACAATGTGAATTAACATTCTGTGCTCGGCACATCATTGGCCTGTCGGTACTTCATCCAATACTTCGACACATCGTCCTCTTTTGTGGCCTTTTGCCCAATCGACAGTTGACCTCCGCAACCCTGATATCCTTGGTACAACAACACTCTTCTTAGCCCAATGCTCGATGTCCAAAGCCTTCTGTCAATTGTCAATCGGAACTCTGGCACGATATCTAATATCTTAATGTGTTCCTTCGGTGCAGCGTCAATTCTTCCTATATCAACTATCTAATTCTGATCAATAGTAGACCTACGTAACTCAAAACATAGTTAGACCATAAAATATAATCAATTAGTTTCATTATTAAAATCCGAGATTTAACATGGCCAAGCATGATGACATCGACCACATCGATGAATGATAACAAAAGCTCAAAAATATGGATGGAGAGAGAAATTTTTCAAAGAAAGATTCTATATGACATGAGTTACCTAATTAGTAGAGTTCGAGCTAAACTCCAATTTGGCTCAATTGGAGTTTTAATTGAACTCCATTTTGGTCTTGCTAGAATCTAAGATTAAAGTCCATATTCAAGTTAGCTCAAGTCCTAATCTAATTAGGACCCCACCCCTTGGCTATAAAAGTAGAAAGCATCCCTAAGTTAGCTTAATCTCAATCCTTGTAAGACTAATATTAGAGCAACCCCCAACAAAAGACTTATGATTGCAAGGAACTAAAGGGAATTCCTAATTAAATTATGTTTTGACACCCTCAATCCTATAAATCTAAGAGGTTGTAGCCCACTTGAAAGTATTCAAGTCATACCTCTTCGAGAAGCTAGTAAGTCCTAAGCTAACAAGACGAGAGAGAAAGAGAGGATGATGTTTGCAAGTTCAATAGCACTCGTTACTACTTATAGCCACCTTATTGCATAGAACCTTTTTAAGTTACTATTAGCATTACTAGCTTGCAAAGAAACCTTTGGCAATAACAAGAAGAATAAGAATTAAAAGTTAACTAAGAGGTTCCACTATCGATCACATTCCAACATACGTTGAGAGCCGTGGGAAAAGTTCAAAAAGAGTTCTATCCTGTAATCGCAACCCCTTCTTTCTTTAGTTCCAATAGTTAAAATTCTATCTCAAAAATTCATTTAACTATTATGAGAGGATCCCAAAGCTTATTATTTACTATCCAAACTTCAATTCTACCAGCAAAAAAGAAGAACAAAACTAACAATAATTCTCAATTTGTTAAGAGCACGTTATCCAGAAATAACTTATAACTTATATTCTTATACGCCTATAAGTATTTTATCATACTTTTATTTTATTATTTTAACCTTTATAGTTGGCATTTTAACTTTACAAGTAATACAGATTGTTTCCTTTTTGATTTTACGCTAATTTACTTTTCAATAATATCACTTTTCTTAATCAAAACTTTTAATGAAATCGGATCAATGCATTATCAAATATGAACTCCATATGTATTGTATAGCTGATTTAGAATTGGTTGTATCCGTTGACTTGCTCTGTCAAGGTTCAACCTAATGAAATCTTTGCGCTGCCGGAGTTCAATTTCCAACGGAGTTTAATGCATGTCCTGATGCTTCACTTCATGATTGTGTAAAATACTTGTATGGAAATACTTGTCACAAACGAGTTTTAGTTCCGAAGGCAAATGATTCAAGCGTCGTCTCACCGCTTCAGGTTACGACTCCCCCCATTTCTGATAGTTGGCCAGACTTTACTTAGTCAACAAAGTCACACCTGTACAGAGCTTTGTTTATGCTATCTTGCTTGTCCCCTATTGTTCATCGGTGTCATTTCCGCGGACTTGTCAACTGCATCCCACCTGAACCGCTGCGTAAACATATCTCGATGTAGTCACATACCGTATTTTTGACTGCAACGACCATTTATTCTTGTGAATTTATTACACGATGACAAGTTTTTGCCTGCTTGATTATTCACTGCAGTATGGTTTCACGTGACTGTTCATAACAGTCGATGCAAGAAATGAATGGCTGCCCTTTGTTCCATTTAATTCATGGAGCAGATTCATGACTTGTTGGCCTTCTGGAGAGTCATCTTTGAGAGATGCAACTGTGAAGTGCTTCTGACGAGTTCAACATGATCACTCACTCCTCCTGTAGTTCCAAGTCCATCCACCAAAAAAGAACATCATATGCCTCAGTCTCTACACGGTGGGCTTTCAGATGCTTATGCCAAGAAGTTATGGAAACAGCCTCAATAGATCTGGATTTCTCGGAGAGTTTTCCTCCTGGATGATTACATCTAATCAGTAACGCAATGCACATGTTTGTGTTCATGAGGGGATTTTGGAGATAATCCAATCTAATCATTCTGTCAAAACAGCACTGTTGGGGTGACAAGTTTTCCTACATTACCAGCAGCCTGTGTTTTTCATTGAATTGCTTCCCTGGTTTCAACTTGAAGGACAAATATCAGAAGGGTTGCTTACACCTCTCAGCATCTGCATTCATTTATCATTCTTTTTTGTGGTTTGTATCAGATCTCATTCATCCATGCCTTCAATTTTCTTCCCTGATCAGCCACCGCAGTACCATAACAAGCAAGCTAGGTTAGTGAGAACCGTCGTGAAACCATTAAGATTTAGCTTATATTGTGCGAATCCCTCTTCCCTAAAAATTGATCACTAGTTTTCCAATGCCTAGAGCCTAAAGGAAGTGGTTGAGTTTCTATATTGAGGCAACATCCATAGGACTCCCATCTCTCTTCTATCTAGCTTACTGATAACACGTCCGATGGCACTTGACCTAAACCATGTCATGAGAGCTGTCTGTGGATATCTCTATGCTTCTAGGAAACACGTATCATCATAATAGATGGGTTCCAACAAGCAAGAACCATGTATTCCTTTTCCGTGAAATTAATTGTTGTTAAGACTTGTTGGCAATCTTTTATGGTGGTGTCATCATGTCTGCCATACAGAAGGCTCTGTGGTCGTAGTGGCTTACGATGACGGTCTTAGGTTTATGCCCATCTCACTCACCTAACAGATGATGCTTTGAGAATAACTGTGGCCTAATTTGTAAGTAACCAGATAATTTAATATGCCTAAACTCAAAATTATAATTTTTTTATTTTCACATATTCGTCTTTATGTGGAGTTCGTCGACACATGTATGTCACGTTATCTAAAACGATAGGACCCAATGGACAAATACATTATGTCAATCATAATCTCTATAAAAAAAATATTCTATAAATTTTTTTTTATTCTAAAAAATATTTTCATAACCGCTCGTGCATATGGTGGTACCACCTGTAAAAGGTGAGAGTCAGTATGGTCTTTAAGGTCAACCTCATCCATCTCTTCCTTTTTTTTTTTGTTTTTTTAGTCGTGCCAACGACGATCTGTATAGAAAATATTCTTCAATTTTTTTTCTATTTTATAAAATATTTTCATAACCGTTAAACTTTATACATCTCTTTCTTATCCATTTGTCATGTCAATCACAATATATATAGAATATATTTTTAAATATTTTTTTATTTTAAGAAATGTTTTCATAACTATTGATGGATAAGAAAATAATTAATGAAATATTTTCATGATAATTGTTTTAGGGAATATGTCAACCCAAGTCTAATGAGTTAATTAGTAAATTAACTTTGTCTGACCCAAGTCATTAGAATATTATAATTTTTTTTATTTATGAGCTTGTGTTCTCACCAACATCCAACATAATTATAGTCAAGCTTTTACATGATTTTCTTATTATACTTAAATAGACTTTGATATCAAATATTACAATCTGAATATGATAGGCTAACTAGCTTGTTAACTTTATTTTGATCTAAATTACTAATTAAAATATTTAAACAAAAATGTATAATAATATATTCATCATAATTTTATAAATTAATTTTAATTTTATTTATTTTTAATATGAGATTAATCGAAATATTAACACCTAATAATAGTATTATTGTTGGAGAAAGACGGTTCGAGCTATGTCACGTTGAGACCCCTCATCACCTCGGATAGTGCGAGTCAGGTTACTCGTTCGACCCCAAGAGTGATCATCCATATCGGGTGATAACGCTCACTGAAACTCTCACATTGTCAGATACGATGACCTGCTACATTTATACTCGATGACGTCGGTGGGAGAGACAGCATTACACATATCATAGCAACACATGATCGAATCAAGTGCTGTGACAATTTATATAGGTTCAAAGATTTCAAATGACAGTCTCCCACCAGTATGATCGTACAAGCAAGCCATTAAAAAGAGGAGCAAGAGCGTGCCATGAATGCGTGCGTGATGTGCACCTATGTGTTGGCATGTGTGAAACCTCCTTCCCTTCGTGAACCAATACGCCCATTCCTACGTGAACCAATTCTTGGTATAGCTTTTGTCATATTTTATCATCTCATAAATATAAGTCGGAAATATACGAAAAGAAAAGATACGAAAATATCCATTTTATATTAAAAGGAATCCTTTATTTTTGTCCTTTCTTTAGAAAGTTCTTTTTATAGAAAGATTATGCTTCCACATGGCCGTCACATAATTGAGTCGAATTGAATGGTGGCGCTACCTTCGTATCCCTTCGATCTCCCTCCAACTGCTCTGCCTAGTTTCCATCAAAGTGACGAAGCGTCCCAGGCGCTGTACACCCCCAATTCTTTCTCCCTTCTGGCTATCTTTCCTCTACCTTTCTGTAAACCACGAGTCCCCCTCATCTTCTCTCGAGCGCTACACCTCCCAAGCGATCTTTCATGCGAGCGTTGAATTCGATCGACTTGTTCAACTCTGCTCGGTTGACAGTCATAGATCACGTCAGGACCTTTGTGATTCAAAAACTAAATCGTAAAAACTAATAAAATGACGTACAGAATTTTCTTAACTTATACATATGCATATAATAATTATGTATATATACATAAAACACGTAATTCAGGCCGTGTGGTCACTGTGTAAATGCTGTACGATAAGTGATACAAAGGCGGGACTATTGATGAACACTAGTAGCATTAAGCGCATATATGATGCAAACGATGCCCCCAATTAATGTGTATATATTAATTAGGTAGTTGGTGTCAGAGAATTAGAGATCACACAGCGATGCTGTTTTGTTTACTGCAGATTGCGGAAGCATGTCCTTCCCTGGGACGGCCATGTTCCTCCACCACCCACTCCATGAGATTTGTTCTTTTTTTACCTTGTTATGTGCAATACATTCTATCTAGTAAAGTTGCAAATATCTGGCAGGTCGATATCATATTCCATACTTGTAATCATCCAAACCATTTACTACTTGTAGAATTTATGACCCGCTCAATCCTGACGCATGCACAAGACAGCTACGCGTCTCGGCAAAATATTTGGTTTATATATATATATACATATATATATATGTATATATATATATATAAGAATAATATGTTTCTGGCATAAGGAATGGATTACTGGCCGCGTGCATAAGGATAGATTCGTGGGAATATCATCATATGAGTTGAATTGGAAATGTGTCGAGGAGATATCCTGATATTTAAAGCACTGTGTGAGTGCAGTTACGAGAAATATCGACTATCGCTCAAAGTTTGGTATGTATATATGTTAGGTTTGATTTATAGAGTAACATATAATGATCCATTTCACTTTGCCTTCTCTCTAAATGAGACATGGCACTACATTGGTGCCACTTGGAAGGCACCTCATCACCGATCCCATCAAATAGATCAATAATTTGCTACTCGTATCGGTGTACTCGAACCATTTACCTTCCTTGCGATCGAAAGTTGTGGTGGGCCCTTAACGAAATTATCCGCTGGGCGTTGGTTCCTCCATTCAGAAGGCAGATAGGTCTAAAACTCTTTCCTTCACATCGACAGCACTCTTAAGTCGAAGTCCATTGACCGCCCCTGCGTCATTATCTTTTTCTGGTTATATCGGAAACCCCCTGTTGGACTCCTCAAGTTCCCGCTCCACCACTAAATCGAGCGTCATCAAGCGAATCAGAGCCGTCCAGTAGGTGGACCTCGAAGTCCACGGCGGGTCCGGCCAGGGACGTTTCGAACCGCGGAGAGAGAAAGGTGCGGTAGAAGACAGAGCGAAAGCGCGTGAGGTGGGGAGGGGGAAGAGAGACAGAGAGAGGGAGAGGGAAGGGGAGTTGACCTAGGGCAACAGACCGTCGCTGCTCCGGCTGAGGAAAGACACGTGTCGGTTACGGTGGGCAAGACGGATTTGCTGGCGTTGGATCGGTTTCTGCCACCCGCAGTTAAAGTCGCATTTACCACCCATCCCCCCCTCCTCCTCCTCCTCCTCCTCCCTTCCCTGTGAAACCTCTCTCCCAGTAATTACCTCCCACCAGTAATAAATATTAGATAACTTTTGGTAAAAGAGAGAGAAAAAGAAAGAATCCTCCCTCTCCTCCCGATAGAGAGAGAGAGAGAGAGAGAGAGAGAGAGAGAGAGAGAGAGAGTTACTATGGTTTGTCCGTGAAGTAGCATCGAGATCATGTAGAGAGAGGTGGAAGAAGAAAAACAAAAAGCCAAAGTGTAGGTCTACAAAACAGTGCAGGAGAAGAAGAAGAGGAGGAGGAGGAGGGAGAAGTCAGAATAGAAGAGGACTTGTATCTTTTTTTATCCTCCTGATCTCCTCCCCTTCTCCCAAATATCACCGACAGTGGTGAGTGGTATTTATTTCTCACCATTTACTGCTCATCCCTTTATCCCATCCTCTCTTTCAGATCTCCTCTCTCTTCTTCTTTGCTCGGTATATCTACTCTCCTTTTCTTTTCATTCTTTGAGGATCTCTCCATTCTGCTGTGTTCGGTTCTGTTTAGGTGAAGTTTGAATGATATGGCGAAGATGGAGGAAGCGTGCCTTTGAGAAAGGAAAAACGAAAAAATCGAGTGCTTCCTTGTTTCTAACCATTTCATCAGTGAAAAGAAGTAGAGGTGAACAAAGAGGGGCTAAAGATGTATGGAGATTGCCAAGTGCTGTCATCCATGGTGAGTGGTAATGTTGGGTCACCCGATTCACTCTTCTCCTCTCCGATCCAAAACCCTAACCTCGGCTTCATGGCCAACATGCCCCCCTTCAACGCTTTCTCCTCTATCATTCCGGTAAGCACCAGTCGTCCCCTGCATATCAACTTCTTTTTTCTCTGTGTATCTGCTTCTTTGTTTTTCTCTTTTCCAAAAGAGATTATTGCTAAGATTTATCTATTTTGGTGTAAGGAGGAGGGGCTGATGTTGATTGGGAGGGGAGTGAGCAAAGAAGAGGAGATGGAAAGTGGGTCTGGTAGCGGACCCTTGGACGGAGTGCTTAGCTGCGGCGAGGAACATGATAACGAATTGCAACAACAACCACCATCGCAGCAGCAGCAACAGCCGGTTGGCAAGAGGAAGCGGTACCACCGCCACACCACCCGACAGATTCAAGAAATGGAAGCGTGAGATCAGATTCTCCCACATACCTCGTCATTCTTTCTATAACTATTCTTTTTGATGGGGCATAGAAGACTGATGTGATCTGATGTTGATTTTTGGAATAGGTTGTTTAAGGAATGTCCGCACCCGGACGAGAAGCAGAGGATGAAGCTAAGCCAAGAACTCGGCCTCAAACCTCGCCAGGTCAAGTTCTGGTTCCAGAACCGCCGGACGCAGATGAAGGTCCGCCCATGAGTTCCCAATCCTTGCACCATGTTTCCATCATCCGCATCAAACTTTTTGATCATCGTTTGATGAAAACATATCTTCACGCGTGCATGCACATTCATGCACCCACAAACCACGATCAAAAACTAGAAATCATTTCTTATTAGAGCACAATGTTTACTGATCCATATGGTTTGGGACTGGGGACTACTGAAGGCGCAACAAGACCGGGCGGACAACGTGGTACTGCGAGCCGAGAACGAGAGCCTGAAGAACGAGAACTTCCGGCTGCAGGCTGCGATTCAGAACGTCGTCTGCCCCAACTGCGGCGGCCCGGCGATCCTGGGCGAGATGTCTTTCGACGAGCAGCAACTGCGCATCGAAAACGCCCGACTCAAGGACGAGGTACTAAACCCTAGTTCCGGCAACTCAACCTCATTAACCTCTTCCCGGAACAACATCACATGGATGGATACATACATGCGACAACGCAGAAAACTGGAGTTCTAAGTCAAAAAAGTTTTTCTTGTGCTGCATGCTAGATAGTGCGTATGTCATCCTTTTTGAATCAGCTTTTTTGAGGACACAGAGTCAGTTCAGCTGCTTTTTTATGTACAGCTCGAACGTCTATCCTGCATCGCATCCCGCTATAGTGGCCGGCAACTGCAGCCATTAGGTCCCGCACCGCCTATACTGCTCCCCTCTTTGGATCTCGACATGGGCATCTACTCGAGGCACTTCAAGGAGACGCCAGTGGTGAGTTGCAATGACATAATCCCCGTTCCACAGATCTCCGACCAGCCTTCGCCCTTCTCTGGCATGCTCATCCTGGACCAAGATAAGCCGTTGGTTCTGGACCTAGCAATCACGGCGGCGGATCACTTAGTCAGGATGTGCCGCACGAACGGGCCACTATGGATTAGAAGAGATGGTCGCACCACGGAGGCCTTGGATTTGGAAGAGCATGCGAAAACCTTCCCCTGGCCGATGGACTTGAAACGGCAGCATGGAGAGGTTAGGACCGAGGCTTCCAGGGACAGTGCCATGGTCATTATGAACAGCATTACGTTGGTCGATGCCTTCCTGGATGCCGTGAGTTAATCGTCATAACATTTGTATGTGTTCATTAGTCCATTTTGTGAGCTGCTTGTTGGTCATTTCTCTTTCTAATTGTGCTGTCCAGGACAAATGGATGGGGCTGTTTCCTTCCGTCGTCTCGAAGTCTACAACCGTTCAGATGTTAAGTCCAGGAGTCGCTGGTCATGGCAATGGCTGCTTGCATCTGGTAATCTACCAGCTGCTGCACCGTTGTTTCATATATAGGTTGCGCCCTGTTTGATACAACTGTTCTCATGTTGGAGCTATTGACAGTTGCACGCAGAGCTGCAATTTCTGTCTCCTCTGGTGCCTGCGCGTGAGGCTCATTTCTTCCGGTACCTCCAACACAATTCAGAAGAAGGTACTTGGGTCATTGTTGATTTCCCTGTCGATGGCTTCGTCCATGGCCTTCCAACGTCCCTCCCCTGGTATCGAAGGAGGACCTCTGGTTGTGTCATCCAAGATATGCCCAACGGGTATTCCAAGGTACAAAACAAATTACGTTTTCTTTCTGCTAAGTTGATGTTTTGAATTAAAAGCTCATTTCTAATCCCTTTCATTACACTACGTAATGATGTGGAATTACTGAAACTAGCTTGGGTTATCCGATTAAGTTATAGGTTTCGTATTGATCTGTACACAATCAATTATAATTGTCTTTGTTCCATTATATGACAAGCACAAAATGTTAACTTGGACATGTATGGGAATACAGAATTTAGTAGCAAAAAGGTTATCATCTTTCGTTAGGACCTGACTTATAGAAGATAAGATTGGCGCTTGTACTGATGCCCACGGCATGCCCGCCATGTTCATGGATCATAACTCAAAAGAACTGATAACTGGAGGCGCTGCATATGTTCCTACTGGAATGAAATATTGTATGAACTGATGTTATTAATCAAGCATCGGGATGCAAACGTTCCAAGGCACTTTTTTTTGTATTTATATAAAAGAAATTATGCGTCTGAATTTCCATATTGTTAAAGATGATTGCTGCTCACTTGCAGTGATCATATCTCTGATGAAACATGTGTGCACTAGGTTGATGAGGTTATTGCAGTACTAATGAATTTCCATTACAAAATTTAGAATTTTAGAGAACAATACAGAAGCATATGACTTGGGGAATTGCAGCATTGAAACGGTGCATTTGACGACATTTGTTTTTGGATATCAAGTCATAATAAAATTTAGGATGGATAGACTCATCTGTCTTGTCACTTGTGTTTGGGCAGGTGATGTGGGTCGAACATGCAGAGGTGGAGGAGGATAAACCAGTGCATCAGATATTCGATCAATTTGTCAGCACCGGCGTGGCGTTTGGAGCAACACGCTGGGTTTCAACCCTGCAAAGGCAATGTGAGCGGCTTGCAAGCCTTATGGCCAGAAACATTGCCGACCTTGGAGGTACAATATCTAATCATGCTTTAGCATTGATTCTGGCTTCTTTGTCTTTATGTACACATGGAACTACTATATATGCTGTGATTCTCTCGTCTAAATGGACTTGTTCCCTTCAGTGATCCCCTCCCCGGAGGCAAGAAAGAATATGATGAAGCTGTCGCAGAGAATGATGAGAACGTTCTGCGCCAGCGTACACGCCTCCGGAATGCAGTCTTGGACAGCTCTTTCTGAATCATCCGATGACACAATCAGGGTGACAACCAGGAAAAACACTGAACCTGGCCAGCCAAATGGTGTTATTCTCACTGCAGTCTCGACAACATGGCTTCCTTTCTCTCATCAACAGGTGTTCGAGCTTTTGACGGACGAGCAAAGGAGGTGTGAGGTACCTGAACATAAAGATTAGCAGCTTGTTCTTGCTTTCAGAGAACCTTTTTTTCTTTTTAAGCTGAAATGAAATGCCTGTTTCTGCTGCAGTTGGATGTTCTCTCAAGCGGTAACTCCTTACATGAGGTGGCTCATATCGCCAATGGTTCGCACCCACGGAACTGTGTCTCGCTTCTGCGTGTTAATGTCAGTACGCCTTCTATTGCCTGCGACTTGTTGCCTCAAACTTTCCATATTTTTCAGGAGTATTTAAATAATTCCTTCTGCTTAACCATAAAAAAAGAAAAAAGATATGGCACTTTTGTTACGCGGGAACTAGTTATACTTTATACATCTAATAATATTTGTTTGCCTCATTTTGTCGTTGGTTGCTGATGAATATATTTCCGCATGCGAACAATGATATATCCACGCAGGCGGCAAGCAACTCGTCCCACAGTGTGGAGCTCCTGCTTCAAGAAAGCAGCACTCACCCCTCCGGCGGCAGCATCGTCGTGTACGCTACCATCGATGTCGACGCTGTCCAGGTGGCGATGAGCGGCGAGGATCCGTCCTATATTCCCCTCCTCCCAACTGGCTTCGTCATCTCGCCCGCTGCCCCACCGAACGCGCTCATCAGAAGTAGCAGCAGCAGCGGCGATGGTTCGGCCGGTACCATCGGATGCCTGCTCACAATCGGCATGCAGGTTCTGGCCAGCGCAGTCCCATCTGCCAAGCTCAATCTCTCCAGCGTCACCGCCATCAACAACCACCTCCGCAACACCGTCCAACAGATCAGCGCCGTGCTCGGCGGTGGCGCCGCGGCTGAGCCGGCTGCTATGGCGCCGGAACAATAGTCCTAATAAGTAAGTGGCTGGCGTCACCTGAACCCTAAATATTTTACCCGATATTACCAAATTGCCCTTGTCTCCACTCATCACACCAAAATCATCATCATTCTGGTGCAACAAGGGACTACTTGACAAAACCCTGACAATGGCCGACCACTGACGTTTATGCCCATGATCTTTGAGGGCATCCCACATCGGCTTCAATGTACTTGGGTCTTTGTCAAGTTTTCACTTGTTCAACCGAGTGAGGTGGGGGCTGGTGGGGGCATTTTGGTCGTATCGGTGCTCCGAAAAACAACAATGGGATCCAAGGTGATGTCCAGGGAAAGTGGAGGTGGCACCATGTGTAATTAAGAACAATGCAGTAGGAGGTTTATTAGGTCAAGTAGCAGCATTGTGTAGAATGGAAAGCGAAGAAGGAAAAGGAATGTAGGTTGTTGGAGGGAAGTCAAGAGCGCACCAGATGTGACCCTCGCCCCCGCCGGCGAAGTCTCTCACGAGGAAAAAGATGAGGGTGTTGGTTCGGGAATTGACTTCTTCTTTCTCAGTAGTATGCTTGTACGTGCTGTAATACTTGCTTGGTTTGCGGAGAAGTTGCTTCGGTTGGAGTCTGGTTGGTAGGGTTGGATTTAATGCAACATGCTGGAACTATTATGATTATTTATGTTGTGTATTTAGTGCCCTGTTTCCCATCTCTATTGTGCTTCTTTTTACCTCAGGATTTGTTATCTATCAGGGGACCTGTCACCACATGCAAGAATTGATGGGCATGCTGGTCTTGACAGCATCAGCTCCACAACTGTCACCATAGTGAGCTGGATCTTGATGCATCGTTTTTGTTCTGCTACATGTGTCTTGCTGCGTCTCAATGGATGAGTCATGCAGACGCGGTTTTTAGCTGTCATGAGTACGTTGGGGCGGCCGCAGACGCGCATGGGAGCGTGCTTGCTGGTCCATGCAACTGTGATGGCTACTGCAACGATTGCTTGCTGCCAAAAAAACAAAAAATAGAGGGTTGGAATCTTTGTCAATATTTACTGTAGCAATGTTTTCCGCAGTCATGGCTGTGAATGAAAGCAAGGAGGTTCGCGTAGATGTGCCCATGACGTGTAGCTATCACCTTACTGTGCTTTAAGAGGAAGAGGTAAATGACTTTCGAGAACACAATTAGTGCGTTGACAACCTCTTATCAAACAAATCAATAAATTTGTCAGTGTCCCCTTTTTTTTTATCGAAATAATGACGATTCAGAGCGATGAAGAAAAACTAGCAAATACATCATCGCCAAACATATGAACTAATCAATGCAATTTGCAGCATCAGAAAAAATCTTGAAACAATTACAAGAACATGTACAAAGGGAAGTAGCGGTTTAATGCCCTAGCAGCAGTTTCATGGTCGACCGTGTCTTCTCATCTTTCTCATAACATTTCGTTTCTTTTCCAAATTCAATAAATGGGATTAGATTTTATTTTGCAAAACCTATGGCTGCCGTTTGCCCTCGAAGCATTATTTATTACCTCTGATCTCGCCTTCCCTCAAAGTAGCAGTTTTCATAGCGGGGTGGCGAACGTGTGAATAATGCTTTACCAGGCTCAACATGTAATACAGCCAGGCATGCACCCAACCCATTTGACGCGAGCAGCGCTGGCCTGGGCTGGGCGTGTTCCGTAATGCGGCGCAAAAAGATGTGCCAGTGCATAAGAAACCTATCTATTATCTACCAAACACATTTATCAATCGGATAATATTTTATGAAAGTGTTTGAGTAATTTAACTGAAAAGATTTTGATAGATCACTCGTAAGATACTAAAATTAATTAATTTTTTTTTTTTTTTGTCTTCATCACTTATCTTTAAAAAAAAATAAAAAAAATATCTTAATATACGTTATTAATCTCCACTGCGCTACAAGAAGCCCGATTTTGGCTCCAAGACGCACCCATGAAGACAGCAACCCTAGGTAAGCAGTCCTGGTAAATCGTCAACCGATGATCTCTACACACATGCCGCTCGTGCATCACAACTTGCGACTAACGTCGCAAGCCGTGGACACACCATAACTTTCATCAAACTACCAAAGGGCAGCACACGGTTCAATAGCAAAACTCGCCAAAGCAGCAGCAGCGAGAACATCCCCAGATGCCAAAAAAAGGATCAACATACATTCATTACGAAACAAAAGACTGTCATGTGTTCCTACAGAGCATGAACTAGTTCCCTGTATCATCGGCCTGTTTGAGTCCCCTAACACCATTAAGATATGACCCATATACTAACACCAACCTGGAAACAAGGAGGGGCTTCCACCATTTCCAGACTTGTTTTGCAGCTCCGTGGACCAGGATTTTGGAGGCGGATGTCTGGCCATAGGTGGTAGCTGCAAAACACAGCAGGTGCTTATTATGGTTAACACACAATAGGAAGGACGGAAGAGCATCAAAATACGTGACATTAATTTCCCTTAATCAAAAATAGCAAGTTTTAAATCATTGTGATTTTCTTAATGTCTGCTGCTGTCTATCCTATCTTCCAGGCAAGCAAGGAGGCTTAAAGGTGCAAGCGAATGAAACGTCACAAAACTTGTTCATAGCACAAGAAGTAGATAGTGGCTAGCAAGTGGATTAATCTTAGGCAGAATATAGTAAGAGTTAAAATGCACACATGGATTGTAACTCAAGGTATGATCTTTGCACGCCAAATGACCCACAAATAAACATGTATCTAACTAGACCAGGCATTTAGAATAAACGATGAGTTGTGCTAAATATGCCAAGGTTGGAACAGTAAAGTGTCTGCATTGTCCGGCACAATGGCATGCCATGCCTTGCAGTGGGTTACACCATCCCGCATAAATGTATTGTAGAACACAATGGCAAGTACCAATTGCACTTTTATCTAGAAAAAAAACTAAAACATGGAAGAAACAAAATGACATGAGAAAAATAAAGAAAACTAACTAGATTACCAGGAAGTGACTACTAAAAAAACCAGAAATCCTTATCCTGTGTAATCAGATGTGACACACAAGAAGCAGAATGCACCTAAAGTGAACAGAGATCAAAGCATATGCGTAAGTTCTGAAATACAGGTATTGATGTCTACACTGGCATAAGCATGGGAGAACAAAATGATGTCTACACTAGCATAACGATGCAAAATTCTCTGGTGATGCCCTTGATTAGGACATCCCACTAGGGAACCTACGCCAAATCGTGCTGAACAAAGTACAGGTTTGGCCAATATAATCAGACTCCTGAATTGCCTCTGACAACTTCTCAGAACCACATTCTTTGAGAATGGAAATTATAGATCCCATAAGCTTCATAAATTTACTCCTAAATCATGGAAATTATAGATCCCATAGGCAACTAAATCCTCATTGGAGAACTAGTAATCTAGGAAGAAGCCCAACAATTAAGCTCTGTTATTCACAATGTAGCGCGAACTCCGTCATGAGAAAATGAGAGGTCAATACTCAACACAATTTTAAGTTCCAAGTATTTTAACTCAATGCAAGCTTTCAACATAACCTACCTGAGGTTCATCCAGATAATGTCTTTGTAACCCACGAATAGGTAGTATAACTTTCTAAGAGATAAAGGATGTAATGTAAATTAGCCACAAGAAAAATATAAAATCATTTTAACAATGTAGTAGAGCAAGCAAAATCTGATATCTACCATAAAAAATAAGAACTTACAGAAATTCACAGGAGCCAGCAAGACCAAGATAAACCATTAAAATAACTGAAGCTAGAAATAAGAAATCCCTAAGTTGTATGACTAAATCTATGTTTCCTCATATGGCAAAAGATCATATCTGGATAAATCACAGAGATTTCAGTAATTTCATAGGTAATGAATGTATACCAATCAAAACTGTGAAAACAAACCGTGTGTTGCAGCCTCATTATTGTAGAAACCAACAATTTATCACCAACTATCTGCCGTAACTTTTTAATCAGGTCAATCCTGCTTATCTTCATCTTCTGATGAAAGGAAAACCATATGGAGTTATCTGTGATGTCAATATACTTGTAATGTAATTGTAGTTTATTAAAGGAAAATACAACCTTAAAATCTTCATAATGAGTATTAACTAAATCCATGTCTTCAGGAGGTACTTTAGTTGAAATTGCAGCAAACAACATTGAGAATGGCATCCATGGTGAAGTTGGAGTTCTTGGAGCTCGGCCTGACAATAAACCTGGAGATTGATTTCCCACAACTGGAGATGGCTGACACTTATCCTAGTCACAGAAGGGGCAAGACAATCACATACTTCATTACCACTTAAAAGAACAAAACAACTACTTCAGGTTTCACCAAAATAGAAGTCCAAATTATGTAATCTAAGGTCTTTGTTGTGGAATCTAATGCAGCTGATTGAACATCCTACTACGCAAAGTGTTCACTGATATCTTCAGATTATTTATCATGCAAAAAAATGTTCCAGCATCAATACAATAATTTAATGAAACAAATAGATCTGTCATTTCCATCATGACCATGTGAATATTTTGAGATGGTCGGTGATGGCTATACATTCATCACCGAAAGGTTTAATTTGTAGTCTGCCAGAGAGTTATTACTAAGACCTGACTCTAATTAAGGATTCTCAAGAAACATGGATTAAAAAATTGTAAATTTCAAAACACACCTGAAATAAACTGTGAGGTGAATAAGAATTTGTCAAAGCAGATACATTAGATATACTGTCTTCCTTGACCAAACCTTCTGCGATCACCAAAAAAGGTACAGGGCCTTGATATATAAGACAAATATATATAGAAACTGACAGACAATGCCCCAGGAAAATTACCTTTAGCATTGGTTGGCAAGTTTAAAGTTACAATATATTCTGCATAAATATGAGTATGCATATTCAAGTCCCATATAATATAATGCTTTGGACTTTGAAGATCATCTACACCAGTGTCAAAATTTTCATGGCTGGGCTCATGCTGCATGGACCCCATCGGAATCAGCTCCATGTTCCCCATAATTACACGGCACAACATCATATGAACAACACCATTTTCGTCAACATCAGAATAGCTTGCACTGAAGACAGTATATGTGCATTAGTGATATTTATTCACCGTGGATGATCAGCAAAATAAAGAAGAGTGCATGACCAACAGGAACCAGGAAATGTAAAATAATAGGTTTTTTGTCCTTCCGAACCAAAAATAAAGGGTTTTGAGGTAACTGCCAGAAGACAATCACCATAAAGTTGATAAAAAACCTCACCGTATATTTGAACAATTTGCTGGTGCAAGATGAATGCCATTGCCAAAAGCAGGCTTCTGTATAGGTTTCTTCAAAATTCCCTTCGACATCACCTCTTCCACAACATCCTTGGAGGTACTAAGCCAGGCATAACGAACATTTGCATTGCCGCGGACTTTCCGGGTGACCATAGCTTGCTCTTGAAAAAGGCTAAATCGAACCATACCTAAGTCATTTTTTGCTGGAGTTTTAAGGATCCTAAGAATGTCCTTTGCATCAATTACTTGGCCCAAACTCTTAAGTAACAAGTCCTGCACAGCACTGACTTGCGGATCACCAGCAGGCCTAACCTTTTCTTGCCAACTTTCTAAAGCAGAAATATCTGAAGGGAGAAATGGACATGGCTCATTTTCCCCAACAGTCTCATTGCCTTGAGCACATAAAGGATTTTCTTCTCTCTTGATCCTCTTGACATTGGACATAACCTCATCATCAGATCCTGAACTTGAGCTTTCAGCTGCACTAACAGAAATCTCCAAATGGGCATCAATTTCATGTGTCCCATTCGGATCACAAATCATGTGAACTTGTTTGCCCTTGCCATAATGATGGTATCTATTTAATCCATAATTTTCAGGACATACTTCTGGGAAAAAACATTTCCCATCTACATCAATCCAAGCAATCGGTTTCTGTAAACCTGTTTTCAGATCAATGTATACCATGTGGACAAAGTCTAACAAAAAGTGCTGATTCTTAAAATATGCTTCGGTAATTGCCTTCTTTAGCCGGAAATTTTCCTGGACCAAACTGATGATATTCTCAGCAAAATCTTTCCATTCACCATCCTCGAAAGATAGCACCCGACCTGGCAAACCACTTTTTGTGAAATTGCAATATTTATTGAGAATATGACTCTGAATACTGCAGCTGAAATTATTTGTACAACGCTTTATGTTGCAACCCCTTAGATCTGAGATTTGTGGATTTGCTACCAAGCCATGGCCAAAAGTAGTGAAACATGCACCAGATTCTCTCTTCCTCTTCAGACTGTGCATAACACTTTCACTTTTATCCAATACCTTTCTGTTCATCTCTTCTATTTTCATTCCAAGAAGTGTACACTAACCACTGACTAATTCTTTTCGAATGACTGGTCTCCACGAAGGCTGCCCACCTCACTTAGTAATTAGAAAAAATTCAAATCATGGTAGACACCAAGCAAGAAAATCCTGGAATAAATAGAAATAGCATGATGTCCAACATATTCTTGTAAAGCATGTTAACAGAATCATCGAAGGAAATATGAAAAACAGGAAGAATGCATTATATTAAATCAAGGTTTAATAACTGACTGTACCAGCCAGAATGGACTGGTTTTTATTCCTCTGACAAGTGATAGGTATGCAAAGTAATTTTGCCTAATCCGGTCCAAAACCAAGCTTACAAATATTAGCAAAATGACTGATGAACTAACCAGTACTGGATGGTAAGATAATCAAAGCTGAGCAGTATAGAATGGAAAGGCACTAATCCTGCCCCCTTTTCTCTCTTCTTCATACTCTTCTTCGGCTACTGCTGTTTTCCAATGCATCACCACCTCCTCCCCATCGCCATCACTCCCCTCCTATCCTCCTCTCCTTATTAGTACTGCCACATCACCACCTTTGCTCTACCTCCTCCTCTCTGACTCTCTCTCTCTGTGCTTAAGGTGAATAGCCGATATTGGCCTTTCCCAGTCTGTATCAACACCCACGACATGGTATGGTATGAATATCGTACCAATAAGCCTGCTGATTGGTATCGGCACTGGACTAAGATTTTAAGATATTGTACCGATAATGTACCAATAGAACTGCCAACTGAATTGGTACTAGACCCAGATTTTTATTCTTATCTACAAGTATCCATACTCTGAAACCCCTTAAAGATGAAGAAAAGAACCGATGACTAGGCAAAGGCTTTGTCAATTTTGAGAGTCTTATATTGAAAGACACCTATAAAGAGGCTGATTGGAGTGTGGAATTAGTCGCAGTTTCGGAAAGGAAATTTCAAGGATCCCTCCATGGTTTTTGTTGCACTTTCTGAAATTGCAACGTGACTGAAAGTTTGTGTAGGATGTATATCTCAGTACCATTCTGTGAGTGGATTATTGTAATTAGTCCTTAAGCTCTCTTTGCATCAAGGAGAATATCGGTGGATTAACATCTCAAACTAGCTTATTTCATTAAACAACCATAACAAAGACCAAACATCCTTTTTCCGACTATAATTAATCATCTTGATCAACAACAACCAATAGCGCCCAACCACTCAATTCCACCCCACCTACAAATCAACACCTTTATCAACATAATCCACCAAGAACAACGCACGAAAGAACAGATCTACCCAAAAATCTTATAGGAAAGCACAAATAAGACGGAAACGAAGCGCATCACACAGAGAGAACTTCTCGCAAACAATATTTCAGCAAGCGAAAGGATAAACATCAAGATCGGGGAGAAGAACCGATACCGTTGACGATAAGAGAGCACATCTCCGCGACAAGGGCTCCCGCTCTACCTCGAGACCGGAGGACCGCGATCGAGAAAGAAGACGACGAGCGAGAGCGTGGTGGCGGATTGCCGATTGGCGACAAATAGCGGAGGACGATTGGTCGAATCGTCCGCCGCTTTCTTGCGACCAAAGGAAAAAGGAACAATGCGATCCGCCATCCAACGGCTACCGCCAAACCTCAAAAGCTAATAATAATAAACATGACATCGAATACAGGCCGTCGATTAAGGTACGATATTTTGTTGGTGGGTAGAGCGTGGCTCGCGTGAAGGCAGGAGATAGAAGACGGACAGGTGGCAGTATCGTAAGTTTGGCTAGCGAGGGGTCGCCGTGAGTGAAAATAAGTTTGGTTTATTTTCTTGGTTCGACTTCGAAGTTGCTTCGAGTTCGACTTTTACTCGGCGACAGATTTGACTCGTGGGATGACCGAATGAATAAAATGACTGGCTATGCAGTGAGTGGAGGTGGCTTTGACATCACGTATTGCGCCACCTTAGTCAATTTAAAATATATATCGTGGGCCGATGATGCTGAATCCAAATTCACCTGTATATGTTGGAAAATATGGAAAGGTCACTCCAGAATTATACATTTTATTTAACTTTTCATCCAACTTCATAAAAATATAGTATACAAAAAATATAAAATATGACGTAAATTAGAATTTCAATCGATAGTTAACTTTCATGATGATGATGATTTGAATATGTCCATCCCTTTTCGGACGTGCCCTCGTCGTCCCTTATCGCCGACCTGTTCTACATTTTGCAAGAATCTACTTCTCATCTGTCATTCAACCTTCGAGTATCAACGCTGTGATTTCTTGCTAACCTTATTTCAAGATAAAAAAAGGAGATAGACATTCAGTCTACTTTTGGGGTATTCTATATGAAATTTCGATTGACTATTATAAATGTCTTTTTCATTTTAAAGAGTTTGGTTAGAGTGGTTCATTGGTTGATGAATTTGGATGTTTGATTTAGAGCAGTTAATTTAGTTTCTTGAGCAATAGATGGAAGGAAAAAGCAGGCGCAGCTTCAGATTCTCCCAAATCCATCTCATGTGTGTTAATTTGCACGCACGATTTGGTATACTTGGTACGACAATACTTGCTCTTAATTGGGATGAAAATTTTCGGCTAAATTAGTTAATTTATGATTCCTATAGTTTTAGTTTAAGAAGCTTAGAGAATACTTTTAGCCCTTTTAACTCTATCACCAAAACTTGTATATTGGTTTGGATCTAGGTAAATTTTGCTATTTTAGTATAACAATAGCATAAATCTTTATGTTGTTGAACAAGTAGAAATATTCTATATTATACATCTTTCATGTAGCCAATCGCGTTCATATCGCTGATACAACACCGATCAATTAATAGCTTTTATGAATTATATATTTTTATACTTCGTATATTTTTTTTTATAATGATCTTTCCTTATATGTGTTTTTGCATGAGGTTACGTAACATTATTATAATTTTTGAAACATAATTTAAAGAGAAGACTAAAATTAATTTATAAGGATATGATAAGTATACTATTATTAATTTCAGCTTAAATATTTTAGTCAACAGTTTGAGTCAAATAAAATTAATAGATTAATTAACCTATTAGACCTAGGTCATGATAACTAATCTCAAATAATGTATGTGCACACCACTAGAATTATGATTTGTGTTCACGAGACATATTTGATGTAGAAAATGTGTTGATGGGACATATTTGATATAGAAAATATTAGTTCTTTTATGTTGCCATCAAACATTACAAAATTCTTAGATGATTATGATTTTATTTGATATAGCAGCAGCCATTGATAAGGCAGAGAGTAACTGATGGTATTATATAAGCAACCAAAAGGATGTAATATGGCTTATGGACTTTGTTCAAAGGTCAAGAGGAGAATAGAAGTGTGTGTTTGAAATGGATAAATTTTTGCAGCCAACCTTGCAGTATGGAGAGTTTTCCCAAGTCGAAATGGAGGTCCATCATTGTACTTCATGACTAACATGGGATATGATGATGTGTTATCATCGACACCATGTCCTGCTCGAGCAACAAACATGACTGTCCTCATTCCTGTTGGTTGGTTTTTGAAACTCAATATCATTGAGACTTGTACATTTTACGAACTGTAAGCTTCTCGTTCATTTGGACATGTAGATAATCGCTCTCGGAGTTTCATTATTCTCTTGCTGCTGGACATCCCTCTTTCATCATTGACAACAAAGTAAATGATAGATGAACTTAAAAAGGTTCTCTTCACAGTAGAAAACAGCCGAAGAGCCGAAGAAGGCTATTTTTTTTGCAAGCAATACATGACTCCGTACATGCTCGCTTTATTTTCATATAATGAAATGTTATCGGGTAATTGAATTGGTATTACTAGCTTAGGGATTTGAAATGCGCCTGGATTAGTAGAACAAGCTCGTGATAATGTTCATAATTTTATGGATCAAAAAGAAGAAGAAGAATTATCGGACAAACTTGTCGATTTCTGGTTTAATAAAAATTCATCGAGTATTAAGAAAGCTTGACCAATTCCTCGTCCTATATAAGCTTCGATTCTTGTTCTTGTTTGTTGTCTAAAACCATGATCACATCCTCCGAAAGCAAGGATATCTTTTCTGGAGAATTGTTAACATTGACAGCTACCGGAGGATTAACAACACTAAGATCGTCTCAAGCTATATTGAATCATGTCGATTGTAGCTTGATGCCACGTTCCTTATCAATAAAATCTTGACACTTTCCCTAGGAACAGGAAAGAATCACGTCGTAGATATGGTGTACATAAACAATAGAGATTTCTTGGGTTGGAAGAACATTTTTCATGACCCATTTTAGATGAGACGAATGATTTTGAGTTTCTATTCTTCTTGGTAAGAAATCGATTTGATTTTGGTTACTTATCGATAAATCAAGTAATTTGTTGTCCTTCTCAATAAATAAAATAATTAAAAAAATATATATATATATATATATATATATATATATATATATATATATATATGATAGGGATAATTCTAGCACTCCTCAGCTCTCCCCATCACGTACTCCGTACGGCTATCACGTCGTCTATCTCATTCCAAAATGGGCTTGCGAGACTCACTCCTCACCAATCCTGTAGCTAAGAAAGAAAACCCGACTCTGTATTAATGATCAACGATATGGCATGACTTTACTAGCCTTCCTTTTCGGATGGATGACAAAGGGACCATACCTTACTTGACTCAAAGAAGTAAGAAAGACATAAGTGTGCAGGATTAACTATAATAGCAATGAAGACATAAAGTGAATTACCAGAGTCAAGTATGTTGGACGTTCGAGCATCCGTCAGAAGTTCGAAGGATCGTCAGAAGTGCTGCCGGAACTAATCGAGAATGAATCGGGGACTTGCTGAAAGTTTCGAAAGTTCGCTGGAAAGATCATCGAAGGTTCGTAGAGCTCACCAAGAAGGTTCGGAAGCTTGCCAAAGATTCGTCAAACTCACCATAAAGTTCAGGAGCTTGTTGGGAGTCTGTTAGAGGAAATCCGAGGGTGTGTCGAAAGTCCGTCAGAAGTTCACTGGAAGCTTGCCGGAAGAAAACTCGATATTGCCGATTTAAAATCTGCTTAGGAATATGTTTCAATTTCGTAGTTAGCATATAATTAGAGTTAGGATTAGGTGATAATCCTAATTAACCCTAGTAGGAGCCAACTGGGCCTTATTTGGACTGAATTGGGCCGGATTCAAGGCCCATTCAATAGTGTTGGACCATGTCTGGCGATGGCACCGCCAGACTGGAGTGGTGAAACCACCCCGAGAACTAATTCACAAGTGGTCTGAGCGGTGATATCGTTGACAGTTATTACCTGTTAGGGGTGGTACCGACCGCCAGTCCACAAAGATCGAGGACCATGTTAGGCAGTGGTACCGTCAGACTGGGCGATGGTACCACCCAGTACACTAATAGAGCAGGGTCAACTAGCGGTGGTATCGCTAGTGCTAGGTGATGGTTCTGCCAGTACTCGAAAATTCAAGATGTGACTCTTTTTTGCTTTAATTCTGAAGCCAATTGAGTCTATAAATACCCCTCTCTTCTCAGTTGGCTATGCACATTGAGAAGTGATAAAAACTGAGTCTAAGCTATAGCAAAATCGTATTCGATAGCTTGAGTGATTACCTCCCACATTTTTACTTTGCCAAAATTCTGTAAGAGTGTGAACCACTTGTAAAAAGTTTGTAAGAAGAGTGCTTAGTCCTTCTCCTTCAAGAAGATTTGATAGTGGAAGTTGGGAACCTCATTGGAGGAGGTTTCGGAAGTGAATGTAAGTCATTTAACCAAACCACTATACATCGCTGCGTACTACTCTGAATGTGTAAGTTTTACTTGCTACATCTTGTTCTTTACTTAGCTGTAAATCTTTTAATCTTCTTCTCTCTACTCTCAATTGTATTCTCTTGAATCACTTTGCTCAAATCTCATTCGTCGAACCGAAATTTTTATACGAATAACTCTTTCCAAAATCATTTCAAATTTACAGGTTTTATCCGCTGCACTAATTCACCCTCCCCCTTCTTAGTGTCGCTTAGATCCTAACAATTTGTATCAGAGCTCAATCACTCTCATTTGGTTTAAAACCCAAGAGTGATGGCATATTCCGACATACAAGAGAGTCATTCAATTACATATCTGCTTACGTTTAATGGGTCGGATTACACCTATTGGAAGACTCGTATGAAGATTTTTCTTATTTCCATGGATTTTGAACTTTGGAATATCGTTGAAAATGAATTTAAAAAATCTTCTCTTCCGATGAACGAATGGAATGAATTAGAGAAGAAGGTTTTTGCTCTAAATGCAAAGGCTATGAATGCCTTGTTTTATGTAATTGATAAAAATGAGTTTAATCGTGTTTTGATTTATGATTCGGCTTTTAATATTTGGCACACTTTTGAAATCACTCATGAAGGCACTAGCTGAGTGAAAGAGTCCAAAATTAACCTTTTGGTCCATTCTTATGATTTGTTTTGGATGAAACCAAGTGAGTCCATCGGAGACATATATACCCATTTCACGAATGTCATCAATGGACTCAAAGCACATAGTAAAGGTTTTTCTAATTTTAAACTTGTAACAAAAATTTTAAGATCCCTTCTAAAGAGTTGGGATCCAAAAGTTACGGTCATTCAAGAGGCCAAGGACCTTAAAAATTTTCCTCTGGAAGAACTTATTGGGTCTTTAATGACCTACAAAATGACATGTCATGCTCATGATTAGCTAGAGAACCCCCTTCCAAAGAACAGAATGGATATGATATTGAGAACACAAGAAGACCACTTGAAATAGTCTTCAAGTGATAAGGACCTTGATAATGAACTTGCATTTTTAACTCAAAATTTTAAAAAATTTATAAGAAGAAATAAATTTAAAAATAATATTAAAAATAAACTTGAACCCAAAAAGAATCAAATTAAATGTTATGAATATAAAAAGCCGGGGCACTTCAAAAGTGAATGCCCCTAAGCCAAGAAGAAGCAACTAAAGCGGAAGAAAGCTCTAAAGGCGACATAGGACGACTTAAGTGGCTCCGAAAATAAAGAAGCAAGCAATAAAAAGGAGGCCAACTTCGCATTGATGGCTTTAGGAGATGAGGTAAGTGAGTTATTTAATAAAAATTTATCTTTCAACAAACTTTCAATTGCTTTTCATGAATTATTTAATGAGTGTAGAGCTATTAGTAAGAAGTTCAATTTATTAAAGAAGGAGCATGCTCTCTTAGTCAAGAAGCTTGATAGTCTTAAAATTGATACTCCCTCTTTACCGACATGCTCTAAGTGTGAATATTTAGAGGTAATAAAAAATGAGAACTTGCTACTTAAAGAGACCCTAAATAAGTTTAAGATCGGTAGCGAGGGCTTGAACATGATCTTTGTAAACAAAGATCATGTCAAAAAAAGAAGTAGAATTGGATTCGTGAGTGGATCTCATCAAACTCCAACCACTTTCATTAAAGGACCCACACTACATGTATCATCTCAATTGAAATGTAACTTTTGTTATAAATCCGGACATATTGCTTACAAATGTTTGTATAAGAAATTTAGCCCATATAGGTTAATATGGGTTCTTAAAGGAACGATAAGTAACTCAATGAATAATGATAAGTTTAGTAGATCAATATTTGAGGCACCCAAGTTCAAATGGGTACCTAAAAACCATTCTCTTTTGTAGACACATTCACCCACATAAGCTAGGAGCAAGAGATGGTACCTTGATAGTAGATGCTTAAGGCACATGATTGGAGATTCATCTCAATTCTCTAAGCTCACTAGTCAAGACGAAGGGTATGTCACTTTCGAAGACAACAACAAGGGTAAAATCATTGGCAAGGGAACTATATGTAACAAATCAAGTTTTTCAATTGAAAATATGTTATTGGTAGATGGTTTAAAACATAATCTTTTGAGCATTAGTCAATTATATGATAAGGGATATATTATGAAATTTGAATCTAATGATTGCATTATTGAAAAACCACACAACAATACATCTATGATTGCACTAAAATAAAATAATGTCTACACTATAAATATTGATAATCTTAGTAATGAAATATGTTTCTCTATTTTGAATGATGATGCTTGGCTTTGTTATAGGAGATTAGGTTATGCTAGCATGAAACTAAGCTCTCAAATTACATCTAAAGAACTTGTAAGATGCATTCCTAATGTTAAGTTCATTAAAGACAAAGTATGTGATGCTTGTCAACTAGGAAAATAAATAAAAACTAGCTTCAAACCAAAAAATCAAATAAGCACCTCTAGACCATTACAATTTATCGATATGGATTTATTTGGACCAATTGACACAACGAGCCTAGAATATAGCAAATATGTTTTTGTAATTATGGATGACTATAGAAGATTCACTTGGACCTATTTCTTAGCTTACAAAAGTGATTGCTTTAAATATTTCTTTAAATTTTGTAAACTTGCTTAAAATGAAAAGGGTTTCATGATTTCATCGATTCAGGGTGATCACGGTGGTGAATTCCAAAACTATGACTTCCAAAACTTTTATGAATCTAATGGATATAACTACAACTTCTCTACTCCGAGGAATCCTCAACAAAACAGAGTTGTAGAAAGAAAAAATAAAAATTTACAAGAAATGACAAGAACCATGTTAAAATGAACATAGTTTACCCAAATACTTTTGGGCCGAAGTTGTTAATACGGCTTGCTATGTCATGAATAGGGTTCTAATAAGACCATCTCTATTCAAAAATCCTTATAAATTGTGAAATAATAAAAAATTAAATGTTTCTTATTTTAAAGTTTTCGATTGTAAATGCTTTATCTTGAATAAAAAGGATGCCTTAGGAAAATTCGATGCTAAATCCGATAAAGGCATCTTTCTTGGTTACTCTTCCGTTTCTAAAGCTTTTCATATTTTTAACAAAAGAATCTTGGTTATAGAAGAGTCTATTCATGTAGTTTTTAATAAAGTTTTTAAATTAAAAAAATAATTTTGATGATGATCTTAGTTTTGATGGTTTGAATTTAAATGAACACTCTTCTCAAAATAGTAACTTGGATGCATCTTCTTCTCAAATTTTCTTACCTAAGGAATGAAAGTATGTAGATGCTTATCCAAATAAGCTAATTATAGGAGACACATCAAAAGGGGTTCAAACTCATTTCTCTTTTAAGAATTTTTGTGCCAACGTCGCTTTCCTTTCTCAAATTGAACCTAAGTGCATTGACGAAGTCTTGAAAGATGATTCTTGGGTTATCGCAATACAAGAAGAATTGAATCAATTTGAAAGGAATGAGGTGTGGAAACTTGTTCCTAGACTAAGTGACCATTTAGTTATAGGTACTAAATGGGTATTTAGAAACAAGCAAGATAAATTTAGTATTGTGGTTAGAAATAAGGCTAGATTAGTTGCCAAAGGTTTCAACCAAGAAGAAGGTATCGATTACGAAGAGACTTTCACTCCTATGGCAAGATTAGAAGCCATTAGGATGCTCCTTGCCTATGCTAGTAGTAATAATTTTAAGTTGTTTTAAATGGATGTCAAAAGTGCTTTCTTAAATGATTTTATCTTCAAAGAAGTGTTTGTTGAACAACCACCCGGTTTTAAAAACTATCTTTTTCCTAATCATATGTTTAAATTGACCAAGGCTCTCTAAGGGTTAAAACAAGCCCCAAGGGCTTGATATGAGAGACTTAGTTCATTTCTAATTTCAAATAATTTTACTAAAGATAAAGTCGATACTACATTGTTTATTAAATATTTTAAAAATAATTTTCTTATTGTTCAAATCTATGTTGATAATATTATTTTTGGTTCTACTAATGAATCACTATATGAATCATTTGCCAAGTGTATGAGTCATGAATTTGAAATGAGTCTAATGGGTGAATTAACTTTCTTTTTAGGATTATAAATTAAATAACTTAGTGATGGTATATTTCTTAATCAAACTAAATATGCATTAGAATTATTAAAATGATTTAACATGGATGGTTCAAAAGCCATAAATACTCTTATGAGCACTTCTACTAAGTTAGACTTAGATGAAAGTGGAGAAAATTTTGATCAAAAAATATATAAGGGAATGATAGGTAGCTTACTTTACCTCACTGCAACTAGACTGGATATCATGTTTAGTGTAGGACTTTGTGCAAAATTTTAAGCTAACCCTAAGTTATCTCACCTTAAAGCCATTAAAAGAATCCTTAGATATCTTAAAGGAACTCATAACCTAGGATTATGGTATCCAAAATCCGATGACTTTGATTTAAAAGCCTATGCGGATGCAGATTTTGAATGATGTAGAATAGATAGAAAAAACACATCTGAAACATGCCAATTTTTAGGATATGCACTTGTTTATTGGACTTCCAAGAAACAAAACTCGGTTGTACTATCTACGATCGAAGTTGAATACATAGTCGCAAGTGTATATTGTGCACAAGTTGTTTAGATGAAAAATACTTTAGAAGACTATGGAATTTATTTAAAGAATATTCACATAAAATGTGATAACACAAGTGCTATTTGCCTAATCAAAAATCTCATTTAACACTCTATAATTAAGCATATTGACATTAGGCATCACTTTATACGAGATCATGTCAATAATAATGATGTCATTCTAGAATTTATTGATACAAAATATCAATTAGCGGACATCTTCATAAAACCCCTAAATGAAGAATAATGACTTCATTAGAAGAGAATTAGACATGCTAAATTGTCCTAATACATGAAGATGTTGTATGTTCCTTTTTTGAAAATTTTCAACATCGGTTTTTCATAATCTCAACTTGTTATTATTTTCAAATTTTGGATGACATCTTTATAATATCATATTTTGAACGGAGCTCTCATTTTTATCCTTCTATCGTAATATATTGATTCTCCCCCTTCTTCAGTTGATGAACCTTGAGTAATATCATCCCCTTTGATGATGTAGTGAAATCGGTTTTATACTCCCTCTACTCTATTGGGATGATTAATTGATTTTTATGATTTTCATATCATTTGAAACTTGATATATGCATAGATTAATGTCATGAATTTTGCATAAAGATTAAGCTCTTAAGTGTTTGGTATACTCTCTTCGGACATTATTCTTAACTCTTATGCTAATCTCTAAGTCTTGAGCTTTTATTGTTTATCTTCCGCCTTATGGATTCTTATAAGAATACCGAGTTGAATCTTTTTCTATGAAACTTTTGATGTTGATGTGCTCCACTTCATGAATATCAAGTTGAACTTTTTCATGAATTTTTGATCTCTCTCTCTCTCTCACTAATTTTTGATATGAGCTCTTATTAATATGTTTGACGAATGACTAAATGTTTGATAAATAACTTCAATGATCTATCTTTTCACTTTACAATTTTACAAAATTGCATCTTGGACCTCTTTCATGTATGAATCTTTTATGACTTAATAAATGATAAAAGATCATTCTTTAAATTTTATAAATATGAATAAGAATCATCAAATCACTTTTCGGGTTTATCTGTCTCGGATGACATACTTTAAATGATATTCAACTCGCTTTCTAAGTAAATTCAAGCCTCATTCTTATGTATCGTATATGTTTGATGACTACCTTTACAATTTTGATATGGTTGATAAATGACTAACATCATGATGCCTTATGATGACTATCTTCACCTCCTTTTTGTTGATGACAAAGGGGGAGAAGAAAATGGTAAAATAAATTGATGACTTAATAAATGTCTTGCATGCATCGAGAAGAATATGGCAAATAAATCCATGATTTCATAAATGACTTATATGTATCGTATCATATCGCAATGACTTGATGAAATAATAAAAGTCTTATATATTTTATATTACAATATAATTGCTTTTGTCATGCTTTGTAATTAAAAATTAGTTATTATCTTTAAAAGCATCACAATAAAATTTGTAGCATATCGCAATATATCACATGTATCATAAATGGTTCATACATGCTTAACATATAAATTTTTGAAAGATTGTTATCATATCATATTTAAAATTTGGTATCTTTCATTGATATGATAAGATATCATCTCATTTGATGATGTATCAAAAAAATGATATCATGCCTTGTATTTGTACTTTTTATATTGATATTGTTTGATCCTTATTATATTTTAAATTATAATTGGTATCATTTGTCCAAGTGATAAATTACTATCATCATTCGACTTGAGATTGAGTGTCATACCTTGACATTATTTTCAAAATATGAAAAATATGAAGTTTCATATTTATGAATGAAAGGTCATGCTTGTTAAGCATGATAATAAGTTCAACGGATGAAACTTATCGATTTCGGCTTGAATTCAAGGAGATTGAATTCAAGTGTTTTCATTCTCATAATATGGTATATAGATATGGGGAGTTAAGATTAACTCCATCATCAATTAATTGTCATCATAAAAAAAGAGAGATTATTGAATCTTAAATTTTGATGATGAAGTCAATTGATAGATTATTTGATCTAATCCATATTATTGAGATAAGTTTGCAGGATTAACTATGATAGCAATGAAGACATAAAGTGAATTGCCGGAGTCAAATATGTTAAGAGTTCGAGTGTCTACTAGAAGTCCGAATGATCGTCAAAAGTGCTGCCGGAACTAGCCGAGAATGAATCGGGACTTGCTGAAGGTTTTGGAAGTTTGCCGAAAAGATCGTTGAAGGTTTACAGAGCTCACTGAGAAGGTTCAAAAGCTTTCCAGAGATTCATCAAACTTGTCATAAAATCCAGGAGCCTGTTGGGAGTCTGTTGGAAGAAATCTAAGGGTGTATCGGAAGTCTGCTGAAAGTTCACCGGAAGTAAACTCGATGTTGCCAGTTTAAAATTTGCTTAGGAATATGTTTCAATTTCATAGTTAGTACGTAATTAGGGTTGAGATTAGGTGATAATCCTGATTAACCCTAGTAGAGGCCAATTAGGCCTTATTTGGATTAAATTGGGTCGGATTCAAGGCCCATTTAGTAGTGCTGGATCATGTTTGGTAGTGGCACCATCAGACTGGAGTAGTGGCACCACCCCGGGAACTAATTCTCAGGTGGTTTGGGCAGTGGTACCGCCCCAGGTTATTGGTGCTACCAAATCTTTCGATCTTCTTCTCTTTACTCTCAATCGCATTCTCTTGAATCACTTTGCTCAAATCTCATTTGTCGGACCAAAATTTTTGTATGAATAACCCTTTATGAAATCATTTCAAATTTTTATCCGCTGTACTAATTCACCACCCCCCCCTTAGTGCAGCTCATATCCTAACATGGCGGTGGTACTGCCAGTACCCAGTAGACCCAGGATGAGATAGATTTTGGCTCCAAGTTTAAATCCATTTGAAACCTATAAATACCTCTCTCATCCCTAAGTAGAACATACAAGCACATTGAACCTAAAAGTAGGAAAACACTACTAAAATCCTTTTTCTCCTCTAGTTTTCATTTGTATTCGATTTAAAGAAAGGAGTGTGTGAGTGCTTGTAAGGATTATCTCTTGAGCCTGTCAAAAGGAGAAGACATTGTAAGGGACTTAGTCTTCACCCGTTGGAAAGATGACTACTAGTGGAAAGTCGGTGGCCTCAAGTGAAGAGGAATCGGGAGTTGATGTAGGTCGGATGACCGAACCACTATAAAAATTGGTTTGCATTTCTGTCTTGTCATTTACATTTCTACAAACCTTCTTTACTTGCTGCTCCACTTCCTCATCTCCTTCTTATGAATTATTTCAAGTCCAAACACAATCAAAATCATTTTTCATTGAAACGTGATTTTTATCGTACGAGGTTTTCTTAAATCACCGAATTTATCGTATTTTACCACTGCACTAATTCACCCCCCACCTCTTAGTATCACTCTTGATCCTAACAGTTAGTATCAAAGCCACGTTGTTTCTCTTTTGGATTCACACCCATGAGAAATGGTTCTTTTTGGATTTCAAGAGGGTTTTTCTATCGTTCGTCCTCCCTTATTTATCGGATCGGACTACACTTATTAGAAAACTTGAATAAGAGTTTTCTTGCTTGTTAGAATTAGTTCGGCACTAAGAGGGGGTGAATTAGTGTTGCAGTAAGATTATGATAAATTTCGATGATTTCTAAAACTTCATACGATAAAAATAGATTTCGACGAAAACCATATCAGAAAAGTTTTAACTTAAACTTGAGAATGTTTAGAGAAGATGAAAGGTAGTGAACAAGTAAAGTAAATGTTTGTAGAAAGGTAAATACAAGAATAGAAATGCAAACCGATTTTTATAGTGGTTCGGTCATCCAATCTACGTCCACTCCTGATTCCTCTTCTCTTGAGGCTATTGGCTTTCCACTAGTTGTCTTTCTACCAACGGGCAAAAACTAACTCTCTTATAGACCTTCTCCTTTTGACAGGATCAGGAGATAACATTTACAAGCACACTGCTCTCTTTAGGCTAAAAATAATCTAAGTCTAGAGGAGGGATTTCTCAAGTGAATTTTATAGCATTTCTTTACTTTCAAATCTCTGTGCTTGTATTTTCAACCCAGAGATGGGAGGGGTATTTATAGGCTCCAATCTAATTCAAACTTGGAGCCAAAAATCTTTCCATCTCGGGTTTTCTGGGTACTAGCAATACCACCGCTTGTCACTAGCGGTACCACTACTAGTGCACTCTGGTTTTATCAGTGTACTAGGTAGTACCATCACCCAGTCTAACGGTACCACCGCCTAAACACACTGTTAGTGGGTGATACCACCACCCAGACTGTCTTGAAGATTGAGCCTTCAAGCGATTCCACCACCCAACTAGCGGTGCCACCGCCTGATGTGGCACTTGATCACTATTTGGGCCTTTTATTCGGCCCAACACATCCCTAATTTGGGCCCAATTGACCCTTAACAGGTTTAAAGGGATTACCTCCCAAATTTAACCATAATTACTTACTAACTATGAAATTAAAGATATTTCCTAAGCAAAATAAAATCCGACAAGTCAAGTCTTCTTCCGGCGAGCTTCCAACGAACTTCCGGCAGTCTTTCGACAAACTCTCGGACCCTTCCTGTAGACTCCCGATAAGCTCCTGGACTTCACGATGACCTTGGCGAGTTCTGACGAGTCTTCTTTGGCAAGCTTCCAATCTTTCTTGGTAAGCTCTGCAAACTTCCAACGAACCTTCCAGCGAACTTTCGATAATGTTGAATCTCGGTTTTTGATGATGAAACTAATTGATTATGATTTGTAGTCTAACTGCGTTTTGAGTTACGTAGGTCTACTATCGATCAAGATTAGATAGTTGACGCTGGAGGAATTGACGCTACGCCGGGTGATCACATCTGGATATTGGATATCGAGCCGGAGGTTTGATCGATAATCGGTGGAAGGCTTCGTACGTCAGGCATCGGGCCTAGAAGAGCGTGTTACGCCAAGGATATCGGGGTTACGGAGGTCAACCATTGATTGGGCAATGGATCGCTAGAGAGGACGATGTGCCAAAAAATTGGACAAAGCACCAATGAGCCAATGATGTGCCGGGCAACTGAATGTCAATTCGTGTTGTAATAACTGTCTAGATCGAAGTAGAATGTTTGTTTGTGTGTGTGCAGGATTAACTACGATGACGATGAAGACGTAAAGTGAAACAAAGTGCCGGAAGATAAGTGTGATGGATCGTTGGGAGTTCGAGAGTTTGGCGGAAGTCCGAAGATTCGTTGGGCGTGTTGCCGGAACCAGCCGAGAACAAGTAGGGAGCTTGCGGAAGGGTTTTTGAAAGTTCGCCAGAAGGTTTGTCGGAAGTTCACGGAGCTTGCCAAGAAAGATCGGAGCTTGCCAATGAAGCTCGTTGGAACTCGCCAAGATCATCGTGAAGTCCGGGAGCTTGCCGGGAGTCCGCAGAATGGTTTCCGAGGGTTTATCGGAAGACCGCCGAAAGTTCGCCGAAAGCTCGCCGAAAGAAATCTCTCCTTGTGGACTTTGTAATAGCTTAAAAATATCTTTAAAATTTATATTTAGCACATAATTTGGTTTAGGATTAAGTGTTAATCCTATAAACCAAATTTGGGCCAATTCGGACTTCATTTGGATCGGTTTCAGTCGAGTTTTGGGCTAAAACTACTATGCTGAAATGACCTGGGCGGTAGTACCGCCCAATGGCGAAGCAGCGGTGGTACACTTTGGCTGGGCAGATAGCACCGCCAAGACACCTTGGCACCGTGTAGCACCGCTTGATTGCAAAGACAGTAAATTTAAAATGGTTCAAATTTTGGCTCCAAGTTTGGGCTCCAAATTGAATCACTTTGAAGCCTATAAATACCCCACTCATTCAGAGTTTAGGGGGTATCTAGAACTAAGAAAAAGAAGGGAGAGACTCTCTTGAAAGTGTGTCAAATCTTCCCTCTAAGTTTTAGGAGTGTTCTAGTCCAAGAGAGGGGTGAAAGGCTTTGTAAGGGTTATCTCCTAAGCCTATCAAAAGGAGAGGAGCTGTGAGGGAGTTCATCCTCGCCCATTGGAAGGAGGATAGCTAGTGGAAAGTCGGTGGCCTCAAGCAAGAGGAATCGGGAGTGGACGTAGGTCGGATGACCGAACCACTATAAAAATCTGGTTTGCATTTACGTTCTTGCTATTTACTTTTCTACAAACCATCTTCATTTGCTGCCTTACTTACTCAACTTCCTCTTCATCTTCTTATGTATGCTTTAAAGTTAAAATGTAATCTTTCCGGGTTTAAACGAAACGTTACATTCATTCGTACGAAGTTTCCGAACTTGTTTTAATCACTGAAAAATCTATCATTCTTTACCTCTGCACTAATTCACCCCCCCTCTTAGTGTCGCTTGATCCCTAACAATTGGTATTAGAGCCACGTTCTTTCTCTTGATTTACACCCGTAAGAAATGGCTCTTCATGGCTTTCAAGAGGGCTTTTTGGTTTTTCATCCACCGTTCTTTAACGGTTCGAACTACACATATTGGAAAACTCGAATGAGAGCTTTATTTATTTCTCTCGATTTAAACTTATGGAACATCATTGAAAATGGATTTCAACTTTCTTTTAAACCGATGAACGAATGGTCGGATTTGGAGAAAAGATCGTTTTCTTTAAATGCAAAGGCTATAAATGCCTTATTTTGTGCTTTAGACAAAAATGAATTCAACTGGATTTCTATGTGTGAAATGACTTTTGACATTTGGTGAACTCTTGAAATCATGCACGAAGGAACGAGTAGAATCAAAGACTCGAAAGTTTATATTTTGATGCACGATTTTGAGGTTTTTCGAATGGCACCAAGTGAGACTATCGATGACATGTTCTCCCATTTCTCGGATGTCATCAATAGTCTAAAAGCTCTTAGTAAATATTTTTCGGATTTTGAACTTGTAAATAAAATCTTAAGATCCCTTCCAAAAAGGTGGGATCATAAAGTAACGGCAATACAAGAAACAATAGATCTAAATAACTATCCTATTGATGAACTTATTGGGTCTTTAAAGACCTATGAAATGTCATTCTTGGAACTTTCGTAACTTGATGAACATGTGAACCACCTTCCAAAGAACAGGAAGGATTTGAAACTTTGGACAAATGAATGCCACTTAAGTGATGACTCAAGTGATGAAGACAATGAGGATGTTGAACTTTTAATGAATCTTAATAAGTTTATTAAATAAAAATTTAAAATGAACAATGAACTTGAATGGAGGAAGAGGCCAAAGATGAAGAAGAAGCACAAAGAAGAATCAAATTACGAAATGGCGAATTGGGCTTTAACGGACTTCGACTACAAGGTAAGTAACTTGACTCCCTTGAATTACTTTGAAATTACATGATCCTTTCATGAGTTGCTTGAAATAGTTGGTAGGTTTTTTTTATGCTTTTTTCCTTTCTAGTAATTTTTTGAAAATTAAAAATATGAATGATGCATGATTTGTGATAATGCTTAGGATTAATCCATGCATGTGTATCTTGATATTTTATATTACTTTTTATTTCTAAACATGATGCTTGGTGATTTTGTAACATGCATTAGTTTTTGAAGTAATGTTGATTTGACTCTGTTGTGGATTAACATATTTTTGGTCTAATTGTTTTCATGACAAATTAAGATGACATTTTGAGATGATGTAATTTTATGTATACTTTCCATATCGGTTTTCAATCTTAAACATGATACATATCTATGTATGAATTTTTTGAAAATCTTTTGATGATAGATGTATGTATCTTGATTATAATTTGAAAACTTCCTTCTTGGCTTAATGGGTTTTAACCCTTTTTATGATGAAATTTTTATTGATACATGTCTTCATGAAATCAATTATAAAGACCCAACCCATAAATTTTCTAAATGAAAGAAATGTGGTTTTGATATTGCCTTGTATTATATTTGGACTTGATGATTTTCATGATAAAAATTATTTTTCAAATTTTTAAAATGATGTATGATTTTAGCAAAAGGTTGAGCATTGATCATCTTGTTATAACAAATGAAAGAAAGAATTAAAATGATTTTGATGATGCATTATGAAAACATGCTTATTGATGGTATCATACTTGATAACTTGAAATCTCATATTTTGAAATAATATATTCATAATGAATCCATGAATCTTGATGATTTTCGTATCACGTTTTGGCTTTAAATTTGATACATATCTTTCATGCAAAAAAATTTTGGGCATGCTTATGTGAAATCTTGCTTGATAATGAAAATGCTCCATACGTATGATCATGATAAATTCATGAATCTTGATGATTTTATATTGCTTTTGATTTCAAACAAGATGCATGATTTTTGACACAAAAAATTAATAGCATGTTTCAAGAAAATGCTTGCACACCAAATATGATTAAAAGATAGAAGCAAGCATATTGATGATTTCGTTTTTACATGAAAATTTGAACATGCATATATATAAGATCAACCACATAAAATAAAACATGAAAGTTAAAAATATTTTAATCATGATATTTTATTTTTGATGTGTTTGGTCTTAACGGTCTTTATGACGAAACTTATGTTTTGCTTTGAAAAGTTGATATATGCTCACATGTAATTAATTTATGTTGCTCTTATTAAAATTTTCGAATGAAAGATTGTGATGCATTTGATCTTAATGGGTTTAATGACAAACTTGTATTTTGAATTTATACAATGATGGGTTCTATATAAATGTTTGAACATACATTATGAAATCATCATTGAAATAAAAATATTAAAAGTTTGTTATCATGCTTAATGACTTTGTGATATCATATCTTGATGACAAACTCATGTTTTGATCTTAAATTTGATACTCATTTTTTGAAACATGAGCACACTTGTTTGAAACAAAATGAAACACATTATCATAATAAATTGAATCTCATAATATGTTATATTGTTGTCTTGACAATTTTTATAATAAAGTTTGTCTTTCGGTTTTGAATATTTTGATTTGGCATATAAAGGCAAAAGACATACTTATATGATGAAACATAAAGAAATTATATTTACTATCTTATCGAGATTAATAATTTTATGATATCTTAAGAATCTTATAAATTATAGAAGTGAATTCAATGAATTGATTATGATTTGATAATTTGAACTTTTCTCTCATGTTTCAATACTACTTTGTTTGCTTAATGACTTGTTGATTGAAATATTGATGTAGACTTTTGATGTATCACTTGTCATGATTAATGTAAATTGCTAGCATTTTGAATCTTGAAAATGATTGCTTCTTTTTATCATTTACCAAAGAGGAGAACAATTCAAGTTTATGTCATTTGTGAATCTCATAAACTATGTTAATGATTTTGATGATTCGAATTTGAGTGAGCTTTATCACAATCCAAGTCTTGATATCTTAATACTTGATACTTGGAATTCTTATGCATGAATCAAGTTACTCTTTGTGTTATATCTTTTTAAATGAATCATGAGCCTTATTATCATATATTTCATAATATAGAAATGACAAGAATTCTTTGGCTTGTATGTCATATGTGGTAATTGAAAATTTGATGATTGAAAAGAAATTTGCCTTATGATGAATCAATGAATCATGATTTGATCTATGAGAATGATATGTTTTTTATGCATCATGATTCTTGGTTATATACCCTTTATCATGAATTGATATTTGCCATGTAAGCCTTATATGATTCAAAATTGATGTAAAAGAATTATGTGTAATGATTGAATCATTAATTTATTCTTTTATCATGGCTTGAAAATGAATGAAAGGAAAATATGTTAGCACTTGTAATCATGATTTGATCCTTGATATTGATATACTTTTATATATCATGATTCTTAGTTGTATGACATTTATCTTGAATTAAAAATTGATAAATATGAATTTTGATCTTGCTAAAAAGAAAGTTATGAATCATGAATGATATCTTTTAGTTTTGATCCTTGTTGAATTTACATATTGATATCCTTCATGACATGATTTCTTTGCATTGTTGTCTTATTTGCATCATGTGATGATTGAACAATTGATGTATATTTTTATTGATATAAATTTATAATTGATATGAAAAATGGCTTGTATAATGATTAAAATTTTTAGCCATTTAGTCCTCCCTTCTTTTTGACAAAGACAAAGGGGGAGAAAAATTGCTACCTTGCAATTTCACAAGTAGTTAAGGATTGCTATCTCAAAGGATGCAAATATTACTATCTTGACTATCTCAAAAGAAGCAAAATGTAAAACTTCAAAAAATTGAAATGTTACACTTGCCATGCCTTTATGTTTGTATGTTTTAATGAAAAGTTAGCATATATGTTTAAAGTGATTATATATAATTGCTAGCTCATTGCAAACAAAAAGTTGGTAGCATGCAAAGGTGAAACTTAGTTACAAAAGAGAAGAATTGAAAGGAAGCTAACTTACGTGTCGCAAAGTATGTTAGCTTGCTTATCATTATTAATTGCTTGCTTATCATCTTTTTCTCTCATATCATGATTTTTGACTCTCTTGAATTCATGACTTAATATGATGAAAATTCATGTTGTAAATTTGTTATTTTGTCATGATCAAAGCATTGACTATTTGTACTCCACTTTTTTGACAAAACAAAGGGGGAGAAGATTTATTGCTAGCTTATGTATCGCAAAGAAAAATTTTACTAGCTAGAACATGCAAAGGAAGCAAAGAAAGTGCAACTTGCACATCTCAAGAAGCAAGTGAAAAAATTGCCATCATTACCCATCCTTAAAAACTTGCAATGATTGAATGGTATGATTAAATATTGTATTGCAAAGCTATGCTTAAGTTATGATGTGATTGATAGCTAGTATGATTATAATATTTGTATATCCTTGAAAACTAGCTATGATGTTATTTCTCCTTTTTGTTGATGACATAGGGGGAGAAGTAGATTGATGACTTCATGCATTGATTGAATATTTTATATATTTGCATGATGGTTTGATGTTTTCTCTTAATATTGTGATGAATGTTGTTTGGATTTAGGATAATCCAAGGTTTCTATCAATGACATATTGATAGGGGGAGTTTGGTTAAACTCTGGGGAGTTATGGTTAACTCCGTTAGTCATCAATTAGTTGTTATCATAAAAAAGGGGGAGATTGTTGAATCTCGATGTTTTATGATGAAACTAATTAATTATGATTTGTGGTCTAACTGCGTTTTGAGTTATGCAGGTCTACTATCGATCAGGATTAGACAGTTGACGCTGGAGGAATTGACGTTGCGCCGGGTGATCATGTCTGGATATTGGATGTCGAACCGGAGGTTCGGTCGACAATCGGTGGAAGGCTTCGTACGTCGGGCATCGGGCCTAGAAGAGCGTGTTGCGCCAAGGATATCGGGTTACGGAGGTTAACTGTCGATTGGGCAACGGATCGCTAGAGAGGACGATGTACCGAAGAATCGGACGAAGCGCCGATAAGCCAATGATGTCTCGGGCAACTGCATGTCAATTCACGTTGTAATAACTGTCTAGATCGAAGTAGAATGCTTGTTTGTGTGTGTGCAGGATTAATTACGATGACGATGAAGACGTAAAATGAAACAAAGTGCCAGAAGACAAGTGTGATAGATCGTTGGGAGTTTGAGAGTTCGACGGAAGTCCAAAGATTCGTTGGGAGTGTTGCCAGAACCAACCGAGAACGAGTAGGGAGCTTGCAGAAGGGTTTTTGAAAGTTCACCAGAAGGTTTGTCAGAAGTTCACAGAGCTTGCCAAGAAAGATCGGAGCTTGCCAATGAAGCTTATTAAAACTCGCCAAGATCATCGTGAAGTTTGAGAGCTTGCCAGGAGTCTGCATAATGGTTTCCAAGGGTTCGTCGGAAGACTGCCGGAAGTTCGTCGAAAGCTCACCGAAAGAAGTCTTGTCTTATGGACTTTATAATAGCTTAAAAAATATCTTTAAAATTCATAGTTAGCACATAATTTGGTTTAGGATTAGGTGTTAATCCTATAAACCAAATTTGGGCCAATTCGGACTTCATTTAGACCGGTTTCGGTCGAGTTTTCGGCCAAAACTACTGTGCTGAAATAACCTGAGCGATAGTACCGCCCAGGCTGGGCAATAGTACCGCCCAGTGGCTGAGAACCAAGTAGTGGTACCACCTGGCTGGGGCGGTAGCACTGCCCAGCACCCGTGGGCACTAGCGGTAGGACCGCTGGATGGGCGGTAGCACCACCTAGTACTGCCAGCACCAAGAAATTCAAAATGGTTCAAATTTTGGCTCCAAGTTTGGGCTCCAAATTTGAATCACTTTGAGGCCTATAAATACCACACTCATTCAAAGTTTAGGGGGTGTTTAGAACTAAGAAAAAGAAGAGAGAAACTCTCTTGAAAGTGTGTCAAATCTTCCCTCTAAGTTTTAGGAGTGTTCTAGTCTAAGAGAGGGGTGAAAGGCTCTGTAAGGGTTATCTCCTAAGCTCGTCAAAAGGAGAGGTGCTGTGAGGGAGTTCATCCTCGCCCGTTGGAAGGAGGATAGCTAGTGGAATCGGAAGTGGACGTAAGTCGGATGACCGAACCACTATAAAAATCTGGTTTGCATTTACGTTCTTGCTATTTACTTTTCTGCAAACCATCTTCATTTGCTGCCTTACTTATTCAACTTCCTCTTCATCTTCTTATATATGCTTTAAAGTTAAAATACAATCTTTCTAGGTTCAAACGAAACGTTGCATTCATTCGTACGAAGTTTCCAAACTTATTTTAGTCGCTGAAAAATCTATCGTTCTTTACGCTGCACTAATTCACCCCCCCTCTTAGTGTCGCTCGATCCCTAATAGATAACTCTTCGGCAAGCCCTCGATTCATTCTCGACCAGTTCTGGTAGCACTCCGATAAATCTTTGGACTTCTATCGAACTCCCAACAATTCGATCGCACTTGACTCCGGCACTTTATTTTTGCTTTATGTCTTCATCGCTATCGTAGTTAATCCTACACACTAATTAAGTCTTAACCTTACTTTGATCTAGACAATTATAACACAAATCAACATCCTATTGTCCGGCACGTCATTGGTCGGTGCTTCGTCCGATTCTTTAGTGCATTGTCCTCTCTTGCGATCTATTACTCAATCGGCGGTTGGCGTCCACAACCCTGATCTCCTTAGTGCAACTCCGCTCTTCTTGGCCCGATGCCCGATATCTTTATTCGAAGCCTTCTACCAATTGTCGATCGGACCTTTGGCTCGATGTCCAATCTTCTAACGTATTCTCTTCCGGTGCAACGCTGATTCATCCTGTGTCAATTGTTTAATTCTGATCAAAAGTAGACCTGCGTGACTTAAAACATAATTAGATAACCAAAATATAATCAATTAGTTTTATCATCAAAATTTGAGATTCAACATTGCTTTTCTTGAATTTGGATTTATAGAATATCGTTGAAAATGGTTTTCAACAACTTTTTAAACCTATGAACAAATGGACAGATTTAAAAAAAATTTATTAAATGTAAAGGCTATGAATGTCTTATTTTGTGCCTTAGATAAAACCAAATTTAATCATGTTTCTACATGCGAAATGACTTGTGATATTTGACACATACTTGAAATCACACACGAAGATACTAGTAGAGTCAAAAACTTGAAAGTAAACCTTTTAATGCATGATTTTAAGCTTTTCTGAATGGCGCCAAGCGAGACTATTGGCGACTTATATACCCGTTTCATAAATATCATCAATAGTTTGAAAAGTCTTAGTAAATATTTTTCTAATGTTGAAATTGTAAACAAGATCTTAAGATCTCTTCTAAAAAGGTGGGATATGAAAGTAATGACGATACAAGAAACTAAAGATTTAAATAATTTTCCTATTGAAGAACTCATTAGCTCTTTAATGACGTATGAAATGAGCCTCTTGGAACACAATGAACATGAGAACCATCTTCTAAAGAACAGGAAGGTAATTGCACTTAGAACGAAAGAAGACCTCTTGAGTAATAACTCAAGTGATGGTGAAGAGAACATTGAACTTTTGATGTTAAAATTTAAAAAGCTTAGTAAACAAGAATTCAAAAACACAAATGAACTTAAAAAGAACACCAACTCTTGCTATGAATGCAAGAAGCCCGAACGCTCCAAAGACAAGTGTGCTAAAGTGAAGAAGAAAAAAGCAAGCAAAAAAGAATCAAGTGATAAAGTTGCAAACTGCACTTTGATGGTCTTCAACAACGAGGTAAGTAACTCACCTGAATTGTTCTTACATTATTGTGAAATTACATAATCATTTCATGAATTACGTAACATAGTTTGTAGGAAATAAAAAATTATTTTCAAAAATTAATTATCATGCTTCTCTTTCTAGTGTTTTTGAAAAATTAAAAAGTTGATCATGAAAATTATATGTTTTTATGATAAAGAAGTATGATGACGATATTAAAGTTTCATGTATGCTATGATTTGAAATTTTGAATGATGATTAGATGATTTGTAATAATGATTGTACATCAAATATAATTCTATGTATGTTTTCCGTATCCATTTCAAACAAGATACATAGTTTTGACACAAAAAAAATTAATTATCATGATAATTGCATCACATGCTCATACACCTAACAAGATTAAATACTTATCTTGATGATTTGAAATCCTATGTTTAGGAATAATGTGTTTTTGGTTTTGATGAAATTTTTTGGATTTATACGATGATGAAATCAATTGTAAAACTAAAAGACCTAACCCACATTGTTATTAATAAATTTTTCGAATAAAAGAAAAATGGTTTTGATGATGCTTTCGGTTCTAAATATGATGCATGACTATTGATTTCTCACACTAAGCTAGAATCATATAAGAAGGTAAACATCTTGTTATAACTAACAACAATGAAAGAAAGAATATATTAGAATTAAAAATATTTTGATGATGTTTTATGAAATCATGATTGATAATGATATAAAAGAAAATGTTTAATGTATGTGTATCTTTATGATTTTGGTTTTTGACATGATGCTTGGCTTTGGTATAAAAATTTGAACATTCCTATGTGAGATAAAATTTAATGAATTGAAATACATAAAAATGGAAAAATGCACTATCATGATGTTTTATGTTTGATGTGTTTGGTTTTGATAATGAAACTTAGTTTTAAACATGATACTCATCTTCTAAAACTTAGCACATTTATATAAAACAAATCACTTAAAATGAAACACATAAAAAGAAAAGTGTATTATTATGATAAATCAAATTTTTTGGTTAAGAATGCTTTACGTTTTTGGTTTAGATGATCATTATAACGAAAGTTGCCTTTTCGTATTTAAATATTGATACATGTTTTGAGCATGGTTACTTGTAATCAATCTACGTTGCTCTTAATAAATTTTCGAATGAAAGATTTTGATGATGATTTCAGATTTATATGATGATTCATGGCTTTCGAATAAAAATTTTGAATACAATTATATAAAACAAATAATTTAAAATGAAACACATTATCATGATAAATTAAATTTTATATTTTGAAGTAATACGTTATATTTTTGCCTTGATGATCTTTGTGATGAAGTTTGCCTTTCATTCTTAAATCATGATACTTGTTTTTATCAAAGGCGAAGGCATGCTTATAAGAAGAATCACATAAATTGAAACACAATGTATTTTCTATTTTATCGAGATCAATGAATTCATTTATGTAATTTTGTGAATCTCTTGAATCATGAAATTGATCTTGATGATTTGACAATGAGTCTTTATCAAAAATCTATTTGTCATTTTGAATCTCTAAAAAGTTGATGATGTAATAATAATTTTATTCATGTTATAAATCTCAAAAGTGATTTTGATGATTTGATTATGAGTTTCGAGTTAACAAATTGATTTGAATGAGAACTTTTGTTTTAAGTGAATCATAAACCTTCTTTTGATTTTTTGAGAATTCTTATACTTGAAGCATGTTCTTATATGATTCTTTTGCGAATAAGACGATGAATCATGGCTTGATCTTTGATATTGATTTTTTTATATATATCATGATTCTTGGTTATATACCCTTTATCATGAAATGAAGATTGATGCTAAAGAACATATTTGTAAATCATGATCTTGATAGTTCTAAAAGAAATACATAATCTTGATCTTGATCTTGCTAAAAAGAATATTTATGAACCATGAATGATATCTTTTGGTATTGATCCTTGTTGATTTTTCATATTGATATCCTTCATGACATGATTTCTTTACATTTTTGCCTTGTATGCATATTGATAGATTGTTATAATTTTTTTATTGATGCAAATTTATAATTGATGTAAAAGTTTATATCATTGTATCCTTCTCTTCTTTTTGACAATGACAAAAGGCAAGAAAGATTGCTAGCTTAAAGCAAAAATTTGCTAGTTTGTGTATTGCAAAATTTGCATATCAAAGAAAAGCAAATTGCTAGGCCACACAAGGAAAGAAAACTAGCTTGCACTTCTCAAAAGAGAATAAACAAAAATTACATATATATCGCAAAAGGAAACAAAGAAAGTGCAACTTGCACATCTCAAGAAGCAAGTGATGTGTTGCTATGCTTCTATGTTTAAATGTTATAAAGTGTTGTAAATCTAGCTTGAATGTAAAATTTACATATCTTTTAATCTTGCTAGATGCCACTTCTCCTTTTTATTGATGACAAAGGGGGAGAAGTAGATTGATGATAATGCATTATTTTTTATGACACGTTACTTGGATTTTTTAAAATCCAAGGGTTCTATCAATATGGCATATTGATAGGAGGAGTTTGGTTAAACTCCAAGAGTTAAGGTTAACTCTATTATCAATTAGTTATCATCGTCAAAAAGGGAGAGAATGTTGAATCTCGAATTTTGATGATGAAACTAATTGAGTATGTTTTGGTTATCTAACTACGCTTTGAGTCATGCAGGTCTACTCTCGATCAGGATTAGATAATTGAAGTAGGATGAATCAACATTATGCCAGAGGAGAACACATTAATAAATTGGGCATCGAGCCAGAGGCCTGATCGACGATCAATAGAAGGCTTCGGATAAAGAAATCAGACATCAAGCCAAGAAGAGCGGAGTTGCACCAAAGAGATTGGGGTTGTGGAGGTCAACCATCGATTAGGCAATAGGCCGCAAGAGAGGTCGTTGCACCAAAGAACCGAACAAAGCACCGACCAATGATGTGTCAAGCAATAAGATGTTAATTCGCTTTATAATTGTCAAGATCAAAGTAGGGTTAAGGCTTAATTAGCATGTAGGATTAACTACGATAGCGATAAAGGCATAAAGTAAAATGAAGTGCTAGAGTCAAGTACGATCGAATCGTTGGGAGTTTGAGAGTTAGTTGGAAGTCCGAAGATTTATCGGAGTGCTATCGAAATTGGCCAAGAATGAGTCGGTGGCTTACCGAAGGGTTAGTCGAAAGTTCACTGGAAAGTTCGTCGGAGGTTCACAGAGCACACCGAGAAAGATCAGAGCTTGCCAAAGAAGACTCATTGGAACTTGCCAAGATCGTCGTGAAATCCAAGAGCTTGCCGAGAGTCCGCTGGAAGGTGTCTGAGGGATCGTTGGAAGTCCGCCGGAAGTTTATCAGAAGCTCGCTGGAAGAAGTCTTGGCGTGCCTGATTTTGTTTTACTTTAGAAAATATCTTTAATTTCGTAGTTAGCACGTAATTGGGTTAAGATTGAGAGGTAATCCTTTTAACCTAGTTAAGGGCCAACTAGGCCCGAATTAGGGCTGTGTTGAGTTGGATGAAAGGCCTATACAGTGCCCAGATGCCATGTCAAGCAGTGGCACTAAAGGCTCAATCTTCAAGACTAAGTCTGGGTGATGGTACTGCCTAAACTAAGCGATGGTATCACCTGACTAGGCGATGGTACCGCCTTTAGACTAGGCGATGGTACCGCCTAGACTAGGCGATGGTACCGCCTAGACTAGGCGATGGTACCGCCTAGACTAGGCGATGGTACCATCCACTAACAGTATGTTTGGGCGATGGTACCACCAGACTAGGCGATGGTATTGCCCAATGTCAAACAGCTCTAGCGATGGTACCGCCTAATATTAGAATCCACTAGCGGTGGCATCGCTAGTACCTGATAGATCCAAGATGAGATGGATTTTGGCTCTAAGTTTGAATCCATTTAGAGCCTATAAATACCCCTCTCATCCTTGGGTAGAATATACAAGCACATTGAACCTAAAAATAGGAAAATGCTATTAAAATTCTTTCTCTCCTCTAGTCTTCATTTGTATTCGATTCAAAGAAAAGAGTGTGTGAGTACTTATAAAGGTTATTTCCTGAGCCCGTCAAAAGAAGAAGGCATTGTAAGGGACTTAGCCTTATCTCGTTGGAAGGAGGACTATTGTAGAAAGCTGGTAGCCTCAAGTAAAGAGGAATCGGGAGTAGACGTAGGTCGGATGACCAAACCACTATAAAAATTAATTTGCATTTCTGTCTTGTCATTTACATTTCTACAAACCTTCTTTACTTGCTGCTCTACTTCCTCATCTCCTTCTTATGAATCATTTCAAGTCCAAATGTAAAGAAAATCGATTTTCATTGAAACATGATTTTTATCGTATAGGATTTTCTTAAATCATCGAATTTATCGTATTTTACAGCTATACTAATTCACCCCCCTCTCATTAGTGCCGCTCTTGATCCTAACAGAAACATGATCTATCTTCCAACAGAAATAACATCTTATAACTATTGGATTATTAGGAGATCCTATTTGTTAATGCCCAAATTGTTTGCCATTGTTTTTCTTTATGGGTCCAAAATGTGATCTCCCATACGCAGATGGTGCAACACTAAAAGGTCACTTTCGTTCATTTGCTTGTTATAGTCCATTAACCAATTTCTCCACACCAGAGCTTGATTTAGCCCTTTGATTTTTATTAAAAGTAATATGTGGAGAGAACTAGGCTAGCTCAGTGGAATAATAGTCATATTCCATTACAATTCTACTTCCTTGGCAGATACTAAGGAACTCTTGTTATATCTCAAAGTGAGCTGAATCAAGAAAGAATTACTCATAAAATACACCCTTAAACTGCTCCCAAGTCACCACATTGCCTCTAGCCTCCTATATCCTCCTTTTTAAGGTCCACGAAGTATTTGTCTTCTCTTCTAAAATAAAAGAAGTGAAAGACACCTTCTAATTTTACCTATATTTGATAGTTTCAAATGTCTTTTCCACTTAACAAATCTAACTTTCAGTAAAGATTGGATATGGTTTGCCTTAGAAAACATGTGGTCTCAATTTCTTAAAGTGATCCAATGTTTTATTTCCACCTCACAAAGCTCCATCTAGCTTCTCCTAATGCTTAAAGTATCCTCTAATAGCATTGAGTCTTCGTACATATCATCTGGAGCATTGACAAGTGCTGAGGCATGAGGTGCATTTTGTGATATAAGAAAAGTTGACATATAATCAGTGACAGGTATACATAAGGACTGGGTTTGCTCAATAATGCATGAAACTTCCAAGTTATTATTTGCTCGAATACTTCTTCGAGTATATAGATTAGTAACATTGCGACCATAAGTACCTCGAGCGATAGGACCACTATTATCTTGAATTGATTATGTTACTCCTATAATAGGTCAAAGATAATCATCGATCAAAGTCAATCAAGGGACTTAAATACCTATAGGCCTTAGACCATGCTCTGATACTATAAAATATCACATCTTGGATTATTATTATTATTTTTTATAAGATCACATATTTCTATAAGTACATTTATAGCCAAATAAATAAATATCATTTTATTCATAACTTAGAAGCATTTGTTATAATTCATTTATTCATCAAATCATAAATTAAAAGTATTTATTGAAGGGTATAGTGATGTTAACTCGAAAAATCATCCAAGTGGCTCTACCTAGTGGTAGAGGAATGTTTACTCTCCACTAGAATCTGATTTAGTGCTAGTGGGAGATTGCTTTGAAAATCAAAAAAAAAAATAGTAACATTGAGTAGGAACCCCAATAAGTCAACTCAAAAATAAATACATGATAAAAAATCAATCATCCCATTGGCGTGTATCAAATACTCAAAGGAGCGCTCTTCTAACGGTGGATGGAGAAGCTTTACCCTACGGGATAAGTTTGTGTTCTCCTAATAGCAGATGGAGTGGAGTTCCACACCGACTAAAGTGGGGACATGTCCCTCCCAATAATAGATAGAAGAGCCGTCTAATTGCAACGTTTAACGACCTACTAACCTCTGAAGGGAATCACCCTACCTACCCTTGGTAGGGAAATAACATAATCTTATACTAGTTATGTCTATATTAGGATAAAATAACACATTTAAAACATCTCTTTCAAATTATTATCAATACCAAATAATATCAATTAGCCATCAATTGACTTCAACTCTAGTTCAATCAGTTTAATTAAACTCAATTTAATTAGAAGCTAAATAAATTGATCTTTAATTCTCATTTAACTAGTCTAGTATCACCCTAGACTAATATAAATTGGATTAGATTAGGTTCAATTTAAGTAAAACTGACTTGAATAAGTCAATTAATTCAAAATTACCCTGAATCGATCTAGATTAATCAAGTCTAATTTAATTCAATCGAACTCAGATCCAATAATTATATAATATCATGATAGGCTAGGTTAGCCCATATATTGGTCATATGCATTGCATATGATTGTGCATGCATCACACTAGGCTGAGCCAACCCTTGGCCCATGGACTAGTCATATACATCGCACTTGATTGCCCATGATGGGCTATGCTAAGCTAGCCTACTGGCTAGGGTGTAACCCACGAGTTGGGCTTGGCTTGTGGGATGGGCTTGGTTTGCTAACTAGGTCCATCTAGTGGGTTATGACCTGACCTATGGGTTGGGCCTAGCTTACGGGTTGTTTCAATTTAATTCCAATCTAATTTTATTAATATCGAATTGTGACAACATATATTCACTATCAATAATATATTAAAGACATAATAATAGATTAAAAATTAAGACCGAAAGATAAACTTCAATACAAGAAAATAATATTCTTAATTAAATGAGAATTAGAAATCATTTATTCAATACATAAGACATGAATAATTTTAACATAATCTAATCAAACAATAAAATTCTAAACATTAAAAGGGATTAAAAAAATAAAAAAAATTAGATAATATATTTTAATCTAACAATGAAAATATAAAGGATTAATAAATATTTAAAGGATTAAGAAATATTTTTGAACTGCTTATAACATATTTTAATCCAAATAAAATTAAAAGATAAATTACAATACAAAGAAATAACATTCTTAATCCAAATATGAAAATCATATATCATGTATTCAATACATAAGATATGTATAATTTTAGCATATTTAAATCTAAAAATAAATTTTTTTAAAAAAGATCAAATAATATATTAAAAACTTCATATAATATATTTTAATTCAATAATAAATATTTTGATATTAAAAGGATTGATAAATATTTTCGAACTATAAAAATTTCAATATTTAAAGAATTAAAATAAAAACTTTTATTTTGAAGAAAGATAAGGAATATATCTCTTCTCAATCGAATCCAACTCCTCATTTCTCTCACTATTAAGCTCGGTATAGTGAGAAAACAATAAGAGAAATTTTCCCCCTTAAATAGGAGGATATGAGCTCTCCATTTAAGGAAATATTCATTTTAATTTTTATATTTATTTAATAGTAAATTTTATTTAATATATTAACAAAGATGATATTATCCTATTTGAAATATTTAATAATTATTTTTAAATCATAATGGTAAACAAAATAAATAAAAGATTAATATTTCTTAAATTATAATGATAAGTAAAAAATAAAAATTAATTTCTAAACGAAAGATTTGATTTGATTATATTAGTAGTTAAGATTTCTCTTGATAAACAGTTAAGATTTCCTCAACTACATGAGGAAATATCTTAATTCTGTTAAGGAAAATATTCCATCATAATATGTATAAATAGGGAGCACCATCTTATCAATACAATGGATCTCTTCTTTATATTTTATTTTATCATGGTATCAGAGCCCTTGCATTAAGCAAGAGTTCCATTTTTTTTTCCCTCTTTCTCGTTGTCCAACGACAGCGTCGAACAGCACAATGTCTCACTTCCAAGACTGACGTCAAGGAGTGGACCGATGAGATCCTCAGCATCTATCGTCCGCTGCCGTAATTCATTCCTCAGGAGGAACATCTTTATCGGTCGGGCAACGTCTCTTTGATCCGGATGACGAAGCCTTCTCTCAATTGCAGCTCCATGACGAACTGAATAAGATCTAATTGGATGGTCGCCTTCTTTGCTCCCTACACCTACTTGAGGGGTTTAAGTCGCGTCTACGAAGCTCTCCCGATGGTCCTCTCTAGGTGGCGCCTCCACTTGTGTCGGCGTTAAGATTGTGGAAGATTAACCCTTCTCTTTTCTTGGTGGTGCTGCATCTCTCCTTCTTCGTCTTTTCCCTGTGGATGATGTTCCTAAAGGAAGCACCGCTCCTCCTTCCTTCAACGGTTGCTATCCTAAAAGTTACAAGCCACAGATCGTTCTCCACTGTGATCCTTTGCAGGTTCTCTTATTCCAGCGACTGCTCTCCTCAGGTCACAGGCTACACTCTGCTCCTCCTCATTACTCTGCTACCCTCCAGAGACAGCCTTCAAACGTCATACTGTTGATCTCCTCCACGAAGCCTCTTGCCAACAAATTATTTTTCATCACATTGTTCCAAGATCGGCGTCCTTGATAGGAGCACCGTCTTGCGGGGGCATATTAGTAGTTAAGATTTCTCTTGATAAACAGTTAAGATTTCCTCAACTACATGAGGAAATATCTTAATTCTGTTAAGGAAAATATTCCATCATAATATGTATAAATAGGGAGCACCATCTTATCAATACAATGGATCTCTTCTTTATATTTTATTTTATCAGATTACACATATCTTTTGTGCCCGAAGAGGCAGCAGCTGTGGCTTTGGAAGGAGGAGATGGTACAGGTCTTGATATCCTTCTTTGTGAAGATCTCTATTTCATCGAGTTCAGAAGTTGCAGTTCATATGTCAGATTAAATCGTGTATACCATCCAGTTTCTTTGTACATTCATCTACTTCTTGCCTCACTGTGCAAGATATGTTGGGCTTGATAGCTGAAACGACTCCAATAGAGACGGGATCACAAGCAGATCCACTTAAAATACACGTAGCAGACATATTGTAGTAGTCCAAATAGGATAACTTCCATGTCGGACACACTGTTGGGTTTGGATTAAACACGGCACAACTCAGCCCGACCGTTGAACTCTTGATACCGGCTACACCTCCATCTGTACCCAGCTCTCAGTACCTACGAGAACACCACGTAGATTGAAGGCGACTCCGGTTTTGTCCACGAAAAAACTAGTGGATTCCGACTTTGCCCTTCTCCTCTGCTCCCCGATCTTCCTCCTCCCCTTCCTCGCTCTCCTCTCCCCTCCGAGATCGACGAGCGGGATAGCCGGACAGAGAACTTGCGCTGTAGTTTGGTCCGTGGTCTCGCTTTGAGCTCCGATTTGTCCTGCAAGAGTGTTATTTTTCATGTAAGTAACAACGTCTTTCACCTTTGAACGGCTCCGACGTGCTCATTTTGGGCGAGACCCTCTTGGATTCCCAGCTTCGAGTTTCTTCATTATGTTTTTCTGCTCAAGATTGGATTTTTATGCCGTTTTCTCAAAGTTTCGAACTAGTTAGGGTTTTGTAGCGAGATCTGAGCCGGAATTTAGTGGCTTGGGAAGTCGTTGTTCGCAATTCGGTTGGCGGTGTGGAGGATCTTCGATCGCTGAAATGGCTTGAGAGAGAAAATAATATGGCTTGAGAAGGGAAGAGTAGAACCAGCGGAATAGACCGCAATACGTTGAGGTAGAGGGATATACTGGACAATGGGAGGCCGCGAGACAGATACCAAGGGGCCGAAGACATCAGCTGCGCACGTAATGCGTTCTACTTTTACAATTGCGAACTGAGTCTATTTGCTCCGAATCTGGAGTAAAAAATCTTCGATTTGTTTCCTCTAATTTCTATATGTTCTGGTTTTTCCTTCTTCAGGACCAGCCACCGGTCACAAGCGCCAGACCCAACGTTTCAGTCTATCCGGAATGGTCTGGATTTCAGGTGATAACTGGAATTTCCTCATCTCATTGATAAATGTTGTGAATTCACAGACTAGACTTGTCTTCAGATGTCATCATGACTTTATAAATTTTCATTGAGTCGAATAGGCATACTCACCGATGCTTCCACATGGCTTCTTCCATTCCCCAATGGTATCAAGTCCTCAGGCTCATCCTTACATGTGGGGAGCACAGGTATTTTTCTTTAATATCTATTTTCCTTTTTTTTCGCTCTCAATTATTAGATGCAATTGTCTAAGACTTATTTAGTACCTGGATTGATTGTATTTGCCTATGTCTGAGGAGTTCAGATATTAAGGGTGATATTTTGAATTTAGAAACTCAGAACGTGGCAAAAATTGTTTGACAGTCCAACTTTTGTTCATTCCATATGAGGCCATTTCTGTCACTAGAAGAGAAGAGTTGATTATGAAATGCCAAAAAAGTCTCATAAACAATATTGATGCATGAGTAGAGATGTAAACTATCTAGCTTGGAGGTAGTGTGTTGATTCAGAGAGAAGTAACAGTCAATACCTGATTTAAAAGTGTATTTTTCTTTGTGCTGATCCCATCAATGGCTTTAGTCTGTGTTCCAAAAGATTATGAATGGTTGTGAGTATGGCATGGGATGATATCATCCAGGTTGCAATGTATGTCGGAGTTTCGACGTTTCTGCAGTGCGATGCAGTGCGAAGTACCGAGCGTGCGTTTCAAGCGTCATCGCTCGGTATATATATTTATAATTATAAATATTATATATATATATATAAATAGATTTTTTTTTCCTTCCGATGACATCGCCCTCGGCAACGTCGCCGAGGTGTCATCCGCGACGTCGCCAAAACAAGGCAACGTCGCCGAAAAGTTAAAAACAATTTTTAAAAATTTGGAGCCTCGGGGCGCCGCCAAGCCTCGGGGACGAGCCCGAGCCGGCAACGTCACCTGAGCCTCGGGACCGTCGCCGAGGCCGGCGACGTCGCTGAGCCTCGGACCGTCGCCGAGCCTTGGTGACGTTGCCGAGCATTAAAAAAGCTTAAAAATAATTTTTTTATTAAAAAAAATAAAAAAATCGTACCGACCGATACAAGGCGATCGGCGTGCCGATATTCTGTCGGACCGGTACGTACCGCCGGGTACGGGCGGTACAGATCGGTATTGCAGACCATGATATCATCATTATGTATGTCTACAGTGACATTCTTTTACATTCTTGCCTTCTCATCTACTTTGTTTCTGCATTGGCTAATAAAGTTTTGTCATGTTAAACTGTTAGCCTGCTGTAGTCCGAGTTTAAATTTTTGAATACCTAATGTCAATGGAGGATAATATTGATACCTTCAAATGACTGTCAAGTGATTTTTATTCATGTTCATCTCAATTATGATAAATTAGTGGAATGTATTTATAAGGATTATTTTTGTTTTGCAGCAATTTATGCCAACCTATGGGAACCCACTGCCTCCATATGTTATGTATCCTCATGGAGTATATCCACATCCATCTGTTCCACGAGTACATCTCGTTAGAACATGACTGAACCATGACTCATTCCTTTGAAAAGCAATACTTGCTTTTGCAAGATTCCACTAATTAACTTTTCCGCTCTACAATCTCTGAGCAGGGTTTGCACCCATTTAGTCCTTACGCAACGACTTCTTCAAATGGTACTGCTGAAGCTTGTGTGAGTTGCCTGCTAACCCACACTGCCGAATCTATTCTTGTCCAACAGTTGGTGCAATGGTAATGAATCCTGCAAACACCTGCTTTTTCATCTAACAGGGGAGTGTGCCTGCAAGCACAGGAGATGCAAAATCATCTGAGAGTAAAGAAAGGATTCCCATTCAAAGATCAAAGGGAAGTCTTGGAAGTTTGAATATGATAATAGGAAAGAAGGATAATGAGCTCGATAAGACATCAGGAGCAGCTAACGGAGTCTTATCACCAAGGTAAAGATGTAACGTCCTGATTATTTTCAATCATTGTCATGATGCTCCATGTACATCTAGCTCTTTTGAGCCTTCTGATTCAAGTTTTTATATTATTGATGTGAATCTATTGTTTTAGCAGTGATAGTGGAAATGAAGATTCAAGTGAAAGAAGTGATGCTTACTCTCTGAATGTGAGTCATCCCTTATGTAATGCTTTCTTGTAGTTCGTGGAAAAGAAAACAAGTTCTAGATCCTAAAGTTGAAACATATTTACATCAAGTGTTTCAAAGATAAGACTAATACTAATAACTATATTTTCCAAGGAGATGATAAACATGAAGTTAGAAAAATATGAAAGAAAGTTAATGAAGGATTAAGTATATTAAATATACACAACTTATGTTTCAAGCATAATCAAGTTAATGATATACATAAAATTCACTGAAAATCACCAAGTTTTAATTTTCTAATGGTATATATGTATTTTTAAATAATGAGATGGTAAATGTAGATTTTTTTTTTAGAGGTTTTGGATGGTATATATGTAAAAAGCTCCTAAACTTTGAATCTGAGCTTAGTCAGGTCTTTTGCAATGAGGCGCATGTCAGGTCAGAAAGAAGTTGTCTAATATGTCTCTGATTTGTTTATAAGCATGATAAATGAGGTCATACATCATAAAAATCTCTTCCATGTGTTGTGATCTCTAGGAGTAACATACCTGGTTTTAAAGAGGTTCTAGCATCTTATCAATGGACAGAAAAGTAGGAACCATCAAGGTAATAACCTTATTCTCAGGATATTTGACTTATTGTTTTTATTGGATCTGACAAATTTTGACCCAGAATTTATATTTTCTGGCTATCCATCCTCCTTTTGCTTTTCAATTTCTCACTCATCAATTATCTTCTCAAGCATGCATGTTGTGTAGAAATACCAGTCGTTGATATATGTTTGAAAGCATTCTCTTTCTAATAGCTTGTCAAAAGTTTGTTAAATGATTCTTGAGTAGGTCAAGTATTAACGATGTCCAAATTGTGTAGGACTCAGAACCAAAGACTGGTGATGGACAAAAGCCTCTGGATGGTAGGCATTATAAATTGTTGTACCTGGTTAATCTGATGAATTTAATGTCCATGACATTTTATCCATGTATAATTGCAGAGACATCCCAGAATGGAAAAAGTGGCATAATGACTGCACAGTCACATGCAACATTACATCAGACAATGCAAATAATGCCTATGCTAGCAGCTGGAGTACCTGGAGTGGTTTCTGGTCCCACTACAAACTTGAATATAGGGATGGACTACTGGACTGTGCCAACACCATCTGCCATTTCTCCATTGCATGGTAAGGTTTCTGCAACAGCAACCACAGGAGCTATGGTTCCTGGTTCACTTGTTGAAGCCAGCGAAAAGGTTCCATCAGAGATTTGGCTACAGGTCTTTTCTTAGCCTCGGTCCTGGTTATTTAATTTTATGCATTAGCCACCAATTCACTGCATAAGATGTTTTAACTCATTGTAAGATCATAATCTGTTTTACTGTTCTGAGTTTAGATAAACATTTTACTTGCTGATGGTCAAATAGTATGTGCCACAAGTTTTCACAGCTTTCATGCTCATATCATGTAGAAAGATTCTCACATGTGCCTTGGAATGTATGCCATATTATATGAAGATACCGCTAAGTGGTTTATACTTCAACGTGTGTTGGATTCTTGGCATTTATTGGAAATCATATGAAAATTTTGCTACTTGGTGGATATTTGAATATTGACCTGTTAACTGTTGGACCATCGGAGCTTTGTCATAGCCAACTCTTATGGTCCATTCAGTGCTACTATCTTATTCCCAATATTATATGAGCTTTTTTGTTACATTTAATAATATGCTTTGGGTCATATTGATGTGTAGAATAATCTATTCTTGTTAACTAATCTAACTTTACTTACAAGATTTTAACTACAGTTATTTTTCAATCAGCTTAAGAAAATAAAAGATATTATGATTGGTATGTAGTATTTTATTATTAAATTCTCGCCCTATCATGTCCTACTTTTTTTGAATTCCCATCTTTGTCATGCCGTATGTGTACCCTGAATCCCTAGAAAAGATTCATGCTGCTGTTAAACTGCTCTTTAGATAATCAACTGCTTTCTGGCAGGGCTTTTTCTCTCTCTGTTGTTTGAAAATGACATCTGACTTTAGATTGGCTGTATTTTTCATTCGTCGTTAGACAACAAATATAGGCACTATGACATGTCCATGAGTGAAGATTAACCTTAATGGTTTTCCCTTCAATGGAATGAGATATTTCTCACAGACCTTATGTTCCAACATTTGATCTGATAATAGGCACTATGACATTTCACAAGTGTTTTATTTTCATAACAGGGATTTGATACCATATTCCATTCTGCTGTATGCTGAACAAGTTATTGCGTTTTGTTGTTTATTTGTTGCTCTGGTAATCCTAGAGTTATTCATGTAGCATGAAGCCTGAATTAATGTAACTAACATTAAGATATAAATGACATGAGAATCGTTGGATATTCCCTCTTTGACCTCTTCGTTATGCTTGATGTCCTTTGTTCATTTTATGCCTTTTGTCTTCTCAGATGCCTGTGATGCTATAAATTTGTTTCTCGTTTTCTTTTCTTTTAGCCTTTTAGTCTATTCTGAAACACACAACACCTTGACTTTCAACTTTTTTGTTGTTTAAATGTATGGTCATTGGTGAATTTAGGATGAAAGAGAACTGAAAAGGCAAAGAAGAAAGCAGTCAAACAGGGAATCTGCACGTCGATCAAGGTTGCGCAAGCAGGTATAGTGCATTTAGTGGAAACTGAGCTGTTTGAAGGACATTTGGTGGACGATTGTCGTAGCTATTGAGTTGTTACTTCCAGGCAGAGTACGAAGAATTGGCACAGCGTGTTGAGGTTCTAAAAGAGGAGAATAGTGCTCTCAGAGCAGAAGTAGACCGAATCAAGAAAGAATATGATGGACTTATTGCTCAGAATGGCTCTCTGCTGGTATTGAACTTCACCACCGTTTGCTACCACTTCTCTGCTTGTGACACGCTAGTTGCAGGAATGATATTGCATCTTTTCAGGAGAGCATTGGAGAACAAACAAAAGAAGAAGAAGATGCAATAATCAAGAAATGCAGCCAACGTGCTGAAGACAACACCAAGAGGAACTTGGTTAATGACCCACAAGCAGGGCAATAAGATGATAAGCAGGGTGGTTGGTGAGATTGCAACTGCTTTGTACCATTTCCTCAAGCCTAACCCTGACTAGACCTCGACAGTGTCTGATGTTTTAGTAGACGGACATAAAATTGATGCATCTTGCTAATTTATGGTTCCATGTTGTCTCGACCGACATCTCATCATGGCTCCTCACATGATATGGTCTTGGCTGATCTTTTAGCAGTCAAGCCAAGCAGCGTGTATAGTGCTGGAATCACTTGGCTCTTCATTTTGAGCAAGGCTAGGTACTTTCATCCACACTAGAAGGATATGGCTATTGTTACTGATATGTTATTGGAGTATTGGATAGCTAAAAGTGCTTTCCTATAACAATTAAGTTGTTTTATGTATTGTCCTTGTTGGACAAAACTATGAAGCTTGTGTGTACGCTATTCTTAGATGTAATGGACTTCTCGAACAGTTTACTGTTACCTTTGTTGGGTCTTTATATGTGAAAGCCTTTTAACTCCTTTCCTTCCTGAGTTCTCATCGGCTGCAATCCCAATTTTACTATTTTCGGCCACTCAATAAGGTTGCAGGTGGAATGCAAACTCTGTAGATTCTCCAAGGTGGGCAACTTATCTCTGTGTTTTGTTTCAAGTAGAAAGATTAGACCTCATAAATCACCGTGTTAATGGACACAATAAACATACAAGGCATCGTTGTCGTTGTGCCATGGTATGCTTCCATAAATATCTAAACCTAATTATTTCCTATCAACGTGGCATCATAAAGGGTGCCAGCATTACGAATCTGAAAGTTGCAGAGCAACCAAATACTTCAATACTCTCACCACATCTTCTGCAGCGTTGTGGTGAGATCATGAGCTTTGGCGATTAAGCTTGCCTTCTTACAAGAGGCTTTCAATGTGATCATCCGTTCCTTTCAATATATATATATATATATATATATATATATATATATATATATATATATATATATATGTATGTATGTATATATAAATATATATAAAAGCGATAGAGAGATTGTGCTCTTCTCTTTCGTGGTGACTCGTAAACAACATTGGGCGGCAGTCACGTTGTCGGGAGTCCGCTCTCGCCGGCATCGGTTCTTCCTGACGCCGGGTCCCACGTCGCCGATCAATCCCACCCAGCTGGCCGGTTCGTCCTTGTTCCCGTCATTCCTTCCTTGATCGCGAATCGACCCCACCACCGCCATCAAGCCTCCTCTCGTCACGCTAAGGTGGAAGAGAGAGAAAAAGCAGAAAAGAGAAACAGCGGGAGAAAGGAAAAGCTGTGGCGACGTATTCAAACACGAGGAATCCACTCAAGAGGATCGTACAGTGCATGCGCTTCGCCCAATCCCATGCAACACACTTGTTTCGAGATAGGTGGTCCTTCCAATGGCATTTCTCCCTTTCGTTCGTCTCTTTCTTATTTATTAGCGGGTGGAGTGCAAGTCTTATTTCCCCTCAACTTTGCCTCGACTGGGCTCTCCTCTCTCTCTCTCTCTCTCTCTCTCTCTCTCTCTCTCTCTCTCTCTCTCTCTCTCTCTCGCGATTTCTTTGAGGTTGTTCTTCCGCATGCATGGAGATTTCTAATGTTGGCCACCAGGTAATATAGTCTCTAGCTCTTTTCAGGAACGAGTTCTCTTAGCGCCCTTGCTTCTTGGGTTCGAGCAAACATGTAGTCTTGGAAGAGTACATGCATGCAGTACTGGAAACTCCTACCTCTGATGAATAAGATTTTCGATCTCTTATTTGATCAATTTTTCTTTGCCATTGGTTTTGCAAGAACGTATGGGATTAGAAAGATCGATTTTGGGTTTCATTCTTTATCTTCAATTTTGATCTCAAAATTGTTGTCTGAGTTTATGCATCTTCTCTACATGATCTTGATCATGACTATCTTCTTCGTTCATTATCCTACAAAATCCTTTGTTCTGCGGACTCGGATATTATTTCTTTGGAAAGGTGGCTTCAGTTTTCCATGACATTTTTCTTCTGTTACTTTACACCCCTGGAAGTTGTAAGTACATCATGTAGGTTTAGTTCGAAGGATAGAATCAATCCTGATACAGTTTTCCGAGTGGATACATGATGCGGTAAATACAAGTACCGAGAAGAAACACAAGAAAGTATTTACTCCAGAAGTCCTAAAATTTGTTCGTGATAGGATCTCAAGGCAGCTTCATAATCTGTTAGATCTTGTAGGTGATAGGAAGTAGCCAACCGGAGCCTTTTATCTGCATGATAAGATATGGAAATTGGGAGAATACACCACATATCTCACCCGCTGTGCTTCTTGGAATTCAGAACTCATAACTGCTGCTCTAAGTTCTTTCCCATGTGCCACAGGCACCGGCTAGCCATGGATTAGAGGAAGCTGTGGCATGTCCCAGGAGCCTGAAGCAACAGGATAAGAAGGCAAAGCCTGGTCCAGGACAGGCCCTGAAATGCCCCAGATGTGCCTCCACCAATACCAAGTTCTGCTGCTACAACAACTACAGCCCCTCCCAGCCGAGATACTTCTGCAAGGGGTGCAGGCGCTCCTGGACTCAGGGAGGCTCACTTAGGAACGTTCCGGTGGGAGGTGGATGCAGGAAAAACAAGAGATCCTCCGCCTCTTCATCCTCTTCTTCCAAGAAGGCAAAAGATCAAGACCTCATCACCACCCCACTCCTCCCCACTCCGCCCCCTTCACATGATCCAAGTGACTGCTCCCTGGCTTCTTCTACCCTTCAGATGCAGCCATCCATCATGCAGGTTGGCCTGGACGAGACTGATCCAATGCCATCTGCCATAGCCCTAACGAATATTTTTCTTGACATCCTAAGAAATGACTTCGTCGACACCACAAGCCCAACCGGCCTTGACTACCTCCTGTACTATGGTTTTGGAGCCGATGGGTTGTCCTTCGAGAGAGTATTGAGTGATGCCAGAGCAAGTCCAACAACTAGCCAAGCTTCATGCAAAGCCATGGACGGAGGAGGGGATAACAAAGTGCTGATGGGCCTTCGATGGCAGGATGGAGAAATGGATTCAGCAAGGGATTGCTGGAATGGTTTTGGTTCTGTTGACTTCAAGAAGAACGAGGAGAAGACAGTAGACAAAATATTTTGAGGAGGAATACTTTAATCTACGGTGCTATGTGGTCATCCATTAGCATCTATTTATGTAAGCAAAGGAAGGTAGTTACACGCATGTTAAAACAACGTTGCTTGATAATTATCCACTCACCACTCTTCAACTCTACCACTCATCTTCTCTTCCATTCATATGCTTCACTGTTCGTCTGTTCCATCTTGCATAACCATTTTAAATTAATTTTATCACACCTCTTAATTCAAAATAATTATAATTTTTAGATTTTTTTTAATCAAAGTTTTGATAAAGATGTCAGCAAGTTAGTCATCGATACTACTGTAGCTCGTTTAAAATTTTCTTTATTCACTAACTCACGAATGAAGTGATATCGGACCGTGATGTGTTTGGTGCGCTTGTGAAATATAATATTCTTTGTTATTACAATTATAGATTGATCATTGTAGTAGATTTTGATTGATCCATCCTTTTTTTTTTTTTAAGACTTAGAATTCTTCGAAGCTAAATTGTTTGATGTCATATAGTAGCTGCATATTTCATCTCATAACTTGAGAGAGCAACACATTATTGCTTTTTAGTTGTCCAGGAAATCACTCCCAAACCAAGGTTGAGCACAAATCTTGAAGTATCTTTTTCAATCATCTACCCTACGAACCCAATCACTATTACTATAAGAATATAATTTAAAATCTTTTACTAGGTTATAGTAGATGTCATAATTGAGAGTTCTCTTGATGAATCTAAGAACTCTCTTAGTTACTCTAAAATATTGCTTGCTAAGACTATGCATGAACTTGATTAATAAACTAATTGTAAACGTTATATCCGACCTTAACTATATATAATAAATTAGCCCTCTAATTAAACTTCTGTATTGCTTATCATCTATTTTTTAAACTCTATTATCTAACATAAGTCTAACATTTGTATTCATTGCGATGTAGTGGAAACGAGGAGCGATGCATCCTTCCCTTATGAAGGGTTTGTATTCGGGGGAGACATAGTCCCTCCTCAATGATCATAGTAAACGCATGCTGATGGTAAGTTCCTGATTGCTTGTACACTAGCTGTTTGGATTTGAGAGATTCTTCTAATTGTCTTCTTGACTGTAGGGGACATCACTTGATAGTGGTGCTGAATAAGGCTTGCTACGCCTTGGCTGCAATGATGGTTTTGTCATGAGGGAGGCATTTTCAAAATAAGTTAGCTAAGGTAGATTGGAACTGCATCGAAATTGCTCGACTTCGTGTCCAATTGGAGGAGTAAAAAAGAATAAACTCTTTGGTGGTGATATTTCATCATCATTGTAGTAGCTATTCGAGGCAAAGTGGCGAGCACTAGATGAAGTATGTGTGGAGTAATGCCATTACTACAACCTCGTGTTAGAGTTGCATTTGAAGAAGAACAACCACCAATGCTAGGTGGAGGACCTCTCTCAATGCCTACAAGCAAAAGAAGCTCTACAATCCCATTATTAGGCCAACTTATTGACACTAAGAGGGAGGATGAATTAATGCAATAGTATTTTTTAATATATTTTAAAATTTAATTAATAAATCAACATATTTCGAACACTTCAAAAAATCGATCAAGTTAAAGTTATGAGTAAAGAGAATAAAGCCAAATTACAAGTAAATGACAAGTAAAAAAAGATAAACTAATTTATAGTGATTTGGTATTCCTAACCTATGTTCACTCTTGATTTCTCTTTCTCTAATACTATCGGTTTTCACTTCCGATCTTTCTTCTAACGGGTGAATATCAACTACCCTTATAACATCTCTTTATTTTTAGGTTTAGAAGATAACATTTATACTTTTTTTTTTTATAAAAGATCTCTCATATACTACAAATTCAAATTTCAACTAAACTTGGACAGAAGAGGAAACTTAAACTATAATCAAAATGAGAGCTTATTATATTTTACTAGCTTAGAAGTAGATATTTTATCAATTGAGCCTGAGTGAGATATTTCACTAGGTTTCAAGAGTAGAGTAAAAAATTTAAATCTTTAAAATTTTGGAGTATGGGCAATACTACTACCGATATTGGGTAGTACTACCCTCATAACTTTTGATACAATTATAATTCTAGACTTTGGTAATACTATCATTATAATTTTGAATTTTACATAGTATTACCATCGCTATAAGCTATACCACCATTAGAAAAGCTGACAAAGCATAAACAATACTTGTTGGCTAACTCAGGCAATACTGCCATTTGGGCTTGGTGGTACCACCATTCAACCCTAGCTTATGCTACTAGTTTGGGCTTCTAGGTCCAATTCAACTCAACTTCAAGTCCAATAGATTTCTTGAGAAGTTGATTTTATTTCATCCAAATATCGGCTCAAATTGGCTTAAAATAACATCGATCAAGAACTTAGCAAATCAACCACTCATTTGTCATATCTTAAAACTTTTGATATATCATTCGATCTCTGACACTTTATCTAAATTTTTAACACATCGCCTATTTCATCGATGTGTCAACTTTCCTATGATATTCAATCTTAATATAATATATGATCCTTCTAGTACGATGCTCGAATCTATAATATTTAATTTAATTTTTGGCACGTCGATTAATCCTCTAGCTCGACGTTTAATTTTTGATATGATAATTTTCTAGCATAATATCTGACTCTTATACTCAATAGTTGGCCTTTCAGTGGTCCAATTTTATGATCAAATTATTTTCTTATGTCACTTATCTTAAAACATATTAGTCCAATAAACTCATCAATTGATTTCATTATCAAAATTCAGGATTCAATAATCTTCTCCTTTTTTTTTATGATAACCAATTGATGATAGAGTCTTAACTAGGTTTCTCCTCTTTATGTGTCATCTTAAAAATATGATAACCTTTTAGTGCTAGTGTTGAATTTAAGTTGAAATAATTTGATCATAAATTCTAGTAATTTTCAATAGTAATCATTAGAAAGTTAGGTGAATAATTTCAATCAGAAAGTATCAAAGAGCATCATCATAAGTTAAAAACATCATATTTCAAAAATACCATAATATAATTTTTTTATTCAATATCAAAAAGTAAAGATAAACATAGTTAGTACTTCTCCCTTTTTGTCATCAATAAAAAAGAGAAATATATATGCTATTTGGGTGGTGAAAAATTTTAAATATTTAAATAAAATATGAAAGTATGCATTAAAAGTATTAAAATACTAACGAATATGCTATATCTCAGCCAAAATTTGATCTTAATGAAGATCAAGATGATCCAATCGAACTACTATAGACATAAAAGATAAAGAAGGTCTTAGATTCGTTGGAGGTTTTACATCAAAAGGACTAGTAGGAGGAGAATGACTACCTCTATGTATAAGTGTATTTGGGATAGGCTAGGGTGGATGAGGGTTAATTCTTGTAGATAATCTAGTCTATATTCTATTAATTATAGTATACCTCAATCTTTTTAATAGATTTCTATTAATGATATTAAATCTATTTAGTTTTAAGATTTCTATGTCATATGCATTTTAAAAATATGATAATTAGATCTTTATATGAAAGCATCATATCCTTCTTAGATATGTCAATCATGTTTTAACATATAAGGCAACCAAAGTACTAATCATGTCTTATTATAATCTAATACATGATGCCTATTTTTAAAGTATTAACTTCATCAACATGTGTTGCTTAGGAAGCAAAATACTAATTAGAATATAATAAAGTAATTTTATGTTAAATGATAAAAAAATACCTACAACTCTTCGAGATAATTGATAAGTTGGGGTTTTCAAAAATAGTAACAATGGCCTCTGATCCTAATAGACTCAATATCCCATTGTCTATGAAAAAAAAGCAACCTTACCTCTTTTCAATAAAGCCTAAAATATCACAAATTATGTCATTTGTGATTAGTACATGATACCTTAGAACATAAGTAGATAATATACCATTTTCATATATATGCAAATTATTATAAAATATTTTGATTAGTCTATGGTAGATAGGTTCACTAATTTAAAGAATATAAAGGACATTTAAGTTGGTGAACCACTAGATCATTTTCAATTTACCTAAATCTTCTAGGTGTATATATTTTCCTTTGTAAACAATTCTAGATTCAAAATTTAAAAATTTTAGGGCATGTTCATAAGAATCAAATAAGGTGGTGTCATTAGTTTCATCTATTCTCCTCTTTCCTTTGTTCATTAAGGATCTTTTATGTGTCATAAGGACCTTATAATTTTAAACTTTTGTCAATTAAAATTTTTTTTTGATCTCCAAGAAGATTGAATGAGTTCTTAACCTAATCGATAGCCTTGTTAACGGAGGAGAGATGAGAATTCTAGGCTTTGTGTGAGTGAAGAGGAAGAAGAAAACATGAGGAGAGATTAGGAGGAAGAATGTGAAAGAGAATTGTGGAGGAGGTTTAGAGGAAAAAAAGAAGAGGGTTATAGGGGAAAGAGGTTGGCTAGGGTAAGATTAATAGGATGATTATATCGACAAAACTTAAATAGTACTACCAACCTAGGAGGTGCTACCACCTAAGGATAAATTGTTCTAGTAATAGTACCACTAGTCCAATAGTGTTATGGTTAGGTCCTAAATTTTTTGTAAATAATCGGTATCTAAATCAATATCAAGAATCATTCATACAGGTTTAATATGCCTAATTCCCTTATAATAAAATTAAATTATTCCTCACTCAATGGTTTAATAAAAATATCTACATGCTAATGTTTTGTGTCAATTAAATCCAAAAATATTTCATGATTGCTTATATGATCCTTGATGAAATAATATCTAATATCAATATGCTTGGTTTGAGAATATTGAATAAGATTTTTTTAAAAATAAATTATATTAGTATTGTCACACTTTATAAGGATTTTTTTTAGTAAAGTCCATAATCTTTTAAAGTATATTTCATCTAAATTACTTGTGAACAATATATACTTGTTATAACATATTCAGCTTCAATTATAGATAGTACAATAGATTTTTGCTTCTTCGAAGATCAATAAATAAGTGCATGACTTACGAATTAACAAGTTTCAAAAGTACTTTTTCTATCAATTCTATATTATGCAAAGTCAGCATCAACATAATCAATTAAATCAAAATTTTTGATTTTGTATATTAAATCTCAAATTAGTCATTCTTTTTAAGTATATAAATTTTTTTTATTGCTTTATCATAAAATTATTTAGGATTAGACTGAAATATTATATAAAACCGAACACTAAATATTATATTAGGTCTAGTTGTAGTAAAGTATAGTAAATTGTATATCATGCCTCTATATGTCCTTTGATCAAAGTATTCTCCTTCATTGTCTATATCTAATTTAGTAGAGATGTTCGTTAATGTGTTGATAGATTTAACATTATCTATATAAAATCATTTTAATAGATTAAAAGTATACTTTGTCTAACTAATAAAAATATAATCATTTAATTATTTAATTTATAATCTTAAGAAAAATATCAATTTAAATTATTGAATTTGAATAGATCAAGAGTATGAGTCAAATTCTTGACTCATACTCTTAGTAAATGATTTACATAAAGATTTATTAGTATAACTAAACATAATATTATCAACTTAAATATGAATAATAAAAAAATTATTTTTAAAATATTTAATAAATAATATGGTGTCCTTTCCTTTTAAAAAATTATTTTTAATAAAAAAAGAGCTAAGTCTCCTATAACAATTCTTAAGGGCTTATTTTAAACTATAAAGAGCCTAAGATAATTTATAAATATGATTTAAAAAAGATCATTTTTAAATCCAAGTGGTTGTTCAATATTAATTTCTTCGAAAATAAAACCATAAAGAAAAGTATTTTGGACATCGATTTAAAATAATTTATAAATTTTAAAACATATATAATCAAAAAGTATCTTTATGGTTCTAAGTTCAACCACAAGTGCCAAGGCTTCTTCACAATCTATACTTTTTTTTTAGTTATAATATTTGGCCACTAATATAGCCTTGTTTCAAATCATGACATCTTATTCATCTTGCTTATTCCTAAATACTCATTTAATGTCAATTATAAAATGATCATTAGGTCTAAGAGAAAGCATCCAAGCTTTGTTTCTTTTAAACTGATTTAGTTATTCATACATTATTGGAACTTATGAGTTATCTTTAAGAGTACCATCAAAGCATTTAGGCTTAATTGAAATATAAAGATAATTTTTACATAAATATTTTTTTAAAGAAGAATGAGTTTGAACATATTTTAATATATCCTCAATAATTAGCTTCTTAGGATGTGCATCTATATACTTTTATTCTTTAGGTAAGATTTCTTTAGAGGTAGATATATCTGAGATATTTTAGGGAGTAAAATCCTCATTTAAATATAAAATTATTATGAATATTATTTTTTAGCTTTAAAAATTCATAAAAAAATAACATAAATAGATTATTTAATAACTAAGGATCTTTTATTGAAAGTTCAATAAACTTTACAAGTAATTGAGTATCAAAGAAAAATGTATTCATCAGATTTTATATCAAAATTTCCTAAAGCATCATTATCATTTAAAATAAAATATTTATAATAAAATTTAAAAATATAAAATAGTGGGTCTTTTATTTTAATATAATTCATAAAGAGTTTTAGATAGATAAGGTCTTAGAAGAACTATGTTCATCACATAGCATGCATTGTTAACGGTTTTAGTCTACAAGTATTTAGGTAAACTATATTTATTATGGTCCTTATTATCTTTTAACAACTTCATTTGTTATAAATTTCTTGGAGCGGAGAAAATATGGTCATACATGTTCAGATTATAAAATTCTTAAAAAATATAAATTTTAAATTCATCATCATGATTACTATGAATAAAAAATCATAAAACTTTTTTTATTTTAAATTTATTTATAAAACTTGATAAAATATTTAAAATAATTATTTTTATGTGTTGATAAGTATATCTCAAGTATATCTATTATAGTTATTAACAATTACAAAAATATATTTACTATATTCTAGACTTGTGATATCAATAGATCCAAATAAATGTATGTGAATTTATTATAATAGTCTAGATATTTTTTTACTTAGTTTTTAAATTTGAAGCTACTCCTTATATATTTTTCTAATTGGCATGCCTTATAAATTTTCTTTAATAAATTTGATTTTAGATATTTCTCTTATATGTTCTTTAGTTTTAATTTATGAAATTAATCTCCTATGTCAAAGTCATGTATTATTATTTAAAATTAAAAAATCAGTTACATCATGAAAATTATCAAAACAATAGTATAAATATTATAACTTCTTAAAGCTATTATAGATTTATTCTTAATTGATATTTCTTTGATGTAAGTATAAGATTTAAATTTAACATTATATCCCTTATCATAAAGTTGGCTAATGCTTATTAAATTATATTTCAAACCATCTATCAAAAGCACACCTTCAATCAAGAAATTTGATTATTGTTGTTAATCAAATTTTCAATATTTGATCTTTAACCATCTACCAAAGCTAATGCATTTCAATATTTTTAATGCTAATGATTTTTTTTTTGTCTCCAAAGGTAATATATCCTCTATCTCAGTTAATGAGCTTTAAGAAATTTGTATAATCTCCGATTATGTGTTTTGGGCATCTACTGTTAAGATATTATTTTTTGCTCTTAGCTCTTATTTGGAGATATACTTATAAGAAAGAGGGATTTGTTTTAGGTACTAGTTTAACTTTAAGTTCTTCATGATTACATCTATATTTCTTGTCTTTTGGTTTTTAATCACTTATGGCTCTTTAGGAACCCAAACTAATTTATAATGATTATATTTCTTAAGAGAGCATATGTAAGTATAGTGATTGAACTTTACACAAAAGTTGTATTTAACTTTAAGAGGAGTATGTAGTGTGGGTTCTTTTACAAATATCGTTAGATTTTTATATGTGCTACTATTTATGAAACCAATATCTTTTTTTTTAAATACATAATCTTGTTTAGCAAGAATCATATCAAATGACTTATTTTTAAATTTATAATTTTTTTAATATTTATTATAGTAACATAATTTTCTTTTTAAGTGATTCTATTATATCATCACTATCAATAGACTCCTCTAAGCAATATTTTAGTTTCTTATTCATGGTAAGTAAGTCATTCTATCTTTTTCAAAGTATGTAATTCTAGTGATTTTTGAAATCTTCTTTTTAAATTCAAGATTAGTTGATTATAAATCTTCATATTTAGTATAAGAAGTGTTGAGAAACCATAGAGAGGGTCACATGTATAACAAAAAATAAAAAATAAAAAATGGTTTCTCAAATCCATCTTATTGAATCGTTATGTGAAGATCGAGGGCATGAAACTCGAAAGTGACAAAACCACATAACTACATAAAGTGATTGAGACGTTCTCATCTAGGGGAGATTATATGTCCCATAATTTGCAGATCCAGTCCATGGATGAAGGAGCTCTCACAAACCCCTCTATAGAGGTGATCCACGCGGCAAATGTAGTGATGATGCACCTCATCACACAATACGTTCTTTCCTCGTATTTGCACACCACCATATCACAACAACTAAGGAGGAATAGATCTTTCTTTCTATTCTCTCATATTAGAGAGAGGGCAATTAGTTGGAGGAAGAGGTAGGAAGGAGATGAAGGAAGTGGCGACAATAGGGGTCTAGCCTATGATTCATGAAGTCCTAACTCCTATTTATAGTGAGCTCTCTTTACTTACCTAAATGGATCATACCTTAATGAGTATTGGATTTTCATCCAATTATCCTAGCTTAGTAGATATTAGATCCTCATCCAATAATCACTCTAAGCCTTATTGGATCTCACCCAATGAATCTAATAAAACAAGGGCTTATTGGATATTTTATATCAAATCCTCTACTCGTTGCGTTGTCCATCATATGTTTATGACCCTCTAGGCCTAATATCAAGTTGGCCATGAGTTGCATCTGTTAGAACTTCTTTTGACTTAATAAATTATTATTTTCATAATAATTAACTTAACTCATCGACCATATACGTATTAGGCCATTACGCCATAGTCCCTAAATGATACAAGAGGATTTAATCCATTGGATCTATCTACCCCCAGTTACTATATATCTATAGTCCCTCATCCATTTAATATCCTGGAGATCGTATACTAGGCATGGTGCTGTCAGACCCATATGATATCTATCAAAGTCTCATTCTAATTAGATTCTTTCAAAGAATTCATTCTCTCTCAATCTGAATCTCATGCTTATTGGATCTTATTGGAAAATCTAGGATGATATCACATGTGTAGTAGAAGAACAGAAAATAAAATCCTAGATTTTAATTAAAAAAATATTTTATCATTGTATGAAGATTAGTGCGATAAAAATCGTAAAACCGAAAACTACACGTATAAGAAAGATGTGTTACCTAGGGAGTGTTAGGATGTGAGCAGCACTAAGAGGGGGGGGGATGAATTAGTGTAGTGGATTAAAATTGGTATATTTAAAATAGATTTCATAAATAGTTGTTCAAATAGAAATTTTGGTTCGACGAAAGAGATTTTAGCTAAACTGGTTCGAGTGAATGCAATGAGAGTTGGGAGAAGAAGACTGAATGATTTGTAGCTAAGTAAAAGTAAGATGTAGGAATTTAAAAAACTCATACATCCAAAGTATGCAACGATGTATAGTGGTTCGGTCAAATGACCTATGTCCACTTTCGAAGCCTCCTCCGATGAGGCTCCCAACTTCCACTAGCAAATCTCTTTAAAGGGGAAGGACCAAACACCCCTCTTACAAACTTTTATAAATGGTTCACACTCTTACAGATTTTTGACAAGAAAAAGAGAGAGAGGTGAACACTTAAGCTATTCAAACAAGATTTTGTTATAGCTTTGACTCAATTTTCAACTTCTCAAAAAGGTGCTTTTCCCAACTGAGGAAAGAGGGGTATTTATAGACTCAACTGGCTTCAAAAATGGAGTCAAAAAGAGTCTTATCCCAGATTTTCGGGTGCTGACGGTACCACCGCTTGGCATTGGCGATACCATCACCTATTGACCCTGTTCTGTCAGTGTACTAGGTAGTACCACCGCCTAGTCTAGCGGTACCACCGCCTGATAAAGTCCTCGGGCTCTATGGACTGGCGATACCATCGTTTTCAAGCGGTACCACCGCTAGTAGGTAATAACTACCAACGGTACCACTACCCAGACCATATGAGAACCAATTCTCGGGGCGGTGCCACCGCCCTAGTTTAGCGGTGCCACCACTAGACCTGGTTCAGCACTACTGAATGGGCCTTGAATCCGGCTCAATTCAGTCCACACAAGGCCCAATTGCCCCCTACTAGGGTTAATCAGGATTATCATCTAATCCTTACCCTAATTACATGCTAACTATAAAATTAAAACATAATTCTAAGCAAATTAACAACTGGTAACGTCGAGTCTTCTTCCGACGAGCTTCCGGATTTCTTCCGACAGACTTCCGACACACCCTCGGATTTCTTCCGGCGGAATATCAGTAGGCTCCTAGACTTTATGGCGAGTTCGACGAATCTTTGGCAAGCTTTCAAACCTTCTCGGTAAGCTCCGCGAACCTTCGACGATCTTTCCGATGAACTTTCAAAACCTTCGACAAGTCCCTGATTCTTTCTCGGTTGGTTCCAGCAGCACTTCCAACAATCCTTCGGACTTCCGGTGGACTCTTCAAACTCCCAACGTACTTGACTCCGGTAATTTTGCTTTATGTCCTCATGTTATCGTAGTTACTCCTGCACACTTATCTCAATAATATGGATTAAATCAAATAACCTATCAATTGACTTCATCATCAAAATCCGAGATTCAATAATTTTTCCCTTTTTGATGATGACAATCAATTGATGACGGAGTTAATTTTAACTCCCACTATCTATATGCCATATTATGAGAAAGAAAACACTTGAATTCAATCTCCTTGAATTCAAGCTGCAACCAATAAGTTTCATCCGTTGAACTTATCATCATGCTTAAAAAGCATGATTTTTCATCCATAAATATGAAACTTCATATTTTTCATAATGTCAAGGCATGACACCTATTTAATGTCAAATAATAGACATTTATCACTTCGACAAGAGATACCAATTATAATTTGAAATACAACATGGATCAAATGATATCGATATAAAGAGCACGAATGCAAGGCATGATGTCATTTTTGATATATTATCAAATGAGATGATATCTTATCATATCAATAAAGGATACCAAATTTTAAACATGATATTATAATAATTTTTCAAAAAGGTTTACATGTTAAGTACTTACGATACATGTGATACATTGTGATACGATACAAATTTTATTACGATGCTTTTAAAGACATCAACCAATTTTTGATTATAAAGCATGGTAAAGGCAATCATATTACAATTTAAAGCATATAAGACATTTTTCATATTGTAATACATAACATATAAGTCATTGTGATACAATACGATACATATAAGTCATTTGTTAATTTATTTGTCATATTCTTCTCAATACGATGCATGAAAGACATTTTATTAAGTCATTTGCATATGTCATCAATTTATTTGGACATTCTTCTCCCCCTTTGTCATCAACAAAAAGGAGATGAATGTAAGAGTAGTCATTTATCAAGCATATCAAACACATGATACATGAGGCTAATATTTGCTTAGAAATCGAGTTGAATCATAATGCAAAATATGTCATCCTCGATGGATAAATCCAAAAAATGTTTTGATCATCATTTTAATTCATATTTATGAAATCCAAAAAATGATCAATCATCATTTATCAGCTATGAAAGATTCATACATGAAAGATGTAATTTTGAAAGGCTTAAGATGCAATTTTGAAAATCCAAGAATAAAATTATAAAGTGGAAGGATAGATCATTAAAGTCATTCATCAAACATTTCATATCAATTTTAAGGTAAAATTCGTGAGAAAGAGATGTCAAAATTCAAAAAGCTTCAACTTGACATTTACGAATTCATGAAGTGAAGTATATCAACATCAAAAATTTTATAGAAAGATTCAACTTGGCATTCTCATAGAAAACATAAGGTGAAAGATATTAAGTCTTAAAATCTCGAATTGTAGAGATTAGCACAAGAATAAAAATCTGAAATGAACATTTAAGAGCTTAATTTTTAAGCAAAATTCATGACATTAATTTATGCATATATTAAGCTTCATATGAAATGCAAGTTATGAAATTTTCTTTAGTCATGCTTAAAGGAGGTGGAGTATAAAATCAATTTTAGTACATCATTTAGATCCATTCGAAGGAGGAGAACAACATCATGATACCAAATCATCCAAAATATTACATCATCATGAAGGCTTCATCAAGATTAAAAATATTACGATCGAAAATGATAGCTTTATTAAAATATTACGATCAAAGGATAAAAATGAGAGCTCTATTTTTTAAAAAAAATGTCATCACAAATCCTAAAATAATATCAAGTTAAGACTATGAAAACTGAAGTTTAAATATTTTGAAAAGAAACATACAACATCATGTATTAGGACAATCTCAAAAGTATACCACAATAGTATAGAGGTTTACAAAATAGAAGTCAAAAGATTCATTACAACAACTATTCCTTAGGTGGAATACCGAAGTGCCTATACAAGTGATTTAACTTCCGATTCATCTATCATACTTCACTCAAAATTTCAGCTTGCTATGATTTGATCTGATTTATCTCTGACATGATCGGATCTTCAATAAATGGAGCATGTGCTGGTTCTGATGGTGCTGTACCAAAGGGACTAATAGGAGGAGATTCACTACCCTTAAAAACTGGTGTTTTAGGTTATTCTACTAGAGGGAGAGCTAGATCGATTCTTCTAAGCTGCCTAGTCCATATTCTATTTCTAAAAATGCACCTAAGTCTCTTGAGTAGGTTTCTGTTTATGGTGTTATATCTATCTACTTTTATCACTTCTTCGTCGGGTGGTATTCTAATATTATACGCATGTAATATTCTAGTGATTAACCCCCCATAACATTAAGTCTTTAGAGGCTACTTCCATCATATTTTGCTAGATGAGATATCCAAAACAGTTGTTTTGCCCGGTCATTATCCAATACATGGTACCTAACTCCATTTGGCTAATTTCATCGTGGTGATACTGTTTAGGAATTAGGATACTTATTATAATGTGATGAAGGATTTTAGAGCTAAATGGTAATAAGTGTTCACAGCTTTTAGGGACTATGGCTAGGTTAGGATTTCAAAAAATGGCTCCTAAAGCCTCGAAGTAGGTTACTCCAATTACATCCATATCTCATTGTCCGCTAAAGTAACAACCCCTATCCTTTTCGGAGATTCCAATTAGGTCATATATTGTGTTATCCGTAATTGAAATTTGGTTTCTTAAGAGGTGGGTTGACATATTATCATCATCATCTAAGCTCAAATTAGCATAAAATAACCTAAGTAATCTAGGGTAAATAGGTTCGTTTATTTATAAGATGGATAAGACATCTAAATTGGCAAACCACCTAATGGGTTTTAGATTTCCTAGTTCACCTAAATCAATATATTTTTCCTTATATACGGTTATTGCTTCAAAACTAGGATACCTAAGGGCTATTTCATTAGACCTGAAGAGGAATTGATCATGTGAATCTCCTTTCCTCCTTTTTCCTTTGTCCCTAGATGATCTCCTAGGAGCCATTTATCTAAATAAGATGATAGAACAAAGAAATTTTAAGGAAACAACCATGTATTAAGAAAAACAAAGAGGGAGAAACAAATGTTATCTTGGATGTGGTTACTTGAGAAATGAAGGTCTTGGTCCAAGATTCAAGGGGATGGAAGCCTCTCTTGGTCTTCTTGAGAGGGAAGATAGAGTTTAGAGAGTAGGGGAAGTGTTCTTGGGAGCTAATCCACGAGTTGGGGGTAGTTCTACCGTCGGCCCTAAGTCCTCCTTATAAAAGGGGGCTCTTGGATGGTGCCACCGCCAACTGAGCGGTGCCACCGCCTAGGAATAGAATGCCCAAGTGGTGCTATCGCTAGCCTTGGCGGTGCCACCGTTGGCACTCTAACTTAGACTTTTCAGGAAGGGCTGCAACACCTTGTTTTGATCAAATTGCTTTGTTGTTTCTCATTCATCTTATAGGTGTCTAATCACTATATTTTCTATAGAGTGATGTCATTCTATTACTTCCATTCACATGATAATCATGTGATAAAAAGAAATTACGCACAATGACTCATCGAATTATGAAGTGTTATTATCAAGAGACATTGAAAATAATTTTTTAAGTGGATCGAGAGAGAACATAGATATAGGAAATTTTCAGATGATAAATCAAGGAAGATTTACGAAGGTTACAAGGACTTGCATATCAACAATGATCAAATTTATTTATTTATTTATTTTTTATTTTTTATCCTAAAGAATGTAAGACTCAATCACAAGATGTCTTCCTCACATTATCTCAGATTAGGCATTCAAGATATTTAGAGATCAGGTGAAGGAGCAACATTGCATTATTTCAAGATAGGTAAAAGATCGTCAAATATGATTTAAAGCATACATCACTAGGCATTTTAAGAAGAATATATTGCAGTCATAAACATCAAGTGAGTACGTGATTTATGCATTGGGAGAATCAAGTGGTTTCAACCGAGTCATGAAATTTATGAAGTTGTGATTCCAAGAATTTGAAGTCATGAATCATTTTGAGGAATTCATCAACTCTAAATTCATCATTACAATTATATACGGGGATTTTCAAAATGAATCAATCTACGTTGATTTTTAAGGAAGATAAAAAAAAAGTATCACATCATTTTAAAATGAAGGATTTCAAATTGTAAGGTGACACAATTGTTTCTACCAAAATCAAATTTCAAGAAACTTAATGGAAGTTATGATACACAATGTATAATACTCAATGATCTTTTATTACCCAAGCTAGTGAGCTTGATTACGATCAAGAATTATATTATTACTCACTCCTAGCTTGTGTGGGTGAGTGTGTCAACAAAAGAGGATGGGTTTTAGGTACCCATTTGAACTTGGGTGTCTCAAATATTGATCTACTAAACTTATCATTGGTCATTGAGTTTCTAATCGTTCCTTTAGGAACCCATATTAACCTATGTGGGCTAAGTTTCTTATACAGACATTTGTAAGCAACATGTCCGAATTTACAACAAAAATTACATTTCAAGTGAGATGATACATGTAGTGTTGGTCCTTTAATGAAAGTGGTAGGATTTTGGTGAGATCTACTCACAAATCCAATTCCACTTCTATTTTTGACGTGACCCTTATTTGCAAGGATCATGTCCAAGCCCTTGCTACCAACCTTAAACTTGTTTAGGGTCTCTTTAAATAGTAAGTTCTCATTTTTGATTACCTCTAACTGTTCACACTTAAAGTATAGGGGTAAAGAGGGAATATCATGTTCAAGACTTTCAAGTTTATCTAGTAAGAAAGCATGCTCCTTTTTTAATAAATTAAACTTTTTAGTAATAGTTCTACGTTCATCAAACAATTCATGGAAAGCAATTGAAAGTTCATCGAAAGATAAATCTTCATTAAATAACTCACTTACCTATTCTCCTAAAATCATCAATGCGAAGTTGGCCTTCTCTTTGTTGATTGTTTCTTCATCTTTGGAGCCACTTGAGTCATCCCACATTGCCTTTAATGCTTTCTTCCATCTTTGGTAGCATTCACTTTTGAAGTGCCCCGGCTTCTTGCATTCGTAACATATGACTTGGTCCTTCTTTGGTTCAAGTTTATTTTTAGTGTTTTTTTTAAATTTATTCCTTCTTATAAATTTTTTGAATTTTCGAGTTAAGAGTGCAAGTTCATCATCAAGGTCCTCATCACTTGAAGATTCCTTCAAGTGGTCTTCTTGTGTTCTTAATGTCATATCCTTCCTATTCTTTTGAAAGGGGTTTCTAGCTCATCATGAGCTTGGCATGTCATTTCATAGGTTATCAAAGACCCAATGAATTCTTCAAGAGAAAATTTTTTAAGGTCCTTGGCCTCTTGAATGGCTGTAATTTCGAATCTCAACTCTTTAGAAGGGATCTTAAAAATTTAGTGATAAGTTCGAAATTGGAAAAACCTTTACCAAGTGCTTTGAGTCCATTGACGACATCCGAAAAAACGAGTGTACATTTCTCTGATGGACTCACTTGATTTCATTCGAAACAATTCAAAAAAATGGATCAAAAGATTGATTTTGGACTCTTTCACTCAGCTAGTGCCTTCATAAGTGATTTCAAGATTGTGCCAAATATCAAAAGCCGACTCACAAACTGAAACGCGATTAAACTCATTTTTATCAAGTGCACAAAATAAGGCATTCATAGCCTTTGCATTAAGAGCGAAAACTTTCTTCTCCGATTCATTCCATTCATTCATTGAAAGAGAAGATTTTTAAATCTATTTTCAACGATATTCCAAAGCTCGAAATTCATGAAAATTAAAAAGATCTTCATACGAGTCTTCCAATAAGTGTAATCCGACCCATTAAACATAGGCGAACGTGTAATGGAATGACCCTCTTGCATGTCGGAATAAGTCATCTCTCTTGGGTTTTAAACCAGATGAGAGTGACCAAGCTTTGATACCAATTATTAGGATCTAAGCAGCACTAAGAGGGGAATTAGTGTAGTGGATTAAAACCGATAAATTTAAAACCAATTTAGTAAATAGTTGGTTCGAATAGAAATTTCGGTTCTACGAAGAGATTTTAGCTAAACTGATTCAAGTGAATGTAATTGAGAGTTGAGAGAAGAAGACTGAACGATTTGCAGCTAAGTAAAGGTAAGATGCAGGAATTTAAAAAGCTCACACATCCAAAGTACGCAGCGATGTATAGTGGTTCGGTCAAATGACCTACGTCCACTTCTGAAGCCACTTCCGATGAGGCTCCTAACTTCCACTAGCAAATCTCTTTGAAGGGGAAGGACCAAACACCCCTCTTACAAACTTTTACAAGTGGTTCACACTCTTACAGATTTTTTATAAGAAAAAGAGAGGGAGGTGAACACTTAAGCTATTCAAATAAGATTTTGCTATAGCTTTGACTCAGTTTTTAACTTTTCAAAAAGGTACTTTTACCAACTGAAGAAAGAGAGATATTTATATACTCAATTGGCTTCAAAAATGGAGCCAAAAAGAGTCCCATCCCGGATTTTCGAGTGTTGGCGGTACCACTGCCTGGCACTGGCAGTACCGTCACCTGTTAACCCTGTTTTGTTAGTGTACTGGGTGGTACCACCACCTAGTCTGACGGTACCACCGCCTGACAGAGTCCTCAGGCTCTGTGGACTGGCGGTAGCATCGCCTGTCAAGTGATACCACCGTTGGCAGGTAATAACTGCCAACGGTACCACCGTTGACCTGGGGTGGTACCACCGCCCAAACCACGTGGGAACTAGTTCCTGGGGTAGTGCCACCGCCCCAGTCTAGCGGTGCCACTGTCAAACCTAGTTCAGCACTACTGAATGGGCCTTGAATCCGGCCCAATTCAGTCCACATAAGGCCTAGTTGGCCCCTACTAGCGTTAATCAAGATTATCATCTAATCCTTACCCTAATTACGTACTAACTACGAAATTGAAATATAATTCTAAGCAAATTAACAACCGACAATGTCGAGTCTTCTTCGGGTGAGCTTTCCGGCGGACTTCTGATATACCCTGGGATTTCTTCTAGCGGACTCCCAACAGGCTCCTGGACTTTATGGCGAGTTTGACGAATCTTTGGCAAGCTTCCGAACCTTCTCGGTAAGCTCCACGAACCTCCGACGATCTTTTTGGTGAACTTTTGAAACCTTCGGCAAGTCTCCGATTCTTTCTCGGTTGGTTCCGGCAGCACTTCCGACGATCCTTCGGACTTCCAGCGGACTCTTTGAACTTCCAACGTACTTGACTTTGGTAATTTTGCTTTATGTCTTCATGCTATCATAGTTATTCCTACACACTTATCTCAATAATATGGATTAGATCAAATAACCTATCAATTGATTTCATCATCAAAATTCGAGATTCAATAGGGAGATCGTATATCCTTGAAATTCTATAGATCTGTGGGAGAGGATGAAGGAGGTCAATTTTTCTCCTTTTTAGTGATGATCCATATAGTATGGGATATAAAGATGCTCCTCAAATTACTATATGATCTTCTCGCTACGCGCACCACACAATCAGGAAGGGATTGGCCCTTCTTATAGTCCATATGCCCCAAATAGGGTCTGTTGGCTGAGCAGAAGAGAGGGAGAGGAGAATAGGAGGTAGCAGCCAAAAGGACCTTGCCTGTGGTGTTGGAGATCAAGAATGACACTAAAAGGGAGGGGAGAGGGGGTTGAATTAGTGCAGCGGTAAGATTACAACAAATTCGACGATTTCAGGAGATTTCGGAAAACTTCATATGATAAAAATCGTTTCAATGAAAGCCATATCGGAAACATGTTAAGCTTGAAAGTGATTCGTAATGAGAGGCATTCGGGTATTTGTAGTAAGGTAAAGGCTTGCAGTAAAGATAAACAAGAATAGAAATGCAAACCTGATTTTATAGTGGTTCGGTTATTCGACCTACGTCCACTCCCGATTCCTCTTTACTTGAGGCTATCAGCTTTTTACTAGTTGTCCTCCTTCTAACGAGTAAGGACTGACTCCCTTATAGTGTCTTCTCCTTTTGACGGGCTCAAGAGATAACCCTTATAAGCACTCATACACTCCTCTCTTTTTGCTGAAAATAAATAAAAGTTAGAGGGATAGCGTTTTCTTCCTTTTAAAGTTTATGTACTTCTATATACATCTCAGGGATAAGAGGGGTATTTATAAGCTCCAATTTGATTCAAACATGAAGCTAAAATCCTTCTCATCCTTGATTTTTCGAGTACTAGCGGTACCACTGTCAGTGTGTTCTGACATTAAGCGATACCACCATCCAGTCTAGTGGTACTATTGCTAGAGCAGTCTAAAACTAGACGGTACCACCACCCAGTCTGACGGTATCATCGCCCAGACATACTGTCACTGAGCGGTACCACCGCCCAGACTTAGTCTTGAAGACTGAGTCTTCAAGTGGTTCCATCGCCTAGCTAGCGGTGCCACTGCCTGACGTGGCATTTGAGCATTGTATGGGCCTTCCATCCAGCCCAATATAGCCCTAATTTGGGCCAGTTGGCCCTTACCAGGGTTAAAGGGATTACCTCTCAATCTTAACTCTAATTATGTGCTAACTACGAATTAAAGACATTTCTAAGTAATAACTCAATCCGACACATTAAGACTTCTTCCGGTGAATTTTTTACGGACTTCCGACGAACTCTTGGACATCTTCCGATGAACTCCTAACAGGCTCCCAGATTTTGCGATGATCTTGGTGAGTTCCGACGAGTCTTCTTTGGTAAGCTCCGATCTTTCTGACGAACTTCCAACTAACCCTTCGGCAAGCCCTCGACTCATTCTCGACCAATCTCGATGGCACTCCGATAAATCTTCGGACTTCCGACTAACTCTGAAACTCCCAACGATTTGATCGTACTTGACTCCAACACTTTGTTTCGCTTTATGCCTTCATCGCTATCATAGTTAATGTTGCACACTAATTAAGCCTTAACCCTATTTCGATCTAGATAATTATAAAGTGAATCAATATCTTGTTGCCCGACACGTCATTAGTCGATGCTTTGTCCGGTTCTTCAGTGTATCATCTTCTCTTGTGGCCTGTTGCCCAATTGGCGATTAACTTTCGTAACCTCGATCTCCTTGGTGCAACTTCGCTCTTCCTAGCTCGATGCCCAATTTCTTTGTCCAAAGCCTTTTGTCGATCGTTGACCGGACCTCTGGCTCGACATCCAATCTCCTGACATAATTTTCTCTTGCACAATGTTGATTCATCCTATTTCAATTGTCTAATCCTGATCGAGAGTAGACTACATGACTCAAAACACAATTAGATTACCAAAACATAATTAATTAGTTTCATCATCAAAATCCAAGATTCAACAATCTCCCCCTTTTTTATGATGACAATTAATTGATGATGGAGTTAACTTTAACTCCTGGAGTTTAAAAAAACTCACCCTATCAGTATGCCATATTGATAGAACCCTTGGATTTCAAAAATCCAAGTAACATGTTATCAAAATCATTCATACAAAATCATAATTTTAATAATCATACAATGCATGAACTCGTCAATCTACTTCTCTCCCTTTGTCATCAATAAAAAGAAGTTGTATCTAGCTAGATTTAAGGATATGCAAATTTTACAACACACTAGCAAGATTTACAACATTTAATCATAGCAAGGTTTTTAAGTTCAAGCATGGCAATTTTTCACTTGCGTCTTAAGATGTGCAAGTTTGCACTTCGTTTCTCATGATAGGCAAGATAGCATTTGTTTCTTTTCTTTTAAGAGGTGCAACTTAGTTTTGCCTTTGTAAGCTAGCAATTTTTGAAATGTTCAAGATGGCAAGTTCCCCCCACCCTTTTTTTTTCTTTAGTAATGATCGAGCTAGCACTTTTGCTTTCTCTTAGAAGTATGCAAGCTAGCAAACTTTTCTCCCCCTTTGTTAATGTCAAAAAGAAAGGGAGGATTAATATTTCAATCAAATAATTTTGCATGAGATTCAATAATTGATAACAAAAATGCTACCAATATTTACTTCAAGTTAGCAACTTTTCTCCCCCTTTATCATTCTAAAAAAGAAGGGAGGAACGAATGATGTAGACTTTTGCATCAATTGTAAATATACATCAATAAAAATTTTACGTCAATCTTTCAATCATCACATGATGCATTCAAAGATATATTGAAACATAGAAGAAAATTCTATACTATGTTTCAATCATCGAAGTAAAGTCATGAATACCAATTTAACACTTAAGCTAACACTTAAGGTTCTCTTTAAGATGCTTGCAATTTTCTTTCTTCCCCTTTTGTTTTTTAAAGAAAGAAATGAAGGGAAAGGGAAGAATATAAATCTTGTTTTATATCAATGTTCAAATCATCACAAAAGACATACAAGAAATTATGTCATGAAGGATATCAATATGAAAAATCAACAAGAATTAATACCAAAAGATATCATTCATGGTTCATTAATATTCTTTTTATCAAGATCATAATAGAAAGATATTTAAAAAAAAGATATATCGCAATCGTAAATATCGATAAGTGATTGAATGTATCATTTCATTTGTAAAAGAATCAAATGAGAATATGATTCATACATAAGGAACATCAAGTCATCAAGATCAAAAGAAAATTTTGAGTATCAAATAAAGATCATCGATTCATTCATTCAAACCATCATTGCTCATCATGTATAATTTCAAAATGTCAAGGTCGTCAACCATGATTCAAAATATTCATATTCAAGCCATGATAAAGAAGAGTAAATCAATGATTCAATCATATCATGCCATGAATTCCAAAAGACCTCTTAAGTTATCAAGATTATAAATTCATAAAAATTTAAGTATTGAGTTCCAAGAAATCAAAAGACAAGTTGCATTTCATTTGAAAAATTCTCTTTTGATAACCGGAAGAAGCATGATAAACGATCTTGATATATAAAGAACTTCATGTTATAATCGTCAAGATCATGATTTCAATAAAATTTCTATATAGCAAAATGAAATCTTTTAGAACTTGATTCAAGCATAATATATATCTCAAAAAGTCATGATTCCAAGAGATTAAGAGAAGAGTCAAGAATCATTAAAAAAATCTCATTCAAGTTCAACTTGACAACTCATAATCAAATCATCAAAATCATTTTCGAGATTCAAGAGATTTACATGAACATAATATACATGGATTCATCATTTGTCTTTTATCAAAAAATCAAAAAACTCTAGAGATAGAAAGATTTCAAGAAATCATTAAGACCAAAAATATGATACACACATTTATTTTCAAAACATTGATTATGATTATTTTCATGAGATTCACAAGATTCATGAAATGAGTTCATTAATCTCAATAGAATAGAAAATGAATTTTCGTTTCATGCAATTTGATTACACATAGAAATGTTCAAAATCATGCATCATAAAAAAAAATTATCATGAAAGCGATTAAGACTGAAAACACATTAATCCATAACATACGATTATTACTTCAAATCATCAAGCATGATACAAACATTTTCATTATATCGTTTTAATTTTCAAGCATGATTTTATATAGCATCATCAAAATTATTTTAATTCTAACATTCTTTCTTTCATTGTTATTAGTTCTAACAAGATTTTTCCTTTCTTACATGATTCTAGCTTAGTGTAAAAAAAAATCAAGAGTCATGCTCAAGTTTTTGTCAAAATCATGCATCATTTCAAAAGTGAAACCAAAATCATCAACCTACATGGAATTGATCATGTTAGCAATCATCATTCATAATTTTTACTTTTCAAAGATACTAGAAAGAAAAGCATAATATAATTTTTGAAAATAATTTTTATTTCCTATAATCTAAATTAAGCACTCATGAAAAACAACATATAATTTCATAGTAAGATAAAAGCATAATGAGTGAGTTACTTACCTTATTGTCGAGAGCCATCAAAGCATAGTTCGTCATCTCGCACTTGGATTCGTTCTTTGGTGCCTTCCTCTTTTTTGGCCTCTTCTTCTATTCAAGTTCATTTTTAGTTTTAGATTCTTATTTAATGAACCTTTTAAATTTTAATGTTAAAAGTTCAAGGTCTTCAACATTGTCCTCATCACTTGAGTCATCACTCAAGTGGTATTCTCTTGTTTGAAGTGTCAAATCCGTTCTTTAGAAGGTGATTCATATGTTCGTCAAGTTCAACACGAGTCATTTCATAGGTCATTAAAGACCCAGTTAGTTCTTCAAGAGAATAAGAGTTCAAGTCTTTAGACTCTTGTATAGTCGTTATTTTTTGATCCCACCTTTTCGGAAGAGATCTTAAGATCTTGTTAGTGAGTTCAAAATCTAAAAAAGATTTGCCAAGGGTTCTTAGATTATTGATGATATTTGTGAAATGGGTGTACATGTCGCCGATAGTTTCACTTGGTTCCATTCGAAAAAGCTCAAAATCGTGCATTAAGAGGTTTACTTTCAACTCTTTAACTCTACTATTCCCTCGTGCATGATTTCTAGTGTGTGCCAAATATCAAAAGTCATTTCGCAAGTGGAAACATGATTAAATTTAATTTTATCTAAGGCGCAAAATAAGGCATTCATAGCCTTTACATTTAAAGAAAAAGACTATTTCTTAAGATCCGACCATTCGTTCATAGGTTTAAAGAAAAGTTGAAAACTGTTTTCAATAATATTCCATAAATCTAAATTCATAGAAAGCAAAAAAAACTCTCATTCGAATTTTTCAATAAGTATAGTCTGACCCATTAAACAACAGAGGACGAACGATCGAAAAATCCTTTTGAAAGCCGTGAAGAGCCATTTCTCATAGGTGTAAATCCAAAAGAGAAACAACATGGCTCTGATATCATTTGTTGGAGATCAAGGATGACATAAAGAGGGGGGGGGGGGTGAATTAGTGCAGTAGTAAGATTACGACAAATTTGATGATTTTAGGAGATTTTGAAAAACTTATTACGATAAAAATTATTTCAATGGAAGCCATATCGGAAACATGTTAAGTTTGAATGTGATTTATAATGAGAGGGATTCGAGTAATTGCAGTAAGGTAAAAGCTTGTAGCAAAGATAAACAATAATAGAAATGCAAACTCGATTTTATAATGGTTCGGTCATCCGACCTACGTCCACTCACGATTCCTCTTCACTTGAGGCCATTAGCTTTCCACTAGTTGTCCTCCTTCCAATGGGCAAGGAATGACTCCCTTATAGCACCTTCTCCTTTTGACAGGCTCAGGAGATAACCCTTACAAGCACTCACATACTCCTCTCTTTTTGCTGAAAACAAATGAAAGCTAGATGAGGGATTTCTAAAGGGTTTCTTACAGCATTTTCTTCCTTTTAAAGTTTGTGTGCTTCTATATACAACCCAGGGATGAGGGGGGTATTTATAGGCTCTAATTTGATTCAAACTTAGAGCTAAAAACCTTCCTATCCTGAGTTTTCCAAGTACTAGTAGTACCATCGTTGGTGATTACGGTACCATCGCTAATGTGTTTTGACACTGGGCGACACCATCGCCTAGTCTGGTGGTACGACCACTATTGTAGTTTGACACTAGGAGGTACCATCGCCCAGACATACTATTACTAAGTAGTACCGCCACCTAGTCTGGGTGGTACCACTACCTAGACTCGGTCTTGAAGACTGAGCCTTCAGGCGGTGCCATCGCCTGATGTGGCATCCAAGCACTGTATAGGCCTTCCATCTAGCCTAACACAATCCTGATTAGGGTCCAATTGGCCCCTATTAGGGTTAAAGAGATTACCTCCTAATCTTAACCCTAATTATATGCTAACTATGAAATTAAAGATATTTTCTAAGCAACAACTCAATCCAGCACATCAAGACTTCTTCCAGCGAGCTTCCGGCGAATTTTCGGTGGACTTCCAACGAACTCTTGAACATCTTCCGGCATACTCCTGGTAGGCTCCCGGACTTTACGATGATCTTAGCCAGTTTCGACGAGTCTTCTTTGACAAGTTTCGATCTTTCTTGGTGAGCTCCGCGAACCTCCGGTAAATTTTCTGGCGAACTTCTAACTAACCCTTCGGCAAGCCCCCGACTCTTTCTCAGCCAATTCCGCAACACTCTGATGAATCTTCGGACTTCTAGCTAACTCTCGAACTCCCAACGATTCGATCGTACTTGACTTCGGTACTTCGTTTCGCTTTATGCAAAATTTTTGAGAAATCGTTTAAATCACCAAATTTATTATTCTTAATCACTACACTAATTTATCCCCCCCCCTCCCCTCTTGGTGTTACTCTAGATCCCAACAATTGATATTAGAGTCTCATTATTTCTGTTTCAAATTTACACTTGCGAGACATGACTCTTCACAGCTTTCAAGATGGTTTTTCGATCATTCGTCCTCTGTTCTTTAACAAGTCGGACTACACATATTGGAAAACTTGAATGAGAGTTTTTTTTTAAAATTTAGATTTATGGAATGTTGTTAAAAATGACTTTCAACTTCCCTCTAAACTGATGAACGAATGGTCGGATTTAGAGAGAAAATCTTTTTCATTAAATGCGGCTATGAATGCTTTATTTTGTGCTTTAAATAAAAACGAGTTTAATCAGATTTCTACGTGTGAAACAGCTTTTGATATTTGGTGCACACTTGAAATCACACACGAGGAAACTAGTAGAGTCAAAGACTTGAAAGTAAATCTCTTATTGCATGATCTTAAGCTTTTCTGAATGGCACCAAGCGAGACTATTGGTGACATGTACACCCGTTTCACAGATGTCGTCAATAGTCTAAGAGCTCTTGGTAAATCTTTTTTGGATTTTGATCTTATAAACAAGATTCTAAGATCCCTTCCAAAAAGGTGGGATCCGAAAGTAACCGTAATGCAAGAGGCTAAAGATTTAAATAATTTACCTATTAAAGAACTTATCATCTCATTGATAACATATGAAATGAGCCTCTTAAAACTTGATGAACACATGAACCACCTTCCAAAGGACAGGAAGGATTTGGAACTTTAGACAAATGAATACTACTTGAGTGATGATCAAGTGATGAGGACATTGAACATGTAACAATGAATTTTAAAAAGTTCATTAAACAAAAATTGAAAAACACAAATGAACTTTAACAGAGAAAGAGGCCAAAGAAGAAGAAGAAGGCTCGCAAAGAAGAATCAAGTAAAGAAGAGATGAAATGCACTTTGGTGGCTTTCAACTACAATGTAGGTAACTCACCCAAAATGTTGTTACATTTTTTTGAAATTACATGATCTTTTCATGAGTTGCTTAGTTTAGTTGATAGGAAATAAAAAATTATTTTCAAAAAATTATATCATGCTTTTCTTTCTACTATTTTAAAATTTTAAAATAATACTTGCATGATTTGTGTACACCTAATAGGATTAATCCATGCATGTGTATCTTGATGGATTTATATTGCTTTCAGTTTAAAATAAGATGCATGGTTTTTGACAAAAAAATCAATTATCATGATAAATTGAATGTATATTTTTGATTTCCATATCGGTTTTCACTTTCAATCTTGATGTATGTTTTTGACACAAAATGAATTATCATGATAATTGCATCTCATGCTTTTACACCTAATAAGATAAAATCAATGAACATTTATCTTGATGATTTTAAAACTATGAATGATAAGCGAATCTTATGTCTTGGACAAATGTATGTGTAAATGCTTGGCTTTTGTATAAAATTCTTTTGAAGATGTTTTATGGTATCATGCTTGATGATATATGAGGATTTGAAATAATAACCTGAAATCTCACATTTTAAAACAACATATTTGTCTTGATGATCTTTATGATGATATTGGTTCCAAACATGATGCTTGACGATTTCATATCATGCATGAGGATTTAAAAATTAAAATCCTACGTTTGGAATAATGTGTTGATGGCTTTGACAAAATTTGTACGATGATGCATGTCTTTATGAAATAAATTGTAAAACTAAAAGACTTAACCCACATAACTTTCCAAATAAAAGAAAAGTGGTTTTGATAATGCTTTCGACTTCCAACATGATGCATGACTTTTAAATAAAAACTTGAACATGCTTATATGAGGTCAACCACATAAAATAAAACACATAAAAATTGAAAATGTGATATCATGATGTTTTAGTTTTGATGTGTTTAGTCTTGATGATTTTATAATGAAACTTATGTCTCGTTTTTAAATGTTGATACATGTTTTCATAAAAGACTTAACATGCTCACCTTAATTGAAACACATAAAAAAGGGGAAGCAAAATGTATTATCATGATGAATCAAATCTTTTCCTTAAAGATGCATTATGTGTTTGCTCTTGATCACTTTTATAATGAAATTTTTAGATGTCGTGTCCTATTTTTGGTCTTGATAACGAAACTTATGTTTCGATATTTGAACTTGACACACATCTTTTATACAAAAAAACTTGAGCATGCTTACATGTAATCAATCTATGTTGCTCTTAATAAATTTTTCGAATGAAAGATTTTGATGATGATTTCGGATTTATACGATAATGCAAATTATGATTTGTTTTATGAAAATTGCCTTTACATCTTGAACTTTCATGCTTATCTCTATTTGACATTAAAAGACAAAGGCATGCTTATATGAAATTAATCATAAAAAGGGAAATACATGACTCTTGAAATTTTACTATCTCTAAAAGTTTTCGATTTTTCCATAAAAGACAAGTGATGAATTCATTTATGATATTTTGTGAATCACTTAAATTATGAATGAGATTTTGATGATGTGTTAAAAGAATCACTTAAAAAGAAAATGTTTTTCCCATCTTATCGAGATTAATGATTTCATGATATCTTGTGAATCTCGTAAATTATGAAAGTGATTTTGATGATTTGATTATGAGTTCGGAGTTGATGAATTGAACTAAAATGAGTTTTATCTATATCGTGATCTTGATAACTTGAGTTTTTCAAGATCTCTTACTCCGTGCTCTTTTATGATTCTCCCATGTTATTGAAGAAAAATGCAAATGAATCATAAATTATTTTCTTTTGACTTTTCGATACTCAACTTGAGAAAATATGCTTTGATGATTGAAACATTACATATATAATTTGATTTTTCTCCTATATTTCAATACTTATTTCTACACATGACTCGATGATTGAAATATTAATGCAAACATTTGATATATCACTTGTCATGGTTTGAATATCAAAATAAAAGAAAATTTGTTCTTCTTGATATCTTTTATGATGAATTTGAGTAAGACTTGTTAATGATTCTTGACTCTTCTCTTAATTTCTTGGAATCATGACTTTTTAAGATATTTATAATACTTTAATCAAGCTATAAAATATTTTATTTTGCTATAAATAAATTTTATTGAAATCATGATCTTGACAATTATAACTTAAAGTTCCTTATAAATCAAGTTCGTTTACCATACTCCTTCCGTTTATCAAAAGAAAATTCTTCAAATGAAATGTAACTTGTCTTTTGATTTCTTGGAATTCAATCTTGATATCTTAAGATGACTTTTGGAATTCATGATATGATATGATTGAATCATTGATATACTCTTCTTTATCATGGCTTGAAAATGAATATTTTGAATTATGGTAGACGATCTTTACATTATTGAAATTATATATGATGAGTAATGATGTTTGAATACATAAATCAATAATTTTTTATTTGTTACTCAAAATTTTATTTTCATGATTTTGATTTTATGTCATTTAATACTTGAGATTTTTCTTGAGAATCAAGATCTCCTATTTGATCTCTTGAGTTTCTTGTACAATTTACAAAGAAAAGACATATCAAAGTGAATCATGTTCTCTATACTTAATGCCTATGATTCTTTAGCTCCTAAGAATTCTTTATGTTACTTGCTAAAAAGGAGATTTATTGAATTGGTTCATAGACTTCTTGGATTTATAACTTTTGGTATTCAAGATATGATTTTATTTATGCCTTGTATGCATCATGTGATGATTGAAGGATTGATTGATGCAAATTTAAATGATGTGAAAAGTTGTTGTAAAAAAGGAAAGAAAATAATCCAAGTCTTGATATCTCAATATTTGATACTTGGAATACTTTTAAAATATGATCTTGATGAGAATCCTTGAAGTAGCTCTTTTTGCTATTTATTAACTCATGAATCTTAATCTTGATCTCGTTAGAAAAAAAAAATTAATGAACCATGAATGATATCTTTGGTATTCTCGAATTGATCCTTATTGATATCTTTCATGAATTCTTTGCATATATGGCTTGTATAATGATTGAAATTTTTAGCCATTGAGTCCTCCCTTCTTTTTGACAAAAATAAAAGGGGAGAAAGTTTTTACTAGCTTGCACACTTCAATGAAAAAATTTGCTAGCTCAAAAGAGCTTGATATCTTAATAGAAGCAAAAATGCAAACTTAGAAAATTTGTAATCTTATATTTGCTATGCTTTTATGCTTATATATTGAAATGAAAATTTGACTTGCATTTTTATAGTGATTGCATACTTCTAAGAGGAAGCAAAAGTACTATCTTGTCTATCGTGAGAAATAAAGTACAAACTTACATGTATCAAGAAGCAAGTATTGAATTGCCATGATTACACATCCTTAAAAACTTATCATAATTGAATGTTTTAAAGTGATGTATATTGAACATCTAGATTGATAGCTAGTATGATTATAAAACTTGCATATCTTTTAAACTAGCTATGATGCAACTTTTCCTTTTTTGTTGATAACAAAGGGGGAGAAGTAGATTGATGAGTTCATGCAATGTAATATTGATTGAATATTTTATATGTATTTATATGATATTTATTTTTATAGCATATGATAAATGTTACTTGGATTTGGAATAATCTAAGGTTTCTATCAATACGGTATATTGATATGGGGAGTTTGGTTAAACTCTAGAGTTAAGGTTAACTCCATCATTAATTAGTTATCATAAAAAAGGGAGAAACTGTTAGGTCTCAAATTTTGATGATGAATCTAATTGATTATGTTTGTTGCTAATTGTGTTTTGAGTAACACAGGTCTACTATCGATCAGGATTAGATAGTTCACATAAGAGGAATCGATGTTGCAGCAAAGGAAATCACGTCAGGATATTGGACATCAAGCTGGAAGTCTAGTCGACAATCAACAGATGCTTTGGACATCGGGCATCAGGCCAAGAAGTGTGGTGCTGGGCTAAGAAGTGTGGTGCTGCGCCAAGAAGATCGGGGTTATGAAGGTTAATCATCGATTGGGCAATAGGATGCAAGAGAGGATGGTGCACCGAAGAACTAGATGAAGCGCCGACCAATGACATGTCTAGCAACAGAATGTTGATTCATGTAATAACTATCTAGATCGGAGTAGGTTAAAGTTTACTTATTGTGCAGGATTAACTACGATACTGATGAAGATATAAAGCAAAACAAAGTGTCGGAGTCAAGTACGATGAAATCATTGGGAGTGAGAGTTCGACGAAAGTCCAAAGATTCATCTGGAGTGCTGCCAGAACTGGCCGAGAATGAGTAGGGAGCTTGCCGAAGGGTTTTTGGAAGTTCGCCGGAAGGTTCGTCGGAAGTTCACGGAGCTCACCGAGAAAGATCGGAGCTTACCGAAGAAGCTCATCTGAATTCGCCAAGATCATCGTAAAGTCTAGGAGCTTGTCGGAAGTCCACATAATGGTATCTGAGGGTTCATTGGAAGACTACCGAAAGCTCGTCGGAAGAAGACTTGACATGCTAGACTTTGATTTGTGTAGAAAATATCTTTAATTTCATAGTTAGCACATAATTAGGAGATGATTTGGGAGATAATCCCTTTAACCCAGTTATGGGCCAACCAAGCCTACATTAGGGTTGTGTTGGGCCAGATGAAAGGCACAAAGAGTCTCCAAGTGCCATATCAGGCGATGGCACCGCTAGGGTTAGCGGTGGCATCGCCAAAAGGCTCAGTCTGGGCGATGTTACCACCTTGTACACTGACCATGGCAGTGTGTCAGGCGGTAACACCGCCAGACTAGATGGTGGTACTGCCTAGTTTCAAGGTCAAACTGGCGGTGGTATCGCTAGTGACAGGCAGTGGTACCACTAGTACCTAGTAAACCCAGGATGGGAAGGTTTTTATCTTCAAGTTTGAATCAGATTGGAGCCTATAAATATCCCTCCCAATCCTGGGTTGAATACACAAGCACACAAACTTTAAAAAGAAAGAAAACATTATAAAAATCCCTTTAGAATCCCCCCTATAGCTTTCATCCATTTTTAGCAAAACGAGAGGAGTGTGTGAGTACTTGTAAGGGTTACCTCCTTAGCCCGTCAAAAGGAGAGAGCATTATAAGGGACTTGTCTTCACCCATTGGAAGGAAGACAACTAGTGGAAGCCGATGGCCTCAAGAGAAGAGGAATCGGGAGTGGATGTAGGTCATATGACTGAACCACTATAAAATTCGATTTGCATTTCTATTCTTATATTTATCTTTCTGCAAACCTTTACTTTACTTGTTCACTGCCTTTCATGTTCTTTGAACACTTGCAAGTTACATACACTTCAATCGAAATTGGATTTCATCTAATCATTGTTTTTATCGTATAAAGTTTTTGAGAAATCATTTAAATCACCGAATTTATCATTCTTAACTACTGTACTAATTCATCCCCCCCCTCTTAGTGCCACTCTAGATCCCAACAGAGGCCATCAGTATATACTAACGGTCTTCCTTCAATGGGCGAAGACCAACTACCCTTACAGCCCTTTTCTCTTTTTCACAAGTTTAGGAGATAACCTTTTACAAGCCCACTCACCCCTCTCTTAGACTTAACCAACACTTAAAGTTAGAGGGGAGGATTTTTCACACAATTACAATAGATTTTTCTCTCTTTTTGTTCTTAATTGGTATGTGTGCTAACCAAGGATGAGAGGGGTATTTATAGGGCTCAAGTAGATTTAAATTTAGAGCCAAAATTTGAATCACCCCGAGTCTTCAGGGTATTAGCGGTACCACTACCCAATTTGTCCTAACACTAGGCGATACCATCACCTAACACTAGGTGGTACTACCGCTTGATATAATCTCAGAGATTGTGTCTTGGAGATCGAGCCATTAGCGGTTCCACTGTCTGTTCTAGTGGTGACACTGCTTGTTCTGGCGATGCCACCGCTTGACTCACTTGTTGGGTCATTATTTGGGCCTTTCACTTGGCCTAACATAGCCCAAACTTGGGCCTAGTTAGCCCATAATTTAGTTGATCCAATTCCAACCCAATTATACTTTAAACCTACTTCCTAGATAATTATTACAAAGTATGAATCAATTTGTTGTCTGATATGTCATTGGTTCATTAGTACATCATCCTCTCTTGTGACCTATTACCCAATCGATAGTTAGCCTCCGCAACTCTAATCTTCTTGGCATAATTATGCTCTACTTGGCCCAATGCCCAAACCCATGGCATGAAGCCTTCTGTCGATACGTCGATCGATCCTTTGGCTTGATGTCTAATTATCTGACATATTTTACTCCGACCCAACATTCGATTCCTCCTGCTTTAATTGTTTCTTCTTGATCAAAGCTAGTCCTGTGTCACTCAAAATGTAGATTAGATCATAAACATTATCAATTAGTTTCATCATCAAAATCTCAAATTCAACACGAATGACCCTAGCTAGGGATTTGCCTAAGCAAGAATATATGAGATATTCCTCTCATGACAGTGAGAGCGGATGATCCTCTATCGACACTCAATTGCCCTTATAAAATTGGTTGCCACTTCTGATGATCGACTGTGCTAAATCTAGAACTTCTAAACCTATAAGTCCGGTATCAAATCGTAAAGTACTCAGACAGGACATCCTTGATATCTTAAGTCTATAGTTTCATCATAATCAACATGCCTTTGATACCCCTTTGTAGAGTCAATCCGTATAATTTAGACTACTAAGGCGGTTGATATCAAGTATGTCATGTAAGAGATTTGAAAGCGATATTTTCTGAAAATAAAGATGCAGTAAAAATAAATAGCATGTAGATTTTACAAAAATAAACAATCAAGATATGGTCTTCTATCTTAATCTACTCCCATTATTTTCTTACGAATCACACAACTCCCTTCGGTATGTGAATCGTAGATTCTCGATGAATCTCTAGTGGGGTTCGGAATCCAATCAGCATCTTAACGTAACCTCGAGAGACTCGACTAATTACACTAAGCCCAAAAAGGTAGACAACTCTTGATAATCACAACTTTTTATGATTCCCATCTTGTTCAGCCTCCAAACCATTATGACCTCGATGGACTCGACTAACCATGGCATTTAGTTAAGTCATCACCATCATTACAAGATGAGTCTGATTTGATGATATACCCTCGAGAGACTTGACCAAGCATACCATATCCTTAAGTCACCAGTGACATCTTTATATCATAGGCAAGATATTAAATCGCAATATAGGTGAGCCTCGAGAGACTCAACCAAATCAACCTACATCGAGAATCGATTTCTTCCTAAAGGTCACATAAGTTAATCTAATTATCTCACGTTTACCGACTTAATATTATAGAGAGGGGATTTTTGATTTAATCTCCTAATATTATAATGTGTCACACACATATATTAAATATATATCTATATCGCCTGTAAATATATATATATCTAATAGATGTATAGTCAATCACACATCACATGAGCAATCAAACCAGATGATCATGGTGTTGAATCTCAGATTTTGATAATAAAATCAATTGATAGATTATTTGATCTAATCCATATATTAAGAAAAGTGTGCAGGATTAACTATGATAACGATGAAGACATAAAGCAAAATAAAGTGTCGGAGTCAAGTACGATCGAATCGTTAAAAGTTCGAGAGTCCGTTGGAAGTCCGAAGGTTCGTCAGAAGTGTTGCTGGAATTGGCCGAGGATGAATCGGGAGCTTGCCGAAGGGTTGTCAGAAGTTTACCGGAAGGTTCGTCAGAGGTTCGCGGAGCTCGCCGAGAAAGATCGAAGCTTGCCAAAGAAGACTTGTCGGAACTCGCCAAGGTCATCATAAAGTCCAGAAGCCTATTGGGAGTCCACCGGAAGATGTCCGAGGGTTCATCGGAAGTCCACCGGAAGTTCGCTAGAAGCTCACCAGAAGAAGTCTTGACGTGTCAAATTAAGTTATTACTTAGAAAATATCTTTAATTTCATAGTTAGTATGTAATTAAGGGTTAAGATTAGGAGTTAATCCCATTATCCTTGGTCGGGGCCAATTGGGCCTGAGAGTAAATTGGTTTGGGCTGGATTCAAGGCCTAACCCAGTGATGGACCCTATATGGCGATGGCACTGCCAGACTGGGGTAGTGGAACCACCCAGGGTTCATATTCCAAAGTGCTTGGGCGGTGGTACCACCAAACTCAGGTGGTGGTACCGTCCCATCACATAACCCAAGGCTCTGCTCTAATGGTAATACCACTAGGCTAGGCGGTGGTACCACCCAATGTTAGGGTCAATTGGCAATGGTACCATCAGTGATAGATGGTGGTACCGCTAGCTCCTAGAAATCCGGGATGGGACCTTTTTTGGCTCTAGTTTTGAAGCCAATTAAGCCAATAAATATCTCTTACTTCTTAGCTAGTTAAACATATTGAGAAGTGATAAGAACTGAGTCAACTATAGTAAAATAGCCTTGAAAAGTTTGAGTGTTCACCTCCCGAATTCTCAAGTGTAAAAATTTTGTAAAAGGGTATGAGCCACTTGCAAAGTTCTATAAAATGGGTGTTTGATCTTTCCCCTTCAAGAAGGATCAATAGTGGAAGTCGATAACCTCATTAGAGGAGGTTTTAGGAGTGGACGTAGGTCAATTCACCGAACTACTATAAAATCGCCGTATTCTTCTTTTGGTGCATAAATTTCATTTGCTACTTTTAATTATTTACTTGGCTGTAATTTTTCATTCTCTCATCTTCTACTCTCTTACATGTTCACTCAAATCAATCTCTTTACCGAAATCGTTTTCATTGGATGAAATTTTCTCAACATACAAAGTTTTCCGAAATCGCTTCAAATCGTCGATTTTTATCCACTACACTAATTCACCCCCCCTCTCTCTCTCTCTTAGTGCCGCTCTTGATCCTAACAGTTGGTATCAAAGCAAGGTCACTATCATTCTAGTTTAAAACCCAAGAGAGATGGCATTTGCCGACATGCAAGAGGGTCACTCAATCATACGTCCACCTATGTTCAATGGGTCAGATTACACTTATTGAAAAACTCGCATAAGAATTTTTCTTATTTATATGGATTTTAAACTTTGAACATTATCGAACACAGCTTTCAAAAGTCTTCTCTTCCGATGAACGAGTGGAATGAGTCGGAGAAGAAGACTTTCACTCTTAATGCTAAGGCTATGAATGCCTTATTTTGCACCTTAGACAAAAATGAATTTAATTGTGTTTCAATTTGTGAAATAGCCTTTGATATTTAGCACTCTTAAAATCATTCACGAAAGTACTAGTCAAGTGAAAGAGTCCAAAATTAATCTTTTAGTACATTCTTATGAGTTGTTTCGAATGAAACCAAGTGAATCCATTGGAGACATTTATACCTTATTTACAAATATTGTCAATGGACTAAAAGCAATTGGGAAAAGTTTTTTTAATTTTAAACTTATAACTAAAATCTTAAGATCCCTTCCAAAGAGTTAGGATCCTAAAGTAACAGTCATTTAAGAGGCCAAGGACTTAAAAAACTTTCCTCTCGAAGAACTAATTGGGTCATGAATGACCTATGAGATTACTTGCAATGCTCATGATGAGCTTGAGAACTCTCTTCTAAAGAATAAAAAGGATATGACATTGAGAACACAAGAAGACTACTTGAAAGAAACTTCAAGTGATGAGGACTATGATGATGAACTTGCACTCTTGACATGAAAATTCAAAAAATTTATAAGAAGAAATAAAGCTAAAAATGACTAAAAATAAACTTGAACCTAAGAAAGAACAAGTGATATGCTATGAATACAAAAAGCCAGGGTATTTCAAAAACGAATGTCCCTAAGCAAAGAAAAAATAATCAAAGAAGAAGGCGCTAAAAGCAACGTGGGATAATTTAAGTGACTCCAAAGACGAAGAACCAAACAACAAGGAGGTCGTCAACTATGCTTTAAAGGCTATCGGAGAAGAGGTAAGTAATTTATTAAATCAAAATTTAACTTTCGACGAGCTTTCAAATACTTTTCATGATCTGTTTGATGAGTGTAGAGTAATTAGTAAAAAGTTTAATTTGTTGAAAAAATAGCATGCTCTCTTAGTTAATAAATTTGAAAATCTTAAACTTAATACTCCTTTGCCTTCATGCTCTAAGTGTGAATACTTAGAAGTACTCAAAAAAACCTTAGGCAAATTTAAGATTGGTTGCAAGTTTTTGGATATGATCCTTACCAATAAGGGTCACGTTTATAAAAGAAGTGGAATTAGATTTGTGTGTGGGTCTCACCGAAATCTAACCACTTTCGTTAAAGGACCTATATTTCATGTATCACCTCACACAAAGTGCAACTTTTGTTGCAAGCCCAGACATGTTATTTATAAATGTCCATTTAAAAAATTTCATCCACATAAGTTGATATATGTTACTAAAGGAACTATAAGGAATTCAATGCAAAATGACAAAATAAGTAGATCAATCTTTGAGGCACCCAAGTTTAAGTGGGTACCTAAAAATCATCTTTTTTTTATAAACAAACTCACATTCACAACCTAGGAGCAAGAGATGGTACCTTGATAATGGATGCTCAAGGCACATGACTGAAGATCCATCTCAATTCTCTAAGCTCAATAGCCAAGATGAAGGGTATGTCACCTTTGGAGACAACAACAAAGGTAAAATCATTGGCAAGGGAACCATAGGTAACAAATCAAACTTTTTAATTGATAATGTATTATTAGTAAATGGCTTAAAGCATAATCGTTTGACCATTAGTCAATTATGTGATAAAGGATACATCATAAGATTTAAATCTAATGCATGCATTATTAAAAAATCACACAATAATACATCTATGATTGCCCTAAAATAAAATAATGTCTACACTATTAACGTTGATGAACTTACTAATGAAATTTACTTTTCAGTTTTGAATGACGATGCTTGACTTTGGCATAGGAGATTAGGTCATGCTAGCATGAAACTAATCTCTCAAATCACATCTAGAGAACTAGTAAAAGGCATTCCTGACATTAAGTTCATCAAAGATAAAGTATATGATACTTGTCAACTAAGAAAACAAATAAAAGGTAGCTTCAAATCGAAGAATCAAATAAGCACCTCTAGACCATTACAATTGATCCATATGGACTTATTTGGACCAATTGATACAAAAGCCTAAGAGATAGCAAATACGCCTTTATAATCATAGATGACTATAGTAGATACACTTGGACATATTTCTTGGCACACAAAAGTAATTGTTTTAAGTGTTTCTCGAAGTTTAGCAAACTCGTTCAAAATGAAAAAGGTTTTATGATTTTATCCATTCGGAGTGATCATAGTGGTGAATTTTAAAACCCTGATTTTCAAAACTTTTGTAAATTTAATGAATACAACTATAATTTCTCTGCTCCGAGGAATCCTCAATAAAATGGAGCAGTAGAAAGAAAGAATAGAAATTTACAAGAAATGGCAAAAACCATATTGAATGAATATAGTTTACCCAAATACTTTTGGGCCAAAGCCATTAATACAACTTGCTATGTCATGAATAGGGTTCTAGTAAGACTATTACTCTCCAAAACTCCTTATGAATTATGGAACAACAAAAAACTCAATGTTTCATATTTTAAAGTTTTTAATTATAAATGTTTTCTAAATTATTCTTCTATTTCTAAGGCCTTTCATGTTTTTAATAAAAGAACGTTGGTTATAGAAGAATCTATCATGTTATTTTCAATGAAGTTTTCGAATTTAAGAAAAATAATTTTGATGATGATATTAATTTTAATGGTTTGAATTTTGATGAAATCTTCCTCCAAATAGTAACTTGGATGCATCTTCTTCCGAAACTTCCTACCTAAGGAATGGAAATATGTAGATACTCATTCTAAGGAATTAATTATAGGAGACACATCCAAAGGAGTTCAAACTTGTGCTTCTTTTAAAAATTTTTGTACCAACACCACTTTTCTTTCTCAAATTGAACCTAAATGCATTGACAAAGCCTTAAAAGATGATTCTTGGGTTATCATAATGCAAGAGAAATTGAACTAATTTGAGAGAAATGAGGTTTGGAAGCTTGTTCCTAGACCTAGTGACCATTTAGTTATTTGTATTAAATGGGTCTTTAGAAACAAGAAAAATGAATTTGGTATCATGGTTAGAAACATGGCTAGATTAGTGGCTAAGGGTTTTAACTAAGAAGAAGGTATTGATTACGAAGAAACCTTCGCTCCTATAGCAAGATTAGAAGTCATAAATATGCTTCTTGCCTTTGCTAGTAGTAATGATTTTAAGTTATTTCAAATTGATGTTAAAAGTACTTTCTTAAATGGCTTTATTTCCGAAGAAGTGCATATTGAACAACCACCCAGATTTGAGAACTTTTTTTTTCTAATCATGTGTTTAAATTGACTAAATCTCTCTATGGATTAAAATAAGTCCCAAAGGCTTGGTATGAGAGACTTAGCTCTTTTTCTTATTCAAAATAATTTCTCTAAAGGCAAGGTCGATACTACATTGTTTATTAAAAATTTTAAAAATAATTTTCTTATTGTTCAAATTTATGTTTATAATATTTTCTTTGGTTCTATAAATGAATCTTTATGTGAATCATTTGCCAAGTGTATAAGCCAAGAGTTTGAAATGAGTCTAATGGATGAACTAACATTCTTTTTAGTATTATAAATCAAACAACTTAGTGTTGTATATTTTTTAGTCAAACCAAATATGCATTAGAATTGTTAAAATGGTTAAATATGGATGGTTCAAAGGCCATCAATACTCCTATGAGTGCCTCCAATAAGTTAGACATGGACGAAAGTGGAGAAAGCTTTGATCAAAAAATGTATAGGGGAATGGTAGGTAGTTTACTATACCTCACCACAACTAGACCAGATATCATGTTTAGTATAGGACTTTGTGCTAGAATTTAAGATAATCTTAAGTTATCTCATCTTAAAGTCATTAAAAGAATCATTAGATATCTTAAAGGAACTCCTAACCTAGGATTATGGTATCTAAAATCTGAAAGCTTTGATTTAATAACTTATGCAAATACAGATTTTATCGGATGTAGAATAGATAGAAAAAGCACATCCAGACCATGTCAATTTATAGAACATGTACTTGTTTCTTGGTCTTCCAAGAAACAAAACTCGATCTCACTATCTATGGCCGAAGCCGAATACATAGCCACAAGTGCTTGTTGTATATAAGTTGTATAGATGAAAAATATACTAGAAGATTACGGAATTCATCTAAAAAATATTCCCATAAAATGTGATAATGTAAGTACTATATATTTAACTAAAAATCTAATTCAACACTCTAGAACTAAATATATTGATATTATGCATTACTTTATATGAGATCATATCAAGAACAATTATGTGACTCTAGAATTTATAGATACAAAATATCAATTAGTGGATATCTTTACAAAACCCTTAAATGAAGAATAATTTAATTTCATAAAAGGGAATTAGGCATGTTAAATTGTCCTAATGCATGAGTTTGTTGTATCTCTTTTTTTCCAAAATTTTTTGATTTTGTAGTATCATCTTTTCAATTTCAAAAATAGGGTTTTCATAAACTTATCTCGGTTTGATACTCTTGCTTTGTGAATTTTTTAATTGGAACTTGATTCCATCGTTTTAATGAATCTTTGAATTGGTATTATATATGTTTGATGATGTTTGACATTTTTTTAAATTCTTGAATCCTCCCTTTATTCACGAACTTTCACTCTTGTGAAGTTTTGATGAAAAATGGATTTTAATGACTTGGGAATTTTTGCAAAGATTATGAATTTATTTAATAAAAAACACCATTCATGAACCTTCATGAAAATATCACTTTCGGATCTTATTTGACTCTTGTGCAAATTCTTACAAAATGATATATACGAATTCTACGAAATGATACATATTAGTTCTTCATGAATTCAATTTCCATTGACTTGAACGAATGGCCTTCATGATTTATTTTTCACATTTTTATTCATGAAATTTTAAATTGATAAATTCTTGATAATTTAAATGAATTACTTTCATGACTCATGGAATTCTTCTTTTTATACATATCTTTATGTTGTGAGCCCTTTATGAATTTTTGGATGTTTTTTTTTCTTGAATTCAATAAGGATTCCATTCACTAAATAAAGATTTAATTTCATGTATGAATGGAAACATCATTTATATCATGACTCTTATCATGAGTTTTTGAACTTGAATGACCTCTTTTTTACCTCACAAATTTTACTTGGTAGAAATACAAACATTAACGACTCTTGTATGACTTTTTAAGACATGAGCTCTTGATGTAAAGTAAAAAATTTTTATGAATTTTTGCTTCGATGATCTACCTTTTTTACTTTATGAATCTCTCTCTATGGTATGAATTTTCAATAGTATGAATGAATTGCTTTTCATTATTTATAAAATTTTAAGTCTTCTTGATGGAATCGTGGATTTATTCTTCTCTTTTTGCCACTTTCACAACAAAAAAAAATTCTATCATAACATTTGGTATCAATTGTCCATTTCCTTTTTGTTGATGACAAAGGAGGAGAAATGTGGTAAATTGATGATAATTTGATGGCATGATTTGTATCGTAAAATGTAATTTATAAAATGCCTTGTATCATAAAAGCAAATTGATGACATACTTTGAATCGTAAAACAATTGCCATGCCTTGTATCGTAAAATGCTTGGTATCATCAAAAGCATCACAAATATTTAAAGTGTATTGTAATGTATCGCAAATTTATGAAATGTATCATATGCATTGCAAATGATTGAAATGAATCATGTATGCTTAAAATGATAATTTGGTTTCATTTTTATATCATTGAATGATGTATCGTCAATTGATATCATGCATTGGATTTGTAAACTATTATTTGATATCATTTGATTCTTACTAAATTTTAAAATTAAAGTTAGTATCATTTGTTGAAATGATGATTGTCTATCACCATTCAACATTGGACTTGAAAATGGATGTCATGCCTTAACATCATTTTTGAAATACGAAGTATCGTATTTTGAATAAAAAATTTTGTTTGTCGATAAGTTCGAATATATGTAACTTATCAGTTTGGGCTTGAATTCAAGTGTTTCTTTTCTCAAGTATGGCATATAGATAGGGAGAGTTAAGGTTAACTCCATCATCAATTGATTGTCATCATATAAAAGGGAGAGATTGTTGAATCTCAGATTTTGATAATGAAATCAATTGATAGATTATTTGATCTAATCTATATGTTGAGAAAAGTGTGCAGGATTAACTACGATAATGATGAAGACATAAAGCAAAACAAAGTGCTGGAGTCAAGTACGATCGAATTGTTGGAAGTTTGAGAGTTCGCTAGAAGTCCGAAGGTTCATCGGAAGTGCTGGTGAAATTGGCCGAAGATGAATCGAGAGCTTACCGAAGGGTTGTCAAAAGTTCATTGGAAGGTTCGTCGAAGGTTCACGGAGCTCACTGAGAAAGATCGGAGAAGACTTGTCGGAACTCGCCAAGGTCGTCGTATAGTTCAGGAGTCCGTCGGAAGATGTCTAAGGGTTCATCGGAAATCCACCAGAAGTTCATCGGAAGCTCACCAAAAGAAGTCTTGACGTGCTGGATTAAGTTGTTGCTTAGAAAATATTTTTAATTTTGTAGTTAGTACATAATTAAGGGTTAAGATTAGGAGATAATCCCATTAACCCTGGTATGGGCCAACTGGGCCCGAGACTAAACTAGTTTGGGCCAGATTCAAGGCCCAACCTGGTACTAGACCTTGTCTAGTGGTGGCACTACTAGACTAGGGTGGTGGAACCGCCCCAAGTTCAGATTCCCAAGTGCCTAGGAGGTGGTACTGCCCAGGTCAAGCGATGGTACCACCAGTAGTTATTAATTGCCAAGCAGTGGTACTGCTTGTCAGGTGATGGTACCGCATGTCAAGCAGTGGTATCGCCCCACCACAGAACCCAAGGCTCTACTCTAGTGGTAGTACCGCTAGACTAAGCTATGGTACTACCCAATGTCAGGGTCAACTAGTGGTGGTACCGCTAGTGATAGGTGATGGTATCACCAGCTCTCGGAAATCCAAGATAAGACCTTTTTTTATTCCAATTTGGAAGCTAATTGAACCTATAAATATCCCTTACTTCTCAGTTGGTTAAACATATTGAGAAGTGATAGCCTCGAAATTTTTGAGTGTTCACCTCCCGAATTCTTAAGTGTAAAAATTCTGTAAAAGGGTATGAACCACCTGCAAAGTTTTATAAAAGGGGTGTTTGATCTTTCCACTTCAAGAAGGATCAATAGTAGAAGTCGGTAACCTCATCGGAGAAGGTTTCGGGAGTGGACCTAGATCAATTGACCGAACCACTATAAAATTATTGTGTTCTTCTCTTGGTGTATAAATTTCATTTACTGCATTTAATTATTTACTTGGCTGTAATTTTTCATTCTCCACTCCTCTACTCTCGTATGTGTTCACTCGAATTAATCTCTTTACCGAAATCATTTTCATTGGACAAAATTTTCTCAATGCATAAAGTTTTTTGAAATCACTTCAAATCATCATTTTTTATCCACTACACTAATTCACCCCCTCTAGTACCGCTCTTGATCCTAACACATGGACCACCGCCTAATGTGATTAGGCCTGAGCTAGTAGGCCCAATCACTCATATCACGATCTACATATATATCGGCATATCTCCATGCCCTGTGATCATATATCTCATCATCATCGGTTTCGTCGGCATCTTGGCACATCTCAATGTCGCGATTGTTGGCCTTATGGGTCCCGTTGTCACCTCCATGCTCTTGTCACGCCTCCTTATATAATTACAACATAATTACAAGTACGTAAGCTTAACAATAAATGAGAAAAAATGGAGACTCACAGTTCTTAATAATAATAATAATCACATCACATATATACATCATATCACATGGTCCATGATCATTTATCTACATCATATATCACACATATATATTATTATATAGGACTATTAGATAAATAATAATAGTTAATTAAACTTTTTAACTAATTAATATTTTTCTAAAATTCGAGACATATAGAGAATTTTTTAATTTATGAAGGGTATTTATATAATTTAGACATAAAGGATAAAAAAAATTTGAAATTCAAAGGGGGTAAAATGATCTTTTCATCCAAAAACCTAAACCCCTCTCCTGCTGCGTTGCAGCCACCATGAGCCCACCAACGATTGCCCTGCCCATAAGTAGGTCACCTACGGGTGCTATGCTTGCAAGCGACTCACTCGCGGGCGCTATGCTCACAGGCACCACCCCTGCACTGTAGGCAGCTTACTTGTGGGCGCCTTACCTGTAGGCGCAGTCGCTGCAAGCAAACAACTCCCATGGGAGCTCTTGGCTAAGGCTACAAGCAACGTTTGGCCAATCTATGAGGGCAGTAATAATTGCTATCCTTTCTCATCTTTTGCATTAACAATTTTAATATCAAAATCCTTTTTAAAACATAATACATGTAGTTTAAAAATCAATCTTTTGCATGAACAACTTGGCTCTGGTAACACTATTGGAAAATCTAGAACGATATCATATGCATAGTGGAAGAAAAGAAAATAAAATCTTAAATTTTCATAAAAAAAATTTCATCACCGTATGAAGATTGGTGCGATAAAAATCACAAAATTAAAAATAGCGTGTATAAGAAAGATGTGTTATCTAGAGAGATCGTATATCCCTAAAATCCTATAGATCTACGAGAGAGGATGAAGGAGGTCAGTTATCCTCCTCTCTAGCAGTGATCCACATAATATGGGCTACGAAGATATTCCTCAAATCGCTACACGATATCCTTGCTACGTGCACCATGCAATTAAGAAGGGGTTGGCTCTTCTTGCAGTCCATACTCCCCAGATAGGGGCTGTTGGCTGAGGAGAAGAGAGGGAGAAGAGAATAGAAGGTGACAGCTAAAAGGGTCTAGCCTATGGCTCTTTGGTTCCTTCCTATTTATAGAGATCGCTTGTTAATTTAACCTTAATGTTTCTTGCCCTATTAGGTACTGGATCTTCATTTAACTACCTAAGCCTCTTAGATTAGTTGGTCTCTACCAAATAATCTCTTACTAGCTCTTATTATATCTCATCCATAGGATCTAATAATTTAGGGGTTTGCTGGATATCCAATAAAATAGGGGCTCCAACGGATATCTTATATCTGAATTTCTACTCATCACAATACCTACCATATGTATATGACCCTCTAGACCCAATATCGAGCTGGTTATTAGTCATACCTATCAGAACTCATTCTGACTTAGTAAATTACTATCTCTATAATAATTCACTCGACTCATCGACTACAAATATACTATGCCACTACGCTATAGTCCCTATATGATATAAGGGAATCTAATCCATTGGATCTGTCTGTCCTTAGTTATTGTATATTTATAATCTCTTATCTATCTAATATCCTAAAGACCACATACTAGGCATAGTACTGTCAAGTGCTGGGAAATCTATGATGACATCACATGCGTAATAGAATAACAGAAAACAAAAATCTTAGATTTCCACATAAAGGTTTTATCATCGTGCAAAGATTGGTGTACCAAAAATCATAAAATCAAAAATTACGCGTATAAGAAAGATGTATTACTTAGATCTATGGTAGAGGATGAAGGAGGTCAACAATCCTCCTCTCTAGCGGTGATCCATATGGTAGGGACTGTGAAGACACTCCTTAAATCATTACACAAATCTCTTGGTTACATGCACCACGCAATTAAGAAGGGGCCGACCCTTCTTGCTATCCACACATCCCAATTTCGGTTCGATTCAAAACATGTTTCGATGATTAAGTCTGTTTCAATGAAATCGTATCGAAAATGCTCTAACTTGAAAGTGTTTATAAGTGAGTGATGAGGAAATAGAGAGAAAGTAAAGTAATTTGTAATATTAATAAAAAATAGAATAGAAATTATAAACTGATTTATAGTAGTTTGATCATCCTACCTACATCCATTCCTGATTCCTCCTTTGTCGGGGCCACCGATTTTTACTAGTAGTCTTCTTTCAAACGGACGAAGACTAATTAATTACCTTTACAACCCTCTTCTCCTTTCACAAATTTAGGAGAATAACCTTTATAAGCACTCACTCCCCTTTAAACAGAATTCTAAACTCAGAACTAGAGAGGGGATCTCTCAAATGATTTTCACAACGTTTTCACACTTTTAAGTTCGTTATGCTTGTGTGTGCTAACCAGGGATGAGAGGGGTATTTAAAACTTGGAGCCAAAAACTGGTCTCAACCTGGCTATGGTTCCATCACCTATTTTGGCGGTGCCATCACCTAACCCACTTCTTGGGTCACTATTTGGGCCTTTCATTTTGTCCAACACAGTCCAAACTTGGGCCCAATTGGTCCCTAATTGAGTTGGCTAATTCTAATTCAATTACAAATTAAATCTACTTTGATCTAAATAATTATTACAAAGCTTAATCGAATGTTATTTGACATATCATTGGTTCATCCGGCGCTTCATCCGATTCTTTGACGTATCATCCTCTCTTGCGGCCTATTACCCAATCGGTCAACTTTGATCTTCTTGGTATAATTTTTCTCTTCTTGGCCCTATGCCTAAACCCATCGTCCAAAGCCTTCTACCGATACGTACCCGATCCTTCGGCTTGATGTCAAATCTTCTGACATATTTTTCTCCGATCCAACATCTAATTCTTCCTACTTCATTTGTCTATTCCTGATCGAAGGTAGTCCTGCATCACTCAAAATACAGTTAGATCACAAACACTATCAATTAGTTTTATTATCAAAATCTGAGATTCAATAATCTTCCTCTTTTTTATGATGACAACCAATTGATGACGGAGTTAACTTTAACTCCCCCTATCAATATTTTCATATTGATAAAATTTTTGAATTTAAAAATTTTGAATAAATCATACATAATCAAAACATTCAATACATCATTCAATGCATGAAATCATCATTATACTTCTCTCCCTTTATCATCAACAAAAAGGAAAAGTGCATCTAGCTAATTCTAAGGATATGCAAGTTTTTCAACATACTAGTAAGATTTATATTACTTTAAACATGTAAGCTAACAAGTTTTAAAAATGTGCAAGTTTACAATTCTTGCTTCTTGAGAGAGCAACTTTTTGCTTCTCTTTATGATATTCCATGCTAGCAAATTTTGTTTCTTCTCTTTTGGGAAGTGCAAGCAAGTTTTGTCTTTCTTTGCAAGCTAGCAATTTTACCTTTCTTTGCGATGTTCGAGCTAGCAAATTTTGCTTTCATTTACGATGCATAAGCTAGCAAACTATCTCCCCCTTTGTTTTTGTCAAAAAGAAGGGGAAAGCACAATGTTGTAATTCTTTTCTCTTTACATGAATGATAATCAACAAAGATAAATATTCATCAAGAGTGATCAATGGGTATCAAAAATTTACATCAATAATTTAATCATCAAAATCAAGTTATGAAAACCAATTTAACATTCAAGCTAACACTTAAGGTTCTCTTTAAGATGCTAGCAATTTTCTTTCTCCCCCTTTTATCATTAAAGGAAAAAAAATGAAAGGGAAGGGAAGAATTCAAAGGTACAAAAATTTCAACCATCACATAAATGAATAAAAAATCTAGCCATGAATCCAAAAGTGCATGAATCATTTCGATAAATCTCCTTTTTAGCAAATAATTAAAAAAAATCAAGGGTCTTGATTCATAAAGAAAATTTCAAGTTATAATTTTGAGAATTTAAGATCATGATATCAATAAAGCTTTACTTTAATCATAAGAGAACAAGGATCTTGATTCACATAAAATAAGTTTCAATATCACGTGAAGAATCAAGTTTTATTCTTCTTTAGTGAAAGGAAAAATCTTGGTTCATAGAAGACTTCATTTTATAAGTTTCGAGAAATTAAGATCATGATTTGTAGTGTACATGACCATATGGGTTGGGTCGTACTTAGCCACATGAGCTGAGTTGTATCTGTCTACATAGGTTAGGTCATACCATTACTATATGGGCTAGGATGTAACATACCACATGTGCTAGGTTATTCTATGCCACATGGGCTAGTCTGTTCAATCAACTTAGCTTAGGTTAGATCCCAATTTAACTCCTCTTATTAATTAAATTTTAATTTTTTTAAAAAATATTTAAATAATAATAATTAACTTTAAATCTATTTTTATAAATTAACTAATGTAGACTCATGATTTCAAATTTAAAACTAATTAGATCATAAAAATTCACATATAATCTCTTAAAATATAAATATATCTAATTAAATAAATTAGAACTATTATTAAATTAACTAATCATTCTAACATCATAATTCAATGATCATTATTTATTAATCATAAAAATTTAAAATTAAAATATTATTATGCATCACACAAATTATAATAATTCTAATATTAAATATTTTAAAATAGAAATAAATAAGAGATTTAGTTGTTTGACGATGAATATAGAACCATTTCATGAGTTTTCTTCTTGTTATCTTTATTAGAAGATAAATTAATAATTCATGAACAACCTTAAGTAATAAATTTATCCTTTCTGATCCATCCGAGGTCAACATTGAATAATGATATCTGGGAAAATAAATATTAACCCACTTCTCTTTCTCAAGTTGGCAAATCCAATGATAACTCTTCATGTGATATTCTCTCATCATTTTCATACATTCATTTGAATCTAGCTATAGCTCAAAATAATTTCACCACTTCTCAATCTTGCATATCACTGATAAGATTCTTTCAGATGCACCATGCAATATCTATGATGGGCTTTAGAGAAATCTCCTTTGTAACTATAAGAATAACTAGGTTCGTATCACTAATGATAGCCAAAGATTCAACTACCCCGATACAATTTCATAAATCAAATAGAAACCACTCTCAAGCATCTCTATTTTTAATCTTAATCACACCAAATGAAAGTGAAAAAAAAATTATTTGTACCATCAACCCCTATAGCTATTAATGAAGTACCAAGTTAATACGTCCTCCTAATGCCCAGAAAACTTGTTGAAACCAATTTCCTGATGTTGTCACCAAATGAACCGTTGTGTTGAAGTCATGAAGCTTGAGCTGCCTTAAACATAAAATTTAAGTTCATATATGATTTTGTAAAATCAGCACGAACTTGATTAACTATCATCGCATGTGATAGATATGTTTTTCTATAAAAAGACCATAACAAATCTTTATAGTATATCTGTAATAATCATCTTCAATATGAAATCTTGATCACTAATAGTTAGTTTAATCTGATTGACATTGAAATTACTAGAACATTAATAATGGTTTTTCTTTTTTCATTTTGAGTATGTTGCACTAGTCATTATAAACTTTATTATTCAGAAATTTTAACTTTACGAGCATATATCATCTATCTACATTCTGTAGTTGCACATTGAGTCTATCTTGTAACTTCTAGTGACAACATGCTTCACATCAAGGTTCCTTCGTATCACATACTCTTTTCTAAATTATTTGAATTTATCTCTATCATGAAATACTTGTAAACAAGCCACAAACATTAGTCTTAAATCAAGTTATGGATATATTGTTTACCTATCCAAGAAATAGATCATTATTTACAAATTCCTCATCTACGGCACAGGGAATCAAAACATTTAATATCAAATCGTCATCTCTATCTCTCCAATAACTAGCACTAGCTCTCTCCATCATGCTTGACTCTCTAATATTGTAATCATATATATCCTCATCTAGATAGATAACCTTACCAACAATATCATGGGTTGTATATACATTTATATCAATGTCTCCTTCAACTTCATCTGCTATGCGTTCTTCAATTAATTCAGTGTCAATTATATCATCATTTTTTTTATTTTCATCTAAAAACCATAAGTCACTCAAGTCAAATCTGTTTGGCCTAGTTGGCACTTAGTTGTTGTCGTCCGCAAGATATGCGACATCTCTATCAATTGTACATGTTGACCACTAAATTTTCTCTAGTTGAACACTTTTACTCTAATTATCAATCTTGTTAAACAAAGCACATCATCCCTACAGACACAAATGCACGGAAAATATGTAGAAAGCACTGTACATGAATAGAAAAACACAATAAATGGGTTATGTCTCAAATTATTGTCATTTATTCCACTCCATACCATGTCAACAAATGCAATAGAACATACATTTGATATAATTTGCACTGATGCATTTCATACAAGTCATAAAAAGTCTTTTAGGATGTTTTTGAATATCATTATAGTGTTTTCATTCATCTAAAAAAAACATTATATCTGAATGAAAAAATATTGTAGAGTCATTTCCCAAATTATTGTCATTTATTTCACTTCATACCATATCAACAAAGGAAATACGATAATTTTCCACTGATGTGTTTCAATTAAGTCATAAAAAGTCATTTAGGGTATTTTCGAACATCAGTATAGTGTTTTCATTCATATACAGAAAATACTATATTTGAATGGAATAACACTATAAAGGGGTCATTTCCTAAATTCTTATCATTCATTCCACTCACTACGATGTCAACAAATGCAATAGGGCATAATTTGTGGTGATGTATTTCATAGAAGCCATAAAAAATTATTTAGGATGTTTAGGAACATCATTATAATATTCTTGTTCATATTTACAAAACATTATATCTAAACAAAAAAAAAATGTTGTCAATGTATCATTTCCCAATTTTTTATCATTCATTTCACACCATACAATGTCAACAAATTCAACATGATATAATTTGCACTATTGTATTTCATACAAGTCATAAAATGTCATTTAGGATGTTTTCAAACATCGTTATTTTATTTTCATTTGTATACAAAAAATAATGTAAACACTATAAAAAGAACATTTCCTAAATTCTTGTCATTCATTCCACTCCATATCAACAAATGCAATAGGACATAATGTGCAGTAATATATTATTTCATACAAGCCATAAAAGGTTATTTTTGGGTGTTTTGAAATATTGTTACAGTGTTTTTGTTTATAAATAAAAAATATTGCATCTAAAAAGAACAGTATAAACGTTCATGATTCAACATATACACTAAAAGAAACATTATATCATAATTTTCAAATGAAAGATTTTATTCAATTTATGAATTTATATCTATGAGATACCTTGCTAAATTGGTTTTTCATCATTCTCTTAATTTACTAAAGTTGGGCTATAGGGAGAGGATACTAGCAGGAGAAAGTTGTTTAGATTTGAAGATTATTAATTGGAAGACTATGGTTTTTGAGAGTGGGCTCGATGTTGGATAAGGGACCTAATCCTATGACTATTGTACAATTATCTCTCAACCATTCTGTTAAAGTTAGAATCAATTGGTGTCCCATATTAAAGATGTACAGGATAAGTTATCCCTTTTGGAATCTAAAAATATTTATAGGTATCATTTTCAATTAGATTGGCTAGGATCTTTGTTTAATAAGTTGATTGCACTTAATAGGAAATTGCATATGAAGTGATAGGTTTATGCCAAAACCAATTGAATTAAAGAAAGAGATAGGAATCCTTATTTCTTTCATTAAATGGCTAGTTATAGGTTTAGAAAAAGTTAATTCTTAAATCCACTTGTATTGATGCTATTATTAGTGAATTCGTTGATTGGTATCAATTTCTCTAGAATCCTCCTATTAGATATCTCAAATTTCATAGTATGAATTTTATTACTTTTTCTCCCTTCCACTATTAGCCCACAGATCATTAAATAGGAGTTCCCCCCCTAGAAGAGATAAATGTTGCCCTTGGGCAAATGGTAAAGAAAAAAATCTTTTCCCCTAACTACTCCTCTATTAAATGAAAAGCAATCTCACTAGTTCAAAAGTAAGTGGGGCCTTAGGCAAGGGTATTCTATTTCTCTTTACTTATTTATTCTTATTCAATAGATTTTTTCTTTCCTAATTTCTTATGTTGTGGTTTGAAACAAGTCCTATCTTCAAGTAAAGGTCTAACACTATGTCTCTCATTGATGGTTACTAATGATCTTATCATACTATTTAGGGCTAACACTAGGTCTTATAGATCCGTGTCTAAGGTGTTAAGGACTTTTGATGAATTGACTAGATTTAGAATGAATTTGGCAAAGTCCAACATTTACTCCTTCAAATCTTCTATTCCTATTGTGAAGCATGATGTGTGTAGTATCTTTGGTATTTAAGAAAAGATGTGACCATTTAAGTATCAGGGTACACATATAGGATTTGGTAGGTTAGGTGAGAAGTTCCAAAATAGTATTTGTGGATAGAGCTTTGAGTAAAGTTCAAAGGTAGGATAAAAAGTCTATTATCTTAAGTGGGTAAGTTGGTGTTAATTACTTCGATCCTTAATGCCCTACCAACTCGTATTCTTTTAAATAGTTAAATCTCAAAGGTCCTTCACCAAATATCTAAGACTATTAGGATTTATTTTGGGATGAATTCTAAGATAAGAGAAGGCTACATTTGATTAGTTGAGATACTATTTATAGGCATAAAGAGGAGAGAGGCTTAGACATGAGAGAATTTCTACTTATTAAATGATCAGTTTATACCGTAAGAGTTTTACCTTTTCTTAAGAAAGAGGAGTCTTTGTGGGTTAAGTATCCATTGGATACAAAAAAAAAATTATTCTAAACCTTCTTCGAATGTATCGTAACATTCATAAATTATTTTTGGATGTTTGAGAAGGATTTCTATTTAGTATTGACAATGGGTGTACTGTTTTTATTTGGAATGATCCTTGGCTAAGGAATACCCCTCTTAGCTTATGGCCTAGTAAATGTTAATAAATTAATGTATGTTTCTAAAGTATCTCATCTTATTTCTTAAGGTTTGTGAAAAGTGAATAGAGTTATATTAACGTTTGACCCTTTGGTGATTGATAACGTTGTAGGTATTTATCTTTCTATTTTTCATAATGATAATAAATGATGTTGGATAAATAACACAGTTGGAGAAGTGATGATCATGGTTGTTTATCTAGCTTTGTCTAACCAATAATGTAGTGATGAGAAAAGCTGATCTGGTTGGAAGGCTACTTGACATTTGAGGATAGTCTCAAAAATTAAAAAAAAAATTGTAAACTTTCATGGAACAAATTATCAACTTCTAAATAGGATTTTATAAAACCTTAAATATGACTATGAGTATGTCAATAGGAATACCAACCAACTAGCAGCTAGGTTTGGGAGATCTTTTGATTTTTCTTTTTGGGGAAGATCCGAGATCTGCTCGTTCTGACTGATTAAGTAATAAATTTTTGTTTTGTGCTTCAAAATCCATCAAAATCCTTGATTTGTTACATTTAGCTTGTTCTGAAGGCAAGAAATAAACCATGGGCTTTCAATCGAGGCCCAAAATGAAGTGACCGTGGGCCTAAAGGGACTCGTTATGTACGTTATCGTTCTTTATTCTTTGTTTTTATGTAACGGGTTCATAAAACGTTATACAACGCCTGAGATCGTGGCCGTTGGATCAATCTGATGACCCACGGATGCTGGCTTCATCTCACACACTCAGGGCATTGCCCTAATCCCCCACCCCGGTTTAAATCCCCGCCCTCTCCTTTCTCTGCGTGCCTCCTCATCTCCTATCGGCTGGACTCTCCTTCCGTGGAGATAACCTCCCTCTTCGTTCCACAGTAGGGTAAGCAGGCTTCCACGCCCATGGATCGATGCCTTCCTCTTGCTTTCTTTACCCTTTTGCTCTTTTTGACGATTTCGAATGTCTTTCTTTCTTTTCGGTGTTTGCAAATAAGATAAAAAAACGATTCTTCAAATCGGTCTCTGCACTTGGTTTTTGTTCTGAATCTTTAGGTAAGGATTTTTATTTCGTTCTTAAAACTGGGAATCTACACGATGCCATGCGTTTTTTGCGCTAAATCAAGTAATTTTTTGTGAGCATTTCCTTTGACGATTATAGTGTCCACGTTATCATGTGGGATCAAGGAGTTGTGATGGCAACTCCATTGATCTGATATGCTTATTGACGGTCCAGTGCTGATTCGGTTTGAGTACGTCAGCGCTTAACAAAATCATAAGCTAAAGCAACCATTTGCTACCGAGTGCTTGAAATCCCTTCACAAACAAGTATCAACTTTTGTGAAGGTGCACTGGTGGTATTCATTTCAGCAATTACTTGTGTTTTTCTTGTTGCAACCATTTGGTTTGTGTTTTGCGCTTGCTCGCGGGGAGTGCACGGAATTCCCAGAGCTGAGATGCTCGTTATGGAAGAAAAAAAAGGCTTTTCTATTATAAAAGCCAGAAAGATGGTACGGTCACTGGGAACACTCACAACAATTATGAAAATTCGAGATACTGAGATAATTGCATAATCATCAAAATGACCGTTTTACTATTGTTGCAATTCTCAAAGGGTCATATCTTGAATATAGTTTTGATGATATAAAATTGTGACATGTAATGAACCACATCGGTGAAAGACATCAAAGCACAAGAATTTGAGGCATCGATTGAGAAAGGCTGAGGTCGGATAAAAAAAATTATAAACTGGTTTTGATGATTAAGATTTAGTAGGTATTAGTAGGTGACGAGTTGAAATTCTCATGAATACCCTCTAATTTTTGGTAATATTTATATTAAATATGTGATCTACGTTACGTTGATATATTGTAATGGATCGAAATGAGAAATTTTTTGAACAATTAAAAATGTCAATTACACATCATATAATATTTTAGTTTTGCTTGATAATTATGTTCTATTAGGATTGATTATAAATTATTTTTTATAATTAGTTATCTTTAGTATTTTGATTTTTTTGCTTTTAAAGGTTTTATTGAGATTCTTATACTTATAAAAGTTAAATATTTGATCTTATTATTCTATCAAAATTTTTTATTTTTAATTTTATAAAATTATCTTTTTAACCTTGTATAAAAAATTTAATGTTTTACTTTTATAAGATAAGAATCTCAATATAACTTTTAAATGTGTAAAGATCAAAATATTAAAAATAGTTAATTATAGGATTAATTTATTATTAGTTTTGTCCAATAATAATAAGTAGAATATGATGGCTACTAGGGGAACATGGATATCATTTGTTGAGGTCATTAATCAATAAAGTTATTATTAAAATATTTATTTATTTTAAAAATTAGTTTTTTTAAAGGAGAAATATATATATTGCAAATAAGTAGTGATTACAAATTGAACAAAATTTGTTACACTAAAAAGAAAAAAAAACTTAAAAAGAAATGACTTTGATAAAATTAATTAATTGAAGGGAGTCAATTTTAATGTAAATATTTGAGTCTTATCTTTGCTAGGGTTAATTATAGATTATCCTTTAGTCATCTTTTTTTAGTAGGCCTAATTATAGATTATCTATGGTCGGTAGATCTTTTTAGTATTTTGATTCATAAATTTAAAGAATATATTAAAATTTTGATAGTTGAATTTTTTTAGCATCTTAATTCTAGACTTAAAAAATTTATATTAAAATTCATATAGTTATAAAAGTAAAACATTTAGTCTTATTTATCTTAGCATCGTCAGTTTTATCGATAGAAAATATAGATTGAGTCATAATTATCTTTTTGTTTTTATGTTGATCGTGACATCATTCTTATCGATCACTACCATAACAGTTATTCATAGTGTCATCATCTATTATCATTATTAAAATTATTTTTTTTATCAATCATTTTTGTTTTATTCATGTATGTTTTATATTTTTCGTCAGTAAAAATGATGATATTAGAGTAAATAGAGCTGAATGTGTTGAATCTTAAATTTTGATAATGAAATCAATTGATAAGTTTATGATCTAATATGTAGACTAGCTTCGATCATGGAGAAACAAATTGAAGCAGGAAGAATCAAATGTTGGGTCATAGCAAAACATGCTAAAAGATTCGTTGTCATGCCGATAGAAGGTTTTGTGCTATGAGTTTGGTATCGGGCCAGGAGTAGACATTGCATTAAGGAGATTAAAGTTGTGAAAGTCAACATGTCGATTGGGTAATACATCGCAAAAGAAGGCAATGGGCCGAATTGTTTGGACGAAGTGCCGAATGAACCAATGACATGTCAGACAACATGTGATTAATGCTTGTAATAATTTATTTAAATCGAAGTAGTTTAGAGGTTTAATTGAGTTGGTTTTGAATATAATTAGGCTAACTTAATTATGGATCAAATTGGCCTGGGCTATTTTAGGCCAAGAGAAAGGCCTAAATAGTAATATAGAGTCATGTCAAGCAATAGCACCATTAGGGTTGGCGGTGGAACTGCTTGAGGTTCAGTCTCCCAAATAGTGTTAAGCGGTGGTACTGTCCTGACATAGTCTGGGATGTAGTCTCCCAGACTATGTCAGGCGGTGTTACGTCCAGACTGGGCGGTGGTATCGCCTAGTGGCAGTGCTGCAGGTGGTGGTACCACCCAACACAGATGATGATACCGTTAGTACTCTGAAATCTCGGGACGTTTGAAATTTTTTCTTCATTTTTTGAAGTCATTTGGGGTTTATAAATACCTCAACTATTTTTACTTAGAATAGTAAGAATTGAGCAAGAAAAGGGAGCTAAAACTATGTGATTCTAAGGTTGTAATCCTTTAAAATGTAGAAGTCCCTCCTCCTAGAGCTTAGAGTTAGTCCTAAGAGAGGTGTGTAAGGGAACACTTAAAAAATGAGTTGTAAGGGTAGTTGATCTTCGCTCATTAAAGGAAGATTGTCAATGGACACTAGTGACCTCGATGAAGGAGGAATAAGGAGTGGACGTAGGTCGAGATGATCGAACTACTATAAAATCTGATGTGATCTCTACTTTGCTGTTTACCTTCATTACTTTCTTATTTAATTACAAATCGCTCTACTTGCTCATTACATTCCTAAGAACGCTTTAAAGTTTAAATGATTTTCGATACGAGTTTTTCGGTGCTAATTTCGGTCCTAACAAAATATTTTACTTTTATAATTATAGAGATTTCAATGTAAATTTTTTAAATCTAGAGGTCGTAATATTAAAGAGGTTTAATTATTGAAATTTTAATATAAATTTTTTAAGTCTAGGGATTGAGATGTTAAAGAGGTATAACTATAAGAGAAAATGTGTAATTAGCTCCATTTAGCATCTCACTCTTTAGACTTAAAAAAGTTATATCGATATCCTTATAGTTTTGAAAGTAAAATATTTAATCTTATTTTTTACATTATTAATTTTATTGACAAAAGATATGATATGTGTTGTCATGTGTAAAAATGATACTTAAAAGAGGATAAAAAAATTTTACTAATAAAAAAATAAAATCAATAAATGTTTAAATAAAAGGCTAAAGCGTAGGGTCTTCGCTCCGGCTCCACCATCATTACCTCTTATTAGTCAGAGAGGAGGTCATGGTATTTATCATGATGTTTGGAGAGAACATCAAGTAGGGAGTCGACTGAGTAGTAGTAGCGCTTAAGTGTGATGCCTAGGAGGTTGGCATAATCCTTAATGAGGAGAAAATGGTTAGCTATTTGCATTCGAGAGAACTTGTCCTCGAACATTGATACTATCTTGGTAATGGCGATTTCTCAAAAGGTGTCAATGTCAGGTCATGCAATGAGGCCATTGCTTGTGCAGAGGATATGATCCTTGATGATGAAGAAGCCGACAATAATATACACGAAGAAGATCTAGTGCAATTCGAGGAAGGGAGTCAAGGAGGAGACTTGGAAGTTATAGGTGAGTTGCAATTTGCGATCTCAAAGTAGTACTACTAGAAGCGCTCATTAAGGTCGAGGGTCATGTGGATGTGGTGGGCATGGTAAAGACGGTTGAGATCAAGGATCAAAGCTTCACCATCAGCAGCGATCACGGTGAGGTTGTCAGAGTCATCCTCCTCCTCGAGGTGGAGGGACTATGCATAGTCGCAAAAGATAACGGTAGCGATAGTGGAGCCAAAGCGAAGACTTGTCTCTTTGGCCTTTTATTAAAGCATATATTGATTGCAGTCTTTTTATTAGTGAATTTTTTTTTCTCTTTTTTGTGTGCCATTGCTACAAGTGATAGCATGTGTCGTATCTTCTACCGGTAAAGTCGACGGTATGATGAGAAATAAGATTAAATATCTCACTTTCATAATGATAGGAATGTTAATATAATTTTTTTTTAAGTTTAAAGATCGGAATGCTAAAAATAACTAACTATATAGGATAATTTGTAATTATTTCTTTGCCACTATCAAGTCTTTTAAGCACAATATGAGTCTAAGTCAAAATGGGTGAGGTTGCGAAACAACTGACAACCAAAGTTGTGGAACAGCAACAATCATCAACGCTAATGCTAATGATAGAGAGATTATATAAAGGACATAGCTACATCTTACAGAAACTAAAGGTGAAGTGAATGAACCATCCATTTCAATTAAGAAGTCTAACTTACCTTGGTTGGATGGGTAGTTATCTTATCTTTCTTAAGAAGGCTCTCGAGATAGTAAAGTTACTTGAAAGTTTTCATTGGAAGAACCAAAGAGGATGGGTTGGTCAGGCGATTGCAATGCTAGACATTACTCCTAGTGGTAATGATGCAACATAGTCGGGCAAAAGAGGGTTTGTCAAGATCAATGCTAATCCTCCAAGTAGGTTCTATAGTGCCAAGCATCAAATCACTTGATGCGATAAGAGAGCTTCAATATGTAGTGACGGGAATCAGGTCCTAGTGATTGGAGTAGGTCAGAAAAATCAGACAATATGACAAGAGAAGATATGGTGAAGGGAATTAGAGTTCAATTTGCAAAGAAAACAATGGTTGATTTGGCAATGTAAGATGCTGGACAATAATGAAGAAGTGGGGAGACAATACCAATGAAACTTCCATAAGAAAATTTGAACTTTAGGTGCTACTTTAAGTTGCCAAGCCACCTTCCAACTCGACCAAATTTCCTCCCTAGGGCTTGTTCCTCTGCTTAAGTGGAAATAGATATTACTTACCAAGGTGCTTCCATACGAGTTGAGAGTCTATACCCATTTGTCATTATTGGGCATTTGAGAGAGGTGTGTTAGGATCGAAATTAACACTAAGAGGGGGGGCTAAATTAGTGCATATGTAAAAACATCGATTTGAAAATTTTGTTTAGATGAAAGCCTATATCAGAAATGATATTGAAATATGCTTTACTTAGAGTAGTATAAAATGAAGTGAGTAGTTAAGTAAGCAGCAAAATTAAACGGCAAAGAAAAGAACACATCGAAGTTTATAGTGGTTTGGTCGTTATGACCTACATCTACTCCTGATTCCTCTTTCATCGAGGCCATAGGCTTCCACTAACAATCTTCCTTCAAAGGACGAAGATCAACTATCCTCTTACAACTCTTTTATCTTTTTTCATAGGTTTGGGAGATAACATTTACAACCCCTTTTATAAATATTTCCTCACACTCTCCCTTAAAACAACCTCTAAGAATTTGGAGGAGGGAACTAAACTTTTCTAACAGGATTTATAGCTTTAGAATCACAAAGTTTTCTTTTACTTTTTTGTTGATCCAAGCAGAAATAGCTGGGGCATTTATAGACCCCAAATGGCTTCAAAAATAGAGCTAAAATTTCAAATACCTTTAGATTTCAGGGTACTAGTAGTACCACTATTTGTGTTGGGCAGTTCTACCGCTTGCAGCACTGACACTAGGCAGTACCATTGCTTGACACTGGGCAGTATCATCACCTAACATAGTCTTGGAGATTGTGTCTCGGAGACTAAGCCATTGGCGGTTCCACCACCTGTTTTGGTAATGCCACCGCCTAACCCACCTTTTGGGTCACTAAATGGGCCTTTTTTCTTGGCCCAAAACAGCCTCAACTTAGGCCCAATGGGCTCCTAATTGAGTTGGGGGGGGAGGGTGAATTAGTGCATATGTAAAAATGTCAGTTTGAAAATTTTATTTTGATGAAAACTCGTATCGGAAATGATATCAAAATGTGCTTTACTTAGAGTAAGTATAAAAAGAAGTGAGCAGCTAACTAAGCAGCAAAATTAAATAACAAATAAAAGAGCACACCGGAGTTTATAGTGGTTCGGTCGTCGTGACCTACATCCACTCTCGATTCCTCTTCCATTGAGGCCACCAGCTTCCACTAACAATCTTCCTTCAATGGGCGAAGACAAACTACCCTCTTACAACCCTCTTCTCCTTTTCACAGGTTTAGGAGATAACCTTTACAACTATGTTTACAAGTATTCCCTCATATTCTTCCTTAAAACAACCTCTAAGTATATGGAGGAGGGAACTTAACTTTTGTAATAGGGTTTATAGCTTTAAAATCAGAGAGTTTTGTTCTCCTTTCTAGTTGTTCCAAGTAGGAATAGCTAAGGTATTTATAAACCCCAAACGGCTTCAAAAAATGGAGTCAAAATTTTAAGCACTCCGAGATTTCAAGGTATTGGTGGTACTTAACACTATGTATGCTAGGCAATACCGCTTGTAGCACTAATCCTTGGCGGGCCAGGTTAGCGATACCACTAACACTAGGCGGTACCACCACTAACCCTTAGGTGTCTTGAGACCAGCCACTGTTCCAAGTAGGAATAGCTAAGGTATTTAAAAACCTCAAATGGCTTCAAAAAATGGAGTTAAAATTTTAAACACTTCGAGATTTCAAGGTATTGGTGGTACTTAACACTATGTATGCTAGGCAATACCACCGCTTGTAGCACTAATCCTTGGCGGTACCACCGCCCAGGTTGGCGATACCATTGCCTAACACTAGGCGGTACCACCACCTAACACAGTCTTAGAGACTGTCTTGGAGACTGAGCCACTGGCGGTTCTATCATTTGTTCTAGTGGTGCCATCGCTTGACCCATCTTTTTGGTCACTAAATGGGCCTTTCTCTTGTTGAATCTCAGATTTTGATGATGAAGTCAATTGATAGATTATTTGATCTAATCCATATTATTGAGATAAGTGTGCAGGATTAACTACGATAGCAATGAAGACATATAGCAAATTGTCGAAGTCAAGTACGTTGGGAGTTCAAGAGTTCGCCGGAAGTCCGAAGGATCGTCGAAAGTATTACCAGAACTGGCCGAGAATGAATCAGCGACTTGCTAAAGGATTCGGAAGTTCGTCGAAAGGTTCGTCGAAGGTTCGTGGAGCACACCGAGAAAGTTTGAAAGTTTGCCAAAAGATTCATCGGAACTTGCCATAAAGTCTGGGAGCCTATTGGGAGTCCGTCGAAAGATATCCAAGGGTGTGTCGGAAGTCCGTCGGAAGTTCGTCGAAAGCTCATCGAAAAAAAACTCAATGTTATCGAATTATAATTTGCTTAGAAATATGTTTCAATTTCGTAGTTAACTTGTAATTAGGGTTAGAATTAGGTGAAAACCCTAATTAACCCTAGTAGGGGCCAATTGGGCCTTAATTGGACTGGATTGGACCGGAGTCAAGGCACATCTAGATTGGTTTGAACTTGTTTGGCGGTGGCACCACCTCGGGAACAGGTTCCCAGGTGATCTGGGCAGTGGTACCACTTATAATTATTACTTATCAGCGCTGGTACTACTCCTCCACAGAGTCCGAGGACCCTATCAGGTGCTAGTACTATCAGACTGGGTAATGGTACCACTTAGTACACTGATAGAGCATGGTCAACTAATGGTGGTATCGACAGTGTAAGGTGATGGTACCGCTAGTACTCGAAAATCTGGGATATGACTCTTTTTTACTCTAATTCTGAAGCTAATTGAGCCTATAAATACCCTTACTTCTCAGCTGGCTAAGTACATATTGAGAAGTGATAAGAATTGAGTTAAAACTCTAGCAAAATTGCCTTCAAAAGTTTGAGTGTTCACCTCCCAAGTCTCATTTATAGAAGTTCTGTAAGTGAGTCTGAACCACCTGTAAAAGTTTGTAAGAGGGATGCTTGGTCCTTCCCCTTCAAGAAGAATTGATAATGGAAGTTAAGAACCTCATCGGAGGAGGTTTCGGAAGTGGACGTAGGTTATTTGATCGATCCACTATAAATCGTTGCGCACTTCTCTTGGTGTGAGTTTTTAAATTTTTGCATTTCAATTTTTACTTGGCTGTAATCTCTCAATCTCCTTCTCTCAGCTCTCTTTCGTATTCAATCGAAATATTCACTTTGTCGAAATCTTTTTCGTTGGATCGAAACTTCTCAACGCACAACTCTTTTCAAAATCGTTTTGTATTTACGATTTTTATCTACTGCACTAATTCACCACTCCCCCCCAACCTCTTAGTGTTGCTCTAAATCCTAATAGTTGGTATCAGAGCGATGTTACTCTCATTTAGTTTAAAACCCAAGAGAGATGGCGTATTCCGGCATGCAAGAGGGTTATTCAATTACTCGTCCGTCTATGTTTAATGAGTCGAATTACATTTATTGGAAGACTTGCATGAAAATTTTTCTTATTTCCATGGATTTTGAATTTTGAAATATTATTGAAAATGACTTTCAAAAATCTTCTCTTCCGATGAATGAATGAAATGAATTAAAGAAAAAGGTTTTTGCTCTTAATGCAAAGGCTATGAATTTCTTGTTTTGCGCTCTTAATAAAAATGAGTTTAATCTTGTTTCGATTTATGAATCGGCTTTTGATATTTAGCATACTCTTGAAATCACTCATGAAGGCACTAGCCGAGTGAAAGAGTCTAAAATCAACCTTTTGGTGTATTCTTACGAATTATTTCGGATGAAACCAAGTGTGTCCATCGGAGACATGTACACTCGTTTTACGGATATTGTCAATGGATTCAAAGCACTTTGGAAAGATTTTTCTAATTTCGAACTTGTAATTAAAATCTTAAGATTCCTCCCAAAAAATTGGGATCCAAAAGTTACAGCCATTCATGAGACCAAGGACCTACAAAATTTTCCTCTCGAAAAACTCATTAGGTCATTGATGACCTACGAAATGACATGTCATACTTAGGATAAGCTCGAGAACCCCCTTCCAAAAAAAAGAAGGATATGGCATTGAGAACACAAGAAGTCCACTTGAAAGAATCTTCAAGTGATGAGGACCTTGATGATGAACTTGCACTCTTAACTTAGAAATTAAAAAATTTATAAGAATGAATAAATTTAAAAATGATACTAAAAATAAACTTGAACCCAAAAAGGAACAAGTGATATGTTATGAATGCAAGAAGCCGGGGTACTTCAAAAGTGAATGACCCCAAGCTAAGAAGAAGCAACCAAAGAAGAAGAAGAAGGTTCCAAAGGCAACATGGGATGACTCAAGTGGCTCCGAAGACGAAGAAGCAAGCAATAAGGAGGTGGCCAACTTCGCTTTAATGGTTTTAGGTGTGTGATTTAGTTAATGAAAATTTATCTTTTAATGAGTTTCCAAATGCCTTTCATGAATTATTTGATGAATGTAGAATTATTAGTAAATAAGTTTAATTTGTTGAAAAAGGAGATTGCTCTCTTAGTTGATTAACTTGATAGTCTTAAACTTGATAATCCCTCTTTACCTCCATGTTCTAAGTGTAAACACTTAGAGGTAATTAAGAATGAGAACTTGCTACTTAAAGAGACCTTAAATAAATTTAAGGTCGGTAGTAAGGGCTTTGACATGATCCTTACAAACAAGGGTCATATCGAAAAAAGAAGTGGAATTGAATTTGTGAATAGATTTCATCGAAATCCAACCACCTTCGTTAAAGGACCTACACTATATATATCATCTCATTCAAAGTGTAACTTTTATTGCAAGCCCGGACATGTTATTTACAAATGTCTGTTTAAGAAACTTAGCCCACATAACTTGATATAGGTTCCTAAAGGGATCATAAATAATTCAATGCAATATGACAAAATGAGTAGATCAATTTTTGGGACACCCAAGGTCAAATGGGTACTCAAAAATTCTTTTATGTAGGAATCTTAGCCTTCGCAAGCTGGGAGCAGGCAACAGTACATCTATGATACATGATTAAGTTCACTAGCTTGGGTAATGAAAGACTTTTGAGGTTATATATTATTTATGCATCAAAATTATTAAGGCTAAAGCATGCTAGCACTAAGTCTCTTAAAAATGATTTCGAAGAAAAAGTGTATCATGCTTGATTTTACAATTTGGAATATGATGTTTTTGAAATGATGTGGTTTTAGTCATGATGTTTTTGATGAAATCTTGTTCGGAACTATACGATGATACTAGGCTTTTATATAAAAATTTTGTTTTTCTCTTTGAACATTCCTATAAGAAGTCAAATGACTTAAATTGAAATATCTAAAAAGAAAATACTTTTTCCATCTATTCGAGATCTATAAATTCATTTTGTGAATCTCGTATGTGATTTTAATGATGAATTTGAAGTTGATGAATTGAGCATGATACACTTTTTGATGACTTCAAGATTCCTCAAAATGATTCATGACTTCAAAATTTTTGGAATCACAACTTTATTTTGATTAAAATCATGACTTATTATGCATTAATGGCTTGAATGCATTTGATACTCGAAATTTCTTTTGAACTTGATAACTCGATTCTCCTAATACATGAATCACATTCTCATTTGATTGTGCATTCAAATTAGTTACTTATCAATAGTTATGATTGTAATATATTCTCCATGAAATATCTTTCGGATATGATTCTTAGTGATGTATGCTTTGAATCATGTTTGACGATCTTTTACTTGAAATTATATATGATGAGTAATTCATGAATCAATAATTTGTTCCCGACTTAAAAATTTCCTTCCCTTGATCTCTATATCTCGGATGATGAGGATATCTTTTGGTTGAATTTTACTTCCTTCATGATTTCACGAATTGATCGTTGTCGATTTTGATACGCAAGTTTTCGTAACCTTCAAATATCACCTCTCCTTTATCATTTAAGTTTTCTTATCTTTACGTTATTATTCTCTCTCGATTCTCTCAAGGATAAAATTTTTGATATCTCTTGATTATAACGTTTTATAATAATTAATTGTTCAAATGATTTGATAAGTCGTTGTGCTTAATAAAAATTACCTCATAATTAATATGAGATCGAAAGTGATTCAATGACATCATTTTATCTCAATTAAATACATGATGATCAAATTAGATATTTGTGAGATAGATGTTAAATAAAAAAAATAACAAAACAAATTGATCAAATGATAAAGTGTTGCAGCCACCCTAAAATTGTTTAAGTCTGGGTGCTAGCGGTGGCACCGCCTAGTTGGTGGTGGCACCGCTCGAGAGCCCCCTTATATAAAGGGGCTTTAGGGTCGACGGTGGAACCAATCCTAACTATTGCTGTTGCCTCCAAAACTACTCTCCCACCTCTCTATCTCTATTTTTCCTCTCAAGAAGACCAAGAGAGGCTTCCATTATCTCAAATCTTGGATCAAGGTCATCATTTCTCAAGAAACATCTACTAAGGTAATCTTTGACACTCCCTTTTTGATTTCTTAATGCATGGCTGCCCTTTTGTAATTCTCTTTTACTATCATCATTTTTTAGATAAATGGCTCCTAGGAGATCATCTAGGGACAAAGGGAAGAGGGAAGAAGATTCATATGGCCCATCCCTTTTTAACTCTAGTGAAAATGCCCTTAGGTATCCTAGTTTTAAAACAAGAAACGTGCATAAGGGTAAACATGTTGATTTAAGTGAATTAGGAGATTTAGAGCCCATTAGTTGGTTTGTAATTTAGATGTCTTGCGTATTTTAAAAATTAGCGAACCAATTTACCCTAGACTAGTTCGGTTGTTTTATAATAATCTAAGTGTAGATGAAGATGACAACGTGTCAACCTACCTTCCAGGGAACCAAATTTCAGTTACGGACAAGACAATTTACGACCTAATTGGAATCTCAGAGAAGAGTAGAGGTTGTTATTTTAGAGGACAATGGGATTTGGATACAATCGGGGTAATCTATTCCGAGGCTTTAGAGACTATTTTTGAAAATCCTAACCTAACCATAGTCCCTAAAAGTTATGATCATTTGTTACCATTTAGTTCTAAGGGCCTCCATCATATCATCATTAGTCTCCTAATCCCTAAACAATATCACCATGATGAAATTAGTCAAATGGAGTTAGGTACTATATATTGGATAATGACCGAACAAGATAATTGTTTTGGATACCTAATCCGACAAAATATGATGGACATAGCATCTAAAGATTTAATGTTACCATATGGGGGGTTAATCACTAGATTATTACATGCATATAATATTAGAATATCATCCGATGAAGAAGTAATAAAAGTAGATAGATACAATGTCATAAACAAAAACCTACTTAAGATATTAAGGTGCACATTTAGGAATGAAATATAGACTAGACAGTATAGAAGGACCGATCCAGCTCCTCCTCCAATAGAAGAACCTGAAACATCAGTATTTAGAGGTAATGAATCTCCTCTTCCTAATCCCTTTGGTGCAGCATCGTCAGAACCAGCTCTTCATTTTCTGAAGATCCGATCATGACTAAGATAAATCAAATCAAATCACAACAAGCTAAAATCCTAAATGAAGTGCTTTAAATGTATCGGAAGTTAGATAATTTTAGTATTCCACCCAAGGAATAGTTGTAAAAACTCTATATTAACTTCATAAGTTGTAATGGAGCTTTTGACTCTCATTTTGTAAATCTCTATGTTATTTTGGTACACTTTAAAGTTCCATACGTGTTGATCTTAATGCATGAAGTTGTATGTTTCTTTTCTGAAATTTTTTAACTTCGGTTTTTATGAACTCATCTTGATATTATTTTTTTAGATTTCGGATGACATCTTTTCGATATCGTATTTTGAATAGAGCTCTCATTTTTATCCTTCTTCGATCTTGCATTGATACTCCTCTTTCTTCGATTAATGATTTTTAGCATCGTTCGCAGTTGATGATCTTTAATTAATATCATGCCCTTTTAATGACTTAGTAAAATTGATTCTATCAATTTTATACTCTCTACTTCTATTGGCATGAATAAATAGAATTCATGATTTTTCATAATTTTATATCATTTGAAGTTTATTGATTTTGTCTTCATGACACATGCAACTATACATATCTTTATGTCATGAACTTTGCAAAAAGAAGAAGCTATCAAGTTTTTATTACTTAAATACTCTCTTCGAATTTCATTCATGCGAATTCGAAGAATTTTTTGTTAAATCTCAGATTTTGATGATGAAACTAATTAATTGTGTTTTGTGATCTAATTGAGTTTTGAGTGACGCAGGTCTACTATCGAACAGGATTAGACAGTTGATGCTGGAGGAATTGACGTTGCACCAGGTGATCACGTCAGGATAATGGATGTCGAGCCGGAGGTCCGGTCGACAATTGACAGAAGGCTTCGGACGTCGGGCATCAGGCCAAGAAGAGCGGAGTTGCGCCAAGGATATCAGGGTTGCGGAGGTCAACCGCCGATTGGGCAATAAGTCGCAAGAGAGGACGAAGCGTCGAAGAATCAAACGAAGCGCCGACCATTGACATGCCGGGCAACTGAATGTCAATTCGCGTTATAATAACTGTCTAGATTATAGTAGAGTTTTTGTTTGTGTGTGCAGGATTAACTATGATAACGATGAAGACGTAAAGCAAAACAAAGTATTGGAAGACAAGTGTGATGGATCGTTAGGAGTTCGAGAGTTCGACGGAAGTCCAAAAATTCATTAGGAGTGCTATCGGAACTGGTCAGAACGAGTAGGGAGCTTGCTGAAGGGGTTTTCGGAAGTTCATCGGAAGGTTCGTCGGAAGTTCGCGGAGCTTGCCAAGAAATATCGGAGCTTGCCAAAGAAGCTCGTTGGAACTCACAAATATCATCGTGAAGTCCAGGAGCTTATCGGGAGTCTGTAGAATGGTTTCCGAGGGTTCGTCGGAAGACCGTCGGAAGCTCGCCGGAAGAAGTCTTGACTTGTCGGACTTTGTAATAGCTTAGGAAATGTCTTTAATTTCATAGTTAGCATATTAATTTAGGTTAGGATTATGTATTAATCCTATAACCCAAATAGGGGCCAATTGGGTCTTATTTCGGACTGGTTTGGGCCGAGTTTAAGGCCCAACTAGTGAGCTGAAAATGCCCGGCGATGGCACCGCCGGGACCCAGCCTGGTGGCGGTGGCACCACCCAGTGGTCGAGAGCCGAAGCGGTGGCATCGCCGGGCTGGGCGGTGGTACCGTCGTTGGGCAGTAAGCCCAACCCGACGATGCCATTGCCCAGTACACTGTCAATGTCTGACACTGATAGGCAATGCACCGCCAGCACTAGGAAAAATGAAAGTGATTCAAATTTGGGCTCCAAATTTAAATCCTCTTGAGGCCTATAAATACCCCTCTCATTCATGGTTGAAAAGAGGTCTCGAACTGAGAAAAAAAAGGGGGAAAATTCTCTTAAAATAGTGTCAAAATCTTCTCTCTAAGCCTTGAGTGTGTTTTAGTCCAAGAGAATGGTAAGAGGCCTTGTAAGGGTTACCTCCTAAGTCCGTCAAAAGGAGAGGTGCTGTAAGGGAGTTCATCCTTGCCCGTTGGAAGGAGGATAGCTAGTGAAAAAGCCGATGGCCTCAAGTGAAGAGGAATCGAGAGTGGACGTAGGTCGTATGACCGAACCACTATAAATCGGTTTGTGTTTATATTCTTGCAATTTACTTTATTACAAATCATCTTCACTTTGATGCTCTACCTTCTCATCTCCTTCTTACGAATCAATTTACTTCTAAAGCATCTTTCGTTGCGGATTTAATTGAAGCATCATTTTCAACATACGAAGTTTCCAAAACTTGTTTTAAAACGTCGAAAGTTTATCATTCTTTACCGCTACACTAATTCACTCCCCCCCCCCTCTTAGTGTCACTCAATCCCTAACAATTGGTATCAGAGCCTCGTTATTTTTCATTCGGATTCACACCCGCGAGAAATGACTCTTAATGGTTTTCAAGAGGGCTTTTCAGTTGTTCGTCCACCGTTCTTTAACGGATCTGACTACACTTTTTTGGAAAACTCGAATGAGAGTTTTCTTGCTTTCAATGGATTTGGATTTGTGGAATGTTGTTGAAAACCAATTTCAACTTCCCTCTAAACCGATGAACGAATGGTCGGGCTTAGAGAAAAAATATTTTTCTTTAAATGCAAAGGCTATGAATGTCTTATTTTGTACTTTAGATAAAAATGAGTTTAATCGGATTTCTACGTGGGAAATGGCTTTTGAAATTTGGCGAACACTTAAATCACGCACGAGGGAACTAGTAGAGTCAAATATTCGAAAGTAAACCTCTTATTGCATGATTTTGAGCTTTTTCGAATGAAACCAAGCGAGACTATAGGTGACATGTATACCCGTTTCACGGATGTCGTCAATAGTCTAAGAGCTCTTGGTAAATCTTTTTTGGATTTTGAACTCATAAACAAGATCTTAAGATCCCTTCCAAAAGATGGGATCTAAAGTAAGTATACAAGAGGCTAAAAGTTTAAATGATTTTTCATTGGAAGAATTAATCGGGTCATTAATGACCTATGAAATGACACTCTTGGAACATGTTGAACATGATGAAAATATGAACCACCTTCTAAAGAACAAGAAAGATTTGAAACTCCAAACTATGAAATGCCACTTGAGTGATGACTCAAGTGATGAGGACAATGAAGAGGACATTGAACTTTTAATGAATCTTAATAAGTTCATTAAACAAGAATCTATAACTAAAAATGAACTTGAACAAAGGAAAAGGCCGAAGATAAAGAAGCGCAAAGAAAAATCAAGTAAAAAAGACACAAACTACGCTTTAACGGTTTTCGACAATAAGCTAAGAAACTCACCCAAGTTGTTTTTACCTTATTTTGAAATTGCATGATCCTTTCATGAGTTACTTAATATAGTTGGTAGGAATTTTTTTTATTTTTTTTTCCTTTTAGTAATTTTAAAAAATTAAAACATATAAAAATTAAAAATGTGTATCTTGATGTTTTATATTGCTTTTCGTTTCTAAACATGATGCTTGATGATTTTATAACATGCATTAGTTTTTGAAGTAATGTTGATTTGACTCTATGTTTTGGATTAACGTGTTTTTGGTCTAATTGTTTTCATGATGAATTAAGATGACATTTTGAGATAATGAAATTCCATATATACTTTCCATATCGGTTTTCGATCTTAAACATGATACATATCTATGTATGAATTTCTTGAAAGTCTTTTGATGATAGATGTGTGTATCTTGCTTATATTTTGAAAACTTTCATCTTTGATTAATAGGTCTTAATCATTTTTATGATGAAATTTATAAAATGATTTTAGCAAAATTTGAGCATCGATCATCTTGTTATAATTAATGAAAGAAAGAATTAAAATGATTTTGATGATATTTTTATTTTTAAATATGATGCATGACATTTTTATATAAAAATTTTGAATATTCTTATGATAGATCAAATCACTTAAATTGAAACTCATAAAGATGAGAAAATGCACTATCATGATATTTGATCCATTTGATCTTGATGACTTTAATGATAAAACTTGTATTTTGCATTTATATGATGATGGCTTTCATGAAAACATTTGAACATATCTTATGAAATCATCATTGATAATGATAAAATGAAAATGTTAAAAGGTTATTATCATGCTTAATGACTTTATGATATCATATCTTGATGACGAAACTCATGTGTTGGTTTTAAACATGATACTCATCTTTTAAAACATGAGCACACTCATATAAAACAAACAACTTAAAATGAAACATATTATGCATAATGAGTGAATTTTACATCTTGAACTATTGTGCTTTTGGTTTTATCGATTTCATGGCGAAATTTTTTAGATGGCATATCATATTTTTAATAATGAAACATATCCAAGTTTTAAAGTTGATACACATCCCTTATACAAAAAGGACTTAAGCATACTTAAATGAAACATATTATCATATTGAATCGAATTTTTGTTGAAAGATGCCTTATGTGTAATGTGCTATATTTTTTGCTTGAAAATGGATGTTTAAAATCATGCTTGATAAGTTGTTTTATGAGATTTTGCTTTTTACGTCTTGAACTTTCATGATTGTCTTAATTTGATATTAAAAGACAAAGATATGCTTACATGAAGTAAATCATACAAAGAAAATGCATATTTCTTGAAATTTGTCTCTCTAAAGTTCTCGAATTTTCGATAAAAGATATTTGATGAATCCATATGAATCTCTTGAATCGAATCTTTTGAAAAATACCACATACTTAATGTGATTTGACTTAATGATCATTATGACGAAATTTGTCTTTCCATCTTGAATGTTGACATTTTATTTTAAGGCAAAGGCATGCTTATAAAAAGCAAATCATATGAGTAGAAAGTTATAAAAATAAAATGCAATCCTCTATCTTATCGATTCTTCAATAAATCTATGCTTGTCATGTATGAATTTATTGAATATGATTTTTAAAGATGATTTCAGATTTGAAAATTACTTGATTCGTATTTATGACATAAGATAAATTTTTCATGCTTCAATCATGTTAAATACTTCAATCATGTTCTATCTCCCTTAATTTATTTTGTTTTCCTATAATCCTTTTTTATTTACTAAAGAGGAGAGCCTACCAAATGAATCATGAATTCAATTGAAATGGTACAAATGAATCACTTATCGATATATCTTTTTGAAATATCTTTTTAATGTGATGTTGGTAACTTGAGATGTCCTTTGGAATTCATGTCGTGAAATGATTAAATCCTTGACTTACTCTTTTTATCATGGCTTGAAAATGAATATTTAAAATCATGCTTGATAATTTACTTTATGAGATTTAGCCTTTATGTCTTGAACATTCATGTTTGTTTCTACTCAACATACTCAACATAAAAGAAGACAAATGCATGTTTATACGAAATCAATGCAAATCATAAAAAAGCGAAATATATAATTTTTAAATTTTTTGATTTTTTTATGAAATACAAGTGATGAATTCATTTATGATAGTTTGTGAATCACTTGAATTATGAATGAGATTTTAATGATGTGTTAAATAATCAATCTATATGAATCTATGAAAATGATGTTAATGATACGTATGAAGTAGTCAAATTGAACTTGAATGATTTTTCTTTTAGTGACTCTTAAATCTTTTGAAATTATGACTTGTTAAGATGTATTTAATGCTTGAATCAAGTTTTAAAAGATTTCATTTTGCTATAAAGAAATTTTATTGAAATCATGATCTTGACAATTATAACTTAAAGTTTTTTATAAATCAAGATCGTTTACCATGCTCCTTCCATTTTATCAAAAGAAAACTCTTTAAATGAAATATATCTTGTCTTTTGATTTCTTGGAATTCAATACTTGAATTTTTATGAATTCGTGAACTTGATATCTTGATTCTTATGAAATGCGATCTTGATGAAAAATCTTATGCATGAATCAAGTTGCTCTTTGTGCAATATCTTGTTAAATGAATCATGTCCTTTTTAAATTTTTCTTGATATCATGACATGATTTCTTTATATGGCTTGAAATTTTTTAGCAATTGAGTCCTCCACTTCATTTTGACAATAACTAAGGGGGAGCTAGCTTGTTGGCTTAAATATTGAATTCATATTCATAGCTTGAATTTTGATGATAGAAACATTTATGTCAATATTTGTTTCTAATATCTCATTTGTCATTTTGATGAAAAAGGAAATCAATTACAACATTACATCCTCCCTTCTTTTTGACAAAGACAAAGGGGGAGAAAAATTACTACCTTGCAATTTTACAAGAAGCTAAGGATTGCTATCTCAAAGGATGCAAATATTGCTATCTTGGCTATCTCAAGTAGAGAAAATGCAAAACTTAGAAAATTTACATTCCTACACTTGCCATGCTTCTATGCTTGTATGTTGTAATGTTTTACTTGCATATTTAAAATGATGAAATGCTTACATAAATTGATTGCATATCGCAAAGGAAGCAAAGAAAATGCAACTTGCACATCTTTGAATACAATTTACTTGCACTTCTCAAAGGAGATAGGGGGAGAAAGAATTCAAAAACTTGCTATGATTGAATGGTATTATTGGATGTGTGTATTGCAAAGCTATGCCTAAATGTTGTATGATGTGATTAATAGCTAGTGTATTATAAAATTTGTAAATCTTTTAAATTAGCTATGATGCAACTTCTCCTTTTTGTTGATGACATAGGGGGAGAAGTAGATTGATGACTTCATGCATTGAATTGAATATTTTATATATTTGCATGATAAATTATTATTTCTCTTAACATGTGATGAATGTTGTTTGGATTTGGGATAATCCTATTGTTCTATCAATCGCATATTGATAGGGGGAGTTTGGTTAAACTACGGGGAGTTATGGTTAACTCTATTAGTCATCAATTAGTTGTCATCATCAAAAATGGGGAGATTGTTGAATCTCGGATTTTGATGATGACACTAATTGATTGTGTTTTGTGATCTAATTACGTTTTGAGTGATGTAGGTCTACTATCGATCAGGATTAGATAGTTGACGCTGGAGGAATTGACGTTGCGCTAGAGGAAATCACGTCAGGATATTAAACAATCGGCAGGAGGCTTCGGATGTCGGGCATCGGGCCAAGAAGAGCGGAGTTGCGCCATGGATATCGGGGTTGCGGAGGTCAACCATCGATTGGGCAACAAGCCGCAAGAGAGAACGATGCGCCGAAGAATCGGACGAAGCGTCGACCAATGACGTGCCGGGCAACTGAATGTCAATTCGTGTTGTAATAACTATCTAGATCGAAGTACAATTTTTGTTTGTGTGTATGCAAAATTAACTATGATAATGATGAAGATGTAAAGCAAAACAAAGTGCCGGAAGACAAATACGATAGATCGTTTGGCGTTCGAGAGTTCGACGGAAGTCCAAAGATTTATTGGGAGTGCTGTCAAAACTGGCTGAGAACGAGTAGGGAGCTTGCCGAAGGATTTTTGGAAGTTCACCGGAAGGTTCGTCGGAAGTTCACAGAGCTTGCCAAGAAAGATCGGAGCTTACCAAAGAAGCTCGTTGGAACTCGCCAAGATCATCTTGAAGTCCAGGAGCTTACCGGGAGTCCGCAAAATGATTTCCGAGGGTTCATCGGAAGACCACCAGAAGTTCGCCGGAAGCTCGCCGGAAGAAGTTTTGACTTGTTGGACTTTATAATAGCTTAGGAAATGTCTTTAATTTCATAATTAGCACGTTAATTTGGGTTAGGATTAGGTGTTAATCCTATAACCCAAGTAGGGACCAATTGGGTCTTGTTTCGGACTGGTTTGGGCCAAGTTTAAGGCCCAACCAGTGAGCTGGAAATGCCCGGATGGTGGCACCACCCAGGACCCAAGAGCACAGGCTAGGCAGTGGCACCACCTAGGCTGGGGCGATGGCACCGCCCAGTGACCGAGAGCCCAAGTGGTGGCACCGTCAGTCGGGGCGGTGGTCTCGCCGCTGGGTAGCAAGCCCAAGTGGTGGCACCGCCCAATACACTGTCAGTGTCTGGCACTGACAAGCGATGGCACCGCCAGCACCAGGAAAAACGAAAATGATTCAAATTTGGGTTTGGAACCTCTTGAGGCCTATAAATACCCCTCTTATTCATGGTTGAAAGGGGGTCTAGAACTGAGAAAGAAAAGGGGAAAACTCTCTTGAAAGTGTCAAAATCTTTCCTCTAAGCCTTGAGTGTGTTCTAGTCTAAGAGAGAGGTAAGAGGCCTTGTAAGGGTGACCTCCTAAGCCCGTCAAAAAGAAAAGTGCTATAAGGGAGTTCATCCTCGCCTGTTAGAAGGAGGATAGCTAGTGGAAAAGCCAGTGGCCTCAAGTGAAGAGGAATCGGGAGTGGACGTAGGTCGTATAACCGAACCACTATAAATCGGTTTGCGTTTATATTCTTGCAATTTACTTTACTACAAATCATCTTCACTTTGATGCTCTACCTTCTCATCTCCTTCTTACGAATCAATTTACTTCTAAAGCATCTTTCGTTGCGAATTTAATCGAAGCATCATTTTCAACATACAAAGTTTTCGAAACTTGTTTTAAAATGTCGAAAGTTTATCGTTCTTTACTACTGCACTAATTCACCCCCCTCCCCCCCCCTCTTAGTGCCACTCGATCCCTAACATTTTTAACTCTTATGCAAAATTCTACGTCTTGAGATTTAATGGCTTGATTGGTTACTTTCAACTTGATGAATGATAATGCCAAGTTAGCCTTCATGAATTCTTCCTGATGAGAATGCCAAGTTAGCCCTTTATAAAATTTTTGGATGAGTTTTTTAAGTATGAAAACATCATCATGACTCTTTTCATGAGTTTTGAGCTCAAATGATCTCTCTTTTCTTCCTCACGAATTTTTCTTGAATGAATATCATCAGCTCTTGATGAAATTTTTTTATGAATGTTTTTGGCTTCAATCTTTTCACTTAACAATTTTATGGCTTGAATTTTCAATCAAATTATCTCTTGAACTTTTGATCTCAATCCTTCTTGAATGAACATTCATAATTCTTATCATGAGTTTTATGAACTTTATGTTCAGATGATCTCTTTTCTATCTCACTAATTTCATTTGGTAGAAACGATTCTTGTAAGCTTTTAATGACTTGAATGATTCACTTTTATGCTTCAAGAACTATTATGCCTTAATGCTGAATTTTTCATGTATGAATCTTTCATGAGCTCTTAGAAATTCTTGTGAATTTTGGCCTCGATAATCTATCTTACGATTTTATAGACATGAACTTTCAATATGAATGAACGAATCGCTTTTCGTTATTTTTCTTGATGGCTTTATCCTTCTCTTTTTGTCATTTTTCACAAAAACTCCAATCATAATATTTGGCATCAATGCTCATTTCTTTTTTGTTGATGATAAAGGGGGAGAAAAATGTGGCAAGATGAATTGATGACTTAATGAAATGATAAATGCTTTGTATGTATCGTATTCCAATGTATCGTAATTGTCATGCCTTGTATCGTAAAATGCTTGCTATCATTAAAAGCATCGCAATTGCATGTAGTGTATCGTGTATCGCAATTGTATGGAATATCGCGTGCATCGCAAATGGCTCATACATGCTTAAAATGTCAATCTTTGTAAGATCGTTATCATATCATATTTAAATTTGGTATCTTTCATTGATATGATAAGTTATCATTTCATTTGATGATGTATCATAAAATGATGTCATGCCTTTGATTTGTGCATTTTATTTTGATATCATTTGATCCTTGCTACATTTCAAAATTATAGTTGGTATCGTGTGTCGAAATGATGATTGTCTATCATCATTCAACATTGAATTAGAAAATGAATGTCATGCCTTGACATTATTTTCAAACTGAGAAAAATATGAAGTTTCGTATTTATGAAAGATCATGCTTGTTGAGCATGACGATAAGTTCAACGAATGCAACTTATTGGTTTCGGCTTAAATTCAAGGGATTTGAATTCAAGTGTTTCCCTTCTCAAAATATGACATATAGATAGGGGGAGTTAAGGTTAACTTCGTCATCAATTGATTGTCATCATAAAAAAGGGATAGATTATTGAATCTCGGATTTTGATGATGAAGTCAATTGATAGGTTATTTGATCTAATCCATATTATTAAGATAAGTATGCAGGATTAACTACGATAGCAATGAAAACATAAAGTAAATTGTTGGGGGCAAGTACGTTGGGAGTTCGATAGTCCATCGAAAGTCCAAAGGATCATCGGAAGTGCTGCCGGAACTAGCCAAGAATGAATCAGAGACTTGCCAAAGGGTTTGGAAGTTCGTCGGAGGTTCACGGAGCTCACCGAGAAAGTTCGGAAGTTTGCCAAAAGATTCATTGGAACTCGCCATAAAGTCCAAGAGCCTACTAGGATTCTGCTAGAAGATATCCGAGGGTGTGTCGGAAGTCCGCTGGAAGTTCGTCAGAAAAAGACTCGACGTTACCATATTATAATTTGCTTAGAAATATGTTTTAATTTCGTAGTTAACTTGTAATTATGGTTAGAATTAGGTGAAAACCCTAATTAACTCTAGTTGGGTTCAACTAGGCCTTAATTGGATTGGATTGAGCCGGATTCAAGGCCCATCAGATTAGTTTGAACACATGCAGCGTGGCATCGCCAGATTGGGGCGTGGCACCCCCCCCGGGGAACAGGTTCCCAAGTGATCTAGGCGGTGGTACCACCCTAGGTCAACGGTGGTACCACTGATAGTTATTACTTGTCAACGGTGGTACCGCTCCTCCACAGAGTCTAGGGACCTTGTCAAGCAGTAGTACCGCTATACTGGGCGATGGTATCACCTAATACACTAACAAAACAGGGTCAACTGGTGGTGGTACCGCTAGTACCCGAAAATCCGGGATGTGACTCTTTTTTACTCCAATTCTAAAGCCAATTGAGCTTGTAAATACCTCTTATTTCGTAGCTGGCTAAGTACATATTGAGAAGTGATAAGAATTGAGTCAAAACTTTAGCAAAATTGTCTTCAAAAGTTTGAGTGTTCACCACCCAAGTCTCATTTGTAGAAGTTCTGTAAGAGAGTGTGAACCACTTGTAAAAGTCTGTAAGAGGGGTGCTTGGTCCTTCTCCTTCGAGAAGAATTGATAGTGGAAGTTGGAAACCTCATCGGAGGAAGTTTCGGAAGTGGACGTAGGTCGTTTGACCAAACCATTATAAATCACTATGTACTTCTCTTGGTGTGAGTTTTTAAATTACTGCATTTTAATTTTTACTTGGCTGCAATCTCTCAATCTCCTCTCAACTCTCTTTCATATTCAATCGAAATATTCACTTTGCCAAAATCTTTTTCGTTGGATCGAAACTTCTCAATGCACAACTTTTTTTGAAATTGATTTGAATTTACAGTTTTTATCCACTGCACTAATTCACACCCCGTCCCCCTCTCTTAGTGTCACTCTAGATCCTAACATCTCTTGGCCCAATACAGTCTCAACTTAGGCCTAATGGTTCCTTAATTGAGTTGGCCTAATTACACTATAAACCAACCCAATTAGAATTAAAACTACTTCGATCTAGATAATTATTACAAAGTATTAGTCACATGTTGTCTGGTATGTCATTAGTTCATCCAATGCTTTGTCTGACCCTTCGATGCATCGTCTTCTCCTTCAACGTATTGTCCAATCGACATATTCTCTTCCCGCAACATCCGATCTCCTTGGCACAATGCTCGATCTTTTTGGCCCAATGCCCAAATTCATGGCACGAAGCCTTCTGTTGACACGTCAATCGATCCTCCGGCTCGACGTTCAATCTTTTGACATGTTCTACTTCGACCTAACATTGATTCTTCATACTTTAATTGTCTCTCCATGATCGTAGATAGTCCTTCGTCACTCAAAACTTAGATTAGATCATAAACTCTATTAATTGATTTTATCATCAAAATTCAAGATTGAGCAAGGTGGAAATTGTAAATTTTGTCCATCAATTAGTCATGAAATAAGGTAAGGTGAGACCAAAAATTCGAGTGCATTAGATTAGACACTCGAGGGAAATAGTACATGACATTAATATTAATGTAGATGAGCCATCTATAGAAAGGAGTGTTATTAAGCCATGGGTTATACCAATAATCTAATCTAACGGATAAACCAAAGCCAATAAGTTTTATGAATCCACCTTTAAGAGAGTGGAATCAATTAAAGATTGCTTAAGAATTCTTGGATATCTTTTTTAGAGCCTCGTACTCCAAGGATACATGGGGCCATACTTAGAGGAGTAGATTTTAACTCTTAGTCATCATTGTTGAGAGTATTAATTTTTGGGCATTGATGGATCTTTTGGCTAGGATAAGATCATTGATGCCTAATTTTCTATAATCTTTAGATTTAGTCATATTTTTCCAATGATGCATATTATAGTGATTATCATTCCATAAAAAGTCGTAAGTCTAGGAAGATATTCTATTTAGAATTCTATCGAAGGCCCAAGAGTTGAACTGAATGTGGTTAGATAAATAATTGATGGTAGAATTTATAAGTATAGTTTTGCCAACTTGGGACAAGAGACCTCTGTACTGACCTTGAATTCTTGTCATTTTGTCCATAAGAGTGTTGAAATTAGTCTCCTAATCTATCAAGGGAAAGAAAGGTTTTGAGAGACTTGAAAGACTAATTTCCCTCACTGATAGGAAAGATAGAGCAAATGTTATGTTTGGACCAAGGAGGGTAGCGTTTCACGAAGTAGATATTGGATTTGCTTAGGATGACTTTGAGATTGACAAGGTTTTTAATAATCCTAAAAATTTTCTTAATGTGGGAGTAAGATTTGGGATTTGCTCTAAAAGTCAAAAGTAGATCATGGCGAATATAAGATAAGAAATTTTGATGTGTTTGAGGTTGAAAGGGGTGATCTTTCCTCTATGCACAACATTAGAGGCGAATGGATATGATTTGTTGAATAATGATAGAAGACAATCACCTGGCCTAATTCCTCTCACTTTTGATTCAAGTAGATTGTGCGTTGTTGACGAGGCACGAGAAGGTTGAGGAGATACAGGCTATAATCCAATCAATAAATTGGGGAGAAAACTTCTTTTTGTGTAGTATGTATATAATGATGGATCAAAATATCAAATCAAAGTCTTTTTCTAGATCGAGTTTGAGGATTATGAGAAGGCAAGTGGAGTAGGAATTTTTTATCTCGCAAGCTCAAACCAGCATGACTCAATCTTGATATTGAGGTTAGGGTTTTTCCTTTTGGGAATGTGACCAAGTTTAATGACAAAAGGGAAATGCTCAAAGGCAAATAGGGGAAGATGTGAAACAAAAGACAAACTAAAAATAAAATCCCAATGATTGCTGTAAAATACTCTATCTAGGCTACTAGAAACATGATTTTTGATCAAGTTCACAACGTCGTCAAGCTCAAACCAATATGACTTAATCTTGATTTTGAGGTTAGGGGTTTTTCTTTTGGGAATGTGACCGGGTTTAATGACATGAAGGAAATGCCCGGAAGCAACGAGGGAAAGATGTGAAACAAAATCCAAACTAAAAATAAAGTCCCAATGATTATTGTAAAATATTCTATCTAGGCTAGTAGAAACATGATCTTTGTCATTGTTGCACCAAGTAAAATGACTACCGAAGAAACCGGCATCAATCAAATTGTTACAAAAAAATAAAATTATCAAAATCCAAGACACAAAAAAAAAAAAGTAAAAAGAGTGATCGCCTACTTTGTCATCATGACTAGAAACAGAGTTTATGTCATCACAAATGAGCCACAGGATCACAGACGTAAGAATGCAAGAAGATAGGGGCCAAAGAGATTTTAGATGTGAGAAACAATATTGGCATACAGGGGAGGTAGGGAGCTTCACCTGGAATCTTTAAAATCAAGTTTGTTGCCTGCCTACTTGTGGACACCACAAAGACTCCGAGGGCATGGATGTTGCAAGCCACTAGAATGCCACCGAAGCAACTTTCAACCATCGAAAGAACACCAATCCAACCAGAATGCCAGTCCACCAGAATGGTTTTGCAATTTTGGAGGTCGAGGTTTGATATGTAGTGAAAGAGCTTCTCACATTGAGTTTTGGAATCTCCTATGTAATTTCAAGATAAAATTGTGAAAGTGTTGAATCTCATATTTTAACGATGAAACTAATTGATAAGTTTAATTGGACTAATATGCTTTTGAGATAAGTGACATAGAAAATACTTTGATTATGGACTTAAAATACTAAAGGGTCAATTGTTGAGTAAGAAAGTTGAATATTATATTAAAAAATTATCATATTAAAAATTGGCATGGAGTCGAAGAATTGCTTAATGTGCCAAAAATCAAATTTGGTACTAAAGGTTTGGACATCGTATTAGAAGGATCAGACATCGCATTAGAAGATTAGATGTCATGGGAAAATCGACATGATGAAATGGGCAATATATCGAAGGAAAAGACGATATATAAGAGGTTTAGACAAAGTGCTTGAAGAATGGACAATATGTTAGAATAGTATATAATGTGTCAAAAGTTTCGTAAATATGCCACATGTATGGTTGATTTATTAAAGTTTTGACCAAGATCGTTATGGGTCAATTTGAGTTGGTATTGAGCTAAAACCATACCAACTTGTTAAAGAAATCATTGGGCTTGAACTAGGGCTGAAGTGGGCCTGTTAAAAGGTCAAACTTGTGGCCAAAACTAAGTCTGGACAATGGTATCACCAAAACCAAGCAATAGTATCACTTGAGTCAATCAATAGTATTTATTGTTTGTGCTTTATCTATTTTTCCAATGGTGGTACTATCTAGGGTGAACTTCCACTAGAACTGATGTTTGCAACCTGATTGTGACGGTAGTACCACCTAATGCTAGTGCTAGTATCGCTTGTACTAAAAATTTCAAGAAGTTGAATTTTTGGCTCTATTCTTGAAACTTTTTGAAGCATATAAATATTCCACTCAGGCTTGGTTGATAGAGCATTTATTCTTGAGCAAAAAATTATTGTAAACTCTCATTTTGAGCATAATTTGAGTCACATCCTCCTATTGAGTTTGGTTATAATTCTAAGTTATGGGAGATGAGAGATTATATATAAAAGAGAGCGTAAATGTTATCTCTTCGACTTAAAAAAGGAAAAAATTGTAATAATATAAGTTGTTCTTTACTCATCGAAAAGAAGATTGATAATAAAAGTTAATGGCCTTAAGGGGAGAGGAATCAGGAATAGACATATGTCGGAAAGACCAAACAATTATAAATTGGTTTATCTCTCTTTTCTTTACTTGTCCTTTACTTGTAGCTTATTTTTATTATCTTTACTTGCAACTTTAACTTGATCAATCGAGTTTTCAAAATGTGTTAATTTATCAATTAAGTTTAAAAATCGATTAAAAATGTTATTACATTAATTCACACCCCCGTAGTGTCATTAAGATATCCTAACAATTGATATTAGATCAAGGTTCTCTCATTTAGATTAACACCTAAGATAGAATAAATGACATTTTCAAATAATCAAGAGGGACTATCACACATCCTTGACATACACTTGAAGTCGCTTATGAAGACACAAGTAGAGCAAAAGAATCTAAAATTGATCTTTTAGTTTACAATTATAAATTATTTAAAAAAATTAATTTTAAATTGATAAGTAAAATCTTAAGATCTCTTTTTAAAAGTTGGGATCCAAAGATAATAACAATCTAAGAAGCTAAAGACTTGAATAACTTTTTTTTTGAAAAAATCATAGGATCTTTAATGATCTATGAAATGACATGTAAAGTACATGATGGAGAAAAGAAAAATCTTTCACAGAAAAAAAATGATATTGCTCTCAAATCCAAAGAAAATTGCTCGAGCAAAAGTGATGACGATAAAGACATAACATTTATTACAAAAATATTCAAAAAGTTTATGAGAAAAAACAAGATAAGTCTAGCAAGAAGAGAATGTAAAAAATAAAAGTTAGACCAAGAAAAAAAAGGAGTCTTATGCTTTGAGTGCAAAAAGTTAGGACACTTTAAAAATAAGTGTCTGTATTTTAAAAAGAAGGTATTAACTAAAAAAAATAGAAAGCATTCAAAATAACATGAGATGAATAAATCAACGAAGGAGAAGTAGCAAGAGAAGTAGCAAAGTATGCCTTAATGGCTTTCAACATTGAGATAATAAATTCTCTCGAAACATTTTTTATTATATAAAAAACTATTTAGAGTATTTCATAATTTATATTATGAACTCAAAGAGATTGAACTAAAAAGGGTCATGCATTACTTACTAATGAAATTGATATATTGAAAATTATGTATGATAAAGATACATCAACATATCTTGTACTCTTTGTTCTAAACATGAAGATTTAAAATCATCTAATCTTAAACTTAAAAAGGAACTATTTCAATAATCACTTACTTTGGAAAATAAAAAATGATCTAATTATCATGAATGAAAAACTAGAACATTGCTTAGAAGAATCAATTGATAGTAATAATATAATGAAATCTCTTAAAAAGAAAAAATATATTTTTATAACAAATATTAAAAAATTTAAAATTAGAAATAAGTCACTTAATATGATTCAAAAGAAGATTGTCTATTTAGAAAAGAAGGTATTTGTTTCACAAATAATAACACATCGTCAACTAAATTTGTAAAAGTACACACACCATATATTCCTCCTAAAATTAAATACAACTTTTGTGGAAAGGTTGGTCACTAACACATGCTCTCTTAAGAAATATAGTCATCCTAAATTAGTTTGGATTCCTAAATGAAACATAAATGATTTGAAGTCAAAAGGCAATAAAGGTAAATATAATCTCAAAAGACCCAAAGTTAAATATGTACCTAAAATAAATCTTTCTTTCTTATATGTACATCTCCAAGTAAGAGTTATAAGCAAAAGATGATATCTTGATAGTGGATACTCAAGGCACATAACGATATGTTATTTTCGCAGACGATAATAAAGAAAAAATCATTTACACTAGAAATATTGGTAACAAATTGGATCTTTTAATTAAATATATACTTTTGATAGATGGTTTAAAACATAACTTAATAAGAATTAGTCAACTTTATGATAAAAGATATAATATTAAATGTGAATCTTATGCTCACATTATAGAAATACCAAATAAGAATATCTTTGATAGCTTTAAGAAGTGATAATATTTATACTATTAATCTTAATTATTTTCGTGATCTAACTTATTTTTTGGTTTTGAATGATAATACATGACTTTGACATAGGAGATTATGACATACTAATATAAAATTAATTTCATAAATTAGAAGTGATTATGTCATACTAATATGAAATTAATTTCATAAATTGGAACTAAAGAACTTATGAGAAAAATGCCTAAAATTAAATTTGTTAAAGATAAAATTTATGATGCGTGCCAATTATGAAAACATATAAGGAGTAATTTCAAACCCAAAAATCAAGTATCTCTAGACCATTATAACTAAATAGATTTATTTGGATTTATTGATATAACAAGTCTAAAAGGTAGCAAATATGATTTTATAATTATTGATAATTATCGAATATATACTTTGAGATACTTCTCAGCATATAAAAATGATTTAAAATAAATTTATTATTTTATAAATAAATTTAAAATAAAAAATTTATTATTTCTTATATTCATAGTGATTATGATGGTAAATTTTAAAAATATAATTTTAAAAATTTTATGATTTGAATGAGTATAACCATAATTTCTCCACTCCAAAAAATCTACAATAAAATAGAATCGCTGAAGAAAGAATATGAGCGTATAAGAGATGGCAAGGATCATGCTTAGTAAGCATAGCTTATTCTAATACTTTTGAGTCGAAATCGTTAACACGACATGTTATACCAGGAACAGAGTTCTTATAAAATTTAATCTATCTAAAACTCCTTATAAATTATGGAACAATAAAAGACCCAACATCACATATTTCAAAATTTAATCTATCTAAAACTCCTTATAAATTTTGGAACAATAAAAGATCCAACATCACATATTTCAAAACTTTTTGTTGTAAATATTTTATTTTAAATGATAAGGATACCTTAGGAAAATTTGATGTAAAATCTGATGAAAGTATTTTTCTTAGATATTTCTCTATTTGTAAAGATTATTGAGTTTTCAATAAGAGATCCTTAGTTACTAAAGAATATATTCATATTATTTTTTATAAATCTCTCGCAATTAAGAATAATAATTTTGATAATAATTTTAAATTTAATAAATTATGTTAAATGAGAATTCTCCTCTCCAAGGTAACTTGGATACATCTACTTCCAAAGACATCTTACTTAAGGAATGGAATGATATAGATGCACATCCTAAGGAGCTAATTATTAGAGATACATCAAAAAGTGTTCAAACTCGTTCTTCTTTAAAAAAAATATTTATGTAAATTTTACTTTTTATCTCAAATTGAGTCTAAATGTATTGATAATACTCTTAAAGATAACTCATGGATCTCGGCAATGCATCAAGAACTAAATTAATTTGAAAGAAATAAAGTTTAAATATTTATTCCTAAACCTAGTGATCATTTTATAATTGGCACTAAAGAGGTCTTTAGGAATAAACACGATAAACAAGGTATTGTGGTTCAAAACAAGTTTAAATTAGTAGACAAATGTTTCAACTAAGAAGAAGGTGTTGAATCTCAGATTTTGATGATGAAACTAGTTTATTGTGTTTTATGATCTAACTGCGTGTTGAGTTACGCAGGTCTACTATCGATTAGGATTAGACAGTTGACGCTGGAGGAATTGACGTTGCGCCGGGTGATCACGTCAGGATATTGGATATCGAGCCAGAGGTTCGGTCGACAATCGGTAGAAGGCTTCGGACGTCAGGCATCAAGCCAAGAAGAGTGGAGTTGCGCCATGGATATCGAGGTTGCAGAGGTCAACTGCCGATTGGGCAACAAGCCGTAAGAGAGGATGATGTGCCGAAGAATCGGACGAAGCGCCGGGCAACTGAATGTCAATTCGTATTGTAATAATTGTCTAGATCGAAGTAAAATTTTTGTTTGTGTGTGTGTAGGATTAACTATGATAACGATGAAGACGTAAAGCAAAACAAAGTGCTGGAAGACAAGTGTGATGGATCGTTGGGAGTTTGAGAGTTCGACGAAAGTTCGAAGATTCGTTGGGAGTGTTGTCGGAATTGGCCGAGAACGTTAAAGGGTTCGTCGGAAGTTCACGGAGCTTGCCAAGAAAGATTGGAACTTGCCAAAGAAGCTCGGTGGAACTCGCCAAGATCATTGTGAAGTTCGGGAGCTTGCCGGGACTTCACAGAATAGTTTCCGAGGGTTCATCGGAAGTTCGCCAAAAGCTCGTCGAAGGAAATCTTGTCTTATGGACTTTGTAATAGCTTAGAAAATGTCTTTAAAATTCATAGTTAGCACATAATTTGGTTTAGGATTAGGTATTAATCTTATAAACCAAATTTGGGCCAATTCGGATTTCATTTAGACCGATTTCGGTCGAGTTTTCGGCCCAAACCAGTGTGCTGAAATGACCTAGGCGATGGCACCGCCCAGTGGTCGAACCTTGGGCGGTGGCACCGCCCAGCACCCGAGGGCACCAGTGGTGGCACCGCTGGATGGGCGGTGGCACCGCCCAATACCGCCATCATTCAAAAATCAAGGTGATTCAAATTTTGTTGTCCAAATTTGAATTCTCTTGAGGCCTATAAATACCCCTCTCATTCATGGATGAAAGAGGGTCTAGAACTGAATAAAAGAAGGGAAAAACTCTCTTGAAAGTATGTCAAATCTTCCCTCTAAGTTTTAAGAGTGTTCTAGTCCGAGAGAGGGGTAAGAGTGCTCGTAAGAGTTATCTCCTAAACCCGTCAAAAGGAGAGGAGCTGTAAGGGAGTTCATCCTCGCCCATTGGAAAGAGGATACTTAGTGGAAAGCCGGTGGCCTCAAGCGAAGAGGAATCGGGAGCGGATGTAGGTCAGATGACCGAACCACTATAAAATCGGTTCACGTTTATCTTATTGTTATTTACATTACTACAAACTATCTTTACTTTGATGCTCTACTTCATTGTCTCCTTCTTACGTATGCAATCGAAATGGTTTTAATCGAAACGTTTATTCTTTTCGTACGAAGTTTTCGAAGTTGGTTTAAATCGTCGAAAATCTATCGTCTTTATCCGCTGCACTAATTCACCCCCCCCCTTCTCTTAGTGCCGCTCGATCCCTAACAGAAGGTATAGCCTATGAAGAAGCATTCACTCTTGTGGCTAGACTTAAAGTCATAAGGATACTCCTTGTCTCATATTTTAAAAATTTTAAACTATTTCAAATGGATGTTAAAAATAGTTTTCTTAATAATTTTATTTTTGAAAAAGTTTATGTTCAGCAACCACTCAAATTTGAAAATGATCTTTTTCTAAACCATGTTTATAAATTATTTAAGGTTCTCTATTGGTTGAAGAAAGCCCCTAGGGCTTGATATGAGAGGCTTAATTCCTTTCTAATTCAAAATATTTTTTTAAAAGGCAAAGTCGACACCATATTATTTATTAAAAATTTTAATAATAATTTTTTATTATTCAAATTTATATTGATGATATTATTTTTAATTCTACTAATGAATATTTTTGTGAATTATTTGCTAAAAGTATGAGCCAAGAATTTGAAATGAGTTTAATGGGTGAATTAATATTTTTCCTATGATTACAAATTAAGTAACTAAATAATAAGATTTTTATTAGTCAAATCAAGCATACTCTTAAGAGTCTTTTTATATTATGAAGGCTAAGCTACACAAAGGAGAGATTAATCAATTCAAAAGGGTGAAAGCATAGATCTTTAGCATAAGAGGCTTGGTCATATCAGCGAGAAGGGACTTCAAACTCTTGCTAGAAAGCAGTTCTTACCAAAGTTGCAAGGTACATCTCTTAAATCTTGTGATCATTGCTTAGTTAGAAAAACACAAAGTTGCATTTCATTTTTTTTCTCCATCTAGAAGATCGAATATTATTGATTTAGTTCATACTGATGTCTGTACCATGCAAACTAGAACTCTTGGAGGTGCTCTTTATTTTGTTACTTTTATTGATGATCATTCTAGAAAAGTTTGGGTTTTTGTTTTGAAACCTAAAGATCAAGTACTCAATGTTTTCAAAGAGTTTCATGCCAATATTAAAAGAGAAACTAAAAGAAAACTAAAATGTGTTCGAGCAGATAATGGTGGCGAGTACAGGGATCTTTTTGAGAATTATTGTATATTTCATGGTACCAGGCTTGAGAAAATAGTTCCAAAAACTCCTTAGCAAAACGATGTGGTAGAAATGATTAACAGAACCATTGAAGAAAGGACTAGGTGAATGCTTTCTTACGTCAAGTTACCTAAGTCATTTTGGGGGAGGTTATGAGAACTACAACTGACTTGATAAATCTTTCTTCATCGGTTCCTCTAAAAGGTGATGTTCCAGAGAGAGTATAAAAAGGGAAAGATGTATCTTATGATCATTTAAGAGTCTTTGGGTGTAAAGCATTTGTACATATTTCCAAAGATGAGAGATCCAAGCTTGATAATAAGGTAAAGGCATGCATTTTCTTGGGATATGGTCATGAAGAGTTTGGGTAGAGATTATGAGATCTAGTGAACAAGAAGATTATCAGAAGCATGAATATTGTGTTTCTTAAAGACATTGTTTGATGATGGTGACACAATTGAGAAGCCAAAAACCTTTATTTATATTCCTTGGATTGGGTCTAGTTCCTTCACCTGTAGTAGATGATGATCATGGGAAAGATGAAAAAGAAGATTATGGTGAGAATGTCAGTGATGATGCTCGTACAATTGATGATGTTAAATCCACTTAGCAAGCACCTCCACCACCAATTGAGATTCTATTGAGAAGATCTATAAGAGAGCGACAACCATCTACAAGATATCCTGCACATGAATATGTTATGCTTACTGACGGGGGAGAGTTAGAAACTTACCAAGAAGCTATTCTAAATGAGCACAAGAATGAGTGGGTTAAAGCCATGCAAGAAGAGATGAGATCCTTGCTTGAGAACCACACCTATGACTTGGTAAAGTTGCCTAAAGAGAAGAAAGCTCTCAAGAATAAATGAGTTTACAGATTGAAGACTGAAAATAATAGCTCACAACAAAGATACAAGGCACGACTAGTTGTAAAAAGATTCAGTCAGAAGAAATGTATTGACTTTGAAGAAATATTTTCTCCTATGGTGAAAATATCCTCTATCCGAGTTGTTCTTAGTTTGGCTACCTGTTTGAATTTAGAAGTTGAGCAACTTGATATGAAAACTATATTTCTTCATGGTGACCTAGAAGAAGAAATTTACATGGAACAACCAGAAGGTTTCAAAGTCAAGGGAAAAGAAAATCTAGTGTGCAAGCTAAGGAAAAACTTATATAGTATCAAACAAGCACTCAAATAATGGTATAAGAAGTTTGATTCTTTTATGATGAGCCAAGGGTATAATAGAACCACATCTAATTATTGTGTCTTTACAAAGAAGTTTCATATGTGAATTTTATTATTCTCTTGCTATATATTGATGATATGCTATTTGTTGACCATGATGCTAGTAAAATTGAGAAGCTCAAAAGAGAGCTAAGTAAGTCTTTTGCCATGAAAGACTTGGGATCGGCAAAATAAATACTTGGCATGAAGATTCTTCGTGATAGGAAGAAATGGAAGATTTGGTTATCTTAGGAGACCAACATTGAAAAGGTTCTTGAAATATTCAATATGAGTAAAGCCAAAGCAGTTTATTCTCCACTTACAGGTTATTTTAAACTCAGCTCGAAACAATGTCCGACAAGTGAGAAAGAAAAAGAAGAAATGTCCAGAGTGTCTTACTCATCTACGGTAGGCAATTTGATATATGCTATGGTTTGTACTATGATATATATAGCTCATGTAGTTGGAGTTGTTAGTCGATTTCTCTCTAATCCTGGAAAAGAACATTAGGCAGTAGTAAAATAGATATTAAGATATCTAAGAGGTACTTCTAGGTTGTATTTATGTTTTGGCAATGGTGAACCTGTGTTAAAAGGATACACAAATGCAGACATGGTAGGTGGTACTGATTCTAGGAAGTCCACTTCGGGACTCTTGATGACATTTGTAGGGGGAATAGCCTTTTGGTAGTCTAAGTTATAAAATTGTGTTTCTCTATCAACCACAAAAGCAAAATACATAGTCATTACTGAAACTTGTAAGGAAGCTTTGTGGATGAAAACGTTTCTACAGGAATTGGGCTTGAAATAGGAAGGATATACTGTTTACTGTGACAGTCAGAGTGCCATACACCTCTCCAAAAATTCAATATACCATTCTAGATCCAAGCATATTAATGTGAGATATCACTGGATTCGTGATGTGCTTGAGATAAAAAAAAATTACAGTTGGAAAAGGTGCATACTAATGAGAATGGATCAGATATGTTGACAAAGTCTTTGCCTGAGAAAAAGCTTAAAGCATATAGGCGAAAAGCGAGCTTAGTGCAGCCAACCATATGAGCTAGAGGGGGAGAATTATTGGGTCCAGCCCATATGTAGGCTTGGACTAGAGAGTTGGGTCATTAAGCCCAAATCAATTAAAAAAAAAGAAAAGAAGGAAAAAGGCAATGTGCGCAATTGGGGGTTGCGAACAGGTGCGTGCGAAAGGAAACTATGGTGATGCAGAGAGATAGAATAGAGAGAGAAAGCAGAGAGAAGAAACTAGGATATTGAGTTTTCTGCTTGATGATCAGTAGGTAAACTTCGTCAATTTTGGCCTAAATTTGATGTGGAGAATCCTTGCAGCAAGCTCTACAATCCTAGCGGTGTCGATTTGTAGTTTATCCTCTCTAAGGTGCTTTTCTGCTATACCTACTTGGTTAGACCTAAAGCTTTCCTTTGATTAGATCCATTCATGTGATGATGATATCATATTCTTGAGCCAAGATATGTGGTCTTAATGTTATTATGATCCTCTTGTTATTTTAGAGAAGACTTATTGTAAACCTGTTATTATTATCGGTGATAATGGAAGTTTGAAGTGGACTACGATCCTGTGGTTTTTCCCGCATTGGATTTTTCATGTTAAAAATTTGATCACACTTGTGATTGATTCATTATTCTACTATTTATGTTGTTTTAGTTAATATTTGCTTTTGATATCAAGTTGGTATTTTTTATGAGAAACCCATTTTGATACACAAAGAAGGAAAAGAATTATTTCGCTTTAATAGGTTTTTCTCAACATATGACTCTTTTATATTCATGATTTATATATTTTATTCCTTTTATTGATGATCAAGGGGGAGCAGAAGTATCTTATATTTTTTTTTGTTGATGACTAAGGGGGGATAAATAGTAATTCATACCTAGCTTATATGTTGAACAAGGAGACTTGGGATATTTTTATAACTTTTTATTAGTAATGGCTCATGCCTAATTTTTGTTAATTATTTCTTCAATTTTAAAATTTTGATTGAATATTTGGGCTTATAATGATAATATCAACAAAATCGAATTTGTTTTAACTTGAATTTAAAACTATCATTAAAAAAATAATATTTTAAATTCAAGTTCATCATATTTTTAAGATAGCATATAGATAAGAAAATTTTTGTTAAGACCCATCATCAATTGACCTCTCGGTATCCATAATTTGAATTTATCTTCGATGATATAATATTAAGATTCTTCATAAACAATTATATGAAAGTAATTTTTTGTTTTTATATAATTGGAACATTATAAAAAGAGAAGTAATATCATGATACAATGATATCACTCTCTTCTTTTTACTCATGACAAAAGGGGAGAAATAATAACTTTATATTTTTATCTTATGAATGAAAGGGAAGAAGTGATAACTCATGAACAAGAAGAATTATAATATCTTTGATTTTATTGTTATTATACGACTCATGTTTCATTTATGAAAATGGTTAAGTTATAGTTATATATGATTGAAATTATACATTGATAATTGTTAAATTTTAAATTTTAAAATGATTATGATTATAACATGAAATTTGAAACTTGATTGAACGGTAATTTTTTGGGCTTGAATGATTGAATCATAATATCAAGATCAAATTTCTTTCAACATAAATTCAGTATATGCATTTAAAAGAATATATGATCATTTGAGTTCAAGTTTATTATAACTTTTTAAAATGATAAATAGATAGGAGAGATTTATTAAAACTTCATTATCAATTAATTATCATCATCAAAAAAAGAGAGATTGTTGAATCCTCCAAGTTGATTATAACTTTTTAAAATGATAAATAAATAGGAGAGTTTTGTTAAAACTTTATTATCAATTAATTATCATCATCAAAAAGAGGAAGATTGTTGAATCCTAGATTTTGATGATGAAACTAATTAATGAGTTTAATTGAACTCATATGCTTTTGAGATAAGTGAGAAATACTTTGATTATGGACATAGACCACCAAAAGGCTAATTGTTGAGCAAAAGAGTTGAACGTTGTACCGAAAAATTATCAAGTTGAAAATTGGATGTTGAACCAAAGGATTGCTCAACATGCCAAAAATCAGGCCTCATGCTTAAAGGTTTGGATATCATGCCGAAAGGATTGGATATTGTGTTAGAAGATTAGATGTCATGGGAAAGTCAACATGCCAATGGAATGGGTGATATACCAAAAGAAAAAATGATTTATTAGAGGTTGGGATGAAGTGCTAGAAGAATAAACGACATACCAGAATAGCATACAATGTGCTGAAAACTTCATAAATGTGTCGTATGTAGTTGATTTGTTGAAGTCTTAATCGAGATCATTATGAGTCAATTTGAATTAGTATTGAGTCAAAACCATGTCAACTGGTCAAGAAAGTCATTAGGGTTGAACTAGGGCCAAATTGATCTATTAAAAGGCTAAATCGATAACCTAAACCAAGCTTGAGCGATGGTACCATGAGGCCCAAGTAGTAGTACTACCTGAGTCAGTCAACAAGTATTGTCTGTGCTTTGTCTATGTTTCAGATGGTGGTATCGCCTATGCCAGTGATCGTACCATCTAGGCTGGCGATAGTATCACTAGAGTCAATGTTTACAACTGGTTGTAATGGTAGTATCGCCTAGTGTAGACGATAGTATTATTTTTATGCTTTAAAGAAAGTGAAGGACAAAACACTACTCGATGGGATCAATCTTCTCTAGAGGATCCACCCGGATGGTAGGCTTCACCACTCCAAAGGTCACAAATCTCATAATCATCCTCGACCAAGAGCCTTTTATTCATCACCCTATGGAATGTAGTACCCATGTGATCTACTAGGGTGTTAAAGGCTTGAGGTGGGGAAGAAAAAGGAGCATCTTAGGGGCATTAGGAAGAAGAGAGCAATGGTTGAGGAAGATATCCCTTCCATCTTTGACTTAAGAAGACAAGATAGAGGAAGGATTGGAAGCAAACGGGCTAAGGAGTTGGATACTTGAATGGTCCATCGCATAAGGAAGAAGGGAAGATAGGGACAAATGGCAGCAACTTACTGCCAGGCAGATTTGCACCCTTCTCTTGTTCCCCTAACATCGAGAGAGGGAGAGATTTTGTCACGTGTGATAAGGGTGGTAGAAGCATCGAGAGTAGGTGACAGCAACACGACATCAGCCAAGCCTGACCCTAACAATTGCCCCCTATAGTTGGCAATAAATGAAGATGCTTTTGGAGTCACTGAAGTGGCATATAAATAGTGCCCTTTGCTATTGGTGTTGGATAGATAAGTATTGGGAAATTATGATTTCGAATAGTTACTATGGTCCAACTGTAAGATTGACTCACTATCAGATTTTTTTTGTATCCCAATAATGATTGATCGGGTTAGATGTGAGAATGAAGGAAAAATCAAGTGAGGCTTAGTTTGAAAGCTAATTCGAGGTGGGAAGTGGTGTGGTTTGACCAAGGTTTGGCTGGGTTGGAGCGGGTTGAGTTTTTGAGTAGCACATCTCTTCTGGGCTCAAATCCAAGGCTTGTTGTTCAAATCATTATCTACCTCGAGGGATACCTTGGAAGCCCTAATCTCCACCTCTCATGGTTGGAATCTCGATTTCTTTACCAAAGCCCTGAGGAACATCACAAAAGGAGATGCCATGGTCGATCTTACCATGGCAAAAACAAATGTTGAAAAGTTTTAAAAATCACAAATAAAAAGAATTGGGAAGTCACATCCTCTATCCATATGCTATATAGCAATAGCTTTTCTAGATCGAGGAGAATGCAGATCCTAACAAATTTGCCCTTAGTTTTTCTGATTAGTAGACTTTGTCGATCTTTGGAAACTAATAAATGTAATTTGACTAAAAGATTAAATCCTAGCAAATTTGTCCCTAATTCTTCTAATTAGTAGACTTTGTTAATCTTTAGAAACTAATAGAGGTAATTTGACTAAAAGATTAGATCCTAGCAAATTTGCTCCTAGTTCTTCTGATTAGTAGACTTTGTCAATCTTTATAAACTAACAGAGGAAATTTGACTAAAAGATTAGATCCTAGTAAATGTGCCCCTAGTTCTTCTGATTAGTAGATTTTGTCAATCTTTAGAAACTAACAGAGGTAATTTGACTAAAAGATTAGATCCTAGCAAATTTGCCCCTAGTTCTTCTGATTAGTAGACTTTGTTAATCTTTAGAAACTATCAGTTTGACAAAGTCTTCTGATTAGTAGACTTTGTCAATCTTTAGCAAATTTATCCCTAGTTCTTCTAATTAGTAGACTTTGTCAATCTTTAAAAACTAACAGGGGCAATTTGACTAAAAGATTAGATCCTAGCAAATTTACCCCTAGTTCTTCTGATTAGTAGATTTTGTCAATCTTTAGAAACTAATAGAGGCAATTTAACTAAAGAATTAGATCCTAGCAAATTTGCTCCTAGTTCTTCTGATTACTAGACTTTGTCAATCTTTAGAAACTAACAGAGACAATTTGACTAAAAGATTAGATCCTAGCAAATTTGCCCCTAATTCTTCTAATTAGTAGACTTTGTCAATCTTTAGAAACTAACAGAGGCAATTTGACTAAAAGATTAGATCCTATCAAATTTGTCCCTGGTTCTTTTGATTAATAGGTTTTGTCAATCTTTAGAAACTAACAGAGGCAATTTGACTAAAAGATTAGATCCTATCAAATTTGTCCCTAGTTCTTCTGATTAGTAGACTTTGTCAATCTTTAGAAACTAACAGAAAAAATTTGACTAAAAGATTATATCCTAATAAATGTGCCTCTAGTTCTTCTAATTAGTAGACTTTGTCAATCTTTAGAAACTAATAGAGGCAATTTGATTAAAGGATTATATCCTCACAAATTTGCCCCTAGTTCTTCTGATTATTAGATTTTGTCAATCTTTAGAAACTTAACAGAGACAATTTGACTAAAAGATTAGATCCTAACAAATTTACCCCTAGTTCTTCTTATTAGGAGAGTTTGTCAATCTTTAGAAACTGGTAATTTGACTAAAAGATTAGGTTGAGAAGTTAAAGACCAACAAATTGGACCCAAATTGAGATTTTTATCAATCCTTTCGAGGAGAGGCTGAAAATTGAATGTTAGGTGATTAGGATAAAGCAGACCTCTAACAAAATAGGGTGCATCCAATAAGACATGCAATATATCCATATTCGGAGGAGAATTGAAAGCGGAAGAGACCTATAGCTAAGTCGATAATGCAAAGGAGGAATCCCATTAAGAAACTTACCGTAGAGGCTCTTTTCCGATTCTTGCAAACCCAACTCGCCTCTGTTGGGTCCAATTTCGAACCCAGTAAGGGTTGAGCTTTGAATCTTCTACATTTAGCTTCCACACATTCTGGACCCTTGCGCTCCTTGGAGAAAGAGGAGGGGGGGTTGGAGGCTCGGAGGAAAGGGGTGTTTCAAAATGGGCAACATCCCTGTCGAAAGAGGATGAAAATGACATCGAAGAGTTGGAAGTAGGTAGGCATCCCTGGAGAGGGGGAGATGTGGATCGGTGGGAGAAACAGAAAAAGAGTTGCCAGAGACTTGAGAGGAAGATTCGCCATTCTATTATAAAAATTGTTATCAAGGCATTCCTCGGTAAAGGTTGTATCAGCCATGTTCAGTTTGTAAACGAATGGTAAAGCTTAGGCACAAAAATATAAATGAAATTGGATTAAATATCTCAAAAGCTGAAGAAAAAATTCTAATTGTTTGAAAAGCCAATCAGAACCCTGTGACTGATAATCTACAGTACTGACATTTATTGATCAAATATAGCCCAAAACAATGACGTCAACGGAAACCAGCATACAATGACATGACAACGTAGGGTCAGGTATATAATATAAAGATGAACCTCACGAAACAAGGTTCATTCGTCCCATTTTTTTGGGGGGTTAGCGTACAATCAAGTGTGTACTGATTCAGAGCACATTAAAAAGATTCCCTTGAGGCAGCCAACTATACACGGATGACAACAAAATGACTGCTGTAAAGTGTCTTGCTAACCCTTCTTCTCAGCTGATGATGGATTTTATGAAAAAAACAGAGAACGTAACTTTACCCCCACTTAAATCATGCAAAAAAACATAAGACGGCAAAGAGGAAAGGTGGACGAGTAACATGCAGAGGAGAGAGGGTTCATGAATTTGAAGGCCGCTTAGAAAGGGAGTTAGTCGCCCAGCCTGGTGGTACACGTATACCAAAAACAAAAAGAAAACCAAAAAGGGTGGGGTGTACGTTACCCAGAGATGGGTTCTGTCTTGACCATTGCCTTCTTCGCTAGCTCGTATCCTGCAAAATTCATGGCACCCAGAGGTGCTATCCAGAAGAACCTGGGAACAGCTCCCTTGAAAAGCCCCAAAGGACCCTCCTGACGAAGAATCGAGAAAGCCACCATTGACATCGATACCGGCAAGCCCTGGGGTGCAGTCATCATTCTCGTCTTCATCACATCAAATGGAGTAGTGACAACCGCAGCAAGCCCACCCGACAAAGCCCCCACCGCAACAGTCTCCCAAGGTTCCAGATCTCGATTGAGAATTTTCTGTGCAGCCTATCATAGCATTTAAAAAGCAAACATGAGGATTTTACAAAAATAAATGAATTTAATGAATCCAACAAGAAATTTCCTACAAACCAACAAATAATGCTTTTCCATATGCAGTAGTTGAGTCATAATTTAGTTGACAGATGATATTGATAGTCATTAATAAAATGAAAATTCAAACTATTCTCATTCAAACAGAAAGACCACTGACTGATGTATGCTGGGTCTATCTCAGCGAAGGCTGGTCAGTGTTTGCCCTTAGCTTTGCTGGAAGAGGAAAAATGCTATATCTTCTACTATTCGAGCAATGACAGACCTCTTTGCACATGAGAAGGTTGATACACATGACAAACCTTTTCATTCACATGCACTAATGGATGACGATCCAAGCAAGGCTAGGTATTACCCAATAGGTTCCTCTCTTTCAATACTGTTTCTGACAATTAATAATGCATAAAAAGAATACCCAAAAGTATTCTAGAATAAAACTTAGATAATTAGATGTAAAATTAATGCACACATGAAACGTTAAGAAACCAATTCACAAGATATTAGCGGAATATAGAAACTTATAGATTACAGTTTATCACAAAGCTTGAATCAACCTCAATTATGTTCATATTAAAAGAATCTCTTCAATCGAGGATGGGCAATAAATAGCAATCAACAAGTCCAAATGATACCTTTTTGGCTTCTGCATATAGACACATTCCAGCAACATAGAAAGGGACTTCACGGCAAAGTGTGGCACCAGTCCCACGAAAAAAACCTCTCAAGCCATCTTGATGTAGAGTACCTACAATTGCCTCTCCTACATTGTCAAAGATGCCTGCCTGTAGTCGCTGCTTCAAAACCTCACAAGGGATTCGAACTGCTGTTCCCAAGATCGTGCTGCAAAAGGATGCCATAGATTGCACCTATAGAGGAATATATTTTTTGTTTAAATCTGAATGATACATGAACTTTTTCACTTTAGCAACTTTATCCTTAATGTTTCTCTACAAGAAACAAATCTTGTTGTTTCAATCAAAGAACGAGAACGATATTCTAATGCAATTTGTGATAATATTTAACCATACAATATGCATAGGTTTGTGACTGAACAAACAAAGATCTATTGCAAGTAGCCTCACAACAAAATATGAAAATAAATTGTTGGGCCAAACCAATTTTCATAAAGGAAAAATTCATAGACAACTATATTACCTGAAGCTCTTGGAGAGTTGGTGCAACATTAATCAGCACAAGCTTGGTTGCCTCAAAAATACCAGTTCTCAATCCATGGCTGTAAAATGCAGTACAAATCAGTCTTGCTTCAACTCAAAACTAGTGCTGTAGAAAAGAACTCTTACCTTGAAAACTGCCCAAGGATTGCTGGAATAGAACCCCTATATAATCCACGAAACCCAATTTCTGGTAGCTTCGCAACAAGATCAGGAAATGAAAGGGTTGATGCTTGTACACGTGTCTGATAAAGTACAAATGTAAAATGATCACAACCAGCTTTCAGAGCATACAAGACGAAAAAGTGATTCTCAATTAGAATTCAACAAGCATGATATTGAAGAGAGTGCATCGTGGTGGAATTGGAAATACTTGCTAAGATGTTCTCACTTATAGTGGAATGCATCAATCTAATAAATACTTTTGTTTCTCCAATTCGCATGGAGAGATTTATTTTAGCAATCAGCATTCTGGTGCATAATGTGAAACCAAAATATCAGTAATATCTTTCCAGGTTTGTCCATTGCAACATGACTACTAGAAGTGAACAAACAAAATGGATACATTTTTAATTATTTAAATAAAATCCCATATTAATTTATATATACATTCAATACAAAATCTTTTGCTAAATTTTATTGTATCTACTATAAGCATAAAAGGCATAAGTCGAACTGCACAAGTTACTACAATTGTAACTCCCCAGAGACTATTTTTTCTTATTTTTTCATAAGTTTGTTGTACATGGTAGTATGTTTCTACTTTCCGTACGGTATTGAGCAAACTAATCATATGAAATATAAATAAAAAATAATAAGGACTGTAATAGAAGGTGAAAAATCAAACTATTACACAAAACAACTTACAAGATCCCTTCATGAGAAAAGGCTTCCAACAAGCTGATATTTGGCCACATTCATTAAATAAAAAAGGGTGACCACCTACACAAGGCTCCTGCCAATGTGGAGTTTTGAAGGTTCACATAATATTCCCTCTGGTGCAGAGAGGTATTTTTATGACAACCCTAGTCACCCAAGTTACAAAGGAGCAACTTGAACAACCGACTGTGACATAAGACTCACTCTTCTTATAGCATTTATGTTTCAAAATTTTCCATTCAGAAACAAAAAAAAAAAAAAGAATTATAAGCTATTGATCCATTTCTGTAAGCTTCCAAAATGACAGAGAGCTTATATATGGATCAAATGTTACATTGATTTGACATGGTATTTCAACTTCATCTTTCAATAATTTGCCGGATGAGGTTAGTTACAGACAAAATATAATTCAAAGTTGTTTTTTACCCATAACAATCAGCTTACTAGTTGTAAGGGAAAAGGATATAAATAAAAGTGGTCATTTTGAAAGTAAAGATTCTACCTGTCTAAATTTTATTTAGTTTGGAAGTATCAACCAACAACAAACAAGTTTTAAAAAGGCAGTGTAGTCAAAGCTGCTACGCACAAAAAGGTGCTAAAATACCCGAGGCACTAGGCGCTCGCCTGAGCATAGTGAGGCACTTCCGAATATGAAAATTCACAAAACATATATCATGATTGATAAAAAATAAATTAAAATAAAAATAACACCTCAAAATTATATTGTCCATATCTAATAATAAAAATGACAAAAAAAAACAATATTAACATCATAGGTCATTAAAATCCACTTCATCATCCTCAATCCTGTCATCATTATCCTCTTTAGCTGATTTATATTCATTTCTCTTGTTCATCTTCATCATAATAAATTCCCTCTTAGACAATTGCAGGTGATGAACATGAGGCTTTTTTATTCATCCTTGTTCTTGTGAGTTGTCTTATTTATATTCTTATTTTTCCAACACCCAAAACTGATACTACATCTCTCTATGTCAAATTATTATCATCAAAGACAATATCATCTTCAATATTTTCCAAGTTAGCACTCATTACTTTCATCGGTCATTTGTTTGAATCATCTATATCGTCTAACAAGATCATATCAATGGTATCTCGTAAATTATAATGAGCTTTTAATACTTAATTATACTTTATATAGACTATATCATGTAAGCATTCATGCTCCAACCAATTTCTTTTCTTCATATGAATTTGTCATATTATACGAATTAAAGATATATTTAGTTGGATCAATATCTAAAAAATAAATTAGTTAAAAATAAAATATTCTTCTATTCTTACATTCTCCAACACTCCAATTTTGATCACAACCCACAGCCCTACAAGTTAAACTCAGAATTTTTATAGCTAATTGCTACAAGTTCAATGTAGAATTTTCAAATAAGTTTCACCTCTCAACTATAAATTTAAATTTAACTATTAAAAATAATATAATTTAAAATTTTATATATTGTTAATGGTGCATGATTACTCATACTGTTATATACTTATATCATATATTTAGACTAATAAGAGACAAAGAAGTATTAATTAATTTCTTGGTCAATTGTTCATTAGAAACTATATTAAGTCAATTGATGCATCATCTTTTATAAAATCCGAAGAAAAAAAATTTGAATTACTTGACAAGTTTGTTGACGAAACTAGAGAGCAAAAATGTGGTTCCAGCGATATCAAACAATGAAAACAATTATGTTTTATTTGGTATGATTTTTTCCTTTGAATATTTTAATTATGTTATTTTTATGTTTTTTAAACAATTATTAATTTTATTTTTCTCTTTGTCAGGTAAGTTACTACAAGCCAAAAGACCGCACTTGTATTAGACTCCTTTGAATATTTTAATTATGTTATTTTTATGTTTTTAAACAATTATTAATTTTATTGATCTTGTATTAGACTCCATGAGTAATACATTATATTGATCTAATATTAAAGATACTAAAAATATTACAAACATCGAGAAGAATTGATGAGATATGGTATCACACAATTGGTCATTTCACTCCTAACATTCACATTCCAATGCTCCCAGGCAAAAGCACAACCTTAGAAATATGTTTACCTGGGAGAAATAGGTGATAAATAAATGGATAAAAAAGTAAAAGGCAAATGGACAAGTGATGTTATTTTGATGTCATCATTTTGGAATCATATGGGTTGCGCAATAAAAGTAATGGGCCCTCTCATTTGAGTTTTTTGGCTCATAGATAATGAGAAAAAACCAATCATAGAATACATTTATGAAATAATATTTATGAGACTACGAATAGAGTCAAAGAAACAATTCAAAAATCTTTTGGTTGAAATAAAAAACATATATAAATATTTTTATAATCATCGATAGAAGATGTGAATGTAAACTTCATCATCCATTACATGCAGTAAGGCACTATTTAAACCTAGATTTTTTTTGTTAAAAACTCTTTCACTGAGTTTGATGCAGAAGTTGTACCTAAGTTATATCAATGCATTGTAAGATTGGTTGTCAGCACTGAAGTTCAAAACAAGATCATCAATGAAATATATTTATATAAGCATGTCGATGAACTTGTTAGAATTCATGTGGCTATTTAATCAATGGCTACTAAGTCCCCAGTATTTCTAACTTCATATAATTAACATCATGTAAATTTTTAAAGTATATTATTGTTAATAGTTAAATTTAAAGTTATAGATGTATGGTGGGGCTTATTTGAAAATTTTACACCGAACTTGTAGCAATTAGCTATAAAAATTCTAAGTTTGACTTGTAGTGTTGTATGTTGTGATTGAAATTAAAGTGTCTTCGACAATTTAAGTATATAAGAATATTTTGTTTCAAATAATTTATTTTTTTAGATATCAATACAACTAAATGGATCCTTAATTTGTATGATATGGAAAATTCATACAAAGAAAAAAATTGGTTGAAGCATCAACACTTACATGATATTTTTTACATAAAGTATAGTCAAGCATTAAAGGCATTATAATTTGTGAAATAGTATTGATCCAATCTTGTTAGAGAATATAGATGATTCAAACGAATGGTTAGTGGGAGAAATGGTTGTGAACTTAGAAAATATTAAAGATAAGCCTACCTTTAATGATGATAATTTGATATTGAAAGATATAATAAGAGATTCAGGTGTTGGAGAAATAAGAACATAGACAAGATAACTGGCAAGAATAAAGATGAATGAAAAAGTCTTAAGTTCATCATATATAATTGTTGAAGAGGAAGAAACTTATCATGACGTTGGCAATCGGATCACTGCTGGAGGTGATTTCTGAGGTCGACTCGCGGCACGATACGCATCGTGCCGAACCGCAGATCGGAACTAAGTCCATGCCATATCAAGCATTTGGTGCATGAAGATGAATAAGAGAAATATAAATCAGTTGAAGAGGAAGATGATGACAAGATTGAGAATGATAAAGTAGATTTTAATGATCTTTGACGTTAATATTGTTTTTTATCAATTTTGTTATTAGTTATGGACAATGTAATTTAATACTTTAAATGAATATATTTTTAATGTATTATTTTTATTTTAATTTATTTTTATCAATCACGATATATATTTTAAAATTTTAATATCCAAGAGCATCTCGCTATGCTTGGGCAAGCATTTAAGTGAGCGTTTGGCACCTTGGCATTAGCACCTAGCACTTTTGACTGCACTTAACCTGGCTTCAAAAAGGTCCCCAAGAAAAGAAAATTCCAAAGTTCAACCAAAGTAAGAAACATTTATTTATCAATATCAAGTTTTGCAACCTTGTATAAGAAAAGGAAAATTCAACTTGCCTAATGAACGACACATTGACAAAGCAAGTATTATTCCTCCGTATGCTTCAGATGCATAGATATATATAGAGAGAGGGCAGTTTTGTCAACAAAATGCCAGCTGATATATATTAAAAGTACAAACCTATAAAGACATATAAAGCGGATTTAAATTTGTAAACTAGTACTTGAAGTAATTCTACATGATAAAGTGAATAACTTCAATTAATCAATGCCTATAACCTCTTAGTACTATTTTAAAACTACGAAAAAATACATAAGGCATGACTTATATTATACTAAATTCATGCTTTTAAGTTAATAGGGTTACCTTCATTGTATCGACAGGATGCATCACAGAAGTAGAAAGTGCACTTGCAAGACCTCCCGCCAAAGCTGACTTTAAAACACTCCCAGTGGATATCTCCACTGGTGGGGGAACAGATACTACTGTAGCTGCCTCAAACCAGATGTTCCTGTATATATTAAATTAAGCATAAAGATTAACTATAATCCTATAAACCAACCTTTTCTAATTGGAATACAATATTGATATCGGGTACTATTTAGATTGTACATGAAATGATATACACACTCTATGAACCAGCTGCATAAACAATATTAGAATAAATTCAATGGTCAGAGAACATATTGACTCAACGAACATGACATGGATGTACCATCTAGAAGCCAGATTATCTCCAAAAACTTGCATAAAGTTGAGTTTCCAGATAATTTATGTATCGTGACATACCGAGGATCATCATCAAGCCTCTCTGATGGAAGCAAAAGCATGAAGTTGCGGAAATGACTGTACGAAATTGATCCCTCACTGTCTACATTGAGATAACGCATCATAGCAATGGCATTATCTTCACTAGCAGGAAGTCCTGCACTCCTCAATGATGTCAAAATCTGATTTTTTTGAAGGGTTCCAGACTTGCTAAGACAAAGGGTTGTGTAAGCTCGAAGAATTTTTGGCTCCTTCTGCTCCATCAAGGACAAGAATTGTTTCCATCCAATTGATTTTGAAAACAAGTTGCTTCTAGTACGCCGCAAAAGATCTTTGGCATACCTCCTTGGCAGTTTTCTCTTTCTCATTGCAATTTCAAAGTCTTCGAGGTTAACTTGGCCATCACCATCTCTATCCAACTCCTCAAAAAACCGCCTTCCTGTAGCAAAGAACAAGAGACATGAAACTCAAATGCTTCTTCATTTAAGTACCATATCCATCAATTGATAACCTGTGAAGATGATCAGTAAAAAACTCTTTTACAGGTTGCTAACATGCAGCTTCGTGCAATCAATTGGCATTAACATATATCAGCTAATATCGTCCAAAAATATTGCTGTAGTAAAGAAGTATGAAATGTAAGCCATATAAAAAGATCCAAAACTTGCAGAACTTGAAAATGGTGATGGGCCCATCTTGGCCTTGGTGTCTCTCTAAATACCATGTGAATGCTCTGTAGATACAGTATGGGCAAATTTGATGATATCTTACCTGTATAGGGCATAATTGATCATTGCATGTGTGAAGAGGCATCTGACATGTTTCGAATATTCATAGAAATTTAGCAAAAGGAAAATAATATTCAGAAATATTTATATTTCAGATATTCATAAGAAAATGTAGGGATATTTCCACATGTGAAATCTAATGTTTTTTCCTTTAAATGCACCACCTGTACATACTAATTTTGTGTGTTCTATATTGAGATAAAACATTCAACATTTGACATCCCATGTTCGGCACAAAAGGAAGCTCGAAGGAGAATACACAACACAGACATTAACAGTGAGTTTCAAGTCTGTTAGACTTACCCTGCTGTTGTCTAGCTTGTTTGTTTAATTTCTCATAGCCAGTGCTCAATGTTTTAACTTCAGAACTCAGACCATAATTTAGTTATCTAAATAGCCTCTTCAAAGCTCAAGCTTCCAGGTAATTGTTGGCACTTGTTAGGCAGAGAGAAGAAGTACACATCTGTGAGCATCAATAGTTTGTAGGAATTGTCCTGTAAACTCAACTGAACAATGAGTTCTTTAAAAAGTCACCTTATGCCAAATAATCATATTATTAGCTACTAGAGATTGGTTAAAAAATCAATTCCATGATAATGGATTGTGAATTGAAGAACTTTGAAGAACACCATTGTTGTGCATGTTGAATTGTGTGCAAACAACCATTAATACAGGAAACAATAAGATAACAAAATTGAAGCTATGACATGGATTTATAAAGACACACAGCTCAGTTGGGACCATTAAGATGGTTATATGGTTAAAGAACTACAAAAACATCTTAGTGTTACCTTCTGCCTCAGTGTAACGGAAAAAGTCTTGAACAGAGAACAACTTCTTCTTGTCAGGATAGTCAGACGAGGACCTACCTAAATGAGGCATGAACTCAACCAACTCAGCCAAAGAAACAGTGGAGAGTGTTGATTTTAAGCGTTCGACATTTGACAATGGAATGTTCAGCAACCCACTGGCAACCTTCTGCGGTGATCTACTCATAGGCTCTTCTTTATCATCACAATTGGCATGACTCTCACCCTCAGTATTCACAGATGAAGTGGCTCCCACAAAGCTAGCTGGAGCCCCTCCAACCCTCGCAAAACTCAAATTTGAAAGAACTCCATCAAAATCTGCTTTCTTTCCATTAATTAACCCCTCGATTGTCTTCAAGTGATCAAACTGTGGAGGCCAGGAAGAATCAGAAGCCCCTGGCTGATCAGATTTCTTAGCGCTGCTCCTCTGGTGACTCAAATTTAAAGTCTGAAGATTCTGAACTAAACTGTCCAATGCAAAGCAAAAAATTAACTCAAGCGACAACGTTTCTCCATCAACTGAAGCTGATTTATCGGTTTTATCCCAATATGAGACCTTGTATGATCCTCTCCTTGCAGTTTTACCACAACGAGGCTCAGAGAGGGAGTCATCCTCTCGACACTGATTCCCGAAACACTTCCTAACTGATTTAAGTGGTTGCGGACACGCCTGAAGAAAGCTGTTAAGAACAAGTGACCAAGTAGCCGCAAAGGGCGAGCAATTCACGCGAGATTTATCCTTATCGTCTTCTCCTCTTCCTTTCTTGGACGAATTCCCTGTCCGACCACGGACGCCATCCCCGCGGGAACAATTCGTAAACAAAGCACCAAGAAAGGACTTAATGGGGCCCTTTTTCCTATCCTCAGAAGCCACGACGGGCGCAGCCACAGCTTGTCTCAACTTCGGTTTCGCCAATCCATGGCAGCTCATCGGGGGCTTCGCATTCTTGCACTCGCCCCTCGAATTCAGCCAATGGGACTCCAGATCCCTGGCAGCGCACAGGACCGCCGACTCCAGTGGGGAGAGTGCGTCCCTGACGGCCTGGAGTAGTGCTTCCGACGGATCCTGGCCGTAGACCATCGGGAGAAAAAAAGGGAAAGAAAAAAAGACTTAGAGCGGGACTGACACTAGGGTTTCCGGCGCGGCCGATTAGATTCACGCGACCCGAAATAGAAGCACGATGCTTCTCCAATAGGCATCAGACCCGACGCAGGGAAGCAAGGGTTTGAGTGACGAAAGAGGAGGAGGAGGAGGAGGAGGAGAGCCAAGGCGACGATGGAAATGGAGAGACGCTGAAGCGGAGATAGAGGCGATAAAATGAGATCAAAAATAAGCGGGTGGAAATATCACGACTTCCCATGCTTCGCGTTTTTGTGTCTTTTATCATCGTCGGTTCTCGGTTACCAGAATTTATTACATGAACCGCGTGAAATCACCAAGTCTGTCGCCCGTTTAGTTCAATCGGACCCACCTATCTAATGAGAGTAGAAGTCACTCGGGGCCAAGACTGGGTCACCTTGACGACCGATCCGTGGATAACGCCTGCAAAAGTTGAGCCTCGTGATGAGGCGAAAAGCCCAAACAAACATTACCAGGTGCCTAATTGTGCAGCTCTATCAAAATCATGTTTGGTGTTTAGCGGTAACGTTGCTCGGTTAAGTGCTTAAAATTTACAATTGACTATAAAATGATTACCGGAAAGATTACTTATCAATATTATGTGAAACATTTTTTTCTTTTTTTTTTCTTTTACATATCCTAAGAAATCATAAAAGATTTTGAGAAGATTGACTTTTACAAACGGACATGTAAATATATCATATGATTTAGATAAAATCAACTAAATTCGTAATAGTTTGTATCAGAGCGATCCTTAGCATATAAACGAGGAGCCTAGCGGGACTACATTGAGGGCAACCAGCATACGTGATCGTTTGGGGGAAACGAACATGGTGTTGTAGAGAATGGAGTCGTTCGAAGGAGCGGGCATCCGAGAATGTGATTCAGAGGAATAGCCAACCATTCGCGCAAGAGACACCACGAGGACAAATAAACTATGAAGAATTGTGTAGCACACAAAGGTTGAGATGGTTGAGTTCAAGTAGTGGCTCGACATTGGCAACCAAACTTGACGGTGCTCGAGGCAAGCGGGGCGCTTGGTAAAAAATGAGATTGTGTAAAGTGGAGTGGGTTGTTCAAAGATCAAAAGAGTTGTGCAAAGCTCACAAAAGTGAGGGGAATTATAAACTTAATGAATTTGATACTCGTGCAAGGACTTGTATGTGGGTGACAGACTGTCCATGGCTATCCTAAAGCGGTCGAAGGTCAGCACCATGGAGCATTGAAACTTTCTCTTCGGCATGAGAAGGATACGTCCATAAAAGGCTAAAATGTGCAGTAGGTTTAGTATATTGCTAGACCCAGAGAGGTGCAGTGGGGGTTGTATTGGCAAATAGTTATAATCTAACAAGTGCATTTGCAGAGGCAGAACAATACATAGTTGGTTTAGCAAAGGTGGAGTAATCCAAGGGGATGGTGGCCTCAAAAACTTCTAGAGGGAAGGATGCGAAGAGAGAAGTTGCTCCAATAGGATAAATATCCATGAGAGATAAGTCTCAATTCTACAAAGAGAGAATCATATGCAACGGATCACACATGTTGAAGATGAGTACTTCAAGACATAGCTAAATGGACCGAGTGAGCAATGAGAAGTCATTGCATGATCTCACAAGAGGTAATGCGTTAGTAGACGCATAGCAAAATCAAGTGGGGGAGCGACCCAAGGCAACACAAAGTGAAGGTACACTTGGAGTTGATAGGGAGATCGAACTCAACGGAGGGCGGACCCATGGAATGGTGGGCATGAGGGCCACTATTAACTCGATGCAAATCGAAAAACTGAGCAACTTGGGGTTAACTTGGTAAAGCACCTAGTCACATGAAGGGAGTTGACATAGAAGATGGAATATAGAGAAGAGGCTTGAAGCTTTCCTTAGACAAAGATCAAAGACATAAACTCTTGCAGAGGTAGGAGTAAGATTATATCGTTTAATGGGTTCTTTATTATGATAGAGCAAACTCATCTTGCATGGTGCCAAATACGGAGAGAGCTTCGAGGCACATGCACCCTATCTCGGTGAAGCATTTGACAGAGGAACTAAGGCGACACAGTTTGCAGAGGCAAAGTTGGTGTTAGAAGGCTTTGGCACGGGGCAAGAGGACACAGGGTAGGTATTCTTGAAATTTATGTCATAGTGTTGTTATTCAAGATGCTATGATAAAAGCGGTATACAATAGAGATTGTGCTGGTAGGGGCAGTAGAGATTGTGCTGGTAGGGGCAAAGGCTTATGATCCAAACAATGATGTATCAATTTCACCAAAGTCATGGGAATTCAGGAGAGCTACTAGGCGACAGATTGTCTTAGAGCTATGTTTCGTTCAGGTGTGACCCGAGAGTGGGTGGACGAAAGTCGGTTGCCAAAGAAGTGAACAGAATCGAAGGTGGCAAAAGCCCTATAATGTGTTAGCAGAGTTCACACATGGAGAGAACGCGGTTCGAATTCATACCATAAAGATTAGAATGTAAAAGATGTCTAAGAGCGACATAATGCAACGGATCGTGATGAAATAGTTCATGACATATATATATATATATATATATATATATATATATATATATATATATATATATATATATATATATATAACACCACATCATATAAAAATTTCACGCAGAATAGTAAACATTATTCATTTGAAAATATCACTGCATGTCACACCCCCAACCCATACCCATCACCGGAATCAGAGAAGATCAGAGAAGAGCAGAAACGCGTCCCAAAAAAGTGATAAAATATATAATATCTCAAAGGAATAAAAAAAAATTATTGGATCTTAGACTTTTGACAAAACTAACAAAATATATATATTTATAATCGATTAATAGAACATCGTGTTCATGCTTTCTCTGCATAACTGTTCAGATCGCATACAAAAGCCATCGATGTTTCAAAATAAATTTCCATGCTTCACATAACTTGTCGAATTAAATCCAAGCTCAGAATATTCGAAACACAACACGACCATGATAAATTATAATATAATAATTATTAAAAATATTAAAAGCCCTTGCCGATCCACTGCTATCCTTCCGTCAGTCTCACCGTCATTGGTACTAAGAGAATAGAGGATGGAATCATGTGGGACTTTATAGAAGATTTGACCTGCTCGAGTTCAAATCCTACTATCTTCAAATTAAATCGATTAAAAATCAAATTCTATTTTAACTTTGGACTCTTCCCTTTTTTACCACCTAGCCTTAGCCAACAAATCCCAAAATCAAAAATCAAATATCTAATCTCTAGTTATATTTGAACCAAACAAAGTATTAGGCTGACCGAATGCGATTTTATTCGGATAGTAAATAGAATACTCAACTACGATCTGCTTAGTCATTAGCTAAACAACTGCGATCCAACTGCCAGATTTAGCAATTAGCTGACAGCAGCGGCTGCTTACAGCACCATTCGTATATCCATAGTTCATGCGAATACATCTGAAATGTACAGCATAATATGCGGTTGGAAAATAGTGGCAGCGGGGAGCTGTAGAATGCGTTTAGGTGGCTGCTTGAATAGAATACTCATCGACGCGTATCCAAGAAAAAGAGAACAGATCGTACACGGAGACACGCCCGTGTGTCTCACGTTGCGCGCCAGCATGGCGCAGGCACGACGAGCATTCACGTCGCAGCACGAATCTTGAGGCTGGGGTAGTTGTGATGCAGGGCGGTTTTCTCGAGACTTGTTCCCGCCCTTCCTCACGTCCGTTTCTTGTTCTCGGATATGGTTCCCATTGTTCCCATATTTAAAACCGGTTATGCCAACGGGGATGCCTCCCTCGTCTCCCTCCCCGTCCCGCGAATTTGGATCCACGTTTGGTCCCGAGGACGGTTCAAATATGTCCTCAAATCCCACCCACCACTTCCGGAGGAGCCACCGCTGCCCATTGCCCCCCTCCCCCCCCAAAAAAGTTGCTTCCTTTCTTCCCCCGTTCGCCTCTATTCCCTGATTAAAGATCCTGCTTTGGGCCGACTCGCACCCCCCCTACGAGGGACTTCGATCTCCCCGGATGGGCTCCTAAGCCTTTCAGGGGCGTCTTGAATGAAATCTGGATATCTTGCGCTTTACGCGCTGAATCTTGTTTTGACGCTCTTGGGATGACGTTGATGTATTGTTTTGTGAGCTAGGATTGACCAAAATTTCTAACCGTGTTGAATTTCCTGGAATCTTTGGGGATTTTAGGGCTTCGGTGCCCGAAAGCCATCATCTTTTTTGGTAAATCGGATGTAGTTTTACGCCTTTTCAGAGAAATGTTTCTTCCATTTGTAGCTTACGAAGCTTGGATTTTGCCTGCAGATTGGGGGAGAAGTCGACGCGAATTGAGAGGCAACCCAAGTCGCGTTCTGCGAAATGAGCTGCTTTCCTTGTTTCTCGAAGAAGAACGTCGCTGAGGAGGATCTTTCTCCGGTCGCACGTGTCGTCAAGGATAATGAGCTGAAGCCTGGTGAGTTCCAGAGTCTTCTTCATCCACGCTCTTAATAGCCTAACCTTGTTAACCTGTGTTCGTGCAATAATGTCTCGAACCAAGGATTGCATGTTGTTTTTCTTCTATTCTGTTTTGTGTCTTCTGTAGTTTGATGTACTCAGTGAAAACAGAACCAAATTGCTACCTGACAGATGACCCAATCTCAAATCATCAATAATCTATTTAGATACCTCTGCGAATTTAATTATCTAACAGCTGAGGATTCAACTTCCTGCAATTTAGGATGCTAATTGCACATTCGTCGAGCTGCTTTATTTTGTTCCAAATGTTGAAAATGATTCTCAAGTCAAATTGTGTTCTACTCTGCTTCAAATGATCAAAAGATAGGCAAAGTGAGAACTATAATAAGCTTTCATCATGTGTGTCAAAGCATGCAAATTGCAAACATGAAACTGTCATCTATTTGGCTTTTTTTTTTCCTTTTAATCATGAGATTCATTAGACATTTTCTGATGATGTTTAAAGCTCAATCTCCTACTTAACTGGAATCATGAACCATTTTAGGAAGCAAGTCGTATTTGGAACAAATTTCATTTTTGCTCCCAAGTCCAAACTCTTGGTACATTTAAGTGAAAATTAAATATGTTCTTCTTTATGTTGGATTGCTATAAATCAGTATAAATGTCATGCCAACTCCAAACTTTTTTTTTCCTCCTTATTAGCTGTGCTTGTGTTTATCTAGATTCATTTTTAACGCCAAAGAGCTTGATAAAACTCTGTGAGGGTTGCGAAGAATTGACTTGGATTCTGAGTAGGTGATGGCAAGCAATTGCTTATCAAGGCTGGTCAAGAAATTGGAAAGCTGTGTTAACTACTTCATGACTGACTGTCCTTGAGAGACTATTGGCTTACATTAAATGGCTGTAATCCATAACTCTTGCATGGATAAACTTGCAATTTAATAGCATCTCCAGTTAGGAAAATTATGTCATTTTTTATTATTGGTAGACGTCAAAGATATACTCTGCACTTTGGAATAACAAGATGCATGAGCTGAATCTTTGACTTCGATATCCCTTGTGACAAAAATTATGTTGGTCTTCTCTAGTCAAAACATATATTTTTTTTTTTCTGATTCTTCTTTCCATGAGTGAATCATGTGATTCGTATGATAATTTGTTGCATTAAAGTTTTTTTTCCAACAAAAATTAGTAAATTATGTTGCAATCATGGAACTACAACCTACATCCTTTGCATCCAAACGAACCAAAATTTCCAACTCCATAATCAAAATTTGTTATAGCGAATTTGAAGTAGTAGCTAGCATACAATGAGACTAAGGTATTGGAATTTAGATTGGTTTTAAACCTTTTTTTTTATTTTCTGAGGAAATAGATTCGTTTTAGTCTCCAAGAGATCTGAACTATCAACCAAGTGGAGCATGATTATGTCTAGGACTCAGTATGCACAAGAAACTTTTTGGTGAATAACATCATGTCTGGAATCTAGCAATCAATGTGGATCAAAAAGTACTAGAGTAGAATGCGGTTGAAATAGGACTTCAGAAACTATTCAGAAGTTGTACTTTTTTCCTCTTCCAGCTTCGCCTTCAATTGCTTCAATTTCTTGCTAAAGTTATCTGTATTTACATAAATGACTGTATTTTATATGCAACATTAAGACACTTCCATTCTTAACTGTTACATGTGTTTGAGAAGAGCAGAAGGATAACAGGATCAATTTGGTATGATACCTTTGAGCGCCCAAAGATGTTGGAATTTTATTCTAGCATCGTCTCGTTTAGGCTCCATTCGTGTATTCTGGCATTCTCCATCTTCATACTTGTAAAAAGCCATCTGTTACTGCTCATCCTTCTTATAGATTTACTGCCAAACTTCTGCTTTGTGCAGATTTTCACGCACAAACACCCTCCAAAACGGAAACTCAAGATGTTGGAAATGGAAATATTGCAGCGCAGACATTCACATTCCGTGAGCTTGCTTCGGCAACCAAGAATTTTCGACCCGAATGCCTCTTGGGCGAAGGAGGATTCGGTAGAGTTTACAAGGGTTCCCTTGAGAACACTGGACAGGTAAATCAAGCGAAATATGCTTACTTTTGAATCTCTAACTTATTTAGACATTTTTAAGATTAACTCTTAATTTGTGTGACATGGTCAGATTGTAGCTGTTAAACAGCTAGACAGGAATGGCTTCCAAGGCAACAAAGAATTTGTCGTTGAAGTGTTGATGCTCAGTCTTCTGCATCATCAAAATCTGGTCAAGCTTATTGGATACTGCGCCGATGGAGATCAAAGGCTTTTGGTCTATGAGTATATGACCATGGGCTCCTTGGAAGACCATCTGCTAGGTACTGTCGTCACAAGAACAGCTTGGTTTATGCTTTTCTTCCATGCACACCATCCTGCCACACTCTTCTTCATGGCATCTACTTATTGCATGATTTCTTTGATGCAAATTGTGCGGTAGGCTCCTAGAATTTATGCAACGTTTATCTTGATAAGCAGACCTTCTCACCAGCTAACTGCTTCGCAATCTTTGGAATTTAATTTTTCTTTTTCCTGTTTCCAGATGTCTCAGCTGATCAGAAACCTCTAAGCTGGTATGCTAGGATGAAGATAGCGTATGGTGCTGCTCAAGGTCTGGAGTACTTGCATGAGAAGGCCAACCCACCTGTGATCTACCGCGATCTTAAATCATCCAACATTCTACTTGATGAAGATTTCAACGCAAAACTCTCGGATTTCGGGCTTGCCAAGCTCGGTCCCATGGGGGATAAGGTCCACGTTTCTTCCAGGGTGATGGGCACATATGGCTACTGTGCACCCGAGTATGCAAGAACAGGCCACCTTACTTTGAAGTCGGATGTCTACAGTTTCGGAGTCGTCATGCTCGAATTGATCACGGGGAGGAGGGCGATTGACACAAGCAAGCCAACGAATGAACAGAACCTCGTTGCCTGGGTACGAAATCCCCAAGCCCTTTCTTTTCCTTTCCCTGCAGGAACAATTATAGCTGACCAATGTGGATCCGTTTTGAGTAGCCTCCTTTTTCAGGATCGTTCTTCTAACATTGATTAGTTCAGCTTCATGTTCGTGTAACTCCCACTTGTTTCTCAGGCACTGCCCATGTTTAGAGACCAGAAGAGGTTCCATGAGCTGGTCGATCCGCTTCTACAAGGTGACTATCCGGCCAAGGGCTTGAGCCAAGCAGTTGCAGTCGCTGCGATGTGTCTCCAAGAAGAGGCTTCGGTTCGCCCGTTGATGGCTGATGTAGTTATGACACTAAGCTTTCTTACAGAGGAAGTAGTCCCTGCGCCATCGTCCGGCTTCCCGCCACCGGAAGATAGTACAAATTAATCCGGTCGAAGCCGATGAGAAATTGCGCGAAGGATTGCGATTGGAGACCACGGAGTGGTGTTCTTCCAAATCAAGGCATTAGCATGAGTCCTACGCTCAGAAAGTGAGCTGCGGTATGGAGTTCTCAAGCTTGCTACTTTGTCTGTATTCATAACCTCTCTCTTTCAGCATATAAGATTTCAGGGTATGTGTGGCAAATCATGGCTCTCTAATGCACCTTCCTTCTTGGATCTCTATAGAGCCATAAAAACCAGCAAGACACTTGTATTATTATTAGGCTATGTGAGTGGCCATCAACAGAGAGTGATGTGACAGGTGACTGAAATTAGTCCTCTAGATGAAAAAACACTAAATTGGGCTACTCCGGTCAACCTGTTGCACTATGCTACTACAATATTCTGAAGCAACGAAATCTTCTAATCCTGTTAAAACCAACCCTTGGGTGTTTGTTCTTCCGGCAGCAAGTTTTCAGCAACTGTCACTCCACAGGTAGCTGATGAAGCCTCTCTCTCTCTCTCTCTCTCTCTCTCTCTCTCTCTCTCTCTCTCTCTCTCTCTCTCTCTCTCTCTCTCTCTCTCCATTAAATAAACAGTGGTTGTCATGATGGCCTAGTGAAAATTTTGGCAGAGGACCAAGTGGTAAATCATGTGAAATGAAACCGCTTGCCTTGCACTGTGGCCGCAACTGTTGTTTTTTTTTCTCAAAAAGAACTTGTCTTAATTAAGATTGGCCAATCCTAACAGCATCAGCACTCAAAAAAAAAAAAAAAAAAGGCCCTTCAAGCACCACCATCTGCAGGCAATATTTGTCCTCAATAAATTTGAAACATGGAACCACACAATACCCAATATCATTTTGAATCAAATAGCCCATGCCTCCTAAGCAAAAATTCTCATTTGTATGAAGTTTAAACCACGCCGCTTCTCACCTTTGCCGGACTACAAGGATGTAGTTAAGGGGAGCATAATTGCCCTCAGGATAAGTCTGGAAAGGATCAATAGCAACACAAGCCATCATCTTACAGAAAAATTGAGTAAGGTATTACTCTTTTTGCTAATAAACAATGCATCATTATGAGCCTTCCAAATCAATTAGGAAACATACGCTATAATAACCTATATGGATAAAGGTTACATTTGCAAAGACATTTACATTTTTAATATCCATGTGGGAAAAAAGTATACAACTGTGGAATGCCTTGAGTGTTTGTTAAATAATAGATGAAAAATATATTTTAGATGTGCATTGATGTAATGCTGTTTGATAAAATTGTATTTTAAAAAATATCGAATATTTTATGATAAATTTATCCTTTTAATATTTATTCAAAAGTGAATACATATTTTTTTATTTAAATTGATAAGCATAAAATAAAATAAATAAATGAATGTAAGTAATCTTATAATAATTTCATATGGCCCAAATATATAATAAATAAAAATACAATAATATATATAATAATCTTTAAAAATAAGTAAATAAAGTTTTACCTTTATAAGAAAAATATAAATCATATTGATTTTTCACTAAATCATTTGGCAATCTTACAATTTTAGATAAAATCACAAGATATTTTTAAATTTTAAAAATTTATATAAGCATTTTACAAATTCTATAATGCTAATGCTACCCTGAGTTAACAATAGCATTTGAGTATTTTCAATACAGCATTCAAGCTAGATGTGATTTGAAAGAAAAAAAAAATTTATCAAGCACCAATTCATATTTCATCATCAATGCACATTTCACATATGTTTCCAAACGCAGCCAGATTAAATTGTTTATCCAAGGCAATTCCTTTCCTAAGTCATATGCTACCGACCAAAAAAATCTTAAATTTATATCCAATTTATGCTAGAAAATCTCAAAAACTGATCGAAGATAATCAAGGAAACTACAAGATAATTCATCCACTGAAATACCACACAACAAGGCCTCGTGTCCACGACATCAAATGCAACAATATAATGAGAAGTAGCCAGCTTCGAATGAAACAATTTTTGGCCAAAACAAGCCACACGGGGAACAGTTGCAGTCAGCTTTACATGGCTCGTTCTTGACATCGAAACAACAATCTTATTTGAAGCCAAATGTCACTATGACTTCTTGTGAGGTATTGAAAATAGCCTCCATATTACATATTATCACCATCACGATACCTCAATCCCTTTCTATCCTACTCATTATCAACTTAGTGTTGCTTATCTTACATTTCTTTCTCAACCACTCTGAGTATAAGCAACAAGAACCCGCATCATAACTTCTGAAAGAAAACTGATTATACACAAAGACATGGTTCCTGATATATTTACATGTTCGGTACACATGTATGTGTGTTTACTGGTGTGGTAAAATTGGGATGCCCAAGTAGAAGACACAGCGACAGGTTATTTGCCTATGAAACCTTAATAGATTCACTGGTATGAGAAGGAAATCCATTCGTGCTCTAGTGCTTCTCTTGCTGTTGGTCTCCCCCTAGGGTTTATTTGGAGTAAGAAAGAAAGGAAATCAATAAACTTGGCATCACAATCTTGCAGTTGATGTGACAATGAGGACCTCTCTGGTATTAGATACTCTACTTGGTCAGTTTCCTGGGAAAGATTTGGCGATAGAAAAAGAAATAAATATTTTTAATAAAGCAAATCAGGATTTGTATGTTTCAGAGTACATAAAATGGCAAGTGAGAATTCACATCAACAATTGGTTGCAATTCCTTGAGAAACAAAAACGAAGATGCTTATCATACATTGTTCGAAACTGATTTGTGTCCACCAACATAATACAGGCATTTGATGGTGAATTTAAAAAAGAAATCATTCACCAAGACTTCACATGAAAAATCTTACAACTGCTAGTTTGGCATACTAAATTTTTTGTCACAAAATAGTATTTCTCATATGAAACTTCTACAAACAAATTTCTATTCAGCATGTTGATAGTTGAAATGGCATGAAAAACATTAAAATCATAAAAGTTTGTATATTGCAGATAATACCCAATGCACTTGCAATGCAATCATAAACAAGCAGGGAGCTGCAGGACATTTGACCAACCTGTGATGCCACCAGTTTGATTTTGTAGTAAAGAGATATGAGTGTTCTGCCACCACAAGATGGCTTGTCTAACATCTAGCATCTAAAACCTGTACAAATTTCCTCTTGTGCTATGCAAGTTGAACCAAACAAGTCTACCGCTATCAGATGCTCCACCTTAAGTAACATTTAACTATTTGAGTGACTAAAAGAAATTATGAAGGTCCTCCAATCAGATGTATGGAGATGCAATTATCACAAATCTAAGACCAAGTGCCAAAAGGAGATATTTCTGTAACCATCCTGATGTGCATTTAAATTCGATCATTATTCACTGCTCACCTTCTTCAATATCATTATGTACCCAAGAAAGGTATTTTTGCACCTACACACATCGGACCTCCTTCATGGGAATGTCCAATCTTTAATTTCATTAATTCCCTTTTTTCTCTTTTTTTTCAATTTGTATTTTATTAATTTGCTTTTTTTTCCTCAGAGTCTCAGATAAATCCAGTGAATCGCATCGATGTATATAGGTTTCAGCTACTTTTTGTCATCCTTGGTAACAAATTTTGATATATGTTCCAACCTTGATACCACCAGGAGAGAGTGAAATTAGCCAAAACAGGGTTGTACATATGTATTATGTAGTATGTACACATGTACATAGCAGGTATAATTCACATCAGTAGAATATACTAGTGGCACACCAAGGGTGATCCTTTAGAACTTACAAGGTTGCAAGAAAACAAACTATCCAACAATTGATTTAAGTTTGGGTGAATTAGAGCAAGTAGAAATGCTCATGTCAAAGATAGGAACAAGAAAGCGACACTAACCTTGTTTCTGTGATAAAGGTCACAATTTTCAGTGAAGTATTTACTAGTTTCGTGGCCAAGTGCAAGCATTTCCTCGTCAATCGGACCAAGTATCCCAATAATGCGAGCAAGTATCATGGCAACCGAGTCATTTGGAAATAGCACCTGATGTAGCAGAGAAGTTCTAGATCATAACCTGTTCTGTGTACACTGATACAGTTTGAGCATGAAAAATTATAAGATGTTTCCTAGCAGCTCGCAAAAAAGCATAGGTTTCTCTGAAAAAAAATCGTAAGGAATTATTCATATATTCAGCACATTAATAAATAATGATTGAGCAAACTATCTAGTAGGGGAAAACATGGAAAATAATGCTAAACTAAAATATTGAGGACTAGGCATGTGTTATCAATTTAACCCATCAATTTTTTAGGCATTAACAACTTGTCCTGGACCAGCAGCTTTGAGCTTCTTGCAGTTGAAGCTATCTGTGTGTTTAACAATCTTTAATAGTCATATGCCTAGAATTGATTAGAAAAGCTAGATTGCAGGACTTATATTTTACAAAGAAAGATGTTTAGATGCTTGCGAGCTCTACCATTTCTAATTAGAACTTTCTTAGCTAATTACTAAACAGCAATTAAAATTTAAGTGAAACCATGCAAGTCTTTTTCAGCAATTCCTATGTATCAAGCATTTTTCACCCTTCTCATTTTACCCCATCTATGAATTTAGGCATAATGATTCAGGGTCTTTTTCTTAACAAAATGCTTAATAATGAGATAGAAAAGGTTTACAAAATATTTTTTTGTAAACACTGCCAACATGGCACAGTTGTTTCAGAAGAAAAGATTTTTTTGGGACCTAAGAACCTAATTGAAAATTATGTCAGATGCTGATACCTGAAGACTTCAAACCAACACTGAATCAAGTTATCACTTTTGAAGATTATAACCTTGGTCCACATTTAGGCAAAGATATCACATGTGATATCACCTGTGTTAGTTCCTTGACAACATATCTTTTACCTACCTATGATCAGATGTTGGCATCATGGTACTAAATATCACCTGTATTAGTCCATGCTTAGATGTATTTATCAGTCTGGCAATGAACAATACATGGTACTAAATAATAGTAAATATCACCTGTATCAGTCCATATATGGTACTAAAAAGCTTTTCTCTTGCCTTGTGCTCCCTCATCTCCCTCATGCCACATGATGCCTAACATTTCTCCACCGGTCAGCCCGTCCGCCCCATGCTCCTCTGCTTCCTCTTCTGCGCCTCCTCCTCCTTCACTACTACTCCTCCCATCCATATCCTTTTCTTCTTCTCCTTCTCCTCCTCTTCCCCCTCTCGGTACTGCCTAACATATTAGTATACTGTGCACCGATACACAAAATTTTAAACCATGATCAGTATTATTTGAAATTAAAAAAGAAAAAAAATCAGATTAAATGATTTTTTTATTTCAACCCATCTTTTACTCTTCAAAGGCCTCCATAAACCCTAGTTTTCTCCTATGCATATATGCCTTGGGTCTTGAGCTCCTAATTTGCAGCATTAATCCCTTTTCTTCGTTATACAATGAAATCTATATTGAGGACCGAACAAAGAAGCTTAAAACAAGAATGCCTTTCTGACTTGAAAGATTCTTATAAACAAGATTCTAGATTCTGAAGCCGATTACATGCGGCAGAAGTCAGATAATTCACATCCTTAATAAATGGTGTAGAAAGCTAGTTTAGAAGCAACTAAATAAAGAGGGCAGCTCTAAATGATATAAAAAAGTAAAAATCTTTTTCCGGTTCTTGTCAAAAAAGTATATTTTATAGATTTAAACATAGAAATATAGGATCCAAACTTACATCACCAGTTTGAAGCTCAGCAAGGATGCAGCCTAGAGACCAGATATCAATCTTCTGATCATATGGGAGACCTAGGATAACTTCAGGGGCCCTATAAGAACGAGACTGTACATATAAGCATAAGTTGTCTGTATCGAAGCAACTGCTTCCAAGGTCAATAACTTTGATTTCACATCTGCTATAACTCTTGATAAGAATATTTTCAGGCTTCAGATCACAATGAATTATCCTCAAATTGTGCAGGTACTCCAAGGCCTCTAGACATTGTCGAGCTATAGCCTGTAACAGAAGGATAATTCAATGTAATCCATCACTGAAAAAAATATAACAACTAATAATAAAAACAAGAGTTATTTAGATTCAAAAATGCTAACGACAACCTTAAGAGAAAAAAGTTGTTCTGATATTCACAAGTCCAGTCCTTGACCACATTTTCTCTTGGAATTGCTTGAATGATGAGGATGCTAGTGACAGAAGGTATGGATTTTTGGTATTAATTCCATCATTAAGTTCCATATGCTCCCTAATTATAATTAAATAGCTCAACACACTTTTTCATGAACTATGATGAGTCAATCACATACCTGTATTGTAGGCATTGTATAATACTCTTGACCGCCAGATTCATGATTGTACTTCTGAAATTCATACAGGTTAGCTCGTAGCAACTCCGTGACAATGAAAAGATGTTCCTGTAGCATTTTAATTGTGTGATATAAGGATACATTCTTTATCAACTAGGACTAGGACATTATCATTATATGCTATTTCTTAAAAGTTGTAATCAGTTTTGACAAAAAAAGAACACATCCATATACAAAATACCAAGAAAACACAAGAAACAACTCATAAATGGTGGAGAAAGACATCTTTATTGTTCCAAAGTTTTGGCCATTTGAATACATATTTGGAGAATATATGAAAGAAAATACATAATGTCTTCAAAATATTAGAGGGGGAAGAGATTTTTCCCACCCAATCACTAGAAATAATTATTCTAACTTTTTTAGATCAAAACTCAAAAGTCACTAAGTTGATACATATTAATATAATAATATTCAAATATCAATTTTAAGTAATGATGTAGTAATATGGACTTTTCACCCATGTAGCATCCTCGAAAGGAATTTATTGAGGATAGGTTGGGCTGGCATGTGGTAGCTATCTGATTCTTGCAGCAGACTCTTAGCTTACTGGACTAGCATTACTTTATGGTTTCTGTTCCACGGCAATTGGGGTTTCATTGTGTGAAGAGCTTGGTTTTTGGAGTCCAATATGTTTCAGGTCTAGATGAGAATCCAGAGAGCAAACAAGAGAATACAACCATTCATCTCAGTGCTTGGCATGATCCTTGCACATACTTTGCCTTGCATGCACTTATGGATAAGGAGAGCCTTCTTTGCTGCAATAACTTTATATAGAGAAGTTTAAGGATTAAGTTTCCATCATCTCAATAAACTCATAATGTGCAATATGCTTATTCCTGAAAAAGGTAAGTGATCTGAAGGACTCCCATATTTTGGAATAAATATGACATGTTTACTCCCTTGCATCTGTTATCACTAAAATCATTTGTTACTTATTCATATTACAAAACCTCCTATTGTCATCATCTACAACCTCTAGATGACCTTATGCTGCCCAGTGGTTTAAAAAGGCGCTCGGGCGCTCGCCTAAGCGCTCGGGCGAGGCGAGGCGAGGCCCGAGCCTCGATCGGCTTCCAGGCGACGCGCTTCAAAGAGGCGCCGCCTGGGCGCTCGCCCGAGCCCAAGCGTTGGGCGCTTCGGACGAGCGCCTAGGTTAAGCCAGGCGACCGAACTAGATTTTTACATCTGGTTCGGTCTAATGTGATTTAGTTGGTTCGATTGAACCAACTAAATCACCGATAAATCGATTTCCCCAACCCTAAACCTCACGATTAGCCTCTGCTGCCGCTGCCCGCGCTTGCTTTCGCTCGTCGTCGCCGCCGTTGCTCGCTCTGCCGTCGCCGCCGCCGCCGCTCGCTCCTCCTGCTCGCCGCTCCGCTGCCATTGTCGCTTTCGCCGCACCGCTCCGGTAAGTCGCTCGCCGCTTTCGCCGCCTGCTGCTCGCCGCTGCTGCCGCATTGTCGCCGCTCCCACTGCTGTCGACAGGCTCGATCTTTTCCTTCGCTTCGAGCTCGACAGTATACTGTTAACAATAATAGTTTATTGTAACAGTATACTATTAACAATATACTATATCTTGTTAACGATTAATGCGCATATCGTATCGCATCGCAGGAGTTTCGACGTTTTTACGTACGATGCGATGCGATACTGGTATCGAAAGCGATGCGTTCGAAATGTACCGCTCGGTATATATATATATTTATAATTATAAATATTATATATATATAAATAGATAGATATATATATATATTTCTCTCGACGATGTCGCTCGAGATGTCAACGGGCGACGTCGCTCCCGAGGCTACGTCGCCCGAAAAGTAAAAAAATTATTAAAAATTGGAGCTTCAGGAACGTCGCCCGAGCCTCGGGGACGTCGCCGAGCTTTAAAAGAGAACCAAAAAAATAATTTTTTATTAAAAATAATTTTTTATTTAAAAAAATAAAAAAATCATACCGACCGGTAGCAGGTGGTCCGCGTACCGGTATCTTGTTGGACCGGTACGGGTGGTACAAGTCGGTATTGCAGACCATGTTGTTAACAGTATACTGTTAACAGAATTTTTTTTATTTATTAAAATAATAATATATTTATTTAATTATATTTATAAATTTTTTTATTTATTTAATTATATTTATAAATTTTTTTATTTTAGCGCCTCGCTTCGCTCGGGCTAGCGCCTGAGCGAGCGCTTAGCGCCTCGAGTGATTTTAGACCTTGGCGCCTTTTGGCGCCTAGTGCTTTTTAAATCACTGGTCCTGCCCTTGCAAGTGAGAAATGCACTGAAGCTTCCAGTGCTAATCAAAACTTGCTTTTGTTCCACCTCTACCGCGATGGATATCGTGTCATTTACCTAAATTCCTATTAACCTTCATGAGCTACAGACTTAACTGAAATGAGATGATTACTGTCAGTCTGTAATGCTTGCAATGCACATCAAGTAAGATCATCTATGGCAACAGATTGACATAGAGAGCACACTGTTGATCAATCATCAGCATTAGCTACAAAGCAAATATAAACTAATGATCTGTACAGAATGAAGAGATTGAACAATGCTCATTGCAGATCAAGTCAATCATCTATGAAAACAGATTGATATGACATAAGAGTAAACCCCGTTGATCGATCTGCAGCATTAGCCACGAGGAAATATAAACTAATGATCTGTACTGAATCAAGAGACTGAAAACAATACCTAGAAGGAACAAGAAAAACAAGTGTTTGACATTGTACCAGTATAACATATACAATACAAAAATTGCATACCTGATGGTAGAAGTAGTCATAAAGGCGTAATAGATGGCGTTCATCAGAAGGATCATGCTTATTAACAAATTTGAGGAGTTTAATTTCATCCAAACTCTGATCAAAAAAATCCTTATCATTCTTTATTATTTTAAGGCACACATCTATGCCTGTATGAAGATCACGTGCCTGGACAACATCACTAAATGCAGCTGAACCAAGATATTCCATGATATAATATCTGCCTGCTATAACTGAATTCAAAACTATTGACAAATCTTTATTTTCTTCAAAACCAGTCCTGCAGTTGATTGCAAATAATATGTCAGCACAATGATTTTTTTAATTTGTTTTCTCAAAAGTTCTAAGAGGAAATTGTGGATCTAAACCTGTTTTTCCGATGAACTATTCTCAAGTCAAATACTTCCATCTCATCCTCACAAGAATTATAAAGTTGAAGCTCATCATCCATACCATCTTCTCCTTCAAGGCCAACAGCTCTAGAGTCCTCTAATTTTCTACCAATTGTCCCAAAATCTGCAAATCCATAAGGATAATTAACATCTTGTTTCGAAGCCTCCTCTTCAGATGGTGGCATGCTATAAGATTCCTTTTGCAAATCTTCATCATCCATCTTGTTTACAAAGATCAGTTTTCTGTTACATGAATCTCCTCTGAGATCTTTATTGTGTGTGGGATCATAGTCTGCATTCAATGACAAACATCAATGAGGATGATACTTCAAAAGTGCAACCACAAGTCACCACGGAACAGAAAAGAGTCAATAATCATCCAGAATACATTCAGATGATCAATATGAGAGACTTCAGAGAAGTTCTCACAGGACAAAATAGGCAATGTTCTCTGATGGAGGTGCAGCAAAATTCAGGCATGCCAGAAGCACTGAACGGTAACAGCCTCATTAAAATGCAAACCAGTATAAATCATCTTTAAAGTTGTTACCCAGGAATTATATAATGAAACAAAACCAAGTCAAGTAGGGAAGGAAGTTCCATTATTCATGACCATGGTCTCCTGATATGAGAGAATGGTCACCTTACAGAGGTGAAATGAAAACACAAGACCGTAGGAGACAGCACAATGAAGATCTTATACATGAGTCTCACAATAAACTGCAAATGAAGCAAAGAGTAAAGCTCAGATCAAAGTCCACTGGTACAAGCAACTTTATTCAAGTTAGACACAGAAATCAATCATCATGCTTGCTTAAGCGATAAATAAAGTTTCTTAATTCACCAATAAAGAGGAATACAAGTGATAAATAGAAGACTTACTCAAGCAGTGGCTATCATCAACTGCATTATTGTCAAACATCTGCAATCCCTTGTCCGGCAGACCTGATTCTGAGCATTCCTTATCTTCGACTGGATTTCCATTGTGAAAGAAATCATGCTCCAGAACAGTTTCAGGCCGATCATTTACCCTTATTAACTGGAACTCGTCCGCCCCACATTCATCCAACATCTCCGTATGGTCATCCAATATCTGATAGCGGCCATAAATAGCGGAGCTCGAGCTCCTGATCATGTCGGCAACCTCTGCATTGTCATGCATCTTTGATCCACGGCAGCAATCACAAATAGGGAATGGACAACTGTAAATCTCAGCACAGCCCTCGCAACCTTCATCATCATGATCACTCGCTGCAAAACCAAAAGTAGCACGCTTCTCGAACTGCTCCTTACCCACTGTAGACAGTATGAACTTGTCCTGGCTATGTGATCGGCCAGGGTCACTCCTCACGAGGAAGGGATCATTGTGACACCCTCCATACTGGTCGTCGTACCAGTAGTTGTTGTATTCTCGGGCGGTCCCAAATTCTGAGTGCTGATCAGTTGACTCGTCATCCGATGTAGCCCGAGCGGGTGACCAGACTCCATAGGGATTCAAAAGCTCTGTTCCAAGAAATCCAAGTAAACGGAAAGGGCAGATTGACCATAACTCGATGATTCAAGATTTAATCCTTAGCTACTCGTCCAACAAAAAGATGGCCTTTTTTTTAACAGTTCCCAATTGCCGTTTTCTTTCTTAGGAAATCGACAAATTGGTGAAAAGGAATTATAAAAAAAAAAATGGGAGTGGTTTTCTAATTCCAGATATCAGTAAGTTCTTTGTAAAAGATTCGGCACTCTTATCGAGAGGCCATCCCAAACAGCACGTCGGAGGCCGAAGTAAGGTGGAGCAAATCATTCCCCGTGAAAGGAAAGGGAGACAACGGGCTGGCGCCGAGATCAAGAAACGACCCACGTACCGGAAGGGGACGAAGCGAGGCTGACGAACGCGTCGGAGGAGCTGGAGGTGGCGCTGGGAGGTGCGCCCTCTCCGGCGCCGCCGCTGCCACGGGACTGCGGCGACAGCCTCAGAGGCGGCAGCCCGGATCCGAGGTCGAGGTCAAGGTCGGTGGCGCCGTCGGGGGCGCAGCGGGAGAGGAGGTCGTCGCGGAGGGCGGAGGCGGCGGCGGAGAAGCCGCGTGCCGTCAGGAAGGCGATCACGTCCTCCACCCGCGGCGCCTCCATGGACGATGGTACTCGAAGCCGCGGAAGTATCCAAGCCGCATGCTACCTTCGAAGCGAAGAGGAGGAGGAGGAGGAGGAGGGAGGACCGGGTGGGTGGACAAGCGACCAAAGTCGAGCGGCGGGCCCCTCTCCGAGCGGGGGGATCGCCACGGTGGTCGACATCCCCTGCATCTCATGTTGTAGCGTGGGCCGCTGCAACCCTCCCTCTGCTTCCCAAGTATGGAAGAGTTCATGATTCGCCGCCACGTGTACGTCGAGCACCGATAGCTGCCAACCGCGTTGCAGGGGATCCGTGTCCCTCGAGCGTCCGTTGGCGCGGGCGGGCCCTGCATGCGGTGAGGCGGGGAAGGGTGCCCTGGTGGGGACGGGCGTAGGTCTGTTCTTGGTTTTCCCAATAAACGAAAAACCATAACTCACCCTCGTCCTGACCCAACTTGCGACCACTTGAGGGAGCGACGGTGCCGTGTTTGGGGCCCCGCAGAGCGTCTCTAGTTTTCTATCCATTCACCGTCACCAAACGGAGGGTGAAATTGTGGCGGGGGGTTTTCCCAGCCGCTGATACTTCGCTTTCCATCTGATGCTCAACCGTCGTCCCCGCGTGGTCCGGCCACCGCCCGGTTGCACACGCAACGCACGCGATGTGAAAATGTAAATAATACGCAAATCATATTTGATTCTCTGAAAATTTTAAAAATCGTTTGGAATCTTTTTTTTTTCTAATTTATCTCACAAACATGTCTCGTAATTTATACTCCTCATAAAATCATGTCGAAAATCCAACCAACAAACTCCTACTCAAAATTTAGCAAGCGGGATCGCCATCTCTTTGCCATATAAACAAAAGTGAAATGCTTCAGGTGACTCGATCCTGTCTCTGAAACAATACCCACGTCGCCGCAGTTGGATGGGGTAATATAATAATCCTCACAATAATTTGCCCATTATTTTTTTTTTAATTTGCCGAAAGGAACAGTGGAAGGGCATCTTCTTTTTTTTTCCTTCATAAATGTAAAAGCTATTTAATTAAACCTCAAAGAGTTGTGCTTCTTTGTCCTTCTTTTCTTGCTTTACGAGACGGTGTGGTGGATTTCTTCGTTATTGGTCGAACATTTGTCATGTCTTTTGAGGAAACAACCTTTTCGGGCTGTGGTGGATGTTACATCTTACCAATCCAAGGACAAGTCAAGATCAAATGGGAAGCTCAAAGATAAAGCAAAGTTCTCGGCCCACTTCGTCAAAACACTACGTAAAGCAAGAAAAGCATCGGTGTTTGGTTGAGCTTGCCAGGAATCCAGTGTGATCCAGCGATCAACATAATCTTCTAAATCTTTCATTGTTCGATCAAGTTGACGGTGGTCAAAATGACACTCGGTGTCGACGCCATACTCATATATCGGAAAGTTTCGTCTTCTGAACCACACTGCCATGCGTGCGTGTCATGATCCAAGATCTGAACTGGCACCCAGTGGACTTGGGCATCAAGTAAATCTAACAGACATTATTATCATTGTCCTCGCGAATCCAAAAGGGGCATCTTCTTTCATCCTTGTAGATTTTAGGTGTCAGCGGAAGCGGGTGCGTCGTCGGATTGCATGACTGTGTTTTTAGGGGATCACCCTCACTCTGCTGATGGTTCGGTACCACCCTCCGTTGTTTCATCCGTAAACCCACCAGCCACGGGAGCACGCCCCTGCGGACATCATGATTCCTTGTGGGTCATCATGCGTTGCTTTGTGTTGCGTTGCGCGAGGGAAAAGTTGACTCCGAGAAGAGTCTAGCAATCTCAGAGAAGCCGCTGCCACCGACACTGCCGGCTCATCTACGTGAGAGATTGCATAGGATCGGAGGAGCACAGCTGGTTCAGCTGCTTTTAGTGCCATGTCAGGAGACACAGAAAGGAAAGGAGGCTTCTTTTTCTAGTTTTGAGTAGGAATTATGTCGACAAATAGTGCGCAAAAAACACCGACAGACGGGCTCGTATCGACGGTTTCTCGCTCTTGGAGAGAGAAGATCTGAGAAAGAGAGACGACACCTTTTCCCCCCAGTCGTAGAGAAAAGTGAAAGAGAAAGAAGAGAGAAAAAGACGAGTACCTAGAGGGAGAGCTTTTCGGCGCTTTTATTTTGGACCATCCATCTATCGCTTGGATTTCTGGTGACGTTTGTAGGACTTTTTTCTGTGACTATATTGAATGAGCTTTTTGGTGCGGGGATTAATTTCCTTCCCGAAAGATGGACCTTTTCTTCTATTTCTGAATCCACGAGCATGCTGCTGGGTGGGTAATGTTGCAGAGTCCAGTGTGTTTTTTTTTTTTTTTTTTTTTAAGATTGACTGTGGTTCCTCAATTATATGCACCTGGATAAACTTATTATAACTTTACGTATTATTGTCGTTATCCACTTGTTAATTATTTTAAGAAAGATGTGGTTGGTGAAGTAGAAGGCAGTCTCAATCTTCCCAATAAAAGAAGAATTATGAATAGGATCATCAAAAAAAGAAAAAGGTTTGTTCTCTTACCTAAACAACAACGGGTAGTCTTATTCTTGGAATCGATGATTTCGATGTTATAGAACTTGGAACCTGAACCGAATCAGCAAGGGTCGGTTCTCATAATTTTTGAGAATTGGTAATTCCAATTTGAATAGATGATTTTTTTGAATTAAAAAATTTTATAATATAGAAAGTCTCATAATTTTGTTTTTAAAATTTAAAAATGGATGCACAACTATAAAATAATGAGTGTAATGATACAACAAAAATTTAAAATTATAAAATTTTAATTGCTTCTAATTTTGAATCAATCTTATCATCTCTTATATGCCAAATAAGAAATTATTGTCTTTGTTGTGCATCTATTAGTTCTGTTTAGTCGTCTTTCACCGATCGTTAATACATGTTTAAACTTCAATTAATTCAAATGTTATGTTCGATCTAATTTCATTTGAGATATATCCTTCTACATCATAAACTTGCTCCGTAACTATCGTCGACACTAGAATTGTTAATATCTATCTCACGACCATCGTAAAAATCAAAAATTTATTGTATATAATGCCCATCATTTCATAATAGAAAACTATGTACTTGTAGCATTGTCACAAAGCTCAAAGAAATTGTCAGATACATATCAAGCTTTGAGTTTGAGCTTGATGATCTCCCGAAAGTTTTTTCTCCCTTGAAGATTTTACTGTCCCTGCTAACTTTGATCCATAGATAAAAAAAAAGTTTCATCATATTATATACTATAGTTAGCACTATATTGATCATATAATTTAATGAACAATCTTTTAATTTCCCTAATTTTATCATCAATATTATCATCTACTCCTAAACTTTCAAACTAAATAATTAAATAATCACTTAAGCCATCTAATCTAGTACGAGGATAAAAAACACAAGCAACTAAATGAATCGATAAACTTTTAAAAAATAATTTATCCATTTTAATTTCATAGCCATTATAGTCATATTTAAATAATTATCATATTGATATTCTTCTAAGCCATCAACAATATCAATATAAATAATTTTAAAAAATATGGCAGTAGGATAATAAACACTAGACAAAGTATATGTTATATTATTAAAAACTTTTAAGATTTTTTCACACACATTCCAATGCTATGGATACAAACTAACTTGTCCGACATTATTTATAATAAAAACATATAATAATTCTTTATATTCAAAAGATTTTTTTAAATAATTCATATGTAGATTCGATTCGGCAGGAACATCCCTAGGAAATCTTTTGGATCTTTTATCATTTAATTTATAAAATATGGCTCACTCTTTCATTACTCATGGATGATCATATAAGAATAAAATAGCTTACTTAATAGGAGAAATTTTTTTTTCAAAAGATCTAAGACCCTCTTGTGCACATAAATTCAAAACATATTAACTCCTAACATGAAAAAAAGACACCACTAAGAGCAAGTTAACATACTTCTTGTAATTCGAAATAGAAGTGGTATTTATCATTAAATTATCAAAATTAATAAAAAAATTTAAAAACCAAATGATATTCTTTTAATTTTTTTATAATTCCATAATTATTATCTGTTTGTATGACATTAATAAAAAAAATCTAAAAGTAATAATTAATTTTCTACATAGTCTAATCAATATTAATCCAATGACAAATTATTTATATGTAGAAGAAGTACGTACACTAGTAATCACTTCAAATATCAGCACAAGTAGAAGCACGATCGTCAAAAACTCAAAAAACTTTTTTATAAATCTTTTTTTTTTTTTTTATAAAGATGATGTAAAGTGTGGGTAAAAGTTGTTTGAGGAACTGATCTGGCAGCGAGATTCAAACTTATTTTTTTCACTGAAACTAAGATATGAATATTCAATGAAAATTAATCTAGTTAATGCTCCATAATTTTTTCACAGAAAAATAAAAAGTGAGACTAATAGGGTGCCCAAAAAATTTATACTTTTTTTTATACCAACTTGTGTTGAATATTTCTTCACAATATACTTTTAAAAAGTTTTATATCTGCCTCTGAATTTGAAATTTTGGCAACAGTTGTTGCATACGACATATATAGAACTATTGGTATTTGGAACATTCTTGAATTGCAACTTAAGGATGTTCGACTTGACTTTGGTGCCGTATTAATTTTCTCTGGCTCGTACTCGATGTTGATGTATTGGCTTTCCTAAGTTGGTATTGTCGGATTTTGTAAAGCCTATTCGGTGGTAAAGTGGTGGCTTCCACTTGTCATCGGAATTAGGGAGAGAGCCTAAGAGCTTAGGAGAGAGAGAGAGAGTATGAGAACTTAGCAATATCGAAAGAATGCCTAATTAAATGTGCAAGGAAGAACGACGGGTTCGGGATAGTATTTTTAAGATTTTTGGATTTTTTTTTCTTAAAATATCTCCAAAACTGATGGTTATTTAGCTGTTAAAAGGGGTAGATCTATCCCCTTTTTTTTCATTTTTTTAATACTTTATAAATTATAAAGTGATCAAAATATCTCTAAAAATAATAGTTAATATGAGAGTTGGGAGGGGCATCCCGATCATTTGCCCCTCCGTAGAACGCTGGCCAGGCGTGCACTGCATTGGTAGGCCAACAACCCCAACGATAGGTCAAAAGTCCTATTTTATTTTATTTTGAATTTTTTTTCTTCTAAACATTAAATCAGTGGTTCGGAGCCAAAACTATTGGTTCTGAAACCGAACCGTCTTTGACTGATTTTAATTTAATTTAAAATTGATAAACTATCGAACGAGTTGGATCTGATCTAATTCAATTTCCATCCAAATCAAAACCAAGTGAAGTAGACCTGACGACTAGATGTCATGTCCAATCACAAAAGTTTTTTTTTTATTGCAGATTATCAAATAATTTTATGCAAATATATTGATAATTGAACCATCTATCTGATTCGAATGATAAATACAATAAAAATTTCTTCTTTTTTTTTTTGTGTGTTTTTGAACTGAATCATAATAATAATCATACGAAAGGGCACAGCAAGACACAAATCAGCTACAGGGTACGATGCAAGGATTCGCCGTTGGAGATTTGATTTTGTCGGATGCTTTGGAATGAAAAAGGACTTCGATTCCCTAAACTAGCAAACATCTCAGAAGTAGGATTCCAAAGCAACCACAGAGGCCCTCACAATGGATATCGTGTGCATCTGGTTCACAGCAAACTCTTTTTATGGTACAATATTTCCACATCGAATACAACCCACTGTGGCACGTCTATCGTGGTGGTGGAGAAGTGATTACATAGTGGGCAAATCAAATAAGAGTCCATCAAACCCTTTGCCCACCCGACATAATTAAGATTGAAAAATATTTTGTGCATGGAGGACCCATTCTCAACTACCAATAAGCAGAGGACATCTAGCTATTCTTTTTTTTTTTTTAATTCATTGCTCAAATTTAAGGATCCATCCATCATTAGTCTGACACTTTAGACTACTACTACTGAAACTTCCTCTGGAATGGTGCCATGAAGCCTTCCTCCAATCTGCTCCAGTTTTCATTATCGCCACAAATTCATCGTAGCTGATCCGCCCATCCTGTGATTATAGAAAAAGATTTGCTTGTTCGTGATCAAAGAGACTAAAAGGCGTAGCATCCAGAGAAGGAAGAGATCACTACCTTGTCAGTATCAACCTCGTATAAGATGTCGTTGGCCAATCCCGTGCTATCAGGGGCTCCATCTTCCTCTAGTGCCTCTCGAAGTTCCTCTGATTCAATAAATCCATTCCCATCTTTGTCAAAATAGGAGAAGGCCCTTCTGAGATGCTCATCATTTGTCATTCTTTGTAAATGAAGAGAAACAGCTACAAAATCTCCATAATCCAGGGTTCCTTTTCCCTTGGTATCGATCTGTTTGGCAAATTTGAATAATTAGATTCTGCAGTATGTTGTTCACTGCCAAGCAAAAAACATATCAGATGTATACAAAAGAGAACCCTTTCTTATCATTAAGCATGTCGCCAAGTAAATAAAGTAACTTGTGATCTCATTTCCTTGTACATCTGATGTACTGTGATCTATGATTCCGCTGAAGATTTTTTCAATTAAAACAATTGAACGCAATAATGAGCAGAAAAGCATGACATGGACATGCAGTCAACGAGATCCTTCAATTTGATCCATTATTTAAGGCTTGGAAGTAACTTAAAACAAAAGAAAGTGTTTTGTCATCATCAATAACTTTAAGATTATAGCATAATAACAGCCATAAAGGGTAAACTAGATCTAACATTTAAGAAAAGGATCCAAAGCATGAAAAAAGAAGTAAATTACCATTAGTCTTCCATCCAGTGGCTATTTTTACAGACATCAGTATGGTGCAAGATTTTCACAACATAAAATTTGGTACTTAAATCAGCAATGAACCCTCTTTTAAAGTAATACGAATTCAAGGAATGCCATATCGCGTATCAGATCCATACCGGTCAATGGCTGGACCGGTAGGAACCAGTGCTTTGAAGATAAAAAAGAATAAGAAGAGGAAGAAAGAAGAGGAGGTGGTAGAGGAAGAAGAAGGTGCAAGAGAAAAGAAGAGGAATCAGTGGAGGAGGAAGAAGGCACAAAAGGAAGGAAGAAGCGGAGGCGGTGGAGGAGGACGACGCATACTGAGAGGTATGTGACAGGAATGGCAATGGTGGCATCGGATAGTGGGGGCAAACAACAGTGGCGGCAGCCTCAGTTCCATGCTCCCCACAAGAAGAGTTGGGCCCGACTGCGCTAAGTAAGTTTTTCTATATTTTTCTCTTGGGTTGGACCTGAGCACCCAAAATGGGGGCGATCCACAAACTGGTCCACGGTCGAACCAGTTTATCAACTTATATTGCAGCTATTGTCACCCTAATCCCTTTGCCACATATACAGAACCTCCTAGCTCATAATTTTCTGGAAATTAACAAATAAAATTTTTTTTCCAAAGATTCTTCCTAGGTTCTTGTTCTATATACTTGTATTAATGATTAATCTAAAAGAAATTTTTCTTGCAAAACAAACCTACACAGAAAACAAAGATTAATGGTGGAAACTTATCAATTTCAAACAATTTTCCTAAAGAAGAAAGAGAAAAGATGTTCCTCCATGATCTGAAACTTCATTGCTGATCATAAGATAGAACTAAGCCAAGCTTGACGGATTGGTTGACCAGGGCACTTAAGCCAGTCCCAAACTGTAATCAAGCCAAGCTCAAGAAGCTCAGAAATATCTCCTTGAGGGTTCCTAATAACCACAGGACACCCAGAGTTTATGCTTTGAGCTAAGCAAGTCAGTAGAACACAGTTAATGGATGAAATGCTTATAACTATGGTTCTTTGCCTAAACAATAAATAGTTACATGCTAAGTTCTGAGCATTTTGATGGAAATTGGTTAGAACACAACCCATTCAGCCTAGACATCCCAAAATCCAAATTTCCAGCCTAGACATAAGATAACAGGTGCTGCCCCATCTTATCAAATCAAATACAATTTTCCAAATAGGTCTTTCATACTTAACTTCAGCCATAAAATACATGAAGATTGTAAGATCTCATAGATATGTGAAATAACTTACAGCTTCAATAAGCATCTGCATTTCAGACTCCACAAGGTGCGAATCAAACTTAGGAAACCCAGCTTTAAGCTCATCATGGGAAATGATGCCATCATTATCAGTGTCCATCATCCTAAACATCTCTTTAATATCCTCAGCTTCTTCGATAGACAAGTGATCAGCAATAACCTAATCAAAAGTCAATCAAAATTAATATACACTCGGGTTTCCAAAAACATTTGGAATAGTTAACCAAGAATAATAGAGTGCATCGAACCATCAAAGCTCTTCTTTTGAATCCATTCATCCTTGAAAACTGTTTGAGCCTTGACTTGACAACATTACCAAGAGGTATATTTGGAGCTTTCTTAGTATTTTGAATCCAAGGATGTTCTGCAAGAAGAAATAAACATTAAGAACAAATTCAACATAATCTGGATGAAAACAAAATTTTTGTGGAGGGGCAGCCCTTGTATGTACGATACAAGATCAGGATTTCAAAATACAGAAAAAGGAAAATCATTCCAGTTAACTCCTATGATCTCAAATTTGTCAATACCGATGACATCACATATTCCTTTTAGGTAATATAAGCAATCGAAAGCCAATGCAATAGAGCAGATAGAAGAATCTAACGAATTATCTTGATAATCGTGGAAGCAAAGTTTTATAAAACCTTGTACCAACTGGATAATGACTTTATTAACGCGTAAGTAAGAAACACAATGTACCATACCAAGAACTTGCTTTGCAGTTAATCGTAACTTGGGGTCAGGTTCCAACATCTGTCGAACCAAATTCTTAGCACTCTCTGAAACACTAGGCCATGGTTCACATTCAAAATCTATAACTCCCCGAAGAATGGATTTTGCAACACCTTGTTCGGTTTCTACAATCCAAACATTATATTTCTCATTAGAAAGAAAATTTATATGCAGAATTAATAAGGTATAAGCAAAATTTACTTATAAATAGTAGATTTTATATTACAGAATGAAGCATTAAAAATATTCAGTAACATTGGACGGATTCATTATTAAGAACCTTACCAGCCCAAAATGGAGGAACTCCACATAGGAGGATGTAGAGAATAACTCCAGCACTCCATATATCAATTTCTGGTCCATAGCTCCGCTTTAGAACTTCAGGAGCCATGTAATATGGGCTTCCAACTATCTCAGAAAACTTTTCACCTGGAATGGAGAAAGAGAAACAATACAAACAACACATTGCATTAAATTAAAATGAGAAGGAAACATGTAAGAATTTGTTAGAAGACCGTACATAAAAAAGAGTTCATGCTTTTAACAATCTATTAACTCTCAGCTCCAGATGGAACAACTATCTGATGACAGATAAAGTTATAATTTTTAACAAGAATCAATAGCATTAATTAGAGTTGATAGATATAAAGCTTAGTACTATTAATATATTGATAAGACCCCTAGGGTTTTATCGTAGAAGAAGAGGGAGAAAAGGGATGATCACTTTGAGGGGATCGGCCTCCTAGAGTTTGTCAAAAAGCTGGAATAATATTTCATTGACAGGTGAAAAGAAACAGATACATCCCTATTAATAGAGTTCCACCAAGAGTCCATTAGGACTTGGACTCTTAATAAATAAATAAATATCAAATAAACTTCTATTTGATTTTTACTAAACTAGACAAACCCAATAAAACATTATTCAAAGCTCAAAAATAAAAGGGATCCTAACACATATATAGAGTCCTTTGGACAATAATGGCTATTAGGCACCTCAGTGCAATTCATTACCTAATAGAACCATCATTCAGACAAATGGAGATGAATTATATGATAAAGGAAATTTGATTTCCTTCCCATGTTTTAACTTAAATCTGTGTTCTAAATATTTGTCAATCGCCCAGCCATTGTGCTTTTTACACTCATACATCATCCACCTATGTCACATCACTGAAAGAGACAAAGTCTCACCCCAACAAATCTGCCCCACTAGCCACAAATAGAGGTCACTCATGGTTAAAGAAGATGCCGACTATAAAAAGGAGGTCTGAGCACAGTTTTACCGGTCTGATCCTCTCTCATCCTTCCCCTATCCACCTCGAGATTATTAACTTGGATGTCAAAGGGACGTATCGAAAAACCCTCCCAACATCAATCTTCGTGTAGGAAAGAGGCCTACAGCAACTTGGTATCATAACAGGAGCACTCGATGCTCAAAGACTGTGTCGGTTTTTCTTTGTGCACTCGGGCTTGGACCAGGTCCGGCTGTTCATTCCTCTCGAATGTGACCACCGACATCAGGAGATAACCTACGCACCTACACTCATAATCTTTCACAGGTATACAGCTAACCCTCTCATTTGAGCTTATAAAGGTATCCAAGAAGTATTAGGTAGTTAAGCCTGCTCCTTGACAAAACAATACTCATCTTCATTTTTCAATAATTTCTTGCTACTTCTCTTCTCACTTTCAATCCACGCTAGTACTTTCATACCCAAGAAACAAATTTGGTTCATTTCCAAATGTATCTCTTTGTCATGAGGAGTAATAGATTGCAAAGAAAGCCCAATCCACCCTCTGAAAATGAAACTAAATAGCTAACTTTTCAATTAATACTTACTCTTTGCTTTATTCTCTAAATTTAAGTGTACATTATATGCACAACAGGTGGGGCTCTCAATAAGTTAAGCCAAACCTCAAAAAGAAAAAAGGGTCAAAGAAGTAAGTTTGGATTTTTCAACTGCCAATCATCAAAGTGACATTTTGGGACTGGAAGTCAAATTCCTCCAACTTGTCAAATCAACGTTATTGTCGGAGTGTTTCATAGAGCAGTCAAGTTTGGGCTCTTGTAGCACACAATCATACCTAGGAAACTAAAAGAAAAAGTTAAGGACATAGGCTGCAAAATCGTGTTCAAAATCATAGCAACAGAAAACCTGAAAAGGAGAGTAGATTTTCAGGATACAACTACACTAGAACAAGGAATTATTGGTTGAGTGATAAGTGCAACTGAGAAGGCAACAATCTGCAACATCAAAGGGTAATATGAAAAGTCAATTAGATTGTTATGGAAATGTGCAATAGGTGGCTCATTGAACCCGAATCAGAGCGAAAGACCTCAAAAAAAATAGATGGCATTTTATAGAAAAAGGCATTTCATGATAGTAATGCCACCAGAGATGCCTCTTAACCGGACTAATCAACAAAACATAACTGATTAAGTCAATACACAATTATATAACTGCAGATTGTAGCTTGGGCATTTTGAATGTTCTTTCCATTAGCTATAGATTTACCATGCCATGAGGTAGGACATCTAGCAGCACCAATGCAATAGCCTGGGAACTTAAAAATACCAAATTCAGTACAGCTATATAGATTCCTTGGTAGGAGCATGGAAATTCCAGTTAATGAAACAACTTAGCACTGATAAATTCCGAAACAGAATCAGTGGTTTAGCAGAACTCAGCAGCGATGACAAGGTCCAGAAATATGTTTTGGCAAGTATATCATCACGGTTAACCACAAACAACTTGCAATTTCATCATAAACAGACAGACAGAGCAGAGAAATAGACGCACCAGGCTCGAAGAATATAGACAACCCGAAGTCAATCGCCTTCAACGGTGAGTTCTCCTTCTTGTCCACGAACAGAAAGTTCTCGGGCTTGAGGTCGCGATGGATGACCCCGTGTCGGTGGCACAGCTGCACAACCTCAACGATCGTCCTCATGATGGCAGCAGCGGCACGCTCCGAGTAGTGCCCCTTCGCCACAATGCGATCGAAGAGCTCCCCGCCCTCACAGAGCTCCATCACCAAATGCACGGCGCGGTCGTCCTCGCATGCCTCCCTGAGGCTCACGATGCTGGGGCTCTTCGGCACGTGCCGCATTATGGCCACCTCCCGCCGCACGTCCTCCACGTCCACCGCCGTCCGCAGCTTCCGCTTGGAGATCGACTTGCACGCGAAGAGCTCCCTGGTGTTCCGATCGATACAAAGGTAGGTGACGCCGAAATCCCCACGGCCGAGCTCGCGGGCGAGCACATACCTCTCTTCGATCCTGCCGACAGACTTGAACTCGCTTCCTAGAATCGTCATCCTCTCGGGGTGGGGTGGCCGCCGCCGTTCTGCTGCAGTTGGTGGCTATTCTTGAAGCCGGCGTCGGGGAAGGTGGGCCACGGCTGTCGACGACCGGCAGCAGACGATCATCCCGCGCTCCGGATCCGATCCCTTTGCTTCCGGAAAGAGATCGAACACCGACGCGGTGGCTAGGGTTTCACATCATATCTCGCATATAATAAATCCAATTTCTTGAGGGGTTGGATTTGGTTAACTTTCGGGGAAAGGGACGGGGAAGCTTTAGAGTGGGAAAGCCGAGAGCCGAGTCTGCCAGAAGTTACCGCGGACGCAGGTGCGACAACATGGAACCGGAGGAACGGCGAAAGGGGAAGAGGAGGAGGAGGAGGGTCTCCATGGAGTTCTCCGTCCTAATTACGGCAAGTGGAGCCGTTCGGGTTCGACACGTTGACTCACGATCGAGCGGAAGGTAAAAAGTCCAATAAAAAAAGCAGTGGGGAGGGGGATGGGAGGGCAGTCGGTGGCCCTCTTGTGGAGATGTCCAAGCACCGGATGCTTCTCCCCTCTCGTCTGTGCACTTGTTCTTTTCTTACGGGAGTCTACCATCTCCTTCGTGCATTCATATTCGATTATGGTCTAACCTGTCGCATACGCGAGCTCCGAGTCTTGTGCTGGGGCCAAAATAAAAGAAGCAGATCGGCGTAATGGTAGAGATGATGCTTTGGCGATAAAAAAGAGAGCGAGAGCTGTAAATCTTTCATTATCGCTCCGAATTACGTGCTGCAGATAAGATTTAAAGAAAAAAAGAATAACGTACTGCACGGATATAAAACTTTAAATGATAAATTCTCGTCGAGTATTGGTGGCTCACGAACCGCTGTGAGCTACACGAGGAGAGAGAGAGAGAGAGAGAGCGAGAGTCCCACCTTAGGACAGTAAAAGAGAGTAGCAGTCGTTTCAATGTCGCAATAATTGAGCAGAGACGGCTACTCTAAGAGGAGTAGCAGTCGTCTCAATGTCGCAATAATCTTAGCGCTGAAGGCCGAACCGCGCGGCACGCACATCATCGTTTACGTCAGAAGAGGCATCAGCGTGCAAAGCATGGAAGCACGCGATGATGCTGACTCTGTTTCTCCCATCTGCTCCAATACAAAACATGTGCCCAGGAAAACAACGGCTTCTTTAGTTCCTGGAGATGGACGCTATAGGAAACAAATATTTTAACAATAAATACAAAAACTCTCGACACATCATGCTGTGTCAGGACAAGGCATCTCTCTGGAGCCTGAACCGGCTAGAAATACTTAAATTTGATGTTTCAAGTCATCTTCCATCTCAACCAAACCAAGGAGGCGTTGTCAGGATCATCCTACCTCGGTTCTGATAAGAGAGAGACGACCTCGATTAGCTTTTTTGTATCAGCTAATACACCTCAATCTTGTGAACTTACAACGGAGAGGATCTGCATAAACAAGCATCAATATAATTCGCAGAATTTGATATTTGCCGATATCAGTGTGGCAGATTTCGTGTTTGTACGTGAGAGAGTCCACTGTACCTTCCCCGCAACATCGTGAAGAATCCGTCCTTCCATGGCTTCAGTCAATTGCCGTGAAATGTTACAGATTGGGCTTAAGCTTAGAGATACACCTTCCTTCACGAATTAAACTGAAGTCAATGACTGTTCGACCAGAAGAGCCAAAAGCAACAGTGATTTCAAGGCGGCCAACAATTACATTTTCCGGATCATCACTGCCATCAATTTTCTGTATAATATATTCTTCATAGGCGTCCATCCTTTGAGGCCTCACATATTTCACTTGAGTTTGCTACATGAAGAAAATGGCATGTGAAGGATCATTACTTACCAATAATAGACAACTTAAAGAAAGAATAATCAAAGTGTTAGACACCAGGTATAAAACAATTATCGTGCCAGAAAAGAGTACCACATTCAATTAGCATCAGGGAACAAAAAAGCTTTCTTATAACATAAACGTTTAATGTCAATTAATTACTTTGATCAAAAGCAGGCATCAAAACCATAATAAATAGTCTCGGTATGAAGCTGACCGAAGCAGCATTCCAGGATAGAAAAATCATGAACTTGATAAAAGAGACCACCAAATGCCAGGCAGCAAATAAATGAGGCAGCAAATATATGAGCTGGCTTTTACATATGTGACGATAACTAGCATATATCATAATTAGAGACGGTTGTGGAGTCCTAGGGGGATTGACAGTTTGATATCTGCAAGTGTAGCAAAGATTAATTTGTATGGGGTTCAGGCTCAACAATCCATTGACTTGATACCATCTTTCGGATGGAAGTTTTGGCGAAGAGGAAAACTATCGCTAGGAAACAAGCGTGAAACCAAAAAGAAACAACCTCTATCACTTGTAAAAGCAATGAAATTAAAAGTGTGACAGAACACTTGCAGATGCATAAGAACGCAGGTTATATCTTTGGACAACACCTGGGTACCCTTGAAAGTTTGCAAAATGCTATTGGTTTTTTGTCTCCTCGTATCTCGTTGCTAGAACCTCCTCCTAAGATTTGGACAACAGGCTTTGGGGGCTTCTCATGGCAGCTAGGTGGAGCCTGATACAAAGCTTTGGTTGCTGGAACTCGAGGAAAAAGATTGCGGTTGGAGGGCAAGACCCTTTTCTGAACTCCTCGTCTTCTGACTCTCGACGCAAGCCGAAAGGCTAGAGCCAGCTAGGGCTACTTCTTCGTTGCCGTGGGGCCTTCTTCTTCTTGTTGTTGCCAAAAGCCTCTTGAAAAGATATTAAAGCTAGCAGCAAGTTGGGAAAGATCTCTATAGTAAGGTGGCTATAGGCAGGAAGAAGGGCTGCAGAACTTACAAACCTCTTCCTCTCTTTCCCTCCTCCCCCCTCAGCCTAGGGTCAATTGGTTTCTCAAGAGAAGGCACGACTTGGATTTCTTTAGATGGGGCTCTTCTCCTCCCCTTTTATAGCTGAGGAAGGTATGGAGTCTTAGCTAGGTTAGGACTTAAAGAGTCTTAATACCTTTAGGACTTGTTTAGAGCTGGCTTATGAAAGTCCTACTCCTATTAGGAGTTGACACCACGCTCTCCTCATGGCTACCCCTATTTGGGTGAGGGCTGCCCTAATCTTGGTCCTAGTAAGATTGTGATAAAGTTGAGTGCGCTACTCGGTATAATATGGATTTTACTTGGCCAAATAGGGTTTTGAGGCTTCAAGAGGCCCTTTAATAGAGGTCAACCAGTATGGTTAAGTGCTATTGAGATTATCCCTGATCACGACTCCCCCAATTAGGCAATTCATGTCTCGTTGAATCTTACTTTAAGGCTTCTTCTCTCTCCAGCCAGAGTTGGAGGTTTTGCTTTGGCCCGTCAATGTGGTTGACTTCGGTGCTTAACCATATGTCGTCCACGTGTACCATTTTGATGTGGTTCACTTTGTTGCTAATCACTATCAACTCGAGGGCTTTGACGAACTTCTTGGGGCTTCAAACTTGCTGCTACCCCTTTTGGTTTCTCCTCGTCTCTATTGTTGGAGGTAGACTTTGGTTTTACATATCGAAGAAAGAGCTATGAGCTTTTGACAAGCATTCACCATCCACTTTGCTTGGTCGATAGATGTCAAATCCTTCGTGGAACCAATCTAATCTCATGCGACGAGAAACTTCCTTCCAACCTTCTGAAGTTATACTTCTGAAGTTGACGAAAGTAAACAATATCTCAATCTTATAAGTAGGGGCTCCCAAGGATGACTTGGCATATATCAAGTGGAACAACCTCACATGTCACCTCGTCGATGAATCCCTTTATGATGACAAAGCGTATCTTGCATTGTTGGTCAATTTTCATTTCCACATCATTATGAAGCCATCCAAGACGATATGAGCGTAGATACAGTGTCATCTCTAGGTCGAGCTTCTTCATCAAGCTCGCTGAGATGAAGTTCTTTTAGGACCCGATATGACCTGCATTATTGGTCAATTTTCTCTCACGTATGACCTGCAATTTACGGTGTTAATAGAATATATCAGTTCGTTTTGAGGAAGAAGTATTACGTTTTACTATCCCCAAAATTCTCTTAGGCCTTCGGGTGGCTCCTTTTAACCTTCTTTGTAGGCTTCTTGCTGTGGGTGTGATTCTTTCTCTTGATCACCATCACTATGTTAAAAGCGATCAAAATATTATATACTTTGAAGAGGCTCAACTTTGTATGAATCTGTTCATGGAGGCCGATAGTGTATTTCATCATTGTTGAGTAATTGTCGAGGGAGTTTCTAAGTGTCATCGCTTGTCATCGAAACTTAATGGTGTATTCTTACATAGACTGGTCCCTTTTTTGGTGTAGGTAGTACCACTTCCTCTATCTTTCTACGAGATACCCCTACGGTAGACTTCTTCTCGTATGAGCCTTTTTGAAACATGTTCTTAACACATTTTCATTATTGTTGGTTCGAAGATATACTTTCCACCATGTGAGCTAGCGATGTTCAAAGAGGTTCGAATCAAACCAAACTAAAAAAACAATTCGGTTTGATTAACCGATTTGGTTCGGTAAATCAATGTAGTTTAATAAAACCAAACCAAAATTTTAATCCAATTGAACCTATGTTCTCAAAAAGTTTACATCACAAATATTATTCTAAACATTCTAAAAAATGAACTTATGTGTAAGTAGGTTTTTTTTATTGAAAGACGCTTTAGAGGAATAAATGACTTCATATGCAATTCTTTTTTATTGATGATGCGAATGTGCAAGGATGCATATAAATCAACAAAAGAATTCATACAAATCAACAAAGATATTATTAATGATGATAAAAAAAATAGGGTTCACACATGAGATGAGAGAGCAAGACAAGAAGGGGATGAGGCGGAACAATCACAGAGACAAAGCAAGAGCGGTGAACTCGCCAAGTTTGGGAAAGGATTTAGGATTTTTGGGGCCTTTGGGTTGGGTTGGTATTTTTTAAATTAAAATCGATTTGGTTCGGTCCAAACCGATTAACTGAACCGAAGAAGAGTACCCTCCCAAACCAGAACCATTTATGGCCTTCAAAACTGAATTATTGATGAACTGGTTCGATTCAAGTTCAGTTTTTCAGTTAGATATAAACATCCCTAATGTGAGCGCATGTTTTTCCCTCCAGGTGAGCACAACTCGGACTCTACCTCTTGTTGCTCTTCTCCCGACTCTTCATAGATATGTCTTGTGGTCACCTTCCACATGATTGTTGCTCTGATACCACCTGATCTGGATGGGGTCTGGGTTCAACAATCTGTCAACTCGATACCATCTTTTGGATGAAAGTTTAGTGAAGGAGAGAACTATCGCTAGGAAACAAGAGTGAACCCGATAAAAAACAACCTCTATTGCTTGTAAAGTTAAAAGCGGTAACTATAAGACTTAAACAATAAAATTAAAAGTGTGATAGAAAACTAATAGATGTGTAAGTACACAAGTTAATTTTATCCATTAGTATTATGTTTGTATCATTGTTAGTCCTTGCCTTTGTTAATGGAAATGCTTCTCCAAACGTACATTAGTATGTCCAAATTCTATGACAGCCATAGCCTTGTGAAAGCAGCTTCCTAATCTTTAGCTCACACATTTACAAGCCACATTAAGTAGAAAGCTAAAAGCATGTCAACCATGTACAATATATAAACGATTAAGCATGGTAATTGCGTTAAATATATAGATTGATAATAGAAAAGAATTTGTATGTGATCTACAACAGGTATTACCTATCATCCGTAATTGTTCTTTGTCAACAACCCAACTTGGTTCATCTACCTCATATGTTCTTTGAAGAATTATCAGATTTGCTGCAAAAGACAAAGATATGGGCATCAATTAAGGTGATCTACATGACATTGGACAAGTGATAGGCAATTATGTACTTAATAAAATTTATTCGAGATGTATATAATGGCAGATGTTTATTTCACAGACGACAGTAAGCAGCACAAATCGACTAGCAAACATAGTATATCCAATATGTTATCAAGTGATAACAAATTTCAAAAAAGAAAAACCTTACCTAAATGCAAATGTAGCAATCAATTGTAACAAAAAGAAAAAAATAAAAGAAAGGTAATGAAAGGGTATTTTGATCAACATGGATTTTTTTTATGACAAACTGCAGTTGTTGATGTAGATCACGTGTCTATGATTATTGCAAAGTGACAAAACACTTACGTAGCTCTTTCACCAGAGGCAATGGCTTCTTGCATGGATTTTCTGCAGCAGTAAGATAAGAAATAATTTGGTTACATGAAGAACTAAAAATGGGATGATAAGAATTTATAAATATATTCGCTACACCATGACCTCAGAACCAATGGCAACTCAACGCCATTACTTGAAGGAAATGATTGCTTTGGAGAGAAACAAATGAAAGAAATGTCTTTCGTAAGATGGTTTATGTGCTTCCAACATAGATTGGCAGTAGAATACAAACACCTGGGTCAGATCAAAGCTTAAAATGAATGCCCAAGATGAGTCCAGAAACATAGTTTGGCTAGGTTCTCTCAAGAATACTTTCACACAGAGTTTTACATATCTGTGTGGCATAAGGTACCAAAATATTGTGCAAACAGTTGCACTAGTAAAGAAAAAATATTTGAAACATACATTTTATCAGCAAGGGCAAATACAAAAGATAACCGATGTAGAACAAAATAGAGAGAAGAGAGAAGTAGAGAGAAAGCAAGAGAGCAAGAGAGCAAGAGAAGAGTGTAAGAGACAAGGAGAGAGAAGTTACAAGCATTTTGGCATTCAAATATGAAGTACTTGATCCATTAACAAGCTTCACTATTTATAGGGGTTTAGAAGTCTTGGTACAATTAATAAAGGCAATGATTCCCAAGAGTAATCTCCTAGAAAATTAATATGCCTTTTAGAAATCCAAAATGCAACATTTGGGATACCTAAAGAGTAAATGAGTGCACTTAATACAAAAAGAGTCCCTAAAAACATCAAAAGACTTTTCAATTTTCAACACAACTCTTACAATTTCTAGGCCAACTAATTAATAACTTTTATTGATATCTTTTCTTAAAATAAGCTTTTATGAAATCCTTTGTAAAGCTCAATGAGTCTCCATCATTCTCCCCAAGTGGAAAAGAACTCCACCTCGAAGCGTGATCTACAAGGTCCCGGTCCAGTAAGTTTGGTGTAAAGTCACAAAGTTTCTCCAAAGTAATCCAAGTGTCGTCGAAAGCTGGACGATCATGCCACTTGACAATAAAGTGTTGAGTAATGATAGTAGTAGACATAACAAGGCAATCATCAAAAAAGGCCTCTATGCCAATCTTGTGTTATAGGACAATTGATGCTTTAAGAGGATTGTCACCTGCAAGAACATCGATAGATAGAGGAGGCTCAAAAGTACCATGATATAGTGTTAAATCCTCCATATTTAAAATTGGACTAATACTTAAGTCGGAAGACAAATCAGGCATATTTGCATTAGATCCCAATTTTTGAATAATGGGAAAAGAATCAATGACTCGAGCATGTAACTTTTTGAATGAGTTTTTAGGAAATCTCTCCGAGTGAATGCGAGCCAAGACACAATCACCAACTTGAAGCTCTTAACTTCTACGATGTGCATTAACGACAAGTTTGTAACTTTCATTACTTATGGTAATTTTACATCAAATCTCAACATGCAAATCATGAATATGTTAAGCGAAGGAGTAGGGTAGTTCTAAGGCCCGATAGTCAAGTGGAAGGGATGCAAGGTCAATGAGGGTGTGAGTATAACGGAGGACAGTTTGAAATGGGCTTTTTTGTGGTGGAGTGGTTGACTAAGTTATTGTATGCAAATTTTGCAGTGGGTAAGTTAAGTCTTAGTTTCTAGGTTTCTCCCTGATTAAACATCTAAGAAGATTTCCCAAGGAACGGTTAACAACCTCAATTTAACCATCGATCTAGATTTGAAAGGCTGAAGAGAACTTCAATGTTGTGCCAAATAGTTTCCACAAAGTTTTCAGAAAGTAGCTAACAAATTTCACATCCCTATTGGTTACCATGGTTAACAGCAAGGCATATAATTTAACCACTTCTCGAAAGAACAATTTAACATTGTGTGAGATATCGTTGGTCTTGTTACATGGGAAAAATAGGTCATTTTTGAAAATCGATCAACAACAACCAGAATAGAGTCATGGCCACGGGTTATTTTGGAAAGTTCAAGGATAAAATCTAAGCTCACATCTTGTCATATGTGAATATGGAATGGGTAAAGGGGTGGTGCATAGGCTAGTATTGTATTTGCGAGTTTTCGCAATTTGATAAGTGCAACACTGCGACACCATTCGAGCAACATCTTGCTTTTAGGAAGGCTAGTAAAATTCATTCTCAACCAATGGAATGGTCTTGTCTCGGCCCAGGTGACCTACTAATCCACCCACGTACATTTCCTAAAGAAGGAAGTTTCGAAGGGAGGAACGAGGAACACACAATCTAGTAGATCAAAAAAGATAACCATCCCTAAGAATCAAGTACATATATTCACGACGATTTCCATCTTGGACTTCTCGATATCTATGACTAAAGTCTAGGCATTGGGTATACTCTTCTTTTAATTGCTCGATTCCTATGACCTTGACACTCATGGTAGATAGGATTGTAGAAACTCGACTAAGGGCATTAGCAATTGTTTAAGTGCAAGAACAATGCTTAATTACAAAAGAGTATTTGTTAAGAAACTCAACCCACTTGGCATGTCGAGCATTAACTTCTTTTGGGTATTTAAGTACCTTTAGGCCTGGTGGTCAAACAACAAGACAAACTCTTGTGGTAGAAGATAACGTCGCCAATACTTAAGACATTGTACAATCGTGTAAAATTATGTCGTAGGTAGAATAACGTTGTTTTGCATCATTGAGTTTCTCACTGAAAAAGGCGATAGGTTGATTCTCTTGACTAAGAATCCCTCCTATGCTTACACTAGAGGCATCACAAGTGACCTCAAAGGGTTTATTAAAGTCAGGGTGTCTAAGAACAGGAGCGCTGGTCATTTTCGTCTTAATGTCAACAAAGGCTTTAGCAGCGGCTAGGGTCCAAGAAAACACATCTTTCTTTGGGTAATCAATGATAGATATCATGATGGAACTAAACTCTCTAATGAATCTCTTATAGAAAGAGACTAATCCATGGAAAATTTGAACCTCATAAAGGTTTTAGGCTTAGGCCGTTCTAAAATGACGTGAATCTTTTATAGATCAGTGGCAATACCTTAGGCAGAAATGATGAAACCTAGGAATAAGACATGGGTTTGCATGAACGAATACTTTTTTAGATTGACATAGAGCTTAGCAACTTGAAGGGTAGTAAGAAACTATCGAAGATGTTTTAAATGATTCTCTTGAATCTTACCAAAAACCAAGATGTCATCAAAGTATTCTATAACAAATTTACATATATATGGTTGGAAAACTTGGTTCATGAAGCGCATGAAAGTGTTTCGAGCATTGGATAAACCAAAGGGCATAACTAGCCATTTGTATAGGTCATCTTAAGTTTTGAATGTTGTTTTCCATTCATCACCAGATCTAATACGAATTTGGTGGCATCCACTTCTTAGGTCAAGTTTTGACAACTAACCGAGAAGGCCTAACATATCCTCAAGTCAAGGAATGTGGAAGCGATATTTGATTGTTATTTTGTTGATTGCTCAACTATCGACACATCCTCTAAGACCCATCTTTCTTAGGGGTTAACAAGACAGGGATAATGCAACAACTGAGGCTATGTTGTACAAAGCTTTTAGCCAAAAGTTCTTCAACTTGCTTGTTTAACTCAGTTTTCTCCTTAGGATTTATTCTGTAATGCGGGAGATAGGGAGCTGCGATCCTTGGATAAGTTCAATGGCATGTTAGATTTCCCGTAAAGATGATAACTCACTAGGTATTTCTAAGGGTATGACATCAGAAAATTCATCTAAAATGGATTTAACCTCAGAGTTAGGTCAAGAATAGTGCAAGGGCTAGGAATTTCTCTAGCAATGATAGCCACACAAAATTTGTTGTCTAGGCTCTCTATTTTAAAAGATTTAGGATCTAATAAGTGGAACCCCTTAGTGGTTGAGACTTGTAGAAGAGACTTAAGAGTTCCTATTTTGTCCTTTTTTTATAGTTTTGCTAGTCACAATATAATGTTTTTGCCTCTGTATTGAAAGGCATATATGTTTTCTCTCCCATGATTGGTAACATCAACATCATACAACCAAAGCCAATCTAAAAGAATGTGGGCAATGTCTATTAGTAGGACGTCACAATAAATCTCATCCTAATAATCACTTGTTTTGATTGGTACTAAGCATCTTTAGATCACCGATAAAGTGGTTTTGTCAACCCAAGCTACTTTGAATGGGGTCGGATGTGACTATACCTTAAGGCTTAGTCTTTTGATAGCAGATTTTAACACTACGTTCATAGTGCTACCCTCATCTATAACCAATTTGCAAGTTCTTTCCCCGCTTCGAATGAAAGTATAGAAGATACTTGTCCTCTTCCATTCATTGGAATCACTAGTAGTAAAGAGAATAATGTGCACAACATTAACATGGGCAACTTCAATTTATAGTTCGCTTTCATTACTTGAGTAGGCTTCAGGTTCAACTATTTGGTCTGCTTCCTTGATTTGATCCTTTGGTTCTTGTTTTAAGATAAGGGTATGTTGAGGATAACGAGAGGCAACATGATCTCTATTATGGCAATAATGATACTAGATTGAAGATGAACAAGTTTGAGAGTCAATAGTTGAATGAGTTGGACGATTCATGGTTGGGCCAAGATTGTATCTAGCAGTGGGGATTTTTGGCTTGGTAGAGCCACTACATGGGGTAGATTGGGAAATAGTTCTATTGTCGAGAGAGTGAGAAAATGCTCAACGAAATGGATAAAGTTTGATGTACTTTTCAATCTCATGGGCTCGTCCGAAAGCTTCCTTTATGGTGTCAGGGAAACTAAGGGAGACTTCCCGTTGAATATCAAACCTCAACCCATTAACAAATCTTTGGACAATGATGATTTGGCCCTTTTATATTTCACACTTAGGTAAAAGTTCCTCACATCGGGCCAAATACTCCACCACACTAGAATTCAACTATTTAAGGTTTAACAATTGTTCAACCAGTTGGCTTCGAAAGTAAGTTAATAAATATTTTTCCTTAAGTTTTTGTTTCATGACTTCCCGTTAAGTGATGGGAGACCTTCGATGGTGTTTGAGACTGTTGGATATGTTGCCAATATTTCCTAACAAACCTTACCAGCTTCATTTTTGCAAATCGTACACGTTCAATATCAATCATTCAATATCACTCAAAGTAGTCTTCCATGCTATCTAACCAGTCAACAAATGCATTTGGGTCAAATCTACCATCAAAGTCTGGCACATTCACTTTGACTCTCCTAGTCATTTCCCATAGATTGTCAACAAACTGAACTCGTTGGCCCATTACTCGGGTTTGTGGGTTTCTAGTAGGTTATAGAAATTCATCGTTAAGTTCAAAAGCTTGGTCATTAGAAATTATTGGAGCATGATTATGAACAGGTGCCCTATAGGTGGACCTAGGATTTGTTCAAACTGGAGCTTGGGGAGTAAGTAAAATTCCTTGATTTAAAGCTATGGATTGTGAAGAATGGACATGTTGCCTAACTGACTCATTAACCTCGTCATTCATGGGTCATTTTTCATGGTGTTGGAGATCTCTTTGGACTTGGGCCATTTGGTCACATAACTAGTTCAACATTGTGTCATGATTTGCTAGTTTGGTCCTAAGGATATCTACCTCACTCAGTTTAAAGATTCATCAGAATTGGTTTGATTTTTACCTTGTTGAGTCATTATTATAATGCTATCAACAAATTATCTTTTGGTAGTGAGGTTGTTAATTGTTGCAATACACAACGTAGAAATGCAACGTTTCAAATGATTTTCACTTGTTTGTCACTTTTTGTTTGGTTTTTTTTAAAGATAATTTTCAAGGGTTCAAATTTTAGTGGTACTGTAGTTGTAGCTAAAGGGGAGAGAGAGGATGATAAAATAAAAAAAGGAGAAAACAAGAGAAAAGTGATAAAAACCATGATCTAATGAAATATATGATTTTTCTTTCCAATAAAAATTATTAATAAAGTTTTCAAAATTTACTCGACACTGAGAGCTATGTGGTCCACCAATTCAATAGAGACAGTTGGCCCCACGTCCAACTCCACACGCAAGGGGTTGACGTTGGAGGTGCAAGGATCCCTAAGTGTTGATCGAAACTTTTGCTACTAGTTGGAACACAATGGGGTTTAGGGCAAGTTTCTTGATGTGTTCTAATATCAAAATGATACGGAACAAAGTAGAGAGAACTCAGAGAAGAGAGAAGTAGAGAGAAATAGAGCAAGATAGCAAGAGAAGAGTGTATGAGACTAAGAGAGAGAAGATGCAAGTGTTTCTTTATTCAAATATGAAGGACTTGATCCATTAACAAGCTCTACTATTTATAGGGGTTTAGGAGCCTTGATACAATCAATGAAGATAATGATTCCCAAGAGTAATCTCCTAGGGAATTAGTATGCCACTTAGAAATCCAAGATGTGACTTCTAAGATACCTAAATAGTAAATGAGTACACTTAATACAAAAAGAGTCCATAGAAAGACCAAAAGATTTTTCAATTTTTAATACTCTTAGAATTTCTAGGCTAACTAATTGATAACTTTTTGTTGATATCTTTGCCTAGAATAAAATTTTCCAAAATCCTTTGTAAAGCTTAATGGTTCTCCATCAATATCCCAACTATCACACAATCTTCTAGATTAGCTATCATCTCCATTAGTAGTGCACAAGTTTCAAAATCTCTATAGTTGATTTTGGCAATCTCCAAAATCTATGCAACCAAAATATGAAGGTCTTCAACAAAATAACAGAGTGATCAAATGCATGTGTCTCCCACCAATATGGGATCAGTGATTAGCCAATGTCTACAGGCTTACTCCTGTAAGAAATATATTGATTTGATCACTAGAATGCAAGTCATCGATGTCATAAGGAGCAACTAGAAGATTTTTTAAGGACTCAAACCAAAAGATAGAGCCCAGAAATATAAATAGAAAAGCTGATGTAAGAATTTAAGAAATCGATACCTTTATGCTTCTTGAAGCATGCCAAGGAACAGCTGGACAAGCAAAAAATAAAATATATAATGTTCATAACTAGTAAAACTGGGACGAGCACCAAAGAACACAATAAACTAAAAGAAAAATGTTGCAGAGTCCCAGTTACAAATTAACCAAATAAAAGCCTCACAAAGGTTTGGAATTGACTTGCATAGTTCTTCAAACATGTCAGCTAAAAAGCTAGATCGACATAGAAAGTTGTCCCTTACCAGACTCCTCATTACCTTGTATATTAGAGTGTATATTATCTTGGCTTGTTTTAGGGTTTCTAATATTGTCTACACTACAACATACTTGTTTGGCCTATCACGTATAGTGTGTCTTACACACTCTCTCATACGCATGCACTTTCTGCACAAGGTCTTCTTCGACAAACTAAACTGCTTGTAGAAGCTTTTGTTACTAAATTTTACTGACCAGCAATTGCTCCGAAACCTTATCATTGGTCTCGTGTAGCACTCGAGCTAGACAACAATCACTCTAGCGTAGAGTTCCTTTACAAATATTCAACATTTGCAACACGTTTCTCCGAGAGCATTAACATTTAACACGATGCAAATCAAGTATCTAGCATTTAGTATATAGCCCTCCGGTGGAGAGAACTCAAGCATCAAAAGAGTACCTTTTTGGGCATGTTGCTAATTACCAAGGACCGGTGAAGGCGATTTATAGTAACTAAATTTTGAGACAAGATCATGTTCAAAAACGTGACTACAACATCATCACCACCCTACAAAGAAAAGGAAGGAATAAGAAAGAAAGAACAAACATCAACGAATTAACATCTTTTAGTCAAACGCTACAAGAGCCACCAATTAATTTCTGCACCTACAGATATGCGATGAGGAAAGGGCAAAAAGGAGATCGAAGGAAGGTACGGAAATGATGATGCGTACTATGGGGCAAGGCAGCTGGCACACGTGTACTTGGATTGCGCTTCGTTGTAGACCTCGAACTCCAGAGGGGGAGAACGAGAACTCATCTCTGCTCTATTCTTCAGCCTTCGCTCACAAAGGCGACGATCGATCGGACACGGCTCGGTGAAACTGAGGGCGGATGGGTTGTCAGGAAGGGGCGGAAGACACGGCTAAAGGCCCTCGGAAGCGGGGCCGGGCCGGTCCTGGCAATGTTGTGCGTTTGATGAACGATTTTATAAATATATATATATATAGGAAGAAATATTTTTAAAATTTTTCCTGTCCTTTTTCATATTTCAATGGAGAATCTCATCTTTTTATAATTCTTGAAATATCCTTAACATAACATAATAATAATTTTCCTTTTTGATGGATCGGTCAATCTACCAATTTTTGACTGATGCATAGGATGAATCAATCCAATTTCTTAGTTATTATGTTTTTGAATAGACTTATAATTTTTTTTAAAAAAATATGAGTATATTTAAAAATATCATAACAGATGTAAAAAAATTCTTATTTTTCATATAAAATGATTCATTTTATTCTGAATCCATTTGCTTTCGTCACAATTTTTCACATTGTTTTGATGAAAATATCACAAATACTATAATAAGCTTTAAAATATTATAACTTGATGGTGGGTTTCAAGGATGATTGGATGGAAAAAAAGAGAGAATTTCAGGATTAGTGTCAAAAATACTATAAGATTCAAAATGTTATAACTCGATGATATTTTTCAGGATGTTTGGATGGAAAGACTGAGAAAATTTTAAGGATTATGAAAAAGTGGAGATGTTTGTTGAAAAATATGAAAAAGGAATACCTCCCATCAAAAACCCAAAAAATTAAAAATTAAGAAAAAAAGAGGAAATTCTTTTCCTTTCCTCTCGGTCAATAGGTGAGCTTTTATCCATCAATTTTGAATCCCAGATATTTAAAAAAAATTTGATACCCCACTCCTTGAAATGTGATGTTGTCCAACATTTCTTCTGCAACATACCACCATGAATTCAAGGAAAAAGAAACCAATCTAACATAAAATTTTCAAGATTCTGAACCAACAGCGCAAAACCAGAAGATCTCAATTCTACAAACATACCAAGCAAGCTCACAAAACTAGAAGAACTACCACCAGGACAACAGTCACAGAGAATCAGGTAAACAAAGTACAGAGTAGGATGATATTATATCCAGTATCTCAGCAGTGGATCTTTCAGAGGGAGGCATTCATGGTAGACTCTCCATGCATATTCTTCCAAACAGAAGGCATGAAACTTCTTGCTATCATCATCGTCGTCATCACCTTCATCACCGATGTCAGCGACACAGCCATCTACTGATAAAGGCATTAGGGGGGAGATAACACTATCAAGTGAAATGGTCACCAGCACCGTCACAGATACGCAGCCAGAACCATCACGGCCATCAAAAGGCAAGGAAGGCGGTTGAGGTCTGCTCCTCACCTTCTTAAACCTTCTGTTGCTCCAAACCTTAGGACGAGCAAATTGTCACAGCAAGTTAGAAATATGCATCAAGATACACACTGCAATTTTATCCTAGCCATTGAAGTTAAGCTCACAAGTTTTCATTGTGCTTAGCTACAAATGCATTTGGTTTACCTAACAATAAACACAAGACAACACATTGGTAGATAATATGTCCACTAGAATCAATTGATACTGTTTTCTAGGTTACTCTTAACTCTTAAGCATGCAGGCAGAAACTAGAACAGACTCATATGAACTTAACACCAGATATTCAAAGACAATTAAAATGAGTTCCTATGAGATTGGTTCAACCTGAGTCAATTTCTTCAGCGAGGGTCTATATTAAATTCAGCTAGAATCTAGGCTTAGCTGTTCTCTTTTCTCTCAAAAGCTATCAAGTTCTCAATTGTGATTGATGAGAACAATGAATGTACGTTTCTTAGATTGAATTCAAATGTAACATCTTTCATGACCATAAGAAAGAATTTGAATGTGGATGAAACCTTTGTGGGATCTCAATTTTCTGCTCTACTGCATAGCTAATCCTTTGATGTTTGTCGAGCATGTCTCACATGGAAAGAAGTCAATAGGCTGCCAGTGTAGTGCAATTCAGCTGTCAAAAGCATCTAATATGTACTTAACACGAGACCTTCAAAGATAATTAAATGAGTTCCCATGAGATATGATGCGTGCGTGGGCGAGTGACTCCGAACAGAAAATTTCAGGACTGCGCGATTTCGGGAAAATGGGCAGTTCACCACCAAGGCTTAAAGGAAATTCCACCGGCCAAGGATAAAGAACTGTTTGATTCACCACCAACGATGTTGGATAAAGAATCGAGATAAAATTTAACTCACAAGAGGAATTGTCATTCATTCAACCACATCAGCAATTTCCCGATTCATGCCACCAAGGAATCGAGCGATGGTTTGCTCGGGAACTTCTGGAACTTCGCATCTCATCATGAGTTGTTCGAACTCACGAATATATTCTTCAATACTCATCCCTTGTTGTCTTAGGGAATTCAACTTGAGAAACAGATCTTGCTTATAGGTATCGGGCAAGAACCTTTTCTTCATAAGTTTCTTGAGTTTATCCCAAGACTTGATTCGGCTTTTTTCTTCTCTAGCTCGCTGACGCTTTAAATTCTCCCACCATAGAGAAGCATATTTAGTGAGTTTCAGAACAGCGACCTTGCACTTCTTCTCATCCGAGTATGACTTGAAGTCAAAAACTCATTCAATGGCAAGGAGCCAATCAACAAAGTGGTCAGGATTGAGACTACCCTCGAACTCAGGTGCATCTGCTTTAATCTCACGGTCATTCTCATGGTATCTTCTTCTTCTTCTCCGAACTCGGTGCTCGAAGCACTAGAGTTGCCTCCATGAATCAGAATCATCATTAGAATTGTGATCGAATATGATTAAATCATGGTGTCGTGATCATCGGGACGCCTTCTTTGGTTGCTCTTGTCTCTCGGGTTCTCTAGGTGATTGAGAACTCGCTCCATTTGCCTTTGGAGATTCTCTATAGCACGATCTCGCCTTAGGTCGTGCGCTTGCTCCAAAGTCAAGCCTCGTGGAACTTGTTCGTCACCCATGGTAAGTAGAAGATAACAACACAAAGGAATCACTCAAGATAAGTTCAACCTTGAGCTCTGATACCAACTTGATGCGTGCGTGGGCGAGTGACTCCGAACAGAAAATTTCAGGACTGCAATTATCTCGGTCCTTTCTTTTCCTTGATCGGTGGCTTTTGGAATCGGGTCAATCCGATCTGTATCGAGGAAGTTACGCCCATTTTCCCGAAATCGCGCAGTCCTGAAATTTTCTGTTCGGAGTCACTCGCCCACGCACGCATCAAGATATGTTCAACCTGAGTCAGATTGTTATTCTTCAGTGAGGGTCTATATTAAATTCATCTAGAATCTAGCCTAAGCTGTTCTCTCTTCTTTCAAAAGCTATCAAGTTCTCAATTGTGATGGTTGAGAACAACAAACGCGCGTTTCTTAAACTGAATTCAACATAACATATTTCATGACTAAACGAGTGAATCCGAATGCGGATGAAACCCTCATGGTATCTCAATTTTCTACTCTACTGCACGACTAATCCTTTGATGGTTGTCCAGCAAGTCTCACATGGAAGGAAGTTAAAGGCTTCCGATGTAGTGCAATTCAGCTGTCAAAAGCAGCTAATATGTACTTAACACCAGACCTTCAAAGACAATTAAAACGAGTTCCTGATGAGTTCAGCCTGAGTCAGATTGTTATTCTTGAACCAGGGTCTATATTAAATTCAGCTAGAATATAGGCTAAGCTGTTGCCTCTTATTTCAAAAGCTATCAAGTTCTCAATCGTGATTGTTGAGAACAACGAATGTGCGCTTCGTAAATTGAATTCAAACATGCCATCTTTCATGACTAAAAGAATGAATTTGAATGTGGATGAAACCCTCATGGGGTCTCAATTTTCTGCTCTACTGGATACCTAATACTTTGATGGCTGTCTCACATGGAAAGAAGTCAACAGGCTGCCAGTATAGTGCAGTTCAGCTGTGAGCAAGAGATGCTGCCTATTCTCGAGTCATAGCAAGGGATTATTTTTAGCAAAAAAAAGAAAAAAGAAAAAAGGTGGTATATATAGGGAAGTGCAATATTTGTCATAGCAATCAATTGTCACACCTATCTAAAAGCATTCGATTTAGTTCTCCACTTCAAGATGGTGAACTGTAGTAGGAGAAGGGGATTGGCAGCCAAGCAACTCACCTGAGCAATGTCCCCGAGTGTAACAAGTATAGAATCGGCGATGGGAGCGATGCAGATCCGCTCACCTGAGTCACCAATAGCGTAACAGGGCTGCCTCCACCAATTCATTTGGTACTGAAGCCCCACCACGTACGGGTAGCACTTGCAGTTCCCCATCTGAGAGGCAAGTTTGCCCGTGTTGGTACAATCGTGGTGAGAAGAGACCCACAACAAACACCTTGGCTTATAATTCCGCTTCTCGAAGGGGTTTTCACAAAACCCCCTTTCCATGGACGATAGCATCTGTACCACCCACAATCCCACCTTCTCTAAGCATTTGCTGAACTCTTGCAACGCTGGAAAAGATGCAAGCCCGTCCGCGTCCCCGTTTTCGCTGGTATCTAACATCAAAATCCGATCCTGATCATCGTGGTCGAGGCTATCACCGTCGCCGTCGTCGAAGTCGTCGTGGTTGAAGCCTAGAGATAAGAGATTGTTGACCGGGAGCCATTGAGATTGGAGGAGGGACTGAGAATCGGCTACGGCCGAGTAGGCGAGATCGGATGGGACACCGTGGCCGGCGAGGTGGAAGAACCCGAAGTCGGATGCGGCGGAGAGGAGGAGGTCGCTTCGCAGCGGCTGATCGAAGGATATGACCGGCGGAGAAGCTGGATGCGGGGAACGGCGACGCGGCGATGGGCGAGAGAGGGTTGGAGTAGCGAGAAGCTGGTGGAGGAGGCGGGAGAGAGCGTCGTCGGCGTCGGCGAGAAGGGAGTTGACCAGCGATTGGTTCGACGGCGTCGGAGGAGGAGGCGATGGGATGGCTGCGTCGCCAAAGCTATGGTGGTGATCGTCACCGGCAGAGGAGGAGGAGGCGGAAGCGGAGGTGGTGATGGTGGAGGAGGACGCCATTTGGAGGGAACGGTGAGACTTTTCGCGAGATTGTATTTATTTTTGGCCACCTAACGGAAGAGAGGAGGAGATCAATGTATGCTTACTCGCGGAACAGCTTAAGAGAGTTCTGGGCATGCCGGTCGGGCTCAACCGAAACCGACCGGCTTTTGTAGACCAAGTCCAGTCTCAATCTCTTCGGCTTACCTTTTGTTTCAGAGTCAATAAAATCTAACACGTTCATTTTTCGTATTTACAAAAACATTCGGGATTAATCAATCGACAACTAAACTGAACTGAAATTGGTCTACTTTCTGATTCGATTTGTCCCCGGCTTAATCGAGCCGAATTAACGAGTCGAATCGGGGTGGCATCCGCGCATTAAACTTTGGAGCTCATTACAAAATACCATTTATTTTCTGACACGGTGACTTTTGCGGTATTTCTTGGCGTGTTACAAGTTTAGGCTCTCGACGGGAACTCTAATGCCCGGCGGATTGCAAGGCGGCGCCCAGCCCGGTGATGCTTCGGAGGAGGAAACGCAAGCAAGCCACTCTGACTTCAGTGAAAGGTCAGTGATCCAGTGATGCAGAGTAGCGTGGCGAAAGACATTAACAAGTGCTCCGAGAAAAAGGAATCAAAATATAGGAAACATGTGAATTGTTTTATACTTGTTGGCTCTTGTAATGATCTCCGCATGCTACACTTGATACGAAGGTTTCAGGTGAGTTCCACTTTGCCCCCACCGCCGTGCCATCTTTTTCTGAAATGTGAAGGTGGTAGGTTAATGAACGAAAAGAGCAGCAGCTTTTGATGCTTGCGTTTGCGACGTATAACTCGAGAGGAGAGACGGCAAGTGGGAGAGAGGGATGAGGATGACGCAATCGTGTGTTTATCGAGGCCAACCGTTCCCTTGTTATCAGCCTATCAAAGAGGGTTGTCTTCTCCGAAGCACGCAACATGGGGCCATGTTCCTCACGGCGTAGGTCGATGTCTGCACATCTTATGCTTGCGGAAATGCTCACCCACGGAAGTAAGTGATACCACTCAAACGGTTGTTTCATGGATGTTCTATATTCTGTATTTTCATTAACTTCCTCGTTTACAAACGTTTTAGTTTCTTCATTCAAATATAATCGTTGTCATTAATTTTTTTTATTTATTATCATTAAAAAATTTTATTATGATTCAAACGTTATAAACTTGAATTAATTTTACGAAGTTGATGATAATAGACGTTTTTGATGAGAGAACATCTATATAAATAAATTTTTGATGCTTGAGCTCAATCTTAAGTCTTAAAGATTTTCTACATAATATAAAACGAAAATTCTGAATCGAGAAGTATCAAAATACTTAAAGAATCTGGATAATGATGATAGGAGGTGCATAATTTTTATTTCTGCATTAGTTTGGTTGTGTTTTCATTAGAGTAGTTTAGAATCACATTTTGATCTTAAATTTGCTAACATAGCCACACTGGAGCAAATGTGTGTGTTCCACAGATGTTGCACCATGGATTACATCCATGGGAAAGTTGCTCTTGTTTACCGTCAATCAGGGATAAAATAAGCACAAAGACAATGTATTCTGCGTTTGCTTATTCTCTCGATTTAAGCTGCAAACACGAGCAATTAGACATGTGCAGCTGCTGACTTTTATTCTGCCCTGAAACTCACATCACTAAATTCAACTTAGGTGCCCAAAAAAGCTGCAGTTATATTGTAAGTGCACAGTGTGGAACCAAAAACTGCTCTGCAAGATATGCTTCATTGCATGCCTACAAAGATTACTAAATACTTTTGAAGTTTACACGGGTTTGATAATTCACATATATGGTCCAAAAAGCACAACGTATCAATCATGTTACACAACTTGAACTTGATACAAGAGAAAGATCATAAAGTTTGATTCATTCAACCAATAACCCTGTTAACGTAGAACAGAATAGAGAGAAGAGAGAAGTAGAGAGAAAGCAAGAGAAGAGTGTAAGAGACTAGAAGAGAGAAGATGTAAATCTTTTTTCGGTCAAATCTAAATCTAAAGTGTTTGATCCATTGACAAGCTTCAATATTTATAGAGGTTTAGAAGCCTTAATGCAATCAATATAGGCAATGATTCATAAGAATAATCTCCTAACAAACATGCATATCTTTTAGAATTAAAAAAAAAACCTAAATAATAAAATAGTACATTTAATATAAGAATGCACTTAGTACAGTGCCTAGGTTAACACTTACAAATACCAAAGCACTATTCAATTTTCAACATAAATTCTAGATATTCTAGGCTAGTTAATTGATAATTTTTTTTGTTGATTTATTTGTATAAAATAAATTTCTCTAAAATCTTTTATAAAGTTGGATGGTTCTCCTCAACCAAGATATGATAAGTTTATTTCTCCAAATATCATTCCACAACTGACCTTCTAATGCATCACTGACATATGTGATATCTGAAAATGACATCAATTGTTCTCTAGCTCCCAACAGAAAAACAAAGTGAGCATCCATCCATAACTCCATTCTTTGATAGATTAGCAGTTATGAACAAGTAGGAGGTGTCCAAACAACTCTTTGATAGAATGACCAAATGACATCTATATTGCTATTAGGCAGCCAGGCCTGATAGATTAGGATTGTGTTGTAGATTATGTTATGAGATCAACTATGCTTTATGAATAAATAGTTAACAAGATATACTTTTTTACGGGATGTCAAAAAAAGAAAAAGAAAAAAGAATACGACATGATTGTGTGGTAGTATCATTTATAATAAAATGAGTAGAAATTGTCCAAACATATTTGAACATGCTCAAATACAATTGGTAAATGCATTGATGCACTACAAGATGAACTCAGTCGATGTAAATTGAAGTTCTAGGAGATGTAATGAATATCGAAGACCAGGTGCTTGGAAATGATAAGCGAGGATGTAAAAGAATTATAAAACAACAGTACAAGGTAAAATGTCCTAACCATTTGATGTAAACTATATGGATCTTTCTACACCGTTGAGCTCTACTATAAAAGAATTATACTGAAAGTCTGAAACCATTAAAAACTTGAAGGGGGAGTGCATTATCTCTTTCAGAATTTTTTTAGCTTGTCGCTTGACAGAATCTAGTGAAGGGACTTCTACTTTCTGAACTAATTAACCAATGTGCTTCCACTCATACTCAAGTGAATATAGTAATAAATCACAAAATGCTATCCTTTTCTCAGTTGACAAATCTTAAAATATAAATGATACTAATCTCCAAGAACCTAAAGTAATAAATTACCTTGCACACATGAATTAGATTTCCCCGTGAACTTATTCTTTCTCTACTAAACATAGACATGGTTATGGGATGCGCATACATCATACAAAATTCCAATGGAAATAATGGATATAGGATGACAAAATCTTTAGTATCTCGATTTTTATATTTTAATAAATTATATTAATATTTTTATAATTATAAAAATAAATTATTTAATCTTATTTATTATCATCTCATCGATTTTACTGGCAAAAGATATCGTTTTCATAAAAATAATTTTATTATTCTCATCGCCTAAAACTTTGTAATTTCACACAACCGTAACTTTTATTAAAGTTTCGTCATCCTCCCTCCTTCGATTTTATCCTACGGCTTCACCATCCACCCGAACAGAGTACCAACAATGGCGTCGACAGGCTACAGCCGCTTCTCTTTATGGAATTCTGCATCGACCTCTCTCCGTCGCAATCGTCGTTGTCGTCGCTGCCGTGTCATCGGCACTACCGGACCGCACCTCCTTCCAGCCCAATCGGTCGGACTCCGATGGCACCGCACCTACGCACGTCTTGTTACCGGAGCGCGTCGGATGTCCGTTTCCAACATCTCGAGCCTTCTATTCTTGCCCTTCGATAGAAAGCGTTCCGCCCATTTCCCAAATTTCATCTTCGTATTATCCCCCTATCTCATGGCTTCGCCTGCAGTCCTCCTCTCCCCGTATGAGTACGCCAAGCTGGCCAACCGCAAAAAGAACTGTGAATTCCCGCCGACCATGGCTTCTTCGCCACTGCATCAGCTCATGACAACAGAGATCATCCAAAGCACCTGGAAGGGACTGGGGGGAGAGAGAGAGAGAGAGAGAGAGAGAGAGGTTAGGGTTTAAGTTTGGTCTCAGCTTTGGTAAAAGACCACCCATGTTGCTGCCACTTGTTCATTCAACTGTGGTTTATAAAGCTAAAACCACAAAAGAAAAAGATCTCCATACTCGATGAGATATGCTTTTGAATACAAATCTCTATCTGCCAAAACACTGTACATGTCAACGTAACAAGTGACAAAAATATCAAGACAACATCAAGTCTTGCTTCTTTTCTGCCGGAACCCTTAAATGCTTCTTTCTTCACCAACGATGAAGAAAGTGAAATCACATTCACGGCAGTGAAGCTGAGTTCTAATGGTTATTGTCTTATGTGTTAAATGCATTATCCTTTTCAACATAGAATTAAAAGGTGATAAGTACTGCAAAGTTCAACCACAGGCAGAGGTTCCCAGTTGCAGAGTTCCAGCCTTCATTGATGGCTCTCCGGAAGAGCACTCAGCGGCAGAAGAAAGCAGTGTTTGAATATACCCAGTCATCCTGGGGAGACGAAACCGCAAGTCCATCCATTACTTTGTCCAAAGCTTTTGGCCCTCTCTTTGCTTGCAGGGATTCCTCCCTTTGTTCAGTGCCAGCACTCCTTGCCCCTCTCGGTGGGCCTCTCGCCCATGGAGGCAACCCAGAGGAGGCGCATGAACCAGACTCGTCAATGACAAAAAGGAAACAGCCGATCGAGTTGCTCCATGTTTGGTCCAAGGCATCAACACCAAGATGGCGTCATCGCATCCACTGCTTAGTCCCTCCTGCAAACTCGTAGCTTTTATTCGAGCAAGAGAACCACACAGAGTAACATGAGATGGTTTAGTAGTTGCAGAGTCTGCAAGATAAGACACTACGTAGTCTCCAATATTCATATCGATAGCGTACAAAGTGTTGGGTCCGATGCTGATGAATCCGTCGGCAGCATCAAAGGTTATCTGAATCCCCTCCTGTTGGATGTTGCCCATGATGGAAAGGCCCGACAAGGATGGTACAAACGCGAAGCAGAACGTCGCCGTGTCGTCCACCGGAATCAGAAAGTTTCGGATGGGAAGTATCAGTATCGTATCGTCGACGAAGTATAACAATGCCGTCGGCACGTACAGAAATTATTATTTTTAGAATTAATATCTTTTAAACGATAAAAATAATATTTTTTTTATTTTTTTAAAAATTATTTTTATACATGATAACATGTATATTATCTTCCGTCAGGAGACGAAATTAAATATTTTTATTTTCATAATTATAAAAATATTAATATATTTTTATAAAATATAAAAATAAATTTTTTTATTAAAGATACCACATTAAATAATAATACGTAATTAATCCGCTTTGTAACCCGACGGGTGTAAACGGGTTTCGCGTCAACGAGATTGCGGGAAGGGTACCATAATGACCCGATTACCCCAACCGAATCCGATAATGGTCGCGTGTCAATCGTTCGAGCCGACCATTAAGTGGAAAATGTTAAACCACTTTCAGCTCTCTCTGTCTCCTACCATTCAAAGCCTGCGATCGTAGCAGCCTCCTTCCGTGTCTTTTCTCTGCTGAAGAGCAGCGGCGGCGGCTCTTCGATCTTCGATGTGGCATCCTCGCCAAGCTCTTCGCTATGAGGGGGCCAGCCGGTGGCGAAGCAGCCAAACCCTAGGGTCTGCGTCCCCTGCGGCCTCATCCACCACCGATGGCTGCCGTGCCCCTCCGATCGCCGCCTCGCCCTCCATCGCGGACGACGGTGTGGCCGAGGCCAAGATGAGCTGCACAAAGGTGTGGGAGGAAGCTGGGACGGTCGGGAGTCCAATCATCGATACTGCCTGCCCGGCTGGAAGATGGAGAAGGTCATCTTTAGGAAGGAAATATTGTAGAAGGTCCGGGATAAGAAAGTGTGGAATTTGGGCAGGAAGAAGCGGCGGTCGAGTGTCGGGGGAATATTGAGGTTAACGAAAAAGAGGAGCAGCAAAGGAGGAGCTTTTGGCGTCATATGTTGAGGTAAGATTATCAGATCTTCTTTTACCCTTCTACTGGTTAGGTGAATGATTCTGCAGATTTAAATTGTTTAACATCATGGATGGATAGAGAGTTTGGGTTGGTCGGATGGCCGACTTTTGCATCATTTACATGCCTCCAATGAGATCATCAAGAAGAAAGGAAGCACCAATCATCAATGACATTGCAATCACATACTGAACTGTTGATCATTCTTGTTCATAGGCCAACAGTCATTAAAATGTTTTTCTAAAGTCGAAAATTATATGGGATACTCCCCAGAACTTCCTAGATCAGTAGAAATCAAAATATACTGGCATCATATTATAGATATCAGATGCTGATCCAAGGGGCTTAAGCTTGTAAAATTGTGGACGTTCGTGTATGACAATTAAATTCTTTCTTTGACCAATTGTCCATGTTGGGATGGGGTTTCCCACAAATTTGTTCTATGGACAACGAGTTCTCGGATCCCCTTCTCTTAACATGGGTCATTATGTGAAATATGTATATGCTAATCGGTGTGCCTTGGTATGGTCTATAAAGTAGTCCAGGTATAAATTGCTCAAAAGCTTTGGTGACTTTTGACCTTCTTCCCCAAGATTCATCATTGCTGGTATACCCTCGAACAACCTCTGTACAGACTGTTGGAGTCTATATGCTATACCATGAAATCTTTCTTGTATAACTTGGGTAATCGCTTAAGATTTCGATTCCCATTTATTTTTCTGAAAGATGCATAAGGAATTTAAATTTCTTTTGTATATGAACAATCATAAGTGACTAGTGAAATGGTAAACAAGGAGTTTAACTATTATGCCAATTATGTTTCACCCATTATAATAAGCTACTCTTGGTTACTCAATTTCAGCAAATTGCCACAAACATATCCATATCCTGGATGAGTCAAAACATTTTGGTCATGCATTTTGCATTGGTCCTCTGTTACATCCTAAATAGGAATAGTATTATACTACTGATGCCTTGGAGGGACAACATGATGTGCTGACAACACAGCCTGGCTAGCTGCTAATGGCAGCTTCTGCCTCACTCAAGCGAACAGTAAACATTTGCTTGCAGCAATTTCATGTTAATTCATATCTCCAAACAAAATGTATCCTTAAGCTGTTTAATACTAAAAGATGTAGATTCAAAAAGTTGTTACAGCTACTGTAGCTAGGAGTCATGACCATTCATCTATTTCTTACCTAGTCTAAAAAATTTAGGTTCTGTATTTTGGAAACAGAATGTAACATAAGCATGGGCTCTGTGGGGATGTCATTTTACTATTATGCTGCCTCTGGCTCATTAGGTTAGAAATATGTTTGTGTTTGGTGACAGTTTTTGTTAGTTTTACCTTTTGTTTATTGTTATATGCTCAGTGTATGTAGTTCATTGTGAAATGCAATTAGACACTCCTTTGGTGGTTTCATGTGAGTTGCTGTTTTATACTCCCACAATAAATCTGTAGATATTCCCTCACTGAAACAGGGGAGTTCTGCTGACAAGAGGGATCATGCTGGCAAGAGAGCGATCAAATTTTAATCTTCATAAGAAGGCAAGTATGCTTGGGTCCATTTAAATTGTGTAAGCATAAATGTGTTATGTAGACCTTAGGGCCAAGGTTTTTTCATCTGGCCTTTTAAATCATCAAACTGCTTCAATTTTCAATTGAATCTTTCGATTTCTTCCGGGATGGGGATGAAAGCATCAAATAAGAAGGATATTATTTCAAAGTTTGCATGCTTGCTTGCTTAAATAATGTTCCAATTCTTAAGCCAAGGTTTCAAGTTTCAGTATGAGACCCGTATCAGGTCTGAACCTGATACGTAATGGCATTGCCAATACATGGAATTGAGTCATATCAGTTCGCACAGACCTAATAGAAAGAGGTAGAGAAGAGGAGATGAGGAGAGAAAGAGGAGGAGGTTGTAAGAATGAGCAAGAGGACTAACCTGATGCATGGTCTTAAATTTGGTATGGATTAATGTCATGGAACAATGCAGTCATGAAGTTCGACACTTGTATGTGACATTTTTTGGTTCTTGCTTCTCATTATGTGTGGTGTTTTTGAGTGTTTTGTCATATGCAACATGTATAGGGTAGAAAACACTATTGTTAGCCCTATTTTATTTGTTGTCAATGCTTTTGTTCTGTGTTTTCATCATGTAAAACTCAGAAACTTTTTTGGCTGTCCAGCATCGCTCAAAGAGAAAAATAACCCAAAAGAGCCCCGTTTCCCATGTGCCATGGGCTAATTTTTGGTTAACGGTTTTGCGGTGCGAAACGTCAATCGTCTCGAAACCTTGGAACTCTTGGGTAGCACCAAGGCGGTTAGGGCCTTGGGTATATGTCTGACGGGTGATGCAACGTCTTTAGTGTGCCTGTTTTATGTTCAACGAAGGTGCTAGGTAAATATTGAGTCTATATCTACTTTCGGAACCCCCTTTGTGTGTGCCTGTTCGCCCCTTTTCGAGAGGTTTTCATGTTTAATAAAAGTTGGTTGCTTTATGTTGCTTGTGATCCCAATTATCTTACTCTTTTCGTGTGCGATGGCGGTGTATTACTTGCATATTTGCTTTTGTAACCTTTTCTTTGCTGTGTAGGTCCTTTGTGGAGTGCGCGAGATTGAAATCTAGGCTGACCCTTGCAGATGAGTATTGCTTGAGATTCGCATGCCTTAGGCAATCTCAACTAAGGACATGACAAAGTGGTATCAAAGCGGGTAACGCTAACATTGGATTGCCATGGCAGGGCAGTTTGCCAAAACTAGCACTACTATACAAGATGGGCAACAGTAATGCATGGTCATTCGAGAGAAATGGATGAGCACTCGTGTGACAACTAGCAAAGTTGCTCAAGAATAGCGTGGCATTTGCAGCGGTGTTCTCACACCGCAAGAGTTCTCTCACATAAAAGAGGCACAAGTTGAAGGGCAGCCTGAATGAAATAGAAATACTAAAGAAAGGGTGGCGGAATTGGAGTTGCAGCTCAACATTGTCAATCAAAAGTTGGTGGAGCTCTATAGAAACGGGGAGCTTTTCAAGATATGGTAGAGTCTGTCTAAGAAGGGTTGGAATCTCGATTGGATCAGCTGGAGATTCGAGTTGAAAGGTTGACAGACGACACGAGAGAAGTCCATGCAATGCTTACAAGAGCAAGTAAGGGACTTGAGTGCTCATGTGTTGGTACTCATGCAAGCTGTGAATGTGAGTAGCGGAACGTCTTGCGATCATCTCTAATCAAGAGTAAGGGCTTCCGAATCACATAGGTACATGGGTGCTCGAGATGCTAAGAAGTTAGAAAACTTTCCATTCGATATGGAACAATACTTTAGAGCGACCCAACCCGAATCAAAAGATTCCAAGGTGTTGTTGGTGATGATGTATCTCATTAGTGATGCAAAATTGTGGTGGCGCATATGGTGGGAAGAAATACATCAAGGCCGCTATAACATCGACATTTGGGATGTATTAAAGTGGGAGTTGTGAACTCAATTCATGCCAGAGAACATTGAGTTCGTTGCATAATGGAAGTTGCAGCAACTTCACCAGACCTTTACAATTTGAGATTATGTGAAAGAGTTTTCTACACTGATGCTAGACATTCAAGATATGTCTAAGAAAGACAAACTTTTCTACTTCCTCCGCGATTTGAAACCATTGGCTCAACAGGAGTTGCATCGTCGGAATGTTTGGGGGCTAACAAGTTTAATTGTCAAGGCAGAATGACTCAGATTTCTCTACAAAGACAACCTAGAAAAAGAAGTATCCACTGGGGAAGGGATCTCGGAAATCTTTTTGATGGAGGGACTCGAAGAAGAAAGGTGCTTCGACGAGACATGGATTCAAAGGGAACGTCTTGAAGTATGGCAAATGTCTTTTGTGTGTTGGAAAGCATCTAATGTTAGAATGGTCGCAACGAAGGAGGCGCTCAATGCACTTGTGGCTTCTTTCCAGACGGAGAAAGGCAGAGCGAAGGCAAAATCTTCTAGCTTGAGGAGGTTTCGTGTTTGAATAGCGACAATTCGTTGTCAAGACCTCATATAGGAGATGTGCGTTTGTTGAACTCATTGCGAGGTGAAGTCGGGGAGAAACCTAAGCAGGGGCTAAAGAAGAACACTGATTGTTCAAGCTCGAGTTTGTTGGATTTGAGCAGTGACAACAAATCGCCATAAGGATATTGCACTAGGGCAGTGCAATTGCTGAATGCACTGCAAGGTCAAGTGAGAGAGCAGTTGAAGGCAACATGGAAAGAGGTAAAGGCATATGACAACCCGTTGATGTTCGTCGACATCAAGTTGAAGGGGAAGGTGATTCGCGCAATGGTGGACATAGGTGCCAAACACAACTTCATAGCAGATTGAGAGGCAAACCGACTCGGATTGAAGCTGGCAAAGAGTCCAAGCTGTATGAAAATAGTCAATTTGGAGGCGGAGCTTATCTCTAGATTGGCAAAGGGAGTTGGCATCAAGATTGAAGATTGGAGTAGTAGAACCAACTTCATGGTGTTTCCCTTAGATGATTTCTGAGTCATTCTTGGTGTGGAGTTTCTATAAGAGACGAAAGCAGTACCCATTTCATTCTTGAACTCTTTTTCTGATAGATGATGACTCTCTATATATGATGGCACTTTCGAAGAAAGCTTCGAAGGAAGCTTTGAATGGCATACTGTCAGCTATGTATAAGTGATGAAAGAATCAAGGTGGGAAAACCTGACTAATCCCATAGCGATGTAGCTGGAGTCATTAGCACAGGGTAAGGGTTTGTCAAGACGAATGCACTTGAAGAATATGTCGGTGTGCCAACAACTAAGTTACGAAAGCCCTTTCCATGAGGGTGCAAGGTGGAATGGCAGTTCGAACTCAGTGAAGGAGTCGAAGATCTACTCAACTGCCCATGTTGGATATCATTTCCAGAGTGAGTGAATCTTCAAGGCCTCTCAAACAAGCTCTTTGGATAATAGACTACTCCATAGCCTATCTTGGCTCATGGGTAATATGGTGCTTTCAAGAGACAAGACTAGGTGAGCGATCATCAATGTCATGCAAACGGAATCAGAGTTAGCAAAGGCCATGCAACAAGTGAATGGTGGTGACTATATCGAAAAGTTGCAGTCTAATTGGCGGGAGATCAGAAGGGAAATGCTTCCCAAGTCATAAGATGTGCTGAAGCAATTGATCAGTGGAGGCAAGGCATCGCAATGACCTCGATTCTAGGAGGAACTTGACTACCCAAGAAGAACTTGGTTGATAAAGCATCAGAGTGAAGACCGTAAACATCATAGGATGAAGCATGGTACCTCAGTGGTGGGTCTTCCGAGTGTTGACCAAACTTATGCTCTAGAGGGGAGAGCACACTTCTAGCTGCAGATGGGGTGTGAATGATGTCATTGGCACAACCAAAGTTATCACCTAAGCACACTACAAGGGTGAAACCGAGCTTCGGTCCGAGTAACACTTCCAGTACTCTAGAAGTGCGATGATGAAGAGTGGGTGGAGTTGAGTAACTACCTTGGAGCAAAGAGTATAACTTGAGGAAATTTAGTGAATCAATAAAAGCAACTCAATTCTCGCCACCTATGTAGTGGAGCTCTACAATGATTGGGAGTTCAAACAAAATATTCAAGGGGCAAACATTATGGGAGAAGGCCATAGACTCTTCAAGTTCTGCAAGGCAAAGCTCTTATAAAGTGACACTTCCAAGGGGGCCTAAATTCAAACGTGAATGCTCTTCTCTTGCCAACCAACAGATCTGAAGGATTCAGCGTAAAATGTTCCAACTCAACCAACTTCCCAACTGAACTAGTTCAGTGGCGAGTTGCAACAAAGTAGGTGGATCGAAGTTGATGACTCAATAGAAGCTGAGAAACAAGTTGCAATTAAGGATGATCAATTTTCAACATATAAGGAGGCTTCGATGAGGGCGTTGAAGGAATAAGTGAGAATATTATGGAGCAATGCAGTCAAGGTGTTCATCACTTGTCCAAGACGGTTTTCGATTCCTGTTATTTATTGTTTGTGGTGTTTTCAAGTGATTTATCATAGGTAGCATGCATTGGGTTAGATACACTACCGTCAGCCCCTTTTTTGTTTGTTGTTAGTGTTTTTGTTTTGTGTTTTCATCATGTAAAACTCAGAAGCATTTCTGGTTGTGTGGCGTCATGCAAAAGGGAAAAATAGCCCAAAACAGTCTCGTTCTTGTGTGCCACGGGTTGATTTCTAATTGATAGTCTTGCGATACAAAACGTTAACCATCTCAGCCCTTTGGAACCCCTGGGTGGTGTTGGGGCTGATAGGGCCATGGATATATGTTTGAGGGGTGATGTAATATTTTTAGTGCGCATGTTTTATGTTCGGCATAAGTGTTAGGTGAACATTAGGTCTGCATTTATCTTCGGAACCTCTTTTGTGTGCACTTGTTCAACTCATTTTTGAAAGTCTTTTATGTTTAATAAAAATTGGTTGCTTTGTGTTGCTTGTGATCCTAGTTTTCTTGTCATTTTCGTGACGATGGTGTCATATTACCTGCACCTTTCTATTTTTTTTTTCTTCGCTGTGCAGGTTATTTGTGAACTACACAAGCTTTAGGTCTAAGCAGACCCTTGCGAACGAGTATCTCTTGAGTATCTTATGCGTTAGGCAATCTTATCATAGGAGGTGACCGTGTGGTCTTAAGTTTGGTATGGATTAATGTCAAGTTTGTGTAGGGTGTGACTTGGTTTTCTTAAGTACGTGAAGAAAGATGCTTAATTTGATATCTCACATGCAAGCTCTCTCTCTCTCTCTCTCTCTCTCTCTCTCTCTCTCTCTCTCTCTCTCTCTCTCAAAGAACGTATATTTCAATGGCGTCTTGGATTATTAACCCCTGTAACTGTTTAATTATTTTCGCAATTTATTTATATGTGAAGGTTAACGATGGAGAATAGAAGAATCCGCAAGTAATGTGGTCATTGGTTGAAGGGAGAATACAAGGACAATGGCTCCCGAGATGACAGATCAAGACAGGAGGAGGTAGGAGGATAACAAACACAGAACAAATGCTTGGCAATAAGACAGAGGAACACAAGAAGGGGGGAAAGAAACAAAGTGGAGTAAATTATGTTAGTGTATCTTTGTTTGGTTCGGATCTGGATGTGCTAAGATCGCCTCGGCAAGTTCCCAAGTAGGAAGCTGGTGTTGGGACGAAAGAAGAGAGTCGTTAGTTCGCTGTGGGGGAAGCCTCCTTTCTGTGCTCTGCCCGCCTCGCGCTCCTAGATCCTACACATAGATCGGCTCGGGATGATTCGATCTGACCCCTCCGATGGCTAAATTAGTGCTAGGTGAAGCAAGGTATTGCTTGGAAAAGATCCCCAGAACAACGTGGTCAGGGGTTTTTATATTGGGGCTGGCGTAGGTTCCCAATGTACCCGGGACGTCATTCTGTGTTTCCCGGGGCGGCGGTTGAAGGCGTCGTCTCGAGCCTTCGGGACTATGTTGTACCTCGGACGACGCCCGAGTCCATGCAAGGGCATGCTCGGTGAGGCCGTCGATGTGTCGTCCCGGGCTTTCCGGGGCGTCGTTATGAAGGTGTCGTCCCGGGGATTTCGAGGTGGCGCTATGAAGGCGTCGTCCTGGGCTTTCCGGGGCGATGCTATGAAGGCGTCGCCTCGAGCTTTCGAGAAAGCGTTGTACCTTGGTCAGCGCCCATCTTGACATGACCGATGGCTGTCGCACTATGCTGAAGTAGCCTACCCACTCGATTTTAGTGCTGATATGGTAGTGGGGCACCACCTGTTAGTGGGTGTCGTCGGTATGTGCCCTGTCATTCTCCTTTCTCGGAGAAAGCCATGCATAGACTCCTAATGGGGGAGGGCTTGGAGCGTGACTTTTGTCTCTTGAAGTAGTGGTTATCGGTTTGCCTTCTAGTCGGTGCTGGGTAGGTTTCTCGGAGGGTAGCTGGTCAAATAATTTCGACGGTTGGCTATTGATCCGGTCGTTTGCGATCGAGGTATATGACTCGGGCATTCTATGGTTGAGGTATACGACTCGGGCAGTCTGCGGTCGAGGTATACAACTCGAGCATTCTGCGATCGAGGTATACGGCTCGGACAATCTGCGGTCGAGGTATACGACTCGAGCATTCTACGATCGAGGTATACGACTTTTGTCTCTTGAAGTAGTGGTTACGTTTCGTTTCTTCTTGTGTTGTCGACGATAGAGGAAGAAAGGAAAGGCAGTGACCCTGGGAACTGTAAATCAGGAACTATAATCGGGAACTTTCACTGCGTATAAGGCTTTTCTAAAATCAATTCCTCCAATCTTTCCGATAACAAACTAAACCATAAATTAAGAATCGAGCAAGTAAGTCAAAGAATAGGAACAGAGCAAGGATACTTACAAGATAAAGTCAGAATCAAAGAAAGTAATACTTAAATAAGAGGCATAGAATGATGGAGCTAACGAATAAGGCTTGGTTTACTTACATTTCATTATGATAAATAAGTATAAGTTCCTAGTTTAGTTCAGATGCTCTCGTTCCGGTAGCGCTTTTGCTAGTTCGATCTCCAGTATTGCATGAAGTCTTGGGGGCCCAAGTTACCATTATGATTATAATTGAGTTACAGCCTATCCTGGATGCACTTAAAATCAGTCGTTGATTTCTTATTTCTTTGTTTAGCTCTTGGCGGGATGCCGGGCACCGGTGGCATTCTTGTATTCCCCGGTTCGGTTCTCATCAGTAGTATCTCAAGCCTGTTTGTCATGTAGCTCCATTCTTTTTCGTAGTGGTGTCGATCCGATCCCTAGTTGTGAGTTTAGTTCCGTGCCTCGAGTTAAGATATTGCTAGCAGCGGTGTCATTCTGATTATGCTTAGTCGAAGTTTGATTATTGTGTTCACAGAGGTACACGACTCAGACATTTTACGATTGAGGTACATGACTCGGGTAGTCTACGATCGAGGTGCACGACTTGGTCAGTCTGTGGCCGAGGTATACGACTCGGGCATTCTGCGGCTAAGGTATGTGACTCGAGTAGTCTGCGACCGAGGTATGTGACTTGGACAGTCTGCGACCGAGGTATATGACTCGGACATCCTGCGGTTGAGGTTGCGGTCATCTCTAGGTTTTCACCCGTGCCTCCGTCTCAGAAGGATAGACCTGGGGTCGCGTCCGTGCCTCTTGATGTGCCAACTTGTCTGCCGGCCGGTCTGACTGTCAACCAATCTCCACCTCAAAAGGATAGACCTGGGGTCGCGTCCATGCTGCTTGATGTGTCGACTTGTCTACCGGTCGATCTGACTGTTAGCCGATCTCCACCTCTGATACTAGGGATTGCGAAGGATGGACCTAGGGTTTCGTGCCCTAGGGTTTTGTGTGTTAAGCCCGCGATGCTTGAGTCTTGGCAGGAGTTCTGCGCGCCAACTAGCTGTCGTGTCAATAGATATCTTTTTTTACCGAGCGACGCTTGAGTTGCCGGATGCGATGTGATCAGCTGGCAGGTATTAATGACGGAGTGGGCTGTTGTCCACTTCGGGGGAGGCGAGTGGTTGCCTCGATTGGCGGGACTTTCCCTATAAGTAGCTTGAGGCCCATTTCCCTTCTACGCCTTCGACTGATTGCTTCCTTCAGTCTCCATCGTCTTCCTCGATCGTTCTTCCTCCGGTCTCAGTCGTCTTCCTCGATCGTGTCTTCTTCATCCTCGGTCCATCCTTTTCTTCCTCGCAAGTCAGTCAGGATGACCTCTTCTTCCTCTTTCACTTCCTCCTCGTCTTCGTCCTCTAGCGACGTCGAAGGTAGCCCGCTGCCCTCGGGTGGTGACTCCCCTGTCACCGAGAGGACTGCATGGGCCCTTGAGGCCCTGAAGTCGTAGCATGACCTCGACTCCATTGTCACCGAGGAGCTGCTCGGTTGCATTTGGGAGCGCTATAACATCCCAACAAATTACGAGCTCTACGCTCCTCGGCCGGGGCAGCATGGGTACGACCTGTTCCTACAAGGGTTCAGTCTCACCTTAGACGCGCTTGAGGCAGGACTTCGTTTCCCCCTTCATCCCCTCATCAAGTCCTGCCTCTCTCATTGGCGCATCTCCTCGTCCTATATGGTGTCGAACTCTTGGCGTTACTTGGTGGTTTTCCTTAGAGAATGCTAGAACGTTGGAATTGTCCCAACCCAACCCCTCTTCCTTTCTTGCTTCTGTCTTTCCAAAGGGTCGGGCGGTTACTATCTGTCGACCCGATCGGGCTTTAGGGTTAGCGGGGCCCCTTCCAACAACAAAGGTGGAAGGGTAGATTCTTTTTTGTTAGTCATGTGCGAGGATGGAGCTTCGGCCTTCGGTGGTCGTCGCGCATGATAGACAACTCTACCCCGGGATTAATCGACGAGGAGTACGCTGGCCTCGGGAGGTTGAAGGAGATACTCTCCAAGTCCCATGTGATCAGAAACATGACCGAGCAGTGGCTCGTTGAGGCGGACCTCAGCCCGGCACCTTGGGGTACGATCGCGGTCCTATCCGCTTGCTCGACTTTATGTTTCCCACTGTTTGTTGATGCTAGTCATATGTGCCCTGCAAGGCAATCATATGAGTGATGGCACTTGTAACTTCATATGCACTCTTTCTCTCTGCTTATTATTAGGTATTTTATCACTTTATCTTGCGTGTTGCATATATTGTGATGTTCTTGGATCTGTGCAATGGAAATCGGATCGTGATGAGATCATAATAATAAGGCTGATTCACATTTAAATATAGACCCTAAATAATCCTGGTCATAGGTTATTCAAGAGGGACATCGAGACAACCGGATAAACTGGTGTGCTGTATACTCATCCATATAATGGAGGTGGCTGGTCTCATAGCTACTCGTGTGGGGACACTAAGGGTACAGTGCAGGTGCTTATTGGGGAATGAGTTCACTAATTGATCTGCTTACGGAATGCTAGATGGTTATTGATACCTCACGTCAGACAGCAATTCCGTAGTCCCAATAGTGTATCTGGTCCTTAGACTTGAGACACCAAGGATGTCCTGTATGAGTACTCCACTCTTTGATACCGGACTTATAGGTTTGGAAAATTTCAGATCTAGTACAACCGATTATTGGGAGTGGTAGCCAATCTTACGAGGGCTATTGAGTGTCAATAGAGGATCATCCGCTCTCGGTATCATGAGAGGAATATCCCATGTATTCTTGCTCGAACAAATCCTTGGCCAAGGTTATTCGGATTGAGAGAGAAAGAGTTCTCCGGGAGAATCCAACAAGAGCAAGATTAGAGGAGAGACCGTATGGGCCTGACAGCACCATCCTCGGTATAGGATCTCTGGGATATTAGATGGATGAGGGACTATAGATATATGGTAACTGAGGATAAATAGGTCCAAAAGATTGGATTCCCCTATATCGTCTTATCACGGACTTAGTTGGTTTTGCCTAAGCCGTGCGGCACCAATGCGTATCACCGCAAAGGTCAGCCTCCCCGAAATCTTCTCAAATCCCTTAGGACCTACGAAAGAGAAGACGGGACAAAGAAAGCGCTTCACACGGGATCCGCAAGCTACTCTTTTAGCAAACACATTATAGCAAATGCAAATTCCAACCATGGATATCACAAGCTCAGAACGGTTGCACAACAAAGGTATAACATTAGTCCACTACAAACCAAATTCTAATACAAGTATTCCCTCGTTGCAAACTTTATGTACAAGCCTACAATGATCGCCAAACTCACTCAAATGAGGCATTTACCCTTTGGCAAGCCCTTTACAAGCTTTACAAGTTATAACCAACCAAAAGGGACACGGACAAGCATAAGTATTATACCGAACAAGCCGTTTACAATTTGTCCGTGACATTCTCCCCCACTTATTCTTTCGACGTCCTTGTCGAAGCCTTTGCTGACGCTGCAACTTCTTTTCTTTGTTGGATCTTCGATCTTCTGCTCCTGCTACGATGCACCCTTTGGCTCCCATTTGTTCTTCGCTTTTTGTTGTTGAGTCGTCGAACTTTAATCCGCCATGCTGCTTCAACTCGCCAATGACTCAGACTTTGGTGTGGGGTTGGCAGAGTTGTGTTGATCCTTGCTGGTTCTTGCGGATTCATCTGATGAAGGAAAAAGACCATCTTTGATATGCACTAGTCTTCAAATTCTTCTTGTCTCTTGAACTGGATAGATGCTTGTTGGAGCTTTAACGAGCATCACCTCGCAACCTTTAAAGTTTTCAAGTCCTTTCTCAACAAAATTTGCCCATCGAATCTTCTTCCACTTAATTGTCTTGCCCAAGTAGGCTCGCATCACTTCCGCTTTCGATTGGCATTCAATTGGGAAATGAAGCGGATAATCTACTCTCAGTAGCACTGATCACCGTTAGTGAGGACTTGACAACTGTTGTCTTCCATTAATCTCTTCGAAGGGTCTTCGAATTTGTGCAGAGCTCCTCTGCTAGATAACTAAGAGAGCTGGGGTACTCGGTTTCGCCCATTCTCTTGAGAGTTGAGAAGGCAAAGGTTACTTGACTTCGCCCGTCTCCTCGAGATTGTACTTCATGCGTCAAGCTGGTTACTAGACTTCACCTGCTCTTAGCTCACACTTCCGAAGCACTTGAAGTGTTTGCAATCCTTGCGCTGAGTCAGCTACTATGATTCACCTTCTCATTGCCATTGAACTTCTGGAATGTAAGAAGTTATCACTCCGACTTGGAGTAAGTCTCTGATAGATCTGGTCGCCTTTGATTCATGTGTGGACTCCGCCAACACATCGCAGGGCCTTAGCCACCTTCGATTATGTTCGCTCCTTTGGCAATCGACCTTCGTCCACCCAGTCTGCGATATCTCCATGTGTGGACTCCGCCAACACATCGCAGGGCCTTAGCCACCTTCAATTCTGTTCGCTCCTTTGGCAATCGACCTTCGTCCACCCACTCTTGGGTCACACTCGGACGAAGCCTAGCTCTAGGACAGTCCATCGCCTAGCAGCTCCTCTAAAGTCCCATGACTTTGCTGAAATTGGTGCACCATTGTCTGGGTCCTAGGACTCTGCTCCTACCAGCACAATCTCCGCTGCGCACCACTTTCCTCATGGCAACTCGAATAGCAACACTGTGGCATATTCTTCAAGAATATCTACCTCTGCATCCTCTTGCCCCGTGCCAAGGCCTTCTAACACCAACTTCGCCATTGCAAGTTGTATCGCCTTAGTTCCTCTGTCAAATGCTTTACCGAGATGAGGTGCATATGCCTCGAAATTCCCTTCGTCTTTGGCACCATGCAAGATGAGTCTGCTCCATCAGAATAGAGAACCCATGGAATGACATGATCCTACTCTTGTCTTTACAAGAGTCCATGCCCTTGACCTCTGTCTAAGGAAAGCTTCAAGCCTCCGCTCCATGTTCTATCTTCTATGCCAACTCTCTTCATGTGGCTTGGGTACATCACCAAGTTATCCCCCAAGTTGCTCCGCTTCTCGATTTGCATTGTGTTAATGGTAGCCCTCACGTCCACCATTTCACGGGTCAGCCCTCTGTTGAGTCCAATCTCCATATCGGATCCAAGTGTGCTTTCGCTTTGTGTTGCCTTGGGTCACTCCCCCACTTGATCTCGCTATGCATCCACCAACGCATCACCACTTGCGAGATCATGCGACGACTCCTTGCCGCTTACTCGATCTATCAAGCTTTGTCATGAGGTACTCCTCAACCGGTGCGATTCATTGCACATGATTCTTCCTCTGGAGAATCAGGACTTATCCCTCCTGGATATCTGGCCCGTTGGAGCAACTTCTCTCTTCGCATCCTTCCCTCTGGAAGTTTAGGAGACCACCATCCCCTTGGACTACTCCACCTTTCTTTGAACGAATCGCGTGCGAATTTTGCCTCTGCAAATGCACTTGCTAGACTGCGATACTTCGCCAATACCGCTCACACTGCACCCCTTTGGGTCTAGCAACATGCTGAACCTGTTGCATACTTCAGCCTCTTGCGAAAGTATCCTGCACATGCTGAAGAGAAAGTTTGAATGCTCCATGGCGCCGACCTTCGGTCGGCTTGGGATGGCCCCGGACATTCTATCGTCCACATGCAAGGCCTTGCATGAGTATCGAATTCCTTAAGTTTGCAACTCCCCTCACCTCTGTGAGCTTTGCACAACTCTTTCGATCATTGAACAACCCACTCCCCCTTGCACGGTCTCATCCTTTGCAACGCACTCCGCTTGCCTCGATCACCGTCAAGTTTGGGTGCCAACGTCGAGCCACTACTCGAACTCAGCCATCCCGACCTTTGTGCGCTACGCAATTCTTCTTAGCTTGTTGTCCTCGTGGTGCCTCGCTAGGTCCCCCACGTTTGCATGCTAAGTTGTTTCTAAGTGGGCTTGTCCGGCTCTGATACCATCTATCACAGACTTAGCTGGTTTTGCCTAAGTCGTGCGGCACCAATGCGTATCACCGCAAAGGTCAGCCTCCCCGAAATCTCCTCAAATCCCTTAGGACCTACGAAAGAGAAGACGGGACAGAGAAAGCGCTTCACACGGGATCCGCAAGCCACTCTTTTAGCAAACACATTATAGCCAATGCAAATTCCAACCATGGATATCACAAGCTCAGAACGGTTGCACAACAAAGGTATAACATTGGTCCACTACAGACCGAATTCTAATACAAGTATTCCCTCGACGCAAACTTTATGTACAAGCCTACAATGGCCGCCAAACTCACTCAAATGAGGCATTTACCCTTTGGCAAGCCCTTTACAAGCTTTACAAGTTATAACCAACCAAAAGAGACACGAACAAGCATAAGCATTATACCGAACAAGCCGTTTATAATTTGTCCGTGATAGTCTGGGGGCTGTGGCGTAGTGGCATAGTACGTCCGCAGTCGATGAGTTTGGTGAATTATTATAGAGATAATAATTCACTAAGTTAGAAGGAGTTCTGATAAGTATGACTCACGGCCAGCTCGATATTGGGCCTACAGGGTCACACACATATGGTAGGTGTTGCGACGAGTAGAGGTTCGGATATGAGATATCCGCTGGAGCCCTTATGTTATTGGATATCCATTAAGGCCCTGAATTATTGAATCCTAAGATGAAATCCAATAATTGCTAATAAGAGATTATTGGGTAGAGACCCACTAATCCAAGAGGCTTGGGTAATTGGATGGAGATCCAATACCCAACAGGGTAAAATCCATTAGGGTTTACAGGGGGCCTCTATAAATAGGAGGGAACCAAAGCTCTATAGGCTGGGAGTTCTTTTGGTAGTCACCTTCTGTTCTCCTCTCCCCAGAGAGGAGCATCGTCGCAGTCCCTGTTGTGTGGATACCGCTAGAGAGGAGGACGCTTGACCTTCTTCATCATCTCCTACAGATCTACAGGGATTCAGGGATATACGATCTCCCTAGGTATTTTCTTTTACACATACAGTTATTGTGGATTTGTTTTGATGCATCGATCTTCGCACGATGACGAAACCTTTCTACGAGAAATCTGTGGTTTTGTTTTTGTTCTTCCGCTATGCATGAGATGTCGCCCCATAGGATTTCCCAACAGTGGTATCAGAGCCATGTAGTACATGCGAAGATCAAATCTTAAACTACGTGTGTTGTGATCTAGATTAGTTTTTATCATCAAAATCGTTAGCGCAAAAGGTGAGGAAGGGCAGCAAGTGTTGCTGCCCTTGTTGCTCTCGCACAACGGCCACAAGGCTACTTGCAGCCTTGCTGCCTGCAACGGCGACAAGTGGTCGGCGGCCTACTGCCTGCTTGCAAGGCGCGGGCAGAGACACCCGCGAGGCAGCGGCGGTTGCGGGCGCTACCCCGCAGCCCACGGGCAGAGACACCCACGGCGGTAGCGCTACTTGTGGGGCAACGGCACCCATGAGGTCCCTGCGAGCGGCACTCGCGGTGGCAACGCTACCTGCGGGGTAGTGGCGCTCGCCTGCGATTAAATAGTTTAATTAACTATTATTATTTATCTAGTAGTCCTATAAAATAACATATACACGCGATGTATGATGTGGACAAATGATCATGGACCTATGATGTGATGTATGTACATGTGATTATTATTATTGGGGCCTGCGAGCCTCTATTTTTCTCGTTTATTGTCGGGCCTGCGTGCTTGTAATTATGTTGTAATTACATGAGGAGACACAGCGGTAGCAGGACCCACAAGGTCGAGACGGACGATCCGACGCATGGAGATACGTTGAGATGCCGACGGAATCGACGAAGCGAGAAGGATGATCATAGGGCATGGAGATGCACCGAAGCACACATAGATCTTGATGTGAGTGATTGAGCCCACTGGCTTGGGCCTGATCACATTAGAATGTGATCCATGATTATCTAGTGTGATTGTTCGTATGATGGGTGATTGGTTATACACCTACTAGATATGTATATATATTTGCATGCGATGTAGATATATATAATAAATATATATGTGTGTGACACGTTATATTAGGAGACCAAATCAAAATTTCCTCTATTAATAATATTAAGTTGGTAAACGTGAGGCAATTAGATTGACCCACGTGGCCTTCCATCGTTATAGGTAGGAACCGATTCCCGATGTAGGTTGAGTTGGTCGAGTCCCTCAAGACTCACCTATATCATGTTTTGCTATCTTATCTATGACATAGAGATGTCACTGGTGACCTGAGGACATGGTTTGCTTGGTCGAGTCCCTCGAGAGTATATCATCGAATCAGACTCATCTTGTAATGATGGTGATGACTTAACCGAACATCATGGTTGGTCGAGTCCCTCAAGGCCATGGTGGTTCGGAGGCTGAACAGGATGGGAATCACAAAGAGTTGTGATTGGCAAGAGTTGCCTACCTTTACGGGCTTAACGTGATTAGTCGAGTCACTCGAGGTTACGTTAAGACGCCGATTGGATCTCGATCCCCACTAGAGATCCGCTAGGGGTTTTCGATTCACATACCGGAGGGTGTTGTGTATCTCACGAAAAATTAGTGGGAGAACATTAAGATAGAAGTCCTTATCTTATCTGTTTAATTTTTGCAAAGTTTGCATATTATTTATTTCTGCTACATCTTTAATTTCAGAAAAATATCACTTTCAAATCCTTTACGTGGCATACTTGATACCAACCACCTCACTGGTCTAATTATATAGATTGGCTTCGCAATCTGAGAATCATTCTTACGGCGGAGAAAATCGCATACGTCCTTGATACAGTGATCCCTACGCCCGACGAAGGGACAAGCGAAGATGTGATTGCTCATTATATGAAGTACATAAATAATTCTGCTCTTGCTCTGTTATATATTGGCCTCTATGACTACTGAGTTATAGAGACAGCATGAAAATATAGATGCTAATTTCATACTCCTGCATCTTAGCAAACTGTTTGAGGAACAGGGAAGAACTCAACGATATAAGATATCAAAGAGTCTTTTCCGTGCCAAGATGACTGATGGGACACCGGTTCAAAACTATGTTCTTAAGATGATTGCATGGATCGAGAAACTCACAGGTCTAGGAATGGTCTTAAAGGATAACCTGTGTGTGGATCTTGTGCTTCAGTCCCTACCAGATTCCTTTTCTCAGTTCATAATGAATTTTAATATGAACAAACTTAAGGTGATCCTCCCAAAACTCCTCAATATGTTAAGAGAAGCAGAGAGCACCATCAAGAAAGATAAACCAGTTCTCTATGCTGGTGAGACCAGAAAGAAAAGGAAGGCTGAGAAGTCCCTTAAGAAGAGCAAAGGCAAGGGCAAAATGGGTATGGCAAAGGTTGTCAAGAAAGATCCAACAAAAGACAAAGGCCGGTGCTTCCACTACGGCAAAGATGGGCACTGGAAGAGGAACTGCAAAGAGTACCTTGCAGAGAGGGCGAAACAGAAGTTTGGAGAAGCTTTAGGTACATTCATGATCAGTCTCCATTTGTCAGAATCTTATGATAATACATGGGTATTGGATATCGGGAGTGCTTATCATATCTGTAATTTGTTGCAGGTTCTGACAGGACCTAGGAGATTGAACAAAGGCGAGATGGACCTTAAGATGGGCAATGGAGTAAAGGTTGCTGCAGTGGTTGTTGGCAAGGTCACCTTACATCTGCTTGGTGGAGCTATTATTGCATTAGATGCATGCTATTATATTCCTTCTATTATCAAAAATATTATTGTCATTTCATGTTTGACAGTTAGTGGATATAAATTAGTTTTTAAGAATAATAGTTGTTTAATAATATTAGATGATGAGATCATCATGAGAGGAACATTGCATAATGGTTTATTTATGCTAGATACATCTCCACATATCATGAGTGTAAGTGAGTCTAAGAGGAAACGAGAAGAGGTAAATAATGCATATTTGTGACATTGTAGATTAGGTCATATCCATGAGGGAAGGACTCAAAAGTTGCTGAAGAATGAATATCTATATCCATTTGACTATGAGTCATATACAACTTGTGAACCTTGCCTTTGGGGAAAGATGGCCAACTCTCAATTTAGTAGAACTGGAGAGAGAGCCACTGAGTTACTGGAACTCATACATAGTGATGTATGTGGTCCCTTGTCGACTCATGCCATAGGTGGTTACTCCTACTTCATTACTTTTACTGATGATTTCTTAAGATACGGACATGTGTACTTGATGAAGTACAAGTCTGAGGCTTTTGAGAAATTCAAAAAATTATAAGAATGAAGTGGAGAACCAGACAGGAAAGAGTATTAAAACCCTTCGATCAGATCGAGAAGGTGAGTACTTGAGTACAGAGTTCACCTAGTTCCTCAAAGACCATGAGATTTTATCCCAATGGATACCTCCTTATACACCGCAGTCTAATGGTGCATCAGAAAGGAGGTATTGCACACTGTTAGACATGGTGCGTTCCATAATGAGTTTCACTGACCTACCTATCTCATTTTGGGGATATGCCCTAGAGACCGCAGCTTACCTTCTGAATAGAATTCCAACTAAGTTAGTAATGTCTACTCCATATGAGATATGGAATGGGAAGAAGCCCGATCTTAAGGTTGTTAAGATTTGGGGCTGCCCTACCTACGTCAAGAGACACAACCTCGACAAGCTGGAATCTAGGATGGAATGGTGCAAGTTCGTGGGATACCCTAAGAAAACTTGTGGGTATTATTTCTATCACCCTGAGGACCATAATGTCTTTGTAGCCAAGAGAGCAGTGTTCCTTAAGAAGGAACATATTCTTGGTGAAGACAGTGGGAGTATGATAGATTTGAACGAGGTTGAAGAACCTAGCTCAAGCACCATTCCACAGCTAGAATCTGTTCAGATACCTAGCATACAAGTTTCAACTTTACGTAGGTCCGGTAGAGTATCTCATCCTCTTGAGAGATATATGGGATATATCAGAGGAGAGGATATTGAGGATATTGATTCTCAGACCTACGAGGAGGTTATTATGAGCATAGACTCAGGGAAATGACAAGAAGCCATGAATTCAGAAATGGATTCTATGTACTCAAACAAGGTTTGGAACCTAGTTGATGCACCCAAGGGTATTGTACCCATTGGCTGCAAGTAGATTTTCTAAAAGAAGATTAGAGTAGATGGAAAAGTAGAGACCTATAAAGCAAGGCTAGTGGCTAAGGGGTATCGTCAAAGGCAAGGTGACTATGACGAAACTTTCTCGCCTGTAGTCATGCTAAAATCCATTCGAATTCTATTAGTTATTGCAGCACATTATGATTATGAGATCTAGTAGATGGGCGTCAAAACCATATTCCTCAATAACAACCTCGAGAAGGAGGTGTATATGATACAGCCTGAGGGATTCGTGTCCAGGGATAACCCAGATAAGGTGTGCAGGTTGCTTAGGTCCATTTATGAACTGAAGTAAGCTTCCCGAAGTTGGAACATAAGATTTGATGAGGTGATCAGATCTTATGACTTCGTTAAGATAAAAGATGAGCCTATGTGTACAGGAAGGTAAGTGGGAGCACTATCACCTTTTTGGTATTATATGTGGATGACACCTTGATCATTGGGAATGATGAAGGAATGCACTCTACAGTAAAGGCTTGGCGATCTAGGCACTTCTCTATGAAGGACTTAGGGGAAGTATCCTACATATTGGGGATACATATCTACAGAGATAGATCCTAAAGGATGCTTTGCTTGTCCCAGTCCAGGTACATAGACACAATTGTCAAAAGGTTTGACATGAAAAATTCTAAGAGAGGTCTCATACCAATGAGACATGGAATATCACTTTCTAGGAGTATGTCCCCAAAGATTCCTGAAGAAAAGACACACATGGATATGATACCATCTGCCTCAGCGATAGGATCTATCATGTATGCTATGCTATATACCAGGCCTGATATAACGCATGCTCTGAGTGTCACGAGCAGGTATCAAGCAGATCCAGGCTTGGAGCACTGGAAAATAGTAAAATATATCCTTAAGTACTTTAGAAGGACTAAGGATCTTTTACTGGTATATGAAGGCAGTAGCCAAAGGGTTAAGGGCTATACAGACTCGAGCTTCAAGTCCGATGTCGATGATAGCAAGTCTAATTCAGGGTATGTGTTCACCCTGAATGGAGGAGCAGTATGCTGGAAGAGTTCCAAGCAAAACACTATTGCTGACTCGACCATAGAGGCGGAATACATTACTGCGGCAAATGCATCAAAGGAGGGAGTTTGGATGAAGAAGTTCATCACAAACTTAGGAGTCATGTCGAGCAGCGAGGATTTGATTCCCTTATATTGCGATAACTATGGGGTGATTACTCAAATAAGGGAACCCGAGTCTCATCAGAAGTGTTCTGAGGAGGTTCCACTTGATAAGAGAGATTATCGCCCGAAAAGATATAGTAGTGGAAAGAGTTCCATCTGAAGATAACATTGCAGATCCATTGACAAAGCCATTGACTCAGATTATCTTTGAGCGTCAGAGAGGTTTGATGGGGATCAGACATATTGGTGATTGGTTTTAGGTCAAGTGGGAGATTGCCAGTCATATGTGCCCTACAAACCAATCACATGAGTGATGACACTTGTGACTTGATATGCACTTTTTCTCTTTGCTTATTATTAGGCATTTTATTACTTTATCTTGCATGCTGCATATATTATAATGTCCTTAGATCTGTGCAATGGGAAACGGATCGTGATGAGATCACAATAATGAGATCAATTCACCTTTAAACACAGACCCTAAATAATCTTGGTCATAGGTTACTCGAGAGGGACATCGAGATAATCGGATAGACTAGTATGCTGTATACTTATCCATATGATGGAGGTGGCTGGTCTCATAGCTACTCGTGTGGGGACATTAAGGGTACAGTGCAGGTGCTCATTGGGGAATGAGTTCACTAATTGATCCGCCTACGGAATGCTGGATGTTTATTGATACCTTACTGTCATGGACAAAATTGTAAACGGCTTGTTCGGTGTAATGCTTGTGCTTGTCCGTGTCCCTTTTGGTTGGTTGTCACTTGTAAAGCTTGTAAAGGGCTTGCCAAAGGCAAAATGCCCTATTTGAGTGAGTTTGACAGCCATTGTAGGCTTGTACATAAAGTACGCGTCGAGGGAATACTTGTAATAGAATTCGGTCTGTAGTGGACCAAATCTATACCTTTGTTGTGCAACTGTTCTGAGCTTGTGATATCCATTGTTGGAATGTGCATTGTCTATAAAGTGTTTGCTAAAAGAGTGGCTTGCGGATCCCGTGTGAAGCGCTTTCTCTGTCCCGTCTTCTCTTTTGCAGGTCCTAAGGGATTATAGGAGATTTCGGGTAGGCTGACCTTTGCGGTGATACGCATTGGTGCCGCACGGCTTAGGCAAAATCAGCTAAGTCCGTGACAGTTGGTATCAGAGCGGGACAAGCTCACTTAGAAACACTTAGCATGCAAAGCGTGGGGACCTTGTCGGCACCACGAGGACAACAAGCTAAGAAGAATTGCGGAGCGCACAAAGGTGGGGATGGTGAGTTCGGCGGTGGCTCGACATTGACACTCCAAACTTGGCGGTGCTCGAGGCAAGCGGGTGCTTGGCCAAGGATGAGACCGTCGCAAGTTGCAGTGGGTTGCTCGATGATCGAAAAGAGTTGTGCAAAGCTCACAGAGGTGAGGAAAGTTGCAAACTCAAGAGAATTCGATACTCATGCAAGGTCTTGTCACATGCGGACAATGGATATCGTGGCCATCCCAAGGTGGTGAAGGTCCGTGCATTGGAGCATTGAAACTTTCTCTTCGGCATGTGCAGGATACTTTCGCATGAAGTGAAATGTGCAGCATGTGGAGCATGTTGCTAGAGAAGGAAAGTGTATTGGTGAGGTGTCACTATCTAGCAAGTGCATTTGCGAAGGCGAATTGGGCACGTTTGTCAAAGCAAAGGCGGAGTAGTCAAGGGGATGGTGGTCTCCAAAACTTCCCAAGGAAGGATGCGAAGAGAGATGTTGCTCCAACTGGGCGGATATCCATGAGGATAAGTCCCGCTCTCGAATGTGAATGCGGTGCAATGAATCGCTGAGAGTACCTCAAGGCAGAGCTCGAGGATCGAGTGAGCGGTGAGGAGTCATCGTATGATCTCGCAAGTGACAATGCGTTGGTGGACGATAGCGAGATCAAGTGGGGGAGCAACCAGGGCAACACAAAGTGAAGGCACACTAAGAGCCGACAGTGAGTTCGGACTCAACAGAGGGCTGACCCGTGGAATGGTGGGCGTGAGGGCCATCATTAATCCAATGCTAATCGAGAAGCGAGAACAACTTGGGAAGACTTGGTGAAGTACCCAAATCGCGTGAAGGGAGTTGGCTTTGAAGACGGAACATGGAGCGGAGGCTTGGTGCTTTCCTTACACGAGGTCAAGGACATGGACTCTTGTTGAGGCAAGAATCGGATCATGTCGTTCCATGGGTTTCATATTCAGATGGAGCAAACTCATCTTGCATGGTGCCAAAGACGAAGGGAGCTTCGAGGCACATACATCTTATCTCGATGAAGCACTTGGTGGAGATTCTAAGGTGACGCAGTTTGCTGAGGCAAAGTTGGTGTCAAAAGGCCTTGACACGGGGCAAGAGGATGCAGAGACAGCTACTCTTGAAGAATATGCCACAGTGTTGCTATTCAAGTTGCCATGATGAAAGCGGTGCGCAGCGGAGATTGTCTTTGGTAGAGGCGAGTCCCGGGATCGGATAATGGTGCACCAATTTTAGCGAAGTCATGTGACTTCAAAGGAGTGCTAGGCGATGGACCGCCCTAGAGCTAGCCGTTCGAGTGTGACCCGAGAGTGGGTGGACGAAGGTCGATTGCCAAAGAAGCAAACAGAATCGAAAGTGGCGAAGGCCCTGCGATGTGTTGGCGAGTCCACACATTGAGATATCGCAGATTTGAGTTCATACCACAGGATCGAGAATGCAAGTCATCGAGAGCGACATGATGCAGGAGATCGTGGTGGAATGGTTCGTGGCAAGACGACACACACAGTGCATCCCGTGAGGGACACGGTCATCTGGAAATATGACCGGGAGCGCAACAAGGAGCTCCACAACGGTGAACAACACGACGGCAGGAAGAGCTATGGATTCAAGCAGTGAATGCCATGGTACCGCAGAGGCAGGTCTTCCGTGCGTGCACCGAATGTTGCATTGAATGGAAGCCTTGGACATCAGCTTATGGGGGCTGTGCACTATCAAGGAAGAAGTTCAGATGCAAGTACCAGTGAGTCCCATTTGGGGACCTGGATCATCTGAGAGGTATGATCGAGCTGCTGAAGAGTGGAACTACTTCAGAGCTCACTTTCGCTTAAGGGAGCCCGGCAAGTCAGAGGACAAGGCCGAGTAAGCGAACATTATGGCCAATGAAGCTAAGGAGAACAGAAGTGGTGCAAATCCTGCAACATGGTGGCAGTGGCCATACATGGGAGTTGCAGTCTGTATTTCCATCGACCAGCGGGCGCTCGAGCAACAGAGAGGTGTTGAAGCTGGGGTCGAATAGGCGTGGAAGCAATGGCGAGTCAAGAGGGACTCGGCTACCCAATATCGATCATCGGTTAGATTGAAGGTGAACTCAGAGGAGTGTCACAATGCCGCAGAGGCAGATCTACCGATCATGAAGAAGGATGTAGATGCGAGACAACGGATAGTAGTGCCATTGGCGTCGCGATGCCATGGTACCACGAGGCGGGACTTCCGGGAGTCATCCATCCCTTGCTCTCTTAGAGGGAGAGCACTTGGTCGTGATATGGGCCGTGGAGGAGGAGAATGCTTTGGCAAACTCCATGTACCAAGACAAGGTGAAGGGCGAAGCGAGAACCGTAAGACCAAGTGTCAAGACTTTCCATCAAGATAGCCGTGAGTGAAGGACTTGGTCGATGCAAGAGTGCATGACCAAGGATCAAGCGAGCAAAGACGTGGTGTTGTACCTTTACTACTCGGAGGAGTCGGCGATGTAAATGATGGAGAAGGAGGTACAATCCCAAAGCGACCAAACCTATCGGAGACTTACTCCAAGTTGGAGTGATAACTTCTTGCATTCGAAGTTCAATGGCAATGAGAAGGTGAATCACGATGAGGTCGACTCGGCAAGGATTGCAAACACTTCAAGTGCTTCGGAAGTGTGAGCTAAGAGCAGGCGAATTCCAGTAACCAGCTTGATGCACGAAGTACAAACTCGAGGAGGCGGGTGAAGACAAGTAACCTTTGCCTTCTCAACTCCCAAGAGAATGGGCGGAACTCCAAGACCCCAGCTCTCTTAGTTATCCAGCAGAAGGAGCTCTGCACAGATGTGAAACCCTTCAAGACAACTAAGTGGAAGAAGATTCGATGGGCAAATTTTACGGAGGAAGGACACGAAAAACTTCAAAGGTTGCGAGGTGATGCTCGTTAAAGCTCCAACAAAGCATCTATCATTCAAGAGACAAGAAGAATTTGAAGATCGGCGATATCAAAGATGGTCTTTTCCTTCATCGATGAATCGCAAGAACCAAAGATCAAGACAACTTTGCCAAACCCACACCAAAGTCGAGTCATTGGCGAGTTGAAGCGAAGACGGCGGATTAAAGTTCGACGACTCAACAACAAGCGGAGAACAAATGGGAGCCAAGGGGCGATCGCGGAGGAGCGAAGATCGAAGATCCAACAAAGAAAAGAAGTTGCGCGTCAAGAAAGGCTTCGGACGAGGACGTCGAAGGATTAAGTGAGGAGAATGTCACGGACAAAATTGTAAACGGCTTGTTGTTCGGTGTAATGCTTGTGCTTGTCCGTGTCCCTTTTGGTTGGTTGTCACTTGTAAAAAGCTTGTAAAGGGCTTACCAAAGGTAAAATGCCCTATTTGAGTGAGTTTGATAGCCATTGTAGGCTTGTACATAAAAGCTGGCGTCGAGGAATACTTGTAATAGAATCGATGCCAGTAGTGGACCAAATCTATACCTTTGTTGTGCAACTGTTCTGAGCTTGTGATATCCATTGTTGGGATGTGCATTGTCTATAAAGTGTTTGCTAAAAGAGTGGCTTGCGGATCCCGTGTGAAGCGCTTTCTCTGTCCCGTCTTCTCTTTTGCAGGTCCTAAGGGATTATAGGAGATTTCGGGTAGGCTGACCTTTGCGGTGATACGCATTGGTGCCGCACGGCTTAGGCAAAATCAGCTAAGTCCGTGACATTACGTCAGACAACAATTCTATAGTCCCAGTAGTGTATCTGGTCCTTAGACTTGAGACACCAAGGATGTCCTGTATGAGTACTCCACTCTTTGATACTAAACTTATATGTTTGGAAAGTTCCAGATCTAGTACAGTCGGTTATTGGGAGTGGTAGCCAACCTTATGAGGGCTATTGAGTGTCAATAGAGGATCATCCGCTCTCGGTATCATGAGAGGAATATTTCATGTATTCTTACTCGAACAAATCCTTGGCCAAGGTTATTCGGATTGAGAGTTCCGACAAAAGCAAGACTCGAGGAGAGACCATATGGGCTTGACAGCACCATGCCCGGTATAGGGTCTTTGAGATATTAGATGGATGAGGGATTATAGATACATGGTAACTAAGGACAGATAGGTCCAAAGGATTGGATTCCCCTGTATCGTCTGGGGGCTGTGGCGTAGTGGTCTAGTACATTTGCAGTCGATGAGTTGGGTTAATTATTATAGAGATAATAATTCACTAAGTCAAAAAGAGTTCTGACAAGAATGACTCATGGCCAGCTTGATATTGGGCCTAGAGAGTCACACAAATATGGTAGGTGTTGCGATGAGTAGAGGTTCGGATATGAGATATCTACTGGAGCCCCTATCTTATTGGATCCTAAGATGAGATCCAATAATTGCTAATAAGAGATTATTGGGTAGAGACCCACTAATCCAAGAGGCTTGGGTAATTGGATGGAGATCCAATACCCAACAGGGCAAGATCCATTAGAGTTTACAGGGGGTCTCTATAAATAAGAGGGAACCAAAGCTCTATAGACTGAGAGTTCTTTTGGTAGCCACCTTCTGTTCTCCTCTCCCCAAAGAGGAGCATCGTCGTAGTCCCTATCGTGTGGATACTGCTAGAGAGAAGGACGCATGACCTTCTTCATCCTCTCTTATAGATATGCAAGGATTCAGGGATATATGATCTCCATAGGTATTTTCTTTTATACATGGAGTTTTCACAGATTTGTTTTGATGCACCGATCTTTGCACGATGACGGAACCTTTCTATGGGAATTCTGTGATTTTGTTTTTGTTCTTCTACTGCACATGAGATGTCGCCCCATAAGATTTTCTAACAGTTGATCTGCCTAACTTTTACTTTTTTGTGCAGGCATGGTGAACCTTAAGACGGTGCAAGGGATGCCATGGGCTTCCTCAGTTCCTACCCCTCATTCGACAGCGGAACCTACCTCAGAACCCCGGGAACGGCCCGTGGATGTCGCAGCAGAGCGACCACGGAAGAAGACTAAGGTTTGCGCCTCGAAGATCTTTGGGGCGACCGCAGCCCGGGCCGAGGCATCCGCTACCAAGCGAAAAATCATGTAGGAGCTAGGCATAGACGGGGCGAAGCAGGCCCTAGTCAGGAAGACACGGGAAAGGCGGCTCGGGCACCTTTTGTGTGTGATCTCTTTTGCACCTGAGCTCGTGCCACGGACGAACCCTACCGGGTTCGGATGATGGGCAAGCTCCCGGAAGGGGATGCATCCGACCCGCTCGTGCCCCGCTGGGCAGGCCTGACCCACGGGGACCGGGTCTGGGCCGATGGCTAGTTTGCGGCCTCATTTGTCCGAGGGGGGCTGCATCCCGATTTGGCTCGGGATCTTTACACCTCTCCGTCGGAACTGCTAATCGTGAAATCAACGAAGTCACTGATATGGGTAAGGTTTTCACCCTCAGTCCCCCGTGTCACTATGGATTCTTCCTTGTTCTAACCTAGTCCTTTGCGCAGGGCCAACACTATTTCATGGCGTTGATCAACCGTGTGGAGGACGCCGGTCGAATTATCAATTACATGGGCGACAAAATTACGACGCTCCAGACTCAAGTCGAGGAGCTCAAGGCTGGGGCCATGCCCGAAGTAGTGGCTGCTGCCGAGCAGCGCACAACCAAGCTAGAGGTTGAGGTTGCACGGTTGAAGTCCGAGCTCGACGAGGCGACCCGACAGAGGGGGGAGGCCCGAGCCCAAGTTAGTTCGATGGAGAACGAGCTACACGAGCTTGCCCGAAGCTTAGAGGCGGTTCGGGCCGAGGCTAATTAGGCCGCCGAAGAATTGGCGGAAGATGCTCGCAAATGGCCGGTGAGAGACCTGAAGCTAATCGAAGCTTACAAGGAGTCTCGAGGCTTTCAGCTTGGACTGGCTCGGTCCGGCCAAATCACGTATGAGTATGGGTATCGAGTCGCAATGGCTCGGTTCCGGGCTTGGTACCCGGATCTTCAGATCGAGGAAGACCCCTACGCCATCCTACCCAAGGATGAGACTATCGACATGCCTAAGGAGGTCCCCTTTGATGACAGTGCGGACCCTCCAGAGGCTTAGGTCTTCCACTTTTTTCCTTGTCTCTCTCTTTGCAAGGGATCGGTCGGGCGTCGCTGTTTTTTGTAAGCCTCGGCCGAACCAATCGTGTAATCTTCTTCTAAAGTTAAATGAAAACCTTTTGCTTCAACCTCTGTGCATGGATTTGTTTTACCCAATTTGCTACACGAAGAATTTCTTTAAATTGGATACATTCCACGTCCTTGGGATCGGGTGGCCATCTAAAGTGGCCAACCGGTAGGTACCGTCCTGAACGACATCAATCACCCGAGAAGGTCCTTCCTAGCTAGGGGAGAGTTTGCCGCGTGACTGGACCAGGTCACTGACCTCGGCCCTTCGTAGGACCAAGTCATCCAACTCGATCGGTCGGGAGCACACCTTTTGGTTGTAGAGTTTGGCTACGGCCCTTTTGTAGGTGAGAGCCTTTAGGTGGGCATCGGCCCGTCGTTCCTCTACCAGGTCGAGTCTGGCTCGGAGTCCTTCCGACGATGCCTCTTCCTCGTAGTTTTCCACCCGAGGCATCGGGACGATGATCTTGGGTGGTAAGACGGCCTCTGTGCCAAACGCAAGACTGTACAAGGATTCTCCCGTGACAGTTTTGGGTGTGGTACAGGAAGACCACAGAATGCTCGGGAGCTCATCTACCCAAGCGCCCCGAGCCCCGGACACCCTTCTTTTAAGTCCGTCTAGGATGGTTCGGTTGGTTACCTCTGCCAAGCCATTTGTCTGGGGGTGGGCCACCGAGCTGAACCTCAATTGAATTCCATAGTATGAGCAGAATTCTTTGAATCTGGTGCTGGCAAACTGGGCTCTGTTGTTGGTGATAATGACCCTCGGTATGCCGAATCGAGTGATTATACACTTCCAAACGAACTTTTCCACTTGTCGCTCGGTGATTGTTGCCAGTGGCTCGGCCTCGACCCATTTGGTGAAGTAGTCCACTCCGATGATGATGTATCTTCGTTATCTCGAGGCTGGTGGGAATGGTATGAGGAGATCCATTCCCCACTATACAAAAGGCCACACGGAGTCTATGGGCATTAGTGGCATCGTGGGTTGTCGGGGCGTTCTGGCATGCCTTTGGCATGGGTCGCATCGTTGCACGTAGGCCTTTATGTCCTGACATATGGTCGGCCAATAATAACCCAGGCGAAGGATTTTGAAAGCTAGGGCTTGCCCGCTGATCTGTTCGCCGCAGATCCCCTTATGCACCTCGGCCAGGATTGCTAGAGCCTCCTGATAGGACCCTAGCAGGGTTAGGTCCTACTCAACCATGTAGCAGCTAATAAAAACCCTGTGAGAATGTAATAAACCCCGCCTAGCCACCTCTATCCTATAAAGAAGAGAGGCTAGGGTTTATATTTGGGTCTTTGGACTTCTTAGCCTCCGCCCCCCTTGTTACTGGGCCGGACCGCTAAGGTTGAGGGCAAATTAGGTAGTTCACTTAGGAAGTAGCCCCTAGGGCTAGGGTTTGGAGCTCTATATAAGCTTGTAGCCTCCACCTCTTTGGAATAAGAAAGATCAATCTACAATTGCAGCCACCAGGCTCCTTGGAGGGTGGAACCCCTATAGCGTTCCAAGGGTTGATCCCCCTCAAAGGTCAACCTCCATAGAATTCCTCTGGGGTTCTATCACCTCCTCAGGGTCTATGTTAGGGATCGAGCGGCACTAAGAGGGGGGGAGGGGGGTGAATTAGTGCAGCGGATAAAACGATAGATTTTTCAGCGATTTAAATCAAGCTTCGGAAACTTCGTACGATGAAGGCAACGTTTCATTTGAAACCGATTTGGTTGCGTTCTAACTTTAAAGCATGCGTACGAAGATGAAAAGAAAGTGAAGCAAGTAAAGTAAAGGCTTGCAGCAAAGTAAAGAGATAAAACAGAAATTTAAACACTCACACAATCAAGACGCACGATGTATAGTGGTTCGATCAAAGTGACCTACATCCACTTCCGAAGCCTTCTCCGATGAGGCTCCCTTCTTCCACTAGCAAATCCTTTTGAAGGGGAAGGACCAAATACCCCTCTTACAACCCTTTACAAGTGGTTCACCCTCTTACAAGATTACACAAGAAGAATGAAATGAGTTGAACACTTAAGCAAATGAAAAACAAGACTTTCCCAAGACTTATTTTCAAAATCTAACTCTCAAAGGGTTCCCTTTCAGCTGAGAAAGGGGGGGTATTTATAGATCCAAAGTGGATTCAAATTTGGGCTCCAAATTTGAAATCAAATTGAGTTCGGTTCACAGCGGTGTCGGGCGGTGTCGAGGCGGTGCCACCACTGTCGAGGCGCACTGTGTTAGTCTGTTGGATCGACACGCGGCGGTACCACCGCCCCAGCCCGCCAAAGCGGTGCTACGCTCGATCTGGCGGATCGGGGCGGTGCCACCACCCCAGGTTGGGTGGTTCACCGCTCGCCCATTCACCAAGGTGAATGGGCCTGTTTAAAACCCAACTCGGCCCAGTAGAGGCCCGGTTGGCCCCCATTTTGGGTTAAAGGATTAACACCTAATCCTAACCCAAATTAATGTGCTAACTATGAAATTAAAGATATTCCTACGCTATTACAAAGTCCACAAGTCAAGTCTTCTTAGTCGAAGCTTAGGCGAACTTCGGCGGTCTTCCGACGATCCCTCGGAAACCATCATGCGGACTCCTGGCAAGCTCTCGGACTCCACGGTGATTTTGGCGAGTTCCCCCGAGCTTCTTTGGCAAGCTCCGATCTTTTTTGGCAAGTTCCGTGAACTTCTGACAAACCTTCCGGCGAACTTCCGAAAACCCTTCGGCAAGCTCCCTACTCATTCTCGGCCGGTTCCGGCAGCACTCCCAATGAATCTTCGGACTTCCATCGAACACTCGAACTCCCAATGATCCATCGCACTTGACTTCGACCCTTTGTTTCGCTTTACGTCTTCATCCTTATCGTAGTTACTCCTGCACAAACAAACACCAAACACTCTACTTCGATCTAGACAGTTATTACAACGCGAATTGACATTCGGATTTGCCGTTCGACGTCATTGGTCGGCGCTTCGTCCGATCCTTCGGCACATCGCCCTCTCTTGCGGCTTGTTGCCCAATCGGTGGTTGACCTCCGTAACCCCGATATCCATGGTGCAACTCCGCACTTCTTGGCATGATGCCCGACGTCTGAAGCCTCCTGCCGATAGTCGACCGAACCTCCGGCTCGACATCCAATATCCTGACGTGATCACCTCCGGCGCAACTTTAATTCCTCCAGCGTCAACTATCTAATCCTGATCGATAGTAGACCTGCGTAACTCAAAACACAATTAGACCACAAATCACATTCAATTAGTTTCATCATCAAAATCCGAGATTCAACAGTCTAGGCACCGTATAAGTGGTCTAGTGAATGACCTCCGGTAGAGCTACCCGTTCATCTTACAGTATCAGGCCTGAGCGCGCTATAGACGCTAGGCTACGACCTTATCGGCGGGCAACATCCCATTTCTCTTATACTGTAATATCTCCTGTGTCCACGTTATTTGCACATCGACCGAGGACACCACCCCGACCATGATCGTTCGGGTCAAGAGTTCCTCGACCTTGGGTCCGAGGTTAGCTTCGGGCCTTGAAGCAAGCTTTGCCAGTGCATTCGCCCACCCATTTTGATCATGCGGCAATCTGGCCAACACAAAGCGTGGGAAGTTAACGACGAGCTTTCTCACCTCGACTAGATACTTCGACAAGTTTGGGTCCCGAGCTTCGTAACCTCCATTGATGTGCTCGGCTACCAGCTGTGAGTTGGTGTAGACTTGGATGTCTTCCACCTGTAGCTCGGCGGCCAATCTAAGCCCAACCAGGAGCGCCTCGTACTCCGCTTCGTTGTTAGTGGCTTTGAAACCGAAGCGGAGGGAGTGCTCAAACAATTACTCATTGGGGCCTTCCAACATAAGTCCCGCTCCTGCGCTCCTTGAGTTGGCCGATCCGTCCACGCACAGGCTCCATCTGCCTTTTGGTTGCTCCAATGCGGCGTTCTCGGGGGAGGTCAACTCCGAGATGAAGTCGACGATCGCCTGAGCCTTGATGGCGGTCCTCGGGGCATATTGTTGAATCTCAGATTTTGATGACGAAGTCAATTGATGGTTATTTGATCTAATCCATTTCTGAGATAAGTGTGCAGGATTAACTATGATAGAGCAAATTACCAAAGTCAAGTTTTCATCTCAAGTTTGCAATACATCAAATGGCATCTTTCGATTGATAAGACAAATTTTCATCTCATGATTTATCTAATATGTTGTCACGCTTTTCAATCATGAGATCCTTGTTGAATCTCAAAATTTTTGGTATCTTTTGTCGAAATGATAAATGATTTTCATCCTTCGACTTGAAATTAAATGTCATGCTTTGATATTGTTTACGAATGAAACCTCATGCTGATTGAGCATGATGATAAGTTCAACACAAGTAACTTATCGGTTTTTGTTGAATTCAAGAGAATGAATTCAAATGTCTTTACCTTCTCATTATATGACATATAGATATGGGAGTTAAGAATAACTCCGTCATCAATTGATTGTCATCATAAAAAAGGGGGTGATTATTGAATCTCGAATTTTGATGATGAAATCAATTGATGGTTATTTGATCTAATCCATTTCTGAGATAAGTGTGCAGGATTAACTATGATAGAGCAAATTACTAAAGTCAAGTTGCTGGAAGTTCAAGAGTCCACCAGAAGTCTGAAGGATCATCGGAAGTGCTGCTGGAGCCAACTGAGATGAAATCGAGGACTTGCCAAAGGTTTTGGAAGTTCGTCGGAAAGATCGTCGGAGGTTCGCGGAGATAACCGAGAAGGTTCGGAAGGGTGCCAAAGACTCGTTGAACTCGCCATAGAATCCGGGAGCCTGCTGGGAGTCCGCCAGAAGAAATCCGAGGGAGTGTCGGAAGTCCGCCGGAAAGCTCTTCGGAAGATAACTTGATAGTGTTGGTTTAATTTGGCTTTAAAAGTTCATAGTTAGCACTTAATTAGGGTATAGACTAGGTGTTAATCCTATCTAGACCTGTATTGGGCCAATTGGGCCTTAAGTGGGCTGTATTGGGCCAAAGGTTAGGCCCATACAGTTTCTGGTAAGGGCCGACGGTGGCATCGCCGGACCCAGGCGGTAGCACCACAGGACCTAAGCGTAGCACCTTGCTGATCAACCAAAGCGGTAGTACCGCTTGTGCAGCAGCGGTTGTACGCTGACAGGTGGTTGCAACCACCTGTGTCAGACGGTAGTACCGCCAATGCCATGCGGTAGTACCGCCAGCACATAGACACACGCAAAGGTGTGTCAGGCGGTAGTACCGCCTGCAGTCCGAAATTTCGGACAAAGACCTCTTTGAGCGGGATTTTTGAATCCCAAAATTCTCTATAAATACCCCTTTACTTCTAGCTAGTTGGGCTGCCTTTTTGGAGTGTTAGATTTGAGTCTAAGCTATAGCAAATTCCTGCTTTCATTTGCTCAAGTGTTCTCCTCCTTTCTTCTACTTGTAAAAATTCTGTAAAGAGAGGGAACCTCTTGTAAAAGACTATAAAGGGGTGTTTGGTCCTTCCCCTTCAAGAGACTTGCTAGTGAAAGTTGGGAGCCTCATTGGAGGAGGCTTCAAGAGTGGACGTAGGTCATTTGACCGAACCACTATACATCGCTGCGTTTACTTGTTGTGTGAGTACTTAAAATTCTGCATCATAAATTTCTTAAGCTGCAAACTGATTGGATTTCTTCTCCCTACTTCAACTTTCATTTACCTGAATATTTTCAAGTTAAAGTCACTTTTGGTGAATCAAGTTCTTAAGCAAATCTCCGGAATCGATTTTCAAGATTTACTAATTTTAATCCACTGCACTAATTCACCCCCCCCCCTCTTAGTGCCGCTCCGAACCTAACACATATTGTATGTTGAACTCGTTGAGCTCGATCGACCACTTGAGGAGGCGACCTGAGATGTTGAACTTAGATAAAACTTGTCGAAGCGGGTGATCGGTGATTACCTTGATCGGGTGAGCCTGAAAGTAGGTGCGCAGCTTTCGGGCCACGAGCACGAGTGCCAGGACCAGTTTTTCGAGCAGCAGGTATCACTCCTCAGCTCCGTTTAGGACGTGGCTGGTGTAGTAGACCGGGTGCTGTGCTCCGGAGACCTCCTTGACCAGGACCGAGCTGATGCCATGTTGGGAAGTAGCTAGGTAGAGGCTGAGCTGCTCCCTCGGGGGTATTGTGGCGAGACGAGGGAGCTCGACGAGATGTCATTTGACTTGCATAAAGGCCACCTCACATTCCTCTGTCCATTTGAAGTCCCTCGGGCTCTTCAAGGCTCGGAAGAAAGGGATACATTTGTCGCCCAACCGGGACAGAAACCGAGACAGTGTGACGAGTTTCCTAGTTAGTCGCTGCACCTCTTTGATTGTCCAGGGTGGCTACATGTCGAGGATGGCCTAGACCTTTTTTGGGTTGGCATTGATTCCCCTCTTGTGGATGATGAACCCAAGGAATTTTCTTGAGCTGACCCCGAAGGCGCACTTCGCGGGATTAAGGCGCATGTCGAACTTCCTCAGGGTGTCGAATGTCTCGGCCAGATCCGCCAGGTGTATCGTAGCCTCCCTACTTTTGACGATCATGTCATCGACGTATACTTCCATGTTTCACCTAATCTGTTGGGCGAACATTTTGTTTATCATCCTTTGATATGTGGCCCCGGCGTTCTTTAACCCGAATGGCATGACCCGATAGTAATATACTCCTTGGTCGGTGATGAAGGCCGTATGTTCCTGGTCTTCGGGCGCCATCTTGATTTGATTGTAACCTGAAAAAGCATCCATAAATGAAAGGAGTTCATGCCCGGAGGTCGCATCGACCAGCTAGTCAATCCTCGGGAGGGGATAGCAGTCCTTCGGGCATGCCCTGTTAAGTGTTGGGTCCAGCCCATATGTGGGCTTGGACCAGATAATTGGGCTTGAGCCCAAATCAGTTAATTAAATAGACGGGTAGAGATAGGGTTTTTCGGTGGAACGGTAGAATGTGCAGTTAAGCGCACAGCGAGGCAGCTCAGCGTGCAGCGGTGCAGCGAGCGGCGTGCGACGTGCAGTGTGCGGCGTGCGGCACAGTGAGAGAAAGGGAAGAGAGAGAAGAGGAAAGAAGAAAACTAGGATTCTGAGTTTTCTACTTGACGATCGGTGGCCAAACTTCGTCGGGTTTGGCCCAAATTTGATGTGGAAAATCCTTGCAGTAAACTCTACAATCTTAACGTGCTGATCTGCGGTTTATCCTTTCTAAGGTACTTTCCTGCTATGTTTACTTGGTGAGATCTAAAGTTTTTCTTAGAAGAGATCCATCTATACGATGATGATTCACTATTGTTGAGCCAAGATATCTGATCTTGATGTTACTATGATCGTCTTATTATTTTAGAGAAGACATATTATAAACATGTTATCATTATTGGTGATAGTGGAAGTTTGAAGTGGACTACGGTCCTGTGGTTTTTCCCACATTGGGTTTTCCACGTTAAAAATTCTGTCTCACTTGTGATTGATCAGTTATTCTGCTATTAATATTGTTCTGGTTAATACTTGCTTTTAATATCAAGTTGGTATTTTTGATGAGGAACCCATTTTGATACATAAAGAGGGAAAAGTATTATTCCGCATTAACAGGTTTTTTCCCAACAAGTGGTATCAGAGCAGTAGGTTGTTATTTGCTACTAGTTTTTCTTGTGTGATTGAAATGGAAGAATCAGATGGTATGATTAAATTGAACTCATCAAATTATTCCACTTGGAGGCGTATGATGGAAGACTTGCTCTATTGCAAAGATTTGTATAAGCCCATCAAAGTTAAAGAAAAACCCTCTACTATGGAAGAGGAGGAATGAGAGGTCCGACAGAAAGCTATTGCTTATATTAGAAGATGGATGGATATAAATCTGCATGAGCATATTTTTGATGAAACCAGAGCTGATATTGTTTGGCAAAGGCTAGAAAATCTGTTTGCGAAAAAGATAGTGGGAAATAGAATTTCTCTCCTTAGAAGGCTTGTTAATTTGAAGTATAAAGATGGTGACAACATTATTGAGCATATAAGCCTGTTTCAGAGTCTTGCAAACAAGTTGGTTGCTATGAAAATGAATATAGATCATGAAATGCAGGGATTGCTACTTCTCAGCTCTTTACCAGAAAGTTGGGAAACTTATGTGGTGACAATTTGTAACTCCACGCCAGAGGGGACTCTAACTATAGACATGTTTAAAGACAGTTTACTGAATGAAGATGCAAGAAGGAAAGAACATGGAGAATCTTTTTCTAGTGCACTTGCTACTGAAAAACAGGAAAGACGTGGAAGAAGTCACAGTAGAAATCCACATGGTTACAGAGGAAGATCCAAGTCTAGAAGAGATATCAGGTGTTTCCACTGCAACAGGCCAGGTCATATGAAGAAAAAGTGTAGGTTTTGGAAGCGAGAACAGAATGAAAGGAAGAAAAATGAGAAAGAGACCAATATAGTTACTGCTGAAGGTGATATCATTACTGTTTGTGATGATGGATGTGTTAGTCTTGCAGCTCAGGACAGTAACTGGGTGCTTCATTCCATGTTACTTCTCATGGTGATTTCTTCAGATCCTATACTACTGGTGATTTTGGTAATGTTAGAATGGGAAACAATGGTACATCCAAGATTGTGGGTATTGGAGATATTTGCTTAGAGACCAGTACTGGGAGCAAATTGATACTCAAAGATGTTAGACATGTTCCAGATATTCGTTTGAATTTGATATCTACAAGCAGACTTAATGATGAGGGATTTACACATTACTTTGGTGAAAGCAAATGGAAGCTCACTAAAGGTTCTCTAGTTGTGGCGAGAGGAAAGAAGTTGAACTTTTTTATATTATGGAAGCTAAGCTACACAAAGGAGAGATTAATGCAATTCAAAAGGGTGAAAGCATAGATCTTTGGCATAAGAGGTTTGGTCATATCAACGAGAAGGGACTTCAAACTCTTGCTAGAAAACAGTTCTTACCAGAGTTGCAAGGTACATCTCTTAAATCTTATGATCATTGCTTAGTTGGAAAAACACATAAAGTTACATTTCATACTTATCCGCCATCTAGAAGATCAAATATTATTGATTTAGTTCATACTGATGTTTGTACTATGCAAACTAGAACTCTTGGAGGTGCTCTTTATTTTGTTACTTTTATTGATGATCATTCTAGAAAAGTTTGGGCTTTTGCTTTGAAATCTAAAGACCAGGTACTCGATGTCTTCAAAGAATTTCATGTCAGTGTTGAAAGAGAAAGCGCGAAAGCTAAAGAGTATTCGAAGCGAGATAATGGTGGCGAGTACAGGGGTCCTTTTGAGAATTATTGCAGGTTTCATGGTATCAGGCTTGAGAAAATAGTTCCAAAAACTCCTCAGTAAAACGGTGTGGCAGAAAGGATGAACAGAACCATTGAAGAAAGGATTAGGTGAATGCTCTCCCACGCCAAGTTACCTAAGTCATTTTGGGGGGAGGCTATGAGAACTACGATTGACCTGATAAATCTTTTTCCATCAGTTCCTCTGCAAGGTGATGTTCTAGAGAGAGTATGGAAAGGGAAAGATATATCTTATGATTATTTGAGAGTCTTTGGGTGCAAAGCATTTGTACATATTCCAAAAGATGAGAGATCCAAGCTTGATAATAAGGCAAAGGCATGTATTTTCTTGGGATATGGTCATGAAGAGTTTGGGTACAGATTATGGGATCCAGTGAACAAGAAGATTATTAGAAGCAGGGATGTTGTGTTTCTTGAAGACCAATTGTTTGATAATGGTGATAATGTTGAGAAGCCAGAAACCTCTGTTTATATTCCTTGGAGTTTGGGTTCAGTTCCTCCACCTATAGTTCATGATGATCATGGGGGAGATGAAGAAGAAGAATGTGGTGAGAATGTTAGTGATGATACTCCTACAGTTGATGAAGTTGAACCAACTGAGCAAGCACCTCCACCACCAGTTGAGATTCCATTGAGAAGATCCACAAGAGAGCGACAACCATCTACAAGATATCCTCCACATGAGTATGTTATGCTTACTGATGGGGGAGAGCCAGAAACTTACCAGGAAGCTATTCTACATGAGCACAAGAATGAGTGGGTTAAAGCCATGCAAGAAGAGATGAGATCCTTGCTTGAGAACCACACCTATAACTTGGTAAAGTTGCCTAAGGAGAAGCTTGAAGCTTGTAGGCGAAGAGCGGGCTTAGTACAGCCCACCATATGAGCTGGAGGGGGAGAATTGTTGGGTCCAGCCCATAGGTGGGCTTGGACCAGATAATTGGGCCTGAGCCCAAATCAGTTAATTAAATAGATGGGCAGAGATAGGGTTTTTCGGTGGAACGGTAGAACGTGCAGTTGAGCGCACAGCGAGGCAGCGCAGCGTGCAGCGGTGCAGCGAGCGACGTGCGACGTGCAGCATCCGGCACAGTGAGAGAAAGGGAAGAGAGAGAAGAGGAAAGAAGAAAACTAAGATTCTGAGTTTTCTGCTTGACGATCGGTGGCAAACTTCGTCGGTTTTGGCCTAAATTTGATGTAGAGAATCCTTGCAGTAAACTCTACAATCTTAACGGTGCCGATCTGCGATTTATCCTTTCTAAGGTGCTTTCCTGCTATGTTTACTTGGTGAGATCTAAAGTTTTTCTTAGAAGAGATCCATCTATACGATGATGATTCACTATTGTTGAGCTAAGATATCTGATCTTGATGTTACTATGATCCTCTTATTATTTTAGAGAAGATATATTGTAAACCTGTTATCATTATTGGTGATAGTGGAAGTTTGAATTGGACTACGGTCCTGTGGTTTTTCCCACATTGGGTTTTCCACATTAAAAATTCGGTCTCACCTGTGATTGATCAGTTATTCTGCTATTAATATTGTTCTGGTTAATACTTGCTTTTAATATCAAGTTGGTATTTTTGATGAGGAACCCATTTTGATACACAAAGAGGGAAAAATATTATTCTGCATTAACAGGTTTTTTCCCAACATTAAGATCGGTATAGTCAATACACATTCTCTAGTTTCCATTAGGTTTTTTTACGAGGACCACATTTGATAGCCACCGAGGATACTTGGCCTCGGCTATGAAGCTTGCCGTGAGGAGGCATTCCACTTCGCTGCGGACCTCCTACTGTCGGTCGGGGGCCAACCTTCGGGGTTTCTGCTTTACAGGATAGGCTTCGGGGGAGATGCTCAGATGGTGTTGTGCGACTCTTCGGTCGACCCCGGGCATGTCCGCCGGTGACCAGGCAAAGATGTCAGCGTTGTCGACCAGGAAGCTGATAAGCTGCACCCGCTCTTATTTTGTCAGCCCCAACCCGACCATTACAATACAGTTGGGTCGGTCTTTGTTAAGCGGCACATCCATGGTCGGCTCCATTGGCTCGGGGTGACAGGATGGCTTCTTGATGTCCCGTGGGTCCTCCAGCGGTTACTCAGTCCTCGTCCTTTTAGGTAACGAGATTGCCGTTAGGTAGCACTGCCTGGATTCGCGGGGGATCCCCCTGACTTCTCCGACCCCGCAATGGGTCGAGAACTTTATTGTCTGATGATATGTGGGGATGACGGCCCAGAACTTGTTGAGGGTTGGTCGACCCAAAATGACATTGTACGCCGAGGGAAGGTTTACCACCATAAAGGTGGTCATTATCATCTTCGACCTCGGCTCGTCCTCCAAAGTTACTAGCAAGGTGATTATACCGAGCGGGGAGATTGACTCGCTGGTGAACTCGGTGAGTGCCAAGTGCATTGGCGCTAGAGCCTCCTTAAGCAAGCCAAGCTTCTAGAAGGCATCAAGGTAGAGGATGTTAACGGAGCTCCCTATTTCTATCATGATTCTCTTCACACGGGCGTTGGTGACCCTGGTCGTGATCACCAGCGCATCGTCATGTTTGAAGCACTTCATATCCTCAGCCAAAAATGTGATTTTAGGGTCAGGGTGCAGCCTCGGAGATTTGTCCCTCGCTACTCGGGCATAGGCCTTTCGTCCCGACATGCTATCGCCTCCCGAAGATGGCCCACCAATTATGACATCGATCTGTCACTCGATGGGACCTTCAGGGCGTGGCAAGTTATCTCGGTCTTGCTTTAGGTAACGACCAAGATGCTCTCGGCAAATGAGCTCCTTGATCTGTCGCTTCAAATCGTGGCACTCCTCGGTGTCGTGGCTGTGCTCCCGATGGAAACAATAGTATTTTGTCTAGTCTCTTAGTTCTCGCGGGCCCTTCATCGGGTTGGGAGCCTTCAGGAGCCCTTTTTCTTTAATTTGGAGAAATATCGCCATTCGGGATGTGCCAAGGGTCGGAAAGGGGGATCTCGTGGATGGCACGTTGGGTCGGTCCATCCTTCTCCTCGGGGCGGCTGACGGTTATCCCCGAGATGGCTCTGCCCTGGCTCTCTTGTGCTCCTCTCGCTTCTCGGCCATCAGAGACTCTATCGCAATGTACTGGTTCGTGCGTTGGAGCATCTCCGGGACCGCCGTGGGAGGTCACTCGACAAGCGACCATAAGAACCTGGAGGGACGTAGCCCCATCATGAATGCCTGCATTATCAAAGAGGGGTGAGCGTTGGGAAGCCCCCATATTTCTGCAACAAAATGGGTCACAAAGTGGGAAAGGGGCTCATCCTCCTTTTGACTAAGCCCGAGGAGCAAAGTGACAAATAGCTTCGGCCGGGTATAGGCCAAGAAGTTGAGCTCAAAATCTTTGGCGAGCTGGTCGAAGGACGCGATCGATCCGACTCTTAGACTACTATACAACGCCTAGGCCGGACCCCTGAGGGTGGTGGGGAACACCCTGCACATCAAGGCGTCATAAGTTCCATACAAGGCCATCTGGGCCCGAATGCGGCCACATGCTCCGTTGGATCGGAGCTACCGTCATATGCGTCGAGGGATAGGAAGCGGAAGTTCAGAGGGACCGGATTTTCTTGTATCTCTGGGGTGAAAGGGGATCCTCGATGGGCGTCCTCCCTGAGTTCCTCCTTGGATTTGTGGACTTCCTTTTGCACCTCATCGAGCCGCTGGTTGACAGAGTGCAATTGGGCTTGGAGCGAATCCGTGGCCTCTGACGACGGTATGTCAGGCTCCTGTTGTGTCCTCGGATTTCCCGACGCAGCTTCTGGGAATGCGATCAGGTCCGCCTTAGTCGGGGTTAGTGGCACCCTTGGGATTGGGGGTGCGACAGGTGCCAGAGTCAGTGGTTCGGTGTTAGAACCCTTCGCGGATTCTAAGCTTGGGGTTGATCTCTATAGGGGATCGACCTCCTTGGAACTCTATAGGGGTTCCTTTCTCCAAGTTGCTACTCAAAGGCTGCTAAAAGATTGATCTATACATTCATTAAAAGAGGATGAATACATGGTTATTTATAGGGCTTCTAAGCTCCAACTCCTAATAGGACTCTTACTCAAGACTCCTACTTCTAACCAACTTCTAATTAGAACTCCTTCTCTAGTAGGATTCCTAATTCTAATAGGACTTTTTCCCTAATAGGACTTCTACTTCTAATAGGACTCTTTTCCTAATAGGACTCCTACTTCTAATAGGACTCTTTCTCTAATATAACTCCTTTTCTAAGAAGCAACATAACCCTAACCTAGCCGGCCTCTTCACCTCTTTAATAGGGGTCGGCTAGATAGGATTTACATGAATGCTCTTATCAATGAAACTAAATTAGGACTCTCCTAACTAGAGTCCCAACAGATTAGGACTCTCCTAGCTAGAGTCCTAACAGATCCGCCCTCTTCAAATCAGCCTTGTCCTCGAGGCTGACACTCCATGAATTTTGAGAGTTTGATATTCAAGTCATCATAGTTCTCCTAAGTGGCATCTTCTGTTGGTAGGTTCGCCCACTATATTAGCACTTCAATAGCGGGTCATCGTCGTCGTCGAGTCACGATCCGTCGATCAATAATAGTGCTTGGTTGGGTTTGGAGCTCTCCTTGAGTAGTCATATTTGGTAGATGGCTTTGAGCTATCTCGTTTTGTCCCAACTTGAGCTTCAAACACGACACATGGAAGACTAGATGGGTTCGAAGGCTGGCGGGTAAGTCCAATCTGTATGCTACTACTTCGATGTGCTCCAAAATCTGATAGGATCCATAGAACCGAGGTGAAAGCTTCATAGATGCTCTGGTCTTCGGATCATCTTGCCATTCCCTCCTAATATCCTTAGGGAAGTCGCTGGTTGAAAGTGAAACGGTCGAAAATTCAGCTTGCTCGGGTAGTCGCGAAAGTGCATCTGTAACAACATTCTCTTTCCCCCTTTTGTAAGTTATTTCATAATTATATCCAAGAAGCTTTGTTACCCATTTTTGCCACTCAGGGGAAAATATCTTCTGCTCCAAGAAATATTTTAGGTTTCTATGGTCGATCTTGATTTGAAAGCATTGCCCGATCAAGTACAGTCTCCATTTGGCCACCGCATGCACAATCGTGAGAATCTCCTTGTCATAAATAGTCATCTTGAGATGGGAAGGAGATAATGCCTTACTGGTACAAGCGAGGGGTCGGCCATCTTGCATTAGTATAGCACCAATTCCTGCTCCGGAGGCATTAGCTTTAATAATAAAAGTCTTGTCGAAGTCGGGTAATGCTAGTACTGGCGTTGTTATCATTGCGACTTTAAGTTCGTCGAAGGCGGTGGTGGCTTTGTCCGACCACTGGAAAGCATCTTTTTTCAGCAAAGAAGTAAGGGATGCACTGATCTTTCCATAGTCTTTCACGAACTTACGGTAGTAACCTGTTAAACCGAGAAAGCCGCGTAGTGATTTTATGTTCCTGGTTGGCGATTCTGCATTGCTTCAATTTTGGAGGGATCCACTGCCACCCCTTCCTCTGATAGGATATGCCCAAGATATTTCACCTTTTGTTGAAGAAAGCTACACTTCATTTTTTTGACAAAAAGAACATGTTCTCGTAAAATTATCAAAACAAGTCGTAAGTGCTGAATATGACTTTCAAGAGAAGGGCTATAAATAAGGATATCGTCAAAGAAAACTAGCACAAACTTTCGAAGATAACTCCGAAAAATATTATTCATAAGGCTCTGGAAGGTGGAGGGAGCATTGGTGAGACCAAAGGGCATTACCAGAAATTCATAGTGACCGTTGTGCGTTCGAAAGGCAGTTTTCGGTATGTCTTCTTCGCACACTCATATTTGATGATACCCGGATCGAAGGTCCAACTTTGTGAAGACTCGTGCTCCCTTTAATTCATCAAGCAATTTATCTACTACTGGAATAGGATACTTGTCCTTGACGGTTATGTCGTTGAGAGCTCGGTAATCAACGCACATTCACCATGTTCCGTCTTTCTTTCGTACGAGGAGCACTGGTGAAGAGTAGGGGATGCAACTTGGCCAAATAACTCCTATTTTAAGCATCTCTTTTACAATACTTTCTATTTCATCATTTTGGAGATGTGGATACCGATATGGTCGAGTATTTGCTGGAGGTTTCCCTGGAAGAATCGGTATACAATGATCATGCCGGCAGTTAGGAGGTAGGCTGCGTGGTTCGTCAAATATATCTGAAAATTCAGCAAGCAAGGAAGTAGGTTTGGATCTTCAAATTTAGTTGGCTCTCCCTTAGATTGCTGCTCAAGTTGTACCAAAAAGCCACTACATGCTTTGTGCAAAACTTTCTCCATTCGTTGTGTGCAAATTATCGTTACGTCGCCCCCACGTTTCCCGTACAGTATCACCTGTTTCCCCTTGATGTAAAATTTGATAATTAATTTCAAAAAATTTCAGAAAATATCACCTAATGTCGTCAACCATTCGATGCCAAGAATGGCCTCATAATCATCGAGAGAGAGGAGGAAAAAATCTGTAATTATCTCTTGGTCCTGCAGCAACAGTTTCACCCGTGGGCACTTACGATCACACTTCAAAATTCGTCCATCGGCGACTTTAACATCGAACCTGCTGCAATTCTCAATAGGTAAGGCCATCCGGACAGCAACCTTGCTGTTCATAAAATTATTAGTGCTCCCGGTGTCAATAAGAACGGTGATCGGTTGTTGCTTCAGAAATCCTCCCACTTTCATTGTTTGCGGGTTCGCATAACCGGCAAGGGCATGCATCATAATATCAATTGGTTGTTGTTCTTCATCCGTGACCTCTTCCTTATGCTCTTGGACCTCGTCCTCCATGTCTTCAAGAGGTTCAATCAATAGGAGGCGGCCCCTTTTGCAGCGATGATCGTGGTTCCACGGCTCGTCGCAATGCCAACAAAGACCCTTTGTTGATCAGTCACGTAGTTCTTCTCTTGTCAATTTTTTGGGTAGCGAAGGATGGCTGGGAGCAGAAGAGGGTTTATATGTTGAGGTTCTAGGAGTGGTTCTCATCCTCCGAGCATCTTGGTTGAGTCGTTCTTCTTGTATTCGGGCAAAAGAAATCGCAGCCATCACGGTATGGGGCTGTCGCGCCTTAACTTCCCCTTTTATCTCTGGCTTGAGTCCTTCGATAAATGTTCCTAACAATTGACGGTCAGTCCAATCATGAGCAAGGTAGGATAGCTTCTCAAACCTGGTTTGGTACTCTTGAATCGTAGAGGTTTGTCGAATCTTTGCGAGTTGGCCATCGATATTTTCATACTCCGTAGGTCTGAAACGGTTCAGCAGTGCATTCTTAAATTGATTCCATGTTGGAGCCCCATGATTATATTCCAGCCAATTGTACCATTGAATAGCATCTCCTTCAAGGTGGATGACAGCAATCTCCATCATAGCATTATCCGACATTCGGTAGAAGCGAAAGTAACGTTCTGCGCGTGAAATCCACCCCGCTGGGTCTCCTTCTTCCCATCGTGGGAAGTCCACCCTCATACGTAGCTGAAGCATGTCTGAGGGCTGTCCCTCCTTCTCTAGGGTCCTTTCTAAATTCTCTCCTTGCTGCAGTTTGGTTGGACTCGATGGTTGTCCAATTCTGAATTCTGCAAACAAAGCGCGCAATTTGTCTTCCAAGCACGATTCAAGCCGTGATTCAATCCGAGATTCCCATGCTTCAAATTTGGCATCAATTGGATCTTGAGAAGCCATAGCATATGTCTGTAGATCAGAGATGCCCTTGTCTTTTTTCTGTTGATGGGTTAATGGCATGGGGTGGTGGAAGGTTCGGACAATAGATCGGTGATTGAAGGGTTCAGCTGTAATGGTTTACTATTTTGGGCTGTGGTTTTTGATGTTGTTAAGGTTATGAAACTAGGTTATGATGGCTGCATCTTGAGGCTAGAGGGATGCCCTAAAGACGTCTTGGCTTGTGGCAGCAAGGTGGCTAGGGTTTGGTAGGTTACGGAGAAGAAAAAAGGATAAAGGTGCATTACCAGATTTTTCGCCGAAAAAATTCCAGCAGTAAAGATGTAATTTTTTCTAGAAATTTTCAAAAGAGATTCAAGTAAAACTCAAAGGAGATCTACTGATAAGGAAGAGCTAATACTGTAAAAAAATTCGTAGGAAGAAACGACAACAAGAGGTTTGGCAAAATTGAGAATCACAGAGAGGTATTATAGCAGATTTTTATGTCTAAAGTGCAGCAACTTGGACGTAAAAGATAAGTGGTTTATATTGAGAATTTTTCAATAAAACTAAAGGGAAAACCACTATTATGAAGTGTCAAAGCCGCCGTAAAAATTTCATAGAGATTTGGATAGAAAATACACAGTAGCAAGATCAAAAAGGCAATGCTATATGACTGAAATTCTGCAGTGCGACTTTCGTTGTAGAGATGAAAACTTTACAACGAAAAGTTTATGCAGCAATATAGGAACGAATTTTTTGGATTTTTTGAATAAGGATAACTAAATTGCAGCAGCAGTAAGGTAGATAACCAGAACCTATTGCAATTCACGGGAAGATCAAAGGATGATCTACGGTGGTGGAGATGACGGCGTAATTCAGCAATGATCTTTTAAGCAATTGTGGGAATTGCTTTGCGCGGTTGTGGAGGGCTGGTGGATGGCTGTGGAAGGGCAGCGAGATGCCAAGAACGCTGCTCTGATACCAAGTGTTATAACCCTCCGCGGATTCTAAGCTTGGGGTTGATCTCTATAGGGGATCGGCCTCCTTGGAACTCTATAGGGGTTCCTTCCTCCAAGTTGCTGCTCAAAGGCTGCTAAAAGATTGATCTATTCATTCATTAAAAGAGGATGAATACATAGCTATTTATAGGGTTTCTAAGCCCTAACTCATAATAGGACTCTTACTCAAGGCTCCTACTTCTAACCAACTTCTAATTAGAACTCCTTCTCTAGTAGAATTCCTAATTCTAATAGGACTCTTTCTCTAATAGGACTCCTTTTCTAAGAAGCAACATAACCCTAACCTAGCCGGCCTCTTCACCTCTTTAATAGGGGTCGGCTAGATAGGATTTACATGAATGCCCTTATCAATGAAACTAAATTAGGACTCTCCTAACTAGAGTCCCAACAGATTAGGACTCTCCTAGCTAGAGTCCTAACATTCGACCTACTATAGAGGTGGGGCCGGCGACTGCTGTGCCAACTACAGGATGAGTGGGACGATGGCCTGCATCATCCCGGCTAGAGTTTGGACCTAATGGGCGAGACTCCAGAACGCCTCGTGTGAGACGGGTGATTAGGTGGTCGAGGTGGTCCCGGGCGGTAACAGCCCCGGGTCAATGAACAGCCGCCAATAATGTTCCGAGGTCACGATAAGGTCCTCAGTCGAGAGCCCGTGGTGAGGTGGGGGATACTCCCCGGACGTGCCTGTCGAGAGAGATCCTTCCGCCAAGTGTTCGCTCGGGTTTGTCCGTTGATCTTGTGACATCCTGGGCTCTCCTTCTAGTACCAATATGTTAGTGTTTCTTTGTGCCGTGGCCACTGAATCAGCACGGCTTGGTTCGGGTCTGGATGCGTTAAGATCGCCTTGGTAGGTTCCCGAGTAGAAAGCTGGCGTCGAGACGAAAGAAGAGAGTCGATGGCTCGCTTTGGGGGAAGCCTCCTTTCTACGCTCTGCCTGCCTCGTGCTCCTGGATGAGCAAGGTATTGCTTGGAAAAAGATCCCTAGAATAACGTGGTCTAGGGTTTTTATATTAGGGCTGATGTAGGTTCTCGGTGCGCCTGGGATGTTGTCTCGGGCCTTCAGGACTACGCTGTACCTCGGACGACGCCCGAGTCTGTGCAAGGGCATGCTCGGTGAGACCGCCGATGCGTCGTCCCGGGCTTTTCGGGGCATCGTTATGAAGGCGCTGTCTCGGGGATTCCGGGGCGGCGCTATGAAGGCGTCGTCCCGGGCTTTCCGGGGGGACGCTATGAAGGTACCGCCTCGGGCTTTCGGGAAAGTTCCGTACCTTGGTCGACCTACATGACCAACGGCTATCGCACTATGCTGAAGTGGCCTACCAACTCGGCTTTAGTGCCGATGTGACAGTGGGGCATCACCAGTTTGTGGGTGACGCCGGTGTGTGTCCTATCAAATGATATAGGACCTCCGAGCCCACCAATCCAGGTGCATAGTTTGATTTCCAACAAGTAGTGCCAAAGTGTGATTTCCAACAATAGTTGCAGCAGAAGATTTGCTTGTACAGATTATCGAAGCAGATAATCTTTATTCAGAGATGACAAGAGATTACCAGAAGATAAATACTGATGTTTCCCTTTCTAAATCTTTACTCCGCAGGATTATATGAGTATAAAAGAAGAAGGCTGCAAAGTTCTGGATGTGATGCTGTGGACCTTGAAGGAACGTGTACTGCTTGGAGGATTTAAACAGAGGAGTTGGTATGTGCGTTACAAAAATGTCGCACGGAGTAGGTCCGAGTGCCGCACTTATTCCTGCGTGACATCGCGCATGCTGTGCCCTTCCGTCTCCTGTCATCTCACTCACAAAGCTATGTGATCTCTTGTTCCTTCCGCAGGACACGTGACGAAAGATTCTGAATAGGAAAAGATTCACAGGAGAAGACAAATTGCAGTCTGATCTCATCAACCGTAGCACAAAACGCACAAGAAAAGGTTCACTGGGCTGCCCCGTTGGTATGACTTTTGACTCAACCGTACCTACAATCTTACACAGTTTCTCTTGTTTCAGATTTAAACTAGTAGAACCCATTTTTCTTTTTTGGTTTTTTGTTTCCACATCAGAGGCATCTGCTTTGTTGCTTTCTTTCTTTTCGCTTTTCTGGTACCAGCTAGTCTTCAGTCATCGAGCACTGCAAGGATAGAAGGTTTAGAGAGCATGTGAGAGTAACGGTACCACAAAATTGTGCCAAGTTTTAGGCACTTCCTAAACCCATGCTTCATCTCCCCATGTCTTTTTGGACTTTGGATTCCTAGTACTCGGTACCAGGCAGAATTAATACGAAGCGCTTCAAATTGAAATCCGCCCCTTTTTGTCTGTCGAATACAAGGGAATGAAGTGTCACAATCCATTTGCTAGTCTTTGGGAATCCGAGCATGAACACCACCAGCACTTGCCCTGCTGCCCCCTAGAAGTTAGTAAAAAGGATAGTCCACAGACTTTCCCAGACGTTGGGTGGGTCAATTAGCATCAAGACGAGGATGCTGGGGCTTGCAACGATTGCCAAGAGTGAACGAGTCACTGCACTGGAACAGGGGGGGAATCAAATGCTTTTATGTTCTAAATATTCAATGCACCAGGCCCTGCTGTAACCAGATCAGATCGCAAGGGTAGTAGGGCTTGTCGGCTGCGGAATCGGGCCAATTGTTTATGCTGTCTTCAGCCGTGCACTCGTATTGGCAAAACACAGCTGTCTCACAGTATAATATTCAACCGACCTTTGTCATCACGTCGCTGTTACATTGCTTCTCGTTAGACTTGTATTGCCAAAGCACCACTCACTCTGACATGGCTGTCTTCGTCGTGTCATCCCGTGACAGTATTAATTGGCAACTCTGCGTACGCTGTCGGGGCATCTCTGCTGGAGTGGGAGATGGAACCCATCTGGAAGCACAGCGTATGTGTCACAGAGAGAGAGAGAGAGAGAGAGAGAGAGCTCTGGTCATCCACTCTGCTTTGCTTTATTGCCTGTCTCTGTTCCCATTAGGTTCCTTTTTCTGTGTGCTCGCTCGCACGCAATCATTTGTTGCGCACATGGTCAACCTAACTTTTGGGTAGTGCTGCGTTGCCCCTCTTCTTCTTTATGAGAGAGACTCCACCGGGGTGTTGAGTAGGCTTCTTTCCATGGATCTGAAATGGGGAGTTGCTTCGTTCCCAGCAGACCGCACTGCCTCAGGGGAGATGTCACCAGAGTTTGGATTAGCGTCATGGGCATCATTATAGTGAGTAAACGACTACATGAATACACCATATTGATCGCACCTCTTAAACATATGCGTATGTATGCTCACCAAAATAATTTTTTTTTTCCTCCGACGAAAACATTAAAAAAAAAGGTACAGAAAAGGAGAAAATATGATTCATGCGACGAAAGCCCACAAATGTTGACAAAAAAAAATTGATAGCGGGTTGACCTCCAACTCAGGCTTCCCCATCAAACTCCTAAAGAACTGGCCCAGCTGCTTTCTTCGCTATTGCTGCCTCTCCAACTTGTAGACGTGAAGGCTGGAGGAAAGGCAGGCTTGTCCGAGTAGCTTATCCTCCCTCCCCTTACCGAATGAGAGCTTCTCTTCTGGAGCCATAAGCCTTGGCCTTTCTACCCACCCTGACATCTCCCCTTCCCCTACTTCCTCCAGATCCAACACCTGGGAGAAGCACCATGCACACCCCTCGCCGGAAATCCCCGCTCGGCCCGCCGCCGGAGTCGTCGGTCGCGGTCGCAAAGCTCGCGGCATCCTACATCAGAAAAGGCGGCAACCTCCCGATCTTCGTCGTCGTGGTGACGATCTCCGTCTTCGCCTTGGTCATGTACAGCGAGGACCTCAAGACCATCGCCGGCTACTCCTTGTCGCGGTACAAAACCCAGGATTACGCCCCCGACGCCTTCTCCGGCGTCGACCTCCGCCATCAGACGCAGCACGGTGGCAGCAATCGCTCGACGCCTGGTCAACAGCCTCAGCCCAAGAACGAGAAGCCCAGGAAGCGGCCGTGGCCGCCGGCCGGCGCCGAGATGGCGGCCATGAGCGTGCCGGACACGTGCGATCTGTCGCGTGGCGAGTGGGTGTTCGACGACGTCGATTATCCGCTCTACCGGGAGGATCAGTGCCAGTTCCTGTCGCAGCAGGTGTCGTGCTTGCGGAACGGCCGCCGGGAGGTCATGTACCAGAATTGGCGGTGGCAGCCCAAGGGCTGCTCCTTGCCCAAGTCAGTACACCAAACACCGTCCGTCTCGACTCGTATCAGCTTCTTGACATCATCTCTGGTTTGGTTAATTTGGGCTGATGGTAAGTTAGGATTCTCGATTCGCCAGATTTGATGCGAGGCTGCTGCTGGAAAGGCTGCGGGGGAAGCGGATGATGTTCGTGGGCGACTCGATGAACCGAAACCAGTGGGAGTCCCTGGTGTGCCTGCTGCAGACCGTGACGCCGCCGGAGAAGAGGAGCCGTCGGGTCGAAGGCTCCCGCATCATCTTTACGGTAGAGGTACTACTACTAGTACTACCATCCTTCCGCCGCATCCATCAAAGCTCGGCTCGCTCTACGGCTATCATGTTATTGGCTGATCCGTCTCCCACTGTGAAAACCGAAGGACTACGACGCGTCGATCGAGTTCTACTGGGCGCCGTTCCTGGTGGAGTCGAACTCCGACGACCCCAACATCCACAGCATCGACGTGAGGATCATCAAGGCCGAATCGATCGAGAAGCATGCTGTGCAGTGGAAAGGGGCGGACGTGCTGGTGTTCAACACCTACATCTGGTGGATGAACACTCGGGAGATAAAAGCCCTGTGAGTAGGCAGCAGCAGTCTATTGGCCACACTTGCGGTCGCATTCGGCTTCGTGTTCTTACATCCATCGTCTCTGTCTTTGGGAGCAGGCGTCCGGGGGCCAAGAATTGGACACAGCACATTGACGTCGAGAGATGGGACGCGTACGAGAGGGTTTTGAGGACCTTGTCCACTTGGCTGGATCGAAATATGGACCCCAACCGGTCGTCGGTGTTCTTCATGAGCATGTCGCCTCTTCACATCAAGTAAGCAACTTCCTTGCACTCTCGTTCCAGCATTATCTTAGGATCTACTGAAACCATGCCCATTTGCACAATGACGGGATCCTTCTCCCGTGACCCAGTACCGTTGAGACATCAAAACGTGAGGCACTCGTCCAGCCTAACCCCTTGGAAACAGAGATGACATATTGACCCCATTGAACGTACGAAAGGGAACGAATTAAAATAGTTTTCCTCGGGTTTTTCCATGTAGCACCATGGATAGGCTTCGATGTTGGGGAATGTGGGAACACTGTGCGTTGATTCCGGGAAGAAGAGAGTGGTGTCTCGTGATATAGGAAATGCTGCATAGAGAAAGAGTTGGATGGTGTGTGTTACCACCGAAGGGCACATGGTCGGTAGCGTAGGAGCGAAGCTTCCTCGAGAGCTTCCAAACCGAAACGTAATGTCAGCAAGCGGTGCCAACGGCCCACCGTGATGTCCGGCAGCCTAACTCTCCAGACCGACCTTCTCGACTTAGACCTGCCCCATAAAGCACACCAAAACAACGGTCTCGATGCCAACAAGATTGACTTGGGCTTTGTCACCATGTTCACTAAATTCTCGACTGCAAAGTCTCTAAACTTGGGCGTGATGAGGTGATTCAAGTACCATCGTCGCACCATGTTTGTTACCTACCGCTCCACTGAGCTTCGGTGGTGGCATGATCGAAGCCCTCCTGCGGCTTTGAACTCTCCACCGCAGCCCCGCCTGCATCCTTCGGGCCAGCGACTCTGGCGGTCGATAGTTCGGGTGAGATCGATGTCATTGCTTTCCATTCTGCGCCTTAAGCTGCCTGTCTTCAAGTAGCAGTAATCAATACTCTTCCGACGAGAAACAGTGATGGAAGGAAACCCAGTAAAGAAAACCTGTTTTCCCTCCCGCGGAGGGCCATGTGCCTGGGGACATGCGCTTTTAGTGGCACAAATCATGTTCGGCATGGGGGGATGCGTGATGCAGCTGTCGTGTCTTTACCATTATTCGGTGATCATGAAACTGATGCTCTCCTTACTCCATTTTCTTAGCGAGGGAGTTGATTCTTTTCTTGCAATGCATAGAGAAAGAAAGGGTTCTGTAGCTAATTGATTTGGACTTGCTGATGCGTAGGAGCTCGGACTGGGGTAATCCGAACGGGATCAAGTGTGCGAAGGAGACGCTGCCGATAAAGAACATGACTGGCGTCTACGTCGGCACCGACATGAACCTGTTCGCGTTGGCAAAGAAAGTGACGGGGTCGACGGCGCGGGTGCCGATCACCTTCATCGACATCACGGCCATGTCGGAGTCCCGCAAGGATGCCCACACCTCGGTGTACACGGTGCGGCAGGGGGCGCTGCTGACGCCGGAGCAGCAGGCGAAGCCGGCCGAGTTCGCCGACTGCATCCACTGGTGCCTGCCCGGCCTGCCCGATACGTGGAACCAAGTCCTCTTCATCCGCCTCCTCTCCGCCCGCCCGCGCCACTGACAGCCGAGTCCCTCTCTTTCTCTCCGTCATTTTGATTTCTTTTCCATCACCGGAGAAAGAAAAAAAAAATCCATAATTTTACTCGACACGGAGCTCGACGACAATATAAGATTCAACTGTTGTTGTTAGAAAAGGGAAATATATCAGAGGAGAGAAATTAATTTTCTCTGGTGTTGAGCTTATTTATGGGGCGCGTTCATTTCGGTGAAAGTGGAGGGTGTTGTTGCGTGATGTGACTGAGCTCGGACGTTCATTTCATGACATGACAAATGTGTAAGGAACGACGACCTTCATCATTTAGAGAAGAAACAACGATGAGTTCCTTCTATGTAACGTTCGGTTCCGTCCAGATTGCTGACTACTTCCATTTCAAAATGATGAATTTATCTTTTCAAAAATTTAATAAATAATTAATTAGATAAATATGCTTTTTTATAAAAAAAATAAAAAAAATTAGAAGGTTGGGGTTAGTAATTAAAATGATCCATTTTGGAAACCTAATCAAAACAATGCGGAAAGAATGGAGGAGTTGTTGGGGCCGGCCTGCCTAATTTATTTCCATCACGCCAATAACTGTTGGAACGAGGCTAAGCTTATGGACGTGGACGGCTACGGTGAGACCCACCACGCCGGACTTGCGTCACATGCGTTCTGGACTCATGTAGCTAAAAGTTCCCTATTTCTCGTGCTGTGTGACTTTTATAGACCGAGGCCGAGGTGGGCATGATGTTACCCCAATTTTGTGGGAATGCCCGGGCCGGCTTCATCAGGTTCCAGATTGAATTCTATGTGCTAAATGATCCTAATCGAACTGAATAATTGCCACTGCATAAATTATCTGCTTGCTAAGCTGTCTAAGAATTATATATTATTTATGCAATTTGAGACGCAAAAACCCATTATCCGTAGCGATTTATGGCACCAACTTGGAATTATTATCCTCAACTGTCTCAATTTCGAAAACATCTTTATGCAACGGGACCTTGAATGGTGGCCGCCATTTGTTGTTATCCCTCCATCATGATTCACGAGTGCGTTCTTAATTGACGTATTCTGCTTCATTAATTGGAATCCGATGAGCATTTACACTTCGCCTTTCCCCCACCCACTCGAGCCTCAATTGGGGGTAGCCGAACCGCGCGAATTAGGCGCTCTTGGATTCGTACGAATCCGATTCCTCCCTGTACGCGCTCAGCGACAGATTGCCGGGCTTTCCCATGTCACGCGGGGCCCCATATTTGTACCAGATGACCTGACACCGGCTTTTGATTGGACCCACCATGTCAGATGGCGCCGCTGGGGATGCCCAGGACCGGCGTCTTGGCCATCTCCTACCTATGTCGGAATCGTCCGTCCAAGGCTCGTGAATTGCGTTTAATTTCGATCTTGAAGAGCTTGTTATGACATGAACGGTACCAATCTGATGAAAGAATCCCACATTTTGGGCACACGATGCTGGCGATGATCGCCGGAACATATCGAATCGAGACCGCTCGTTCGTCCTTGTGGATTCGTGCAGTCATCCCGAGGGATCCAGAATGCCGATACCGGCCCAAGCGTTTCACGTTGATTCCGAGCCAACTCGGTCGTCTTCTCACTCTTCGCCTTCAGGTTTTTATTTATTTACCATGTTGCCCTCCCCTTAGACCCTCCTCCTCCGTCCTCGTGTCCGGTCTTCCCTGTCCTTCCGGAGGAGAACCCGAAAGGGTTTTTCCGATCCTTCAGATCGCTGGACGGCGGTCTCGGCCAGAAGCCCCGATCCCATCGCCATGACTTCCGCCAACGCTCCCATCGCCATGCGGGAAGCTCTCACGGTGAGTGAACCGAGCACCCCCAACCACGATTCCTCTTCGCCGTTGTTCTTCTTCGCTTGATTGTTGTCACTCCTATTACACGGCTCAAGTTGGGGCCTCGCAACTTTCGTGATATTAATTTGGTCTTGGGGATGGTATCGATGTCGAATTATGCCACCCATCGTGTGGGTTCTGTGAGGAGTTCTTGCTCTTGTCTCTGCGCGCTGATCTTGATCTTTGAAGAGATAAAAAGAGAAAGAGTTCGGAATAATTTACTGCATCGGTTCAAAACGTTGGTTTTGACGAGTGTTTATTTTGATGTTAGCTTCCCAGTCTCGGAATCAATCCTCAATTCATCACCTTTACGCATGTGACCATGGAATCCGACAAGTACATCTGCGTCAGGGAGACATCTCCGCAGAACAGCTTGGTAATCGTCGATATGAGCATGCCCATGCAGCCGTTGAGGAGGCCGATCACGGCAGACTCAGCTTTGATGAATCCCAACGCCAGGATTCTGGCTCTTAAAGGTTTTTTTTTCCCTTTACCTTTCTGTTTATGATTTTACAATTCCTAGATTTAGTTTCATTTTTATCATTATTTCTTTTTATCATTTTTACTCCCATATTGTTTCTTTCCCGTTGCTCCGATACATTCCTCACCTTTAGCTGTATCTGTTCATTTTTTAGTGCTTTAATAAACATAAATCTTATGCTTAATGCACATTGTATTAGATAATTAATGCCATCCTGACTAAAGGATTTACTTAGTTGTAGAATTGGTAAAAACTATTATTTTACACTTTGTGCTATTGGATAACAAATGAGTTACACGCATAACCAGTTGCTGTTCTGTTTGATGTGATATGATATAATTATGTAAATGAAACCAAGAAACATCAAATTTTCATGAGTCTATTCATTGCAACAGACAATTCAATAGAACAAAGAAAAACCATTTATTTTTGCTAATTTTAATTTAGAATTTTGGTATACCTGCAAGCATAAAAAAAGATTAACACATCAAATTTGTACTAATCATAGTCAATTCAAACTGGAAGCGGGTTCCATATACAAACAAAAAGAACTACAAACAGAGAAAAAATCAAGTAAACCTATTCCAAGCACTCTCAATGTCCTCAACATTTTTGATCTATTGGAATCAAATACTCTTTTTGATATTGATAATGGGGAGATCCTCTTCCTTTTTTTTTTTCTGTTCTCTATTCTTTCTTCCTTCGGCTGCCATGTAGAACAGGATCTAGGAAATATTGGAACGGAGATATCCTAAGATAATCAACTTTTTTTTTTTTTTTTAGTGTATGTAGGTATTTGAGCAACACATATTATCCAAGCCACATTAAACCCACTTGATATAATGCGAGGTGGGTTGGGCTGCACGGTCATCTGCATGAGGCCTACAGTTAAAGGTGCTTTTCGTGGGCGTATCCATGTCGGACATGTGTTGAACACAAATACATCGCCGACACGATCGAACACATGTCTAGCCGTGTCTTATTTATTTATTTTTATTTTTTAGACATGACATTGCTCCCGAGTGCTTCGTCGTGTGGTGTTCGCCTGCGATGGTGAGCTCACATGGCCCTCACGCAAGAGCCATTTTCCTCGTGGACATAGGTCATCGTCATGAAATCTTGTGATTCTTGTAGGATTTCTTGTCAAGATTGCATGGCCTTCTATCATCGATAATTACTAACCGATTCATTTGCAAGGTGTGCAACAAGGGGTTCCAATGGGAGTAGAACCTACAATTGCATCGGCAATGCCTTTTGCCCCAAGCCCACGTGCGTCCACGACCACCTGGGTTCTAATGAGGGAGGTGTGCATCGTATTTTGATTACCTTTTCCTCGAGCCCAGTTGCATCCACTCAATTTATCATGCGCCCTCAGCGATGTCATGAGCAAAGCCATTGTCTCACCCCAAACCAGCATTGTCAAAATCCGATCTTGTCGTGTCCACTCGGAAACCTGATTTGTCACGTCACATGATGCATGTCATGTGTCAAGTTATCACCCGGGCATGGCGTGATCACCCGTTGAAAGGGAGGCCGAGTGGAGAGCGACAGTAGAGGAGGGGGAGGAGGAGAAGCTTGAACGGCCCCCGCTTCCTTCTCATTTTTTAGCTTTTGTCACCATTGTGGTTGGGAAATGGAATCTGCATCTTTTAATTGGGGTTTCATGCTTGTTTGTTTGCTTAGTATACTTTCTTCACTCTGCTGCCATAAAAGGTCTTCTTTTGATGATATATGTGATGATCCTTAGATAGTCACAGTCATGGCTTTCAAATTTCAATTATCATAATTATGTTAGTTCTCCATTCTATTGCATTTCCTATTGCTTGCACTATGAATCTGATACGTGAATTGGAATATTGTTGATCATGAATAATCTAGCAAGGTTCGAGCCAAACTCCAATTCAGCCCAATTGGAATTTCAATCGGACTCCAATTCGATCTTGATCAAATCAAATAAAAACCAAGCCCAATCTCAAGCTCAAAGACTAAATTCCAGTCGTCTCAATCCTCATGCAAATTCAGTTCAAATTATGTTATGGTTGAAGTCCAATTCAGCTCAACCTAACTTTCACTTGAACTCCGATTTAAATCCAATGTTGCTGGACTCAACTCAAGCTCAATCAAATCCAAGAAGGTCAGGTTCAACCAGAATTGGTCCAACTCCCTGTCCTAATGCCATCCTAAAGGTATTAGGACTCTCCAGATCCTAACCTAGGGACTCCACCCCGTCCTCAGCCATAAAAGGAGGAGGAGATCCCCATCTATGGCATCCCTAATGCAATCCAAGTCGTGCCCCCTCTTAAAAAGCTAGCTAGCCCTAAGTAGAGAAGAGAGGAGAGAAGAAGAGAAAGAGAAGAAAAGGAGGACAACAACAATGCCCTTCTTCCTTTTTTCCAGCCTTCTAGCTGGCCTAGGACAACTTCCTAGCCAAGAGCAGTAGTAAAAGAAGAAGAGGAGAAGAGGAAGAAAGCCTTGGTAGCCCTTCTCCAGCAACAGCCGAGATCAGCAGGAAAGGAGTCGTCTTCTTTCAGCCAACAACAAAATTTTGTAGCAAAGAACCCACCTCAACCAGCGGCTTCATTTTCGTCCTCGGCATTCAAAGAAAGATGCAGCAACGACCTCAACAAGTAATAGCCCTTCCATAACCCTATTAGAGGTGCTGTCGAATTGGTGAGAGGAGGATAGAAAGGGAGAATCGACAACAATCTATATTCTGCCGAGAGCGATCTGTCCGCACTTGTTGTGCAAGAACTTTTGAGCTATCGTCGCTTGAGATTTCTTTGTTTTAGTTCCCTATTTTAGACACTTGAAATTCATAGCAATAATAGATTAATTTTTTATTTTCTAAGTTATGTATATTACAGTAAATTTACAATTTCTTCACCAAAACTTCCATCTAAAAGGTCGTATTGAGTTGACGGATCGTCGAACCCAAACCCCATACGGATCAGGTGATATCATAATAACTATCCCTAGCCTATGGATAGTGACCATGAGGCAAGGATACAAAGCCTATGAAGAAGAGCTATAGGAGTTGGAGTTCGAGTCGAGCTCACCTGGAGGAAGAGCCACTGATGGGATGGTAGCCAATACCCTAACAACATTGGCCAATGTTACTACCCAGATGGCGATATTAGTTAAGCAAATGGAGATCGTGATGGGTTGGATGTAGGCCTAAACCAACCTTATAGTGAAGGATGATCGAGTAAAGAATATCATAACAAAGGAGAGAGTCATGTAGCCGTGAAGAAGACGTTATTGAACAGAACATCATAGCGAGGATTTGACCCTTTTGTGTCAAGACTCGTATTGATATGCCCTCCTACGATGGCTCGATCAATGTTGAGGTATTAAACTCATGGATAGATTAATACTTTGATCTATATGATTACAACAGCGAGGATAAGGTGATGCTTGTGTGACTAAGTTGACTGGACACGCACTTATATGGTAGAAACCTTATCTTTGAACTAACAGTGATGAAGACGTGTCATGGACACGATTCAAAAGGCTCATGTGAGAAGAATTTTACCCTATGAAATATCTCAAAGAACGATGGAGGAAGTGGTACTACTTACGTTAAAGATGGGGCTAAAGTGTGTAAGAATATATCATCAAGTTTTGAGAACAAGCGATGGCACTTTGAATCTCCTTCGACGATCACTCAATGATGATAAAATATATAGTCGACCTCCATGAACAGATTCATACAAAGTCGAACCTCTTCAAAGTATATAATATTTTGACTGCTAGCAACATGGCAATAGGAATCGAGAGAAAGAATCTCACTCGCAGCAATGAGAAGTCCACAAAGAAGGCCAAATGGAGCCACCTAATGGGCCAAAGAAAAGTGTTGGAAGGTTCATCTAAAACTCTTTCCAAAGAAGTAGTTGAAGAATAATTAAAGTCGACGAATTGTGACCATGACCGTGGGCGATGACTCCATCGAACTTTCACTGATTCCTTATGCGGATCTGAGTCTATCATTGATGGCTAGATCGGAGGTTATAGACTTGAATCTAACTCTTAGTCCAAAAGGTTCGAGAAGAGCTCTTCACCATAAGATCCAAGTAAAACAAGAAGTCGTTGATGTGATCTTCGATATCGTGGTGCCAAAAGAATCGCAACTTGGCGAGCTTGGTCAAGAAGCTCAGCCTAAAGACAACATTGCATTCGCACCCATATCCTTTTAGCTGGCTTCATGATGATGTGGAAATGAAGAACAACTGGTATTGCAAGATATGGTTTGATATCAGAAAGGAATTCATTAACAAGGCAACGTGCGAGGTGGTTTCGCTTGACATATGTCAAGTCATCCTAAGGAGTCCCTACTTATAAGATCGAGATGCTATTTACTTTTGTCGACCCCAGAAGTATCAACTCCAAAAGGATGTAAGTTTCTCATCACCCAAGATCCGATATTCGATTGGTTCGACAAAAGACTTAATATCCATTGGCCAAGCAAAAATAATGGTGAATGCTTGTCAAAAGCTCATGGCTCTCACTTCGACATGCAAAGAACCAAAGTCTACCTCCAACATGAGAGAAGAAGAGGAAAATCTAAAAGGGCCAATAGTAACCTTGAAGCCCCGAGAAGATAAAGAAAGTCCTCAAGTTGATGGTGATTAGCAACGAGAACCCTATCAAAATGGTGCTTGTAGATGGCATCGCCAACTACGGTGACACGAACTATATCGACAGACCAAAGCAAAACCTCCAACCTATAGATGGAAAGAGAGGAAGCCTTCAAGCAACACTTAACGGGATGTGAATCGCCTAATTGGAGGAGCTGTCATCAGGGACAATTTAGCATGGTTTAAGCCAAACTCCAATTCGGGCCAATTAGAGTTCCAATCGAGCTCCAATTTGATCATGATTAAACCAAACAAAGACCAAGCCCAATCTAAAGCACACAGACCAGATTCAAGTCAGCTTAAGCCTCCCTCAAATTCGGCTCAAATCAAGTTCCGGTCGAAGTCCAATTCAGCTCAACCCAACTTCGACTCGAACTCCAATTCGAATCCAATGTGGCTGGACTCAACTCAAGCTCAATTAAATCTAAAGAGGTCAAGTCCAACCAGAATTGGTCCAGCTCTAAGTCCTAAAGGCATTAAGATTTTTTAAGTTCTAAAGGCATTAGGAGTCTTCAAGTCCTAACCTAGCTAAGATTCCACCCCTTCCTCAGCTATAAAAGGAGAGCCGAATCTAAATCATCCCTAAAGCAATCCTAAGTTGTGTCCCTTCTCAAGAAGCCAGCTAGCTCCAAGCTGAGAAGCGAGGAGAGAAGTGAAAGAGGAGGAGGATAGCAACAACGCCCTTCTTTCTTTTATCCTGCCTTCTAATCGGTCTAGTACAACTTCCTAGCCGAGAGCGGCAACAAAAGAAGAAGAGGCGAAGAGGAATAAAGCCTCAATAGCCCTTCTCCAATAGCAATTGAGATCAGCATAGTGATTTAAATAGGTGCTCGGGCGCTCGCCTAAGCCCTCGAGCGAGGCGAGGCCCGAGCACCTTGTGTGTGCACTTGGCAGCGTGCTTCAATGAGGCGCCACCTGGGCGCTCGCTCGAACGCAAGTGTTGGGCGCTTCGGGCGAGCGCGCGACTCTATTAGGCGAACTGAACAGGTTTTAAACTGGTTCGGTGCGTAGTTCTTACCTCAAAACCATGCTTCACGCTTGCGCGATGCCGAGGAACCCTAGCGCTCCTTCTGCTATGGCGCTTGCTTGAACGCAAGCGTTGGGCGCTTCGGGCGAGCGCCCGACTCTATTAGGCGAACTGAACCGGTTTTAAACCGGTTCGGTGCGTAGTTTCTTACCTCAAAACCATGCTTCACGCTCGCGTGATGCGAAGGAACCCTAGTGCTCCTTCTGCCTCTGCCGCTACCTTCGTTGCAGACGCAGCGGACTGAACCTTTCTTTGTTGTCGACGGACGAGTCTGATGGCCCCCATAGCTTCCTTCTGCTGTTGCATCCTTCCACCATTGAGGGAGAGGACCGCAAGTTCCTCTGCCACTGACGGACGCCCTCTGGAGCTTTCGTCGCTGTTGCTACTGCTGTCCGCAGCTTCCGTCGTTGCCACTGCTGCTGTCCGTAGCTTTCGCCGCTACTGTCCGTAGCTTTTGCCGCTACTGTCCGCAGCTTTTGCCACTGTTGTCCACAGCTTCTACCGTTGCGCTACTGCTGTCCGCAGGTCCTGCCGTTGCCACTGCTATAGTTCACAGCGCTGCTGCTATCTCTGTTACTGTTAACATTTTTTCTCTCCCCTAACTTTTAAGTAATATACTGTTAACAATATATTAAACTGCTGTCACTGTTGTCGTTCGTAGCGTTGCTGTTAGCAGTATATTTTTAATTTAATATCATATTTTAATTTAAATAATTATATTTTTAATTATATTATTTATTTTTTATATTTTAATATTTTAAAGAATATATTTTTTCCTCTTCTAACTTAAGTAATATATTGTTAATAGTATATTTTAAATTTAATATTATATGTTTATTTAAATAATTATATTTTTAATTATATTATATAATTTTTATATTTTAATATTTTAGAGTGCTTTGCTTTGCTCAGGCGAGCACTTAGTGCCTCGGGCATTTTGGGGCCTTGGCACCTTTTGACGCCTAGCGCTTTTTAAATCACTGGATCGACAAGCCAAGAATCATCTTTTAGCCTACAGTATAGAACCGACATCAACGAATAGCTTCGTCTTCGTTCTCGACATCCAAAGACATACCAGCAATGGGTTTATATTGTAAGTAATGGATGGAGCCACTCACAGAGGAGATCTTTAATTAATTTTATGCGTCTGAAGACAGTGGATTGCATAGAAGAAACAAAGGATAAATATTTTATTTCAAACTTGATGAAAGAAGTGAAGTAGTTGATAATGAGGTTGGTCATTAGAATGTAATACATATTAATACTAAAAATGCTTAAATTGCAAGAATGCAAGGTAGATTATTGAATCATAATTTTTAAATGTTATTTAGACTCCATATATGGTTCATACTCTCAATTTAATATTTAAAAATATTTTTTGCAACAAAGAATATTGAATATAATCTGCATATGATATGTGCAGTTGGATCTCTGATATTGTAAGTGATATTGTGATAATAAAAGGTTTCATTATGAATATTTTTATGAGATTGATCATATTCAATGAATTTATGCCATTGAATTTACTCTCTGTAGTTGACACACATTTGATCTCAATAATTGTTATGCTTAAAGAGTTTAAACTTATTAAGGTGGACTTCAATCTATGGTTATTAGAGACAAGTTATCATGTTAAAGGGATGATGATTTGAGCAATGCAAGATTTATGAAGGAAAAGGTGTTTGATGATATTTGACGAGATAATATTGGTTATATTCTTGATTTCATTGGATCTATTTATGATATGCTTAGATTTTATGACACAGATTAATCAAGTCTTCATTTAGTGTATGACATGTACAATAATATGATTGATAAAGTGAAAGAAAAAAAATATAGACATGAAGGAAGTCAAGGAACAAAATCAGATAAATCTTTATCTTTTTTTGATGTAATTTTCCAAATTCTTATTAATTTTTGGACAAAGAACAATACTCCACCTTATTTATTGAATTATTCATTAAAACGTAAGTATCTACTAATTTCATTTTTTAGTGATATTTTTCACATAATTAGGTATATTTATAAAATTATATATTTTTATGTTTTTTATTTTGGATATCAATGCTACGACCCTGGCCTAATCGAGTAATTGGTCTTTGAACTTCGTTTGGTTTCAACCATTAATCAAAATGGTTAAGTTAAAATTGATAATAGTACACTCATCAAGCTCTTATAAGCCAATCTTAGTTTTGCCCACTTCTGATATGGGACTAATCAAAGGTGTTACAATCACCCTCATTTAAGGGCTCGACGTTCTTGTCAAGGCCCAACATACCCTAGATCAAATTTTAGCATGGTGTATGTGAGGTGTAGTCTAGTGGTGGCTCCACGTAGTGACGAGTTATCCAACTCTATCCATGGGTAGTCCTTTCCTACTCAAGCCCCCTCACCATGCCGAAATACTAAGTTGGCTCTGATGCCAATTGTCACGACCTGGCCCTAATGGGCCAACTGGCCCATCAATTTTGTTTGGTCCAAACCATTGGCTAAAATGCTTGAGCTGATGTTGATAGTAATACACTTATCGGATCCTTATAAGCTAATCTTAGTCTTGCCCACTTCCAATGTAGGACTAATCAGGGGTGTTACAATTATAATATGAATGACTTTAAGGGGATCCCAATCAAGTACCCTCATATAGAGATCCAAAGGTGTCTTAGACCTTTAGAAAGACTAAGATATGCAAGACATTATTCAACCACTAAGGATAGAACACTTCAATGAAGAATATACTAATTTCTTTAGTAGGGTTGGATACTTTGCTGATTATAATTTTTTACACAATCGTTACCAAGTGGATCCTAAAAGTTGGTGGGATGTATATGGTTCATCTCTTCCTTTGTTTCAAGCATTAGCTTTGAAGTAACTTTCCTCTTCATCATGTTGCTAGAGAAATTGGGTACCTATTCTTTCATCCACTCTCTTAAAGGGAACAAAATAACTCCACAAAGTGTCAAAAATTTGGTATTTATTCATTATAATCTGTCTTCTTTCTAGGAGAACTCTGTGATAGTTAGAGGGAGAGACTAAGTTGTTGGATTTTGATGGAGATAAATTTGATTCATTTGAAAATTCTGGAGTACTTGAAATTATAAATTTATCTTTGGATGAACCAGATCTGAAAAAAATATTTTTAATATTGATGAATCACCAGATGGAGGTGTTGAATCTAGTGATTTAAATATTGTTTGATGTGCTCAATCTTTATGTTGGATAGATGATTTTAATTATTTCAACATGTATGATGATATGTATTTGTTCACATTGCTGAATAAGGATTGAAATTTCGTACCGTACTGGAGTTTCGATACTTATGCGGTACAGTACGGTATACCGAACAGTATACCTCCGGTACGATATAGTATGGTGTACCGAACGGTATATTTTGGTATACCGTTCGGTCTATATATATATAATTATAAATATATATATCCGGGCGACATCGTCGACGCAATGTCGCATATTAAAACAAGGAAAAAAGCGACGTCGCTCGACCGGGCGACGTCGTCGACGCGACATCGAATATTAAAAAAAAACGATGTCGCTTGCCTTCTTGGGCGACGTCGCATAGTAAAAAAAAAACAAAATGACGTCGCCTCTCTTCTTAGGCGACATCGTCGACGCGACGTCGCATATAAAAAAAAAGGAAAAAGCGACATCGCCGAGGCATCGCATATTTAAAAAAAGGAAAAAAGCGACGTCGCCCGAGAAGGGAGGCGACGTTGTATATTAAAAAAAAATGACCCTTTTTTCTATTAAAAAATAAAAAAACGATACCGCTGTAGCGAGTGGTCTGTGTACCGGTATCCTATCGGACCGGTACGTACCGCCCGTATCGGGCGGTATCATTCGGTATTATAGACCTTTCCTGAGTTTATAAAATTTATGTATAAATACTATAAAACTCATGTTAATCATATATTATATTTGTTAAAAAATATTGGTGTTCTTGTTGTGCTCCTGTCCTAGGTTTTTTTTAAAATGATGTGTTGCCGTGTCCATGCCGTGCCTTATCCATGTCTTGTGTTCGTGCTTAGGTGTAAGAACAGTAGGTTACCAAGGGCCTGTACCTATAGGCTTTTATTGAGATTTGTGAGACCATCATGCCTAGCTAAGCACTGTGTTCATCTTTCGGAACTCAAAATTCCAGTAATTAGCTGTATCGACCATACCAAATATACAAGCCATTGTTTGTTCGTCCAACCTTGTTCCAGCATGCAGCGTACCAATCATATTGAAGTGATTTGACTCTGAAATGTTTCCTGATATTATTTTTGCAGTCGTAAACTGGTGTATACTATTTCACATGCCGATGTATCATATACAATTCTTAAAGTGGATCACTATTTGGTATGATTTGGTATTTAAAACCTTGTTGGAACATTGGCAGTGCTGTAACTTTAATAACTGAGAAGAACTATTTCTTTGCCAAAAATGTTATGTACTGATGTTTTATCTTAGCATACATGGTTTGTATTGTTGGTCCGTACCGGTGTACCGATCAGCTTTCGGTACGGTACATATCAAGTTGTACTGAGCTGTACCAACACATGGTACATTGGGGGTGTATTGATGTACTGCCCGTACCAATCCTGTATCGGACCAGTATATACTGCCTGTACCGAGCGGTATGCTTCGGCATATCAAACCTTGTTAGTATGACTTCTTTGTTTTTGATCGTAGGCTTCGTTGTCCCAACACGGGGAAATTCTTTTTTCAAGTGCACCAACATGACTATAATGATGCTGAATTTTTATTTTCATGTGTCTGCAATGCAATGGGTGAAGTTTTCATTTAAAGTAGAAATGGAGGAAAAGAAAAAAGAAACAAGAATAAGGAGAGTGTAAACAACCTAAATATGTTTCTTGACTTCTTGATGCTCTTTAACCTTGATACAGCATGTAATGTATATAAAATCGTATCTATATTTATTTATAAATGTGGTATCTTTTCATATATTGTTTCTTTGGAATGCTCATCAGCATATCTTTATGGTATATCTGTTATTTTGCAGTCAACTTCTCAATTATTGACTGTTCACAGCAGGTTACAGAAGCAGAATGTTTATACTGCTATATTTATTGTAAAGTATTAGGTAGATGCTTGTAACATTTGCCACTAGAATTTTTTACAACTAGAAATATACCTTCTGGGATTTTCTTTAATGGAGAGCTTTTGTGAAATGAAACATTACTTCCTTTGGGGGTTATTAGAGGAGGTTCTTTGGAATTTCTTTTGTCGTACTATTGTTATGTTTGAACTGGTATTATTTAGTCTATTATCTTTGGGGATATGCAGCACAAATACAGGGAACCATGCAGGATCATCTACAGATTTTCAATATTGAACAGAAGACTAAAATAAAATCTCACCAGATGCCTGAGCAGGTAAAATTAGAATGAATTTAAATATGCTTCCATTACCCCAATTTTCATTTGTTATTTCCTTTGGTCTGCAGACTTTGAAGAGCTGAATTCTTTATTTAATTTGGAACATGTGCAGGTTGTCTTTTGGAAGTGGATTAACCCAAAAATGTTGGGGCTAGTTACACAAGCTTCAGTCTATCACTGGTCAATTGAAGGTAAACCTCATTTGCGAAATGAATCATTCCAAGTATTGTCATGTTGTGAATTTTGAAATCTGTGTTGTTTTCCCTCAAATCCAGGTGACAGTGAGCCTGTTAAGGTGTTTGATAGGGCAGCTAACTTAACAAACAATCAAATCATCAACTATCGGTGCGATCCCTCAGAAAAGTGGCTTGTTCTCATTGGAATTGCACCTGGAGCTCCTGAGGTCTGCTGACTTACCATCTGGTTGCACTGAATTTAATTTATAAAATATTCTTTTGGTCAAGTAACTTCTTTGCATATTGTTATGCAATTTTGCTGTTGTTTGTAATGCTTCATCAGTTCATCTTGAGTTTTATTGGCATTTCTTTATTTTTTGTTTGCATAAGTATGTCATGTTGGATATAGAACTTTGGGTTTATGAAATGCAATGTCTTCCTCTAATTTTCTTTAAAAGCATTAGTTTTTTGAAACTGCAACCATAAAGCTGAACAATCAGTAATTTTATTTTGCTACATCCTCAACTACACAGATAAGTAACCTCTAATGGCAGGGAAATATTTATAAATCCAAATCGATAACTGATATAGAATGATGGATTTGAATTAGAATTGGCTTTGGGATGAATGTGGTTCCTTGTTATTTCTCAATTTGTCTAGCCTCTTGGAACAAACTTGAGCTTCAACCAATCCACTGATTTGTTTAACTGATAGCTATATTTTAGATTTTATGGAAATCCATCTCTTGCCCCTTGATTTCCTGTTAGGAACTGGGTTTCTACCTTTGGAGAATTAATGTTTTATTGATCAATCATAGGATTTAATGTTTTATTGATCAATCATAGGATCTCACCATATCTTCCGTAAGCCTTCTCATTTTATATGGCTGACACCATACAGGTGAGGAAAGGCTTGAATGATGCTGACAAGTGACAAATAAAAGAGTATTCGAAGAAGAAAGTTATCTTTGTTAACTAGATGGCTAGAGTTTGAGTCATGAAAATAGCCTCTCTCTATACAAGGATAAGGATGCATACCTTCTAAGATTTTGCACTGGTAGGAGCCTTGTGTACTAGGCTACTCTTCTACTACAAAGAAAAAAAAGAATGCTAATTATATATCCAAACAATCTTTGAGGAGTTGACATATTTGAAAAAAGCAGACTCCACTCAACTGAGAACGTCATTTGTATCTTAGATTGAATAAGTGCAAGAAGTAATTAAATGATCTAAATGTTGGCTACAAATGAACGTGTCCAGAGTAAGGGTAAAATTACTTGTAACTAACTATACCTTACTGCACCTGTTGGCCCAGTAAAGATTGACTGGTATGTCATCCATATCTGTCAGTACAGCACTTTAGTATATGACAATTCCCCATTATACTGGTGCTCGATTAGACCATGTACAAAGTGTTTTCTTAGACATGGTGAATAGCAGTAAGGTGTGATGAAAAATTAGAATGCTATTGGCATAAGACTTGATGGAGTATCGCCTAGCTCCACGAGTCCATGGAGCATCACGTGGTATGAAACCTAAAAAGATAAAAAAAGGTGCGACCAGGCAGGAGGCAGGGGCCGCATATGTAGATCTTATTTACAATGGAAATTTTAACTAGACATGTAAATTAGCCTCATAACCGACATGCAGAATAGAAGATTGATATTGAGTTAGAAATACTAAAGAAGTTGTGTGAGAGTTAACATGATATTAGGACTCCTTATGTTGGAGAATGCTAGAAAGAAGGCTCTTCTTACCAGAGAATGCTAGAGGTTGTATGTGTTGCATTAGCTTGTCAAGAAAGTTGTATGTGTTGCATTACTAGAGAATATGCTAGATGCGGGTTTTCTGGGCAAGCTTGATGGTGAGATGGAACTTGCATTTGTTGACTAAACGGATGGAAAATTTTGATGTTAGTATATTGGGGAGTTATAAGAAAGACTTGTACCTGGATTGATTTCTTCATTATTTTGTTTACATCTTCTTGTTTCTAGCAATAAGGAAGATTTGTACCTGGATCGATTTCTTCATTATTTTGTTTACATCTTCTTGTTTCTAGCAATTGAACTGCATGGTTGAAGTGTGGAATAGACAAGCAACAGGTCAGCTAAAAAATTACATGTCATTCAGTTTGTGACTATCTTTTAATATGCTGATGGCAGTCTTCTTAGTATCTTCTTGCTTGACTTCAGAAAGTTAGTCTACCATGTTGTTGTTGTTCATCAATCATAAAATCTTTATCAGACCTCAGTTGCCTTTTGTTGCATTTATGCTGTTTTCACTTCGTCTCTTCATTTAGTAATACCCCATTTCTTTCTACTTTGACATCCAGTTTTTTTTTTGGTTTCATGTGCCGTAGTTACTTTTCTAAGTGAACTAACTTCATTTCCCATGTCATACATTTGATGCTGCAGAGACCCCAACTGGTGAAAGGAAATATGCAGCTTTTTTCAGTGGAACAGCAGCGCAGTCAGGCACTTGAAGCACATGCTGCATCTTTTGCAACATTTAAGGTCTTTAATTTGCTTCATTTTTTTTTAATATGCTCCATTGGTTGATGTGCTTGCTTGTTTCATTTTATATTTTCCTTTTGTATTATTTTTGAACTTATATTGTAAACAGGTTGTTGGAAAAGAAAACCCCTCCACTCTCGTTTGTTTTGCCTCAAAGACCACTAACGCTGGACAGATTACCTCTAAGTTGCATGTGATTGAACTTGGCGCCCAACCAGGTTGTATTAAATTCTGAATATGCGTGTCCCCTGAATTTGGAAATTGCTATTTGAAAATTTTGAATAATGCAGTTTTTTTTTAAAATTTCACTTGTGAAGCTAAACGTTTGATTGCAAAGAATCCTGTAAAGTTTATAGAAGATATTGCAGATGGCAATCATTTTCGTGAAAATAGCCTTGGATTTTCTATGATTATGCTTACTAGTATCAGAAACATGTTTTTCATTTCCACATTCCTAAAAAGAAATTGGAGAACGTAAAGCACTTTCTGTTGGAATTATATGGAGTCTTTCAAAAAATTAGTTAACTTTGTTCTTGTTCACCTAGTGTTTGGGGGAATTAAGAAGTAATGTTTCCCAGTGGTTTAAAAAGGTGCTTGGGCGCTCGCCTAAGCGCTCGGGTGAGGCGAGGCGAGGCCCGAGCGCCTCGATCGGCTTCCAGGCGGCGCGCTTCAAAGAGGCGCCGCCTGGGCACTCACCCGAGCCTAGGCGTCGGGTGCTTCGGGCGAGTGCCTGGGTTAAACCGGGCGACCGAACCAGATTTTTACATTTGGTTCGGTCTAATGTGATTTAGTTGGTTCGATTGAACCAACTAAATCACCGATAAATCGATTTCCCCAACCCTAAACCTCGCGATTAGCCTCTGCTGTCGCTGCCGCTGCGCTTTGCGCTCGCCTAAGCCGCGCCGCTTCTGCTCGCTAGTCGCTCGCCGCCGCTTCTTCGCTCTCGCGCCGCCGCTTCGCTTCTCGCCTGCTCGCCGCTCGCTTTTCTCTTCTCGCCGTCGCTCGCCGCTTCCTGCTCTCGCCGTTGCTCGCCGCTTTTCGCTCCGCCTGCCGCCGCGCTTTCGCTCTGCCTTTGCTCGCCTTTTTTGCTCTCGCCGCTCCCACCGCTGTCGACATGCTCGATCTTCTCCTTCGCTTGAGCTCGACAATTATCTTTGTTAAGTGTTAACAAGATATCTTTTGTTAAAGTTTGATATCATTACTTGATAATGATATATTGTTAACAAATTTTTTTTATTTATTAAAATAATAATATATTTATTTAATTATATTTATAAATTTTTTTATTTATTTAATTATATTTATAAATTTTTATATTTTAGCGCCTCGCTCCGCTTAGGCTAGCGCCTGGGCGAGCGCCTAGCACCTCGGACGATTTTAGACCTTGGCGCCTAGCGCTTTTTAAATCACTGATGTTTCCCTAATATTTGAAAGGTTGTCACTGTAGAAAACAGTTTTCAGTGGAGCAAATATCAGAAAGTCCTTTTTTCCTGATGGGACATCTTTTCTCCAAGCGCTCTCTATAAAAGCTAAAGTTACCTCCTTGCTTTTGCCCTCCTTTCTTGGTGCTTCTTCAGTCACCAAGCAACTTCTTTGGTGCAAATTCATGAACTCACTCTAAATGCACCAACTGGTTTCTTCTGAAGGTTTTTTGTTTTCCTTCTTTTTACTAGTTTTAACCTATATTCTGAATCATAAGTTCCTTTTTCAGGTAAACCAGGCTTCACCAAGAAACAGGCAGATTTATTTTTTCCACCAGATTTTGCTGATGATTTTCCAGTGGCAATGCAGGTAATGAATAGAATCTCTATTCTTGTAGTCTCCGATAGATGTTGATTTGGTATTAACATATATATGTTTTATTTCCAGATCTCACATAAGTACAGTTTGATATATGTGATCACAAAGCTCGGTCTGTTATTTGTATATGATCTTGAAACAGCAACAGCAGTGTACAGAAATAGAATTAGTCCAGATCCTATATTCTTGACCGCAGAGGCTTCAACAATTGGTGGATTTTATGCTATTAATAGGAGAGGACAGGTTTTATTGGCTACTGTTAATGAAGCAACCATTGTGCCATTTGTCAGTGGTCAAGTAAGCACATCAGCAATTATTAGTTGGACCATTCAATCTTATGGCAGATGTTGAAATATGTTTTAGTATGTGGTGCTTGTTGCAGTTGAATAATCTGGAGCTTGCTGTTAGCCTTGCTAAAAGAGGAAATCTTCCAGGGGCAGAAAATTTGGTAAATCACAGGTTCCAGTTTTTTCCATGTAATTTCTTTATAATGTAAAAATTCACTTGTTACATACATGCATATATCAGGGATATGAGAATATGGGAGTAGGAAGGATAACAAAAATGCTAAAGAAAGAAAAATTAACCATGGCTCTTGGTTTTATAAGTTCACTTATTTATAGGAGTTATGGGAGAAAGAGTATATCTTGTCACCCTATAAAATTCGCAAAAAAAACCTGTCCTATTCTTTAAATACAAATCTTATTAGTAAAATAACTTGTCTAACTTATGCTATACTCATATAGGGAATCAAGGACACTAATTAAACTCAAAATCTTGCCTCTAGAGACTCCCCTAAAATTGTTTGGAAGATCAATGTTTGATGTACTGCCTAAAATGGTATGAAACGGGTGGCCCGGCCCGCAAGCTAACTGGTACGTGGACCAGCCCGTTTCGGGGTATGCAGATTTTATGGTTATGTATTGATTGGTTCGGGTGATGTATCGGCTAATATGGTCGAAACTCATGTTGTATCGGTTTGATACGGGTAAATCGGGTTAAGTTTGACCCCAAAGGTCAAATTGATCATTGGGGCTTCTTTTGGGGCTTTAAATCCCCTCCTTCCCCCCTCTTTCACTCACTCTTAGTCACTTTTATTTCCTCTCTCTTCTCACTCTTTCTCACACTCTCGCTTGTAATTAAAGTTTCTAATCAACAATTAAAGATAATCAAGATATTTATTTGGATAAAAATGGGATTAGAACTCAGGATCTAGTGAAATTTCCCTCAAATTTGAAGGTATTTAGCTTCTTTTTATTTTTATTTATCATTTCATATAATTAGAGGCATTACTAATGCATATTTACAATGATTAAACATGATTAGGTTTATTCTCTTGCGTTTGTCCCAGTTACATTTATTGTCTTCCATTTAGGCCCAAAATGGGGTATTTAGGGTTATTCACAGCCTTATGTATTTATTTATGCCTCATATACACTGTATTCTTAATTGAATATAATAAAATTACTATTCAATTAGGATAAGAAACCTAAAAAAGAATTTTTGTGAATTTTTAGTATTTTTTAACCTTTTTTCCAAAAACTGGTACATACTGGTGCACCAACATATGACATACCAGTACCAATTAGCATGTACCAGTCTGCCCATGGACCGATACCACCGGTCGGCATGGCATGATGGTCATTGTCTTAGGTTTTAGTAAAGTGTATTATTACACTGGAATTCCTTTGGCAGCCAAGTTTTAAAGCCTCCAGGATTGATGTAAATATATTCCTAATTAGTTTTGTGCACCATCAGGTTGTGCAGAGGTTCCAAGAATTGTTTTCCCAGACAAAATACAAGGAGGCTGCTGAACTAGCTGCTGAATCTCCACAAGGCATCCTGAGAACTCCGGAGACTGTGGCAAAATTTCAAGTACTTGCATTCTGTTCTTTTATTCTTCTCTCTTTCTTCGGGTTTTTGCATTGAACTTGTATAGTCTATTTGTTGTGATTTGATTTCGTTTATTTTCTACAATTTAATAGAATCATTTATCTATTTCTACTTATAGATACTCTTGACAAGGAAAAGTTACGTATTCACTCAGACCAGATCTTGAAATGCTTTACAGCTTGAGGCTTGGTGCACCATTTACTTGAGTGTCTTTATACACTGTGCAGAGTGTTCCTGTGCAAGCTGGACAGACACCTCCTCTTCTACAGTACTTTGGAACATTGTTAACGAGAGGAAAACTAAATGCCTTTGAGTCTTTGGAGTTATCTCGCCTTGTTGTAAATCAGAACAAGAAGAATCTATTGGAAAATTGGTTGGCTGAAGACAAGCTTGAGTGCAGCGAAGAACTGGGGGATCTTGTCAAGGTAGATATGTGACTTTCTATAGGGAAACCTGTTTTTTCTGTTACTATTGTATCATAGATTCAGACACTATTATTCTCTATTTTTCAACTTCGATCATCCTTCCACCTGTAGACTGTCGACAATGATCTAGCACTAAAAATCTATATAAAAGCAAGGGCTACCCCAAAAGTTGTTGCTGCTTTTGCTGAACGAAGAGAGTTTGACAAAATACTTATCTATTCAAAGCAGGTACTTTTTGGTAATTGTTTCAGAACATGTCCAATAAAGCACATGCTTGAATTTTTTTTGTTTTGTGGAGTATCTGTGCATATCAGCAGAAAATGTTATACATGTGCAACCACACACACCAGAGCTCGTGCACATGTAAACCACACAACTTGTGAGGGTGGAGCAGAAGGGGAAGAGGGGAATTACAACATTCATATACATTTTTAATTCTCTGCAGCAGAAAGCTCTTGTAAAATGGCCACCTGAAAGTTATGATCATACACTCCTGAATGCAGGTGGGTTACATGCCAGATTACCTTTTCCTTCTGCAAACAATTTTAAGGTCAGATCCTCAGGTAAGGTTCTGTTCTTGGACTTATCAAATCTTGATGGTATTGAATATATTCTTATAATTTATTGCTAATAGACCTTTGACCTCTGCATTATTTAGTATGATATATTATATTATTATTTGTCTTCTGAGTTGCTCCATAATCTACATGCACCATGGTCCTTTTTTTTTAAGCCTTAAATCCACTTATTCATTCTTGTTTAAATTTCCATTTTAGTCATAGTGATACCTTTGCATTACAGGGAGCAGTTAATTTTGCTCTTATGATGTCTCAAATGGAGGGTGGCTGTCCAGTGGATTATAATACAATTACTGATCTCTTTCTTCAGGTTTATATACTTTGTCAGGGTTCTTTGTCTTATTCTTCTGAAATACTTAACCAGTGTTTTTATAAGTGCATAGCATGACATATTTGACTTGGTTAACTCTTTAGTTTATTTAGCAGATGCTAAAAATATGTTCTTTTTTTCTTGGTATAATTTTTGTTTTTAGAGAAATATGATCCGAGAGGCAACCGCCTTTTTGTTAGATGTCTTAAAGCCAAATCTACCTGAGCATGCCTTTCTTCAAACTAAGGTGATGCTTTCATGCTTATGTTTGTTAAGTAGTCTTCTTGCTCATCTCAGTTATTTTCCTAATTATTGTCGGCATTGCAGGTTCTGGAGATCAATTTGGTGACATATCCTAATGTTGCAGATGCTATATTAGCTAATGGAATGTTTAGTCATTATGATCGTCCTCAAATAGCTCAGCTATGTGAAAAGGCAGGCCTATATATGCGAGCCCTTCAGGTTAAATGCTTCTCAGTAGTTATCTTGAACTGAGTTCTCTTACAATTTATTAAACCAATTCTATTACAGCATTACACAGAGCTCCTTGATATTAAGCGTGTCATCATGAATACCCATGCCATTGAGCCACAGGTGTGTGATCTTTGGTTACATATATATTTTTTAATTTGATTTATGGTTGGTATTAGAATAGATCTACTGGTTTTTAGGCACTTGTGGAGTTCTTTGGGACCCTTTCCAGAGAGTGGGCTTTAGAATGCATGAAGGACCTTTTGCTTGTGAATTTGAGAGCAAACCTTCAGATAATTGTTCAGGTATAACTTTGTTTAGTTTTTTCACACTGTAGAATAATTGGATGATTGGTCACTTAATTAATATCTACTTATGACGATCTTATGTTTTTTCAGACTGCCAAAGAATATTCTGAGCAGTTAGGTGTGGATGCTTGTATTAGACTATTTGAGCAATTTAAGTCCTATGAAGGTCTTTACTTCTTCTTAGGATCATACTTGAGTTCCAGGTACTCGGTTTGACATGCAATGTATTTAGATGGGAAGTTTAGTACTATGACTGAGATGTTAACCTTTTTTCTTTTTCACATATTTCTTTGTATACAATTGAAACAGTGAAGATCCAGATATACACTTTAAGTATATTGAGGCAGCAGCCAAAACTGGTCAAATCAAAGAAGTTGAACGTGTAACAAGAGAATCCAACTTCTATGATCCAGAGAAAACAAAGAATTTCCTGATGGAAGCCAAACTTCCTGATGCAAGGCCTTTGATAAATGTTTGCGACCGTTTTGGTTTTGTTCCTGATTTAACTCACTTTTTGTACACAAACAATATGCTTCGATATATTGAAGGTTATGTCCAGAAAGTAAGATGATCTTTTCACCATTTTGCCAATTTTATTTTCTGCAGTACTGTTTACACTCATTATATGGCCACTTGGGACAAAAAAAGATTGCTGTGGTCATGGCTAGTTCACTGGAACTATCAGATCTCATAGAGTAACTTGACAGTTTGTTGTGTTCATCTATTATAGGTGAACCCAGGTAATGCACCTTTAGTGGTGGGACAGCTGCTAGATGATGAGTGTCCTGAAGATTTTATAAAAGGTTTGATTCTTTCCATCCGTTCTCTCCTTCCAGTTGAGTCTCTTGTGGCTGAATGTGAGAAGAGGTATGTGACATCTCATGCTTTTACTTACTGAAATAAACTCTCTTAACTAATATCTTTGGTGTTTGCTGCATTATGGACTGACAGGAACCGTCTGCGGCTACTCACACAATTTCTGGAACATCTCGTGAGTGAAGGAAGCCAAGATGCACATGTTCACAATGCTCTAGGAATGATCATCATAGACAGCAATAATAACCCAGAGCATTTTCTGACTACAAATCCGTATTATGATTCACGTGCAGTGGGTAAATATTGTGAAAAGCGGGACCCCACACTTGCAGTTGTTGCATACAGACGAGGTCAATGTGATGATGAACTAATAAATGTTACTAATAAAAATTCATTGTTCAAGTTACAGGCTAGGTACCATTCTTTTTTCTTTCAACTTATTTGTACTGAAAGCATCTATCTTTATCTTCTTTTTCATCATTATGGTCCGTCTTAATTGATTTGGTATCTTTCTTTTGTGACAGATATGTTGTTGAAAGAATGGATGCTGATCTATGGGAGAAAGTTCTTGTTCCTGAAAATGAATACAGAAGGCAGCTTATTGATCAGGTTGTTTCTACTGCATTGCCTGAAAGCAAGAACCCGGAGCAAGTCTCTGCAGCTGTTAAGGCTTTCATGACTGCTGATCTTCCTCATGAACTGATCGAATTACTTGAAAAGATTGTGCTCCAGAATTCAGCCTTTAGTGGGAATTTCAATCTGCAAAACCTTTTGATCTTAACTGCTATCAAAGCAGATCCATCTAGGGTCATGGATTACATAAATAGATTGGACAACTTTGATGGCCCTGCAGTGGGTGAGGTGGCAATTGAAGCTCAACTGTACGAGGAAGCCTTTGCCATTTTTAAAAAATTCAACTTAAACGTGCAGGCTGTTAATGTCCTCCTGGACAACATCCAAAGCATAGAGCGGGCTGTCGAATTTGCATTCCGTGTAGAAGAAGATTCTGTATGGAGTCAGGTGGGCAAAGCTCAATTACGGGAAGGGTTAGTAAGTGAAGCAATTGAGTCATTTATTCGAGCGGATGATGCTACTCAGTTCCTAGATGTTATTCAGGCTGCAGAAGATGCAAACATTTACCATGACTTGGTGAAGTACTTATTGATGGTGAGGCAAACTGTCAAGGAACCAAAAGTGGATAGCGAACTCATATATGCTTATGCAAAGATTGATAGGCTGGGTGAAATTGAGGAATTCATTCTGATGCCCAATGTTGCTAATCTCCAAAATGTAGGAGATCGCTTGTTTGATGATGCCCTTTATGAAGCTGCCAAGATCATATTTACTTTCATTTCCAACTGGGCAAAGCTAGCTAGTACGTTGGTCAAGCTCAGACAGTTCCAGGGTGCAGTGGATGCTGCTCGAAAAGCAAATAGCTCAAAGACATGGAAGGAAGTCTGTTTTGCTTGTGTTGATGCTGAGGAATTCCGCTTGGCACAAATTTGTGGTTTAAATATCATCATCCAGGTAATATGGATTTATAGTAAAAACCTTTTCTCAATCTAGTTTCTTTCCAGATGTCACAACTATGTTATCTAGCGACCTCATCCTCCTTATGGGATCCTAATCACTAAACTTTTCACTTCAGGTGGATGACTTGGAAGAGGTCAGTGATTATTATCAGAACAGGGGCTGCTTTAATGAGTTAATTTCTCTCATGGAAAGCGGCCTTGGATTGGAACGCGCACACATGGGTATTTTCACGGAGTTAGGAGTCCTGTATGCTAGATATCGACCAGAGAAACTTATGGAGCACATTAAACTTTTTTCGACTCGCCTTAATATTCCCAAGCTTATCCGTGTTTGTGATGAGCAACAGCATTGGCAGGAGCTTACCTATCTGTATATTCAGTATGATGAGTTTGACAATGCTGCCACAACTATTATGAACCATTCTCCAGATGCATGGGATCACATGCAATTTAAAGATGTTGTTGTTAAAGTTGCAAATGTTGAGCTCTATTACAAGGCAGTGCATTTCTACCTGCAAGAACATCCAGACCTGATTAATGATCTTTTGCATGTACTTGCCCTTCGTGTGGACCACACTCGTGTTGTAGATATTATCCGGAAGGTGTAAATCTGTACTCATAATTTACTTTCACCATCGTAACTTTCATAGTGAAGGGTATATACGGTTACTGTTTGGTTAAAGTTAGGTTATCTGGATAACTAAACTCTTGCATGTACCAGGCTGGTCACTTGCATCTTGTCAAGCCATACATGGTTGCAGTTCAAAGTAACAATGTAGCTGCTGTTAACGAGGCACTAAATGAAATTTATGTTGAGGAGGAGGACTATGACAGGCTACGGGAATCAGTTGATATGCATGACAACTTTGATCAGATAGGCCTCGCCCAGAGGGTAAATTCATCCTTCTCTTTTACTTTGAATTGCAATACTATGGTGCAGTACTGAATCCTGATGAGTATTTTATGAACTAGATTGAAAAGCATGAGCTTCTTGAGATGAGACGTATCGCTGCATATATCTACAAGAAAGCAGGTAGATGGAAGCAATCCATTGCACTATCGAAGAAGGACAGCCTATACAAAGATGCAATGGAGACATGTTCACAGTCTGGTGACCGTGAACTTTCTGAAGAGCTGCTTGTTTATTTTATTGAAAAGGTAATGGGCTTGATAACTAGCACCTATTTGTCAACCTTTGGATGTGCTGATATATTTTACTGTTCTGTACTTCTTGTCATATATGGAAGGAATTCTCTTCATTTCCTCAGCTATATTCAAATTTTGGTCCTCAATCATCTTATTCGGTTCTCACTGAAATGAAGCTACCTTTTGATTTGGATTTATTTATTTTTTTGTTGAATATATTGTTGAATTTGATGACTTTGTAGTTGGTTATTTGAAAGAAACCTCCTCTAATCAGATATCAAAATAGTTATGTTACTTCATGTTCACTTATTGTGGATACCATGTTATATGAATGGTTTGCTTGTCATTAAAGGAGTCTGTTATGTGCTGCCAATTGATGCTTGACATCAAGTTGCTTCATTGCCGTCTTGGGTGTCAGGAGTTACAGAAACAACCTATATATCTACATGCAATGGGATGATTGCGTATGTTTGTCACTCCCCACATTCTGGATTGGCTGAAGCCTGCAAACTGAGTGCCTTGTACTTTTCCTACCAGCATTGCCCTTACCCTTTTAAATCATACATGTGACAGAGTTCATTTTGGGAGTCGAATGGTCGGAGAACTAGAACTAATGCAAAACAGGGATTAGTTTCATAATTTAGTTCAGTGTGTTGACCAATGACTAAGTGGGTAAGGAAGAAATTTTTTTTTTCAATAATGTCATTGCAGGAACTGGAGACCAAATCGTAATCTTCAGATGTGCTATTAAGTTGAAATAATATATGGAAGCATAATGTAATGCAAGCATAATGTAATGTGAAACAACTGAATGATGTTCTCGTATGTTCAATTAAGCTGGTATACAAAGTTGATATCGGCTGGTTCTGTAATTGTAACAGTTGCTTGCATTATGTTTAATAATTCGTGATAACAAGAATCCCTGATTGCTTGTCGCCATTTAGTGGTTCTTTTATATCCTTGTTTTCAACGTTCAGTCTTAACTGTTATTTGCCATGTTCTCTGGTGGTCAATAGTGTAAGGGTAAGAAGAGCAAGTTCTAGATATTATATTAATCATAAACAAATTCAAATGCCTTTATTTCCTCTGTAGGATTAATGTTATCATTTCAACATTAGACATAACTGAATGCTGTAATTAGAATTAGAAAAACAAGCTTTTGTCCTATCCATTCACTTACAATCGTTCTTGGATTATATCTGTGCACTCTCGTCCATTCACTATTAACTGTGCATCGATAGTATCCTGATGATTTCTTGGTTATTTATGGCAGGGAAAGAAGGAATGCTTTTCTTCATGTCTTTTTATTTGCTATGACTTGATCCGTCCTGATGTTGCCCTTGAGCTTGCCTGGATGAACAATATGCTGGATTTTGCTTTTCCATACCTCTTGCAGGTGATTGTTGTATATCCTTGTGGATGCAGTTACATTGTTTTTCGAACCTCAGTAACTTATGTGCATATCTTTCTGAATCCTGTCAACTCTGATGTCATTGTTGCGTATCTACAGTTTATTCGTGAGTATACTAGCAAGGTTGATGAACTTATTAAAGATAAGATCGAAGCACAGAATGAAGTGAAAGTTAAAGAAAAAGAGGAGAAGGATTTGGTTGCTCAGCAGGCATGTTTGATGCATGCTTGACGATCTTTATTCTGTAATTTATTTTGTCTTTTTTTTTGTTTTCCTGTTGCGTAGCAATGATATTGATCTCTCATTTGCAGAATATGTATGCACAGTTGCTACCCCTTGCATTGCCAGCTCCACCAATGCCTGGTGTGGGTGCCACTGGCATGGGTGGACCTTATCCAGCTCCACCACCTATGGCTGGTATGGGGATGCCCCCGGTGCCGCCATTTGGTATGCCCCCAACAGGAACGTACTGAAAGAACATTGCAGGAGAGTGTTTGCCAGGAAGAATCCAGGGTATGCTGGGCACATACCTTCATAATGTCACCATCTTGTCAATCTCTTTGTTTATTCCAGGCATTTTGTGATTATGCGGAGCTCCGCATTAAGTTTCTGTATGGATTATGCTTTAGAGAACAGAGGATGGACAGTAGCTGGATGGCATATGTATAGGTCTTCATGTTATTTAGCATTTCTTGAGGCTTTGTGTACATAATAAGTGAAATATCTTTTGGTGGATCTTTGTAAGGTTCCCTATAAAACAACGTTGACTGGTGCTCATCTGCGAGGAGTTTGTAGCAAATAAACTTCTTCTCAGTTACTGTTTGCTTATAAATTTGGGCCCAGTATTAGAGGAATGTATGATTTTAATATCAGAGTGGAGCCGTGGATTTGGTTTCATATGCTCATCGTGGTGTTGATCATATTAAGGTGAGTCTTTTGTCAAGATGGACCCACTCTATGTGGCGCAACATGGGAAATCGGTCGGATCCTCTTGATTTTTCGCTTACTTCAGTCGTTGTTTGAACTAAGACCACTCGATAATGTATAAAAAATGCATTAGTCCGCTTCTCTTTATTTAATTTAGAAATCTAACGACAACTTTTAATATAATTTAATAAATAATTTTTGCATGCATTCATTCAACTTGAATCGGTGCTCTTGTGGTAGCCCAAAAAGTTCAATTGGCTGCCTTGTCTCACAGGAGGCTTAATAAATTATTTGGAAGATGAACCATATACTAACGATGTTGTGCATCCAAAACAACATCTTTTATTGTTGCAATAATTTCTAGATTTTTATCATTGACAATGCGTAAAAACTCATAACAGACACTAATGTATTTTCTCAACTAGCAAAAAAAAAAAAAACAAAAAAAAAAAGCCCCCCGACAGGTCTCTCTCCTCAATCTTTGCTACCATGTTATAGAAAATAACATGTTAGCACCACCAACAACGCTATATCACATGAATGTGTTGCATCTATATCGATAACTGGACGAATATAATGCATAAAACTATACAAACATGCTCCGAATGCCCAAAAACCCTTAATAAAAATGTGCTTCAATCAAACAAACATTCCTTTGATAGCCAAAAAAAAGCTTTCAACTCTTGTAAAATAAAGTATTACCTTGGTGTATGATTCATTGAAGTCCACCAATTTGATACGATGCGATTTCAAACGAGAAATATGTTTTTTTTTATATGAAATATCTACTCCCAATCTTTTTTTAATCATCTTTAAGTATATTATTTATTCGCAAAAACTTGTTTGATTTGTTCACAGAAGAGCAACCCTCTTGTTTCGTTGAAGAAGAGAACAACACAAAGTGATTTAAGAAAAATATAAGAGAGAATCTAGAAATTTATTGAACTAGAGCAGATCGATTCAACGGAATAGAACCAAGCCACAAATTCTGCCATAGTCCCGAGTCATTTAATATAGAAATTGAGAACGTTTCTATGAGGATAAAAGGAACATCTCTAGTCTTTTATTTTTTTTAATACAAAGACACCACCCAACCAAAAAGCCATGGTGGAACTTCTGTGATAAGTTAAAGCACATAAAAAACAAGACTCGTGATTCCTCTACACAAAATTGAACTCAGAGGATCTAACCATAGTTTGTGGCACAATGATTTCCTCCCTTAACAATAATCTTAAAAATATCTGTAAAAAAATGTAACACACCCCGAGGAAAGTCAGTGATTTTGGTTTATGATGTTAATGATAACCTCAACATCAAATTCCAGCTCTAGCTAATTAATCTTCCCTTTGTGCAGAGAGGACTCACTCTCGATAGCAACCAAGTCTCGATGATAAATTTCATAAGTCAAACTTGACAATGGACAAAATCATATGCTTCATGATATGAATGGATTTTCCAAAACTCGATACACATGCAAGAGAACCACAAAACTTGATACACATGCAAGAGATAATATCAATCGAGAACCAAAGACGGCTTTTACCAAAGAATCATTATGACTTATAGTCAATCCGTCTTAGTTTTGGCCATCTTTTAATGAAGGCAAGGTGCGCAAGTTACATATGACTTATAGTCGAATGGATCTAGTTATCCATCCTTCAATAACTTTTGAATCCTTTCCTCATATATATGTTGGGAAATTTAGAGGCGATATCACATGCGTAGCGGAAGAACAGAAAATAAAAACATCCTTGATTTTCATAAAAAGGTTTTGTCGTCATGCGAAGATCGACGCGTAAAATTTACGAATTAAAAAACTACGTATATGAGAAAGATAATACCTAGGGAGATCGTATATCCGCGAGATTCCTGTAGATCCATAGGAAGTATGAAGGAGGTCAAGCGTCCTCCTCTCTAGTGGTGATCCACACGGTAGGCACTGCGAAGATACTCCTCTTTATGGAGAGGAGAATAGGAGGTGGCTACCGGGAAGCCCTAGCCTATGGACCTTTGGTTCCCTCCTATTTATAGAGGTTGTTGAATCTCGGATTTTGATGATGAAACTAATTGATTGTGGTTTATTGTTTAACTGCGTTTTGAGTTACGTAGGTCTACTATCGATTAGGATTAGATAGTTAACGCTGGAGGAATTGACGTTACGCCGGGTGATCACATCTGGATATTGGATGTCGAGCCAGAGGTTCGATCGACAATCGGCTGAAGGCTTTGTACGTCGGGCATCGGGCCAAGATGCATGTTGCACCAATGATATCGGGGTTGCGGAGGTCATCCGCCGATTGAGCAACGGACCGCAAAAGAGGACGATGTGTCGAAGGATCGGACGAAGCACCGACCAATGACATGCCGAGCAACTGAATATCAATTCGTGTTGTAATAACTGTCTAGATCGAAGTAGAGTGTTTGTTTGTTTGTGTGCAGGATTACTACGATGATGATAAAGACGTAAAGCGAAACAAAGTGCCGAAAGATAAGTGGGATAGATCGTTGGGAGTTCAAGAGTTCGATGGAAGTCTGAAGATTCATTGGGAGTAGTTGCCGGAACCGACCGAGAACGAGTAGGGAGCTTACCGAAGGGTTTTCGGAAGTTTGCCGGAAGGTTCGTTGGAAGTTCACGGAGCTTGCCAAGAAAGATTGGAGCTTGCCAATGAAGCTCATTGGAACTCGCCAAGATCATCGTGAAGTCTGGGAGCTTGCCGGGAGTCCACAGAATGGTTTCTGAGGGTTCATTGGAAGAGCTTAAGGAAGTTAGCAAAGCTCACCGAAAAAGTCTTGTCTTATGGACTTTGAAATAGCTTAAAAAATATCTTTAAAATTTGTAGTTAGCATATAATTTGGTTTAAGATTAGGTGTTAATCCTATAAACCAAATTTGAGCTAATTCGGACTTCGTTTGGACTGGTTTCGGTTGAGTTTTTAGTAGAAACCCCATCTTGAAAAAATGACACAGGCGGTTGAACCGCCCAGGTGGCGGTGGCATCGCCCAGAGGCCGAGACCTGGGCGGTGGCATCACCAGAGGCCGAGACCTGGGCAGTGGAACCACCCAGGCAAAGGTAGCACCGCCCAAAGACTCTTTTATGACGAGGTGGTAGAACCGCCTTTGACAGGTGGTAGCACCGCCCGACACCGGGAAACTCAAAAATTTCAAATTTGAAGCCCAAATTTGAATCACTTTGAGGCCTATAAATACCTCTCACATTCTTGGATGAAAGGTGTCTAGAACTGAAAAAAAGAAGGGGCAAACTCTCTTGAAAGTGTGTCAAATCTTCCCTCTAAGTCTTAAGAGTGTTCTAGTCCAAGAGAGGGGTAAGAGTGCTTTGTAAGGGTTATCTTCTAAGCCCATCAAAAGGAGAGGTGCTGTGAGGGAGTTCATCCTTGCCCGTTGGAAGGAGGATAGCTAGTGAAAAGCCGGTAGCCTCAAGCAAGAGGAATCGGGAGTGGACGTAGTTTGGATGACCGAACCACTATAAAAATCTGGTTTGCATTTACGTTCTTGCTATTTACTTTGCTGCAAACCCTCTTCATTTGCTGCTTTATTTACTCAACTTCCTCTTCATCTTCTTATATATGTTTTAAAGTTAAAATGTAATTTTTCCAGGTTCAAACGAAACGTTGCATTCATTCGTACAAAGTTTTCGAACTTATTTTAATCGCTGAAAAATTTATCGTTCCTTACCGCTGCACTAATTCACCCCCCCTCTTAGTGCCGCTCGATCCCTAACAATTGGTATCAGAGCCACGTTCTTTCTCTTTCGGATTCACACCCGTGAGAAATGGCTCTAATGGTTTTCAAGAGGGCAGTCGCCCACCGTTCTTTAAGTTCGGACTACACATATTGGAAAACTCAAATGAGAGTTTTCGTACTTTCAATGGATTTGGATTTGTGGAATATCATCGAAAATGGCTTTCAACCTTCCTCTAAACTGACGAACGAATGGTCGGATTTGTAGAAAAGGTCGTTTTCTTTAAACGCAAAGATTATAAATGTCTTATTTTGCGCTTTAGATAAGAACGAGTTCAATCGGATTTCAATTTGCAAAATAGCTTTCGATATTTGGCGAACACTTGAAATCATGCACGAGGGAACTAGTAGAGTTAAAGACTTGAAAGTAAACCTCTTATTGCATGATTTTGAGCTCTTTCGAATGACACCAAGCGAAACTATCGACGATATGTACACCCGCTTTACGGATGTCGTCAATAGCTTGAAAAGTCTTGGTAAATATTTTTCGAACTTTGAACTCATTAACAAGATTTTAAGATCCCTCCCAAAGAGTTGGGATCCAAAAGTAACCGCAGTACAAGAGACTAAAAATTTAAATAATTTTTCATCGGAAGAACTAATCGGTTCACTAATGACATATGAAATGAGTTTCTTCGAACATTTGGAACATGATGAACATATGAACCACCTTCTAAAGAACAAGAAGGATTTGGAACATCGGACAAATGATTGCCACTTGAGTGATGACTCAAGTGATGAGGACAATGAGGACATTGAACACATAACAATGAATGTTAACAAGTTCATTAAACAAAAATTAAAAAGCACAAATGAACTTGAACGGAGAAAGAGACCAAAGAAGAAGAAGGGTTGCAAAGAAGAATCAAGTAAAGAAGAGGCAAAATGGGCTTTGATGGTTTTCGACAATGAGGTAAGAAACTCACCCAAGTTGTTCTTACCTTACTTTGAAATTACATGATTCTTTCATGAGTTGCTTGAAATAGTTGGTAGGATTTTTTTTTATGCTTTTTCCTTCCTAGTATTTTTGAAAAGTAAAAATTATGAATGATATTTGCATGATTTGTGATATTGCCTAGAATTAATTCATGCATGTGTATCTTGATGTTTTATATTTCATTTCTAAACATGATACTTGATGATTTTGTAACATGCATTAGTTTTTTAAGTAATGTTGATTTGACTCTATGTTGTGGATTAACGTATTCTTGGTCTAATTGTTTTCATGACAAATTAAGATGACATTTTAAGATGATGAAATTTCATGTATACTTTCCATATCGGTTTTCAATCTTAAACATGATACATATCTATGTATGAATTTCTTAAAAATCTTTTGATGATAGATGTATGTATCTTGATTATAATTTGAAAACTTCCATCTTGGCTTAATGGGTTTTAACCCTTTTTATGATGAAATTTTTATCGATACATGTCTTCATGAAATCAATTATAAAGACCCAACCCATAAATTTTCAAAATGAAAGAAATATGGCTTTGATGTTGCCTTGTGTTATATTTGGACTTAATGAGTTTCATGACAAAAATTAATTTTCAGATTTATAAAATAATGCATGATTTTACCAAAAATTTGAGCATCGATCATCTTGTTATAACTAATATAAGAAAGAATTAAAATGATCTTGATGATATTTTTGTTTTTGAATATGATGCGTGACATTTTCATATGAAAATTTTGAACATTCTTATGAAAAATCAAATCACTTAAATTGAAACTCATAAAGATGAGAAAATGCACTATCATGATATTTGATGCATTTGATCTTGATGGGTTTAATGACAAACTTGTATTTTAAATTTATATAATGATGGGTTCCATATAAATATTTGAACATACATTATGAAATCATCATTGAAATGAAAATATTAAAAGTTTGTTATTATGCTATCATATTTTGATGACAAACTCATGTTTTGTTCTTAAATTTGATACTAAATTTGATACTCATTGTTTGAAACAAAGTGAAACACATTATCATGAAAAATTGAATATCATATCTTGAAATAATGTGTTATATTTTTGTCTTGACGATTTTTATAATGAAGTTTGCCTTTAATTTTTTTTTGAATACTTATTTTGATTTGGCATATAAAGACATACTTAGATAATAAAAATCATAAAAAGAAAATACATGACTTTTGAAATTTGTCTCTCTAAAGTTATCAAATTTTTGATAAAAGACAAATGATGAATCCATGTATATTATGTTCTTGAATCTCGAGAACGATTTTGATAAATTTGATTACGAGTTTTGAGTTAACAAAATGAGTTTGAATGATTTTATGACTCCTCTCTTAATCTCTTGAAATCATGACTTTAAATTCTTGACTTGAGATATTTTATGTGAATTGAAATACTTTCTTCCTTAATTGCTTCTTTTTATCATTACTATTATACCTCCCATGATTTATGTTGTAGAGAAAGAATTTATAAATCATGATGCAATGAGATCTCTCATACAATAATGAAATGCTTATGTGATTCTTTGCTAAAGAAAATATCTTGATCCTTATGAAATGTGATCTTGATGAAAATTCTTATACATGAATCAAGTTGCTCTTTGTGCTATATCTTTTCAAATGAATCATGAGCCTTGATGTCATATATTTCATGATCCTAGAAGTGATATGATTTCTTTATCTTGTGTGGTAAATTAAATATTTGATAAATGAAATTTACTTTATGATGAAGAATCATTGAATCATGACTTGATCTATGAGAATGCTATGTTCTTATGCATCATGATTCTAGGTTGTATATCCTTTATCATAAATTGGAACTTGATACTAAAGAAAATATTTATGAATCATGATTTTGATTTCTCGGAACTATATGCTTAGAATTTGTTTTACAATCATAATCTTGATCTTGCTAAAATGAAAAGTTATGAATCATGGATGATATCTTTTGGTTTTGATTCTTGTTGAATTTACATATTGATATCCTTCATGACATGATTTCTTATGTTTCAATACCATCTTGTATGCATCATATGATGATTGATATATTGATTGATGCAAATTTTTCATTGGTTCCTCCCTTCTTTTCGATAATGATAAAGGGGGAGTTAAATTGCTAACTTATGTATCAAAAGAAAAAAATTTGCTAGCTTAAACATTGAGAAGTAAAATGTTGCTATCTCAAGAAAGGCAAAAATCTTGCTCAACTTTACTTTTTTCAACAAAATTGCTTGCATCTTTGTTACAAATTATTGTTGAATCTCATGCAAGATTATTTGTAGTATTAATCCTCCCTTTCTTTTTGACATTGATAAAGGGGGAGAAGGCTTTTGCTAGATTACATATTACAAATGAATGCAAAAGTCCTAGCACGCAAAGAAAGCAAAACTTGCAAGCTTGCTCTTCTCAAAAGAGAAGAAAGAAATTATAAAATTGCATGCATATCGCAAAAGAAGTCAAGAAAATGCACATCTTTGAATACAATTTGCTTGCACTTCTCAAAGGAACATAGAAAAACTTGCTATCATCACGACAAGTGCTATCTTGCCTATCATGATAAACTTGCGATGCCTAAATGTTGTATGATGTGATTAATAGCTAGTATGTTTGTAATATTTGCATATCCTTGAAAACTAGCTATGATGTTACTTCTCCTTTTTGTTGATGATATAGGGGGAGAAGTAGATTGATGACTTCATGTATTGATTGTCATATTTATATATTTGCATGATGGTTTGATTTATTCTCTTAATTATGATGAATGTTGCTTGGATCTGGGATAATCCAAGTATTCTATCAATGGCATATTGATAGGGGGAGTTTGGTTAAACTCTGGGGAGTTATGGTTAACTCCGTTAGTCATCAATTAGTTGTCATCATCAAAAAGGTGGTAATTGTTGAATCTTGGATTTTGATGATGAAACTAATTGATTATGGTTTATTGTTTAACTGCATTTTGAGTTACGCAGGTCTACTATCGATCAGGATTAGACAGTTGACGCTGGAAGAATTGACGTTGCACCGGGTGATCACGTCTGGATATTGGATGTCGAGCCAGAGGTTCGATCGACAATCGGTTGAAGGCTTCGTACGTCGGGCATCGGGCCAAGATGCATGTTGCGCCAAGGATATCGGGGTTATGGAGGTCATCCGCTGATTGGGCAACGGACCGCAAAAGAGGATGATGTGCCGAAGGATCGGATGAAGCGCCGACCAATGACGTGCCGGGCAACTGAATGTCAATTCATGTTGTAATAACTGTCTAGATCGAAGTAGAGTGTTTGTTTGTTTGTGTGCAGGATTAACTACGACGACGATGAAGATGTAAAACGAAACAAAGTGCCGGAAGACAAGTGAGATAGATCGCTGGGAGTTCGATAGTTCAATGGAAGTCTGAAGATTCGTTGGGAGTAGTTGCCAGAACTGATCGAGAACGAGTAGGGAGCTTGCCAAAGGGTTTTCGGAAGTTCACCGGAAGGTTCGTCGGAAGTTCACGGAGTTTGCCAAGAAAGATCGGAGCTTGCCAAGAAAGATCGGAGCTTGCCAATGAAGCTCGTTGGAACTCGCCAAGATCATCGTGAAGTCCGGGAGCTTACCGGGAGTCCACAGAATGGTTTCCGAGGGTTCGTTGGAAGACTGTCGGAAGTTCGCCGAAAGCTCACCGAAAGAAGTCTTATCTTATGAACTTTGAAATAGCTTAAAAAATATCTTTAAAATTTATAATTAGCATATAATTTAGTTTAGGATTAGGTGTTAATCCTATAAACCAAATTTGAGCCAATTCGGACTTCGTTTGGATTGGTTTCGGTCGAGTTTTTAACCGAAACCCATCTTGAAAAAATGACCTGGCGGTGGAACGCCTAGGCAAGCAGTGGTAGCACCGCCAGCACTGCCTTTTGTGTCAATCTGCCAGAATGACAGGCGGTAGAACCGCCTCTAACAGGCGATAGCATCGCCCGACATCGGGAAACTCAAAAAAATTCAAATTTGGAGCCCAAATTTGAATCACTTTGAGGCCTATAAATACCCCTCACATTCTTAGATGAAAGGTGTCTAGAACTAAAAAAAAGAAGGGGGAAACTCTCTTGAAAGTGTGTCAAATCTTTCCTCTAATTCTTAAGAGTGTTCTAGTCCAAGAGAGGGGTAAGAGTGCTTTGTAAGGGTTATCTCCTAAGCCCGTCAAAAGGAGGGGTGCTGTGAGGGAGTTCATCCTCGCCCGTTGGAAGGATGATAGCTAGTGGAAAGCCAGTGGCCTCAAGTAAGAGGAATCGGGAGTGGACGTAGGTCGGATGATCGAACCACTATAAAAATCTGGTTTGCATTTACGTTCTTGCTATTTACTTTGCTGCAAACCCTCTTCATTTGCTGCCTTATTTACTCAACTTCCTCTTCATCTTCTTACATATGTTTTAAAGTTAAAACGCAATCTTTCCGGGTTCAAACGAAACGTTACATTCTTTCGTACGAAGTTTCCAAACTTATTTTAATCGCTGAAAAATTTATCGTTCCTTACCGCTACACTAATTCACCCCCCCTCTTAGTGCTGCTCGATCCCTAACAGAGGCCCCCTTGTTAACCCTAACAGATCCTGCCCCATTGGGTGTTGGATCTCTATCCAATTACCCAAGCTTCTTAGATTAATGAGTCTCTACATAATAATCTCTTATTGGATCTTATTCGTGGGATCCAATAATTCAGGGGCTTATTGGATATCAAATAAGATAGGGGCTTCAGCGGACATCTCATATCCGAACCTCTACTTATCGTAATACCTATTATATGTGTGTGACCCTCTAGGCTCAATATCGAGCTGGCCATGAGTCATACATATCAAAACTCTTTCTGATTCATTGAATTATTATCTCCATAATAATTTACTCGACTCATCGACTATGGACATACTAGACCACTACACCACAGTCCCTAGACGATACAGGAGAATCCAATCCTGTGGACCTATCTTTCCTAAGTTACAATATACCTTTAGTCCCTCATCTATCTAATATTCCAAAGATCATATATCGGGCATGGTGTTGTCAGGCCCATACGGTTTCTACTCAAGTCTCGCTCTAATCGAATTCTCCTAAAGAACTCTTTCTCTCTCAATCCGAATGACCCTAGCCAGGGATTAGCTTGAAGCAAGGACATATATGATATTCCTCTCATGATACCAAGAGTAGATGATTCTCTATTGACACTCAATAGCTCTTGTAAGGTTGGTTGCCACTCCTAATAACTGATTGTATTAGATCTGAAACTTCCAAACCTATAAGTCTGGCATCAAAGAGTGGAATACTTATACAGAACAATCTTAGTGTCTCAAGTCTAAAGACCAGATATACTATTGGGACTACGAAATTATTGTCTGATAACAAGTATCATTAACCATCCAGCATTCTGTAAGCGGATCAATCAGTGAACTCATTCTCCAATGAGCACCTGCACTGTATCCTTAGTGTCCCCACACGAGTAGCTATGAGATCAGCCACATCCATCATATAGATAGGTATATAGTACACCAGTCTGTTCAATTATCTCGATGTCCCTCTCGAGTAACCTATGACCGAGATTATTTAGGGTCTGTGTTTAAAAGTAAATTGGTCTTATTATCGTGATCTCATCACAATCCATTTTCCATTACATAGATCCATGGATATCACAATATACATACAAATAATGTGAGAAAATACCAGTTATCATAAGCAAAAAAGATTGATGCAGCATGTTATAGGTGTCATCACTCACGTGATTGGTTTGTAGGGCGCCTATAACTAACAATCTCCTACTTGACCTAAAGCCAATCACCAATGTGTCTGATTCCCATCAGACCTCTATGACGCTCAAAGATAATTTGAGATAATAGTTTTGATAGTGGATCTGCGATATTATCTTCGGATGGAACACTTTCCACTACTATATCTCTTCGGGCTATGATCTCTCTAATAAGTTGGAACCTCCTCAATACATTTTTGATGAGACCCGGGTTCCTTCATTTGAGTAATCGCCCCGTAGTTATCATAATATAAGGGAATCAACTCATCGCTATTTGGCACGACTCTCAGATCTGTGATGAACTGCTTCATCCAAACTCCCTCCTTTGTTGCCTCTAACGCAATAATGTACTCTGCCTCTATGGTCGAGTCAACAATAGTATCTTGTTTAAAACTCTTTCAACATATTGCTCCTCTATTCAGGGTAAACATATACTCTGAATTAAACTTGCTATCATCGATATTAGATTGGAAGCTTGAGTCCATGTAGCCCTCAACCCTTGGGCTACTTTCTTCATATACTAGTAAAAGATACTTAGTCCTTCTCAAGTACTTAAGGATATATTTTACTGCTTTTCAATGCTCTAAGCCTAGATTCGCTCGATACCTGCTTGTGATACTCAGAGTATGTACTATATTAGGCCTGATACATATCATAACATACATGATAGATTTTATCGCTGAGGTATAGGGTATCATATCCATATGTGTCCTTTCTTCAGGAGTCTTTGGGGGCATACTCTTAGAAAGTAATAGCTTATGTCTCATCGGTATGAGACCTCTCTTAGAATTTTTCATGTCAAACTTTTTAACAATGGTGTCTATATACCTAGATTGGGATAAGCCAAGCATCCTCTTGAATCTATCTCTATAGATCTGAATCCCCAATATGTATGATGCTTCCCCTAAGTCCTTCATGGAGAAGTGTCTAAATAGCTAAGCTTTTACCATGGAGAGCATTCCTATATCATTCCTAATGATTAGGATGCCATCCACATATAACACCAAGAAGGTGATAGCCCTTCTACTTACCTTCCTATACACACAAGGTTCATCTTCGTTTTTAACGAAGTCATAAGATCTGATTGTCTCATCAAATCTTATGTTCCAACTTTGAGAAGTTTGCTTTAGTCCATAGATGGACCTAAGCAACCTACACACCTTATCTGGATTGCTCTTGGACATGAATTTCTCAGGCTGTATCATATACACCTCCTCGAGATTATCATTGAGAAACATAATTTTCATGTCCATCTACCATATCTCATAATCAAGGTGTGCTACAATAGCCAATAGAATTCGGATGGATTTTAGCATGGCTATAGGTGAGAAGGTTTCATCATAGTCAACACTTTGGCTTTGACGAGACCCCTTAGCCACTAGTCTTATTTTATATATCTCTACCTTCTATCTACCTCGATATTCTTCTTGAAAATCCACTTATAGCCAATGGGTATGATACCCTCAAGTGCATCAATTAGTTTTCAAATCTTGTTGGAGTACATGAAATCTATCTTTGAATTCATGGCTTCTTGCTACTTTATGGAGTCTATACTTATAATAGCCTCATCGTAGGTATGAGGATCAATATCCTCAATATCCTCTCCTTTGATATGTCCCACATATCTCTCAGGAGGATGAGATACTCTTTCAAACCTACGTGAAGTCAAAACTTATATGCTAGGTACCTGAACAAACTCTAACTATGGAATGGTGCTTGAGCTAAGTTCTCCAACCTCGCTCAACTCTATCATGTTCTCACTGTCTCCATAAAAAATATGTTCCTTCTCAATGAACACTATTTTCTTGGCTATAAAGACCTTTTGGTTCTTGAGATGATAGAAATAATACCCATAAGTTTCCTTAGGGTATCCCACAACCTTGTACCATTCTGTCTTGGATTCCAATTTATTAGGATTGTGTCTCTTAACATGGGCAGGGCAGCCCCAAATCTTAACAACCTTAAGATCAGACTTCTTCCCTTTCTATATCTTATATGGTGTAAACACTATCGACTTAGTTTAAACTCTGTTCAGAAGGTAAGCTGCGGACTTTGGGGCGTATCCCCAGAATGAGATGGGTCGGTCAGCAACACTCATCATGGACCGTACCATGTCTAATAGTATGTGATTCCTCCTTTCAGATATATTATTGAGCTCGGGTGTATAAGGAGGTGTCCATTGGGATAGAATCCTATAGTCCTTAAGGAATTAGATGAACTCTTTACTCAAGTACTCACCTCCTCAATCTGATTAAAGAGTCTTAATACTCTTTCCAATCTAAACCTCTACTTTATTCTTATACTCCCTGAATTTCTTGAAGGTTTCGGACTTCTACTTCATCAAGTACATGTGTTCATACATAGAGAAATCGTTAGTGAAAGTAATGAAGTAGGAATAACCACCTACGGCCTAAGTTGACATGGGATCAGATATATTACTATGTATGAGTTCTAACAACTTAGTGACTCTCTCTCCACTTTCACTAAATAGAGAGTTGGTCTGCTTTCCACGAAGGCAAGGCTCGCAAGTTACATATAACTCACAGTTGAATGGATCTAGATATCCATCCTTCAATAACTTTCGAATCCTTCCCTAATGAATATGACCTAGTCTACAATGCTATAGGTATGCATTGTTCATCTCATCTCTTTTCCTCTTGGACTCACTTACATTCATGATATGTGGAGCAGTGTCTAGTATAATCAAACCATTATGTAATGTTTCTCTCATGATGATCTCATCATCCTTAATAATTAAACAACTATTATTCTCAGAAACTACTTTATAACCATTCAATGTCAAATATGAAATAAAAATAATATTTTTGATAATAGAGGAAATAAAATAGTATGCATCCAATGTAATGGTAGCTCCACCAAGCAGATGTAGGGTGACTTCACCAATAGCAACAGTAGCAACTCTTATTCTGTTGTCCATCTTGAGGTCCATCTTACCTCTCGCCAACCTCCTAGGCCTTTTCAAAATCTGTAATAAATTATAGATATAATAAGCATTATCAGTATTCAATACCTATATATTTATCATATGAGTTTGACAAATAGGGACTGATCATGAATGTACTTGAAGCTTCTCTAAGTTTTTATTTTGCATTCTCTGCAATGTACTCCTTGCAATTCCTTTTCCAATGCCCATCTTTATCGCACTAGAAGTATTGGCCTTTGTCCTTTATCGGATTATTCTTAGCAACCTTTACTTTACCTAGTCTACTCTTGCCCTTGTCCTTCTTAAGGGACTTCTCGGTCTTCTTTTTCTTTCTGGTCTTACCAGCATAGAGAACTATGAAAATGAATCTAGTAGGGATTAAAGCATAAAATTCACACATAGGTTATCCTCTAGGACCATTCCTAGACCTGTAAGTTTCTCTATCCACTCAATCATCTTAAGGATATGGTTTTGAATCGGTGTCTCCTCAATCATGCTGACACGGAAGAGACTCTTTGATATCTCACATTGTTGAGTTCTTCCTATTCCTTAAACAATTTATGGAGATATAGGAGTATGGATCTGACATCCATCTTTTCATATTATCTCTATAACTTGGGAATTATGGAACCCAACATATAACACCGAGCAAGAGTGGAGTCATCTATGTACTTCACATGACGAGTGATCTCATCCTCGCTTACCCCTTCGTTGGGCGTAGGCATCATTATATCAAGGACATATGCAACTTTCTTTATTGCGAGAACTATTCTCAGGTTATAGAGCTAATCCACATTGTTTGAACTAGTGAGGCGATTGACATCAAGTATGCCACGTAGAGGGTCTAATGATGATATTTTCTAAAAATAAAGATGTAGCAAAATTAAATAACATGCAGATTTTACAGAAATATAAACAATCAAGATATGAACTTCTATCTTGATGTGCTCCCACTATTTTTCTAACGAGTCACGTGACACCCTCAAAACATGAAATGGAAGTCTCCAACAGACTTCTAGTGGGGATCGAGATCCAATCGACATCTTAGTATAACCTTGAGGGACTCGACCAATCATACTAAGCCCAAAAGATAGGCAACTCTTGTCGATCATAACCCTTTATGATTCTCATCTTGTCGGCCTCCAAACCACCATGACCTTGAGGGACTCGACCAACTATGATGTTCGGTTAAGTCATCACCATCGTTACAAGATAAGTCTAATTCGATGAAATACCCTTGAGGGACTCGACCAAGCATACTATGTCCTCAGGTCACCAGTGACATCTCTATATCATAAGAAAGATAGCGAATCACGATATAGGTGAGTCTCGAGGGACTCAACCAACTTAACCTATACCGGGAATCGATTCTTACCTATAATGATGGAAGGCTATGTGAGTCAATCTAATTACCTCACATTTACTAACTTAATATTATTAATAGAGGGGATTTTTAATTCGGTCTCCTAATATAGCATGTCATACACATATATATTTAATATATATCTACATCGTATGCAAATATATATATATATATAATAGATCTATAAGCAATCACACATCACATGAACAATCACACCAGATGATCATGGATCACATTCTAATATGATCAAGCTCAAGCCAATAAGCCCAATTACTCACATCAAGATCTATGCATGCAGTGGTGCATCTCCATGCCCTGTAATCTTCCATCTTATCCTTGTCAGTTCCATCGACATCTAGACGTATCTCCATGCGTCACGATCATTCTTCTTGGCCTTGTGGGTCTTATTATTGCTTCCAGGCTCTCGTTGCATCTTCTTGTGTAATTACAATATAATTACAAGTACATAGGCTCGATAATAAACAAGAAAAATAAAGATTGGTAGGTCCCAATAATAATAATAATAATAATAATAATGATTACATCATACACATATATCACATCAAATGATCCATGATCATCTGTCCACATCATACATCACATATATATATATCATTATATAGGACTACTAGATAAATAATAATAGTTAATTAAACCTTTTAATTAACTATTTTTTTGAAGTTAGGGATATGTAAGAAATTTTTAAAATTATGAAGGATATTTTGGTAATTTAAATAAATAAATAAAAGCAAAAATTTAAAAATTTCGAGGGGTAAAATTATCTTTTGCTTGAAAACCTAATTCTTCTTTGCTGCCTACATTACCATATGGCCGCCATGACCCTATCGACGACGACCACTATGGGGGGAAGCAATGGAGGTATCGTCACAGTAGGCAAGCGCCTCCCACCCTTGCGACCAACGTTGCACCCCGCCTTACAAGTGCAAAGCCCGAACTGTCACGGACTTAGCTAGTTTTGCCTCAGTCGTGCGGCACCATTGTGTATCAGTCCACAAAGGTCAGTCTTTCCGAAATATCCTATAATCCCTTAGGGCCTACAAAAGAAAATATAGGACAGAGAAAGTACTTCACACGAGATCCACAAACAACCCTTTCAGTAAACACTTTATAGCCAATGCAAATTCTAACAATGGATATCACAAGCTCAGAATGGTTGTACAACAAAGGTATAAAATTGGTCCAATCTAGATCAAAATCTAATACAAGTGTTCACATGATACCATCATTATATATAAGCCTAAAATGGCTACCAAACTTACTTAAATGGGGCTATTTAGCCTTTGGCTAGCCCTTTACATGCTTTGCAAAGTAAGAACAAACCGAAAAGATACGGACATACATAAGCATTACACCGAACAAGCAGTTTATATTTTGTCCGTGACATTCTCCCCCACTTATTCCTTCGACGTCCTCGTCGAAGCCTTCGTTGATGCTGCAACTCCTTGCATTTGCTAGATTTTCAATCTTATGCTCCTACTACGATGCGCCCCTTGGCTCCCAATTATTCTCTACTTGTTGTTGTTGAGTCGTCGAACTTTAATCTACCATGCTGCTTCAACTTGCCAATGACTCTGACTCTGGTGTGGGGTCGACAGAGTTGTGCTGATCCTTGCTGGTTCTTGTGGATTCATCTGGTGAAGGAAAAGACCATCTTTGATATGTGCTAGTCTTCAAATTCTTCTTATCCCTTGAATTGGATAGATGCTTGTTTGAGCTTTAACAAGCATCGTCTTGTAACCTTTGAAGTTTTTATATCCTTCCTCCGTAAAATTTTCCTATCAAATCTTCTTCCACTTAGTTGTCTCATCCAAGTAGGTTCGCATCACTTCCATTTTCGATTGACATTCAGTTGAGAAATGAAATGGACAATCTACTCTCAGTAGCACTGATCATTATTGGTGAAGACTTGACAACTATTATCTTCCATTAGTCTTTTCGAAGGGTCTTTAAATCTGTGCAGAGCTCCTCTGTTGGATAACTAAGAGAGCTAGGGTACTCGGTTTCGCCTATTCTCTTGAGAGTTGAGAAGACAAAGGTTACTTGACTTTACCTGCCTCCTCGAGGTTGTACTTCGTGCATCGAGCTAGTTACTAGAATTTGCTTACTCTTAGCTCACACTTCTGAAGCACTTGAAGTGTTTGCAATCCTTGCGCTGAGTCAGCTACTTTGATTCACCTTCTCAATGCCATTGAACTTCTAGAATGCAAGAAGTTATCACTCCAACTTGGAGCAAGTCTTCGATAGATTTGGTTGCCTTTGAGATTGTACCACCTTCTCCATCATTCCTACCGCCTACTCCTCTGAGTAGCAAAGGTACAACACCACGTATTGCCTGCTTCATTCCTTGGTCCTGCACTCTTGCATCGACCCGAAGTCCTTCACTTATGGCAATCTCAATGAGAAGTCCATTGACACTAGTCTTATGATGTTCTCTGGCCTCTGCCCTTCAGCCTTGTTATGGTACATGGAGTTTGCTAATGTATTGTCCTCCTCCACGGCCCATATCACGACCAAGCTCTCTTCCTCTATGAGAGCAAGGGATCGATGACTCCCCGGAAGTCCTACCTTTGTGGTACCATGGTACTACAATGCCCATAGCACTACTATCCATTATCTCACATCTACGTCTCTTCTTCACAATCGGTCGATCTACCTCTGCGGCACTATGGCACTCCTCTGAGTCCACCTTCATTCTAACCGATGACTGATTTTGGGTAGTTGAGTCCCTCTAAACTAGCCATTGCTTTCTCGCCCTTTTTCAACCACCTGCTTCAACACCTCTGTGTTCTCTGAGTAGTTCCACTTGGTCGATGGAAAGATAGACTGTAACTCCCATGTATGGCCTCTGCCATCATGTTGCAGGGCTTGCACTGCTTTTGTTCTCCTTAGCTTTATTGGTTGCAACGTTCGCTTACTCGGCCTTGTCCTCTGAATTACCAAGCTCCCTTAAGCGAATGTGAGCTCTGAAGTAGTCCAACTGAAGTAGTCCAACTCTTCAACTGCTCCGATCATACCTCTGCATGATCCAGCCCCCCTATAGGACTCACTGGTACTTGCATCTGAACTTCTCCCTCAGTAGTGCACAGCCCCCATAAGCTGATGCCCAAGGCTTTTATTCAATGCAACATTCGATGCACACACAAAAGACCTGCCTCTGCGGTACCATGACATTTCCTGCTTGAATCCATAGCTCTTCTTGACGTCATGTTGACCACCGAAGTGGAGCTCCCAGTTACACTCCCGATCATATTTCTATATGATATTGTCCCTCACGGGACATAATGTGTATGTCACATTGCCACGAACCATTCCACCACGATCCGCTACATCATGTCACCTCCTGGTGGCATCTCCTTACATTCTGATCCCTATGGTATAAACTCAAACTGCGATCTCTCCATGTGTGGACTATGCTAACACATCATAGGGCTTTTGCTACTTCCGATTCTATTCACTCCTTTGGCAATCGACCTTTGTCCACCCGCTCTCAGGTCACACTCGGATGAAGCCTAGCTCTAGGACAATCCATCGTTTACTAGCTTCTCTGAAGTCCCTTGACTTCATAGAAATTGATGCACCATTGTTTGGATCCTGGGCCTTTACCCCTACCAGCACAATTTCTACTACGCACAGCTTTCCTCATGGTAACTCGAATAGAAATACTATGACATATTCTTCAAGAATACCTGCCTCTGCATCCTCTTGCCCTGTGCCAAGGCCTTCTGACACAAACTTCGCCTCTACAAGCTTGTGTTGCCTTAGTTCCTTCATCAAATACTTCATCGAGATAATGTGCATATGCCGCGAAGTTCCCTTCGTCTTTGGCACCATACAAGATGAGTCTGTTGCATTAGAATAAGAAGCCCATGGAACGACATGATCTTGCTCCTGCCTCTACAAGAGTCCATGTCCTTGACCTCTGTCTAAGGAAAACTCCAAGCCCCCGCTCCATGTTCTATCTTCTATGCCACTCCCTTCATGCAGCTTTGGTGTTTCACCAAGTTATCCCCAAGTTGCTCTACTTCTCGATTTGCATAGAATTAATGATAGTCCTCACACCCACCATTCCATGGGTTAGCCTTATGTTGAGTCTGATCTCCATATCAGCTCCAAGTGTACTTTCACTTTGTGTTGCCTTGAGTCGCTCCCCCACTTGATCTCGCTATGCGTCCACCGATGCATTGCCTTCTACGAGATCATGCAATGACTCCTCGTCACTCGCTTGGTCCGTTGAGCTTTGTCTTGAGGTACTCCTCAACGTGTGTGATCCGTTGCATATGATTCTCCCTCTGGAGAACCGAGACTTATCCCTCCTGGATATCTACTCCGTTGGAGTAACTTCTCTCTTCGCATCCTTTCCTCTGAAAGTTTTGGAGATCACCATCCCCTTGGACTATTTCGTCTTGCTGAACAAATAGTGTACTGTTCTGCCTCTACAAATGCATCTGCTAGATTGTGACTCTTCGCCAATATAGCTCCCACTGCACCCCTCTAGGTCTAGCAACATGCTGAACCTGCTGCACACTTCAGCCTCTTACGAACGTATCTGCTTATGCCAAAAAAAAAGTTTCAATATTCCATGACGCTGACCTTCGGACATCTTGGGATGGCTACGGATAGTCCATCACCCGTATACAAGCCCTTGTATGAGTATCAAATTTCTTGAGTTTGCAACTCCCCTCACTTCTGTGAGCTTTGCATAACTCTTTCGATCACTAAACAACTCATTCCACCTTGCACAGTCTCATCCTTTGCCAAGCACCCAGCTTGTCTCAAGCACCGTCAAGTTTAGGTGCCAACGCTGAGCCATTGCTCGTACTCAGTCATCCCAACTTTTGTGCGCTACGTAATTCTTCTTAGCTTGTTTGTCCTCGTAATGCCTCTTGCGCAAAAGGTTGGCCATTCCTCTGAATGCCATCCTTGGATGCCCGCTCCTCTTAGCGACTCCTTCCCCTACAACTCTATGTCCATTTCCAAATGGTCGTGCATGTTGGCTGCCCTCAACACAGCCCCGCTAGGTCCCCCATGTTTGCATGCTAAGTGTTTCTATGTGTGCTTGTCCCGCTCTGATACCAACTGTCACGGACTTAGCTAGTTTTGCCTAAGCCATGTGGCACCATTGCGTATCAGTCCATAAAGGTCAACCTCCCCGAAATCTCTTACGATTTCTTAGGGCCTGCAAAAGAGAAGACGGGATAGAGAAAGCGCATCACACAGGATCCACAAGCAACCCTTTCAGTAGACACTTTATAGCCAATGCAAATTCCAACTATGAATATCACAAGCTTAGAATGGTTGCACAACAAGGATATAAAATTAGTCCAATACAAACCAAAATCTAGTACAAGTGTCCACATGACACCATCATTATGTATAAGCCTAAAACGACCATCAAACTCGCTCAAATGGGATTGTTTAGCCTTTGGCTAGCTCTTTACATCCTTTGCAAAGTAAGAACAAACTAAAAAGACAAAGATATTAATAAGCATTACACTGAACAAGCTGTTTACAATTTGTCTGTGATAGAACGGGGGCTCGCTTGCGAGCTCAGCACCCCTACGGGTGCTGCAGTAGGCGGCCCTGCTTGTTGACTTCTTGCGTGCATGCCGATAGTGTTGGCGTTGTGGGCAGACAACCACCACTTGCCAACCACCGACAGCCCCCTGCACGCACGACCATGGCTACAAGCAGCCTTGGCCAAACTACAAGGGCAACAACAGTTGTTGCCCTCTGTTATCTTTTGCGTCAACCCTTTGGACGACAAAAGTTATTCTAAAACACAACACACACAGTTTAAAATCTAATCTTCACACGAACAACCTAGCTCTAGTACCACTATTGGAAAATCCAAGGGCGACATCACATGCGTAGTAGAAGAATAGAAAATAAAAATATCTTAGATTTTTACAAAAAGACTTCGTCATCGTGCGAAGATCAGTGCATAAAATTCACGAATCCGAAAACTATGTATATGAGAAAGATAGTACATAGGGAGATCGTATATCCCTTAGATTCCTGTAGATCCATGGGAAGGATGAAGGAGGTCAAGCATCCTCCTCTCTAATAGTGATCCACATGGTAGGAGCTACAAAAAAGCTCCTCTCTGGGGAGAGGAGAATAGGAGGTGGCTACCAGGAAGCCCCAGTCTATGGACCTTTGGTTCACTCCTATTTATAAAGGCCCTCCTTGTTAACCCTGATGGATCATACCCCATTGGGTACTAGATCTCCATCTAATTACCCAGGCCTCTTAGATTAATGGGTCTCTACCCAGTAATCTTTTATTAGCTCTTATTGGATCTCATCCATGGGATCCAATAATTCAGGGGCTATTGGATATCCAATAAGATAGGGGCTTTGACGGATATCTCATATCCGAACCTCTACTCATCGCAATACCTACTATATGTGTATGACCCTCTAGACCCAATATCGAGTTGGCCATGAGTCATATATGTCAGAACTTTTTCTAACTCATTGAATTATTATCTTTATAATAATTCACTCGACTCATCGATTACGAGTGTATTAAGCCACTACGCTGTAGTCCCCAAATGATACAAGGGAATCCAATCTATTAGATCTATCTATCCTTGGTTACCATGTACCTTTAGTCTCTCATTTATCTAATATCCCATAGACCATATATCAGGCATGGTGCTACTAGGCCCATACGGTTTCCACTCGAGTCTTACTCTAATAGAATTCTCCCGAAGAACTCTTTCTCTCTCAATCCGAATGACCCTAGCCAGGGATTTATTTGAGCAAAAATACATGAGATATTCCTCTCATGATACCGAGAGTAGATGATCCTTTATTGGCACTCAATAGCCCTCGCAAGGTTGGCTACCACTCCCAATAATCGATTGTACTAGATTTGGAACTTCCAAACCTATAAGTTTGACATCAAAGAGTGGATCACTTATATATGACATCCTTGATATCTCAAGTCTAAGGACTATATACACTATAGGAACTACAGGACTGTTGTCTAACAATAGGTATCATAAACCATCCAACATTTTGTAAGCGGATCAATCAGTGAACTCATTCTCCAATGAGCACCTACATCGTATCCTTAGTATCTCTACACAAATAGCTATGAGACCAACCACCTCTATCATATAGATGGGTATATAGTACACTAGTTTATTTGATTATATCAATATCCCTCTCGAGTAACCTATGACTAGGATTATTTAAGGTTTGTGTTTAAAGATGAATCGGTCTTATTATCGTAATCTTATCATGATCTAATTCTTATTGCACAGATCCAAAGACATCATAATATACATACAGATAATATGAGAAAATGTCAATAATCATAAGCAAAGAGATTGACGCAACATGTTATAGGTATAATCACTCACGTGATTAGCTTGTAGGGCACTTATAACTAACAATATATAACCTAGGCTATAATGTCATAGCTATGCATTGTATACCTCATCTTGTTTCTTCTTGGACACACTCACATTCATGATATGTGGAGCAATGTCTAGTATAAATAAACTATTATGCAATATTCCTCTAGTGATAATCTTACGGAAGTTCGCCGGGAGGTTCGTCGGAAGTTCGCGGAGCTTGCCAAGAAAGATCGTGCTTGCCAAAGAAGCTCGGGGGAACTCGCCAAGATCATCGTGAAGTCCGAGAGCTTGCCGTGAGTCCGCGGAATGGTTTCGAAGGTTCGCTTAAGAGGCTGTCGGAAGTTGACCGGAAGCTCCGGAAGAAGTTGTCATGTGGACTTTGTAATAGCTTAGGAAACGTCTTTAAAATTCATAGTTAGCACGTATTTTGGGTTAGGATTAGATAACCCAAAGTGGGGCCCATTGGGCCTTGATTAGGATGAGTTTGGGCCAAAATTTTGGCCCAAACTGAATCAAGCTACGCATGCATGCATGCTACGTGCATCTTGCTGTAGCCCGCTCATCGTAGCGCCGCCGGCCATCAGAAGCGAGCCCAGATATCGTAGTGAGCGCCACCGTAGTGCGCCGACTCTTATGGCGTAGCACCGCCCACTATCTGTAGCCAGCGGTAGCACCGCTGTTGGGCAGTAGCACCCGCTGGTGCGTGGAAAGCCAGGCGTAGCACCGCTGGGTGAGGGTAGAACCGCTGGGTGTGTCGATCTGCCAAGACTTTGACAAAGATTAAAACTCAAAGGATTCAAATTTTTGGCTCCAAGTTTGGGCTCCAAATTTGAATCACTTTGAGGTTTATAAATACCCTTCCTTTTCAGCTGAAAAATACAACCCTTAGAGAGTTAGATTTTGAAAATAAGTCTTGGGAAAGTCTTGTTCTTCATTTGCTAAGTGTTCACCTTCTTCTTCTTCTTGAGAGATCTTGTACAAGTGTGAACATCTTGTAAAGGGTTGTAAAAAGGGGTGTTTGATCCTTCCCCTTCAAAGGACTTGCTAGTGGAAGAGCGGAGCCTCATCGTGAAAAGGCTTCAAGAGTGGATGTAGGTCATTTGACCGAACCACTATACATCATTGTGTCCTTAAATGTGTGAGTGTTTATATTTCTGAATCATTTCATTTCTTGGCTGCAAGTTCATAGTTAGTTCCTTTTCACAAGCAATTACTTTCAAGTTCTCTTTCGTCGAATCGAAATCTTCCTACGAACTTGTGTTTCTTTGCTAAATCGGTTTCAAGAATACGAGCTTAATCCGCTGCACTAATTCACCCCCCCCTCTTAGTGCCTTTTGATCCTTTCAATTGGTATCAGAGCCACGTTCTTTCTCTTTCGGATTTACACCCGTGAGAAATGGCTCTAAATGGTTTTCAAGAGGGCTTTTCGGTTTTTCGTCCACCGTTCTTTAATGATGCACGGACTACACATATTGGAAAACTCGAATGAGAGTTTTCATGCTTTCAATGGATTTGGATTTGTGGAACATCATCGAAAATGGTTTTCAACCTTCCTCTAAACCGACGAACGAATGGTCGGTTTTGGAGAAAAGGTCATTTTCTTTAAACGCAAAGGCTATGAATGCCTTATTTTGCGCTTTGAACAAGAACGAGTTCAATCGGATTTCTATGTGCGAAACGGCTTTTGACATTTGGCGAACTCTTGAAATCACGCATGAGGGAACTAGTAGAGTTAAAGACTCGAAAGTAAACCTCTTGTTGCATGATTTTGAGCTCTTCCAAATGACACCAAGCGAATCTATCGATGACATGTACACCCGCTTCACGGATGTCATCAATAGCTTGAAAAGTCTTGGTAAAAGTTTTTCGAATTTTGAACTCACTAACAAGATCTTAAGATCCCTTTCAAAATGGTGGGATCCTAAAATAACGGCGATTCAAGAATCAAAGGATCTAAATAATTATTCTATTGATGAACTCATTGGGTCTTTAAAGACCTATGAAATGGAACATGATGAATATGAAGAACATGATGAACACATGAACCACCTTCTAAAGAACAAGAAGGTTTTTGAACTCCGAACTATGAAATGCCACTTGAGTAATGACTCAAGTGATGAGGACAATGAGGACATTGAACACATAACAATGAATGTTAACAAGTTCATTAAACAAAAATTAAAAAACACAAATGAACTTGAACGGGGAAAGAGGCCAAAGAAGAAGAAGAAGGCTTGGAAAGAAGAATCAAGAAAAGAAGAAGCAAACTGCGCTTTAATGGGCTTCGACAATGAGGTAAGTAACTTAACTTCCTTGAATTATTTCGAGATTACTTGATGATTTCCATGAATGCTTAAGTTAGTTAGTAGGATTTTTTTTTATGCTTTTCTTGTGTTTTTAGAAATTAAAAAAATTTCGAAATTATACTATGCTTTTCTTTATAGTATTTTTGAAAAGTAAACATATGAATGATGCAAGATTTGTGATAATGCTTAGGATTAATCCATGCATGTGTATCTCGATGGTTTACATTGTCTCCAAATATGATGCTTGATGATTTTATCATGCATGAGCTTTTGAAGTAATAAAGTGTCATATTGTGATGATGAAACATATTTTTCGAATTTATAAATAGATGCATGATTTTGGCAAAAATTTGAACATGGCCTTTTAACATAAAAATTGAAAGTGTGCTATCATTTTTACATATTTGGTCTTGACGATTTAATGACTAAGCTTGTGTTTTATTTTGATACATGTTTTCATAAAATTTTTGAATATGCTCACATCAAATTGCTTAAAATGAAAATATCTTTTTTATTCTATTGAGATGAATGAATTCATGTTATGAGTCTTATGAATCTCATGAAAATAAACATGATGAATATTTTAAAAAAATGTGCTTCATGTTTTCGGTCTTAATGATTTCTCTTGAAACTTGCTCTTTGGATCTATATGAAAAACATGAGTATACTCATATGAACGTCAAATCACTTAAAATGGAACACAAAAATGAGAAATTGCACTATCATGATACTTTACGTATAATGCTTTTGATCTTAATGGACTCATGACAACTTGTAGTTCAAAGTAATACAATGATGATTTTCATATATATAATTGGACATACCTTATGTAATCATCATTGATAATAATAGTTGGTTGTCATGCTTAATGATTTTATGATATCTTATGAATCTTATAAATTAAAATGATTTTGATGATATTTTCGTTTTTGAATTTAATGCATGACATTTTCATATGAAAAAGTTTGAGCATTGATCATCTTGTTATAACAAATGAAAGAAAGAAGTGAAATGATTTCAATGATAAATTCATTTCTAAATATGATGATGCTCTCATGTTTAAATATAATGCATGACATTGATCATTCTTATGAAAGATCAAATCACGTAAATTGAAACTCTTACAAATAAGAAAATACACTATCATAATATTTTATTTTTGATGTGTTTGGTCTTAACGGTTTTTATGACGAAACTTGCTTCTTGCTTTGAAAAGTTGATACATGCTCACATGTAATCAATTTATGTTGCTCTTATTAAATTTTTGAATGAAAGATTTTGATGCATTTAATCTTAATGGGTTTAATGACAAATTTGTATTTTGAATTTATACAATGATGGCTTCCGTATAAATATTTGAACATACATTATGAAATCATCATTGAAATGAAAATGTTAAAAGTTTGTTATCATGCTTAATGACTTTGTGATATCATATCTTGATGACAAACTCATGTTTCAGTTTTAAAATTTGATACTCATCTTTTGAAACATGAAACATATTATCATGATAATTTAAATCTCATGTCTTGGAATAATATATTGTATTTTTGCCTTGACAATTTTTATAAACTTTGATTTTCAATTTTTGATGAAAGACAAGTGATAAATTCATTTATGATATTTTGTAAATCACTAGAATTATGAATGAGATTTTGATGATATGATAATGACTTTATTCATGTTATGAATCTCAAAAATAATAATTTGATTATGAATCTTGAGTTGATGAATTGAGCTTGAATGAATTTTCTTTTAATAATTCTTGAATCTTTTGGAATTATGACTTGTTAAGACATATTTAATGCTTGAATCAAGTTCCAAAAGATTTCATTTTGCTATAAAGAAATTTTATTGAAATCATGATCTTGACAACTATAACTTGAAGCTCTTTATAAATCAAGATCGTTTATCATGTTCCTTCCATTTTATCAAAAGAAAATTCCTTAAATGAAATGTAACTTGTCTTTTGATTTCTCAGAATTCAATCCTTGAATTTTTATGAATTTGTGATCTTGATTCTTATGAAATGTGATCTTGATGAAAAATCTTATACTTGAATCAAGTTACTCTTTATGCTATATCTTTTTAAATGAATCATGAGTCTTATTATCATATATTTCATAATATAGAAATGACAAAGATTCTTTGGCTTGTATGTCTTATGTGGCAATTGAAAAATAGATAATTGAAAAGAAATTTGCCTTATGATGAATCAATGAATCATGACTTGATCTATGAGAATGATATGTTTTTATGCATCATGATTCAAGATAGTATACCCTTTATCATGAAATGATATTTGCCATGTAAGCCTTATACGATTGAAAATTTGATGAAAAAGAATTGTGCTTAATATTTGAATCATTGATTTATTCTTTTATCATGGCTTAAAAATGAATGAAAAGAAAATATGTTAGCACTTGTAATCATGATTTGATCCTTAATATCGATATGCTTTCATATATCATGATTCTTGGTTGTATGACATTTATCTTGAATTAAAAATTGATAAATATGAATCTAGATCTTGCTAAAATGAAAAGTTATGAATCATGGATGATATCTTTTGGTTTTGATTCTTGTTGAATTTACATATTTATATCCTTCATGACATGATTTCTCATGTTTCAATATCATCTCGTATGCATCATGTGATGATTGATATGATGATATTGATGCAAAATTATTTGATTGAGATAATATTCATCCCTTCTCTTTGACAAAAACAAAGGGGGAGAAGATTTATTGCTAGCTTGTGCTTCAAAAGAGAAAATTTTGCTAGCTTGAACATTGAGAAGCAAAGAGTTGCTATCTCAAGAGAGGCAAAAATCTTGCTCAATTTCACTTCTTCAAAATTGCTTGCATTTTTGTTACAAATTATTGTTGAATCTTATGCAAGATTATTTGAAGTATTTTATCCTCCCTTTCTTTTGATGCTAACAAAGGGGAGAAAGTTTTAGCTCGAACATTGCAAAAATTTGCCATCTTGATTCCTACTTTGCAACTTCATGAGAAGCTAAGAATTGTTATATCAAATGATGCAAATATTGCTATCGTGAGAAACAAGGTGCAAACTTGCACATCTCAAGAAGCAAGTGAAAATTACCATCATTGCCCATCTTTGAAACTTGCTATGATTGAATGGTATAACTTAATGTTGTATTGCAAAATGTTGTATGATATTGTAAAAATCTGCATATCTTACAAAGTGCAAGCTAGTTTGTTGTAAAATCTGCATATCTTTTAAACTAGCTATAATGATACTTCTCCTTTTGTTGATGACATAGGGGGAGAAGTAGATTGATGACTTCATGCATTGATTGAATATTTTATATTTGCATGATGGTTTGTTCTTATTTCACTACATGAATGATACATGTTACTTGGATTTGGGATAATCCAAGGGTTCTATCAATTGCATATTGATAGGGGAGTTTGTGTTAAACTCAGGGAGTTATGGTTAACTCGTGGTCATCAATTAGTTGTCATCATCAAAAAGGGGAGATTGTTGAATCTCGGATTTTGATGATGAAACTAATTGAGTGTGATTTGTGGTCTAACTGCGTTTTGAGTTATGCAGGTCTACTATCGAAAGCAGGATTGACTACGATAGGGATGAAGAAACGAACGTAAAGCGAAACAAAGGGCCGAAGACAAGTGTGATGAATCGTTGGGAGTTCGAAAGTGTTCAAAGGAAGAGTCGCTCCCCCACTTGATCTCGCTTATCAGAAGATTCGTTGGGAGCGCGAATCGCTCAAGCCGAGAACGAGTAGGAAGCTTGCCGAAGGGTTTTGGAAGTTCAGCCGGAGGTTAAAGTTTCGGAAGTTGGAGCTTGCCTTGCCAAGAAAGATCGCCAAAGAAGCTTGCTAAGAAGAAGCTCTCGGGGAAGTCGAAGCTTGCCAAGATCGCGGAATGGTTTCGAGACACTTTCAGTCGCCGAAGTTCGTGGAGAAGCCAAGAAGCGGAAGAAGTTGTCGGAAGAAGTTGATCGTAAGAAGCTAGGAAAGCGTCTTTAAAAGTTTGTGAGTTTGCATGGATTTGTTAGGTTAGGATTAGATAACGCCTTTAAAATTTGGGCCCAGTTACTTGATTACGTATTTTGGGTTAGGATTAGATAAAATTTCCAGTGGGGGCCCATTGGGCAATGATAGCATAGATGAGTTTGCATGCATTTTGGCGGTCCCGCTTTAGGCCCAAACTGCCGCATGCATCAGCATCGCTATGGATGAGCTACGCTTGGGCTGCTTGGCATGCCGATCCCGCAAGCCCTTTTAGTAGACACTTTATAGCCAATCAAATTGCAACTATGGATATCACAAGCTTAGAATGGTTGCACAATAAGGCTCCAATACAAAGAAATCTAGTACAAGTGTCCCATGACATCATCATTATGTATAAGCCTAAAGCGACCATCAAACTCGCTTCAAATGGGATTGTTTAGCCTTTGGCTAGCTATTTACATCCGCGAAAAGACACAGTACATGTATATGCAGCGTGTTTACAATTTGTCTATGATAGAATGGGGCTCGCTTGAAGCTCAGACTTCTGCGCTATAGCAAAGGTACCCTACTTGTTGACTTCGCGTGCATGCCGATAGTGTTGGCGCCAGGCGGAACAACCACCACTTGCCAACCACCGACAACCCCTGCATGCCCGACCATGGCTACAAGCGGAGCTTGGCCAAACTATAAGGGCAACAACGGTTGTTGCCCTCTGTTATCTTTGCGTAGCAACACTTTTTGTGACAAAAGTTATTCTGCAGTTTAAAATCCAATCTTCACCACGAACAACCTAGTTCTAATACCCTTTGTTGGAAAATCCAAGGCGACATCACATGCTTGTAGAAGAATAGAAAATAAAAATATCTTAGATTTTCATAAAAGACTTCATCATCGCCTGCGAAGGTGCATAAAATTGGAATCAGAAAACTATGTATATGAGAAAGATAGTACATAGGAGATCGTATAGACTTAGATCCATGGGAAGGATGAAAGAGGTCAAGCATCCTCCTCTCTAATAGTGATTCACATGGTTTACAAAAATGGCTCTCTGGGGAGAAGAATAGGAGGTGGCTACCGGGGAAATTTGGTTCACTCCTATTTATAAAGGCCCTCCTTGTTAACCCCGATGGATCATACCCATTGGGTACTAGATCTCCATCCAATTACCCTAAGCTTCTTAGATTAATGGGTCCTTTTCGGTAATCTTTTAAAAATATGGGACCAATAATTAGAGAGTTAAGATTTTGAAAATAAGTCTTGGGAAAGTCTTGTTCTTCATTTGCTAAGTGAACTTTTTCTAACCTTCTTCTTCTTCTTGAGAGATCTTGTACAATGATATGTGAACATCTTGATCTAATGGTTACCATGTACCTTTAGTCTCTCATTTATCTAATATCCCATAGGGCATGGTGCTACTAGGCCCATATAGTTTCGAGTCTTGCTCTAATGAATTCTCAGAAGAACTCTTTTCTCTTCAAAGGACAGGGATTTTGAGCAAAAATATATGAGATATTCCTCTATGTGAGTAGATGAGCACTCAATAGCCTCATACCACTCCCGATAATTGAGTACTAGATTTGGAACTTCCAAACCTATAAAGAGTGATGTATGACATCTTGATATCTCAAGTCTAAGGACCATATACACTATAAGAACTCAAGGCTGTGGCTTAACAATAGGTATCATGAACCATCCAAATGTAAAGCGGATCAATCAGTGAACTGTTTCTAATGAGCACCTTCGTAATTAGTATCTTACACAAATTTATGAGACCAACCACCTCTATCATATAAGTTACACTAGTTTAGATTATCTCAATATCCCTCTCGAGTAACATGACTAGATTATTTAAGGTTTATGTTTAAAGATGAATCGGTCTTAATCGTAATTCATCATGATCTAACTTGATCAAAGACATCATAATATTCAGATTATGAAAAAATATCAATAATCATAAGCAAAGAGATTGACGCAACATAAGAATCACTCACGTGATTAGCTTGTAGGGCACTTATAACTAACAATATATAACCTAGCCTACAATGCACTAATTCACACCCCTTCTTAGTGTCTAGTATAAATAAACTATTTGATCCTTTCATATCTAACAATCATTATTCTTAAAAACTAATTTATATCTACTAACTATCAAACATGAAATAAAAATAATATTTTTGATAATAAAGGGAACAAAATAACATGCATCCAATGCAATAATAGCTCCACCAAACAGATGTAGGGTGACATCGCCAATAGTCACTATAATAACTTTTGCTTCATTGCTAATCTTGAGGTTCATCTCACCTCTCGTTAATCTCCTAGGTCTTGCCAGAACCTGTAATGAGTTACAGATGTGATAAGCACTACCAGTATCCAATACTTATATTATCATAAGAGTCTGACAAATGGAGACTAATCATGAATGTACATGAAGCTTCTCCAAGCTTTTGTTTCACCTTCTCTACAAGGTACTCTTTATAGTTCCTCTTCCGATACCTATATTTGTCGCAATGGAAGCACTGACCTTTGTCCTTTGTTGGATCCTTTTTAGCAAATTTTGCTTTACCTGGTCTACTCTTGCCCTTGACCTTCTTAAGTGACTTCTTTACCTTCCTTTTCTTTTTAGTCTCACTAGCATAGAGAACTAACTTCTCTTTCTTGATTATACTCTCTACTTCCCATTGTTGAATTTCAGATTTTAATGATGGAATCAATTGATGAGTTTATGATCTAATTTGTGCTTTGAGATAAGTAATGCATGACTAACTTTGATCAGAAAAGATAAAACAATTAAAGCAAGAAGAATCAAATGTTGGACTAGAGTCAGAAATCGAGCATCGGGCTAGAAGAATTAGATATTGTGCCAAGATCAAACGTTGTGGGAGTCAACATGTCAATGGATCAGGCGATATGCTAAAGGTTCAGACAACGCACCGAAATTTCACCGAGAACTCGGATGAACCATTGACATGCTAGACAACTTAGATTTGTGTCTTATAATTGTTTAGGTCTTAATTATCATAGTTAGGTCTTTAATTGAGTTAGTTTTAGGTATAACCTTACTAACTAAATTAGGGGTCCATTGGATCTAAAATAGGACTAATTTGGGCTTATTGGGAGGCCCATTCAGTAACCCAAAAGTTGGGTCAGGCAATGGCATTGCCAAACTAGCAGTGGGACTGCCTATGAGCTGAAAAAGTGAAAAAGTATACTTTTCCAAGCTGTAGACAATGATACTGCCAACACTAAAGTCGGTAGGCGGTGATACCACCTAGGCTAGCGGTGGTATCACCAGAGCCCCTATTTTCAATGTTCTACAGGCGATAGTACCACCCAGTATAGGTGGTGGTACCGCCCATACCCGGAAGCTCTGAAAATTTAAATTTTGGCTTCGTTTTTGAAGCCATTTGGGGCCTATAAATACTCAACTCATCCTTGCTAGGATTATACAAGAAAGAGTGAGTTAAAGCTCTGGTGAATCAAAGTTGTAATCTTGAAAAGTGTTGAGTGTTTCTCCTCTCCTCTCTTGAAAAGTTTAGAATTTTATCTAAGGAAGGTGTGGGACTTATAGAGGTTATTGTTGAATCTCATATTTTGATGATAAAATCAATTGATAAGTTTGTTATCTAATCTATGCTTTGAGATAAGTGATACAAGACTAACATTGATAAAAAAAGGTAAAATAATTAAAGTAAGAAGAACCAAGTGATGGGTCGGAGTCAGTTTGGTCATCGGGTCGAAAGAAACGGACAATGCGCCGAGAACGGATATTATGGGAGTCAACATGTTGGTGGATTGGGCACTTCACCGAAGGTTCAGACGATGCATCATAAGTTCACCGGAAGGTTGCTAGAAGTTCATCAGGAGAACCAATGACAAGTTGGATAACGTAGATTCATAGCTTATAGTTGTTTATATCTTAATGATCGAAGGTTAGGTCAAAATTGAGTTGGTTTTGGGTGAAATCATACTAACTCAATTAGGGGCCAATTGGACCTAATTTGGGACTGATTTGGGCTTATTGAGAGACCCATTCAGTGGCCCAAATGTTGCTATAGGCGGTGGCACCGCCAAACTAGTGGTAGAAACGGCTATGAGCTGGAAAAGTGAAAAAATGTACTTTTCCAAGCTGTAGGTGGTGGTAATGCCTAATCTGGGCGGTGGTATCACCCAGCAATAAAGCTGTAGTGGTGGTACCACTCCAGGTTGGCGGTAGCACTGTCAGAACCTCTGTTTTTGAGGTTCTGCAAGCGGTTGCACTGCCCAATGCAGGCGGTAGTACCGCTTGTACCCGGAAGACTTGGAAATTTAAATTTTGGCCTCGTTTTTGGAGTCATTTGGAGCCTATAAATACCCCACTCATCCTTGTAAGGATTACACAAGAAAAAGTAAGCTAAAACTCTGGTGAATCAAGTTGTAATCTTGAAAAAGTCTTGAGTGTTCTCTCCCTCCTCTTGAAAAGTTTAGAAGGTTGTCTAAGGGAGGTGTGAGACTTATAGAGGTTATCTCCTAAACCTTTGAAAAGGAGAAAGAGTTGTAAAAGGGTGGTTGATTTTCACTTATTGAAAGAAGATCATTAGTGAAAGCCGATGACCTCAATGAAGGAGGAATCGAGAGTGGACGTAGGTCGGAGGACCGAACCACTATAAAATCGGTTTGCATTTCTTTTCTTGCAATTTACATTTCTGCAAATCTTTTACCTTATTGCAATTACTCAAATCCTTCTCTTTCGCTTACAAATCTCTTTAAGTTAAAATATAATCGGAGTTGGTTTTCATCGAAATGTAATTCTTCTCGAACGAAGTTTTTCGAAATCGCACAAATCAACGTTTTTAACCACTACACTAATTCAAACCCCCCCCCTCCCAAGAGAGATGGCTTATACCAGCATGCAATAGGGTCATTCCATTATACGTCTGCCTATGTTTAATGGGTCGGATTACACTAATTGGAAGACTCGCATGAAGATTTTTTTTAATTTTTATAGATTTCAAACTTTGAAATATCATTGAAAATGAATTTCAAAAATTTTCTTATCCGATGAACAAATGGAATGAATCGGAGAAGAAGGTTTTTGCTCTAAATGCAAAGGCTATGAATGCCTTGTTTTGTGCACTTGATAAAAATGAGTTTAATCGTGTTTCGATTTGTGAATCGGCTTTTGACATTTGGCACACTCTTGAAATCACTCATGAAGGCACTAGCCGAGTGAAAGAGTCCAACATCAACCTTCTCATGCATATGCATACTTATGAACTTTTTCGAATGAAACCAAGTGAGTCCATCGGAGAAATATACACCCGTTTCACGGATGTCGTCAATGGACTCAAAGCACTTGGTAAAAGATTTTCTAATTTCGAACTTGTCACTAAAATTTTAAGATCTCTTCCAAAGAGTTGGGATCCGAAAGTTACGGATATTCAAGAGGCCAAGGACCTTAAAAATTTTCCTCGTGAAGAACTCATTGGGTCTTTGATGACCTATGAAATGACATATCATGCTCATGATGAGCTAGAGAACCCCCTTCCAAAGAACAGGAAGGATATGACATTGAGAACACAAGAGGACCACTTGAAGGAAGTTTCAAGTGATGAGGGCCTTGATGATGAACTTGCACTCTTAACTTAAAAATTCAAAAAATTTATAAGAAGAAATAAATTTAAAAATGACACTAAAAATAAACTTGAACAAAAAAAGGACCAAGTCATATGTTACAAATGCAAGAAGCAGGGGCACTTCAAAAGTGAATGCTCCCAAGCCAAGAAGAAGCTACTAAAGAGGAAGAAAGCTCTAAAGGCAACGTGGGATGACTCAAGTGGCTCCGAAGATGAAGAAGCAAGTAACAAAGAGGAGGCCAACTTCGCATTAATGGCTTTAAGAGAAGAGGGAAGTGAGTTATTTAATGAAGATTTATCTTTTGATGAACTTTCAATTACTTTCCATGAATTATTTCATGAGTATAGAAGTATTAGTAAGAAGTTTAATTTATTAAATAAGGAGCATGCTTTATTACAAGTTAAGCTTGATAGTCTTCAAACTCCCTCTTTACCCTCATGCTCTAAGTGTGAATACTTAGAAGCAATCAAAAATGAGAACTTGTTACTTAAGGAGACCCTAAACAAGTTTAAGGTCGGTAGCAAGGGCTTGGACATGATTTTTACAAACAAGGATCACGTCGGAAATAGAAGTGGTATTGGATTTGTGAGTGGATCTCACCATATTCCAACCACCTTCATTAAAGAACCCACACTACATGTATCTTTTCATTTGAAATGTAATTTTTGTGGCAAATACAAACATGTTGTCTACAAATATCCGTATAAGAAACTTAGCCCACAAAGGTTAATATAGGTTCCTAAAAGAACAATAAGGAACTCAATGAACAATGACACATTTAGTAAATCAATTTTTGAGGCACCCAAGTTCAAATGGGTACCTAAAAACCATCCTCTTTTGTAGTCAAATTCACCCACACAAGCTATGAGCAAGAGATGATACCTTAATAGTGGATGCTCAAGACACATGACCGGAGATCCATCTCAATTCTCTAAGCTCACTAGCCAAGACGAAGGGTATGTCACCTTCGAAGACAACAATAAGGGTAAAATCATTGGCAAGGGAACTATAGGTAACAAATCAAGTTTTTCAATTGATAATGTGTTATTGGTAGATGGTTTAAAGCATAATCTTTTGAGCATTAGATAATTATGTGATAAGAGATATATTATGAAATTTGAATCTAATGCTTGCATCATTGAAAAATCATACAACAATACATCTATGATTGTACTAAAACAAAATAATGTCTACACCATAAACATTGATGATTTTAGTAATAAAATGTGTTTTTTGATTTTGAATGATGACGCTTGGCTTTGGCATAGGAGATTAGGTCATGCTAGCATGAAACTAATCTCTCAAATCACATTTAAAAGACTTGTTAAAGGCATTCCTAATGTTAAGTTCATTAAAGACAAAGTATGTGATGCTTGTCAACTAGGAAAATAAATAAAAATTAGCTTCAAATCAAAGAATCAAATAAGCACCTCTAGACCATTACAATTGATCCATATGGATTTATTTGGATCAATTGACACAATGAGTTTAGGAGGTAGCAAATATGCATTTGTCATTGTAGATGACTATAATAGATATACTTGGACCTATTTCTTGGCTCACAAAAATGATTGTTTTAAATATTTTTCTAAATTTTGTAAACTTGTTCAAAATAAAAAGGGTTTCATGATTTCATTGATTCAGTGTGATCATGGTGGTGAATTCCAAAACCATGACTTCTAAAATTTTTGTGAATTTAATGGTTATAACCATAACTTCTTTACTCCGAGGAATCCTCAACAAAATAGAGTAGTAGAAAGAAAGAATAGAAATTTACAAGAAATGACAAGAACCATGTTAAATGAACATAGCTTACGTAAATACTTTTGGGCCGAAGCCTTTAATATGGCTTGCTATGTCATGAATAGGGTTCTAGTAAGACCATCTCTATCAAAAACCTCTTATGAATTATGGAATAACAAAAAACTAAATATTTCTTATTTTAAAGTTTTTGGTTGTAAATGTTTTATCTTGAATGAAAAGGATGTCTTAGGAAAATTCGATACTAAATCCGATGAAGGTATCTTTTTTTGTTACTCTTCCGTTTTTAAAGTCTTTTATGTTTTTAACAAAAGAACCTTGGTTATAGAAGAGTCTATTCATGTAGTTTTTAATGAAGTTTCTGAGTTTAAAAAAAATGATTTTGATGATGATCTTGGTTTTGATGGTTTAAATTTGAATAAACCCTCTCTTCAAAATAGCAACTTTGATGCATCTTCTTCATAAATTTCCTTACCTAAGGAATGGAAGTATGTAGATACCTATCTAAAGGAGCTAATTATATGAGACATATCAAAAGGGGTTCAAGCTCATTCTTCTTTTAAGAATTTTTGTGCTAACGCCGCCTTCCTTTCTCAAATTGAACCTAAGTGTATTGACGAAACCTTGAAGGATGATTCTTAGGTTATCGCAATGTAAGAGGAATTGATCTAATTTGAGAGGAATAAGGTGTGAAAGCTTGTTCCTAGACCAAGTGACCATTTAGTTATAGGTATTAAATGTGTATTTAAAAACAAGTTAGATGAATTTGGTATCGTAGTTATAAACAAGGCTAGATTAGTGGCCAAAGGTTTCAACCAAGAAGAAGGTATCGATTACGAAGAGACCTTCACCCTTATGGTAAGATTAGAAGCCATTAGGATGCTCCTTGCCTATGCTAGTAGTAATAATTTTAAATTATTTCAAATGGATGTCAAAAGTGCTTTCTTAAATGGTTTTATTTCTGAAGAAGTATTTGTTGAACAACCACTCGGTTTTGAAAACTCTCTTTTTCCTAATCATATGTTTAAATTGACTAAAGCTCTCTATGAGTTAAAACCTTCTCCAAGGGCTTGGTATGAGAGGCTTAGTTCTTTTCTTATTTCAAATAATTTCACTAAAGGCAAGGTCGATATTACATTGTTTATTAAATATTTTAAAAATAATTTTTTTATTATTCAAATTTATGTTGATGATGTTATCTTTAGTTCTACAAATGAATCATTATGTGAATCATTTTTCAAGTGTATAAGTCAAGAGTTTGAAATGAGCCTAATGAATGAACTAATCTTCTTTTTAGGATTACAAATTAAACAACTTAGTGATGGTATATTTTTTAGTCAAAACAAATATGCTGTAGAACTATTAAAATGGTTTAATATGGATGGTTCAAAAGCCATCAACACTCCTATGAGTACCTCCACTAAGTTAGACATGGACGAAAGTGGAGAAAGTTTTGATTAAAAAACATATAGGCAGTTTACTTTACCTCATCGCAACTAGACCCGATATTATGTTTAGTGTAGGACTTTGTACTAGATTTCAAGTTAATCCTAAGTTGTCTCATCTTAAAGCCGTTAAAAGAATCCTTAGATATCTTAAAGGAACTCCTAATCTAGGATTATGGTATCCAAAATCTGATAATTTTGATTTAATAGCTTATGTAGATGCCGATTTTGGCGGATGTAGAATAGATAGAAAAAGCATATCCAGAACATGTCAATTTTTAGGATATACACTTGTTTCTTGGTCTTCCAAGAAACAAAACTCGGTTGCACTATCTACGACCGAAGCCAAATACATAGCCACTAGTGCATATTATGCATAAGTTATTTGGATGAAAAAAATATATTAGAAGATTATGAAATTTATTTAAAGAACATTCCCATAAAATGTGATAACACAAGTGATATTTGTCTAACCAAAAATCCTATTCAACACTCTAGAACTAAGTATATTGACATTATACATTACTTCATATGAGATCATGTCAATAATAATGATATCATTCTAGAATTTATTAATACGAAACACCAATTAGCGGATATCTTCACAAAACCCCTAAATGAAGAATAATTTGACTTCATTAGAAGAGAATTAGGCATGCTAAATTATCCTAATGCATGAAGATATTATATGTTCCTTTTCCCAAATTTTTCAACCTTGATTTACAAAATCTCAATTGATATTTTTTTTTAGATTTTGGATGACATCTTTTCGATATCATATTTTGAATGAAACTCTCATTTTTATCCTTCGATCGTAACATTTTGATTCTCCTCCTTCTTCAATTGATGAAGATCATGCCTTTTGATGAAGTATTAAAATTAGTTTTATACTCCTTCTACCTCTATTGGAATGATTAAATGAATTTCATGATTTTCGTATCATTTGAAGTTTAATGTCATGAAATTTTTTCATAATGATTATTAAGCTCTCAAGAGTTTATTATACTCTCTTTGAACTTTATTCTTAACTCTTGATATTTTATGACTTGATTATTTTTTCTCCACCTCGTGAGAATGCTAAGTTGAATCTCTCTCTATGAAAACTTTTGATGTTTATGCGCTGCACATGAGTTCTTTTTCATGAACTTTATCATGATCTTTCTCTCACGAATTTTTTTTATTTTTTATTTTTTTACATAAGTTCTTATTAGTATATTTGACAAATGACTAAATGTTTGATGAATGGCTATAATGATCTATATTTCCAATTTACAATTTTATGTTTGAATTTTTAAAATTATCTCTTGAACCTCTTTCATGTATGAATCCTTCATAACTTGATCATTTTTTGGATTTCATAGATATGAATAAAAATGATCAAATTACTTTTCGGATTTATCCATCTTGGATGATATATTTTGCATTATGTTTAACTCGATTTCTAAGCAAATATTAGCCTCATATATCATATATTTTTGATATGTTTGACAAATGATATGCATCATGATACCTTATGATGACTTTTTTTTTAATTCACCACCTTTTTATTGATGACAAAGGGGGATAAGTAAGTAATGATGAATGATTGAAAATCTTAATGTTTTGGTATCATATATGTTATACCTAAAGTGATGTTGATTTGTTGTGATTGTGCATATTGTACTTCGATGATTTGAAATTATGATGCACAATGTATAAAATCTTGATACAATATGTTATATATGATCAAATTGTTTCACTTAAATTCAAAGGTTATTATTTCTTTTGAATTCAAGTTTACCTTATTTCGATATGGCATATAGATAGGAGGAGTTGAGTTTAACTCTATCAATTGGTTGTCATAATCAAAAAGGGGGAGATTGTTGAATCTCTAATTTTGATGATGAAATTAATTAATAAGTTTGTTATCTAATCTATGCTTTGAGATAAGTGATGCAGGACTAACCTTGATCAAAAGAGGTAAAACAATTAAAGCAAGAAGAATCAAGTGATAGACTAGAGTCAAAGTTCGGCCATCGAGTCGAAAGAATCGGACAATGCGCTGAGAACGGATGTTGTGGGAGTCATCATGCCAGTGGATCGAGCACTTCACCGAAGGTTCAGACGATACGCTGGAAGTTCATCGGAAGGTTGCCGGAAGTTCATCGAGAGAACCAATGACATGCTGGATAACTTAGATTCGTAGCTTGTAGTTGTTTGTCTTAATGGTCGAAGGTTAGGTCAAAATTGAGTTAGTTTTGGGTAAAATTATACCAACTCAATTAGGGACCAATTGGGCCTAATTTAGGACTGATTTGGACTTATTGAGAGGCTCATTCAGTGGCCCAAATGTTGCTATAGGCGGTGGCACTGCCACACTAGCGATAGAACCGCCTATGAGCTGGAAAAGTAAAAAAGCGTACTTTTTCAAGCTATAGATAGTGGTACCGCCTAGTCTAAGCAGTGGTACCACCCAACGAAAAAGCTATAGTGGTGGTACTGCTCCAAGCTGATGGTAGCACCGCTAGAACCTCTGTTTTCGAGGTTTTACAGGTGATTGCACTGCCCATACTCGGAAGATCTAGAAATTTGAATTTTAGCTTCGTTTTTAGAGCCATTTGGGGCCTATAAATACCCCACTCATCCCTGCAAGGATTACATAAGAAAAAGTAAGCTAAAACTCTGGTGAATCAAGTTGTAATCTTGAAAAAGTCTTGAGTGTTCTTTCTCTCATCTTGAAAAGTTTAGAAGGTTATCTAAGGAAGGTGTGAGACTTGTAGAGGTTATCTCCTAAACCTTTGAAAAGGAGAAAGAGTTGTAAAAGGATGATTGATCTTCACCCATTGAAAGAAGATCATTAGTGAAAGCCGGTGACCTCAACGAAGGAGGAATCGGGAGTGGACGTAGGTCGAAGGACCGAACCACTATAAAATTGGTTTGCGTTTCTTTTCTTGCAATTTACATTTCTATAAATTTTTTACCTGATTGCAATCACTCAAATCCTTCTCTTTCGCTTACGAATCTCTTTAAGTTAAAATGCAATCGAAGTTGGTTTTCTTCGAAACGTAATTCTTCTCGAACGAAGTTTTTTGAAATCCCACAAATCAACGTAGATCCTAACAGTTATATCCTAAACCTATGAAAAGGAGAAAAAGTTATAAAATGGTGGTTGATCTTCACCCATTGAAAGAACATTGTTAGTGAAAGTTAATGACCTCGATGGAGGAGGAATCGAGAGTGGATTGTCACATGGCCATTACCCTCTCACAACAAAATTGACTTGTCGGGTGTGTAGCGCCAATGCTTATAAGGCTCAAGACCTCCTCTTTCCTTACCAATGTGGGACTAAATGCATCTTGCCTATCCCATCTTAGGGCGCACCCCCTTTGGGGTGCATGGCTGCCTACCCCCTCTGGGGCGCACCCCCACTTGGGGTGCTCGGCGTGACACCCCCTTTGGGGTGATCACCGTAACATCCTTGAGAATTCACCCTACCTACCCCCTCTAGGGCACTTGGCATGATATTTTTCCCCATCCAATCTCTTGACGTCCTCGTCACGGACAGGCCACACTGCCTACCACCTCTGGGGTGCTCGGCATGGACACCCCCACTGGGGTGATTGGTGAAGGCTAGGGGTTGCTCTGATACCACTTGTCACGTAGCCATTACCCTCTCCCAACAAATCCGGCTTGTCGGGTGTGCAGCACCAACGCTTATAAGGCTCAAGACCTCCCCTTTCCTTACCAATGTGAGACTAAATGCACATTGCTTGCCCCCTCTTGGGGTGCACCCCCTTTGGGGTGCACGGTTGCCTATCCCCTCTGGGGTGCACCCCCACCTAGGGTGCTCGGCGTGACACCCCCTTTGGGGTGATCACCGTGACATCCTTGAGAATTCACCCTGCCTACCCCCTCTAGGGCGCTTGGCGTGACAGGACGTAAGTTAGAGGACCGAACCACTAAAATCTGGTGTGCTCTTTTCCATTTGTGCTTTTTTCTCTTATTGCTTACTAAGCTAGTTGCTTAATACTTTTACTTATATTCCAAGTCAAAATGCATTTTCGATATGTTTCATCGAACAAATTTTTTGAATCGACATAATTTTTCAAAAATACTAATTCACCCCCACCCCCTCTTAGTGCTACTATGATCCTAACAGTTAGTATCAGAGCAAGTTTTCTCTCTATTTAGTTTAACACCCAAGAGAGATAGCTTTTGTTAGTAATTAAGAGGGTCATTCTATCACTTGTCCTCTTATGTTTAATGGGACAGGCTACACGTATTAGAAATACGAATAAAAATTTTCTTGCTTTTCATGGATTTATATTTATGAAATATTATTGAAAGTAATTTTTAAAAGTCTTCTAAACCAATGAACAAATGGAATGATTTGAAGAAGAAGACTTTCTCTTTGAATACCTAAAGCGATGAACGCTTTGTTTTGTGCTCTAGATAAAAATATATTTAATCAGGTTTCTATATATGAAACTACATATGATATTTGGCACACACTCGAAGTCACACATAAAGGCACAAGTAGAGTTAAAGAATTAAAAATTAATCTTTTGGTACATAACTATGAGTTTCGAATGAAACCAAGTGAGGCCATTAGAGACATGTACACCTATTTTACGGATGTCGTCAATGGTTTAAAAGTATTTGGTAAATTTTTTTTTAATTTTGAACTTATTAATAAAATACTAAGATCCCTTCTAAAAAGTTGAGATCCTAAAGTAATAGTAATACAAAAAGCAAAGGATCTAAATAATTTTTCACTTAAAGAACGTATCGGATCTTTAATGACCAATGAAATAACATGTATAGCACATGATGAACTTGAAAATAACCTTCCAAAGAATAGGAAGGATATAATACTCAGAACTAAAAAAGACTACTTGGGAGAAAAGTCAAGTAATGATGATGACTTGGTACTTCTTACAAAAAAATTTAAAAAATTCTTAAAAAGGAACAAAATAAAACAAAACACTAAGAACAAAAATAAACTTAAAAAGGACACAATAATATGCTATGAATGCAAGAAATTAGGGTACTTTAAAAATGAATATTCTTAAGTGAAGAAAAAGCTACCAAAGAAAAAGAATGCACTCAAGGTGACTTAAGATGATTCAAGTACATCCGAAGACGATGAGACAACCAATAAAGAAGTTGCAAACTATATATTAATGGCATTTGGCAATGAGGTATGTAACTCAAACAAATCTTTTTTGTCTTACGATGAATTACTTAATGCATTTCATGACTTGTTTGATGAATTTAAATTAGTTAGTAAAAAATATAAACCATTAAAAAATGATCATGTTTCTCTTTCTAGTGAACTTAAAAATTTTAAAAATAAGTATGACAAATGCATGTTAACTCCTTGCACTAAGTATAAATAGTTAGATTTACTTAAGAAGGAAAATATTTTACTATAATAAATATTTAAAAAATTTAAAATAGGTAACAAATCTTTAAACATGATCCTTGCTGACAAGGGTCATGTTCGTATGAAGGAAGGAATTGGCTTTATGAGTAACAATCAATAAAAGCCAACTACCTTTGTTAAAGGACCCACATTATATGTTTCACTTGAAAATAAATATAATTTTTATGGTAGATGTGAACATTATGCCTATAGATGTTAATTTAAAAAATATAGTTCACACAAATTAGTAGGTTCTTAAATGAATTATAAATAACTCAATGCCAATAGTTAAGATAGGTAAATCTATTCATGAGGGACCCAAAGTTAAATAGGTACGTAATAGCAAACCCCCTTTCTTGTAGATGTATTTGTATTCAAAAGCTAAGAGTAAGGGATGGTACCTTGATAGTGGATGCTCAAGGAATATGACCAGAGATCCAACATATTTCTCTAAGCTCACTAGCCAAGATGAAGGATATGTCACCTTCGGAGATAATAACAAGGAAAAATTTATTAGCAAAGGAAATATAAAAAATAAATCAAACCTTTTGATTAAAAATATTTTATTAATAGATAGTTTAAAACATAACTTGCTAAATATTAGTCAATTATGTGATAAGGTTTATAATATCAAATTTGAATCTAATGCTTGCATTATGAAACACCATACAAAAATATATCTTTGATTGCCTTCAAGACTAATAATGTGTATACTATTGATCTTGATGAGTTTTATGATGAAACTCGCTTTTCGGCCTTAAATAGCGATGCATGGCTATGACATAAAAGGCTATGTCATGCGAGCATGAAACTAATCTCACAAATTACAACTAAAGAACTAGTAAGAGAAATACATAGAATTAAATTTGTTAAAGATAAAGTTTGTGATGCATGCCAACTAGGTAAACAAATAAAGAGCAGCTTTAAATCTAAAAATCAAATAAGCACCTCTAGACTACTACAATTAATCCATTTGGATTTATTTGGACCAATTGACATCAAAAGTCTAGGAGGTAGTAAATATATTTTTATAATTATTGACAACTTTAGTATACTTGGATATACTTCTTCACTTATAAAAGTGATACTTTTAAATATTTTATAAAATTTTATAAATTAGTTCAAAATAAAAAAGGGTTTTATGATTTTGTCTCTTCGTAGTGATCATAGTGGTGAATTTAAAATTCATGATTTTCAAGATTTTTGTAAGTTAAATGTGTATAACCATAATTTCTCCACTCTAAAAAATCCACAACAAAATAAAGTTGTTGAGAGAAAAAATAGGAGTTTACAAGAGATGACAAGAACCATGCTAAATGAACATAGTCTGTCCAAATACTTTTGGACCAAAGTTGTTAATATAACATGCTATGTCATGAATAGAGTTCTCGTAAGACCACTCTTATCTAAAACTCCCAATGAATTATGGAACAACAAAAGACCTAATATTTCATATTTTAAAGTTTTTGGTTATAAATATTTTATCTTAAATGAAAAGGATACCTTAGAAAAATTTGATGTAAAATCCAATGAAGACATTTTTCTTGGATATTTCTTTATCTCTAAAGCTTATCATATTTTCAATAAAAAGCACTTTAGTCATTGAGAAATCTATTCATGTTATTTTTAATGAGATTTTTAAATTTTAAAAAAATAATTTTGATGATGATTTTGATTTTGATACCTTGAATTTAAATGAAAATTCTTCTCCCTAGCAACTTAGATGTATTTACTTCCAAGAAATCTTTACTTACAGAATGTAAGTATGTATATGCTCATTCTAAGGAGCTAATTATCGAAAATACATCAAAAAAGGTATTCAAACTTGTTCTTCTTTTAAAACTTTTTGTGTGAATGAAGCCTTTTTGCCTCAAAATGAATCGAAATGCATTGACGATGCTCTAAAAGATGATTCAATGGTTTTCACAATGCATGAGGAGTTAAATTAATTTGAGAGAAATGAGGTGTAGAAACTTATTCCTAGACCTAGTGACCATCTAGTAATTAACACTAAATGAGTCTTTAGAAATAAGCAAGATTAGTGGTCAAAGGTTTCAACTAAGAAGAAAGTATCAACTACGAAGAAACCTTTGCTCTTGTGACTAGACTTAAAGCTATAAGGATACTTCTTGCCTATGTTTGTTGTAATAATTTAAGTTATTTCAAATGGATGTTAAAAGTATTTTTTTTAATGGGTTTATTTCCGAAGAAGTTTATGTTGAACAATCACTCGGTTTTGAAAACATTCTTTTTCCAAATCATGTTTACAAGTTATTTAAGGTTCTCTATGGTTTAAAATAAACTCTAAGTACTTAGTATGAGAGACTTAGTTCATTTCTTATTAAGAATAACTTTTTGAAAGACAAGGTCGATACCACATTATTTATTAAATATTTTAAAAATAATTTTTTATTATTTTAATTTATGTTGATGATATTATTTTTGGTTCTATAAATGAGTCTTTGTGTGAATCTTTTGTCAAAAGTATGAGCCAAGAATTCAAAATGAGCTTAATGGGCGAATTAACTTTTTTTTTTTAGGATTGTAACTTATGCAACTAAGTGATGGAACCCTTATCAATCAAACAAAGTATACTTTAGATCTATTAAAATAATTTAATATGGATAGTGCTAAGACTATTAACACACTAATGAGCACTTCTACAAAATTAGATATGAATCAAGATAGAGAATGTTTTGATCAAAAGACTTATAGGGGTATGATATGTAGTTTACTACACCTTCCTACCACTAGACCTGATATTATGTTTAGTATTGGACTTTGTACTAGATTTTAATCTAATCCCGAGCAATCTCATTTTAAAGTTATTAAAAGGATTTTTAGATACGTAAAAGGAACTCATAATGTAGGATTATGGTATCCAATATTTAAAAATTTTGAATTAATTACTTATGCTAATGCTAACAATGTTGGATGTAGAATAGATATAAAAAGTACTTCTAGAATATGTCATCTCTTAGGTCATGCACTTGTTTCTTGATCTTCCAAGAAATAAAATTCTATTGCATTATCTACAGCTAAAGTTGAATATGTAGTAACAAGTGGATGTTGTGCATAAGTTATATGAATGAAAAACATATTAGAAGACTATGGACTTCACTTAAAAAATATTTCTATAAAATACGATAATACTAATGCAATATGTTTAATAAAGAATCACATTCAACATTCTAGAACTAAATATATTGATATTACACATCATTTTATTAGAGATTATATTAATAATCATGATATATCTTTAGAGTTTATTGATACAAAACATCAATTAGCAAATATTTTTATAAAACCATTGAATGAAGAATAATTTGATTTTATTAGAAGAGAATTAGGCATGTTAAATTTTTTGAATGCATAAACTCTTTTTATATATTTTTTGGATCATTATCTTGATTTCTCCGTTTACATGACTTGATTTTTTTGTTTGAATCAAGATCATTTCCTATGACGCTTTCTTTTTCTAATGAGAAGATTTTCTTTCAAACAAACCGTCATCCTTCTTTTGATATTCTTGGCTTGAGTTTTCTCTTGAATCAAGATTGCTTACTATGATTCCTTCCTCTTGCTATTTATAAAAAGAAGAGTTTTGATTCATGGACTTTTGGTATTTACAACTTAATCTTTTAGTTTTTATATGATGATCATTTCCTATGATTCCTTCCTCTTTCATTATTTACAAAAAAAGACTTGTCAAAATTATTCATCATATTTTAGATTTATGATTTGATCTTTTATTCATTTATGGGATGATGTAAATTTTTGTACCATTGAACTCTTCTCCTCTTTTTCTTTCTTTTTTTAATGACAAAAGGGAGAAAAAAAAATGCACATCTAAAGAGAATCAAAAGTGCTAGCTTGTCTATCTCAAAATACAAAATTTATAAATCTCAAAAGAGAAGCAAGAATTACTAGCTTACATATTTTAAGTAGAAGCAAATATTATTGACTTTCACATCTCTAAAACTTGCTAACTTATATATTCTAAAGCAATGTAAAACTTGCATGTTTCAAAAACTTGATAGTTACACTTTTCTCTTTTTTGTTGATGACAAAAGGGGAGAAGTAACAATGAATAAATTGAAAATAATGATGAATGTAAATTTTTTTGCATCTTGATGATTTTATATTTTGAAATATGAATGATGATTTAGAATTATGAATGCAATACTTCAACTTATGATGTTTATGTTGATATAATATGTTGCATATGATTAAAATCTTTATATTAATATAATGTGTTGCATATGATTAAAATCTTTATGTTGATATAATACGTTGCATATGATTAAAATTGTTTTAACTTGGAGTACAAGGTTATCATTTATTTGAATTCAAGCTTATCTCGACATAGCATATAGATAAGAGAAGTTTGTTTAAACTCCATCATCAATTTGTTATCATCATAAAAAATGGAGAGATTATTGAATCTCAAATTTTGATAATGGAATCAATTGATAAGTTTACGATCTAATCTATGCTTTGAGATAAGTGATGCGAGACTAACTTCAATCGAAAAAGATAAAATAATTAAAGTAAGAAGAATCAAACGTTGGGCCAGAGTCAAGAATCGGGCATCGAGCCAGAAGAATCGATCGATATGCCGAAGGTTCAAATGACACGCTGGAAGTTCACCGGGAGCTTGGATAAACTAATGACATGTTGGAAAACTTAGATTCATGTCTTATAATTATTTAGGTCTTAATTGTCATAGTTAGATCTTAAACTGAGTTAGTTTTGGGTAACCTTACTAACTTAGTTAGGGGCCCATTGGGCATAAATTGGGATTGATTTGGGCTTATCGGAGACCCATTTAGTAACCCGAAAGTTGGATCAGACGGTAGCACCACCAAACTAGTAGTGGAATCACCTATAAGCTGAAAAAATGAAAAGCACACTTTTCCAGGATACAAGCGGTGGTACCACCAATATTAAAGCCAATAGGCGGTGGTATCGCCAATATCGAGAAGACTAAAAAATTTAAATTTTGACTTCATTTTTGAAATAATTTAGGGCCTATAAATACTCCACTCATCCCTGCTAAGATTACATAATAAAGAATGAGCTAAAACTCTGATGAATCAAAGTTGTAATCTTGAAAAGTATCAAGTGTTCCTCCCCTCTTGAAATGTTTAGAATTCTATCTAAGAAAGGTGTGAGACTTATAAAGGTTATCTCCTAAACCTGTGAAAAGGAGAAAAAGTTATAAAATGGTGGTTGATCTTCTCCTATTGAAAGAAGATCATTAGTGAAAGTTGGTGACCACGACGGAGGAGGAATCGGAAGTGGACATAGGTCGGAGGACTTAACCACTATAAATATAGTGTGCTCTTTTTCCTTTATGGTTTTCACTCTTATAGCTTGTTAAGCTAGTTACTCAATACTTTTATTTATATTCCAAGTCAAAATGCATTTCCGATACGTTTCATCGAATAAATTTTTTAAATCGACGTAATGTTTTGAAAGCACTAATTCACCCAACCCAACCCCCCCAGCCACTGCGATCCTAACACCCATAACGTATTAAGGAGCTCCAAGAGGGTCATCTCAAGCTTATTCATATTAAATTTATAATGAATTATGAAAAGGAATCTGGTAGGGACTGAAGCATAAAATCCATACACGTGTTATCCTCTAGGACCATTCATAGACCTATGAGTTTCTCTATCCACTCAATCATCTTAAGGATATAATTTTGAACCGATGTCCCCTGAGTCATCCTAGAAATAGACTCTTCAATATCTCATATTGCTGAGTTCTTCCTTGTTTCTCAAACAATTTATGGAGATGCAAGAGTATGGATTTGGCATCTATCTTTTCATACTGTCTCTGTAACTCGAAAGTCATGGAGCCCAACATATAATACTAAGCAAGAGTGGAGTCATCATGTACTTCACGTAGCAGGTGATCTCATCCTCGCTTACCCCTTCCTCGGGCATAGGCATCATTGTATCAAGGACATACGTGATTTTCACCATCGTGAGAATAATTCTTAGGTTATAGAGCCAATCCATATAATTTGGATTAGTGAGACTATTGACATCAAGTATGCCACGCAAGGAATTTGAAAATGATATTTTCTGAAAATAAAGATGTAGTAGAAATAAATAATATGCATATTTTGTAATAAAATAAATAATTAAGATAAGGAATCCAACTATTTTCTCACGAAAACACATAACTCCCTTCGATATGTAAATTGGAGACCCCCCAATGGATCTCTAGTGGGGATCAGAATTCAATCAGCATCTTAACGTTACCTCAAGGGACTTGACCAATCACATTAAGCTCGGAAAGGTAGGCAACTCTTGTCGATCATAACTCCTTGTGATTCTTGTCCTGTTCAGCCTCTAAGCTATCATGGTCTCGAGGGACTCGACTGACCATAACATTCGATTAAGTTATCACCATCATTACAAGATGAGTCTGATTTGATGGTGTGCCCTCGAAGGACTCGACCAAGTATACTATATCCTTAGATCACCAGTGACATCTCTATTTTATAGGTAAGAAATCGAATCACGATATAGGTGAGCTTCGAAGAACTTGACTAACTCAACCTACGTCAGGAATCAATTTCTACCTATAATGATGGAAAGCCGCATGGGTCAATCTAATTGCCTCACATTTACCGACTTAATATTATCGAAAGAGAAAATTTTTGATTCGGTCTCCTAATATTATAACGTGTCACACACATACATATTTAATATATATATATATCACATACATACATATATATATAGTATATGTATGTTTATGAGCAATCACATGAGCAATCATACCAGATGATCATGGACCACATCCTAATATAATCAAGCCCAAGCCACTGGGCCCAATCACTCATATTAAGATCTATATGTAGTTGCGCATCTCCATGCCCTGTGATCGTCCATCTCATCCTCGTCAGCTCCGTCAGCATCTCAGTACATCTTCATGTGTGTGATCTTCTGTCTTGACCTCGTGGGTCCCGTTATTACTGTCATGCTCCCGTTGCACCTTCTCATGTAATTACAACATAATTACAAGCATGTAGGTCCGATAATAAATGAGAAAAATAAAGGCCCATAGGCCCCAATAATAATAATAATAATAATAATAATAATAATAATAATAATCACATCACATACATATATTACATCACACGATCCATGATTATTTATCCACATCATACATCACATGTATATATCATTATATAGGACTAATAGATAAATAATAATAGTTAATTAAACTTTTTAATTAACTAATATTTTTTAATTGGGGATATGTAGGAAATTTTTGAATTACGAAGGGTATTTTGGTAATTTAGATAGAAAGAACAAGCTGCAAAATTTCTAAAATTCATAGGGAAAAAACTATCTTTTATCCAAAAAAAACCTAATTCCTTCCTCTACTCCTGTGTTACGGTTGTCGCCACCCTACCGACGACAGCCACTACGCCCGAGCACAGCCCTTGCTCGTGGGCGATGTGCCCACGAGCGGTGCACCCTTGCGAAGCTACGGGTGCTTCTGTCCGTGGGTGGCGCTACCCCCACGAGCATAGTGCCCGTGGGTGCTGCCCCTGTGGGCGATCGTCATGAGCTAGTGCTGTCCCCGCCCGCAGTGCGACCACTTGTGAGTGAGCGCAGTGCCAGCACACAGGCACAACTATCACTCGTCGGTTGCTTACAACCCCTCCCCATAATTGACTAGACCGAGAGCTCTCTCTCGACCACGGCTGAACTACAAGGGCAACAAAATGTGTTGCTTTCTCTCGCCTTTTGTGTCAATAATTTTGATGATAAAATCTCTCTAAATCACAATACATGCAGTTAAAATCCAATCTACATATGAGTAACCTAGCTTTGATACTACTATTGGAAAATCTAGGGGCGGTATCACATGCGTAGCGAAAGAACAGAAAATAAATGATTGTATTTTATTTCATTTTCGAGTATAACAGGTTTTTTTTTTACCAAACTATCTAAAACTTTCATAAGTTTCCTAATACATATTTCTAACAAGATTTATAGTAATTTTTCTATTTTTTTAAATTTTAGGATGATTAATTATCAAATTTGACATTTTTTGGGTAGGTTTTATAAATGTATTTTAATCAAATATTGCTTGCTTCTTATTTGAAGATGTTGTCAACCTAAGTAGTTTGTAAATATTCAACAAAAAAAATCTTCATAAAACTAATATAAATCAAAATTCATAAACCCAATAACAGCTATTCACGAGTATCAAATATATCAAAATACTAACATGAATACAATTTTCCTTTTTGTATTTATTATAACTATCGCTATAGATGTTTGAACTTAGAATGAGGGCGAACAACATAGATACAAGGCACCTACAAATTTCTTTCTCAATAAGGGTCATCAACATATTAGTAACTCTGCATTTAGTAGAATTGTCAAGAGAGTCACTAAGTTGCTAGAACTCATACATAGTGATGTATGTGGCCCCTTATCAACCCAGGCCATAGGTGATTATTCTTACTTCATTATTTTCATTGATGATTTCTCTAAGTATAAACAAGTGTACCTGATGAAGTATAAGTCCGAAGCCTTCGAGAAATTTAGGGAATATAAGAATGAAGTAGAGAACCAAACTGGAAAGAGTATCAAAACTCTTCGATCAAATTGAGGCGGTGAATACTTGAATACAGAGTTCACCCAGTTCCTCAAGGATCATGGGATTCTGTCCCATTAGACACCTCCTTATATACCCTAGCTCAATGGTGTATTTGATAGGAGGAATTACGTATTATTAAACATGGTGCGGTCCATGATGAGTTTCGCTAACCTACCTATCTCATTCTGGGAATACGCCTTAGAGTCTGCAACTTACCTTCTAAACAGAATTTCAACTAAGTTGGTAGCGTCGATACTATATGAGATATAAAAAGGGAAGAAGTTCGATCTTAAGGTTGTTAAGATTTGGGACTACCCTACCCACGTTAAGAGATACAATCCCGATAAATTGGAATCCAAGATGGAATGGTTCAAGTTCCTATGATATCTCAAAGAAACTTATGAATATTATTTCTATCACCCAAAAGATTAAATGATCTTTGTAGCCAAGATAATAGTATTCCTTGAGAAGGAACATATTTTTTGTAGAGATAATGGAAGCGTGATAGAGCTGAACGATATTGGAGAACCTAGCTCAAGCACCATTCCATAACCAGAGTCTGTTCAGGTACCTAGCACACAAGTTTCGACTTTACGTAAGTCCGGTAGAGTATCTCATCCTCCTGAAAGATATATAAGATATATCAGAAGAGATGATGTTAAAGATATTGATCCTCAGACCTACGAGGAGGCTATTATGAGTATAGACTCTAGGAAGTGACAAGAAGTCATGAATGCAGAGATGAACTCCATATACTCCAACAAGGTTTAGAATCTAGTTGATGCACCCGAGAGTATCGTACTCATTGGTTGCAAGTGGATCTTCAAGAAGAAGATCAAAGTAAATGAAAAAATTGAGACCTATAAAGCAAGACTAGTGGCTAAGGGGTATCGTCAAAGGTAAGGTGTTGACTATGATGAAACCTTCTCACCCGTAGTCATATTAAAATCCATCTGAATTTTATTGATTATTACAGCATACTATGATTATGAGATCTAATAAATGGATGTGAAAATCATGTTTCTCAATAACAACCACGAGAAGGAGATGTATATGATACAGCTTGATGGATTCGTATCCAATGACAGTCCAGATAAGGTGTACAAGTTGCTTAGGTCCATCTACAAACTAGAATATGCTTCCCGAAATTGAAACATAAGATTTAATGAGGTGATCAGATCTTATAACTTCTTTAAGAACGAAAATAAGTCTTGTATGTACAAAAAGATAAGTGAAAACGCTATCATATTTTTGAGATTATATGTGGATGATATCATAATCATTGATAATGATGTATAAATATTTTTCATAGTTAATATTTGACTATCAGACATTTCTCCATAAAGCACTTAAAAAAAACATCCTGTGATGGTGGCTACTGCTATGTGTGCAATGATGATGATAATATTATTGTTATTTCACCATTGGTGGCATACGATGATGGAGAACATGAAGTAAAGAGAGGCGGAGAGAAGAGAGGAAAGAAAAAAAATAAAAATAAAAAGGTTAGAGCCTCTCGTGATACTATACTCACTTAGATACCTTATGGAGTTTTATAGTGATAATAAACTTTTAAATTCAGGAGTTTTATAGGGATTAAGATACTTATATATATATATATATATATATATATATATATATATATATATATATATATATATATATATGACATAAACCACTAAAGAAGTAGGATTATCCCGATCGGTGGGTTAAAAAAAATTGAGTCGACTTAAATTGTACACAATCCGCAAACAGGTAAATGAAGTGGTGACTTCATGACCAAAAACACATACAACAAAGTGGTCACTCCGTGATTGTTGGGTCGGATTGACATGATGGATCGGATTAATTCGATGGGTTTTGATTATATATTGCCAGAAGCCACTTTGACAGTGACTGGACAAGAAATGTATCAGGTAATAATTGTAAGAAATTACCGTCCCTAATTTTTTTTAATGGAAACCTGATTTTCGCTTTAGTTTTATATACTAATATACATATGATGGTGTTCAATCGAAGCAATTGCAGTATTCTGTCAAGTAAAGAAGACTATTAATTAAATAAATGTGCACGCTGAATTATTACACGCTTTCGATTGGTTGAGGGTACCGAAGCAAATAATAAGCGTCAACAGTGTGCTGTAAGCCTGTAAGAGCTTTGGATTTCCAATGTAGTTCTCCGCTGCTGTCTCATGATTCGTGCAGCTGAATCGACATAACCCCAACTACAATTCTTTTTGTTATTTGTCCTTTCTGCTGGTACAGACGACTGTAACTGATAGTCTATAATGAATTTTTATTTTAGAGTTGGCAACTTTGAGAGTCATTTTTTAAACATCTTTACATCTTTTGTTGTTTTGTAGTTTGATCAAATAGACAAGTCCCTCTTATGACTTCAAACATAAGTAGACAGGAATCTTTGATTCTATACCGAATTCTTAAACGTTCGGCTATAGATTGACAATTTGGTTACTTTAGTTTTATGTTCTGGTAAATGAGTGATTGGTAACAGTTTGAAGATAATTCCCGAGCGAAAAATTACTATCTTCCCTGAAATCATCATTTTAGATTACCGTAGGAAGTCAGGTCTCCAGAACAGCAACCTTCATCCCTGCCTTTTTGATTTCAGGACCAATATCTATATTGGCGACTGTGTACCCGTTTGAAACGTCCCTTTGACTGCTGGCTACCTCCTTATCAAGTGCTATTAGCATCAGACCTTTTAGATGATTGTACTGATTGATTCAGCAGCACAATCTCGCCTGCTTAAATATTTAAATAGCATTTTCATGTTGCATCGGTCTACTCTACTTGTGGTGCAGACATTGAAGAACATATCCAATCTAATGAACGGCTATGTAGTGTATTTGATAGCGTGGGAAGGAAGAAGAGGAAGCACATTGTGTCCATGGAAATCATGATATCTCAATAAATAAATAATTTTGTTTGAATAGAAGAATGGTTGTACAATATACAACGATGAGAAGTATAATCCTCCAAAGACATGCAGGAGTGCAACTCTCGCTATTACCAGATCTGATTCTCTATCAAACAACTGCTTATACCATCATCATCATGATTCTGAACTCGTCAAAACTCAGCACTCCATCTCCATTGAGATCGAACCTGCAAATCATGGTCCTGCACTCGTCGATGGCCCTCGACGTGCCCAGCCGGCTGAGCATCCTCTTCAGGCTCCCAGGTGTAATGCAGCCGTCCCCTTCATCTTCATACATCTTAAACGCTGCTCTCAAATCTCTGTCCCTCTCTTCCTCCTCTTCCACCTCCACCAACTTCACAAACTCCTCCAAATCCAACAGCCCATCCCCATCGCGGTCGGCTAACTGGACGAAGGCCTCCGCGTCCTCCAGCGACAGCTCCTCGCCGACGTTCCTCATGCAGGCTGTTAGCTCGGCGGCTGAGATCTTCCCGTCTCCATCTTTATCGAAGGAGTGGAAAACTGAATCGAGGTCCGTCACGTTTGAGCAAGGGGACGCCATGGTAACTTGAGAAGAGAAGATAAGCCCTTGGTTGAGAGGCTTGTGGGTGTTTATAGGCGAGGAGAGCGAGAAAACATGCGTATGCCATGATCTGCAAAGAAGTTTCTGGGTGGGTTTGAAGAAAGACGCGTCTGCTAGGCTAACTTCATGTACATGCACAAGGAATTTGCTGAGAAGCCGCGGGGCATTAGAGAGAAGTTTCTCCATCTGGTGACAAAGTCGGTTTAACTGGTAGCTAATATCGAGCCGCTCTTTTGTTCCCACACGTTTCTCCCTCGACCGCCATACTTTGCGACTACGTGACGGGGGAGTCGTCCGGACGCGTCGATGTGGCTCCGCTCGTCTCTCCACGCGCGAGTAGTCAAGCCATTGACCGATTCCGTGGACCACCTGGTTCACCGTAGACCACAATCTTGAGTCGAAACGGTGGTATATGCGTGTGTCGCGTCTTTAGGATGCGACATGTCGAAATATGTGATTGTGACGCGCATTTAGCTGTACCTAAATATCACCAACGGCGATGACGATGGGCGTCATCGTTAGCACGTCGGTGACGCCGACGACGTCTGCGAATCACTAGGTTCTCTCAGCGCACTCGCCTCGCGGACGAGGCTGCAATAATTGAATAAATAATTAAATCTCACAGGAAGACAGAACAATCGCATCCGGTGGCTGTAGTTTAGTGGTTAGAATTCCACGTTGTGGCCGTGGAGACCTGGGCTCGAATCCCAGCAGCCACATTTTTCCTTAATTTTTTTTTAAATTTTAATTCTCTTTACTTTAAGCCAAAGTTAATCACATCGCCCCTTCCCTTGTACTTACATTCTTCGTCGGTCTCTTATTGTTCGCCCCCTCAAGCCACAGCCACTCCGCCCTGCACAGTGGGCAGCTCGTCTGAGCCCTTAACCACGCGTCGACGCACTCCTCACGAAACCCATGTCCACAGCTGGGCAACGCCTTCACCGTGTCTCCGTCTCTCTTTATGAACCTTGACACTCAAAGTTCTTGGGAAGAACAAATTTTGAGAAAGATTGACGAGCAGTAGCAAGTCAAATCTCAATCCATAACATGTAAATGTTTAAATTTTTAACGATGAAAACTATGATTTCTGGTTTATGAAGATGAAAATAATGCTTCTTTCCCTTGATCTTTGGGTTCGGATTGAGAATGATTATGATGATTTTGATAACATGGGAACCATGATAAGTGATCAAACAATTACATTAAAAGAAAATTAATAAAGAGAGGAAAATTCAACAAAGTCTTTCCGACGTAATCTTCTCAAGAATTATGAGGACTACAAAAGCAATGGATGAATGAGATCTTTCGAAACAATAAAGTCAAGGACGTATGAAAGTAAGAGATGCCAAATTTCGAATGCTAAGAGAATTAAAGAATATGAAAATAAAACATAATGATATATTGAATGACTTCTAATAAAGCCCATGAAGTTGGTCAACTAAATGAATTTTTATGGTGAAAGTTATTAGTGACAAGAGATTTGCAAAGAAGATCCTTATTGGTATCCCAGAAAAGTTCGATCTCATTGTTGTAGTGATTGAAAAAACCAATGACTTCTCTATATTATATTGGAAGAACTAATGAGTTCTTTGAAAAATTATGGGCAAGATTGATTGAACGTCCAGAGAAAGATTTGCAGAATATATTTCAATCCAAGGTCAATGTTGATTTCAAGAACATTAAGGAGAAATCAAATGACCAATCACAGAATAAGAAAATAAGGAGGAGCAACTGAGAGGTAAATATCAAGAAAGAGGAAGAAAAAGACGAACAAAAAAAAAGAGACACCCAGCTACTCGACACTTATTGTAATGCTCATTTGGGTAATATAACTTAAGACCACAGTCTGGGACTACAACTTTGAAGTTCACAGTAAAGCAACTTCCTAATGTTTCGGATAAACGACATCCAATGTCTGATCAGCCGGCTTTGGCTTCAGATCTTAGATATATTTTATGTTATACTTGGAGATATTATGGGGCTCATTGTTTACTTTTGCTAGGAATAGTTTGTGTTTATCATCGTCACGTGGGCTTGCATGTAACTCATCTTGTTTTGATACATAAACATGTTTATTTTAGATAGCAAAAGAAACTGTTACCGAGACACGAATTTAAGAAAGCCAACATAAGATTAGATGGATTGTACACTGAAGTTATTGCATTTGGTAGGATAAGCAGGCCTGAGGGTTGTCAGCACTGTTGTAGGTTGTTCTTTTAGACCAGAAAAGAGAAGATTAACCAGATGGGGGGACAAAGTGCACGGTGGAGATCATAGATCAATTGAGCTGCAGTCTGCAAATGAACCAAAACATAAGTGTGTAGGTAAATGCAACTTAATAAGAAAAATTTAGAAATATTCTGCACTTGTGCAAGCTAGAGAAAGCACAATTTCCAACCTGACTCAAGAAAAGTACGCACTAAATGGTGAATTCTGGAACTCGTTAGTCTTAAAGAAGAGTTGAGGTTGATCTTGCTTAGCTAAAGTCCTCACCACAAGAAGCTCCTTATAAAACTCCTCCATGACAAAGGTAGCTATTAATCATTGTCTCCTGTTGTATTAGTTTGATCAGTCTCATACGAGTAGACCGACCATTCGTTTGGCACGTAAGCTGGGAAATCTCAGCACCAACAAATGACCATGTCTATATATATATATAAATGTGTGTGTGCACACGCTCGCTTGTATGTCTGTGAGAGGGAGAAAGATATGTTCTTTAGCTTCGTGAGAGAGGTTGATAAGAATCCAGTTTCATGCATTAATTTTCATGTCCTGTTGTATAAATTTGCAACAAGCAGATGTTCGTGACATATCAGAAAAGATACACTTGAGGATGATTGATGCGATCACGTTAGATCTGGCCTGTAATAACAACTTGACATTTCTTGGATTAGCCTTCAGATGTTTCATCAAATACCCTGTCAGTCAACGGAAGCATTTCTCTTGGGTGTTCCAGAACAAATATGCAGTATGGACATAATACTAGAAGAAGAAGACAACACTCGTGGAATGTACCAAACCAAATCAGCTCAAAGACATTGTAAATAATGTAAGCCCGTCACCTGTGAGATTAAAGATATTAAACAACTACCAGAGCAGGTGTTTAACACATTTGGAGAGACAATGTACATGCTACATAAGATAAAGATGAAAGGCACCTTCGTGCGTAAGATGACATTTCCGGTTGAGGGGTTCTACGTAGCCTTTCATTCTCTCATGTTGAGAAAGTACATCTGGAGAAAAGGATCTCATACTAATGCTGGATAGTTCTGATAGCCACAGAATGAAACAAGTACAACTACACTGATATTTCCCCATTTCCATGCCTTCTTATCACTCAGTGGGTCTCCCCACGCTTTGACCATTCTAACAAGATGACATTTATGAGAAAGAGTATGGTGACCTTTCTATACGTGCTTATATCTTAGTTAGCTAGAGAGAGATGGATGAGTCATAACCGATCGATCTAGTAGATGAAGCCTCCATGGTGGAACATTTCGTCTTCTCCTTCCTGGAAAGAGCAGTATGGGAAGGCGGAAAATGACTGCTGCGGAGGTACTGTTGACAAATTCGACATCTGGTCATTAGGAAGCATCACACAGGGAGTGCTACAACTAGCATCGACGCCGGCGTTGATAGTAGCAGTACCAACAGCACTAGCGTTAGCACTTAAAGCAGGCGATGAGAGGGATAACAGGGAAGAGCAGTCGTCAGGATGCAGCATCAGCGCAGCCTGATGGAGCCATATCTGAGCCTTGAGGAACTTGACGTAGTTTATGGCCTCCTCGAGCATCGACACCGTGTCCATCTTGCTTCCCCCGGGAACCAAGCTCTTGAGAATCTTGAACCGGTCACTGATTCGGTGCCTCCTTTCCCTTGCTGCGACACTCTGCGGGTCCGTCGACAACTTCACCCCTCCCCCTCTCTTCCCACCTCTTCTCCTCTCCTTGGTGATGAAGCCAAGAGAAGAGGTGGGCTCTCCCTCCGCCACCCAATGGGAGGTCGCAAGAGGAGGACGCGAATCGCTCGGCTGGTAATGATAGCTTTCCATAAGCTGAAAGTGGCTGTCTGCGAATGGATCCATCCCTGTAGCTACTTGGGCGATCGGTGCGGTAGCTTGTGGAAGAAAACTGCGGCCCTGTTTGAGTCATATATAGAAGAAGGGAGGAGGAGATGGATGCATCACCAAAGAGTGAGTGCAGTTGTCATGTATGAGTCAGTGATATCTGGCACCAGATATGGATGACATCTACGGTTGGACAGACGGAACCCTAGGGTTTTGGAGGTGCGATGAGCGGAGGGGAGAGAGAGGCTTTAGGGTGTCAGTGGAAGAGGAAGAGTACACCTCGTGTCTGCATTCCTTATGCAATTATACTGATATGATATGATAAATGTTAACAAAAGAAAGATAATATAAATTCACATATCTGGTGATATGATATAATTTAATGGGTTGGTCTCGAGTTTTCATTCACTGGTACGGCTGACGCACCAACACGGCCCCGAGCTCGTAGGCAGCACGATCTGTGACAGTGTTTAAGGTGACTTGTTATATTCTGGTTTGGTACCCTGGTATTCTTCCCAGATTTATGTTTGAGATGTGCATCCATGATGCGTCCCTGTGCGCTTGTTTGAGCTGAAACATTCTTCAATGAACGTGTACGCATAACCAGACGTTGGCAAGGATAAGTCCCACTCAAATCTGCCTTTCCTTTGTGTGTACTCACCTCTCTCGTGTTTAGACATCAAAAACAAGCAAGCAGGATTTATTTGTTCACGCTTTTCTCTTCTTTTAATTAAATTACTCAAACTAATCTGGATGTTTATGAGCTTCATTTCAATTCCCCGTTCAGCAGCTGAGCTGATTCATTAGTTCTGAACACATTTTGCACCCACATGATTAAAATAATGGATCGGAAATCGACATTTATGTAGTGGTTGACAACATGTTCGCAGGAAGAACAGAAGAAGATGTCAAAGGATCAGAATCGATTTCTTAGGTTCTTGGTAGCATGGCAGGTATATAATATAACAATAGAGCCGCACGGTGCATAGCCAACCTCATCCCGTGAAATAAACTTCCATATTTGGACTTATATTGCACATCAGATGATCTTGTTCGCTGGCTGGGTTGTCAGGAGCAACGCAAGTGCGTCGTCACTTTTCTCGTCCTCGCCCTCCACATGACAATATTATACAGATTCAGATTTCATATCGGCTCACGGCGTTAAACATGATGATGATGATGATGGTGGTGGTGGTGGTGGTGGTGTGATTGAAGGTGATGTGGAAGCTGCGAAAACTGTGTGGTGCTCGCTGTAATAGAAGCCTTAGTTTTGGTATATGGGGGTCGAAGAAGGAAGTGGGTGGAGGAGAGCAGTCGCTGGTGGTCCGTCCCAAGTCGAACAAGAATACCCATCGGTCCTCTGCGTTGGGGGAGCAGGGGGATAATATGATAGGAGAAGAGAGGAGGACAGAGGTGACGAAACAAAACAATACTCTGCTGTGTTGGATCAAAGGAGAGAAGGCTGCAGATGGATGGAACAGTGTGATTGGATTTGGCTGCTGCAGCTCCGGTACCAGTTCTGGCAACGTTACTGGCTGCCACTCTCCTCGATGGCTTCGTCTTCTTTCCTCGGCCGGCTTTAATGGAGGAAGGAGCAGTCAGTCGTTGCCATTTCAGATCGAACATTAGGTTGTGATTTGAAAGAGGAGAAAAACAATACATGTAGATATAGATAGGTAGGTAGATATATATATATATATATATATATATATATATATATATATATATATATATATATATATGATATAATGAGAATGGGGACGGGGGCCAGCAGTCTAGGGAAAGGAGAGGCACACGTATTGTGCATAACAAGGTGTGTGTGTGTGTGTTGGGAGGGGGGTCACCTACTCGATCGCACGGATGTGCAAAGTAGGATAGCAAGTTGTACAGGTTATTTCTTGTAGAACTGGGAGTGCAGGACGAGAGCAGAGCAACTCTCACTCTAAGGGGAGAGGAGGAGAAAAGAGGAGATATCCAAGTTGACAAGGACCACATACAGACCAGACACAAAAGACCACTTTGACTCTTTGGCTCCTATGCTCCTTCTGCCTTCCCTTAGCCTATATATCTTCAAATCTAGCTTCACCTCTAAATATTAATAACGACGAGTTATATTCGATAAAGTCTAAGGGCATGTGAGATGGGTGGCGTGTGCTTTGAGAGAGAGTCTTCAACATTTCTTAGATTTTTTTTTGTTTTATTGGGACATAGTATCTTCCAGTGCTCTTTCCTAATGGAAGCTTTTGTCAAAAAAAGAAAAAAAAATTCAATATCTAGCTCTAATCCTCTAGGGAACGGTCTTTGGGTTCTTATAGGAGATGATGTTTCTTGATCTATATGGAACAGTAAAATTTAGGAGACGGCTCTAATCCTTATATGATTTTTCTTAAAGCCCTCACTCTTTTTGGCTGTGAAAGGGAGTTGATAAGATGTTAAAGGGCTAGAGAGAACTTAAATCTCACATATTAAAGACAATAATGATATTTTTTATCCTCATTTTATTAGACAGTGTTTTATGTACTTTTTAAAATAATTTTTGAGTCAGTTGGGAACCCTAAACTTGACAAGATTAATACTAGATCTTGGACATTACTAAACCAAAGAGATTTGGGATTCTCTTAATTATATGGGCAGAGGGAAGAGTTTTATTAAAGTATCATTGGCCCATGAGTGCTCGCTGCTTCCGTACGGTTGTACAATAGTTTCATACTCTTGGGTACTGCGTTCTGATTGGTCCCACAAACTTTTATTGAATTTATTCCTAATGTTCTCGAGAGAAGGAAGTTAAACACTTAGTCCTATTTCCCGTCGTAGTTTTAGTTATAAAATATTAGTTAAAATCATTGCTAATTGGATTTATTTTTTTATTTAATTATTTAAAAAAAATAAAGTTCTTGTTTTTTATAACTGATATAAGTATCAATATGAATAATCTTATTGCATAAGAGATTGTGCATTCTATTTACCCATCAAGACTAGTAAATCATATATTAAAAAATATATGATGGAATGTCTTGGGAGGGTATTCTTGTTTATCACGGATTTTATGATTTTTATTCGGAAGTTATTTCTTGAATACATGCTCTTTTTTTTTGTCTTCTAACGATTTTGTATGTTTAACCAATGGTAAAAAATTTGAGTTTTTCAAAAGCTGTAAGGATGTTAAATGAGAGGATCCTCTCTCATTTTGTCTTTACATTCTTGTTATATAAAGCCCATGATAAAAAAAAAAAAAAAAAAAAAAAAACTTTGCCCGCTTCTTAGTCAAAGTTATATTTAAATTATATCGTCTAATGTATAACAATAATATTCTGTTAGCTACTCCTACTTCTGGCACCGTTGTTAGATAAATATTTGATAATTTTGCCAAGCTCCCCAACTTAAAAAAGGTAATATTTAAAAAACTCAATTATTCTTTCCTAAACATATTGATTGAGAGTTCAAGAGAAGCGTCTATAGTGTTTTCTACATTCTTGTCTATAGTTTTTTCTAGGTTGAAAAGGGAACCTTCTCTTAAAAGCGGGGTGGTTCTCATTTCTCCCGCAAACTACATAGTTCTGCACGTGAACATATTTTAGATAATATTAAAAGAAGGCTTGCCCTTTGGAAATGTACTACACTGTCCTAAGCTAGTAAAATGATTTTACTTAATGTTGATTTGAATTCTATACCTATTGATTTACTTAGTATTGCTTGGGTGGTTGATATCATCTTTAATAAAATAAATCAATTGATTAAAAACTTTCTTTGGGCAAGGGTGAGAGTCACAATCGTTTACACCTGATTGGGTAGGACACAGTAACCTCTAGAAAGGTTGATGGGGGGATTAAACATAAGGACATTTATTTTACTAGATTTACTCTTCAAAAGGATTAAATTAGTTGGATAAATTTAAGCTCATTAAAAGCTTCTTCCATCAAGAAAATTAATCAATGGAATAGTCTTATTAGTTCTTAATTAAGAAAATATATTTAGCTTTAGCTATACATTGTAGTGATTGGTTTAATAATCATAGAACTATTTATAAAATTAAAGCTAGTAAAACAAACGAAAAATAAAAATAACTGAGGGTATGGGGTCTGATGGTATCCTTATTAATGTTTAAAAATATTTATGAGATAAAAGGAGTAACTTAGTTAACTAACTTTTTTAATAAAATTATGAGATTTAGAAAGATGCATGATAAATAAAGAAAGAACTTTTAGTATCAATTTACAAGACTAAGGGTGATACATAAAACTATTCTAATTACAAAGAAATTAAAATCATGAGTTATACTATGAAACTTAGAAAAGAATTAATAAAAGTAGAATAAACCTTGAAATAAATATTTTTAAAAATTAATTTAATTTTATACCTAAAGGGTCAATAATAAAAGTTATTTATTTATTAAAATAATTAATAAAAAAATAAAGAGAAATATAAAAATTTATATATGGTCCTTATTGATATAGAGAAAACCTACTACAGATTTCACAATGATTTATTATAAAAGTTTTAGAAGAAAAGATATATTCATAAATTATATTGATATAATTAAAGATATGTATGATAATGCAGCTACTAGTGTGGCAAATATAGGGCATATGTCTAGTGAGCTTTTTGTTAGTATATGGTTACATTAAATTTCATATCTTTACAATGATAATAGATTAACTTGCTAATTATTTATAAGATAAACCTCTTTGGTGTCTATTATTTATTAATAAGCAGGATTAAAATTAAATATCTGAAATATAATTTTAATAATAATAGAAGTAGACAAAAGGATATAGTTAAGTTGGATAGATAAGAAATTCGTCACGTAAAAGCTTTTAAGTATCTTATATCAATTATTCAACAAGATAGAGAGATTGATAAAAATATTACTTACAAGTAAAATAAATATGGTTAAAATAATGAAGAATATCAAGAGTTTTTAGGTGATTATCAGATACCTTTAATATCAAAATAAAATTTTTATAAGATAATTATTAAGCTAATAATATTTTATAAATATGAGTGCTCGGCAGTTAAGAATAACATATATAGAAAATTTACGTTACTTAAATAAGAATATTATTGAGGTTAATGTATAGAATTAGTAGGAAATATATGAAAAGTAAAACTTTTATTTATAAATAATTAAGTATCATTTTAATATAGAATAAAATAAGAGAAAATCATTTAAGATAGTATGGATATGTACTCATGAGACCTATGGATGTGATAGTTAGAAGATATGAAATAATTATCATTAGTAATACGAGAAAAGATAGAAAAAGATTTAAAAAAATATTAATAATAATTATAAATAAAAATTTAAATACTCTTAACTTAACTTGTAAGTTTTTAAAAATCTCATTGTAAAAAAATTTCATGTAGTTGATCGTAAATAGTTGAGACTTTACAATTTTGTTGTTATTGTTATTGTTATCAATTTTATTTTATTTGAAATGTTTAATGTCCTAAAAGGAAAGTAAGTTGGAATTGACGTCTGATTTTGGGAAATATGAAAGGACTTAAAAGATGGAAAAACTACTAAGCTTTTCCATGATATTTAATTATTTAATATTTGTATTAATAATAAACCTTTTTTATATTTTATTGATACGCTTAACTCTATGTTTATGGTGAATGATAATCAGGATAATATAGATTTGGAAATTAGATGTATCTATTTGTATCTATTTACTGGTCATCGTGTTGAGAGGAATGATGGTTGGGTCATTTTGAACCGTCTGAAGAGTTTTGAGAATATGTTGAAAGTTGCCTTCCCACTTGTCACATATTGGTCCAACTTGGGTTAGGCATTGAATCTGATTGCTTTCTCTGTAATGATGGTATTGATTCATATGAACATAATTTTTTTTAAGCGTACTTTTGTTATCTCTATTTGGAATTCATGTGAGATTAAATTACTAGCATATTTAAATAGTAATCTAATTGAAGGATCATGAAATCTATTATTACTAACATACTTTGGCTTATTTGGAAAACAGTAATTATATTAAATTTGATAGTGAAAGAACTAATTCATATATGATAATTATTAAAACAGTTATCCGTGCATCTCGTTTTAGTATATGAAGTATTTCATAAGTTTAATACCAATGGTTCAGAAAATAGTGTTTTATATAGCATATTGGATTACATTTTAAGAAATGATACTGGGATGTAATTTTTGTAAATTGCCCCAATCTCTACTAGCGATAATTATAGATTACTCCTATAATTAGCATCATAATCCCTATACTTTAAAAAGTAGTATTTGAGTCTTTATATTTATGAAATTAAAATATTTATCTATAATTTTTCTTATATTATTAATTTCACCGACGAAAAAAATCGCTTGTGTTATCCCATACAAAAAAAAAAGCATGAATGGAAAGGATATAGTGTAATTTTATTATTTTTAAAATTATTAATTTTATATAAACTTTTGATTGATTTTCTCCTCTCCTCTCTTTCCAACTTGCTCGCTCGCTATACTCGTTCATCCATTGCATTTGTTTGCTCACCGCACCTGCTCGCTCATCACTCTTATTTTTTTTTTTATTTGTAAGGTAACAGCCATATCTTCACCATTAGATCTAAATTGTACTTTTTATATTTTTTTTATCTAAATCTCTCTCAACATTTGCATACATATAGAATTTTGATTATGCATAAAAGACAAGATTAGTAGACTTTTAAGGTAACAATTTATTTTTCTTGGCACCATACTGGTTATTAATAACTTTTGCCATAATTAACAACTTCTGCCAGACTTTGAAGACTTCTGATCTTGAAGACCTGCATTTCAACATATACTTGGTGGAACAATTAGGTGGGGATGGCTTAGGTGCTCAACAATGGTTTAGAGAGGGTTTTCAACTTCGATAGATATTTGAGCTCTTTAGTTATGATTGAAATCTTCCTTCCCAAGAATCTCAAAAAGAATTTGAGAAGCTTACTAAAAAGACAAAGATAGATTGTGTTAAAAGGAAGATGTGATTGAGCAAAACTTTTACCATGTTGTAGCTTTCAGATTTTGGTGAATGTAACAATGGCTGCATGAGGACCATTTTGATGTTTTCTTAACCATGCATCGAACAATATATAATGATCAGAAATTAACAGAATCTTCGATCGGCTGAGTGATGGATGCTTATGATGTGATTTTCATGATATGTACCCGCATGCTACACTATTATAAAGCTTTCCTAATACATGGACGAAGTCACCAATCTTGTTCATGCAGTGAAAGCTCCAAAATTATCAGAACTAAATGAACCATTGTCAATATTCTGGTGTGCCGAAGAACAAATAGAGATTTTTTAGATAAATTATTATATTTCATATGTGTGTTTAGTTGTAATTTTTGCTGTAGATCTAGCAGAAGATGTCATCTCTGAAGGAAGATAACTTCTAGTGGAAATAGGAGATTGATAGAAAATTGCCACACTGAGTCAAACTGTAATGATGCATGGCAAAGTTAATGAGCCAATAAGAATACAAGTTTTTGTCATCAATAAAAAGTTGTTTTCTATGATGGCATATAAGACATGACAGTTCCACTACCCCTCTAAATCTCATGCCAACATGTTTCAGTGAATTATAGCAAAACTGAAGAACTTGTATATTATCTCCAAGGGTGAAATGATTGCATCTTATATTATTCAAGAAAATGGGTACAGAAGCAAACTATTTGGCATCAGTTTGTATGCTTGATCTTTTTGCATATAAACTAGGCTGTGAAAGAACAACTCATAATTCATGATTAGTTTGATAATTGGCTACAAGATGGATCAGTTTTTAAGAGCTATGAGATGTAAGTGATTGAACTAATTCCAAACCCAAGAAGAAATTGAGATAAAGCTTTCTCTATCTTTAGCTACTTGAAATAGAGCATGAGTGTTAATAAGAAACAAGCTGGCATTGTTGCAGCCATATGCGTGTTATAAATTCCACAATAAAGCCTTTCCAAGAAATATACATGCTCCTTTTTTATTCCTCCAAACTCATAAATTTGGAAAGCTAAATTCTTCTTTGCAAGAATTAAAATGTAAAGAATCTACATAAGGTTCAAGAACTCCTCGACCTCGGTGAACAGCGAGCACGTCGTAGCACTATAGAGAGGAGTTTCATATACAAATGGTTTTATCTTCTCCACCACTATTACAGAAGTGGAGCCACACATAGATAGCAAGATTAACTAACAATAACGAGGCCATCGTTGAGCAGAGCAAGGATGACAGGATAGCGGGTGAGCAGATGCGACTGATGAGCTAGCATAGTGGGCAAGCAATGGACGAGTGAGAGCGGTGAGCGACAGATGCGACGAGTGAGTGGGTGCAACAAGCAAGTAGGTATGGCAGGCAAGTAGGTCAGGCAGGTGAATGGATGCAGTGAGCAAGCAGGTGGGATGGGTAAGCAATGGGTGAACAAGTTGAAAAGAGAGGGAAGGAGAAAATCAATCAAAAATTTATATAAAATTAATAATTTAAAAATAATAAATTTATATTTTTATTCTTTTCATTCATATCTTTTTTGGTATTTGACAACACGTGTATTTTTTTATTGATGAAATTAATGATACAAGAGGCTTAAGATTAAATATTTTAATTTCATAAGTACGTGAATCTCAATCTTATTTTTTAAAATATAAGGATTGAAATATTAATTATAATTAATTATAGGTAATTACCTCTCTCTACCATGAAATTGATGTTGGCGGAGGACTCCTAATAACAAAGCATCAAAGGATTTGGCAGCCACTCGTGGAAAGTGACAAAACGCCTTGGCAAAGATTTTAGAGCATAACATTGTTTCTTTCTTAATAGATAAGGAATCGTGGAACACATTAGTGATAGGAGATCAAAATAGAATATTATAATAGAGACATATATGAAATAATATCCTTATATCTTCGATCAGTCATAAATTTAAAGATCGATCTCAAATTTAAAAAGTTGATACAGTTACATGATATGAGTGAAAAATATTTTCCTCAAAATCTTATAAATAGTTATCTCCTCCGTCAATAAAATTAATCCTTTTCATAACTTATTCAGCACTTCAATAGTTAGCTAACCTAATGTGCTCATACCATCATATCTGACATATTCCGGGAAGAACCAACTCTCCTATGGTGGTTTTGAACTTTAATAAGAAGATGAATGTATTCATTTGGGATCTTAATATAGTTTTATCCTTAAAAATAAAAAAGGGAATTGATAAGAGAAATGTTATAATGAATACTTTGCCTTGAAGAAAGGACTTGGTCTTGCGGTGAGAAAGGTACTCACATGGTTAGTCAAGCTTGGGACCCAAGTAATGTAATAAAAAAATCTCAAGTAATCTACACATGGTCATTTCTGGATGATAGCAAACTGGTTTTTTTTTTTTTTGTTTGTTTACTTTCTTTTTTGTTGACACAGGAAACATCAAACCTATTTAAGTTGGATTACGTTGAGATAAACTCCTATTTTTTTTTGGTAGTTACTTAGGTTTTGGATGCCCATGCAATTAAGTTTATAGAAACCCTATTGGTTGTGGTTCCCCCTCGTGATGAGATGGCCAAATGAGCTTGGCATCCCAGCCCATAATTTATTAACGCTAGCAAATATCTGGATACAACATGGAAAAAAGTTTTTATTATAGGGCGATTTTTTAGAAAATATTTATATTTTGAGTGTGTTTCAAAAGGTATTCTCTCTTTTAATTTTTTTCTTAAGATATCCTTCAAAAAATTTAAAAATACTTCAAATTTTCCATCCGTTTTTTAACCAATTTTTAACTATTATAGTATTTTTATTTGACTTGTTTAAGGCATTTTTAATAATATTTTATTAATATACTAGAAATACTAGAAATATTATTAAAATATTATAAATGATATCATATTATACTTTTTTAGTTATCATTAATATTAAAAAATATTATAAATAATATCATGTTGAAAAATACTCATAAACTATGCCTTTAGTTAGCTTAGTTGAGATTAAGATTCTATTTAGATCATTTATAATATTTTTAAGTAAATCTTACAGTGTTTTTATTGTTGTAGCCAAAATGTTGTAACATATGAAAATATTTGAGGGATAATTTAAATATTTTTTAAATTAAAAATTCTATTTAAAAAATAAAGATAATGACGGGAAAATATCTAAAATATGGAGAGTTTCTAATAAAATCGTCCTTTATTTATTATATATATGGTTGGTGTGGGTGTTGGGTGGCGGGCGGCGTTTCTCTCTGATCCTTTTCTGCAGGTGGCCCACACGCCACCGTTGACCAGTAAACAAAGTTGAGACTGATGGCGAGTCTCCATCTTGCATCTTCCAACTTGCTCATTTTCTAAACGTCGGTCAGAACATGTAGTTGGCCGGTGGCGTAAAACGCCGACGCTCGACGACTGAGACGACGCGGACTGAGACCCAAAGTCTCATTCCCACATCGACCGTGCCTTACCGGACTGTGAATCCCATTGAGAACCGTGACAGGAAACCGATGTAAAGAAGAAGCAGAAGAAGAAGAAGAAGCACGTTTGACCACAAGCGCTTGTTTTAGTCAGCTACCGCTATCTATCTATAGCTGGATGGTTAATCCTCTTGCCGTGTTGGCGTCTCTCATTGGGTACCTGGAGTCGTCCGCCGGCATCATGGTGACTTGCCGCGTCGCGTCGTACCTCTCGCCGTCGCCCCACAGCGCGTAGGCCTCCTCCCCGTGCGCCGCGTCGTCCCCTATCATGAGCTGGTCGTCGGGCATCCGGAGCGGCGTGAACCGGGCGATGGCCAGCAGAATGGCCGTGGTGGAGACGAGGTTCCACCCGATGACGAAGAGGGCGCCCACCAACTGTTTGACGAGCTGGAGGAAGCCGCCGCCGTAAGCGGTGCCCTTGGAGCCTGGCACCGGGAGGATGAGGCGGCACAGTGCGGGCTCGGCTAGGAGGCCGGTGAGGAGGCCGCCAAGGATTCCGGCGACGGCGTGGGTGTGGAAGACGGCGAGGGTGTCGTCCACCTTCTGGAGCAGTGCGGATTTCTTGTGGAGGATCATCATGGAGAACCACGGGATGATGCCCGCAAGTATTCCCATAACTATGGCTGCCCATGTCTGCACTAGACCTGCCATTTGCCACACTCTAACATCATACAAGGGCTAAACAATTGCATAAAAATTTGGAGGGACAAATTACGGATTTCCAACTATGAAAGAATAGATGTGGAAAAAAGGCCCATTTAAGTCCAAATCATTATTAGGTACATACAATGTCTGTAGTTTGAATGCAACGGATGTTTGGATATCTAAAGTTGATAAAGGCCAGCAAAAACTTTTATCTCGGTCAATAACAGCAGATTCGACATGTCGGAGCATCCTGAGAGATTGACAAGTTATGTCTCTTCATTAGTCGGGTGGATCTCAGCGGGCCCCGCGTGAGATCCATGTGAGGTCCGAGAAGTCATGCAAGGGGGCTTACGGTCGATCTAACCATTAATATGTTACATGGAGTACTTGATGTTGCACTAACACGTGCGGCCCGGTTATTAGCTGTCATGGAAATTTGGATCCTCTATCAAGCGACATGAAATCGTCATAAAAAAGAAGGAAAAAAAAACATGAAATCGTCATAACTTCAATAAAGTAGACACCAATTCGAAGGGTCATGCGATCTCGTTGTTGAACTTTTTGTCTATGGACTTAAGGTACGAAAAAAAGGACATTCCGACCGCTTTTTGAGTCGGCATTGCCAATATATTATGTTGAAGAGAAGTATGAAAGGCATCTAGCGTGCGTTGATAATGGGTTGTGCAACTCTTTGACTTTTGAATCGCCAAACTCGTGTTGATCGATGAGAAGGCTACAAAGCTACCGATGGTTGGTTATAATCCTGGAAATACTTTATTTAATACTTGTTCGTCGTATGTACGAGGGTAGACGTACCTGCCCCGGGAGTAATGCAGACGAGGCCGGTCATCATGCCCTGAACAGCTCCGATGACCGACGGCTTCCCGAAGAAGGCCACGTCCAGGCAAGTCCACGTCAACAAGCTGGTGGCGGCGCAGACGTGGGTGTTGAGGACGGCCACCGACGAGGTGATGTTTGCGGCATATGGCGCCCCGCCGTTGAATCCGGACCAGCCCAGCCACAGTAGCCCGGCTCCGGTCAGCATCAGCAGTATGTTGTTCGGGGAAAACCTCTCCCTGTCACTCTTCAACCTCGGTCCGACCTATGTCCGTGTACAAGTAGGTGATTTTAGGATCTCGGAGGACTACTGAATCGACTCAGCGAGTCACAGATGTTTTCCCTACGAGTTTCGGGACCGAGTTTACCCAGTAGGCGGCGGTGAAGCCGGAGATTCCGGAGGCGAGATGGATGACGTAGCCGCCGGAGTAATCGATGACGCCCCAGTGGAAGAGGAAGCCGCCGCCCCAGAGGCTGAAGGCGCCGACGGTGTAGGAGAAGATGAGCCAGAGGGGCACGAAGGCCATCCAGGCCTTGATGTTCATGCGGCCCAGCACCGAGCCGGCGAGCAGGATGAGCGTGATGGCCGCGAACGTGAACTCGAAGTAGACGAGGGACGCCTGGGGGTAGAAGGGCTCTTCCATCCCTTTCTCCAGCGTGCCGTTGCGGAAGTGGTGGGGGGTGGCCGGCATCCGGGCGCGGCCGACGAGGTAGCCCTGGCTGAGGGCCGGGCCGGCCTTGCCCCAGAAGGGAAGGAGGCGCTCGCCGAAGGCCATGCGGAAGCCGACGAGGACCCACACGATGAGGGCGGCGGCGAACGCGTAGAGAGCCATGAAGGCGGAGTTGACGGCCCACTTCTTCTTGACGATGCTCCCGTAGAGCACCACCAGACCCGGCATGCTCTGCAGCCCGACGAGCGTGGCCGCCGCCAGCTGCCACCCGTTGTCGCCCTTGTTGAGCCAGTCCGGCACCGCCGGAAGTGTCGCCTGGTACGCTATCGGTGTGGCCATGTCGAGCGGCAGAGCTGGTGGTGCCCGGTGGTGGAGGCTGGAAATAGCAGCAGGAGGAATTGCACAAAGAAGTCGAGAAAGTTTATGTCCACATATAATCTCATGCAGTTTTAACAATGCCTTGGGCTATTTAGTCAACGAAACGATCGGCTTCGGGTCAATGGTGTGTGAGGAAAAAGAACACAATTCCGTGATTGGGTGGGTCGTTCCGTCCTGGAAATGTAAACTGCTTCAATTCTCTGCGCACGTTTTAGAATACCAAAGGTTACGTGGAGGAGATTCCTTCCACGACCTGCCAATCTTTGATGGCCGACGCGTGCACTCGGCTGCTTCGGTGTGATTGACTTCGCCGGGGCAATAACATTTCTTTTGAAAAATTTACTAAAGCGGTGGACGATTATGACGGATGGATGGAATCAAATAATTGACCCTCCCCGTTGAAGCAGCCAATTGGCCAACCCGCTCTCACAAGAGATGATTCTCACATTGGATTTTGATGTAGGGGGGGCATTAAGTTTCAATGCATCACGAGAATCCACCGATGAAATGCAAGCACATGGCCATCGGCCATTCAATGGGCGGGGTGCGAAAGTGGTCCACCCGACTAATACTTTAGGAACACTGGTTTGCTATCACTTTTCGTATCTTATGGGTGAGAGAGAGAGAGAGAGAGAGAGAGAGAGAGAGAGAGAGAGAGAGAGAGAGAGAGAGAGAGAGAGGGGATACCAGAGGGTTGGAGGGGCCATCCTACGGGACCAACTAACCAACCAACCAACTTGTCCCTCCGATCATTTGTAGGGTAAGGTAGAAACAGGAAGGCTTCCTCCCGGTTAAGAATCGGCCAGCACCTGAGGCAACGGCATGTGCTGTCAAGCCTCATCCATCACTACTCTAATCTGATGGGCTCGAGGATCCTTGGCAATGGGACACCGGGAGTCGGGCAAGGAGATAAGCGGAAGATGGCTACTCCACATGGATGCACATGGCGCTCATCCTTTCACCTCCATTGTTTAATCAGTGCCACCTCGAGAGCCTCTCTGCATTTTAAATGGTTTTAGACAGGTCAGGTCTTTACGAGGACGGGGGAGACCACATCCGACAGGGCAAGCATGATTCTTTAAATCGAATCGGTCCAGTTCGAGGTTTAGCAGACTTCAGCTTCAGGCCGACCTCGTAGACCGGGCCAGAGTGCGGTACGAGTCCGCGAGCAATCACGATCACGGACCAGAAAAGTACTTCTACTTGGACATGGTAACAATCCAGTCTTTGATTTTAGTGCAACATAATGACACTATATTTTCTTCTGAAACTGCACTCAAAATTTTACACCGGAATACCATGTTGTTTGAAATAAAGGATTTCGGTTCTGGAACAGAGAGAGGGCCATAAAAATTGTCAAGGTGCTGTGAAGGAAGACGGCAGAGCTGCTCAGGAAATAATTGTTGATGGCACTTTTGCCAGGAGTGAGCTTAGAGGATGACTTACCCGAGTGTAGTATCAGACAGGTTAGTTTGTAGATTTACCAAAATTCGAGCTGATTCCGGAGACAGCGGCATTCCTTCTTCACACACAACCAAGTCAGAGACGAGCCCTGTGACTCCTGCATTAAACATATGGAGAGGCAACATCCTGGGAAATCACTTCTTTTGGTTTCCTAATTATTAGAACACACACGCTATCAGCATCCGACAGAGGCTTTCGGACCGGGTTTACAGTCTAATTCAGCTCATATGAGTTTTAACAATCTATAACCCATATTTATTTTTTAAATTATATCTTAACTTAAACCCTAATTATAAATAGGGACTAATAGTAGCTACGAAAATAGAGAGAAAAATTACAGTAAAAAGACAAAAATTTTACAGCAGCAAAGGAGATTCAAATAGAGGAGAAAAGGATAGAAAAACAAGAGAAAAAGAAAGGAAAGAAGATAAAAAACACTCAGAGACTATTCTCATTCATCCAAATAGTTTTCTCATCTCAGGTTAGATCATATATATAGTAAATTTTTCTATGATTACTTGGGGAGGTTTTGAATATTGTGTATAGTGACATGATCCTTGTATCCCAGTTATTCTCTTGTGATTGTTGCTTGAGTTTTGGGCAAGAGATTCGAGAATTGTACATTCATTATTTCTATAGTAGATTTTCTCTGATTTGTCCCATGGTTTTTACCCTTCACGTTGAAGGAGTTTTCCACGTAAATCTTAGTGTTCTATTTGATTATGATTTTCATTTAATTTCGCTGTGTGTTACGGCCTACTAGTATTTGTTCATATACAAAAGTCATTCCTTGTTTATTATCCTTTTTATCACATCAACTGGTATCAGAGCAAGGTTTTGGTGATTTAATTTTTGTGTTTGAACATGGAGGCTGGTAGTGTTTCTCGCATGATTAGTTTGAACGGAAATAATTGGATGATATGAAAACCAATAATGGAAGATCTCTTGTATTGCAAAGATTTATATGGACCTTTGCAAGGGGATAGTAAAAAACTCATAACTATGACAGATGATGAGTGGAAGAGATTAGATCAAAAAACGATTGGGTTTATTCGATAATGGCTCGATGATAGTGTCTTTCATCATGTTTCTACTGAAAGTTCTGCATATTCTCTTTGAAAAAAGTTAGAAGGTCTCTATGAAAGAAAAACAACTGGCAACAAAGCTTTTTTGATCAGAAAACTTGTGAACCTGAAATATAAAGAGGGTGTTTCTATTGCTAAACATTTGAATAAAATGTAGAGTATTACTAACCAGTTATCTTATATGAAAATATCTCTTGATGATGAGTTGCAGACATTATTACTTCTCAGTTCATTCCAGAAAGTTGGAAGACTGGTGGTTTCCCTTAGTAATTCTGCGCCAGATGGTATTGTCACAATGAGTCAAGAAACAAGTAGTTTGTTGAATGAGGAGTTGAGAAGAAAGAACTCAGCAGCATCTCAGATTGATTCACAGGTACTTATCTCAGAGAATAGGGGAAGTTCAAGGTCTAAAGATAGAAGCAGTTCACGCAAAGGTAAAAGCAAGTCAAGATCAAGGAAAGATATTATTTGCTATAACTGTGGCGAGAAAGAATATTATAAGAATCAATGTAAGCAACCTAAGAAGAGCAAGAAAAAGAGAAAAGAAGTAGAGTCTACAGAGTCAAAAGAGAATATCACAACTACAGTGTAGGTAGGTGATTATTTAATTTTGTCCCCTTTTGATGATATTTTTTCTTGTGTGTGTCAGGATCTCGAGTGGATAATTGACACAGGAGCTTCTTATCATGCTACACCATAGAGGGAGTTCTTTGCTACTTACAGGTCTGAAAATTTTGGTGTTGTCAAGATGGGCAACCATGGCACAGTAGACATCATTAGCATGGGGGACATCCACATAAAGACCAACCTTAGATGTAAGTTGGTGCTTAAAGATGTGAGGCATGTGATTGACTTGAGGCTGAATCTAATCTCAGTTGGAAGACTAGATGATGAAGATTATGATAGTAGGTTTCACAGAGGGCAATGAAAACTCAGTAAGGGTTCTCTTGTTATAACTAGTGGAAAGAAATGTCATACTTTATACAGGTTGCAGGCCAAAGCTTGTGGTGAACAGTTGAATGCTACAGAGAAAGACTTCAGCTTGGAGTTGTGGCATAGGCAATTGGGACACATAAGCGAGAAGGGACTATAAGCTCTTTTCAAGAGAGAGGTATTGCCTAACCTCAGAGGGATATGTTTGAACCCTTGTATTGATTGTTTAACTGGTAAACAACACATAGTTTCTTTTGCTAGTCCTACATTGTCTAGAAAAATGAATGTCTTGGACCGTGTTTATACAGATGTATGTGGTCCTTTAAGGACAAAAACTCATAATAGTTCTATTAATATTCTTGGCATCAGTGGTGCACTTTATTTTGTTACTTGTGGTGAATAGCTGAATGCTACAGAGAAAGACTTCAGCTTGGAGTTGTGGCATAGGCGATTGAGACACATGAGCGAGAAGGGACTGTAAGCTTTTTCCAAGAGAGAGGTATTGTCTAACCTCAGAGGTATATGTTTGAACCCTTGTATTGATTATTTAGCTGATAAACAACACAGAGTTTCTTTTGCTAGTCCTGCATTGTCTAGAAAAATGCATGTCTTGGACCGTGTTTATACAGATGTATGTGGTCCTTTAAGGACAAAAACTCCTAATAGTTCTATTAATATTCTTAGCATCAGTGGTGCACTTTATTTTGTTACTTTTATAGATGATTTTTCAAAAAAAGTTTGGGCCTATGCTTTGAAGACTAAGGATCAGGTTATTGGTGTCTTCAAAGAGTTTCATGCCAGAGTTGAAAAGGAGACAGAAAGATAACTGAAATACATAAAATCAGATAATGGTGGTGAGTATATAGGATTATTTGATGATTATTACAGGTCACATGACATTCAACATGAGATGACAGTTCCTGGTACACCTTAGCATAATGCAATTACAGAGAGAATAAACCACACCATCATGGAAAAGATTATATGTATACTTTCACAAGCAAAGCTATCCAAAAGGTTTTAAGATAAGGCTTTGAGAACTGTAGTTGATGTGATCAACTTATCTCCCTATACAGCCCTAGATGCTGATGTTGCAAAGCATGTATGATTCGGGAAAGATGTTTCTTATAGGCATTTGAGAGTGTTTGGTTGTCATGCATTTGCACATGTTTCAGACAATGAAAGGTCCAAGTTGGATAGTAAGATAAAAGAATATATTTTTCTTAGCTACTCACATGATCAATTTAGTTACAGGCTTTGGGATCCAAAAAAGCAGAAAGTGTTTAGAAGTAAAGACATGGTCTTCTTTGAGAATCAAACCCTTAAGGATTTGAAGAAGGAGGCACCAGCCAAGACTTCTGCAGAAGGATTAGCATATTGTGACCCAGTTATTCCTCTAGTATATCAGGGTGATGGGGGAGATGTGCAGGAAGATGGTGTAGAACCAGATGTTAATCTACCTGCAGGACATGTTGAGCAAGAAGAAGTTAAGGAGCAGCTTCCCATAGAACCTTAGTTGAGAAGATCTTCTAGACAACATCAACCTTCCAGAAGATGCTCTGCAGATGAGTATGTGATGTTTACTGATGCAGGTGAACCAGAGAGTTATCAGAAAGTAGTTGAAAGTGAGCAGAAAAAGAAGTGGTTAGTTGCTATGCAGAAAGAGATGGATGTTCTATAGAAGAATCACACAGATGATTTGATACAACTACCACAGGGAATGAAGGCCTTGAAGAACAAGTGAGTTTTTAGGTTGAAGACTCAAGAATATTGTTCTCAACCAAAGTACAAAGCCAGATTAGTTGTAAAAGGCTTTGGTCAAAAGAAAGGTATTGACTTTGAAGAGATTTTTTTTTCTCCTGTTGTTAAAATGTCTTCTATTCATGTTGCTCTAGGTATTGCTGCTAGCCAGGACTTGGAGGTGGAGCAATTAGATGTGAAGACAGCTTTCCTTCATGGTGATTTAGAGGAGAAAATTTATATGGAGCAACCAGAAGGTTTCAAAGTCAAAGGTAAAAAAAATTTGTTTGCAAGTTAAGAAAGAGTTTGTATGAATTGAAGCAAGCTCCAAGATAGTGGTACGAAAAGTTTAATTCATTTATGACTGAAAATAGATACAAAAGAATGGCTTCAAATCATTGTGTGTACATCAAATGGTTTGGTGAGGATTTTATTATTCTCTTACTTTATGTTGATGATATGCTTATCCTTGGGAAAGATATGTGTATAATTGATAGGTTGAAGAAGGAACTGAGTGAGTCCTTTGTAATGAAGGACATGGGGCCAGCAAAGCAAATACTGGGCATGCAGATTTCTTGTGATAGGAAATACAAGAAGATTTGATTATCACAAGAGAAGTATATCGAGAAGGTATTAGAAAGGTTCAGTATGAGCAATGCAAAACCAGTTGGTTCTCCTCTTTCAGGTCACTTCAAGTTATGCTCAGAACAGAGTCCGCCAAGTTGTCACGGACAAAATTGTAAACGGCTTGTTCGGTGTAATGCTTGTGCTTTTCCGTGTCCCTTTTGGTTGGTTGTCACTTGTAAAGCTTGTAAAGGGCTTACCAAAGGCAAAATGCCCTATTTGAGTGAGTTTGACAGTCATTGTAGGCTTGTACATAAAGTACGCGTCGAGGAATACTTGTAATAGAATTCTTCCTCAGTAGTGGACCAATTTTATACCTTTGTTGTGCAAGCCTGATTACGAGCTTGTAATATCCATGGTTGGAATGTGCATCGGCTATAAAGTGTTTGCATGATTGATCCTAAAAGAGTGACTCATGCGGATCCCGTGTGAAGCGCTTTCTCGTCGAGTCTTCTCTCTTCGTTAGTCCTAAGGGATTGTAGGAGATTTTGGGGAGGTGACCTTTGACAATGGTGTGATACGCATTGGTGCCGCGCATCCTCTTGGCAGGCAAACCAGCTCCATATCCCCAATAATGCTTCCCTAAGTCCGTGACAGTTGGTATCAGAGCGGGACAAGCCTACCTAGGAACACTTAGCATGCAAACGTGGGGGACCTAACGAGGCACCACGAGTACAACAAGCTAAGAAGAATTGCGGAGCGCACAAAGGTCGGGATGGCTGAGTATGAGCAGTGGCTCGACGTTAACACCCAAACTTGACGGTGCTCAAAGCAAGCGGAGTGCTTGGCAAAGGATGAGACCGTGCAAGGCGGAGTGGGTTGTTCAATGATCGAAAGAGTTGTGCAAAGCTCACAGAGGTGAGGGGAGTTGCAAACTCAAGGAATTCGATACTCTTATACAAGGGCTTGCATGTGGGCGATGTCTATGGATCCCATGCCCAATGGGTACAATACCCGTGCATCAGAAGGTCGGCGCCATGGAGCATGAAACTTTCTCTTCGACATATGCAGGATACTTTCGTAAGATCTTTGAAGTGTCAGCAACAGTTCGATGTTGCTAGATCTCCCAGAGGGGTGGATGCTCATCGGACCTACGTAAAGTATTGGTGAAGTGTCACAATCTAGCAAGTGCATTTGCAATGCAGAATGGCGCGAGCCGGCATTTGTTCATCGAGGCGAAGTAGTCAAGGGGATAGTGGTCTCCAAAACTTCCTAAGGAAGGATGCGAAGAGAGAAGTTGCTCCAACAAAGGGCGGATATCCGAGAGGGATAAGTCCCGGTTCTCGAGAGGAGAATTATGTGCAATGGATCGCACTACGGTTGAGAGTACCTCAAGACAAAGCTCGATGGATCGAAAGCGGCGGCGGCAGGAGTTGTCGCATGATCTCGCAAGTGGTGATGCGTTGGTGGATGCATAGCGAGATTAAGTGGGGGAGCAACCCAGGCAACACAAAGTGAAGGCACACTTGGAGCCGATAGTGAGATCGGTCTCAACAGAGGGCTAACCCGTGGAATGGTTGGCGTGAGGCCACCATTAACGTAATGCAAATCGAGAAGCGAGAACAACTTGGGGTAACTTGTTGATGTACCCAAACCGCATGATGGGGAGTTGGCAAAGAAGATAGAACATGGAGCGGAGGCTTGGAGCTTTCCTTGAAGGCAGAGGTCAAGGACATGGACTCTTGCGAGACAGAATCGGATCATGTTGTTCCATGGGTTTCATATTCGATTGGAGCCGACTCATCTTGCATGGTGCCAAAGACAAAGGAGCTTTGAGGCACATGCACTTTATCTCGATGAAGCATTTGGTGGAGATTCTAAGGTAATGCGAACGCATTTGTTGAGGTAAAGTTGGTGTCAAAAAGGCCTTAACACGGGCAAGAGGATCAGAGATAGCTACTCTTGAAGAATATGCCACAATGTTGCTATTCGTGTTGCCATGATGACAACGGTCAGCGGAGATTGTCTTTGGGCGAGTCCCGGTGATCCGGGCAATGGTGCATCTATTTCAGCCTGAAGTCGGGAGACTTCAGAGGAGCTGCTAGGTGATGGATTGTCCTAGAGCTGAAGCCGTCAAAGTGTGACGAGAGTGGGTGGGCGAAGGTCGATTGCCAAAGAAGCCAAACAATCGAACCATTCGAAGACTCGTGGCGAAGGCCTGCGATGTGTTGGCGAGTCCACACATGGAGATATCATCGCATTCGAGTTCATACCACAGGATCGAATGCAAGTCACAGGAGGCGACATGATGCAGGGGATCATCTTTGGGTGGAATGGTTCGTGGCAAGACGACACACACACTAAGTGTATCCCGTGAGGACATGGTCATCTGGAAGTATGGACCGGCGCAATTAGGAGCTCCACGTTGGTGAACAACACGACGGCAAGAAGAGCTATGGATTCAAGCGGTGAATGCCATGGTACCGCAGAGGCGGGTCTTATTTGCGTGCACCGAGATGTTGCATTGAATGGAAGCCTTGGTCAAATTTAAACAATTAAGATGTGCACTATCAAGGAAGAAGTTCGAGATGCAAGTACCGAGAGAGTCCCATGGTGGGGACCTCGATCATGCAGAGGTATGATCGGAGCTGGCGAAGAGTGAAACTACTTGAGCTCACATTCGCTAAGGGAGCCCGGCAAGTCGAGGATAAGGCCGAGTGCGTTAACATTGCCGTTAATGAAGCTAAGGAGACAGAAGTGGTGCTAACCAAGCAACATGATGGTGGAAGCCACACATGGGAGTTGCGATCTGTATTTCCATCGACCAAGTGGAATCGCTCGAGAGAACAGAGGTGTTGAAGCGAGTGGGTCAATAAATGGGCGTGAACATAAACACATGACGAGTCCAAGAGGGACTCGGCTACCCAAGATCAATCATCGAGTAGATTGAAGGTGAACTCGGAGGAGTGTCACAATATATAGCAGGTGATCTACCACACGATCACGAAGAAGGGATGCAGATGCAAGACAACGGATAGTAGTGCCAGTGGGCGGCGTCATGTGTCCATGGATCTATGTGAGGCGCGATCTCGGACTTCCGAGTCATCAATCCCTTGCTCTCTTAGGGAGAGTACCTGCGTGAGTCGTGATATGGGCGTGGAGGAGGAGAATGCTTTGGCAAACTCCATGTACCAAGACAAGGTGAAGGGCGATGGCGAAGAACTTCACATGTAAGACCAATGTCAGTCCAGACTTTCCATCAAGATAGCCGTAGTGAAGGACTTGGTCGATGCAAGAGTGCATGACCAAGGATCGAAAATAAGAGGGGAATTTTCTGATGCAGGTCTTTGTACCTTTGCTACTCAAAGGAGTGGCGAATTTCGAAATGATGGAGAAGAAGGGATAAGATTTACAATCCCAAAGGCGACCAAATCTTATCGGAGACTTACTCCAAGTTGGAGTGATAACTTCTTGCATTCCGAAGTTCAATGGCAATGAGAAGGTGAATCACGTGATGGCGACTCGCAAGCGCAAGGATTGCAAACACTTCAAGTGGAAGTGTGAGCTAAGAGCGGTGAAGTCTAGTAACCCCACGCTTATTTGACGCGGCAGAAGTACAACCTCGAGGAGGCGAGGCGAAGTCAAGTAACCTTTGCCTTCTCAACTCCCAAGAGAATGAGTGAAACCGAGTTGCCCTTCCGGCCCCAGCTTGCAAACAATTTTCTTAGTTATCCATTCAGAGGAGCTCACGAAGCAGATTTGAAGACCCTTGAAGACAACTAAGTGGAAGAAGATTCGATGGGCAAATTTTGCGGAGGAAGGACCTGAAAATTTCAAAGGTTTGAAAGAGGCGATGCTCGTTAAAGCTCCAACAAGCATCTATCCAGTTCAAGAGACAAGGAGAATTTGAAGATCTAGGGGGCATATCAATGATGGTCTTTACCTTCATCGATGAATCCGCAAGAGCCGCAAGGATCAAAGACAACTCACGATGCCAACCCCACACTAAAGTCGAGTCATTGGCGAGTTAGAAGCGGCATGGCGGATTAAAGTTCGATGACTCAACAACAACAAGCGGAGAACAATTGGGAGTCAAAGGCGCATCGCAGCATAATAGATAATTCTGTGGAAGCGAAGATCGAAGATCCAACAAAGAAAAGAAGTTGCGGCGTCGTCAAGAAAGGCTTCAACGATGAACGTCGAAGGAATAAGTGGGGGAGAATGTCACGGATAAAATTGTGAAAATCTCGGCTTGTTTGTGTAATGCTTGTGCTTGTCCGTGTCCCTTTTGGTTGGTTGTCACTTGTAAAGCTTGTCAAAGGGCTTGCAAAGGCAAAATGCCCTATTTGAGTGAGTTTGACAGACCATTGTAGGCTTGTACATAAAGTACACGTCGAGGAATACTTGTAATAGAATTGGCTCAGGATGTAGTGGACCAATTTTATACTTTTGTTGAGCAACTGCTCAATAGAGCTTGTAATATCTATGGTTGGAATGTGTATCGGCTATAAAGTGTTTGCTAAAAGAGTGGCTCATGACATCCTTGGATCCGTGTGAAGCGCTTTCGGGATTCCGAATCTTCTCTTTCGTTGGTCCTAAGGGATTGTAGGAGATTTCGGGGAGGTGACCTTTCGGTGATACTTAGTGTCCCGCATTAGTCTACCTCCATCATATGCACTTAAGCTTAAAACCAGCTAAGTCCGTGACAAAGTGATGAGGAGAAGGAGAAAATGTAAAAGGTTCCTTATGCTTCAGCAGTTGGAAGTTTAATGTATGCAATGATATGTATAAGGCCAGACATCGTATATGCAGTGGGTGTTACTAGCAGATTTCTTACAAATCTAGGCAAAGAGCACTAGGCAATAGTGAAGTGGATCTTGAGATATCTCAGAGGAAGCTCTAAGGTTTGTTTAATCTTTGGAGGTGGACCACCTGTGCTAACAGGTTACACAGATGCAGATATGGCTAGAAATATTGATACAAGGAAATCCACATCAGGTTTTGTACTTACTTTTGCAAGGGGAGTTGTGTCATGGCAATTCAGATTACAAAGATGTATTGTCCTCTCCACCACAGAGGCAGAATATATTGCTGCTATAGAAGTTTGCAAAGAAATGTTATGGATGAAAGAATTCTTACAAGAATTGGGGTTGAAACAAGAAAACTATATGGTATATTGTGACAGCCAGAGTGCCATTCATTTATGTAAGAACCTAATTTTTCATTCCAAATCAAAGCATATATATGTCAAATACCACTGAATTCGAAATATACTTGAAGAGAAGCAGTTGCAACTTCAGAAAATTCATACAGATGATAATGGAGCAGATATGTTGACAAAGACCTTACCGAAAGAGAGACAAGAGATGTGCTGACAGTTGGTCAGCATGGATTTATATTAAGGAGCAAAAGGATAGCCTCCCTTATAGGCTAAAGGGGGAGGTTGTTGGGCTGACAGCCCAAATCAACCCATATGGGCTTTATCAGCCTACATCTCACATTTGCTTCTTAAACCATATCTTAACCTAAACCCTAATTATAAATAGGGACTAATGGTGACTACGAAAACAGAGAGAAAAATCACAGCAAAAGGGTAGAAACTTTGCAGCAGCAAAGGAGATTCAAAGAGAGGAGAAAATGACAGAAAAATAAGAGAAAAAGAAAGGGAAGAAGATAAGGAACATTCAGAGACTGTTCTCATTCATCCAAATAGTTTTCTCATCTCAGGTTAGATCAGATCTACAGTGAATTTTTCTGTGATTACTTGGAAAGGTTTTGGATATTGTACATAGTGACGTAATCCTTGTATCCCAGTTATTCTCTTGTGATTGTTGCTTGGGTTTTGGGCAAGAAATTCGAGAATTGTATATTCATTATTTTTATAGTGGATTTTCTCTGATTTGTCCCATGGTTTTTATCCTTCACGTTGAAGGGGTTTTCCACGTAAATCTTGATGTTCTATTTTATTGTGATTTTTATTTAATTCCGTTATGTGTTACGGCTTGATAGTATGTGTAAAAGTCATTCCTTATTTATTATCCTTTTTATCCCATCAATTTAAGCGACTTGGGAGACCCTGCTTGCAGGACATATGGCTGGCTCCCTTTCATGTGTGAGCTGCTCCTCTTTTTCAAAGTTCCAACCTGCAACAAGAATTTTGATTATTTTTAATTAAAAATATAAAAAAATTATAAATATATTTTTGAATAATTAAAAATTACGGAATCGGTGGTTTGAATCAGAAACTACTAGTTCTAGAACCAACAATTTTGATTTTCCAAAACTTAGAATCGGAATTGAACCATCTAGGGTCAGTTCCAATTGGATTTGGAACCAACAAATCATCGAGCTGGTTCAATTCTAGTTTCGGCTTGGGTCGATTATGGTTCAAACTGAATCGTGGTTAGAGTTAGACTTCCACTTAATTTTCAAAAAAAAAAAAAGAAAAATAAGAAAAGGACCATTTTGTCCTCGAAAACTAATAGTTGGCATACTTTTTCATAGCAAATGTGGCAATTGAATTGAGTTTTACCATCTAAGACAACTTAGCAATTATCGACAGTTGCCAACCATCAATCATAGTAATCGCACAATGAGAGATTTCAATAACAGTAAGCTACCTTAACATAGGGAGCGAACAAAAGACGCATAAAACAATCAGCGACCGCATCAAATGGTCCCATAGATAGAAGGAAAGACAAGAAAGATAGATCGTATGGATGTCGGAATGTGGCAGATCATGTATGTCTATCTATATACAATGCATTTGCATAGTGACGTAACTCCATAACCCAATAATGCAGCCAACACAAGCCTTCGGTGGGACAGCCACATACACTTCAAATCTCAAGTGACCTTCAATGTCTGCATAATGCAGCACAGCTATTTAACCAAAGAAGTAAGCTAAGGAGGTTCCAGAGGCAGCCAGCGTGCAAGGCTTCCGCAACTGCTATAGAATGGTCTTGGAAGGGCAAAGTGGCTCCCCACCTCCACATGAACCCATTAGAACCAGGATGTCCAATGAAGCACGTATAGACACAAAAGTTTGAACAAGTATATTGAAACTTTGATCCTCCTCGTTGGCAAGATTAGTGCAGAAAAGTCCAGCATCACCACGCAGAAACTGCATGCGGCATACAGATTGGATTGCATGAACAATGATAGAAGTCATGAAATCTCTAGCAAATAACAATGGCAAAATGAGTGAGAAAGGGGAAGAACATGAAAATGCACCTTTGAAAGTTTGCAAACGCCGGGCTTCACTTCATCTGCATGACTTTGTTCGACCCAAGAAAGAACCTACCGAAGTAACATATTGTCTGAACATCAAATGAAGCATAATATATTATGACAACATAATATCAAGTTCAAGAACAACTGGATCAGCCATTGTTTCTCCTCGTAAAACCTAATCACAAAACCTGCTGGCGGATTCGAGGCGCTCCCTCAACTCCTTGAACCTCTGATTCCTCATGTTCCGGAACGTGAACACATAGGAGGAGCCGTAATCCTCCTGCGCCTGCTTGATCGCGTTCACCACCGTTTCCATGTGTTTCCTCCCCGTCTTCTTCGTCTTCGACAGTGTCACTGCACCCGGTTAATCGATGCATCATCAGACATCACAAAGGTCCACATCGAATACCTCTTCTACTTTCTCTCTCTTGTCGAATATTCCACATCAAGCGTAGCCCAACAATCGACGACAAGCAAAGAGATGAAGCAGGTCTTAGCGGTCCGGTTGCGCTTGGATATCGGCATGTTACCGGACTCGGTTGGGCCGCGTTGAGCGGCAGCGGAAGTTTGAGTTTGGCGTTCGATGCTGCCACCGCTTGCTCGCAGTTGTGTCGGAGAAACGAGTTATCGCCGCGGAATTTGAGACTCTTAGTGAGCCCAATTAAGCAATACCGGACCGTGATTAATAAACTACGAATCAGACCCTTCGGCCCAAAGCTGAACCGCTGTTGATTGGGGCTCCATTGATGGCCGAACCATTTGGAATTAATGGCCCAACAACTTCAGATGGAAGCTGTTCTTAGGATTTTTTTTTGGGGGATTTTTTTTCTTAAAAAAACCCCTAATGTTACTTATTTCTGGTAGAACGCTTTTATTATTATTATTATTATTATTATTATTATTATTAGTATTATTATTATTATTATTATTATTATTATTATTATTATTATTAATTAATTAATTAATTTATTTATTTTTGTGGCAGAGAATTTGGAGGGTTCCGGAGTTCCTTCTCATTTTAACCTCATTCAATTGAATGAGCATTTTCAATTGAATTGGTTTAATCAACATAATGTTGGATCAATTCAGAATAAAAAATTAAAAAATTAAATAAGATTAATATATATCAATTTATTGTAATATATATATATATATATAATTGTTATTAAAATTATAAAATAATAATTATTATTTAAAACATAAAAATAAAATCAGATGTAGTTAATTATAAAATTATAATATTATTAATATATTTTAAAAAATGATATATATTAAAAGTTCTTAAATTTTATGATAAAACTGAAAATGACTTACAAAAACCAAAATGGTTGTTTTATATTTTTAAAAAACGAAAATATGTATGTCACTAATTTTAGTCTTTAAAAGGTTGAATTTAGCATAAGATTTTCTCTTTTTTATTTTTGATCAATCTAAAGTGATTCTAGAACTAATTGTTGAATTCAGATTTTGATGATGAACCAATTGATAAATTATTGATCTAATCCATATGTTGAGAAAAATGTGTAGGATTAACTATGATAATGAATAAGGTATAAATCAAATATTGTGCAGGAGTCAAAGATCTGACGATTGGTCAGGAGTCCGAGAGTTCGTCGGGAGTTCGCTAAGAAGTTCGACGGGAGTATTACCAGAGTTTGCTGAGAAGTTCATCGGGAGCTCGCTGAAAAGTTCATTGAGATTTTGCCGAGAAATTCATCGAAAGTTCATCGGAGGTCGCCGAGAGGTTCGTCAAGAGCTTATCGAGAAGCTCATCGGAGCTTACCGAGAAGATTGTTGAGAGTTCAAGAGCTTGCTAAGAGTTTGCTGGAAGATCGCTGAGAGTCCGTTGAAAGTCCATCGGAAGATTGCTGGAAGCTTGCCGAAAGAACTTTTGACTAACCAGGCTTAATAGGCTTAGTTAATGTCTTAATTATTATAATTAGAGTATAATTTGAGTTAAGATTGGGAGGTAATCCCACTAACTCAGTTAGGAGCCAATTGGGCCTGGATTCGAATTGATTTAGGTTGGACTGATGGCCTAAACAATATGTTGAACCTTGTCTGGCAGTGGCACCACCAAGACTAGGCAGTGGAACCACCCAGGACTTAGTCTCCCAAGAGGTTTGTGCGGTGGTACTGCCCAAGCAGGGGGTGGTACTGCCTAGGTCCAGTAACTAAAACTCTATCTAGCGGTAGTACCGTCAGACTAGGTAGTGGTACTGCTCAATAGCAAAGAGCACATGCGATGGTACCGCCAAGCATAGGCGATGGTACCACTAGTACCTTGGAAATCCGGGACAAGACCTTTTTTGGCTTCATTTTTCAAGCCAATTGAGGCCTATAAAAACCTTACACTTCTCTACTTGTGGGAAATAGAAAAGTGAACAAAAGAACTGAGATTATAATGAAATCGCTGTTGTAATTTTAAGAGTTTACTCCACCGATTCTAACTTAGATTTTTGTATAAGGAGAGATGAGCGAATTGTAAAAAGGTTATCTCCTGAACCTGTTAAAAGGAGAAATAATTTATAAAAAAGGTGATTGATCTTCGCTCATTGAAGGAAAAACAAAAGTGGAAGCCGATGACCTCAACGGAGGAAGAATCAGGAGTGGACGTAGATCGGATGACCGAACCATTATAAATTGGTGTGCACTTTCCTTCTTTGCTGATTACTTTTATTACATACTGCCTTTACTACTTTCTTGCTTCTATGATTGTTTTTAAAGTTAAATGCTTTTTCAATACGATCTTTATAAAGCCAAAATAACTTTGAATCATAAACGTCATTTTTATCGTTGTACTAATTCACCCTCCCCCCCTCTTAGTGTCGTATTGATCCTAACAATTAGTATCAGAGCGAGATCACTCTCGATTTGGTTTAAAACCTAAAAGAGATGGCTTTTGCCGGCAATTAAGAGAGCTATTCTATCACACGTCCTCTCATGTTCAATGGGACGAATTACACGTATTGGAAAACTAGAATGAGGATTTTCTTGATTTCTATGGATTTCAAGTTATGGAATATCATTGACAACGGATTTCAAAAATCTTCTTTCCAATGAACGATTAGAATATTTTAGAGAAGAAGATTTTATCCTTAAACGCCAAGGCTATGAATGCATTATTTTGTGCTTTGGATAAGAATGAATTCAATTGATTTTCTATTTGTGAAACGACATATGACATTTGACATACACTTGAAATCACACACGAAGGCACAAGTAGGGTTAAAGAGTCAAAAATCAATCTTTTGGTTCATAGTTACGAATTATTTCGCATGAAACCAAGCGAGACCATTGGAGATATATACACTCGGTTTACGGATATCGCCAATGGTCTATACGCACTTGGTAAAAGTCTTTCTAATTTTGAACTTGTTAATAAGATATTAAGATTCCTTCCAAAGAGTTAGGATCCTAAAGTAATAGGTATTCAAGAAACTAAGGACTTGAACAACTTTCCACTCAAAGAACTTATCAAGCCTTTAATGACCCATGAAATGACTTGCAATGCATATGAAGAACTTGAGAATAACTTTCCAAAGGACATGAAGGATTTAACACTTAGAACTTATGAAAATCACTTGAGAGAAAGCTCAAGTGACGATGACAATGATGATGATGAATTGACACTTATAACAAGAAAATTTAAAAAATCATAAAAAAATAAAACTAAACATGACGCTAAAAACAAAAATAAACTTAAAAATGATCAAATAATTTGTTATGAATGCAAGAAGCTAATGTACTTTAAAAGTGAATGTTCTCAAGTGAAGAAGAAGCAACCAAATAAGAAGAAAACTCTTAAAACTATGTGGGATGATTCGAGCGCATCCGAAGATGAGAAGCAAATTAACAAGGAAGTTGCAAACTACACACTAATAGTGCTTGGCGATGAGGTTAGTTCATTCGAAACTAATTTATCTTTTAATGAATTGTTGGATGCTTTTCATGACTTATTTGATGAATATGAATTAGTTAATTAAAAGTATAAATTATTAAAAAAGGAGCATGTCTCTCTAGTTAGCAAATTTGATAAATTAAAGATTGAGCATCATAATGAGATATTGTCTCCATGCACTAAATGTGAAGAACTAGAAACACTTAGAAAAATTTGCTATTAAATGAAACTTTAGAAAATTTTAATATAGGTAGCAAATACTTAAACATGATCCTTTCTAATAAAGGTCAAATTCATAGAAGAGATAGAATCGGCTTTGTGAGTAACACTCATCAAAAGCCAACCATCTTTGTTAAAGGATTAACTTTGCATGTTTCACCTCGAAACAAATGTAACTTTTGTTACAAATTTGGACATTGTGCTTATAGATATCCATTTAAGAGGTATAGTCCACATAAGTTAGTTTGGGTTCCTAAAGAAATCATAAAGGACTCAATACAAAATGATAAGTTAGGTAGATCGATTAATGAGGCACCCAAAGTCAAATGGATACCTAAAAGAAAACCTTATTTATTATAAATGTGTGTATAATCACAAGCTAGAGCAAGAAATGGTATCTCATGCTCATGATCAAAAGATCTAACATATCTTTTAAGCTCACTAGCTAAATAAAGAAAGATCATTTGAATAATTACTTAATGATTGAAATACGTTGAGTATTGTTATGATAAACTTTTTGATTGTTTGTATTTTTTTCTCAAATAATGATACATGATGGAATACTAGAGCATACTAGTATTAACGCTAAAGGTCACTAGTTATTTTTAATCTAATAAGAAACTAAATACATTGCCTACAATGGATTTCTCGAAATGTAATTTTGATGATGAATTTCTTTCACATGAGATAATATATCGACATCTATCATCTAAGATGTATAGTACATAAAATAATCTTTCATGACTTAAAAAGTTTATCCAAACAATTCTTATTTTTTTTACTTGATATTTAAAGATTGAGAAAATTTTAAGTTTCTCTCCTATGATTCTTCTAGTTGTTGACTAAGGAAAAGATTCATCCAAATATACCAAAATATGCCACTAAACTTCTTGATGTCAATAACTTGAACTTTACTATGTAAAATTTCTTTGTACTTTATATTTCTCATAATGTGATTGAATCACTATTGTAAAACAGAGAAATTTGATGGGTTGCACTTCTCAATAGAAATGAAAAACTTATGTCGTTCAATAAGCAAAGAGTGACTTGAATTCTAAATATAAGATTAATATCATTCTCTTGAATGATTGCTTAATTGGATGATTGATTGTAATGAGTTAAAAATAATGATGAATGTTTTGAAAATAAATGTTTTTGTATCATCCTTAATGATTTTATATCTTGAAGTTATACATGATGAGTTGAAATATTGATGATTTGAAAAATATTTATTTAAATGCATGAAACGATAACCTTTCGTATGATTCTTTCATTTATTAAAAAAGAATATTTATCAACATGAATCATAATTCCTTTACTTAATACTTGAAATCCTTTTTGTTAAGATCTCTTATTATTTGATCTCCGATGTTCGTTTTGCCATTTACTAAAGAGAAAATTTAATGAATCATGATTTTTTCCTTTGACTTCTTAGAATTATAACTTATGAATCAATTTTTGTTTCCTTCTTTCACTTAAGAGGAGACTTATCTAAACGAATCTTGACTCTTTTACTTGATACTTATGAATTAAGATTTTTTGTTCTCCTATGATTCTTCTTGGAGTTACTAAAGAAAAAATTTGTTCAATTAAACCATAATATATCAATTGACTTCTTGATTTTATGGTTTATATATCTCATGGTACACAAGGATAGAAAATTGATGCCCTACACATCTCAAAAGAGAAGTAAAGCTTGTACATTTCTACCTCTTTGTTGTTGATGACAAAGGAGGAAGAACTCCTTTCTTTTTTATTGTGATCTTTGATATGTTGTAATCCTTATCTTGCACTCCACAATGTACTTAAAGACATTATATATTTTTCAATATTATGATACACGTCTTGATAATATTATGATGCATGCAATACTCTATGATTTAATTAGGCATGTTAAATCTTCCGAATGCATGAGTTTCTCGTATATATATTTTTGGAGTTTTTGATTTTAAAAAATGAAGCCTTTATCGAGTTTATTTTCTATCTTCTTCTTCTTATCTTATTCATGGATTTTTGATATTCTTGCTATATCACTTAACGATCTTTTCCTACAACCCCCCTATACTTACGAAAGAAAAAGTTTTATTCACGGATTTTTTTTTGGATACTTGATTTAACAACCCTTCTTCTTTCTGCCTATCCAAAATAGGGATTTAATTCATGAATCTTGAATATTCATTTTTTTTTAATGTGATGAATCCCTTAGCTCTCTATGAAAATAGAAGTTTTCGATAGCTTGAATGAATTCCTTTTCTTGTGATGAATGATTCATGGATTTTTGATAAGCTTGGTTTTTCTTGTGATGAATGAACTCCTCTCTTCTCTTCATCTTTCCTAGCTTGCCTACTTCAAAGCTAAAGAGAAGTGCTAGCAAGAGTAGTGCTAGTTTGCACATTTTCTTTTTGTTATCGCAATGGAAAAGTTGCTATCTTGGTAGCAAAAGGAAAAGTCGCTATCTTGCTATGGCAATGGTATAAAACTATCTTGCATCTTTGATGTAATGATGTAAAAATGATTGCACATTTTCATTTTGTTGATGACAAAGGGGGAGAAAATGATAAATTCTTGGTAACGTGCTTAGTAAATGCTTGGTATCATGCTTAGAATCATGCTTGGCATCATGTTTAAATGGTTAAAATACTATCTAAATGAATGTTTGAAATGATAAATTTTATCATATCTAAATGTTTAGTATCATGATGAATGCTTGGTATCGTGTATGATGAATCATGATTATGCTTAGTATTATGCTTAATGCTTGGCATCATGTATGTTTCTAGTATCATGTATGAAATTGTGCATTTAAAACTATATTGATGCATGAAACTGATCGATTAAAGCTTGAATTTAAAGGTTGTGAATTCAAGTTTATCTTTTTTCAAGTATGGTATATAGATAGAGAGAGTTAAGGTTAACTCTGTCATCAATTGGTTATCATTTTCAAAAAGGAGAAGATTGTTAAATCTCATATTTTGATGATGAAACCAATTAATAAACTATTGATCTAATCCATATGTTGAGAAAAATATACAGAATTAACTATGATAATGAATAAGACATAAAGCAAATACTATACCATAGTCAAAGATTGGACGATTCATTGGGAGTTTGAGAGTTCGTCGGGAGTTCACCAAGAAGTTCATCAGGAGTGTTGTCGAAGTTTGCTGAGAAGTTTGTCGGGAGCTCACTAAAAAGTTCATCGGGAGTTCGCTGAGAAGTTCACCAGAGCTCGCCGAGAGGTTTGTCAAGAGCTCGCCGAGAAGCTCATCGAAGCTTACCAAGAAGATCGTAGATAGTTCAAGAGCTTGCCGAGAGTCCGCTTGAAGATCGCTGAGAGTCCGTCGGAAGTCCGCCGGAAGATCGTCGAAAGCTTATTTGGAGAACTTTTGACTAACTAGGCTTAATTTACTTAGTTAATATCTTAATTATTATAGTTAGGGTATAATTTGAGTTAGTATTGAGAGATAATCCCACTAATTAGTCTTGAATTCAAACTGATTTGGGCTAAACTTATGGCCCAAATAGTATCCTGAACCCTATTTGGTGATGGCACCATCAGGATTGGATGGTGGAACTACTCAAGGCTCAATCATTTAGGAGGTCTGGGTGGTGGTACTACACAGGTCCAGTAGCCGAGAATTTGTTTGACGGTAGGATCATCGAACTGGGCAGTGGTATTGCCCAATGTCAAAGAGCACAGGTGGTGGTACTGCCAATACCCCAAAAATTCAAGATTAGACTTTTTTTGGCTTCATTTTTGAAGTCAATTTGAGGTCTATAAATGCCCCACACTTCTTTGCTTATGACAAACAGAAAAGTGAATAAAAGAACTGAGATTATAGTGAAATCACTATTATAATTTTGAGAGTTCACCTCCACTGATTCTAACTTAGATTTCTATAAAAGGAGAGGTGAGCTAATTATAAAAAAATAGTTTCCTGAACCTATTAAAAGGAGAAGAGATCTATAAAAGAGGTGATTGATCTTCGCCCATTGAAGGAATATCAATAGTGAAAGCCAGTGACCTCGACGGAGGAGGAATCGAGAGTGGACGTAGGTCGGATGACCGAACCACAATAAATTGGTGTGCACTTTCCTTTTTTGTTGATTACTTTTATTGCATACTATATTTACTACTTTCTTGGATTGTTTTTGAAGTTAAACGCTTTTTCGATATGATTTTTTTAAAGCTGAAAGAACTCCGAATCACAAATATTGTTTTTATTGCTGCACTAATTCACCCCTGCCTCCCTCTTAGTCCCGTATCGATCCTAACACTAATTTGATCAAAAATATAATTAAATATTATCAAAGATGATTTTATAAAGTTTTAAAATATATCTACTTTTTTTTAATTTCAATTACACTATTTTTGAATGGGCTTATATTATTTTTGGGTCCTATTCAAAAACAGTGTAACCCAATTTAAAATCGGTATAACTAAATTTTTTTCATAAATTTTAAATTTTTTATGAAATATTTTTCTATTTTTTGAACTGTTGAAGGACCTATTTTCAGTTTTTGAACCATAAAAGTTGAATTTTTCTCTTTTTTATTTTTGTCCAATTTAAGCTAAAATTATAACTCTTTTCTCTATTTTTTGAAACGTTAAAAATATTTATTGAAGCCCTAAATAGCCACTTTTTATGTTTTTGGACCAGTAAAATACCTATATTTAGTTAATTGAACACATAAAGAGGTAAAATTTTTAATTTTTGATCAATTTAATCTGAAATTGTAACTTTTTTCACCAAAATTTTCATGAAATCCTGAAAATACTTATTTAATACCTAAATGATCATTTTTCTATTTTTTTACGATTAAAGGCCATAATTTCAGTTGTTGAACCTCAAAGCATTTTTTTTATAATTTTTATTTTTGGCCAATTTCAGTTAAAATTATAACTTTTTTGCTCAAAATCATGAAACCTTGAAAAATATTTATTGAAGCAATAAATGACCACTTTTTCTATTTTTGAATCATTAAAAAATATAATAAACTAATTCACAAGTGTAAATATTGTAAATTGATTCATGAAGCATCAAAATTTGTGAAATTAGTTGAACTTAGAAAAATCCAGCCCAATCGCATGCTGCATTAATAAAAAAAAAGCTCATTTAAAATCTTAAAAATGGAAAATCTTATCATTTTACGTATCTGAGATTATTTCAAAGATTTTGTAGAAAGTTTGAATTTGTTTTGACAAATTTTGGACCAAATTATATTATTTTTTTAATACGCTCCAAAAATAACGTTATTGTATTTAAATCTTATTATTTTTAAATCAAACTTTTAGAATTTCTTCTAATCTAATTAGCAAGTGTAAATATTACAAATTTGTTCGTGGATTCATCAAAATTTATCAAATTTTGATAAATAATAGATAATAAGATTTGGATCCAGTTACACTATTTTTGGGCTCTATTAAAAGATAGTGTAATTTGGTCCAAAATGTATCTAGACAAACTAAATTTTCCGGAACCTTCAAAATACTCTTAGGTACCCAAAATAATAAGATTTTTCATTTTTGGGATTTTAAATGAGCCTATTGTGATTAATTCAACGAATGGCTTGGATTTTTAACATGATTATTGTGTATTTCGGTCCATTTCAAAGGCCTTTAAAAAGTTTGGATTTATTTTGATAAGTTTGGGACACAATTACATTATTTTTCAATAGGACTAAAAATAATGCAAGTGGATCCAAATCTTGTCATTTTTGAACTAAAATTTTCAGAATTGTTGCCAAACTAATTAGTGTGAGTAAATGTTGCAAATTGGTACATGGAAGTATCAAAATTTATGGAATTTAGTTGAAATTAAAAAATCTAACTCATTCACATGTTGAATTAGCTAAAAAAAAAAGGGGGCTCATTTAAAGTTTCAAAAATGAAAAAGCTTAACCTTTGTTTTGGTATCCAGGACCATTTCAAAGATCTGTAGAAAGTTTGAATTTATTTTGATGAGTTTGGGACTCAGCTACATTATTTTTCAATAGGCCCCCAAAATAATATAATCGTCTCAAAATCTTGTTAATTTTTAATCAAACTTTCGGAATTGCTTGAAAACTAATTAACAAGTGCAAAGGTTGTAAATTAGGCTAGAAATGTATCAAAATTTATGAAATTTAATTGAAATTAGATAAATGCAGCCCATTCACATGTTGAATTAACCACAAAAGGCTCACTTAAAATCCCAAAAATGGGATTTATCATATTTCGGTGAAAATAAAAATAGAAAAATCATAGTTTGTTCAGATTATGAATAAATTAAAAATATGAAAAAATTCTCTAAAATAGAAAAATAATGACAGATGTATATCTAAGTCCAATTCAAAGCATTTATAAAAATTTTAGGGCATTTAGACTAGTCCTTTTATGCAAATATACTATTTTTGATTTGACCCCAAAAATAGTGTATCATTTATCAGGACTTAATTTTTTTTTTAATTTTTTTTATTTAGGTTGTCTATATATTTAGAAGCTCAAATATTAAACAGAGATTACATGGATTTAACATATTTTCGTAGAAATAAAAAACTTAGAGAAAATAAAAAAAATCACACATTATTTAGATTCTGAATAAATCAGAAAATATCAAAAAAATTTCTCCAAATCAAAAAAGGATAATATTTATCTATTTAGTTTCAATGTGATGCTTTTCTAAAAAAAATTCAGAGTATTTGAATTAATCATTGTATACGATACACTATTTTTTGTTTCATCCCCCAAAAAAAGGGCATTGGATATTAGGGCTTAATTTTTTTGATCAAATTTTTATCATGGGTTATCCATCTATTTAGAAACTTAAATGTTAGAAGCAATTGCATGGATTCATTATGATTTGGTGAAAACAAAAAAGGAAAAAAAAGAAAAAATTATAAGCTATACAGAATCTGAATAAATTAAACAAAAATCAAAAGAACTAACTAAAATAGAAAACCAATAACAGTGTCCATTTGGGTCTAACTAAACACTTTCATGAAAATTTTAGAGTATTTGAATCCGTCTTTATATGCAATACATTTTTTATTCAACCACAAAAATAATGTATTGGAAATCAGGGTTTAATATTTTTGGACCAAATTTTTACCAAAAATTGTCAATTTATTTAGAAGCTCAAATGTTCAAAATATTACATGGATCCAACATATAATTTTGGTGGAAATAGAAACCGAGAAAATAGAAAAATGATAAATTTTTAGATTCGAAATAAATCATAAAAATATCAAAAAAGATTCTCTAAATAAAAAAAAAATTGATCGATATCCAATGCAATGCTTTCTTAAAAATTTTAGAGCATTTGGACCGGTTCGTATATGCAAGATTTGGATGTAGTTATAATGTATCTGGGACCTATTGAAATAGGTTCAAAACTTGTCAAAATAAACTCAAATTTTCTAGAAATAAATGGCCTTATATACACAAAATGATATGATTTCTCAATGTTGTCATTTTTAACGAGCCTTTTTATGATATATTTAGTTTGTGAGTGAGTTGGATTTTTACAAGTTCAACTAAATTTGACAAATTTTGATAAATCCATGAATCAATTTGTAATATTTGTACTTTTTAATTAGTTTGAAAGCAATTATGAAAGTTTGGCTAAAAAATAATAGGGTTTTGGATATGATTATACTGTGTTTTTGGTTTATTAAAAAATAATATAATCGAGTCCAAAACTTGTCAGAGTAGATTCAGGAAACTTTGAATATGAACTCAGATGGTAAAAAAAACATTGAAAACTTTTCTTAGTAAAATCACTGTTTTTTATGAACAATAAATTCTATATCGACAAAGTATAAAATCACAACTCCACAACCATCCAAATCAACATAAGACGAGACTGTTGGCCAACTTGCCAAAACAGCTTCGGCATAAGATGGATGGTGTCCAGAAACGCAAATTGCAGGTGAGGGTAGAGGATGACAGCGAACACGTAAGCTTCCCACCTCCCGATACAGTGAACAACAAGCCACCTCAAAGTTGACCGATACCATCTCCAGTGATGCGAACGACGTCGAAAGCTTCAACTCACACGTAGCGTCCTATACATCATCAGAAACACAGAAATGATGATGGCCACACCACTTTTCATAGAAGCATCTGAAATGATGACTTTTCGCATGGCGGATCCACTTGGAATTGAGGAATCAGTTGCGCAAATTATTGTGGAGATACATAGAGCAAACTCCGAGAAATAGTCAGTCAAAAACTGCATATTGAGAAAATTTATCAATCAGGCTTTTCTCTTGCCTTTGGAACTAAGCTTCTCATTTTAACAAAAGCAAAACAGCAAAAACACAGTCTAGTGCAAGACCGGAAAAAATCTGGAACTTTCATCGACCCCCCCGGCAAATCTATGGAGTGGAGAAACTAAACTGTATGCCTGTTTTTCCATGGTCATGCTGGAACTGTTTCAATATATAACAGTAGTTAATCTGTAAACAAAAAACAGGTAGTGTTAGAGCACAGAAAAAATTATAGACTGCTTTGCATGAAATTTAGAAAGGGATGAACCTCCATTCGAAAGAATCTGGTGGGGAAAATTATGCCAAACCCAGCAGAACTCCTAAACATCTCCAAGAACCCCTTAACTGAGAAATTCTTGAACTCGTCGTCCGTTAATTTGACAAGATTTCCAGCATTGATGAACACATGACCATGCACTCCAGACTCTCTGAACACCTTTAGAGGTAGATCAAATGAAAGATCGGCAAAGGCAGTAACTGCAAAATCACCTCCAGTTACATCCCTGCCTGGAGACGAAATGCTGCCTGAGGCATCCCTTTCAGAAGAGGCAGTAGCTTCATCTTCACCACGTTTGGGCGGAATCACTCTTCGCAAGTCAGATGGTCCTAATCCTCTTAACTTAAACCCCAACAACGAAGTAGGCCCTCCCAAGTTGCAAACAGGTGAAGATTGACCACCCATGTAGAATCGTTCAGATAATGGTGTTGTCGAGTTCATAAATCCACTTCCCCATGGGAGTATAGCACCTGCTGCAACTCCGAAGTTGACAGCAGCATGGTAAAATCCCAGAGGGAAAGCTCCTCTAAGATCAAATTCCTGTTACAAGAAAAAAGAAGCAGAGAACAATGAGAAATGTATACATTTCATTGACCAGGAACATTTATTTGAAAAAGAAAAATATTCATGTGTCATTGACCAGGAACATGCCTGATTTTGTTATCTAAAATGCATTGTATGAAATTAAATAATGACTTAAAATTTGCCAACAGTTATCCTACTAAGAGATCTAAAAAAAACAACTTTAACCACTAATTAATACCAAAAAGTCAGCGAACATCCTGTGACAGGACAAATCATCCCAACAGTCCTCACCCATTAGCTCCTAGACCTCTGCCACCCAAAACATGAAATAAGAATATCTACACCTTGACCAGTAAACTATTCCGACATTGTATAGGATGGCTCCATCGTAAAGGTAATCACATCATGACTCCAAGCCAACTCTGAACCCATCTTCTAATCAAATAATTTTTATATTGTAATAGTGCATCTCCATCTTGACATAATCTCTAGTTAGTTTTGATTCGAATTATCACAAATTCTCCTGGTGACATCCTATAAACACATTAAAGAAGAGCTTGCATTCTTCCATTCTTTTTTATCTCAATGGGAGTAAATATGACAGTGACTTTTGTATTCCCTACTAAAGAGTTTACACCAATAATTAAAGTTAAAAACTATTAAATGCTTTCATGCTCTTGTGAATTTTCTTTAGTAGCTAAAAACAACATATTTTAAAAACAAAAAAGGTTCTATGCAGGCATTATCCATTCGTGACATCCTCATAATTAATGTCCTTCAAATTTAATTATGAACCTTCTTGTGAATTATTACAAGAATTTATTTCAACATCAGCTACTAATTTACTTAAATCTTCTGAACCTATCTTACTCCAGCTTCAATAAGAAATGAAATACTCTAAATGAAATAATGAAATTCAATCATAGATTATTCTTGCCAGTTGTTTTTCCAATATAATGGTTCAGTAAAATGCATCAGGATTTCATATATTAGAATTGCCATCTTCTACACCACTTATCACCTCCAATGGGAGTGAACACCAATATATTATCCCCCAAACCTTGCAGGGGGCAAAACTCCAAGAGGTGTAAAACTCTGATGAGATAAAAATTTGACACAGTTTACGGCTGCCTGGGGCATGCACAACCATGTGCTGCAATTTTATTGTATTGTGTTCCTCGTATAACCATAAAAAGCATAATGGATATCCCTTCCATTGTAAAACTCTTAAAAACTAAAATAATCATTTGTCTCTTCTATTACCAGAGAGTCGAGGCAGATGAGAAAGGACAACAATAAACTTTAATATCAACTGTTTCACCTTAAATTAATAGATCTTTTTCTCAGAACAGCAAAATTAGTATATCACATTACAATTTCAACCATCAGCAAAACTAAATACCATATAAGTTATCATTAAAACTCCATAACTTGATCCAACTTCTATGTTACAAGAACAGGGGAGAAGATTTGTGATTATACCTGCCTGACAAATCGCAAGATCCTACTATCTGGTCCAAGACCACCAACTTGAGAAGTTGATAGGAAAGCAAATCCACGTGTTGGCCTCAGATGTGAATCTCTATGATCAACCCTGAACGTGTATTTTACTGAGGAGAGAAGACTATGCCCCAACTGTCTCCGTATTGATTTGGATGACACACGTGATGGATCGGATAAGTTTCTCCATGTAAGATTGTAAGTCAGGTCATGGTTTCTACTTGATATCAAACCAAAAGAAAGTCCCAATAGCCGTTCCTTGTTTGATGAAAACTTCAACCAATCATGAGAGAGCAATGAAACTCGAGCCATAAGAGGAGTTGATATTGCTTTGAATCTGGGTAAGGACACTCCAGTGCTTATCTCGGATGTTTGATCAAAACCATAAGCCCCAGAAGCATCCCAAATATCACCATAGCCAAACAAGTTTTTGAGCTTCAGTGATCCTTCAAGTGACCAAGATCTAGCCTGCAAAAGTCACAACTATGAAATGCATGAATCGAATGGCAATCCAAAAAGATTAGTTATGTCACAAAAAATGCATCAAGCCATCCATCAAGCTCATAAAGTGTAATCAGAATCACAATCGTTACCCCTTTTCAAGAACTTGACCTTTGATATAATCAGTCAAATGTTATGCAAAAATTGCAAATAATTCAAACAGATGACTAACAGATCCATATATGGAAATAACTAAAAAAGAGAATATAGATGCACATGTAATATTACCATGAAAACCATAAAAAGGACATGTTTTTCAATTGTTTCCACATTAAATACAACTACTTTTTGCTAAGTTAACTACTCTACAAGAAATGCCTTTATTATATGGACTACTAGCACATCAACAGAGCAACATATATATTTTTTAAAGTTTTGTCCTACATGCTTAAAAAATATTATATGCAAAGATGTATAGAAGATTACGAAGAAGGGAAATTTTCAAAACTGTCTCCATATTGACCTTTAGGAGGTAGCTACTGGAAAAACAAAATGCTAAGGCTGAGCCATAAAAAGGAGATAGAACAGCAGAATGAGTAATAAAGAAATTTGCAATGTAAGAATTTCTTTTCCATTTCCAATTAGTTACCCTATAAACCTTGAAGGACAGAAGAGCTGCTTTATAGAGCCATCATTGCCCTTTATATGGCCTCTGGTTTCTTGTAAGTTGTATCTAAGCTTACCACTTGGAAAGGGTGCTTTTCCATGTCAATTAGGGCTGCTTGTGTTCCTCCATAGACCTCCAAAGGGCAGAAGATTCCTACATCAGTCCTGATCAACTCAATACTCGACAAAGGCAAGGATCAATAGGAGGGAAGTGCCACATTTACTATCATTTTCCACATATTTCCATCATTCCTTTTAACTGATACTTAAGAAACTTTCCAAGATCCTTTTGAGTCTATTTAGTGTCGAAGAGTCCTTACGTTTAAACACGTTACTTTTCTGTTAGGACCTATAAAAGTCTCTTTTTGTATGACTTGTAGGATGGCAAGATGTCACTGGATGTAAATGCAGCAGGCATTGTTCAAGACAGTTTTTTTATTATTGCAATAAAGCAGTTTAGTATTTCTTCTCTATCTCGCTTTAGAAAAAGAATTCTTTTTGTTATTACTGCAATAATCTTCTTTCTCTATCTTTATTTAGAGGCACCTCTCTCCCTCAAAGAAGAGAAGCTTCCGGTAGAAGACAGTTCACACTCTTTCCCTTGCTTGTTTATTACTGCAGATTGGGATGTGTCCTATCCTGATCCTCTTCCCCGTCTCCTCTCCTTTTTCAATGTTGGCTGCTCAGAGACATCAGCCAAGAAAAAAGGGTAGTATTCTACACTTTTCCCCTTTGCCTTTTCTTATTGTTCGCCACTATAAAAACTTTTTCCCACAATTTTGTTTTATTTTTCTTAATTTTCTTTCGAGGGATTATGAAGGGGAACAAAAGGAAGGATTCAGAAGTGTCAATCTAATCCAATCCCAGCCATATCAGAATCAACCAATTTTAACACTTCAATTCATATAGTCCCAAGTCTTACACACTTTGAACTATAACTAGCATACCAATAGAAGCACAAATAATATGCATATGTTACCCTCACATAGTGATATGAATTGTCATCTCTATGCTTCATAAATATGATAAATGACATGCTTATGTTTTCAGCTTCTACAGTTGAAGTACATGCTTTCCAAAGATATCAATCTCAGTGTTCTACAAAATGTTGGTTAAGCATGCATAAGTATTAATATTTATATTAAGCATAATGTAATAAGCCAAAGTGTGCTAGTGGACTTAAATATAAGGTTATGGTAGTAAGCATACATATAGTGACTAGAAGTGACGGTGAAATTTTGATCGACCTTAAGTGAATCTCAAGACTTAAATAAGTTTGACTATGACTAACGTAAAGAAGTTTGAGTTTTAAATATAATGTAGAGGATCATAAGCTATTTAAGCATTGATGAAGTAATGAAAAATTAAATGGAGATACAAATCAAAGAGGAGTGTTATACTAAATATTGAGATACATAAGTGAGATTGAAAGATAAGTTTAGACCAAAAATGTCATCTTTGTCAAATCAAATTAAACTCAATGGAAGTTGCTGCAACATTAGAACTATATTAGTAAAAAAATAAAAAAGAAAAGAAAAATATGAAATGAGACCTAATGGTATTGAACCTTAAACCTCAAAGCAATGCCAATTTGGCCTCATCCTCTTTACCAACATGATAACTCATGATCCTCTCTCTTCTTCTTCAGTCATTCTCTCAGCTTTTCCTATGGAGGTCAGGAAACCCTGGCTCTAAGTAAGATTGAGGTAAGAAAATCTCAATTCTTCCTTTGCTATGCCTAGGGTTTCAATTTTACATATAAGTTGATCTTTTCAGTTGCTTTCAAGTAACCTAGACTTCTTTATCTTTGATTTTTGGATATGTTTTGGATAATTCTCTTATGATTCTAAAGCCTCTAGTATGACCTTAATCTGAGATTGGTGAATAGAGTTGTGATTGTCCCAATCTCAGGTCCTCAGAATCCCTTGTTATTTGAGGAGTTCTCTTTGAGCTGAATTAAGCCCCTTAAGGACATGATTAGGCTCTAGCTTTTTAATATGTTCTAAAATGTTTCCTTAGGGTTCTGTGAGATTTGGAATTGAGTGAATATTATCTTTGTACACCAACATATGAGGTTTATATGTTCAGACAGTCCCAACCCAGTTTCAGCAGAACATAATAGGTGCTGGTAGTTGAATTAGAAGGGTAGTTTAGCCTCCAAATAATTCTATTTTAAGCTGAAATTTGTGTGTATTTAGTTTTATATGTCTTCTAGTTTTCTTCAAAATTTCATGATAATTCAAGATCGTTTAATTAGCTAAAATAGTGGAGTAAAATTTCTTCAAAGTATTGTGTGATGGTTTGATTGATGCCAACTAATTCATTTGATTATAGAGTGAATTGTTAGAAAATTTGATGGTGGAATCTAGATAAATTTTCAGGTGAAGTATAATTTAGTTTCTGAGATATTTTATCAAACATTTTCTATGGATTATTGCAATGAATTATTATAAATCAACAATTCAAGAAGTAGGGTTCTTAATTAAGGCATCTCATGGTCCTATGCTCCCAATTTGACAGGTGTATCACTCCCTAGCACACCTGATCATTAAGGAACGTGGTCTTTCATTGGCATTGTCATTTTTGAGTTCAATCAGGTAAGTATAAGTTTAATTCACTGCAAAATAGTGGTTTTATAAATTATTGTATGCAAAAGGCATTTTGGAAAACATGTTTTGACTGATATGATCATCATGACTAGTTATGAGCTAAATGTGAATGTATGTATTTTGTAAGCATAAAAATATATGAATTATGATAAAAAAACATCTTGTATGCATGTATATATGATGACATGCGATGTGGGAGTACACGTGTTTTCTATGATTTGTGGTATAGGAGTTCATGTATATATTATGATATGCAATGTGGGAGTGCATATATGCATCATGACATGTGGTGTGAGAGTGCATGTATATATTACGATGACATGCGATATAGGAGTGCACATATATGTTATGATATGGGGCATCGAAGTTCATGAATTTGCCATGCATATTACATGTGCATATAAGCATTTTGAATTATTGACGTAGAAATTTATCTCTTTATTTTAAATATGCTATGTTATACGGTTATGCTTGCTAAAGAAGTCATAAGTTGAAGGGTTTACCATTAAATGTCTTATGCCAATAATTTTGAAATGTTATATACATGACATGATGCATATTCACCTGAATAAAGCTATAAAGGATTATACTTATCGAATGATTACTCATTATAGACTCTATTTTGCAGATAAGAATACTAGTTCTCCACCCAAGTGATTGGGTAGAGAATAGTAAGCACGTGCAAGCCCATGCCAGTGCAGATATAGACAATGACCTATGAGCATTTTGTATATATAAATTTTAGACATGTTATGTTTGTGTTTTCTTTTGGGTTAGATGTTATAATTATATACATGTGTCAAAAACATTGTGTACAAGAGGAAACTTCGTCATATTTGTTTAGCAAGTTAGAATGTTTTAATTTTAAGATTGCCTACTTTCCGCTGCATTCTTATCGATAGTAATAATAAAATTTGAAATGTGGCATCCTACTTTAGTCATGCATGTAGGGTATGGATGAAACTAGGACTAGGGTGTTACAATCCAACCCATTAAACCTCAAGCAGTTTATGGTTAAAAAATATCAATTTAAAATTGGTCCTATGTATTCCAAACTTTTAGTTGATTTTATTAACTGTTTTAGTTGCTAGCTTCATTAAGTCATAAAAGAGCTATAAATGTTTACTAACTAAAGAGATGTCAAGACAAACATTTGGAAGTGCATGTAATTCCTTTTTGTTTAAAGTGCATTAAAAATAGATTTAGGAGTGGTAAAAATAAAGAAAATGACAAATAGCCTAAGTTCATCTTCATAAAGTCACATACACATCTCTCGAGAAGTAAGAATAATTGGATGGATATTTGCCGACATCTTGATTTTCTATATATATCCCACCATAACTTCAAAAGTAATAGATATATCCTTGTTAGAACTTCTAACGCATCGTAGTTCACTAGGTTTGTATTAAACCTAAGTAGAGTTATAGGAAAAATAGTAGTGGCTCAAAAATATTGTTTTCCTCCATTGCCTCCCTCCTTTATTTCCTTATCTCTCCATGAAAATCCTAAATACTATGCATAACCTTCTCTCCCTCTCCTCCAACCCCTTCCTCTGGCTCCCAATCTCAAGCCTAAGCTGAACCTAATCTTCTATTTCTCCATCACCTCCTCAAGCCCCCTATTTCACCCTCCCAAACCAATCAGTATGGGGTTTGGGCTCGACGACAAGTCAAACCTTCACCGATCAGATTTGCAACTTCTCGAAGGAGTTACACATTTTTTATGCAAACAACATGACTTTGAAAGGGAATTATAAACAACTTTGTTGCTATAAATAAAACACCTAAAACAAGGATTTAAGGCAAAGGACTCATAAATGGTAGGTGCTTGCCTTCTCGTGTGACAAGCACAGACAAATCACGGCAAAACGCTTATCAGTTCTTCCTTTCTTTCCTCCTTTCTCAATCATCTGCACCTTTGATGGGGGCTGCGGAAGGACTATTCTTTGTCAAGGTTGTTGCTACGTCTTTAGATGTCGAGGACGAAGATGAAGTGTTGGTTCTACGATGACTCTCAGTTGCAAAAATTCTACCATAGGCTAAACAAAGTATCTCTCAACATAACTGTCAAGACCTCCTCCTGAGGGTATGATAGAGGTTTAGGAAAATGTTGAGGCCTCTGACTTGCTAGAAGGGTCAAAGACGAGGGCTTGCACTAGTTGGCAACTGGAAACAAGGATGTCGATGGCCTGATTATGGGCAGCAATGCCTCTTCTGCTTTCTCCTCTAGTTATCTCAACTAGAGCAGGCTCTAGACCAGCTGGACTTTGAGGGATCTTGTTGGAACACCTTGAGGAAGGATCCTCGGTAGCCGTCGATAGAAAGGATCTCTCTTGGCGATAGAATTATGGTGCTGTAGGTGGCCAATGAAGGAAGAAGGCTTGTTTCTCTCGTGATTTGGCTTCTCACGGAGAAGGGTTTCTTTCATCTCTTGAGAAGGCAGCGATCTCTTCATATAGGTATCAATTACCTAAAGTCCTGAGGAGATCGGGTGATGAGATAACTCCTAGGCACTCAAGGAGTTGCGGACATCTCATACCTATGCAACATTGCTCTTGGTTATCCATCTTTGCTAGAAATTGAGTCCTGCTTTGACTAGGACTTGGCCAAGTTGTGTGGTGACGTGGGGCTAACTTGGAAAAGTCACCTCTTGCTTCAACAACGGAGATTGGATGTGATTTGAATGAGCTGCATCTTGCTTCAACACTGAGGATTTGACTTGACTTGAACTCGATGAGATCATCCTGAATCACAAACGCCAACAACCCTTAGGTAACCCGTAACCCTAGAGCTAATTAGTAATTTATCCCCTCTTCTTCTCTCCATTCTAACCCTCTTTCCTAGTTTTCTTAATTGTCATCCAGAGGTAACCCTAATTTCTCTCGTTCCTCCTCGCATTCTTTGTCCCCCTAAATCAAGTCAGTACCAATTTTATGAGGGCATTCTTTATATAGGATCAACCAAGGATATTTTTGCAATAATGGCACATTTAATAACATATTTGGAACACACTAACTTGTAACAAGTCTTAGTTTCCCACCCAACTTAATTCTTGGTTTTATCCCTTTTAGGTGGAATCCATCTCGTGTCATTATGAGAAATACTTGAAAGAGGGATTTTGCTCAATTTGACCCCTCATAATAGATTTCCAACAATCTAAAGAAGGCAGCTAATCTCAAGAACATATTTGCAATCTTCAAGGCAAACACACACACAACAGATATATGCATACATATAAAATATATTTAAAGGATCTATCCATTATTTTCTAAGGGAATGTATGTATAAACAACTTTACCTCAGGTTGAGGTTGTCACATCAGAATTAGGCAGTTTCAATATTGAGGGAATCTTGATGTATTGTCTTTGGATTACTTTTCTTGTTCGTAATTTTCCACTAGAATTTTCAATTGATTGTTAATACTAATTTTCAGTAATCCAAAATAACCATTAAAAATGTGAGAATAAAGCTTTAAGCTTTATGCGGTAAGAAGTTTATAATGATTAAAACATAGTAGAAATCAAGAAATGCCATAATATGTCCACAATCTGCTAAAGGTAAGTTAAGAATCCCTAGAATAAGAAAATATTGTTCCAATGCTGCTTGATGATATTCAAATAAGAAACTAAGGGGTGTTAGTATTTTATGAAGAAATATAATGTCTTTTAGCCACTATCCTTTGAGGTGAATTTCAAATATTATGTCTTCTATTCTTAGGTTCAAACTAATGCTCTTTTCATCCCTACGCATTATGATCTGTCTTATCACAATACTACATTAGTTAAAATCTTCCAAATACCAGCATCTTTTTCATGGATTCATCATACTCTATAAAGTGGGTAAAAATACTTTTCTTTTCTGTTTGCAGTCTTGTCACAATGACTAAGTAGTTGTCCGAATTATTGGCTAATGTAAACTGTCAGGATGAAGCAACAGCATGATACTTGTCATTTATCTTCAAAATCCCTTCAATACTTGCTGAAGCCCTAATGTCTATTTTTGTTTGTAACAGAGAAGAATTGCAAATCAAAGTTACAAAAGATAATATATAATCAAGCGATCTAGTAATATAAAGGAGTTAAGAGATTGGAAAGGACAAATAAGATAAACAAAAAATTTAATCGAGGATCTCACCTCCGGCTTCGAATACACCCCAAAATCACCCGTCAGCGGATTCTTGGCCTCGATAATATCGATGACGACATTAGCAGTGCCAGGGAGCTCGGAGGGGCCGGAATCGAGCGTAATGTTGACGGAATCGAAAATATCCAACTGCCGGAGGCGCGTGTTGGCGAGGCCGGCAGCCTGGAGAAGCTCCTGCATAGAAGAGGCTGTGCGGAAGGCGTCGAGGACCTCGGATTCGATAAGGGCGTCCTTAGTCTTAGTGTTGCCCCGGATGACGACATCGTGGACGCGGAGGCGGACGGGACCTCCAGAGAGGCGTCGGAGAAGGCGATCGAGATTCTTCCTCTCGGAGGAGGGGGTTACGTTTTCCTCCGCCTCCTCGTCGCCGTCGTCTTCCTCATCCTCCTCGATCTCGTCCTCGTCCTCATCCTCGTCCTCTTCCCCTTCCCGACCTAGGCCATTGGTGGCATCCTCAGGCGCCGCTTTTCCGTCGTCCTTGTCCTTTACTCCGACGGGCTTAGGGTTCGGGCCGCCTTCGTAGTCGGAAGGGATCGCCATGAGAGGGGGGAGAAAAGAGAGACGGCTATGGTCTAGGCCCAGTGAAGTCGGAGCGACCGAGAGAGATCCGCTTGCATTAGGAGGCTTTGTTTGTGTGCCTTTTTGTTTCTGAAAACGAAGATACCGAACGCATTTGGTACTAAATTTGTTTTCTTACTGTTTTTCAGATTTTATTTTTAGTAACATATACTTACTCGATCGCTTTATTATATTCATAATGTTAACTATAATATCTATCCATAGACTTGATTCGATCTGCTACTTCGGATAATTGGGCTTTTTCAATATTTGGCTGTCATTGTTTAAACCCAACTCTCCGTCGGCAGAGAGAGCGACGGGATGCGAAGGAAGAAAGAGAATATATGATAGATGACTGAGGTTATGTTTGAAAATATAATTATATTTTTAATATATAATTTGAGAAAAAAGTTTGACTGACTGAATAGTTATAGAATGTTTTGAGGGTTTGATGAGCAATAAATAATTTTTAATATCAGTGTTGTTGGATAAAATTATATTTTAAAATTTTATTAAATATTATATGATACATTTATCCTTCTAATGTTTTTTAATATTTATTTAAATATGTATGTATGTACTTTATTTAAATTAATATGTTAATAAATAAAATAAATATGTAATCTTATAAAAAAAATTTTGTATGACCCAAATATGTAATAAATAAATAAATATAAAATATTTTTTGAAATAAGTAAATAAAAATTTTAGATTTATGAGAGAAGGGGCCCCCAAAAAAAAAAAGATTAAGGGAAGGCATGAAGAAACAAGGTTTAGGGTTTCTATTTATATGATAATAATCTTGTTATTTTAGATAGCATCATAGGGTACTTTAGAAATTTAAAAATTATATTAATATCTCACAAATATTGAAATACTAAATCTACCCTAATGTAACATCAACATTTAAATATTTTAATGTAATATCCAAGTCAAATATAATTTTTAAAAAATTATCAAATATTAATTCATATTTAAAATATGTCCGTAATGCACATTGAATGTGTTTCAACATGCACTTCATTATATAGAGCCATATTTATTTTTTAATATAATCTAATAGATAATCATTACATTTATCAACTACCTAATCATCACCTTAACTAGGGCACTCCCCCAATAGTTAAGTTGCTCTAATTACTCTGCTAATTTGAAACTATCATTTTGGAATAATTTACACTATAATCTGTCGAAATAATTTTGGATGAGCATAAATTTCCAAAAATGAATATAGTAAAAGAAAAAGTTAATAATATACTAATCATATGTCATGATATCTTAACTATGCATATGATATGTGAGTCACATAACAATAGATAAAAGTATAATTATAAGAGCAATCAGAGATCATGAGAACATATGCAGTATACTTCTATACAATATTATCTATAATATAATGAATCATGCAATGTGTCTCATCAAGCATTGATATATAAGTCGAACGTAGGGTAGATACTTTTCCCAACGACTGATAGAGAAAACTCATATAATATGTCTTATAATCGTCACTTGTTATAATGCAACGTAATATTCAAAATCCAATTACGATACACATCACCATTAACAACATCTTGGTATAATTAAAACTCGATTAGAGAGGTATGGTCCCAGGAGAATTCTTATTCTTCTAATAGTAAATAAAGGGAACTCATAGTACACCTCCAATACGAGATAAAATGATATCCCTTATCTACCAAAATGTGATTACATTCTTCCCAATAACATATTAAAGAATCATCTTACTACTATGTCTAATAGTTCACTAAATTCCTGATAGAATTGCTCTACCAATACATAGACCTTCCCACTCTTGATAGGGTTAACAATAAGAATAGTAGATCATCGTTCATCATAGCTCAGTTAGTCAAGCACACAATAACAAGATGACATATCATACTAAGTGCATGATATAAGGGATTTGATTTAGTGAGTGTTACCTGCTCCATGATCAGCTCAAAACTCTTGTCATGTAAGGCACAACTAGATGAAGATCTCACAGTCATGCTAACCTATGTGGATCACTCATCTATCTATTAATTATGCATCAAAATTATATATGCATATGCAGGGTAACATGAAGATGCATCTATAGATAATAAAGAATTATTATCATAAAGGATGAATAAATTGTTGTATGTTAGAAGGTGTTGATCAGATGTGGGACAAGTAATGACTCCATGTCTTGACATGCTTCTGAACGACTCATCATACATATAACATCACATCAACAAAACTTAATAGAATTTATTACATGAGTCAATGAGAAATGTACGATTCACAAATAGATCTTACCATTCATATTCAAAAGATCACTTTGAACGAGAACATTCTAATGGTCAAGGTCTCAAATTTTGTATAATACTTTAAGACATCTCACTTTCAAGTTTGAAGATCAGGTTAACTGACTTCAACAAAAAAATATATTTTATAAAAACTAAATCTTGATGTGAGTAAGTCCGAAACCTTGTTGAATAGGCCCACACTATTTAATTTATTGTCACTCTATTTTGGATATCTACTTCTCATGTTTTGATTTTTGACTCATCTGAAACAGTTCAATTTACATTCATGTTTTATATATCAACTCAATCTATTCCATCTTATCCAGACATGGTCCACTGGTTTTCATTCCATTCAGTATGATTACATTCTAATACCGAGCTCAATTGCTTATTCTCATGTTACCATGCTTGAGTAATACATGTAATGAGTCCACCTACATTGATTAATAGAACTCTATCGAGTTATTTATAAACCTGCAATGTGTTCAAACCATGACGGCTATCTAATCAGTAGTAATTTATTATGAACCAATACTAATGATTTTTCCCAAGTAGATTAAATCAAATACCTTTGCTAATCCAACCGTGAAGCATTCAAGTATTGTTCCACTCCACCTTTAAATTCAAGTTGGTATGCAATATATAAGGCAATAGTTAATTTTTGTCATGCTTGTTTATTCATATGATTTAATTAGATCCAACTCAACTTAACCACACTATCATGTGGTTCTCGCCCTTAGTCCGTATCTTCAAGTTATTTTAGGTATCACACTATTCCATCTTAGACCTTATAGTAACTAAGGTTGAAAAGCTTCTTGGTTTCGGGCAAACACAACCTAGAGCAAGTCCACCACCTAGATCCCTAGTATCTATTTGTGTAATAGTTTCATTGATTCTCTAACTACAGCTCATGGTATATTATTTTAATTTTCTCCATAAAATTTGATACACTAGTGATGATATCATGGAGGTTCCATAGCTGCTCATGGATTGTTTTGGAATCCTTGTTCCCATGCTGCCTTGGGTTTGACTACGAAGGAGGGAAAATAATAACTAGTGGTACAACATGGAGTGCTACGCATTGACGTAACTATATGCCACGAGTCTAACAACTAAGATGCTTCCATCCCATCCAAGATCATGAAACATGATAAATGATCCTTTTAGAAAGGATTCAGTGATCTTGATCCTTCTTTCAAGTAGATTTATACTTTATATGCGAAAATTGATAAAATTATTGAAATTAAAAATGAGAATCATCTAGATTAGGACCCTTACCTTTTCTCACCTTTTCTAAACATGCAACCATGCTGCCTCTCACCTTTTCTCCTCTACTTCTAGTTTTAGTTGCCAACTCCTTTTCCTTAGGCTGATGTCTTTTCTAGAAGTTTATAGTTATAGAGTGCAGGACTCCGAACTAGGGAGTCCAATTTTTGAAGTCCAATTTTTTTTCATATTCGAGTCCATCTCAGTATTACTCAAACAGAATTTAAACCAAATTGGATTATGACTTGTATTGAGTCTTGATCATGGTTTCCTAATTTGACAATTTAACATCACAAGTACTGACTTGTACCATTGGTTTGGAGGTATTGCATAGCACACGTCATCTCATGAATCATGACACATCCTATTACAGCTGAGGCCAGTACACATAACATTGTAGGTTTTCAATGTCTTGGTCATGCGAAAGTATTTTGTGACATTAGATGTATGTGCCTCTCGTTTCTTGTTTATGCGATCTATCTCCTTCGTTACACAAAGTTGAATACCCTTGTATAATAATAGCCCTTCTCGAACTCTATTATTATTTTTACCTTGAGCTCCTCCATAAGACCTTTGAACTTTATGCTTTTTTTGTACATGCTCGTATAGTCATCATGTAGACTTTGGCTATACTTACATTCAAATAAACGAGCAAAGCATGACAACACATTAGCTAATTTATTTTGTACTATCTTTTTCTACTTAATTATGAGGTAGAATGTTACAAGAATGACATTCACTTGATGTGCCAAGCTTGTTATAGTTTGAATTGTGTTTTCAAATATTAATATGGGTGATAATTGGTATAGAAGGTCGTCTCTTTCCCAAGGAGATACATGTGCTAATGCTTGATGGCTTGCTATAGCATGAGCAATTTTTTTGATATATATTAGATAGATTTTCTAAGATCCTTGAAACATCTTAGATCAGTATGCCATAGGTTAGTCATCTTGCATTAAAACGTCCCCTTTCGTATACTCAAATGCACCTACCTCCAATACGAATAGTTTTTGCAAGTTCAACAAGGCTAAGATGGGAGTCTTAGTAATCTTCCTATTTAGTAAGGGGAACATATCATCATGTTTTATCATCCACTTAAAATTTTAACCTCTCTTGGTGAGAGAGTACAATAGTGAAGCAAGGATAAAGAAGTTTCAAATGAACTTAAGGATATATTAGCATGCCCTCATAAAGATCTAAATCCATGTTCTCCTTGGCCTTGACTACTCATAAATTACCTTGAATTTATCATAGTTGATTTGGATTTTTCCTCCACCCATGATGAAGCTAAGGTAGATATGTTTTTTTTTTTCATGAACTTATACTTCTTTAGGTTGAGCCATAATTGGTGTTACTCCAAAATATCAAACATCTTTTGCATGTGTTTAATATGCTCTTCCTTCGATCAACTCTAGATGAGGATGAGTCAAGGCAACTGAAGTCTTAATGTGTGGACATATTACATCATCTATCAGCCACATGAACATGACAAGGCAACTGAAGTCAAAACTAACTTATCAAATAGCTCTTGACACGTCTTGAAGGTTGTCTTCGATGTGTCTTCTCCTAGAATTTGGACTTAATGGTAGCCCAACTTAAGGTTCAATTTTATGGAAATAGTGACATTAAATCTAGTCCAATAGGTCATCTATCAATAGTAGATGCGGTAGTCGATGTTATGACTAAATTAAAGCCCAACTTAATGATAGCCCAAAAATCCAAATGTCATGACCATGATCTTATTTAAGGTATGGTAGTCAATATTTTATGCTCTTTTTAAAACTACTATTACAAGGGTTAATGATAATAGATAGCATCTTGATCCCAAAGATTCATACCTTCAAAGATTACTTAGCATATGACAAAGGGCACTACTTTGCATAATATCTCATCAATGTATTTGTTGGTGATGACTGAGTGAAACTTGCACTCCTAATCTATCTATCCACATCTTTATGGATCCAACTCAATGCATATGGGTTTAGATAAGGTGTGGTTTATAAGCCAAGCTTACCAAGAGGAAGTTTTGATTGTTGATGTTGATGATACAATCAATTGCTTCTTACTTCACCTAAATTTTTAGTGTCAAGAGTCCTTCTCAAACCTCTAGATTAAGGGATAGACTTGAGTCTATAATATTCTATAAGCTTACCAAGTCTCATATATTTTGAACTATAATTAGCATGCTAATAGAAGCACAAATAATATGTATATAATATCCTTACTTAGTAATATGATTTGTGATGTCTATGCTTCATAAATATGATAAATGATATGCACATGTTTTTGGTTTTTAAGATTAAAGTACATATTTTTCAAAAATATCATTCTCAATGTTTTATGAAATATTAGTTGAGTATATATAAGCATTAATGTTTATGTTAAGGTTAGTGTAACGAGCTATATGCTAACAGACTTGAATATGAGAATATGTTATGATATTTAACTAGTAGTAATGATTGAATTGTAATCGACCCTAAATGAGTCTCAATGTTTGAATGAATTTGAATATAATTAAAGTAAGAAATTTAAGTTTTAAACTTCATATATATAAAGCATAATAAGCTACTTAGGCATGGATAGAGTAATAAAAAAATAAATAAAGATTCAAATTAAAGAAGAGTGTTGTACTAAATATTGAGATACATAAGTGAGATTGAAGGATGAGCTTAGATAAAAAGCATCATCTTTGTCAAACCTAATTAAACTCAATTGAAGTTGCTATAATATTAAAATTATATTAGTAAAAGAAGGAAAAAAAAATGAAATGAGTTCAATTGGAATTGAACCCTAGACCTTAAGGTAATTTCGTAGGCACCTTCACCTTAATTTTGGCCTCATCCTCTTAACCAACTTAATAACTAATGACCCTTTCTCTTTTTCTCTAGTAATTCTCTTAGCTTTTCTTCTGGAGGTTGAGAACTCTAGTTCTAAGGAAGATTGAGTAAGAAAAACCTAATTCTTCCCTTGCTATACCTAAGGGTTTTAGTTTTATAGATTCTAGGTAGAGTTTTTTTTATTGCTTTTGAGTCACCTAGACTTTAAATTTGTCTTTAATTTTTGGATATATTTTAGATGATTTTCTTATGATTCTAAAGCTCTTAGTATGTGCTAATCATATATGTCTCGTAAGCTAATTACGTGAGTGATAACACATGTGATACAATATGTATTCTTTTTGCTTATTATTATTTATTGACTCTATGTTGTCTATTATATATATTATGATGTTAATGGATTTATGCAATGAGAATCGGATCATGATGAGATCACAATAATGAGATCAATTCATCCTTAAACATAAACCCTAAATAATCCTGATCATAGGATATTCGAGAGAGACATCGAGATAATCGGATAGACCGGTGTGTTGTCTATCCATCTATATAATGGAGGTGGTTGGTCTCATAGTAGGGACACTAGGGATATAATGTAGGTGCTCATTAGAGAATAAGTTCATTGATTAATCCGTTTATGGAATGCTAGATAGTTGATAATGCCTCTTTGTCAAATAGTAATTTCGTCATCCCAATTGTGTATATGGTTTTTAGACTTGAGATACTAAGGATATTCTGTATAAGTGCTCCACTCTTTGATAACAAATTTATAGGTCTGAAAGTTTTAAATCTAGTATAGTTAGTCATCGGGAGTGGTAATCAATCTTACAAGAGCAATTGAGTGTTGATAAAGGATCATCCACTCTTGATGTTATCAAAGAAATATCCTTTATGTTCTTATTCAAGCAAATCCCTGGCCAAGGTCATTTGGATTGAGAAAAAAAAAAATTTTCGTGAGAATTTGATTAGAGTGAGACTCAAGTAGATTTCGTATGGGCCTGACAATACTATGCCAGGTATATGACCTTTGGGATATTAGATAGATTAGGGACTATAGATAAATAACAACTAAGGATAGATAAATCTAATGGATTGGATTCCCCTATATCATTTAGAAACTGTGACGTAGTGGCCTAGTACATCTGTAGTTGATGAATCGAGTGAATTATTATGGAAATAAGAATTCACTAAGCCAGAAAGAATTCTGATAGGTATAACTCATAGCTAGTTTGATATTAAGCCTAGAATATTGCACACATATAGTAGGTGTTGCGACAAGTAAAGGTTCGAATATGAGATATCCTTTTGAGCCCCTTTATTATTAGATATCCAATAAGGTCCTGAATTATTAGATCTTATGAATAAGATCCAATAAGAGCTAATAAAAGATTATTGAATAAAGATCCATTAATCCAAGAGGCTTAGGTAGTTAGATAGAGATTTAGTACTTAACAAAATAAGATCCATTAGAGTTAAGTTGATAGGGATATTTATAAATAGGAGAGAACCAAAGGGGTATAGGCTAATCCCTCTTTTGGCTGCTACCTCTTATTCTCCTCTCTCTCTCTTCTCCTTAACTAACAGCCCTAGTTTGGAGCGATTGGATAGCAAGAAGGGTCGGTTCCTTCTTGATCACATAGTGTGCGTGGAGAGAAAGATCGTGGAGTGATTTGAGGAGTGTCTTCGTCATATCTATTTTGTAGATCACCACTAGAGAGGATGACAATTAACCTTCTTCATCCACTTTTATAGATCTAAGATTTTATAGGACTATACGATCTCCCTAGGTAATGAATCTGCCTTGACATACATAATTTTTATTTTGCGTTTTCGATTTTGTACACCAATCTTTACACGATGACGAAATCTTTTTCTTTGAAAAATCTAAAATTTTATTTTTCTATTATTTCATTACACATGTGATACTTTATCTAGGTTTCTCAACAATATGACCTTAATCTGAGATTGATGTATAGAGTTATTATGGTCCAATTTGAGGTACTCAGCATCTTCTATTTTTTAAGGGATATATTTGAGCTAAATTGACCCCTTTAGAAATATGATTAGACTCTAGTCTTTTGATATGTTTTAAAAAGTTCTCTTAGAGTTTTATAAGATTTAGAATTGAGTAAATACTACCTATGTATACTAATATATGAGGTTTATAAGTTCAAATAGTTCTAACCCAATTTTAACATAACAGAATATGTGTTAATAATTAAATTTGGAGGGTAGTTTAACCTCCAAATGATTTTATCTTAAGCTAAAATTTGGCATGTATTTAGTTTTATATTTTTTCTAGTTTTATACAAAATTTTATAATAATTCAAGATCATTTGGTCAACTAGAATAGTGAAGTAAAATTTCTTTACAGAATTGTGTGATAGTTTGATGGATGCTAGCTAGTTCATTTGATTATAGAGTGAATTGTTAAAAAATTTAATAGTAGAATCTAGATAAATTTTTAGGTTAAGTATAATTTATTTTATGAGGGATTTTATCAAATTTTTTTTGGATTATTACAATGAATTATTATAAATCGATAATTCAAGGGATAGAGTTCTTAACTAAGGTATCTCATGACCCTACGCTCCCAATTTGATAGGTATATTGCTCTCTAACACACTCGATCATTAAAGAACATGATCTTTTATTGGTATCATTATTTTTTAGTTTAATCAATTAAGTATAAGTTTAATTCACTGTAAAATAGTGATCGTATAAATTATCATATGCATAAGATACTTTGGAAAGTATATGATCAATATAATTATCATGAGCTAAATGTGAATGTATATATTTTGTAAACATAAAAATATATGAATTATAATAAAAATATCTAGTATATATATATATATATATATATATATATATATATATATATATATATATATATATATATATATATATATATATATATATATATATATATATATATATATATATATATATATATGACAACGTGCATTATGGGAGTGCACATTTATATATTATAATGTGCAGTGTACGAGTGCATATATGTACTATGACATATTGTGTGGGAGTATATATATATATTATAACATACGGTATAAGAGCACACGTATATATTACGATGACATGTGATGTGAAAATATACACATATGTTATGATATAAGGTATAGAAATCCATAAATTTATTATATTTTCTACATATCCATATAAGCATTTTGAATTCTTTCAACATAGAATTTCACCTCTTTATTTAGCATATGCTATGTTATAGGGTTTTGCTTACTAAAGAAGTCAAAGGATGATATATTTATTGTTATTTGTCTTATGATAATAATTTTAAAATATGATATATATGAAATGATGCATGCTCATTAGAATAAAATTATAAAGGCTTATATTTACTAAGTGATTACTCACTATAAGTTATATTCTACAAGTAAGGATATTAGTACCTCACCCAAGTAATTGGATAGGAATGTGAGCACGTGCAAACCCATGCTAGCACAGATATAGATAATGACCTATAGGCATTTTGTGTATAAATTTTGAACATGTTATGTTTGTATTTTCTTTTAGTTAGATGTTATAATTATATACAAGTATCAAAAATACTATATACAAGAGAACCTTTATCAATTTTATTTATTAAATTGGTATATTTTAATTTTATGATTATATTTCTTTTGCTACATCCCTGTTAATAGCATGAAATTTAAAATGTGACATTCTACTTTAGTCATCCATATAGGGTATGGGTGGAACTAGGAGTAGGGTGTTACACCTTTATCCTTAATATCAGTGATAGACTCAAATTTGCATGATCAACTAATGCAAATTCAGTAGAATCTTTGTCAGGGGTCACAACTATTATCTATCGAATTTGGTCATTCTTCTTTCACCATTTTGGGAAGAGTAATGGAATGTCTTTTAAATACTTCTTCCTTATGTATCCTACAATTTTATAATGATCATAGAAGAGATTACTTTTCTTCGAGGAAGAAGGGCTTTTATCTTTCTTAGAATTTTTCTTAGCCTTCAAGTAGCCCTCTTTGGCCTTCTCTATAGTTCTCTCACTATGGGTTTTGTTCTTCCATTCGATCACCATGGTTATCCCACTAGTGTTTAAGATATTGTTAACCTTAAAGGGGATCAATTTGGCACTGATCTAGGTATGCAAACTAATAGTAAACTTCATTACCATCAAGTGATTGTCTAGGAAGATATTGAGTTCCTTTGCTTATCATTAAAATTTAGTAGTTTTACACTCATTGGTTTTAGCCTTAATATAAGTTGTGCTATTTTCTTTACTAATCTTAGAGGTAACTTATCAGGTATAATTCTTGTCAGATGAGTCTTTTAAAATATTCCTATATTATCTCTCTATCATTATAGGCTCATTGGTAAGTGTTCCACTATGGTAGACCATGATTGGTCAACTCGAGTTACGTGAGTAAAACTATATTTTCACTACTATACCCATTTAGGGTAAAGTAGGTGGAGTTAATTAAGCTATACATGTAACATCTCTATGTTGATGGAGCCAGGGGATGTCAATCCATGCATTGACTCAGAAAGGTCAAAACCTTGTTTTTGCCACTAGTTTTGCAGCATCGATGCTATCATAATCATAGTGCATCTTCAATAAATCAATTTCAGAATTTGACGAAATTGACACTTTGTTATGATGCACTTACTCCATCATCTTTGCTATCTTATTAACTTGAGATTGTATCCAATCTAGCATGCCCTCTATCTTTTATGAGAGCTCTATGATTTGAGCAGCTATACCTGATGATGATATTGGAGTACTTTCGATCATCACATCTGATCAGCGACTTACTAATTTGGCTCAACACTCACTCAAATACAACTCAACATTAGTTCGAGTTGTAGTCCAATTCAGCTTAATCAGATTTTGAGCCAAACTCTGATTCAATCCCAATTTAGCCGAACCCAACTTGATCTCAATTCCAAGCCCAGAAGTCAGATTCGACTAGCTCCAACTTAGAATAGATTCAATCCTGGTCCCACTTAAATTGGGAGAAGAGTAGGCAACCTCCTTGAGAAGTGGCAACTAAGGGCGTTGATCCTTAAAAAGAGAGTCCTAACTTGGTTAGGACTCCATCCCTTCATCTACAAAACAAGGGCGTGCATGGCCCCTTCAACTCATCAAATCTCATCAAACAAGGGAGTTAAGACTTGAGCTAAGAGAAGCGGAGCGGAAGAGAAGGAGGTTTTGCCATTCTTTTTCAGCAAACTACGATAGTCTTTCTTCCATCTTCCCAATAGTTGCGACTAGCCTAGCAGTTGTTGAGAAAGGAGGAGAATCGACAATTGACAGCAAGCTTTTATCATGAGCAACCTTTGCATCGAGTGCAAGATATCCAAGCAAATTGTTTCTCTCAAAGTCTTTCCTTAGTTCCTTGTGTTATGTACTTTGGTCTCAAACCAATAAAGGTTGTTTCCTTCTTAATTTATGACCTTTCTATAGTAAGCCTTTCATCCCCTCTGCAAAAAAAAAATCACTTGGAGGAAGGTTTGAATTCCCTAAGTCCTTCCCTATACAGATCAAGTGATATCAAGCATTATTCCTCACCTATGAATGGTTATCACAAGGCAAGGATACAAAGCATTGGGTAAAGAACTATAAGAGTTGGAGTTCTAACCTCGATCATTGACAAAAAGAGATGATGCAATGACAGCGAGCAATCCAGCAACCTTGATAGACCTTGCTACCATTTTACAAAAGATGAAGGTTGTGATTAGTTGGATCCACTCCCATGCCAACCCGATAACAAAAGATGATGAAGACTAGTGTATCTTAATGCAGACAAAAAAGCACCACCTTCGTCAAACATCCAAACTGGTAAGTTTTTTTTTATCTTTTCGAGTTGAGGACCAGATTGATAATCTCCCCTATGACAACTCCATTAATCTTGAGGTTTTAGATGTATGGCTTGATCAACTTGACACCTATTTCACTCTCTATGAGTACAAGAGTGAAGATAAGTCACACGTCCATGACTCAAGTTGATCGGTCATGTGCTTGGATGGTGGAATGCCTACCTCTGATCCTATGACAATAATGAGGTGACTTAGAGGCAATTCAAAAGACTCACCCATCAAGAGTTCTATTCGATAGGCTAACTTAAGGATTGTTGGAGAAGATGGCATTGCTTATGCCAAAGACAAGAACAATCGATGCAAAACTATACCACCAAGTTCTGACGATAAGTGGCAATGCTCGAAATTTCTCTTCACGATGACTCAACAATTATGAAATTGATCAGCGGTGGTCACAACACTACTCAACTAATTTGACCAACCCCTATTCAAAGGCTCTTTAAAGATTTGAAGCATTGTTTGGCCAAATAAAGCCCAAGTCCCTTATCCAAATAAAGACGGCTACTAAGCAAGGGGGGTGTGATAGTTCTATAAGAAAAGTGCTAGCTATGCACTCATACATGGAAAGTCCTTAAACCTTAGGACCTAGGGCACCCCTCAACCTATAAAATAAGGGGTCCACCCTCATCTAAAGATAATCAAAGAATTTCCCAGCAAGAACCTAGCCAACCCTAGCTACTCCAACCTTAGAAAAGAGAAAAAAAGGAGAAGAGAGAAGAGGGGCACTTAATGAGGTGTAGCCAATTCTTCTAACCACAACCTTCTTTCTTGAGTTCCAGTAGCCAAAAATCTATATTAAGATCTACCCAACTACTATTAGAAGCCCCTAATTCCTACTGCTTATTATCCAAACCTTAAAAGAAAGGTTCCAACAGCTAAAGAAGGATGAGATTGAAATTAATAGCGATATGCAATCTTCCAAGAACACCCAAGGGTTGTCTAAAGACAACCTCTTCTCTACGCACCTATTGCTCTCTTTACAAGGGAGGAACTCAGTGAGATGCAACCAATCCATCTAGACACAACCTTCTTCCTTTAGGTTCAATAGTAAAAAATTTGTATTAAGCTCCACCTAGCTACTATAAGAAGCCCCCAATGCCTATTGCTTATTGTCCAAGTCTCAAGAGTAGGTTCCAATAGCTAAAGGAGAAGACTGAAACTAATTGCAATATGCAATCTTCCAAGAGCATCCAAGAGCATCCTCTTTACACACCTATTAGTCTCTTTACATATTTCTAATTTGTTGATTTAAGCCTTGTAGTTAGCTCTTTAGCTTTATAAGCAACAGAGGTTGTTTTCTTTCTATTTTATCTTCTAAGGATAGTTCTCTCCTCTATCAAAACTTTCATCTAAGAGGTGATATCAAGTTGACAGATTATTGAACCCGAACACCATACTGATAAAAAATATAACGTTAGTTTGTATGCCCAAATTAACACCAAATTGAGCCTCTTCAAGGCTTATGACATGTTGAGCACTAGCAGGGCAATTATGGCGATCAATAAGAAGAATTGTATTGATAGTGCAAAGACTATAGAGAATGCCGAAGGGGATAACCTAAAGATCAAGAAGAACTTTGGAAAGGGCAAGGATTCTTCTTCTTATTCTTCTTAGAAAAGTGATCTTTTCTATGATCATTATAAAGTTGTAGGACATATGAGGGAGAAGTGTTGGAAGGTTCACCCAGAATTTTTTTTGAAAAAGTAAAAATAGAATAACCAAAGTTGGCGGATAGTGACTTTGATAATTGGTTATGGCAAGACAGACCAAAGCAAAAGTTACATTAGTTAATTGTGTGGACTTGAGTTTATTGATAAAGATAAGGGACTCGAGTATGACCTTTGATTTAGAGATTCAAGAAGAATTATTCATGTTGAAGATTCAAGTGAAGCAAGAAATCATCGATTCCATCATCAACACTAGTAGTAAAAAAAAATCTCATCTTGGTAAGCTTAATTTAGAAGCTTAGTCTATTGACTACACCCCATCTAAACCCATATCTATTGGATTGGATTCACAAGGATGTGGAGATGAGAATAAATTCACAATGCAAGCTTCACTTCACTATCATAAGGAAGTATATTGATGAGGTGTTGTACAAAGTGGTTCTCCTTGACCAATGCCAAGTAATGTACGAAAGTCTATTCTTGTGGGATGGAGATGTCATGCACTACTGCCAATCCTAACAATACAAGTTCTAAAAGGATAGCAAAATGTTCATTCTCAGGTGAGAATGGAGCAGATGTATAATCGATCTCATGATGATTGACCAAGCAAAAAGGAAAATGAATGTATGCCAAAAGTTTGTGTTAATGATCATTCGATCGATCAAGGTAGAAATGCTAGCTTTAGCCTAATCTTTACATGAAAAAAATGATGATGAATTACACCAGCTCATCAGCAAATATTCATAGATCTTCACAAAAGACAAGAGACTTCCTCCCTGGTATGCGGTTGAGGGTGAATTAGTGCAGTGGTTAATAACGAAAACTTTTTACGATTTAAACAAGTTCGTATGTTGAAAACTTCATATGACAAAATTACGTTTCGATGAAAACTAATTTCGATTAAAGCGTATTGAAACGTATTTAACTTACAAGGATTTAGAGATGAAAAAATGGAGTTGCAAGTGAAGATAGTTTGCTGAAATGTAAATTGTGAGAAAGTAAATGTAAATCGAATTTATAGTGATTCGGTCATATGACCTACATTCATTCCCGATTCCTTTTTACTTGAGGCCATTGGCTTTCCACTAGTTATCTTTCTTCCAATGGGCGAAGACTAAGTCCCTTACAGCGCTCTCTCTTTTTGACGGGCTTAGGAAGTAATCATTACAAACACTCACACACTCCTCTCTTTTTGCTGAAAACAAATGAAAGTTAGAGGAGGGATTTTAAAGGGATTTTTATAATATTTTCTTCCTTTTAAATTTTGTGTGCTTGTATCTTCAACTCAGGGATGGGAGGGATTTTTATAAGCTCCAATCTAATTTAAACTTGGAGCAAAAGATCTTCATATCCTGGGTTTACCGGGTACTGGCGGTACCACTGCCAATTTGACCCTAACACTGGTGGCACTACCGCTAGTCAGGTGGTACCATCGCTTGACATACTGACATGGTTAGTGTACTAGGCGGTACCACCACTCAAGTACTTTGTCATTAGATGGTATTACCGCCCAATACAACCTGGGGAGTTGGACCTAGGCGGTGCCACCGCCAGACAGGTCTAGCACTCCTGGTTGAGCCTTAAACCTGGCCCAAACTAGTCTAATACCGAGCCCAATAGGCTCCTACCAGGGTTATAGGATTAACACTTAATCTTAACTCTAATTATATACTAACTATAAAATTAAAGATATTTTCTAAGCTAATATAAAGTCCGAAAAGTCAAGACTTCTTCCGGTAAGCTTCCGACGAACTTCCGATGATCTTCCGATGAACTCTCGGATACCATTTTGTGGACTCCCGACAAGCTCCTGGACTTCACGACGATCTTGGCGAGTTCCAACGAGCTTCTTCGGCAAGCTTCGATCTTTTTCGGTGAGCTCCACGAACTTCCAATGAATCTTTCTGATGAACTTTCGAAAACCTTTTGGCAAGCTCTCTACTCATTCTCGGCTAGTTCTGGTAGCACTCCGATGAACCTTCGGACTTCTGTCGAACTCTTGAACTCCCAATGAATCTATCATACTTGACTCTGGTACTTTATTTTGATTTATGTCTTCATCATTATCGTAGTTAATCTTGCACATATAAAATCTTGACTCTAGTTCAATCTAGTCAGTTATACGAATTAACCTCATGTTGCCCGGCACATCATTGGTCGATACTTCATCTAGTTCTTTAGTGCACCATCCTCTTTTATAGCCTGTTACCCAATCAGCGGTTGACCTCCGCAACCCCGTTGTCTTTGGTGCAACACCACTCTTCTTGGCCTGATGCATGATGTCTGAAGCCTTCTGCCGATTATCAACCGGCTTGACATCCAATATCCTGATGTGATTTTCTCAGGCACAATGTTGATTCATTCTATGTCAACTATCTAAGTTTGATCGATAGTAGACCTGCGTCACTCAAAACTTAGTTATATAATAAAACACTATCAATTAATTTCATCATCAAAATTTGAGACTCAACAATATATTAAGACTTAGTTTTAGAGGACGAAGAAATCTTAACTAGTGACTAAGCTAATTGGGAGTGGCACTATCAAAACAAATTGTTTGCCTTGTGAGTCATTGGTAGTGATGGTGCCAAATAAAGATAGAGTATCGGTGCATGTGCATCAACTACTCTGCCTCGAATAAAATCACGGTGAAAAATCTCACATAGATGACCTACTAGTCCAACTTCAAAATGCCATGTTATTCATCAATCATCAAACTGAACATCAAATCAAGCTATCATCAAGTTTGAATTCGAGAGGAAGACACATAAAAGACAATCTTCATGACATGTTAAGGGCTGTTTGAGTGGTTGGTGATGTTGTTCAGACTTTGCAATGCCTCAACCATGTTCATGTTCACACGTTAGAGATTTTTTCATCATATACCTTGATGATATACTCATCGATAGTAGGTCGAGGGAGGAACACGTTGAGCATATGCAACAAGTGTTTGATCTCTTCCAGAAACACCAACTACACTTCAATTTGTAGAAGTGTGAAGTTGGAAAACAAACTCTCATCTATCTCAGCTTTGTCATAAGGGAATAGATCAACCCAGATAAAACCAAGGGGATCCACGAGTGACTGTCTGGAGCTTCATGGAGGCATGCCAATATCTCCGTAAGTTCATCTAAAATTTCTCTATTCTTGTTGCAATTTTACACTCGCTTACCAAAGTGGATGACAAAGCATGATGACATCTTCAAACAAAACCTTTAAATTTATTTTCAAATAAAATCTTCAAATTCATCAAATCATAAAGGCTTAAAACATCAATATCTCAATAGTTCTCAATCAATCAAAATCCTAATTGGTATTGCTCAATTGACTTAAATCAAATTCAATCCAATTATAACATAATAGAACCAACCTCAAATCCTTATAGAACCAGTCTAAAATTACCCTAGACTGGTCTAATTTAGATTTGATTTATCTCGATTAGGTTATATAGGTTTGAATTAGTCAAGTTAGTTTGGAATCACCATAAACTGACCTTAATCGATCAAACATGCCTGATTTAGTCAAAAGAGCTCAAACCAATAAAGGAAGAGGAAATCAAACTATATCATATAGTATTAGCTCAAACTGAACCAACCCACTTGAGTCTTGGATGGGTCACATGCACTGCACATGCCTATCCCAAGAAATAGGTTAAGTTGAGATACAACGGACTAGACAAAGGAGAGACGATGTATCCAACGCCAATCGCATCACTGAGTAGGCTTAACTTTATGGACTAGGCTAAGCCTCACTCATAAGTTGGGCTGAATCTTACCACTAAACTGGGCTATACTTGGCTCGCGGGTTGGGTCATGCCTAGACATATAATTTATGGTTGTCTCCGACCATATGGATTCAGTCGTACCTAATTGCATGAGTTGGTCTATGCTTGGCCACATAATTGGATCGTATATGGCCACATGGACTAGATCGTACCTGGCCACATGATTGGGTCATACCTGGCCACATGGGTTAGGTTATACCTTACCACATAGGCTGGCTCCTACCTGGCCACATAAGCTGGGTCAGGCCTAGTCACATGAGCTGACTGTTCCTAGCCACATGGGCTAGGTCGTACATAACCACATAGGCTAAGTCAATCTAGTCTGACAAATCAACTTAACTCAAGTCAGACCCCAATTAGACTTCTCTCATCAAATTAGATTTCAAAAATCTAAATTATCATATAATAACTCAAATCTATGAATTAGAATGTAAATTCATAGTCTTAAATTTAAAACTAATTAAATCATACAAATTCATACATAATTTAAAATACAGATATATCTAATTAAATAAATTAGAACCATTAATCTAAAGGTAAGAATTTTAATAGTAAAATCAATATTAAAACTCACTTAAACTTAAGAAACCAATATCAATCAAATAATCATTCTAATATCACAAATCAATTATCATTATTTATAAATAATAAAAGTTTAAAATTAAAAAATTATTATGCATAAAAAATTATAACAATCCCAATATCAAGATTTCAAAACATAAATCAAAGCTAATTAAAAAAAAAGAAAGGATCCTATCTTTTCTTGGCTATCCTTTCCTCGAGATTATTTCCTCGGTAAGTCCTCTCCTCGATCCTCCTATTGTTAGGCTTGGTGAGGAATAAGAAAGAAAAGCCCCCTTATATAGGAGAAGGTGAGATCTCTCCAAAAGATAAGTAAATATTTAATTTAATTTTAAATTTATTTTTATTTTTCTATCACACGTAAGGATAGAAACATAATATTCATTTACTATGGTTCGCACATAAAAATGGAATCTATATTATTTACTTCCTAAAAATCATATCATTTATTAGGAAATAAATTAATTAATAATCTAATTGATTAATAAAAATTTTAACTTATCCACATGATTAAGGAAATTAAATTTAATTATTTCCTTAACTATAATATATAAACATAAAAGTTAATAATAAATTAATATATTATTTATAATAATTAATTTATGTTAAGGGAGAAATTATTGATGATTACAGCCCAACTAGCAGTGGCACCGCTCGAGAGTACCCTATAAAAAGGCACTTTAGGGCCGGTGGTAGAACTGACCCTAACACTTGCCTCATCCCTCAAAAACCCTCTCCTACCTCCCACTCTTCATTCTCCTCTAGAAAACCAAGAATGGCTCTCTACTCCATAAATTCTAGGATCAATCTCAATTTCTAAGGAGAACACTGCAAAGGTACTATTTGAAATCCCTCTCTCAATTCTTGAAGCTATTTATGCCCTTTCATATAGAATTCTTTCCTTGATTACATATGTAGACCAATGGCCCCTATAAGATCCTCAAGGGATAAGAGGAAGAGGAGAGTAGATAAATCATATGATCCCACTATTTTTAATTCAAATGAAAATGCCCTTAAGTTTTTTAACTTTGAATCTAGGAATATACACAAAGGTAAATATGTAGATCTAAAAGAATTATGAGACTTAGAGCCTATCCAATGGTTTACTAACCTAGATGTTCTACCTATCTTGCAAATTAGTGAACCGATTTACCCTAGGCTTATTCGTTTATTTTACAATAATTTGAATGTAGACGAAGATGATAATGTATCAACCTACCTCCTAGGGCATCATATACCAATTACGGATAATGTCATTTGCATTCTCATAGGAATTTCCGAGAAAAGAAGAGGTTGCTACTTTAAAGGTCAATGGGACTTAGATACAATTGGAATAACATACTCCGAAGCCTTAGGTATCATTTTTGGAAACCCGAACTTATCGATCATTCCTAAAAGTTGTGAACACATGTTGTCCTTTAATTCTAAAGTACTTCATCATATCATAATAAGCATTTTGCTTCCAAAATAATATTATCATGATGAGATAAATCAAATGAAGTTAGGAACAATGTATTAAATTATGGTCGGACATCAAAATTGTTTTGGATACTTAATACGACAAAACATGATTGACATATCAACTAAAGAATTAATGTTTTCATATGGTGGGTTAAGCACAAGGTTAATGCATGCACATAATATTATGATACCACCAAATGAGGAAACCATAAAGGTAGACGTACATATTATAATGAATAGAAACCTACTAAGATGATTAAGGTGCACACTAAAAAATGAAATTTGGACTAGGCTACATAGAAGAATCGATCCTCCCCCTCCTGAACCAGAACTTGAAATATCTATATTTAGGGGTAATCAGTCTTCTCTCCCTAATTCCTTTGAGGCTACACCGACGGATCTAGCACCTTCATCATCTACCGACCCTATAATGACTCGACTTGATTAACTTTAATCACAATAAGCTCAACTTAAATTGCAACAAAATGAGATCTTAACTGAAGTGCGACAAGTTCATCATCAAATTAATATCTTGTTCAGACACTTTGGTGTACCACCCGATGAGTAGTGTCTATGTTGTACTCATTGTGTACTATGACTTTATGAGTCGTAATGTACTTCTTAACTCTCTTTATATTCTCTATGTCGTAATGGTACACATTTTCTTCAAGGTTTCGTATGATGCACTGATTAAACATGTTAAATTATTTGAATGCATGAGTTTGTTGTATACTTTTTTCAAACTTTTTCGATCTATCATAATTGGAGCTTTTTATCGATTTTATTTTGTATCATCTTTCTCTTGTCTTGGTATTGAGTTCATTTCATGATATCCTTGCTTTATCATTTGATGACTTTTGATACTCTTAGAACCCTCCCCTCATTCATGAATTTTTATTCATGGATTTCATTCTTGTGCAAATTTTTACAATATGAATGGATTTTATTTGATAAAAGTGACATTCACAAATTTTATAGAAATGATATTTACATAGGTCATGAAATGATACACTTGATTTTGAATAATATCAAATGTTATTTATAAATCTCTTTCTTCTATTCATATCTTTCTATGTCATGAGTTTTTTAGCTCTTGATGAAACGAATTTTCAATAGCTCGAATGGATTGTTTTCCCTATATTATTCATGGACATTTTGTTGAATCTTGGATTTTGATGATGAAACCAATTGATTGTGTTTTATGATCTAACTACGTTTTGAGTGATGTAGGTCTACTTTTGATTAGGATTAGACAATTGAAGCAGGAAGAATCGATGTTGTACCAAAGGAGAACATGTCAATAGATTGAATGTTGAGCAAAGGATCATCGACATATCAATAGAAAGCTTCAGACAAAGGATTCGGGTATCGGGCCAAGAAGAGTGGAGTTACACCAAGGAGATTGGAGTTGCGGAGGATAATCACTGATTGAGCAACATGCTGTAAGAGAGGATGATGCGTTGAAGAATCGGATAAAACACCGATGGACCAATGACATGTCGGGTGATAAATTTGATTAAAGCTTTATAATAATTATCTAGATCAAAGTAGGATTAGGTCTAATTGGGTTGGAATTGAGCCAACTCAGTTATGGGCTAGTTGGGCCCGTACTCGAAAAGGTTTGGGCCAGACTCAAGGCATAAACAGTGTTGCTAAACCCTGTCTGGCGGTGACACCACCAGACTAGGGTGATGGAACCACCCAGGGTTTAGTCTCCTAGGTGGTCTGGGTGGTGGTATCACCAGATTGGGCGATGGTATCGCCTAGGTCCAACAACCGAGGCTTTGCCCGGGCGATGGTACCGCCAAACTAGGTAGTGGTACGGCCAGACTGAGCAATGGTATCGCCCAATATCAGGTAATCTGGGTGATGGTACCGTTAGACTAGGGCGGTGATACCGCCCAGTGTTAGTGTGCCAAGCGGTAGTACTAACCAACATAGGCGATGGTACTACCAACACCTTGAAAACTGAGGTGATTCAAATTTGGGCTTCAAATTTGAATCCATTTGGGGTTTATAAATACCCCAGTTATTCTTACTTGGGATAGCAAGAATTGAGCAAGAAAACTAAGGGAAAAATATGTAATTCTTAATGTAGAAATCTCTCTACCGAAATCTTAAAAGTAGTTCAAAAAGAGAGGTGGTTGAGGGAAGACTTGCAAAAGAAAGAGTTTGTAAGGGGAGTTAGTCTTCACCCATTGAAGGAGGAATGCTAGTGAAAACTGGTGGCCTCAACGAAGGAGGAATCGAGAGTGGACGTAGGCTCAACGAAGAAATCGGGAGTGGACGTAGGTCGGATGACCAAACCACTATAAAATTAGCGTGTTCTCCTCTTGGCGCTTACTTCACTTTTGCTTCATTCTATTTTACTTCATTGCAACTATCCAATCTCCTCCTCTCTACTCACTTACAAACTTATTCAAATCAAGTGTCTTTTTGAACTAGTTTTCGTTGAACGAAATATTTTCATCATACGAAGTTTTTCAAAATCACACGAAATTATCATTTTTAATCGTTGCACCATTTCACCCCTCCTCTTAGTGTCATTCTTGATCCTAACAATTGGTATCTGAGCAAGGTCACTCTCATTTTGGTTTTAAACCTAAGAAAGATGGTATTTGCCAGCAACTAAGAGGGTCACTCAATCACACATCCACCCATGTTCAATGGGACATACTACACTTATTGGAAAACTCGAATAAGAGTTTTCTTACTTTCTTTGAACTTGGATTTATAGAATATCATTGAAAATGATTTCAAACACCCTCTAAACCCATGAACGAATGGACGAATTTTGAAAAAAAAATCTTTTTCGTTAAATGCAAAGGCTATGGATGTCTTATTTTGTGCATTGGATAAAAATATGTTTAATTAGATTTCGACTTGCAAAATGGCTTTTAACATTTAGCACACACTTGAAATCACACACGAAGCCACTAGTAGAGTTAAAGACTTGAAAGTAAACATTTTGATGCATGATGTTGAACTTTTCCAAATGGCACCAAGCGAAAATATTTATGACATATACACCCGTTTCACAGATGTCATTAATAGTTTAAAAAGTCTTGGTAAATATTTTTCTAATTTTGAACTTGTAAATAAAATTTTAAGATCCCATCCAAAAAGGTGGGATCTGAACATAATCGCTATACAAGAGACTAAAGATTTAAATATTTTTTCAATTGAAGAACTTATTGGGTCATTAATGACCTATGAAATGAACTTCTTGGAACATGATGAACATGTGAACCACCTTCTAAAGAACATAAAGGATTTGAGACTTCGAACTATAGAAGACTACTCGAGCGAAAGCTCAAGTGATGACGACCTTGAACGCATAATAATGAAATTTAAAAAGTTCATTAAATAAGAATTAAAAAAATCAAATGAACTTAAAAGAACACCAACTTTTGCTATGAATGCAAGAAGATGAAGTGCTCCAAAGACGAGCATACTGTTAGGATCTAGAGTGGCACTAGGGAGGGGGGTGTGAATTAGTGCAGCAGATAAAAATTGACGATTTAAACCGATTCCGGCAAACTTTGTGCATTGAGAAATTTTGTCCGACAAAGATGATTTTGGAAAACCATTTCAGTCGAGAGAGTTTGTAAGAGAGTAGAGAAGAGGAGATTGAACTATTGTAGTGAAGTAAGAATTGAAATGCAGCAAATGTAAAATACACAGCAAGAGAAGAATATAGTGATTTTATAGTAGTTCGGTCAATTGACTTACGTCTACTCTCGAAACCTCCTCCAATAAGGTTACTAGCTTCCACTATCAATTCTTCTTGAAGAGGAAGGAACAAACACCCATTTTACAGAACTTTATAAGTGGCTCATTCCCTTTTATAGAATTTTTACACTTGAAAATTCAGGAGGTGAACACTTAAACTTTTTAAAGCAATTTCACCATAGTTTTAGCTCAGTTCTTATCACTTCTCAATTTACTTTACTAGTTTAGAAGTAAGAAGATTTATAGGCTTAATTGGCTTTAAAATTAGAGCCAAAAAAGGTCTCATCCTGGATTTCTGAGAGTTGGTGGTACCATCGCCTGTCACTAGCGATACCATCGCCAATTGACCCTAACACTAGGCGGTACCACTGCTTAGTCTGGCGGTACCATCGCCCAGTTTAGCAGTATTATCACCAGAGTAGAGCCTTGGGTTCTATGGAGGGTGGTACCACCGCTTGACACGTGATACCACAGCTTGGCAATTAATAACTACCGACGGTACCACCGCTAACCTGGGCGGTACCATTGCCTAGTGCTCTTGGGAAATTGGCCCTTAGGCGATTCCACCACCCTAGTCTGGTAGTTCCACCACCCTAGTCTGGTAGTTCCACCACCCTAGTCTGGCGGTGCCATCGCTAGACATGGTCCAACAACTTTGGATGGGCCTTGAATCCGGCCATATCCAATTCAATCTTGGGCCTAGTTGGCCCCTACTAGGGTTAATGTGATTACTTCCCGATCTTAACCCTAATTATATACTAACTATGAAATTAAAGATATATACTAAGCAAAAACATAATCTGGCACATCAAGACTTCTTCTGATAAGCTTCCAGTGAACTTCCAGCGGACTTCCAATGAACCCTCAAACGTCTTTCGGTGGACTTTCGGTAGGCTCTCGGACTTTACGATGACCTTGACGAGTTACGATGAGTCTCCTTTGGTAAGCTCCGATCTTTCTCAGTGAGCTCCGTGAACTTTCGACGAACCTTCTAGCAAACTTTCGACAACCCTTCGACAAGCCCCCGATTTATTCTCGGTTAATTCTAGTAGCAATTCCGATGAACCTTCGGACTTCTGGCGGACTCTCGAACTCCCAATGATTCGATCGTACTTGACTTTGGTACTTTGCTTTATGTCTTCATCGCTATCATAATTAATCCTGCATACTTTTCTCAATATATAAATTAGATCAAATAACTTATCAATTGACTTTATCATCAAAATTCAAGATTCAAAAATCTCCTCCTTTTTTATGATGACAATCAATTGATGACAGAGTTAACCTTAACTCCCCCTATCTATATGTCACACTTGAATTCAAACCCCTTGAATTCAAGCCAAAACCGATAAGTTACAATCATTCAAACTTATTGACATGCTCAACAAGCATGATTTTTCATCCCAAAATACAATACTATATATTTTTCACAATTCAAAAATGATGTCAAGGCATGACATTCATTTTCACGTCCAATGTTGAATGATGATATATAATCATCATTTCAACAAACGATACTAACTTTAATTTTAAAATTTAGCAAGAATTAAATGATATCAAATAAAAATTCACCATTTGAAGGCATGATATCAATTGATGATACATCATTCAATGATACAAAAATGAAACCAAATTATTGTATCAAGGCATGATACCAAATTTAAGCATGATACGATAATGATCATAGAAAATTTATCATTTAAGCATATATGAATCATTTGCAATGCATCCGATATAGTTCATACATTTGCGATACATTGCAATATACTTCAAGTATTTGTGATAACAATCATATTTCAAGCATTCGTAATACATCCAAGCATTTTACGATACATTTTATCTATTTACAACATAAAGCATATTTTAAACATGCGAAGTTGTGAAGTTGTCATCAATTGCCATATTTCTCCCCCTTTGTCATCAACAAAAATGAAATGGGCTATTGATACTAATTGTTATGATAGAATTCTTTTTGAAAAGAGTAAAAAGAGATGGATAAATCCATGATTTCATTAAGAAGACTTAAATTTTCAAGAATAAAGCAATTTGTTCATTCTATTGAAAATTCATGCAATAAAAATAGATTCGTAAAGTAGAAAAGATAGATCATAGAAGCAAAAATTCATAAAAACTTTCATCAAGAGCTTATGACATAAAGAAAAATTCATTCAAGATGCGTTAATATCCGTATTTCCACCAAATAAAATTCGTGAGGTAGAAAAGAGATCATTCAAGTACAAAAACTCATGATAAGAGTCATAATGTAAATTATGTTCAAGAAAAATTAAGTCATGAAAAGTTCAAGAGATAATTTGTTCGAATGATTGAAACTTCATATCATGATAATAGCTAACTCGGCATTTCCATGAAAAATCCATGAAGTGGAAAACAACCAATCAAGTCATGAAAAATTTATAAAAGCTCATGACACAAAATTTACATGAGTTAAGAAATCTTTAAATTAACATTTAGAGAAATGAATAAAATCCGAATTGATTTCAAGAGAGCATTCAAACTATTAAAAAATTTATGAGAGCCTCTTCTTTTCATATAGAGTCCATGACATAAAAATATGTATAGCAATTTGTTTAAGTTATCAAGAATTTATCAAACTTCAAATTTCATGATATAAAAAATATGAAAAGTAAATCATGAAAGCCATTCATTCACACCAATGGAAATTGAGGGAGAATAAAATCGATAGAATCAAATTCTTATAGTCATTAAATGGGTATGATTCTAATTCAAAAAATCATTAAACGTGAATCATCAATCGATGAGGCAAGACTATCAATCCGAGATTGGAGGAAGATAAAAATGAAAGCTCTGTCTACGAAATCGAAAAGATGACACCAAGGTAATACGAAATAAAAAAAGATGATACCAAGATAGGTGAAGGATCAAAATAAGTTCATTAAAATCGAAAAGATGATACAAAATCAAAAAATTTTGGAAAAGGCATACAACAAACTCATGCATTAGGACAATTTATCATGCCTAATTTCCTTCTAATGAAGTCAAATTATTTTTCATTTAAAGGTTTTATAAAGATATCCGCTAATTGGTATTTTTGTATTAATAAATTCTAGAGTAACATTATTGTTATTGGTATGATCTCATATAAAGTGATGCCTAATATCAATATGTTTAATTCTAGAGTATTGAATGAGAGTTTTAGTTAAACATATAGCACTTATGTTATCACATTTTATGGGAATATTTTTTAAATAAATTTCGTAACCTTCTAATGTATTTTTCATCCATATAACTTATGCATAACATGCACTTGTGGTTATGTATTCAACTTCAGCCGTAAATAGTGTAACTGAGTTTTGTTTCTTGGAAGACCAAGAAACAAGCGCATGTCCTAAAAATTGACATGTTCTGAATATGCTTTTTCTATCTCTTCTACATTCGGCAAAATCCACATCCGTATAAGCTATTAAATCAAAGTTATCAAATTTTGAATACTATAATCCTAGGTTAGGAGTTTCTTTAAGATATCAAAGGATTCTTTTAACGGCTTTAAGATGACATAACTTATGATTAGCTTGAAATCTAGCACAAAGTCCTACACTAAATATGATATCCGATCTAGTTGCAGTGAGGTATAGTAAACTACCTATCATTCCCCTATACATTTTTTGATCAAAGCTTTCTCCACTATCGTCCATGTCTAACTTAGTGGAGGTACTCATAGGAGTATTGATGGCCTTTGAACCATCCATATTAAACTATTTTAACAATTCTAATACATATTTGGGTTGACTAAGAAATATACAATCACTAAGTTGTTTGATTTATAATCCTAAAAAGAATGTTAGTTCACCTATTAGACTCATTTCAAACTCTTGGCTCATACTATTGGCATATGATTCACATAACGATTTATATGTAGAACTAAAAGTAATATCATTAACATAAATTTGAATAACAAAACAATTATTTTCAAAAATTTTTATAAACAATGTAGTATCGACCTTGCCTTCAGAGAAATTATTTTGAATAAGAAAAGAGCTAAGTCTCTCAAACCAAGCCTTTTGGACTATTTTAATCCATAGAGAGGCTTAGTCAATTTAAACACATGATTAGGAAAAAGAAAGTTTTCAAATCTGGGAGATTGTTCAAGATATACTTCTTCTGAAATGAAGCCATTTAAGAAAGTGCTTTTAACAACCATTTGAAATAGCTTAAAATCATTACTACCAACATAAGTAAGGAGCATCCTTATGGCTTCTAATCTTACCACAGGAGTGAAGGTTTCTTCATAATCGATATATTTTTCTTGGTTGAAACATTTGGCCACTAATGTAGCCTTGTTTCTAACCACGATACCAAATTCATCTTACTTATTTCTAAAGACCCATTTAGTACCAATAACTAAATGGTCACTAGGTCTAGGAACAAGCTTCCACACCTCATTCCTCTCAAATTGGTTCAATTCCTCTTGCATTATAATTGTTGAATCTCAGATTTTGATGATAAAGTCAATTGATAGGTTATTTGATCTAATCCATATTATTAAGATAAGTGTGTAAGATTAACTATGAGAGCAATGAAGTCCGTTGGAAGTCCGAAGGATCATTAGAAGTGCTACCAGAACTAGCCGATAATGAATCGGGGACTTGCCGAAGGTTTCGGAAGTTCACTGGAAGGTTCGTCGGAGGTTCACAGAGCTCACCGAGAAAGTTTGAAAGCTTGCCAAAAGATTCATCGGAACTCGCCATAAAATCTGGAAGCCCATTGGGAGTCTGCTGGAATATATCCGAGGGTGTGTCGGAAGTCCACCGGAAGTTCACTATAAGCTTGTCGGAAAAAGACTCAACATCACCATATTATAATTTACTTAGAAATATATTTTAATTTAATAGTTAGCACGTAATTATTGTTATGAATAGGTGATAATCCTAATTAACCCTTGTAGGGGCCAATTGGGTCTTAATTGGATTGAATTGGGCCGGATTCAAGGCTCATTCAATAGTTCTAGACTATGTTTGGCAGTGGCACCACCATACTAGGGTAGTGGCACTATCCCGGGAATAGGTTTCCAGGTGGTCTAGGTGGTGGTACCGCCCCAAGTCAACGGTGGTATCGTTGATAGTTATTGCCTATTAGCGATGGTACCACCTGATAGTTTTTACCTATCAGCGATGGTACCGCTTGACAGTTATTACTTATCAATGGTGGTACCACCCCTCCATAGAGTCCGAGAATCCTGTCAGGCGATAGTTCCATTAGACTAGGTGGTGGTACCGCCTAGTACATTGACAAAGCAGGGTTAACTGGTGGTGGTACCACCAGTGCCATGTAGTGGTACCACCAACACCTAGAAATCCAAGATATGACTCTTTTGTACTCTAATTTTGAAGTCAATTGAGCCTATAAACACCCTTTACGTCTTAGCTGGCCAAGCACATTGAGAAGTGATAAAAATTGAGTCAAAACTCTAGTGAAACTTGCATTTGAAAGCTTGAGTGTTCACCTCCCAAAGCCTCACTTATAAAAGTTCTGTAAGAGAGTGTGAACCACTTGTAAAAGTCTATAAGAGGGGTGCTTGGTCCTTCTCTTTCAAGAAGAATTGATAGTGAAAGTTGGAAATCTCATTAGAGGAGGTTTCGGATGTGGATGTAGGTCATTTGACCAAACCACTATACATCGTTGCATACTTTTTCTTGATGTGTGAGTTTTAAATTACTGCATTTTAATCTTTACTTAACTGCAATTCTCAATCACCTCCTCTCTACTTTCTTTCATATTCGCTCGAAACTCTCTCTTTATCGAAATCATTTTCGTCGGACCGAAACTTCTCAATGCGCAACTCTTTTCGAAATTGCTTTAAAATTATGATTTTTATCTGCTGCACTAATTCAACCCCCCCTCCCCTCCTCTTAGTGTCGCTCTAGATCCTAATAGCAATAACCCAAGAGTCATCTTTCAAAGCCTCGTCAATGCATTTAGATTCAATTTGAGAAAGAAAAGCGATGTTGGCACAAAAATTCTTAAAAGAAGAATGAGTTTGAACTCCTTTTGATGTGTCTCATATAATTAGCTCCTTAGGATGAGCATCTACATACTTTTATTCCTTAGGTAAGGAAGTTTCGGAAGAAGATGCATCCAAATTGCTATTTGGAGGAGAGGTTTCATTTAAACTCAAACCATCAAAATTAAAATTGTTATCAAAATCAATTTTTTTAAATTCGAAAACTTCATTAAAGACAACATGAATGGATTCTTATATAACTAAAGTTCTTTTATTAAAGATATGAAAGGCTTTAGAAATAGAAGAATAACCAAGAAAAATGCATTCATTGGATTTTGCATCAAACTTCCCTAAGGCATCTTTTTCATTCAATATAAAGCATTTACAACCAAAAACTTTAAATTATGAAATATTTGGTTTTTTTGTTATTCCATAATTCATAAGGAGTTTTAGAGAGAGATTGTCTTACTAGAATCCTATTCATGATATAACATTCTGTATTAACCACTTCGGCCCAAAAATATTTGAGTAGGCTATATTCATTCAACATAGTTCTTGTCATTTCCTATAAACTCATATTATTTCTTTCTACTACTCTATTTTGTTGAAGATTCCTCATAGTAGAGAAATTATGGTTATATCCATTAGATTTATAAAAATTTTGAAAATCATGATTTTAAAATTCACCACCATGATCACTCTGAATCGATGAAATCATAAAACCCTTTTCATTTTGAACAAGTTTACAAAACTTCAATAAACACTTAAAACAATCACTTTTATGTGCCAAAAAGTATGTCCAAGTGTATCTACTATAGTCATCTACAATTATAAAGGCGTATTTGCTATCTCCTAGACTTGTTGTATCAATTGGTTCAAATAAGTCCATATGGATCAATTGTAATGTCTAGAGGTGCTTATTTGATTCTTCGATTTAAAACTATTTTTTATTTATTTTTCTAGTTGACAAGAATCACACACTTTATCTTTGATAAATTTAATATTATGAATGCCTCTTACTAGTTCTCTAGATGAGATTTGAGAGATTAGTTTCATGCTTGTATGGCCTAATCTCCTATGCCAAAGCCAAACATCGTCATTCAAAACCAAAGAGCATATTTTATTACTAAGTTTATCAATGTTAATAGTTTAGATATTATTTTATTTTAGGACAATCATAGATGGGTTGTTTTGTGATTTTTCAATAATGCAAGCATTAGATTCAAATCTTATTATGTATCCTTTATCACACAATTGGCTAATGCTTAAAAGAGTATGCTTTAAGCCATCTACTAGCAATATATTATCAATTAAAAAGTTTGATTTGTTATCTATGATTTCCTTGCTAATGATTTTACCCTTGTTGTTATCTCTGAAGGTGATATATCCTTTGTCTTGACTAATGAGCTTAGAGAATTGTGATGGATCTCTGGTCATGTGCCTTGCGTATTCATTATCAAGGTACCATCTCTTGCTCCTAGCTTGTGATGGTGAATGTGTCTATAAAAGAGGATGGTTTTTAGGTATCCATTTGACCTTGGGTGCCTCAGAGTGACCTTGGGTTTTAAACCAGAATGAGAGTGACCTTGCTCTGATACCAACTGTTAGGATCTAGAGCAGCACTAAGAGGAGGGTGAATTAGTGCAACAGATAAAAATCGATGATTTAAACTGATTCCGGCAAACTTTGTATGTTGAGAAATTTTGTCCGACGAATATGATTTCAAAAAACCATTTGAGTCAAGAGAGTTAATAAGAGAGTAGAGAAGAGGAGATAAAACTATTGCAGTGAAGTAAGAATTAAAATGCAGCAAATGTAAAATATGCACTAAGAGAAGAATGCAGTGATTTTATAGTAGTTCGGTCAATTGACCTACTTCCACTCACAAAACCTCCTTCGATGAGGTTACCGGCTTCCACTATCAATCCTTATTGAAGGGGAAGGATCAAACACCCCTTTTATAGAACTTTATAAATGGCTTACACCATTTTATAGAATTTTTATACTTAGGAATTCAAGAGGTGAACACTCAAAATTTTCAAGGCAATTTCACTATAGTTTTGACTCAGTTCTTATCACTTCTCAATATACTTTACCAGCTGAGAAGTAGGGGTATTTATAGGTTCAATTGGCTTCAAAATTAGAGCCAAAAAAGGTCCCATCTTGGATTTTCGGGAGCTGGTGGTACCACCACCTATCACTGGCGGTACCACCGCCATTGACCCTGATACTAGGTGGTACCACCACCCAATCTGGCGGTACTACCGCTAGAGCAGAGCCTTGGGTTCTATGGAGGGGCGATACCATCGCCTGACAGGTGGTACCATCGCCTAGTAGTTTTAACTACCGGTGATACTATCGTTGACCTCGGTAGTACCATAACCCAGTGCTCCTAGGAAATTGGTCCTTGGGCGGTTCCACTACCCCACTCTAATGGTGCCACTACCAGACAGGGTCCAATAACTTTGGATGGTCCTTGAATCTAGCCTAATCCAATTCAATCTTGGGCCTAGTTGGCTCTTACCAGGGTTAATGGGATTACTTCCTGATCTTAACCTTAATTATGTACTAACTATAAAATTAAAGATATATACCAAGTAAAAAGATATATACCAAGTAAAAAACCATAATCTGGCACATCAAGACTTCTTCCGATGAACTTCTGGTGGACTTTTGATGAACCCTCAGACATTTTCCGATGGACTTTCGGCAGGCTCCCGGACTTTACGACGATCTTGACGAGTTCCGATGAGTCTCCTTTGGCAAGCTCCGATCTTTCTCGATGAGCTTTGCAAACTTCCGACAACCCTTCGGCAAGCCCATGATTTATTCTCGGCCAATTCTGGCAGCACTTCCGATGAACCTTCGGACTTCCAACGGACTCTCGAACTCCCAACGATTCGATTGTACTTGACTTTAACACTTTGTAGTTAACCCTACACACTTTTCTCAACATATGGATTAGATCAAATAACTTATTAATTGACTTCATCATCAAAATTCGAGATTCAACACATACAAAAGTGAAGAAAAAGAAAGCATACAAAGAAGAATCGAGTACATCTGAAGACGAAGATACAAATTGTGCTTTGACGGCTTTCGATAACAAGGTAAGTAACTCACTCGAAATGTTTTTACATTATTATGAAATTACTTGATTTTTTTCATGAGTTGCTTAACTTAGTTTATAGGAAATAATTTTTTTTACAAAAATATATCATACTAGTGATTTTTAAACATTAAAAATTATGAATGATATTTGCTTGATTTGTGATAATGCTTGTACACCTAGTAGGATTAATCCATGTATGTGTATCTTGATATTTTTTGGTTCTAAACATAATGCTTGATATTTGCATGAAAAATTTGAACATGCTCACATAAAATAAAATACATAAAAATAGAAAAATGTAATTATCATGAAGAATCAAATCTTTTGTTTGAAGATGCTTTATGTGTTTGGTCTTAATCGTTCTTATGATGAATTTTTTTGGGATGACATGTTATATTTTTGGTCTTGATAACGAAACTTGTGTTTTAGTTTTAAACTTGATGCACATCTTTCATACAAAACACTGGTGAAAACAATCAACTTAAATTAAAATCACAAAAAGAGGAATGCATTCTTTTTCGATAAAAAGTTCTCTATCCTTAAAGCTTTTTGATTTTTGAATCAATGAATCCATGTAGACTATCCTTTTCAATTCTTGAATTTGTATAAAAGTGATTTTGATGATGTAATGATAAGTTTTATCCAAAATCTATTTGTTATTTTGAATCTTTAAAAAGTTGATGATTTGATTATTTGAATTTGAATGAGTTTTATCTTGAAACCTTGAGACTTATAACTTGAAACTTCTATAAATCAAGATTGGATACCATAATTCTCCTATTTTGTCAAAAGAGAATTAAACAAATGAAATATGACTTGTCTCTTGATTTCTCGGAACTATATATTTGAAAATTTCTTTATGAAATCATGATGACTCGATGTTTCTTATGCATGAACCAATTCCTCTATGATTCCTTCTTTTTATCATTTACTAAAGAGAAAAATAATCCAAGTCATGATCTTGATATCTCGATATTTGATACTTGGAATTTTTTTGTGATCTTGATGAGAATTTTAATGCGTGAATCAAGTTGCTCTTTTTGTTATTTATTACCAAATGAATCATGATCTTGAAATCTATGATTTTTGTTGATATCATATCTCTCATGACATAAAAATGACATGTTTCTTTGGCTTGTATGCATCATGTGATGGTTGAAATTTTTGTACATTTGAATTCTTCTCTTTCCTTTTCATTTTTTTTCTTTATTAACAAAAGAGGAAGAAAGAAAATTGCTAACATCTTAAAGAGAACCTTAAGTGTTAGCTTGAATGTTAAATTGGTTTTCATAGCTTGATTTTGATGATTAAATCATGGATGTAAAATTTTGAGACCCCATTGATCACTCTTGATAAATATTTATCTTTGTTGATTGTCATGATTTCAGTATTTATATAAAGGGAAAAGAATTACAACATTGTACTCTTCCCTTGTTTTTGACAAAAATAAAGTGGGAGATAGTTTACTATCTCATGTATCACAAGAGAAAGAAATATTGCTAGCTAGAACTTACAAAGAAAGGCAAAGCTTGCACTTCTCAAAAGAGAAGAAAGAAATTGTAAAGTTGCACATTTTCTAAACTTGTCAGCTTACATATTTAAAGAGATGTAAATTTTACAAAATTGCTAGCTCAAAGAATTTGCCAAGCTTACACTTCTCAAAAGAGAGGAAAACAAAAAGAGCTAGCTTGAAATATCACCAAAAAGAAGTAAAAGTGCTATCTTGCCTATCTTAAGAAGGAAAAGTGCAAACTTGCACATCTCAAGAAGTAAGTGAAAAATTGCTAGACTTGCACAAACTTAAAACTTGCTATGATTGAATATTGTAAAATGATGAATTGCTATTATGTTATAAAAACTTGCATATCCTTAAAACTAGCTAGATGCAACTTCTTTTTTTTATTGATGACAAAGGGGGAGAAGTATGATGATGATCATGTATTTTATGTTGTATTGAACTTTTAATTTTTTGCATGATGATTTATGATTTTAAAATTTTTTATCAATATGGCATATTGATAGGGAGAGTTTATCTAAACTTTAAGAGTTTGCCTAAACTCTATTATCAATTAGTTGTCATCATCAAAAGGGGGAGATTGTTAAATCTCAGATTTTGATGATGAAACCAATTAATTATATTTTATGATCTAATTGTATTTTGATGACATAGGTCTACTTTTGATCAAGATTAGATAATTGAAGCAGAAAGAATTAATGTTGCGTCAGAGAAGAATATGTTAGAAGATTAGACGTCGAGCGAAGGATCATTGATGTATCGGCAGAAGGCTTCGGACAAAGGATTCGGGAATCAGGTCAAGAAGAGCGAAATTACGGCAAGGTCACCTTACATCTACCTGGTGGAGCTATTATTGCATTAGATGCATGCTATTATGTTCCTTCTATTATCAAAAACATTATTTTCATTTCATGTTTGACAGTTATTGGATATAAATTAGTTTTTGAGAATAATGATTGTTCAATAATATTAGATGATGAGATCATCACGAGAGGAACAGTGCATAATGGTTTATTTATGCTAGATACAGCTCCATATATCATGAGTGTAAGTGAGTCTAAGAGGAAACAAGAAGTGGAGAACTAGATAGGAAAAAGTATTAAAACCCTTCGATTAGATTGAGGAGGTGGGTACTTGAGTACAGAGTTCACCCAGTTCCTCAAAGACCATAGGATTTGATCCCAATGGACACCTCCTTATACACTATAGCTTAATGGTGTATTAGAAAGGAGGAATCACACACTATTAGACATGGTGCGTTCCATGATGTGTTTCGCCGACCTACCCATCTCATTCTGGGGATATGCCCTAGAGACCGTAGCTTACCTTCTGAACAGAATTCCAACCAAGTCAGTGATGTCTACTCCATATAAGATATGGAATGGGAAGATGCCTGATCTTAAGATTGTTAAGATTTAGGGCTACCCTGCCCACGTTATGAGATACAACCCTGACAAGTTGGAATCCAGAATGGAATGATGTAAGTTCATAGGATACCCCAAGGAAACTTGTGAGTATTATTTCTATCACCATGAGGACCAAAAGGTCTTTGTAGCTAAGAGAGCAATGTTCCTTGAGAAGGAACACATTCTTGGTGAAGACAGTGAGAGCATGATAGAGTTGAGCAAGGTTGGAGAACCTAGCTCAAGCACCATTCAAGAATCTGTTCAGATACCTAACACATAAGTTTTAATTTTATGTAGGTCTGATAGAGTATCACATCCTCTTGAGAGATATATAGGACATATTAGAAGAGAGGATGTTGAGGATATTGATCCTCAAACCTATAAGGAGGCTATTATGAGCATAGACTTCGGGAAATGGCAAGAAGCCATGAATTCAAAAATGGATTCCATATACTCCAATAAGGTTTGGAACCTAGTTGATGCACCCGAGGGTATTGTACCCATTGGTTATAAGTGGATCTTCAAAAAAAAGATTAGAGTAGATGGAAAGGTAGAGACCTATAAAGCAAGGCTAGTGGTTAAGGGGTATCGTCAAAAGCAAGGTGTTGACTATGACAAAACTTTCTCACCTGTAGTCATGCTAAAATCCATTTGAATTCTATTGGCTATTGCTGCACACTATAATTATGAGATCTGGCAGATGGACGTCAAAATCGTATTCCTCAATGGTAATCTCGATGAGGAGGTGTATATGATATAGCCTGAGGGATTCATGTCTAGGGATAACCCAAATAAGGTGTGCAAGTTGCTTAGGTCTATTTATGGATTGAAGCAAGCTTCCCGAAGTTGGAACATAAGATTTGATGAGGCGATCAGATCTTATGACTTCGTTAAGAATGAAGATGAACCTTGTATGTATAGAAAATCAAGTGGGAACACTATCATCTTTTTGGTATTATATGTAGATGACATTCTGATCATTGGGAATGATGTAGGAATACTCTCCACAGTAAAGACTTAGTTATCTAGGCACTTCTCCAGGAAGGACTTAGGGGAAGCATCTTGCATATTAGGGATACGGATCTATAGAGATAGATCCAAGAGGATGCTTGGCTTGTCCCAGTCCAAGTACATAGACACCATTGTCAAAAGGTTTGGTACGAAAAATTCCAAGAGTGGTCTCATACTAATGAGACATGGAATATCACTTTCTAGGAGTATGTCCCCAAAGACTCCTGAAGAAAGGGCACACATGGATATGATGCCATATGCATCAGTGATAGGATCTATCATGTATGTTATGCTATGTACTAGGCCTGATATAGCGCATGCTCTGAGTGTCACGAGTAGATATTAGGCAGATCCAAGCTTGGAGCACTGGAAAGCAGTAAAATATATCCTTAAGTACTTGAGAAGGACTAAGGATCTTTTACTGGTATATGGAGGTAGTAGCCTCAAGGTTGAGGGCTACACGGACTCGAGCTTATAGTCCAATGTCGATGATAGTAAGTCTAATTCAGGGTATGTGTTCACCCTGAATGAAGGAGCAGTATATTGGAAGAGTTCCAAGCAAGACACTACTGCTGACTCGATCATAGAGGCGGAATACAATGCTGTGGTAGAGGTAGCAAAGGAGGGAGTCTGGATGAAGAAGTTCATCACAGATCTAGGAGTCATCCTGAGCAGTGAGGATCTGATTCCTTTATATTACGATAAATATGGGACGATTACTCAAATAAGGGATCCCGGGTTTCATCAGAAGTGTTCTGAGGAGGTTCCAACTTATTAGAGAGATCGTGGCCCGAAGAGATGCAGCAATGGAAAGAGTTCCATCCGAAAATAACATTGTAGATCCACTAACAAAGCTATTGACTCAGATTGTCTTTAAGCATTACAGAGGTCTGATGGGGATTAGACATGTTGGTGATTGGCTTTAGGTCAAGTGGGAGATTGCTAGTCATATGTGCCCTGTAAGCCAATCACATGAGTGATGACACTTATGACTTGATATGCACTTTATTTCTTTACTTATTATTAGGCATTTTATCACTTTATCTTGCGTATTGCATATATTGTGATGTCCTTGGGTCTGTGCAATGGGAATCGGATCGTGATGAGATCACGATAATGAGACCAATTCACCTTTAAACATAGACCATAAATTATCCTGGTCATAGGTTACTCGAGAAGGAGATCGAGATAACCGAATAGACTGGTGTGCTGTATATCCATTCATATAATGGAGGTAGCTGGTCTCATAGCTACTCGTGTGGGGATACTAAGGGTACAGTGCATGTGCTCATTGGAGAATGAGTTCACTGATTGATTCGCCTACGGAATGCTGTAAGGTTATTAATACCTCACGTCAGACAACGATTCCGTAGTCCTAGTAGTGTATCTGGTCCTTAGACTTGAAACACCAAGGATGTCCTGTATGAGTACTCCACTCTTTGATACCAGACTTATAGGTTTGGAAAGTTTCGAGATCTAATACAGCCGGTCATTGGGAGTGGTAGCCAACCTTACGAGGGCTATTGAGTGTCAATAGAGGATCATCCGCTCTCGGTATCATGAGAGGAATATCCCATGTGTTCTTGCTCGAACAAATCTTTAGCCAAGATTATTCAGATTGAGAGAGAAAGGGTTCTCTAGGAGATTCCGACAAGAGCAAGACTCGAGGAGAGACTGTATGGGTCTGACAGCACCATGCCCGGTATAGGGTCTTTGGGATATTGGATGGATGAGGGACTATAGATACATAGTAACTGAGGACAGATAAGTCCAAAGGATTGGATTCTCCTGTATCGTCTGGGGGCCACGGCGTAGGAGCCTAGTACGTCCGCAGTCGATGAGTTAGGTGAATTATTATAGAGATAATAATTCACTAAGTCAGAAGGAGTTCTGACAAGTATGACTCACGGCCAGCTCGATATTGGGCCTAGAGGGTCACACATATATGGCAGGTGTTGTGACGAGTAGAGGTTCGGATATGAGATATCCGTTGAACCCCCTATCTTATTGGATATCCATTAAGCTCCTGAATTATTGGATCCTGAGATGAGATCCAATAATTGCTAATAAGAGATTATTGGGTAGAGACCCACTAATCTAAGAGGCTTGGGTAATTGGATGAAGATCCAATACCCAATAGGGCAAAAGATCCATTAGGGTTTTTAGGGGGCCTCTATAAATAGGAGGGAACCAAAGCTCTATAGGTTGAGGGTTTCTTTTGGTAGCCACCTCCTGTTCTCCTCTCCCCAGAGAGAGAGGTGCATCGTCGCAATCCCTACCGTGTGGATACCGCTAGAGAGGAGGATGCTTGACCTCCTTCATCCTCTCCCACAGATCTGCAGGAATTCAGGGATATACGATCTCCCTAGGTATCTTCTTTTACACGTGCAGTTTTGTAGATTTGTTTTTGATGCACAGATCTTCGCACAACGACGGAAACTTTCTACGGGAAATCTGGGGTTTTGTTTTCTGTTCTTCCGTTGCGCATGTGATGTCGCTCCCCTAAAGGATTTTCCAACATACACTGATAGAACCAAAGTGTATTAGCGGTAGTACCACTAGTGATAGGCGGTGGTACAATATGTTTGGGTGGTGGTACCGCCCAGTATACTGGTAGAACCAAAGTGCATTGACGGTGTTACCGCTAGTACCCGAAAAACCTAGGATGAGAAGGTTTTTGGCTCTAAGTTTGAATCAAATTGGAGCCTATAAATACCCCTCCCATCCCTGGGTTAAACATATAAGTACACAAACTTTGAAAGTAGAAAAACACTATTTAAATTACTTTAGAAATCCCTCCTGTAGCTCTCATTCATTTTCAGCAAAAAGAGAGGAGTGTGTGAGTACTTGTAAGGGTTATCTCTTGAGCCCATCAAAAGGAGAAGATGCTGTAAGGGAATTAGACTTTGTCCGTTAGAAGGAAGTCAACTAGTAGAAAGCTAGTGGCCTTAAGAGAAGAGAAATCGGGAGTGGACATAAGTCGGATGACCAAACCACTATAAAAATTAGTTTGCATTTCTGTTCTTGCATTTACCTTTCTGCAAACTTTTACTTCACTTGTCCACTGCCTTTCATCTTCTCTAAATGTTCTCAAGTTTAAGTTAGAGCTTTTCCGACACAATTTTCATCGAAATATCCTTTTATCGTACGAAGTTTTTGAAATCATTTAAATCATCGAAATTTATCGTAAATTTACTACTGCACTAATTCACCCCCCTTTTAGTATCGCTCTAGATCCTAACAGTTGGTATCAGAGCCACATTGTTTCTCTTTTGGATTAACACCCACGAGAAATGGCTCTTCACGGCTTTCAAGAGGGTTTTTCGATCATTCATCCTCCGTTCTTTAACGGGATGGATTACACATATTGAAAAACTCGAATGAGAGTTTTATTGATTTCTTTAAATTTAGATTTATGGAACGTTATTGAAAATAATTTTTAACTTCTCTCTAAATCGATGAACGAATGGTCAGATTTAGAGAGAAAATTTTTTTCGTTAAATGCAAAGGCTATGAATGCCTTATTTTGCGCCTTAGATAAAAACAAGTTTAATTAGATTTTAACATGCGAAATGACTTTTGATATTTGGCACACACTTGAAATCATATACGAGAGAACTAGTAGAGTCAAAGACTCAAAAGTACATCTCTTATTGCATGATTTTGACCTTTTTCGAATGGCACCAAGTGAGACTATTGGTGATATGTACACCCGTTTTACGGATGTCGTCAATAGTCTAAGAGCACTTGGCAAATATTTTTTAAATTTTGAACTTACTAACAAGATCTTAAGATTCCTTCCAATAAGGTGGGATCCTAAAGTAATATCGATACAAGAAACAAAAGATCTAAGTGATTTTCCATTGGAGGAACTAATCGGGTCATTAATGACCTATGAGATGACATTCTTAGAACACAATGAATATGATGAACACATGAACCGCCTTCCAAAGAACAAGAAGAATTTGGAACCTCGGACTATAAAATTTCACTTGAGTGATGACTCAAGTGATGAGGACCATATTGATGATGAACTTGAACTTCGAACACTAAAATTTAATAAGTTTATAAAACGAGAATCTAAAATTAAAAATAAACTTGAATGGAAGAAGAGACCAAAGAAGAGGAAGGCACCCAAGGACGAGTCAAGAACATCCAAAGATAAAGTGACAAAATGCACTTTGATGGTCTTCGACTTCAAGGTAAGCAACTTAACCAAAACTCCTTTGATTTATTATGAAATCACTTAATGCCTTTCATGAGTTGTTTGATGTAGTTAGTAGGAATTTTTTTTAATATCATGCTTTTATTGTGTTTTTGAAAATTAAAATGATACTTGCATGATTTGTGATAATGCTTGTACAAGATTAAATCCATGAATTTTTATCTTGATGATTTCCGTATGGCTTTTCTTAAATGCATGATTTTGGCATAAATGCTTGGGCATGCTCATATGAAATTATGCTTGATTATGATAAAATGAAAATATTAAATGTATGTGATTTTAATTTTAAACATGATGCTTAACGATTTTATATCATGCATGCGTATGATAAATTAAAATCCTATGTTTTGGAATGATGTGTTCGTCGTAACTTTGTTTCGGATTTATATGATGATACTTGGCTTTCATATAAAAAATTTGAACATACCTTATGAAAGCATCATTGATAATGATGAAATAAAAATATTAAAAATTTGTTATCATGCTTTTATGGTATCATGCATGAGGATTTGAAGCAATGTTGATTTGAAACTCTATGTTTTGGTTTTTGGTCTAATTATTTTCACAATGAATTAAGATGATGTTTTCATGATGAATTAAGATGATGTAATGCATGTGCCCCTAACAAGATAAAATTCATGCATGCTTTCCGTATCGATTTTGGTTTTAAACATGAAACATATCTATGTAGGAATTTCTTGAAAGTGTTTTGATGATAGATGTTTTATATCATGCTTATGATTTGAAATCTTCTATCTTGGATTAATGGGTCTTAATCATTTTTATGATGATATTTTTTAGATGATGTGTCATATTTTTTTAAATAAAACTTGTGTTTCAGTTTTGATTTGATACACATTTCCTTTTATACAAAAAAGACTTGAGCATGCTCATATGAAAACAATCAACTTAAAGTAAAATACATAAAAATGAAAAAATATGCTTCATGATCTTTTATGCTTGATGCGTTTGGTCTTGATGGTTTTTATGATGATACTTGTATTTTAAATTTATATGATGATAGCTTTCATATGAAAGACTTGAACATACTCATATGAAATCAATTGCATGAAATGAAAATGTATTTTCTATCTTATTGAGATAAATGAATTCATTTTATGAATCTTGTGAATTTCTTGAAAATAATCATGATGAATGCTTTAAAAATTAATGTGTATCATGTTCTTGGCCTCAATGATTTCTCTTGAAACTTGTCTTTCGGATCTATACGATGATAAAAGACATAAGCATGCTTATAAGAAGCAAATCACATATAAAAATGAAATGCAATCCTCTATCGCAATCTTATTGATTTTTCAATAAGAAATTCATGAATCTATGCTTGTCTTTATGAATTTATTAAATGTGATTTTGAGGATGATTTCGGATTTAACAAATTCTTGATTCGTATTTACGACATAAGATACATTATAAATATAAATCATGCTTCAATCATATTCAATACTTCAATCATGTTCTATCTCCCTTAATTCATTTTGTTCTCCTATATTTCTTTACTAAAGAGAAGAACCTTCCTAATAAATCATGAAATTGATAATTTGATAATAAGTTTTATCAAAAAATCTATTTGTTATTTTGAATCTCTAAAAAGTTGATAACTTTATTCATGTTATGAATCTCGAAAATGATTATGGGTTTCGAGTTAATAAATTGATTTGAATGAGATCTTTCTTTCAAAGTGAATCATAAACTCTCTTTTGATTTCTTGACTTGAGATATTTTTATGCAAATTAAAATCCTTTTTCTCAATGACTCCTTTATTCTATCATTTACTAAAGAAAAAAATAATCTAAGTCTTGATATCTCAATAATTGATACTTGAAATTATTTCTTATGATTCATGACGAAATAAGAGATTATGTATGAATCTAGATATCTTCCTTGTTTTCCTAAGATTTGTGTTGATATCATATCTTTCATGATTTAGAAATGGTATGATTACCTTGGCCTACATACCTTATGTGATAATTGAAAATTAATTTGTTTTATGATGAATCACGAATCATGACTTGATCTATGATATTGAAACTTTTTTTATCATGATTCTTGGTTGTATACCCTTTATCATGAATTATAAATTCTTGCTAAAGAAAATATTATTGAATCTCGAATTTTGACGATGAAACTAATTGATTGTGTTTTATTGTCTAACTGCATTTTGAGTTACGTAGGTCTACTATTGATTAGGATTAGATAGTTGATGCTGGAGAAATTGACATTGGGTCGGGTGATCACATTAGGACATTGGATGTCGAGCTGGAGGTTCAATCGACAATCGACAGAAGGCTTCGTACGTCGGGTATCGGGCCAAGAAGAGCGTGTTGTGCCAAGGATATCGGGGTTGCAGAGGTCAATCGTCGATTGGGCAACAAAACGCAAGAGAGGACGATGCACCGAAGAATCGAACGAAGCACCAACCAATGACGTGCTGGGCAACAGAATGTCAATTCGCGTTGTAATAATTATCTAGATCGAAGTAAAGTTTTGTTTGTGTGTGTGCAGGATTAACTACGATAAAGATGAAGACGTAAAGCGAAACAAAGTGTTGGAAGACAAGTGTGATGGATCGTTGGAAGTTTAAGAGTTCAATGGAAGTTCGATGATTCGTTGGGAGTGCTGTCGGAACTGGCCGAGAATGAGTAGGGAGCTTGCCGAAGGGTTTTCAGAAGTTCACCAGAAGGTTCGTCGAAAGTTTACGGAGTTTTCCAAGAAAGATCGGAGCTTGCCAAAGAAGCTCAATGGAACTCGCCAAGATCATCATAAAGTCCAGGAGGTTGCCGGGAGTCTGCATAATGGTTTCCAAGGGTTCGTCGGAAGACCGCTGGACATTCACCAGAAGCTCACCAGAAGAAGTCTTGACTTGTCAGACTTTATAATAACTTAGAAAATATCTTTAATTTCATAGTTAGCATATTAATTTGGGTTAGAATTATGTGTTAATCCTATAACCTAAGTAGAGGCCAATTGGACCTTATTTTGGACTAGTTTGGGCCAAGTTAGAGGCCCAACCAGTGAAGCTGGAAGCGTCTGGTGGTGGCACCGCCCAATACTCGAGAGCCCAGGCGGTGGCACCATTGGCTGGGCAGTGGCACTGCCCAGTACAGCCAGCACCGGGAAAACCAAGGTAATTCAAATTTAGGCTCCAAATTTGGGCTCCAAATTTGAATCCTCTTGAGGCCTATAAATACCCCTCTCATTCATGGTTAAAAGAGGGTCTAGAACTGAGAAAGAAAAAGGGAAAACTCTTATCAAAATCTTTCCTCTAAGCTTTAAGTGTGTTCTAGTCCAAGAGAGGGGTGAGAGGTCTTATAAGGGTTACCTCCTAAGCCCATCAAAAGGAGAGAGCTGTAAGGAAGTTGATCCTCGCCCGTTGGAAGGAGGATAGCTAGTGGAAAGTCGGTGGCCTCAAGCAAAGAGGAATCGGGAGTAGATGTAGGTCGGATGACCGAACCACTGTAAAAACGGTTTGCATTTATGTTCTTGCATTTACCTTTCTGCAAATCGTCTTTTCTTCACTGCTCAACTTACTTATCACTACCTTCTTCCTCTCTAAACACTCCATACTTTAAACACTTTCCATTACGCTTTAATTGAAATCGATTTTAGTCAAAAACGTGATTTATATCGTATGAAGTTTCCAAACTTGTTTTAAATCATAGAAATTTATCGTTCTTAACCGCTACACTAATTCACCACCCCCCCCCCCTTAGTGCCACTCGATCTCTAACAAATATTTACAAATCTTGATCTTGATCCTACTAAAAAGAACATTAATGAACCATGTATAATGTCTTTTACATTTATGATGACTTGATTTCAATACTTCTTTGAATGCATCTTGTGATGATTGAAAGATAAATGTAAACTTTTATTGATGCAAATTTATAATTGATGTAAAAATCTATATCTTTGGATCTTCCACTTCATTTTGACAATAACTAAGGGGGAGCTAACTCACTAGCTTGTGCATCATAAGAGAAAAAATTTTGCTAGAGCAAGCAAAAATTAATTGCTAACGTATCGCAAAATTGCAAGCATCTTAAAGAGAACCTTAAATGTTAGCTTGAATGTTGAATTCATATTCATGACTTGAATTTTGATGATTGAAACATTTATGTCAATATTTATTTTTGATATCTCATTTGTCATGATTTAAAAATTTGATGAAAATGGAAATAAATTATAACATTACATTCTCTCTTCCTTTTGACAATGATAAAGGGGGAGAAAAATTGCTAGCTTGAAGCAAAGTTGCTAGCTTGGTATATCATTGAGAAAACTTGCTAGCTTGTGTATCACAAGAAAAAGTGGCAAAAGTAGTTAGCTAGAACTTGTAAAGAATTGCAATCTTGTAATCTAATGAGAAGCAAAGAATTACTATCTCAATAGAAGCAAAAAATATAAAACTTAGAAAATTTACAAATCTTACACTTGCTATGCTTCTATACTTAATGAAAATTTAGCTTGTATGTTTAAAGTAAATTATACAATATTACTAGCCCATTGTAAAAATTTGCTAAGGCAAAACTAAGTTGTACTTCTCAAATGAAAAGAAACAAGTGCTATCTTGTCTATCGTAAGAAATAAAGTACAAACTGCACATCTCAAGAAGTAAGTAAAAATTGTCATGCTTAAACTTAAAAACTTGTCATGATTGAATGTTGTATATCTTGATAGCTAGCATGTTGTAAAACTTATATATCTTTTAAACTAGCTATGATGCAACTTCTCCTTTTAGTTGATGACAAAGGGGGAGAAGTAGATTGATGATTTCATACAATATATGATGTATTGAATATTTTATACTTGCATGATGTTTTCATGTTTTTGATATATGTTACTTGGATTTGTTGAAATCCAAGGGTTCTATCAATATGGCATATTGATAGGGGGAGTTTAGTTAAACTTCGAGAGTTAATGTTAACTCCATCATCAATTAGTTGTCATCATCAAAAAGAAGGAGATTATTGAATCTCGGATTTGACAATAAAACTAATTGATTATGTTTTAGTAATCTAACTATGTTTTGAGTCATGTAGGTCTACTTTCGATCAGAGTTAGACAATTAACACAGGATAAATCAACATTGTACCAGAAGAGAACACGTCAAGAGATTGGACGTTGAGCCAGAGGTCCGGTTGACAATCAGTTGAAGGCTTCGGACAAAGACATCAGGCATGGAGCCAAGAAGAGTAGAGATGTGCCAAAGAGATCGGGGTTGCGAAGACCAATCGTCGATTGGGTAACAAGCTGCAAGAGAGGATGATATGCCGAAGAACCGGACGAAGTATCGACCAATGATGTGTCAGGCAATAGGATATTGATTCGTGTTGTAATTGTCTAAATTGAAGCAGGATTAATATTTAATTAATGTGTAGGATTAACTATGATAACGATGAAGGCATAAAGCAAAAATGAAGTGCTGGAGTCAAGTGCGATCGAATCGGTAGGAGTTTGAGAGTTCGACGGAAGTCCAAAGATTTATCGGAGCATTGCTGGAACTAGCCAAGAATGAATCGGGGGCTTGCCAAAGGATTGTCCGAAGTTCGCCAAAAGGTTCGTTAGAAGTTTGTGGAGCTCACCGAGAAAGATCGAAATCTTGCCAAAGAAAACTCGTCGGAACTCGCCAAGATCATTATGAAGTCCAAGAGCTTGCCAGGAGTCCGCAAGAAGGTATTCAAGAGTTTGTCGGAAGACCGTCGAAAGTTCACCGGAAGCTCGTCGGAAGAAGACTTAACTTGTCAAATTTTGTTTTGCTTAGAAAATGTCTTTAATTTTGTAGTTAGTACATAATTAGAGTTAGATATGGAAGGTAATCCCTTTAACCCTATTAGGGGCCAACTAGGCTCAAATTAGGGCTATGTTGGGCTGGATGAAAGGCCCAAACAGTGCCCAAGTGCCACGTCCGGCGGTGGCACCGCCAGCTAGGCAGTGGAACCGCCTTAAGGCTCAGTCTTCAAGATTGAGTCTGGGCAGTGGTACTATCTAGACTAGGCGATGGTACCACCCACTAACAGTGTGTTTGGGTGGTGGAACCATCAAATTGGGTGGTGGTACTGCCCAGTACATTGACAGAACCAGAGTGCATTGGCGGTGGTACCTCCAGTGACAAGCAGTGGTATCGCTAGTACCCAAAAAACCTGGGATGGGAAGGTTTTTGGCTCCAAGTTTGAATCAGATTAGAGCCTATAAATATCCCTCCTATCCCTGGGTTGAACATACAAGCACACAAACTTTGAAAGAAGAAAACAATATTCAAATCATTTTAGAAATCCCTCCTCTAACTCTCATTTGTTTTTAGCAAAAAGAGATGAGTGTGTGAGTGCTTATAAGGGTTATCTCCTTAACCCGTCAAAAGGAGAAGGTGCTGTAAGGGAATTAGCCTTCGCCTGTTGGAAGGAAGATAACTAGTAGAAAGTTGGTAGCCTCAAGAGAAGAGGAATCAAGGGTGGACATAGGTCGGATGACCGAACCACTATAAAAATCGGTTTGCGTTTCTGTTCTTGCATTTTCCTTTCTGCAAACCTTTACTTTACTTGTTCATTATCTTTCATCTTCTCTAAATGTTCTCAAGTTTAAGTTAGAGCTTTTCCGATATGGTTTTCATCGAAATATCTTTTTATCGTATAAAGTTTCCAAAATCATTTAAATCATCAAAATTTGTCGCAAAGTTATCGCTTCACTATAAAAATCAGTTTGCATTTCTATTCTTGCATTTACCTTTCTGCAAACCTTTACTTTACTTGTTCATTACCTTTCATATTCTCTAAATGTTCTTAAATTTAAGTTAGAGCTTTTCCGACATAGTATTCATCGAAATATCTTTTTATTGTATGAAGTTTTCGAAATCATTTAAATCATCAAAATTTGTCGCAAAGTTATCGCTTTACTAATTCACCACCCTCACTTCCCCCTCTCCTCCTCTTAGTACCGCTCTAGATCCTAACACCCAAAACCAACTTAATTATAATCATGACTACTTCAATCTAAACACAATCAATTACAAACAAGATTCCTAAGTTGGCTAGCATGTCATTGGTTTATCCATCGCTTCGTCTGAACCTTCTATGCATCGTCCTCTCTTGTGACATATTGCCCAATCGGTATGTTGACCTTTGCAACTCTGATCTTCTTAGTATGATGTCTGCTTCTTCTGGCCCAATGCTTAAACTCATGACACGAATCCTTCTACTAACACGTCGACCAATCTTTTGGCCTAACGTCTAATCTTCTGATATGTTTAATTTGGCCCAACCTTTGATTCCACTATTTTAATCGATTTGTCTTTCCCTATTTGAAGCTAGTCTTGCATCACTCAAATACATATTAGATTATAACTTTATCAATTGACTCATCATCAAAATCTGAGATTCAATAATCTCTCCCTTTTTTATGATGACAACCAATTGATGACAGAGTTTAACTAAACTCCCCCTATCAATATTGTCATATTGATAGAACATTTGAATTCATAAAATCATGAGTATTTCATGCAATGTTTTAAAACATAAAAGTATATCATCATCGTACCTTCTTCCTCTTTGTCATCAATAAAAAGGAGAAGTACAACTAGTAATTTTTAAACTTGCAAGGTAGCAATTTTTTTAGAGATATACAAGATAGCAAGCTTCTTCTTTGAAATGTGCAAGTTAGCAAACTTTGCCTCTCTTTTGAGATGTGTAAGCTAGCAAGTTTTTCTTCCTTTGCAGTATGCCAACTAGCAATCTTTGTTTCCTTTGCAATATGTAAGCTAGTAAATTTTCTCTCCTTGAAATATGCAAGCTAGCAATTTTACTTTTCTTTACGATGCATAAGCTAGTAAGACTTTCTCCCCCTTTATCATTATCAAAAGAAAGGAAATAATACAATGTTATAAATATTTTTCCTTTTATATCAATTTTCAAACACGACAAGGTATACAACCAATACAAAAGAATTGTACATATGAAAATCATGACATGAAAAACATCAATATCAAAGATCATGAAGGATCAAGTCATGATTTAACAAGTCTTTTCTTTTGTAAATAACAAAAAGAAATCTTAGGAGATCAAATAGTAGGCAATTTTTAAAGGAAATCTTTAAGTCATCAATTTTGAGAAATCAAGAGAAAAATCATGATTCATAAATATTTTCTTTAGCAAAAGAAAATATAGGAGATAAAAGATCTTGATTCATGGTTTGATTCATAGAATAAAACTCAAGTTATAATTTTGAGAATCAAAAGAGAAATCATGATTCATTTGGATAATTCTCTTTAATAAAATGGAAGAATCATAGTGAATGATCTTGATTTATATAAAATTTCAAGCCATAATTATCAAGATCATGGTTTGTTTGCATAGATCTCCTTTTTAATATGGTAAAAAGAAGAAATCATAGAGGATAAAAAAAATTTTGATTCTCATAAAAGATATCTCAAGCCAAGAAATCAAGAGAAAGTTCATGATTTGGTTGAAAAAAAAAATCTCATTCAAATTCAAATCATCAAAATCACTTTTATAGTTCAAGAGATTCAAAAATATCATAAATAGATTCATCAATCTCTTATTGAAAACTCAATAAGATAGAGATTGAGAAATTTTCAAGAAAAATACATTCCTCTTTTAGATTCAATTCATGTGATTGATTTCATATAAGCATGCTTAAGTTTTTTTTATACCAAAATCATGCATCATATTTAAAACCGAAAATAAATATAAAAATCATCAAGATACACATTATTGCTTCTTAAAACATATACATAATTAATCTTATTTATTATATAAGCATTATATTTAATTTTAACATTTTATTCCTTTATTATAAAATATGCTATTGTCATGATAAAATATATATATATTTTTTAAACTAATTTAAATTCATCAAATCATGAAAAGCACTAAGTAATTTCTTGGTAAGGTAAAGGGGTTTTGGTTGAGTCACTTACCTTGTCGTCGAAGGCCACCAAAGCATAGTTCACAATCTCATTTTCAGATTCATTCGATTTGTCCCAAGTCACCTTAAGTGCCTTCTTCTTTTGTTGTGAAAATTTGCTTTTGAGATGCCTCAGTCGATTGCTTTTAAAGCAAGTTATTATGTTCTTTTTAAGTTTATTTTTATTCTTTGATTCTTGTTTTATGAACTTTTAAATTTTATTGTTAGAAGTTCATCATCATCGTCATCATCATCATCATCATCATCACTACTTGAGTTTTCTCCCAAGTGGTCTTCTATTATTCTAAGTGTCAAATTCTTCCTGTTCTTTAGAAGGTTGTTGTTTCAAATAAGTCATTTCATAGGTCATTAACGACCCGATAAATTCTTCAAGTGGAAAATTATTCAAGTCCTTTTATCTCTTGTATTACCATTACTTTTGGATCCCAACTTTTTAGAAGGTATCTTAGTATTTTATTAATAAGTTTAAAATTAGAAAAATATTTACCAAGACTTTTTAAACCATTAATAACATCCGTAACCTGGGTATACATGTCTCTAATAGTTTCGCTTGGTTCCATTCAAAACATTTCAAAATTATGCATCAAAATATTAATTTTTTATTCTTTAACTATATTTGTGCCTTCCTATGTAATTTCAAGAGTGTGTCAAATCTCATATATAGTTTCACAAATAGAAACACGATTAAATTCATTTTTGTCTAAGGCACAAAACAAAGCGTTCATCGCCTTAGCATTCAAAAAAAAAAATTTCTTCTTCAAATCATTCCATTCGTTCATTAGATTAGAAGATTTTTAAAAATTATTTTCAATAATATTCCATAAATTCAAATCCATAGAAAGCAAGAAAACTCTCATTCGTGTTTTTCAAAATATGTAGTCTATCCCATTGAACATAAGAGGACGAATGATAGAATGACCCTCTTGAATGTTGGAAAAAGTCATCTCTCTTGGGTGTTAAACCAACGGAGAAAAATTTGGCTCTGATACCTACTGTTATGACCAAAATTGGCACTAAGAGGGGGGATGAATTAGTGCTTACGTAAAAACTATGTTGATTTGGAAAACTTCATTCGATCAAAACTTTCATCCAATGAAAACCGATATTGAGTGCACTTTAACTTAAAGTAAATGCAAGATGGAGTGAGCAACAACCTTAGTAACCAGTAAAGGTTAATAGCAAAGAAGAGAAGGCACACCAATTTTATAATGATTTGATCATCATAACCTACATTTACTTTTGATTCCTCTTCCATCGAGGCCACCAACATCCACTAATGGTCTTCCTTCAATCGACGAAGAGCAACTACCCTCTTACAACCCTCTTCTTCTTTTTACATGTTTAAGAGATAACCTTTATAATTCGCTCACCCCTCTCTTAAACTAAAATCAAAACTTAGAGCTAGAGGGGAATTCTCAAGGGATTACAATAGAGTTTTCATTGGTTTTCATTCTCTTTTCTTGCTGTTCCAAGCAGGAATAGCTGAGGTATTTATAGACCCTAAATAGCTTCAAAAATAGAGCTGAAATTTTAAACACCCCGAGATTTCATAGTACTAGCGATACCACCACCTGTGTTGGGTGGTACCACCGCCTGACACTAGGTGGTATCATTGCTCGGTCTGGCGGTACCACTACCAGATATAGTCTTAGAAACTATCTTAGAGACTAAACCTTTGACAGTTCTACCGCCTATTCTGGTGGTGCTATCGCTTGACCCAATTTTTAGGTCACTGAATGGGCCATCCTTGTGACCCAAAATAGCTCAAACTTTAGCCCAATTGGCCCCTAATTAAGTTGGCATGGTTACACCCAAAACCAACTCAATTATAATTATGACTACTTCAATCTAGACACAATCAATTACAAATAAGAATACTAAGTTATTCTAGATGTCATTGGTTTATCCGGTACTTCATTTGAACCTTCGATGCATCATCCTCTCTTGCGGTGTATTACCCAATCGGCATATTGACCTTCGCAACTCCGATCTCCTTGGCGCAATGTTCACTTCTTTTGGCCTGATGCCCGAATTCATGACACGAAGCCTTATGCTGACGCATCGACCAGTCCTTCGGCCCGACGTCCAATCTTCTGACATATTCAATTCCAACCCAACCTTTGATTCCATTGATTTAATCAATTTATCTTTCTCTAATTGAAATTAATCCTGTGTCACTCAAATGTATATTAGATTATAACTTTATTAATTGATTTCATTATCAAAATCTGAGATTCAACACTAGACGGACTGGTCTGACTAGTTGACTAGCGCTGATAATATTCTATATATTAAAATATGAGTATACCTAAGGTCCTTTTTATAGGTGATCCAAGGGGTGGTTATAACCAGATTCAACACTAGACCTTTGATTCCATTGATTTAATCAATTTATCTTTCTCTAATTGAAATTAAACCTGTGTCACTCAAATGTATATTAGATTATAACTTTATCAATTGATTTCATCATCAAAATCTGAGATTCAACACTAGACGAACTGGTCTGACTAGTTGACTAGCGCTGATAATATTCTATATATTAAAATATGAGTATACCTAAGGTCCTTTTTATAGGTGATCCAAGGGGTGGTTATAACCAGAATTGTTGATGGTGAAGGGGGGAATGTGGAGCATTTTGGGCAGAGGCGTAACGTGATGTTTGCCTAACCCAATGTTCAACTTAGCTAATAATGCTAATCATGGGGTTTGAACAGTTAAATATTTGGCCATATATCACTTGAGGCAATCATGTATCTTCGAATCTGATTATCATGTGTTGACCATGTATAATCGACATGATCTATCAATCACATGTCACCATGTGACAATTATGTGTTTGTCTTATCATTCCTTGACTATTAAGGGGGTAGAATTATGTTTTGTGACCCACTAATCCACACCCAAAACATAGAACAATAATATTTTTCAAAAGCAACCGATTGAAAAACAACTTCTATCTCCCTCGTTGATCCATATACCTTGAGAGAGAGGTTTGGAATCTAGTAACATATAGACTCTAGCAAATTTTTCTTTAGTACCAAATACAGTGATATTGTCAATTTTAAGGGCATAGCCAATCTGCTCCAATAAGGGTTGAAAGCAAGGCTTTGACCATGAATAACCCAAGGTCTCCTAGTTAGAACTTAGACCATATCCTTTTTTTAAAAAAATAAACTTAAAACAAGAAACCCTAGTAAGGTCAATAATGTTTAAAGGACCTCAAGATTATTCACATATTGGGTAGAGAAAGTTTGAGGAATCCTAATAGAGGAATTCTACTCATAAATTTACTATTTAGGCTTCACTTCTAGGAAAGCTTCACGATGTCAACCTTAACAAGGTCGATCTCAAGTGAAATGATAGTGTTGTTGCATATATTATGTAATTTAGCTTCCAAGGGGTTCCTAGACCATGTGCTTGTTGGAAAATATTAACCTAGGAGGAAGGTGGAGCCATAGGTGTAGAACTCAGGGATTGATGAGAAACCTTTGTCTATCCTAGGATTTTGCTTGTGTCAGAGTGGAGGCTTCACTAGAACTCTTGTTTGTATAATAAACCCTAGCCTGATTGGAGGGAAATAGCTGAGTTGTGGTTGGAGTGGAAGAAAAGGTTTAGTTGAAATGGAGACAACGTCCTTTATTAAGAAGCAAAGGGGAGGGGAGTCCTTATGAGAGCCAAGATCATCTGAACGGGAGGGACAGGACAGGTTTAAAGGGAAGACAAGTGAAAATTATTACAGCAACTTCGGGAGTTATTCTTCTCATGCAATGTAATATTAATTTATACAAAAATTATATATGATTAGTTTCTTCATGGTATGGACCTGCACTAGAAAAGAAAAACTGAAGTACTATTTTTTATGAGTTTAATAATTATTTTGTGGCCTTATGTATTTCTTTTGTTGTAACCAGAAGAGATGGTCTCCGGTATAGGATATTAAACTTTAAAAGGTACTCATACTAAAATAATATTATTGGCTAATGAAGTGTCTTTTCTAAAAACTCTTGAAAATATATGATATGATTATCTGCTATTAAGACATCTAAATTGATTAGTGAAATATTATGTAATTGATATATTTTCGGTTTGAATTCATGTGAGAACGTCATTTACAATATTTAATGCACTATTTTTTTAATATTTGTTTAATTTATGTCTTGATTGACCAAGCTCATCCTTTTTGAAAATTTTTATAATGTTTCATTAGAACTTGGGTAATTTATGACAAGTAATAAAGAGAACAATAATTAGTTAAAAATAATGCTAGCTGATGGAGAGGGGCCTACTCAGAAACCTCATCACAGCAATGGGATTTCACATCACGGTGATCTGATCGTCAACATTACTCCATTCCAGGAGGACATCCAAAATCTGTCCAGGATAAATGTGCAGTTTCAAGCAAATTTAGACATAAAAAATCAAAGTATCAGCGGTTAAAAGAAGATCAAGTCAAAGTAAATCGAAAACTACTCAGCAGACCAGTGGGTTTGAAGTGTTCATTGATGAAAAGACTTTGTTGATGGGCCAAACTTTGGTCTTCTTCGCTGAAAGAATGACCAGGGTGGTGCCAATGATCGTACAGAACTGCAGTCCAATAAGCATGGGAAACCGTTCTTCTCAGGATCACTGAAACAGCAAAACGATACAGATAGAGAGGAACGTACGGAAACCGTCGCTCGAGAGTTCAAAATATTATTGACAAGATGATGAGGTGATCAATAGGCAGTCGGAAGTGCCCAAGCGACCGATCCTTAACTGGTTCCATTTGTTCACAATAAAGGTATTCTTCTTTTACCAGTCATGGCAATCCCGCGGGATTAAACGAAGAGAGTTCATTTCAGCCCAAGGGGTACTTTAGACTCGAACGCAGAGAGGTCGAACTGTGCCAACGATGGTTGAACTTGCGAATGGAGTAAAGCATTCAGTTTTATCGATAAGCAATCAGGACTGATGAACTGCAGAAGGCCATGTCGTTCCATTGAGAAATGACGAAATGGAAATCATGTTGCTTGCATTGGCATATCCTGGGAGTTTGTATACACACTTGGTATGTCCGTTGGTTTCTCCCTTCGTATTTGCACAGAATGCTCACTCCAACCTATGTTGTAGTTCGGATCAAGCACAAAAGCGCTACAAGGATAATGTGAGAGCTGTGGCAAATAAAATAACATGTACTCCATGGATGTATCCTAATGTCGAAGAGGATATCCATGTCAAGCCTGCCTTTCAAACCCTTGCTAGTACATATTTCTAATAATATGATGGTAAGCTGGAGAGGTCTGGCATTAATTTTGTGGGTTGTGATGCAATTTACCATCGAACAAACAGAAGGGAATAATTTCGTTGGGCTCTCTTGTGTCTCATCTTTCTAATAATATGATTTTGTGGGTTGTGATGCAATTTACCATCGAACAAACAGAAGGGAATAATTTGGGGTTTTCGTTGGGCTCTCTTGTGTCTCATCTTTCTACGCAAGTCAGATTCATCATCACAAGCACGATAATATAACTATGTAAATTCAAGTTATCTTAAGCCCAATCTTGAGATGGATACTGGAGAGACTTTCACAATCTAAGCTGTTTGTACTCTCCAAGTTATTCTCCACACATGGCTATTGCCCTCCATTTTCTCCATAACAGAGACAGACGTACAAACTCTTTTTAAGTATCTCAAACTAAATTTCTTTTCTCTTTTAGTTCCCCCATTACAATTAATTACAAACTAGTGAAGCAAAAGCAGTATCACTATGAGACAGTACAAAAGAAGGGTTGCTACACGATTGTTGCCAACTCTATCGCTAGGTAGCTTCTGAAGATATAATTTGGAGCTCTGCCCACCACAATGGTGATAGCTTTGGACTAGCTTCCTCTGGTGGAATTGCTGTAATTAGCATCATTCGATCAGCGACTTCTTTCATTGTTGGTCGCTCATTTGGATCCTCATTTATGCAAGATTGAATCACCTCTACTAGTGCATTGATATCTTCATCAGGCGCTGGGTCAAGGGTTGCATCTACCATATCTTTTATCGGTCTCTTCCCACTCAAATAACTCCTAGCCCAAAGCACAAGTAAGCCATCATCCTCTGAATATGGAAGCCTTCCTGAAACTATCTCCAGTAGAATTATTCCAAACTTGTACACGATGCTGCTCTCCTTCGTGATTTCAGATGAGGCCAAGTCTGCTTCTGTTTCTACATTCCAGAATTCAAGATCAGAAATCTTGGCTGCATTGTCTTCAGTTAGATAGATGGATGATGAATTCAAATTTCTAAGGATTAGAGGGGGGTTAAGTTGCATCATGTGCTCCAGACAATAAGCAAGTCCCATGGCTACACGTAAACGTGCTGTCCAGTTCAAGTGCTCTGCTTCCTTAACTGCAAGACCACCCAGTAATTGGTCAAAATAGAACCCTGAGGAATCAAAGGAAGGCGACAATCTATATGATAGACAACATTAGTTTTTTCAAAACAAACCACATGTTGCTTTTAAGAAATTTCATTTAGAAGAAGGTATGACAAAATTTGCTAGTTAGGAAAAAATGAAGGTTGAGAAATTTACTGAAGATGCTTTTTAAAAATTTTTATGGTAGACAAGACCAAATTTTTAGCATCCTAATTTCAGACATCTCAATGGCACATTAGTTGCTTCATTTGCCTGACATATGAAGTAACTAGAAAAATCTGTTCTTTTAATGCATTTTAGGAGTAAAACATGCTATATAAGGGTATTTGGTCCCAACACAAAGAATGAAGTATACACCCCAAACAATTGTCATGCAGTAAGATATCTGCTACTATATAAAAAGAAGAATCCTGTTATGCAAACAAAAAAGAGGTATTATACTTGTTAACTATCTGCTATGGATAAATGTACTGCTTGCACACAGCAAATTTGAATAAGGTCTACTTTGATTTTGCTGCACTTAAATTGGAGCAATACTCTAGATACTCACTGTGCAAATGCTCAAATAGTGTCCCACTTGGAGCATACTCAAAAACCATCATCCTGGTAAAAGGCGCTTCTTCCTCACAATGACCAAGAAGGTTCATGAAGTTCTTGTGATTTACTTTGGACAAGTCTGAAATCTGAAACCAGCAGTTAATATTATTGGAGCAAAAACGCTGATTACAACTATTATCAGAAGCAAACGAAGAGATCTGGCAGAGTACCTTCTTTCTGAAGTAAGCTTCATCTTGTACTGACCAATCTTTTGCTGATGTCACAATCGCAGATGTCACTGCTATTTCAACTCCACTTGAAAGCGTACCCTTGTACAATTTGCAATTTGATAATGAACCAATAATGTTGCTGAAATCCTCACAAGCTGTTTCAAGTTCCGATCGTCTCAATGCAGGTACACCTGCCAAGTACATATTCATGAATGCAGAAAAAAATAATATGAAGTCCAAAATACATGATAGGTAAATATACCTGTCACAAGTGGTTTCTGTGATTGCCCATTGAGAACTGTCATCAAGGGCATTACACTGACAACCGTTTTTGTTTGTTTATGGTACAAGTATATAACAGAGAGGGCAATCAGAAAACAAACTACTCCTCCAACTGAGAGAGATATAATCAAAGAAGAAGATAATATTGGATGTGACTGAGGTGGTGGAGGTGGTGGAGGCGGTGGAGGTGGCAGAGGAGATGGTGGAGGTGGTGGAGGTGGCAGAGGAGATGGTGGAGGAGGTAGTGGATGACTTTTCAAATTAGTTGATGGATCAGGTGCTCCTGGGTTTTTGTTGACACGTTCATCACCATTCTGTTTAAATTCTACTCCCAAAAGTCCACGGGTTGCTGCACTCACAACATCCCTACAAGAGATAAACTTGATGTTCAGGAGTTATGCAAGTGAAAGTTTAGCCAAATCTGTAGTATTTGAGGTCATATCCAACATTCCCTGCTTATCTGTATATTAAAGATTGCACTTTGATCAGAGACAGTAAGATAAGCTCTGGATTGATGTAAGCTCAAACCTGTTCATCATGCAGAAAGTGGACACTGTTTCCTCTATAGCTTGCTTACTGTTCTCACTGTTACCTTTCATTGTTAGACTATTTTACTAAAGAGGTATCATGTCTTTTGTAGTGACTCCATTAGTCCTTAGTAATCATATAGAATAATGTCTGAGCATGCATCTAGTCAAACAAAATGCAAATTTCTAGAAACTGGTCAACTTGTACTTTTATTTTTTTAGCAAAAAAATCAACTCAGTTTTTTTAAAAGTCATAAACAAATAAGTGCATTTTGTGACAACAAAGTTTAGGGCATGTCCAGGAAAAAATGTATGGCCGAATGCTTAGATCCTTTTTTCTCTCCTCCTAAATGCTCCCAAGTTGTATAAACTCGAGAACAAAAATTCATTTAACTGTTGAGCACTATGAATACCCTGACACTGTAATGAATTGCCTCTTTGATGGCAAAAGTTCTTTGTCAACCTGAACCTGTGAGAGCATCTTGAGCTTAGACCATACTGATAATAAGTCACCAGCAAATCTGTTTCCTCTTAGAACACTGCATTTAAACAGTTTCGAGATTGGATTTTTAACTGAAGAAAGGAATGCAATAGATGATGTTAAGTCATTTACATACAGCGTTTCAAGAGAAGCAACATCCCCAAGGTCAGATGGAAGTACTCCACTAAAGTTATTGTGTCCCAAATCCAATACCTTCAGCATCTGCAGTTCCCCAATGACCCCAGGAACAGCTCCATAGAAGGAATTGTTATGTAAAATTCTACATAAGAAAAAAAAATAAAACAGCGATGACAATACAGGTCATAGTATCAGAAAAATAGTTCTCAGATTTTTACTACAAGAGCTACACAGGGAAAGCTGCAAAGAATATCAATGAAGTAATTTCAAAAATTGAGCAATAGTAGTGTTCCAAAGTTGAATGAAATAGTTCAGAATGTTGAGTATTTGCAAGAAATAACTATCCTCAAGAATTATGAAACATAAATAGATAACTACTGATGATGGAGAACCATCAAGCTTTACAAAAGATATCAGAAAAGTTTATTCTTGACAAGATATCAACAAAAAGTCATCAATAAGTTGGCCTAGAAATTCTAAGAGTTGTGTTGAAAATTGAAAAGTCTTTTGGTCTTTCTAGGGACTCCTTATGTATTAAGTGTACTCATTTACTATTTAGGTATCCTATAAGTCACATTTTGGATTTCTAAAAGACATACTAATTCCCTAGAAGATTACTCTTGGGAATCATTGTCTTCATTATTTGTACCAAGACTCCTAAACCCCTATAAATAGTAGAGCTTATTAATAGATCAAACATTTCAAATTTGAATGAAAAGTATTGTATCTTCTCTACTCTCTTACTATCCTCTGTTATATTATACTTCTTTTTCTTTCTCTTCCCCAACTTTTCTCTCTACTTCCCTACTCTATTCTACATCAATTTGTTATCAGAGCCCATCAAGAAACTTGCACTATACCTCGTTGGGTTCTAACTAGCAGCAAAAGCTTCAATCAATACTCAAAGATCCTTGCACCTCCAATATCAACCCCTTGCATGTGGAGTTGGACTTTGGGGCAATTGTCATTATGGAATTAGTGGACCACATAGTTTTCAGTGCCAGGTAAATTTTTGAAAATTTTAATAATATTTTCGTCCGAAAGAAAATTTGTATATTTCATTATATACAAATTTGTAACATTCTCTCAGGATGAATGTGAACCAAAACATATCACCAAATTAAAAATCTTGACTTCTATGATGTGCATTAGCAGCAAGTTTGTAACTTTCATTGCTTAGGGCAATTTTACGTTGAATCTCAACATGCAAATCATGAATATGTTGAGCGAAAAAGTTGGCTAGTTCTGAGGCACGATAGTCAAGTGGAATGGGTGCGAGGTTGATTGGTGTGCGAGGAGTATAGTCGAAGATAGTTTGAAATGGGCTTTTTCCGGTGGAGCGGTTGACTAAGTTACTGTATGCAAATTTTACATTGGTAAGGTTAAGTTCCAGTTTCTATGTTTCTCCCCAACTAAACATCTAAGAAGATTTTCAAGGAGTGGTTAACAACCTCAGTTTGACCATTAGTCTGGCGGTGAAAGGCTGAAGAGAACTTTAATGTTCTGCCAAACACTTTTCACAAAGTGATTCAAAAGTAGTAACAAATTTCACATCCTTATAAGACACCATGGTTAAGGGCAAGCATGTAATTTAACCACTTCTCAAAAGAATAATTTAGCAATGTGTGAGGTGTCATTAGTCTTATTATATGGGATAAAGTTTGATGTATTTCTCAATCTCAAGAGCTTGTTAAGAAGCTTCCTCCATGGTATTGAGGAAACTAAGGACGACTTCCCGTTGGATGTCAAACCTCAACCCATTAACAAATCTTCAGATAGGGATAATTTGGTCCTTTTCTATTTCACACCTAAGTAAAAGTTTTTAAAATTCGGCCAAATACTCTGTCATACTAGAATTTAGTTTTTAAGGTTTAACAATTGTTTAACCAATTGGCTTCGAAAGTAGGTTGGTAAATATTTTTCCTTAAATTTTGGTTTTATGACTTCCCATTGAGTGATGGGAGGTTCTTGATGGTGTTCGAGACTACGTTGGACATGTTGCCAATATTCCTAATGGACCCCACTAGTTTTATTTTTGCAAATCATACACGTTCAATATCAATCATTCCATATCACTCAAAGTAGTCTTCCATACTATCTAACTAGTTAACAAACATATTTGGGCCAAACCTACCATTAAAATTCGGCACATCCACTTTGACTCTTCTAGCAATTTCACCTAGATTGTCAGTATACTGAACTTGTTAGCTCGTTTCTCGAGTTTGTGGATTTCTAATAGGTTCTAGAAATTCATTGTTAAGGTCAAAAGCTTGGTCATCACGACTTGTAGGAACATGATTGTGAACAGGTACCCTATAGGTGGACCTAAGATTTGTTCAAATTGGGGCTTGGGGAGTAGGTAAAATTTCTTGATTTGAAACAATGGATCGCGGAGAATGAACATGTTGTCTAGCCAACTCATCAACCTCCTCATTCATAGGTCCATTTTCAAGATGTTGGAGAGCTCTAAGGACTTGGGTTATTTGGTCACGTAACTGGTTCAACATTATATCATGATCTGCTGACTTGGTCCCAAGGCTGTCTATCTCACTCTATTGATTTAGGGATTCATTAGGATTGATTTAGTTTTCACCTCATCGAGTCATGATTCTAATTCTATCAACAAATTACCTTTTGGTAATGAGGTTGTTAATTGTTGCAAAGCACAAGGTAGAAATGCAATGTTTCAAATGATTCTCACTCTTTTTCCCTCACATTTTGTTTGTTTTATTATTATTATTTTTGGGACAACTTTCAAGGGTTCAAATTTTAGTGGTACTATAGTTATAGTTAAAGGAGAGAGAGAGAATGATAAATAAAAAAAAAAGAGAAAATGAGGGAGAAGCGATCAAAACCAACTCATTCAGAAACTTATATGTCCAAGCAATTGGTCCTTTTCCCATTATCCAAAAACTTGGATCTAATACATATATGCTTGATTTGCCTTCCAACTTAAATGTTAGTCTAATTTCCAATGTGATGGATTTAACTCCATATTATGGTACTTTTGAGCCTCCTTTATCTATCGATGTTTTTGCAGGTGTAAATCCTCCCAAAGCACCGATTCTCCCACAACACAGGGATGACATAGAGGTCATTCCTAATAACCACCTTGTTATGTCTACTATTAGCATTACTCACCACTTTCTTATCAAGTGGCGTGATTGTTCAACTTCCGATGGCACTTGGATTACTTTGGAGGAACTTCGAGACTTTGCACCAGACTAATTAGACCAATACCTTGCGTATCACTCTCCGGGGTCGAGTTCTTTTCCACGGGAGAGAATGATAGAGAACCATCGAACTTTATAAAGGATTTAAAAATGTTTATTCTAGGCATAGATATCAACAAAAAAATCATCAATTAGTTGGCCTAGAAATTCCAAGAGTTGTGTTGAAAAATGAAAAGTCTTTTGGTCTTTCTAGGGACTCCTTTTGTATTAAGTGCACTCATCTACTATTTAGGTATCCTAGAAGTCATATTTTGAAATTCTAAACGACATACTAATATCCTAGGAAATTACTCTTGGAAATCATTGTCTTCATTAATTATATAAGGCTCCTAAACTCCTATAAATAGTAGAGTTTGTTAATGGATCAAACATTTCGGATTTGAATGAAAAGAATTACATCTTCTTTAGTCTATTAATCTCCTCTCTTATCTCACATTTCTCTCTCTCTCTCTACTTCCCTACTCTGTTCTACATCAACTAGGTTAAGCTAGACTGATGCTTGGAACATACCTAGAAAAACTATTAATTAGAGAAGAATAACATAGCTGTGCTGCCAAGTTCCTTCAACATAATGAAGAAACTAAGGTTGCTCACAAGATAACTGATTTGATTTCAGCAAAATATCATCATAAATATTTCCACGTGACCGTTTTTTCCTTCTTTTTTTTCTTCTTTTTTTTTTTTCAAATTTTACTTGCTTGAACAGTCCCCAGATATGAGTCAACCCAAGTTAACTGCAGAAATTGAGTATCCATCACATTAATCTTTGTTAAGTTTGTACATGTAGATGCATGAGAAGAAATATGAAAGATAAACATAATGGGGATGTCATGGACCAGCTACCATGTCTTGTATTGAAATTGTTGAGTTGTTCAGAAATAGGTTAAAGTTACAAAACTAGATGGCAATAGGATTATGCAAAATAAACCCAAGAAGATGCAAGGATTTTAACAAATATGCAAGGATTTTATTGCAGAAAATTTGCAAGGATTTTATTCCATAACACTTCTGCCTACAATTAACAAATATGCAAGGATTTTATTGCAGAAAAAGTGTTAGCAACCAAAAAGTATAAGGAGAATCGAGAAAAAAGAATCACATGGATTAGACAATTATAAACACATAATAGCTTAGAAATGCTTACAGAGTGTTCAAGTGTATCAGTTTGCCTACTTCAGGTGACAGTGTCCCTTTAAGACAAAGATTTTTCAAGTTCCTACAACAAGAAGATGAAATTTAGAGAGATATTAAGAAGGCAAAATTTTAATTGATATTAGACTAGAACAAAATACGTTACAATAAAAAATTGTATAACAAGCATCTTCATTTAAAAGTTTGTCAGACAGTAAATTATGAATGGTAGAAGTAATTTGAAAATCAAACTAATGAAGCTCGATTCTGACTGGATAAATTCCAACAACATACATAAACACAAGAAGAGATTAAGAATCATTACATTCTACATCTCTATGAAGAGGAGTATGTCTGCAGACTTGTCTACTAATGCCAAAAGAACCATGTACAGTGCTGCTGGAAAAACTACAGCATAGAGAAAGCAAACTTCTGCTAGGGTATCATTGTTGTTCCAGACCGACATGACTGCACACCAATATTTTGAGCACTGACAATAGAGATGCTTTTGGAACATTGGTTAAATTCTGGAATATGATTCATTTGGATGTGATGCACTTCAAGCTCATATCAGTACATATTCCTAAATTTGGATGTGATGCCAATCAACTGTTTGGCATGTCTGGATTAATTGGGCTCCTGTATCAGTGTGAATGTTTTGCTGGTTAGTTGTAAATAACAAGGCGCTAAGGAGTAATAATCTAATAATCATAGAATGGGCTACTTATGGAACTTATAGCCTATGTTCGAGAAATGTAATTGGCAAGCATCTATTAATCCTGAAGTGTACTTATATTAGAAAGCTGTACAAATGATTGAGAAAATCTAAACATGCTGTGATAACCTGCTGCTGATAGGAGAGGAAAGATTATTATGATTGATCGGTGAGCTGGACTAGAATTGTGTATGTTATGTAGGGAAAAAATAGAAAATTGTTAATAATTAAGGGCAAATTCCAGGAAAAAGCCCCTAATTTGGGTTTTCCAGGAAGGAGCCTCTCCTATTGTTTTTTCCCAAGGGTACCCATCTTTTCCCTTAGTGCGGAAAATATCTTTGACGAGACATCCAAAGGCAGTCTCCCACTCTTTGCATGGATCGGCTTACAAGGTGAACCAGTCCAGTTAAATTGTTTTTGTGGAGGTGCCAAAAATACAATAGTTCTATTTAAAAACACTGTTCAAATATGGAAGTTAATTTTTTATATTTTCTTATTTTTTTAACCAGTAAAAATGCCTATTTGAAACCGTACTAAGGGTGATAAATTAGTTTGTATTATATTTTGAGTCATTATTACTTGGTTGTGTTGAGAAAAACATTATAGTCCTATTCAAAAATCCTATAACTATAACTAGTAATAGAAGTCAAGTTTATTTTTTATATTTTTTTGGTAAACCAATAAGAATATATATTTAAATCCTAAATAAGAAATATAATAAGGTTAATAATTAATGTTTGTCTGAATTTAAATTAATTAAAACTGGATTGCAGTGTCTTCAATTCTGTAATAAAAAACACTAATCAGTTCGATTTAACCAAAAACCTTATAACCATATTCAAAAACACAATAATCAATTCGGCTAAACCAAAATAACCCTATTCAATGCATTGTAACCGATTTGGTTTAACACCGAACCAATTTGACTGGTTCAGTCTAGTTGGCTCTTGTCGGAAATTCAAATATCAAAGTGCTCAGATGTCAGTGGAGTATTTTTATCGCTTTAAAAAGTAGGAGCTCTTTTTGAGCATTTTGGAAATAAGGGGCGGTATCCAAGAAAAACTCAAAATTTGGGGCTTTTCCCGGGCAATTGCTCAATAAAAAATCTTAATCTTTTTGCAGTATTTAATCATTGTGATTGTTAAATCTTAGCGAAGTATGGAATCTGATAAGCAGTAGAAGATCCTTAAAGTGGCTGCAAGATGATGATTAGTTTTCATTTGGTTCTGTTGGTGAATTGACAGTTTGCAATGGTTGGATGTTTGTAATTGTTTCTTGAGGGGATACTACGTATGAGGTGATATTTAATTTGTAAAGTTCTGCAAGCAAGCGACGCGCACACACGCACACAGCAGCATAAAAAGAAAAAAATAAACTGCCTGTTTTTCATTTACAGGAAAACCAGTAGATTAATTAAGCTCCATACCTTTTTGTTGATAAAAAGGAACAACCAATCAATAGCATCTACTATTCTTCTCATCCCATTTGCTTAAACCAGTACTTAGGTTCAGAAAAACTCAAGGGGAAAACAGCAGAACGCAGTTAGAAGGAGATTTATAATTCAAGAAATTTGGATCACTCACAAAACCGCGACTCTTCCGTCATCAGTGCACTCAACTCCACACCAGGAGCATGGATCATCATCTTCCGCATCCCAATTTGCTAAAGCGTCATAAGGATCGACCTCTACTTTGCCTTTTAATGCCAGAAGAGCTCGGCCTACATTACAAGAACCAAGAAACAAGAAGCAGTTAGATCATTGACTAGGTCGAATCCGCCATCGATCTAGTACTGGAGAACGCACCTTCGCCATTGAGAGAATCAGAGAGCTGCCACCTTTGGCACACCAAATAAATCCACAGCAGGGTTGACAGCCCTCCGAGGCTTGTTTTCCCCATCTGTAGCTGAACAATATCACTTCTTTTTCCACCGTTTCCCTTGGCGACAACTCAAGGATTCGGAAGCAGAACAAAACGCACCGTGAATTGGAAACTTCGGAAACCTCTGGCTAAAAAAGATTGCTCCTTTTTCTCGTCTTTCCCTTCAAGAAGAAGGCTTGTTCTTCTCTCTGAACCGAAGAGGCGGCGACAACAGCCGCAATAAGAAGTAAAGATTGGAACTTTGGTGGTTCTTTAGCTGAAAAATCACATCTTTTCCCCCATTCTATCGCAGAGGGCTCAAGAACTCGTCCCTCGGCTGGAATTGGACCTAAATTGAGCCAAAATAGGGAGCAGATTAAGGTTTGTCCGGAACTCTTGATGAGAGGACCAGGGACCCGAGGCACGCAGTGGCAATGGAATGTAGAGAAGAGGTTGCTTGGCGATGCGACCCCGGAGCGATGGAAAGGTATGCGAAGAAATAGTCCGCCGACGTGGAAAGAGACCGCGCAGGGCAGAAAGCTTTTTAATTGGTGGAATGAAAAGACTTTCCGATATTCGATTGCCTTCTCGAGAGGAAGAAAACACACTTCTTTAAATGTCAAATGACAGATCCTGGTGCATGACATGTAATGAAACGTCGACTTGGCATCTAATACATGTAATTAACCAATCTTGTCGCCCCAACTATGCCTGCCAGTGCTCCTCGTGCAAGATGAACCATCAAACGCAAAGTCCTTCGTTAACTGTGAGCATCCTCTCAACTTCAAACCGGTCCTTTTCACTCGGGTGTTGTCCGTCCAGTCCATGCTGCGGGTCTTTGCGTTGACGAAGGGCACGCGTTCAACGCGTGTGGTCCTGAATGGAGCGTGAAAAGTAAATGATGTATGTATATATATCTTTTTTTGCGTTGATTTTTTTTCAAAGAAAACTTCATTGTAAAAAAGGAAAATTCATCACTCGCAAGGTTTTCAAGTACTATCCTTAATCGAGTAAATCCTTCTTTATCAATACTTTTAAGGTTTATGTTCCCCGTTGCAACACGAAAAGAGAAGCTCTACCAAACGTAGCTAAAGCTCGTTTTTCTTCTTCTTCCCTGGTTCACAAACCACATGATTGACTTATGAACAATCCTTGGTCTCGATCATTTAAGATAACAGCCAGTAGGAGTTGCTCATCTTTTAACTTAGATTGGAGTTCTGCCGTTGGTGGATGTTGGACTTGGTCCTGCTCGGTGAACGGGATTTGGTGGTGCAAATGGCACGCAAGGTTTTTAATATTCATTCTTATGAAGCCGTCGCCGTCTTTGACGCTGCTTTCTGCGTATGTATCGTTGCATATGTTCTTCCTTCTCCCACCGTAGCTCAAGTTTCCGATTCCATTGCTCGGATAGTCCGGCCCCCTCATGTGTCCACTATCCGTTGGTGCTAAGATCGGGTCCCAGAACAATTAAATCTTGGTTTCATTATGCTGGTGGAGATGCCATTGTGCAAAGCGATGGTTGCAGCATGAGAAAGACTGGATCAGATGTGCCTCTTGCTTGCATGGAGACTTCATATTTGGGGTGACTTAACAATATCCTACTTCCTTTTTTTTTTTTATCTTTAGTAAATGCTTTTGGATAACCTCGACAATTATGGAGATACGGTGATATAAACTGTCCACTGTGGGATTCATTATCTCGAAGCAATCCGGGTCATGCACTTGTAATTTCTATACATGAAATTACGTGCATGCATCATCGAGTTAAGTAAATAAGATTAACATATATATACACCAATTCAATAATTCGATCTAGAATCTTAAACTTTATAAGTTAAAACTAATATATGTTACTTGACTTTTTTAATCGTTAGTGATATGATATTATCCTCTCAAGATATTTCTCTCTCTCACTTTTTTTTTTCTTTTCTGATGTTACGAAATGGTTTACTCATTTGCGTCTACTCGTGGTGTAGCTCATCTTCATTCAATTAAACCGTAACTTGATTGGCCCTATCTTTTTTTTTTTTTTAGCGCAATCAAATTTTTTTCTCCACCTATCTCTGATACCATATCAGGAATCTTATAATAACGAGTTTGAGTTAAATTGCTCTAGGTCTATATATACTAGATCATACACAAATTCAACCTAAAAACTTAAACTTATAAGTTATGGATCAAACCTAATATATATAATAATTTTTTCAATCCTTAAGTAACGTGACATTATTCTCTGAATATCTTTTTTAATTTCATACATAAAAATATTTTTAATATCTTTCCCTATTCATGTGTAGATTTACTGAAAATGTTAAAAAAAAATTTTACATAAACAAGAGATTGAAAAGAGAGAAGATTAAAAAAAATAAAAAAAAACTTTATTTACTCTGAATTTATATCTCAGCAAAACACCTTCAACGTCCTTTATGTTGTCCCTTCTTTCCTTGCTTAATTCTCCTCAATCTCTCTATGTTTTTGGGTGTCATGGATAGGCCACCATCAACCCAATAAATAGATTTAAACTACAAGGTCATAATCCTCATGAAATAAGGACTCATAATTTAACTCAAACTTCTAATCTAATTCTAATTAAATATAAATTACATCTCTAACATCCTTCATTAATTTAAATTTTTCTTGAAACTCCAAGTAATCTTCATCAATACTCAAATGATTCAATCTTCAAAGGCTTTGTAAATATTTGCAACTTAATCTTCACTTATGCAATACTCCATCTTGATCACTTTGGTCTCCAATTAATGTTTTAAGAAGTGATATGTCACGTAAATATGCTTACTTTTGCCATGATTGACTAGATTTTTATATAATCTTAAAACTAAAGAATTTACACAAAAAATTTTGGTAGGCACGTCTTAATACTTCAAGATGCATATGTTACTGTTACAATATATTATGCTTCTATAGTTGACATTGTCATAACAGGCTGCTTCTTAGAAAAACATAAAATCACCCCAAATACTAAAAAGAAAACATAACCAGATATGCTCTTCCCACCATCAAGATCACCTACATAATCACTGTTAGTAAATTCAATCAAATAATAATTTTTATTAAAATAAAAAATATCAAGATAATATTTCATCAAATCTAAGTCAGCAATATCAAATTCTTTCTTCATAGGGAATTAAAACTCATGAATCCATATTTTACAAATAAGGAATATTTATAGAGATATTTTTCAAATCCATGTGTCTCAAAATAAAAATCAATATGATTGTACCAGGCTCTTGTTGCTTGTTTTAGATCATATAATATTTTTAATTAATATACTTTATTTTTAAATCCTTTAATCATAAATCCAAGAGATTGATCAACATAAGCTTCTTGTAGTTCACAGTGCAGAAAAGCTGATTTAATATCTAACTGATAAACTAATCAATTATTTTGAATTGCAAGAGAAATTTCTAATCTTACCATTTCTTATCTAGCGACTAGTACAAACACCTCATTGTAATCAACTCACTTCTTCTATTTATAGTGTTTTGCAACAAGTGTGGCTTTGTACTTTTTAATAGTACCATCTTGTATTAATTTTGCTCTAAAGATCCACTTTACACTAAGAGGCTTTTACTCCAAGGATAAATTAATCAATTCTTAAGTTTAATTCTTTTCAATAGAATCAATCTTCTATTGCATTGTCCCATGCTCCACAAAATACTTTTCAATTTAGGTGCATAAAAAAATTTAGCAATATATGCAAAACTATCATCCTTAGTTCTAAAATATATTTTTCTCATATCTTTAATATCAATTATAGAGTCATCACTAAACTTTACCTTTGAAATAAATGATGCATTTAACTCAGAGAATGAACTTTTATTTCCAATCATGTGATTACTATCTCCAATATCTAAGTGACATACTATTAAAAAAAAAGTTCTACTATATCATAGGCTCATAAAAGATTTTTGTCTCTTTCTTTTCGTTATAACATACTTTGTATGTTCTTTCCTAAAGTATTCACAACTATAATGATCATAATTATTATAATAAAAATATTTGATTTAAGACTTATTTATTTTATGATAATCATGTGGTATTCTACCACATCTGTACCATCTGAACTAGCCTCGACTTCGATCATATCCTCTATTGTTATTTTGATTTTAGTCTATCTTCTTGATTTTCATTTATATCTATGCCACTACCTTGATTATTACCATTGCCTTTACCTCTCTCCATTTTTGTTAGGGTAACCATCATTTGGTATTTTTTATTATACAACTTATTCAAGTTATATATATTTATTGATTTATTATTTAGAGATCATTAAAGAATCCATCAGTTTATCAATATTCATTTTCTCAAGATCTTTGGACTCTTACTTGCTAAAATTTAGATATTAGTGATATAAGAATTTTTTTCATAATTTTAACAATATTAACCTCTTCACCATTAGTTTTCATTTGATTTGTAACGGCTAAAGTATGAGAAAATAATGAGATATATTTAGTTTGATATATTTTCAAACTTCTAAATTTAGATCGCAATTCTTGTAGGCATACTTTGTTCACCTTAGTCACACCTTGATAAATATTTTAAATAATGGACCAACTATCATGTGAAAGTTTGGGCTATGGAGATCTTCTCGAAGATACTGAGTTCTACTTCTTGATCAATAAGGGTAAGAATCTCTTGATCTTTCTTTCTTTGATCTCTCAACTCGGTCTTCTAATTTTGGGTATTAGAATCTTTTTCTTCTTTATTAGGCTCTATAATATATTATCAATAATATTTTAAATATCTTGATATTTAAAAAATATATTCAATTAGATGCTTCAGTGATCATAGTTCCTACTGATGAATTGAAGAACCTAGGGTTAAATTATATTATTGATGGAAGTCATATTGTTGATCTTCTTGTAGATATCACCAGTGTAATTCAAAAAATTTTCTCTCTATAGTTTCTCTCTTCATATATTCTCTTTATTATTTTTCTTTTCAAATTTTCTATCTCTAAATAGCGTTGTTGCTCTCTCTAAACAGCCTTATTTCTCTCTCTAAACAGAGAAACGAATCTATTTTTTCTCTCTAATAAGATTTAATCAAAATTCTAATACCATGTTATGAGAAAGAAACTTTACGAAAATCAAAGATTAAGAAGAGAAGATTGAAAAGAGAGAAGATAGACAAAAAAGACTTGATTTACTCTAAAGTTTTGCTTTCACCAAAATATCTTGGACCACCTTTATGCTCCCTTCTCTCCTTGGCTTAATTTCTCTCTCTCTCTCTCTCTCTCTCTCTCTCTCTCTCTCTCTTATTTTTGGATGCCATGAATAAGAACCATCAACCCAATATATAAACCTAAACCATAAGGTTATAACCCTAATGAAATAAGGACTTCAAATTTAACTTAAACTCCTAATTTAATTCTAATTAAGTTTATATTACGTCTCTAACAAATACTTGTTTATGAGTGACAGTTGGAAAAACCTTAATATCTATTGTGTGATATATGTGTGACTAATTGAAAGGCATGCAATTCAATTCTCTTTTGGAATAGAAGAAAGACAGGCGAAGGCAAATGCCAAATCAACTTTATCTTAGAGGGATTTAGAATGAAGCATCAATTAGATTGTATGGAGAGAGTTGAAGAAACTAGTTTACTCTTTTATACTCTATTTGTGATGGAGAAAAGAATAGAAGAGAAAGAATTAGACGGGAAGAGTTGAGGGATGATGCAAGATGTAAACAAAATTTTATTTCTTATAGACAAGTCTCTGTACTTTTCTTTTCTCACTTTTTTTTTCTATATTTTACCATAACAAATCTCACCTATTTATAGGGCTATAGATGAGAGTTATAAGACTCAATTGTGAAGGCTACATTCAAATACTTTTATTATATATAACTTATCTAATTTACAAGTGGTTTATTATTTTCATAACCTCCTTTATAGTAATATTTATCATAATGTAACCTCTCTATTCTCACTAAATTTTAAAGGTTATAATTATTTTCGCCCATGTAATCATGAGAGAGGTTTTAATCCTCACTTTTAATTGAGTCTAATTCTTTTAATATCCCCACTTGACTTAATTCATTTTTATCACACATTCCAAGTAATGTTTTCATTTTGAAAAATATCTTTGAATTGGGGGCTCAGTGAAAATATCTGTAATTTAATCATCGGATTTAATACAATCCAATGAAACTTCCTTCTTCTTGATTTGGCCTTAAATGAAATGGAAAACATCAATATGTTTACCTCATTCATGGAAGTCCGAGTTCTTGGCCAATGCAATCACCAACTTATTATCAATATTTATTTTTGTAGCTTGATGTTGTGTATTATTGACTTTATTCGAGAGCTTCTTTAGCTATATAGTATGGCATACATATGATGATGTCAATATATATTCTATTTCACATGTAGATAATGCCATAGATTACTTCTCCGAATATCAAATAAAAATGGTATCACTCAAAAAAAAAAATTGTACTTTTTAAGATCTTTTAGAGCTCCAACCAATCATTATCAGAATAATTAATAAATTAAAAATTATTAGAAATTGAATATAGTACACCATGAGTTATGGTATTTTTTATATAGCATAAAATTCTTTTAGTGGCCTTATGTGTGTCAACTTTAGTTAGTCCATAAATCGATTCACTAATCTGGTTCATATGGAATATCTGATCTCATACAAATTAGGTATCTCAAGTTTCCTACTAAACTTCTGAAATATACTGTATCAATTGTATCACTTGCATCTTGTCTTAAAAGTTTGATGCATAAATATTTTGAAAACCTTCTTTGTATATCCTTCTAGTGAAATAAAAATATCTTTTTTACTTTGCTTAAAATAAGATATGAGACTAATATTTATAATTTCAAATTCTTAAATCAAACACAATTCTTTAAACATAGTGAGTTGCTTCTTGTAAAAATAAGATAATTTATATATAAGCAAACAGGTAAGATATCTTTATTTTTGTTCATCTTATTTTATATGACACTTTCATAAGGATATTGGTTATAAGTTATAACCATTTTCTTAAAGTAAACATCAATGCTACTATTCTTGAAATAAGATGTCTTTATTTTTGTTTATCTTCTTATATAAGGAACTTGCATAAGGACATTTGTCATAACCATTTTACTAGTTTTAAGTCATACAAAGTCTTCTTTAACTTAATAACTTTCTTTTCATAACCCTTTTTAATGTAACTAATGGTTGTTCTATATATACTTCTTCAAGAAAATTATTCAAAAATATAGATTTAGTATCCATTCGATAAATTAAGTAATTATTTTATGTGATAATAAATATAGTCAATCTAATAGATTTTATTTAAATAACATGGGTAAATATCTTATTATAGTAAATGTCAAATTTTTTTGCTTGTAATCATTTGCCACTAATCTAACTGGTACTTCTCAACTTGATCTTAAATAATTTTCTTGATTTTGTAAACTCACTTCACATCAATAGTATTTTGTCTTGAGGTAGTGATACTAACTCTCAAGTTTTGTTTCTCTTAATAAAATTGATCTCTTTATCCATGATACCATTTCACATTTTATCTTTCACGACATCTTCATATTGAATAATTCACTATTTGTAAAGAGATAAACAAAATGTAATTTATTAGTTACTTCATATAAATATCCTAGATTTCTTATCCTTTAAGACACTAAACTATCTTCTAGAAATGATTGTATAGAAAAAGAAAAAGATATCGACAATAATGGTGATCATGGTGGTAAAGCAATTTCAAAGTATGTTTACTTTTGTACGTATAACTCTTCAATGTTGCTCTCCTAATTCTATATACCTTCTTCATTAAAACTTACATCCCTATTTATAATAATCTTTAAATTGCCAGATAAAAAATAATTTGTAGGCATTAGATTTAGCATCATACCCAATAAAAATGAGTTTGAAACTTTTGTCCATTCTTGATTAAATACATGTGCATAACCAATGTGCCAAAAAAACTTTGATGTGTAAGACACTCGATTTTTTTATTTTTATTCTGTCTCTTATTGAGTTTTGTTCTTGAAGCTCGATGTAGAATATTGGTTTAGCATGATTCTTACCATGTTAAGAATTATCTAGTTCTTTCTCTCTATCATGCCATTTTATTAGGATAATATGGTACTGTGAGTTGATGTCGAATGATATATTTATCACAAAATTTTTTAAATACTTTAGAGGTGAATTCACCACCTTGATCGAGCAGATGGTTTCAATATAGAAGTCATTTTCATTCTTCACAAAAGTTTTAAACTTCTTGAATATACTAAAAAAAATTTCTTTTTCTTTCAAGAAATAAATCTAGGTTTTTCTTATATAATCATCAATAAAAGTTAGAAAACAATGATGCTTACCAAAAGATATTAGAGCAATAGGACCACAAACATTGGCATGAATAACTTTAAGCGACTTATTTGTTATAAAGTTTAGCTTATGTGAAAAATTTCTTCTAAGTTGTTTTTCAAGAACACACTCTTCCTATATTTGACTTGTATATTGTATAGAGATAATTTATTATTTTCTTAATTGATAGTTTATTGAGAACTTGAAAGTTCAAGTGTCTAAGTCTCAAGTGCTGCAACTATGGTCTTTAAATATTATATCACCTCATGATTAATGATTAAGATATATAATCCTAACTTGAGCAATTAAATGATCTATGTTACTTCTAAAAAAGATTTGACAGCCTTTCATATAAATATCATAATCATTTTTTAAAAGTTATCTAAGACTAAGAATATTATTTTGTATATCTGACACATAACAAATGTTTTAAAAAATTAATGATTTTCATCTTTGATGCGGATCAATATATTATTTTTGTCTCTCACTATTACTTTTGAGGAGTGGATAGACTTTTCCCATCACTGTTTCATTCAATTGCATGAACACATTTATGTAATCATATATATAATTACTAGTTCTGATATCTAAGTACCACTTATCTTATATGATGATATCTTCTTCTTAATGTGCTAACAACAAGAGAGAATTATTTTGTTACTTTTTAATATAGTATTTTTCTCAACTTATTTTTTTTTATTATAATAGAATTCGGAAGCATAATGATCATAATTTTTATGATAATATCATTGAACTGAATTTTGGAACGATTATATCTTTGACCTCTTGTATCTCCTTTCTTTTTTTTTTTTTTTTTTTTGGCTCTTGTTTAGGATTTTAGTTTTTCTTATTGTTTTTTCTTTTTCCTCATTTGCTATGTCCTCTTTTTTTTTTTTTTCCAAAGTAAGTTTTGTTTGGGGAATTTTTTCCACTGCATTCGGCTTCTTGATGACTAAATGTTGTAATGCTTACAAAGAACCCATTAACTCATCAACGGTCATCTGATCTAAATCCTTTGATTCCTAGATAAAGATCACAATAGATTTGAACTTCTCATGTAGTGATCTAAGTGCTTTTTCAACCACACGAACATCTTCTTTATACTCATCCTTTCTTCTAAAATTACATGTTTTGAACATGTAAAGAAAAAACATCTACAAAATAGTAAATGGATAACGAATGGATTAAGGAAATGCAACAGGCACAAAACTTCTGGGGAATGTTTCTGTCATTAATGGTAAGATAGAACAAACGGAGGAAGAGCGGAAGGAGGAAGGAAAGAATTTGGATTATCTGTGTAGCCGTACATCATTCAAGAGTACTCATAAGGAAGATTCATAGCAAATTTTCATTATACTTTTCTTTTTTTTTTTTGCTTGAATTGACTACAGGATCTTCCAAAACTAAAACTTAAATTATCTTCTTCTAGTTCTATTGATTTGATACATGTCATCCTCCTAACCTAACGAATCAAATTTGTTATCATTCTTTAATATGACAGCAATTGGTCAACAACATTGCTTTGCCTCTCAACCATTACTACCAATTACACAGTAATCTGCTATACAATAAACATTGTATAAATCATCCCTGCATCGTCTTGCTCCTTTCCGACGACGGAAGTTACACAGCTATTTCATAAGCAACATGAGACAGCAAAAGAAGAAAGCCTTCAGATGAGAAGAGGCTGTAGGTCACATGAGCATATATATATATATATATACGCACACACGCTGAAAGGCCTTCAAGTTTAGTCAAGGTAAGGAGGAAGCAAAGTGCCAAAACCACTGAGCATCTACAGGGAATTAAGCAACTGGACCAACTAGTGAAGGCGACAAGGAGGCCACTTGGAGTGGTATTTTTCTTTTCTGGAAAGTTGGCCAAGCCATTGATGAAGGATCCAGTGGCGACCGTAAATATGACGCAACACCACATGGCGAAGCGTAGTTTCATCACTTTGTTCCACATGATGCATCAGAGATAGAAGTAGGGGCTGGAGGCATCACACCACAGCCTCTGCATTTGTTACCGCACCAAAAGGGGTGAACGGGTCTCAGCAGTGCTCTTGCTGGTGTGCGCAACTGATCCAAGAGTGCCGCTTCACGTTAGCTCCCCACGGGTGATGATGCAACATGGGGACGCAAGGAGTTCGGCAAAGTGGCAGTGCGGGTACCGTGGTGCAGCAACATGCGTGGAACAGTAGACAGGCTTGCGAAATTATGGTGTCCTTCTTGCTTGTTGTCCGGTACAGGTCACATGGAGATCTACCTATGGTGGCCTTTTAAACTTTTATCTTACTATTACATGGATTTGTTCCCCATCAAGTAACGTTATCCCGGAAACCTTGGCGACAGCTTTACCCATTCTTTTCCTTCATATGAGTTGTGTAGGGAACAAAGGATAACAGATTTGGACAGCCGATGGCCTCGTCTCTTCCAGTGACCCTGACCTAATTAAATCTCCAATGGCTCTTTATGATGACAAGCACCCACATGTGGAACATGATCCACTGGCGGAGCACCTACACTTTATGCGAGGACAACACGACATACACTGTATCACGCTCTGTCTGATGAATAATAAGTGCAAGGGCAAGAAACGTGGCAAGACGGCTCAAACTCACTGACAAGCAGCATGATGCCCTCCTCGATTCATTGCCAAAACAAAAAGTAAAAACCATCGATCGATTGGCCCACCGGGTTGTCCAGCCATCCGGTTACTGGACGGGCATGCCACGCAAAAGGACCCCCTTTTCTTTTCTTATTTTTCCATTTGAAGGAAAAGAATAAGAACAGGCAAAGGAATAAAGAAAAGGGTAATAAGAGGGCTCACAACAATGGCAGGCACGAGCTACGTGCTACCCAGCGTTATCGTGGTCCCAAACCTGACCCATCCCCACGGCCACGGATGGATGGAGACCGCACTGCACAAGTGTTTTTTTTACTTTTTTTTCCCTTTATAAAGTTGTGGATGTCTACTAATGAGGTGCGAAGCTTTCATGTAGGTACGCTTGGGAATTAGGGGTGGTTTCGCCCGATAAGACTCGGTTCCATGTGGAAATCACAGAACCTACAGGTCTATGAATGGGCCAAACAGGCAAGGCCCATCAAGCCCAGTCGATATACGAGTCCAACTCGCATCCTCATGCCGTTGCGACTCCTGCGGGAAAACTCAAACGAGCCTATTGAACTCGGTTCAAAGCGTACAGGGTTCGACCCAACATGTTCCAATACCCGATTCTTCGCTAGAGAGGCGACCGGCTACCGCTCTTCGCGCCGTCCACGCTGTAGCTTGGGTTGTTCCAGGTGCGGCGCTGCCACCAGAGCACTTCTCCGACCCCCACCCGGTGGCGTTCGTCCAAACCCTCGTCGACAACGTCGCACGACAAGTTTACCAGCCTCCGTTGCGACCGTCCAGCGACCTCCTCGTTTTCCTACCCAAGTCCGCCGTTTCCTCCTCGCCGCGACACGTACTACAGAATAAAGATTGCGTCCATCAGGAGAGGAGCATTAAAACTTCCTGGTGTCTCATATAAAATGGTTGTGGTAGATGTATGACTGAACACGGCAATTTCCATTTTCGAAGATTGAATTGCTGCAATAAACAAGACAGCGAAGTGAACCGTCCAGTCCTTGCAACACTAGACATCTTCAAACACAATATCTTATTATGATATATATATATATATATATATATATATATATATATATATATATATATATAATGGCACATTATCCACAGGATACACAGTAATCGAATGACAAAAAAAAAAAAAAAACTCAAAATTGTCATTGTTCATGTCACCACCACCATCATTCCCCATGTTTGTAATCTTTTTAATCTTGTCTTCACTCGGTTTCAACCCACAGCTTAATTTACAACCATCATCCATCTCCAATCTCCCTCCGATACCAAACACATGAAAAAGAGCCACAACGCAAAAAACAGAGTATCTTCCCGGTCAGGCCCCAGCAATCTTGATCAGTGGGCTGCGGCGAAACAATCAGGGCACCGGACGAGCCCGTTCTCGTTGCACTCGCCGCAGGTCCGGAAGCCCCGGGCCTTCTCGCTGTACCGCTTGTGACTACCGCTGCACGCGGCGCAGAGAACGAAGCGCACGCCTTTGCAAGCTTCGCAGTCGGAGGCAGAGGGCGGTAAAGAGGCGATCCCGTCGACGAGGGCCTTGAGCTCGCCGGACTCGTGCAGGAGGCGGATCTCCTCGGCGCCGCCAAGGCAGCGGCCGGCGAGGAACAGCTGGGGGAGGGTGGGCTGGCGGCAGCCGAGGGCGACCTGGAGCTCGGCCAGGAAGCGGGAGTCCATGGAAAGGTCGCGCTCGTCGACGGCGACGCGTAGGCCGCGGAGGATGGAGCGGACGGCGCGGCAGTCCTCGAAGGTGCGGCGGACGATGCGGAGGGAGGTGAAGTACAGGACGAGACCGTGGCGGCGGCGGTCGAGGGGATCGGAGGAGGGGGCGGCGGAGGCGAAGGCGGAACGGATGGCGCGGAGGGCGGAGGAGGCGAGGCGGGCCCGGTGAAGAACGCGGCGGAGGGCAGGGCAGGAGAGAGGCTGGTGGGGGTCGTCGCGGAGGAGGGCCTGGATGTCCTTGAGAGTGGGAGAGGAGAAGGTGGGTGAACGGCAGGTAGCTCCGGTGGCGGTGGAGGATGGGGTGGCCTTCACCCACGGCGGCCACATGAGAGCAAGATGAAAGCAGGGAGATGCGGGTGGAGAGAGAGAGAGTGACGAGAGACGGAGAAGATGGGAAGGCAAGTGTTTTTTAATAAATAAAAGGGGGAATTCTCTATAAATAAAAGCCTTCGGTTTTTATTTATTTTTTCCTATTTACACACAGCGCCGCCATTTCTAATAATTCCGACGGATCTTCCCACAGTAAATGACTGGCCGGGCTTTTCTTTTCCTTTTGGAATTCTGTGCAAATATCCCATTGTTTTCGTTTTTTTCTTTTATTCTTTTCACGGATCATCCTAGTTTCTAATATATCCTCCTCAAGCGAATTTATAACAATATCCTTAGGTTAATATAATGACCCTATCAAGTCCTCCCATTAATCTTCGTTTGATCAAAATTGGTTCATTTGAGTAGATCTAACCCGATATGATTTATTTTCCTAAGTTTTACTCCTTACGAACTATTCATCCGTAAGCTCTCCTCTCTCCTGTAGATGGAACCTATCTTCTTTGCATCTCATATTCCTTGCAATCGAACGTTAATGGTGTTAATAGATCGAGGAAATCTCGGTAGACAGTTGAGGAAAATCCTCTCTTCCTCCTCTCTTCCTATGTATAAATAAGGCTTTGTCAATTTGCATTGATCAATCCATTATTCTTTTCAATTCATTTCAACATGGTATCGAGCTATAGAGCAAATGTCTGACAGAAATCATTTTGCCATTGCAAGTGACTCAGGAAGTCCTCCTTTTCTCGAAGCGTGGACTACTTTTTAAGCGCTTATGTCGAGGAGTTTTCTTTCCTCTCTGCGACTGTTCTTTGCTCCTTCGGCGCCCCGGCGAGTTCCTGCCCTCCAGGTTTGCAGACAACGGAGGCCCCTTTCTCCCGAGCCCGTTTGTTTACGCTTAGGATCGTTGCCTCCGTTTCTATAAAAGAGTCGGCGCCTGCGACTGCTTTTCTAGACATCCTCTCGTCCGGCCCGACCACTACCCTACCTTCGATGCGGATAGCATCGCCGATCGCGAGATCGCCGCCAAAAGATGAAGCTCTCGGCGGCGGCGTATCATCACCATTGCCGGCCCTTTCTTTCGGCAGAGGCGAGCACTCTCTCTGGCCGATGTTGGAATCAAGGAGTGGCGGTGGGGTGGGAGCAGAGGCAAGGGAATCCTTTCCCACAGAGAGCTCGCAACATCTCACCACCAACAGGTGGGAAGTTAGTTGCCACCAGACTTCTTTCGACGGAGGTAGAGCATCTCTCGCTTCCACCAATGAGGGGCAAAGAGGCGGGCGGTATCTAGCAAGGAGGAACACGCTGCCGCTTCTTCAAACCGCTAACGTAGGCGTGCGGTGACATCGATCTAGTCGCGAACTCCATCGAAGCGGTGCGATCTGCGCCTTTGGTTGAGTCTTCGACGCCATTACGCATAAAGCAAATCGGGCGGGGTGACGATGGTTTCCTTCTCCTTACGACCCATCGGCCGACGCCATCGTATCATCAAATGACTTCATCATCTACTTCCTATACTCGGTCATTGTCCCTGCAGGAACAATAGCATTTCTCAATCTCCAAGCCTCATCACTATCAATGCGGCACTCATTCCTTTAAGTTATCCAAAAGCGGAAATTATGCATCTTGGCGTGCTCAATTTTCTAATCTTCTATTTGGATATGACCTTATAGGTTACATCGACGGCTCTCTCCACTGCGGTGCTGACCCAGGAGGATCTAGTCCCATACCAAATCCACTCACAAACCGCGGGTTACGTCAAGATCGTCTCATCCTCCAAGCCATTCAAGCTTCCGTCCGGGTCCGTCGCCCCACTAATATCTTCATGTATGGATCGCGCAGAAGCATGGTCCAAGTTGCAAACAACATTGGCAAATCGCTTGCGTGCTCGCATGCTCGGACTCTTATCGATCGATGAAAGTGAAACAAGAGGAAGTACTATTGCTGATTACTTACAAAATATCAAAGTGATCATCGATGACTTAACTTTGATAGGTCATTCCCTCAGTGAAGAAGAAGTCCTCGTTCATACCCTTAATGGCTTAGGGGACGAATACAAAGAATTGGTATTTGCAATTCGAGCACGTGATTCTCAATATCATTTGAAGAACTCTATGACAAGTTGACCGATTACGAGACATATTTGAAGCGCGACGATCGTTGCCGGGACCAACTATCACGGCTCAAGTTCATAAATCCAAGAGAAAGAGTAATCAATACAATAAGCGCGTCAATCAAGGTCCGACAAAGCTGCCTCGACCTTATGGGTTTCACACCAAATCCCTCTCATCCACATTATCAAGGTGATATCCCTATAATCATCAAGACTTGCGTCGACCTCTGCCATCTATCGAATCATCTATCGGTTGTGTGATAAGATCGGGCACTCGGCGAAAGTCTGCCGCTCTCGACCTCGACTTCCGCTCCACACGGTGGCCTCAAGCCAATCTCACAACTACTCGATGACTAGTCAACCCAATTGGATTGTGGACTCGGTGCATCACATCACATCACCTCCGACCTTGAACATCCGCCCACAATAACTATGGCGGCGATGAAGATGTCATCATCGGTGATGGTAAAGGACTCCCTATCACTCATCATGGTTCCACAACACTTAATTCACTCACCACAACATTCACACTTGATGATGTTTTGTGTGCACCCCACATCAAAAGAAACCTTATTTACTCTCAATCGCAAGCAAAATAATACCTCCATTGAATTTTTCTCGACTCCTTTCTTGTCAAGGATTTGAGCACGGGGGCATCCTTAGTCCAAGGCCAGAACAAAGACAACATTTATGAGTGGCCATCTACTTCGAAAACAAACCACCCCACTTTGTTCAGATTCTTTGCTCTAGTTGATGTGTGGCATCGACGTCTTGGTCATCCCTCGTCTCTTATTCAACAAAAGTTACTTTCTCATTATTCACTTCCTACCTCTACTAGCAACATTTTAACTTATTGTGATGCTTGTCGTAGCAATAAAAGTCATAGACTACCTTTTGGCACATCTTCTATATCTTGTTCTAAACCTTTTGAAATTATTTATACTGATGTTTGGGGTCCTGCCCCAACCCTTTCCTTTGACAAGTTTCGTTTTTATGTTATTTTTGTTGACTATTTCACTAAGTACACATGGTTATATCCCCTCCGTCATAAATCTGAAGTTTAATTGTCTTTACCAACTTTAGAAAGTTAGTCGAGAATTTCTTTCGGTCTTCCATTAAAGCAGTTTACTCGATGGCGGAGGTGAATATCAAGCCCTATCTGTCTTGCGACTTGTGGTATACAACACCTCAAGTCACCTCCTCATACTCCCCAATTGGTTGGTTCTTGAGCGCAAACATCAACATATAGTTGAAGCTGGGCTCACACTTCTACATCGAGCCTCGTTGCCATCACCTTTTTGAATGCCTTTCAAACTGTTGTCTATCTCATTAATCGTTTGCTCACTCCAGTCTTACAATACAAGTCACCATTTGAGAATACTATTCCACAAGCCTCCAAACTTTCACAAACTCAAAGTCTTTGGTTGTCTATGTTATCCGTAGCTACGTCCTTATGCCTCACATAAGCTTACACCGCGATCTAAGCCCTGTATTTTTATTGGATACTCTCTTGAATATAATGCTTTTCGTTGCTATGAGCCACACACCCAAAAAGTCTTTCTGTCACGTCATGTTATTTTTGTGGAGTCTTCTTTTCCTTTTCAAAATCATGAGTACTCTACCATGCAAGCTACTCCGACAAACACACATCACTGGAGCATCTCCTCAACCCCGTCACATGAACCTCCCACAACACCATCCAATCCTAACCCTCCTGGTCAGTACACTCCTCCTGTTCAACACCTCCTACCTATCCCTCCAATCCCTCTTCACCAATACCCTCACCACATCATCGGTGTTGTTGAAGTCTGCAGACTAGTCCACTTGATCTCAATGCCTCACCACCGACTATGCCAACAACTCAACCTACCATTCGTAGCTCCTAGTCATCATATGATAACACGCTCCAAAAGTGGTATTGTTAAACCACGTCAAGTTCTTGATCTACATGCCACAACAAACTCTTCCCTTGAAGTCAGTGAACCCACCACAATTAATCAAGCGCAAAAATCTCCACACTGGCGTAAAGCAATGTGTGAAGAATATGATGCTCTTCTTCATAACTCTACATGGACCTTAGTTCCCTCTTCTCACACACAAAACATCATCGGGTGTAAATGGGTCTTTCGAATTAAGCGGAACCCAGATGGATCTATTGCTAGATATAAAGCACGTCTAGTTGCCAAAGGGTTTCATCAACGACCGGTGTTGACTTCACGAGACATTCAGCCCGGTTGTCAAACCAACAATAATACGGCTTATCTTGAGCTTGGCTATCTCAAAAGGTGGCATATCGACAATTGGATGTTAACAATGCCTTTTTACAGGGGACTCTATCTGAAGATGTCTTCATGCAGCAACCCCCTGGCTTTGTTCATCCACAATATCCAAGGCATGTCTGCAAACTAAAAAAGGCTATTTATGGACTTCGTCAAGCTCCAAGAGCCTGGTATAATGAACTTGGCACATTTTTAACATCAATGGGTTTTCAATTCCAAATCGATACCTCGTTATTCCTACGACAACATCATGAAAACACTATATATCTTTTGGTGTATGTAGATGATATTGTTGTCACAGAAATAATCTTTTGGAAATCCGACATTCTTAAAGCAACTAGCCATTCGGTTCTCTCTCAAAGATCTAGGTACCTTGAGCTACTTTCTAGGAGTGGAAGCTACATTCACCTCTTGGTCTTTTTCTATCACGAGAGAAAGTATATTCAAGATTTATTATCAAAGACAAATATGCAGGATGCTAAAGAGGTTGCCACTCCCCTCTCTACTAGTGAGTCACTTTGAAACTTTGTGATGGAAGTCCCGCTACGGACTCTACTCAATACCGGCAAGTACTTGGCTCCTTACAATACTTGGCTCTCACACGCCCAGACGTTTCATTTACTGATCAATAAATTGTCACAATTCATGCATCGACCATCTACAATACATTGGTCTGCGGTCAAACAAATTTTGCGATATCTTAAGGGGACTCTAAATCATGGCCTCTTTTTCCGCAAACACACCTCGCTTCAACTTCATGCCTTTTTTCGATCTTGATTGGGTAGGAAATTATGATGATAGAACATCCACGTCTGGGCATATTATATTTCTTGGAGCTAATCCAATCAGTTGGAGTTCTAAGAAACAAAAGACAGTTGCCCGATCCACAACTGAAGCTGAATACCGTGCCATTGCCATGGCTACTATGAAATAAATTGGATCACAAATCGCCAAGGAACTCAACGTCAACTCTACTCGTCCTCCTACAATATCTTTGCGATAATATTGGAGCTACCTATTTATGTGCCAATCCAGTATTTCACTCACGCATGAAGCATATTGCCATTGACTTCCACTTCGTACGAGATCAAGTTATCAAACATCAACTACGTGTTTCTCACGTACATACAGCTGATCAACTAGCAGACTCACTTACGAAGTCTCTCGCTCGTAAATTATTTTCATTACATCGGTCCAAGATCAGTGTCCTTGACAGGAGCTTGATCTTGCGGGGGCATGTTAATAGATAAGATTTCCTCAACCGCACGAGGAAATCTCGGTAGACGGTTGAGGAAAATCCTCTCTTCCTCCTCTCTTCCTATGTATAAATAAGGCTTTGTCAAGCTGCATTGATCAATCCATTATTCTTTTCAATTCATTTCAACAAATGGGAGCTTCATTTTATCGAAATTCTAATATAAGTAATAATCGAAGGTTATTCCTTATATCACATATTCCTTGCATTATCTTAAGTTTGTTCTAATATCGTTATCTATAATTTTTTTTTAAATTTCTTGATAGATAAAAAGATATTATCATATTGACGATGAAAAAGATGATACAGAAAATACACCATCTTTAGTTGCAAGAGTTTGTATCTTTTAATGACAAAAATATTAGCAAAACAATCTTATGTATTGAATATGTAGTGAAATATAAAATTACCTCCGAGTCATGATTATCTAAAGCCTATGTGTGAGCACACTGAAACTCAATTAATTAAATTACACTTATAAATAATTATGTACACACTGTAAATCCTTGGATTGATACACTAAAATATAATTGGTGCCTTCCTAAGATATCTATGCCTTAATGGATAGCTATAGATTGATATAGGTTGGATTAGGAATCCAATTAATTATATTTCATGAAATCTTTAATATCATACTTAATATTTTCATCCATCATACTAATTTTGATAACCTTCACACATGACTAGTAACGATAATTTTATTTAACCATTAACTATCGTGCACCTTCCTATCATCATTATCATCGTTATGATTACTATTAGACATATGGATCAGAGATCAAGTTTCTTGTAGAATTTTAATAATTTAGGAGATTCCGAGCATTCTCCCACTTGTCACAACATCATAAAGTGATGATAAGAGATAATACCTTTGTATAACCATAAAAACAACGCTAGTCATTTTGCAACTTTATATGGATGCAACATAATGTAAATGAGTACTTTATGAGTTAATTATTTTATAAATAAGTTTTAGTTATTTAAGGTTCAAAAAAACTTTATTTATATGTACATTATGTGCAAAAAAATGAAATACTTTATTGCTAATAGAGTGAAAATAATATATTACATCAAATATTAAATGAACTAACAATCTTTATACTATATTGCTGACAAGCCTTTAATCATGGGATCCATAATTATCAGTACAATATTTATTTATTTCATTCATATCTATATGATCTCTAACATTAAGATACTTTATCTCGTGTTTCCTAAGATTTTTATGTTTATTATTCTTTAAAAAAAAGCACAATTGCTATTTGTCACAATATATCTGATAGCAGATAAGATTTTCTTAAACTGTATGAGGAAATCCCGTTGGTTTGTTGAGGGAAATCCTCCCTCCTATCCGTTGGTTGTTGAGGGAAATCCTCCCTTCTATCCTATATAAATACAACTCATATTGTACTAATCAAAATAAGTTTTCACGATTATATTTTTATTCTATCATGGTATCAAAGTCGCTTGTCTAAGAGCAAGCTCTCTTCTTACTGTCCGACGACAGCAATTGATTCTCACCGAAGCCTGTCATCTTTCGAGTTCGGTGTTAAGGCGCAGCATTTGAGGGGGTTCCGTTCCTCTACTGTGAATAGTTATCTGCTCCTCCGACAGCATTCCTTACCTCAGATCTCGTGGAACTCCGGTGAGGCTCTCCTTGCTTCCTTTGCTTCCACGGGCGGAAGCTTTCTCTCCGTTGTTCCGACCAGCGGACGACCCCCCTCTACCACTACCAACGACTAGTGGAAGCTTTATTTCCGCTCGCGATCATCGTCGCTGCTTCAAACGGTGGCCACACAACCCATCGTCATCACTATCACTATTCCCCTGACCAACGATCTCTTCCTCCCTCCACGCAACCATGCCATCGCAGCTCTCCAGCCCTCAACCACCGCCATCGCAGTCTTTGGTCGAGTGATCCCATCGGCTGCTGTAGTGTGAGAAGGGTTGTCGTAGCTTCAACCGGCGCCCACGCGCCCCTCTTCGCTGTCGGCATCAATAGCAACCGCCGTAGCTAGTGTGCAGTGTGACAAAAATAAGGTAGCACCGTCGATCTCAGCCCCGGTGCTCTCCTCTACCAAGAACCTCTTGTTGTCAAATTTGACCGAACGGTGCGATCTGTACCGATTGAGTCTTCGTCACCTGCTCTGTGCCAAGCGATTGCCCCTCCTGCACTCGTTCTCTGGAACGATACGAGCAGCAACAAAAGTCACCTGCTTCATTGCACCGCACGCAGTAGAACTGACCTTCTTCTTCAAGCCATTCATAGCTCGCCCGAACACACTATAAAGATCATGACCTCTATGGCGGAGCAGTGCATCTAAGAACTCTTAATCCCTGCCCATCATTACTGAAGAATTGCTAAGGACTAGCAGTGCATCTCACCAGCGACATCATCTCTTTTTCCACCGATCATTTTTTGTCGATTGGTATATATCCTCAACATGTCCTCATCATTCACATCTGACGCTCTAGTTACTATCTCTGCAGGGAACCATAGTACTCTTTCCTCTATAGGTCTTATTTTCATCAATGCTGCTATGCTCATCCCCTTCCAGTTATCCAGAGGTGGTAACTACGCATTCTGGCGTGCTCAAATTTCTAACCTTATATTTGGCTATGATCTACTTGACTACGTAGACAGCTCTCTCCGTTGTCCACCGGCGATGCTCAACATCCCAGGAGCACCCAGTCCAGTACCAAATCCGAACCACAAACTTTGGTTATGTCAAGATTGTCTCATACTACAAGTAATTCAAGCCTTAGTCGCTGGATCTCTTGCCCCACTTAAATCTTCATGTAACACTGCTGTCGAAGCCTGGTGTAAGTTGCAAACCACCTTGGCAAATCATTCCCGGACTCGCATGCTCAGTCTCCTATCTAATCTCATGAAAACAAAACAAGAGGGAAGTACTATTGCTGATTATCTACAAAAAATAAAAGTTATTATCGATAACTTGGCTCTAATAGGTCATTCCGTCAGTGATGAAGAAGTCATTATATACACCCTCAATGGCCTAGGGGATGAGTACAAGGAACTGACAGTAGTAATACGGGCACGTGACACACCGATGTCATTTGAAGGACTCTACGACAAATTGATCGATTTTGAGATATATCTCAAGTGCGAGGACAAATTGACAAGATCATCCATCATGGCTCAAGTTAGTCAAAAATCCTAAAGGAGGAGTAACCAGTCTAACAAGACTATCAACAAAGGTATGATCAAGATGCCTCATGAACTTATGAACTACGAACAAACCATCCCTCCTCCATAGCATTAGCATTGTAGTCACAACTATCAAGGTGGCAACTTCAATTATTCTCAGCCCTGGCGTCCTTAACATCCAAGTCAACAAAGAGTTGTCTGCCAACTATGCAACAAAGTCAGACACTCTGCAAAAATCTGTCGATCTCGACCCAAACTTCCTCCTCTATCACAGCGGCCCCAAGCAAATCTCACGACTACTCCAAATACCAATCAACACAATTGGATTGTGGACTTTGGCGTATCCTATCACATTATATCTGATTTACAGAACTTGTCCATCCATAACACCTATGACGGAAATGAAGATATTATCATCGGTGACGGTAAAGGAATTCCCATTACGCATGTTGGTTCTACAAAGCTTAATTCACATAATAGAACTTTTACACTCGATGATGTTTTATGTGCTCCTCACATCAAACGAAATCTCATTTTTATTTCTCAATTCTGCAAACAAAATAATACATCCATTGAATTCTTTCCTAACTCCTTTCTTGTCAAGGATTTGAGCACGAGGGCATCCTTGGTCCGAGGTCAAAATAAAGACAACATTTATGAGTGGCCATCGGTTCCACAATTCACCCAGTCCATTGCTTACTCCTCAGTTGCAACTTCAGTTGATGTGTGGCATCGTCATCTTGGTCATCCCTCATCCTCTATTTAGCAAAAATTACTCTCTCATTATTCTCTTCTTACTTTTAAAACTAGTAGCATTAACATGCATTGTGATGCTTGTCTTAGCAATAAAAGTCATAGACTACCTTTTGGAACATCCTCCATATCTTGCTCTAAACCATTTAAAATTATTAATATAGATGTTTGGGGCCCTACCCCAACCCTTTCTTTTGACAAGTTTAGATTTTATGTCATTTTTGTTGACTATTTCACTAAGTACACATGGTTATTTCCTCTACCATAAATCTAATATTTCAATAATTTTTACCAACTTTCGAAAGTTGGTCGAGAATTTCTTTCAGTCTTCAATCAAAATAGTTTACTTTGATGGTGGAGGCGAATATCAAGTCCTCACATCTTGCCTCTCAGCTTGTGGTATACAACACCTCAAGTTACCCCCACATACTCCCCAAATAGTTGGTTATGCTGAACGCAAACATTGGCATATAGTTGAAACTAGTCTCTCACTTCTATATCAAGCATCCATGCCCCCAACCTTTTGATCAGCAGCTTTTCAAACTGTAGTCCATCTAATTAATCGTATGCTTACTCTAGTCCTACAATACCAATCACAATTTGAAAAAAATTTTCACAAGCCCCTAAATTTTCAGAAACTCAAAGTCTTTGGTTGTTTATGTTATCCATGGCTACGACCTTATACCTCACATAAGTTGACACCCCGATCCAAGCCTTGCACCTTTATAGGATACTCTCTAGAACATAATGCTTTCCGATGTTATGAACCCCAAACTCAAAGGGTCTTTATATCACATCACATTATTTTTTTGAGTCTACTTTTCCTTTTCACAACCATCCTACCATGCAAGCTATTCCGACAAACATACATCACTGGAGTATCCCTCTAATCCCATCACACGAACCTCCTATGACACAATCCAATCCCTTTCCTCAAGATCTGCACTCTCTTGTTCTCCCGGTTCAACATCTCCTCACTCCCTCTATTGCTTCTCCTCTCCCTTCTTCACAAGCTTCCCCTACTACTGATGTAATGCCCTCGAAAACACAACAGTCTTCTAACCACAATAACACTGAAGTACCTCGGCCTGCTCCAACCCGTGACAATGCCTCTCCACTACCTATACCAACAACACAAGCTACAGCTCCTAAACATCCAATGACAACACGCTCCAAGAGTGGTATATTCAAGCCACGTCAAGTCCTCGACCTACATGCTATCACAAATTCCTCTTATGAGATCAATGAACCTACTACAATTACTCAAGCCCAAAAATCTCCATGCTGGCATAAAGCCATGTGTGAAGAATATGATGCCCTCCTCTATAACTCCACATGGACCCTTGTACCCTCTCATCCTACACAAAATATCATCAGGTTTAAATGGGTCTTTCAAATTAAGTGAAACCCAAACGGATCCGTTGATAGATATAAAGCACGTTTAGTAGCCAAAGGGTTCCATCAACGACCTGGAGTTGACTTCACAAAGACTTTTAGTCCTGTTGCTAAATCCACAACAATTCGACTTATTCTAAGTTTGGCTGTCTCAAAAGGCTGGCAGCTACGACAACTAGATGTTAACAATGCCTTTTTATAGGGGACTCTAACTGAAGATATCTATATGCAGCAATCCCCTGGCTTCATTCATCATCAGTATCCGAGACATGTTTGCAAACTACAAAAAGCTATTTATGGACTTCGTTAAGCTCCAAGAGCCTGGTATACTGAACTTGGCTCATTTCTGACATCAACTAGTTTCATCAACTCCAAGTCTGATACCTCGTTATTCTTACGACAATAAAATAGACACACAATATATCTTCTCGTATATGTGGATGATATTACTGTTATAAGCAATGATCCCTTGGAGATTCAGACATTCCTAAAATAATTGGCTGATTGATTCTCCCTCAAAGATCTTAGACTCTTAAGTTACTTTTGAGAGTTGAAGCAATATTTATATCTTCAGCTCTTCTCCTATCACAAAGAAAGTATATTCAAGACATATTATCCAAAACAAACATGTAGGATGCAAAGGAAGTTGCAACTCCTCTCTACTAATGAATCACTCAAATTATGTGATGGAAGCCCTACTTCAGACGCTACTCAATACCGACAAGTACTTGGCTCCTTACAGTACTTGGCTCTCACCCGTCCAGATATCTCATTTGTAGTCAATAAACTATCTCAATTCATGCACCAACCATCTACTATGCATTGGTTTGCCATCAAACGAATTTTACGGTATCTTAAAGGAATCCTTCATCATGGCCTCTTTCTCCGCAAACACACCCCACTTAATCTCCATGCCTTTGCTGATGTTGATTGGGTGGGGAACTTTGATGATAGAACTTCTACGTCAGGGTATATTATTTTCCTTGAAGCTAATCCTATCAGTTGGAGTTCTAAGAAGCAAAAGACAATTGCACGGTCTACGACTGAAGCTGAATACCGTGCCATCGCTACAACTACTACTGAACTCAATTGGATCATAAATCTCCTTAAGAAACTCTACGTCAACTCTACATATCCTCCCATAATATATTGTGATAATATTGGAGTTACCTACTTATGTGCTAATCCAGTATTCCACTCATGCATAAAGCACATCGCCATCGACTTCCACTTCGTGCGAGATCAAGTTGTCAAACATCAACTATGTGTCTCTCACGTACATACGGCTGATCAACTAGCAGACTCACTCACGAAGCCTCTTCCCATAAACTGTTAGGGATCGAGCGACACTAAGAGGGGGGGGGGTGAATTAGTGCAATGGTAAAGAACGATAGATTTTTCAGCGATTAAAACAAGTTTGGAAACTTCGTATGAATGAATGCAACGTTTCGTTTGAACCCGAAAAGATTGTATTTTAATTTTAAAGCATACGTAAGAAGATGAAGATGAAGTTGAGTAAATAAGGCAGCAAATGAAGATGGTTTGCAGCAAAGTAAGTTGCGAGAAAGTAAATACAAAACGATTTATAGTGGTTCGGTCATCCGACCTACATCCACTTCCGAAGCCTTCTCCGATGAGGCACCAACTTCCACTAGCAAATCTTTTTGAAGGGGAAGGACCAAACACCCCTCTTACAACCCTTTTACAAGAATTTCACACTCTTATAGATTTTTCAAAGAGAAAGAAGGAGGTGAACACAAGCTATTGAAAACTAGACTTTCCCAAGCCTTTTGCTCAATTTCTAACTCTTAAAGGGTTACCCTTTCAGCTAAGAAAGGGGGGGTATTTATAGATCCAAAGAGGATTCAAATTGGAGCTCCAAATTTGAATTCAGTTTGGGTTTCTCGGTGCTGGCGGTGCTACCGCTTGTTAGTCGTCAGACTAATAGGCGATACCACCGCCCAAGGCAAGCGGTGCTACTGCTTGTGCCTTCAAGCGCTGGGCGATACTACCACCCCAGGCTGGGTGGTACCACCGCCTAGCACTCGGCTGCTGGGCGGTGCCACCGCCCAACATATTTCAGCCCACTGGTTTGGACCGAAAACTCGGCCCAAACCGATCCAAACCAGCCCCAAATGGGCCCTAACTTAGTTTATAGGATAAACACCTAATCCTAAATCAAATTACATGCTAACTATGAATTTAAAGATATTTTCTAAGCTATTACAAAGTCTGACAAGTCAAAGACTTCTTCCGGCGAGCTTCGAACAAACTTCCGATGATCTTCCGACGAACCCTCGGAAACCATTCCGTGGACTCCCGACAAGCTCTCGGACTTCACAATGATCTCGGCGAGTTCCACCAAGCTTCTTTGGCAAGCTCTAATCTTTCTTGGCAAGCTCCGCAAACTTCCGATAAACCTTTCGGCGAACTTCCGAAAATCCTTCGGCAAGCTCCCTACTCGTTCTCGGTCGGTTCTGGCAACACTCCCAACGAATCTTCTGACTTCCGTCAAACTCTCAAACTCTCAACGATCCATCACATTTATCTTCCGACACTATGTTTCACTTTACGTCTTCATCGTCATCATAGTTAATCCTGCACACACAAATAAAAACTCTACTTCAATCTAGACAATTATTACAACGCGAATTGACATTTAGTTGCCCGGCACGTCGTTGGTCAGTGCTTCATCCGATCCTTCGGCATATCATCCTCTTTTGTGGTTTGTTGCCCAATTAACAATTGACCTCCGCAACCCCAATATCCTTTGCGCAACATGCTTTTCTTGGCCCGATGCCCGACGTATGAAGCCTTCTGTCGATTGTCGACTGAACCTCCGGCTCGACATCCAATATCCTGATGTGATCACCTCTGGCACAATATCAATTCCTCCAGCGTCAACTGTCTAATCCTGATTGATAGTAGACCTGCATAACTCAAAACACAGTTAAACAATAAACCACAATCAATTAGTTTCATCATCAAAATCTAAGATTCAACATAAACTATTTTCATTACATCGATCCAAGATTAGTATCCTTGATAGGAGCACCATCTTGTGGGGGCATGATAGCGGATGAGATTTTCTCAAACTGTATGAGGAAATCCTGCTGGTTTGTTGAGGGAAATCCTCCCTCCTATTGATTGGCTGTTGAGGGAAATCCTCCCTCCTATTGATTGGCTGTTGAGGGAAATCCTCCCTCCTATCCTGTATAAATACAACTCATATTGTACTAATCAAAATAAGCTTTCACGATTATATTTTTATTCTATTAATATCTTTATAGGTCAAGTAATTAAATTAATAACTTTTAATGACTATATAGTAGCTTTATAACAACCAATAAATTTAATTTTTATAGTAGATGAAGCAACTATAGTTTGATTATTACATCTTTAACATACGACACATCTGACTAATAGAAAAATATACAAAGTGTTGAATTTTTGATTTTGATGATGAAACTAATTGATTATGTTTTGATTATCTAATTACATTTTGAGTCACAGATTTATTATCAATCAAGATTAGACAATTGATGCAAGAAGAATCGATGTTACACCAGAGGAAATCATGTCAAGAAATTGGGTGTTGTGCCGGAGGTCCGATCGATGATCGGCAGAAGGCTTCGGGTAAAGAGTTTGGGCATCGAGTCAAGAAGAACAGAGTTGTATCAAGGAGAATAGGATTGTGGAGGTCAACCACCGATTGGGCAATAAGTCATAAGAGAGGATGATGCACCGAAGAACCAAATGAAGCACCGACCAATGACGTGCTAGGCAACAGGATATTGATTCGTTATAATTGTCTATATCAAAGTAGGTGAAGGCTTAATTAGTGTGTAGGATTAACTATGATAGCGATGAGACATAAAGCAAAACGAAGTGTCGGAGTCAAGTACGATCGAATTGTTGGGAGTTCGAGAGTCCGCTGGAAGTCCGAAGGTTCATCAGGAGTGTTGTTAGAATTGGCCAAGAATGAGTCGAAAGCTTACCGAAGGGTTTGTTGAAAGTTTGCTGGAAGGTTCATTAGAAGTTCGTGGAGCTCACTGAGAAAGATCGGAGCTTGCCAAAGAAGACTTGTCGGAACTCGCCAAGATCGTCGTGAAGTCTGGGTGCCTACTAAGAGTCCGTCGGAAGATGTCGAGGGTTCGTCGGAAGTCCGCCGAAAGTTCACCGGAAGAAGTCTTAATGTGTCGGATTAAGTTGTTACTTAGAAAATATCTTTAATTTCATAGTTAGCATATAATTAGGATTAAGATTGGGAGGTAATCCCTTTAACCCAATTAGGGGCCAACTGGGCCTGAATCAGGACTGTGTTGTGTCAAATGAAATGCCCATACAGTGCTCGGATGCCACGTTAGGCGGTGGTATCGCCAGCTGGGTGGTGGAACCACCTGAAGGCTTAATCTTCAAGACTGAGTCTGGGTGATACTACCGCCCAGTGTTAGATTGCTTTGGCAGTGGTACTACCAGACTGGGCAGTGGTACCGCCTAGTGTCAGAACACATTGGCGATGGTACCGTCGGTACCTAGAAAACCAGACATGTGAAGGTTTTTGGCTCCAAGTTTGAATCAAACTGGAGCTTATAAATACCCCTCTCATCTTTGGGTTGAACATATAAGCACAGAGAATTTGAAATTAGAGAAACGCTATAAAATTCACTTGAAAAATCTCTCCTCTAGACTTAGATTGTTTTCAGTTTAAAGTAAGGAGACAATACTTGTAAGAGATTGATCTCTTGAACCTGTAAAAGAAGAAATGAGCTGTAAGGGACTTAATCCTCACTCATTGGAAGGAGGACTACTAGTGGAAAACCGATGGCCTCAAGTGAAGAGGAATCGAGAGTGGACGTAGGTCGAATGACCGAACCACTATAAAAATGGTGTGCGTTTACTTCTTACAAATTTACATTATTGCAAATCATTTTCACTTTGCTGCTCTACTTGCTCACTATCTTTCTTCATCTCTAAATGCTCTCAAGTTAAATATGTTTTCAATATGCTTTAATCGAAATCGGTTTTAGTTGAAACGTAATTTTTATCGAACGAAGTTTTTTGAAATCACGCGAATTTATCGTATTTTACCACTGCACTAATTCACTCTCCCCTCTTGGTGTCACTCTTGATCCTAACAGTTGGTATCATAGCCATGTTATTTATTTTTCTTTGGGATTCACTCATGAGAAATGGCTCTTTATGGCTTTCAAGATAGTTTTTTGATTGTTCGTCCTCCCTTCTTTTAACGGGTCGGACTACACCTATTTAAAAACTTGAATGAGAGTTTTTCTACTTTCTTTGAATTTAGATTTAAAGAATATTATTGAAAACCATTTTCAAACTCCCTCTAAATCGATTAATGAATGGTTAGATTTAGAGAAAATCTTTTTCGTTAAATGCCAAGGCTACGAATGCCTTATTTTGTGCCTTAGATAAAACTGAATTCAATTGGATTTCTTCTTGTGAATCAACCTTTGATATTTGGCATACTCTTGAAATCACGCACGAGGGCACTAGTAGAGTCAACGACTTAAAAGTAAACCTCTTAATGTATAATTTTAAGTTTTTCCAAATGACATAAAGTAAGACTATTGGCGATATGTACACCCATTTCATGGATGTCATTAAAAGTCTAAAAAATCTTAGTAAATATTTTTCAAATTTTGAACTCATTAACAAATCTTAAGATCCCTTCCAAAAAGGTAGGATCCTAAAGTAACGATGATACAAGAAACAAAAGATCTAAATGAATTTTCATTGGAAGAACTAATTAGCTCATTGATGACATATGAAATGAGTTTTTTAGAACTTGATGAACATATGAACCACCTTCTAAAGAATTGGAAAGATTTGACACTTTGAACAAGAGAATGCCACTTGAGTGATGACTAAAGTGATGAGGATAATATTGAGGACCTTGAACTTTTGATATTAAAATTTTAAAAGTTCATTAAATAAGAATTAAAAAATACAAATGAACTTAAAAAGAACACCAACTCTTGCTATAAATGCAAGAAGCCGAAGAGCTCCAAAGATGAGCACGCAAAAGAAAAAAAAGAGGCCAAAGTAGAAGAAAGAACTTCAAAAAGAATCAAGTGCATCCAAAGGTGAAACGGTAAACTATGCTTTGATGGTTCTCGACAATGAGGTAAGTAACTCACCTAAGGTGCCTTTACCTTATTATGAGATTATTTGATGTTTTTCATGAATTATTTAATTTAGTTAGTAAGAAATAAAAATTATTTTAAAAAATATATCATGCTAGTGTTTTTGAAAATGAAAAGTGATACTTAAATGATGTGAGATAATGCTTGTACACCTAACATGATCAATTCCATGTATGCTTTCCATATTGATTTCGATACACATCTATGCATGTTATGAATCTTTTGAATCAAATTTTTTAGCATGATGTATGTTTGACATGTTAGACTTTTGACCTTGATGATCCTTTTGATGAAATTTGAATTTCCGTTTTGAGTGTTGATACTTGTGTTGAGCATGCTTATTTGAAATTAACCTACATTGCTTTTAATAAATTTTTTGAATAAAAGAAAAGTGGTTTTGATGATGGCCCTTACATGAAAAATTTAAACATGCTCACTCAAATTGAAACATATAAAAATGAAAAATGTACCATCATGATGTTTTATGGCCTTGATGGCTTAGATGATAAGACTTGTATTTCAAATTTATATGATGATGGCTTTTGTATAAAAATTTTGAACATATCTCATGAAATCATTCTTGATAATGATGAAATGAAAATATTAAGAGGTTGTTATCATGCTTGAAAGTTATGGAATCATGCTTGATGATTTGTTTTATGAAATTTGCCTTTAGGTCTTGAATTTTCATGCTTGATCCTATTTGATATAAAAAGACAAAGGTATGTTGATATAAAATCAATGCATGATTTGAAATCATTAAAAGAGAAACTCATGTGACATGAAATCTTTCTATCTTTAAAGTTTTCAATTTTTTGATAAAAGATAAATAATGAGTCTCTAGAAAATGATTTTAATGATGTTTCAAGAAATCATGATTAATAACAATATAAATGAAAATGTTTAATTTACGCATAGTGATAATTTCATTTTCAACATGATGCATGACTTTTATATGAAAATTTGAACATGGTTATATGAGATCAACCACATAAAATTAAAACATATAAAAATTAAAAATATGCTATCATGATATTTTATGTTTGATGTGTTTGGTCTTCACAGATTTTATAATGAAAACTTATGTCTTGGTCTAATGTGTTATATATGTCTTTTTGTCTTAATTGCTTTTATGACTAAATCTTTAAGATGATGTATTTTTTCTTTTTGGCCTTGATGATCCTTTTGATGAAGTTTGCCTTTCGCACTTGAACATTGATACTTGTTTTAATTTAGCATATATAAAGACAAAGGCATACTTATAAGATGAAACATTTAAAAAGAAAATACATTTCCCATATTATCAGGATTAAAGAAATCATTTATGATATTTTATGAATCTCGTGAACCTCTTGAATGTGATTTTGATAATGGGTTTGAAATTGACAAATTGAATTTGAGATTTTTTATTCATGACTCTTCTTTTGATCTCTCGGAATTATGACTTAGTGAGAATTCTTATGCATGAATCATGTTCTTATATGATTTTTTTACAAATGGGATGATATATTTAAATCAATGATAACTTGATCTTTGAAATTGATATGTTTTTACATCATGATTCTTTTACATGGGTTATATTACCCTTATCATGAATTGAAAATTGATGCTAAAGAAAATTTGTAAATCATGATCTTGATTTCTCGGACTTATAAACTTGAGATGTTTCTTATATGAATCAAGATTTCTCACAAGCATTCTCATATGATTCTTTCACTTTACTAAAAAATTTATCAAATGAATCATGCCCTTCTTGATTTTTCTTAATATCATAGAAATGACATGATTTCTTTGACTTGTATGCATCATGTAATAATTGAAATATTGATTAATGTAATTTTTTTGATGTGAAAAGTTTATATATCATTGTATTTCCTCCTTTCTTTTCGACATTGACTAAGAGGGAGAGAAAATATGCTAAGTTGAATAATAAATTGCAATTCAAGACTCGATTGTTATGATTGAAATATTTTTGTAAGTCTTCTTTAATACCTCTTTTGTCATAACTTGAAAATGGATGTAAAGAAAACTTTATATCATTGTATTCCTTCCTCCTCTTCTTTTCGACAATAACAAAAGGGGAGAAGGGTTTGCTAGCTTATGCATCACAAGAGAAAAAAATATTACTAGCTAGAACTTACAAATAAAGGCAAAGGTTGCACTTCTCAAAAGAGAGAAAGAAATTGCAAACTTGCACATTCTTCTTTAACTTGTTAGCTTGAATGTTTAAAGTGATATAAATTTTACAAATATTTCTAGCTTACAAAGGAAAACTAGCTTGGACTTCTCAAGAGAGAAGAAACAAAAAATTGCATGCATATTGCAAAGGAAGCAAAGAAAAAGAAAGTACAACTTGCACATCTCAAAAGCGAACGAAAAATTACTATCTTGCTTATCTTTAGAAGGAATTTAAAATTTGCTATGATTGAATGTTATAAATCTAGCTTGATGTTGTAAAATTTACATATCTTTTAATCTTGCTAGATATCACTTCTCTTTTTTGTTGATGACAAAGGGGGAGAAGTAGATTGATGAATTCATGCAATATGTTGTATTTAATATTTTTATATATTTGCATGATTTTCTTGATGACATATTACTTGGATTTTTTGAAATCCAAGGGTCCTATCAATATGGTATATTGATAGAAGGAGTTTGTTTAAACTCCAGGAGTTAAGGTTAACTCCATCATTATTTAATTATCATTATAAAAAAGAGGGAGATACTAAGTATATTGATGAATTCATGCAATATATATTGTATTGAATATTTTTATATATTTGCATGATTTTCTTGATAACATGTTACTTAGATTTTTTGAAATCTGAGGATCCTATTAATATGGCATATTGATAGGGGGAATTTATTTAAACTCTGGGAGTTAAGGTTAACTCTGTCATCAATTAGTTGTCATCATAAAAAAGGAGAGATTGTTGAATCTCGGATTTTGATAATGAAACTAATTGATTATGTTTTAATTATCTAATTACATTTTGAGTCACTCAGGTCTACTATCGATCAGGATTAAATAATTGACATAGGAAGAATCAACGTTGCACTAGAGGAAATCACACCAAGAAATTGGGCGTCATGTCGAAGGTTCGGTCGATGATCGACAGAAGGCTTCGGACAAAGAGTTTGAGCATCAAGCTAAGAAGAGTAGAGTTGTGCCAGGGAGATCGAGGTTATAGAGATCAACTATCGATTGGGTAACAGGCTACAAGAGAGGACTATGTGCCGAAGAATTGGACGAAGCGTCGATCAATGACGTGCCAAGCAATAAGATATTGATTCGTTGTAATTGTCTAGATTGAAGTAGGTTAAGGCTTAATTATTGTGTAGGATTAACTATGATAGCGATGAAGACGTAAAGCAAAATGAAGTATCGGATTCAAGTATATCAAATCGTTGGGAGTTCGAGAGTCCACCAAAAGTCCGAAGGTTTGTCAGGAGTGCTGTTGAAATTGGTCGAGAATGAGTCAAGAGCTTGCCGAAAGGTTTTTCAAAAGTTTACCGGAAGGTTCATCGGAAGTTCGTGAAGCTCATTGAGAAAGATTGGAGCTTGCCAAAGAAGACTCATTGGAACTCGCCAAGATCGTTGTGAAGTCCAGGAGCCTGCTCGGAGTCTACCGGAAGATGTCCGAGGGTTCGTCGGAAGTCCGCCGGAAGTTCGCTGGAAGCTCACCGAAAGGAGTCTTGACATGTCAGATTAAGTTGTTGCTTAGAAAATATCTTTAATTTTATAGTTAGCACGTAATTAAGGTTAAGATTGGGGGGTAATTCCTTTAACCCAGTTAGGGGCCAACTGGGCCTGAATCAGGGCTGTGTTGGACTGAATGAAAGGTCCATACAGTACCCAAATGCCACATCAGGTGATGGCATCGCTAGCTAGGCAGTGGAACTGCTTGAAGGCTCAATCTTCAAGACTGAGTCTGGGTGGTGGTACCACTGAGTGAGGAAGGAGGATTGCTAATGGAAAGTCGATGGCCTCAAGTGAAGAGGAATCGGGAGTGGACTAGGTTGGATGACCGAACCACTATAAAAACGCTTTGTATTTACTTCTTGCAAATTTACATTACTATAAACCATCTTCACTTCACTGCTCTACTTGCTCATTGTTTTTCTTCATCTCTAAATGCTCTCAAGTTAAATATGTTTCCGATACGCTTTAATCAAAATTGGTTTTAGTCGAAACGTGATTTTTATCAAACGAAGTTTTTTGAAATCGTGCCAATTTGTTGTACTTTACCATTATACTAATTCACCCCCCCCTCTTGGTACTGCTCTTGATCCTAACACAAAGAAGTAGACATTTTCTAGTGTCCACACATTCACCAAAATTTTAATATGAATATCCTAATTATCTTGTAAATTTATCTCTATAAATTTCTATGCCAATAACATAAGAGGCTTCACTTAAGTCATTTATCTAAAAAATTTGAGAAAAAAAATATTTTGTTTGATGTAGCACACCTAAATAATTACGAGTAAGTAAAATGTCATCAATATATAAGACCAAGAAATTTATTTTGCTTTTAATGACCTTAATATATACATATTGATTCATAATGTTTTAAATAAACTTGAAATAGATAATAGTATTATGAAATTTAGTATACTATAAATGGAAAAATTATTTTTTAGTCTATATATTAACTTCTTTAAATTATAAATTAAATATCTTTTATCGTAAAACCCTTCAAGCTGATTCATAAATACTTTCTTCAAGATCCTTATTCAAGAATATTATTTTCACATCAGTTGATATAAATAAGAATAAAAATGAGTTATTAGTCATGATTATCCTGAAAGAATAATTCTTATAAAGAAAAAAGAATGTATCATAGTAATGAATGTCTTCATTTTGAATAAAATCTTTAGTCATAAGTTAGACTTTATATCTCTATATTCTTAGATACATCACTTTTAGTCACCCATTTATAACCAATGTTACTCCTTTTGATAATTCAATGAGATGTGAAACTTAATTTTTAATCATAAACTCCAATTCCTCTTTTATGATATCATACCATAGTTTAAACGAATCTCTACTCTTGGCATGCGAAGACTACAAAGAATCATCCTTAAGTCCAACGATAAAGTTGGACATCTATAAAAAATGGTTCAATTCCTTAACCTTGAGGATGCGAGAATATCTCATTCATTTTATTATTTATGGGTATAAGGCTCATATCATTTTATAAAACTCTAGACTGAATACCAATTATAAAGAGTAATCTTTTATAATTCTTAGTAAGACTTCTAATAAGACTTGTACAAATTGGTTTCTCTTCATGCCATGAACAAAACAAATAACACAAAGTTTTCAAATTAAAAAAGAAATAAACTTGCATATGTTTTGAAATAGAACCTAAATTTTCAAAGAATGATGAAATATAAATAGTGTTTTTAAAATCCAAAATAAATCTAGACTTAAAAAATGTGTCTATATGCCTTCTACATTATAGGGAGGGCATCCAGTTGCCAAAATAAATGGTGTATTATTTTGTCTCAACTTTCTGATACATAGTATTTATATTGTTGAACCAGAATTAATCCCCCAATTATTGTAAGATGCATTAACAAGAAATGATTCTTTTTAAGCTTACTGTTATGCTTGTGACAGTTCTTTATGTGTCCATTCTTGTTGCAAAAACAATAATAAACTTCATCACCTTCTTACTTTTCCTTATGGACATCTCTTACTTCCACTTGTAATCTCTTCATGTGAGTTGCTAGATGAATACTATCTCTTTTTTCGTCAAACTTATCATGTTTTAATATTTTTTTTATATTATAGACAGATGGTCAAATGTTCATTGTATGTGTTATAGAAAATTTAAAAGAAATAAAATTCTATAGAAAGAGAATTCAATATGAAATAAATTAGAAAGGACTCATATGTCACAACCTTTAAGATTGTCAAACTTCATACCTTAAGGTTATTTTCATTATGTTGCTTACTAGTGTTTATGAACTAAAAAGAACTCATACATTTAACCTCTAGAGGAACTTAGCCAACAATATATCTCATTTGTATTATGTGTTCATAGGCAACTTTAGAATTATCAAACTTCATGCTTGAAAGTCTTTTTATTATGGTGCTAACTAATGCCTTTTCTAAAGTCATAAATTGTTATTATTTTTCATAAAATCTTTTACTTATTGTATTTATGAATAGAACCTTAAATGCTCTTACTAACATAAAATCTAATGAATATTATACCTAAACAATTGGGTCACTTTCATCACTAATATGTCATTTTCTCAAGTGGCATACTTAACTGTGGAAATAGATTGTTCATCTGCATGGAGCACCAAGTTAAAATTCATGAACCCGAGTCATTTTTTTTATTTTAGTCATAAATGTTATCATTAGTCAACGTGAAAATATTATTAATAAGAGCAGATTGAAAAATTATAAAACCAAAAAAGATAATCAATTTTATGCTATGAAATAAATAGTCCACGGTAATGTAAATTCTAACGTTTATATGGTAGAGGTGCATCACTTTACATCATAATTTAATTAATAAGATCGATAATATGAAAACTAAAATAATTTTTCATTCTTATGGATCTAAGAAAATTAAAATATTAAATTATCATCTTATTCCAATTAACCCATAAAAGATAGCCACCTCCTTGTAGGGCCTAGCGATTACCCCATACAAATCAATTGCGTATCGATGCCACCCTCCTATGGGTGGCGCTCCACCATCATATCGGCATGAAGCCCAAGGTGGCAAGCAGCATCAGCACAGCTTAGCAACCCATGGTCGTACCAAAATAAGTGCCGACCGTGAGGCAATATAACACCGCCCCTGAAAGCTTGGGATGATGCCTCAGTAGCTCAACTGAGCACACGCCCGTATTGGTACGGACACCATCCAAGGCACAACACTATCCTAGGAAGCTTGGGACGGTGCCTCCATAGCGCCACTTAAAAACTCAGGACGGTACTCAACGATACATCGGAAACGCGCACCCCTTTTGGTATAAAAACCCCAGACCGGCACCACTCTAGGGGACTTTTTTTTTTCTGAATAATCATCTCCCTCGATAAAGACTAACATAAGCATCAGAGGGGTCAGATCATCAAATCTTGACCCGACCTGTGTGTAGGAACCGGAAGATGCATGACGGGCCGATCAGTAGAAAGAGGCCTCTTCTCCAAATAGGCAAACTTGTTAGGTTCGGAGCGGCACTAAGAGGGGGGGGGAGGGGGGTGAATTAGTGCAGCGAATTAAAATGAATAAAGCTTGAAAACCGATTTTGGAGATTTGCTTAAGAACTTGATTCACCGAAAGAGACTTTAACTTGAAAATATTTAGGTAAATGAAAGTTAAAGTAGGGAGAAGAAATCCAATCAGTTTGTAGCTTAAGAAATTTACGATGCAGAATTTTAAGTACTCACACAGCAAGTGAACACAGCGATGTATAGTAGTTCGGTCAAATGATCTACATCCACTCTTGAAGCCTCCTCTAATGAGGCTCCCAACTTCCACTAGTAAGTCTCTTGAAGGGGAAGGACCAAACACCCCTTTACAGCCTTTTACAAGAGGTTCCCTCTCTTTACAGAATTTTTACAAGTAGAAGAAGGAGGTGAACACTTGAGTAATTGAAAGCAGGAATTTGCTATAGCTTAGACTCAAATCTATCACTATAAAAGGTTCTACTACCAGCTAGAAGTAAAGGGGTATTTATAGAGCTTTTTGTGATTCAAAAATCCCGCTCAAAAAAGGTCTCGTCCGAAATTTCGGATTGTAGGCGGTACTACCGCCTAGCATTAGCAGATACTACTGCTTTGACATACTTTATGGTGTTCAGATTGCTTTGTACTACCGCTTAGCATGCTGGCGGTACTACCGCTTTGACAGTGGTTGCAACCACGTCAAAGCGGTACCACTGCCTACCTAGGGTGGTACTACTGCCTGACACAAGTGGTTGCAACCACCTGTCAGGCGGTACCACCGCCTGCTTGGGGCGGTACTACCGCTTGGGTTCATTTAGTCAACAGGCAGTGCTACCGCCTGGGTCTGGCGATGCTACCGCCTACCCTTGCCAGAAACTGTATGGGCCTTACCTTTGGCCCAATACAGCCCATTAAAGGCCCAATTGGCCTAATACCTGGGTTATTAGATTAACACCTAATCCAAACAAAAATTAACATGCTAACTATGAAATTAAAGACTTTTCTAAGCTATTACAAAATCCAATAAGTCAAGACTTCTTCCGGCGAGCTTCCGGTGAACTTTTGGAGGGTTTTTTGACGAACCCTCGGAAACCATTCTACGGACTCCCGGCAAGCTCTTGAACTTCACGATGATCTTGGCGGGTTCCTACGAGCTTCTTTGGAGAGCTCCGATCTTTCTTGGCAAGCTCCGTGAACTTCCGACGAACCTTCCGGCGAACTTTCAAAAACCCTTCGGCAAGCTCCCTACTCATTCTCGGCCAGTTCCGACAACACTCCCAATGAATCTTCGGACTTCCGTCGAACTCTCGAACTTCTAACGATCCATCATACTTGACTTTTGGCACTTTATTTCGCTTTACGTCTTCATCGTTATCGTAGTTAATCCTGCACAAAAAAATAAACACTCTACTTCGATCTAGACAGTTATTATAACGCGAATCGACATTCTATTGCCTGGCACGTCATTGGCTTATCGGCGCTTCGTCCGTTTCTTCGGCACACCGTCCTCTTCTTGTGATCCATTGCCCAATCGGTGGTTGACCTCCGTAACCCCGATATCCTTGGCACAACTTTGCTCTTCTTGGCCCGGTGCCCGACGTCCGAAGCCTTCTGCCGATTGTCCAATATCCTGACGTGATTTCCTCCGGTGCAACATCAATTCCTCCAGCGTCAACTGTCTAATTCTAATCGAGTAGACCTGCGTAACTCAAAACGCAGTTAGACAAACAAAATACAATCAATTAGTTTCATCATCAAAATCCGAGATTCAATAATCTCCCCCTTTTTGATGATGACAACTAATTGATGACTAACGGAGTTAACCTTAACTCCACGGAGTTCAACCCAAACTCCCCCTATCAATATACCATTGATAGAACACTTGGATTATCCCAAATCCAAGCTACATGTATCACATGTTGAGAGAAAACATCAAACCATCATGCAAATATATAAAATACTCAATCAACATTATATTACATGAACTCATCAATCTACACTTCTCCCCCTTTGTCATCAACAAAAAAGAGAAATAGAATTTAGTTTGTTTTTTTTAAAAGATATGCAAGTTTTAAATCATACTAGCTAGATTTTTATTAACATTCAATCATAGTAAGTTTATCATCATATGCAAGATAGCACTTGTTGTGATGATGTTCATGATAATTCAACACTTGCTTCTTGTGCAAGTTTGCCCTTTGCTTTTCTTGAGATTGCAAGGTAGCAATTTCCTTTATGACTAGCAAGATATCAAAATTTGAAGTCATGAATATGAATTAACCATTTAAAAAAAAATCATGATACCAATTATTAATAAGCAAGCAAGCAATAATGATAAGCAAGCTAGCATTCTTTGTGATACACAAGCTAGCTTTCTTTCAATTTTTGCAACCAAGTTTTTCTTTCGCAAGCTATCATATTTTGTTTGCAATGAGCTAACAATTTTGTAAAATTTATAGCATTTTTAAACATGCAAGCTCACGAGTTAAAAAAAACTTTGTAATTTCTAGCTAGCTATGTTTGACACTTTCTCTTGTGATATCTAAGCTAGTATGTTAACTCCCCCTTTGTCGTTGTCGAAAAGAAGAGAGGAATAATATTTCATTTAAATAATTTTACATCAATCAATATTTCAATTTTTATGTGATGCAAATAAGCCATAGATGTAAAGACTTCATGAAAGATATCAATATAAGACAAGGATCGAGTCATGAATTCCAAAAGACATCTTAAGTTGTCAAAATCTTTTTAGAAACATATTTCAAAAGGATATATCGCAATCATAATTATCGATAGGCGATTCATTTGACTGTATCATTTAACTTAAAACTCATGATCAAAATAACATTCAAGAAATTTATGAATAAAGTTATTACCACATCATCAAAATCTCGTTCATAATTTAAGTGATTTATGAATAAATTCATTCACATCAATAGGATGCAATCTCTTTTTATGTGATTCATTCTATAAGCATGCTTTTGCCTTTAGTAGAAACATGTATTAACATTCTAGAGCGAAAGGCAAACTTCATCCTAAAAATCGTTAAGTCAAATCACATTAAATATATGACATTTTCCAAAAGATTCGATTCAAGAGATTCACATGGATTCATCAAAGACAAAAGCTTTAGAGATAGAAAATTTTTTAAAATCATGCATTTTCTTTTTATGATTTATTTCAAATAAGCATGCCTTTGCCTTTAACAAGTTTCAACATTTAAAAACAAAAGGCAAATTTCATAAAATAATTTATCAAGCATGATTCCATAACTTTCAAGCATGATAACATCCTTTTAATATCGAGATGTTCATCATCAAGTAAGATTTCAAAAGGTATGTTTAAGATTTTTGTTCGAAAGCCATGTATCATCATACAAATTGGATATTATTATCAAAATCTTTCATTCGGAAATTTTACCTTGAACAATGTAGATTAATTATATGTAAGCATGCTCAAGTCCCCCTTTTTTCTTATAAAAGTTGTGTATTAAGTTTAAGACCGAAAAGGTGATCTCATCAAAGCCATCAAGAACAAACACATAAAGTGTAAAAGACATCATGATAGCACATTTTCCATTTTTATGCGATTGATCTTTCATAAAAATTTTCAAAACTTTCATATGAAGACCATCATTGTATAAATTTGAAATACAAGTTTTGTCATTAAACTCATCAGGATTAAATGTATTAAAATCTTTCATTCAAAAATTTTAATAAGAGTAACATAAATTGATTACATGTGAGCATGTATCAACAATTCAAAGCAAAACGTAAGTTTCATTATAAAAACCGTTAAGACCAAACACATCAAGAATAAAACATCATGATTAAAATATTTTTTAACTTTTATGTTTTATTTTATGTGGTTGATCTTATATAAGCATGTTCAAAACTTTCATGTAAAAATGAAATCATCAATATGCTTGCTTTTATCTTTTACTCATATTTGGTGTGCAAGCATTATCTTGAAGCATGCTATTAATTTTTTGTGTCAAAAAAATCATGCATCTTGTTTGAAATCAAAAGCAATGTAAGACTATGAAATGATCATACGTATGGAGCATTTTCATTTATCAAGTAAGATTTCACATAAGCATGCCTAAAAACTTTTTGCATGAAAGGTATGTATCAAGTTTAAAGCCAAAAAGTGATAGGAAAATCATCAAGATTCATGGATTCATTATGAATATATTATTTCAAAATATGAGATTTCAAGTCATCAAGTATGATACAATCATTAAGCATGTTTTCATAATACATCATCAAAATTATTTTAATTCTTTCTTTCATTTGTAATAACAAGATGATCAATGCTCAAATTTTTGCTAAAATCATGCATCATTTTATGAAAATGTGAAAAATAATTTCGTCATGAAAACCATCAAGTCCGAATATACATTATTCCAAAATGTAGGATTTTAATCTTCATCATTTCAATTCGTCATTAAATATAAAACATCAAGATACACATACATGGATTAATCCTAGGCAATATCACAAATCATGCAAGTATCATTCATAATTTTTTACTTTTCAAAAATACTAGAAAGAAAAGCATAGTATAATTTTAAAACAATTTAAATTTCAAAAAATACAAGAAAAGCATGAAAAAAAACTCCTACTAACTAAGTTAAGCATTCATGGAAAGTATTATGTAATTTCAAAATAATTCAAGGGAGTTAAGCTACTTACCTTATAATCGAAGCCTGTTAAAGTCCAATTCGTCGTTTCGTCATTTGATTCTTCTTTGCGCTTCTTCTTCATCTTTGGCCTCTTCCTCTGTTCAAGTTCATTGTTCATTTTAGATTTTTGTTTAATGAACTTATTAAGATTCATTAAAAGTTCAATGTCATCTTCATTGTTCTCATCACTTGAGTCATCACTCAAGTGGCATTTCATAGTCCGAAGTGCCAAATCCTTCCTGTTCTTTGGAAGGTGGTCCATGTGTTTATCGAGTTCATTGTGTTCCAAGAAAGCCATTTCATAGATCATTAAAGACCCTATAAGTTCTTCGATAGGAAAAGTTTTAAGGTCCTTGGTCTTTTGAATGGCCGTAATCTTTGGATCCCAATATTTCGGAAGGGATCTTAAAATTTTTGTTACTAATTCAAAATTAGAAAAATCTTTACCAAGTGCCTTGAGTCCATTGATGACATCCGTAAAGCGGGTGTACATTTCTCCAATGGACTCACTTGGTTTTATTCGAAAAAGCTCATAAGAGTGCACAAGAATGTTAATTTCGGACTCTTTCACTCGGCTAGTGCCTTCATGAGTGATCTCAAGAGTTCGCCAAATATCAAAAGCCGATTCATAAATCGATACGCGATTAAATTCGTTTTTGTCTAGTGCACAAAATAAGGCATTCATAGCCTTGGCATTTAAAGAAAATGATTTCTTCTCTAAGTCCAACCATTCGTTCGTCAGTTTAGAGGGAAGTTGAAAGCCATTTTCGATGATGTTCCACAAATCTAAATTCATTGAAAATATGAAAACTCTCATTCGAGTTTTTCAATAAGTGTAGTCCGAACCATTAAAGAACGGTGGATGAAAAATCGAAAAGCCCTCTTGAAAACCATTTAGAGTCAGTTCTCACGGGTGTAAATCCGAAAGAGAAAGAACGTGGCTCTGATACCAATTGTTAGGTTCGGAGCGGCACTAAGAGGGGGGGGTTTGAATTAGTGCAGCGGATTAAAATGAATAAAGCTTGAAAACCGATTCCGGAGATTTGCTTAAGAACTTGATTCATCGAAAGAGACTTTAACTTGAAAATATTCAGGTAAATGAAAGTTGAAGTAGGGAGAAGAAATCCAATCAGTTTGCAGTTTAAGAAATTTACGATGTAAAATTTTAAGTACTCACACAGCAAGTGAACGCAGCGATGTATAGTGGTTCGGTCAAATGACCTACGTCCACTCTTGAAGCCTCCTCCAATGAGGCTCCCAACTTCCACTAGCAAGTCTCTTGAAGGGGAAGGACCAAACACCCTTTCTGACCTTTTACAAGAGGTTCCCTCTCTTTACAGAATTTTTACAAGTAGAAGAAGGAGGTGAACACTTGAGCAATTGAAAGCAGGAATTTGCTATAGCTTAGACTCAAAGCTATCACTATAAAAGGTTCTACTACCAGCTAGAAGTAACGAGGTATTTATAGAGCTTTTTGGGATTAAAAAATCCCACTCAAAAAAGGTCTCGTCAGAAATTCGGATTGTAGCTAGTGATACTCGCTTTGGAGCGGTACTACCGCACTGGCATCTGGCATACTACCGCTGACACACCTTTGCATGTGTCAGTGTGCTGGCGATACTACCGCTTAGCACTGGCGGTACTACCGCCTAGCATAAGCGATACTACCGCTTAGCATCAAGGCGGTACTCTTGCTCGACACGTGGTTGCAACCACCTATCAAAGTACCACCGCTTTCAAGCGTTACTACGCGCTGGTTCGATCAACAAGCGGTGCTACCGCCTGCCCTTGCCAGAAACTGTATGGGCCTTACCTTCGGCCCAATACAGCCCATTAAAGGCCCAATTGGCCTAATACTTGGGTTATTGGATTAACACCTAATCCAAACCCAAATTAACATGCTAACTACGAAATTAAAGACTTTTTTAAGCTATTACAAAATCCAATAAGTCAAGACTTCTTCCGGCGAGCTTTCGGCGAACTTCCGGGGGGTCTTCCGATGAACCCTCGGAAACCATTCTGCGGACTCCCGGCAAGCTCCTAGACTTCACGATGATCTTGGCGGGTTCCTATGAGCTTCTTTGGAGAGCTTTGATCTTTCTTGGCAAGCTCTGTGAACTTCCGATGAACCTTCCGGCGAGCTTCCGAAAACCCTTCGGTAAGCTCCCTACTCATTCTCGGCCAGTTCTGATAGCACTCCCAATGAATCTTCGGACTTCCGTCAAACTTTTAAACTTCCAACGATCTATCGCACTTGACTTTTGGCACTTTGTTTCGCTTTACGTCTTCATCATTATCGTAGTTAATCCTGCACAAAAAAAATAAACACTCTACTTCGATCTAGACAGTTATTATAACGTGAATTGACATTTTATTGCCCGGCACGTCATTGGCTTATCGGCGCTTCGTTCATTTCTTCGGCACACCGTCCTCTTCTTGCGATCCATTGCCCAATCGGTGGTTGACCTCTGCAACCCCGATATCCTTGGCACAACTTTGCTCTTCTTGGCCCGATGCCCAACGTCCGAAGCCTTCTACCGATTGTCCAATATCCTGACGTGATTTTCTCCGGTGCAACATCAATTCCTCCAGCGTCAACTATCTAATTCTAATCGAGTAGACCTACGTAACTCAAAATGTAGTTAGACAAATAAAATACAATCAATTAGTTTCATCATCAAAATCCAAGATTCAACAAAACGAACCGCTTCACTTGACCCGATGCCGATTTTCCACCCAGAGATCAACCAAGGTGACCCCAACACATCTGGACTCGGACTTAGCCATGCTGACTGAGTGGCCATGTCATAAAGGTACACTAATAGATTAGCACTAGAAGGAGGGCCCGGATATTATAAGATCAATAGATAAACCCGGGTGAATGTCCAATGGAAGGATCTCACCCGACTTGCGAGCCCAGGGAACATCCTCCACTTTCCCACGAGCTCCAGACTAAGGACCCTATCGCGATTTTGGGACGTTACTGGCGGCTGTTCACCAACCTAGGGCTGTCAACACCTAGGGCGGCCCCAACCAGCCAGCTACCCGTCTCACATGAGGCATTCTATGGCCTCGTTCACCAAGTCCAAACTTTGGCTAGAATGATGCAGGCGATTGTCCCACTCATCCCTCAACTTGTGCAACAATCGGTGTCCCCACCCCTACAGCGAACAGAGCCACCAGCCCTGGCCCTCGCTGCACCTCCGATCCCGAGGGTGTCGTGGATTCTACTTGAGTCGGGCGCGATTCTATTCCCGGAAGGTGCGTCGGGAAATCCGAGGATGGAGCAGGAGCCTGACACGCTGTCATCCGATTCGATGGACTCCCTCTGAGCCTAGTTGCACTCTATCAACTAGAGGCTCAATGAAGTACAAAGGGAGGTTCGCAAGTCCAAAGAGGAACTCGGGGAGGATGCCCATCACGGATCCCCTTTCGCCCCTGAGATACAAGATAAGCCTGTCCCACCGAGCTTCTGCCTCCCTTTGCTCAATGCATATGACAGTGGCTTTGACCTGACATAATATGTGATTGCCTTTCGGGCCCAGATAGCATTGTACGGGACTTCTAATGCCCTAATGTGTAGGGCATTCCCCACCAATCTTAAGGGGTCGGCTCGGGCATGGTACAGCTGGCTGAGAGCCAGGTCGATCGCATCCTTCGACCAACTTGCCAAAGATTTTGAGCTCAACTTCCTAGCCTACGCTCAGCTGAAGCCATCGGCTGCCCTGCTCCTTGGTCTTAATCGAAAGGAGGATGAGCCCCTTTCTCATTTTGTAACACGTTTTGCTATAGAAATCTGGGGACTTCCTGACGCTCACCCCTCTGATAATGCAGGCCTTCATGATGGGGCTACAGCCATCCAGGTTCTTATGGTTGCTCGTCGAGCGGCCACCTACGACGATCCTGGAGATGCTCTAGTGCGCAAACCAGTACATTACAGTGGAGTCCTTGATAGTTGGGAAGCAGAAGGAGCACAAGAGAGTCAGGGTAGAGCCCTCCCAGGGACAAACATTAGCCACCTTGAGGAGGAGGATGGATCGACCTGATGCGCCACCTCCGAGGTCCCCCCTTCTGGCACTGGGTGCATCCAGAATGGAGATATTCCTCCAAATTAAGAAAAAGAGTCTCCTGAAAGCTCCCAACCCAATGAAGAGCCCTTGAGAGCTCTAAGATCAGATGAAGTACTGTTAGTTTCATCGGGAGAATGGCCATGACACCGAGGAGTGCTGCGACTTGAAGCGTTAGATTGAAGAACTCATCCGCTTGGGGCATCTTGGTCGCTATTTGATAGGGAACTGAGATCCCTCGCCACGCCCCGCAGGCCCCATCGAGTGGCAAATTAACATCATCATAGGTGGGCAAGCCTTGGGGGGAGATAGTATGTTGGGACAAAATACCTATGACCGAGCAACTACGAGCAAGTCCCTGAGGCAACAACACGACCCTGAAGTTACATTCCCGACTGAAGAGATAGAACACTCCGAGCATGATGATGCACTAGTGATCACGACCAGGATCACCAACGCTCGTGTAAAAAGGGTCATGATAGACACAGGGAGCTCCACTAACATCCTATACTTCGACACTTTCCAGAAGCTCGGCCTGCTCAAGGCGGCCCTAACACCGATGCACTCGGCACTCACCGGGTTCACTGGCAATTCAATCTCCCTGCTTAGCACGATCACCCTGCCTGTAACCCTGGGAGAAGAGCCGAGGTTGTCAAATATGATAATGACAACCTTCATGGTGGTGGACCTCCCTTTGGCATATAATGCAATCCTAGGCCGACCAACCTTCAATAAGTTTTGAGCCGTCGTCTCTACTTACCATTGGACGATGAAGTTCCCGACCCGAGCTAGAGTCGGGGAAGCCAAGAGAAACCGCCATGAGTCTAGGCGATGTTACTTGACAGCGGTCTCATTACCCAAAAGGCCAAGATGCGAGCAACCACTAGAGGACCCGCGGGATGTCAGAAAACCACCTCAGCACCTCGAACTGACAAAGCCCACTATGGACATACTGTTGTATAGAGATCGACCCGATCGGGTTGTGAGGGTCAGATCGAAGCTCCCAGAGCAAGAGCAGGTACAACTCATCAGCTTCTTGACCAGCAACACTAACATCTTCACTTGGTCGCTGGCGGATATACCAGGGATCGACCGTGGAGTTGCACAACATCACTTAAGCATCTCCCCCGAGGCCCGTCTGGTAAAACAGAAGCCTCGAAGGTTGGCCCCCGATCGGTAGCAAGCAGTCCATAGTGAAGTAGAGCGCCTCATAGCAATAGGATTTATAGTCGAGGCCAAGTATCCTCGGTGGCTATTGAATTTAGTCATCGTAAAATAACCTAATGGAAATTGGAGAATGTGTATTGACTACACTGACCTCAACTGAGCATATCCGAAGGACTATTATCCCCTCTCGAGGATTGATCAGTTAGTTGATGTGACCTCTAGACATGAACTTCTTTCATTTATGGATGCCTTCTCAGGTAATAACTAGATCAAGATGACGCTCGAGGACCAAGAACATATGGCCTTTATCACCGACCAAGGAGTATACTTCTATTTATTGAATCTTGGATTTTGATGATGAAACTAATTGATTGTGTTTTATGATCTAACTGCATTTTAAGTGATGCAGGATCAGGATTAGATAGTTGACGCTGGAGGAATTGACGTTGCGCCAGAAATGATCATGTCAGGATATTGGATGTCGAGCCAGAGGTTCGGTCGACAATCGACAAGAGGCTTTGGACGTCGGGCATCGGGCCAAGAAGAGCGAAGTTGTGCCAAGGATATTGGGGTTGCGGAGGTCAATCGTCAATTGGGCAACAAGCCGCAAGAGAGGATAATGCACCGAAGAATCGGATGAAGCACTGACCAATGATGTGCCAGGCAACTGAATGTCAATTCACGTTGTAATAACTGTCTAGATCGAAGTAGAGTTTTTGTTTGTGTGTGTAGGATTAACTATGATGACGATGAAGACGTAAAGCGAAACAAAGTATCGGAAGACAAGTGTGATGGATCGTTGGGAGTTCGAGAGTTCGATGAAGTCCAAAGATTCGTTGGGAGTGCTGCTGGAATTGGCTGAGAACGAGTAGGGAGCTTGTCGAAGGGTTTTCGAAAGTTCACCGGAAGGTTCATCGAAAATTCACGGAGCTTGCCAAGAAAGATTAGAGCTTTCTAATGAAACTCGTTGGAACTCGCCAAGATCATCGTGAAGTCCGAGAGCTTGTCGGGAGTCCGGAATGGTTTTCGAGGGTTCATCAGAAGACCATCGGAAGATCACCGGAAGCTCGTCGGAAGAAGTCTTGACTTATTGGACTTTGTAATAGCTTAGGAAATATCTTTAAAATTTATAGTTAGTACATAATTTGATTTAAGATTAGGTGTTAATCCTATAAACCAAGTAGGGGCCAATTGGGCTTTATTTTGGACCGGTTTGGGCCAAGTTTAAGGCCTAAACCAACGTGCTGGAATAGGTTGGGCGGTGGCACCGCCTAGAGGCCGAGAGCTTGGCGGTGGCACTGCCCCAGTACCCGAGAGCATGGGTGGTGGCACCGCTACCTTGGGCGGTGGAACTGCCCTGTACATTATCAGTCTGACAATTGATAGGTGGTAGCACCACCACTAATAGGCGATGGCACCGCCAACACCGGGAACAATGAAAGAGATTCAAATTTGGTGAATCCTCTTGGGGTCTATAAATAACCTAGGTATTCCTGCAAAAAAGAATGCAAGCACAACACTTTGAAAGCAAGAAAACACTGCTCAAATCTCTCTAGAAAATCCTTCATAGTTTTCACTTGTATTCCACCGAAAGAAAGGAGAGAGTGCTTGTAAGGGTTTCCTCTTAAGCCCATCAAAAGGAGAAGAGCTGTAAGGGAGTTCATCCTTGCCCATTGAAAGGAGGATAGCTAGTGGAAAGCCAGTGGCCTCAAGTGATGAGGAATCGGGAGTGGACGTAGGTCGCATGACCGAACCACTATAAATCGGTTTACATTTATCTTTTTGTCATTTACATTACTGCAAACCATCTTTACTTTGATCCTTTACTTCGTTGTCTCCTTCTTACATATTCCTTCAAGTTAAAATGCAATCAAAATGGTTTCAAACAAAACATTTCTTTTAACGTATGAAGTTTCCGAAGTTATTTTAAAAGTGCCGAAGTTTATCGTATTTATTCGCTGCACTAATTCACCCCCCCCCTCTTAGTGCTGCTTGATCCCTAACACTATTGGGCCATGGTATTTGGATTAAAGAACATCGGAGCCACATACTAGAGAATGGTGAACAAAATGTTTGCCCAGCAGATCGGGCGAAACATGAAGGTGTACGTCGATGACATGATTGTTAAAAGCAAGACAGCCTCGGCACACCTAGCAAATCTTGCCGAGGCATTCACCACTCTGTGAAAGTTTGGCATATGCCTCAATCCCGTGAAGTTCACCTTCGGCATTGGTTCGGGAAAGTTCCTCGATTTCATCATCCATAGGAGGGGAATTAATGTGAACCCAGAGAAGGTCTGAGCCATCATCGATATATAGTCACCTCGGACAGTCAAAGAGGTGCAGCGGCTAACCGAGAGACTCACTACCTTATCTTGATTCCTATCCCGATCAGGCGACAAATGTCTCCCGTTCTTCCAAGCCTTGAAGAGCTCAAGGAACTTCAAATGGATAGAGGAATGTGAGGAGGCCTTTATGCAGGTCAAGCAACATTTGGCCTATCTCCCTTGCCTCACCGTAGTCCCTACAGGAGAGTAGCTCAGCCTCTACTTGGCTGCTTCCAAATAAGCGGTCAGCTCCATCCTAGTCAAGGAGACCTCCGGAGTCCAATAGTCGGTCTATTACACCAACCACGTACTGAATGGACTCAAGGAACGATACCAACCGATCGAAAAGCTGGCTCTGGTGCTCATGCTGATGGCTCAAAAGTTGCGGCCTTGCTTTCAGGCTCACCTGATCAAGGTAATCACCGATCACCCACTTCGACAAGTTTTATCTAAGTTTGATATCTTAGGTTACTTGCTCAAGTGGTTGGTCGAGCTTGGTGAATTCGACATACAATATGCCCTGAGGGCCGCCATCAAGGCTCAGGCCATCGTCGATCGCCGACTTCATCTTGGAACTAACCCCACTTGAGGATGGTGCACTAGGGCACCCTGAAAGGAGATGGAGCTTGCGTGTGGATGGGTCGGCCAACTCTAGGAGTGCCGATGCAGGACTGGTGTTGGAAGGCCCCGACGAACAATTGTTCGAGCACTCCCTCCGCTTCAGTTTCAAGGCCACTAATAACAAAGCGTAGTATGAAGCACTCCTGGCTGGGCTCAAGCTGGCTGTCGAACTATAGGTTGAAGACATTGAAGTCTACACCAACTCGTAGCTAGTGGCCGAACACATCAACAAAAGCTATGAAGTTTGGGACCCGAACATGTCAAAATATCTTGCCGAGGTAAAGAAGCTCGCCGCCAATTTCTTGCATTTTGTACTATCTAGGGTGCCGCGGGACTAAAATGGGGAGGCTGACGCACTGGCAAATCTTGCCTTAGGATCCAATGCTGACTCGGGGCCTAAGGTCAAAGAGCCCATCCCGCATAATCACAGCTGAGGTGGTGGCCTCAACCAATGTGTGACCGACTTAGACGCAAGAGATACTGTGGTACAAGAGAGACGGGATATTGCCCACAGACAAGGCCATGGCTCGATGCCTATGACGCATACAAGCCTAGTGCTGTGAGATGAACAAGTGGCTTTACCGAAGATTGTTCACTTGACCACTCTTACGGTGCTTGGACCCCAAGGAGGCTCAATCAGTCCTGGCTAAAGTACACAAGGGAATCTGTGGTGAGCACATCGACGGGTAGACCCTAGCCTTTAAAATTCTTCAACAGGGATATTATTGGCTAACCATGCATCAGGACGCGAAGGCCTATGTACAACGATGCATCCCGTGCCAAAAGCATGCCAGAACACCTCGATAACCCACAGTCCCACTTATGCCCATCGACTGTGCATGACCCTTCACGTAGTGGGGAATGGATCTCCTTGGGCCTTTCCTGCCAGCCTCAGGACAGCGAAGGTACATGATTGTCGAGGTAGATTACTTCACTAAATGGGTAGAGGCCAAACCGCTAGCAACGATACCGAGCGCCAAGTGGAGAGGTTCGTCTAGAAAAACATCTTAACCCACTTCGGTATCCTGAGGGTCATCATCATCGATAATGAGACTCAGTTCAACATTAATAAATTCAAGGAATTTTGCTCGGGTTACAGAATACAATTGAGATTCAGTTCGGTGGCCCACCCCCAGATGAATGGCTTGGCGGAAGTAACCAACTAAGCTATCCTAGAGGGACTTAAAAAGAGGGTGTCCAAGGCTTGGGGTGCTTGGGAAGAAGAGCTCACGACCATTCTGTGGTCTTTTTGGACCACACCAAAAACCACCACAGGGGAATCCCCCTACAGCCTCGCGTTCGGCATCGAGGCCGTCCTACCACCTAAGACCATCTTCCCGATGCCTAGGGTGGAAAATTACCAGGAGGAAGCATCTGGGGAGGGGCTATGGGCCGGGCTCGACTTGGTGGAAGAGCGATGGGCCGATGCCCACCTTAAAGACCTCGCCTACAAAAAGGCCATTGCTAAGCTCTATAATCAAAAGCTACATGCCCGACCGATCAGGTTAAACGACTTGGTCCTACGAAGGGCCGAGATCAACTATCTGGCCTAATCGCATGGCAAGCTCGCCCCAAGTTGGGAAGGTCCTTATCGGGTGACCAATGTCGTTTGGGATGGCACTTACCAGTTAGCCATGATGGAGAGCCGCCCGATATCGATAACGTGGAATGTGTCTAACCTGAAGAAATTTTTTATGTAGCCAGCCGAGCAATGCAAGATTGTATGCAAGAGTTGTAGCAAGAAGTTTTCATTGAAGTTCAAAATTTGATTACATAATTGGGTCGACCATGGTTTACAAAATGCGGCTATACCCGATCGTCCCCTTACAAAACCAAAAGTCAAGGGGGGTCTGCACTATCATCAAAAGGGACCTCCTTGGGCATATTAACACTCTTATCCTCGAGCAAGGAAGCGTAGGGATCCTCCTCAAGCTAGAGGTCCGAATACCGGGCCTGGAACCAAGCCATCGCAACCCGGTATCCATATTCATAAGTGACCTACCCAGACCTAGCTAGCTTGAGCTAAAAACCTTGAGACTCCTTGTAGCCTTCGGTCAGCTTCCTGTCTTTCTTAGGCCTCTGTCGAGTCTCCTCCATCAGCACCTCGGCAAATGCTCTGGCCTCAGCCCAAGCTACTTCTAAGTTCCGGGAAAGCTCGAGTAGTTCATTCTCCATCGAGCGAACTCAAGCACGAGACTCCTTTAGCTGCTCTTGGGACTCCCCCCCTCTGTCGCTCGGCCTCCTCAAGCTTGGACTTCAAATGTGTGACTTCTACCTCGAGCTCGATCACACATTGCTCGGCAGCCGCAATGGCCTTAGGCGTGTGGCCCCAGCCTTAAGCTCCTCGATTTTGCTTTGGAGCTTAGTAATCCTATTGCCCATGAAATTGATGATTCGATCGGCATCCTGCATGCGGTTGATCAGCGCCATGAAATAATGTTGGCCCTACGCAAAATATTAGGTTAGAATGAAGAAAGATCTCGAGCAACATGAGAAACCAAGGATATGATCCTTACCCATATCAGTGACTTCACTGACTTCACGATTAAGACTTCCGAAGGAGACCTAAACACCTATCGAGCTAGGTCAGGATAGAGCCCCCATGGATGAACGTAGCCACAGATAGGCCATCGACCCATACCCGATCCCCATGGGTCAGACCCGACTAGCGAGGCACAATCGGGTCGGACACCTCCCATTTCGGAAGGTTGCCCATGAATAGAGCCTGGTATGGCTCGTCCTTGGTGCGAGCTTGGGTGTAGCAAAGATCACGCACAGAGGGTAAATGAGTAACCTTTCCCATCTCGTCCTGATTGGGCCCCACTTCACCTCGCCCACGGTCAATCCCCGCACCAAGTGCATGCTCAACCGAGGTTGCCCCTGTTGAATCTCGGATTTTGATGATAAAGTCAATTGATAGGTTATTTGAACTAATCTATATTATTGAGATAAGTGTGCAGGATTAACTATGATAGCAATGAAGATATAAAGCAAATTGCCAGAGTCAAGTACGTTGGGAGTTCAAGAGTCCATCGGAAGTCTAAAGGATCACCGGAAATGCTGTCGGAACCAACCGAGAATGAATCGGGCACTTGCTGAAGGTTTCAGAAGTTCTTCAGAAAGATCGTCGAAGGTTTAGAAGCTTGCCAAAGATTTGTCGAGCTCACCATAAAGTCCGGGAGCCTGCTAGGAGTTCGCTAGAAGAAATCCGAGGGTGTGTCAGAAGTCCATCGGAAGTTCACTGGAAGCTCACCGAAAGAAAACTTGATATTGCCAGTTTAGTTTTTACTTAGAATATATTTTTAATTTTATAGTTAGCATGTAATTAGGGTTAAGATTATGTGATAATCCTGATTAACCCTAATAGTGATCAATTGGGCCTTAATTGGACTGAATTGGGTCGGATTCAGGGCCCATTCAGCATTTTTGGAATAGGTTTGGTGATGACACCACCCTGGGAACCAATTCCCAGGTCGTTTGGGTGGTGGTACCGCCCCAGGTTACCGGTGGTACCGCTAATCCACAAAGACCGAGGACCCAGTGGTATCGCCAAACTAGGCGGTGGTACTGCCATACTAGGCGATGATACTACCTAGTACACTGATAAAGCAGGGTCAACTAGTGGTGGTACCGCCAGTGCTAGGCGGTGGTACCGTTAGTACTCGAAAATCCAGGATGTGAATCTTTTTTGCTCCAATTCTGAAGTAAATTGAGTCTATAAATACCCCTCTCTTCTCAACTGGCTAGGCATATTGAGAAGTGATAAAAACAAAGTCATAACTATAGCAAAATTGCATTCGATAGCTTGAGTGTTCATCTCTCATGTTTTACCTTGTCAAAATTCTGTAAGAGTGTGAACCACCTATAAAAGTTTGTAAGGAATTCTATATAGATTAATCTTTGAGGGGGATCAACCCTTGGAATGTTATAGGGGTTTCACCCTCCAAGTAGTCGGCCTGGTGGTAGCATTGTAGATTGATCTTTCTTCTTCAAAAGAGATGGAGGCTGCATGCTTATATAGGACTCCAAACCCTAGCCCTAGTGGATTCTTCCTAAGTAAAATATCCTTTTTGCCCTCAACCCTAGCCAATCGGCCCAGTAAAGGGGGGCGGTGGCTAGGAAGCCCAAAGGCCCAACTATAAACCCTAGCCATTCTTCTTTATAGAATAGAGATGGCTAGGTGAGATTTATTACAATCTCATAGGGTTTTTGTTAGTTGTTACTTGGTTGAGTAGGACCCGACCCTGCTAGGGTCCTATCAAGCTCGCTCTCTTCAAATTAGCCTTGTCCTCAAGGCTGAGGTTCCATGAACTGGGGGAACCGAGTCTTCAGCTCCTCATATGATTCCCATATGGTGTCTTTGGGTGGTAAATTATTCCAATGCACTAATACTTTAGTAGAGAGACGTCGGTGACACATCACGATTCTGTGATCGAGGATGGCTTGTGGTTGGGCTTGAATATCTCCATCATTAGTGGTGTTAGGCAATTGAATCTAGGGTGATTCATGTTTTCCCAACTTGGGCTTCAGGCATGACACATGGAAGACAGGGTAGATTTTGGCATCCTTAGTCAATTGAAGTCTATACACCATGGCTCTAATACGCTCTATGATCTGATAGGGCCTATAAAAATATAGGGATAGCTTCATGGAGGCTCATATGTTGATGGAGAGTTGCTTGTATGGTTGTAGGCGAAGATAAACCCAATGTCTTACTAAAAATTCTCTTTCGCTTTGTCGTGTGTCGACTTGCTTACGCTTTATTCTGACTTGAGCAGTAGAGAGATTATCCCTTAGCAACTATAGGAGTTTGTCCCTATTAATTAAATTTTAGTCGACTTGATCTACCTTGGCCAAGCCAATTACATACTTTAGAATCACAAGGGCCGGTCGACCGTACAGTGCTTCATATGGGATATATTTTTATAGATGAATGATACATAGTATTATACCACCATTCGGCTTAGGAGAGCCATTTCGTCTACTCTTTTGGTCAGTCACTAGCGAAACACCGAAGGTACATCTCTAAACATCTGTTCACCACCTCTGTTTGGCCGTCAATTTGTGGATGATATGCTGTGCTTATCTTGAGTTTGGTACCCTACAACTAAAATAACTCGATCCAAAATTTACTAACGAAGACCCTGTCATGATCACTTACAATGGACCTTGGCATCCCATGTAATTTAATAATATTTTCTATGAAAATCTGAGCAATACTAATAGTAGTGTAGGGATTTCGCACAATACAAAAATAAGAATATTTCATAAGTCAATCAACCACCACGAGGATTGTGCTTTTACCTTTGGAAGGTGGCAGCCTTTCAATAAAGTCCATGAAGATGTCAATCCACACTAAGTCCGGTATGGGTAGTGGTTGTAGTTTCCCTAGACTCGCCATTGTTTCACCCTTTTGCTATTGACATACATCACATAGTGCCACACATTTAGAAATAATTTTTTTCATCCCTCTCCAATAAAAATTTTGCTTCACTCTTTTGTAGGTTCTTAGAAATTGGGAGTGCCCTACTGAAGGTGTGGAGTGCATTTCGTGCAGAATGACTTTGATGTAAGAGGAGTCGGGTATAAGTACAATACGACCTTTGTAGCGTAGATCCCCCGAATCCCAAGTATAGTGAGCTATTGCACTTGGATCCTCTAATTTTTTAATGATATTGCTGGTCTCTGGATCCTTCTTTTATTTCTCCCTAATATCCTCGAGGAAGCCAGTGGTACAAAGAGAGATGGTTGCTCAGGTAGCCGTGAGAGTGCATCTACAACAACGTTTTCTTTCATCTTTTTATAAATAATTTCATAATCAAATCCTAAAAATTTGGTTATCCATTTTTGCTGCTCTGGGGATGATATCTTCTACTCCAAAAAGTACTTGAGGCTTCTATGGTCGATTTTAATATGAAATCGTCGGCCGATCAGGTAGGGTCTCCACTTCGTTACTGTATGCACAATGACGAGTATCTCCTTATCATAGATAGATATTTTTTGATGGGAGGGAGATAATGCTTTACTAGTGTATGTGAGTGGTTGACCATCTTGCATGAGAACGGGTCCAATTCTGACTCCAGATGCATCAGCCTCAATGATGAAGGGTCGATTGAAATATGGTAGTGCTAGCACCGGCATCGTCGTCATGGCTGCCTTAAGTTTATCGAAGGTAGCGGAGGCTACATCTGACCAATGGAAGACATATTTTTTCAGTAGAGAAGTGAGGGGTGCACTGATCTTCCCATAGTCCTTCATAAATTTTTGATAGTAGCTTGTTAGTCCAAGGAACCCACATAGAAATTTTAAATTTGTAGGTTTCGGCCAGCCCTACATTGTCTCAATTTTTATTGGGTCTATTGCTACTCCTTCTGATATTATGTGCCCAAGGTACTCTACTTTTTGTTGGAGATAGATGCACTTTGGTAGCTTAACAAAAAGAGTATTCTCCCGAAGGATCATTAGAATAAACCGCAAGTGCTGAAAGTGAGTCTCAAGAGAATGGCTGTAAATGAGAATTTCATCAAAAAATACCAACACAAATTTGCCAAGAAAGCTCTAAAAAATATCGTTCATGAGACTTTGGAAGGTTGAAGGAGCATTAGTGAGTCCAAAAGGCATTACCAAGAATTCATAATGGTCGTTATAAGTGCGAAAAGTAGTTTTTGGAATATCATCTTCACATACCCGAATTTGGTGGTAATCGGATCGGAGGTCCAACTTCGTAAAGACTCGAGCACCTTTTAACTCATCAATAAGTTCATCCACCATTGGTATTAGATACTTATCCTTGACAGTGATGCCATTTAGAACTCGGTAGTCGATACACATCCGCCAAGTTCAGTCCTTCTTGCGTACAAGTAGCATCAGTGAGGAATAGGGGCTGTAGCTTGGTCGAATTACTCCTATTTCAAGCATCTCCTTTATAATCTTCTCAATTTCATCCTTCTGGAGGTGAGGATAATAGTACGACTGAGTGTTCGCTGGTGGTTTGCCTGGAAGAATTAAAATTCGGTGGTCATGTTACCAAGTAGGAGGAAGACCACGCAATTCAGCAAAAACATCATCAAATTCAGCAAGCAATTGAGGTAGATTTTGATCTTCAATTTCTATTTTCTTCCCCTCTAGTTGCTGCTAGAGATGCATCAAAAAGCTATCATTTATCTTATGTAAAACTTTCTCCATTCATTGGGTCGAAATGGTGGTTACATTGCTTCCGCGCTTCCCGCATAGGATGACCTGTTTGCCTTTGCAATAGAATTTCATAATTAATTTGGAAAAGTTCCAAGAGACGTCATCTAGCATCGTCAACCATTCTATGCCTAGTATGGCCTCATAATCATCAGTTGGTAGGAGGAAGAAGTCGGAAACAATTTCTTGGTCTTGCAGTAATAGTTTTACCTGTGGGCATCTTTGGTCGCACTTTAGGATTTGGCCGTCGGTGACCTTTACGTTGAACTTGCTGCAACCTTCGATGTGGAGCACCATCTGAGCAGTAGCTTTAATGTTTAGGAAGTTATTAGGCCTCCAACTTTCATTGTTTGCGGAAGTTATTAGGCTAACACATATACCATAAAGTCAGTCGGTTATGGCTCTTCTTCTCCATCTTCTTCTTCATGTTCAAGGCTCTCTTCTGGCTATTCAATGACCTCTTCTTTCACTAGTTCAATCACAATAAGTCTCCCTTTTTTACAGCGATACTCACGGCTCCACAGCTCGTCGTAATGCCAATATAACCCCTTTACAGATTGCTCCCGAAGCTCTTCTTTTGTCAACTTTTTTAGTGCAGGAGCTCGGTTGATAGTAGGGGGGCTGAGGGATTTGATATTGCTAGTTGGGGAGTGATCCTAGTCCTCCGGGCTTCGTAGTTCAATCACTCCTCTTGAAGTCATGCAAAAGAGATGGTTGCCATAAGCGTATATAGTTGTCACACTTTAACTTCTCCCCGAATCTCTGACTTTAAGCCCTCAATAAACATCCCCAATAGCTATTTTTTAGAATAATTAAAAGTTTAATTAGATAACCTTTCAAACCTGGTTTGATACTCTTGAATGGTGGAGGTTTTTCGGATCTTTGCTAGTTGTCCGTCAACGTTCTCGTAATTGGTTGGTCCGAAGCGGATCAGCAGTCCTTCTTTGAATTGTTGCTAGGAGAGAACTCCATGAGTATGTTCAAACCAATCAAACTACTGTATGGCATCCCTTCAAGATGTATAGCTGTAATTTCTACCATAGATGCATACGTAGTTTTGTGGTACCGAAAATATCGCTCCGCATGCGAGATCCAACCAATCGAGTCTCCTTCTTCCCATCTAGGGAAGTCCACCCTCATGCGTGGATAGTAGGAATCGATCATAGAGCCTCCCCTCTCCTATAAGTCATCTCTTCGGTCAGAGCTCTCTCCTTGATGTGATTTCTTCGGGCTTGGTGGTTGACCCAAACTAAGTTCGGCAAAGAGAGTCTGAATCTTATCCTTCATTCGTGCCTCGAAGGCTTCGAATTTAGCATTGATTGCCTCCTCAGATACCATAGTATATGTCTATAGATTTGTAATATTAAGATCTCTCTTTTATTATCAGGTTAAAGGTATATATTGGTTGAGAGAAGTGATGGCCGAAAGGGTTAGTGGATTGGTGGATGTAGGCTACGGTTTAGGCTTATTTTATGACTGTTTTGGGTGCGGTTTAGGGGTGCAGTTTGATGGAGTTTTAGGCTGTGATGGTAGTAGATGAAGGTTAGGGAAGAGGGTTTTAGATCTGTGGCAGATGGCAGCAAAGATTTGATAGAAATCAGTAGAAGTTGCAGCAGATATATGCTATCTCGTAAGAGCAGAATTGTCGTCGAAGAAACAGTGGTTTCTCGATGAAATTTTCAGCAAAAACCTAGAGATTTGAGGAGGGGATTTGATAGTAAAATCTCAGTTTAGATAACAGCAATGATGATAAATTGGATCAAGAAAATTTTGGTAGCATAACAGTAAACAAATCGGTGCAAGTTGCGATAGCAGAATTCTTATCGAAAAATTCCAATGGTTTGTGACAAAAATTTATAGCAACACAAGAACGTTTTAGAGATGAATTCCATGATAGATTAATCACAGATGAAAGCCAAGATGATCTATGAAATGCACAAGAAATTTCGTTCAAAAAGGATAGCAAATAGATTGGTTTAAAGGCAACAATATGCGACTAAAATTTTCTGCAGCAATCCTTCATTCACAAAGATGATAACTTTTACAACGAAAAGAATTTGCATGAAAAATTATAGCAACAAAAAATATTGGTGATAGGAGAATACTATATCTCTGATCCAATTGGAGGTGGTGACAATAGATTGATTTGATCTACGACAGAAGATGACGGTGGAGACGACGATGTCAAGAGAAATTATGAAAATTGCTTGGTTGATGATGGGCAGCAGGGATGGCAGCAAAAGTAGCAAGATCACTACTCTGATACCAGATGATAGAACCCCAAAGGAATTCTATATAGATTGATCTTTGAGGGGGATCAACCCTTAGAACGCTATAGGGGTTCCACCCTCTAAGTAGTCAGCCTAGTGGCAACAATTATAGATTGATCTTTCTTCTTCAAAAAAGATGGAGGCTACATGCTTATATAGGACTCCAAACCCTAGCTCTAGTATCTGCTTTCTAAGTAAAATATCCCTTTTGCCCTTAACCCTAGCCAATCGACTCAATAAAGGGGGGCGGTGGCTCGAAAGCCCAAAGGCCCAACTATAAACCCTAGTCATTCTTCTTTATAGAATAGAGATGGCTAAATGGGGTCTATTACAATCTCATAGGGTTTTTATTAGTTGCTACTTGGTTGAGTAGGACCTGACCCTACTAGAGTCCTATCAAAGAGTCCAAAATCAACCTCTTGGTGCATTCTTACGAATTATTTCAGATGAAACCAAGTGAGTCTATCAGTGACATGTACACCCATTTCATAGATGTCATCAATGGACTCAAAGCACTTGGTAAAGGTTTTTCTAATTTTGACCTTGTAACTAAAATTTTAAGATCTCATCCAAAGAGTTGGGATCCAAAAGTTACAACCATTCAAGAGGCTAAGAACTCATTGGATCTTTAATGACCTACAAAATGATATGTCATGCTCATGATGAGCTAGAGAACTCCCTTCCGAAGAACAGGAAGGATATGACATTGAGAACACAAGAAGACCACTTGAAAGAATCTTCAAGTGATGAGGACCTTGATGATGAACTTGCACTCTTAACTCAAAAATTCAAAAAAATTATAAGAAGGAATAAATTTAAAAATAACATTAAAAATGAACTTGAATAAAAAAAGAATAAGTGGTATGTTACGAATACAAGAAGCCGAGGTACTTCAAAAGCAAATGCCCCCAAGACAAGAAAAAGCTACCAAAAAAGAAAAGGCTCTAAAGGCGACATGGGATGACTCAAGTGTTAGGTCTCGAATTTTGATGATGAAACTAATTGATTGTGTTTAGTTATCTAACTGTATTTTGAGTGACGCAAGTCTACTCGATCAGGATTCGACAGTTGATGTAGGAGGAATTGATGTTGCATTGGAGGAAATCACGTCAGGATATTGGACGTCGAGCCGGAGGTCCAGTCGACAATCGGTAGAAGGCTTCGGACGTCAAGCATCGGGCCAAGAAGAGTGGAGTTGCGCCAAGGATATTGAGGTTATGGAGGTCAACCACCGATTGGGCAATAGGCCGCAAGAGAGGACGATGTACGAAGTATCGGATAAAGCGACAATAGGCAAATGACATGTCGGGCAACAGAATATCAATTCACGTTATAATTGTCAGGTTCAGAGTGGCACTAAGAGGGGGGGGGGGTGAATTAGTACAGTGGATAAAACTGAATAAAGCTTGAAAACCGATTCCGGAGATTTACTTTAGAACTTAATTCAGCGAAAGAGACTTTAACTTAAAAATATTCAAGTAAATGCAATTTGAAGTAGGGAGAAGAAATCCGATCAGTTTGCAGCTTAAGAAATTTACGATGCAGAATTTAAGTACTCACACAACAAGTAAACGCAGCGATATATAGTGGTTTGGTCAAATGACCTACGTCTACTCTTGAAGCCTCCTCCAATGAGGCTCCCAACTTCCACTACCAAGTCTCTTGAAGGGGAAGGACCAAATACCCCTTTACAGCCTTTTACAAGTGGTTCCCTCTCTTTACAGGATTTTTACAAGGAGAAGAAAGGAGGAGAACACTTGAGCAAATGAAAGCACAAATTTGCTATAGCTTAGACTCAATTCTAACACTACAAAAGGTAACCCAACCAGCTAGAAGTAAAGGGGTATTTATAAAGCTTTTTGGGATTCAAAAATCCTGCTAAAAAATAGGTCTCGTCCGAAATTTCGGAGAGTAGGCGATACTACACACAGCATCTGGATACTACCTTTGACACACCTTTATGTGTGTCAGTGTCTTTGTGATACTACTGCTTTGGCATGGCGATACTACTGCGACATCAAGTGTACTCTGCTTGACACAGTGGTTGCAACCACCTATCAGCGGTACCACCGCTGCTGAAGGTACCAGCACTTGCTGGCGACCCACCACCACTGGGTCGGCGGTGCTACCGCCGGCCCTTGCCAGAAGCTGTATGGGCCTTACCTTTGGCCCAATACAGCCCATTAAAGGCCCAATTGGCCCAATACCTGGGTTATTGGATTAACACCTAATCCTAACCCAAATTAACATGCTAACTACGAAATTAAAGACTTTTCTAAGCTATTACAAAATCTAATAAGTCAAGACTTCTTCCGGCGAGCTTCCGATGAACTTCCGGGGGGTCTTCCGATGAACCCTTAGAAACCATTCTGTGGACTCCCGGTAAGCTCCTGGACTTCATGATGATCTTGACGGGTTCCTACGAGCTTCTTTGGAAAGCTTCGATCTTTCTTGGCAAGCTCCGCGAACTTCCGATGAGCCTTCCGACGAACTTCTGAAAACCCTTCGATAAGCTCCCTACTCGTTCTCGGCCAGTTTCGACAGCACTCCCAATGAATCTTCGGACTTCTGTCGAACTCTCAAACTTCCAACGATCCATCGCACTTGACTTTCGATACTTTATTTCGCTTTACGTCTTCATCGTTATCGTAGTTAATCCTGCACAAAAAAAATAAACACTCTACTTTGATCTAGACAGTTATTATAACGCGAATCGACATTTTGTTGCCCGGCACGTCATTGGCTTATCGGTGCTTCGTCCATTTCTTCATCCTCTCTTACGATCCGTTGCCCAATCGGTGGTTGACCTCTGCAACCCCGATATCCTTTGTACAACTTCGCTCTTCTTGGTCCGATGCCCAACGTCCGAAGCCTTCTGCCGATTGTCCAATATCCTGACATGATTTCCTCCGGTGCAACTTCAATTCCTCTAGTGTCAACTATCTAATTCTAATCGAGTAGACCTACGTAACTCAAAACGCAGTTAGACAAATAAAATATAACCAATTAGTTTCATCATCAAAATCCGAGATTCAACAATCTCCCCCTTTTTGATGATGACAACTAATTGATGACTAACAGATTTAACCTTAACTCCACGGAGTTCAACCCAAACTCCCCCTATCAATATGTCATTGATAGAACACTTGGATTATCCCAAATCCAAGCTACATGTATCACATGTTGAGAGAAAACATCAAACCATCATACAAATATATAAAATACTCAATCAGCATTACATTGCATGAACTCATCAATCTACACTTCTCCCCCTTTGTCATCAACAAAAAGGAGAAGTAGCATTTAGCTAGTTTTTAAAAGATATGCAAGTTTTAAATCATACTAGCTAGATTTTTATTAACATTCAATCATAGTAAGTTTATCATCATATGCAAGATAGCACTTGTTGTGATGATATTCATGATAATTCAACACTTGCTTCTTGTGCAAGTTTGCCCTTTGCTTTTCTTGGGATTGCAAGGTAGCAATTTCCTTTATGGCTAGCAAGATATCAAAAATGAATATTGACATTAATGCTTCAATCATCAAAATTTGAAGTCATGAATATGAATTAACCATTTAAAAAAAAATCATGATACCAATTGTTAATAAGCAAGCAAGCAATAATGATAAGCAAGCTAGCATTCTTTGTGATACACAAGCTAGCTCTCTTTCAATTTTTGCAACCAAGTTTTTCTTTTGCAAGCTATCAGATTTTGTTTGCAATGAGCTAACAATTTTGTAAAATTTACAGCATTTTTAAACATGCAAGCTCATGAGTTAAAAACTTTGTAATTTCTAGCTAGCTATGTTTGGCACTTTCTCTTGTGATATCCAAGCTAGCATGTTAACTCCCCCTTTGTCGTTGTCGAAAAGAAGAGAGGAATAATATTTCATTTAAATAATTTTGCATCAATCAATATTTCAATTTTTATGTGATACAAACAAACCATAGATGTAAAGAATTCATGAAAGATATCAATATAAGACAAGGATCGAGTCATGAATTCCAAAAGACATCTTAAGTTGTCAAAATATTTTTAGAAAGATATTTCAAAAGGATATATCGCAATCATAATTATCGATAGGCGATTCATTTGAATGTATCATTTAACTTAAAAATCATGATCAAAATAACATTTAAGAAATTTATGAGATTCATAACATGAATAAAGTTATTACCACATCAACAAAATCTCGTTCATAATTTAAGTGATTTATAAATAAATTCATTCACACCAATAGGATGCAATCTCTTTTTATGTGATTCATTCTATAAGTATGCTTTTGCCTTTAGTAGAAACATGTATTAACATTCTAGAGCGAAAGGCAAACTTCGTCCTAAAAATCATTAAGTCAAATCACATTAAATATGTGACATTTTTCAAAAGATTCGATTCAAGAGATTTACATGGATTCATCAAAACCAAAAACTTTAGAGATAGAAAAATTTTCAAGATCATGTATTTTCTTTTTATGATTTATTTCAAATAAGCATGCCTTTGCCTTTAACAAGTTTCAACATTTAAAAACAAAAGGCAAATTTCATAAAACAATTTATCAAGCATGATTCCATAACTTTCAAGTATGATAACATCATTTTAATATCGAGATGTTCATCATCAAGTAAGATTTCAAAAGGTATGTTGAAGATTTTTTGTTCGAAAGCCATGTATCATCATACAAATTGGATATTATTATCAAAATCTTCTATTCGGAAATTTTAATAAGAGTAACATAAATTGATTGCATGTGAACATGTATCAACAATTCAAAGCAAGATGTAAGTTTCGTTATAAAAACCGTTAAGACCAAACACATCAAGAATAAAACATCATGATTAAAATATTTTTTAACTTTTGTGTTTTATTTTATGTAGTTGATCTTATATAAGCATGTTCAAAACTTTCATGTAAAAATGAAATCATCAATATGCTTGCTTTTATCTTTTACTCATATTTGGTGTGCAAGCATTATCTTGAAGCATGCTATTAATTTTTTGTGTCAAAAAATCATGCATCTTGTTTGAAATTAAAAGCAATGTAAAATCATGAAATGATCATACGTATGGAGCATTTTCATTTATCAAGTAAGATTTCACATAAGCATGCCTAAAAACTTTTTGCATGAAAGGTATGTATCAAGTTTAAAGCCAAAAAGTGATAGGAAAATCATTAAGATTCATGGATTCATTATGAATATATTATTTCAAAATATGAGATTTCAAGTCATCAAGTATGATACAATCATTAAGCATGTTTTCATAATGCATCATCAAAATCATTTTAATTCTTTCTTTCATTTGTAATAACAAGATGATCAATGCTTAAATTTTTGCTAAAATCATGCATCATTTTATGAAAATGTGAAAAATAATTTCATCATGAAAACCATCAAGTCCGAATATACATTATTCCAAAATGTAGGATTTTAATCTTCATCATTTCAATTCGTCATTAAGCATGATACAAAAATTTAAAGATCAAACATCATGTTTAAATATAAAACATCAAGATACACATGCATGGATTAATCCTAGGCAATATCACAAATCATGCAAGTATTATTCATAATTTTTACTTTTCAAAAATACTAGAAAGAAAAACATAGTATAATTTTAAAACAATTTAAATTTCTAAAAATACAAGAAAAGCATGAGAAAAAAAACTCCTACTAACTAAGTTAAGCATTCATGGAAAGCATTATGTAATTTCAAAATAATTCAAGGGAGTTAAGTTACTTACCTTATAATCGAAGCCCGTTAAAGCCCAATTTGTCGTTTCGTCATTTGATTCTTTTTTGCGCTTCTTCTTCATCTTTAGCCTCTTCCTCCGTTCAAGTTCATTATTCATTTTAGATTTTTGTTTAATGAACTTATTAAGATTCATTAAAAGTTCAATGTCATCTTCATTATCCTCATCACTTGAGTCATCACTCAAGTGGCATTTCATAGTTCAAAGTACCAAATTCTTCCTGTTCTTTGGAAGGTGGTCCATGTGTTTATCGAGTTCATTGTGTTCCAAGAAAGCCATTTCATATGTCGTTAAAGACCCAATGAGTTCTTCAAGAGATAAGTCATATAAATTTTTTGCTTCTTGTATTGCCGTTACTTTTGGATCCCACTCTTTTGGAAGGAATCTTAAAATCTTGTTTACTAAATCAAAACTTGAAAAAGATTTACCAAGACTTTTCAAACTATTGATGACATCCGTGAAACGGGTGTACATATCACCGAATGTTTCACTTGGTGTCATTCGGAAGAGCTCAAAATCATGCAACAAGAGGTTTACTTTCAAGTCTTTAACTCTACTAGTTCCCTCATGCGTGATTTCAAGAGTTCGACAAATGTCAAAAGCCGTTTCGCACATAGAAATCTGATTGAACTCATTCTTGTCCAAAGCGCAAAATAAGGCATACATAGCCTTTGCGTTTAAAGAAAATGATTTCTTCTCTAAGTCCGACCATTCGTGCGTCGGTTTAGAGGGAAGTTGAAAGCCATTTTCGATGATGTTCCATAAATCCAAATTCATTGAAAGCATGAAAACTCTCATTCGAGTTTTTCAATAAGTGTAGTCCGAACCGTTAAAGAACAGTGGACGAAAAACCGAAAAGGCCTCTTGAAAACCATTTAGAGCCATTTCTCATGGGTGTAAATCTGAAAGAGAAAGAACATGGCTCTGATACCAATTGTCAGGTTCAAAGTGGCACTAAGAGGGGAGGGGTGAATTAGTGCAGCAGATAAAACTGAATAAAGCTTGAAAACCGATTCCGGAGATTTACTTTAGAACTTAATTCAGCGAAAGAGACTTTAACTTGAAAATATTCAGGTAAATGCAATTTGAAGTAGGGAGAAGAAATCCGATCAGTTTGCAGCTTAAGAAATTTATGATGCAGAATTTAAGTACTCACACAACAAGTAAACGCAGCGATGTATAGTGGTTCGATCAAATGACCTACGTCCACTCTTGAAGCCTCCTCCAATGAGGCTCCCAACTTCCACTACCAAGTCTTTTGAAGGGGAAGGACCAAATACCCCTTTACAGCCTTTTACAAGTAATTCCCTCTCTTTATAGGATTTTTACAAGGAGAAGAAAGGAGGAGAACACTTGAGCAAATGAAAGCATAAATTTGCTATAGCTTAGACTCAATTCTAACACTGCAAAAGGTAACCCAACTAGCTAGAAATAAAGGGGTATTTATAAAGCTTTTTGGGATTCAAAAATCCTACTCAAAAAAAGGTCTCATTCGAAATTTCGGACTGTAGGCGATACTATTGCTTGGCACTGGCGGTACTACCGCCTGACACACCTTTGCGTGTGTTTGTGTGCTGGCGGTACTATCGCCTGGCACTGGAGGTACTATCGCCTGGCACTGGCGGTACTATCGCCTGACACAAATGGTTGCAACCACCTGTCAGGCGGTACCATCGCCTGCATGGGGCGGTACTACCACCTGACACAGGTGGTTGTAACCACCTGTCAGGCGTACCACCGCCTGCCTGGGGCGGTACCACCGCCTGGGTCCGATGATGCTACCGCCGGCCCTTGCCAGAAGCTGTATGGGCCTTACCTTCGGCCCAATACAGCCCATTAAAGGCCCAATTGGCCCAATACCTGGGTTATTGGATTAACACCTAATCCTAACCCAAATTAACATGCTAACTATGAAATTAAAGACTTTTCTAAGCTATTACAAAATCCAATAAGTCAAGACTTCTTCCAGCGAGCTTCCGACGAACTTTCGGGGGTTCTTCCGATGAACCCTCGGAAACCATTCTACGGACTCCGCAAACTTCCGACGAACCTTCCAGCGAACTTCCGAAAACCCTTCGGCAAGCTCCCTACTCGTTCTCGGCCAGTTCCGACAACACTCCCAATGAATCTTCGGACTTCCGTCGAACTCTCGAACTTCCAACGATCCATCACACTTGATTTTCGGCACTTTATTTCGCTTTACGTCTTCATCGTTATCGTAGTTAATCCTGCACACAAAAAAACAAACACTCTACTTCGATTTAGACAGTTATTATAACGCGAATCGACATTTTGTTGCCCGGCACGTCATTGGCTTATCAGCGCTTGGTCCGTTTCTTTGGCACACCATCTTCTCTTACGATCCGTTGCCCAATCGGTGGTTGACCTCCGCAACCCCGATATTCTTGGCACAACTTCGCTCTTCTTGGCCCGATGCCCGATGTCTGAAGCCTTCTACCAATTGTTCAATATCCTGACGTGATTTCCTCCGGTGCAACATCAATTCCTCTAGTGTCAATTGTCTAATTCTAATCGAGTAGACCTGCATAACTCAAAACGCAGTTAGACAAACAAAATATAATCAATTAGTTTTATCATCAAAATCCGAGATTCAACAATAATAACTATCTCAATCAAAGTAGAGTTTTGGCTTATGTGTAGGATTAACTACGATAACGATGAAGACATAAAGCAAAACAAAGTGCCGGAGTCAAGTGCGATGGATCGTTGGGAGTTCGAGAGTTCGACGGAAGTCCAAAGATTCATCGGAGATCACTGAGAAAGATCGGAGCTTGCCAAAGAAGCTCATCGAAAGTCGCCAAGATCATCGTGAAGTCCAAGAGCTTACCGGGAGTCCACAGAATGGTATTCGAGGGCTCATCAGAACACCACTGGAAGTTCGCCGGAAGCTCGTCGGAGAAAGAAGTCTTGACTTGTGAACTTTGTAATAGCTTAAAAAATGTCTCTAATTTTGTAGTTAGCACATAATTAGGGTTAGGATTAGGTATTAATCCTTTAACCCTGTTAGGGGCCAATTGGGCCCGGTATTGGATTGGTTTGGGCCAGGTTTAAGGCCCAATCAGGAGTGCTGGACACTGTCTAGCGGTGGCACCACCCAGGTCCAACTTCACAGGTAGTTTGGGGCGGTGGTACCACCTTGGGGAAAAGTGCCTGGGCGATGGCACCATTGGCTGGGCGGTGGTACCGCTGGCTAGGCGATAGTACCGCCCAGTACACGAACTGTGTTAGTGTGTCAAGCGGTGGTACCGTTAGACTGAGTGGTGGTACTGCCCAGTGTCAGAGTCAAACTGGCGGTAGTACCGCCAGAACTCGATAGACCTAGGATATGATGGTTTTTAGCTCTAAGTTTGAATCTAATTGGAGCCTATAAAAATCTCTCCCATCCCAGGGTTGAAGAAATAAGTACAGAGATCTTGAAAGGAACAAAACACTGTAGAAATCCTTCTAAAATCCCTCCTCTAGCTTTTATTCGTTTTCAACTTCAAGAGAGGAGTGAGTGAGTGCTTGTAAGGGTTACCTCCTAAGCTCGTCAAAAGGAGAGTGTTGTAAGGGAGTTGGTCCTCACCTGTTGGAAGGAGGATAGCTAGTGAAAAAGTTGGTGGCCTCAAGAGAAGAGGAATCGGGAGTGGACGTAGGTCGTATGACCGAACCACTATAAAAATTCTGGTTTACATTTCTAGTATTGTTATTTACACTTCTGCGAACCATCTTCGCTTTACTTCCTCTATTTCTCCTTCTTACAATTGGATTCAAGTTTAAAGCATCATTCCTTTCGGGGTTCAAACGAAACATTACTTTTAATCGTATGAAGTTTTCGAAACTTGTTTAAATCATCGATATTTATCGTCTTTATCCGCTGCACTAATTCACCCCCTCCCCCCTCTTAGTACCACTCTCGATCCCAACAATTGGTATTAGAGCCTTGTTATTTCTCTTTCGGATTCACACACACAAGAAATGGCTCTTTGCGGCTTTCAAGAGGATTTTTTGATTGTTCATCCTCCGTTCTTTAACGGATCAGACTATACATATTAGAAAACTCAAATAAGGGTTTTCTTGATTTCTCTAGATTTAAACTTATGGAATATTATTGAAAACGATTTTCAACTTCCCTCTAAACCGACGAACGAATAGTCAGATTTAGAGAAGAAATCTTTTTCATTAAATACAAAGGCTATGAATGCCTTATTTTGTGTTTTAGATAAAAAGGAGTTTAATCGGATTTCAATATGTGAAATAGCTTTCGATATTTGGCACACTCTTGAAATTACACACGAAGAAACGAGTAGAGTCAAAGACTCGAAAGTTAATATTTTGATGCACGATTTTGAGCTTTTTTGAATGAAACCAAGCGAGACTATCGACGACATGTACACCCGTTTCACAGATGTTGTCAATAGCTTAAAAAGTCTTGGTAAATATTTTTTGAATTTTGAACTCACTAACAAAATCTTATGATCCCTTCCAAAAAGGTGGGATCCCAAAGTAACCGTAATACAAGAGAATAAAAATTTAAATATTTTTTTATTGAAAGAACTAATCGGGTCATTAATGACCTATGAAATGACACTCTTGGAATACAATGAACATGATGAACACGTGAACCACCTTTCAAAGAACAGGAAGGATTTGGAATTTCGGACAAATGAATACCTCTTGAGTGATAACTCAAGTGATGCTGATGAGGACATTGAACATATAACAATAAATTTTAATAAGTTTATTAAATAAAAATGTAAAACTAAAAATGAACTTGAACGGAGGAAGAGGCCAAAGAAAAGGAAGGCACCCAAGGGCGAATCAAGTAAAGAAGAAGCAAATTGGGCTTTGATAGGTTTCTTCAACAAGGTAAGTACCTCACCCGAAATACTTTTACCTTATTTTGAAATTACTTGATATCTTTTTCATGAATTCTTAATTTAGATAGTAGGAAATAAAAAATTATTTTCAAAAATTATATTATGCTTTTCTTTTTTAGCAATTTTAAAAAATTAAAAACTGATCATGAAAATTATATTGTTAAAGTTTCATGCATGTTATGATTCAAAATTATGAATGATGTATGCAACATTATGGATGATAATTACATGATGTGTGATAATACAATTCTATGCATATGCTTTCCGTATCAATTTTTGATTTTAAACATGATACATATCTATGTATGAATTTCTTGAAAGTCTTTTGATGATAGATGGTATCATACTTTTGATTTAAAAATCTTCTATTTTGGATTAATATGTTTTTGGCTTTGATGAAATTTGTTTTAGATTTATATGATGATGGCTTTCATATGATAACTTGAATATACTTATGTGAAACAAATAAAACATATAAAAATGAAAGCGTATTGATCATGATAAATTCATGAGTCTTGATGTTTTTATATTGCTTTTGATTTCAAACAAGATGCATGACTTTTGACACAAAATTAATTATCATGATAATGCTTGTACACTAAATAGGATTAAAAGATAGAAGCAAGCATATTGATGATTTCGCTTTCAACATGATGCATGGTTCTTACATGAAAATTTAAACATGCTTATATGAGATCAATCACATGAAATTAAACACATAAAAATTGAAAATGTGTTATCATAATGTTTTTGATGTATTTGGTCTTGACGGTTTTATAACGAAACTTATATCTCATTTTTTTAAAAAAAAATATTGATACATGTTTTCATAAAAGACTTGAGCATGCTCATATGAAATCAATTGCATGAAATGAAAATGCTTTTTCTATCCTATTAAAATTAATGAACTCATTTCATGAATCATGTGAATCTCTTGAATCAATTTTGAAAAATATTGCATATTTAATGAGTTACAAATTTAATGATCTTTATGATGAAATTTGTCTTTCCATCTTGAATGTTGACATTTCTTTTTAAGGCAAAGGCATGCTTATAAAAAGCAAATCACATGAATAGAAATTTATAAAAATGAAAAGCAATCATCTATCTTATCGATTTTTCAATAGATCTACGCTTGACATGTATGAATTTATTGAATGTGATTTTGAGGATTTCGAATTTGACAAATGCTTGATTCATATTTGTGATGTAAGATATATCTTAAATTTAAATCATGTTCAATGCTTCAATCATGTTCTATCTCCCTTAATTTATTTTGTTCTCCTATAATTTCTTTTTATTTACTAAAGATGAGAACCTTCCAAATGAATCATGAATTCGAATGAAATGATACAAATGAATTACTTATCGATATATATTTTTGAAATATCTTTTTAATGTGAGGTTGATAACTTGAGATGTTTTTTTTTTTGAGTTCATGACATGAGATGATTGAATCTTTGACTTACTCTTTTTATCGAGGCTTGAAAATGGATGTTTAAAATCATGCTTGATGAGTTGTTTCATGAGTTTTTGTCTTTACAAATTGAACGTTCATGTATGTTTCTATTCGACAATAAAAGACAAAGGCATGCTTAAATAAAATTAATCATAAAAAATGCATGATACTTGAAATTTTACTATCTCTAAAAGTTTTTCGATTTTTCCATGAAAGACAAGTGGTAAATTCATTTATGATATTTTGTGAATCACTTTTATTATGAATGAGATTTTGATGAAGTGTGAAAGAATCTATTTAAATGAATCATGAAATTAATGATTTGATAATAAGTTTTTATCAAAAATTTATTTGTCATTTTGAATCTCAAAAATGATAATTTTGTTGAATCTCAGATTTTGATGATGAAATCAATTGGTAAATTATTTGTTCTAATCCATATTATTGAGATAAGCATGCAGGATTAACTATGATAACATGAAAACATAAAACGCTGGGAGTTCAAGAGTTTATCGGAAATCCGAAGGATCATCGGAAGTGCTGCCGGAACCAACCGAGATAGAATCAGGGACTTGCCGAAGGTTTTAAAGTTCAATCGAAAAATCGTCGGAGGTTTGCGGAGATCACCGAGAAGGTTCGGAAGCTTGCCAAAGACTCATCGAACTCGCCACAAAATCCGGGAGCCTATTGGGAGTCCGTCGAAAGAAATCCGAGGGAGTGTCGGAAGTCCACTGGAAGTTCACCGGAAAACTCGCCAGAAGAAGACTTGAAGATGTTGGTTTAAAATTACTTAGAATTATGCTTTAATTTTATAGTTAGCATATAATTAGGGTAAGATTTAGGTAATAATTTTGTTTAACCCTTATAGGGGCTAATTGGGCCTTAGTTGGGCTGAAGTCAGGGCCCATTCAGCTTTGCTGAAAAGTCTGGTGGTGGCACCGCCCAGGGACCGAAATCCCAGATGTGCCAAGCGATGGCACCCCCTAGGTCAGCGGTGGTACCGCCGACTTGAATGCTAGGTAGGCGGTGGTATCGCCAGTGTCAGGCGGTGGTACCGCCAGACCACAGAGCCCGAGGACTCTATCAGGCGGTGGTACCAATAGCTTGGAAAACTAAGAAGATTCAAATTTAGGCTCCAAATTTGAATCCTCTTGGAGCCTATAAAAACCCTCCCATCCCTGGGTTGAGGTATGTAAGCACATACACCTTGAAAGCTAGAAACTCTATTCAAATCTCTCTAGAAGTTCCTTCTTTAGCTTTTTCTCTTGTGTTCGATTCAAAAGAAAGGAGTGAGTGCTTATAAGGGTTTGTCTCCTAAGCCCATCAAAAGGAGAAAGCATTGTAAAAGGGAATTGGTCTTTGCCCTTCGAAGGAAGACATATAGTGAAAAGCCGGTGGCCTCAAGAAAAGAGGAATTGGGAGTGGACATAGGTCATATGATCGAACTACTATAAAAGCTTTGGTTTGCATTTCAATATTATCACTTATATTTCTGCAAACTTTTTCATTTACTTACTCCGCTTCCTCCTCACTTCATTATGAATCATTTTAAGTTTATATATAATCGAAACCAAATTTCATCGAAACGTAATTTTGTTGCATAAAGTTTTCGAAGTTGTTTTAAATCGCCAAAAAGTTATCGTTATTAACCGCTGTACTAATTCACCCCCCCTCTTAGTGCCGCTCGATCCCTAACAATTGGTATCAGAGCCTGGTCACTCTCATTTAGTTTAAAACCCAAGAGAGATGACTTATTCTGACATGCAAGAGGGTCATTCAATTACACGTCCACCCATGTTCAATGGGTCGGATTACACATATTGGAAGACTCGTATAAGGATTTTTCTTATTTCTATGGACTTTGAGCTTTGGAATATCATTGAAAATGGATTTCAAAAATCCTCTCTTCCGATGAGCGAATGTAATGAATCGGAAAAGAAGGTTTTTGCTTTAAATGCAAAGGCAAGGAATGCCTTGTTTTGTGCACTTGATAAAAATAAATTTAATCGTGTTTCGATTTATGAATTAGCTTTTGATATTTGGCGTACTCTAGAAATCACTCATGAAGGCACTAACCGAGTGAAAGAGTCAAAAGCAATATTCTTGTGCATTCATATGTACTTTTTCGGATGAAACCAAGTGAGTCTATTAAAGACATGTACACCCGTTTCACGGATGTCATCAATGGACTCAAAGCACTTGGTAAAGGTTTTTCCAATTTTGAACTTGTAACTAAAATTATAAGATCCCTTCCAAAGAGTTGGGATCTAAAGGTTACGGTCATTCAAGAGACTAAGGACCTTAAAACTTTTCTTCTTGAAGAACTTATTGGATCTCTAATGACCTACGAAATGACATGTCATGCTCATGAAGAGCTCGAGAATCTCCTTCCAAAGAACAGAAAGGATATAGCATTAAGAACACAAGAAGACCACTTGAAAGGAACATCAAGTGATGAGGATAGTGACGATGACATTGCACTCTTATCTCAAAAATTTAAAAAATTTATAAGAAGGAATAAATTTAAAAATGACACTAAAAATAAACTTGAATAAAAAAGAGACCAAGTCATATGTTACGAATGTAAAAAGCCGGAGCACTTCAAAAATGAATGTCCCCAAGCCAAAAAGAAGCAACCGAAGAAGAAGAAAGCTTTAAAAGCGACGTGGGACGACTCAAGTGACTCTGAGAATGAAGAAATAAGCAACAAAAAGGAGGTCAACTTCGTGCTAATGGCTTTAGGAGAAGAGGTATGTGATTTAATTAATGAAGATTTATCTTTCGACGAACTTTCAATAGTTTTTCATAAATTATTCGATGAGTGTAGAACTATTAGTAAGAAGTTTAATTTATTAAAGAAGGAGCATGATTTATTACTAGATAAAGTTGATATTCTTCAATCTTCTTCTTCACCTCCATGCTCTAAGTGTGAACACTTAGAAGCAATAAAAAATAAGAACTTGCTACTTAAAGAGACCCTAAATAAGTTTAAGGTCGGTAGCAAGGGCTTGGACATGATCCTTGCAAACAAGGGTCACGTCGCAAATAGAAGTGGAATTAGATTTGTGAGTATATCTCACTAAAATCCTACCACCTTCATTAAAGGACCCACACTATATGTATCACCTCATTTGAAATGTAATTTTTATTGTAAATCCGGATATATTGTTTACAAATATTCATTTAGGAAAATTAGTCCACGCAAATTGATATGAGTTCCTAAAGGAATCATAAATAATTCAATGCTAAATGACAAAATTAGTAGATCAATTTTTGAGGCACCCAAAATCAAATGGGTACCTAAAAACTATCCTCTTTTGTAGACACATTCACAAGCTAGGAATAAGAGATGGTATCTTAATAGTGGATGCTCAATGCACATGACTGGAGATCCATCTCAATTCTCTATGCTCACTAACAAGGAAGAAGGGTATGTCACATTCGAAGACAACAACAAGGGTAAATCATTGGCAAGGGAACCATAGGTAACAAATCAAGTTTTTCAATTGATAATGTGTTACTAGTTGATGGATTAAAACATAATCTTTTGAGTATTAGTCAATTATGCGATAAAGGTTACATTGTTAGATTTGAATCTAATGCTTGCATTATTGAAAAACCAAACAACAACGTATCCATGATTGCGTTAAAACAAAATAATATCTACACCATTAACATTGAAGAACTTAGTAATGAAATGTGCTTTTTCATTTTAAATGATGATGCTTGGCTTTGGCATAGGAGATTAGGTCATGCAAGCATGAAACTAATATCTAAAATTTCATCTAAAGAACTAGTACGAGGAATTCTTAATATCAAGTTTGTCAAGGACAAAGTATGTGATGTATGTCAATTAGGAAAATAAATAAAAACTAGCTTCAAATCAAAGAATCAAATAAGTACCTCTAGACCATTATAATTGATCCACATAGATTTATTTGGACCAATCGACACAATAAGTCTAGGAGGTAGCAAATATGCGTTTGTCATTGTAGATGACTATAGTAGATACACTTGGACCTATTTTTTGGCTCACAAAAGTGATTGCTTTAAATATTTTTTAAAATTTTGTAAACTTACTCAAAATGAAAAGGGTTTCATGATTTCATCGATTCGAAGTGATCATGGTAGAGAATTCCAAAACCATGACTTCCAAAATTTTTGTGAATCTAATGGGTATAACCACAACTTCTCTACTCTAAGGAATCCTCAACAAAATGGAGTAGTAGAAAGAAAGAATAGAAATTTATAAGAAATGACATGAACCATGTTAAATGAACATAGTTTACCCAAATATTTTTATGTCGAAGCCATTAATATGGCTTGTTATGTCATGAATAGGGTTCTAGTAAGACCATCTCTATCCAAAACCCCTTATGAATTATAAAATAATAAAAAATCAAATGTTTCTTATTTTAAAGTTTTTGATTGCAAATGTTTTATCTTGAATGAAAAGGATGCCTTAGGAAAATTCGATGCTAAATCCAATGAAGGCATCTTTCTTGGTTACTCTTTTGTTTCTAAAGTTTTTCGTATTTTTAATAAAAGAACGTTAGTTATAGAAGAGTCTATTCATTTAGTTTTTAATGAAGTTTCCGAACTTAAGAAAAATGATTTTGATGATAATCTTGGTTTTGATAGTTTGAATTTAAATGAACCCTCTCCTCAAAATAGTAACTTGGATGCATCTTCTTCCCAAATTTCATTACCCAAGTAATGGAAGTATGTAGATGCCTATCTAAAGGAGCTAATTATAGGAGACACATCGAAAGGGGTTCAAACTCATTTTTCCTTTAAAATTTTTTGTGCCCAAGCTGCTTTTCTTTCTCAAATTGAACCTAAGTGCATTGATGATGCCTTGAAAGATGATTCTTGAGTTATCGCAATGTAAGAAGAATTGAATCAATTTGAGAGAAATGAGGTATAGAAGCTTATTCCTAGACCTAGTGGCCATTTAGTTATTGGTACTAAATGGGTCTTTAGAAACAAGCAAGATGAATGTAGTATTGTGGTTAGAAACAAGGCTAGATTAGTGGCCAAAGGTTTCAACCAAGAAGAAGGTATCGATTACGAAGAAACCTTCACTCCTGTGGCAAGATTAGAAGTCATTAGGATGCTCCTTGCCTATGTTAGTAGTAATAATTTTAAGCTTTTTCAAATAGATGTCAAAAGTACTTTCTTAAATGGCTTTATTTCTGAAGAAGTGTATGTTGAACAACCACCTGGATTTGAAAACTCTCTTCTTCCCAATCATGTGTTTAAACTAACTAAGGCTCTCTATGGGTTAAAACAAGCTCCAAGGGCTTGGTATGAGAGACTTAGCTCATTTCTAATTTTAAATAATTTTACTAAAGGCAAGGTTGATACGATATTATTTGTTGAACATTTTGAAAATAATTTTCTTATTGTTCAAATTTATGTTGATGACATTATTTTTGGTTCTACTAATGAATCATTATGTGAATCATTTGCCAAGTGTATGAGTCATGAATTTGAACTAACCTTCTTTTTCAGATTACAAATTAAACAACTTAGTAATGGTATATTTCTTAATCAATCTAAATATATATTAGAATTGTTAAAACGATTTAACATGGATGGTTCAAAAGCTATAAACACTCCTATGAGTACTTCCACTAAGTTAGACATGGACAAAAGCGAAAAAAGTTTTGATAAAAAACATATAAGGGGATGATAGGTAGCTTACTTTACCTCACCGCAACTAGACCGGATATCATGTTTAGTGTAGGTTTATATGCAAGATTCCAAGCTAATCCTAAATTATCTCACTTTAAAGCCATTAAAAGAATACTTAGATATCTTAAAGGAACTTCTAACCTAGGATTATGGTATCCTAAATCTGATTATTTTGATTTAAAAGCCTACGCGGATGCGGATTTTGACGGGTGTAGAATAGATAGAAAAAGCACATCCGGAACATGCCAATTTTTAGGACATGCACTTGTTTCTTGATCTTTCAAGAAACAAAACTCGATTGCACTATCTACGACCAAAGCCGAATACATAGTCGCAAGTGTATGTTGTGCATAAGTTATTTGGATGAAAAATATATTAGAAGACTATAGAATTCATTTAAAAAATATTCCCATAAAATGCGATAACACAATATGAAAAATATATTATAAGACTATGGAATTCATTTAAAAAATATTCCCATAAAATACGATAACACAAGTGCTATTTGTCTAACAAAAAATCTGTTAGGACTCTAGCTATGAGAGTCCTAATTTAGTTTCATTGATAAGGAGTATTCAGAGAAAGACTCCTATTAGAAGTATGAGTCCTATTAAAGAGAAAGAGTCCTATTAGAAGCTAGGAGTTAGAGAAAGCTTCCTATTAGAAAAGTGGGAGTCCTATTAGAGAAAGACTCCTATTAGAAGTATGAGTTCTATTAGAGAAAGAGTCCTATTAGAAGTAGGAGTCCTATTGGAGAAAGAGTCCTATTAGAAGTGGGAGTTCTATTAGGGAAAGAGTCCTATTAGAATTAGGAGTCCTACTAAATAAGGAGTCATAATTAGAAGTACGAGTTGGTTAGAAGTAGGAGTCTTGAGTAAGAGTCCTATTAAGAGTTGGGGTTTAGAAGCCCTATAAATAGCTATGTATTCACCCTCTTTTTATCATAAATAGATCAATCTTTTAGCAACCTTTGAGCAACAACTTGGAGGAAGGAACCCCTATAGAGTTCCAAGGAGGCCGATCCCCTATAGAGATCAACCTCAAGCTTAGAATTCGCAAGGGTTCTAACACTTGGTATTAGAATAGCGTTCTTGGCGTCTTGCTACCCTTCCACAATCATCCACTAGCCCTCCACAACCACCCAAAGCAATTCCCACAATTGCTTAGAAGATCATCGCCGAATTCCGCCATCATCTCCACCACCATAGATCATCCTTTGATCTTCCCATGAATTGCAATAGGTTCTGGTTATCTACCTTACTATTGCTGTAATTTAGTTATCCTTATTCAAAAAATTCAAAAAATTTGTTCCTATATTACTGCATAAACTTTTCGTTGTAAAGTTTTCATCTCTACAACGAATGTTGCACTACAGAATTTCAACTACATAGCATTGTCTTTTTGATCTTGCTATTGCATTTTTTCTATCCAAATCTCTATAAAATTTTTACAACAGCTTTGACACTTCCTAACAGTGGTTTTACCTTTGATTTTGTCGAAAATTTTTTAATATAAACCACTTATCTTTTACACCCAAACTGCTGTACTTTAGATGTAAAAATCTGCTATAGTACCTCTCCGTGATCCTCAATTTTGCCGAACCTCTTGCTGTCATTTCTTTCTATGAAATTTTTAACAATATTACCTCTCCCTTATCAGTAGATTCCCTTTGAGTTTTACTTGAATCTCTTTTGAAAATTTCTAAAAAAATTATATCTTTATTGTTGGAATTTTTTCGGCGAGAAATTTGGTGTTGCGCCTTTGTCCTTTTTTCTTCTCCGTAACCTACCAAACCCTAGCCACCTTGCTACCACAAACTAAGATGTCTTTAGGGCATCCCTCTAGCCTTAAGACACAACCATCATAACCTAGTTTCATAACCCTAACAGCATAAAAAACTGTAGCCCAAAATAGTAAACCATTACAGCCGAACCCTTTTATCACCGATCTATTGTCCGAACCTTCCACCACCTCATGCCATTAACCCATCAACAAAAAAAAGACAAGGACATCTCTGATCTACAGGCATATGCTATGGCTTCTCAAGATCCAATTGATGCCAAATTTGAAGCATGGGAATCTCAGATTTAATCACGACTTGAATCGCACTTGGAAGACAAATTGCGCGTTTTGTTTGCAGAATTCAGAATTGGACAACCACCAAGTCCAACCAAATTGCAGTAAGGAGAGAATTTAGAAAGGACTCCAGAGAAGGAGGGATAGCCCTTGGACATGCTTCAGCCATGCATGAGGGTGGACTTCCCACGATGGGAAGAAGTAGACCCGGCGGGGTGGATTTCGCACGTCGAACGTTACTTTCGCTACTACCGAACGTCGGATAATGCTATGGTAGAGATTGCTATCATCCACCTTAAAGGAGATGCTATTCAATGGTACAATTGGCTGGAATATAATCATGGGGCTCTGACATGGAATCAATTTAAGAATGCACTGCTGAACCATTTCGGACCTACGGAGTATGAAAATATTGACGGCCAACTCAAAAATATTCAACAAACCTCTACGATTCAAGAGTACCAAACCAGGTTTGAGAAGCTATCCTACCTTGCTCATGATTAGACTAACCGTCAATTGTTAAAAACATTCATCGAAGGACTCAAGCCAGAGATAAAAGGGGAAGTTAAGGCGTGATAGCCTCATACTGTGGTGGCTACGATTTCTTTTGCCCGAATACAAGAAGAATAGCTCAACCAAGATGCTCGGAGAATGAGAACCTGATAGAACCCTAGAGGAATTCTATGAAGATTGATCTTTGAGAGGGATCAACCCTTGGAACGCTATAGGGGTTCCACCCTCTAAGTAGCCTAGTGGTTGCAATTGTAGATTGATATTTCTTGTTTCAAAGAGGTGGAGGCTACAAGCTTATATAGAGCTCTAAACCCTAGCCATAGGGGCTGCTTCCTAAGTGAACTACCCAATTTACCCTCAACTTTAGCTGACCGACCCAGTAACAAGGGGGGTGGCGACTAAGAGGCCCAATAGCCCAAATATAAACCCTAGCCTCTCTTCTTTATAGGATAGAGGCGGCTAGGTGGGATTTATTACACTAACAAGATTTTTATTAGCTGCTACTTGGTTGAGTAGGACCCAACCCTGCTAGGGTCCTATCAATCCCGCCCTCTTCCAATCAGCCTTGTCCTCAAGGCTAAGGTTCCATGAATTCAGGGAACCAGGTCTTCAGCTCCTCATATGATTCCCATGTGGCGTCTTCGGGTGGTAAATTATTCCAATGCACTAGTACTTCAGTAGAGAGACGTCAACAATGCATGATGATTCTACGGTCGAGAATGGCTTGCGGTTGGGCTTGGATATATCCATCATTAGTGGTATTGGGCAGTTGAATTTGGGGTGACTCGTGTTCTCCCAACTTGGGCTTCAAGCATGACACGTGGAAGACAGGGTGAATTTTGGCATCCTCAGGCAATTTAAGTTTGTACGCCGCAACTCCAATACACACTGTGATCTGATAGGGCCCATAAAAATGCGGAGATAGCTACATAGAGGCTCGCGTGTTGATGGATAGTTGCTTGTATGGCTGTAGGCGAAGATAAACCCAGTCTCCTACTAAAAATTCTCTTTCACTTCTTCGTGTGTCAACTTGCTGCTTCATTCTAGCTTGAGCAATAGAGAGATTATCCTTTAGCAACTGTAGGAGTTTGTCCCTGTCAATTAAATCTTGGTCGACCTGATCTACCTTAGCTGAGCCAATTACATACTTTGAAATCATAGGAGCCGGCCGACCATATAATGCTTCATATGGGGTACATTTTATAGATGAATGATATGTAGTATTGTACCACCATTTGGCCTAGGGGAGCCATTTCGTCCACTTCTTTGGCCGATCACTGGCGAAACAACAAAGGTATGTTTCTAAACACTTATTCACCACTTTTGTTTGGCCATCAGTTTGTGGATGATATGTAGTGATCATCTTGAGTTTGGTGCCCTGCAACTGAAATAACTCGGTCCAAAATTTACAAGTGAAGACCCTGTCACGATCACTTACAATGGACCTTGGCATCCCATATAATTTAATAATATTTTCTATAAAAATCTGAGCAATACTAACAACAGTGTAGGGATTTCGCATAGCACAAAAATGAGCATATTTCATAAGTCGATTAACCACCACAAAGATTGTGCTTTTACCTTTAGAAGGTGGCAGCCCTTCAATGAAGTCCATGGAGATGTCAGTCCACACCGAGTTTGGTATGGGTAGTGGTTGTAGTTTCCCTGGACTCGCCACTGTTTCACCTTTTTGCTGTTGACATACATCACATTGTGCTATGTATTCAAAAATAATTTTTTTCATCCTTTTCCAATAAAAGTTTTGCTTCACTCTTTTGTAGGTTCTTAGAAATCTGGAGTGCCCTGCTGAAGGTGTGAAGTGCATTTCGTGCAGAATGACTTTGATGTAAGGGGAGTTTAGTATAAGCACAATACGACCTTTATAGCGTAGATCCCTCGAATCCCAAGTATAGTGAGCTATTGCGCTTGGATCCTCTAATTTTTTTATGATATTGCTGGTTTCTTGATCCTTCTTCCATTCCTCCCTAATGCCCTCGAGGAAGCCGGTGGTAGGAAGAGAGATGGCTAAAAATTCAACTTGCTGAGTGAGCCATGAGAGTGCTTCTGCAACAATGTTTTCTTTCCCCTTTTTATAAATAATTTCATAATCAAATCCTAGATGTTTGGTTACCCATTTTTGTTGCTCTAGGGATGATATCTTCTGCTCCAAAAAGTACTTAAGGCTTCTATGGTCGATTTTAATTTAAAATTGTTAGCCAATCAGGTAGGGTCTCCACTTTGTTACTGCGTACACAATGACGAGCATCTCCTTATCATAGATAGACATTTTTTGATGGGAGGGAGACAACGCCTTGCTGGTGTATGCGAGTGGTCGACCATCTTGCATGAGAACGACTCCAATTCCAACTCCAGATGCATCGGCCTCAATGATGAAGGGTCGATTGAAATCTGGTAGCGCTAGCACCGGTGTCGTCGTCATGGCTGTCTTAAGTCTGTCGAAGGCAACGGAGGCTTTGTTCGACCATTGGAAGGCATCTTTTTTCAGTAGAGAAGTGAAGGGGGCACCAATCTTCCCATAGTCCTTCACAAATTTTCAGTAGTAGCCCGTTAGTCCAAGGAACCCACGCAGCAATTTCACATTTGTAGGTTTCGGCTAACCTTGCATTGCTTCGATTTTTGTTGGGTCTACGGCCACTCCTTCTGATATTATATGCCCAAGGTACTTTACTTTTTGTTGGAGAAAGCTACATTTTAATAGCTTAACAAAAAGAGTATTCTTCTGAAGGATCGTCAGAACAATTCGCAAGTGTTGAAAGTGAGTCTCAAGAGAAGGGCTGTAAATGAGAATATCATCAAAAAATATAAGCACAAATTTGCGAAAAAAGCTCTAAAAAATATCATTCATGAGACTTTGGAAGGTTAAAAGAGTATTAGTGGGTCCAAAGGACATTACCAAGAATTCATAATGGTCGTTATGAGTGTGGAAAGCAATTTTTGGGATGTCGCCTTCACATACCCGAATTTGGTGGTAACCGGATCGGAGGTCCAACTTCGTGAAGACTCGAGCTCCTTTTAATTCATCAAGAAGTTCATCCACCACTGGTATTGGGTACTTATCCTTAACGGTGATGTTATTTAGAGCTCGATAGTCGATTCACATCCGTCAAGTTCTATCTTTCTTGCACACAAGTAGCACTAGTGAAGAGTAGGGGCTACAACTTGGCCGAATCACCCCTATTTCGAGCATTTCCTTCACAATCTTCTCAATTTCATCCTTTTGGAGGTGAGGATTGGTAAGGGAGGTGAGGATAGTGGTAAGGTCTATGTTGCCTTAGGAGGAAGGTGGTTTACCTAGAAGGGTTGAGATTTTGATCGGAATTCGATGGTCATGTTGCCTAGTAGGAGGAAGACCGCGTGGTTCAGCAAAAATATCGTCAAATTCAACAAGCAGTTGGGTGAGATTTTGATCTTTAATTTCTGTTTTCTTTCCCTCTGGTTGCTGTTGGAGATGCATAAGAAAGCCACCATTTATCTTGTGTAAAACTTTCTCCATTCGTTGGGTTGAAATGGTGGTTACGTTGCTTCCGCGCTTCGCACGTAGGGTGACCTGTTTGCCTTTGCAATAGAATTTCATAATCAATTTGGAAAAGTTTCAAGAGATGTCACCTAGTGTCATCAGCCATTCTATGCCCAGCATAGCCTCATAATCATCAATTGGTAGGAGGAAAAAGTCAACAATAATTTCTTGGTTCTACAGTAATAGTTTCACTTACGGGCATCTTTGGTCACATTTTAGGATTCAACCGTCGGTGACCTTTACGTCGAACTTGCTGCAACCTTCGATGTGAAGCGCCATCCAAGCAGAAACCTTATTGTTTAGAAAGTTATTAGTGCTGCCCGTATCGATGAGAATGGTGATCGGTTGTTGTTTGAGCAGACCTCCAACTTTCATCGTTTGCGGATTTGAGTAGCATGCTAGCGCATGTACCATAAAGTCGGTTGATTGTGGCTTTTCTTCCATATCTTCTTCCTCATGTTCAAGACTCTCTTCTGGCTGTTCACTGATCTCTTCTTCCACTGGTTCAATCACAAGAAGTCTCCCTTTTTATAGTGATGCTCGCGGCTCCACGGCTCGTCACAATGCCAATATAACCCCTTGGCAGATCGGTCTCGAAGCTCTTCTCTTATCAACCTTTTTGGTGCAGGAGCTCAGCTGATAGTACGGGGGCTAAGGGTTTCGATATTGCTGGTCGGAGAGTGACCCTAGTCCTCCAGGCTTCGTGGTTCAATCGCTCCTCCTGAAGTCGTGCGAAAGAGATAGCTGCCATAAGTGTGTACAGTTGTCGTGCTTTAACTTCTCCCCAGATCTCCGGCTTCAAGCCCTCAATAAATGTTCCCAATAACTATTTTTTAGACCAATCACGAGTTTGATTAGATAACCTTTCAAACCTGGTTTGATACTCCTAAATGGTGGAGGTTTGTCGGATCTTCGCTAGTTGTCCATCGATGTTCTCGTAATCGGTTGGTCCGAAGCAGATCAGTAGTCCTTCTTTGAATTATCACCATAAGAGGACTCCACAAGTGTGTTCAAACCAATCAAACCATTGTATGGCATCCCCTTCAAGATGCATAGCTGCATTTTCTACCATAGATGCATCTGCGGTTTTGTGGTACCAAAAATATCGCTCCACGAGCGAGATCTAACCAATCGGGTCTCCTTCTTCCCATCAAGGGAAGTCCACTCTCATGCATGGATAGTAAGGATCAGTCATAGAGCCTCCCCTCTCTTGGAGGTCATCTCTTCGATCAGAGCTCTCTCCATGATGTGATTTCTTTGGGCTCGGTGGTCGACCCAAACTGAGTTCGGCAAAGAGAGTCCGAATCTTCTCCTTCATTCGTGTCTCGAAGGCTTCAAATTTAGCATCAATTGCCTCCTCGGATGTCATAACATATGTCTCCAAATCTGTAATATTAAGATCTCTTTTTTGCTATCGAGTTAAAGGCATGTATTGGTTGAGAAAAGCGGTGGCTGAAAAGATTGGTGGATTGGTGGATGTAGGCTATAATTTAAGCTAGTTTTGTGGTTGTTTTGGGCCCAATTTGGGGCTGCGGTTTGATAGAGTTTTGGGCTGTGATGGTAGTGGATGAAGGTTAGGAAAGAGGGTTTTAGATCTGTGGTAGATCACAGCAAAGATTTGACAAAATTTAGTGGAAATTACTGCCGATATGTGCTGTCTCATAAGAGTAGAATTGTCGTCGAAGAAATAGTGATTTCTCGACGAAATTTTCAGCGAAAACTTAGGGATTTGAGGAGAGGTTTTGATGGTAGAATCTTAGTTTAAATAATGTCAAGGATGAAAAATTGGATCAAGAAAATTCTGCAGTATAACAGTAAAGAAATCGGTGCAAGTTGTGATAGCAGAATTCTCATCGAAAAATTTCAGCAGTTTGCGATGAGAGATTGCAGCAACACACAAATTTTTTTTTAAGATGAATTCTATGATAGATCAATCATGGATGGGAGCCAAGATGATCTGAGGTGCACAAGAAATTTTGTTCAAAAAGGATAACAATTAGATCGGTTAAAGGCGGCAACACGTGGCTGAAATTTTCTGCAGCAATCCTTCATTCGCAAAGATGGTAACTTTTGCGACGCAAGGAATTTGTAGGCAAGGGATAGATAGAAAAACTTCTTTTTGGTATTTTAGATGAAAAATTATAGCAGCAAAGGGTATTGGTGGTAGAAAAATACCAGATCTTTGATGCAATTGGAGGTGGCGACAGTAGATTGAATTGATCTACGTCAGGAGATGACGATGGAGACGATGATATCAAGAGCAATTGTGGGAATTGCTTGGCTGATGGTGGGCGGCAGGGATGGCAGCAAAATCAGCAAAATCGTTGCTCTAATACCAGATGATAGAACCCTAAAGGAATTCTATGAAGATTAATCTTTGAGGGGGATCAACCCTTGAAACGCTATAGGGGTTCCACCCTCCAAGTAGCCTGGTGGCTGTAATTGTAGATTGATATTTCTTGTTTCAAAGAGTTGGAGGCTATAAGCTTATATAGAGCTCTAAACCCTAGCCCTAGGGGCTGCTTCCTAAGTGAACTACCCAATTTACCCTCAACTTTAGTTGACCGACCTAATAACAAGGGGGGCAGCGGCTAAGAGGCCCAATAGCCCAAATATAAACCCTAGCCTCTCTTCTTTATAGGATAGAGGTAGCTAGGTGGGATTTATTACACTCACAGGATTTTTATTAGTTGCTACTTGGTTGAGTATGACCCAACCCTACTAGGGTCCTATCAGAATCACTCCTAGAACCTCAGCATATAAACCCCCTTCTACTCCCAGCCATCCTTCGCTGTCAAAAAAATTTACAAGAGAAGAACTACGTGACTAATCAGCAAAGGGTCTTTGTTGGCATTGCGACAAGCCATGGAACCGTAATCATCGCTGCAAAAGGGGCCGCCTCCTATTGATTGAACCTCTTGAAGACATGGAGGAGGAGGTCCAGGAGTATGAGGAAGAGGTTACGGATGAAGAATAGCAGCCAATTGATATTACAATGCATGCCCTTGCTGGTTACGCGAACCCACAAACAATGAAAGTGGGAGGATTTCTGAAGCAACAACCGATCACCGTTCTTATTGACACTGGGAGCACTAATAATTTTATGAACAGCAAGGTTGCTGTCCATATGGCTTTACTTATTGAGAATTGTAGCAGGTTCAATGTTAAGGTCGTAAATGGATAAATTTTGAAGTGTGATCGTAGGTGCCCATGGGTGAAATTGTTATTGCAGGAACAAGAGATAATTACAGATTTTTTCCTCCTCCCTCTTGATGATTATGAGACTGTTCTTGGCATCAAATGGTTGACGACATTAGGTGATGTTTCTTAGAATTTTTTAAAATTAATTATAAAATTTTACAGTAAGGGAAAACAGGTGATACTGTGCGGGAAACGTGGGGGTGACGTAACGATGATTTGCACACAACGAATGGAGAAAGTTTTGCACAAAGCATATAGTGGCTTTTTCGTACAACTTGAGCAGCAATCTAAGGGAGAGCCAACCAAATTTGAAGATCCAAAACTACTTCCCTTGCTTGCTGAATTTTCAGATATATTTGACGAACCACGCTGCCTACCTCCTAACCGCTGGTATGATCATCGTATACCGATTCTTCCAGGCAAACCTCCAGCAAATACTCGACCATATCGGTATCCACATCTCCAAAAGGATGAAATAGAAAGGATTGTAAAAGAGATGCTTGAAATAGGAGTTATTCAGCCAAGTTGTAGCCCCTACTCTTCACCGGTGCACCTCGTATGAAAGAAAGATGGAACATGGCGAATGTGTATTGATTACCGAGCTCTCAAAAGCATAACAGTCAAGAACAAGTACCCTATTCTAGTAATAGATGAATTTCTTGATGAATTAAAGAGAGCATGAGTCTTCACAAAGCTAGACCTTTGATCCGGGTATCATCAAATACGAGTGTACAAAGAAGACATACCGGTGCACCTCGTATGAAAGAAAGATGGAACATGGCGAATGTGTATTGATTACCGAGCTCTCAAAGGCATAATAGTCAAGAACAAGTACCCTATTCTAGTAATAGATGAATTTCTTAATGAATTAAAGAGAGCATGAGTCTTCACAAAGCTAGACCTTTGATCCGGGTATCATCAAATACGAGTGTACAAAGAAGACATACCGAAAACTACCTTTCGAATGCACAACGATCACTACGAATTTCTGTGCAACTTTCTTCAACAAAAGGTAGAATATCTTAGGCATATCATATCAGAGGAAGGGGTGGTAGTGGACCCCTCCAAAATTAAAGTAATGTAGAACTAGCCGACCCCAAGGAACATAAAATCGCTGCGCGGCTTTCTCGGTTTAACAGGTTACTACCGTAAGTTCATGAAAAATTATGGAAAGATCAATGCACCTCTTACTTCTTTGCTGAAAAAAGATACTTTCTAGTGGTCGGACAAAGCTACCACCGCCTTCAATGAACTTAAAGTCGTAATGATAACAACACCAGTATTAGCGTTACCCGACTTCGGCAAGACTTTTATTGTTGAAGCCGATGCCTCCGAAGTAGGAATTGGTGCTATACTAATGCAAGATGGCTGCCCCCTCACTTATACTAGTAAGGTGTTATCTCTTTCTCATCTCAAGATGACTATTTATGATAAGGAGATGCTCGCAATTGTGCATACGGTGTCCAAATGGAGACTGTACTTGATCGGGCGACGCTTTCAAATCAAGACCGACCATAAAAGCCTAAAATATTTCTTAGAGCAGAAGATATCTTCCCCTAAGCAGCAAAAATGGGTAACAAAGCTTGTTGGATATGATTATGAAATAACTTACAAAAAGGGGAAAGATAATGTTGTTGCAATTGCGCTTTTGCGGCTACCTAAGTAAGTTGAATTTTTGACTGTTTCACTTTTGACCAGCGACATCCTTGAGGATATTAGGAGGGAATGGAAAGATAATCTAGAAATGAGTAAAATCATAAAAAAATTGGAGGAAGCACCAAGCTCCATGGCTCATTACAGTTGGGACTCAAAGGACTTACGATATAAAGGATGCATAGTAATTGTGTCAAATTCTACTTGCATAAAGACCATCCTCCAAGAGATGCATTCTACACCTATGGCCGAGCACTCCGGGTTCCTTAGAACCTATAAAAGAATTAAGCAAATGTTTTATTGGATAGGGATGAAAAATATTATTGCTGAATTTGTAGCACAATGTGATGTATGTCAACGACACAAAGGTGAGACAGTGGCAAGTCCCGGAAAGTTACAACCTCTACCTATCCCAGAATCAATATGGACTGATATATTAATGGATTTCATCGAAGGGCTTCCCTCATCACAAGAAAAAGGTACAATTTTTATCGTGATTAATCGTCTTACAAAGTATGCTCACTTTTGTGTCATCCGTAATCCCTACACTACTTCTAGTATTGCTCGAATCTTTATGAAGAATATTATAAAATTACATGGGATGCCAAGATTTATTGTAAGTGATCGTGATAGGGTCTTCATGAGCAAATTTTGGATAAAGTTATTCTAGATGCAGGGTACTAAATTAAAGATGAGTACGACATATCACCCACAAACTGATGGCCAAACTGAAGTGGTGAACAGGTGTTTGGAGACATACCTTAGATGCTTCACCAGTGACCGACCAAATGAATAGACAAAGTGACTTCCCTGGGCTGAGTGGTGGTATAATACAACTTATTATTCCTCCACAAAATATACTCCCTATGAGGCCATGTATGGCCGACCCCCCCTGTAATTCCAAAATATGTGTTGGGCACCTCTAAAGTAGAACAAGTAGACAGGGAACTACAAGACAGAGACAAAATGCTGAAGTTGCTAAAAGATAATCTCGCTACAGCACAAGCAAGGATGAAACAACAATATGATCAACACAAAGGCGAAAGAGAATTTTCAGTAGGAGATTGGGTCTTCTTATGGCTCCAGCCATACAAGCAAACATTAATCTAAACCAGAGCATCTATGAAGTTTTCACCTCTGTTCTATGGACCCTACTAGATTTTGGAGCGTATCGGAGCAGTAACATACAGATTGGACTTACCCACCAGCTCCCGAATCCATCCAGTCTTCTATGTATCATGTTTGAAGCTCAAGTTGGGACAATATGAGACAACCCAAAGCCATCTACCAAATATAACTACCCAAGGAGAGCTCCAGACCCAACCAAGTGCCATTATTGATCGACGGATCGTGACTCGACGACGACGACCTGCTACTGAAGTGTTAATACAGTGGGCAAACCTACCAGCAAAAGATGCCACTTGGGAGAACTATGACGACTTGAAGATTAAATTTCCAGAATTCATGGAATGCTAGCCTCAAGGACAAGGCTGATTTGAAGAGGGTGGGTCTGTTAGGACTCTAGCTATGAGAGTCCTAATTTAGTTTCATTGATAAGGGCATTCATGTAAATCCTATCTAGCCGACCCCTATTAAAGAGGTGAAGAGGCCGACTAGGTTAGGGTTAGGTTACTTTTTTTAAAAAAGTCCTATTAGAAAAATTTAGAGAAAGTTCTATTAGAAATATGAGTCATATTAGAGAAAGAGTTCTATTAGAAGTATGTGTCATATTAGAGAAAGAGTCCTATCAGAGAAAGAGTCCTATTAGAAGTAAGAGTCATATTAGGAAAAGAGTTCTATTAGAATTAGGAGTCCTACTAGAGAAGGAGTTCTAATTAGAAGTAAATTAGTAAGAGTCCTATTAAGAGATGGGGTTTAGAAGCCCTATAACTAGTCATGTATTCACCCTCTTTTTATAATGAATAGATCAATTAGAAGTAGGAGTATGATTAAAGTGAAGAGTCCAAGCTTGAGTAAGAGTCCCTATTCAATATTAGAACTAAGATATGGGGTTTAGGCATCACTTTAAGAGATCCCTATATAATAAGTCCTGGAATTTATTACAAAGCATTAGCGGACCATAAAATCCTTAAATGAAGAATAATTTGACTTTATTAGAAGGGAATTAGGCATGTTGAATTATCCTCGTGAATGATTTTTATTATATGCCTTTTCCAAAAATTTTCATCATCTTTTCGGTTTTCGTGGATTTAACTTCATTTTTTTTACTTCGTAATTATCTTATGACATCTTAAAGAGTGATACAAGATACCATTTTATTTTAATCAAACACATTAAACTTCTGAAATAAAAATAAAAAAATATATAATTATATTTTTAAGTGTGCCGAGTGTGGCATCCTAGAATGAGATAGATCGAACCTAGGCGGTTAGAATCTTATATAAAGGGGGTTCTAACAAAATCTTAAACCGTGAGAGAACTCCTAATCTCTTCCCATCCCCTCTAAACCTCTCTAAGCATATTGACACTGAGATGCATCACTTTATCAAGACGAAATCTCATATAAGGTAATAATAATACATGGCTTATTCTTTAAAGTTCTTTCTTGATCTATCATTATGATTTATCTAAGAGATCATAGGAGAAAGCATCAATTAGTGGATATTTTCACAAAACCCTTAAATGAAGAATAATTTGACTTTATTATAAGGGAATTAGGTATGTTGAATTATCATTAGGTGGTTCGCCGATTTGGATGTCTTGTCTATCTTACAAATCGATGAACTAATTTACCCTAGATTGGTTAAGTTGTTTTACGCAAATTTAAGTGTAGATGATGATAACATGACTACCTACCTTTTAGGAATCCAAATTTGAATTTTTGATAGTACAATATGTGAGCTAATTGAAATCTTAGAAAAGGATAAGGGTTGTTATTTCAGAGGCTAGTGGAATATGGATGCAATTAGAGCAACCTACTCTGAGGCTTTAGAAACTATTTTTGTAAATCCTAACCTAAGCATAGTTCCCAAAAGCTGTGAGCACTTGTTACCCTTTAATTCTTAAATTTTTCATCATATCATCATAAGCATTCTTATTCCTAAACAATATCACCATGATAAGATTAGTATAATAGAGTTAAGTACCATGTATTTGATTATGACCAGACAAGATAGCTGTTTTGAATACTTGATCCGACAACATATGATGGACATAATATCTAGAGACTTGATGTTACCATATGGAGGTTTAATCACTAGATTGTTACTTGTATATAATATTTGTATATCACCCAATGAAGAAGTAATACAAGTCGACAAATATAACACCATTAACAGAAATCTATTCAAGAGACTTAGGTGCATATTTAGAAATGGTATATGGACTGGGTAGCCTAAAAGGATTGATCTAGCTCCCCCACCAGTAGAATAACCTGAAACACCAATTTTTAGGGGAAATGAATCTCCTCCTCCTAGTCCCTTTGGTGCAGCACCATCTGAACTAGCTCTTGCTCTATCTTCTGAAAATCCAATCATAATAGACATAAATCAAATCAAATCATAGTAAGAGCAAATCAAATTACAACAAGTTGAAATTTTGAGGGAAGTACGACAAATGAACCGGAAGATAGATCACATGTATAGGCACTTTGGAATTCCTCCTGAGGAATAGTTATTATATTAAACCTTTTTGACTATTGTAAACCTCTATACTACCTTGATATACTTTTGAAATTGTCCTACTATATGATGTTGATGTTTCTTTCCAAAATTTTGTCAACTTTGGGTATCATCAATAACATCTTTTGAATGTTTGTTTATCCTTCGATCGTAACATTTTGATGATGCTTTCATGATATTTTTGGATGATTTGATGTCTTCCTTGAATGATCGATCTTAATAACATAGTAAAATTGATTTCATTTCATAAATGCCAAGTTGAAGCTTTATGAATTTTGACATCTCCTTCTCATGATTTTAAAATTCATATGAAATGTTTTGATGAATGGCTTTAATGATCTATACTTCGGCTGTGTAATCTTATTCCTAGATTTTCAATTTCCAATCTTAAACCTTTCATTCTCCTTCATAAATGAATCTTTCACAGCTTAATGAATGATTGATCATTTTTTGAATTTCATACACTTGACTTAAAATGATGATCAAAATATTTTCAGATTTATCGGGTGACATATTTTATTTTCTAAGCCTCATGAATCAAATATGTTTGATATACTTGATAAATCACCACTCATACATTTTTTTTTTATACTTCACCTCATTTTTGTTGATGACAAAGGGGGAGAAGAATATGCAAACAAATTGATGACATGTGCAAATGATTTGATAAAAAGTCTTGCATGCATCATAATGAGAAGAATATGACAAATAAATTGGCAAATATCTTATATGTGTTATATTGTGATTCAATTGCTTTTGTCATGCTTTATAATTGATAATTGGTTGAGATCTTTAAAAGCAATCGTAATAAAATTTATATCGTATCGCAATGTATGACATGTATCGCAAATGCTTAACATGTAGACTTTTGAAAAATTCGTTATCATATCATGTATAATAAATTGGTATCCTTCATTGGAATGATAAGTTATCATCTCATGATGTATTGCTCAATTGATATCATACCTTGCATTTGTATCAATATCATTTGATCCATGTTTTATTTCAAATTAAAAATTGGTATATCTTGTTGAAATGATAAATGTCTATTATCATTCAACTTGAAATTAATTATCATATCTTGACATTATGAAAAATATGAAATTTCGTATTTATGAATAAAAGCGCATGCTTGTTAAGCATAATGATAAGTTCAATGGATGGAGCTTATCAGTTTCGGCTTAAATTCAAAGAGATTGAATTCAAGTGTTTTTACCTTCTCATAACATAGCATATAGATAGGGGAGAGTTAAGATTAACTCCATCATCAATTGATTGTCATCATCAAAAAGGGAGAGATTATTGAATCTCGGATTTTGATGATGAAGTCAATTGGTGAATTATTTGTTCTAATCCATATTGTGGAGATAAGTGTGCAGGATTAACTACGATAGCATAAAAATATAAAATGATTTACCGAGGTCAAGTTTGCTGGGAGTTCGAGAGTTCACCGGAAGTTCGAAGGATCGTCGGAAGTGCTACCGGAACCAATCGAGATAGAATCAGGGACTTGCCGAAGGTTTCAGAAGTTCGCCGAAAAAATCGTCGAAGGTTTGTGGAGATCACTAAGAAGGTTCAGAAGCTTGCTAAAGACTCGTTGAACTCGCCACAGAATCCGGGAGCCTGTTGGGAGTCCGTCGGAAGAAATCCGAGGGAGTGTCGAAATCCGCCGAAAGTTCGTTGGAAGAAGACTTGAAGATGTCGATTTAAAATTACTTAGAATTATGTTTCAATTTCATAGTTAACACGTAATTAGGGTAAAGATTAGGTAATAATCTTGTTTAACCCTTGTAGGGGCCAACTGGGCCTTAGTTGGGTTAATTTGGGCTAAAGTCAGGGCCCATTCAGCCTTGTTGAAAAGTCTGGCGGTGGCACCACCAGACCTAGGTAGTGGCACCGCCCAAGGACCGAAATCCCAAATGTGCCAGGCGGTGGCACCGCCCAGGTCAGTAGTGGTACTGTCGACTTTAATGCCTGGTAGGCGGTGGTATCACCAATGTCAGGCGATGGTATCGCCAGACCACAGAGCCCGAGGACTCTATCAGGCGGTGGTACCGCCAGTAGCCTGGAAAACCAAGAAGATTTAAATTTGGGCTGATTCCTCTTGGAGCTTATAAAACCATCCCATCCCTAGGTTGAGGTATGCAAGCACATACACCTTGAAAGCTAGAAACTCTATTCAAATCTCTCTAGAAGTTCCTTCTTTAATTTTTTTTCTCTTGTGTTCGATTCAAAAGAAAGGAGTGAGTGCTTATAAGGGTTTGTCTCCTTAGCCCGTCAAAAGGAGAAAGCGCTGTAAAAGAGAATTGGTCTTCGCCCTTCAAAGGAAGACACCTAGTGAAAAGCCGGTGGCCTCAAGAGAAGAGGAATCGGGAGTAGACGTAGGTCGTATGACCGAACCACTATAAAAGCTCTGGTTTATAATTTAATATTATCACTTACATTTCTGCAAACTTGTTCATTTACTTACTCTGCTTCCTCCTCACTTCCTAACGAATCATTTTAAGTTTATACGCAATCAAAATCGAATTTCATCAAAACATAATTTTGTCGCACAAAGTTTCCGAAGTTGTTTTAAATCATCAAAAAGTTATCGATGCACTAATTCATCCCCCCCCCCCACCCCCCACCCCCTCTTAGTGCTGCTCGATCCCTAACAAATTTGATTATGAGTTTTGAGTTGGTAAATTGACTTGAATGAGATTTTCTTTCAATTGAATCATGAATTTTCTTTCGACTTCTTGACTTGAGGAATTTCAAGAAATGTGATTATCACTTGATACTTGATACTTGAAATTTCTTATGAAATGTGATCTTGATAAAAATTTCAATGCATGGATCAAGTTAGTCTTTGGACTATCTATTCTCAAATGAATCATGTTCTTCTTGAGCCTTGATATCATATCCTTCATGATATAAAAATGACATGATTTCTTTTCCATGTAAAAGAAATTATGCTTAATGATTGAATCATTGATTTATTCTTTTTATCATGGCTTGAAAGTGAATATAAAGAAAATATTTGTGAATCATGATTTGGATTTCTCGGAACTATTTATTTGAAATTCTTCCTATGAAATCATGATCGTGATAAAAATTCCTATATATAAATCAAGATCTTGTGTTTAATCTCCTAAGACTTCTTGTTATTTCCTAAATAGGAGACTTGTCAAAATGATTCATGAACCTTTTGATTCATGACTTTTGGATTCATGACTTGATTTTGATAATTGAAACATTATATACTTAAATTGATTCTTTTTTATGTTTCAATACTTCCTTATTTGCATCATGTGATGATTGAAAATATAATGTATATTTTTATTGATGTAAATTTATAATTAATAAAAAAAGTGGATATAATTAAAATTTTCAGCCATTGAGTCCTCCCTTCTTTCTAACAAAAACAAAGGGGGAGTTAGATTGCTAGCATGTGCATCACAAAGCAAGAATTGCTAGCTTCAATGAAAAATTTGCTAGCTCGAACATTGCAAAGAATTTGCTATCTTGATTCCTATATTTCAATTTCATGAGAAGCTAAGAATTGCTATCTCAAAGGATACAAATATTACTATCTTGCCTATCATGAGAAACAAAGTGCAAACTTGCACATCTTTAAAAACTATTAGCTTGCATATTCAAAGTGATGTATATTCCAAATCTTTAGATTAAAAATTAAACTCAAAAAATCTTGCTATGATTGAATGTGGTAAATCTAGCTTATATGAGTTGACTTGCATATCTTTTAAAATAGCTAGAGCTACTTCTCCTTTTTGTTGATGACATAAGAGGAGAAGTAGATTGATGACTTCATGCATTGTATTGAATATCTTATATATCTGCATGATGGTTTGATATTTTTCATAACATGTGATGAATGTTACATGAATTTGGAATAATTCAAGGTTTGTATCAATGGCATATTGATAGGGAGAGTTTGGTTAAACTCCAAGGAGTTAAGGTTAACTCCGTTAGTCATCAATTAGTTGTCATCATAAAAAAGTGAGAGACTGTTAGGTCTCAGATTTTGATGATGAAACTAATTGATTGTGTTTAGTTGTCTAATTGTATTTTGAGTGACACAAGTCTACTCAATCAAGATTTGACAATTGACACAGGATGAATTGATGTTGCGTTGGAGGAAATCACGTCAGAATACTGGACGTCGAGCCGGAGGTCCGGTCGACAATCGACAGAAGGCTTCGAACGTCAGGCATCGGGCCAAGAAGAGCAAAGTTATGCCAAGGATATCGAGGTTGCGGAAGTCAACCACCGATTGGGCAACAACCGCAAGAGAGAACAATGTGTCAAAGTATCGGACGAAGCGCCGATAGGCTAATGACGTGCTGGGTAACAAAATGTCAATTCGCGTTATAATAACTATCTCGATCGAAGTAGAGTTTTGGCTTATGTGCAGAATTAACTACGATAACAATGATGACATAAAGCGAAACAAAGTGCTAGAGTCAAGTGCGATGGATTATTGGGAGTTCGAGAGTTCGACGGAAGTTCGAAGATTCATCGGAGATCACCGAGAAAGATCGGAGCTTGCTAAAGAAGCTCATTGGAACTCACCAAGATCATCATGAAGTCCAAGAGCTTACCAGGAGTTTGCAGAATGGTATCCGAGGGTTCATCGGAAGACCGCCAAAAGCTCACCGAAGAAAGAAGTCTTGACTTGCGAACTTTGTAATAGTTTAGGAAATGTCTCTAATTTCATAGTTAGCATATAATTAGGATTGAGATTAGGTATTAATCCTTTAACCCTGTTAGGGGTCAACTGAGCCCGGTATTGGATCGGTTTGGGCTGGGTTTAAGGACCAACCAGGAGTGCTAGACACTGTCTAGCGGTGGCACCGCCCAAGTCCAGCCTCCCAGGTAGTTTAGGGTGGCAGTACCGCCTAGACTGGGTGGCGGTACCGCCCTGGGGCAGAGTGCCTGGGCGGTGGCACCATTAGCTGGGCGGTGGTACCGCCCAATACACTGACCATATTAGTGTGTCAGGCGATGGTACCGTCAGACTGAGCGGTGGTACCACCCAATGTCAGAGTCAGACTGGTAGTGGTACTGCTAGTGATAGGCGGTGGTACCGTCAGAACTCGATAGACCTAGGATGGGATGGTTTTTGGCTCCAAGTTTGAATCTAATTAAAGCCTATAAAAACCCTCCCATCCCAAGGTTGAAGAAACAAGTACAAAGATCTTGAAAGGAACAAAATACTGTAGAAGATCTTAAAATCCCTCCTCTAGCTTTCATTCGTTTTTAGCTTCAAGAGAGGAGTGAGTGAGTGCTTGTAAGGGTTACCTCCTAAGCCCGTCAAAAGGAGAGTGCTATAAAGGAGTTGGTCCTTGCTCGTTGGAAGGAGGATAGCTAGTGGAAAAGCCGATGGCCTCAAGAGAAGAGAAATCGGGAGTGGATGTAGGTGATAATAGATAAGATTTCCTCAATTGCACGAAGAAATCTCAGTGGACGATTGAGAAAAATCCTCTCTTCTTCTTCTCTTCTTATGTATAAATAAGGCTTTGTTAAGCTATATTCAACACATTCTTATTCATTACAATCCAATTTATCATGGTATCAGAGCCCTTGTATTAAGCAAGTGCTTTTTTTTCTTCCTCTTTTTCTTCCCGCTGTCCAGCAATAGCATTAACGGCAGGCTGTTATGCTCCACCATCCGTCGGTGTAAGCCTGACGCTATCTACATCACCGCGCAAAGAATGCAGCGCCGTCGCCCAAAGACTCACCGAAGTAGAGACACCAACCCGGCCATCTCTTCTTCCTCTACCACCGCCAATCTTCCTCATCGGCGGACTTCACACAAGCGCCGCATTGGTCGCCTCACCTTCAGCGCACACCGCACCCTCCTCTCTCTGCTTCCGGAAGCTGTTTGAGCAGCAGACACCAATTTCCGCTAGTTTTGCAGGTGGAGCAGCCCCGGCGCCATTGCACTCCACCGGTGAGAAGAAAAGCTTCAGAGATAGATCGATCGATATTGCTACGTCTAATCGGACTCCACGAGGCCTCAAGGAACCCGCCGCCCCATCCAAGCGAAAGGGGGATAGGCTTCGCCCCTGTTCCCAGCGATCCTAGCATTGTCGCTGCCCTTTCGAAGCCCGATCTCCGACAGAGAATCGCCCCACCGCTTCGCCACATCACCTGGCCGGACCCGTAATCGCCGGTGGCGCAGTAGCTACATCAAACGAGCACCCCGTCCAGGCCCAGTAGTGGCCGGATCAGTCAGCAAGGACCGATGGGGTGATACAGCTCTCCTTCCTCGGCAGAAGTAGAGCACTCTCTGCCTCAGCAATCGCTCCTCATCCTGCTTAAGCGAGAAAGGGTCACCGCCGAGTTTTCCAACCGTAGTCCTCAACATCTCTACAACCACCTCAGCCGCAAACAGCATCTCCTCCCAGTCGTGCCACCACCACCGTCGGCCTTGATCCTTCGGTCGAGCGCGGTCCATTTCGAGCGGATTTCAGAAACAGAGCAGCGCGTTGGCGATCGCCTCCTGCCTCTTCATCTTGCTCATCATCTTTTTGCAGTCTCGGTGCTCTTTCCCCTCCTTCCCCTTCTCCACCACCACCGCTGTGGTGTGACAAAAATAGGACAGCGCCGCTGATCTCAGCCTCGGCGCTCTCTTCTGACGAGAACGCTCTCTCCTCTACCGTCGAACTCCACCGGTTGAGTCTTCGATGCCTGTTCTACACCAAGTGAATCAATCCGGTGGGGTGACAGCGGTTTCCTTCTTCCTATGACCCATTGAAGCCGATTGCTCCCTCTGCCGAAGGCTCCTCTCCACTGCCTCTTTTGTCATGACGATCTGTAGTAGCAGGACGCCGAGGAAGCTACCCCTTTAGCTCACATCAAGGCACATCAAGATTGCTACCTAGTGTTGTCCACAGTCAACATCCGACAAATTTCACAACTGATTGACGCCATCGTATCATCAAATGGCTTCATCGTCTACCTCTAATACTCCAGTCGTTGTCCTTGCAGGGAACCATAGCACTTCTCAACCTCTAAGCCTCATCACTATCAATGATGTGGCACTCATTCCTTACAAGTTATCCAAAAGCAAAAATTATGCATCTTGGTATGCATAATTTTATAATCTTCTATTTGGATATGACCTTATGGGTTACATTGACGGCTCTCTCCATTGTCCACCTGCAGTGCTCAACATCCTAGGAGGATCCAGTCCAATACCAAATCCAACTCACAAACTGTGGTTACGTCAAGACCGTCTCATCCTCCAAGCCATTCAAGCCTCAGTCGCTGGATCTGTCACCCCACTAATATCTTCATGTATGACTACTGCAGAAGCATGGTCCACATTGCAAACGACATTGGCAAATCGCTCGCGTACTCACATGCTCGGACTTTTATCCAATCTGATGAAAGTGAAACAAGAGGGAAGTACTATTGCTGATTACTTATAAAATATCAAAGTTATCATCGATGACTTGGCTTTGATAGGTTATTCCCTTAGTGAAGAAGAAGTCCTCGTCCACACCCTTAATGGCTTAGGGGACGAATATAAAGAATTGGCAGCCGTAATTCGGGCACGTGACCCACCAATATCATTCAAAGAACTTTATGATAAGTTGATTGACTACAAGACATATTTGAAGCATGATGACAAGTTGTTCGGACCAACTATCACAGCTCAAGTCAGTCAAAAATCCAAGAGGAAGAGCAACCAGTACAATAAACACGTCAATCAGGGTCCGACTAAGCTGCCTCCTGACCCTATGGGTTCCACACCAAACTCCTCACATCCACATTATCAACACTTTCATCCTCATCATCAAGATGGTAACCCCTATAAGCATCAGCCCTGGTGCCCTGACCTCAGTAGTCATCGTCGAATCGTCTGTCAGTTGTGTGATAAAGTCGAACACTCCGTGAAAATCTGTTGCTCTCGACCTCGACTCCTTGCTCCAACACAATGGTCTTAAGCCAATCTTATAACTACTCCGACAACTAGCCAACCCAATTGGATTGTGGACTCCAGTGCATCACATCACATCACCTCCGATCTTCAGAACTTATCTATCCACAACAACTATGGTGGCGATGAGGATGTCATCATCGGTGATGGTAAAGGTCTTCCAATCACTCATAATGGTTCCACAAAGCTTAATTCACTCACCACAACCTTCACACTTGATGATGTTTTGTGTGCACCTCACATTAAACGAAACATTATTTCTGTCTCTCAATTCTGCAAGCAAAATAATACCTCAATTGAATTTTTTCCTAACTCCTTTCTTGTCAAGGATTTGAGCATGGGGGCATCCTTAGTCCAAGGCCAGAACAACGACAACATTTATGAGTGGCCATCCGCTTCGCAAATAACCCACCCCAATGTTCACTCTTCCATTGCAGCTCCAGTTGATGTGTGGCATCGACGTTTTGGTCATCCCTCATCCCTTATTCAGCAAAAGTTACTTTTTCATTATTCACTTCCTACCTCTACTACTAGCAACATTTTAACTTATTGTGATGCGTGTCATAGTAATAAAAGTCATAGATTACCTTTTGAAACATCCTCTATATCTTGCTCTCAACCTTTTGAAATTATTTATACTGATGTTTGGGGTCCTGCCCCAACCCTTTCTTTTGATAAGTTTCGATTTTATGTTAATTTTGTTGACTATTTCACTAAGTACACATGATTATATCTCCTCCATCATAAATCTGAAGTTTCAACTGTCTTTATCAACTTTAGAAAGTTGGTCAAGAATTTCTTTCAGTCTTCCATTAAAATAGTTTACTCTGATGGTGGAGGTGAATATCAAGCTCTCGCAGCTTGTAGTATACAACACCTCAAGTCACCCCCTCATACTCCCCAATTAGTTGGTTTTGCTGAGCACAAACATCAACATATGGTTGAAACAGGGCTCACACTTCTACATCAGGCCTCTTTGCCATCAACTTTTTGGACAGTAGCCTTTCAAACGGTCATCTATCTCATTAATCATATGCTCACTCCAGTCTTACAATACAAGTCTCCATTTGAGAAATTATTCCACAAACTTCCAAACTTTCATAAACTCAAAGTCTTTGGTTGTCTGTGTTATCCGTGGCTACATTCTTATGCCTCACATAAGCTTACACCATGATCTAAGCCCTGCATTTTTATTAGATACTCTCTTGAATATAATGTTTTTCGGTGCTATGAACCACAAACCCAAAAAGTCTTTTTGTCATGACACGTTATTTTTGTGGAGTCTTCCTTTCTTTTTCAAAATCATAAGTACCCTACCATGCAAGCTACTCTGACAAACAACCATCACTGGAGTATCTCCTCAACCCCATCACATTAATCTCCCACAATACTATCCAATCCTAACCCTCCTGGTCAATACACTCCTCCTGTTCAACAGCTCCTCACTCCCCCCATTATCTCTCCAATCCCTACTTCACAAGCTTCCCCCACTAATGAAGCAATACCCTCAGCTACCTCATCATGTGCTGTTGAAGTACCATGCAGACGAAATTTTTTATAGTATTACCAAGGCGTCTTTAATTAACCTATCTTGGTAACTAAGTCCAATTGATCTTGGTAACTCAGCACCGACTATACCAATAACCCAACCTACCACTTCCGTTGCTCCTAGCCATCATATGATAACACGCTCCAAAAGTGATATTATTAAACCACGTCAAGTTCTTGATCTACATGCCATAACGAACTCTTCCCTTGAGGCTAGTGAACCCACCATAATTAATCAAGCTCAAAAATCTCCTCACTAGCATAAAGCCATGTGTGAAGAATATGATGCTTTTCTTCATAACTCTACATGGACCCTAGTTCCCTCTTCCCACACACAAAATATCATCGGGTATAAATGGGTCTTTCGAATTAAGCAAAACCCAGATGGATCTATTGCTAGATATAAAGCACGTCTAGTTGCCAAAGGGTTTCATCAACGACCTGGTGTTGACTTCACAAAGACATTCAGCCTAGTTGTCAAACCAACAACAATACGGCTTATCTTGAGCTTGGCTATCTCAAAAGGCTGGCATATATGACAATTGGATGTTAACAATGCCTTTTTACAAGGGGACTCTAACTGAAGATGTCTTCATACAACAACCCCCTGGCTTCGTTCATCCACAATATCCAAGGTATATCTACAAGCTACAAAAAGCTATTTATGGACTTCGTCAAGCTCCAAGAGCCTGGTATAATGAACTTGGCGCATTTTTAATATCAATGGGTTTCATCAATTCCAAGTCTGATACCTCGTTATTCCTATGACAACAACATGAAAACATCATATATCTTCTGGTGTATGTAGATGATATTGTTGTCACAGGAAATAATCTTTTAGAAATCCAGGCATTCTTAAAGCAACTAGTCGTTCGATTCTCTCTCAAAGATCTAGGCACCTTGAGCTACTTTTTAGGAGTGGAAGCCACATTCAACTCTTCAAGTCTTCTCCTATCACAGAGAAAGTATATTTAAGATTTATTATCAAAGACAAATATGCAAGATGCTAAAGAGGTTGCAACTCCCCTCTCTACCAATGAGTCACTAAAACTTTGTGATGGAAGTCTTGCTACGGACTCTACTTAATACCGACAAATACTTGGCTCCTTATAGTATTTGGCTCTCACACGTCCAGATATTTCATTTGTAGTCAATAAATTATCACAGTTCATGCATCGACCATCTACAATACATTGGTCTGCGGTCAAATGAATTTTGTGATATCTTAAGGGGACTCTCAATCATGGCCTCTTTCTCCGCAAACACACCCCGCTTCATCTTCATGCCTTTGTAGATGCTGATTAGGTAGGAAATTATGATGATAGAATATCCACGTCTGGGCATATTATATTTCTTGGAGCTAATCTAATCAGTTGGAATTCTAAGAAACAAAAGACAGTTGCCCGATCCACAACTGAAGCTGAATACCGTGTCATTGCCACAACTACTGCTGAAATAAATTGGATCACAAATCTGCTCAAGGAACTCAACGTTAACTTTACCTTTCCTCCTACAATATACTGCGATAATATTGGAGCTACCTATTTATGTGCCAATCCAGTATTTCACTCATACATGAAGCATATTGCCATTGACTTCCACTACGTACGAGATCAAGTTGTCAGACATCAACTACGTGTTTCTCATGTACAAACGACTGATCAACTAGCAGACTCACTCACGAAGCCTCTCGCTCATAATTATTTTCATTACATCGATCCAAGATCAATATCCTTGATAGGAGCATGATCTTGCGGGGGCATGATAATAGATAAGATTTCCTCAACTGCACAAGGAAATCTTGGTGGATAGTTGAGGAAAATCCTCTCTTCTTCTTCTCTTCTTATGTATAAATAAGGCTTTGTTAAGCTATATTCAACACATTCTTATTCATTACAATCCAATTTATCAGTAGGTCATATAATCGAACCACTATAAAAATTCTGGTTTGCATTTCTAGTACTGTTATTTACACTTCTGCAAACCATCTTTGCTTTACTTCCTCTATTTCTCCTTTTTACAATCAGATTCAAGTTTAAAGCATCATTCCTTTCGAGGTTCAAACGAAACATTGCTTTTAATCGTATGAAGTTTTTGAAACTTATTTAAATCACCAAAATTTATCATCTTTATCCGCTGCACTAATTCACTCCCCCCCCCCCTTAGTGTCACTTTCGATCCTAACATCAAGTAGCTCCGAAGATGAAGAAGCAAGCAACAAGGAGGAGGCCAACTTCATATTAATGGCTTTTGGATAAGCGATATGTGAGTTATTTAATGAAGATTTATCTTTCGACAAACTTTCAATTACTTTTCATGAATTATTTGATGAGTGTAGAGCTATTAGTAAAAGGTTTAATTTATTGAAAAAGGAGCATGCTATTTTACTAGATAAATTTTAAAGTCTTGAACTCGATACTCCCTCTTTACCCTCATGCTCTAAGTATGAACACTTAGAGGTAATAAAAAATGAGAACTTGCTACTTAAAGAGACCCTAAACAAGTTTAAGGTCGGTAGCAAGGGCTTGGACTTGATCCTTGCAAACAAGGGTCATGTCGAAAAAAGAAGTGGAATTGGATTTGTGAGTGGATCTTACCGTACTCCAACCACCTTCATTAAAGAACCCACACTACATGTATCAACTCATTTGAAATGTAACTTTTGTTGTAAATCTAGATATGTTGCTTATAAATGTCCATATAAGAAACTTAGCCCACATAGGTTAATATGGGTTCCTAAAGGAATGATAAGTGCTCAATGAACAGTGATAAGTTTAGTATATCAATATTTGAGGCACCCAAGTTCAAATGGGTACCTAAAAACCATCCTCTTTTGTAGACACATTCATCTACACAAGCTAGGAGCAAGAGATGGTACCTTGATATTGGATGCTTAAGGCACATGATTGGAGATCCATCTTAATTCTCTAAGCTCACTAGCCAAGACGAAGTGTATGTCACCTTCAGAGACAACAACAAGGGTAAAATCATTGGCAAGGGTACTATAGGTAACAAATCAAGTTTTTCAATTGATGATGTGTTATTGGTAGATGGTTTAAAGCATAATCTTTTGAGCATTAATCAATTATGTGATAAGGGATATATTGTGAAATTTGAATCTAATGCTTGCATTATTGAAAAACTACACAACAACACATCTATGATTGCACTAAAATAAAAAATGTCTACGCCATAAACATTGATGATCTTAGTCATGAAATATGTTTTTCGATTTTGAATGATGATGCTTGGCTTTGGCATAGGAGATTAGGTCATGCTAGCATGAAACTAATCTCTCAAATTACATCTAAAGGACTTGTAAGAGGCATTTCCAATGTTGAGTTCATCAATGATAAAATATGTGATGCTTGTCAACTAGGAAAATAAATAAAAAGTAGCTTCAAACCAAAGAACCAAATAAGCACCTCTAGACCATTGCAATTGATCCATATGGATTTATTTGGACCAATTGACACAACGAGCCTAGGAGGTAGCAAATATGCATTTGTAATTGTAGATAACTATAGTTAAAACACTTTAACCTATTTCTTGGTTCACAAAAGTGATTGCATTAAATGTTTCTCTAAATTTTGTAAACTTGCTCAAAACAAAAAGGGTTTCATGATTTCTTCGATTCGGAGTGATCACGATGGTGAATTTTAAAATCGTGACTTCCAAAATTTTTGAGAATTAAATGGTTATAACCATAATTTCTTTACTTTGAGGAAACCTCAACAAAAGGGAGTAGTAGAAAGAAAGAATAGAAATTTATAAGAAATGATAAGAATCATGTTAACTTAACAAAGTTTACCTAGATACTTTTTGGACCGAAGCCATTAATACGACTTGCTATGTTATGAATAGGGTTCTAATAAGACCATCTCTATCCAAAACTCCTTATGAATAATGAAATAACAAAAAATCAAACGTTTCTTATTTTAAAGTTTTCGGTTGCAAATGCTTTATCTTGAATGAAAAGGATGCCTTAGGAAAATTCGATGCAAAATTCGATGAAGACATCTTTCTTGGTTACTCTTCCATTTCTAAAGTTTTTCGTATTTTTAACAAAAGCACCTTGGTTATAGAAGAGTCTATTCATGTAGTTTTCAATGAATTTTTTGAATTTATGAAAAATAATTTTAATGATGATCTTGGTTTTGATGGTTTGAATTTAAATGAACCCTCTCCTCAAAATAGCAACTTGGATGTATCTTCTTCTCAAATTTTCTTGCCTAAGGAATAAAAGTATGTAGATGTCCATCCTAAGGAGCTAATTATAGGAGACACATCAAAAAGGGTTCAAACTCGTTCCTCTTTTGAGAATTTTTATGTGAATACCACCTTTCTTTCTCAAAATTGAACCTAAATGCATTGACGAAACCTTGAAAGATGATTCTTGGATTATTGCAATGCAAGAAGAATTGAACCAATTTGAGAGGAATGAGGTGTGGAAACTTGTTCCTAGATCTTGTGATCATTTAGATACTAAATGGGTCTTTAGAAACAAGCAAGATGAATTCGGTATCGTGGTTAGAAACAAGGCTAGATTAATAGCCAAAGGTTTCAACAAAGAAGAATATATCGATTACGAAGAGACCTTTGCTCTTGTGGTAAGATTAGAAGTCATTAGGATACTCCTTGCCTATGCTAGTAGTAATAATTTTAAGTTGTTTCAAATGGATGTTAAAAGTGCTTTCTTAAATGGTTTTATTTTCATAGAAGTGTTTGTTGAACAACCATCCAGTTTTGAAAACTCTCTTTCTCCTAATTATGTATTTAAATTAATTAAGGCTCTTTATGGGTTAAATCAAGCCCCAAAGACTTGGTATGAGAGACTTAGCTCATTTCTAATTTTAAATAATTTTACTAAAGATAAGGTCGATACTACATTGTTTATTAAATATTTTAAAAATAATTTTTTAATTATTCGAGTTTATGTTGATGATATTATCTTTGGTTCTATTGACGAATCACTATGTGAATCATTTGCCAAGTATATGAGTTATGAATTTGAAATGAGTCTAATGGGTGAACTAACCTTCTTTTTAGGATTACAAATTAAACAACTTAGTGATGGTATATTTCTTAATCAAACTAAATATATATTAGAATTATTAAAATGATTTAACATAAATGGTTCAAAAGTCATAAATACTCCTATGAGTACTTCCACTAAGTTAGATATGGATGAAAGTGAAAAAAATTTTGATCAAAAAACATATAGGGGAATGATAAGTAGTTTACTCTATCTCACAATAACTAGACCGGATATCATGTTTAGTGTAGGACTTTGTATAAAATTTCAAGCTAATCCTAAGTTATTTCATCTTAAAGTCGTTAAAAGAATCCTTAGATATCTTAAAGGAACTTCTAACCTAGGATTATGGTATTCAAAATCCGATGACTTCGATTTAAAAGCTTATGCGAATGCAAATTTTGGTAGATGTAGAATAGATAGAAAAAGCACATCTGGAATATGCTAATTTTTATGACATGCACTTGTTTCTTGGACTTCCAAGAAACAAAACTCGATTGCACTATTTATGGCCGAAGCTGAATACATAGTCGCGAATGCATGTTGTGCACAAGTTGTTTAGATGAAAAATACTTTAGAAGACTATGAAATTTATTTAAAGAATATTTCCATAAAATGTGATAACACAAGTGCTATTTTTTTAACCAAAAATCTCATTCAACACTCTAGAATTAATCACATTGACATTAGATATCACTTTATACGAGATCATGTCAATAATAATAATGTCACTCTAGAATTTATTAATACAAAATACCAATTAGCAGACATTTTCATAAAATCTTTAAATGAAGAATAATTTGACTTCATTAGAAGAGAATTAAGTATGCTAAATTGTCCTAATGCATGAAGATGTTGTATGTTTCCTTTCTGAGATTTTTCAACTTCGGTTTTCATTATATCATCTTCGTTTTCGGATGACATCTTTACAATATCATATTTTGAATAGAGCTCTCATTTTTATCTTCCTTCGATCGTAATATTTGATATTTCTCTTTCTTCAATTGATGAGTTTTAAGTAATATCATGCCCTTTTTAATGACATGGTAAAATCGGTTTTATACTCCCTCTACCTCTATTAGATAACTAAATAGATTTCATGACTCTCAACATTTTCGTATCAATTGAAGTTTGTTAATATGACATATGCAACTATACATATATTAATTTTGCATAAAGATTAAGTTCTTAAGTGTTTATTATACTCTCTTCGGACTTTATTCTTAACTCTTGTGCTAATCTTTAAGTCTTGAGGTTTGATTCTTTATCTTCCACCTCATGAATTCTTATGAAAATGCCAAGTTGAATCTTTCTCAATGAAACTTTTGATATCGATGTGCTCCACTTAATGAATTTATAATACCATGTTGAACTATTTTCATGAATTTTAAACTAAAATGATCTCTCTCTCTCTCTCTCTCTCTCTCTCACGAATTTTTCCTTGAATAAATAACATGAGCTCTTGATGCTATGTTTGATGAATGACTTGGCTTCAATGATCTATCTTTCCACTTTACAATTTTATGATTGAATTTTCAATCAAAATTGTGTCTTGAACTTTCTATCTTTTTTTTTCATGAATGAATCTTCCATGAGCACTTAGAAATTCTTATGCATTTTTGCCTCAATGATCTATCCTATGATTTCATAGACATGAATTTTAAATAAGAATGATCAAATCACTTTTTGGGTTTATCCGTCTCTTTTTGCCATCTTTTTTTGTAATCAAGATTCACTTCCTTTTTGTTGATGACAAAGGGGAAGAAGAATATGGCAAAATAAATTGATGACTTAATAAATGACTTGCATGTATCATATTGAGAAGAATATGACAAAATGAATTGATAACTTGATGTATCATATCATATCGCAATGACTTGATGGAATGATAAATGTCTTATATGTATTGTAATATAATCGCTTTTGTCATGCTTGGTATCAAAGATTGGTTGCTATCCTTAAAAGCATCGCAATAAAATTTGTAGCGTATCGCAATGTATCACATGTATCGCAAATAGTTCATACATTCTTAACATATAATTTTTTTAAAGATTGTTATTATATCATGTTTAAATTTGGTTTCTTTCATTGATATGATAAGTTATCATTTCTTTTGATGATATATCATAAAATAATATCATGCCTTACATTTGTGCATTTTATATTGATATCATTTGATCCTTGTTATATTTCTAGTTATAATTAGTATCATTTGTCGAAGTGATAAATGTCTATCATCATTCGACTTGAAAATAGGTGTCATGCCTTGACATTGTGAAAAATATGAAGTTTCATATTTATGGATGAAAAATCATGCTTGTTAAGCATGATGACAAGTTTAACGGATGAAACTTATCGGGTTCAGCTTGAATTCAAAGAAATTGAATTCAAGTGTTTTCCTTCTCATAATATGGCATGTAAATAGGAGTTAAAGTTAGCTCTATCATCAATTAATTGACATCATCAAAAAGGGGGAGATTATTGAATCTCGGATTTTGATGATGAAGTCAATTGATAGGTTATTTGATCTAATCCATATTATTAAGATAAGTATGCAGGATTAACTATGATAGCAATGAAAACATAAAGCAAATTACCGAAGTCAGGTACGTTGGGAGTTTAAGAGTCCATCGGAAGTCCGAAGGATCATCGGAAGTGCTACCGGAACAAGCCGAGAATGAATCAAGGATTGCCGAAGGTTTTGAAAGTTCATCGGAAAGATCGTCGGAGGTTCGTGGAGCTCACCGAGAAGGTTTGAAAGCTTGCCAAAGATTCGTCGAACTCGTCATAAAGTCCAGGAGCCTATTGGGAGTCCGTTGGAAAAATCCGATGGTGTGTCAAAAGTCCGCCGAAAGTTCGTCGGAAGTTCACTGAAAGAAAACTCGACGTTGCCGGCTTAGTTTTTGCTTAGAATATGTTTTCAATTTCATAGTTAGCAGTAATTAGGGTTAATATTATGTGATAATCCTGATTAACCCTAATAGGGGCCAATTGAACCTTAATTGGACTGAATTGGGCCGAATTCAGGGCCCCTTCAGCATTGCTAGAATAGGTCTGGCGGTGGTACCGCTCCGAGAACCAATTTTCAAGTGGTTTGGGTGATGGTACCACCCCAAGTCAGCGGTGGTACCACTGACAGTTATTACCTATCAGCGATGGTACTGCTTGACAAGCGGTGGTACCGTCAGTCCACAGAGACCGAGGACCCTGTCAGGTGGTGGTCCTGCCAGACTGGATGATGGTACCACCTAGTACACTGACAGAGCAGGGTCAACTGGCAGTGGTACCGCCAGTACCCAAAAATCCAGAATGTGACTTTTTTTTGCTCCAATTCTAAAACTAATTGAGTCTATAAATACCCTTATCTTCTCAGCTGGCTAAGCACATTGAGAAGTGATAAAAACTGAGTCATAGCTATAGCAAAATTATATTCGATAGCTTGAGTGTTCACCTCCCACGTTTTACCTTGTCAAAATTCTGTAAGAGTGTGAACCACCTATAAAAGTTTATAAAAGGGGTGCTTGGTCCTTCCTCTTCAAGAAGATTTGATAGTGGAAGTTGAGAACCTCATCGGAGGAGATTTTGGAAGTGGACGTAGGTTATTTGATCGAACCACTATACATCGTTGCGTACTTCTCTTGATGTATGAGTTTTAACTTTCTGCACTTCATTCAATACTTGCTGTGATCTCTCGATTTCCTCCTCTCTACTTTCGATAACATTCACTTGAATCACTTTGCCGAAATCTTCTTCATCGGATTGAAATTTCTCTATGGACAACTCTTTCCGAAATTGATTTCAAAAGTACCATTTTTATCCACTGCACTAATTCACACCCCCCCCTTCTTAGTGTTGCTCAGATCCTAACAGCCCCTGCCCAAGTCATGGCTGACTCAGATTTCTTTGAAGCACATATCTTTGTCTTCTTCCACAGTCGATCGGCCTTGACACTCCCAAGCTATTCGCAGGGCTCCGAGAACGGCTCTGTCATCGGGCATGAAGTAGGAACCGAAGAAGCCCGTGACATCCCTTGCACCATCCTAAGATTCACCATGTACGTAAAAAATCAAAAGGTTAGGCAAAATATCGAACAACAGGTGGCAAAAAACCAAATAGGCTGATGCTGTTGCAGGCATACCCCGATACGCTGGGCTAAGCCCCGCCTCAACGAGCCACTACTCGATCATGTTTCTAATCACTCAGGAGGAAGAGAGTATCTCCTTCAATCTCTTGAGTTTCTCGTACTCCTCATCAGCTAGTCTCAGGGCAGAGTTATTAATTATGCATGACGACCACCGAAGGCCGAAGCTCCACCCCCGTGCGCAACTAATGAAGAAGAACTGACCCTTCCTTCCCTTATTGTTGGAGAGAGCCTTGCTAACCCTAAAGCCCGACTGGGTCGACAGATAATATCTGCCTAACCCTTTGGAAAGATAAAAACAAGAAAGGAAGAGGGGTCGGGTTGAGATGATACCCACATTCTGACATTCCCCAAAAAATACCACCAGGTAACACCAGAAGTTTGGCGCCATCTGGGATAGGGAGATGCGCCACCAAGAGAGGCAGGACTCAATGATAGGATACAGGGGGAATTGAAGCCCTGTCTCAAGCGCGTCCAAGGTTAGACCGAACCCTTGCGGGAATGGATCGTAGGCGTGCTACCCCAACCGAGGAGCATGCAGCTCATAATCTAACGGGATGCTATAGCACTCCCGAACACGATCGAGCAGCTCTTCGGTTACGACGAAGTTGAGGTTATGCCATGACTTCAGGGCCTCAAGTGCCCATGCTATCTTCTCATTGACGGGGGAGTCACAACCCAAGGGCAGTGAGCTACCCTTGACATCGTCCGAGGAGGAGGATGAAGACAAGGAAGAGGAAGAGGAAGGGAGGTCATTTCAACTGACCTGAAGGAAGGAAAGGAAACGACCGAGGAAGAGGATGACCGAGGAAGGTGACAACCGAGGAAGATGAAGACCGAGGAAGGGACGACCAAGGAGGCATTCTGGTTTGGAGCATAGAAATGAAATGAGCTACGAGTTCGCATATAAGGAGGGTCTCGTCGATCGAGACAACCCTTCGCCTCCCCGGGGGTGGACGATAGCTCGCTCCACCATTAACACTCATCAATAGTTGCACCGTGGCGGGCAACCCCAAGCATCACCCGACATTGAATATATTTTGACTCAACAGCCCGTTGGCACCTGGATTTCCCACCAAAACCAAGGCTCTGAGAGCTTGGCGCCCGAAACGTCGAGGTTGGCCTTCGCGAGTTCTAACAGACAAGGCAGGGATCGACTAGCCGAACGAAGTGGATAAAAATCCCAGAGTTGACCACGGGCAAAGCTAGTAGCAGCTTACCTGAGTCTTATACTCGATCATAGGCTGCCCGAGTCGTACACCTCGGCCGTAGGCTGCCTAAGTCTTGTACCTCGACCATAAGCTGCCCGAGTCACGTACCTCAATCGTAAGCTGCTCGAGTTATACACCTCGGCCGTTGGTTGCCCGAGTCATACACCTCGGCCATAGGCTGCCCGAGTCTTGTACCTCGGCCACAGGATGCCTGAGTCTTGTACCTCGATCGTAGGCTACCCGAGTCATGTACCTCAGTTGCATGCTGCCCGAGTCTTGGACCTCGGTCGTAGGCTACCCGAGTCTTGTACCTCGATCATAGACTACCCGAGTCACGTACCTCGACCACAGGTTGCCCGAGTCTTGTACCTCAGCTGTAAGCTACTTGAGTCGTATACCTCGGTCATAGGCTACCCAAGTTGTATACCTCGATCGCAGGCTGCCTGAGTCTGGTACCTCGACCGTAGGCTGCCCGACTCATACAACTCGATCGCAGACTGCCCGAGTCTTGTACCTCGGCTGCAAGCTGCCCGAGTCTTGTACCTCGGTCATAGGTTGCTAGAGTCGTATACCCCGACCACAAGCTACCCGAGCCTTATACCTCAGTCGTAGGCTGCTTGAGTCACGTACCTCGTCTATAGGCTGTCCGAGTCGTACACCTCGGTCATAGGCTACCCGAGTCTTGGACCTCGGCCATAGGTTGCCCGAGTCTTGTACCTCGATCGCATGTTGCCCGAGTCATGTATCTCCGCCGCAGATTGCCCGAGTCTTGTACCTCGACTGTAGGCTGCCCGAGTCTTATACCTCAGTCATAGATTGCCCGAGTCATACACCGCAACTGTAGGTTGCTCGAGTCATGTACCTCGACCGCAGGCTACTTAAGTCGTACACCTCGATCATAGGTTGTCCAAGTCATACACCTTGGTCGCAAGCTACCCGAGTCATGTACCTCGGTCGCAGGCTACCCTAGCCATGCCTCTCATCTGTAGGTTGCCCGCGCTACCAGATCAATCACCAACTGTTGAATCAACCCGACCGACTATCTTCCGGAAAACCTCTCCAATGCTGATCGAGAGTCAAACTGACGACTTCCACTACTAGAGATAAAAGCCATGCCCTAGGGTCTCCCCCAACAAGAGCCGACGCATGACTTTCTCTGGACGGGAGAGAATGATGGGGCACATACCGACGCCACCCTCCCGTGGGTGGTGCCCCACCGCCACGTCGGCATGAAGCCCAAGGTGGCAGGCAGTATCAGCATAGCTTGATACCTCCCTGGAAAGCTCAGGACCGCCCTGGAAAGCTTAGGCACCGTCTGAGGCACAATGCTATCCCAGGAAACCCGGGACGGTGCCTCCACATCACCGTCCGAAAACTCGGAATGATACTCAACGATACATCGGAAACCCGCACCCTTTATGATATAAAAACCCTAGACCAGCACCACTCTAGGGGACTTCTTTTTCTGAACAATCATCTCTCTCAAAAAAAAACTAACTTAAGTATCAGAGGGGTCGGATCATAAACCCCCGACTCGACCTATGTGCAGGAACCGAAAGATGCGTAACGGGCCGATCAGGGGAAAGAGGCCTCATCCCCAAACATGCAGATGAACCGCTTCACCCGATCTGGTGTCGGCTTCCTACCCGAAGATCAACCAAGGTGACCCCAGTACATCCGGACCCGGACCTAACCATGCTAACTCAGTAGTCATGACGTAAAGGTACACTAACAGTAGTCATACTATCATTTATTTTTTTTACAGTTATCTTAATATAATTAATTTACAATAGATATGATAATCATCAATCAATATTATATTATGACTTAGGATGTCATGACTATTCCTAAGTTACAAATATTGAAACTTCATATGGCATCTTATAGTAAACTCATCAACTAATTTATCATGTTGGTATGAAGGGCAAGATATAACTGAAATCACATAGAGGACATACAACAAGCCATATAATCCTTTTAAGTGAAATCTCAATACATCTAGCAAAGCATAACTCTAATTTATAAGAAGGTATTATGAGTTACAAGTCAAAATCAACTATGATGTGGCAGAAAAGATTATGTTATTAATCAAAATATATCTATTAATATTTCTAAAACTATCCAAGTCATAAAAAGAAATTTCTATATATGCCCAAAATCCACTTCATAATTTCAAGAATTATCAACATATTCCATAACACGTACATGCCTTCAAATTGATTTTATTCTTTTAAGTGATTCCAAACTAACAAATCCAATAAACTCAATATATAACATATAAAATGGTAGAAAAAGAAAATCATGAATATGTCAAACCGGTTGTGAAATATGAATAAGAGAATACAAATCAGAACAAAATTCATGATCGAATCAAATAAATTGATCATCTATAGAATATCTGAAATTTATACTTTATGTTTTGAACAACATGGATGAAGCATAGTTCTGATACCACTAATGTTAGGAAAACAATCTATGTATTGAATATGCAATGAAATAAAATATTACCTGTAGTCATGGTTGTCCAAGAATAAGCCTTTGGATGCACATGCTGTAATTTCTTAGATTGATACACTCAAAACAATTAGTATCTTCTAGTCTTATGAAATTTTAAGATGCCTATACATTAATTGATAATGATAAACCTATAAATAAGATAGATAAAAGGTGTTAATTCAGTATAATTCATGAAATATTTAATGCTATGCTTAATGTTTTCATTCATCGTGAAAACAATCTTGCTAACCTCCTTTTTTGAGACTAGTAAAAATAATTTTATATGACCATTAACTACCATGTAACTTCATGATAATAATAATATTGTTAAAATCACTATTGGACATGTGAATCATATCAAGTATGAGATTCCTAAAAAAATTCAATAACTTTTTAAGAATAATACATGATTTAAAACAACTCATAAATTTGAATATGTAATGTTCTTTTTTTTTATTTGATGATGAAAGTCATGAATGGTTAATAAGTTCAATTTACATGGGCGGGGTATGTGTTTTTGATGAGGATATTCAGAAAATATTCCTTACTAGAATTGTAATTATAGGATTGATTCTCTTTTATATTTGAATACTAAAAAAAAACGACATGCAGTTTATTTTTTATTTGATTGAAAACTTAAAAACAACTTAGGAGTACCCACTCCTCCCTTCTATACTTTTCCTAAATAGTCTTTTAAATATCGTGGCAACTAAAAGCTAAACATTCTAATTATATCTTCTCAAAATAAAATTATTGAATCACTTGAGAAAAAAAAATATGTAGTAGGGCCTCAGTTTTGACCAGATTAGATCAAAATTAACTCGATTTGGTGTGACTCGAAGGTTTTCCTAAGATATTGATAAATTCTAATAAGTAATAAATAATTATATTGAATTGCTGGAAGAAGCACCCGTGTAATTTAACAATCAAGACATTAGCAAACAATCCTTTTACCTCAAATAAACTCTAGCTCTACCAGATCATGAATATACATATATTTTTGTTCTTTTTTTCTGAAACAGTTTTGGAATTACCCTAACGTCCTAACTAAATTTAGGTTGCTGTACAAAACGTGATTTAATTATGATAGTTGTTTCCTTAATTAGAGTCCACACTTAATCGTTGTTTTCGTTAAAAATGGCTAATCACATTGATTGCAGCTCATTCATTGACTGTTCATGAATGTGTTTCTAAATTAGAGTTTTCTATTGTTTTATATACATAGATAGGACAAAAAGGAGAATTAAGCACATGCAATTTCTTGGTTAGTTTTCCCTCTCCCTCTTCCAAAAAAAATTATCTTAATGCATATTATATCTAATTTGTTATTACAATCATAACCCGGTAGCTCCCTACCGCCGGGTGGACGTCGTGTCGTATATTAGTGACTGTGACTCGAAGGGAGATTTCTCTTCCTTCAAACTCCAGAGTGAGTTCATCTAATACGCACTTTCGCTAAAAAGGCCAGAAGTGGTGGAGGCAAGCATTCAAAGCACTCGTATTGCCGCATCCAAATCGAGTGGGCTAAGCTCCACGCTTTCTTTTATTTGTTATAGACGCACACGTGAGAAGATAGTGGCAGCTCCTGCTGCGTCATGCTGTGATTAACGAGTCATCATCGTCAACTGTTGCTCGTTCTGGGTCACGGTGGCTCTTCGATCCCAACGTACATTGTTCTTTGACCCGTGTGGACGACACATACGCTGTCACCTATATTATTTAGGAGTTTCTGAGAGAGTGCTGTAGGCCAGTAGATAGAAACAACCGAAACCACAAAATCACAGGAGTTTCCATCAACCAACTCCCGGATGAATATGATAGATAACACTGTCCTCCCCCACCACGAAGAAATCGCATATCCAGGCAAACTATTTTGTCGCTTGAACCACAAGTCGTGCGTCACCAGTACAATACTCGATGGTTCTTGGTGTCAAAGCAATAACCCACTGGTAACCTTCCCTTGGCAAGTTCAGCAACAGCGTATATGTTGCATCTCCTTAGGAGGTAATGCTTGCTCATATGTTCTATCGAACTCTGGTACACGGTTGCATCACAAGCGGAAACCTTGAACTTCAAGTTTTGAGATGTTTTCTTTCGACGCAAGCAAAAGCTTTTAGATTCTGACGAGAGATAATTATCCTTGGTATTTCGATTCTAAAAGCAAAAGCTTTTAGATTCTGACGAGAGATAATTATCTCCTGTGATTAATTATCCTTCGTATTTTGTTTTTTATACTTTCAAAAATATTATTAAGATCCTTATATTTATTTAATCCGATTGCTCTTACAAATCTTTTTCTTAATTTTTAATTTTATAAAATTATTTTTTAACTTTGCATAAAGACATCAATATTTAACTTTCTTAAGTACAAGTATTATAATATAATCTTTGGAAGTGTAAAAATCAAAATGTTAAAGATAACTAATTACATACAATAATTTATAATTAATTCTCTTGATAAAATCAAAATATTAAAAATAACTAATTACAGAAGATAATTTATAATTAACCTTTTTGATAAGGATAAAAATGAACCCCTCTGATACTCAAAACATACCACGTGATGAGAATAATAAATCATTTTGAAAGGATTGCACACAGTAGCAAGGTCGCACCTTGACCCACTTCTCTCATCGAGTTCATAAGATGTCCTTGGTTTCATCTGCCTTGAATTTGAACACAGGCCGACATAATAATCCAGGAGGGCATTAGGATTATTAGACCACCAAGACGACCTGCCGTCACATCATCTTGCGGAGAGCCTCATTATCAGATGATTATTCGGAACTGCGGCTGCCATCAGAACACTGACATCCAAGGTAGAAAGATTTAAAAAAATGCCGCGTCCCTTATTCGAGACATCAGATGATTACTCCCAACTGGTTTGCATGTTTTAGCACCAAATTGGGGAGTTCTTTTCAATTACAATTAATTTCAAGTACAAATTGCCAACAAAGGAGCTGCCACTCGGGCTCGGCAAAGCAGATCAAATATGACTCGATGAAAGGGTCGAACAATATCTGAATACAGGACAACGGAAGCTTCAATACAAGCAAATATTTTTATGGAGTGAACTATCACCATATGACTCCATGGCCCTAATTACATGAAAGAAGTGAATGAAGATAAAAGGCTCTATTTCAGGTTCCCTGAAAAATGCTCAATTATCTTAAAATATCAACCCACAACAATATAGCATCAATGTGAACAAAATGACCACAAATTTATCATTTCATCTGAAACTGCTCAATGCAGTAATTAGCAAGGCTCTCTGACTTAATTGAGCCAAAGTAATCCTCTAGGCACGAGGACAATGAATCTAGGCAAGAACTCTATTTGGAGGTATGATATTGACTTCTCCTAGAAACCCTGTCGAGAAAGATCAAATGGTACCAAGAGGAGAAATCAATGTGTACTTTGACCAAAAGCTGATTTTATGTAATCATCTCGATCTTATTATGTAGATACCCCGCTGTCAGGGTGCCAAAAACCTTTTTTACCAACAAGAATATGCTGTTTGTAAAGGGAGGTGACCCAATGAAGAGAGTGTAGTATGGGACGCATCTTTTTTATCATCTCCGTGGTGTCCTGAATCAAAACCCATCCACCCGGCCTCAGTATACGATCCATTTCTACCACTACATCTAAAATGTCACACCTGAAAAGAGAATGTCATAAGACCAGCAATTTAATCACACAAGAAAATTTCATTAACTATAACAAGATATTCTCAATTTACCTCTCTGTCAAATTCTCAAAAAGAAAAGTCGAATGCAGCATATCGTATGTCCGAGGATATGTATCAAAAGATTCACACCAGTCATGGTATATTCCAATGAGCCCTCTATCAAAGATACTGTGCAACGTATCTGGACCATCAATAGGTACTACATTCATTACCCAGAGAGGCTGGTTTACAAGTGCTGCTGCAAATCTGGACAGAAGAATAAATCTCTTAATATACCCGCAATACTATGAAAGAACTTTTAATGCAAAGAATTTGTTAGAATTAATTTATTAAACAACTATTTGATAAAATCCTCTGGGTGACAGAGCAAAACAAATATGCTGTGCATGCATACATGCATACAGATCTAGATGAATATGCACCTATCAGAAAGATCATACAAGCTTACATATACAAATAGATGCATACAGATATGTGCACACAAAGTGTTTGTTAGCCAATATAACAAAAGCAATGACTTGGTTCTGTTCAAGGTAAGTTCATGCAAGATTACACATATACTGAATCATACCCTCCAAAGCCAGCGTTCATATCCATCACATTACGGATATTGGACCAGTTGATAGCAAGATCATGAAAACATACTTCGGTTACAAGCTTTTCCCAAAGTTTCATGTCGACGATAAACTTTTCTTCAGCATATTTGTTATTCTGTTCTTCTGATAGACTTGATGACTTACTATTAAGTCTGTCAGGCCAGAGAGTTGGCCAATGGTCTTGTTGATCTGAGCTTAAAACTGGGATCCGTGGGAGACAACTGTCAAGGGGGACATACCTGCAATTGATAGCAATTAAAACACTTTCAAACAATTAGATAATATCAAAATAATAATAACAATATAACCAGCCCACAATACCATGAGATACTGGATCTATTTTTCTCAATGCACAAAGGTGGATTATTTTCTTTCCTTTCCTCGTAGCAGGTATTTGTAACAGGTTTCTGATATATCACAACTCCAATTCCTGATGCATCTGTAGATTTCACAACTGTCTTCCAGCAAATTGAGTTTGTCAATGCCACCATAGCTGCAGGAAATACATTAAAAACAGAACTCCTGTCAGCCAAAATTACTGCAGAGTTTTAATATGCATGATAATGTAGTCAATAGTATTAGAATTGTTAAAAATAAGTCTGACAAACTTTCTAGGACTATAAGATAACATGAAGGATCAGATGCCTTTTTACATTGGTAACGAAAATAATTACTAGTCATGTGCAACATATATCTTCAATCCTTACTATACACAACATTAACAAAACTAAGAACTGACAGTGCCCGGCCATTTATAGCCCTAACAGTGAATATATAATTTGACAAACTTGACCAAACTAACCATTCCAGACAGTTTGGTCCCTTCTATTGTCACGGTAAACAGGTGTTGCAGACCAGACAAAGAAACCTCCAGGCCTAAGAATCCTATTAAGCTCCATTAATGGCTTCCCACCTGCATGGACAAAGGAATCATATAAAAATAGAAAAAGTTTTGTAGACTATATAAGGAGATAACCAAATTGCAAATTGACCAAAGTCCAGCAGATACCATCTGCATCCCAGTGGACCCTACATCGTGCACAATGAATCAAGTCAAATACATTATCTGGAAATGCAAGCCTTTGAGTTCCAATTACTGAAAGGAAAGCAGGAATGCCCCGCTCTAATGCAAATTGTATCTGAGCTTCGTGCTCATCTTTTGGGGCAAATGACATGGTAATGACATCCTTATCAAGCAAATATCCACCAAAGCTTGCAACACCACAACCAACATCAAGGATAACCCTTGTGCGTCTTCCCAAGCTAACAATTGGGAGAATCTGGTCAAAATGAAAACTATGAATGACACTATTTCAGAAATCTTGTTTAAAATATTTTGTGACATCAAGCGATATACATTAAAAAAAAAAGCTTCACAACAGCTTTAGAAAGTTTGTCATCCAACAGGTGCTTTAAGATTTCCATGAAAGGATAAACAATAAAGATATAGAAATAAAATTAACATGAGAGAAGTTTAAAACTTGTTAATTTACCTCCAATGGTTGCCTGAAGCCATCTAGATGACAACATAATGGCAATAAATCAGAAGATGCAATTTCAGTTTAGACTTCATCAATTAACCAACCAAGAATGATCCTGAGGTGATAATTATATGGATGCCACAAAGATTCCTGTTTTACAATGGGTCGGTTTCTATGCCAAAAAACTGCACATTGGAAGGGGAAAAAATATCCCAATGCTAAAAGAAGAGCGTATCAACTAAAGTTGTATCACAACTAAATCTCCAAAAATAAAGCCAAAATTAAGTATTCATTAAGGAAAAAAATACAACAACAACAAAGCCATAAGTCCCAATTATTTGGGATCGGCTACATAGATCTTTTGCCATCATTAAGATCTATAAAATCAGTTAAGGTTTATGATCATAAGATCTAACATAGTTTTACATTGGTTGTCAGTGACCTAATGCAACCCTCTACCTTTTTTATTCGAACTTAGGACCGACATTAGCGGTGTTTCTTTAAGAAAAAAATAACAAAAAAAATGACAATGGCAAAAGTTTTGCTTGTAAGCATATGGCTTCTACAAGAGATCCAAATGACTCCGGTGGGCGCATCATCAAGAGTAGGATAACTATGATAACACCATTGTGAATATTTTTTTTCCCAAGTAAATTGCAAAATGTTTTCATTTACCTAAAAGCCTTATGACTTATTGTTTTTACAAAATCAAGGAAGTCTAATTAAAATAGCTTGTACACATTTCTTGCATTGATAATTATAGAATATATATTTTCTCAAATTTTGCAGAATTTAGGGTTTTGCAACAACATTTTCTGATTTAGTCCCTTATCTTAACTCATAGTAACAAAATTAAATGGGCGCTGTGGTAGTAAATGGTTCTTAAGATATTTCCATGAGTAATAATTTCTAATTCAAACCACTGTTCCCCTATCAGATATTCTCATTCTAACTAGACAGGTCATATTATTAGAGATATTTGAAGTAACATTATCATGATCATCAGCCAACCTTTTCAATCAATATGGGCCCAGTTAATACGAGAAGGCCCTGTGTCTCAATGGAATGTTTAACACATACTCATGACAGGATTTAAATTCAATAGGCTATAAGAATTTGAATTCACATCCTACCCAGGATAAAAATAGAGAAGATAGTCTTGCATCAAAAAAAAAAAAAACCCAAAGAAAATATTTGTTGTGGTTTAGAATAAATCATATTTTCAAAACAAATAAAACAGAAGAGTAATAAGTCATGCAATCATTTTTAGTAATATGAATAGTGAATAGGGAGATGGTGCAGTTAGAGAGAGATTTATTAAGCAACAGAGACCTTAAAACTGCCTTAAATTCAACAAAAGATATTTTAAGGACAAAGAGTTTCTAGCAGGAAAAGAAAGACACAAAGAAAGAATTCTCTAAGTATCAAAGGCTTAATATATATGAGTAACACACATAATGTAGATACATTTCTTCCTATTGGAATAAAAAACAAAATCTCTAAAAGACTGAAGATGCTAGTATACCTGCTCAATGAACTCAATATAACTCGAGACTCCCTCTTTAAACTGAGTTCCACCTCCAGGGAAAACAAGATAATCAGCTGATTTACGCACCCAGTTCTGGTCTTTCTTATATTCAATAAGTTTTGTGTGAGGGACATTATCATACCAAATCTGCAAATCACATGATAGTTAAATTTATTAAGTATCACAGGAGAGAGTCTAGACCAAGCTACATTTGTAAATATATGAACTGATAACAAGTTGGAAGGCCTCCTCTAATATTTTGCACCAAGTTATTAAAACATGAATATTTAATGAGGGTCCAATTTTGTAGCATCTGAAGTTCTGAATGAAAACATAAGGATATTGGATTTTGTTAGAATTATCAAAGTTCACGTTTGTATCTTGACAAATCAGCTTCTAGAAAATGAAATAATATTCGGAGGGTGGAAAAGCAATGAAAAACCAAATATACACTTCAACTGAGTTGGTCAAGTATTCTTTCCACAGTACAGCAATGCGGCCATGAAATGCTGGGGGTGGAAATGACATTTTCAGAAAAGCACAATCTGTTGAGGCACACAAAGTCCCCATAAATGTTTTTCGGAAATGATAGAGATAAAATTCTTAGAACTGTGCATAGGAAGGAATTCCAAACCATAAAATTTAAACAAAGCGTTTCAAGAAAAAAGCATAAACTGCAACAATTAGACAATATGTTCCATAAACTCAACTCACCAAACCATCTACGGAATAAAGACAAGTCCATGCCCGTCGATCATTAGTTCCCAATGCTACAGTAGACTCAAGAGGAAAACAAATAAAACATTATGACTGCAGATGGTAACAATTAAGGTCTACCTAAGGGGAAAAGATCATATTACTAATAAAGCAATGTGACGCTCCACTATGATCATTGTTAGCAAACATATTGACCTAAACAACTAAAAGAACTATAACTACAAGGAAAAAAGAAGAGGAAAAAAAAAATCTTGAAGGAAACAGATATATCATATTCTTTGAGAGAAATAACAACTACCTAGCTCACATACTAAATCGGGACACATGGGAGGGAAGAATATAAAATGAAGAAGAAAAGAAAACCGCCTGCTTACCAAAGAACCAGTCTCACCATGTCTCTGCTCTTGGGCCACGGTACCGGAACCTTGTAGCCCCGGGGCAGGGGTACGACGCACCTGGGGCTGGGCTTGGGGCAATGCCGCTCCCGGTGCTCCATGTGCCGCCGCGACATGAGCTTCTTGATGGCCTTCCAGTTATCAAGGCACGGTATGTAATCGACGGCCTGGAACGTCTTCCCGCCCCTGCAAATCTCCCATCTAACCTCAACCCCCTCGCTGCCGCCATCATCGTCGCCATCGGCCGCAGCTTCTTGGAGGGGTTCGCCACCGGAGTCGCTGCTAGGGTTCGGATAGGGACTGGGAAGCGAGATCGGAGGGGAAGGGAGGAACCGGGCGGAGGAGGAAGAGGAGGGGGGGAGGACATCTCTGGGAAAGGGGAGGTAACTGGATGCATCAGAGAAGAGGAGGAGGAGGATTAGAAGGGAGAGGAGGAAGAGGGCAAGAAGGAATGGATGGCGGCGTTCGGAAAGCAGAGTGCGTATCGATGTCGCCATTTCCTCCGCTAAGCTTTGTTCTCAGAGATGGCGATGGCGATGGCGATGGCGATGGCGACGACGATGCCGATCCAGGTGATGGGGTTGCAGACGGATGGCGGATTAGTGGCAATTAACGAGACAAGTTGACGAGCTCTGGTAAATATTATTTTACGAACTTTATGGGCCACAGTGTGCAATATAAAGTACCTGAGCCGCGACGGTCATCGGCCCTAGGTTAACACGGATCTGGAAGGAATGACTTCGGCCAGTAATAGGTCAGCACGGATCCGGATACAACGACACGACTCCATTCAGATCGCGGCAACTTATATTTAATTTCATATATATCCTATTCATCAAATAAACTGATCAGGGTCCCAGTGAAGTGGACGCGTGGCGTAAGAAGACCAAACGACGCGACGTTGGCAGGTATCCGTAGCCTGCAGACGGGGATTAGAGATCTAGAGAGACGATTTAGGTAAAAATGTGATTGCTTAAAAAGACATGAGCTACTGATCGCTCTATTAATAACTGTTCTCGGAGCACCTGCATCGAGCAAGTAAATATAGGTAAAATAGTTTGTAGCTGGTACGAACCCGCACCTCAAACACGCGAGGAACCTAATCAAAGTTGCCTCTAATCGTGCTACTGAGAGAGAGAGAGAGAGAGAAAGAGAGAGAGAGAGAGAGAGAGAGAGAAATTGATGACACTTGTAAGAGGAACAAATGTCCTCGCAGAGCAGGATAACAGAATAAATAAGCATACTAACAGAATAAATAAGCATAGCACCATGGTTAGTATCTCAGTTTAGTTAAACACGATTTAGTTTTCGGTGGTGACGAAGTAGAGCGTACAGATCATGCTAGTTAACGCTTCTGATAGGAGCTAGGATCCCTCCAATAACAACATTCCATTTGTTGATTTGTCAATCTGACAGCCACCATAAGGAAAAATGAACTGGAACCTCATGCAGCTCACCAAATAACAGGATCTCACCATGTTCAACAACGACAAAGGTCCAAAGCTCACCAATGAGGGGTCAAGCTACGGTCTGCTTGTCAAATAATAGGAATGCATATGTTAAAAAAAGAACAGATCCATGTAGAGCCACGTTTATAGCATCATAATAGGTTCAAGATGCAGAATGATGAGCTAGAGAACCAGGTGAGAAAAGATTATAAGAAGGTAATTTAGCTAACCATTCCCCAAATAATGGCATCAACCAGAAGAGATTACCATAAACCTACCATAACAATATTTGGATGTGTCTCATTTTGCTAGTAATCAGGCAACGGTTCATGCGACATTAGAGCAAAGCCAGTACAACATCATCATCAGCAATCTGAATTCAGATATAACCCTTGCTCTTTAAACTTTCCACTGCATCCTTGATGATTTGCTCCATGGATCTGAACTCCATACCCAATTCGATAAGCTTTTTTGCTGGGTTTTGAGCTCTTAATAGTCCAGGCTGTGTATCCTTTGGGAGTCTACAAACCAGAATACGAGAAGCTTCATTAGAAGTCAGTCTGTCATAATGAACTAAAAACCATCTTGTTTAGGTGATGATGTTAATTATTTGACAGATCAATGTTTTATTTTCTGGGAAATTATGATCGTACCTAGGGACCTTATAATCTGGGTAAAGTTCAGCGACTTTGGAGGCAAAGTCACTCCAATGAGAAATGGCTTCAACGCACAAATGCCTTCCTGTGGCTGATGGATTTTCATATAGCAGAATGTGCGCCAGAGCAACATCTTTGACATGAACCGATCCCATATAAAAATCTGCATACTCATCGGTGCAACCTGTTAACAATCCAGAATGAAGTGTCATGTTTTTTCAGAGTAAAGCTAATAAAATTAGAGTAAGAAATTTAAGAAGCTGCAGAACTTTTGCCGATGGTGATACCATGACTAGCTTAACCAATAAGATAACAGATAACCTGAAATAAATGCTAATAAGGTAATATTTGAGAAATTAAAATATTGCCACACTAAAGAGAGACTCTCACAGAAAGATAGGCCTGAATTAGACTAGTTTAAGAATAAACCCAATAAATATATCTGCAACTTCTGTAAGATCTCAATCAAAAAGATCTGTTCATATTTCTCGAAGGACAGAAATCAAATGGGACATATATCCACAGGCATATTACTCTGGATGGTCGATGGAGCAAGAGTTTGCAATTCCAACAGCTCTTGCAAAGTCATAAGCTGTAAATGATGAATCACCACACTGAAAATATTACTTTATCTGAGGGATGCAGCATGATAAGAGAATTGAGTAATAGACAGTCTCCATTTTAAGATGACTCTTAACACATTACACATCAAACAATCCTAATTCAGGATGCCTTATAGGATACTTGCTATCGTAATGCTTGCAACAAAAACACTGACTATCTTTCTGTCTCACTAAGCTTTGACAAAAAGATAACAATGAGGAATTACCTGTGAGATCTGGAGAGTTTCCAAGCTAAAGAGCCATTCCCAAATTTGCTTTAACAGCAAAACATAATGGCTCAAACATCATATTTCAAACCCAATCATCATTACATTTCTCCTAGTTGTCATCCCACAAGAACTGGAAACATACTGATCTGGATAAAAGAGCCGCTAAATGGAAAGGAATAAACTCACAACTTGAGAAGGTTGTGTGTGGCAATAGATGAAAAGGATAAGAGCTAAATACAGCATGAAAAGTTCATGAGAACAAATCAAATAGAGAAGGTTTACATTTTTGGTTTAGTATCCTTACCGAGTATTGGTAGACCAGTATGTATGGATCAGTATGGTACCAATACTGCTGATACATAAAAAAATTCAGAATTGTCTAATATTGGTATATAGGCAGTACACTGACAGTATGCCATCAAACTGATACAGAATCATCAACATCCCACAAAATTGTAAACTTTGCAACTAGACACGCTTTCCGATAGCAAGAAAGGACCATTCTCTGGGTAAAAGAATGACCACAATTATTCTCTTACTCAGATACTTTTTCTGTGACAAAAAGAAACCTGGAATTACTGTTTAATATGGATATTTTAATTCAAGATATGTAAATTAAACATAAACAGGCCGAATACTTCCATTCAATAGGGTGTTTTCTATGACTGATTAAATCATTTAAATATTATTGGAAAGGTAAAACTTGAAGTGTTTGCATTCACTTGGGATTTTAGTTAGGACTTCTGAGTTGATGCATGGTCTGAAAGAAGCTCCAATCTTCAAATATGACCTAATGTAAAAAAAGGCAGCAGTGTGCACAAGTCTCCTGCCACTGTGGGGTCAGACTACCATAATGCTGTTATACAGTAACCAGAGTAATAAAATAAAGCAAAAGAAGATCCACCATTAAGAAAAAGGCAAAAAAAAAAAAAGCATAATAACCATTAAAATTCATTTTTGGTGATCGTCATCACAGTCCTCTCAGATAGTTAGTTGAAAGGAGCTAAGGATGGCTTCATAGTGACACCGGATGCAACCGAGTTCCGTAATAATCACTCAGAGCTTTGGACAAAGTAAAACAGCAAGTCTAAGACTCACGTGGACTAGTTGTTCCTTGCTTAATCAGTGAAACGTTTTAAAAACTTCAAGAAGCTACAGAATGAAAAGTTTGTTTGAATCAACTGAATGTAACCAGGACGGATCTCTAGCACATAGATGCCACTGTCTTAAGTAATCTAGAAATCATCATACATATAGAGAGAAGAGAATCTGTAGTTTTGTCACAGGTACAATACACATATTAAGTTAAAATCCAACTTTTGATACTACATTGCATATTCACAAATGTTGTGGAACTGTCAGGAACATGGATCCTTCACCAGAAATAAAGTGCAATCTTGGTATTGAATTGTGCTTGTATGACCAGGATAGTTTTATATATGAGCTAACAAATGCAGAAAGTGGAGTTTTGCCGATAAAGTGAGATCTTGATATGGAATTTACTAGCAGACAAACAAGTTCTTGTTTCTCATTTCAAATGAGAATTTCTTGTGTATATTTTGTCCAACAAGAGTGCTGAAATCGACAAATAGTTGCCAAACAGATGAAACCCAACACAAGTGAGATGAGCACTTGAGCAGTGAATAGCAATGTAATGATCATTGGCAATTTCGCAAGAAACTACAGTAAAAGACCTTGAAGAAGGCGCATTAGCATGGCCATGCTGGCATTGATCACCGACGGGATTATGGGACCCATTACTGTCCCGGGATTGACCACCACCACATCTAACCCGTTCCCTTTGGCAAACTCCCAAGCCGCTTTCTCGGCTAACGTCTTTGATGCTGGATACCATAACTGGAGAGGGCAACCACCAAAACATGCAATCCGCGAGATTACAAACGATCCAATTCACAATCCAGCTAATTCAATCTTGCGGCGTTACATTTTGTGATCTTACCTCATTCTGCCGGCAATACTCGAGGTCGGTCCAGCAGCTCTCGTCCTTCACGACATCAGCTGGCCATCCGGGGCTCGGAACAATGGCAGATATCGACGACGTCACCACCACCCGGCCCACCCCGCTCTCCTTGGCGGCGCGGAGTACGTTAAGCGTCCCCTTTACGGCCGGATCCAGTAATTCCGTCTGTCCGAAGAGGAAACGAAGTAAACAAATCGATCAGGAGGGGTTGGAATGGTTGCGAGAAGGAATGGGGTGGGGGGATTTGAAGGGCCGATGTGACATCGACCTGGGGATCGTGGACGCGGTTCACGGTGCAGGGAGAGGCGAGGTGAAAGACACCGGCAGAGCCCCGGATCGGGGCGAGGAGGGAGGCCGGGTCGAGGAGGTCGATCTCGAAGAGGTGGAGTCGCTCGGCGGCGCCCTCGAGGGCTCGAAGGTGCGCCGTCTCAGCCTCGTCCCCTGAGGAATAGATCACGAGAATGCTCCTCCAGAGTCATCAGTAGCTGCGGGAGTAGAGAGCAGTAGGGTAATAAAAGAGGGGGCAAAGAACAGTAGTACCACTGACCGAGGTGCATGACGGTGGCGTGGACAGCGTAGCCACGGTCAAGGAGGAGGCGGACGAGCCATGACCCGATGAAGCCGCTACCGCCCGTCACGCAAACGACGCTCGACATCCTCTCTCTCGCACAGTCAGGCCGAGGAGCTCGCTCTGCCTTGCGCCAGCAGAAGTTTCTGGATGAGTGGGTGAGGGGTGATGGCTAACGGATCGGGTCAGTTCGGACCCGTTCGACTCTTCCGCTTTGCAAACCGGCTCCACTGCGGCTGTACAGTGGACGAACAGCGCTTGACCTCTATGTTATGTTTGACGAATTTTATTCATTAAATTTATTATATTAAAAAGTTTATTCTGATGTAGTATTTTTATTCTACATCACAATATTTTTATTCTGATGTAGTATTTTTATTATATAAAAAAGTTTATTATATCATTGGTAATGAAAGATATATTTTTCTATGGCGTGATCCTTGTCACCAAGAGGAGTTTTAAAGTATATCATGAGGAACTATATTGAATATAAAATCTTCTCAAATCCTTTGGCCCAAGTTTATGACATTCCAAAGAATGATATTTGGGCTGTGGACCATCCTCATTTCTCATCTTTAATTTCAGTTTGGGACACACTATAAAGTTACACGCTACCCTCATTAAAAAGATTATATGATTTGGAAACCTTCAAACATGAGTGTATGTACTCTAAAATCAGCTTATACAATAATAATTGAGCCTTCAAATGTAGTTAGAGTAATGTTATTTGGTTTAAAGATAATATACTATGATATTCCTTTATTTTTTTTAATTTGCTTAATTAAAACAGGTTGAGCACTTTGCATAGACTAGTAAAACAAAAAATATGCACAAATTCTTCTTGCTAGTATGCAGCCAAAGAGATGAAAGTGTTCAACACCTATTCTTTGAGTGTCCTTTCTTAGCTTTTGTGTGGAGAGCAATTTTGAGGAGGTATAATTTTTCACATCCCCCGTAGTGTAGTGTTGGAAAGTAGAATTAACATGAGTATGTTTTCACATGAATAATGAGAGCTTTATGAGTTGTATTGATAAATTATCTTTCACAATTGCTATTTATCATATTTGAGTCGAGAGAAATTACATATTCAAAAGAAATACTTAGAGATCTCTTAATTGTATGGTCTCAACAATAGTTTATAATGTCAATAGGAGACTCCAAGTCAGATCACAAAATCACTAAAGATACACCTTCAAATCAGCGGTATTATTGTAAATTAGAATATAAGTGCTACCTTTAAGATTCTTAAGCCCTCTTAGCACCATTGGATTTCCCTACTAAAGATACCACTGTATTATATATCAATGCTGCTCTATCTGAATCTATGATTTGGTTAGATTAATTTTTTTGGGGCCATATCAAAGGCCCTTTCTTTGCTATCGTCAAATATAGACTAAAGGAATGTCTCATTCTACTTTATGAGTTAGAGGCTATCTTCCTTGGATTTATTGAAGCAATAAATAAAAATTATCGTTTAATTCACCTTTGGTCTGACTCAAAAGTAACCATGAATATCCTCAATAAATAATTTCAAGTGCCATGGAGATGTTGGATCATCTTAAATTAGAATAATTTTATTTGATCTATCATTTAGTCATTAGAATTCTTTTTTATTCATTGAGAGACAAATCAACCCGCAACTTAAAAATTATGTTACCCCTCTCAAACTTTCCATCTATATTATATTGGTGTAACTTGGTCTAAACCTAATCAAAATAATTTTAAAATTTAGCAAACCTTTTAATTGGTCTTAGATGGACAAAAATAAATTTTTAATATTTTTTTTAAAAATATAAATTGAAATCTTATATTGTTTTTTTAGCTTGTGAATAGTATGAATTTTCTAATTTCTTTAAATTTTTATACCTTTTGTATCATTTGAGCTTCTAAATTAGTTTGAAACCTATTTTAAAAGTTTGATATAAAAATACTAAGATTTAGATCAGATCACACTATTTTTTTTAGTTATTCAAAATAATATAATTGGGTAAATTTGGTCAAAATAAGTCAAAATTTCATGGAAATCTTTGAATTGGTCCAGATTGTTTTTTGTAATTCTTAAAATTCTGATAAAATTTAATGTTTCTATGTAACGTTTGAGCTTCTAAATTGATTTGAATCCTGTTTTGAAAGTTTGATAAAAAAAAAAACACTAAGACTTATACCCAATTACACTATTTTTTGGGCTATAAAAAAATAAAGTAACTTGGTCTAAACGTAATCAAAATAAGCTCAAAATTTTAGAAAACCTTTGAATTGGTCCTAGATGGACAAAAATATAATTTGTTTTCTATTTTTTAAATTTAATATGATAATTTTATGTTATTTTTACCTTGTGAATTGTATGATTTTTTTTTCTTCAAAATTTCTTTAAATTTTGATGCTTTCATGCAATGTTTTGCAACATTTGAGCTTAAATAGGTTTGAAACCTATTTTAAAAGTTTGATAAACAATACTAAGGTTTAGATCGTCACATTATTTTTTGAGTTATTCAAAACAATGTAACTAGGTCTAAACCTAATCAAAATAAATCAAATTTTCATTGGAAACCTTTTAATTGGTTCATTTTTTTAATTCTTGAAATTTTTATAAAATTTGATGTTTCCATGTAATGTTTTGTAACATTTGAGTTTATAAACTAGTTTGAAACCCATTCTAAAAGTTTAATCCAAAAACACTAGGATTTGCACCCAATTACATTATTTTTTAGGGGCTATTCCAAAATAGTATAACTAATTTTAATCCTGGTTAAACCTAAAATTTTAACAAACCTTTGAATTAGTCCAAGATGGATAAAAATATATGTTTGCCTATCTTTAGAAATTTGATTGATAATTTTATGTTATCTTCAGTTTCTGAATAGTATGAATTTTTAATTTCTTTACATTTTAATAAAATTTGATACTTTCATACAACATTTTGCAACATTTGAGCTTCTAAATTGGTTTGAAACCTATTTTAAAAGTTGATAAAAAAATTAAAATTTAGGCCTAATCATATTATTTATTTTGACTATTCAAAAACAAAGTTACTGAGTCTAAGCTTAGGTAAAATAAGTCAAAATTTTATTAAAACTTTCATAGATGAACAGAAATATAATTTTTTTTTATTTTTTGGATTTTAAATGATAATTTTCTGATTTTTTCAGTTGGTGAATGGTTTGAACTGTTCTATTTTTTTAAAAAAATGACCAATTTTGATGTTTTCATATAATATTTTATAACACTTTTTAGGGTTTAGAGTTTAGGATTTTAAAGTTTAAGGTCTAAGGTTTAGGCAAGATAAACTTTTTACTGGCGTCGGGTGGTCGCCTCCCTCATCCATGAGGGCGACGTGTCTCCGTAGTCCCCTGCTGCAACCCTACTTTTAGACCTCTCTTCACATTCCCTACGCTTCCATGTCTTGGATTATAAGCTAAACAATAATTACGAAGAGATGCAATTCCTAATCCAAATTTCATCTACAATTGACATGTTCCTAATACTGGCATGCATTTAGCCATAAAGCAACTGATATCTGCTGAAAATATCGACAAATATGCACGTTAAGATGCAGAGACGTTGACACGGAAATAGGTCAAAAACCAGTCTATAGACAGAAATTAAGATGACAAAAAAAGGTAACACCCCAGGACCATAATGCCTAAAAAAGGAACGAGCTTCCTCACAGGTAGAAACTGAAGATATGTGCTCATTGAGAAGTGACACTCTCCACCTAAAACGGTGGAATCTACATAGCCATAGAAGCTAGAGCAGTATCACGAAACTGCTCCCGTATTGAATCTACAGGGCCATAGAACTCAAATAAGAAGCAGATTACTGTTCCATTCAAAAGAACAGCAACCAAGTCATGCAATTGAGTGAATAATCAGCTTCATTTCATCTTGCTAGCTGGTGAGTGTTCTTTCGGTTCAATGGTCTTTTTGACAACTTGTCACCATGCAGTGTGATCTTCCAACAATCAGCTTGAAAAATGAAAATGGAACCCATTTTGGGAACAACTGTAGATCCAAAATAATTGGAAGACATTACAGAAATGTGTCCGGTCAAATCAATAGTACAAATAAACATGGAGGAGACTATAAAATTTAACCAGGCAAAATATCATTCATTTCAAGCCTATAACTAATACTTGCAAGATTAAATAAAAATCAGAAACCAAAGCTCTTTAACAAAATTTGAAGCTGACAACATTTATCTTCTCGCAAATTTGAATCAGAATTCCAATAAGACTAGCAATAAGTGCAATGAATATCTTAAATAAAACCGTAAAATTTGTTACTGACAATGGAATCATGCTATTAACTAGACTGTAAGAATAAACCAGAAAAGAAACTAGAATCTTCCAAAATGATGCAAATTCACAAGAAATTAACAACATTAAAGAAATCTTGCCCAACATACACCAGGAGTGAATATTATTTGCAAATTCAAATGCCAGGTTTTTGTCTCAAGAGCAGTTAGTAATGCAAAAATTTGCAGGAACATTGTATGATTGGGTTCCTAGCGGTCAGAGCAGGAGAGCAGCAATCCAAAATCAAATCAGCTCCAATTTGTAGTGTTCAGAAAATGCATAGGACTCACCAAACAAAAGTCTGTTAAACTCATCAGAAATTCACTTTCTGTGCTATTCATCACGAACCACATAAACTATGACAAATAAATCAAAATTCATACTGTTCTTAAGGGATACCATTGTCAAGAGTTAAAGAGTTTGAAATCCCTTGATCAGTAAATAGGGGCACAAGCATTTGATTAAGATCTCTTAACCAAGAAATCAAGAAAGGAACAAGTACACAAGGACATAAATTTAATAGATCACTTTATCAATAAGGTTAAGGATTTCATAGAATGCCTGATAGCAGTGAAAACAAAGACAACCTACTGGGCATCCTTTACGCTAGTCAATCTAATATCTGGTTCATGTGAATTAACCATTACAACAAACCAGTTATCAACTTAAGTTCAAGCTTTTGTCTTAGCCAGTGTGGCCATATAGCAATCCACTCATAAGGAACTTCCACTCAGAATTAAACACCACCAGACACATGGCAACTATTTGCAACTATTTCAGCATTGGTAGTTCCTAAATGTAACTTGTCTGCCTCAAACTTATCCATCGTCTAAAAAACTACTGTAACATAAAGAGAAGTTGCAACAACTGAGTTACTGAACTGATCAGAAGAGCAAATTTAGAAATATAAACTGTAGATACATTGTCAACTGACTTTTAATTTTCAAGTAACCTATATCTTAGTTTCTGTTCATGTCATGAATACCTTTCATGAGTGAGTAATATGATTAAAACGAGATAAGAAACAAATACAACGTAATAAACATCATGCTAAAATGGCATATTACGGATTGTCTAATCTCTTGTACTAAGTTTTTTTCATCAAAACATTGCAATAATATATAAACCACAAGAAACATCTTTTCACATGAATCAGCAGTCACAACTATACCTCGGAAGCAGTTGTCTTGTGTAATTATCCCAAAGGTCTCAGCAGTTTCTCGAATCATAATACCATTTATACCCTTGAAGGCAGCCGTTTTACATTCAACAACTAGATAAACCAATGGCAAAGTATCATCCACAAATAAGAGATAAACTACAATAGATTGAAATGTAAAACTACTGTAGCATCATGCTTATCAGATAGTTACAGTTAGCGATGTAACAAATGCGGAAAACAAACCTAGAAGATGGGCACCATGCAAGTCTGCCATGAGAAGGCACTCGGCTAGCTGTTTTTTCCTGAAAAGTTACAAGAGAAACAAAGGGACTCTTAATGCTATCTACTTAAATAACGGTTGAAAAAAAAATCAAAACTTTTACAAAACAATGGAAAATCTAATAAAGCAGACATGAAAGAGTATATTGATAAACTAAACTGAAAAATTCCTTGCAAAGGTATACATACCCCACTTCTTTCAGAAGCTCAACAATGTACTCTTTCCACATTTCATGCATTGGCTTGAAGAGATCAAAGCTGCAACAAGATAAAAAACAACTAAGGAAATAAAATGCAATTAGAAAATTGCAGGATGCAGAGGCTTAATTATACTATTCACAGAAGATATGATCTCAAACAAAAAAATAAAGGTTGATGCAGAAGTTATTAAGATAGTAGATAATCAAGATTGGGAATCATGACAAACACAAGCTAAATAGAAAGTTATCGAGGTTAGATCCAAATGAATATTAGTATATCAAACATCAAACTTAGATATTATGAAACTCACAAAATACCTGCATTGCTATGAAGGCTAACATGTACTAGTTAGTACCCACAAGAAAATTCTACATAATACTCACTTATGGTACTCATTTGGCAGGTTGAATGATCCGCATTTCCTGTGTTGCCTCCTTGACATGTGCTTCTTTGACCGTTTTGAGTGGCTCCTTAAAGCCTTTAAGCGAGCATCCATCAAACTATCATCCTTGGGCACAAAATTATCCAGAAGGATCCAATTGTCAATTCTCAAGCTTTTGCCACGCTTTGTATATTTACTGCCCTCACCACCCTTCTGAACAATATCGTTGATGACTTTGTTCACGGTATCCCTTGTGCTTGGAACCTTCATCAAGACTAAAGTATCATCTAAAAGTTCAAATTAAAACTATCTGTCTAATTTTGAGGAAAAATTAATGCGAGTACCTTGAGATCGCCAGCTTGTAACAAATTCTCATGCACAATGCCAGAAATCTCTGAATAAACAGGGTGAACTTCATCTGATAATCATAGAAGGTACATATAAATGTCATAATTATTAAATAAAAGGCACAATTGTATTTCCCCAGCAGTAGAACATGAAAAGATAAGGTTTTAGAGGCAGCAAGCAGAACAGAGTAATCAAAAGCCCTAAATACCAACTCCAAAAAATAAAATAAAAATAAAAGGACCTTTCTTCGACGAAGCGGAGGCGGCGGACGTTGTAGGGTGGCCTTCCTTGTGCTTCTCGGATTCACTGTCGCCCGCTGAGTCCGGAGCTCGCTTCGACTTCCGGCTATCCTGGTGGTGGGGCTCTTGGAGGCGCCCGGCCTCAGCGGCGGACTTTCGTTCGAGCGAATGGAATCTTTTGCGTGGCTCGGATTCGCCGTCTCCCACCGGGATCCGAGCTCGCTTCGCCTTCTGGTCCTCCTGGTGGTGATGTTCTTGGAGGCGCTCGGCCTCGGCTGCGAACCTTCGTTCCAGCGCCTCGAGCGCGCGTTTCTTACGGTCCGACGCGGCCGGCGTGCTCTCACCGATTCCGGAGGCCATGGAAGGAAGGGCTCCTGCGGCGGAAGGCCGGGCCAGGACGAAAGCGGGAAAGGAGTCGAATTCTTACCAGCGCTATGAGGCTGAGGCCTTTGGGAGCGAACGTCGATTCCGAGATCGCAAGATGCGAAACAAAGGTTTTGTTCAAGAACCTGCCGACCGTTGGATATACAGTGGACGGCTCTGGTGAAGCATTCCATTGGAGAAGACCGAATCAGATAGCAAGTGCCGTGCACGTGACCTGCCCACCCTTGTTCAGACGAGCCCCTGTAATTTGTAAACCGAAACGAGAAAATTATTCTTCTTATCATAAGTCGTGTCCAACCCAACGCCGCGCGCCTTTTCCTGGATCCAATGATACAACTAAAAAGATAGACGGAACGATGGCCTTGAAGGACTTCTCAGCCTCCCTCCCCTTTCAGCTTCGACCCGAGGCCGGACAATGCTCTCTTATTAATCATAAGAGCTTATAAATTCTTGAAACGTTGGATCTCTCAAGACTTTTCTTAGCTCTACAAATTTTTTTGTTTTGTTTTGTTTGCGGTACCTGAATAGAACTTAAGAATTTAATTTCAATTATAACAAGTATTTTTTTATTTTAATTAAAGCTCTTAAACTAAAATTTTATTTAATCATAAAATTTAAATTAATATTCTAACAGCCTCATCTAAAATAAACTTTATAAGAAAAATATCATGAAAGGCCTTCAGGCTTGATACAATTTCCTTTGGCATTACCATTGTAGTGCACAAGTTTTTCACATAATATCACACTTAACATGCCAATACAGTCACAAATATCATGCATATACTATTATTACCTAAATATATATTTTTATAATATTTTTGTTTTGTAAATATTATACATAATATACTTATGTTACCGACTTTTAAAAGTTAAGATACATACTTTTATACCTGCACAAAGTTCTCTGAAATATTTTTTTGAAGCATATATAAGTGTTTGTGCTTTTTAAAGTATATTTTTACAGTGAAAATGCATGATTCTTTGACAAATGAGCAAAGGTGTTAGCAAACTTGGATATAAGACTAAACTATGATAATAAGCATGTATACATTGATTAGAAGAGATTTTCATATTGTATTAGACTTTAAGTGTCTTTCAAGGCTTGAATGAGCTTAAGTACATTTTAAGCGAGTCTAAAATGTGGTTAATACCTAGATGGAATAAAAAAATTAAGTTAGAGGATGTGTTAGTTGTGAATAAATTTTGACATATGTTTTTAGAGGATCTTTTTGCACTATCACTAGATAGAGAAATTAAGTTTGTTGTAGACTTAATGTTTGGTATCAAACCCGTTCCAAAGCACTCTGATGAATGTCCCTAATAAAATTAAATGAGTTGAAAATAAAATTGTAAGAGTTTCTTGATAAAAGGTTCAATTGCTCAGGCTTTTTATTATAAGGAGCACCAATTTTATTTGTAAAGAAAAGAATTGGATAATATGATTATGCATATACTATAGAAAGATGAATGAGATAACTGTTAAGAGAAAATACCTAGTCCTTAGAATCGATAACTTGTTTGACCATATGATAGGTGCATTAGCATTCTTCACAATTGATTTGAAATCAAGATATCATCAATTAAAAATTATGATAGATGATATTTCTTATATTAACCTTCATGACTAGATGTGATATTTCAAATTTCTTGTAATGTCATTTATTGTACTGATAGCCTTTGTGGCATTAATGAATAGGATACTCAAGGATTATCTAGATTGTTTTATAATAATTTTTATTAATGATATTTTGACATATTCATACTCTAAAAAAAATTAATAATAGTTTTAAGTATTTAAAAATAAAATAATTATATGTAAAATTTAAAAAGTGTTAGTCTTAGTTAACAAAGATAACATTTTTTGAGCTTAATGTATCCAAAAAATGAATCTTAAATGATGTAGCTAAGGTGAAAACAATTAGTAATTGAGATAAAGAGCTTTCTTGGGATGATAATTTATTGCACATATTTGTAAAACAATTCTCCAAGATAATATCACCACTCATCAAAATAATAAGAAAGAATATCAAATTTATATGAATAATGCTCGTGAGAATAGTTTCTAAAACTTAAAAAAGAGGTTAATTTAAACTCTAATTCTTATTATATCATCTGAGTCAAGAATATTTATAGTATATAATGATACATCCAAAAATGACATATAATATATTTTGATGCAAAATGACATAATCATATCATATATCTCAAGATAATTAAAAAATTATGAGAAAAACTATCAGATTTATGATCTAAAATTGGTAGTAATAGTATTTACACTAAAAATTTGGTAGTATTATCTTATAGTAAGAAATATAAAAAATATACTATTATGAGAGTTTTAAATATTTTTTTATTTAAAAAGTTAAGCATGAGGCAAAGGGGATAATTGAAGCTAGCAAAAAGTTAAGATTGTATGATTATTATCAACTTGAGAAAGCAAATATGGTTGTTGATGTATTAAGGACAAAGTCAACTAACCTAGCTACTTTATCAATAGTTCAAAGATCTCTCCAAATGAAAATACAGAAATTTGAATTGATCCTAGAAACTTAATTGAGAGATTAGTAACTTTATCACCGTAGCCAATACTATTGGAAAAAATTAAAGAGTAACAGGTTAAAGATTCTTATTTGAGCTGTTTAAGATCTAAAATTGAGATAAGAAAAAGAAGGAATTTTTAAACTTTAATAGTAATTAGATTTCAAGATAGATTATGTGTACTTGAGGAATATAATATAAAGTAAAATTTTTTAATAGAAGCACACTCAACTTCATACTCAAAACATTCTAAAATAACTAAGATATATAGGGATCTGAAAAATCACTTTTGATAACTAGAAATAAAGAAAGATGTGGAAAGATGTATATGATTTTGTTAAGAAGTTCTCTCACATGCTTATTGAAATTATTAGCAAAACTCAATGAAAAGGAAAAGTGGTCAGTATAGATTTTGTTGTGTTAATTTGGGTCATTATGGATAGATAAACTAAGATAACCCACTTCCTGCTTATTTACATTAATTATACCATGAATCAATATACTCAATTATATATCTTAGAAATAGTTAGACTACATGGTGTACTATTGCTCATTGTGTTGTATAGAGATTTGAGATGCACATCAGGATTTTAGAAGATCCTTCATTAGGCAATAGGAATAAATTTAGCTTTTAGCACTGTATTTCGTTATCAAATAAATGATCAATCTGAAAGAATTATTCGAATATTAGAGGATATATTAAGAGTATGCATTTTAGGCCTTAAGAGATAATAGAGTAAATATTTATCTTTAATCGAGTTTGCTATAACAATAGTTGTCAAGCAGCAATTAGAATGGCACTATTTAAGACACTAGATGGGAAAAGTACATATCACCTTTCATTAGAATGAGATGGGTGAAAGAAAATATTTAAATTCAGATTTGATTAAAATAATAATTGAAGTAGTAGAAACTATTTATCAAAGGATCAAAGTAACATAAAGTAGATAGAAATATTAGATAGACATTAGGAGAAGATCTCTAAAATTTGAAGTAGGAGATAAAAAATTCCTATAGAAGATGCGAACTAAAGAAATTATGAGGTTTGATAAGTAGAATAAACTAACTCTTTAGTACGTAGGACCATTTAAAATTCTCGATAAAGTTAGTGATGTGGATTACATACTAGCCTTACCTCCTATATTAGTAAATGTATATAATGTATTCTATATATCAATATTAAAAAAATATATTTCAGATCTTTCTCATGTCATAGAAGCATAACCAATGGAATTGGATGAAAACTCAACATATGAATAGCAAACTATACAAATTTCTAATTCAAAAGAAAAAAAACTTCGTAAAAAGAAAATCTTATTAGTCCAAGTGCTATGGAAGAATCATATTATGGAAGAAAAACCTTAAGAAAGAAAAGAGAAAATGCGGAAAAAAAATATCAGAATCTATTCAAGTAAAAAAATTTGGGGATAAATTTTTATCAGAATGGGAGGATCATAGTAACTAAGTTTCTGACACTTAGTATCACATCTGGAATACCAATGAAAACACAAATATCATGCATATATTACTATTATATAAAGATATCTTTTGTGAAATTTATGCTTTATAAACATGATATGTAATATACTCATGTTATTTATTTATAAAATTAAAGTACATACTTTCAAACATATTACGCACAAAGTTCTCTGAAATATTATTTCAAGTACTTTTTTACAATGAAAAAAATGTAATCCTCTTACAAATGGGCACAACGGTGATGGACTAGTATATAAGTTAAATTATGATAAAAAAATATACATACATTATTTAAAATTATAATAGACCTTAAGAATTTCTAAGGTTTCATGAGTTTAACCATATATTAAGTGAATTTAAGGTTTAACCATCATGTGTGTGTAGGATAGGAGATTAATTTATGTATGCAGGATATCGTTAGGATTGTAACGACACTAGAAGGTTTGCATTCCACTTAGAATTTGAGTAGGGGTAGTGAGCAACTAAATTAATTAATAATAGTAAAAAAAATATAAAAAGAAATGTAAACCAGATTTATAGTGGTACGATCTATTGGGAAATCTACGGTGACATCATATGCATAGCGAAAGAACAAAAATAAAAATCATAGATTTTTTGTAGAAAAAGACATTCTTATCGTCGTGCAAAAGTTGATGCGTAAAAACCTACGAAACCAAAAAACTACGCATTAGAAAATTGTTGGGATTGAGAGCGGCATTATAAGGGGGGGGGGTGAATTAGTGCAGCGGATAAAGACGATAAATTTTGACGATTAAAACAAGTTTGGAAACTTCATATGAAAGGAATAGTGTTTCGATTACAAATAGTTTCGAAAAAGCTCTAACTTAAATTTGAGAACGTTTAGAGAAGATAAAATGGAACAACAAGAGAAGATGGTTTGTAGAAATGTAAATAACAATAATAAAAATGCAAACCAGAATTTTTATAGTGGTTCGGTCATACGACCTACGTCCACTCCCGGTTCCTCTTCTCTTGAGGCCACCGGCTTTTCCACTAGTTGTCCTCCTTCCAACGGGCGAGGAGCAACTCCCTTACAACACTCTCCTTTTGACGGGCTTAGGAGGTAACTCTTACAAGCACTCTCTTCTCTTTAGACTGAAAACTAATGAGAGCTAGAGGAGAGATTTCTAAAGAGAATTCTATAGTGTTTTCTCTCTTTTCAATTCAGTATGCTTGTGTGTTCAAACCAGGGATGATAGAGGTTTTTATAGACTCCAATTTGATTCAAACTTAGAGTCAAAAAACTTTTCATCTCGATTTTTCAGGGTACTGGTGGTACCACCATTTGTCACTAACGATACCACCACTTGACACTCTGGTTCTGTCAGTGTACTGGGTGGTACCACCGCCTAACACACTGACACGGTCAATGTACTGGGCGGTATCACCACCCAGCCAGCGGTGCCACCGCCCTAGGCACTCTATCCCAGAGCGGTACCACCGCCTAGTTTGGTCGGTACCACCGCCCAGTCTGAGCGGTACCACCGCCCAGACCACCTGGGAGACTAAACCCAGGTGGTACCATCGCCCTTGACACATTGACACGGTCAATGTACTGGACGATACCATCGCCCAGCCAACGATGCCACCGCCCTAGGCACTCTACCCCAGGGCGGTACCACCACCCAGACCACCTGGGAGACTAAACCCAGATGGTACCACTGCCCCAGTTTGGTAGTGCCACCGTCAGACAGGGTTTAGCAACCTTGTTTGGGCCTTGAGTCTGGCCCAAACTTATTTAGGAACGGGCCCAATTGGCCCCTAATTAGATTAGCCCAATTACAACCCAATTATTCCTTAATCCTACTTCAATCTAGATAATTATTATAATCCTTATCGAAATGTCGCCCGGCATATCATTGGCACATCGGTGCTTCATCTGTTTCTTCGGCGCATCGTCCTCTCTTGTAGCCTGTTGCCTAATTAGCAGTTAACGCTTGCAACCCTAATCTTCTTGGCATAACTTCGCTCTTCTTAGCTTGATGGCCAATTTTTTTATTCAAAGCCTTCTGCAGATCGTCGATCGGACTTCCGACTTGACGTCTAATCTCCTGACATGTTTTCCTCTAGCGCAACATCAATTCTTCCTATGTCAATTGTCTAAGCCTGATCGAGAGTAGACCTACGTGACTCAAAACACAGTTAGATAAATAAAATATGATCAATTAGTTTCATCATCAAAATTCGAGATTCAACAATCTCCCCCTTTTTGATGATGATAACTAATTGATGACGGAGTTAAGCTTAACTCCTAGAGTTTAATCCAAACTCCCCTTATCAATATGTCATTGATAGAATACTTGGATTATGCCAAATCCAAGTAACATGTATCAAATAATGTGTCAACAAAAAAATATCATACAAATATATAAAATATTCAATCAATATTACATTGTATGAACTTATCAATCTACTTCTCCTCTTTTGTCATCAACAAAAAGGAGAAGTTGCATCATAGCTAGTTTTAAGATATACAAATTTCATAACCCACTAGCTATTAATCTAGATGTTCAACATACATCATTTTAAAACATTCAATCATATCAAGTTTTTAAGGATGTGTAATCATGACAATTCAATACTTACTTCTTGAGATGTGCACGATAGGAAGTTCCTTCATTTTAATGATCAAGCTAGCAAATTGAAGTATGCAAGCTAGCAATAAAATTTTTCCCCCTTTGTTTTTGTCAAAAATAAGGGAAGAGTATAATTCTTTTCCCTTTATATGAATTTTGAAATTATGATAATAAACAAAGATATATATATATATATATATATATATATATATATTTATCAAGAGTATCAAAATTTACATTCATGATTCAAAATCAATTTATAAAGCCCAAGTTAAGAATTCTATCATCAAAATCAAGTTAAAAATACCAATTTAAGCTAACACTTAAGGTACTCTTTTAAGATGCAAGTAATTTTTGCTTATTCTAGCAAACTTCTTTCTCTTGTGATGCATAAGTTAGTAAGCATTTGCCTTAAGCTAGAAATTTTATAAATTATTTGCAATGAGCTAGCAATTTTATAAAAATTTTATCACTTTAAACAAGCATGCTAACTTTTCATTATAACATTCAAGTATAGAAGCATGACAAATGTAAGATTGCAAATTATCTAAGTTTTGTATTTTCTCTTCTTGAGATAGGCAAGATAGCAATATTTGCATCCTTTAATATAGAAATTCTTTCTTTTCTTTATATTGCAAGATTGTAATTTTTTACAATTTGAACCATGCAAGCAACAAGTTGCTTTTCTTTGTAATACATAAGCTAGCAATCTCTTGTGATACGCAAGTTTTGTCATTGTCAAGTTCTCCCCCTTCGTTAATATCAAAAAGTAGGGAGGACATAATTCTCATAATTTTAAAAATCAATCAATATCACATGATGCATACAAGGCAAAGAAAAAATCATGTCAAAAATTCTAAAAAATATTTCAAGCCAATAAGATTACATTTGAATGATAAAATATATCCCAATCATACATATGTCGATAGGTGATTCATTTGAATGCAAAACCAAGTATCAAGATATCAAGACTTGGATTGTGATAAAGCTCATTCAAGTTCGAATCATCAAAATCATTAACATAGTTATGAGATTCATAAATGATATGAACTTGAATTGTTCTCCTTTTTAGTAAATGATAAAAAGAAGCAATCATAGAGGAAAGTATTTTGATTTGCAAAAATATCAAGTCAAGAATTCAAAGTCATGATTTCAAGAGATCAAGAGAGGAGTCATAAAATCATTCAAACTCATTTTATCAACTCGAAATTCATAATCAAATTATCAATTTTGAGATTCATAACATGAATAAGGTTATTACCACATCATCAAAATCTCATTCATAATTTAAGTGATTTATAAAATATCATAAATATATTTATCACTTATTTTTTTTATTTGAAAAATCTGAAACTTTAGAGAAAGAAAGATGTTCAAGAAACATGCATTTCTCTTTTAGTGATTTCAATTCATGCGTTGATTTCATATAAACATGCCTTTATCTATTTATGTCAAATCAAAATAAGCATGAAGGTTCAAGACTTAAAGGCAAAATTTTATAAAACAAATCATAATATGTATTATCATATAAATCCGAAATTAAGTTTCAAGAGAAATCACTAAGACCAAAAACATGATACACACATTTGTTTTCAAAGCATTCATCACGATTATCTTCAAGAGATTCATAAAATGAATTCATTAACCTCAATAGGATAGAAAATGCAATCTCTTTTTATTTGTTTCAACCTATAATCATGCCTTTGCCTTTAGTAAAAACAAGTATCAATATTCAAGAGTGAAAAGGCAGATTTCATAAAATAATTCATCAAGCATGATTTCATAACTTTCAAGCATGATAACATCTTTTTAATATTGAGATATTCATCATCAAGTGTGATTTCAAAAGGTATATTCAAGATTTTTTTATTTGAAAGCCATGTATCATCATACAAATTGAATATTATTATCAAAATCTTTCATTCAAAAATTTTATTTAGACCAATGTAGATTAATTACATATAAGCATGCTCAAGTCGTCTTTCTATAAACATTGTGTATCAAGTTTAAGACCGAAAAGGTGATTTCATCAAAGCCATCAAGATCAAATACATAAAACACAAAAACACCATGATAGCGCATTTTTCATTTTTATGAGTTTCAATTTAAGTGATTTGATCTTTTATAAGAATGTTCAAATTTTTATATGAAAATGTCATGCATCATATTTAAAAATGAAAGCACCATCAAAATCATTTTAAATTTTTATTTCATTAGTTATAACAAGATGATCAATGCTCAAATTTTTGCTAAAATCATGCATCATTTTATAAATCTAAAAAATAATTTTCATTATGAAAACCATCAAGTCCAAATATAACACAAGGCAACATCAAAATCACATTTCTTTCATTTGGAAAATTTATGGGTTAGATCTTTTAGTTTTATAATTGATTTCATGAAGACAAGTATCATCTAAAAATTTCATCATAAAAAGTGTTAAGACCCATTAATTTAAGATAGAAGTTTTCAAATCAACATCACTTCAAAAACTCATGCATGATATAAAAATTTATCATAAAAACATTAGGACTTATTAATCCAAGATAGAAGTTTTCAAATCATAAGCATGATACACACATTCAAAATCATTCTACAAATCCATAAAATTGCCAAGTATCATGATTAGAAATGAAACCCAATGTAAAGCATTAAGATACTCATGCATAGATTAATCCTATTAGGTGTACACACATTATCATAAATTATACGATCATCATTCATATTTTTAATTTTTAAAAATTACTAGAGAAAAGCATGATATAACTTTTGAAAATACTTTTTTTAACTAAATCAAGCAACTCATCAAAAGATCACTTAATTTCAAAACAATGTAACAACATTTCGGGTGAGTTACTTACCTTGTAGTTAAAGCCCGTCAAAGCACAATTTGCCATTTGTCTTTCGGAAGTTCTTGATTCGTCCTTGGGTGTCTTCCTTTTCTTTGGTTTTTTCCTCCATTTAAGTTTATTTTTAGTTTTATATTTTTGTTTAATGAACTTATTAAAATTCATTGTTATGTGTTCAATGTCCTCATCACCATCACTTGAGTTATCACTCAAGTGGTCCTCATTTGTTCAAAATTTCAAATCCTTCCTATTCTTTAGAAGGTGGTTCATGTGTTCATCATGTTCATTGTGTTCCAAGAATGTCATCTCATAGGTTATTAAAGACCCAATTAATTCTTCAAATGAATAAACATTCAAGTCCTTAGACTCTTGAATAGCCATTATTTTTGTATCCCAATTCTTTAAAAGGGATCTTAAAATCTTATTAATGAGATCAAAACTCAAAAAAGATTTACCAAAACTTTTCAAACTATTGACGACATCCGTGAAACGGGTGTACATGTCATCGATAGCCTCGCTTGGTTTCATTCGAAAAAGTTCAAAATCATGCATCAAAATATTAACTTTCGAGTCTTTGACTCTACTCGTTCCTTCGTGTGTGACTTCAAGTTTGTACTAAATATCAAAAGCCATTTCGCACGTTGAAATCCGATTAAATTCAGTTTTATCTAGAGTACAAAATAAGACATTCATAGCCTTTACATTTAAAGAAAAATATTTCTTTTCCAAATCCGACAATTCGTTCGTTAGTTTAGAGGAAAGTTGAAAATTGTTTTCAATAACACTCTATAAATCCAAATTTAAAGAAATAAAAAAAACTCTAATTCGAAATTTCCAATATGTGTAGTCTGATCCATTAAAGAACGAAGGACGAACAAATGAAAAACCCTCTTGAAATCATAAAGAGCTATTTCTCACGCAAGTGAATCCGAATGAGAAAGAACATAGCTCTGATACTAATTGTTGGGATTGAGAGCGGCACTAAGAGGGGGGGGGGGGTGAATTAGTGTAGCGGATAAAGATGATAAATTTTGGTGATTAAAATAAGTTCAAAAACTTCGTATAAAAGGAATAGCGTTTCGATTGCAAACGATTTTGGAAAAGCTCTAACTTAAACTTGAGAACATTTAAAGAAGATAAAATGGAATAGCAAGAGAAGATGGTTTGTAGAAATATAAATAACAATAATAGAAATACAAACTAGAATTTTTATAGTGGTTTGGTCATACGACCTACGTCCACTTCCGATTCCTCTTCTCTTGAGGCCACTAGCTTTTTCACTAGCTGTCCTCCTTCCAACGGGCGAGGACTGACTCCCTTACAACACTCTCCTTTTGACGGGCTTGAGAAGTAACCCTTACAAGCACTCTCTCATCTTTAGGTTGAAAACTAATGAGAGCTAGAGGAGAGATTTCTAAAGAGAATTCTACAGCGTTTTCTCTCTTTTCAGTTCAGTGTGCTTGTGTGTTCAAACTAGGGATAGGAGAGGTTTTTATAGGCTCCAATTTGATTCAAACTTGGAGCCAAAAAACTTCCCATCTTAGTTTTTCAGGGTACTAGCGGTACCACTGCTTGACACTCTGGTTTTGTCAATGTACTGGGCGGTACCACCACCCAGTCTAGCGGTACCTCCGCTTGACACACTGACATGATCAATGTACTGGGCGGTACCACCGCCCTAGTCTGGCGGTGCCACCGCCAGATAGGGTTTAGCAACCCTATTTGGGCCTTGAGTTCGGCCTAATTACAACCCAATTAGTCCTTAATCCTACTTCGATCTAGACAATTATTACAACGCTTATCAAAATATTGCTCGGCACATCATTGGCACATCGGCGCTTCGTCCGTTTCTTCAGCACATTATCCTCTCTTATGGCTTGTTGCCCAATCGGCAGTTGATGCCTGCAACTCTGACCTTCTTGGCACAACTTCGCTCTTCTTGGCCCGATGCCCGATTTCTTTATCCGAAGCCTTCTGTCGATCATCGATCGGACTTTCGGCTCGACGTCCAATCTCCTGACATGTTTTTCTCTAACGCAATGTCGATTCTTCCTGCGTCAATTGTCTGAGCCTAATCGAGAGTAGACCTGCGTAACTCAAAATGTAGTTAGATAAATAAAACATGATCAATTAGTTTAATCATCAAAATTCAAGATTCAATAAAAATTACCTAGGGAGATTGTATATCCCTGAATTTCTGCTGATCTATAGGACTAGATGAAGGAGTTCAAATGTCCTCCTCTCTAGTGATAATCCATACGGTAGGGGTTGCGATGACACTCCTCAAATTGCCACACAAATCTCCTCGTAGCGCACACTACGTGATCAGTAAGGGGCCGACCCTTCTTACTGTCCACATGCCCCAAACTGGGGCTGCTGGCTGAGGAGGAGAGGGGGAGAAGAATAGGAGGTGGCTGTAAAAAATCCCTAACCTATGGGCCTTTGGTTTCCTCCTATTTATAGAGGTCCCTTATCAACTTAACCATAATGGATCCTTACCTATTAGGTATTGGATCTCTATCTAATTACCCAAGCCTCTTAGATTAGTAGGTCTCTACCTAATAATCTCTTATTAGCTCTTACTGAATCTCATCCTAAGATCCAATAATTTAGGGGCTTAATAGATATCTAATAAGATAGGGGCTCCGATGGATTTCTTATATCCGAACATCTACTTGTCGCGACAACTACCATATGTGTGTGATCCTCTATGCCCAATCTCAAGCTGGCCATGAGTTATACTTGTCAGAACTCCTTCTGATTCAGTAAATTATTATCTCCGTAATAATTCATTCGGCTCATCAACTGTGAACGTACTAGGCCACTACGCCGTAGTCTCCAAACGATACAAGGGAATCTAATCCTTTGGACCTATCTGTCCTCAGTTATCATGTACCTTTAGTCCCTCATCCATATAATATCCCAAAGACCCTATACCGGGCATGGTGCTGTCAAGCTTATATGATCTCTCATCGAGTCTCGCTTTAATCGGATTCTTCCGGAGAACTCTTTCTCTCTCAATCCGAACAACCTTGGTTAAGGATTTATTTAAGCAAGAATATATGAGATATTTTTTTCATGATATCGAGAGTGGATAATCCTCTATTGACACTCAATAACCCTCGTAAGGTTGGCTACCACTCTCGATGATCGGTTGTACTAGATCTAGAGCTTCCAAATCTTTAAGTCCGATATCAAAGAGGGGAGTACTCGTACAGACATTTTTGATGTCTTAAGTCTAAGAGCCAGATATACTACTAGGACTATGGAATCGCTGTCTAACAATAAGGTGTCATTAACTATCCAGTATTCCGTGGGCAGATCAATCAGTGAACTCATTCTCCAATGAGCACCTGTACTATATCCTTAATGTCCCCACATGAGTAGTTATGAGACCAGCTACTTCTATCATATGGACGGGTATACAGTACACCAGTCTGTCCGGTTATCTCGATATCCTTCTCGAATAACCTATGACCGGGATTATTTAGGATCTGTGTTTATGCTAGTCATATGTGCCCTGCAAGCTAATCACATGAGTGATGACATTTGTGATTTGATATGCACTCTTTATCTTTGCTTATTATTAGGCATTTTATCACTTTATCTTGCGTGTTGCATATATTGTAATGTCCTTGGATCTGTGCAATGGGAATCGGATCGTGATGAGATCATGATAATGAGACCGATTCACCTTTAAACACAAACCCTAAATAATCCTGGTCCTAGGTTAATCGAGAGGGACATCGAGATAATAGGATAGACTGGTGTGCTGTATACCCGTCCATATGATGGAGGTGGCTGATCTTATAGCTACTCATGTGGGGACACTAAGGGTACAGTGTAGGTGCTCATTGGGGAATGAGTTCACTGATTGATCCGCTTACGGAATGCTGGATGGTTATTGATACCTCACGTTAGACAGCAATTCTGTAGTCCCAATAGTGTATCTGGTCCTTAGACTTGAGACACCAAGGATGTCCTGTATAAGTACTCCACTCTTTGATACCAGACTTATAGGTTTGAAAAGTTTCAGATCTAGTACAACTAGTTATTGGGAGTGGTAGCCAATCTTATGAGGGCTATTGAGTGTCAATAGAGGATCATCCACTCTCGGTATCATGAGAGGAATATCCCATGTATTCTTGCTCGAACAAATCCTTGGCTAAGGTTATTCAGATTGAGAGAGAAAGAGTTCACTCGGAAAAACTGTCACGCCCCCCTGAAATTTAATCTCATTCAGGAGGTGTGACCCTGTCTTAAAAATTTATAATATTAAAATTCAAACAACAAACAATCCCAGGATCCAAACTGATATTTGAGGACACTAACAATCATTCAAATCATAAATCATATCCAAAACCCATAATTCATAAAACCTATGCAGTTTATAATTTATATGCCATATCTCTCAAGAACTCATAAAATTCAAAGCCAACTCAATATAACAATATCCACATCATAAAATCCACAAGTGAGGAAATCCATATAGCTACAAAACTAACATTTACCATACGTTTATATCATCATACCATTTAAACTTCACATTTCAAGTCCTAATATGAGAGGTCCTCCAACCTTTACAAAACATATAAGTTCAGATTTACCATCGACATTTCACTAAACACAAAATGTACTTATACAATAAAAACATATCAACCACTAAAGATCAACCCAAAATCTTCTAGCTTTTTCTTCCTCAGCCCAATTTACACATTCCAAAAACTGATAAGCTAACCTAAAAATATTATATAACAATGGGGTGAGCATAACAAAGCTCAGCAAGTGACTAACATATCCGTAGGGAAGGAGAATAGTTTTCAATAAACTTGATATCAAAATGCAAAGTCAGATACAAGAAAAACATATATATCATCGTATCAGATGCTGAATCACAAATGTCCTCTTATTCAAACTTACTTAATTCATAACAAATGGAGTAAAGAATAATTAGAGCATATCAAATGATGATAATGGCATTTTGGAGCATATCAAATAACACATAGGACATTACAAAACATATCAATGGTGCATAGGAGATCTCTCAGAGCATATCAGAATAACAAATATGTAACAGAAGTTAAAATGTCATATCTGATCATTCATTTTCTTATCATCCAAAGCACACATATAAACACAAACAATGCTTTGGATATCATATCAAAAACACAGAGGGTGCAGTGGGATCCCAAACAGAATATGGTCCATCCATTTCTGGATGACCACCAGACAGAAGTCTCCAACGTCTGGGAGCTCCATCCACCCACGTCTAGGTGAAGTCAGAAGGGGTCGGCAGAGCATCTCAGGCTCTATGCATAACTCCCTTTACCATTTCTGGCAAAGGTTCACATGATCCCACAAAACACCATAGTACAAAAGGACAAGTGTGAACAATAAATTAGTACATATCAAAAGCACATGCAGAATAATAAAACGTACATGCGCCTTTACGAAACAATACAATACAAGCATACTCTTTCACAATGCATTCAACTTTGAAATGAATATAATGACATGTGTATACAAGGGTTTGAAACAATGGTATAAAGCTCAACTGAATGAAGGACTTTAGCTGAATTCAGTTTCCAACAAAAAGGACAAAACAAGAATAGGCAAACTTGACAAAAATCTGGTTCTGACAGAATTTGAGAGGTATAATTCCTGAGTTGTTTGAGTAACCAAATATGCTCCAATTTACTCTAAATTAGTGTCATTTGAAAGATATAATAATCTAGATTCGGATTAACAAAGTTTTGTATGAATTAGAGGTCTCCACAAGAAGTTACAAATAATTTAGTGACAACAGGTCAGAAAACATCATCTCTATTTTATTGAATCTATAGGGTCGACTAAAACAGACGTTTCGGTTGGTATCTGTACTCCAAATATTTCAAATAGATATTCACAGAAATATTTATGAATCTACTTTCCAATAAAGTAAATTTCATCACAATTGGATTTGTGCACAGTGAGTTACAAGGGATAGAATACCCAGAGGTCATAACTTGGAATCTCTATTTTACAGATTCTATAGGGTCAATTCAAATAAAAGTTCGGATAGGCAATTGAACTCCAAATCCATATATCTTGGTCTCAAAATAAATATATACAAGTATAATTTCGGATGGATTTAATTTTGCATAAATACGAATTCAGTAAAGAGAGTTATAGATATGACAAGGCAAAAAGGACAGAATCTGGAAAAGAAATCCAGATTCACTGTTTGATACATAAATTACAGAAATATCGTTATGAAACTTCAATCTTCTAAAATTTTCAAGATTAAGATGGGAATAAAGAACAAACTTACTTTAGAATGGGGTTAGAACACTTACCTTTGATCAATTTTGATCCCAACGAAAAGTTATGAGCCCAAGGACCCTAAATCCCCAATTCTCCTTCTCTTCTTCTCCTTATCTTCTTCTCTCTTTCTCTTCCTTTCTTCTCCACGTAGGCTGCCTTCTTAGTTTCCTTAGGTATGAAGGCAGAGTCTTAAACAGTGGGATTTGTTATTTTGTGCATTTTGCAGTTTAGTCCTTGTATTATATATTTTTACAATTAGGTCCTCAAAATTTTACAAATAGGTCCTCAGAATTTTACAAACAGATCCTCACATCTTATAAATAGGTTTTCAGTTTCATTCAAACTCATCTATAGAATTTAAAAGGGATAGTAACTTTGCTATTAAACTTTTATACGGAAATTTAGAAACAAGGAATGCGAGGGATGTTACAGAAACCGACAAGAGTAAGACTCGAGGAGAGATCGTATGGGCCTGACAACATCATGCCCGGTATAGGGTCTCTGGGATATTAGATGGATGAGGGACTATAGATACATGGTAACTGAAGACAGATATGTCTAAAGGATTGGATTCCCCTGTATCGTTTGGGGGCTACGACGTAGTGGCCTAGTACGTCCGTAGTTGATGAGTTGAGTGAATTATTATAGAGATAATAATTCACTAAGTCGAAGGAGTTCTGACAAGTATGATCATGGCCAGCTCGATATTGAGCCTAGAGGGTCACACACATATGGTAGGTGTTACGACGAGTAGAGGTTTGGATATGAGATATCCGCTAGAGCCCATATCTTATTAGATATCTATTAAGCCCCTGAATTATTGGATCCTAAGATGAGATCCAATAATTGCTAATAAGAGATTATTGTGTAGAGACCCACTAATCTAAGAGGCTTGGGTAATTGGATGAAGATCCAATACCCAACAGGGTAAGATCCATTAGGGTTTATAGAGGGCCTCTATAAATAGGAGGGAACCAAAGCTCTATAGCTGGGGGTTTCTTTTTGGTGGCCACCTCCTGTTCTCCTCTCCCCAAAGAGGTGCATCGTCATAGTCCATGTCGTGTGGATACCACTAGAGAGGAGGATGCTTGACCTCCTTCATTCTTCCTATAGATCTACAAGGATTTAGGGATATACGATCTCCCTAGGTATTTTCTTTTATACATACAGTTTTTGCGGATTTGTTTTGACGCACCGATCTTTACACGATGACGAAACCTTTCTACGGGAAATCTATGGTTTTATTTTTTGTTCTTCCGCTGCGTATGAGATGTCGCCCGATAGGTTTCCCAATAGTTTAAAGGTGAATCGGTCTTATTATCATGATCTCATCACGATCCGACTTCCATTACATAGATTCATGAATATCTCAATATATGCAACATACAAGATAAAGTGATAAAATATCAAATAATAATAAGCAAAAAGAGTGTATGTCAAGTTACACGTGTCATCACTCACGTGATTGGCTTGCAGGGCACATATGATTAGCAATCTCCCACTTGACCTAAAACCAATCACCTACGTGTCTAATCCCCATCAGACCCCTGTAATGCTTAAAGACAATCTAAGATAATAACTTTGTTAGTTGATTTGTAATATTATCTTCAGATGGTACTTTTTCCACTACTACATCTCTTCGGGTGACAATCTCTCTTATCAGGTGGAACCTCCTCATAACATACTTTGACTTCTGATGAGACCTGGGTTCCTTCGCTTGAGCAATCATCTTGTTGTTGTCGTAATATAAGGGAATCAGCTCTTCGCTGCTTGGCATGACTCCTAGATATGTGATGAACTTCTTCATCCAGACTCCCTCATTTACTGCCTCTACTGCAATAATGTACGATGCCTCTGTGGTTGAGTCAGCAGTAGTGTTTTGTTTGGAACTCTTCCAGCATACTGCTCCTCCATTCAGAGTGAACACATACCCTGAATTAGACTTACTATCATTGATATCGGACTAGAAGCTCGAGTTTGTGTAGACCTCAACCCTGAGGCTATTGCCTCCATATACTAGTAAAAGATCCTTATTCCTTTTCAAGTACTTAAAGATACACTTTATTGCTTTCCAGTGCTCCAAGTCTAGATCTGCTTGATACCTACTCGTGACACTCAGAGCATGCACTATATCAGGCCTGGTACATAGCATAGCATATATGATAGACTCTATCACTAAGGCATAGGGTATCCTATCCATGTCTACCATTTCTTCAGGAATCTTTGGGGATATACTCCTAGAAAGTGATATTTCATGTCTCATTAGTATGAGACATCTCTTGGAATTTTTCATGCCAAACTTTTTGACAATGGTTTATATGTACTTGGACTAGGACAAGTTAAGCATCCTCTTGGATCTATCTCTATAGATCCAAATCCCTAATATGTAGGATGCTTCCCTTAAGTCCTTCATGGAGAAGTATCTAGATAGCCAAGCTTTTATTGTAGAGAGCATTCCTATATCATTTTCAATGATTAGGATGTCATCCACATACAATACTAAAAAAGTGATAGCGCTCCCACTTACCTTCCTGTACACACAAGGCTTATCTTCGTTCTTAACGAAGTCATAAGATCTGATCCCTTATCAAATCTTATATTCTAACTTTAGGAAATTTGCTTTAGTCCATAGATGGACCTAAGCAATCTGCACATCTTATCTGGATTGTCCTTTGATATGAATCCTGCAGGTTGTATCATATTCACCTCCTCCTTGAGGTTGCCGTTAAGGAATGCGGTTATCATGTCAATTTGCCAGATCTCATAATCATAGTGTGCTGCAATAGCCAATAGAATTCGAATGGATTTTAGCATAACTACGAGTGAGAAAGTTTCATCATAGTCAATACCTTGCCTTTGACGATATCCCTTAGCTACTAGCCTTGCCTTATAGATTTCTACCTTTCCATCTACTCCAATCTTCTTCTTGAAGATCCACTTGTAGCCAATGGGTATAATACCCTTGGGTGAATCAACTAGGTTCTAAACCTTATTAAAACATGAAATCCATCTCTGAATTCATAGCTTCTTACCACTTCCTGGAGTCTATACTCATAATAGCCTCCTCGTAGATCGGAGGATCAATATCCTCAACATCCTCTTTTTTGATATATTCTACATATCTCTCAGGAGGATGGAATACTCTACCGAACCTACGTTAAGTCGGAACTTGTGTGCTAGGAATTTAAACAGACTCTGGCTGTAGAATAGTGCTTGAGTTATGTTCTCCAACCTTGCTCAACTCTATCATGCTCCTATTGTCTCCACCAAGAATGTGTTCCTTCTCAAAAAATACTACTATCTTAGCTACAAAGACTTTTTGGTCCTTAGGGTGATAGAAATAATACTCACAAGTTTCCTTGGGATATCCCATAAACTTGTACTATTTCGTCCTGAATGCCAACTTGTCGGGGTTGTGTCTCTTGACGTGGGCAGGGCAGCCCCAAATCTTAACAATCTTAAGATCGAGCTTTTTTTTTTTCATATCTCATATGGAGTAGACACCATTGACTTAGTTGAAATTCTGTTTAGAAGGTAAGTTATAGTCTCTAGGGCATATCCCCAAAATGAGACGGGTAGGTCAGCGAAACTCATCATAGATTGCACCATGTCTAACAGTGTGTGATTTCTCCTTTCTGATATACCATTGAGCGATGGTATATAAGGAGGTGTCTACTAGGTCCGAATCCCATGGTCTTTAAGGAACTGGGTGAATTTTGTACTCAAGTACTCACCTCCTCGATCTAATCGAAGGGTTTTGATACTCTTTCCAGTCTCGTTCTTTACTTCATTTTTATATTTCTTGAATTTCTTGAAGGCCTCGGACTTGTACGTCATCAAGTACACATATCCGTATCTTGAGAAACTATTATTGAAAGTAATGAAGTAGGAGTAACCACCTATAACATGAGTTAACATGGGACCACATACATCACTACGTATGAGTTCCAACAACTCAGTTGCTCTCTCTCTAGTTCCACTAAATGGAGAGTTGGTCATCTTTCTACGAAGGCAAGATTCACAAGTCGTATATGACTCATAGTCGAATGGATCTAGATATCCATCCTTTAGCAACTTTGGAATCCTTCCCTCATGGACGTGACATAGTCTACAATGCCATAAATATTGACTATTCACCTCTTTTCATTTTCTCTTAGACTCACACTCATGATGTGTGGAGCTGTGTCTAGCATAAATAAACCATTATGCAATATTCCTCTCGTGATGATCTCATCATCTAATAATATTAAACAATCATTGTTATTAAAAACTAATTTATATCAATTAACTGTCAGACATGAAATGGAAATAATATTTTTTGATAATAGAAATAACATAATAGTATGCATCTAATGTAATAATAGCTCTACCAAGCAGATGTAGGGTGACCTCACCAACAACCACTACAATAACTTTTGCTCCATTGCCATCTTACCTCTCTTCAATCTTCTAGGTCCCGCCAAAACTTGTAACAAATTACAGATGTGATAAGCACTCTTGGTATCCAATACCTATATGTTATCATAAGATTCTAACAAATGGAGACTGATCATGAATACACCTGAAGCTTCTTTAAGCTTCTGTTTTGCCCTCTCTGCAAGGTTCTCTTTGTTATTCCTCTTCCAATGCCCATCTTTGCCGTAGTGGAAGCATTGGCCTTTGTTCTTTCACGGGTCTTTCTTGGCAACCTTTGCCTTATTCGGTTTGCCCTTGCCTTTGCCCTTCTTAAGGGACTTCTCAGTGTTCCTTTTCTTTCTGGTCTCGCTAGCATAAAGAACTAGTTTCTCTTTTTTGATGGTGCTTTGTACTTCTCTCAACATATTGAGGAGCTCTGGGAGGGTCACATCAAGTTTGTTCATATTAAAATTTATTATGAACTAAGAAAAGAAATCTGGTAGGGACTGAAGCATAAGATCCACACACATGTTATCCTATAGGACCATTCCTAAACCTATGAGTTTCTTTATCCACTCAATCATCTTAAGGACATGGTTCTGAATCGGTATCCCCTCAATCATCCTAACACGAAAGAGACTCTTCGATATCTCATATCGTTGAGTTCTTTCCTATTCCTTAAATAGTTTACAAAGATGTAGGAATATGGAATTAGCATACATATTTTCATACTATCTCTGTAACTTAGGAGTTATATAGGCCAACATATAACACTAAGTAAGCATAGAATCATCTATGCACTTCACATAACGAGTGATCTCATCCTCGCTTACCTCTTCATCGGGCGTAGGGATCACTGTATTAAGGACATACGCGATTTTCTCTATCATGAGAACAATTCTAAGATTGTGAAGCTGATCCATATAATTTGGACCAATAAGGTGGTTGGCATCAAGTATGCCACGTAAAGGATTTGAAAGCGATAATTTTCTAAAATTAAAGATGTAGCAGAAATAAATAACATGTAGACTTTACAAAAATTAAACAATTAAGATAAGGACTTCTATCTTAATCTACTCCCACTAATTTTTCGCGAGACACACAACTCCCTCCGGTATATGAATCGGAGACCTCCGACAGATATCTAGTGGGGATCGGGATTCAATCGGCGTCTTAACGTAACCTTAAGGGACTCGACCAATCATGTTAAGCCCGTAAAGGTAGGCAATTCTTACCAATCATAATTTCTTATGATTCTCGTCCTGTTCAGTCTCCAAACCACCATGGCCTCGAGGGACTCGACCAACCATGATGTTCAGTTAAGTCATCACCATCGTTACAAAATGAGTCTGATTTGATGATATACTCTCGAGGGACTCGACCAAGTATGCAATGTCCTTAGATCACCGGTGACATCTCTATATCGTAGATAAAATAGTAAATCACGATATAGGTGAGTCTTGAGGGACTCGATCAACTCAACCTACATTGGAAATTGCTTTCTACCTATAACGATAGAAGACCACATGGATTAATCTAATTGCTTCACATTTACTGACTCAATATTATTAATAGAGGAGATTTTTGATTCGATCTCCTAATATGATGTGTCACACACATATATATTTAATATATATCTACATTGCATGCAAATATATATGTATCTAGTAGGTGTATATATAATCACACATCACATGAGTAATCACGCCAGATGATCATGGACCACATCCTAATGTGATCAAGCCTGAGCTAGTTGGCTAAATTACTCACATCAAGATCTATATGTGTAATGGTGCATCTCCATGCCCTTTGATCATCCATTTCATCTTTGTGGGTCCCACTATCGCTTCCATGCTCCCACCGCGCCTCCTCAAGTAATTACAACTTAATTATAGATACATAGATCTGACAATAAATAAGAAAAAATATGAAGGCTCGCAAGCCCCAATAATAATAATAATCACATGTACACACACATTACACGGTCCACGATCATCCGTTCATATCATACATCACATATACATATCATTATCATATAGGACTACTAGATCATAAAAATTATAATTAATTAAATTATTTAATTAATTACTTTACTGCCCTCTAGGGTTACCCTACCATAGGGTATCCTCAGTAGGAAGTCCCTTATGTGGCTAGGAAATATCAGCCACTAAGGACTCCCTTGTGGTTAGGAATCCTAGGTCATAAGGCTACCTTGTATGACTGGAAAACCCTAGCCATCAAGGAGTCCATTGTAGCTAGGAAACCCTGGCTGTAGGGCAGCCTTGGGCAGCTAGGATACTTGGTTGCCAGCTTGCCCCATGCGGCCAGGAGTCATGGCTACTAGGGCAACCCCTACTATCAGGAAACCCTAGCCACCAGGGATGCCCCTAGTAGCCAAGAAACCTGGCTGCAAGGGTAGGTTGAGAGCAGCCTTGCTACTCTCATTCCTGCTGCTTTTGGCCATTCCGAGAGCAGCAAGAAAAGCTCTCGGCCAAGGCTGTAAGTAGCCTTCGACCAATCTAAAGGGGCAACCACAGTTGCTGCCCTTTCTTCCTCTTTTATGCCAACATATTTAGCATCAAAAGTCCTCTATAAAACACCTTATAATAGAGAAATAAATTACAGCATAGATTTGATATCAATGATAAAAAAATCGCTACAATCATGTAAAATGATTCTTATGTGATTGAACACAATACACGCAGTTTAAAAGCTAATCTTTTGCATGAGCAACCTAGCTATGATACCACTTGGGAAATCTACAATGACATCATATGCGTAGTGGAAGAACAAAAACCAAAATCATAGATTTCCCATAGAAAAGAGGTTCTTATCGTCGTGCAAAAGTTGGTGCGCAAAATCCCGCGAAACTGAAAAACTATGCACAAGAAAATTACCTAGGGAGATCATATATCCCTGAATTCCTACAAATCTATAGGACTAGATAAAGGAGTTCAAATGTCCTCCTCTCTAGCAATAATCCGCATAGTAGGGGCTACGACGATGCTCCTCAAATCACTGCCTAAATCTCCTCATAGCACGCACTACACGATCAAGAAGGGGCCGACCCTTCTTGCTATTCACACACCCCAAACTGGGGCTACTAGCTGAGGAGGAGAGGGGGAGGAGAATAGAAGGTGGCTGCCAAAAAACCCTAGCCTATGGGCCTTTGGTTATCTCTGATTTATAGAGGTCTCTTGTCAACTTAACCCTAATGGATCTTGGCCTATTGGGTATTGGCTCTCTATCCAATTACCCAAGCCTCTTAGATTAGTGGGTCTCTACCCAATAATCTCTTATTAGCTTATATTGGATCTTATCCTAGGATTCAATAATTCAGGAGCTTAATGGATATCCAATAAGATAGGGGATTCAGCGGATATCTTATATCTGAACCTCTACTCGTCACGACACCTACCATATGTGTGTGATCCTCTAGGCCCAATATCGAGTTAGCCATGAGTTATACTTGTCTGAACTCCTTCTGACTCAGTGAATTATTGTCTCCATAATAATTCACTTGACTTATCAATTACGGATGTACTAGGCTACTACGCCGCAGCCACCCAGACGATACAAGGGAATCCAATCCTTTGGACCTATCTATCCTCAGTTACCATATACCTATAGTCCCTCATCCATCTAATATCTTAGAGACCCTATACCGGGCATGGTGCTATCAGGCCCATACGGTCTCTCCTCAAGTCTCGCTCTAATCGGATTCTCCCAAAGAACTCCTTCTCTCTTAATCTGAACAACCTTAGCCAAGGATTTGTTTAAGTTCCTCTCATGATACCGAGAGTGGATGATCCTCTATTGACACTCAATAGCTCTCGTAAGGTTGGCTACCACTTCCAATGACCAACTGTACTGGATCTGTAGCTTTCAAACATATAAGTCCGGTATCAAAGAGTAGAGTACTCATACAGGATATCCTTGGTGTCTTAAGTCTAAGGACCAGATACAATACTAGAACTACGAAATCGTTGTTTGATAATAAGGTATCATTAACCATCCAATATTTCATGGGCGGATCAATCAATGAACTTATTCTCCAATAAGCACATGTATTATATCCTTAGTATCCCTCACATGAGCAACTATGAGACTAGCCACCTCTATCATATGGATGGGTATACAGTACACCAGTCTGTCCAGTTATCTCGATGTCCTTCTCGAGTAACCTATGATCGAAATTATTTAGGATCCATGTTTAAAAGTGAATCGATCTCATTATCGTGATCTCATCACGATCTGACTCTCATTGCACAGATCCATGGACATTATAATATATGTAATACATAAGATAAAGTGATAAAATATCAAATAATAATAAGCAAAAAGAGAGCATGTCAAGTCATACGTATCATCACTCATGTGATTGGCTTGCAAGGTACATATGTGTTAGTTATAGGTGCCCTACAAGTCAATTACGTGAGTGATAGCACTTGTGATACGCTGCATCGATCTCTTTGAGTATTATTATTGATATTTTTTTATATTATCTGGATGAATATTATGATGTTCTTGGATCTGTGCAATGGGAATCGGATCATGATGAGATCACGATAATAAGATCGATATACCTTTAAACACATATCCTAAATCATCCTAGTCATAGGTTACTCGAAGAGATAATCGGATAGACTGGTACGTTATATATTTGTCTATATGATGGAGGCGACTGGTCTCATAGTCGCTTGTGTGGGGACACTAGAGGTACAATGCATGTGCTCATTAGAGAATAAGTTCATTGATTGATTCGCTTACGGAATACTGAATGGTTAATGATACCTAACATCAGACAACGATTCTGTAATTCCAGTTGTGTGTTTGGTCCATAGACTTGAGATACCAAAGATACCTTGTATGAGTACTCCATTCTTTGATGTCGGACTTACATATTTGGAAAGCTCCAGATCTGGTATAATCGATTCTTGGGAATGGTAACCAATCTTATGAAGGCAAGTGAGTGTCAATAGAGGATCATTCACTCTCAATATCATGAGAGGAATATCTCACGTGTGCTCACTCAAGCAAAATCCCTGGCCAAGGTTGTTCAGATTGAGAGAGTTCTCGAGGAGAATCCGATTAGAGTGAGACACATATAGGATTTCGTATGGGCCTGACATTACCATGCTCAATATATGGTCTATGGGATATTAGATGGATGAGGGACTATATATACATGGTAACTGAGGACAGACAGGTCCGATGAATTAGATCTCCTTATACTGTTTGGGGACTATGGCATAGTGGCTTAGTATATCCATAGTCGATGAGTCGAGTGAATTATTATGAAGATAATAATTCACTATATCAGAAGGTGTTCTGAGTCAGAAGGAGTTCTGACGAGAGTGACTCATGGCTAGTTCAGTATCGGGCTTAGAGAGTTACACACATTAGGTGGATATTACGACAAGTAGAGGTGTAGATATAAGATATCTATGGAGCCTCTAATTTGGATCCTGTAGATAAGATCCAATTGGATGATTGGATGAGATCCAATTGGATGATTGGATGAGATCCAATTGGATGATTGGATGAGATCCAATTCGATGATTGGATGAGATCCAATTGGATGATTAGATAAGATCTAATTGGATAGAGATCCAATATGAACAGGATCCATTAAGGATAAGCTTTATGTACCTCTATAAATAGGAGGAACTTCTTGGTTCATAGGCTAAGCTATTGGTAGTTGCCCCTCATATTCTTTTCAGCCTCCTCTCCTCCTTGGCTCTGGTAGCCTTGTAATGCATGGGGAGAGGGTAATCTCATGGTGATCTGAGGAGCATTGTCACTGCGTCCACTGTGTGGATTATCGTTAGAGAGGAGTATACTAGTGATCCTTCATCCTCTTCATCGGATTTGTGATTTTCAGGGATATACAATCTCCCTAGGTAACGCTTCTAACATGATACGTGCGGTTTTTTCGGATTTACGATTTTTCACGCACCAATTGTCGCACAACGACCAAGTACTTAACTATGAGAAATCTGATCTTGTTTTTGTTTTCCGTTACGAACGAGATTCTGATTCGTGATTTCCCAACAATATGACTAGCATGGTCGTATTGACTTATGTCCACTCTCGATTCCTCTTCCCTCGAGGCCACTAGCTTTCACTATTGATATTCTTTTTAATGGGTGAAGATCAACTACCCTTATTATAACTCTTCTCTTTTTCACGGGCTTAGGAGAGAACCTTCACACATCTCTTTTATAAGAAAACATCACACCTCTCTTAGAAGACCTCTAAACTTAAGGAGGAAGAGACTCAATACTTCTCAAGAGAGTTTATACACTGTAAATCATAAGGTTTCATGCTCTCACCAAGCAAGCATAAGTGGGGTATTTATGGACCCCAAATGGCTTAAAAAATAAAGCTAAAAATTTAAATCTCTGGATTTTTGAGGTACTGGTGGTATTACTGCCTACGTCGGGTGGTACTACTGTCGTACAAAGCTTGGGAACCTAGGCTCTAGTAATACTACAACTTGTTTGGGTGATACTGTTGCTTGATAGAGCCTAGGAATCTGGGCTTTAGTGGTACTATCACTTGCTTGGGTTGTACTACTAGATTTCTATAAAAGTATAATCCATGCTTTCTAGCTCCTAAGTGGTACCATCGCCCAACCTAACCCTAGGTCACTGAATTAGCCTTCCAATAGGTCTAATTCAACCATGGTTTAGGCCTAATGGGCTCCTAACCAAGTTTGTATGGTTACGCACTAAAACTAACTCAATCAGACTCTAAGTGACTTCGATCAAGACTTAACAATTACAATCATGAAGCCTTCAATACATTGTCCTGCATGTCATCTGAACCTCCAATGCATCATCCTTTCTTTCAGCATATTGCACGATCAATTGGCATGTTGACCTCTCATAACATCCGATCTTCTTGGTACAATGCCTAATCCTTTCGGCCCGATGCCCAATCTCTAACATGATGCTCTTTGGCCCAACGTCTGATTCTTCCACTTCAACGATTCAAGTCCATGATTAAAGTTTCTCCTACGTCACTTATCTCAAACACTTATTAGTCCAAAAACTCATCAATTGATTTCACCATCAAAATTTAGGATTCAATAATCTTTTCCTTTTGTATAATGACAACCAATTGATGACGGAGTTTTAACTAAACTCCCCTTGTCCATATGTTATTTTAAAATGAACTCGAATTCAAAAAATGATAACCTTTCAATGCAACTCTTTCGATTCAAGTCAAAATATTTTTTTAATAAAGAATCATAGTGACTTTCATTGTAAAGGTCATATGTATAATTTTAGTTTTCATTGCAAAAATCAAAATAATCATTGTACACTTCATATACATAGTTAAAATATCATTACATACATCATATGCATAATTTCAAATCATAATATCAAAGCAATCATTGTATACATCATAATTCATAAGTTAAGACATCATAATTTTTCAACATCATCAAGGAGTATAGTTGACTTCTCCTCCTTTGTCATCAACAAAATAAAGAGAAATGGATAAGTTACTACTCCTCTGTCTCCCCCTTTGTCATCATAAAAAAGAAGAGAAGAATATCATGGATTCATGGTGCTATTTCCCTTCATTTACATCAATGTGTCAATTGTAAAACTATTTTGATATCACATAAGCATATTAATATCAAAAATAAGTTTAAGTCATGAGAGATCAATTTGATGATGGGATATACAAGTCATGAATACATAAACAGTGAGAAATCAAGATAATGATTCATTTGAATGAATCTTCCTTTTAAAAAAATGATATTAGAAGAATTCATGCATTTGAAGGATTCAAGATACCTAATTCTCTTCTAATAAAATCAAATTATTCCTCATTCAATGGTTTAGTAAAAATATCTACTAATTGATATTTTATGTCGATAAAATCTAAAGATATATCAAGTTGATTAATATGATCTATAATAAAATGATGTCTAATATCAATATATTTAGTTCTAAAGTATTGAATAGGGTTCTTTGTTAAACAAATTACATTAGTATTATCACATTTTATAAGGATACTTATCAGGTAAAGTCCATAATCTTTCAAGGTATTCTTCATCTAAATTACTTATGCACAGCATACACCTGCTGCTATATATTTAGCCTCGATTGTAGATAATGCAACATAATTTTATTTTTTGAAAGACCAAGAAACAAGTGTATGACCTAGAAACTAACATGTTCCAAAGGTACTTTTTCTATCTATTCTGCATCCTACAAAGTTAGCATGAGTATATGCAATCAAATCAAAATTCTCAGATTTTGGATACCATAATTCTAGATTAGAAGTTCATTTTAAGTATCTAAATTTTTTTAACTGTTTTATAATGAGACTGTTTAAGATTGGATTGAAATCTTGCACAAAGCCTAACACTAAACATTATATCAGATTTAGTGTAGTAAGATATAGAAAGTTACCTATCATACCTCTATAAGTCTTTTGATCAAAACATTCTTATTCATTATCCATATCTAATTTGGTAGAAATGCTCATAGATATGTTAATGACCTTAGCACTATCGAAGTGAAACCGTTTTAATAGATCCAAAGTATACTTAGTTTGACTAATAAAAGTTTCATTACTCAATTGCTTAATTTGTAATCCTAAAAAAATATCAATTCACTTATTAAAATCATATTAAATTCTTGGTTTATACTTTTGGTAAATGATTCATATAAAGATTCATTTGTAGAATCAAAAATAATATCATCAACATAAATTTGAATAATAAAAAATTATTTTTAAAATATTTAATAAATAATATGATATCAATTTTATCTTTTAAAAAATTATTTTAAATAAGAAAAGAACTAAGCCTCTCAAGCCCCATAGGCTTGCTTCAACCCATAGAGATCTTTAAATAACTTATAAACATGGCTTGGAAAAAAATATTTTCAAATATGGGTGGTTGCTTAACATGAACTTCTTTGGAATAAACCATTAAGAAAAGTATTTTTGACATCTATTTGAAATAATTTAAAATTTTGAAAATATATGTAGGCAAAGAGTATCCTTATAGCTTCAAGTCTTGTCACAAGAGCGACGGTTTCTTCATAGTCTATACCTTCTTCTTGGTTAAAACTTTTGGCCACTAATTCAGCCTTGTTTCGAATCACAATACCTTATTTATCTTGTTTATTCTTAAAGACTCATTTAGTGTTAATTACAAAATGATCACTATTTCTTTCAAATTGATTTAATTCTTCATGTATTGTAAAAACTCATGAGTCATCTTTGAGAGCATTGTTAATGTATTTAGGTTCAATTTGAGACAAAAAAGTAGTATTTGTATAAAAAAATTTAAATGAAGAACGAGTTTGAATACCTTTTAATGTATCTCCAATGATTAGTTCCTTAGGATATGCATCTATATACTTCTATTCCTTGGGTAATGATTCTTTAGAAGTAGATGTATCTAAGTTGCTTTGGAGAGGAGAAGTCTTATTCAAATTCAATATATCAAATTCAAAATCATCATCAAAATTATTTTTCTTAAATTCAGGAGACTCATTAAAAACAACATAGATAGATTCTTCAATAACTAAAGTTCTTTTATTGAAAACTCGATAAGCTTTAGAAACAGAAGAATATCTAAGAAAAATACTTTCGTCGAATTTTGCATCAAATTTTGCTAAGGCATCCTTTTCGTTTAAAATAAAATATTTATAACTAAAAACTTTAAAATATGAAATACTAGGTCTTTTATTATTCTACAATTCAGAATGAGCTTTAGATACTAGTAGTCTTATGAGAACCCTATTTATGACATAGCATACCGTGTTAACAACTTCGACCATATTCATTATGCATGGTTTTTGCCATCTCTTGTAAACTCCTATTTTTTCTCTCAACAACTCTATTTTATTATAGATTTCTTGGAGTAGAGAAATTATGGTCATACTCATTTGAATCATAAAATTCTTGAAAATCATGATTTTTAAATTCACCAACATGATCACTACGAATAGAAGAAATCATAAAGCCTTTTTCATTTTAAACTTATTTGTAAAACTTTATAGAATATTTAAAATAATTATTTTTATGTGCCAAAAATATGTCCAAGTATATCTACTATAATCATCAACAATCACAAAAATATATTTACTATCTCCTAGACTTGTGAAATCAATTGGTCCAAATAAATTCATATGAATTAATTGTAATGGTCTAGAGGTACTCACTTGATTTTTAGGTTTAAAGTTATTCTTTATTTGTTTACCTAGTTGGCATGCATCATAAACTTTATCTTTGATAAATTTAAATCTAGGCATTCTTTTTATAAGTTCTTTAGTTGTAATTTATGAGATCAATTTTTGCATGACCTAATCTCCTATGCCAAAGCCATGCATCATCGTTTAAAATCGAAAAATAAATTTCATCATGAAAATCATCAAGATTAATGGTATGCATATTATCACTTCTTAAGGCAATCATAGATTTATTTTTATGTGGTATCTCTATAATGCAAGTATTAGTTTCAAATTTAATGTTATATTCCTTATCACACAATTAACTAATGCTTAGTAAGTTATGTTTTAAGCCATTGACTAACAAAATATATTCAATCAAAATATTTGATTTGTTACGTATATTACTTTTACCGATAATCCTTTATTGTTGTCTTCGAATATGACATATCCCCCATCTTGGCTAGTGAGCATTGAGAAATATGTTGGATCTTCAGTCATATATCTTGAACATCTACTATTAAGATACAATCTCTTGCTCTTAGCTTTCAATTTGAGACATACCTATAAGAAAGAGGGGTTTGCTTTAGGTACCCATTTAACTTTGGGTCCTTCATGATTACATCTACTTTTCTTGATTTTTGATATTAAATCATTTATGGTTCCTTTAGGAACCCAAAATAATTTATGAGAGTTATATTTTTTAAATAAACATGTATAAGTATAATAACCATATATTTCATAAAAAATTATATTTAACTTTAGGGAGAACATGTAATGTAGGTCCTTTTATAAATATAGTTGGCTTTTGTTGAGTGTTACTACTCACGAAGTCGATTCCTTCCTTTCTATGTACATAATCTTTGTTAGTAAGAATCATGTTTAATGATTTATTTTTAATTTTATATTTATCTAATATTTGTTGTAATAACATATTTTTCTTTTTGAATGAGTCTAACTCTTCACATTTAGTGCAAGATGTTAATAAGCAATTGTCATACTCATTTTTCAATTTATCACATTCATTAGATAGAGATACATGATCCTTTTTTAGCAATGAATATTTTTTACTGATTATTTTAAGTTCATCATATAAATTATGAAATGCATCAAGTAATTCATCATAAGATAAAGAAATTTTAGTTGAATCATATACCTCATTGCTGAAAGCCATCAATGCGTAATTTGCTACTTCGTCTCCATTGGTTTGCTTTTCGTCTTAATGCACTTGACTCATCCCAAGTTATCTTGAGTGCTTTCTTCTTCTTTTGCGCTAATAGCTTTTTCTTCAGTTGTGGACACTCATTTTTTAAGTGCTTTGATTTTTATATTCATAACAAATAATTATATTCTTTTTAAATTCATTTTTATTCTTAGATTTTTATCTTACATGATTTATTTTTTTCTTTTCATAAACATTTTAATTTTTCTTATGGAGAATGCTAAGTCATCATTATCACTTGAGCTTTCGCTCGAGTTGTCTTCTTTGGTTCTAAGTGCAATATCTTTCCTATTTTCTGGAAGATTTTTCTCTTGTTCATCATGTGTCTTGCAAGTCATTTTATAGTTATTAATGATCTTATGAGTTCTTCAAGAGGAAAGTTGTTTAAGTCCTTTGCTTCTTGAATTATAATTACTTTTGGATCATAACTTTTTATAAAACATCTTAAAATTTTATTAACCAGTTCAAGATTAGTATAACATTTACCAAGAGCTTTCAAATCATTGACAACATCAGTAAAATGAGTATATATATCACTAATGGTTTTGCTTGGCTTCATTCTAAATAATTTATAACTATATAACAAAATATTAATATTAGATTCTTTTACTGTATTTGTACCTTCATGAGTAATTTCAAGTATGTGTCAAATATCATATACTATTTTATATATAGAAACACGATTAAACTTATTTTTATAAATGAAGTGTTCATAGCTTTAGTATTTAAAGAAAATATTTTTTCTTTCAAGATTATTCCATTCATTTATCAGTTTAGAAGATTTTTTAAAACCACATTCAATGACATTCCACAAATCATAATCCATAGAAATCAAGAAAATTTGCATTCGTGTCTTCCAATAAGTGTAGTCCGTCCTACTAAATACATGAGGACGAGTGATAGAGTGACCCTCTTGATTATTAGAAAAAGTTATTTAATCTCTCTTGGGTGTTAAACCAATTGAAAGAATCAGGTTTTGATACCAATTGTTAGGATCGTAAAAGCACTAAAAGAGGGGGGTAAATTAGTACTTTCGAAAAATAGTTTCGATTTAAAAAATTTTGATAAAAAAATATATATTGAAAATGCATTTAACATAGAATGTGAGTAAAGGTAGTGAGGAACTAAATCAGTTAGTACTAGTAAGAAAAAGCATAAAGAAATACATGTTGAATCTCAAATTTTGATGATGAAACCAATTAATTATGTTTTATTATCTAATTATATTTTGAGTTACACAGGTCTACTATCGATTAGGATTAAACAGTTGATACTAGAGGAATTGACGTTGCACTGAGTGATCACATCAAGATATTGGATGTCGAGCCGGAGGTTCGGTCGACAATCGGTAGAAGGCTTCGAACGTCGGGTATCGGGCCAAGAAAAGCATGTTACGCCAAGGATATCGGGATTACGGAGGTCAACCATCGATTGGGAAACAGATCGCAAGAGAGGACGATGTCTTAGAAGAATCGAGGGTTACCGACCAATGACGTCTTCGGAAATCGAATGTCAATTCGCATTGTAATAATTGTCTAGATCGAAGTAGAGTTTTTGTTTGTGTGTGTGCAGGATTAATTATGATAATGATAAAAATGTAAAGTGAAACAAAGTGCTGGAAGAGAAGTATGATGGATCATTGGGAGTTCGAGAGTTCGACGGAAGTCCGAAGATTTATTGGGAGTGCTACCGGAACTAGGCCGAGAATGAGTAAGGAGCTTGCCGAAGGGTTTTCGGAAGTTCGCCGAAAGGTTCATTGGAAGTTCGCGAAGCTTACCAAGAAAGATCGAATCTTGCCAAAGAAGCTCATTGGAACTTACCAAGATTATCATGAAGTCGAAGAGCTTGCTGTGAGTCCGCAGAATGGTTTCCGAGGGTTCATCGGAAGACCGTCGGAAGTTTACCGGAAGCTTGCTAGAAGAAGTCTTGACTTGTCGGACTTTATAATAACTTAGGAAATGTCTTTAATTTCATAGTTAGCATGTTAATTTAGGTTAGGATTAGGTGTTAATCTTTTAACCCAAGTAGGGGCCAATTGGGCCTTGTTTTGGACCGGTTTGGGCCAAGTTTAAGGCCCAAACCAATGTCTTTGAAAAGGCTCGGCGTGTGGCACCGCTAATTTGGTGTGGCACCGCTTGATGGCGAGAGCTAAGCGATGGCATTGCCCAGGCTGGGCAGGCTGGGGCGGTGGCACCGCCCAGAGCCAGCAAGCCCATGTGGTGGTGCCGCCGGGCTGGGCGGTGGCACCGCCACTGGGCAGCAAGCCTAAGCGGTGGAACCGTCAGGCTGGATGGTGGCACCACCCAGTACACTATCAGTGTCAGACACTGACAGGCGGTGGCACCACCAGCATTGGGAAAATCGAAAGTAATTTAAATTTGGGCTCCAAATTTGAATCCTCTTAAGGCCTATAAATACCTCTCTCATTCATGGATGAAAGGGTGTCTAGAACTGAGAAAAAAAGAGGAAAAACTCTGTTGAAAGTGTATCAAAATCTTCCCAATAAGTTTTAAGTGTGTTCTAGTCCAAGAGAGGGGTAAGAGGTCTTGTAAGGATTATCTCCTAAGCTAGTCAAAAGGAGAGATATTGTAAGGGAGTTCATCCTCGCTCGTTGGAAGGAGGATAGCTAGTGGAAAAGCCAGTGGCCTCAAGTGAAGAGGAATCGGGAGTGAACGTAGGTCGTATGACCGAACCACTATAAATCAGTTTGCGTTTATCTTATTGTCATTTACATTACTACAAACCATCTTCACTTTGATGCTCTACTTCTTTGTCTCCTTCTTACGTATTCCTTCAAGTTAAAATACAATCGAAATGATTTCAAACGAAACGTTACTTTCAATATTATGAAGTTTTTCAAACTTGTTTTAAATCACAGAAAGTTTATCATTCTTTACCACTGTACTAATTCACCCCCCCCCTCTTAATGCTACTCGATCTCTAACAATATAAACTAAATTTATAGTGGTTTGGTCATCCAGACCTATGTCTACTCTTAATTCCTCTTCCCTCAAGACCACCAGCTTTCATTGTCGATCTTCTTTTCAATGGGTGAAGTTCAACTCCTTATTACAACTCTTTATCCTTTTTATAGGCTTAGAAGAGAACCTTCGTACTTTTCTTTTACAAGAAAACCTCACACCTCCTTTAGAATGACCTATAAACTCGAGGAGAAAAAGACTCAATGCTTCTCAAGAGAGTTTACACACTTCAAATCATAAGATTTTATACTCTCACTAAGCAATCATGAGTGGGGTATTTATAGATCTTAAATGGCTTAAAAAATGGAGTCAAAAATTTAAATCTTTAGGTTTTCAGGGTACTGACAGTACTACCGCCTACGTTGGGTGGTACTACCACCATACGGAGCCCGGGAACTTGGGATCTAATGGTACTACCACTTACTTGGGCGATACTATTACCTAACAGAGCTTGAGAATCTGGGCTCTAGTAGTACCACCACCTACTTTGGCGGTACTACCATCAAGATTTTTAGAAAAGTACAATCCGTACTTTCCAACTCCCAAGTGGTACTATCACCCAACCCAACCCTAGGTCCCTAAATTGACCTTCTAACAAGCCCAATTTCACTCTGGTTCAACTCAAATGGGCTTCTAACCAAGTTGGCATGGTTACACCAAAAAATAACTCAATTAGACTCTAAGTGACTTCGATCAAGACTTAAATAATTATAAAGCTTTCAGCACGTTGTTCGGTATGTCATTTGTTCATCCGGTACTTCGTCTGGACCTCCAGTGCATTGTCTTTTCCTTCGATATATTGCTCCTTGATCCATCAACATGTTGATATCCCATAACATTCAATATTCTTGGCATAATGTTCAATCCTTATGGTCCAATACCTAATCTCTGACATAATGTTCTCCGGCCCAATATCTGATTCTCCTACTTCAATGATTCAAGTCCATGATTGAAGTTTCTCCTACGTCATTTATCTCAAACACTTATTAGTCTATAAACTAATAAATTAATTTCATCATCAAAATTCGAGATTCAACAAATAGTGGATAATTTAGTAGATATGTAAATTATAAAAGAGTGCTAAACTAAAAATATTATAATACATAAGTAAGATTGAAGGATGAACTTAGAGAAAAAAAATATCATTATTATCAATCCAAATTAGGCTTATATTAAGTTGTATCAATACTAAAATTATATTAAGAAAAAAATTTAACTTAAATTAGGCCTAATGGGTTGAGCCCTACCCATCAGGGTAGCCTAGTAAGCACATCCTTTTTAATTTGTATTTATCCCTTTTTTAACTAATCAAATAAAGCGTGACCCAATCTCACCCTCTTCCATTCTTCCATCATGGAGACTAAGCTCTCCAGTGGTAAAGGAAGAACAAGATAAGATAACACAATCCTTCTATAAATATAACTAGGATTTCAACTTAGTAATTTCATAAACAAATAACTTTAGAGGATTTCAAATACCTTAAGGTCAGAATTTATATCTATTTTTTTTTATTCTTTGTAATCCAATAGTTGTGCTTAAAGTTATGAGTTTGTTAAGTTGAAGTACTTAAAATATTTTATTTTTTTAAAAGTTATGCTTAAACCAATTCGAAACCCTTAAAGCTATAATTAGCTTTTTCGCTTTTGATATGTGTTAGAATAATTTATTAAGGCTTAGTAAGATTTGAAATTAAATGAAATTAAATGAATATCATCTATATGTACCAAGATATAAATCTTAGAAGTTTAAATATCCTCAACTTACTTTCAGTAGAATAGAATAGATGATAATGGTTGAATTAGGAGGGAAGTTTAGCCTCCAAACGATTATATTTTTGAGCTAAGATTTTGGATACATTTAGTTTTATATGTTTTTTGAATTCCTTAGAAAAGTTCTAATTATAATTCCTCATGTCTAATAATTGTTTCCATTAAATATAGTTAATACTAATATCCAAAATAACTTGTACGAATCATTATTCATACCTTCGATCTTCTCTTTTGAATGTTATCAAACTTTGAATCCACCAATTTTTCTCTATGAACTTAGTGACGCTGTGATGTTCACTTCTATAAATTGTCTTTCCCATGTTGCAATTTATATATTGATTGTCTCTATACGGGTATATCCTTCTTTGATGGTTGTCAAGATTAAATCTATTTCTTCATCAATTTTATAATCAATGGTTCATAGCATCATCTCTTCTTTAGTCTCTCTCTAATAGTTTCTTCTCTACTTGATTTCAATCTAAAATATTTTCTCTTCTTGATTTACCTTGTTTGTCTCTCGACTAATAGTTCTCTCCTTTATTTTCTGTCCAGTAGATTCTCTCTCTAGAAATTTCTCTTATATTTCTCTCTTTAATAGGATCTCTCTTGTTGCTCTCTCCAATAGGATCGTTCTCATGTTTCACTCTCTAATAGGATTTTCTCAGTTTCTATTGTCATGCTAATTTATTTTAGTCTATTAAATTTTAAGGGTAGAAATGTAAAAAAAGGTGACAGTAGTTATAGCTTGGGGTGGCGATTACGGTGCACGATTGGGAGAAATTGTGGTTTAACAAACATGCACCATCTTTCCCACGATCTTTCTGAAACCATTTGCTATCTTGTTTAATTAAGAAGATTCACCAAGGAAGAGAAGGATTAACGAGAAGGATAACGCCTAAAGGATGAGGGTAGGATACTCTAATCCTCTTTTTTTATTTCAATCTAAGTTTTGCATTAAAAACGTTCTTATCTTATTCTTCGATTTATTTACCTGATGCACAGATGTAGGCTCCAGTATCAAGCTTGAACGGTTCAAGCGATTTGGTCCCCTCCTTTTTGATAGGAGACCAAATTGGGTTCCGGCAAAACATTGGATTCACCAGGTGGAAAAGAAATTTGAAACCATTGGCTGTATTAAAGAGCAGAAAGTAACTTTTGCCTCCTATATTCTTGCGGGGAAAGTTGATTCCTCGTAGACCATTGACAGAGTATTCTAGGAGCGGATGGTAATATTGTGACTTGGGTATAATTTTGAGATGCATTTTATTAGTAGCATTTTCTAGCTCCAGTGCATCACCAGAAGTAACAAGAATTCATTAGCATTCATCAAGACTATAAGACTGTGTTAAAATATGAAGATTATTTCATCCAGTTATCTTGGAATTCCAGTGTCCATCCTGAAATTATCAACTTGGAAGTGGTCAACACCGCTATTAATGTTGAGAAATAAAAGATATACATACATATATATATCATATATATATATATATATATATATATATATATATATCACTAATAAAATTTTTTTATTTTACTTGATAAAAATAGTATTTTTTCATTGTCAACAACACGATTACATGCTAAAGGACTATCCACAGCATCAATAATAGCATGGTAGACAATAAAAAATATAAGCTTAAGTTTTTACTCTCTGACCTATCAGGATGGTCAAATCTTACAAATAGTTATTCAAGATATAATTATACTTCGTCATATGCATCTTTTGTATTTAAGTTGAACAAAAATCTTATTCCTCTTAATATCCCTTTAACGGTCATTTGTTGGAGAGTCCATTCTAATAACTAGGTTTTTGAAAGATGTATTATTATCATTAGGGATTGGCGGTTGATTTGATTCTTTTATACTTTCAAAAATTTTATACTATTTTTGGTATATATTGGTGTTCAATCAAGTGTCAATTATTTTTATAAAATTAACATTCTAGTTTAGACCTACCCTCTTTTTAATTTATTGGTATCTGAAAGGGTCGTTCTTTTATTATTTCAATTAATCATGCTAGGAGATTGCTGGTACTCCATGTAGGAAATTTTAAAGGTATCTAGCCCACATATTAGTTTTGCAAGTCTCAAATGCTTGAAGACTTATTAACCATGAAATTGGAGTTATTGAGAGACATCTCATGGATCTATGGCAAGTATAATAATAAAATCTTCTTTGGTGGAGGGCATTAAGGTTTATCAAAGGATGATTCTTACTTACCGTCACATTATGGTTAAAGAGTTATTCCATGGGCTAGGCTAGAATTTCTATAAGTAGAAGATGGTCCTATTAGATTTCTAGGATGACTTTATGTATGAGAGAACCATCTTATCGAGTAGTCATTATTTAAGGAGGCTCATAGATCCAAATTTACTATATTCCCTAGTAGTACCAATATATATAAAGATTTATGCTAGGATTATTGATGGCATGGTAAAAAGAGATATTACAGAATATATTGCCAAGTGTTTAGTATGTTAGTATGTGAAAGTTGAACATCAAAGGTTTAATAAAAAATTATAGTATATGTCTATTGTTGAATGAAAGTGACAACATATGAATATGGTTTCATGTTAGGACTATCGAAAACTCAATGAAGTTATGACATAATTTATGTAATTGTTGACTATCTAACTAAATCATCACAATTCATTCTTGTTAGAAAGAATTTTTCTTTGGATAAAAATTGTAGATATTTGTGTTAAAAGATTGTCCAATGTCACACGATGACAATTAATATATTTTTTTAATCAAAATATAATATTCATATTTAAATTTTTTGGTAATTTGTAGAAAGCTTTAGGGACAACTTAAGTTTAACATATTCTTTATTTTGAATCCTAAATTTTAATAAAAAAAATCAATTGATGAATTAGATGAACTAATATGCTATTGAGATAAGTGACATAAGAAATAATCTGACCATAGACTTGGATAATGAAAAAGCCAAATATCAAGTTAAGAGAAGAATGTTGTGCTTGAAGATTATCATATCGAAAATTAGATGTCAAATCGAAGAATTGATCAATGTGCTAAAGATTGAACTTTATACTAGACGTTCATATACCATACATAAAGGATAAGATATCACATCAAACGATGTAATATTATAGTAAAGTTGATATGCTAGAGAATTAGATAATATACCAATAGATAGGGTGATATGCTGAAGATTGGGATGAAGTGCCAAAATATTGACTGACATGTTGGAAGAGTAGACAATGTACTAGAAGATTTAAAAATATACTAGATGAGTGGTTGATGGATCAATGTTTTGGTTGAGATTATTTTGGGCTAATTTGAGATAGTATTAGGCTGAAATGGAATCTAAAATTACAATAACCATTGAACTTGAAATTGAGCCAAAGTTAGACTCTTTTGATGGCTAAATATGTCACCTAAATTATTTAGGAGCGATGGTACAACTAGGGCCATGTGATAGTATCACTTAATTCAATCAACAAATATTATTTATATTTTATTAGCAATTACGATGATGATACTATCTATTATAATGATAACACTACCTAGGACGGTGGTGGTACCACCTATGATGATGATTGAACCATTATAGTCTAGGTTGATAATTTTATAACAAAAGTTACAATAGTAGTACCATATAGAGTTAGTAGTAGAATTGCTTATATCCCAAAATTTTGAGAATTTAAATTTTTAGTTGAAATTTTAGCTAAATTTTGAAGTCTTTTAGGGTTATAAATATTCCACTTAGGTTTGTTTGATGAAGCATCAAATATTATATTTGTAAAATATTATATCTCTCTATTTCTCCCTCTTGAGTTTAGTTATAATACTAAGTGCTAGGAGGTAAAAGATATGTTATAAAAGATTGAGTATAAAGATACTCTCCTATACCCATTAAAGGAGAAATGTTATAAAAAGTTATTAATCTTCACTTATAGAACCAAGGTCAATAATAAAAGTCATTAGTCTCAAGAGAAGAGGAATCAGGAGTAGATGTAGATCAAGAAGACTAAATAACTATAAATCGATTTATATTTTTTCTCTGGCTTATGACTTTTGTTCATGATGACTTAGCTATTATTATTAACTTTATTTGTAATTTTTACTCATACTCAATATTTGATTAATCATATTTTCGTTATATATTTTCTCGATCAAATTTTAGAGTCAATTAAAATTTGCTATAGCATTAGTTCAGCCTCTTTCCCGATAAGTGTCATTAAAATCTTAGCAATTAGAATTAGATCAAGATTCTCTTAATTGTATTAACACCTAAGAGAGATCTAATAACTTTTAGGTGATTAAGAGGATCCATCAAACGTCCTCTTATATTCAATAGGATGAAGAACTACATCCACTGAAATATTAGAATGATGATTTTCAATTAAATGAGAAAAATTTAGAATCATCTCATCTTGAAGTTAAAAAAGAGCTATTTCAAAAATCACTAGAGTTACATTCCTTAAAAAATATAAAAAGAACTTAAAGACATGAATGATAAATAAAATATTATTTAAAAGAGTCAATCGATAGTGTTGATGTAACAAAATATCTTAAAATAAAAATATATTTTACAATAAATATTAGAAAATTTTAAAGTGAAAAAAAATCACTTGATATGATTCAAGGTAATATATTTAGAAAAGAGGGTATTAGATTTACTAATAGTAGCATTAATCATAAACCAACCAAATTTATAAAAGGACTCACTTTACAAACTCATACATCCCTTAAAAATATAACTTTTTGTAAAAAAAAATTGGTTATTATGTTTAATCATGCACCCTTAAAAAGAATTATCATCTTAAATCAGTTTGGATTCATAAATAAGCTATATATTATTTAAAGTCAATCAACAAGAAAGATAGTTCTAATCTGATCCAAAGTTAAATGAGTATTTAAATCGACCCCCTCTTTATTATAGATATGTTTTTAAATAAGAGCTAGAAGCAAAAGATGGTATCTTGATAATAAATGCTCAAGGCATATTATTAGAAATCATACAAACTTCTTAAGGTTTACTAGTCAAGATAGAGGATACATCACATTTAGAGATAATAATGATAAAAAATTTAATAGTATAAAAAATATTGATAACAAATCAACAAATCTTTTAATTGAATATGTGCTTTAGTAGATGATTTGAAACATAATTTAATAATTATTAGTCAACTTTATGATAAATAATATAAAGTTAAATTTAAATCTTATTCTTACATGATAAACATACTAAATAGGAATAAATCTTTGATTATTTTAAGAAGTGATAATATTTATAATATTGATCTTCATAACTTTCATGATGCAACTTATTTTTTGACTTGAAATGATGATGCATAGTTTTGGCATAAGAGATTAGGATATGCTAGCATGAAATTAATTATCCAAATTAGAACTAAAAAACTTGTACAAAGAATGTATAAAATTAAATTTGTTAAAGATAAAATTTATAATGCAGTCAATTAAGAAAACATATAAAGAGTAATCTTAAAACCAAAATCAAATTACCTTTAGACCACTATAACTAATTCACATGAACTTATTAATTTTATAAGTATAAGAGTTATTAAATACACATTTATGATTGTTGATGCCTATAGTATTGGGTATACTTCTTAGCACACAAAATAATTATTTATTTTTTTATTATTTTATAAACAAGTTCAAAATGTAAAGAGTTTTGTAATTTCATCTATTTGAAGTTATCATAGTATTTAAATTTAAAAATTATGATTTTCAAGAGCTTTGTGATTTCAATAAGTATGACCAAAACTTCTCCACCCTAAGAAACACAAAATAAAATGAAATTATTGAGAAAAAGAATAAGATCAAAAGAATAAGACTATCCTTAATGAATATATCTTATCTAAAAGTTTTTAGATCAAAACTACTAATACAACTTGCTTGTCATAAATAGGGTCATTATAATGTCTCATTTATCTAAAATCTATTATGAGTTATGGAACGACAAAAGATTTAATATTTAATATTTTAAAATTTTTATTTTTAGTGACAAATATTTTAAAAAATTTTGATGCTAAATTTGACGAAGGTATTCTTTTTTTATGCCATTTTGCTTTTAAAGCTTATAAAATTCTCAATAAAAGATCTTTAGTTGTTGAAGTATCTATTCATACTATTTTTTATTAATCTCCTCAAATTTAGAAAATTAATTTTGATGATAATTATTTGAAACTTAAAAATTAAATTTAAATAATAATTCTACTCTTTAAAGTAACTTGGATACATCTACTCCCAAAAAAATCTCATCCCATAAATAGAAGTATGTATATGCATATCATATGGAGCTAACAATTGGTAATATATAAAAAGGTATTCAAATTTAAGCTTCTATCATAGATTAAGCTTAAATGCATTGATAACACTTAAAGATGACTAATGAACTTTACTAATGCATAAAAAACTAAATTAATTTAACATAAATAAAGTTTGGATACTTGTTCATAGACTTAGTGATTATTTTGATTAGTAGCCAAAGGTTTTAATTAAGAAAAATATATACATTATGAAGAAATTTTCACTCTTATATCTAGACTTGAAACCATTAGAATGTTTCTTACCTATGTTTATTTTAAAATTTTAAACTATTTTAAATGGACTTTAAAAGTACTTTTCTTAATAGTTTATTTTTTAAAAAAATTATTTCGAACAACCACACAAATTTAAAAATAATTATTATTTAAGTCATGTTTATAAAATGTCCAACTTTCTTTATGGGTTAAAGCAAATCTTTAGAGCTTGATATAAGAGACTTATTTTTTTTAAAAGTCAAAATAATTTTTCAAAAGAAAAGATTGACACTACATTATTTATTAGATACTTTAATGATAATATCCTTATTATTTAAATTAATGTTGATGATCTTAATTTTAATTTAACTAATGAAGCTTTATATGAGTCATTTGCCAATAGTATAAAATGAGTCTAATAGATAAAATAATATTTTTTTAGATTTATAAATTAAATAATCTAATATTTTTTATTATAAAATTTTTTATTAGTTAGACTAAGTATGACCTACTTAAGAGATTTAATATGAAAAACTTCAAGGCCATTAATATACTAATGAGTATCTATACAAAAATGGACATAGATAATCACATTGAATAATTTGATCAAAAGATTTATAGAGATATAATATGAAGTTTATTATATCTCACTACTACCACTTTATACTATGTTTAGTATAAGTTTTTATACTAGGTTCCAATCAAATCTCAAATAGTCTTACTTTAAGACTATATAAAAAAAATTCAGAAACTTAAAAGGAATACCTTCTCTACGACTATGGTACCATAAATATGATAATATTGATTTGATTGCTTGTATCGATACTGACTTTATAGGATGCAAAATTGATAGAAAAGTATATTTAGAATTCGTCAATACCTACGTCATGCATTTGATTCTTAATCATCTAAAAAGTAAAAATTTTATTGCTTTATCTATAACTAAGTTAAATATGTTACAACAAATGCGTATGATACATAGATAATTTGGATGAAACATGCTTTAGAAGATTATATATTTTGCTTAACAAAAAATCTTATTCAATACTCTTAGACCAAGCTTCCTAACATTATGCATCATTTTATTAGAGATCATATTAGTATTCATGATATATATCATTAGACTTCATTAATATAAAACATCAATTGATAGACATCTTTACAAAATCTCTCAGTCAAGATCAATTTAATTTTATTCGAAGGTAATTAAGCCTATTAAATTTATTTGAATAATGTTACAATAGCCTTATATGGGGCACTGGTCTATAAAATGAAAAGGCATTTGGTGGTAGCACCATTGGATTTGGTGTATCACCATCAGAACATTATCTACTGGCAGTAGCATCGCTCAGGGCTGATAGTACCATCACCAAAGTCCCTTAACTTGTTAAGCTTTATGTCTGGCAATAGCACCATCTTTAACTATTCTAAAATCTTAAATTTCTTCTCTCATCTCTCAAACCTAACCTCAATCGACCTCCCACTACTTAAACCTCTTCCTTGTCCCTCTAGACCTCTTCCATAACCCTCTTGTTATCTCCTCCCTCCTAAACTTCCTTTTAACCCTCAATCTTGTTGGAAATCTAGGGGACGACATCTCATGCGCAGCGGAAGAACAGAAAATAAAACAACCTAGATTTTTGCAGAAGGTTCCATCATCATACGAAGATCGGTGCATCAAAAATAAATCTGCAAAAACTATATGTGTAAAAAGAACAATACCTAGGGAGATCGTATATCCCTGAATCCCTGCAGATTTGTAGGAGAGAATGAAGGAGGTCAAGCATCCTCCTCTCTAGCGGTATCCACACGGTAGGGACTGCAACGATGCTCCTCTCTTAGGAGAGGAGAATAGAAGGTGGCTACCAAGAAAAAACCCTAACCTATGGGCCTTTGGTTCCCTCCTATTTATAGAGGCCCCTTGTCAACCCTAATGGATCCAACCCTATTGGGTATTGGATGTTTATCCAATTACCCAAGCCTCTTAGATCAATGAGTCTCTACCCAATAATCTAGCTCTTATTAGATCTCATCCATGGGATTCAATAATACAAGGGTTTATTGGATATCCAATAAGATATAGGCTCCGACGGATATCTCATATCCGAACCTCTACTCGTCGCAACACCTACCATATAAGTGTGACCCTCTAGGCCCAATATCGAGCTGGCCATGAGTCATACCTGTCAGAACTCATTCTGACTCAGTGAATTATTATCTCTATAATAATTCACTTGATTCATCGACTACGGACATACTAGGCCACTATGTCGTAGTTCCTAAACGATACAGGAGAATCTAATCCTTTAGACCTATCTGTCCTTAGTTACCATGTACCTATAGTCCTTCTTCCATCTAATATCCTAGAGACTATATATCGAGTATGGTGCTGTCAGGCTAATACGATTTTCAATCGTGTCTCGCTCTAATCGGATTCTCTCGAAGAACACTTTTTCTCTCAATCCGAATGACCCTAACTAGGGATTTGCCTAAGCTAAGCAAGATTACATGAGATTTTTTTCTCATGATATCGAGAGTAGATGATCCTATATTGATACTCAATAGCCCTCGTAAGGTTGACTGTCACTCCTAATAACCGGTTGTACTAGATCTAGAACTTCCAAGTCTATAAGTCCGGTATCAAAGAGTGGAGTACTCATACAGGACATCCTTGGTGTCTCAAGTATAAGGACCAGATACACTACTAGGATTACGAAATCATTGTTTGACGTGAGGTATCAATAACCATATAATATTTCGTAAGTGAATCAATCAGTGAACTCATTCTCCAATAAGCACCTGCACTGTACCCTTAGTGTCTCCACATGAGTAGCTATGAGACCAGCCACCTCTATCATATGGACTGATATACAATACATTAGTCTATCTAGTTATCTCGATATCTCTCTTGAGTAACCTATGACCAAGATTATTTAGGATCTATGTTTAAAGGTGAATCGGTCTTATTATTGTGATCTCATCATAATTTGATACCCATTGCACAAATTCAAGGACATCACAATATACTTCTAGATAATATGAGAAAATATAAATAATCATAAGTAAAGAGATTGATGCAACGTGTTACAGGTGCCATCACTCATGTGATTGGCTTGTAGGGCACCTATAGCTAGCAAATCTTCTCTTCATTCATTAGACTCTAGGAAACTGATCTCTTCTCCTTCTACAAGGCTAAGGATAAAGTTAAGGGCTTAACTATTCTTCTTGGTGATCAAAGAAAGGAGCATTAATTTGGTCAAGGATTAAGACTATAAGAATAATATCTCAATCCTCTTAGTTTTAAATTTGTAGTTCACTCCTTATCTTATTTCTATAATACATATTATAGTCCTTATGACATCTAGAATATCCTCAAGAGAGAAAAAAAAGGAGAATTGATAAAACTTATGATTTCACCCTATTTGATTCCTTTGAGCATGCACAAAAATTCTCTAAATTTTAATCTAAGATTGTCTATAAAGGAAAATATGTAAACCTAAAATATCTATGAGATTTATAGACTATCTAATAGTTTAATACCTTATATGCACTTGTCATTATCTAAATTTGTCAATCAATCTACCCTAGGTTAGTTTGAATGTTTTATAATAATATGCATATAGATAAAAATGATACGTTATTTGTGTATGTTCTAGAGCATCATAATCCTATCATAAAGGGGTTGATTTACGACATTTTAGGTATTAAAGCAAAGAATCAATGATTGCTTTACTCAAGGATAACAGTATGCCAAGTCCATTGGGGCCACCTATCACAAGGTTATTGGCACTGTTTTTTAAAATCCTAATCTATCTACCTTCCTAAGAGTTGTGATCACATTCAACCATTTAGCATTAAATTGATTTATCACATTCTAATTAGTATTTTATCACATATTGATTAGTAAGTTATCATATTTTAATTAGTATTTACAAGATTAGTTAAAATATTTTATAATAATAAGTATATAAATAAAAATGATAGGTTATTTGCCTATGTTCTAAAGCATCATATTCCTATCATAGAGGGGGTGATTTATGACATTTTAGATATCGAGGAAAAGAATCGATGATTACTTTACTTGAGAAGAATAATATGCCAATTCTATTGGGGCCACCTATTACAAGATTGTTAGCACTATTTTTAAAAATCCTAATCTATCTACCTTCCTAAAGTTATGATCACCTTATACCATTTAGCACTAAATTACTTCATAAGTCTGATTAGTATTATCCTTCATAAATAACATTGTCTTGATGAAGTTAATACTTTAGAAATAGGTACTTTCTTTTTTTATCATGACAAGATATGATTATTACTTTGGATATCTTATTCGTCAAAATATGATTGATTCGTCAAAATATGATTGATGTGTTCGAATGATATGATGCTTCCCTATAAAGGTTTAATTATAAAAAATTTATGTGCTAATGACATAGCCACACTAAGAAACGAGGAAATAGTAAAATAAGATAGATTAAATATCATAAATAAAAGCCTTTTAAGAAGGTTGAGATTTTTTTAATTAATAAAATATGAGCTAGATTATCTTGGAGAATTAACCCTCTTCCATCTAAGTTTGTCCAGGATACACCTATCTACAAGAATAGTCATTCTCCTTATCCTAGTCCTTTTGAGGTGAGACAACCTATGGATCTAACTCCTACATCTTTTGAATTGACAATATCTTAATTGGACCATCTTAAGTTTTGTTAGGATCATATTTTGATTAAGATGCAATATCTTCACTGGTGTCTTATCAATTTTATGAATATTTCTATACTTAGGCATTTTGGAATATCACACTTAAGTAGGTTAAGTTATTATATATGTATTCCTCTTTTGATGATGTCAAAAAGAAAAAACTAACATATGCTTTAATGTCATTGTTTAGCCTTGACTTATGTGCTGTGTTGTGATATGTGATTTTTTATGGTTATATAACTCATGTTTAACTTATTTTATGTAAATAGTTAACTTATATTTATCTTTGATTAATGTTATATATTGATAACGATTGAATATTATTTATGATTATATTTTAAAATCCAAAACTTTATTTATATTAATATTTAGACTTAAAATGATTGAATCTTAATATAGATCAAATTTCTTTAACTTAAATTCAAGATAAGCATTTAAAAGGATATATGTTCTTTTTATTTGAGTTTAAGTTTGTCATAACTTTTAAGATGACATATAGGTATGGGGAGTCTTATTAGAAATCTATCATCAATTAGCTATTATCATAAAAATAGAAAAATATTATTAAATCTTAAATTTTATGATAAAATCAATTGATGAATTAGATAAACTAATATGTTATTGAGATAAGTGATGTAGGAAATATTGTAGCCAAGACTTGAACCACTTAAGGGCCACATGTTAAACTAGAGAGCCAAATATTATGTTAGAAGATTGTCATGCTAAAAATTGAATATAGGACTAGAGGATTGACTAACATGTCAAGAATCGAATTTCATACTAAAGGTTCGGACATTATACCAGAAGGATCATATACACTTTGGAAGATTATATGTCATGATGAAGTCAATATGATAATAGACTAGATGATGTTCCGAAAGATAGGACAATGTGTCGAAGGTTCGAAAGAAATATTGAAAAATTAGATGATATATCAAAAGCTTCAAAGATATGTTAAATGAGTTATTTATGAATCAAGATCTTGGTTGAGATCATTCTACATGAATTTGAGTCCATATTAGGCTGAAATAGAGCCTAAGTTTATAGTAGTTGTTGGGCTAAAGTTGGGCCCGCTAAAAGGCCAAACACTTAGACCTGAACTATTTGGGAGTAGTGGTACCATCAAGATCTTATGGTAGTACCGTTCGAGTTAGTCAACAATCATTATTTATATTTTATAAATAATTATAGTGATGGTACCACCTATGATAATAGTAGTATCACCTATAGTGACAATAGGACTGTCTGAGTTTAGGTTTAAGGCTCTATATTAAAGTTATAATGGTAATACTATCCAAAGTCAGTGGTAATACTACTTGTATGTCAAAATTTTAAGAATTTAAATTTTTGACATCATTTTGATTTTTTTAGAGCTATATATACTTAACTCAGGCTTAGTTGATGGAGTATCCAATCTTAAGTTTGTAAAATATTGTAACTCTCTCTTTGAATATTATTTGAGTCTCTTCCATTCTCTTGAGTTAGTTGTAATACCAAGTGGTAGGAGGTGAGAGGCCTATTGTAAAAGATTGGGTGTAAATATTTTCTACTAAGCTTAAAAAAGAGAATGATTATAAATAATTATTGATATTCAACTCATCAGAAGTAAGATCGATAGTGAAAAATGGTATCTTTAAGGGAAAAAGAATCGAGAGTAGATACAGGTCTATTGAATCTCAAATTTTGATAATGAAATTAATTGCTCATGTTTTATTTATCTAACTGCGTTTTGAGTCACGTAGGTCTACTATCGATCAGAATTAGATAGTTGACATAGGATGAATCAATATTACACCAGAGGAGAATACGTCAGGATATTGGACGTCGAGCTGTAGGTCCGGTCGACAATTGGCAGAAGACTTTGACAAAGATATTAGGCATCGGGCCAAGAAGAGTGATATTGAGTCAAGAATATCGGGGTTGCAGAGGTCAACCGTCGATTGGACAATAGGACGCAAGAGGATGATGCGTCGAAGAACCAGATGAAGTGTCAACCAATGACGTGCCGAGTAACAGGAGGTTGATTCATATAATTGACTAGATCGTAGTAGAGTTAATGTTTATATGTTCAGGATTAACTATGATAACGATGAAGACATAAAGCAAAACAAAGTGCCAGAGTCAAGTACGATGGAATCGTTGGGAGTTTGAGAGTTTAAATGAGAGTTTTCTTGATTTTCATTCTTTAACGGATCGGACTATGAGAGTTTTCTTGATTTCTTTGGACTTAAATTAATAAAATATTATTGAAAACGGCTTTCAACTTTCTTTTGAACCGATGAACGAATGGTCAGATTTGGAGAAAAAATCTTTTTTATTAAATGCAAAGGCTATGAATGCCTTATTTTACGCTTTGGATAAAACCAAATTTAATCATGTTTCGACTTGCGAAATGACTTTTGATATTTGGCGCACACTTGAGATCACGCATGAGGGAACTAGTAGAGTCAAAGATTCGAAAGTAAACCTCTTATTGCATGATTTTGAGCTTTTTCAAATGAAACCAAGAGGGACTATCGGCGACATGTACACCTATTTCATAAATGTCGTCAATAGTCTAAGAGCTCCTGGTAAATCTTTTTCAGATTTTGAACTCACTAATAAGATCTTAAGATCCCTTCCAAAAAGGTGGGATCCTAAAGTAACCACAATATAAGAGGCTAAAGATTTAAATAATTTACCTATTGAAGAACTTATCAACTCATTGATAATATATGAAATGAGCCTCTTGAAACTTAATGAACACATGAACCACCTTCCAAAGAATAGGTAGGATTTGAAATTTTGGATAAATGAATACTACTTGAGTGATAACTAAAATGATGAGGACAATGTTGAGAACCTTGAACTTTTAATGAATTTTAATAAGTTCATTAAACAAAAATCTAAAATTAAAAATAAACTTGAATGGAGGAAGATGTCAATGATGAAGAAGAAACACAAAGAAGAATCAAATGATGAAACGATGAATTAGGCTTTGACGGGTTTCAACAATGAGGTAAGTAATTTACCTAAAATGTTCTTACATTGTTTTGAAATTACATTATCTTTTCATGAGTGCTTAATTTAGTTGGTAGGAAATAAAAAATAAATTATTTTCAAAAATTATATCATGCTTCTTTTTTTAGTGTTTTTAAAAAATTAAAAAATTTGATCATGAAAAATTATATTGTTAAAGTTTCATGTATGTTATGATTCAAAATTTTGCATGATGTATGCAATATTATGGATGATAATTACATGATGTGTGATAATGCAATTTCATGTATATGATTTCCGTATCAGTTTTTGGTTTCGATTTTGATGTATGTTTTTGACACAAAAGTTAATTAGCATGATTATGTTTAATAGGATTATTCCATGATTGTATACTTTGGCTTTCATGCTTAATGATACTATGCATGAGGATTTGAAGTAATGATATCCTATGTTTTGGAATGATGCCTTGATGGTTTTTGACAAAACTTGTGAATCGGATTTATATGATGATGCTTTCGATTTAAAATAAGATATATTTTTTTTACACAAAAAATCAATTATCATGATGATCGCATATTTCATGATAATGCTTGCTCACCAAACATGATTGAAAGAGAGAAGCAAACATAATTGATGATTTCGTTTTCAACATAAGGGATGACTTTTTATATGAAAATTTGAACATACTCATATGTGATCAGTCACATAAAATAAAACATATAAAAATGGAAAAATATGCTATCATAATGTTTTATGTTTGATGTGTTTAGTCTTGATGGTTTTGATGATGAAATCACCTTTTCAGTTTTAAACTTGACACACATCCTTTATACAAAAGGGACTTGAGCATGCCTTACGTGTAATCAATTTATTTTGCTCCTAACAAATTTTCCAAACAAAAGATTTTGATGATAATTTTAGATTTATATAATGATTCATAGCTTTCGAATAAAAAAAATTGAACATACCTTACAAAATCATACTTGATGATGAAAATGTTAAATGTATGATTTCGGTTTTTGACTTGATGCTTGGCTCTTGTATAAGAAATTTGAACATTTCTATGTAAGAACAAATTGCATGAATTAAACACATAAAAAGAGAAATGTTTTTGTAAAAATTCCCTATCTTTAAAGTTTTGACAAATTTGTCAAATTGAATGAGTTAAAAAATTGATGAATATCTTGACAATAAAAGTTTGTCATCATGCTTAATGATTTTATAATATCATGCATGAGGATTTGAATGTATTATATCTTGATGACAAAACTCATGTTTTGGTTTTAAATATGATACTCATCTTTTAAAACATGAGCACACCTATATGAAACAAATAACTTAAAATAAAATACATTATACATGATGAGTAACTCTTACATTTTTAAACTAATGTGTTTTTTATATTAATCATTTTTATGATGAATTTTTCATATGATGAACTAATTTGTTTTTGGTCTTAATCATTTTTATGATGAATTTTTCATATGATGTGTTATATTTTTCGACTTTAAAAGTTTTGATAACTAATTTTGCCTTTACGTCTTGAACTTTTATGCTTATCTCTATTTGACATTAAAAGACAAATTCATGATTATATGAAATTAATCATAAAAAAGAAAATGTATGATTCTTAAAATTTACTATTTCTAAAAGTTTTTCGATTATGATATTTTGTGAATGACTTGAATTATGAATGAGATTTTGATGATGTGTTAAAGAATCTATTTGTCATTTTGAATCTTGAAAATGATAATTTGATTATGAGTTCTAAGTTGACAAATTGACTTGAATGAGATTTTGTTTTAACCAAATCATGAATTTTATTTTGGCTTCTTGACTTGAGAAATTTCAAGAAATGTGATTATTACTTGATAATTGATACTTGGAATTTCTTGTGAAATGTGATCTTGATGAAAATTTCTATACATGAATCAAGTTGCTCTTTGTGCTATCTATTCCCAAATGAATCATGTTTTTCTTGAGCCTTGATATCATATCCTTCATGATATAGAAATTACATGATTTCTTTACCTTGTATGCCTTTTGTGATGATTTAAACATTGATGTAAAACAAGATTGTATTCTTCCCTTTACCTTTATTTCTTTCTTTAAAGACAAAAAGGAGAAGGAAAATATGTTAGCATTTGTAATCATAACTTGATCTTGATTTCTCGGACTTATGACTTGAGATGCTTTTTTATGGGAATCAAAACTCTTTTTCCTCCATGACTCCTTTTCTTCGTTCACTAAAGAGGAAAACAATCTAAGTCATGATCTTGATATGTCGATATTTGACACTCAAAATTTTTCTTTTGATTCATGATAAATTTAGAAATATCGTGCATATATCATGATCTCTTCTTTATTTTCCTAAGATCTTTTACTATTTACAAAAGAAGAGACATATCGAAATGAATCATTTCTCATAATCATTGATATCTTAATTCTTCATATTGGTTGTTATGATTTGAAGATTGATGAAATTTTTTGCAAGTTGATAAATGATATGAAAAAAAGGATGTATAGAAAATTTTTGTATCATTATATTTCTTCCTCCTTTCTTTTTGACATTGACAAAGAGGGAGAACTTGACAATGACAAAACTTGCATATCGCAAAAGATTGCTAGCTTATGTATTGTAAAGAAAAGTAACTTGTTGGTTGTATGTTTAAAGTTGTAAAAATTTTACAAAGTAGCTAGCTAGAAGTTGCAAAGAATAGAAGTTGCAAAGAATTACAATTTTGCAATATAAAGAGAAGCAAAGAATTGCTATCTCATAATAAGCAAAAATGCAAACATAGAAAAATTTGAAATCTTACACTTGCTATGCTTGTATGCTTGTATGTTGTAATGAGAATTTAGCTTGCATGTTTAAAGTGATGAAAATTTTATAAAATTGCTAGCTTATTGCAAACAAGAAGTTGATAGCTTAGAAAGGTGCTAGCTTGAAATATCACAAAGAGTAGTAAGTATTATCTTGCCTATCGTAAGAAGCAAAAAGAAATGATCTAGCAATAAAATGACACATCTTTAAAGCATTATGACTTGATAATCATGAAATTTGCATATTGTAAATCTTGCTAGTGTGTTGTAAATTTTGTATATCTTTTTAACTAGCTTGATGCAACTTCTCTTTTTTGTTGATGACAAAAGGAGAGAAGTTGATTGATGAATTTATGTAATGTATGATTGAATACTTTACATATTTGCATGATGTTTTTGTTGACATGTTTTTGATGAAATGTTACTTGGATTTGATGTAAATCCAAGGGTTCTATCAATATGGCATATTGATAGGGGGAGTTTGGTTAAACTCTGGGAGTTAAGGTTAACTCTGTCATCAATTAGTTGTCATCATCAAAAAGGGAGAGATTATTGAATCTTGGATTTTGATGATGAAACTAATTGATCATGTTTTATTTATCTAACTATATTTTAAGTCACGTAGGTCTACTATCAATCATAATTAGACAATTGACATAAGATGAATCAACGTTGCGTCGGAGGAGAGCACGTCAGATATTAGATGTCGAACCGCAGTACGGTTGATAATCAGTAGAAGGTTTCAAACAAAGATATCGGGCACCCGGCCAAGAAGAGTGGTGTTGCGCTAAGGATATTGAGGTTGTGGAGGTCAACCGTCGATTGGGCAACAAGTCACAAGAGAGGACGAAGCACCGAAGAACCAGACAAAACGCTAACCAATGACATGTCAGGCAATAGGAAGTTGATTCATATAACTGACTAGATCGAAGTAGAGCTAAGGTTTATGTGTGTAGGATTAACTACAATAAAAATGAAGACATAAAGCAAAACAAAGTGCTAGAGTCAAGTATGATGGAATCGTTAGGAGTTTGAGAGTTCGACGGAAGTCTGAAGATTTGTCGAAGTGTTGCCTAAACTGGTCGAGAATGAGTAGGGAACTTATCGAATAGTTTTTGGAAGTTCATTGGAAGGTTCATCGGAAGTTCATGGAGCTCACCGAGAAAGATCGAAGCTTGCCGAAGAAGCTCATCGAAACTTGCCAAGATTGTCGTAAAGTTCGGGAGCTTATTGGGAGTCCACAAAATGGTGTCCAAGGGTTCATCGGAAGGTCGTCGGAAGTTCACTAGAAGCTCACCGGAAGAAGTCTTGACTTGCTAGACATTGTTTAGCTTAGGAAATATCTTTAATTTCATAGTTAGCATGTAATTAGGGTTAGGATTATGTGTTAATCCTATAACTCTAATAGGGGCTAGCTAGGCCTATTAATGGATTGGTTTGGTCTAGATTCAAGGCCCAACCAAGAGTGTTGGACCTTGTATGACGATGAAACCACCAAACTGGGTGGTGGAACCACTTAGGTTCAACTCTCCAAGTTGTACTAGGTAGTGGTACCGCCTAATACACTAACAAGGTTAGTATGCTCAAGCGGTGGTACCACCCAATACACTGACAGAACCAAGGTACACTGGTGGTGGTACCGTCAGAACCCGGTAGACTCGGGATGGGATAGTTTTTGACTTCAAGTTTAAATCCAATTGGAGCCGATAAATACCCCTTCTATCCCTTGGTTGTATATACAAGCACAGAGAATTTGAAAGAAAGAAAACACTATAAAAATTTCTTGAAAACTTTCCTCCTCTTAGATAGATTTCAGCCTAAAGAAAGGAGCATGCTTGTAAGGGTTACCTCCTAAGCCCGTCAAAAGAAAAGAGCACTGTGTAAGGGAGTTAGTCTTTGCCCATTAGAAGAAAGATAACTAGTGGAAAAACTAGTGGCCTCAAGTAAAGAGGAATTGAGAGTGGACGTAGGTCAGATGACCGAACTACTATAAAAATCAATTTGCATTTACTTCTTACAAATTTACTTTACTGCAAACAATCTTCACTTCACTGCTATACTTGCTTACTGTCTTTTTTCATTTCTAAATGCTCTCGAGTTAATTATGTTTTTGATACGCTTCAATCAAAATCAATTTTAGTCGAAACGAGATTTTCAACATACAAAGTTTTCAAAATTATTTAAATTATGAAATTTATCATTCTTAACCATAACACTAATTCACTCCACCCACTCCCACTCTCTTAGTGCCGCTCTAGATCCCAACAAGATCAAGAAAACCAAACTACTAAAAAGTCAATTTATATTCATTCTCTTACTTGTGTCTTTTGTTCAAATTATTTATTATCATTTAGTTTTTTCATAACTTTTACTTATACTCAATAGTCGATTAATCATATTTTTTTATATATGTTTTTCTCGATCAAATATTGAAATCGATTAAAATTAATTATAATACTAATTCATCTCTCTTTTGCTATCATTAAAATCCTAATACTTTGGATATAGGTGGTAATAGAGACTAATGCCTTCATTGATAGAATTTTTTTATAATAATAGTTATTAGTTTAGTATTCCAATAGCTTCACTCGAAGCTCTAGGAGAGAAACAAAATTGTTTGGACCTTAAATGATATAGAGATATGAAAATTATTAAAATAATTATAAAGATTATTTACTATCTAGAGCGGACAAAAAAAAAAGTAATGTCGATACAAAAAAATGAGAGTTAAAGTACGTGGTTAGAGATAATGTATTTCTTAACTCTGGACATTTTTTAAATCCCCTAAAGTATTATGAGATTTGAAAAAAAAAAGAAAAATTAACTCTAGACATTTTTTAAATCCCCTAAAGTAGCTTATGGAATTAGTTATATTATCATGGGTGTTCTTAGACATACACAATGTTTTTCATGTATCCATGAAAATATATTGTAGATATCTCTCAAGTTCTATTTTGTCAATTACTTCAATTGCAATAAATGTAGCCAGTAAACATATCTTTTATATGATTAATGCTTTAAATTTGTGGACCAGATTTTAAAAGGTCAAGCTACTTCATTTATTTTAGTTTATTAAACTTTAAGCGTGGAAATGTGAAAGAAAAAAAAACGTGAAAATAGTTATAGCTTGGGGTGGCAATTCGGCGCACGATCGCAGAAAATGGTGGTTTAAAAAAATATTTTCCCTCTTCCATCTAAAACCGTATGTTATCTTGTGACAACTTTGAAGGCTGGAGGAAGAGAAGGATTACGGAGAAACATCACCTATAGAATTAAGATAGAATACTTTAATAGATTTTCTAATTCAATCTTAGTTTTACATTGGAAAGGACCGTCTCGTCTTTTACATCGAAAAGATCTCTTGCTCTTCGGTTTATTTACCATTTGTGTTTATCTTATCCCATATGTCCCTCTCTCTCTCTCTCTTGATTTGATATGGGATTCATGATTTAAATGAGGATTAGAAAACTTTTTTATCGATTAAGGTTTACATAGATTTATTTTTCTTGATCAACAGAATTTGTTGCGATCGCTTGACTATTTTTGGACTTATTTGGAACGTATATGTACATTTTAAAGGAAAAGATAGGTATGCCATCATGCTAATATAGATTGCCATGAAATAAAATGCAGATCCAATAGATATGTTGCCTTTCTTGGGTATATAGAAAACTTTCGATGGTGTTTACGAAAATTTGAAGTTTAATAAAGAAGATGAGACTATCACGTGAAAGGAAAAAGGTAAAAGGTTAGGAAAAAATAGTGGATAATGTGATGGCGACTTGGTGAGCTATACACCAGCTTTTCTCTTGGGCTCTCAAGTAGTTTCGATCATGATTCTGTCTGAATCAGGATCTGATAATTTACTGATTCCAAACTGAATCAAAATAAAGCTATTCATTGATGTTGGACAGCTCAATTTTGATTTTTGATTTTAAAAAATAACTATATAAGATAAAAATAGGATTGATACACAAATAGGGTCTACAGTATTATAGTTAAATCCTATTAATCTACATTTGAATCGGGATAAAATTATTTAGTTTGATTAAAAATTTTATAGTTTTATTTTTTTTTTATTTCTTTATACATTACACTCATTATAGGTATACATCCACCTTTTAAATTTTAGAAATAAATTTATAATTTTTATGTTTAAATTATTTTGATTTAAAAAATAATATAAAAAACAATACTTCGAATCAAAATCAGAACAAGTGATTTCGATCCAAAATCAACCTTGGATGATTCGATTTTGATTTTTAATTTTAAAAAATCGAACCCGTTGATTTTAAAACCAAAATCGAAAATTCCAAAACACGGTTAGTGACCTAAGACAGCGGACAACACCCAAGCATGAGGGAGCATCGGTCATTCTCGTTCAAGTTAGTACCCAGCTACCCTCTTTGCCCCTCAACACATTCTAATCTCGTTTGCAAGTGTTATTTACCTCATGTAGAGGGTAGCTCGCACGAACCCAATTAGGCCGCCATTTTTTGACCATGTGCAATGCTTCATTATTAATCCAAACTCCATCCCTTTACTAATGAAATTTGTACAGTACGAACATATTATGCTTGAATTATCACTCTTCAACTTAGTATATGGTTTGGATCATATATGTGATGCATGCTAGATAAAGTAAATACCTTGATGCTACAGTAACTTTTACATTCAGAATTGTTGGGTCGCACTAGATTGCGGAACTTGCGGTATTCGATATTATTATGAGATGGCTGCTAAAGCTTCTTAATGTGAAAAATCATATCATGAAATCTTGGTAAAGATGCAGAAGAATCAATACTTAGTTTAAATTTAAGTGAAGTGGATCTTATTATAAGGAGTGAACTGGAAACCTTATTAGCACTGCGGATAATCAGTGTCGTTGAGTCTCTCTCTTATGATTTTTTCGTGGCCAACTATTATTTTGATCATGGAAGTTATTCAACTCTTTCAAATTAAGCGTGATAGTTAGTTTGATACTTTTGCAGTACCTGTTATGTACCCATATATTCTATGCATATATTTAGGCATTTGAAACTCTGTGTCAGAGTATATTATCTGCATGAGATATGGTTTATATATGTTGAGGACTTTGATGGCTGCCGAGGGACAGCAAGGCATGTGTTGATAGGTAATTTTCTTAGAGGACTGGTGACCCATTAGACATGATGACAAGATAAATGTTGTGGTGGGGGAGATACATCTCCATTAAGGTAGGTCAGAGATGCCACGTCCTATAATAATGAAGCACGTTTTAAATTCTCTACAATTTGAAGACTTATCCGTCTCACAAGTCGAGCATCCTATTGAGCTATTATTGATGGTTTGATATGCTATGTGCATATTATGTTATATAACCCTTATGCTAATATTGCATATTATTACTCATTTGATCTTCTTTTTAAAATTATTAAATTATTTATTCTATTTGATATTTGCTTGCCCGTATCATTGATATCATTTTTATGTTTAGGAGTTATCCTACTGAACATTACCTATTGAGATGTATTTTAAAATTTTTTTTGGAGTTGCATAATCTTAGTGCATATTGAGAAGAAAGAAATAACCAAGTTACACAATATGTCTATAAATAATTTTTTAAAATTAATTATTTTTAATAATTAGATGCCAATATATCTTCAAATCAGAATGGAAAAAACAATCAAGTCACACTTTAACTTGGAATGTACTTGGATTGTAAGACAATGATATTTAATTTTATGTTATAGTATTATCTTATTTTAATTAGCATTTTGGATCAATCTAGATTGGATGTTTACTTGAGATCATTCATTCTCTTTTGTTTATCTTTATTCAAGATCTAAATTGGCTTTCATCAGATCTACTCAAAATTTTTTTTGAAAAGGTGATGAACATCAAGAAATCGTATATCATAAAGAACTATTAAGAATAAATATAAAAAAATTAAAATCAAAACTTTTATTGATCATAAGAACATACAAATCAATAAAATTTTAGATCTTTCCATCTTTCTTAGCTCAATCTTTTTTTTTCTCTCTCTCTTCTCCTTATTGTTGTCTCTCCTCATTTCTCATTATTATTGATTGTATGTCATGCATTACATTGATCTTTAATCGTAGAAGAGTCCACTCAAGACTTTAACTTGAATTATGACAATGACTCATATCTTAACTAAAATTCTTAGGCCAAAATTCTAATTAAAAATTTGAAGTTAATATTTCAACATGGAAATTCCCATCAAGAAGTAACAATTTCACTTGAGCATCTTTACTTAACTGTATTGTAGTGATGATACAAATAAGAATGCGTCTTTACATCTACAGCCAGTGGAAAAAGAATACAACTCTTGTCATGATAATGTCTCCAGAGCTACAAAGCTCATCAGACGTTAACATTAATAGCAAAACCAAAGTTATTGCAGCCAAATTATTGAAAAACCTAAAATGTCAATATTGTTAGTGTCGTATGGTAGATGACAATAGCAGAGCCACCCACTTAAATATAAACAAATACCAACTAGTTGGGAGATAGGAATTGCCGCGTTAGCATATTAGGAACCTTGCCAACGGGTGTTGTTGGAGTAAATGCCATCTTTCGTCACCACGTCTTTTTCTTCGCTTTATATCCAAGAATACGTAAGAGTCTCAACGAGATCACGATTATGGCCAATTCGAAAGGCATGCGTCTTTACATGTAGGACATACGTAATGGCAATATAATAATACGCCTCGATGATTTCCATGGCAGCCTCGACTCTGATTGTTGTTGGTCCCCTTAATCCTCCATCGAACCTTGCGGACTTCGGCCATGCTCATCATCTCCTTCGTGGGGTTGTTCGGAAATTACTCTTTACAGGGATATCAATCGATAGCTACGGTCGGCCAAATGGGCAAGTAGAAGTCGGTTGTTTCTGGTGATCTATCACCAAATCAAATGTCTACCAGCTGCCGTTTTGGGCTTACTGACTATATCCCGATCCTTCGTTGAGAAACACAAATCTGAATCTGAGATGGGACGCAAACTGATACTGACCTGTCATGGATTCATAATGTCTTTTGCCTTTTGTTTCGTTTGACTGATTATTTGCTTTTGTTCTTCTGCGAAGTTTGTCACCATCAGCAGCTTGGCTTGCTTTCCGTTCTTTGGTTCTTCATTCTTGACTCGCAGCAATCTTAATTTCTATGATAGCCTGGTATCCATCATATACTGGTCGACAAGAAAGATTTGATATATGGTCCCAAAACTTCGTACCATTATTTTTCCGAGTTTTGACCAAGAGTTGCTGAGTTTCGCAGTCAACTGATCCGTGGTGCATGTGCAGGACCAGTTAACGCCTGTTCTCATTTCCCCTTCGCGATTCCTCTTCTGTCATTTGTGACACCGTCGAAGTCATCAGTAAATTCGTCAGTGTTTTGGTTTTTCCCTCTTCCGCCTCTCCAAAGGGATTGCATCAGCGAGCATTCCAAGAGCGCCATTATGGAGCACGTGTTGCCTTTGGGATATCCATGTTCTTATCGTAGAAGACTTGGAGTCAAACTCTACTATGACAGCCACCCGCTCAAAAAAGATTCTCCACCCAAGCAGACGTGCTCGTGAAATTTTAGGAGGCGAGTGGGATCGCACGCCTATCTTCACTGCGATAAATCCACGTGTTAATCACCTATCTTTATGGTAACCACGCGCCTATAATTGCGACGATCCACGTTGCAGACCAACATTCGATATGTTCTCCAGAGAACAAAACTGAAGCGTCCAAGTCGGAATGACGAACAATATGTCGACACTTTGTTGACTTGAAACACACCCTGATTGGAGAACTCCATCAATTGATTTGATTGGGGAAATCCAAGCCGTAAATACAACACACTGAACACCCATCATATCATAATAATAATAATAATAATAATAATAATAATAATAATAATAATAATAATAATAATAATAATTCTGTTATAACAACCAAGCCCATGGCTTATTTGTGTGCTCATCGCCTCCTCACCGAGAAACCCTCTTCAACATTGCATACATAAATCTTGTTCTCTCTTTCATACTTCCATAGAACATTTTGTGCTCAATACATCCTCAAAATAAAATAAAGCGTATTTCTGTCTAATTGTGAGAGATTCCCTCCCTTCTCTATATATACGTCTTATTCTACGAACCTCTTCACGCTCACAACCTAGATAGAAGATGAGAGGAGTTTGGTGCTTCGTCTTTCTCATTGTTTTGCTCCTTCCTCTCGTTGCTCGCGGCGACTGTGACTGCTCGGCTGACGAGGAAGGCCGCGATAAGAAGAAGGCGCTGCCGCTCAAGATTGCGGCAATATTTTCTATCCTGGTATGCGGAGGTATTGGCGTATGCATTCCCATCCTTGGCAAATGGATACCTGCGCTCCGTCCCGACAAGGACATCTTCTTCGTGATCAAGGCCTTCGCTGCTGGAGTCATTCTCGCCACCGGATTTATCCATATCCTACCCGACGCATTCGAAAACCTCACGTCACCCTGTCTTGCATCGAGCCCTTGGCAGGACTTCCCCTTCGCCGGGTTTGGCGCGATGGTCGCCGCTGTCGGAACGCTGATGATCGAGACGCTTGCCACCGGATACTTTAATCGCCTCCACGGCAATAACATGCGGACGACGGCGAGCGACGAGACAACAGCGGATGTGGAGAAGACATCCGATGGCTCGGATCACGTGCACACTCATGCAACCCATGGCCACGCGCATGGGTCCGATGGCGACGCTTCCGCTCAACTTATTCGGAACCGAGTTATTTCTCAGGTAAAAAAACTGGTGCTTTCTTTCTCAGTATATTAAATTCACGGAAAACTCAAAAGACTTTTTCTTTTTGTCAAATAACAATCATAGTAAAACTGCTGAGAATTTTGATGGACCTGAGATAGGTTTTGGAGCTCGGGATCGTTGTTCATTCGGTGATCATCGGGATCTCTTTGGGTGCATCAGAGGTACCATCCACCATAAGACCTCTGGTAGCTGCTCTCAGTTTTCATCAGTTCTTCGAGGGCATGGGCCTGGGAGGGTGTCTTGTTCAGGTATAATACCTGGCTGCATACCGTTTATATTATTATATTAAGAGGTACATATTGTGTCGATGAATTTTTATACTTTAATATCATATTTCGATTGTTTGTATAAAATCCAACCCGCTGGTTCTGAGCACAGCAATCCTTATAAACTGACTACCGAGAATTTGAGCCAGATCAATAAAGTTAAGTTGGACAGGAATAGATTCACGCAGGCAACACAAGATGGTGTCGAACTTGATGCTGGCTTATTTTTGGTATGCGCAGCCGCAAACTACGGCCAGCCTACCTTTTCACCAAGTCATACGCCTCGAGTCACTTCCCAGCCTAGCGGGAAAGCAGTATGTTCGCATAAAAATGGGTGGATAACGTCGCCTAAAGATATGAATAAATATTGTGGTCCCTACTGAATAGTAGTGGGGCTTTAGCTTTGCGGCTCTCTGTTTGCTTAGTTAGAACTGAGTGACTGACTGACTAAAATCTGGTTTAATGCCACTAACGATCTGCTATTACGTGCAGGCAAAGTTCAAGGCAAAGTCGATAGTGTCCATGGGGCTCTTCTTTTCCCTCACAACACCAGTTGGGATCGCGATAGGCATTGGGATAGCATCCGGCTACAACGAGAACAGTCCCACCGCTCTGATCGTGGAAGGATGTCTCAACTCTGCCGCATCGGGCATCTTGATTTACATGGCACTGGTGGATCTGCTTGCCGCAGATTTTATGAACCCGCGGGTGCAGAGTAAAGCAAGATTGCAGTTTATGGTAAATGTATCTCTGTTTGTTGGAGCAGGCCTGATGTCTCTACTGGCTAAATGGGCTTAGCAGCCCTGATTCATTGTAGTATAGTTTCTCTTTTTTTTTTTTGGTTGTGACATCCCTCCCTTAAAATAACCGCGGACAGTGGAAAAAAGATGTGGTTTGGTTAGGCACCGTACTTCTAGGATGCGAAAGACATTCCATTTAAATTTTGAGCTGCCTCTTGAAGTAATAGTTATTATACTCTAACTTGTCAAGAGGTTTTTATCGTGCACAAATTTCGGTTGTCCTTAATTTTGTAAATACTGTGAGAGACATTCTTCTGGATTTTTTTGTGTCTTTTAAAAGAACAATATATTCTGTTCTGAGATGGTTCGGCTCTACTTGCAAAAATCTAGATCCAAAAGACACTGCCGAATTATTGAGCCGCCGTAAAATAATAAAGTATAACGCACATCCATCGGATCACTGTTCTCTCTTCACATGTGCACTGGCAAAGAAGAGGGGGGAAAAAAATTTAGAAGAAACGCATGTCCTCTTTCACAAGTCCACTATATGAGTTAATTATAGATAATTTTCTATAGTTAACTATGATTAATATTTCAATACTTATATTTTAAAAAATAATGTTGAGATCTTTATATTTATGAAGATGAAACATTTAATCTCAATTCTTGTTATGTCATTAATTTTCTCAATGAAAAAAATTGTATATGTTGTCATGTGCAAAAAAAAATCATGAATGAAGAGGATAAAAATATAATTTTATTTATTATTATTAAATATATATTTCTTAAAAATATCTCAATCGTCCCTTCTACTCTCCTCCGACTTGTGCTCTCAACAATCATCGCTAGACCTACGTTGTCGATCGCCATCGCTCTTGTACCGCTTGATCGTCACCTCTTTGCATTGCTCGTCACCATCGCATCGGACCTATTCGATCATCGCTGCTCCTGCATTACTCGACCGGTGTCACACCTACATCACTCATCATCGCCTCGCCTACACCACTTGTCGCTATTGCTTATGCATCGCTTGACCACCACCTCTCCTGCACGTCGCTTGTCGTCGTTGCACCGGACCCGCTTGACCGCCATCCCTCTTGGATTCCAATTACCATAAATTTCTGGGCTACTACCTTCAAAGTCGCAATTAGCTGCATCTTTTTCAGCATTCATGCTGAGTTTTAGGTGGATTGCAGAAACCATAGAATCTTCTTCTTCAACAACAGTATATCCTTATTCTTGTTCCACTCTAGCTGCAACTGAGCATCTCTCTCACGGCTGCTTCAGCATTTTTCTATATCACTACTTTGACGCCATTGTGTTAGATTTCAGGTTGAAAATTTACTTCCGAACATCTGGTTGCGGTCATCATAAAATAAGAAGCCATAAGTTAAACTCCTATTACAGTGTCATCTATATAAATGCTTATGCATTTTCACCATATACTTTGAGCAGTTCGTTGATTGCCTTTTAGGTATGCCTAGTTTTCATTTATTAGTGCACTATTGCTACCATGTTATCGCATATGTTGTTGCCAAATTTCTCTTGGAATTCTGTTCAATCTGAGAGTATCAACTCAATGGAGTTAAAGAAGATATAGGGAGTCCAGTTTTCTCAACAGAGATTAACCTTCTCCAAATGTTTGGACTCCTTATCTCTTTGCTATGTCATGAAAGCTGGATTCACCTCCTTGCATGGAATATCGTTAAGTTACAGGACATACTTCTTTATTCTTGTAGCAATCAGATTATAATCTTTTTTGTTTTTGAAATACTATTTCTTTCTTTGATTTGTATGTATTTTCTACCCGTCGGAATTGCTTCTCTTTTTTAGAGTTGGATGGTTGGATTTGCAACAATGGACAATAGCTTGGACGAAAGCTTCTTCGGAGTATTTCGACTTCAAACAGATGGAAAAGTTTTACTTTTCAAAACCGATATATCATATTTCATATTTCCATATGTTCGATTAAACTTACATCTTGCAGGATCATCGGTGGCTTCCTTTTAAGTGCAGCAGTGTCTCGTTGTTGTTTGACTTTTGCCTCGTTGAATGCTTTCTGCTCAGGGGCAAGCTTTGCTGATCTGCCAGTCCCGATTCAACAATCACAGCCTTGCTTTGTTTGCTTAGTATGCTTTGGGACTTTGCTTGCCAGACAGATTTCATGAAGCTCTGGTTGCCTCACTTCTAATTCTCGTCTTGTCATATGTAGCTTATCTTCTGGAATAGCTGATTGCCATGACTCACGCCTCCTTACATGTCCCTTCTCTTTTACAAAGCTAGACTGTTGTGGATCTTGCCTCATCTCTCGGTTCTCTTCTTGAGCAATAGGTAGTTGCATAGGCTGCTGTTTCAGAAATATTTCATAATTTTTTGTAGGCCTCGTTCTATTTTCCCACCTCTCGTCAGACTCCCCATTGTTTCTAGAATCTGCGGCAAATTGCCAGCAGAAGGATGATACCATAAATCAGAGAAATAAGCCTTCCAACCACTGCAACCCAAACATAAACCCAAGCGACTAGAACAGTCAGAGAATAATTTATATATGCACCTCTTAACTGGAAACAATTTTGCTTCCTTTTTTATCTTTCACTAAATGGAAGAGTACAACTGACTATCGAACAGGTAAAACACATCCAACATCTCATGCAAAAGAAACTGAAGAAACCATTTCTGAGTCCAGCAAGGCCAAATGCATCAGTCTAAACTCATATGTAAAATTCTGATCATCCAAAGTGCAATTGTATTCTTGACCTAAAGAAAGAAAAGATCACAAACTATCCACAAGCAACAAAAACATCTTAGAATATATCATTTTCTCTACCACCATAGTGAACCATACCACATGACAAGAGAAACTCACTCGATAAGAGTGTGAACCAGGTGGCGAATTTGTTTTGAGTTGTGTTTACGCAAGCCATTAACAACCCTTACGATCTCAGTCGCCTAACGACCAAAAGAAACCAAAACAAATCAGTGATGCAAAGGAGTTACAAGCACTTTGAAATTATCAAATTCCTGCAATACTGTACGCGTCCTGATCCTGGGTCCAACATAGAACAAAAAGGATAGAGTGGAATGCAAGATCAAAACCTTGATGACATCAACAGAATGCTCAATCACATCTTGATTCTAGCACAACATGGTAGGAGTTTGCCTTTTTGGTAATAAGCTTCTCATCTCTTAGCCACATGTGAAAGTTGGAGACCATCTCCAAACCATTGTTGAGCACCTATGCCATCCCCACCTAACTGTTCCACCAAATACATATTGAAATGCAGGTCTGCAAGATCAGAAGTCTTCAAAGCCTTGCAGAAAAACAAAAAGAGAGCAAGTTGATGAGATCCAAGCTTTACTTAACTTTCAATAGTAGATATATCACGAGAGCGACCTGAAGATTAAAGTTTAATAACAACATATAAACTTTAATAACAACATGAAGATTAAAGTTGATCCATACTCAAATTCACTATAAAAAATAACTTAACCTGTCCAGAATCCAAAAGTTGTCCAAAATAATCGAAAACTATTTCAAATGATAAAAAAATTATCCAAAATGATCAAAAGCTGGCCAAAATATCATTACTTTCTTCTAACCTGCAGTGAAAGAAACAAATAAAAAAAATCAGATAATAATAATAACTTGGTCAAGAACAAATATATAATTACCTACAATTTGTTTATTGGAGGATGTTCATTATGTAGAGTTGGCATTAGTGTCCATTCTTAGAGTCCACCCTACACTACTACACTTCGGAGCACTCAACTGGGGTAGATCCAATAATAACTAGTCGTGCCTCACTAGCAGGATGTTCAGCAAGTGATTGGACTTCAAAGCAGGCTGTTCAAACTATGTTATTGCTGAAGATACTCGTCTTTTCTTACATCCTTTTTTATTGTGACCAGGTTGATGATAAAGACTGCAAGTGATTGTGGTATTTTGCCTTTTTAGCTTAGGACCTTCAGTGGCTCAAAAAGACCTCTCCTTCTTAATTTTTATTGTTTTCTAAGTTTTCTTTTAGGAAAATCAGGAGGCTCAAGTGGTTTATGATTGTTAATTGGCCACGTATCTTTACTCTGTAAAAGATTGAGAAGATGACTATAGACATCTAAAAAAGTGGCTCTCCAATAACATTTCTCCACTTCCATTTCTACATCTTTTCATAAATAATTCAAGCATGATAGATATAGCATGACAATAAGGGATACTAAGTTAAGTCTCATTCCCTATAACTACAATTATAACAAATAATATCAATTATTATTTTTATCTCCCTTATCATAGTAATCTTAAACATATCACAACCATTCTAAGCAGATATCCAATTGATAGAATCTATCTTATTCTCCTCATGGATGGTCCTAATGTTGGGAGAAAACAACTCATTAAGTTTTATTAATAGCCTCCCCTTATATTATTGTATCCGGCAACTATTTTTCTATTCCATCTATTTCATTCTCACTCTCATTGAAACCACTAACATAGTTAACAAGAAGATCATCTACAATTAAAAGTAAAAATAATATCAATGTAACAAAAGTAAAGATAATTCAACAGACATATTAAACAAAAACACTATCAACATAATAAAAGTAAAGATAATTCAATAGACATATTAAATAAAAACACTATCAATATAACAAAAGTAAAGATAATTCATTTTTTGAATTACATTATCTATTAGTACTTTGACAATGTTTTTAGGATATTCGACAAATTTTATATTTTATTATAATATTTTGAAAAAATTCTTAATTTAAGAATGTAACACATTATGATTCAACAAATATGCATTTAACATAGTGACTCAAAATAAAAAATTTAAACACTTACCGATGGTTTCATTATTTGATAATTCAATAATACGATCTTTGTCTTTATGCCTCATCCTTATTTTTCCCTGTACTATAATTTCTATTGTTGCTTTGGGTCATTGTAACACTTTGATCCTTGATTCTCGCTAGTGTTGTTTCTAATGAGAGTACTATAATTAAGATATTCAAACTCGTGGAAGAAGGTATCTTCCAAAAACAGGGAATTGTTAACCTACTTTAAACACAAATGAAAAATCTAATAATTTCCTCAAAACTCATAGACTTCAAGATAATCTTTCTAATCTTCGAGCCCAAATAGCAACAAACCAGAGAGGCATAGCTCTCATAAAGGAATTCATTGATCAGTATGGTTTAGAGATTGTCCAACAATACATGTCCTTTGTACAAAAAAATGTTGAAGCAACCGTGAGAGAGATGCTCAAAGTAGTTGCATCTATAGTGGAACAAGAAAAGGGATATAATGTGGTTGAAGAAAAGATTATATGGATGATTATTCTGCAATCCACCTGGACACTAAAAAAGGTGAAGCTAATTTCGAACTTTGAAGGTATCAGCCTAGAAGTTTATGGCAATTGGAATGCAAGAGCGATGCCGATCAAGCGGGTTCGATATGACAGCGACAAGTAGTGCTGGAGAGGTTGCAGTCGAGCAATACAGGAGTGGTGATGGCGAGCAATGTAGGAGAGACAGTGACGAGTGGTGCAAGTGCAACGATGGTTGAGCAATGCAGAAGTGACGAGAGCGCAAGTCAAGCAACAACGATAAAGGGCATAAGTCAAGCATGGGAAAGAGGAGAGGAAAAAACACGATCATGATATTTTAAAGAATATATATTTAATAATTTAAAAATAAAATTTTATTTTTTATCCTCCTCATTTGCATCATTTTTGCACATGATAACTCGTGTAATATTTTTTGTTGAGAAAACTAACTATATAAGAAGAATTAGGATTAAATGTTTCACCTTCATAAGTGTAGGAACCCCATACTATCTTTTAAAATATAGGAATCGAGATACTAATCATAATTAACTATAAGGGTTATATGTAATTACCTCTAGGTACATTTAATGTGACAGATGAAACAATTATAAAAGAGATTTGCATGTCTCACCACAAAAGACTAAAGCATCAAATGGCTTTTAAAGTTACAGCTAGCTTTTAAATGTCGCATCTTGGGAGGAAGACAATGTTTTCATTTGTAATCATTGATGATTTCTCCCTTAACATAAATTGATTACTATAAATAATGTATTATTTTATTATTAACTTTTATATTTATATATTATAGTTAAGAAAATAATTAAATTTATTTTTTTAATCATGTGGATAAGTTAAAAATCTTACTAATCAATTAGATTATTGATTGATTTATTTCCTAATAAGTGATGTGATTTTTAAGAAGTAAATAATAAATATTCTATTTTTATACATGAACTATAATAAATGAATATTATATTTCTATCTTTATATGTGAAAGTAAAATAAAAATAAATTTAAAATAAAACTTAAATATTTACTTACCTTTCTTTAGCTTTTATTTATGTTTTGAAATCTTGATATTGGGATTATTATAATTTTATGATGCATAATAATATTTTAATTTCGAAATTTTATGATTAATAAATAATAATAATTGATTCGTGATATTATAATGATTATTTGATTGATATTGGTCTCTTAAACTTAAGTGAGTTTTAATATTGATTTAACTATTAAAATTTTTTTACTTTTAGATTAATGGTTCTAATTTATTTAATTAGATATATCTATGTTTTAAGAATTATGTATGAATTTTTATGATTTAATTAGTTTTAAATTTAAGATTATGAATTTAAATTCTTTAATTCATGAATTTGAATTATCTTTTTGATAATTTAGATTTTTGAAATCTAGTTTGATAAGAGGAGTCTAATTGGGGTCTGACCTAGAGTTAAGTTAATCTGTCAGACTAGACTGACTTAGCCCATGTGGCTAGGTACAATTAGCTCATGTGGCTAGGCATAACCCAGCCCAAGTGGTAAAGTACGACTTAACCCATGTGGCCAAGCATGACCCAACCATGTGGCTAAGTACAATCCAGTCCATGTGGCCAAGTACGACCCAACCCATGTGGTAAGGTATGACCCAATTATGTGGCTAAGCATAGGCTAACTCATGTGGCTAGGTATGACCTAGTCCATATGGTTAAACACGACCCTAAATCATGTGTCTTGACCCAACTCGCGACCCAAGCATAGCTCAGTTCGGTAAGGCTCAGCTTAACTTATGAGTGAGGCTTAGCTTAGTCCTTAAAGTTAAGCCTACCCAGTTATTGATTTTCACTTTTTTAAGTTTATGATATTGATATGATTGTTACCATGTAGTAGATGTAATTAGGCTAATGATCCATATTGGAATTACAACCTATGAAAGGAGCTACGGGCCCATCACAGTATGGAGCCACCAATAAACATAATCTAGTAGATCATATATAAATCATAGTCTCTTATAATATTTGATCATACTATTTCTTGGATGCATGTGTGAATGAATAAATGTAAATGAATGTATCATGAATGTTTATATATCTCTGTTGATGGCAGGTATGACAATTTCCTTCGAGGATTAGCAGACCTTCATACATGATGGTTAGACGGTTTCTCCATCCGCTGTTAGGAGGAACGTATCCTCACTTGGGCAGATGAGGGATACCACTCCATCCGTTGTTTGGAAAAATCCATCCTATAGAGTATGCCTCTCCATCCGCTATTGGGAGAGTGCACCATCGGGTGTAATGTATGCCTTTGTTACTTAGTTATCTTGTATATGTTCCATATAGTTGATGTATTATTTTGCTTATTATGTAATAAATTATTATCTTTTTTAATATATAAGTTTTATGATGAATAGATATGTTGTTATTTCTTAATAAATTATTTATATTTATTTTATGAATATTAATGATTATTTTTATGATTTTTTTGAGATTCTATTAATATGTGTGATTGTTGATATGTTTTTACATTATATTTATTTTTAGAGTTTTCTATAACTTTACAATAGATCAGCTTGGGTGGAAGACACTTGTGATCTTATTAAAAAGATATGATCTTTTTTCTAGTTAATAAAATATTTATTACTATAAAAATAAAAAATTAAATTCAATGATAAAAAAGTATATTTTATAAATTATGAATAATAAAATGATATATTATTATATTTTATAAATATGAGATGTGACACTATTAATGCCGCCGAGCTCCCTCTACAAATGCAATTGTTTTCTACAACAATGTGATTCTTCCACCAGATGGTAGAGTTTCATCTCTCCTTTTGTGATACTTGCTAGCTAGATATGTATTATTATTTGATATAGATGATATATAAATACTACTCCTTAGTCAAAATTATGTTTTCTACCCAATTGATTGGTCACACGGGTCTTAGTTCTAAGGAGTTGGCACATGACATTGATGAGAACCTGTGAGTTCATAAGGTCAATCATATAGTAATAATGAAAAAAATTACTTACTAAATTATTACTTCATCTCCGTTAGGTTTGACATATGATTTTATGCTTCATTGACGAAGCTTATAATTATTTTTAATATTTATCATGAGCTCAACCTAATGATTGTCTATTATACTATAAAAAGTCAATGCTCCAAGTGCATTCTATAAACACTTATTGACTAAATACATTTACTTTGGCATCTAACTAAATCCTTTTAAATTTTACTAGCTTAAGTATCAAACTTACCTTGTTACGTATACTCTTAAAATGATTTTTGCAGGATCTTGAACTGAATCCCTTAGTCTCTTAACACCTCAAACATGAGATGAGTTTGGAAGTAGCTCTTATTGGCTTCTATCTCACTCCATGTATCGAATAACCAAAATATATCATAGTCAAATTGACATAAAAGGAGGGATTTTTTCAAAATATTTTAGGAAATCACATCGAATCCTTAGGGTAAATAAAAAAGAACCAACTCTTCCACACCCAAATCCATGAATGATTAGAAATAACCTATTCACCATTTTTGAATCCTCTACATTCCAATGAATGAACCTTGCACTACATGTTACCCCCATAGGTCACTAGTTTTTCACCTATTATTGTTGTCATAACCTTGGCAGATATTGTATAAATTGTCACCCCATTCTTATCTCAACTCGCATAACTACCCAACAAACATCCATTTATTTGACTATACCAGAGGTGGCTCCTCTATAATTGATACGCAACACCAATTTTGACCAATGCTACAAGAGACTCCACACAAAGTACAGTGAATGTATCACACCCTCAATTAAGATCCATAAACACTAAAGGGATCAGAGATACATTATATGGTTGAACTTCTTTTTGAAAGTCAATGATTATCTTTTCAAGAAGTATATATATATATATATATATATATATTATATATATATAAACACTTATTGACTAAATACATTTACTTTGGCATCTAACTAAATCCTTTTAAATTTTACTAGCTTAAGTATCAAACTTACCTTGTTACGTATACTCTTAAAATGATTTTTGCAGATCTTGAATGAATCCCTTAGTCTCTTAACACCTCAAACATGAGATGAGTTTGGAAGTAGAGAGTCAAATCAAGTAGGAAAACAACCTAATTCCTTAAATATTATGTGCAATCTTTCTTTATCCAAAGAAGGAACCCATCCCTCAAAAGGATCTAGCTCTCCATATTGGAGATCTACGACGAGAACTCAGACCTATCCAAATATGTGATAACTTTTGCCACATAAATGATACTGTATGTAATGATTGACACACCTTATCAACTATTCTCTACACAACTATTATCTAACTCAATTAGCTTATTCAGCCAAAAGTGAATTAGAGATATAAGGTATGATAGATTATAAGTCATCTTTATTAAGAATAGTTTTTAGTTTTGAGCTTCTCTATTCTCCTCCTCTATAACTCTTTTTCATAATTTCTTGATGACTATCACCAATCTGAGAAATTTTCTAATATAAAGAATATATATATGACTAAGAATGCCATGAATTGTTACCAGCATCATTAATAGGTATATATGGATGAGATATTATCATACATGAAAAGCATTGCATAACCAGATTGATATAAAGAAGCCCAAAATAAAAGTGAGCAAGATTCAAGAGCTAGCTTTAAATATATGTGCAAATAGCACGCCTTCTGCCATCGAGCAGTTGTAGCTCATTCCTGTGTTACGTTGCTCTACAAGATGGTGGTTCCAAGGTGATATACCTTACTCCGTTATGTATTATGTATAACAAAAAAATAAGTGAAATTAGAAGACCCAAAAACATTGATAAGATGCCATCTCATGATATATCTTTTTACATAATTAGTATCCCTTGATTGATATATTATTTTGTTCCTTTTTTATTTTCCTACAAATTTAGGTCATGATAAGGGTTGTATATTTTATTTCGCTTGTATTTATTAAGCCAATATCCCCACAAGTAGAAACTCGAAGCACAAAATAAAGTATTTATAGCTTTAGTATTTAAAAAATATTCTCTTTTCAAAATCATTCCATTCATTCATTGATTTAAAAAAAATTTAAAAATTAAACTAGACCACATTTCATAAATAAAAAATCATATAAAGCAAAAATATTTTTATTCTAATTTTTCAATAAGTATAATACATCTCACTGAATATAAGATGATGAGTGATGGAATGACCCTCTTAATTGTCTAAAAAAGCTATTAGATTTCTCTTGGATATTAATCCAATTGAGAGAATTTTATTCTAATACTAATTGTTATGATCATAATAGAATTGAGCAATATAATTTTTAATTGATTTTAAAATTTGATCAGTAAATCAATATATTTTGAAACTCAGTTGATTAAGTTAAAGTTATAAATAAAGAGAATAAAATAAAGTTACAAGTAAAAGATAAGTAAAAAGAGACAAACTAATTTATAGTAATTTGATCTTTCCAATCTACGTCCACTCACGATTCTTCTTTCCTCTAGGGCACTGGTTTTCACTACTAATCTTCTTTCCAACAGATGAAAATTAATTATCCTTATTATAACTCTTTTCTTTTTTAAGTATAAGAGATAACTTTTACACTCTCTTTCTATAATAGATCTCTCACTTTCTATAACTTAAAATTTCAACTAAACTTGAGACGAGGAGAAAACTCATTATACTCAAAATGAGAGCTTATAATATTTTACTATCTCAGGAATGGATATCCTATTAACCAAGTCTAAATTAGGTATTTATAAGCCTTAAAAGATTTTAAGAATATAGTAAAAAATTTAATTCTAAATAATTTCAGGGTACCACAGTATTACCATCATAACTTTTGACACAAGTGATACCTAAACTTTTCTTGTCAATGATAAGAAGAAATAAATGATTGGGCCAAAAAAAATGTTATTTTGAAATTTATCAATAATTTGCTTGTGTAGGTAGAGATTTAGTATTTCAACTTATATATATATATAATATATATATGTATATATATATGTATATATATGTATATATATATATATATATATATATATATAAATATATATACATACATACATATATATACATATATATATATATATATATATATATGATATATATATATATATATGTATATACATATGTATATATATATATATGTATATATATGTATATATATATATATATATATATATATATATATACATGTATATATATATATATATATATATATATATATATATATGCATATATATATATATACATATGTATATATATATATATATATACATATACATATACATATATATACATATACATATATATGTATATGTATATATGTATATATATATATATATATATACATATATATATATATATATATATACATATGTTTATATATATACATATATACATATACATATATATATATACACATATATATATATATATACATATATATATATGTGTATATATATATATATATACATATATATATATATGTATGTATACATACATATGTATATATATATATATACATATGTATGTATATGTATATACATATGTATGTATACATATGTATATATACATATATATATATATGTATATATATATATATACATATTATTTTGGTCGGGCAAAAAGAAAAAGGAAGCATGGGTATCCTACGGCATCTTATTGATTCACCTTTAAGTTAAAGTTTCTGAGACATCTTTTTTGAGGTCTCTATGTTGCTTTCGAAATGACACTAACAATGTCGGAGTTGGAACGACTACGCCACCTTCCACCTACCCTTGAAGTTGTTTTCTTGCTTGCCTGCGCCTTCAGTTTTACGTATGAAATGACAGTCAGATGTGCATTTGGGAAAAAAGATTGCGACCATTGTTGCCATGCACTATTATATAGATTTATCAACACACCCACAAGTCAAACACGAATGGCGATTTCGTCGTTAGACTTGCCAACAGGTGCAGAACTTATCCGCATTTCTCAGAGCGAGAGCTGGCTTGATTGAGCAACTTTCCTCACTTTTTTCCTCTGTTTCTAGCCTACCTTTTAGAAAGTATAAGAATGTATTTTTAGGTCGATCATTCTGGACGGAATCGCTGAACTTGTTTTAATTTAGCTCCCAAGCTATCTGATTGGGTGCTGCTTTTAGATTCCAACCTAACTGGTTAGGTGCGGCAAAGGTAATCCTTACCTAAGCCCCTTCCACAAGTACAAGTCCTCATCATGGTGATCCGACTCCAATGTCGCCGATTCCATGATTAAAAGAAGGTGACAATCTTTTCCATCTGTTTAGCAGTTGGTAGCTCGTAGTCTACGAGTCATTTTTATGGCGTGGGTGGGGGGGACCAGGAAACTCCAACTCCACTGATGGTTGTTGCTTCCAGAAACAACGTCAGGACTCACTTATGATTGTTGGCTTAGGCGAACACCAGGCTCTTTCAGCCAGGCATTCTGCTCCTGTTAGCTCTACGTAGAACGAGTTATCCACTCCGTCCTAAAACTATGGAGCGTAGTGAACATTAGGTGGGTTGTCCCACAGCTGATGATCCATTTCAACAACTCGGTTCAGGGTTATATACAACATCTTCCATGGCCCATACTCATTCACAAAGGCATGCATGATTCTGGATCATGAACCTGAAGGCCACGAAGACCAGCTTAAATCCTCACTTGCAAAAGAAGAAGGTGGTGATGCTCCCGAGGGAGGAAGGACGGAAGGTGGAGATGGCAACTAAGAGCCAGTTTACCCTGAGGCTCTGGGGCCTCAGGAGTCGCTTCAACTCCATCTTAACCATGTCCATTGGGCTCGTCTTCGTCCTCACCATCTTCATCACGATGAGGAACGGAGACCAGACTGAGATCCTTGCCATGGAAGCCAAGGAGTCGTCGGCCGGGACTTGCGACTTGTTCTCAGGCCAATGGGTATATGACAAGACGACGTATCCCTTGTACCCGGAGAGTGGGTGCAAATTCATGTCGGATCAGTCTGCTTGTGAGAAGTTCGGAAGAAGAGATCTCAAATATCAGAACTGGAGGTGGCAGCCTCATGGATGCAACCTACCAAGGTAAGCCATGGACGGTTTCATGGTTGAACATTAGAAACAAAGCTTCTTTAAGCAATTATAACATATTGTGGGGGCTACTAGTCGCGTATAGTTATAACATAGGATCTTAACGAAATTATATTCTTATCATGACACCGATATCTTGATAGTTAAACTTGTGAATCATGACACCCACCATTTGTTAACTGTCTTTTCGTTAGAGAAAAATGCATAATGTTAATCTTAGGGAGCCCTCGGGAAATTCGGATATGAAATAAGCAGGTTCAATGCCACAAAACTGCTGGAGAGGCTACGGGACAGGCGGCTGGTGTTTGTTGGTGACTCCCTCAACAGAAACCAATGGATTTCCATGGTCTGCCTGTTGGGTGCCTCCCTTCCTGATTCCCACAAGATCATGGTCTCCAATGGATCGCTCATGTCCTTCAAAACCAAGGTGACCTTGCTTTGTCTTTCTTTTTTTGTTTCCCTCTTTTGGATACCTTCCTGTTTCACCATGCACAGTCGTCCGGGCGGGGCAGTTGTTCATTGTATTTTCATCGCATAGATTGTGGTCAAAGTTCCACTGTTAAGTAAGCAACATGAAACAATGTGCCACGGCAGGAACATAATGCATCAATTGACTTCTACTGGGCGCCATTGTTGGTTGAATCCAATTCAGATGATCCTGTACACCACCAAATACCAGACAGGGTTGCGAGGGCGCAATCCATTGAGAAGCACGCAAGACAGTGGACAAATGCTGATATACTGGTCTTCAACACTTATCTCTGGTGGAGGCGACCAACGATGAAGATCTTGTAAGTCTTAACTATTCTGCTATGTGGACCTTTTGCACCATTCATGCTGCCTTTCATGTATCTTTTAAGAGAGTTCATAATCTCGACTTTGGAGTATATGAATGAATATATTTTTGAGTTGTAACATTCATGTTCCTAACGCTACTGATTCACTCCCAGTGCTAGAATCAGAGTAGGTTAATTAGCACCGAAAGAAATCACATTCTTGTTCTAGATGAAAGAAGAAAATGGTCATGTTGATGCGTCAGGTGGGGATCATTTGAGGACGAACATGGTATCCACAAGGAGATCGACAGCCTCCGTGGCTACGAGCTAGCACTGAACACATGGTCTGATTGGCTTGAATTCCACGTGGACCATCGCAAGACGAAGCTGTTCTTCATGAGCATGTCGCCTACGCACTGGAGGTAATTGAGAATGGAGACAACATTTCAACTTACAAGTTCTTCAAGACATTCCTGGTGTCTCCAATCCTTGGATTTGTTGGTTTTTTGATCCTAGCAAATCTAGAATAAGTTGTTGGTGTACATTAAAGACTGTCGGCAATTCGATTCTCGTGGCAGTGGCGAGGAGTGGGGCAGGCCTAGTGGCCGTAACTGCTACGACGAGGCAGAGCCGATCACAGAGGAGGGATACTGGGGCAAAGACACAAATGAAAACATGATGCGGGTAGTTGAGAAGGTAATCATGAGTCTCAGAGGCAGGGGTGTGAATGTACAAATGCTCAACATCACACAGCTCTCAGAATATAGAAAAGACGGCCACCCGTCAATCTACCGGAAGCAGTGGGAACCACTGACCAAAGAGCAGCAGGATAACCCCGGCAGCTATGCTGACTGCATCCATTGGTGCCTCCCAGGGGTTCCTGATGTGTGGAACCAACTTTTGTATGCCTACCTTTTTCCTGAGTAGGAAAAGAAAAACCATTACTTCTTTTTTTATCCCTCATGTTTCCCATAATGTTTGGGCTAACAGGAACCAACAGTTCACCGTGCTTGAATTCTTCTCCCTTTTTTTTTTTTTTCCTCTCTAGTTCTTTAAGGTGAGGCGAAGCCCACGTGTTCCAGTTCAAAGAGAACGCTAAATAAGTGTTGGTTTTTGACTTGGAAGAGGGAAGACATCAATCATGCCTCCTCAATCTACAATTCGATTTCAGCATTCGTTGTCCATTTCAGTTGGAAATTGCAGCCAAATGATACGCTACTAAAAATGACTTATACATATTACAAAAGGAACTTCTACGAAGAGTTTGAAAAAGTTTTTGGAATAAATTAGTTTTTATTCTGTTTAAAATAATTTGATTGAAAGGATGGAAAATTATATTAGATTAAAAAGATTTTGGCGAGCTAAGAGTTAGACTTCTTCTTAAGACGAATTTATCCCTAGTGGTGCTGATGGTTTAGCAGCAATCATCTTCCGAGATACAATGATCACTTCCTACAATAGTAGCACTCCAAATTACAAGGACAATAATTTTTTTTAATACTCTCTCTTTGATCTATGTCAAATGAATGGAAGAATAAAATTTAATTTTTTCATGAAATTAATGATAGAGATGAGGTCTATTTATAGATGTTAGAGAAACTCATTGGGGTTAAAATCCATGTCCAGTCGATTGAAAGATCAAGTCTATTCGGATGAAAAATCATATCTATTTAGGTAAAAGGTTATCTCTGTTCAATCGAATTAACATATCTATTCGAATGAAACTTGTTCATTCATTTGAAAATAATTTTAACCTATGATTTTTGGCAATAGTGGCCACTCAATTTAGAGTGTCTAGAAGGCAATGATGAGTTGGGAAATGACACCCTAATGATTTTTTTAAAGGGAAAAAGTAACTTCTATGTATTCAAAAACTGAGCAGCTACATCATCAGCTGCATTACAAACTTGGTGAGCCCTCAGCTCTATAAAAATTAGCAACTCTGTGTGCTACAATATTGGCCTCACGAAGCACGTATGTACTGTTGTTGACAAACACAATATCAAAAAGTGGTTTAATGTTAGATATAACAGCCTGAAGTTGCCAAGGAATTAAGCTGTCATCCTTCAAAAACTTGATAGTTCGCTGTGCATCTGTGCAAAGCTGCACTCTTCAGTGGTTGAGCGTAGCCATCGTCTGCAAACCCTCTAATAATGCTAAACATTCAGCTTCTATCGGACTGGCAGCTCGACATGGCCTTCCTCCAAGCATCATGATATCTCCATTTGCCTTCTTAATTACAAAGCCAACTACTGCAATGGATGAATTAAGCTGGAATGAGCCAAGATAAACTCATGACTACAGCTATTCATCACAATGACAGCATTGGTCATCAACCCAATCTCCTGAGAACCATGAGGGTAAGAATAGCAATCATTGGGATCATGGTCTACGAACTAGCTTGTCGATTGCGAAAAATAACGTCATTATGATTTAACCACAAAAACCAAATATCATTAGCCGTAATACCCTACATTTTCGTTTCGGTGTGCTTATCTAACACTCCCGTTCCGGAAAAGAAGGAAATAATTGTAATCTATGTTTGAGAAAGAAAGCTGTATCTTCAGCTGTGGTGCTCTATCAAGTATCAAATATTAACTACGTTGGCTGATATGTGATTATAATCCTAAATTATGCGAACCAAACATCACAAACAACCAACAAAACAGAATAAATATGTTGATGTATTTCTATAAAACAAGATGGACGAGGACTTCTTAGCACAAGCTGATGAAAAAGGACACATGCCAATTGAGCCTTGGAATATTTCTCGTGTTGGATGAAAGTCCGATCCATGGGTGGTCAAATTTGTTCCGTTCCGATCCCGTGGATGCATGCGAACCAATTCCAAGGCCATGTGCCTGTTCAAATTTTGCCTATCTATACTTCGATTTCACTAACTACTTTCCAACTCAAACCCACTAAATGGTGGTATCCATCGCTTTTTTCTTACGTCCATCGATTTAAAATATAATTGATAATAAATTTTAATCCACTTTAAATGGATCGTTGAGCACAAGCATCTGGTAAACCACTATTTACATATCAAATATGATCTCAGATCTAATTATTATCAAGATATTTAAATTTAATTTATTTTTAATGAGGAGAAAATTCTAAAAAAAAATTGTATTTTTGGACGTTCCGGATATCCTTTTTCATCTTTTACAATGGATGTCTCATATTTACCTTTATCTTTAAAATGCCTATTTGACAAGACAACTGGAGCAGTATCAATTCATCCTATCGATTAGTCCCTATGGTGAATCGATCTAATAATCATCAAGTATAAGATTTACATAGATAGTTCCAGTTTCTTTGACACCTTCAACCAACCACTATAAAACCATCGAAAAGCCGTAATACCTCATGTTTTACTTAAGGATCTATATATAATTATAAGTTTTTATAAAGTACTAATCTATAAGTTAGAGTCTTAGAGAGATTTTTACGCAAGAAATAATTCTAGGGTTTCTTAAATAGTATAATCTGTAAATATATAGTTGTATAGGCTATCTCGAAACTTTAGAGAGACTGAAGGATTTCACGTTGGGAATCCGGTTTAGGGGGATCAATTTTATATTTTTCAAAGATTAATCTTAGGCATATTCTTAGCTTTTTAAAGTTCTTATCAATCCTCAAAGCAAAGCATGTAGATTATCTATCTGATCTTTTCCTTGAAAATATATGAATTAAACTCCAAAATTATTTTAATGATGTCATAATCTAGGAATATTCATACATCAATATTCAGATTTTTTGAAAAAAAATTATGTTGAGTGTTTGATTTGAATCTTTGATAATGTGGAGATGATGTATATTTATAAAAACTTGATCGAATTTTAGAATATATTATAATTAAAAAAAGAGCGTGGGAAAGATTGTTGTTGCATGCTTGTGATTGTGAAATAGTGTTGTAGCATGTCGAGGTCATGTTTTGCTGTCGGCACTCGACAACACCCCCTTTGGGGGATGAGGTATCATATGAGGCTTGCTGCAGCAAGCAATACGTGGGATGAAGTAAAAGCTTAAGCTTAGCTGCAACACCCATAGAGAGGGATGAGTGAAGAAGAGAGAGAGAGCGAAAGAGAGACCGAGAGGAACGAGTAGTGATGGTGCACGGGAGAGCAGTCATGTTGGGTTGGAGGAATAGGGAAAAGATAAAAATAAAATATTATGATGTAATTAAGAGATAATGTTCTTACTCCAGAAAATTAATATAATATTAAATAAAAGATAAGACATAGAATACTTATAAAATATTTCCAAGTGCATATGCCTCCCTTGCTTCATGAACTATTTCGTGGGATACCCAAGGAAACTTATGGGTATTATTTCTAGCACCCCGAGGACCAAAAGGTTTTTGTAATCAAGAGAGCAGTGTTGCTTGAGAAGGAATATATTTTTGGTGGAGATAATGAGAGCATGATAGAGTTGAGTGAGGTTGGAGAACCTAGCTCAAGCACCATTTCACAACCAGAGTCTGTTCAGGTACTTAGCACACAAGTTCCAACTTTACGTAGGTCTGATTAAGTATCCCATCCTCCTGAGAGATATGTGAGATATATCAGAGGAGAGGATGTTGAGGATATTTATTCTCAGACCTATGAGGAGACTATTACGAGTATAAACTCTGGGAAATGACAAAAAGCCATGAATTCAAAGATGGATTCCATGTATTAAAAAATGTTTGGAACCTGGTTGATGCCCCTAAGGGTATCGTACCCATTGATTGCAAGTGGATCTTCAAGAAGAAGATCAGAGTAAATGAAAAGATAAAGATCTATAAAGTAAGGCTAGTGGCTAAAGGGTATTGTCAAAATCAATATGTTGACTATGACGAAACCTTCTCACTTATAGCCATGCTAAAATCTATCCGAATTCTATTGGTTATTATAACACACTATGAGATCTGACAGATGGATGTGAAAACTGTATTCTTTAACAGCAACCTCGAGGAGGTGTATATGATAGAACATGAGGAATTCATATCCAAGGACAGTCCAGATAAGGTATATAGGTTGCTTGGGTCCATCTATGGACTAAAGTAAGTTTCCCAAAGTTAGAACATAAGATTTGATGAGGTGATCAGATTTTATGACTTCGTTAAGAAGAAAGATAAGCCTTATGTGTACAGGAAGGTAAGTGGGAGCACTATCATCTTTTTGGTACTGCATGTGGATGATATTCTGATTATTAGGAATGATGTAGGAATGCTCTCCATAATAAAGGCATGACTATCTAGACACGTCTCCATAAATGACTTAGGAAAAATATTCTATATATTGGGGATTAAGATATGTAGAGATAGATCTAAGAGGATGTTTGGTTCATCCTAGTTTAGGTACATGGACATCATTGTCAAAAGGTTTGGCATGAAAGATTCTAAGAGAGGTCTCATACCGATAAGATATAGGCTATCACTTTTTAGGAGTATATCCCCAAAGACTCCTAAAGAAATGGTACATATGGATAGGATACCCTATGCCTCAGCGATATGGTCTATCATGTATGCTATGCTATGTACCAGGCATGATATAGCGTATGCACTAAGTGTCATGAGTAGGTATCAGGCGGATCTAGACTTGGAGCACTAAAAGTAGTAAAGTGTATCCTTATGTACTTGAGAAGGACTAAAGATCTTTTACTAGTATATGAAAAAAGTAGCCTCAGGATTGAGGGCTACACGGACTCGAGCTTTTAGTCTGATGTCGATGATGACAAGTCTAATTCAGGGTATGTGTTCATCTCGAATGGAGGAGTAGTATGCTGAAAGAGTTCCAAGCAAGATACTACTACTAACTCGACCACAAAGGTAGAGTACATTATTGTGGTAGAGGCAGCAAAGGAAGGAGTCTGGATGAAGCAGTTCATAATGGATTTGGGAGTCATGTCGAGCAGTGAGGAGTCGATTCCCTTATATTGTGACAACTATAGGGTGATTACTCAAATGAGAGAACCCGAGTCTCATCAGAAGTATTCTTTGCTTATGATTACTAGCATTTTCTCATATTATCTAGATATATATTGTGATGTCCTTGTATCTGTGCAATGGAAATCAGATCGTGATGAGACGATAATGAGACTGATTCACCTTTAAACACAGACCCTAAATAATATCGATCATAGGTTACTCAAGAGGGACATTGAGATAACTGGATAGACTGGTGTGCTATATACTTGTCCATATGATGGAGGTGGTTGGTCTCATAGCTACTCATGTGGGGATACTAAGGATATAATGTAGGTGCTCATTGGAGAATGAGTTGACTAATTGATTCGCTTATGGAATGCTAGATGGTTAATGATACCTATTGTCAGACAGTGATTCCGTAGTCCTAAGAGTATATCTAGTTCTTAGACTTAAGACACCAAGGATATCATATATAAGTATTTCACTCTTTGATACCAGACTTATAGGTTTGGAAGTTTCAAATCTAGTACAGCCAGTTATTTGGAGTGTCAGCCAATCTTACGAGGGCTATTAAATATCAATAGAGGATCATCCACTCGGTATCATAAGAGGAATATTTCATGTATTCTTGCTCAAATAAATCCTTAGCTAGGGTTATTCAGATTGAGAGAGAAAGAGTTCTCTAGGAGAATCCGATTAGAGCGAGACTTGAGTGGAAACCATATGAGCCTAACAGCACCATGCCTGATATATGGTCTCTGAGATATTAGATGGATGAGGGACTATAGGTACATGGTAACTGAGGATAGATAGGTCCAAAGGATTAGATTCCCTTATATCATCTAGGACTACGACGTAGTAGCATAGTACATCTGTAATCGATGAGTCGAGTAAATTATTCTGAAGATAATAATTCACTGAGTCAAAAGTAGTTCTGACATGTATGACTTATGGTCAACTCGATATTGAGCCTAGAGGATCATATACATATGGTAGGTGTTACAGATAGTAGAGATTCGGTTATGAGATATTCACTGAAGTCTCTATCTTATTGGATATCCGATAAGCCCCTGAATTATTAGATCCTATGGATAAGATCCAATAAGAGCTAATAAGAGATTATTATGTAAAGACCCATTAATATAAAGAGCTTAGGTAATTGGATGAAGATCTAGTACCCAATAGGGCAAGATTCATTATAGTTAATAGGGGGCCTCTATAAATAGGAGGGAACCAAAGGCTCATAGACTAAGGTTTTCTTAGTAGCAACCTCATATTTGTTAGGGATCGAGTGGCACTAAGAGGGGTGGGGGGGGGGTGAATTAGTGCAGCGGTTAATAATAATAACTTTTCGGTGATTTAAAATAACTTCGGAAACTTTGTGCGATAAAATTATGTTTCGATGAAATCTGGTTTCAATTACGTATAAACTTAAAATAATTCATAAGAAAGTGAGGAGGAAGCGAAGTAAATAAATGAACAAGTTTGCAGAAATGTAAATAACAATATTGAAATGCAAACCAGAATTTTTATAATAGTTCGGTCATACGACCTACGTCCACTCCCAATTTCTCTTCTCTTGAGGCCATCGGCTTTCCACTAGGTGTCTTCCTTCTAAAGGCAAAGACCAATTCCCTTTTACAGTGCTTTCTCCTTTTGGCGGACTTAGGAGACAACCCTTACAAGCACTCACTCCTTTCTTTTGAATTGAATACAAGAGAAAACTAAAGGAGGGATTTCTAGAGAAATTTAAACAGCATTTTCTAGCTTTCAAAGTGTATGTGCTTGCATGTAGCAACCCAGGGATGGGAGGGGTTTTTATAGGCTCTAAGAGGATTTAGATTTGGAGCCCAAATTTGAATCTTCTCAATTTTCCAAGCTATTGGCGGTATCACCGCCAGACACTGGTGGTACCACTGCCTGACAAAGTCCTTGGGCTCTATGGTCTGGTGGTACCACCGCTTGACACTAGCGGTACCACCGCTTGTCAGGTATTAAAGTCGACGGTACCACTATTGACCTAGGGTGGTGCCACCGCCTAGAACACTTGGGATTTCGGTCCCTAGGCAGTGCCACTACCTGGGTCTGGTGGTGCCACCGCCAGACTATTCTAGTAAGGCTGAATGGGCCTTGACTTCGGCCCAAATTAGCTCAAATAAAGTCCAATTGGTCCCTACAAGGGTTAAACATGATTATTGCCTAATCCTTACCATAATTACGTGCTAACTATGAAATTGAAACATAATTCTAAGCAAATTAACAATTGGCAATGTCGAGTCTTCTTCCGGTAAGCTTTTCGGTGAACTTTCGACGGACTTCCGATGCACCCTCGGATTTCTTTTGGTGGATTCCCAACAGGCTCCCGGACTCTGTGGCGAGTTTGACGAGTCTTTGGTAAGCTTTCGAACCTTCTCGGTGAGCTCCGCGAACCTTCGATGATCTTTCTGGCGAACTTCCGAAACCTTCGGCGAGTTCTCGATTCTTTCTTGGTTGGTTCCGGCAACACCTCCGCGAACCTTCGGACTTTCGGTGGACTCTTGAACTCCTAACTACTTGACTCCAGTAATTTGCTTTATGTCTTCAAGCTATTATAGTTAATCCTGCACACTTATCTCAATAATATGGATTAGATCAATTGACCCATCAATTGACTTCATCATCAAATTCCAAGATTTAATAATCTCCCCCTTTTTGATGATGATAATCAATTGATGATGGAGTTTATCTTAACTCCCCCTATCTATATGCCATATAATGAGAAAGAAGATGCTTGAATTCAATCTCTTTGAATTCAAACTGAAACCGATAAGTTTCATCCGATGAACTTATGAAGCATGATTTTTCATCCACAAATACGAAACTTCATATTTTTTAAGTCGAATTATAGATATTTATCATTTACACAAAAGATACTAATCATAAATTGAAATATAATAAGGATCAGATGATATCAATAAAGTGCACAAAATCAAGGCATGATATCAAATAAAATAATAGCTTATCATATCAATAAAAAGAACCCAATTTTTAAACATGATATGATATTGATTTCTTAAAAATTTATATTTTAAGCATTTGAGATATATTGCGATACATTGCGATGATTTTCAAAGATAGTAATCAATTTTTGATTACAAAACATGGCATAAGCAAATATGTCAATTCATTTTGGCAATAATTCTTCTCAATGCGATCAAGTCATCAATTTATTTGCTACATTCTTCTCCTCCTTTGTCATCAATAAAAAGGAGGTGAAGGGAGTGTAAAATCAACTATACCATCAAGATCCATCATTTGAAGAAGACACCAAATATTATAGCATTATGAAAGCATCATCAGGATAAAAAAAAGCTCCATTCAAAAAATGTCATTCAAAATCCGAATAGATGATTTCACGAAGATACTTGAAGTTGAGGGAAAAAGGAAAAATTCGGAAAGAAACATACAACATCATATATTAGGACAGTTTCAAAAGTATGTCAAAGTAGCATAGAGGTTTATAAGAGTCAAAAGATTCAATACAATAGCTATTCCTCGGGTGGAATACCAAAATGCCTATACAAGTGTTCTAGCTTTCGGTTCATCTGTCGTACTTCACTCAAAATTTTAGCTTGTTGTGATTTGATTTGATTTATTTCTCTTATGATTGGATCTTCAGAAGCAAGAGCTGGTTCTGATGGTGCTAGAGCAAAGTGACTAAGAGGAGGAGATTCACTTCCCCTAAAGATTGGTGTTTCAGGTTATTCTATTGCAGGAGGAATTGGATCAGTCCTTCTAGGCTACCTAGTCCATATTCCATTTGTAAAAATGTACCTAAGTCTCTTGAGTAGGTTTCTGCTAATAGTGTTATATCTGTCTACTTTTATCACTTCTTCATCGGGTGATATTCTGATATTATGGGCATGTAGCAATCTAGTGATTAAACCCCCGTATAGTAACATCAAGTCTTTAGATATTATTTCCTTCATATGTTGCTGGATCAGGTATCCAAAACAGATATTTTGTCCGATCATTATCCAATATATGGTTCCTAACTCTAATTGACTAATCTCATCATGGTGATATTATTTAGGAATAAGGATGCTTATGATGATGTGATCAAGAATTTTAGAATTGAAAGGTAACAAATGCTCACAGCTTTTAGGGACTATGCCTAGGTTAGGATTTGCAAAAATAGTCTCTAAAGCCTCGAAGTAGGTTACTCCGATTGCATTCATATCCCATTGTCCTCTGAAATATCAACTCCTATCCTTTTCTGAGATTCCAATTAGCTCACATATCGTACTATCAAAAATTCGAATTCGGGTTCCTAAAAGGTAGGTTATCATGTTATCATCATCCAAGCTTAAATTTACATAAAACAACCTAACTAACCTAGGATAAATTGATTCATCGATTTGTAAGATGGGCAAGATATCCAAATAGGTAAATCAACGTGTTTTCCCTTATGCACCGTTCTTGCTTCGAAACTAGGGTACCTAAAGGCTACTTTATTAGATATAAAAAGGGATGGGTCATGTGAATCTCCTACCATCTTTTTCCCTTTGTCCCTTGATAATCTCCTAGAAGCTATATCTAAACATGATGATAAAGTAAGAACAATTTTAAAGAATAGATGTATTGAGAAGAAAGGAAAAAATTTAGTTCTTACCTTATATGGATTTCTTGGGAGGTAGAGGCCTTGATCAAAGATGGAACCCTCTCTTAGTCTTTTAGAGGGAGAAGATGAGGTTTGGGAGAGTTTAGAGAGGATGGGAAGAGGGTTTAAAAGTGTTTCCACGGGTTGGGGGCGGTTCCACCGCCAGCCCTAATCCCCCTTTATATAAGGGGGCTCTCGGGTGGTGCCACCGCCAACTGAGCGGTGCCATCGCCTAGGACTCGAAAGCCTAGGCGATGCTACTGCCAGTCCTAGCAGTGCCACCGCTAGCATAATTTTTTTTTATTATTATTTTAATTTTTATCCTTTGTTTCATAGAAGTTTAATGTGTTTAATTAAAATAGAATGGTGTCTTGTATTACTTTTTAAGATTTCATAAGATGAAGTCAAATCCACGAAAGTCGAAAAGATGATGAAAAATTTCCGAAAGGCATAAAATAAATTCATTCACGAGGACAATTCAATATGCCTAATTCCCTTCTAATAAAGTCAAATTATTTTTTATTTAAGAATTTTATAAAAATATCCGCTAATTGATGTTTTATGTCAATAAATTCTAGAATGACATCGTTATTAATTACATGATCTCGTATAAAATGATGCATAATGTCAATATGCTTAGTCTTAGAGTGTTGAATGAGATTTTTGGTTACACAAATAGTAGTAGTGTTATCATATTTTATGAAAATATTTTTTAAATAAATTTCATAATCTTTTAATATATTTTTCATCCAAATAATTTGTGCACAACATGCACTAGCGGCTATGTATTCGGCTTCGACCGTAGATAGTGCAACCGAGTTTTATTTCTTGGAAGCTTTTCCAAGAAATAAGTGCATGTCCTAAAAATTGACATGTTCCAGATATGCATTATCTATCTATTCTACATATGTCAAAATCCGCATCCGCATAGGCTTTTAAATCAAAGTCATCGGATTTTGGATACTATAATCCTAAGTTAGGAGTGCCTTTAAGATATCTAAGGATTCTTTTAATAACTTTAAGATGAGACTGTTGAATCTCGGATTTTGATGATGAAGTAAATTGATGGTTATTTAATCTAATACATTTTTGAGATCAGTGTGCAGGATTAACTATGATAAACATAAAGCAAATTATTGGAGTCAAGTTGACTGGAAGTTCAAGAGTCCATCGGAAGTCCGAAGGATCATCGGAAGTGTTGCTGGAGCCAACCGAGATGAAATCGGGGACTTGCCGAAGGTTTCGAAAGTTCACCGAAAAGATCGTCGGAGGTTCGCGGAGATCACCGAGAAGGTTCGAAAGGTTGCCAAAGACTCATTAAACTCGCCATAGACTCTGGGAGCTTGCTAGGAGTCCGTCGGAAGAAATCCGAGGGAAAGTCGGAAGTCTGCTGGAAGATCACCAGAAAGCACTTTGGAAAATAACTTGACGATGTCGGTTTAATTTAGCTTTAAGTTCACAATTAGCATTTAATTAGGGTACAGACTAGGTGTTAATCCTGTCTAAACCTGGTATGGGCCAACTGAGTCTTCAAGGGGCTATGTTGGGCTGAAATTTAGGCCCACACAGCATCTGGGAGAGTCTGGCGGTGGCACCGCCAGACCCAGGTGATGGCACCACCCTAGGCAGGCGATGGTACCGCCTAATAGGTGGTTGCAACCACATGTGTCAGGCGGTGGTATCGCTAGTGCCAGGTGGTGGTACCGCTTGACAGGTGGTTGCAACCACCTGTGTTAAGCAGTGGTATCGCTAGTGTCAGGCGATGGTATCGCCTGCTCCTCGAAAATTCGGGATGAGACTCTTTTGAGTGTAATTTTTGAATCTCAAAAGAGTCTATAAATACCCCTTTACTTCTAACTGGTAGAGCACCTTTTGAAGTGCAAAAATCGAGTCTAAGCTATAACAAATTCTTGCTTTCAAATTGCTTAAGGGTTCACCTCTTTATTCTCCTTGTAAAAATTCTGTAAATAGAGGGAACCTCTTGTAAAAGGCTATAAAGGGGTGTTTGGTCCTTGCCCTTCAAGAGACTTGGTAGTGGAAGTTAGGAGCCTCAGTGGAGGAGGCTTCCAGAGTGGACGTAAGTCATTTGACCGAACCACTATACATCGCTGCGTTCATTTGTTGTGTGAGTGTTTAAATTCTGCATCGCAAATTTCTTAGCTGCAAATTGATCGAATTTCTTCTCCCTACTTTCTATTTCATTTAACTGAATCATTTCAAGTTAAAGTCTCTTTCGTAGAATCAAGTTCCTATACGAATTTTCGGAATCAGTTTTCAACTTTCTAACTTTAATCCTCTACACTAATTCACCCCCCCTCTTAGTGTCCCTCCGAACCTGACAATTGGTATCAGAGCGGGTTCACTCTCATATTTGGTTTAAAACCCAAGAGAGATGACCTTTTCCGGCATGCAAGAGGGACACTCCATTACACGTCCGCCTATGTTTAATGGGTTGGATTATACGTATTGGAAGACTCGTAAGAGGATCTTTTTTATTTCCATGGATTTTGAGCTTTGGAGCATTGTTGAAAATGGATTTCAAAAATCTTCTCTTTCGATGAGTGAATGGAATGAATCGGAGAAGAAGGTTTTTGCTTTAAATGCAAAGGTTATGAATACCCTATTTTATGCACTTGATAAAAATGAGTTCAATCGCATTTTGATTTGTGAATCAGCTTTTGATATTTGGCGTACTCTTGAGATCACTCATGAAGGCACTAGCCGAGTGAAGGAGTCCAAAATCAACATTCTTGTGCATTCTTACGAGCTTTTTCGAATGAAACCAAGTGAGTCCATTGGAGACATGTACACCCGCTTCACGGATGTCATCAATGGACTCAAGGCACTTGGTAAAGATTTTTTGAATTTTGAACTAGTAACAAAAATTTTAAGATCCCTTCTGAAAGCATGGGATCCAAAGGTTACGGCCATTGAAGAGGCCAAGGACCTTAAAACTTTTCCTATTGAAGAACTCATAGGGTCTTTAATGACCTATGAAATGACATGCCATGCTCATGATGAACTAGAGAACCCCCTTCCAAAGAACAGGAAGGATATGATATTAAGAACTCAAGAAGCCCACTTGAAAGGAACATCAAGCGATGAGGACTTTGACGAAGACATTGCACTCTTAACTAGAAAATTTAAAAAATTTATTAAAAAAGGTAAATTTAAAAATGAATTCAAAAATAAACTTGAACAAAAAAAGGACCAAGTCATATGTTATGAATGCAAGAAGCCGGGACACTTCAAAAATGAATGCCCCCAAGCCAAGAAGAAACAACTCAAGAAGAAGAAGGCATTGAAGGCTACATGGGATGACTCGAGTGACTCCGAGGATGAAGAAGCAAGCATCAAAGAGGAGACCAACTTTGCTCTAATGGCTTTGGGAGAAGAGGTAAGTGATTTACTTAATGAAGATTTATCTTTGGATGAGCTTTTAGTTGCTTTCCATGAATTATTTGATGAATGTAGAACTGTTACAAAAAGATTCAATTCTTTAAAAAAGGAACATGCTTTATTGCTAGATAAATTTAAGAGTCTTGAGCATGATTCTCTCCCTCTACTCCCATGCTCTAAGTGTAATTACTTAGAAGCAATAAAAAAGGAGAACTTACTACTCAAAGAGACCCTAAACAAGTTTAAGGTCGGTAGCAAGAGCTTAGATATGATCCTTGCAAACAAGGGTCACGTCAGAAATAGATGTGGAATTGGATTCGTGAGTGGATCTCATCGAACTCAAACCACCTTCGTTAAAGAGCCAACATTACATGTATCCTCTCATTTGAAATGTAATTTTTGTTGCAAATCCGGACATGTTATTTATAAATGTCCATATAGGAAACTTAGCCCACATAAATTAGTATGGGTTCCTAAAGGATCAATTAGGAACTCATTGAATAATGATAAATTTAGTAGATCAGTTTTTGAGGCACCCAAGTCAAAATGAGTACCTAAAAACCATCCTTTCTTGTAGACAAAAACACTCATTTAAGCTAGGAGCAAGAGATGGTACCTTGATAGTGGATGCTCAAGGCACATGATCGGAGATCCATCTCAATTCTCTAAGCTCTCTAGCTAAGACGAAGGGTTTGTCACTTTTGGAGACAATAACAAGGGTAAAATCATTGGCAAGGGTACTATAGGTAACAAATTAACATTTTCAATTGATAATGTGTTATTAGTAGATTGATTTAAAACATAATCTCTTGAGCATTAGTCAATTATGTGATAATGGTTATATTGTAAGATTTGAATCTAATGCTTGTATTGTCGAAAAACCACACAACAACACATCTATAATTGCAATCAAGTAAAATAACGTCTACACTATTAACCTTGATGACCTTAGTTGTGAAATATGTTTTTCGGCTTTGAATGATGATGCTTGGCTTTGACATAGAAGATTAGGTCATGCTAGCATGAGACTAATCTCTCAAATCACATCTAAAAACCTTATAAGAGGCATTCCCAAGGTTATGTTTATTAAAGATAAAGTATGTGATGCTTGTCAACTAGGAAAGCAAATTAAAACTAGCTTTAAGCCAAAAAATCAAATAAGTACCTCTAGACCATTACAATTGATCCATATGGATTTATTTAGACCAATTGACATAATAAGCCTAAGAGGGAGCAAATATGCTTTGTGATTGTAGATAACTATAGTAGATTCACATGGACCTATTTCTTGACTCACAAAAGTGATTATTTTAAATATTTTTCTAAATTTTGTAAACTCACTCAAAACGAAAAGAGTTTCATGATTTCATCAATTCGGAGTGATCACGGTGGTGAATTCCAAAACTGTGACTTCCAAAATTTTTGTGAATCAAATGGGTATAACCACAACTTCTCTATTCCAAGGAATTCTCAACAAAATGGAGTAGTAGAAAGAAAGAATAGAAATTTACAAGAAATGACAAGATCCATGTTAAATGAACATAGTTTACCCAAATATTTTTGGGCCGAAGCCGTAAATACGGTTTACTATGTCATGAATAGGGTTCTAGTAAGACCATCTCTATCCAAGACTCCTTATGAATTATAGAATAACAAAAAACCTAATATTTCTTACTTTAAAGATTTTGGTTGCAAATGCTTTATTTTAAATGAAAAGGATGCCTTAGGAAAATTCGATACTAAATCCGATGAAGGCATCTTTCTTGGCTACTCTTCTGTTTCTAAATCTTTTCATGTTTTTAAAAAAAGAACCTTAGTTATAGAAGAGTCTATTCATGTGGTTTTTAATGAAGTTTCTAAAATTAAGAAAAATGATCTTGATGATGATTTCAATTTTGATAATTTGAATTTAAATGAACCCTTTCCTCAAAATAGCAACTTGGAAGCATCTTCTTCCAAATTTTCCTTACCTAAGGAATGGAAGTATGTAGATGCCCATCCTAAGGAGCTAATTATAAGAGACACATCGAAAGGGGTTCAAACTCGTTCCTCTTTTAAAAATTTTTGTGCTCATGCCGCTTTTCTTTCTCAAATTGAGCCTAAATGCATTGACGAAGCCTTAAAAGATAATTCTTGGGTTATCACAATGCAAGAGAAATTGAACCAATTTGAGAGGAATGAGGTGTGGAAGCTTGTTCCTAGACCTTGTGACCATTTAATTATTAGTACTAAATAGGTCTTTAGAAACAAGCAAGATGAATATGGTATCGTGGTTAGAAACAAGGCTAGATTAGTGGCCAAAGGTTTCAACCAAGAAGAAGGTATCGATTACGAAGAAACCTTTGCTCCTGTGGCTAGATTAGAAGCCATTAGGATGCTCCTTGCATATGCTAGTAGTAATAACTTTAAGCTTTTTCAAATGGATGTCAAAAGTGCCTTTTTGAATGGCTTTATTTCCGAAGAAGTATATGTTGAACAACCACCCGGATTTGAAAACTCTCTTCTTCCCAATCATGTTTTTAAACTAAGGCTCTCTATGGATTGAAACAAGCCCCTAGGGCTTGGTATGAGAGGCTTAGTTCTTTTTTAATTTCAAATAATTTTACTAAAGGCAAGGTTGATACTACATTGTTTATTAAACATTTTGAAAATAATTTTCTTATTGTTCAAATTTATGTTGATGATATTATTTTTGGCTCTTTGGATGAATCACAATGTGAATCATTTGCTAAGTGTATGAGTCATGAATTTGAAATGAGTCTAATGGGTGAATTAAACTTCTTTTTACGATTACAAATTAAACAACTTAGTGAGGGTACATTTCTTAGTCAAACAAAGTATACATTAGAATTGTTAAAACGATTTAACATGGATAGTTCAAAAGCTATCAACACTCCAATGAGTACTTTCACCAAGTTAGACTTGGATGAAAATGGAAAAAATTTTGATCAAAAAACATATAGGGGAATGATAGGTAGCTTACTCTATCTAACCGCAACTAGACCGGATATCATGTTTAGTATAGGTCTATGTGTAAGATTCCAAGCTAACCCTAAGTTATCTCACCTTAAAGCTGTTAAAATAATTCTTAGGTATCTTAAAGGAACTCTTAATCTAGGATTATGGTATCCTAAATCCGATAACTTTGATTTAAATACCTATACGGATGCCGATTTTGGCGGATGTAGAATAGATAGAAAAAGCACATCCGGAACATGCCAATTTTTAGGATATGCACTTGTTTCTTGGACCTCCAAGAAACAAAATTTGATTGCACTATCTACGGTGGAAGCTGAATACATAGCTGCAAGTGCATGTTGTGCACAAGTTGTTTGGATGAAAAATACTTTAGAAGACTATGAAATTAATTTAAAAAATATTCCCATAAAATGCAATAACACAAGTGCTATTTGTCTAACCAAAAATCTCATTCAACACTCAAGAACTAAGCACATTGATATTAGGCATCACGTTATACGAGATCATGTCAATAATAATGATATCACTTTAGAATTTATTGATACAAAACACCAATTAGCAGACATCTTCACAAAACCCCTAAATGAAGAACAATTTGACTTCATTAGAAGAGAATTAGGCATGCTAAATTTGTCCCAATATTTTAATAGTGCATGTTTTTCAAAATGTTTAAACTCTGGTTTTGATAGTTTCACCTCTATATTATCCCTTTGGACTTTCAGTGATATATGAAACTTTCATTGATCGCAATATTTTGTTTTGAATGAAGAACTCATTTTCATCCATCAATCAAAATATTTCAATAAATATTTTTGATGAAGCCTTCATGATGTTTTATTTTGAACGATTAAAAGTTTACAATGATGATTGAAATATTCTCATAAATTTTGTGTAACATCATCCCTTTCAATAAAGATCATGTCTTTCGATGATATATGTACAACATCATGTTCTCTCCACCCTCCTTTGTGATGACTAAATAGATTGGTATCATATAATTTAAATATGAAGCTTGACAGATGCATAGTTTAATGTCATGAATTCTACATAAAAATCAAAGCTCTTAAATGTTTATTTCAGATTTTATTCATGTACTTATCATTATGACTCAAGGTTCTATGATTTCATATCTTCTCCCTTCATAAATGACAAGTTGAATCTCAACATGGATTTTGATTTTTTTTATATGTTTGATGATCGGCTTCATTGATGTATCGTTTAGCTTTATGCTTATGCTTGAACCATGAAAGATCACCTAGAAATTATTATCCATTATCGCCTCAATAATCATTTTTCGGATTTTATAAGAATGAATAAAAATGATCAAAATATTTTTCAGATTTGTCTGTCGAGAATGACATATTTTCACATTATGATTTCTACGTAAAAATTCCTCTCATATCACTTATGTCACTTTTTTTTCAAATTCTACCTCTTGGTATCAAGTTTCAATTATACTTTAATCACCTCCTTTTTGTTGATAACAAAGGGGGAGAAAAAATGTGAAATTGATGACTTGTTGAATGCGGCCTTCATGAGCAAAATAATTTGATGACTTGATAAATGTCTCATAAGATTTAATACTGCAATTCAATTGTTCTTGCCATGCTTTGTGTCAAAAACAGGTTGCAATGCTTAAAAGCATCACAATGAACTATTTAGTAATGCAATACATCACGTGCATCACAAATTGAAATTTAAAGTTGAAATTCTTACTATATCATGTTTATCATATGGCATCTTTCAAATGATATGATATCACACTTTTCAATCATGAGATCCTTGTTGTAATTTCAAATTACTGGTATCTTTTGTTGAAGTGATAAATGTTTATCATCCTTCGACTTGAAATTAATGTCATGTGTTGATATTTTTCTTATGAATGAAACCTCATGCTTGTTAAGCATTAATGATAAGTTCAACGGATGAAACTTATCGGTTTTGGCTTGAATTCAAGAGATTGAATTCAAATGTTTTTACTTTCTTATTATATGGCATATAGATAGGGGGAGTTAAGAATAACTCTATCATCAATTGATTGTCATCATAAAAAAGGGGGAGATTGTTGAATCTCGGATTTTGATGATGAAGTCAATTGATGGTTATTTGATCTAATCCATTTTTAAGATAAGTGTGCAGGATTAACTATGATAAACATAAAGCAAATTATCGGAGTCAAGTTGACTGGAAGTTCAAGAGTCCATCGGAAGTCCGAAGGATCATCGGAAGTGCTGCCGGAGCCAACCGAGATGAAATCGGGGACTTGCCGAAGGTCTCGAAAGTTCACTGAAAAGATCGTCGGAGGTTCGCAGAGATCACCGAGAAGGTTCGGAAGGTTGCCAAAGACTCAATGAACTCGCCATAGAATCCGAGAGCCTACTGGGAGTCCGCTAGAAGAAATCCGAGGGAAAGTCAGAAGTCCGCCGGAAGATCACCGGAAAGCTCTTCGGAAAATAACTTGAATGTCAGTTTAATTTAGCTTTAAGTTCATAGTTAGCATTTAATTAGGGCATAGACAAGGTGTTAATCCTGTCTAAACCTAGTATGGGCCAACTTGGCCTTTAAGGGGTTGTGACTCGTTTGAGCGTCATTTTTGAATCTCAAAAGAGTCTATAAATATCCCTTTACTTCTAGTTGGTAGAGCACCTTTTGAAGTGCAAAACTCGAGTCTAAGCTATAGCAAATTCTTTCTTTCAAATTGCTCAAGTGTTCACCTCCTTTCTTCTCCTTGTAAAAATTCTGTAAAGAGAGGGAACCTCTTGTAAAAGGCTGTAAAGGGGTGTTTGGTCCTTCCCCTTCAAGAGACTTGGTAATGGAAGTTGGGAGCCTCATTGGAGTAGGCTTCAAGAGTGGATGTAGGTCATTTGACTGAACCACTATACATCACTGCGTTCATTTGTTGTGTGAGTGTTTAAATTCTGCATCGCAAATTTCTTAGCTGTAAATTGATCGAATTTCTTCTCTCTACTTTCTATTTCATTTAACTGAATCATTTCAAGTTAAAGTCTCCTTTGTTGAATCAAGTTCCTATATGAATTTCCAGAATCGATTTTCAAACTTTCTAACTTTAATCTGCTGCACTAATTCACCCCCCCCTCTTAGTGCCGCTCCAAACCTGACAGAGACAACTTAGGATTAGCTTGAAATCTTACGTAAAGTCCTATACTAAACATGATATCCGGTCTAGTTATGGTGAGGTAAAGTAAACTACCTATCATTCCCCTATATATTTTTTTATCATAATTTTCTCCACTTTCATCATGTCTAACTTAGTGGAGGTGTTTATAGGAGTGTTTATAGCTTTTGAACCATCAATATTAAATCATTTTAATAATTCTAATATATATTTGGATTGATTAAGAAATATATCATTACTAAGTTGTTTAATTTGTAATCCTAGAAAGAAGGTTAGTTCACCAATTAGACTCATTTCAAATTCATGACTCATACACTTGGCGAATGATTCACATAGTGATTCATTTGAGGAACCAAAAATAATATCATCAACATAAATTTGAACAATAAGAAATTATTTTTAAAATGTTTAATAAATAATGTAGTATCAACTTTGCCTTTAGTAAAATTATTTAAAATAAGAAAATAACTAAGCCTCTCATACCAAGCTCTAGGGACTTGTTTTAATCCATAGAGAGCCTTAGTTAGTTTAAACACATGATTGAGAAGAAGAGAGTTTTCAAAACTGGGTGGTTGTTCAACATACACTTCTTTAGAAATAAAGCCATTTAAGAAATCACTTTTGACATCCATTTGAAAAAGCTTAAAGTTATTACTACTAGTATAGGCAAGGAGCATCCTAATGACTTCTAATCTTGCCACAGGGGCAAAGGTTTCTTCGTAATCAATACCTTCTTCTTAGTTGAAACCTTTGGCCACTAATCTAGCCTTGTTTCTAACTACGATACCACATTCATCTTGCTTGTTTCTAAAGACCCATTTGGTACCAATAACTAAATGGTCACTGGGTCTAGGAACAAGCTTTCATACCTCATTTCTCTTAAATTGATTCAATTCTTCTTGCATTGCGATGACCCAAGAATCATCTTTCAAGGCATTATCAATACACTTAGGTTTAATTTGAGAAAGAAAAGCGACATGGGCACAAAAATTTTTAAAGGAAGAACGAGTTTGAACCCCTTTCGATGTGTCTCCTATAATTAGCTCCTTTGGATGGGCGTCTACATACTTCCGTTCCTTGGGTAAGGAAATTTGGGAAGAAGATGCATCCAAGTTGTTTTTTTAAGGAGAGGGTTCATTTAAATTCAAACTATCAAAACCAATATTATCATCAAAATCATTTTTCTTAAGTTTGAAAACTTCATTAAAAACTACATGAATAGACTCTTCTATAACTAATGTTCTTTTGTTAAAAATATGAAAAGCTTTAGATATGGAAGAGTAACCAAGAAAGATGCCTTCATCGGATTTAGCATCGAATTTTCCTAAGGCATCCTTTTCATTCAAGATAAAGCATTTGCAACCAAAAACTTTAAAATAAGAAACATTTGGTTTTTTGTTATTCCATAATTCATAAGGGTTTTGGATAGAGATGGTATTACTAGAACCCCATTCATGACATAGCAAGTCGTATTAACGGCTTCAGCCCAAAAATATCTAGATAAACTATGTTCATTTAACATAGTTCTTACCATTTCTTGTAAATTTCTATTCTTTCTTTCTACTACACCATTTTGTTGAGGATTCCTTGGAGTAGAGAAGTTGTGGTTATACCCATTAGATTCACAAAAATTTTCGAAGTCATAGTTTTGGAATTCTCCACCATGATTACTCCGAATTGATGAAATCATGAAACTCTTTTCGTTTTGAGTATGTTTACAAAATTTAGAAAAATATTTAAAGCAATCACTTTTGTGAGCCAAAAAATAGGTCCAAGTGTATCTACTATAGTAATCTACAATGGCAAATGCGTATTTGCTACCTTCTAGACTTGTTGTGTCGATTGGTCCAAATAAATCCAAGTGGATCAATTGTAATGGTCTAGAGGTGCTTATTTGATTCTTTGATTTGAAGCTAGTTTTTATTTGCTTTCCTAGTTGACATGTATCACATACTTTGTCCTTGACAAACATGATATTAGGAATTCCTCGTACTAGTTCTCTAGATGAAATTTTAGATATTAGTTTCATGCTTGCATGGCCTAATCTCCTATGCCAAAGCCAAGATCATCATTTAAAACAAAAAAAGCACATTTCATTGCTAAGTTCTTTAATGTTAATGGTGTAGACATTATTTTATTTTAACATAATCATGGATATATTGTTGTTTGATTTTTCAATGATGTAAGCATTAGATTCAAATCTAACAATATAACCTTTATCGCATAATTGACTAATGCTCAAAAGATTATGTTTTAATCCATCAATTGTAACACATTATCAATTGAAAATTTTGATTTGTTACCTATGGTTCCCTAGCCAATGATTTTACCTTTGTTGTTGTCTCCAAAGGTAACATATCATTCTTCTTTGCTAGTGAGCATAGAGAATTGAGATAAATCTCCAGTCATATGCCTTGAGCATCCACTATCAAGATACCATCTCTTGCTTCTAGCTTGTAAGTGTGTCTATAAAATAGGATGGTTTTAGGTACCCATTTGATTTTGGGTGCCTAAAAATTTGATCTACTAACTTTGTCATTTAGCATTACATTATTTATGGTTCCTTTAGGAACCCATATCAATTTGCGTGGACTAATTTTCTTAAACAGACATTTGTAAACAACATGTCTGGATTTATAACAAAAATTGCATTTTAAACGAGGTGATACATGTAGTGTTGGTCCTTTAATGAAGGTGGTAGGATTTTGGTGAGATCCATTGACAAATCTAATTCCATTTCTATTTACGACGTGACCCTTGTTTGCAAGGATCATGTCTAAGCCCTTGCTAACGACCATAAACTTGTTTAAGGTCTCTTTTAAGTAACAAGTTCTCATTTTTTATTACTTCTAACTGTTCACACTTAGAGCATGGAGGTGAAGAGGGAGTTTGAAGACTATCAAGTTTATCTAGTAATAAAGCATGCCCCTTCTTTAATAAATTGAATTACTTACTAATAATTCTACACTCATCAAATAATTCATGAAAAGCTATTGAAAGTTCTTCGAAAGATAAATCTTCATTAATTAAATGTTAGGACTCTAGCTATGAGAGTCATAATTTAGTTTCATTGATAAGGGCATTCATGTAAATCCTATCTAGCCGACCCTTATTAAAGAGGTGAAGAGGCCGGCTAGGTTAGGGTTAGGTTGCTTCTTAGAAAAGGAGTCCTAGTCCTATTAGAAGTAGGAGTTCTATTAGGAAAAGAGTCCTATTAGAAGTAGGAGTTCTATTAGGAAAAGAATCCTATTAGAAGTAGGAGTCCTATTAGGAAAAGAGTCCTATTAGAAGTAGGAGTCCTATTAGGAAAAGAGTCCTATTAGAAGTAGAAGTCCTATTAGGTAAAAAGTCCTATTAGAATTAGGAATCCTACTAGAGAAGGAGTCCTAATTAGAAGTTGGTAAGAAGTAGGAGTCTTGAGTAAGAGTCCTATTAGGAGTTGGGGCTTAGAAGTCCTATAAATAGCCATGTATTCATCCTCTTTTAATCAATGAATAGATCAACCTTTTAGCAGCCTTTGAGCAGCAACTTGGAGGAAAGAACCCCTATAGAGTTCCAAGGAGGCCGATCCCCTATAGAGATCAACCCCAAGCTTAGAATCCACGGAAGGTTCTAACACTTGGTATCAGAGCAGTGTTCTTGGCGTCTCGCTGCCCTTCCACAGCCATCCACCAGCCCTCCACAACCGCGCAAAGCAATTCCCACAATTGCTTAGAAGATCATCGCTGAATTCCGCCGTCATCTCCACCACCATAGATCATCCTTGGATCTTCCCGTGAATTGCAATAGGTTCTGGTTATCTACCCTACTGTTGCTGCAATTTAGTTATCCTTATTCAAAAAATCCAAAAAAATTCGTTCCTATAATTGCTGCATAAACTTTTCGTCGTAAAGTTTTCATCTCTACAACGAAAGTCGCACTGCAGAATTTCAGCCACATAGCACTGCCTTTTTTATCTTGCTACTGCGTTTTTTCTATCCAAATCTCTATGGAATTTTTACGGCGGCTTTGACACTTCCTAACAGTGGTTTTCCCTTTGGTTTTGTCGAAAAATTCTCAAAATAAAACCACTTATCTTTTACGTTCAATCTGCTGCACTTTAGACGTAAAAATCCACTATAATACCTCTCCATGATTCTCAATTTTGCCAAACCTCTTGCTGTCGTTTCTTCTTATGAAATTTTTTACAGTATTACCTCTTCCTTATCAGTAGATACCCTTTGAGTTTTACTTGAATCTCTTTTGAAAATTTTTGGAAAAAATTACATCTTTACTGTTGGAATTTTTTAGGCGAAAAATCTGGTATTGCACCTTTGTCCTTTTTTCTTCTCCGTAACCTACCAAACCCTAGCCACCTTGCTGCCACAAACCAAGACATCTTTAGGGCATCCATCTAGCCTCAAGATGCAGCTATCATAACCCAGTTTCATAACCCTAACAGCATCAAAAACCACAGCCCAATACAGTAAATCATTACAGCTGAACCCTTCAATCACCGATCTATTGTCCGAACCTTCCACCACCCCATGCCATTAACCCATAAACAGAAAAAAGACAAGGGCATCTATGATCTACAGACATATGCTATGGCTTCCCAAGATCCAATTGATGCCAAATTTGAAGCATGGGAATCTCGGATTGAATCACGGCTTGAATCGCGCTTGGAAGACAAATTGCGCGCTTTGTTTGCAGAATTCAGAATTGGACAACCATCGAGTCCAACCAAACTGCAGCAAGGAGAGAATTTAGAAAGGACCCCAGAGAAGGAGGGACAGCCCTCGGACATGCTTCAGCCACGCATGAGGTTGGACTTCCCACGATGGGAAGAAGGAGACCCAGCGGGGTGGATTTCGCGCGCAGAACGTTACTTTCACTACTACCGAACGTCGGATAATGCTATGGTGGAGATTGCTGTCATCCACCTTGAAGGAGATGCTATTCAATGGTACAATTGGCTGGAATATAATCATGGGGCTCCGACATGGAATCAATTTAAGAATGCCTTTGCTTGAACCGTTTCGGACCTACGGAGTATGAAAATATCGACGGCCAACTCGCAAAGATTCGACAAACCTCTACGATTCAAGAGTACCAAACCATGTTTGAGAAGCTATCTTACCTTGCTCATGATTGGACTGACCACCAATTGTTAGGAACATTTATCGAAGGACTCAAGCCAGAAATAAAAGGGGAAGTTAAGGCGCGACAGTCTCGTACCGTGATGGCTGCAATTTCTTTTGCCTGAATACAAGAAGAACGACTCAACCAAGATTCTCGGAGGATGAGAACCACTCCTAGAACCTCAACATATAAACCCCCTTCTGCTCTCAGCCATCCTTCGCTGCCCAAAAGATTGACAAGAGAAGAACTACGTGATCGATCAACAAAGGGTCTTTGTTGGCATTACGACGAGCCGTGGAACCGCGATCATCGCTGCAAAAGGGGCCGCCTCCTATTTATTGAACCTCTTGAAGACATGGAGGAGGAGGTCTAGGAGCATGAGGAAGAGGTCACGGATGAAGAACAACAGCCAATTGATATTATGATGCATGCCCTTGCCGGTTATGCGAACCCGCAAACAATGAAAGTGGGAGGATTTCTGAAGCAACAACCAATCACCATTCTTATTGACACCGGGAGCACTAATAATTTTATGAACAACAAGGTTGCTGTCCGGATGGCCTTACCTATTGAGAATTGCAGCAGGTTCAATGTTAAATTCGCAGATGGACGAATTTTGAAGTGTGATCGTAAGTGCCCACGGGTGAAACTGTTGCCGCAGGACCAAGAGATAATTGCAGATTTTTTCCTCCTCTCTCTCGATGATTATGAGGCCGTGCTTGGCATCGAATGGTTATCAACCCCAAGCTTAGAATCCGCGGAGGGTTCTAACATTAAATCACATACCTCTTCTCCTAAAGTCATTAACGCGAAGTTGGCCTCCTCTTTATTGCTTGTTTCTTCATTCTTGGAGTCACTCGAGTCATCCCACGTCGCCTTTAAAGCTTTCTTCTTCTTCGGTTACTTTTTCTTGGCTTGGGGGCATTCATTTTTGAAGTGCTCTGGCTTCTTGCATTCGTAGCATTTGACTTGGTCCTTTTTTGGTTCAAGCTTATTTTTAGTGTCATTTTTAAATTTATTCCTTCTTATGAATTTTTAAATTTTCGAGCTAAGAGTGAAATGTCATCGTCACTGTCCTCATCACTTGATATTCCTTTCAAGTGGTCTTCTTGTGTTCTTAATGCCATATCCTTCCTGTTCTTTGGAAGGGGATTTTCGAGCTCTTCATGAGCATGACATGTCATTTCGTAGGTCATTAGAGATCCAATAAGTTCTTCAAGAGGAAAAGTTTTAAGGTCTTTGGTCTCTTGAATGACCGTAACCTTTGGATCCTAACTCTTTGGAAGGGATCTTAAAATTTTAGTTACAAGTTTAAAATCAAAAAAACCTTTACCAAGTGCTTTGAGTCCATTGACGACATCCGTGAAATAGGTGTACATATCTCTAATAGACTCACTTGGTTTCATCCGAAAAAGTTCATAAGAATACACGAGAATGTTGATTTTAGACTCTTTCACTCGGCTAGTGCCTTCATGAATGATTTCTAGAGTACACCAAATATCGAAAGCCGATTCACAAATTGAAATACGATTAAACTTATTTTTATCAAGTGCACAAAATAAGACATTCATAGCCTTTGCATTTAAAGCAAAAACCATCTTCTCCGATTCATTCCATTCACTCATCGGAAGAGAGGATTTTTGAAATCCATTTTCAACGATATTCCAAAGCTCAAAGTCCATGAAAATAAGAAAGATCCTCATACGAGTCTTCCAATATGTGTAATCTGACCCATTGAACATGAGTGGACGTGTAATTGAATGACCCTCTTACATGTCGGAATAAGCCATCTCTCTTAGGTTTTAAACCAGATGATAGTGACCAGGCTATGATACCAATTGTTAGGGATTGAACGGCATTAAGAGGGGGGGGGGGTGAATTAGTATAGCGGTTAATAATGATAACTTTTTGATGATTTAAAACAACTTTGAAAACTTTATGCGATAAAATTACGTTTCAATGAAATCTAGTTTTGATTACGTATAAATTTAAAATGATTCGTAAGAAAGTGAGGAGGAAGCGGAGTAAGTAAATGAACAAGTTTACAGAAATGTAAATAATAATATTGAAACACAAACTAGAATTTTTATAGTGGTTCGGTCATATGACCTACGTCCACTCCCTATTCCTCTTCTTTTAAGGCCACCGACTTTCCACTAGGTGTCTTCTTTCCAAGGGCGAAGACCAATTCCCTTTTACAGCGCTTTCTCCTTTTAACGGGCTTAAGAGACAACCCTTACAAGCACTCACTCTTTTCTTTTGAATCGAATACAAGAGAAAACTAAAGGAGGGATTTCTAGAGAAATTTAAATAGTGTTTTCTAGCTTTCAAAGTGTATGTGCTTTCATGTAGCAACCCAGAAATGGGAGGAATTTTTATAGGCTCCAAGAGGATTCAAATTTGGAGTCCAAATTTGAATCTTCTTGGTTTTCCAAGCTACTGGCGATACCACCGCCTGACAGAGTCCTCGGGCTCTGTGGTCTGGCGGTACCACCGCTTATCAGGCATTAAAGTCGGTGGTACCATCGCTGACCTGGGGCGATGCCACAACCCATAACACTTGGGATTTTAGTCCTTCGGCAGTGCCACCACCTGGGTCTAGCGGTGCCATCGCCAGACTATTCCAGCAAGGCTGAATGGGCCCTGACTTCGGCCCAAATCAGCCCAAATAAGACCCAGTTGGCCCCTACAAGGGTTAAACAAGATTATTACCTAATCCTTACCCTAATTACATGTTAATAATGGAATTGAAACATAATTCTAAGTAAATTAACAACAGATAATGTCGAGTCTTCTTCCGATGAGCTTTCCGGTGAACTTTCGATGGACTTCCAACACACCCTCAGATTTCTTCCGACGGATGCCCAACAGGCTCCTGAATTTTGTGGCGAGTTCGACGAGTCTTTAGCAAGCTTCTGAACCTTCTCAGTGAGCTCCACAAACCTCCGACGATCTTTCCAGTGAACTTCCGAAACCTTCGATAAGTTTCTAATTCTTTCTCAGTTGGTTCCGGCAACACCTCCAACGATCCTTCGGACTTTCGATGGACTCTCGAACTCCCAACTACTTGACTCCGGTAATTTACATTATATCTTCAAGCTATTGTAGTTAATCCTGCACACTTATCTCAATAATATAGATTAGATCAACTAATCTATCAATTGACTTGATCATCAAAATTCGAGATTCAACAATATTCTCCTTGTAACACCCTTAGTTAGTCCAATAGTTCCACATCGGAAGTGGGTGGAACTAAGATTGACTTATATGAGTCTGATGAGTATACTACTAATAACTTCAGCTTAAGCATTTTGACCAGTGGTTGATAGGCCAAAAACAAAGTTGATAGGCTAGTTAGCCCATTAGGTCGAGTCGTGACTTTTGGTATCAGAGCCGACCTAGTATTCAGACATGGTGAGATAGGCTCGAGTAGGAAAGGGCTACCTATGGATGAAGTCAGAGAACTCATCACAACGTGGAGCCACCACCAGGCTATGCCTCACATGCACCATGCTAGGGTCTGATCTGGGCCTTGACGGGGACGTTAAGCCATTTAAGTGGGGGAGATTATAACACCCCTAGTTAGTCTAATAGTCCCACATCGAAAGTGGGTGGGACTAAAATTAACTTATATGGGTCTGATGAGTGTACTATCAATAATTTCAGCTTAAGCATTTTGGCCAATAGTTGATAGGCCAAAAACGAAGTTGATAGGCTAGTTAGCCCATCAGGCCGGGTCGTGACTCTTCTCTCCCTAGTGAGGAGCATCTTCGCAACCCCTACATTGTAGATTACTCCTAGAGAGGAGAACACTTGACCTCCTTTATTCTTCCTACTAATTTGCAAGAATATGAGGGATATATGATCTCCCTAGATACTATCTTTCTTATATACATAGTTTTTAGATTTGCATATTTATTTTTGTGTACCGATCTTTGCACGATGATGAAACCTTTTCGTGGAAATCTAGGATATTTTACTTTCTGTTCTTCTACTGCACATGTGATGTCACCCTTAGATTTCCCAACATATTATGCATAAGTTATATGGATGAAAAACATATTAGAAGATTAGGAATTTACTTAAAAATAATCCTATAAAATGTGATAACTCTAGTGCAATATGTTTAATAAAAAATCTCATTCAACACTCTAGAAATAAATATATTAATATTAGGCATCATTTTATAAGAGATCATGTTAATAACCATAATGTTTTTAGGATTTATTGATACAAAACATCAATTAGCTGATATTTTTACAAAACCTTTAAATGAGGAATAATTTGATTTTATTAGAAGAGAATTAGGCATGTTAAATCTTCTGAATGCATAAGTTTCTCTTATACATTTTTTGGATTTTTTGATTTTCGAAAACGGAGCTTTTATCAAGATCATTTCGTATCGCTTTCTTGCATAAATATTTAATAAACTGGTTCTATCATTTGATGACCTTTTCCTATAACCTCTCTATACTTATGAAAGAAGAAGTTTTATTCACGGACTTTTTAGTATACTATGAACTCTTCTTCTTTCTATTTACAAAAATAGGGATTTGATTCATGAACCTTGAATATATATATTTTTGATCTTTTATGTTATGAATCCTTTCACTCTCTATTTACGAAAGTAGAAGTTTGGTTCATGGAATTTTGGTTCTTATAACTTGATGAATTCCTCATTTTTCCTTTTTCTTCTTTTTCGTATGACAAAGGGGAGATACCCAAAAGTGCTTGTACATCTCAAAAAGAACCTTGCACATCTAAAGAGAAGTACTAGCTTACCTATTTCAAGAAGTGAAAGTTGTTATATTTTGCTTAACTCTATTTTTCCTAAGCTTGCATTAAATTGTGTAAAACTATCTTGCATGTTGAATGTTTGGTGTAATGGTATCAAAGTGTTTGCACATTTCCTTTTTGTTGATGACAAAGGGGGAGAAATGATGAATGCTTGGTATCATAATGAATGTTTAGTATCATGCTTAAATGTTTAATATCAAGCTTAAATGTTTGGTATCATGATGAATGCTTGGTATCATGCTTAGTATCATGCTTAAATAATGAATGCTTGGTATCATAATGAATGTTTAGTATCATGCTTGGTATCATGCTTAAATGTTTGGTATCATAATGAATGCTTGGTATCATGCTTAGTATCATGCTTAAATAATGAATCTTGATGATTACTTGGTATCATGCTTAAATGATAAATGTTTGGCATCATGTTTAAATGTTTTAAATAGTATCATAATGAATGTTTGAAATGATAAATCAATTAAAGCATGAATTCAGAGGTTGTGAATTCAAGTTTATCTTTCCTCAAGTATGGCATATAGATAGGGGGAGTTAGAGTTAACTTCATTATCAATTGGTTATCATCATCAAAAAGAGGAAGATTGTTGAATCTCGGATTTTGATGATGAAATCAATTGATAAATTATTGATCTAATCCATATGTTGAGAAAAGTGTTACAGGATTAACTATGATCATGAATAAGGCATAAAGCAGATGATGGGCCGGAGTCAAAGATCAGATGATTTGTTAGGAGTCCATCGAGAGTTCATCGAGAGTTCACCGAGAAGTTCGTCGGAAGTTCGCTGGAGCTCATCAAGAAGTTCGTTGGGAGCTCACTGAGAAGTTCGTTGGGAGTTCGCTAAAAAGATCATTGGGAGTTCACCAAGAGCTTGCCGGGAGTCCATCGGAAGATCATCGAGAGTTCATCGGAAGATCGTCGAAAGCTTGCTCGGATTTCGCCAAAAGAACATTTGACATACCAGACATAATTTGCTTTTTTAATATCTTAATTATTGTAGTTAGGATGTAGTTGCTAGTTATAGGTACCCTACAAGCCAATCAGATGAGTGATTACACCTTTAACACGCTGCGTCAATCTCTTTGCTTATGTTTATTGGCATTATCTCATATTATCTAGATGTATATTATGATGTCTTTGGATTTGTGCAATGGGAATTGGATCGTGATGAGTTTACAATAATGAGACCGATTCACCTTTAAACACAAACTCTAAATTATCCTGGTCATAGGTTACTTGAGAAGGACATCGAGATAACGAGATAGGCGGTGTCTTTGTATACCCGTTCATATGATGGAGGTAGCTGGTCTCATAGCTACTCGTGTGGGGACACTAAGGGTACAGTGCAGGTGCTCATTGGAGAATGAGTTCACTGATTGACCCGCCTACGGAATGCTGGATGGTTATTGATACCTCACGTCAGACAGCGATTCCGTAGTCCCAATAGTGTATATGGTCCTTAGACTTGAGACACCAAGGATGTCCTGTATGAGTACTCCACTCTTTGATACTGGACTTATAGGTTTGGAAAGTTTCATATCTAGTACAGCCGGTCATTGGGAGTGGTAGCTAACCTTACGAGGGCTATTGAGTGTCAACAGAGGATCATCCGCTCTCGGTATCATGAGAGGAATATCCCATGTGTTCTTGCTCGAACAATTTCTTGGCCAAGGTTATTCGGATTGAGAGAGAAAGAGTTCTTCGGGAGAATCCGACAAGAGCAAGACTCCAAGAGAGACCGTATGGGCCTAACAGCACCATGCCCGGTATAGGGTCTCGGGATATTAGATAGATGAGGACTATAGATACATAGTAATGGCGAGGGACAGATAGGTCCAAAGGATGGGAGTCCCCATATCGTGCAGGGCCGCATGACAGTAGTGGCTGTACGTCCATGATCGATGAGTTGGGTGAATTATTATAGAGATAATAATTCACAAAGTCAGAAGGAGTTCTAACAAGTATCACTCACGGCCAGCTCGATATTGGGCCTAGAGGGTCACATACATATGGTAGGTGTTGCGATGAGTAGAGGTTCGGATATGAGATATCCATTTGAACCCCTATCTTATTGGATATCCATTAAGCCCTGAATTATTGGATCCTGAGATGAGATCCAATAATTGCTAATAAGAGATTATTGGGTAGAAACCCACTAATCCAAGAGGCTTGGGTAATTGGATGGAGATCCAATACCCAATAGGGCAAAAGATACATTAGGGTTTTCAGGGGGCCTCTATAAATAGGAGGGAACCATAGCTCTATAGGCTGAGGGTTTTTGGTAGCCACCTCCTGTTCTCCACTCCCTAGAGAGAGAGAGGTGCATCATCATAATCCCTGCTGTGTGGATACTGCTAGAGAGGAGGACGCTTGACGTCCTTTATCCTCTCCCACAGATTTATAGGAATTCAGGGATATACGATCTCCCTAGGTATCTTTCTTTTACACATGCAGTTTTCACGGATTTGTTTTGACGCACCGATCTTCGCACGATGACAGAAACTTTCTATGAAAAATCTGGGGTTTTGTATTTCTGTTCTTTCGCTGCGCATGTGATGTCGCTACCCTTGAAGGATTTCCCGATAGTGGTATTAGAGTCAAGTTGTTTGTGCTATGATCAGATCATAAACTGCGTGTGTTATATTTTTGATCTGCTTCTGATGCCAAAATCGTTGGCGCGAAGAGCGAGAAAGGGCAGCAACTATTGCTGCTTGCTCGTGCAACAACCGCAAAGTGCTTTGGCCTTGTTTGCCTGGCGGCAAGGCGGGCTGCCTCGCATGCATAGCCCCAATGGCTGGCCGGTGACTGCGGGTGCTATCGAGTGGCGCGCGGGCGATGGCACCGAGGGCAGCCTTGCGCCTACGCGTGTTAGCGCGCCGCGTCCGTGGCTAGTGCCCGCAGGCGTCGGTGGCTGGGCCCCGTGCCCTTGGCGGCGCTGCTGGCGCTGCCGTGGTGGCGCTGCGCGGCGCGCCACCTGGTCGGGTGAAGCGGCGCCGGTAGCAGCTGCGCGCCCACTCTCGTCTTGGCCGTCTTTGCCGACCGCGACGCCGGCCAGGTGGTGGCGGGCGCTCCGCCACGAAGCGGCGGCGGCGCGCCCCTCCCAGCGCTCAAGGGGCGCCGCCATCTGGTGGCGGCGGGCGCTACAATAGTAGCGCAGCAAGGGTGAGCGATTAGGGTTTTAGGGCAAAAGACGATTTTGCCCCTCGAAATTTTAGAAATTTCAGATTCTATCCCTTTTGACAAAATTATCAAAATACCCTTTTAGCCGAATTATCGAAATACCCTTGGGAATTCAAAAATTCCCTTTATGTCCCTGATTGTAGAAAATTAAATATGTTAATCAAATAGTTTAATTAACTATTATTTTTATCTAGTAGTCTTATAAAATAATATATACATGCGATGTATAATGTGGACAGATGTTAATGACTTAATCGAACATCATGGTTGGTCGAGTCCCTCGAGGCCATAGTGGTTTGGAGGCTGAACAGGATGGGAATCACAAGGAGTTGTGATTGGCAAGAGTTGCCTACCTTTACAGGCTTAACATGATTGGTCGAGTCCCTCGAGGTTAAGTTAAGACGCCGATTAGATCTTGATCCCCACTAGAGATCCGCCGGGGGTCTCCAATTCACATACTAGAGGGTGTTGTGTGTCTCGCAAAAAATTAGTCGAAATACATTAAGATAGAAGTCCTTATCTTAATTGTTTAAATTTCTGCAAAGTCTACATGTTATTTATTTCTACTACATCTTTTATTTTAGAAAAATATCGCTTTCAAATCCTTTACGTAGCATACTTGATGCCAACCGCCTCACTGGTCCAAATTATACGGATTGGCTTCACAATCTGAGAATCGTTCTCATGACGGAGAAAATCGCATGTCCTTGATACAGTGATCCCTATGCCCGACGAAGGGGGAAGCGAGGATGAGATCGCTCGTTATGTGAAGTACTTAGATGATTCTACTCTTGCTCAGTATTATATGTTGGCCTCTATGACTACTGAGTTATAGAGATAGCATGAAAATATGGATGCTAATTCCATACTCCTGCATCTCCACAAATTGTTTGAGGAACAGGGAAGAACTCAGCGATATGAGATATCAAAGAGTCTTTTCCGTGCCAGGATGATTGAGGAGACATCGGTTCAGAACCATGTCCTTAAGATGATTGAGTGGATCGAGAAACTCACAGGTTTAGGAATGGTCCTAGAGGATAATTTGTGTGTGGATCTTGTACTTCAGTCCCTACCAGATTCCTTTTCTCAGTTCATAATGAATTTTAATATGAATAAACTTGAGGTGACCCTCCCAGAGCTCCTCAATATGTTGAGAGAAGTAGAGAGCACCATCAAGAAAGAGAAGTCAGTTCTCTACACTGGTGAGACCAGAAAGAAAAGAAAGGCTGAGAAGACCCTTAAGAAGGGCAAGGGCAAGGGTAAAATGGGTAAGGCAAAGGTTGCCAAGAAAGACTCAACAAAGGACAAAGGCCAGTGCTTCTACTACGGCAAAAATGGGCACTGGAAAAGGAACTACAAAGATACCTTGTAGAAAGGGCGAAACAGAAGCTTAGAGAAGCTTCAGGTACATTCATGATCAGTCTCCATTTGTCCGAATCTTGTGATAACACATGGGTATTAGATACCGAGAGTGCTTATCATATCTGCAATTCGTTGCAGGTTTTAGCAGGACCTAGGAGATTGAATAGAGGCGAGATGGACCTTAAGATGGGCAATGGAGCAAAGGTTGCTGCAGTGGCTGTTGGCAAGGTCACCTTACATCTGCCTGGTGGAGCTATTATTGCATTAGATGCATGCTATTATGTTCCTTCTATTATCAAAAACATTATTTCCATTTCATGTTTGACAGTTATTGGATATAAATTAGTTTTTGAGAACAATGGTTGTTCAATAATATTAGATGATCAGATCATCATGAAAGGAACATTGCATAATGATTTATTTATGCTAGATACAGCTCCACATATCATGAGTGTAAGAGAGTCTAAGAGGAAATGAGAAGTGGAGAACTAGACAGGAAAGAGTATTAAAACTCTTCGATCAGATCGAGGAGGTGAGTACTTGAGTACAAAGTTCACCCAGTTCCTCAAAGACTGAGATTTTATCCCAATGGACACCTCCTTATACACCCACGGCTTAATGGTGCATCGAAAGGAGGAATCACACCTTTGTTAGACATGGTGTGTTCCATAATGTGTTTAAATCGACCTACCCATCTCATTCTAGGGATATGCCTAGAGACCATGCAGCTACCTTACAAGAATTCCAACTAAATCAGTGATGTCTACTCCATATGAGATATGGAATGGGAAGAAGCCCGATCTTAAAGTTGTTAAGATTTGGGGCTGCCCTGCCCACATTAAGAGACAACCCTGACAAGTTAGAATCTACGACGGAACGGTGCAAGTTCGTGGGATACCCTAAAGAAACTTATGGGTATTATTTCTATCATCATGAGGACTGAAAGGTCTTTATAGCCAAGAGAGTAGTATTCCTTGAGAAGGAACATATTCTTGGTGGAGACAGTGGGAGCATGATAGAGTTAAGCGAGGTTGGAGAACCTAGCTCAAGCACCATTCCACAGCTAGAGTCTATTCAGATACCTAACACACAAGTTCCAACTTTACGTAGGTCCGATAGAGTATCCCATCATCCTGAAAGATATGTGGGACATATCAGAAGAGAGGATGTTGAAGATATTGATCCTCAGACCTACGAGGAGGCTATTATGAGCATAGACTCCGGGAAATGGCAAAAAGCCATGAATTTAGAAATGGATTCCATGTACTCCAACAAGGTTTGGAACCTAGTTGATGCACCCGAGGGTATTGTACCCATTGGTTGCAAGTGGATCTTCAAAAAAAAGATTAGAGTAGATGGATAGGTAGAGATCTATAAAGCAAGGCTAGTGGCTAAGGGGTATCGTCAAAGGCATGGTGTTGACTATGACGAAACTTTCTCACCTGTAGCCATACTAAAATCCATTCGAATTCTATTGGTTATTGCAGTACACTATGATTATGAGATCTGGCAGATGAATGTCAAAACCGCATTCCTCAATGGTAACCTCGATGAGAAGGTGTATATGATATAGCCTGAGGGATTCGTGTCCAAGGATAACCCAGATAAGGTGTGCAGGTTGCTTAGGTCCATTTATAGATTGAAACAAGCTTTCCGAAGTTGGAACATAAGATTTAATGAGGCGATCAGATCTTATGACTTCGTTAAGAACGAAGATGAACATTGTGTGTACAGGAAAATAAGTGGAAGCACTATCACATTTTTGGTATTATATGTGGATGACATCCTGATCATTGGGAATGATGTAGGAATACTCTCCATAGAAAAGACTTGGTTATCTAGGCACTTCTCCATGAAGGACTTAGAGGAAGCATCATACATATTGGGGATATGGATCTATAGAGATAGATCCAAGAGGATGCTTGGCTTGTCCTAGTCCAGGTACATAGACACCGTTGTCAAAAGGTTTGGCATGGAAAATTCCAAGAGAGGTCTCATACCAATGAGACATGGAATATCACTTTCTAGGAATACGTCCCCAAAGACTCCTGAAGAAAGGCACACATGGATATGATGCCATATGCATCAGCGATAGGATCTATCATGTATGCTATACTATGTACTAGGCTTGATATAGCGCATGCTCTGAGTGTCACGAGTAGATATCAGGTAGATCCAGGCTTGGAGCATTGGAAAGCAGTAAAATGTATCCTTAAGTACTTGAGAAGGACTAAGGATCTTTTACTGGTATATGGAGGTAGTAGCCTCAAGGTTGAGGGCTACTCGGACTCAAGCTTCCAGTCCGATGTCGATGATAGCAAGTCTAATTCAAGGTATGTGTTCACCCTGAATGAAGGAGTAGTATGTTGGAAGAGTTCCAAGCAAGACACTACTGTTGACTCGACCACAGAGGCGGAATACAATGCTGTGATAGAGGCAGCAAAGGAGGGAGTCTGGATGAAGAAGTTCATCACAGATCTAGGAGTCATTCCGAGCAACAAGGAGATGATTCCTTTTTATTACGACAAATACGGGATGATTACTCAAATAAGAGAACCCGGGTCTCATCAGAAGTGTTCTGAGGAGGTTCCAACTTATTAGAGAGATCGTGGCCCGAAGAGATGTAGTAGTGGAAAGAGTTCCATCCGAAGATAACATTGCAGATCCACTGACAAAGCCATTGACTCAGATTGTCTTTGAGCATCACAGAGGTCTGATGGGGATCAGACATGTTGGTGATTGACTTTAGGTCAAGTGGGAGATTGCTAGTTATAGGTGCCCTACAAGCTAATCACATGAGTGATTGCACTTGTAACACGCTACGTCAATCTCTTTGCTTATGATTATTGGCATTATCTCACATTATCTAGATGTATATTGTGATGTCCTTGGATCTATGCAATGGGAATTGGATCGTGATGAGATTACGATAATGAGACCGATTCACCTTTAAACACAGACCCTAAATTATCCTAGTCATAGGTTACTCGAGAAGGACATCGAGATAACCAGATAGACTGGTGTGTTGTATACCCATTCATATGATGGAGGTAGCTGGTCTCATAGCTACTCATGTGGGGACACTAAGGGTACAGTGCAGGTACTCATTAGAGAATGAGTTCACTGATTGATCCGCCTACGGAATGCTGGATGGTTATTGATACCTCACGTCAAACAGCGATTCCGTAGTCCTAGTAGTGTATCTGGTCCTTAACTTGAGACACCAAGGATGTCCTGTATGAGTACTCCACTCTTTGATACCGGACTTATAGGTTTGAAAAGTTTCATATCTAGTACAGCCGGTCATTTGGAGTGGTAGCCAACATTATGAGGGCTATTGAGTGTCAATAGAGGATCATCCGCTCTTGGTATCATGAGAGGAATATCCCATGTGTTCTTGCTTGAACAAATCCTTGGCCATGGTTATTCGGATTAAGAGAGAAAGAGTTCTCCGAGAGAATCCGACAAGAGCAAGACTCGAGGAGAGACCGTATAGGCCTGACAGCACCATACCCGGTATAGTCTCTGGGATATTAGATGGATGAGGGACTATAGATATATAGTAACTGAGGACAGATAGGTCCAAAGGATTAGATTCCCCCAGTATCGAAATGCGGGGGTCGCGGCGTAGTGGCCTGAGTACGTCCGTAGTCGATGAGTTGGGTGAATTATTATAGAGATAATAATTCACTAAGTCAGAAGGAGTTCTGACAAGTATGACTCACGGCCAGCTCGATATTAGGCCTAGAGGGTCACACACATATGGTAGGTGTTGCGACGAGTAGAGGTTCGGATATGAGATATCCGTTGAACCCCCTATCTTATTGGATATCCATTAAGCCCCTGAATTATTAGATCTTGAGATGAGATCCAATAATTGATAATAAGAGATTATTGGGTAGAAACCCACTAATCCAAGAGGCTTAGGTAATTGGATGGAGATCCAATACCCAATAGGGCAAAAGATCCATTAGGGTTTTTAGGGGGCCTCTATAAATAGGAGGGAACCATAGCTCTATAGGCTGAGGGCTTTTGGTAGCCACCTCCTATTCTCCTCTCCCTAGAGAGAGAGGTGCATCGTCATAATCCTTGCTGTGTGGATACTGCTAGAGAGGAGGACGCTTGACCTCCTTCATCCTCTCCCACAGATCTGTAGGAATTCAGGGATATACGATCTCCCTAGGTATCTTTCTTTTACACATGCAATTTTCACGCATTTATTTTGACGCACTGATCTTTGCATGACGACAGAAATTTTCTACGAGAAATCTGGGGTTTTGTTTTTCTATTCTTCCGCTGCGCATGTGATATCTCTCCCTTTGAAGGATTTCCTAACAGTAGTTCGAGTTACAATTGAGAGGTAATACCATTAACTTAATTAGGGGCCAATTGGGCTTGAATTAGGATTGGTTTGGGCTAGACTAATAGCCCAAACAATGACTTGGAACCATGCTAGTGGTGGCATTGCCAGGGCTGGTCGGTAGAACCGCCTAGGGCTCAGTCTCCTAGGAGGTCTAGGCGGTGGTACCATCCATAGTTAATGCTACCTAGCGGTGGTACTACCCAGGCAGACGGTGGTACCGCCAGGGTGCAATAGTCGAGACTCTGTCTGACGGTAGTATCACTAGACTAGGCGATGGTACCACCAGTACCCTGAAAATCTGGGATGAGACCTTTTTTGGCTCTATTTTTGAAGCCAATTAAGGCTTATAAATACCCTACACTTTTCTACTTGTGCAGATGAAAAAGTGAACAAAAATTCTAAGATCTAAGAGAAAACACTATTGTAATCCTTTGAGAGTTCACCTCCTCTTGTTCTAGTTTAGAAATTTATTTTAGGAGGAGTGAGCAAAGTGTAAAAAGTTACCTCCTAAACCTGTTAAAAGGAGAAAACATCTATAAAGGGGCAATTGATCTTTGCCCATTGAAGGAAGATCAATAGTGGAAACCGATGACCTTGACGGAGGAGGAATCGAAAGTAGATGTAGGTCACAACGACCGAACCACTATAAATTTAGTGTGGACCCTCTTCCTTATCATTTTTACTATTTAGTTATACTGCATACTACCTTACCTACTTTATGAATATTTTCAAAGTTAAATGTTTTTTCGATATGATTTTTATTAAGCCAATAGTATTCTGAATCATCGACGTTTTTAACGCACACACTAATTCACCCCTCCCTTTTAATATCGACTTGATCCTAACAGTGTCTAGATAGCCAAGTCTTCCTATATCATTTCTAATGATCAGGATGTCATTCATATATAGCACCAAAATGATGATAGCGCTCCCACTCACCTTCCTGTACACACAAGGCTCATCTTCATTCTTAACGAAGTCATAAGATCTGATCACCTCATCAAATCTTATATTCCAACTTCAGAAAGTTTATTTTAGTCTATAGATGGATCTAGCCAACCTACACACCTTATCTGGACTATTCTTGGATACAAATCTCTTAGGGTGTATCATATACACCTCCTTATCGAGGTTGTTGTTGAGGAACGCGATTTTCACGTCTATTTGCTATATCTCATAATCATAGTATGCTACAATAATCAATAGAATTCAGATAGATTTTAGTATGACTACGGGTGAGAATGTTTCATCATAGTCAACATCTTACCTTTGACAATACCCCTTAGCTAGCCTTGCATTATAGGTCTTTAACTTTTCATCTACTCCAATCTTCTTCTTGAAGGTCTACTAACAGCCAATGGGTATGATACCCTCGGGTGCATCAACTAGGTTCTAAACTTTATTGGAGTACATGAAATCTATCTCTGAATTCATAACTTCTTGTCACTTCCTGGAGTTTATACTCATAATAGCCTCATTGTAGGTCTGTGATAGGACACTAGTAGGGTTGGGTCATACTCAACCATGTAGTAGCTAATAAAAACCCTATGAGAGTGTAATAAACCCCACCTAGCTGCCTCTATCCTATAAAGAAGAGAGGCTAGGGTTTATATTTGGGTCTTTGGGCTTCTTAGCCGCCGCCCCCCTTGTTATTGGGCTGGCCCGCTAAGGTTGAGGGCAAATTGTGTAGTTCACTTAGGAAGCAGCCCCTAGGGCTAGGGTTTGGAGCTCTATATAAGCATGTAGCCTTCATCTCTTGGGAATAAGAAGAAATATCAATCTACAATTATAGCCACCAGGCTACGTGGAGGGTGGAACCCCTATAGCGTTCCAAGGATTGATCCCCCTTAAAGATCAATCTTCATAGAATTCTTCTAGGGTTCTATCATCTAGTATTAGAGCAGCGATCTTGTTGCTTTTGCTGCCATCCCTATCGCCCACCATCAGCCAAGCAATTTCCACAATTGCTCTTGACGTCGTCGTCTCCACCGTCATCTCCTGACGTAGATCAATTCAATCTACAGTCGCCACCTCCAATTGCATCAGAGATCTGATATTTTTCTACCACCAATACCTTTTACTACTGTAATTTTTCATCTAAAATATCAAAAAGAAGTTTTTCTATCTATCCCTTGTCTGCGAATTCCTTGCGTCACAAAAGTTACCATCTTTGCGAATGAAGGATCGTGTAGAAAATTTCAGTCGCATGTTGCTGCCTTTAACCGATCTAATTGTTATCTTTTTTGAATGAAATTTATTGTGCACCTCATAGATCATCTTGGTTCCCATCCATGATTGATCTATTGTGGAATTTATATAAAAGAAAAATCGTGTGTTGCTGCAATCTCTCATCGCAAGCTGCTGAAATTTTTCGACGAGAATTTTGCTATCGCAACTTGCACCGATTTCTTTACTGTTTTGCTGCCAAAATTTCTTGATCCGATTTATTATCCTTGCTGTTATCTAAACTAAGATTCTACCATCAAACCCTCTCCTCAAATCCCTAAGTTTTCACTGGAAATTTCATCGAGAAACCGCTATTTCTTCAATGACAATTCTGCTCTTACGAGACAACGCATATAGGCAGCAATTGTGACTGAATTTTGTCAAATCTTTGCTGTAATCTACCATAGATCTAAAACCCTCTTCCCTAACCTTCATCCACTACCATCATAGTCTAAAAACTCCATCAAACCACAGCCCCAAATTGCACCCAAAATAGCCACAAAATAAGCCTAAATCGCAGCTTACATCTACCAATCCACCAACCCTTTTAGCCACCACTTCTCTCAACCAATACATGCCTTTAACCCGACAGCAAAAAAGAAATCTTAATATTACAGATTTGGAGACATATGCTATGGCATCCGAGGAGGCAATTGATGCTAAATTCGAAGCCTTTGAGACACGAATGGAGGAGAAGATTCGGACTCTATTTGCCGAACTTAGTTTGGGTCGACCACCGAGCCCAAAGAAATCACATCAAGAAGAGAGCTATGATCAAAGAGATGACCTTCAGGAGAGGGGAGGCTTTATGACTGATCCCCACTATCCACGCATGAGGGTGGACTTCCCTAGATAGGAAGAAGGAGATTCGATTGGTTGGATCTTGCGCGCGGAGCGATATTTTCGGTACCATAAAATCACAGATGATCTATGGTAGAAATTATGGCTATACATCTTGAAGGGGATACCATACAATGGTTTGATTGGTTTGAACATACTCATGGAGTCCTCTCATGGTGATAATTCAAAGAAGGACTGTTGATCCGTTTCGGACCAACCGATTACGAGAACATCGACCGACAACTAGCAAAGATCCGACAAACCTCCACCATCTAGGAGTATCAAACCAGGTTTGAAAGGTTATCTAATCAAACTCGTGATTGGTTTGAAAAATAGTTATTGGGGACATTTATTAAGGGCTTGAAGCTGGAGATCCGAGGAGAAGTTAAAGCACGATAACCGTATACGCTTATGGCAGCCATCTCTTTCGCACGACTTCAGGAGGAGCGATTGAATGATAGGACCCTAGCAGGGTTAGGTCCTACTCAACCATGTAACAGCTAATAAAAACCCTGTGAGAATGTAATAAACCCCACCTAGCCGCCTCTATCCTATAAAGAAGAGAGGCTAGGGTTTATATTTGGGTCTTTGGGCTTCTTAGCCGCCGCCCCTTTTCATCGGGTGGCCCGCTAAGGTTGAGGGCAAATTGGGTAGTTCACTTAGGAAGCAACCCCTAGGGTTAGGGTTTGGAGCTCTATATAAGCTTGTAGCCTCCACCTCTTTGGAATAAGAAAGATCAATCTACAATTGCAGCCACCAGGCTACTTGGAGGGTGGAACCCCTATAGCGTTCCAAGGGTTGATCCCCCTCAAAGATCAATCTCGATAGAATTCCTCTGGGGTTCTATCATTTGGTATCAGAATAGCGATCTTGCTGCTTTTGCTGCTATCCCTGCCGCCCACCATTAGCCAAGCAATTCCCACAATTGCTCTTGACGTCGTCGTCTCCACCATCATCTCTTGACGTAGATCAAATCAATCTACAGTCGCCACCTCCAATTGCATCGGAGATCTGGTATTTTTCTACCACCAATACCTTTTGCTGCTACAATTTTTCATCTAAAATATCAAAAAGAAGTTTTTCTATCGATCCCTTGCTGCGAATTCCTTGCGTCGCAAAAGTTACCATCTTTGCGAACGAAGGATTGCTGCAGAAAATTTCAGCCGCGTGTTGCTGCCTTTAACCGATCTAATTGTTATCCTTTTTGAACGAAATTTTTTGTGCACCTCATAGATCATCTTGGCTCCCATCCGTGATTGATCTATTGTGGAATTCATCACAAAAACAAATTCGTGTGTTGCTGCAATCTCTCGTCACATACTGCTGAAATTTTTTGATGAGAATTCTGCTATCGCAACTTGCACCGATTTCTTTACTGCTTTGCTGCCGAAATTTCTTGATCCAATTTGTTATCCTTGTTGCTATCTAAACTAAGATTCTACCATCAAAACCCCTCCTCAAATCCCTGAGTTTTCGCTGGAAATTTCGTCGAGAAATCGCTATTTCTTCGACGACAATTCTGCTCTTACGAGGCAGCGCACATAGGCAGCAATTGCTACTGATTTTTGTCAAATCTTTGCTGCGATCTACCACAGATCTAAAACCCTCTTCCCTAACCTTTATCCACTACCATCTTAGCCCAAAACTCCATCAAATCGCAGCCCCAAACAGCACCCAAAACAGCCACAAAACAAGCCTAAACCGTAACCTACATCCACCGATCCACAAACCCTTTCAACCACCACTTCCCTCAAAAAATTCATGCCTTTAACCCGGCAACAAAAGAGAGATCTTAATATTACAGATCTGGAGTCATATACTATGGCATCCGAGGAGGTGATAAATGCTAAATTCGAAGCCTTCGAGACGCGAATGGAGGATAAGATTCGGGCTCTCTTTACCGAACTCAGTTTCGGTAGAACACCGAGCCCAAAGAAATCTCATCAAGGAGAGATCTCTGACCGAAGAGATGACTCCCAAGAGAAGGGAGGCTCTATGATCGATCCCTACTATCCACGCATGAGGTGGACTTCCCTAGATGGGAAGAAGGAGACCCGATTGGTTGGATCTCGCGCGCGGAGCGATATTTTCGGTACCACAAAACCGCAGATGCATCTATGGTAGAAATTGCAGCTATACATCTTGAAGGAGATGCCATACAATGGTTTGATTGGTTTGAACATACTCATGGAGTCCTCTCATGGCGACAATTCAAAGAAGGACTACTGATCCGTTTCGGACCAACCGATTACGAGAACATCGACGGACAACTAGCAAAGATCCGACAAACCTCCACCATCCAGGAGTATCAAACCAGGTTTGAAAGGTTATCTAATCAAACTCGTGATTGGTCTGAAAAACAGTTATTGGGGACATTTATTGAGGGCTTGAAGCCAGAGATCCAGGGAGAAGTTAAAGCGCGACAACCGTACACGCTTATGGCAGCCATCTCTTTCGCACGACTTCAGGAGGAGCGATTGAACCATGAAGCCCGGAGGACTAGGGTCGCTCCCCGATCAGAAATATTGAAGCCCTCAGCCTCACCTACTATTAGCCGAGCTCCTGCACCAAAAAGGTTGACAAGAGAAGAGCTTCGAGACCGATCCGCTAAGGGGTTATGTTGGCATTGTGACGAGCCGTGGAGCCGCGAGCATCGTTGTAAAAAGGGGAGACTTCTTGTGATTGAACCAGTGGAAGAAAAGATCATTGAACAGCCAGAAGAGAGTCTTGAACATGAGGATGAAGATGTGGAAGAAGAGCCACAATCAACCAACTTTATGGTACATGTGCTAGCCGGCTACTCAAATCCGCAAACGATGAAAGTTGGAGGCCTGCTCAAACAACAACCAATCACTTTGTTCTCATCGATACAGCAAAGTACTAATAATTTTCTAAATAGTAAGGTTGCTGCTCGGATGGTGCTCTATATCGAAGGTTGCAGCAAGTTCGACGTAAAGGTTGCCGATGGCCGAATCCTAAAATGCGACCAAAGATGGCCACAGGTGAAACTATTACTACAGGGCCAAGAAATTGTTGCCGACTTCTTCCTCCTACCAATTAATGATTATGAGGTGTGCTTTGGGCATAGAATGGTGACGACACTAGGTGATGTCTCTTGGAACTTTTCCAAATTGATTATGAAATTCTATTGCAAAGGTAAACAGGTCACCCTACGCGGGAAGCGTGGAAGCAACGTAACCACCGTTTCAACCCAACGAATGGAGAAAATTTTACACAAGATAAATGGTGGCTTTATTATGCATCTCCAGCACCAACCAGAGGGGGAGGAATGGAAGAAGGATCCAGAAACCAGCAACATCATCAAAAAATTAGAGGAGGATCCAAGCGCAATAGCTCACTATATTTGGGATTCGAGGGATCTATGCTATAAAGGTCGTATTGTGCTTATACCAAACTCCCCTTGCATCAAAGTCATTCTGCACGAAATGCACTCCATACCTTTTGCAGGGCACTCCGGATTTCTAAGAACCTATAAAAGAGTGAAGCAAAACTTTTATTGGAAAGGGATGAAAAAAATTATTTCTGAATACGTAGCACAATGTGATGTATATCAACAGCAAAAAGGTGAAACAGTGGCGAGTCCAGGGAAACTACAACCACTACCTATACCAGACTCGGTATGGGTGACATCTTCATGGACTTCATCGAAGGGTTGCCACCTTCCAAAGGTAAAAGCACAATCCTTGTGGTGGTTGATCGACTTACGAAATATGCTCATTTTTGTGCTATAGAAATCCCTACACTTCTTTGTTAGTATTGCTCGATTTTCATAGAAAATATTGTTAAACTATATGGGATGCCAAGGTCCATCGTAAGTGATCGTGACAGGGTCTTCACTAGTAAATTATGGACCGAGTTATTTCGATTCTGAGGGCACCAAACTCAAGATGAGCACTGCATATCATCCATAAAGCGACGGCCAAAGAAGTGGTGAGCAGGATGTTTAGAGACATACCTTGGTGTTTCGCTAGTGATCGACCAAAGGAGTGGACGAAATGGCTCCCCTGGGCCGAATGGTGGTATAATACTACATATCATTCATCTACAAAATGTACCCCATATGAAGCATTATATGGTCGGCCGGCTCCTGTGATTCCAATGTATGTAATTGGCTCACTAAGGTAGATCAGTCGACCAAGATTTAATTGAGGACAAACTCCTACTGACTACTAAAGAATAATCTCTCTACCGCTCAAGCTAGAATGAAGCGACAAAAGTGACACACGAAGAAGTGAAAGAGAATTTTTAGTAGGAGCGGGTTTATCTTCGCCTACAACTATACAAGCAACTATCCATCAACACACGAGCCTCCATGAAGCTATCTCCACGTTTTTATGGGCCCTATCAGATCATAGAGCGTATTGGAGCTGTGGCGTACAGACTTAAATTATCTAAAGATGCCAAAATTCACCCTGTCTTCCACGTGTCATGCTTGAAGCCCAAGTTGGGAGAACACGAGGCATCCCAGATCCAACTGCCCAACACCACTGATGATGGAAATATTCAAGCCCAACCACAAGCCATCCTCGACCGCAGAGTCGTGATGCGTCGTCGACGTCCCTCTACTGAAGTACTAGTACATTGGACTAATTTACCACTTGAAGATGCCACATGGGAATCATATGAGGAGCTGAAGTCCCGGTTCCCTGAGTTCATGGAACCCCAGCCTTGAGGACAAGGCTGATTTGAAGAGGGCGGGCTTGATAGGACCCTAGCAGGGTTAGGTCCTACTTAACCATGTAACGACTAATAAAAACCCTGTGAGAATGTAATAAACCCCACCTAGCCGCCTCTATCCTATAAAGAAGAGAGGCTAGGGTTTATATTTGGGTCTTTGGGCTTCTTAGCCGCCCCCTTATTCTTGGGCCGGCCCGCTAAGGTTGAGGGCAAATTGGGTAGTTCACTTAGGAAGCAACCCCTAGGGTTAGGGTTTGGAGCTCTATATAAGCTTGTAGCCTCCACCTCTTTGGAATAAGAAAGATCAATCTACAATTGCAGCCACTAGGCTACTTGGAGGGTGGAACCCCTATAGCGTTCCAAGGGTGTATCCCCCTCAAAGATCAATCTCGATAGAATTCCTCTGGGGTTCTATCATTGAACCACGAAGCCCGGAGGGCTAGGGTCACTCCTTGATCAGCAATATCGAAGCCCTCAGCCCCCCCTACTATCAACCGAGCTCCTGCACCAAAAAGATTGACAAGAGAAGAGCTTCGAGACCGATCTGCCAAGGGGTTATGTTGGCATTGTGACGAGCCGTGGAGCCGCGAGCATCGCTGTAAAAAAGAGAGACTTCTTGTGATTGAACCAGTGGAAGAAGAGATCAATGAATAGCTAGAAGAAAGTCTTGAACATGAGGATGAAAATGTGGAAGAAGAGCCATAATCGATTGACTTTATGGTACATGCGCTAGCCGGCTACTCAAATCCGCAAACGATGAAAGTTGGAGGCCTGCTCAAACAACAACCGATCACCGTTCTCATCGATACAGGCAACACTAATAACTTTCTAAACAGTAAGGTTGCTTCTCGGATGACACTCCACATTGAAGGTTGCAGCAAGTTTGACGTAAAGGTCGCCGACGGTTGAATCCTAAAATGCGACCAAAGATGCCCACAAGTAAAACTATTACTGTAGGGCCAAGAAATTATTGCCGACTTCTTCCTCCTACCAATTGATGATTATGAGGCTGTGTTAGGCATAGAATGGCTGATGACACTAGGTGACGTCTCTTGGAACTTTTCCAAATTGATTATGAAATTCTATTGCAAAGGCAAACAGGTCATCCTACGTGGGAAGCGCGGAAGCAACGTAACCACCGTTTCAACCCAACGAATAGAGAAAGTTTTACACAAGATAAATGGTGGCTTTCTTATGCATCTCCAACAGCAACTAGAGGGGGAGAAAATAGAAATTAAAGATCAAAATCTCACCCAACTGCTTGTTGAATTTGATGATGTTTTTGCTGAACTGTGCAGTCTTCCTCCTACTCGACAACATGACCACCGAATTCCAATCCTTCTAGGCAAACCACCAGCAAACACTCAGCCTTACCACTATCCTCACCTCCAGAAGGATGAAATTGAGAATATTGTGAAGGAGATGCTTGAAACAGGGGTGATTCGGCCAAGCTGCAGCCCCTACTCCTCACCGGTGCTACTTGTGCGCAAGAAAGATGGAACTTGGCGGATGTGCATCGATTACCGAGCTCTAAATGACATCACCGTCAAGGATAAGTACCCAATACCAATGGTGGATGAACTTCTTGATGAATTAAAAGGATCTCGAGTCTTCACAAAGTTGGACCTCCGATCCGGTTACCATCAAATTCGGGTATGTGAAGGTGACATCCCAAAAACTGCTTTTCGCACTCATAACGGCCATTATGAATTCTTGGTAATGCCCTTTGGACTCAGTAATGCTACTTCAACCTTCCAAAGTCTCATGAATGATATTTTTCGGAGCTTTCTTCGTAAATGTGCTGGTATTTTTCGATGATATTCTCATTTATAGCCCTTCTCTTGAGACTCACTTTCAGAACTTATGATTTGTTCTGATGATCCTTCGGGAGAATACTCTTTTTGTTAAGCTATCAAAGTGCAGCTTTCTCTAGCAAAAAGTAGAGTACCTTGGACACATAATATCAGAAGGAGTGGCCGTAGACCCAATAAAAATTGAAGAAATGCAAGGTTGGCTGAAACCTACAAATGTGAAATTGCTGCATGGGTTCCTTGGACTAACGGGATACTATTGAAAATTCATGAAAGACTATGGGAAGATTAGTGCTCCCCTCACTTCTCTACTGAAAAAAGATGCCTTTCAATGGTTGAACAAAGCCTCCGCTGCCTTCGACAAACTTAAGACCGCCATGACGATGACACCGGTGCGAGCGCTATCAGATTTCAATCGCCCCTTCATTATTGAGGCCGATACATCTGGAGTTAGAATTGGAGCCATTCTCATGCAAGATGGTCGACCACTCGCATACACCAGTAAGGCGTTGTCTCCCTCCCATAAAAAAATGTCTATCTATGATAAGGAGATATGCGCCATTGTACACCCAGTAACAAAGTGGAGACCCTATGATAGAACCCCAGAGGAATTCTATAGAGATTGATCTTTGAGGGGGATCAACCCTTGGAACGTTATAGGGGTTCCACCCTCCAAGTAGCCTGGTGACTGCAATTGTAGATTGATCTTTCTTATTCCAAAGAGGTGGAGGCTACAAGCTTATATAGAGCTCCAAACCCTAGCCCTAGGGGCTGCTTCCTAAGTGAACTACCCAATTTACCCTCAACCTTAGCGGGCCGGCCCAGTAACAAGGGGGGCGGCGGCTAAGAAGCCCAAAGACCCAAATATAAACCCTAGCCTCTCTTCTTTATAAGATAGAGGTGGCTAGGTGGGGTTTATTACATTCTCACAGGTTTTTATTAGTTTGCTACATGGTTGAGTAGGACCTAACCCTGCTAGGGTCCTATCAAGCCCGCCCTCTTCAAATCGGCCTTGTCCTCAAGGTGAGGGTTCCATGAACTCGAGGCGGGACTTCACTCCTCATATGATTCCCATGTGGCATCTTCGAGTGGTAAATTAGTCCAATGTACTAGTACTTCAGTAGAGGGACGTCGACGACGTATCACGACTCTGCGGTCGAGGATGGCTTGTGGTTGGGCTTGAATATTTCCATCATCAGTGGTGTTGGGCAGTTGGATCTGGGGTGTCTCGTGTTCTCCCAACTTAGGCTTCAAGCATGACACGTGGAAGACAGGGTGAATTTTGGCATCTTCGGGTAATTTAAGTCTGTACGCCATAGTTCCAATACGCTCTATGATCTGATAAGGCCCATAAAAACGTGGAGATAGCTTCATGGAGGCTCGTGTATTGATGGATAGTTGCTTGTATGGTTGTAGGCGAAGATAAACCCAATCTCCTACTAAAAATTCTCTTTCACTTCTTCGTGTGTCGACTTGTCGCTTCATTCTAGCTTGAGCGAGAGAGATTATCCTTTAGCAATGTAGAGGAGTTTGTCCCTGTCAATTAAATCTTGGTCAACCTGATCTACCTTAGCCGAGCCAATTACATACTTTGGAATCACAGGAGCCGGCCGACCATATAATGCTTCATATGGGGTACATTTTGTAGATGAATGATATGTAGTATTGTACCACCATTCGGCCCAGGGGAGCCATTTTGTCCACTCCTTTGGTCGATCACTAGTGAAACACCGAAGGTATGTCTCTAAACATCTGTTCACCACTTCTGTTTGGCCGTCAGTTTGTGGATGGTATGCAGTGCTCATCTTGAGTTTGGTGCCCTGTAACTGAAATAACTCGGTCCAAAATTTACTAGTGAAGATCTTGTCACGATCACTTACAATGGACCTTGGCATCCCATGCAGTTTAACAATATTTTCTATGAAAATCTGAGCAATACTAACAGCAGTGTAGGGATTGCGCACAGCACAAAAATGAGCATATTTCGTAAGTCGATCAACCACCACAAGGATTGTGCTTTTACCTTTTGAAGGTGGCAGCCCTTCGATGAAGTCCATGGAGATGTCAGTCCACACCGAGTCTGGAATGGGTAGTGGTTGTAGTTTCCACTGGACTTGCCACTTGCTTTCACCCTTTTCTTTGTTGACATACATCACATTGTGCTACGTATTCAGAAATAATTTTTCATCCCTTTACAATAAAAGTTTTGCTTCACTCTTTTGTAGGTTCTTAGAAATCCGGAGTGCCTGCTTTGAAGGTGTGGAGTGCATTTCATGCAGAATAACTTTGATGCAAGGGAGTTTGGTATAAGCACAATACGACCTTTATAGTGTAGATCCCTCGAATCCCAAGTATAGTGAGCTATTGCACTTGGATCCTCCTCCAATTTTTTGATGATGTTGCTGGTTTCTGGATCCTTCTTCCATTCTTCCCTAATGCCCTCGAGGAAGCCGGTGGTAGGAAGAGAGATAGCTGAAAATTCAGCTTGCTGAGGGAGCCGTGAGAGTGCATCTGCAACAACGTTTTCTTTCCCCTTTTTGGAAATAATTTCATAATCAAATCCTAGAAGTTTGGTTACCCATTTTTGCTGCTCCGGGGATGATATCTTCTGCTCCAAAAAGTACTTAAGGCTTCTATGGTCGGTTTTAATCTGAAATCGTCGGCCAATCAGGTAGGGTCTCCACTTTGTTACTGCGTGCACAATTGCGAGCATCTCCTTATCATAGATAGACATTTTTTGATGGGTGGGAGACAATGCCTTGCTAGTGTATGCGAGTGGTCGACCATCTTGCATGAGAACAGCTCCAATTCCAACTCCAGATGCATCGACCTCAATGATGAAGGGTCAGCTGAAATCTGGTAGTGCTAGCACCGGTGTTGTCGTCATGGCTGCCTTAAGCCTATCGAACGTAGCGGAGGCTTTGTTCGACCATAGGAAGGCATCTTTTTTCAGTAGAGAAGTGAGGGGGGCACTAATCTTCCCATAGTCCTTCACGAATTTTCGATAGTAGCCCGTTAATCCAAGGAACCCACGCAGCAATTTCACATTTGTAGGTTTCGGCCAACCTTGCATTGCTTCAATTTTTGTTGGGTCTACGGCCACTCCTTCTTCTGATATTATATGCCCAAGGTACTCTACTTTTTGCTGAAGAAAGCTGCATTTCGATAGCTTAACAAAAAGAGTATTCTCTCGAAGGATCGTCAGAATAATTCGCAAGTGCTGAAAGTGAGTCTCAAGAGAAGGGCTGTAAATGAGAATATCATCGAAAAATACCAGCATAAATTTACGAAGAAAGCTCCGAAAAATGTCGTTCATGAGGCTTTGGAAGGTTGAAGGAGCATTAGTGAGTCCAAAGGGCATTACCAAGAATTCATAATGCCCGTTGTGAGTGCGGAAAGCAGTTTTTGGGATGTCGCCTTCACATACCCAAATTTGATGATAACCGGATCAAAGGTCCAACTTCGTGAAGACTCGAGCTCCTTTTAATTCATCAAGAAGTTCATCCACCACTGGTATGGGGTACTTATCCTTGATGGTGATGTCATTTAGAGCTCGGTAGTCGACGCACATCCGCCAAGTTCCGTCTTTCTTGCGCACAAGTAGCACCGGTGAGGAGTAGGGGCTGCAGCTTGGTTGAATCACCCCTGTTTCGAGCATTTCCTTCACGATTTTCTCAATTTCATCCTTCTGGACATGAGGATAGTGGTAAGGCCGAGTGTTTGCTGGTGGTTTGCCGGAAGGATTGGAATCCGGTGGTCATGTTGCTTGAGTAGGAGGAAGACCGCGGTTCGAAGCAAAAACATCATCAAATTCAACAAGCAGTTGGGTGATCTTTTGATTTTTAATTTCTGTTTTCTCCCCCTCTGGTTGCTGCTGGAGATGCATAAGAAAGCCACCATTTATCTTGTGTAAAACTTTCTCCATTCGTTGGGTTGAAACGGTGGTTACGTTGCTTCAGCGCTTCGCGTAGGGATGACTGTTTACCTTTGCAATTGAATTTCATAATCAATTTGGAAAAGTTCCAAGAGACATCACCTAGTGTCGTCAGCCATTCTATGCCCAACACAGCCTCATAATCATCAATTGGTAGGAGGAAGAAGTCGGCAACAATTTCTTGGTCCTGTAGTAATAGTTTCACCTGTGGGCATCTTTGGTCGCATTTTAGGATTCGACCGTCGACGACCTTTACGTCGAACTTGCTGCAACCTTCGATATGGAGCGCCATTCGAGCAGCAACCTTACTGTTTAGAAAGTTATTAGTGCTGCCTATATCGATGAGAACGGTGATCGGTTGTTGTTTGAGCAGGCCTCCAACTGTCATCGTTTGCGGATTTGAGTAGCCGGCTAGCGCATGTACCATAAAGTCGACCGATTGTGGCTCTTCTTCCACATCTTTATCCTCATGTTCAAGACTCTCTTCTAGCTGTTCACTAATCTCTTCTTCCACTGGTTCAATCATAAGAAGTCTCCCCTTTTTACAGCGATGCTCGCGGCTCCACGGCTCGTCACAATGCCAACATAACCCCTTAGCAGATCGGTCTCGAAGCTCTTCTCTTGTCAACCTTTTTGGTGCAGGAGCTCGGCTGATAGTAGACAAGGCTGAGGGCTTCAATATTTCTGGTCGGGGAGCGACCCTAGTCCTCTGGGCTTCATGGTTCAATCGCTCCTCCTGAAGTCGTGCGAAAGAGATGGCTGCCATAAGCGTGTACGGTTGTCGCGCTTTAACTTCTCCCCGGATCTCCGGCTTCAAGCCCTCAATAAATGTCCCCAATAACTGTTTTTTAGACCAATCACGAGTTTGATTAGATAACCTTTCAAACCTGGTTTAATACTCCTGGATGGTGGAGGTTTGTCGGATCTTTGCTAGTTGTCCGTCGATGTTCTCGTGTCGGTTGGTCCAAAGCGGATCAGCAGTCCTTCTTTGAATTATCGCCATGAGAGGACTCTATGAGTATGTTCAAACCAATCAAACCATTGTATGGCATCTCCTTCAAGATTTATAGCTGCAATTTCTACCATAGATGCATCTGCGGTTTTGTGGTACCGAAAATATCGCTCCGCGCGCGAGATCCAACCAATCGGGTCTCCTTCTTCCCATCTAGGAAGTCCACCCTCATGCGTGGATAGTGAGGATCGGTCATAGAGCCTCCCCTCTCTCTGGAGGTCATCTCTTCGATTAGATCTCTCCCCTTGATGTGATTTCTTTGGGCTCGGTGGTTGACCCAAACTAAGTTAAACAAAGAGAATCGAATCTTCTCCTCCATTCGTGTCTCGAAGGCTTGAATTTAGCATCAATTGCCTCCTCGGATGCCATAGCATATGTCTCCAAATCTGTAATATTAAGATCTCTCTTTTGTTGCCGGGTTAAAGGCATGAATTATTTGAGGGAAGTGGTGGCCGAAATGGTTTGTGGATTGGTGGATGTAGGCTGCGGTTTAGGCTTGTTTTGTGGCTATTTTGGGTGCTGTTTAGGGCTGCGATTTGATGGAGTTTTGGGCTGAGATGGTAGTGGATGAAGGTTAGGGAAGAAAGTTTTAGATCTGTGGTAGCTCACAGCAAAGATTTGACAAAAATCAATAGAAATTGCTGCCTATGTGCGCTGTCTCATAAGAGCAGAATTGTCGTCGAAGAAATATCGGTTTCTCGATGAAATTTCCAGTGAAAACTCAGGGGTTTGAGGAGGGGGTTTGATGGTAGAATCTTAGTTTATATAGCAACAAGGATAACAAATTGGATCAAGAAATTTTGGCAACAAAGCAATAAAGAAATCGGTGCAAGTTGCGATAGCAGAATTCTCGTCGAAAAATTTCAGCAGTTTGCGACGAGAGATTGCAGCAACACACGAATTTGTTTTTGTGATGAATTCCATAATAGATCAATCATGTATGGGAGCCAAGATGATCTATGAGGTGCACAAAAAATTTCGTTCAAAAAGGATAACAATTAGATTGGTTAAAGGCAGCAACACGCGGCTGAAATTTTCTGCAGCAATCCTTCGTTCGCAAAGATGGTAACTTTCACGACGCAAAGAATTCGCAGCAAGGGATCGATAGAAAAACTTCTTTTTGATATTTTAGATGAAAAATTGCAGCAGCAAAAGGTATTGGTGGTAGAAAAATACCAGATCTCTAATGCAATTGGAGGTGGCGACAGTAGATCGATTTGATCTACGTCAGGAGATGACGGTGGAGATGATGACGTCAAGAGCAATTGTGGGAATTGCTTGGCTGATGGTGGGCGGCAGAGATGGCAGCAAAAGCAGCAAGATTGCTGCTCTGATACCAGATGATAGAACCCCAGAGGAATTCTATAGAGATTGATCTTTGAGGGGGATCAACCCTTGGAACGCTATAGGGGTTCCACCCTCCAAGTAGCCTGGTGGCTGCAATTGTAGATTGATCTTTCTTATTCCAAAGAGGTGAAGGCTACAAGCTTATATAGAGCTCCAAACCCTAGCCCTAGGGGCTGCTTCCTAAGTGAACTACCCAATTTACCCTCAACCTTAGCGGGCGGCCCGAGAACAAGGGGGGCGGCTAAGAAGCCCAAAGACCCAAATATAAACCCTAGCCTCTCTTCTTTATAGGATAGAGGTGGCTAGGTGGGGTTTATTACATTCTCACAGGGTTTTTATTAGCTGCTACATGGTTGAGTAGGACCTAACCCTGCTAGGGTCCTATCACCCTACCTGATTGGCCGGCAATTTCAGATTAAAACCGATCATAGAAGCCTCAAGTACTTTTTGGAGCAGAAGATATCATCCCCGGACCAGCAAAAATGGGTAACCAAACTTCTAGGATTTGATTATGAAATTATTTACAAAAAGGGGAAAGAAAATGTTGTTGCAGATGCGCTCTCACAGCTACCTGAGCAAGCTGAATTATCAGCCATCTCTCTTCCTACCACCGACTTCCTTGAGGACATTAGGGAGGAATGGAAGAAGGATCTAGAAACCAGCAACATCATAAAAAAATTGGAGGAGGATCCAAGTGCAATAGCTCACTATACTTGGGATTCGAGGGATCTACGCTGCAAAGGTCGTATTGTGCTTATACCAAACTCCCCTTGCATTAAAGTCATTCTGCATGAAATGCACTCCACATCTTCAGCAGGGCACTCCAGATTTCTAAGAACCTACAAAAGAGTGAAGCAAAACTTTTATTGGAGAGGTATGAAAAAAATTATTTCTGAATACGTAGCACAATGTGATGTATGTCAATAGCAAAAAGGTGAAACAGTGGCAAGTCCAGGGAAACTACAACCACTACCCATACTAGACTCGGTGTGGACTGACATCTCCATGGACTTCATCGAAGGGCTGCCACCTTCCAAAGGTAAAAGAACAATCATTGTGGTGGTTGATCGACTTATGAAATATGCTCATTTTTGTACTATGCGAAATCCCTACACTACTGTTAGTATTGCTCATATTTTCATAGAAAATATTGTTAAACTGTATGGGATGCCAAGGTCCATTATAAGTGATCGTGACAGAGTCTTCACTAGTAAATTTTGGACCGAGTTATTTCAGTTGTAGAGCACCAAACTCAAGATGAGCATAGCATATCATCTACAAATTGACGGCCAAACAGAAGTGGTGAATAGGTGTTTAGAGACGTACCTTCGGTGTTTCGCTAGTGATCGACCAAAGGAGTGGACGAAATGGCTCCCCTGGGCCGAATGGTGGTACAATACTATATATCATTTATCTATAAAATGTATCCCATATGAAGCGTTATATGGTCGGTCAGCTCCTGTGATTCTAAAGTATGTAATTGGCTTTACTCAGGTAGATCAGGTCGACCAAGATTTAATTGACAGGGACAAACTCCTACAACTGCTAAAGGATAATCTCCCTACCGCTTAAGCCAGAATGAAGCAGCAAGCTAACACACGAAGAAGCGAAAGAGAATTTTTAGTAGGAGATTGGGTTTATCTTCGCTTACAGCTGTACAAGCAGCTCTCCATCAACACACGAGCCTCCATGAAGCTATCTTCACATTTTTATGGGCCCTATCAGATCATAGAGCGTATTGGAGCTATAGCGTACAGACTCAAATTACCTGAAGATGCCAAAATTCACCCTGTCTTCCACATGTCATGCTTGAAGCCCAAGTTGGGAGAACACGAGTCACCCCAGATCCAACTACCCAACACCACTGATGATGGAAATTTTCAAGCCCAACCACAAGCCATCCTCGACCACAGAATCGTGATGCATCGTCGACATCCCTCTACTGAAGTACTAGTACATTGGACTAATTTACCACTCGAAGATGCCACATGGGAATCATATGAGGAGCTGAAGACCCGGTTCCCTAAGTTCATGGAACCCCAGCCTTGAGGACAAGGCTGATTTAAAGAGGGTGGGCTTGCTAGGACCCTAGCAGGGTTGAGTCCTACTCAACGATGTAGTAGCTAATAAAAACCCTGTGAGAGTGTAATAAACCCCACCTAGCCGCCTTTATCCTATAAAGAAGAGAGGCTAGGGTTTATATTTGGGTCTTTGGGCTTCTTAGCCATCGCCCCCCTTGTTATTGGGTCGGCCCGCTAAGGTTGAGGGTAAATTGGGTAGTTCACTTAGGAAGCAGCCCCTAGGGCTAGGGTTTGAAGCTCTATATAAGTATGTAGCCTCCATCTCTTGGGAATAAGAAGAAATATCAATCTACAATTGTAGCCACTAGGCTACTTGGAGGGTGGAACCCCTATAACGTTCCAAGGATTGATCCCCCTCAAAGATCAATCTTTATAGAATTCCTCTAGGGTTCTATCAGTCTGAGGATCAATATCCTCAACATTTTCTCCTCTGATATGTCCTCCGTCTCTCTCAGAAGGATATGATACTCTACCGGACCTACGTAAAGTTGGAACTTATGTGCTAGGTATTTGAACATACTCGGGCTCTAGAATGGTGCTTGAGCTAGATTCTCCAACCTCGCTCAACTCTATCATGCTCCCACTATCTCCACCAAGAATGTATTCCTTCTTAAGGAACACTTCTCTCTTAACTACAAAGACTTTTTGGTTCTTGGGATGATAGAAATAATACCCATGAGTTTCCTTAGGGTCTTCCACGAACTTGTACCATTCTGTCCTAGATTCCAATTTGTCAGGGTTGTGTCTCTTAAGTTGTAGACTCTAGGGCGTATCCTTAGAATGAGATGGGTAGGTCAGTAAAACTTATCATAGACCACACTCTGTCTAACAGTGTGTGGTTCCTCCTTTTAGATACACCATTTAATTGGGGTGTATAAGGAGGTGTCGATTGGGATATAATCCTATGGTTCTTAGGGAATTGGGTGAACTCTATACTTAAGTACTCACCTGCTCGATCCAATTGAAAAGTCTTGATATACTTTTCAGTATGATTTTTCACTTCATTCTCATACTCCTTGAATTTCTTGAAGGTCTCGGACTTATACTTCATCAAGTATACATGTCTTATACCTTAAGAAATCATCAATAAAAGTAATGAAGTAGGAGTAACCATCTATGGCATGAGTTGACATGGGACCACATACATAATTATATATGAGTTCCAACAACTCAACGACTCTCTCTTCAGTTCCACTAAATAGAGAGTTAGTCAGTTTTCTATGAAGTCAACACTCGCAAGTTGCATATGACTCACAATCGAATGGATCTAGGTATCCATCCTCTAGCAACTTTTGAATTCTTTCCTTATGGATATGACCTTGCCTACAATGCCACTGATATACATTATTCATCTCATCTCGTTTCTTCTTAGACTCACTTACACTCATGATGTGTGGAGTAGTGTTTAGCATAAACAAACCATCTTGCAATGTTTCTCTCCTAATGATCTTATCATCTAATAATATTGAACAATCATTATTCTCAAAAACTAATTTATATCTATTAATAGTCAAATATGAAATAAAAATAATATTTTTGATAATAGAAGGAACAAAATAATATGCATCAAATGTAATAATAGCTCCATCAAGTAGATATAGGATGAGCTCTTCAATAGCCACTATAATAGCTTTTGCTCCATTCCCCATCTTGAGATCCATCTTACCTCTTGCTAATATCATAGGTCTTGCTAGAACCTGTAATGAATTGTAGATATGAAAAGTACTATTAGTATCCAATCCCCATGTGTTATCATAAGATTCTGACAAATGGAGACTGATCATGAATGTACTTGAAGCTTCTCTAAGCTTCTGTTTTGCCCTCTCTATTGTTGGGATCTAGAGCGGTAATAAGAGGGGGGTGAATTAGTGCAGTGGTTAAGAATGATAAATTTCGGTGATTTAAACAAGTTCATACGTTGAAAGCTTCATAGGATAAAATTACGTTTCAATGTAAACCAATTTTGATTAAAGCGTATCAGGAACGTGTTTATCTTGAAAGCATTAAGAGAAGAAGGAGAGCAGTGAACAAATAAAAAAAATAGGTTTGCAGAAAGATAAAGAGTAATAAGGTAAATGCAAACCGATTTTTATAATGGTTTAGTCATCTGAACTATGTCCACTCCCGATTCCTCTTCTCTTGAGGCTACCGGCTTTTTTACTAGTTGTCCTCCTTCCAACGGGTGAGGACTGACTCCCTTATACCTCTCTCCTTTTGACGGGCTTAGGAGGTAACCCTTACAAGCACTCTTTCCTTTCTTTTGAATCGAATACAAGAGAAAACCAAGGAAGGATTTCTAGAGAGATTTGAACAGAGTTTTTCCGCTTTCAAAGTGTATGTGCTTGTGTGTTTAACCTAGGGATAAGGGGTTTTTTTATAGGCTCCAATTGGATTCAAACTTGGAGCCAAAAACCTTTCAATCCTAGGTTTATCGGGTACTGGCGGTACCACCACTTGTCACTAGCGGTACCACCGCGCCTTGATCGATCGACATTGGGCGATACCATCGCTCGATGCAGCGGTACCATCGCTTGACACTTGATGCAATCGAGTGTCTTTGGGTGGTACCATCGCCAGCTTGATGGTACCACTACCCAAGCACTCTACCCCAAGACGGTACCACCGCCTAGACCACCTGGGAGATTGAACCCAAGTGGTACCACCGCCCCAGTCTGGTGATGCCACCACTAGACAGGGTTCAGTAACCCTGTTTGGGCCTTTCATCCGGCCCAAACTTGTCTAGGTACGAGCCCAGTTGGCCCGTAACATGGTTAAAGGATTAACATCTAATCCTAACCTTAATTATGTACTAACTATGAAATTAAAGATATTCCCTAAGCTAATACAAAGTCTGAGAAGTCAAGTCTTTTCTTCAACGAGCTTCCAACAAACTTCCGACGGTCTTTCGACAAACCCTCGGACACCATTTTGCGGATCCCGGCAAGCTCCTGGACTTCTCGATGGAATCGCTGGCGAGTTCCGATGAGCTTCTTTGGCAAGCTCTGATCTTTCTCGGCGAGCTCCGTGAACTTTCGACGAACCTTCCAGCGAACTTCTTAAAACCCTTCAGCAAGCTCCCTACTCATTCTCAGCCAATTCTGGCAATACTTCGATGAATCTTTGAACTTTCGTTGAACTCTTGAACTCCCAATGATTTTATCGCACTTGACTCTGGCACTTTGTTTCGCTTTATGTCTTCATCGTTATTATAGTTAATCTTGCACACATAAACCTTAACTCTATTTTGATCTAGTCAGTTACACGAATCAACCTTCTGTTGCCCGACACATCATTGGTTGGCACTTCATCTAATTCTTTGGTGCACCATCCTCTCTTACAACCTATTGCCCAATCGGCGGTTGATCTCCACAACCCCAATATTCTTAGCGCAGCACCATTCTTCTTGGCCCGATGCCCAATGTCCGAAGCCTTCTACCAATTGTCGACCAGACCTCCGGCTCGACGTCCAATCTCCTAACATGATCTCCTTTAGCGCAACGTTGATTCATCTTGTGTCAACTATCTAATCATCATCGATAGTAGACCTGTGTTACTTAAAACGTAGTTAAACAACTAAATACAATCAATTAGTTTCATCATCAAAATCCGAGACCTAATAGTCTCCCCCTTTTTGATGATGACAACTAATTGATGACGGAGTTAATCCTAACTCCACGGAGTTTAAACAAACTCCCCCTATCAACATGCCATTGATAGAACACTTGGATTATCCCAAATCCAAGCAACATGTATCATGTCATTTAAAAGCATCATACAAATGTATCAAAGTATTCAATCAATAGTACAATACATGAAATCATCAATCTACTTCTCCCCTTTTGTCATCAACAAAAAGGAGAAGTTGGATCATAGCTAGTTTAAAAGATATGTATGTTTTACAACACACTAGCTATCAATCTAGATATTCAATACACATCTTTAAAACATTTAATCATAGCAAGTTTTAAGTTCAAGCATGACAAGTTTTACTTGCTTCTTGTGATGTGCAAGTTGTACTTTCTTTGCTTCTTTTGTAATATGCAAGCAATTTGTGTAAACATTTCATTATTTTAAATATACAATCTAAATTTTCATTACAATATATAAGCATAGAAGCATGGCAAGTGTAGGAATGCAAATTTTCTAAGTTTTGCATTTTCTCTTCTTAAGATAGGCAAGATAACAATGTTTGCATCCTTTAAGATAGCAATTCTTAGCTTCTCGTGAAATTGCAAGGTATCAATTTTTGCAAGTTTTAGCTAGCTACTTATGCTACTTTTTCTTGTGATACACAAGCTAGTAAGTTTTCCCCTTTATCATTCTTAAAAAAAGGGAGGATGCAATGTTGTAATTGATTTTTTTTTTCATCAAAATGACAAATGAGATGTTAGAAATAAGTATTGATATACATGTTTCTATAATCAAAATTCAAGTCATGAATATGAATTCAACATTCAAGCCAACAAGCTAGCTCCCTTTAGTTATTGTCAAAATGAAGTGGAGGACTCAATGACTAAAATTTTCAATTACATCCACTTTTCATGTCAATTATAAATTTGCATCAATATACATCAATTTTTCAATCATCGTATGATGCATTCAAAGAAGTATTGAGACATAAAAAGAATCAATTTAAGCTTATAATGTTTCAATCAAATTCAAGTCATGAATATGAATGCTTATATATTGTGAGTATGAATTCATGAATACCAAAAGATATTATTTGTGATTCCACTTTAGCAAGATCAAGATCAAGATTCATATCAATTACATCCACTTTTCATGTCAATTATAAATTTGCATCAATATACATCAATTTTTCAATCATCGTATGATGCATTCAAAGAAGTATTGAGACATAAAAAGAATCAATTTAAGCTTATAATGTTTCAATCAAATTCAAGTCATGAATATGAATGCTTATATATTGTGAGTATGAATTCATGAATACCAAAAGATATTATTTGTGATTCCACTTTAGCAAGATCAAGATCAAGATTCATATGATTCATAATAAAGCAAATTAATTTTCAATCATCACACAAGGCATGCAAGCCAAAGAAATCTTATCATTTCTATACCATGAAAGATATGATATCAAGGGCCATGATTCATTTGGGAATAGATAGCATAAAGAGCAACTTGATTCACGCATAGGAATTCTCATCAAGGTCACATTTCATAAGAAATTTCAAATATCAAATATCAAGTAATAATCACATTTCTTGAAATTTCTCAAGTCAAGACGTCAAAAGAAAATTCATGATCTGGTTGAAACAAAATCTCATTCAAGTCAATTCATCAACTCAAAACTTATAATCAAATTATCATTTTCGAGATTCAAAATGACAAATAGATTTTTGATAAAAACTCATTATCAACTCATCAATTTCATGATGGATTCTTTAACACATCATCAAAATCTCATTCATAATTTAAGTGATTCACATAATATCATAAATGAATTTATCACTTGTCTTTTAAAAAAAAATAAAAAACTTTTTGAAGGATAATAAAATTTCAAGAATCATGAATTTCTATTTCTATGATTAATTTCATTTAATCATAAAATGTCTTTGTCTTATTATTTTTATAATAAAATGTCTTTGTCTTTTAATGTCAAATATAGATAAGCATGAAAGTTCAAGATGTAAAGGCAAAATATCATAAAACAACTCTTCAAGCATGAATTTAAACATATATTTTCAAGCCATAAAAAATAAGTTAAAGATTCAATCATCTTATGTCATGAATTCCAAAAGACATCTCCAGTTATAAACATCATATTAAAAAGATATTTCAAAAAGATATATTGATAAGTGATTCATTTGTATCATTTTATTCGAATTCATGATTCATTTGAAAGGTTCTCCTCTTTAGTAAATAAAAAGGAATTATAGAAGAACAAAATGAATTAAGGGAGCTAGAACATAATTGAAGCATTGAACATGATTCAAATTTAAAATGTATCTTACGTCACAACATTTGTCAAATCCAAAATCATCCTCAAAATCATATTTAATAAATTTATACAAGACAAGCATAGATCTATTGAAAAATCGATAAGATAAAGGATTGCATTTCATTTTTATAAATTTCTTTTCATGTGATTTACTTCTTATAAGCATGCCTTTGCCTTAAAAAGAAATGTCAACATTCAAGGTGGAAAGACAAATTTCGTCATAAAGATCATTAAATTGTAACTCATTAAATATGCAGCATTTTCCAAAATTGATTCAAGAAATTCACATGATTCATGAAATAAGTGCATTAATTTCAATAGGATAGAAAATGCATTTTCATTTAATGCAATTGATCTCATATGGGAATGTTCAAATCAATACAAATATCAATGTTCAAGTGCGAGAGGGAAACTTCATCAAAAAGATCATCAAGCATGATGCCATCATTTTAATTCCAATGATAATTCTTTTATTTTCAGGATATCGATCTTTTTAACTCATTCAAGAATTATTTAATCATCAAGAAATTTCATGTATCAAATAAAGGACAAAGATTTTTGATTCATACATTCAAACCATCATCAAAATTTCTTTCATAATTCACGAGATTCATAGAATGCATATATGTGTATCATGTATAAAATCATAACACACATTTTGTCATCAAAACCAAAAATATGACACATCATCTAAAAAAATTGCCTAAAAACAATTAAAAATATATATATGGAGTATCATTAAGCAAAAGACTTGATTCATCATGATAATACATTTTTCTTCCCCCTTTTTTTTATGTGTTTCAATTAAGGTGAGCATGTTCAAATTTTTATGAGAATGTCAAGCATCACATTTAGAGATGAAAGCATCATTATGACCATTTTTCTTTCATTTGGAAAGTTTATTGATAGCAATGTGGGTTAAGTCTTTTAGTTTTGTAATTTATTTCATAAAGACATGCATCATTGTATCAATCTTAAATTATTATCAAAATCTTTCATTCGAAAAATTTATTTAGAACAATGTAGATTAATTACATGTAAGCATGCTCAGGTCCTCTTTATATAAAAGTTGTGTATCAAGTTTAAGACTGGAAAGGTGATTTCATCAAAGCCATCAACAACAAACACATAAAACATAAAAAACATAATGATTGTACATTTTATCATTTTTATGAGTTTCAATTTAAGTGATTTGATCTTTCATAAGAATGTTTAAAATTTTCATATGGAAATGTCATGGATCATATTTAAAAATGAAAGCATCATCAAAATCATTTTAATTCTTTCTTTCATTAGTTATAAAAAGATGATCAATGCTCAAATTTTTTGCTAAAATCATGCATCATTTTATAAATTTCATCATAAAAATGATTAAGACCTATTAATCCAAGATGAAAGTTTTCAAATTATAAACATGATACACATATCTACTTTCAAGAAATTCATACATAGATATGTATCATGTTTAAAATCAAAAACTGATACGAAAAGTATACATGGAATTATGTCATCTAAAAACATCATCTCAATTCATCATGAAAACAATTAGACCAAAAACACGTTAATCCAAAACATAGAGTTTCAAATCAACATTACTTCAAAAACTCATGCATGATATCAAATCGTTAAGCATCATGTTTAGAAACGAAAAGTAATATAAAACATCAAGATACACATACATAAATTAGTCCTAAGCATTATCACAAATCATGCAAGTATCATTTTAATTTTTACTTTTCAAAAATACTAGAAAGAAAAGCATGATATATTTTTGAAAATAATTCTTTTATTTCCTACTATCTAAATTAAGCAATCATGAAAAGACATCAAGTAATTTCAAAATAAGGTAAAAGCATTTCGGGTGAGATACTTACCTTATTGACGAAACCCGTCAAAGCCCAATTTGCCATTTCACCTTTGGAAGGTCTTGATTCATCTTTAGGTGCCTTCCTCTTCTTTGGCCTTTTCCTCTATTCAAGTTTAGTTTTTATTTTTAATTTTTGTTTAATGAACTTATTAAAATTTATTAAAAGTTCAAAGTTCTCAACATTGTCCTCATCACTTGAGTCATCACTCGAGTGATATTCTTTTGTTCGAAGTATCAAATCTTTCCTATTCTTTGGAAGGTGGTTCTTATGTTCATTAAATTCAAGAGTCATTTCATAGGTCATTAAAGACCCAATTAGTTCTTCAAGTAAATAAACATTCAAGTCTTTAGACTCTTGAATAGTCATTATTTTTGGATCCCAACTCTTTGGAAGGGATCTTCAAATATTGTTAATGAGATCAAAACTTGAAAAAGATTTACCAAGACTTTTCAAACTATTGACAACATCCGTGAAATAGGTGTACATGTCGTCGATAGTTTCACTTGGTTTCATTCGAAAAAGCTCAAAATCATGCAATAAGAAGTTTACTTTTGAGTCTTTGACTCTGTTAGAACCCTCCGCGGATTCTAAGCTTGGGGTTGATCTCTATAGGGGATCAGCCTCCTTGGAACTCTATAGGGGTTCCTTCCTCCAAGTTGCTGCACAAAGGCTGCTAAAGGATTGATCTCTTTATTGATTAAAAGAGGATGAATACATGGCTATTTATAGGGCTTCTAAGCCCCAACTCCTAATAGGACTCTTACTCAAGACTCCTACTTCTAACCAACTTCTAATTATGACTCCTTCTCTAGTAGGATTCCTAATTCTAATAGGACTTTTTCCCTAATAGGACTTCTACTTCTAATAGGACTCTTTTCCTAATAGGACTCATACTTCTAATAGGACTCTTTTCCTAATAGGACTCCTACTTCTAATAGGACTCTTTTCCTAATAGGACTCCTACTTCTAATAGGACTCTTTTCCTAATAGGACTCCTACTTCTAATAGGACTCTTTTTCTAATAGAACTCCTACTTCTAATAGGACTCTTTCTCTAATAGGACTCCTTTCCTAAGAAGTAACCTAACCCTAACCTAGCCGGCCTCTTCATCTCTTTAATAAGGGTCGGCTAGATAGGATTTACATGAATGCCCTTATCAATGAAACTAAATTAGGACTCTCATAGCTAGAGTCCTAACAGACCCGCCCTCTTCAAATCAGCCTTGTCCTCGAGGCTGACGTTCCATGAATTCTGGGAATTTGATCTTCAAGTCGTCGTAGTTCTCCCAAGTGGCATCTTCTGCTGGTAAGTTTGTCCATTGTATTAACACTTCAGTAGCAGGTCATCGTCGTCGAGTCACGATTCATCGATCAATAATGGCACTTTTTTGGGTCTGGAGCTCTCCTTGGGTAGTTATATTTGGTAGATGGCTTTGGGCTATCTCGTGTTGTCCCAACTTGAGCTTCAAACATGATACATGGAAGACTGGATGGATTCGGGAGCTGGCGGGTAAGTCAAATCTGTATGCTACTGCTCCGATGTGCTCCAAAATCTGGTAGGGTCTATAGAACCGAGGTGAAAGCTTCATAGACGCTCTGGCTTGGATTGATGTTTGCTTGTATAGCTGGAGCCGTAGGAAGACCCAATCTCCTACTGAAAATTCTCTTTCGCTTTTGTGTTGATCATATTGCTGTTTCATCCTTGCTTGTGCTGTAGTGAGATTATCTTTTAGCAACTTTAGCATTTTGTCTCTATCTTGTAGTTCCCTGTCTACTTGTTCTACTTTAGAGGTGCCCAACATATATTTTGGAATTACAGGAGGGGTCAGCCATACATGGCCTCATAGGGAGTACATTTTGTGGAGGAATAATAAGTTGTATTATCCACCACTCGGCCCAAGGAAGCCACTTTGTCCATTCTTTTGGTCGGTCACTGGTGAAGCATCTAAGGTATGTCTCCAAACACCTGTTCACCACTTCAGTTTGGCCGTTGGTTTGTGGGTGATATGCCGTACTCATCTTTAATTTAGTTCCTTGCATCTGGAATAACTCTATCCAAAATTTGCTCGTGAAGACCCTATCACGATCACTTACAATAGATCTTGGCATCCCATGTAATTTTATAATATTCTCCATAAAGATTCGAGCAATACTAGAAGCAGTGTAGGGATTACGGATGGCACAAAAGTGAGCATACTTTGTAAGGCGATCAACCACGATAAAAATCGTATCTTTTCCTTGTGATGAGGGAAGCCCTTCGATGAAATCCATTGATATATCAGTCCATATTGATTCTGGGATGGGTAGAGGTTGTAACTTTCCGGGACTTGCCACTGTCTCACCTTTGTGTCGTTGACATATATCACATTGTGCTATAAATTTAGCAATAATATTTTTCATCTCTATCCAATAAAAATTTTGCTTAATTCTTTTATTGGTTCTAAGGAACCCAGAGTGCCCGGTCGTAGGTGTGGAATGCATCTCTTGAAGGATGATCTTTATGCAAGTAGAATTTGGCACAAGCACAATGCGTCCTTTATATCGCAAGTCCTTTGAGTCCCAATTGTAATGAGCCATAGAGCTTGGTGCTTCCTTTAATTTTTTTATGATTTTACTCGTTTCCAGATTATCTTGCCATTCCCTCCTAATATCCTCAAGGAAGTCACTGGTCGGAAGTGAAACAGCCAAAAATTTAGCTTGCTCGGGTAGCCGTGAAAGCGCATCTGCAACAACGTTATCTTTCCCTTTTTTGTAAGTTATTTCATAATCATATCCAAGAAGCTTTGTTACCCATTTTTGCTGCTTAAGTTGTACTAAAAAGCCGCTGCATGCTTTGTGCAAAATTTTCTCCATTCGTTGTGTGCAAATTGTCGTTACGTCGCCCCCACGTTTCCCGTACAATATCACCTGTTTCCCCTTGCTGTAAAATTTCATAATTAATTTCAAAAAATTCCAGGAAACATCACCTAATGTCGTCAACCATTCGATGCCAAGCACAGCCTCATAATCATCGAGAGAGAGGAGGAAAAAATCTGCAATTATCTCTTGGTCCTGTAGCAACAGTTTTACCCGTGGGCACTTACGATCACACTTCAAAATTCATCCATCTACGAATTTAACATTGAACCTGCTGCAATTCTCAATAGGTAAGGCCATCTGGACAGCAACCTTGCTGTTCATAAAATTATTAGTGCTCCCGGTGTCACTAAGAACGGTGATTGGTTGTTGCTTCAGAAATCCTCCCACTTTCATTGTTTGCGGGTTCGCATAACCGGCAAGGGCATGCATCATAATATCAATTGACTACTGTTCTTCATCCATGACCTCTTCCTCATGCTTCTGGACCTCCTCCTCCATGTCTTCAAGAGGTTCAATCAATAGGAGGTGGCCCCTTTTGCAGCGATGATCGCGGTTCCATGGCTCGTCGCAATGCCAACAAAGACCCTTTGCTGATCGGTCACGTAGTTCTTCTCTTGTCAATTTTGTGGGCAGCGAAGGATGGCTGGGAGCAGAAGGGGGTTTATATGTTGAGGTTCCAAGAGTGGTTCTTATCCTCCGAGCATCTTGGTTAAGCCGTTCTTCTTGTATTCGGGCAAAAGAAATCGCAGCCATCACGGTACGGGGCTGTCGCACCTTAACTTCCCCTTTTATTTCTGGCTTGAGTCCTTCGATAAATGTTCCTAACAATTGACGGTCAGTCCAATCACGAGCAAGGTAGGATAGCTTCTCAAACCTGGTTTGGTACTCTTGAATCGTAGAGGTTTGTCGAATCTTTGCGAGTTGGCCGTCGATATTTTCATACTCCGTAGGTCCAAAACAGTTCAGCAAAGTGCATTCTTAAATTGATTCCATGTCGGAGCCCCATGATTATATTCTAGCCAATTGTACCATTGAATAGCATCTCCTTCAAGGTGGATGACAGCAATCTCCACCATAGCATTATCCGACGTTCGGTAGTAGCGAAAGTAACGTTCTGCGCGCGAAATCCACCCCGCTGGGTCTCCTTCTTCCCATCGTGGGAAGTCCACCCTCATGCGTGGCTGAAGCATGTCCGAGGGCTGTCCCTCCTTCTCTGGGGTCCTTTCTAAATTCTCTCCTTGCTGCAGTTTGGTTGGACTCGATGGTTGTCCAATTCTGAATTCTGCAAACAAAGCGCGCAATTTGTCTTCCAAGCGCGATTCAAGCCGTGATTCAATCCGAGATTCCCATGCTTCAAATTTGGCATCAATTGGATCTTGGGAAGCCATAGCATATGTCTATAGATCAGAGATGCCCTTGTCTTTCTTCTGTTGATGGGTTAATGGCATGGGGTGGTGGAAGGTTCGGACAATAGATCGGTGATTAAAGGGTTCAGTTGTAATGGTTTACTATTTTGGGCTGTGGTTTTTGATGTTGTTAGGGTTATGAAACTAGGTTATGATGGCTACATCTTGAGGCTAGAGGGATGCCCTAAAGATGTCTTGGTTTGTGGCAGCAAGGTGGCTAGGGTTTGGTAGGTTACGGAGAAGAAAAAAGGACAAAGGTGCAATACCAGATTTTTCACCGAAAAAATTCCAGCAGTAAAGATGTAATTTTTTCCAAATATTTTCAAAAGAGATTCAAGTAAAACTCAAAGGAGATCTACTGATAAGGAAGAGGTAATACTGTAAAAAATTTCGTAGGAAGAAACGACAGCAAGAGGTTTGGCAAAATTGAGAATCACGGAGAGGTATTATAGCAGATTTTTACGTCTAAAGTGCAGCAGATTGGACGTAAAAGATAAGTGGTTTTTATTGAGAATTTTTCGACAAAACCAAAGGGAAAACCACTGTTAGGAAGGTCAAAGTCACCGTAAAAATTCCATAGAGATTTGGATAGAAAAAACGCAGTAGCAAGATCAAAAAGGCAGTGCTATGCGGCTGAAATTCTGCAGTGCGACTTTTGTTGTAGAGATGAAAACTTTGCGACGAAAAGTTTTATGCAGCAATTATAGGAACGAATTTTTTTGGATTTTTTGAATAAGGATAACTAAATTGCAGTAGCAGTAGGGTAGATAACCAGAACCTATTGCAATTCACGGGAAGATCCAAGGATGATCTACGGTGGTGGAGATGACGGCGGAATTCAGCGATGATCTTCTAAGCAATTGTGGGAATTGCTTTACGCGATTGTGGAGGGCTGGTGGATAGCTGTGGAAGGGCAGCGAGATGCCAAGAACGCTGCTCTGATACCAAGTGTTAGAATCCTCCACGGATTCTAAGCTTGGGGTTGATCTCTATAGGGGATCGGCCTCCTTGGAACTCTATAGGGGTTCCTTCCTCCAAGTTGCTACACAAAGGCTGCTAAAGGATTGATCTCTTCATTGATTAAAAGAGGATGAATACATGGCTATTTCTAGGGCTTCTAAGCCCCAACTCCTAATAGGACTCTTACTCAAGACTCCTACTTATAACCAACTTCTAATTAGGACTCCTTCTCTAGTAGGATTCCTAATTCTAATAGGACTTTTTCCCTAATAAGACTTCTACTTCTAATAGGACTCTTTTTCTAATAGGACTCATACTTCTAATAGGACTCTTTTCCTAATAGGACTCCTACTTCTAATAGGACTCTTTTCCTAATAGGACTTCTACTTCTAATAGGACCTCTTTTCCTAATATGACTCCTACTTCTACTAGGACTCTTTTCCTAATAGAACTCCTACTTCTAATAGGACTCTTTCTCTAATAGGACTCCTTTCCTAAGAAGTAACCTAACCCTAACCTAGCCGGCCTCTTCATCTCTTTAATAAGGGTCGACTAAATAGGATTTACAAGAATACCCTTATCAATGAAACTAAATTAGGACTCTCATAGCTAGAGTCCTAACAGACTCTACTAGTTCTCTCGTGCATGATTTCAAGTGTCCGCCAAATATCAAAAGTCATTTCACACTTAGAAATCCAATTAAACTTAGTTTTATCTAAAGCGCAAAATAAGACATTCATAGCCTTTGCATTTAAAGAAAAAGATTTCTTCTTGAAATTTGACCATTCATTCATCGGTTTAGAGGAAAGTTAAAAATTATTTTTAATAATATTTTATAAATTTAAATCCAAAGAAATAAAAAAAACTCTCATTTGAGTTTTCTAATATGTGTAGTCCAAACTGTTAAATAACAGAGGATGAACAATCGAAAAACCCTCTTGAAAGCCGTGAAGAGCCATTTCTCGCAGGTGTGAATCCGAAAGAGAAACAACGTGGCTTTGATACCAATTGTTGGGATCTAGAGTGGCACTAAGAGGGGGGAAGGGGGGGTAAATTAGTATAGCGGTTAAGAATGATAAATTTTGATGATTTAAATAAGTTCGTATGTCGAAAGCTTCATTGGATAAAATTACATTTCAATGAAAAACGATTTCAATTAAAGCGTATCGGAAACATGTTTAGCTTGAAAGCATTAAGAGAAGGAGGGCAGTGAACAAGTAAAGAAAATAGGTTTGCAGAAAGATAGAGAACAATAAGGTAAATGCAAACTAATTTTAATAGTAGTTCGGTTATCCGACCTACGTCCACTCCCGATTCCTCTTTTCTTGAGGCTATCGGCTTTTCACTAGTTGCCCTCCTTCCAACGGGCAAGGACTGACTCCCTTACAGCTCTCTCCTTTTGACGGGCTTAGGAGATAACCCTTACAAGCACTCTCTCCTTTCTTTTGAATCGAATACAAGAGAAAATTGAGGGATTTCTAGAGAGATTTGAACAGAGGTTTTCTGCTTTCAAAGTGTATATGCTTGTGTGTTCAACCTAGGGATGGGAAGGATTTTTATAGGCTCCAATTTGATTCAAACTTGGAGCCAAAAACCTTCCAATCTCAGGTTTATTGAGTACTGGCGGTACCATCGCCTATCACTAGCGGTACCATCGCTAGTCTGACCCTGACACTGGACGATACCATCGCTCAGTCTGGTAGTACCATCGCCTGACACACTAACACGACTAGTGTACTAGGCGGTACCACCGCCTAGCCAGCGGTACCACCGCCCAAACACTCTACCCTAGGGCGGTACCACTGCCTAGACCACCTAGGAGACTGAACCCAGATGGTACCACCACTCCAGTCTGGTGGTGCCACCGCCAGACAGGGTTCAGCAATCCTATTTGGGCCTTTCATCCGGCCCAAACCTGTTCGGGTACGAGCCCAATTAGCCCTTAACATGGTTAAAAGATTAACACCTAATCCTAACCCTAATTATGTACTAACTATGAAATTAAAGACATTCCCTAAGCTAATACAACATTTGAGAAGTCAAGTCATTTCTCCGGTGATCTTCTGGTGAACTTCCGATGGTCTTCCGATAAACCCTCGGACACCATTCTGTCGACTCCCGACAAGCTCCTAGACTTCTCGATAGAATCGCTAGCGAGTTCCGACGAGCTTTTTTGGCAAGCTCTGATCTTTCTCGATGAGATATGCGTACTTCCAATGAACTTTTTGATGAACTTCCGAAAACCCTTCGGCAAGCTCCCTACTCGTTCTCGATAAATTCTAGTTACACTCCGACAAATCTTCAGACTTCTGTCGAACTCTCGAACTCCCAATGATTTCATCGCACTTGACTCTAGCACTTTGTTTCGCTTTATGTCTTCATCGTTATCGTAGTTAACCCTGCACACATAAACCTTAAGTCTACTTCAATCTAGTCAGTTACATGAATCAATCTCCTGTTGCTCGGCATGTCATTGGTCGACGCTTCGTCCAATTTATCGGCACACCATCCTCTCTTGCGGCCTATTACCTAATCGACGATTGACCTCTGTAACCCCGATATCCTTGGTGCAACACCACTCTTCTAGGCCCGATGCTTGATGTCCGAAGCCTTCTACCAATTGTCAATCAGACCTTCGGCTCGACGTCCAATCTCCTAACGTGATCTCCTCCGTTGCAACGTTAATTCATCCTATGTCAATTGTCTAATCCTGATCGATAGTAGACCCGCGTCACTAAAAACATAATTAAACTATTAAATACAATCAATTAGTTTCATCATCAAAATCCGAGACTAACATCTGTAAGGTACTCTTTATAGTTTCTCTTCCAAAGCCTATCTTTGTAGTAGTGGAAGCACTGGACTTTGTGCTTTACTAGGTCTTTCTTAGCAACCTTTGCTTTAGCTAGTTTGCCCTTGCCCTTCTTAAGGGATTTCTCTATCTTCCTTTTCTTTTTGGCCTCACCAACATAGAGAACTGGCTTATCTTTCTTGATGGTACTCTCTACTTCTCTCAATATATTGAGGAGCTTTGGGAGAGTCACCTCAAGCTTGTTCATATAAAAATTTATTATGAATTAAGAAAAGAAATCTAGAAAGGACTGAAGTACAAGGTTCACACAATAGTTATCCTTTAATACCATTCTTATACTTGTGAGTTTCTCTATCTACTCAATTATCTTAAGGACATGGTTTTGAACTGGTGTCTTCTCAGTCATCCTAGTGTGGAAGAGACTCTTTGATATCTTATATCATTGAGTTCTTCCCTACTCCTCAAACAGTTTATGGAGATGCAGGAGTATGGATTGACATCCATGTTTTCATGCTATCTCTATAACTCAGGAGTCATAGAGGCCAACATGTAACACTGAGGGAGAGTGGAGTCATCTATGTACTTCATATAGTGAGTGATCTCATCCTTGCTTACCCCTTCGTCGGGCATAGGCATCACTGTATCAAGGATGTACATGATTTTTGTCGAGAAATTTAAGACAACATCATATGTAAAGCAAAAAAACAAAAACAAAAATTCATAGATTTCTCACATAAAAAGGTTTCTTATCGTCATGTAAAAGTTGGTGTGTAAAAACCCGTGAAACAGAAAAACTACGAGTAAGATAATTACCTAGGGAGATTATATATCCTTGAATTTCTATAGATCTGTGAGAGAGGATGAAGGAGGTCAAGCACCCTCCTCTCTAGCGGTGATCCACATAGTAGGGGTTGCGACAATGCTCCTCAAATTGATGCTTAAATCTCCTTGTTATGCGCACCACGCAATCAAGAAGGGGGTTGGCCCTTCTTGCTATCCACACACCCCAAATAGGGGCTATTGGTTGAGGAAGAGAGGAGAAGAGGAGAAATGGAGGTGGCAACCAAAAAGCCTTAGCTTATGGGCCTTTGGTTCCCTCCTATTTATAGAGGCCCCTTATCAACTTAACCAAAATGGATCCTGCCCTATTGAGTATTGGATCTCTATCAAATTACCCAAGCCTCTTAGATTCGTCGGTCTTTATCCAATAATCTCATATTAGCTCTTATTGGATCTCATTTATAGGATCTAATAATTCAGGGGCTTAATGAATATCCAATAAGATAGGGGCTCTAGTAGATATCTCATATCCGAATTTCTACTTGTCACAACACTTACCATATGTGTGTGACCCTTTGGCCCAATATCAAGCTGGTTGTGAGTCATATTTGTCAAAACTCCTTTTGGCTCAATAAATTATTATCTCTATAATAATTCACTCAACTCATCGACTATTGATGTACTAGGCCACTATGTTGTAGTCCTTAGACGATACAAGGAAATCCAATCCTTTGGACCTATCTGTCCTTAGTTATCGTGTACCTATAGTCCCTCATCCATCAAATATTCTAGAGGCCATATACTAGGCATGGTGTGTCAGGCCCATACGATCTCTCCTTGAATCTTGCTCTAATCGGATTCTCCTGGAGAACTCTTTCTCTCTCAATCCGAATAACCTTGTCTAAGGATTTGTCTTAGTAAGAACACATGAAATATTCCTCTTATGACACCGAAAGTGGATGATCCTCCATCGACACTCAATAGCTCTCGTAAGGTTGGCTGCTACTCTTGATAATCGGTTGTACTAGATCTAAAACTTCCAAATCTATAAGTTTAGTATCAAAGAATGGAGTACTCATACAAGACATCCTTGGTGTCTTAAGTCTAAGGACTAGATACACTACTACGACTACGTAATCGTTGTCTGATAATAAGGTATCATCAACTATCCAGTATTCCGTAAGCGGATCAATCAGTGAACTCATTCTCCAATGAGCACCTGCATTATATCCTTAGTGTCTCCACACGAGCAGCTATGAGACTAGCTACCTCATCATATGGATGAGTATATAATATACTAGTCTATCTGATTATCTCGATGTCTCTCTCGAGTAACCTATGATTAGAATTATTTAGAGTTTATATTTAAAGGTAAATCAATCTCGTTATCATGATCTCATTATGATTCGATTCCCATTGCACAAATCCATGGATATCACAATATATGTAATATGCAAGATAAAGTGATAAAATATTAAATAATAATAATAAAGAAAAAGAGTGCATGATGTGTCACATGTGCCATCACTCATGTGATTAGCTTGCAGGGCACTTATGACTAATAATCTCCCACTTGACCTAAAGCCAATTACTTATGTGTCTAATCCCTATCAGACCTCTATGACGCTCAAAGACAACATGAGACAATGGCTTTGTTCGTGGATCTGTGATATTATCTTCGGATGGAACTCTTTCCACTGTTACAGCTCCTTAGGTCACGATCTCTCTAATAAGCTAGAACCTCCTCAGAACACTTCTGATGAGACCCAAGTTCTCTCATTTGAGCAATTGCCTCGTAGTTATCGTAATATCAAGGAATTGGCTCCTCACTGCTTGGCACGACTCTCAGATCTATAATAACTTCTTTATCCAGACTCTCTCCTTTGTTGCCTTTGTCATAGCAATGTACTTCACCTTTGTAGTCGAGTTAGTAGTAGTGTCTTGCTTGGAACTCTTCCAGTATACTATTTCTTCATTCGGGGTGAACATATACCTTAAATTAGACTTGCTATCATCAGCACCGGACTAGAAGCTCGAGTCCGTATAGCCCTTTACCTTGAGGCTGATAGAACCCCAGAGGAATTCTATGTAGATTTGATCTTTGAGGGGGATCAACCCTTGGAATGCTATAGGGGTTCCACCCTCTAAGTAGTCGACCTGGTGGCTGCAATTGTAGATGAATCTTCTTTTTTTATTCCAAAGAGGTGGAGGCTACATGCTTATATAGGACTCCAAGTCAAGACCCCTAATATAGCTAGAGTTCTCTATTGTTAGGACTCTTACTCAAGACTCCTACTATTAATAAACTCTCCTACTCAAGACTCCTACTTCTAATAAACCCTTAATGCTTCTCTAAGAAGTAACATCCCAATTAATCCTAATCCTAGCCGCCCTCTTCACCTCTTTAATAAGGGTCAGCTAGATAGGATTTACATTAATGCCCTTATCAATGAAACTCTATTAGGACTCCCCTAGCTAGAGTCCTAACAGACTTGTCCTCTTCAAATCAGGCTTGTCCTCAAGGCTGACGCTCCATTAATTATGAGAATTTGATCTTTAAGTCGTCACAGTTCTCCCAACTGGTATCTTCGAGTGGTAAATTATTCCAATGCACTAATACTTTAGTAGAGGAACGTCGACGACGCATCACGATTCTGTGATCGAGGATAGCTTATGGTTGGGCTTGAATATCTCCATCATTAGTGGTGTTGGACAATTGAATCTAGGATGACTCATGTTTTCCCAACTTGGGCTTGAGGCATGACATGTGGAAGACAGGATGAATTTTGGTATCCTCAGGTAATTTAAGTCTGTACGCTCTAATACGCTCCATGATCTGATAGGGTCCATAAAAACGTGGAGATAGCTTCATGGAGATGTCAGTCCACACCGAGTCTGGTATGGGTAGTGGTTGTAGTTTCCCTGGACTCGCCATTGTTTCACCTTTTTGCTGTTGACATATATCACATTGTGCCACATATTCAAAAATAATTTTTTTTATCCCTCTCCAATAAAAATTTTGCTTGACTCTTTTATGGGTTCTCAGAAATCTGGAGTGCCCTATTGAAGGTGTGGAGTGCATTTCGTGTAGAATGATTTTGATGCAAGGGGAGTCGGGTATAAATACAATACGACCTTTGTAGCGTAGATCCTTCGAATCCTTAATGAGCTATTACACTTGGATTCTCCTCCAATTTTTTAATGATGTTGCTGGTCTTTGGGTCCTTCCATTCTTCTCTAATGTCCTTGGGGAAGCCGGTGGCGGGAAGGGAGATGGCTAAAAATTCAGCTTGCTCCGGTAGTTGTGAGAGTGCATCTGCAATAATATTTTCTTTCCCCTTTTTGTAAATAATTTTATAATCAATTCCTAGAAGTTTGGTTACCCATTTTTACTGTTCAAGGGATGATATCTTCTAGTCTAAAAAGTACTTAAGGCTTCTATGATCGGTTTTAATTTGAAATCGTCGGTTGATCAAGTAGGGTCTCCACTTCGTTACTACGTGCATAATGGCGAGCATCTCCTTATCATAGATTGACATTTTTTGATGGGAGGGAGATAGCACCTTGTTGGTGCATGCCAGTGGTTGACCATCTTTAATGAGAATGGCTCCAATTCTGACTCTAGATGCGTCGGCCTCAATGATAAAGGGTCGACTGAAATCTGATAGTGCTAGCATGGGCATCGTCGTCATGACTGCCTTAAGTTTATCGAAGGCAGTGGAGGCTTCATTTGATAATTGGAAGGCATATTTTTTCAATAGAGAAGTGAGGGGTGCACTGATCTTCCTATAGTCCTTCACAAATTTTCGATAGTAGTCTGTTAGTCCAAGGAACCCATGTAACAATTTCACATTTGTAGGTTTCGGCTAGCCCTGCATTGCTTTGATTTTTGTTGGGTCTACCGCCACTCCTAATATTAGGTGCCCAATGTAGTCTACATTTTACTAGATAAAGCTGCACTTTGATAGCTTAACAAAAAGAGTATTCTCCCGAAGGATCGTTAGAACAAACCGCAAGTGCTGAAAATGAGTCTCAGCTGTAAATGAGAATATCATCAAAAAATACCAGCACAAATTTGTGAAGAAAGCTCTAAAAAATATTGTTCATGAGACTTTGAAAAGTTGAAGGAGCATTAGTGAGTCCAAAAGATATTACCAAGAATTCATAATGGTCGTTATGTGTGCGGAAAGCAGTTTTTGGAATGTCATCTTCACATACCCGAATTTAGTGGTACTCGGATCGGAGGTCCAACTTCGTAAAGACTTGAGCTCCTTTTAACTCATCAAGAAGTTCATCCACCACTAGTATTGGGTACTTATTCTTGATGGTGATGCCATTTAGAGCTCGGTAGTTGATGCACATCCGCCAAGTTCCGTCCTTGTGTACAAGTAGCACCAGTGAGGAATAGGGGCTATAGCTTGGCCAAATCACCCCTGTTTCAAGCATCTCCTTTATAATCTTCTCAATTTCATCCTTCTAGAGGTGAGGATAGCGGTATGGCCGAGTGTTCGCTGGTGGTTTGCCCAGAAGAATTAGAATTCGGTGGTCATGTTGTCAAGTAAGAGGAAGACCGCGTGGTTCAGCAAAATTATCATCAACTTTAGCAAGCAATTGGGTGAGATTTTGATCATCAATTTCTATTTTCTTCCCCTCTGGTTGCTGCTGGAGATGCATAAAAAAGCCACCATTTATCTTGTGTAAAATTTTCTTCATTCGTTGGGTCAAAACGGTGGTTACGTTGCTTCTGTGCTTCCTGCGTAGGATGACCTGTTTGCCGTTGTAGTAGAATTTCATAATCAACTTAGAAAAGTTACAGGAGATGTCACCTAGCATTGTTAGCCATTCTATGTGCAGCACAGCCTCATAATCATCAATTGGTAGGAGGAAGAAGTTAACAATATTTTCTTGGTCTTGTAGTAATAGTTTCACCTACGGGCATCTTTGGTCGCACTTTAGGATTCGACCGTCGGTGACCTTTACATCGAACTTGCTGCAACCTTCGATGTGGAGTGCCATCCGAGCAGCAACCTTACTATTTAAGAAGTTATTAGTGCTGCCTGTATCGATGAGAATAGTGATCGGTTGTTATTTGAGAAGGCCTCCAACTTTCATCGTTTGCGGATTTGAGTAGCTGGCTAACACGTGTACCATAAAGTCGGTCGATTGTGGCTCTTCTTCCACATTTTCTTCCTTATGTTCAAGACTCTCTTCTGGCTGTTCAATGACTTCTTCTTCCACTAGTTCGATCACAAGAATTTTCTCTTTTTTACAGCGATGCGTGTGGCTCCACGGCTCGTTGCAATGCCAACATAGCCATTTTCGACAATGTTCCAAAGTTCGAAGTCCATGGAAATAAGAAAAATCCTCATACGAGTCTTCCAATACGTATAATCTGACCCATTGAACATAGGTGGACGAGTAATGGAGAGACCCTCTTGCATACCGAGTAGGCCATCTCTCTTGGGTTTTAAACCAATATGAGAGCAAACCTTGCTCGATACCAATTGAAAGGATCAAAAGGCACTAAGAGGGGGGTGAATTAGTGCAGCGGATTAAACTCGTATTCTTAAAATCGATTTAGCAAAGAAACACAAGTTAAGTAGGAAGATTTCGATTCAACGAAAGAGAACTTGAAAGTAATTGCTTGTGAAAAGGAACTAACTATGAACTTGCAGCCAAGAAATGAAATGATTCGAAATATAAACACTCACACATTTAAGGACACAATGATGTATAGTGGTTCGGTCAAATGACCTACATCCACTCTTGAAGCCTTTGCGATGAGGCTCCGCTCTTCCACTAGCAAGTCCTTTGAAGGGGAAGGATCAAACACCCCTTTACAACCCTTTACAAGATGTTCACACTTGTACAAGATCTCTCAAGAAGAAGAAGAAGGTGAACACTTAGCAAAGAAAACAACAATTTTCAAAACTCTTCAAAAGCTCAAGACTCAAACTTTTTCTTGCTCAAAGGGTGCCCTTTCAGTGAGAAAGGGGGTATTTATAGATCCAAAGTGGATTCAAAATTGGGCTCCAAATTCCAAGTGAATTTGGAGTTCCCATGTTTCTAGTGGTCAAGGCGGTGCCACCACACGTCGAAGCGTGTGCCACGCTGTGTCGATCTTTGGACGATAGAAGCGGTGCCACCACCCGAGCGGCGGTGCTACCGCTCGAGTCCATGATCGAGGCGGTGCCACCGCTTCACCAGCGATTCCACCGCCGTCGATGTGTGCGGCGGTGCTACGCCAGCAGGCGGTTCCACCGCTGTGTGTGTGTGGCGGTGCTACGCCCAGTGGCGGTTCCACCGCCCAGCTTGGCGGTTCCACCGCCAGCTTGGCGGTTCCACCGCCCCAGCTTAGCGGTTCCACCGCCTGAGCTTGGGCGGTTCCACAGCTGCCCCCATTCGGACAGAGCCGAATGGGGCCTGTTTAGATCTCAACTTGACACAGAGTGGCCCGGTTGGCTCCTACTAAATTTTGGGCAGGATTTATTTCTAAAATCCTTGCTCTACTCATGTACAAATTATGAACATAACTTAACGTGATTTGATCGGACACCCTTCAAGTTGACTTCCAGCGAGTTCTACGGTGAGATTCCGGTAGGCCTCCGATGCTTCCCTCGGATTACTACGGTGGTCTCCAAAGATACTCCGGCGAGCTCAACTAGTCTTCTACTGGTTTCGAATCTTCCCGGAAGTTCCGCGAACCTTCGACGATCTTTGAAATGGACTTTCGAAAACTTCGACAAGTCCTTGATTTGATCTTGGATGGTTCCGGCAACTCTTCCGAAAATCTCTCGGACTTCCGATGAACTCTTGAACCCCCGACGGACTTGGCCTCGGTAAATCACATTATGTTTTCTTTCCATCGTAGTTATTCCTACACACTCATCTCAACAAAGAGATTAGTACAAATATTTCACCAATTGATTTCATCATCAAAATCCGAGATTTAACAGATTCGAAATTGGGGTACCTTAGGGCTACTTCATTAGATCTAAAGAGGATTAGGTCATAGAAATCTCCTTCCAACCTTTTCCCTTTACCTCTTGATGATCTCTTAGGAGCCATATCTAGTCATGATGATGGATCAAGAAGAAACATTAAGGAATAGACTAAGTAATGAGAAGAGAAGAGAAAATTTCAGATTTTAACTTGTTTGAGTTTCCTTGGGAAGTGAAGATCTTGATTCAAGAAAAGACTCTTTCTTAGGCTTTTAGAGGAAGAAAATGAGGTGTGGAGAGGATTAGAGGGCTTTGGAGGAGGAGGAGGAGAAGTTTTTTTGGGTTGGGGGTGGTTCCACTGTCGACCCTAACCTACCCCTTAAATATAGGGGTGTTCGGGCGGTGCCACCGCCAATCGGGCGGTGCCACCGCCTGGGGGCCAAGCACCTAGGCGGTGCTACCGCTAGTTCTGGTGGTGCCACTGATGGCATCAAATTTTTTTTTTAATTTTGTTTTCAGAAGTTTTAATGTGTTGATTTAAGATAGGATGATGTCTTAGATCACTCTTTAAAATACAAAATCGAAAAGAGGAAGGCAAATCCACGAAAGCTGAAATTTCGAAAAAGATATACAATAAAGCTCATTCACGAGGACAATTCAACATGCCTAATTCCCTTCTAATAAAGTCAAATTGTTCTTCATTTAAGGGTTTTATAAAAATGTCCGCTAATTGATGTTTTGTATCAATAAATTCAAGAGTGACATCATTACTATTGACATGATCTCGTATATAGTGATGTCTAATGTCAGTATGCTTAGTTCTAGAGTGTTGAACAGGATTTTTGGTTAGACAAATAGTACTTGTATTATCACATTTTATGGGAATGTTCTTTAAATGAATTCCATAATCTTCTAATATATTTTTCATCCAAATAACCTGTGCACAACATGCACTTGCAGCTATGTATTCAGCTTCGACCGTAGATAGTGCAACCGATTTTTGTTTCTTGGAAGACCAAGAAACAAGTGTATGCCTAATAATTGACATATTCCATATGTATTTTTTCTATCTATTCTACATCCGCCAAAATCGGCATCTGCATAAGCTATTAAATCAAGGTTATCAGATTTTGGATATCATAATCCTAGATTAGGAGTACCTTTAAGATATCTAAGAATTCTTTTAATGACTTTAAGATGAGACAACCTAGGATCAACTTGAAATCTCGCACAAAGTCCTATGCTAAACATGATATCCGGTCTAATCACGGTAAGATAGAGTAAGCTACTTATCATTCCCCTATATATCTTTTGATCAAAATTTTCTCCACTTTCATCCAAATCTAACTTAGTGGAAGTACTCATAGGAGTATTTATAGCTTTTGAACCATCCATGTTAAATCTTTTTAGCAGTTCTAATGTATATTTAAATTGATTAAGAAATATGTTATTACTAAGTTGTTTAATTTGTAATCCTAGAAAGAAGGTTAATTCTCCCATTAGGCTCATTTCAAATTCATGACTCATACACTTAGCAAATGATTCATATAGTGATTCATTCGAAGAATCAAAAATAATATCGTCAACATAAATTTGAACAATAAGAAAATTATTTTCAAAATGTTTGATAAACAATATAGTATCAACCTTGCCTTTTGTAAAATTATTTGAAATAAGAAAGGAACTAAGCCTTTCATACCAAGTTCTAGGAGCTTGTTTTAGTCCATAAAGAGCCTTAGTTAATTTAAACACATGATTAGGAAGAAGAGAATTTTCAAATTCGGGAGGTTGTTCAACATATATTTCTTCAGAAATAAAGCCATTTAAGAAAGCACTTTTGACATCCATTTGAAATAATTTAAAATAATTACTACTAGCATAGGCAAGGAGCATCCTAATGTCTTCTAATCTTACCACAAGAGCGAAGGTCTCTTCGTAATCGATACATTCTTCTTGGTTGAAACCTTTGGCCAATAGTCTAGCCTTGTTTCTAACTATGATACTGCTTTCATCTTGCTTGTTTCTAAAGACTCATTTAGTATCAATAACTAAATATTCACTAGATGTAGGAACAAGCTTCCATACCTTATTCCTTTCAAATTGATTCAATTATTCTTGCATTGTGATAACCCAAGAATCATCTTTCAAGGCATCGTTAATACACTTTGGGTTCAATTTGAGAAAGAAAAGCGGCATGGGCACAAAAATTTTTAAAAGAAGAACGAGTTTGAACTCCTTTCGATGTGTCTCCTATAATTAACTCCTTAGGATGGGCATCTACATACTTCCATTCCTTGGGTAAGGAAATTTGTGAAGAAGATTCATCCAAGTTGCCATTTTGAGGAGAGGGTTCATTCAAATTCAAATCATCAAAACCAAGATCATCATCAAAATCATTTTTCTTAAATTTAAAAATTCATTAAAAACTACATGAATAGACTCTTCTATAACTAAGGTTCTTTTGTTGAAAACCCAAAAAAGTTTTAGAAATAGAAGAGTAACCAAGAAAGATGCCTTCATCGGATTTAGCATCGAATTTTCCTATGGCATCCTTTTCATTCAAGATAAAGCATTTGCAACTGAAAACTTTAAAGTAAGAAACATTGGGTTTTTTATTATTCCATAATTCATACGGAGTCTTAGATAGAGATGATCTTACTAGGACTCTATTCATGACATAGCAAGCCGTGTTCACGGCTTCGGCCCAAAAATATTTGGGTAAATTATATTCATTTAACATGGTTCTTGCCATTTCTTACAAATTTCTATTTTCTCTTTCCACTACTCCATTTTGTTGAGGATTCCTTAGAGTAGAGAAGTTATGGTTATATCCATTTGTTTCACAAAAATTTTGGAAGTCATGGTTTTAAAATTTACCACCATGATCACTCCGAATTGATGAAATCATGAAAACTTTTTCGTTTTGAGTAAGTTTACAAAATTTAGAAAAACATTTGAAACAATCACTTTTGTGAGCCAAGAAATAAGTCCAAATGTATCTACCATAGTCATCCACAATTACGAAAGTATATTTGCTACCTCCTAGGCTTATTATGTCAATTAGTCCAAATAAGTCCAAATGGATCAATTGCAATAGTCTAGTGGTGCTAATTTGATTTTTTGGTTTGAAACTAGTTTTTATTTACTTTCCTAGTTGACACGCATCACACACTTTTTCCTTGACAAACTTCATATTGGGAATCCCTCATACTAACTATCTAGATGAGATCTTAGATATTAGTTTCATACTTGCATGACCTAATCTCCTATGCCAAAGCCAAGCATCATCATTCAAAATCGAAAAACATATTTCATTGCTTAATTCATCAATATTAATGGTGTAGACATTATTTTGTTTTAAAGCAATCATTGATATGTTATTGTTTGGTTTTTCAATGATGCAAACATTAGATTCAAATCTAACAATATAACCTTTATTGCATAATTGACTAATGCTTAAAAGATTATGTTTTAGTCCATCAACTAGCAACACATCATCAATTGAAAAACTTGATTTGTTACCTATAGTTCCCTTGCTAATGATTTTACCCTTGTTGTTGTCTCCGAAGATGACATACCCTTCTTCTTTGCTAGTGAGCATAGAGAAATGAGATGGATCTCCGGTTATATGCCTTGAGCATTCATTATCAAGATACTATCTCTTGCTCCTAGCTTGTGAGTTTGTCTACAAAAGAGGATAGTTTTTAGGTACCCATTTGATTTTGGGTGCCCCACAAATTGATCTACAAATTTTGTAATTTAATATTAAATTATTTATGGTTCCTTTAGGAACTCATATCAATTTATGTGGACTAATTTTCTTAAATGGATATTTGTAAACAACATGTCCATTTTTACCGTAAAAATTATATTTTAAATGGGGTGATACATGCAATATGGGTCCTTTAATGAAGGTGGTGGGATTTTGGTGAGATCCACTCACAAATCCAATTCCACTTCTATTTTCGATGTAACCCTTGTTTGCAAGGATCATGTCCAAGCCCTTGCTACCAACCTTAAATTTGTTTTGAATCTCTTTAAGTAGCAAGTTCTCATTTTTTATTACTTCTAAGTGTTCACACTTGAGCAAGGGGGTAAAGAAGGAGTTTGGAGACTATCGAACTTATTTTGTAATAAAGCATGCTCTTTCTTTAATAAATTGAACTTCTTACTAATAGTTCTACATTCACAAATAATTCATGAAAAGTGATAGAAAGTTCATCGGAAGATAACTCTTCATTAAATAACTCACTAACCTCTTCACCTAAGGCCATTAGCACGAAGTTGGCCTCGTCTTTGTTACTTGCTTCTTCATCCTCGGAGTCACTTGAATCATCCCATGTAGCCTTTAATGTTTTCTTCTTCTTTGGTTGCTTCTTCTTGGCTTGGGGGCATTCATTTTTGAAGTGCCCCGGCTTCTTGCACTCGTAGCAAATGACTTGGTCCTTTTTATGTTTAAGTTTGTTTTTAGTGTCATTTTTAAATTTATTTTTTTATAAATTTTTTAAATTTTTAAGTTAAAATTGCAATGTCATTATCACTGTCCTCATCACTTAATATTCTTTTCAAGTGGTCTTCTTGTGTTTTTAGTACCATATCCTTCCTGTTCTTTGGAAGGGGGTTCTTGAGCTCTTCATGAGCATGACACGTCATTTCGTAGGTCATTAGAGACCCAATAAATTCTTTGAGAGAAAAAGTTTTAAGATCCTTGGCCTCTTGAATGGCCATAACTTTTGGATCCCAACTCTTTGGAAGGGATCTTGAAATTTTAGTTACAAGTTTAAAATTAGAAAAACCTTTACCAAGTACTATGAGTCCATTGATGACATCCGTGAAGCGTGTATACATGTCTCCGATGGACTCACTTGGTTTCATTTGAAAAAGTTCATAGGAATGCACAAGAATATTGATTTTGGACTCTTTCACTCGGCTAGTGCCTTCATGAGTGATCTCAAGAGTATGCCAAATATCGAAAGCCGATTCACAAATCGAAACGTGATTAAATTCATTTTTGTCGAGAGCATAAAACAAGGCATTCATAGACTTTGTGTTTAAAGCAAAAGTCTTCTTCTCTGATTCATTCCATTCGCTTGTTGAAAGGGAAGATTTTTTAAAACCATTTTCGACGATGCTCTAAAGCTTAAAATCCATGGAAATAAGAAAGATCCTTATACGAGTCTTCCAATACGTGTAATCCGTCCCATTAAACATAGACGGACGTATAATGGAGTAACCCTCTTGTATGCCCGAATAAGTCATCTCTCTTGGGTTTAAAACCAAATGTGAGAGTGAACCTTGCTCTGATACCAATTGTTAGGATCGAAGAGGCACTAAGAGAGGGGGGGGAATTAGTGCAGCAGATTAAAACTTGTAAGTTTGAAACTGATTTCATAAATAGCTAGTTCGTATGGAGATTTTGATTCGATGAAAGATGAGTTAGTTGAAGTAGCTTGAGTAAAGGAGATGAAAACCGAATGATTTGCAGCTAAGTAGAGAAACGATTCCGAAATTTAAACACTCACACATTCAAGAACACCACGATGTATAATGGTTCGGTCAACTAACCTACATCCACTTTCGAAGCCTTCTCCGAAGAGGCTCCCAACTTCCACTAGCAAATCTCGTTGAAGGGGAAGGACCAAATACCCCTCTTACAACTCTTTTACAAGTGGTTCATACTCTTATAGATTTTTCAAAGAGAAAGAGGGAGGTGAACACTAGCTATTGAAAATAAGGCTTTGCCAGAGCTTTTGCTCAATTCTAACTCTCAAAAGGGTACCCTTTCAGGTGAGAAAGGAGGGATATTTATAGACCCAAAGATGATTCAAATTTAGGCTCTAAATTTGAATTATTTTTTGGTTTCCCGGTGCTGGCGGTGCCATCGCTTATCAGTGTCAGACTGACAATGTACTAGGCGGTTCTACCGCCCAGGGTAACGGTGCCACCACCCAGTCTCTCGGCTGCTAGGCGGTGCCACCGCCCAGGCTCTTGGCCACTGGGTAGTTCCACCGCCTGGTCCATTCAACAAAGCTGAATAGGCTCTATTTTAGGCCCAAATCAGCCCAATAAGAGCCCAATTGGCCCCTACTAGGTTTAAACAGGATTATTTCCTAATCCTTACCCTAATTACGTGCTCACTATAAAATTGAAACATAATTCTAAGTGATTTAAACCGACATTCTTCAAGTCTACTTCTGGTGAGCTTTCCGACGAAATTCCGATGGACTTCTGACACTCCTTCGGATTTCTTCCAACAGACTCCTGGCAGGCTCCCGGAATCTGTGGCGAGTTCAACGAATCTTTAGCAAGCTTTCGAACCTTCTCAGTGATCTCCATGAACCTCCAACGATCTTTCCGATGAACTTCTGAAACCTTCGGCAAGTCCCTAATTCTATCTCGGTTGGTTCCGACAACACTCCCGACGATCCTTCGGACTTCCGGTGAACTCTTGAACTCCCAGCGAACTTGTTATCGGTAAATCGCTTTATGTTTTCATCCTATCATAGTTAATCTTGCACACTTATCTCGATAATATGAATTAGAATAAATAATTCACCAATTGACTTCATCATCAAAATTCGAGATTCAACATGTATATCGAGCATGGTGTTGTCAGGCCTATACGGATTCCACTCGAGTCTCGCTGTAATCGGATTCTCCTGGAGAACTCTTTCTCTCTCAATCCGAATGACCTTGGCTAGGGATTTGCCTAAGCAAGAACACATGAGATATTCCTCTCATGATATCGAGAGTGGATGATCCTCTATTGACCCTCAATAGCCCTCGTAAGATTGGTTGCCACTCCTAATAAACAATTATACTAGATCTGGAACTTCCAAACCTATAAGTCCGATATCAAAGAGTGGAGTACTCATACAGGACTTCCTTGGTGTCTCAAGTCGAAGGACCAGATACACTACTAGGACTACGGAATCGTTGTTTGACGTGAGGTATCAATAACCATCCAGCATTTCGTAAGCGAATCAATTAGTGAACTCATTCTCCAATAAGCACCTGTACTATACTCTTAGTGTCCCCACATGAGTAGCTATGAGACCAGCCACCTCCATCATATGGATGGGTATACAGCACACCAGTCTATCCGGTTATCTCAATGTCCCTCTCGAGTAACTTATGATCGGGATTATTTAGGGTCTGTGTTTAAAGGGGAATCGATCTTATTATTGTGATCTCATCACGATCTGATTCCCATTGTACAGATCCAAGGACACCACAATATACATCTAGATAATGTGAGTTAATGCTAATAATTATAAGCAAAGAGATTGACGTAGTATGTTACAGGTGCCATCACTTACTTGATTAGCTTGTAGAGCATCTATAACTAGCACGTATATCCCCAAAAGTTTTAGATCCGATGATGAGGATGAAGGAGCACTAGCATACTCCTCTTTAGTGGTAATCTACACAGTAGATGCAACGACGATGCTCCTCAGATCACCACGGGATCTCCCTCTTCACGTGCACCACAAGGCTACCAAAGCCAAGGAGGAGGAGAGGAGGCTGAGGAGAATAGGAGGAGTGACTACTAATGACTCTAACCTATAAACCAGGGAGTTCCTCATATTTATAGAGGTGTAAGAAGCTTATCCTTAACGGATCCTATTCACATTGGATCTCTATCCAATTATTCAATTAGATCTTTATCCAATTTGATCTTATCTAATCATCTAATTTGATCTCATCCAATTATCCGATTGGATCTTATCCACAGGATCCAAACTAGGGGCTCCGTAGATATCTTATATCTGCACCTCTACTTGTCGTAACATCAACCTAATGTGTGTGACCCTCTGGGTCCGATACTGAGCTGGTTGTGAGTCGCTCCCATCAGAACTCCTTCTGACTCAGAACACCTTCTGATATAGTGAATTATTATCTCCATAATAATTCACTCGACTTATAGATTATGGACGTACCGATTCTTTCAGGGAAAGCTCCAGCAAATACTCGATCATATCAGTATCCACATCTCCAAAAAGATGAAATAGAAAGGATTATAAAAGAGATGCTTGAAACAGGAGTTATTCGGCCAAGCTGCAGCCCCTACTCTTCACCAGTGCTCCTCGTACGAAAGAAAGACGGAACATGGCGAATGTGCATTGATTACCGAGCTCTCAACGACATAACCGTCAAGGACAAGTATCCTATTCCAGTAGTAGATGAATTGCTTGATGAATTAAAGGGAGCACGAGTCTTCACAAAGTTGGACCTTCGATCCGGGTATCATCAAATACGAGTGTGCAAAGAAGACATACCTAAAAGCGCCTTTCGAGCGCACAGCGGTCACTAAGAATTTCGGTAATGCCCTTTGGTCTCACCAATGCTCCCTCCACCTTCCAGAGCCTTATGAATGATATTTTTCGGAGTTATCTTCGAAAGTTTGTGCTAGTTTTCTTTGACGATATCCTTATTTATGGCCCTTCTCCTGAAAGTCATATTCAGCACTTACGACTTGTTTTGACAATTTTGCGAGAACATGTTCTTTTTGTCAAAAAAAATGAAGTATAGCTTTCTTCAACAAAAGGTGGAATATCTTGGGCATATCATATCAGAGGAAGGGGTGGCAATGGAGCCCTCCAAAATTGAAGCAATGCAGAACTGGCCAACCCTGAGGAACATAAAATCATTGTGCGGCTTTCTCAGTTTAACAGGTTACTACCGTAAGTTCGTGAAAGACTATGGAAAGATCAGTGCACCCCTTACTTCCTTGCTGAAAAAAGATGCTTTCCAGTGGTCGGACAAAGCCACCTTCGACGAACTTAAAGTCGCAATGATAACAACGCCAGTACTAGCATTACCCAACTTCGACAAGACTTTTATTATTGAAGCTGATGCCTCCGGAGCAGGAATTGGTGCTATACTAATGCAAGATGGCCGACCCCTCACTTATACTAGTAAGACATTATCTCTTTCCCATCTCAAGATGACTATTTACGACAAGGAGATGCTCGCGATTGTGCATGCGGTGTCCAAATGGAGATCGTACTTAATTGGGCGACGCTTTCACGTCAAGACCGACCATAAAAGCCTAAAATATTTCTTGGAGCGCATCGGAGCAGTAGCATACAGATTGGACTTACCCGCCAGCTCCCGAATCCATCCAGTCTTCCATGTATCATGTTTGAAGCTCAAGTTGGGACAACACGAGACAGCCCAAAGCCATCTACCAAATATAACTACCCAAGGAGAGCTCCAGACCCAACCAAGTGCCATTATTGATCGACGGATCGTGACTCGATGACGATAACCTACTACTGAAGTGTTAATACAAAGGGCAAACCTACCAGCAGAAGATGCCACTTGGGAGAAGTACGACGACTTGTAGATCAAATTCCCAGAATTCATGGAATGTTAGCCTTGAGGACAAGGCTGATTTGAAGAGGGCGGGTCTGTTAGGACTCTAGCTATAAGAGTCCTAATTTAGTTTCATTGATAAGGACATTCATGTAAATCCTATCTAGCCGACCCCTATTAAAGAGGTGAAGAGGCCGGCTAGGTTAGAGTTAGGTTGCTTCTTAGAAAAGGAGTCCTATTAGAGAAAGAGTCCTATTAGAAGTAAGAGTTCTATTAGGAAAAGAGTCCTATTAGAAGTAGGAGTCCTATTAGGAAAAGAGTCATATTAAAAGTAGGAGTCCTATTAGGAAAAGAGTCCTATTAGAAGTAGAAGTCCTATTAGGGAAAAAGTTCTATTAGAATTAGGAATCCTACTAGAGAATGAGTCCTATTTAGAAGTTGGTTAGAAGTAGGAGTCTTGAGTAAGAGTCCTATTAGGAGTTGGGGCTTAGAAGCCCTATAAATAGCCATGTATTCATCCTCTTTTAATCAATGAAGAGATCAATCTTTTAGTAGCCTTTGAGCAGCAACTTGGAGGAAAGAACCCCTATAGAGTTCCAAGGAGGCCGATCCCCTATAGAGATCAACCCCAAGCTTAGAATCCGCGGAGGGTTCTAACACACAACCAATGAACGCAGCGATATATAGTGGTTCGGTCAAATGACCTACGTCCACTCTTGAAGCCTCCTCCAATGAGGCTCCCAACTTCCACTAACAAGTCTCTTGAAGGGGAAGGACTAAACACCCCTTTACAGCCTTTTAAAAGAGGTTCCCTCTCTTTACAGAATTTTTACAAGGAGAATAAAGGAGGTGAACACTTGAGCAATTAAAAGCAGGAATTTGCTATAGCTTAGACTCGATTCTAGCACCGCAAAAAGGTGCTCTACCAGCTAGAAGGGGTATTTATAGACTCTTTTGAGATTCAAAAATGGCACTCAAAAGAGTCTCATCCTGAATTTTCAGGGAGTAGGCGGTACCACCGCCTGACACAGGTGGTTGCAACCACCTGTCAAGCGGTACCACCGCCTGGCACTAGCGGTACCATCGCTTGCCTGAGGTGGTGCCACTACTTGGTCTTTGGCCATTTGGCGGTGCCACCGCCAGACCTTCCCAGATGCTGTGTGGGCCTAAATTTCGACCCAACACAGCCTCTTTAAGGCCTAGTTGGCCCATTATAGGTTTAGACAGGATTAACACCTAGTCTATACCCTAATCAAGTGCTAACTATGAACTTAAAGCTAAATTAAACCGACATCGTCAAGTTATTTCCTGAAGAGCTTTCCGACGATCTTCCGGCGGACTTCCGATACTCCCTCGGATTTCTCCAACAGACTCCCAACATGCTCCCAGATTCTATGGCGAGTTCAACTAGTCTTTGGCAACCTTCCAAACCTTCTCGGTGATCTTTGCGAACCTCCAACGATCTTTCTAGCGAACTTCCGAAACCTTCGACAAGTCCCCGATTTCATCTCGGTTGACTCCAACAGCACTTCCGATGATCCTTCGGACTTCCGGTGGACTCTTGAACTTTTAGTCAACTTGACTCCGATAATTTGCTTTATGTTTATCATAGTTAATCCTGCATACTTATCTCAAAAATGGATTAGATCAAATAACCATCAATTGACTTCATCATCGAAATCTGAGATTCAACAACCTTATTATTGGTTGCTTCTTTGTCTTCGAAGGTAATTGAGTCATCCTATATTGCCTTTAGAGCCTTCTTCTTCGGATGCTTCTTCTTTGCTTGGGGGCATTCACGTTTGAAATGCCCGGGCTTCTTGCATTCATAGCAACTTGTTCCTTTTGGGGTTCAAGTTTATTTTTAGAGTCATTTTTAAATTTATTTCTTCTTATAATTTTTTAAAATTTTTATGTCAAAAGTGTAAGTTCGTCATCATAGTCCTCATCACTTAAAGATTCTTTCAAGTGATTTTCTTATCCTTCCTATTCTTTGGAATGGGGTTCTCAAGCTCATCATGAGCATAACATGTCATCTCATAGGTCATTAATAACTCAATTAGTTCTTCGAGAGGAAAGTTTTTTAGGTCCTTGGTCTCTTGAATGGTCGTAAATTTTAAATCCCAATTCTTCTAAAGGGATTTTAAATTTTTAGTTACAAGTTCAAAATTAGAAAAACCTTTCTCAAGTGCTTTTAGTCTTTTGACGATATCCGTAAAACGGGTATACATGTCTCCGATGGACTCACTTGGTTTCATCCGAAATAACTCGTAAGAATGTACTAAAAGGTTGATTTTGGACTCTTTCACTCAGCTAGTGCCTTCATGAGTGATTTCAAGAATATGCCAAATATCAATAGTCGATTTGTAAATTAAAATATGATTAAATTAATTTCTATCAAGAGCACAAAACAAGAATTCATAGCCTTGACATTAAGAGCATAAACTTTCTTTTCCGATTCATTCTATTCGTTCATCGGAAGAAAAGATTTTTAAAAGTCGTTTTCAACAATATTATAATTTTTAAAATCCATAGAAATAAGAAAAATTCTCATGCGAGTCTTCCAATAAGTATAATCTGACCTATTAAGTATAGGCAGACGTGTGATTGAATGACTCTCTTATATGCCAGAAAATATCATCTCTCTTGAGTTTTAAACCAAATGGGAGTGACTTTGCTCTGATACCAACTGTTAGGATCTAGATAAAAATGACAATTTAAAACTGAGCAGCACTAAGAGGGGGTGAATTAGTGTAGCAGATAAAAATGACAATTTATACTGATTCCGAAAAGCATTGTATGTTGAGAAGTTTTGTCCATCGAAAACGATTTCAGCAAAGTGAATTATTCGAGTGAATGCGAAAGAGAGTAGAGAGGAGGAGATTGAAAGATTGCCATAAAGTAAAATTGAAATGCAGCAATTAAAAACTCACACACCAAGAGAAGTATCTTGTGATTTATAATGGTTCGGTCAAATAACCTACGTCCACTTCCGAAACCTCCTTCGATGAGGTTTCCAACTTTCAATATCAATCCTTCATGAAGGGGAAGGACCAAACACCTCTTTTTATAAAACTTGCAGGTGTCTCACACTCTTTTACAGAATTTTACACTTGTGAATTTAGAAGGTGAGCACTCTAACTTTCGAAAGTAATTTTGCTAAAGTTTTGACTTAGTTCTTAACACTTCTCAATGTGCTTAGCCAGTTGAGAAGTAAGGGGTATTTATAGACTCAATTGACTTTAGAATTGGAGCAAAAAAGAGTCACATCTTGGATTTCCAAGTGCTGGCGGTACCACCGCCTGGCACTAATAGTAACACCGTAAGTTGACTCTGGTTCTATCAGTATGCTGGGTGGTACTTGTTGGGAAATCCAAATGGGCAATATCTCATGCGCAGCGGAAGAATAGAAAACAAAACACCCTAGATTTCCACAAAAGGTTCCATCGTCGTGCGAAGATCGATGCGTAAAAATAAATCCGCAAATCCAAAAACTACATGTATGAAAAGAACGATAATACATAGGAAGATCATATATCCCTGAGATTTCTACAGATCCATAGGGTGGATGAAGGAGGTCAAGCGTCCTCCTCTCTAGCGGTGTCCACACGGTAGGGACTGTAATGATGCTCCTCTCTAGGGAGAGGAGAACAAGAGGTAGCTACCAAGAGAACCCCAGCCTATAGGCCTTTGGTTTCCTCCTATTTATAGAGGCCCCCTATCAACCCTAATGGATCTAACCCTAATAGATCTAGCCCTATTGGGTATTGGATCTCTATCAAATTACCCAAGCCTCTTAGATCAATGGGTCTTTACCTAATAATCTAGTTCTTATTGAATCTTATCTATAAGATCCAATAATCCAAGGGCTTATTGGATATCCAATAAGATAGGGGCTTCGACGGATATCTCATATCTGAACCTCTACCTGTCGCAACACCTACCATATGTGTATGACCCTCTAGGCCCAATATCGAGCTGGCTGTGAGTCATACCTATTAGAACTCCTTCTAACTCAGTGAATTATTATCTCTATAATAATTCACTCGACTCAATGACTACGAACGTACTAGGCCACTACGTCGTAGTCCCCAAACGATACAGGGGACTCCAATCCTTTGGACCTATCTGTCTATAGTTACCATGTACTTATAGTCCCTCATTTATCTAATATCCCAGAGACCATATATTGGTTATGGTGTTGTCAGGCCCATATAGTTTTTAATCGAGTCTCGCTCTAATCGGATTCTCCTAAAGAACTCTTTCTCTCTCAATCCGAATGACCCTGGCCAGGGATTTGTTTGAGCAAGAGTACATGAGATATTCCTCTCATGATAGCGAGAGTGGATAATCCTCTATTGATACTCAATAGCCCTCGTAAGGTTGGCTGCCACTCCCAATAATCGGTTGTACTAGATTTGGAACTTCCAAACCTATAAGTCTGGTATCAAAGAGTGGAGTACTCATATAGGACTTCCTTGGTGTCTCAAGTCTAAGGACCATATACATTATTGGGACTATGGAATCGTTGTCTAACATAAGGTATCAATGACCATCTAACATTCCGTAAGCGGATCAATCAATGAACTCATTCTCTAATGAGCACCTGCAATGTATCCTTAGTGTCCCCACACGAGTAGCTATGAGATCAGCCACCTCCATCATATGGATAGGCATATAGTACATAAGTCTATCCAATTATCTCGATGTCCCTCTCGAGTAACCTATGACCGGGATTATTTAAGGTTTGTGTTTAAAGGTGAATCGACCTCATTATCGTGATCTCATTATGATCCGATTCCCACTGTATATACATCCAGATAATGTAAGAAAATACCAATAATCATAAGCAAAGAGATTGACGCAGCATGTTACAGGTGCCATCACTTATGTGGTTGGCTTGTAGGGCACCTATAACTAGCAATCTCTCACTTGACCTAAAGCCAATCACCTACATGTCTGATCCCTATCAGGCCTCTGTGATCCTTGAAGATAATCTGAGTCAATAGCTTTATCAATGGATCTGTAATGTTATCTTCGAATAAAACTCTTTCCACTACTACATCTCTTCGGGTCACGATCTTTCTAATAAGCTGGAACCTCCTCAGAACACTTCTGATGAGACTTAGGTTCCCTTATTTGAGTAATTTCCTAGTAGTTGTCACAATATATGGGAATTAGCTCCTTGCTACTTGGTATGATTTCCAAATCTGTGATGAACTGCTTCATCTAGACTCCCACCTTTATTGCCTTTGCTGTAATAATGTACTCTACCTCTGTGTCAAGTCAACAATAGTGTCTTGCTTGGAACACTTCCAGCATACTGCTCCTCTATTCAGAGTGAATATATATCCTGAATTAGACTTGCCATCATCAACATCGGACTAGAAGCTCAAGCCCATGTAGCCCTCAATCCTGAGGCTACTTTCTCCACATACCAATAAAAGATCCTTAGTCCTTCTCAAGTACTTAAGGATACATATTACTGCTTTCTAATACTCGAAGCCTGGATCTGCCTGATACCTACTCATGACACTCAAAGCATGCACTATATCAGGCCTGGTATATAGCATAGCATACATGACAGACCATATCGCTAAGGCATAGGGTATCCTATCCATGTGTGCCCTTTCTGGGAGCCTTTGGGGATATTCTCCTAGAAAGTGATAACTTATGTCTCATCGGTATAAGACCTCTCTTGAAATTTTTCAGACCAAACCTTTTGACAATGGTGTCTATGTACCTAGACTAGGACAAGCCAAGCATCCTCTTAGATCTATCTCTATAGATCCAAATCCCCAATAAGTAGGATGCTTCCCCTAAGTCCTTTATGGAGAAGTGTCTAGACAGTCAAGCTTTTAGCGTGGAGAGCATTCCTACATCATTCTCAATGATTAGGATGTTATCCACATACAACATTAAAAAGTGATAGTGCTCCCACTTATCTTCCTTTACACACAAGGCTCATCTTTGTTCTTAACGAAGTCATAAGATCTGATCGCCTCATCAAATCTTATGTTCCAACTTTGGGAAGCTTACTTCAGTCCATAAATAGACCTAAGCAACCTGCAAACCTTATCTGGACTATCCTTGGTTACAAATCCCTCAAGCTATATCATATATACCTCCTCTTCGAGGTTGCCATTGAGGAACACAATCTTCATGTCCATCTACTAGATCTCACAATCAAGGTGTGCTACAATAACCAATAGAATTCAGATGGATTTTAGCATGGCTATAGGTGAGAAGGTTTCATCATAGTCAACAACTTTGCTTTGACGAGAACCCCTAGTTACTAGCCTTGCTTTAAAGGTCTCTATCTTTTCATTTACTCCGATCTTCTTCTTGAAGGTCCACTTGCAGCCAATGGATACGATACCCTTGGGTGCATCAACTAGGTTCCAAGCCATGTTGGAGTATATGGAATCCATTTTTGAATTCATGGCTTCTTGCCACTTCCCAAGTCTATACTCATAATAGCCTCCTTGTAGGTTTAAGGATCTATATCCTCAACATCCTCTCTTCTGATATTTCCCACATATCTCTCAAGAGGATGGGATACTCTATTAGACCTATATAAAGTTAAAACTTGTGTGCTAGGTACCTGAACAGATTCTGGCTGTGGAATTATGCTTGAGCTAGGTTCTCCAACCTCGCTCAAATTTATCATACTCCCACTGTCTCCACCAAGAATGTGTTCCTTCTCAAGGAACACTACTCTCTTAGCTACAAAGACTTTTTGGTCCTTAGGGTGATAGAAATAATACCCATAAGTTTTCTTGGGGTATCCCACGAGCTTGCATCATTCCGTCTTGGATTCCAACTTATCGGGTATGTGTCTCTTAACGTGGGTAGGGCAGCCCAAATCTTAACATCATTAAGATCATACTTCCCTTTCCATATCTCATATGGTGTAAACACTATCGACTTAGTTGGAACTCTATTCAGAAGGTAAGTTGTGGACTCTAGGGCATATCCCTAAAATGAGACGGGTAGGTAGACAAAACTCATTATGGACTGCACCATGTCTAACAGTGTGCGATTCCTCCTTTCGAAAGCACCATTGAGCTATGGTGTATAAGGAGGTGTCCATTGGGATAGAATCCCTTGGTCCTTGAGGAATTGGGTGAACTCTATACTCAAGTACTCACCTCCTCAATCTGATCGAAGAGTCTTGATACTCTTTCCAGTCTAAACCTCTACTTCATTTTTATACTTCCTGAATTTCTCAAAGGCTTCGGACTTGTACTTCATCAAGTACACGTATCTATACCTAGAGAAATTGTTAGAGAAAATAATGAAGTAGGAATAACTACTAATAGCTTGAGTTGACATGGGCCCATATACATCACTATATATAAGTACCAACAACTCAGTGGCTCTCTCTCTAGTTTCACTAAATGGAGAGTTGGTCATCTTTCCATGAAAGCAAGGTTCACAAGTTACATATGACTCATAGTCAAATGGATCTATGTATCTATCTGTTAGCAACTTTTGAATCATTCCCTCATGGATATGACTTAGCCTACAATGCCATAGGTGTACATTGTTCACCTCATCTCATTTCCTCTTGGACACACTTACATTCATGATATGTGGAGTAGTATTTAGCATAATCAAACCATTATACAATGTTTCTCTCATGATGATCTTATCATCCTCAATAATTGAATAACTATTATTCTCAAAAACTACTTTATAACTATTCAATATCAAACATAAAATGAAAATAAAGTTTTTGATAATAAAGGGAACAAAATAGCATATATCTAATGCAATAGTAGCTCTACTAGGCAGATGTAGAGTGACCTTGCTAATAGCAATAGTAGCAACTCTTGCTTCATTGCCCATCTTGAAATCCATCTTGCCTCTCATCAATATCTTAAGTCATGCCAAAACCTATAACGAATTGTAGATATGATAAACATTATCGATATCCAATACCTATGCGTTATCATATGAGTTTGACAGATAGAGACTAATCATGAATGTATATCTGAAGCTTCTCTAAGCTTTTGTTTCGCCTTCTCTACAATATACTCTTTGTAGTTCCTCTTCCAATGCCCGTCTTTGCCACAGTGGAAGCACTGGCTTTTGTCTTCTTCTGAGTCTTCTTAGCAACCTTTGCTTTACCTAATATACCTTTGCCCTTTGCCCTTCTCAAGGGACTTCTCTGTCTTCTTTTTCTTTCTGGTCTTACCAGCATAGAAAACTATGAAAAGGAATCAAGTAGGGACTGAAACAAAAGATCCACACACAAATTATCCTTTAGGACCATTCCTAGAACTGTGAGTGTCTATATCTACTCAATCATCTTAAGGGCATAGTTCTGAACTAGTATCCTCTCAGTCATCCTGACATGGAAGAGACTTCTTCGATATCTCATATCGTTATGTTCTTCCCTGTTCCTCAAATAATTTGTGGAGATGCAGGAGTACGGATCTGCCATCCATCCTTTTATGTTGTCTCTATAACTTAGGAGTCATGGAGCCCAACATGTAATACTAAGCAAGAGCAGAGTCATCTACGTACTTCACATAGCAAGCGATATCATCCTCGCTTGCCCTTTCCTTGGGCACAGGCACTATTTCAAGGATATACATGATTTTCTCCATCATGAGAACGATTCTTAGCTTTCGGAGTCAATCTATATAGTTTTAACCAATGAGGCGATTGGCATCAATATGCCACATAGAGAGTCAAATAGCGACATTTTAAAAAAATAAAGATGTAGCATAAATAAATAACATACAGATTTTGTAGAAATATAAATAATTAAGATATGGACTTCTATCTTGATATACTCTCACTATTTTTCTAGCGAGTCACGTGACACCCTCAGCATGTGAAACGAAAGTCTCCGACAGACTTCTAGTGGAGATCGAGATCCAATCAGTATCTTAGTGTAACCTCGAGGGACTCGACCAATCACACTAAGCCCAAAAGGTAGGCAACTCTTACCCATCATAACTCCTTGTGATTCTCATCTTGTTCGGCCTTCAAACGACCATGACCTTGAGAGACTCGACCAACCATGATGTTCAGTTAAGTCATCACCATCGTTACAAGTTGAGTATGATTCGATGATATACCCTCGAGGGACTCGACCAAGCATACTATGTCCTCAGGTCACCGGTGACATCTCTATGTCATAGAGAAGATAGCAAATCACGATATAGATGAGTCTCGAGGGACTCGACCAACTAAACCTACACTGGGAATAAGTTCCTACCTATAACGATGGAAGGCCACGTGGGTCAATCTAATTGCCTCACGTTTACTGACTTAATATTATCGAGAAAGGGGATTTTTTCTTTGGTCTCCTAATATAATGTATCACACACATACATATTTAATATATATCTACATCGCATGTAAATATATATATATATATATATATATAGTAGGTGTATAACTAATCACACATCACATGAGCAATTACACTAGATGATCATAGACCACATCCTAATGTGATCAAGCCCGAGCCAGTGGACCCAATCACTTACATCAAAATCTAAGTGTGCCTCGATGCATCTCCATGCCCTGTGATCGTCCATCTCACTTCGTCGGTTCCGTCGGCATCTCAACGCATCTCCATGCGTCAGATTGTTTGTCTCGACCTCGTGGGTCCCGCTCTCGTTGTGCCTCCTCGTGTAATTATAATATAATTATAGGTGCGTAGGCCCGATAATAAACGAGAAAAATAGAGGCTCGTAGGCCCCAATAATAATAATCACATGTACACACATCATATCACACGATCCATGATCATTTGTCCAAATCATATATCACATGTATATGTTATTATATAGGACTACTAGATAAATAATAATAGTTAATTAAATATTTTTATTAAAAAATAATTTTCTGAAAATAAGGACATATAGGGAATTTTTTGAATTATGAAGGGCAACCTACTATTGCAAGCAGCCTTGCGGCCGCTGTGTGAGTGCAACAAGGGCAGCAACAATTGCTCCCCTTCCTTACTACTTTTCACAAACAATTTTGATGACAAAAAACTGTTTTAAATTACAACACACGCAGTTTAAGATCCGATCTTCGCACAAACAACCTAGCTCTGATACCATTGTTGGGAAATCCAAATGGGAGACATCTTACGCGTAGTGGAAGAACAGAAAACAAAACACCCTAGATTTCCACAAAAGGTTCCATCGTCATGTGAAGATCGGTGCATCAAAACAAATTCCCGAATTTGAAAACTACGTGTATGAAAATAACGATAATACCTAGGGAGATCGTATATCCCTGAGATTCCTACAGATCCATAGGGTGGATGAAGAAGGTCAAGCATCCTCCTCTCTAGCTGTATCCACACAACAGGGACTATGACGATGCTCCTCTCTAGGGAGAGAAGAACAGGAGGTAGTTACCAAGAGAATCCCAACCTATGGGCCTTTGGCTCCCTCCTATTTATAGAGGCCCCCTATCAACCCTAATAGATTCAACCCTATTGGGTATTGGATCTCTATCCAATTACTCAAGCCTCTTAGATCAATGGGTCTCTACCCAATAATCTAGTTCTTATTGAATCTCATCCATGAGATCCAATAATACAAGGGCTTATTGGATATCTAATAAGACAAGAGCTTCGACGAATATCTCATATCCGAACCTCTACCCGTCGCAACACCTACTATATGTGTGTGACCCTCTAGGCCCAATATCGAGCTGGCAATGAGTCATACCTATTAGAACTCCTTCTAACTCAGTGAATTATTATCTCTATAATAATTCACTCGACTCAACGACTACGGACATACTAGGCCACTACGCCACAGTCCCCAGACGATACAGAGGAATCTAATCCTTTGGACCTATCTATCCTCAGTTACCATGTACTTATAGTCCCTCATCCATCTAATATCCCAGAGATCATATATTGGGCATAATGTTGTCAGGCACATACTGTTTCCAATCGAGTCTCGCTCTAATCGGATTCTCCCAGAGAACTCTTTCTCTCTCAATCTGAATAACCCTAGCCAGGGATATGCTTGAGCAAGAACATATGGGATATTCCTCTCATGATACTAAGAGTAGATGATCCTCTATTGACACATAATAGCCCTTGTAAGATTGGTTGCCACTCCCATTAACTAGCTGTACTAGATCTGGAACTTCCAAACCTATAAGTCCGGTATCAAAGAGTGGAGTACTCATATAGGACTTCCTTGGTGTCTCAAGTCTAAGGACCAGATATACTACTGGGACTACGGAATCACTGTCTGACATGAGATATCAATGGCCATCCAGCATTCCGTAAGTGGATCAATCAGTGAACTCATTCTTTAATGAGCACCTGCATTGTATCCTTAGTGTCCCCACACGAGTAGCTATGAGACCAACCACCTCCATCATATGGATGGGTATACAGTACACAAGTCTGTATGGTTATCTTGATGTCCTTCTCGAGTAACCTATGACCGATATTATTTAGGGTCTGTGTTTAAAGGTGAATCAGTATCATTATCGTGATCTCATCACGATCTGATTCCCACTGCACAAATCCAAGGATATCATAATATACATCTAGATAATGTGAGAAAATACCAATAATCATAAGCAAAGAGTTTGACGCAGCATGTTACAAGTGTCATCACTCATGTGATTAGCTTGTTGGGCACGTATAACTAGCAGTACCACCACCCAGTCTGATGGTACTACCGCCTAACAGAGTCTCGGGCTCTATGGAGGGGCGATACCATCGCCTGTCAAGCGGTACCAACGTTAATAAGTAATAACTATCAATGGTACCATCACTGACCTAGGGTAGTACCACTACCCAGAGCACCTAAGAACCTATTCCCGGGCTGGTGCCACCGCCCTAGTTTGGCCGTGCCATTGCCAGACAAGTCCAGCAATATTGGATGGGCCTTGAATCCGGCCCAATCCACTTAAATTATGGGCCTAGTTGACCCCTACCAGGGTTAAAGGATTATCACCTAATCCTAACCCTAATTACATGCTAACTATGAAATTGAAAACATATTCTAAGCAAAATATAATCTAACAACATCGAGTATTCTTCTGGTGAGCTTCCAACAAACTTCTGGCGCACTTCCGATGAACCCTCGGACAATCTTCCGAAGGACTCCCAACAGGCTCTCGGACTTTACGGCGAGTTCCGACGAGTCTCTTTAGCAAGCTTTTGAACTTTCTCGGTGAGCTCCGCGAACCTCTGATGAACCTTCTAGTGAACTTCTGACAATCCTTCGACAAGTCCCCGATTCATTCTCAACTAGTTCTGGCAGTACTTCTGACGATCCTTCGGACTTCTGGCGGAATCTCGTACTCCCAACGCACTTGACTCCAACAATTTGCTTTATGTCTTCATTACTATCATAGTTAATCCTACACACTTTTCTCAATAATATGGATTAGATCAAATAACCTATCAATTGACTTCATCATCAAAATCCGAGATTCAACAAATTAGTGCAGCGGTAAGATTATGGCAAATTTAGCAAATTCGATAATTTTGAAAAACCCCGTATGATAAAAACCAATTTCGATGAAAGCTTTTGGCAATTAAGTATATGTTAAAAATATTTCAAACTTGAAAGTGATTCATAATGAATGAGGGCAGTGATGAGGAAGTAGAGCAGCAAAGTAAAGATGGTTTGCAGAAATGTAATTTGCAAGGAGTAAATGTAAACCCAATTTTTATAGTGGTTCGGTCATCCAACCTACATCCACTCCCGATTCCTTTTCACTTGAGGGCATCGGCTTCCACTAATAGTCTTCCTTCCAACGGGCGAAGACTAACTCCCTCTTATAAACTCTTTTACAAGATTTCCCTCAACCACCTCTCTAAGGAATAACTCTTTAAAATTTTGGAGGAGGGATCTCTACTAAGAATCTCATAGTTTTTCCTTAGTTTTCTTGCACAATTCTTTCTATCCCATGCAAAAATAGCTGGGATATTTATAGACCCTAAATGGATTCAAATTTGGAGCCCAAATTTGAATCATCCCGGATTTTTGGGGTACTGGCGGTACCATCGCTAGTGCTGGGCGATACCACCGCCTAGGCTTTCTACCACTATCAATGTACTAGGCAGCACCACTGCCCAACCAATGGTACCATTGCCTAGGTACACTGACACTAGGCGGTAACACCACCCAAACTACTTGGGAGATTGAATCCTGGGCGGTACCACCGCCCTAGTCTAGTAGTGCCACCGCCAGATAAGGTTCAACAACCTTGTTTGGGCATTGAGTTTGACCCAAACCTATCCAAGTACGGGCCCAACTGGCCTCTAATTGGGTTGGCCCAATTTCAATCCAATTAAACCTAATTCCATTTCGATCTAGACAATTATTATAAAGCAAATCATAATTAGTTGTCTGACACGTCATTGGTTTATTGGTGCTTCATTTGGTTCTTCGACGCATCGTCCTCTCTTGCGGCTTATTGCCTAATCTGTAGTTGACCTCCGCAACCCTGATCTCCTTAGTGTAACTCCGCTCTTGTTGGTCCGATGCCCAAATTCTTTGTCCGAAGCCTTCTGTCGATCGTCGACCGAACCTCCGGCTAGACGTCCAATCTTCTAACATGATTTCCTCTAGCACAACATCGATTCTTCTTGCTTCAATTGTCTAATCCTAATCGAGAGTAGACCTACATCACTCAAAACATAGTTAGATCACCAAACCATAATCAATTAGTTTCATCATCAAAATCTGATATTTAACAATCTTTTCCTTTTTAGGAGGATAGCTAATTGATGACAGAGTTAACCTTAACTGCCAGAGTTTAAACAAACTCCCCCTATCAATATGCCATATTGATAGAACCTTTGGATTTTAAAAAATCCAAGTAACATGTCATAAAAAATTTATGCAAATATTTAATCATCATACAATGCATGAAGTCATCAATTTACTTCTCCCCCTTTGTCATCAACAAAAAGGAGAAGTAGCATCTAACAAGATCAAAAGATATGTAAATTTTACAACATTTAAGCTAGATTTACAACATTCAATCAAGATAAGTTTTTAAGTTCAAGCATAGTAATTTTTCACATACTTCTTGAGATGTGTAAGTTTGCATTTCGTTTCTCATGATAGGCAAGATAGCACTTGTTTCTTCTCTTTTGATAAGTGCAACTTAGTTTTGCCTTTGCAAGCTAGCAATTTTCAAGATGGCAAGTTCTTTCCAATGATCGAGCTAGCAAATCTTTTTCATTGAAGTGTGCAAGCTAGTAATTTTGCTTTGTGATGTACAAGCTAGCAATTCCTTCTCCCCTTTGTCATTGTCAAAAAGAAAGGAGGAATATAATGATATATACTTTTCACATCAATTATAAATTTGCATCAATAAAAATTTACATCAATCTTTTAATCATCGCATGATGCATACAAGGCAAAGAAATCATATCATTTCTATGTCATGAAGGATATGATATCAAAGCTCAAGTAAAATCAAGAAGAACATGATTCATTTGACAAAATCTTTTTAATGATGATTCATCATAAAAGATATCAAGAAAAATAAATTTTCTTTTACACCAATCATGACAAGTGATATATCAAAAGTTCAGAGTCATATATTGAAAGAAGTATTAAAATATAGGAGAAAAATCAATTTGAGTATGCAATGTTTCAATCATCAAAGTCAAGTCATGAATATATTTTCTTTCCCTTTTTTATCATTGACGAAAAGAAGGGGTGGATACAAAGGCTCTAAATAGTTCAATCATGAGGCATACAAGCCATAAACAAATCATGTCATGAATACAAAAATTCATAAATCATTTTGATAAATCTCCCTTTTAGCAAATAATAAAAATAAATCTTAGGAGATAAAGAATATTAAAGAATCATAAGCATTAAGTATAAAGATCATGATTCACTTTGATATTTCTCTTCTTTGTAAATAGCACAAGAAATTCAAAAATTAAATAGGAGATCTTGATTCTCAAGAAAAATCTCAAGTATCAAATGTCGAGAAATCAAGATCATGATAAAGCTCATTCAAGAAATATTGAATCATTAAGAAATTTCATGTATCAAACAAGGGACAAAAATTATCGATTCGTACATTCAAACCTTCATCAAAATCTCTTTCATAATTTATGAGATTCATAAAATATCATAAATGAATTCTTTAATCTCGATAAGATAGGAAATGCACTTTCTTATTCATTTCGTCTAAGCATTCCTTTGTGTTTATATGACAAATCAAATAGAAACATGTCTTTATAAGCATGCCTTTGTTAATTTTTTTTTGTGATTCATTTCGTTTAAGATCGATTCACAAGTTTCATCGTAAAAATCGTTAAGACACATTAATCCAAAATACAAGATCATAAAATCAAGCATAATTTCATAAAGCATCATCAAAATCATTTTAATTCTAATATTCTTTCTTTCATTATTATTAGTTATAACAAGATGTTTTCCTGCTTACATGATTCTAACTTAGTGTGAGAAATCTAGAGTCATGCTCAAATTTTTGCTAAAATCATGCATCATTTTATAAATCCAAAAAATAAGTTTCGTCAAAACCATTAATACCAAAAACACATTATTCCAAAACATTGTATTTCAAATTATCATTACTTCAAATATACATGCATGATATAAAATCGTCAAGCGTCATGTTTAAAATCAAAAAACAATTCAAAGTCATCATGATATACACACAAGGATTAATCCTATTAGGTGTACAAACATTTTCATAAATCATATAATTTTCATTCATAATATTGCATGCATCATTCAAAATTTCAAATCATAACATACAGGAAACTTTAATATAGTCATCATACTTCTTTATTATAAAACATATAATTTTCATGATCAACTTTTTAATTTTTCAAAAAACACTAGAAAGTGAAGCATGATAATTTTTATAAAAAAAATTATTTCCTACAAACTAAATCAAGCAACTCATGAAAAGATCAAGTAATTTCATAATAATGTAAAAACAATTCGAGTGAGTTACTTACCTTGTAGTCGAAAGCCGTCAAAGTGTGGTTCGTCACTTGATTCTTCTTTGCGAGCTTTCTTCTTCTTCACTTTTGTGTATTCATCTTTGGAGCGCTCCAACTTCTTGCGTCCATAGCAAGAGTTGTTCTTTTTAAGTTCATTTGAGTTTTTCAATTCTTGTTTAAAGAACTTATTAAATTTAATAGTGAAGAGTCCAAGGTCATCATCATCATCACTTGAGTTATCACTCAAGTGGTATTCTTTTGTTCGAAGTGTCCAATCCTTCCTGTTCTTTGGAAGGTAGTTCTCATGTTCATCAGGTTCAAAATGTTGAATGTCGGATTTTGATGATGAAACTAATTTATCGTATTTTGGTTATATAACTGCATTTTGAGTTACGCAGGTGTACTCTCGATCAGGATTAGATAATTGACATAGGAAGAATCAATGTTATGCTAGAGAAAATCATGTCAGGAGATTGGACGTCGAGCCAGAGGTCCGGTCTATGATCAGCAAAAGGCTTCGGACAAAGAAGTCGGGCATCGGGCCAAGAGGAGCAGAGTTGCGCCAAGGAAATCGGGGCTACAGAGTTAGCTACTGATTGGGTAACAAACCGCAAGAGAGAATGATGCACCAAAGTGTCGGACGAAGCGCCGATAGGCCAATGATGTGCCGGGTGACATTTCGATTCGTGTTGTAATAATTATCTAGATCGAAGTAGGACTGAGTCAAAATTGAGTTGGTTTTGGGTGAAATAATACCAACTCAATTATGGACCAATTCGGCCTAAATTGGGATTGATTTGGGCTTATTGGGAGGCCCATTCAGTGGCCCAAAAGTTGCCATAGGCGGTGGCACCGTCAAATTGGTGGTAAAACTGCCTATGAGTTAGAAAAGTGAAAAAGCATACTTTTCCAAGCTGTAGGCAATGGTACCGCCCAGTCTGGGTGGTAGCACCACCTAGCATAAAAGCTACAGCAGTGGTACCACTCCAAGCTGGTGGTAGTACCGCTCCAAGCTGGCGGTAGTACCACTAGTGTCAGGGTCAGACTAGCGATGGTACCGCCAATGTCAGGCAGTGGTACTGCCAACACCCGGGAATTTAAGGTAATTCAAATTTGGGCTCCAAATTTGAATTACCTTGAGGCCTATAAATACCCTTCTCATCCATAATTGAAATACATATAAAACCTAAGAAAGAAAAAGGAAAAACTCTATTGTAATAGTGTCAAAATCTTCCCTCTAATTCTAAAGTATGATCTAGTCTTAGAGAGGGTTGAGAGGTCTTGTAAGGGTTACCTCCTAAGCTCGTCAAAAGGAGAGTATTGTAAAAGGGAGTCAATCCTCGCTTGTTGGAAGGAGGAGACCTAGTAGAAAGCCGATGGTCTCAAGAGAAGAGGAATCCGGAGTGGACGTAGGTCATATGACCGAACCACTATAAAATCAGTTTACGTTTACTTATTGTTCTTTACATTTTTTCAAACCTGCTTATTTTACTTACTCCGCTTCCTTCTCACTTTCTTACAAATCATTTTAAGTTTATATGCAATCAAAACTAGATTCTCTCAAAATGAAGTTTTCAACATACGTGAACTTATTTTAAATCGCCAAAATTTATCGTCTTTATCCGCTGCACTAATTCACCCCCTCTTAGTGCTGCTCTCGATCCCAACACAAGAGTCATTTCATAGGTCATTAAAGACCCAATTAGCTCTTCGAGAGAATAAACATTCAAGTCTTTAGACTTTTGTATAGCTGTTACTTTTGGATCCTAACTTTTTGGAAGAGATCTTAAAATCTTGTTTATAAGTTCAAAACTTGAAAAACTTTTACCAAGTGCTTTTAGACTATTGATGACATCCGTGAAACGGTGTACATATCATCAATAGTCTCGCTTGGTGCCATTCGAAAAAGTTCTAAATCATGCATTAAAAGGTTTACTTTCGAGTCTTTGACTATACTAGTGCCTTCGTGCATGATTTCAAGTGTGTGTCAAATATCAAAAATCATTTCGCAAGTAGAAATATGATTAAATTTGATTTTATCTAAAGCGTAAAATAAGGCATTCATAGTCTTTGTACTTAAAGAAATATTTTTTCTCAAGTTCATTCCATTTAGACCTAGGTTTAGAAGGAGTTTAAAAACCATTTTCGATAATGTTCCATAAATTCAAATTCAAAGAAAGTAAGAAAACTCTCATTCGAGTTTTCCAATAAGTGTAGTCTGACCCGTTAAACAAGGGAGGATGAACGATAGAGAAACCCTCATGAAATCTGAAAAGAGCTATTTCTCTTGGGTGTCAATCCAAATGAGAAATACCGGGCTCTGATACCAACTGTTAGGATCAGTTCAGTACTAAGAGGGGGGGATGAATTATTGCAGTGGTAAGATTATGATAAATTTAGTGATTTCAAAAAATCCCATATGATAAAAACTAATTTCGATGAAAGGTTTCGATGATTAAGTCCATGTCAGAAATGTTTCAAACTTGAAAGGGATTCGTAACGAATGAGGGCAATGATGAGGAAGTAGAGCAATAAAGTAAAGATGGTTTGTAAAAATGTAAATTACAAGAAGTAAATGCAAACTCAATTTTTATAGTGGTTTGGTCATCTAACCTACATCTACTCCTGATTCCTCTTCACTTGAGGGCATCGGCTTCCACTAATAGTCTTCCTTCCAATAGGCGAAGACTAACTCCCTCTTACAAACTCTTTTATAAGATTTTCCTCAACCACCTCTCTTAGGAACAACTATTTAAAATTTCGGAGGAGGGATTTCTACTAAGAATGTTAGAGTTTTTCCTTAGTTTTCTTGCACAATTCTTATTATCCCAATCAAGAATAGCTAGGGTATTTATAGATCCCAAGTGGATTCAAATTTGGAGCTTAAATTTGAATCATCTTGGATTTTCAAGGTACTAGCGGTACCATCGCCTAAGCTTTCTACCACTATCAGTGTACTAGGCGATACCACTGCCCAGGTATACTGACACTGGGTGGTACCATCGCCCAGACCACCTCGGAGACTGAACCTTGGGTGGTACCACCACCCTAATCTGGCATTGCCATCGCCAGACAGGGTTCAGCAACCTTGTTTGAGCCTTGAGCCTGGCTCAAACGTGTCCGGGTACAGGCCTAGCTAGCCCATATCTGGGTTGGCCCAATTCCAACCTAATTAAACCTAATCCTCCTATTGGGTCTCATATTTTGATGATGAAACTAATTGATTGTATTTTATTATCTAACTACGTTTTATGTCAGTAAGTCTACTATCGATCAGGATTAGATAGATGACACATAAAGAATCAGTATTATGCTGGAAGAAATCATGTCAAGAGATTGGATGTTGAGTCGAAGGTTCGATCGATAATTGGGCAGAAGGCTTCAGACAAAGATATCGGGCATCGGCTAAAAAGAGTAGTGTTGCACTAAGGAGATCGGAGTTACGGAGGTCAACCGCTGATTGGGCAATAGGCCACAAGAGAGGATGATACGCTAAAGAACCAAATGAAGCGCCAACCAATGACGTGCCAAGCAATAGGAGGTTTATTCATGTAACTAACTAGATCAAAGTAGAGTTAAGGTTTATATGTGTAAGATTAACTATGACAACGATGAAGACATAAAGCGAAATAAAGTGTTGGAGTCAAGTAAGATGAAATCGTTGGGAGTTCGAGAGTTTGATAGAAGTCCAAAGATTCGTCAAAGTGCTATTGGAAATGACTGAGAATGAGTAGGGAGCTTGCCAAAGGGTTTTAAGAAGTTCACCAAAAGGTTCGTTGGAAGTTTGCGGAGCTCACCATGAAAGATCGGAGCTTGCCAAAGAAGCTCATCGAAACTCGCTAAGATCATCATGAAATCCAGGAGCTTACCGGGAGTCCATAGAGTGGTGTCCGAGGGTTCATCAGAAGACCATCAGAAGTTCACCGAAAGCTCATCGAAAGAAGTCTTGACTTTCCAATTATTATTTAGCTTAGGAAATATCTTTAATTTCATTATTAGTACTTAATTAGGGTTAGGATTAGGTATTAATCCTATAACCCTGGTAGGGGGCAATTGGGCTCGTTAATGGATTGGTTTGGGCCAGATTCAAGGCCCAACCAAGAGTACTAGACCCTGTCTGTTAGGATCGGACAAGCACTAAGAGGGGGGGTGAATTAGTGCAGTGGATTAAAAACGTAAACTTGGAACCGATTTCGGTAAAAGGCTAGTTCGCATGAAAATCTTGATACGACGAAAGATGACTTGGTAGAAGTTGCTTGAGTAAAAGTAATGTCAAACTGAATGGTTTACAGCCAAGTAAAGAGATGAAACAGAAATTTAAACACTCACACATTCAAGATGCAGTGATGTATAGTGGTTCGGTCAAAGTGACCTACATCCACTTCCGAAGCCTTCTCCGATGAGGCTCCCAACTTCCACTAGGAAATCTTTTTAAAGGGGAAGGATCAAATACCCCTCTTACAACCCTTTACAAGAAGTTCACACTCTTACAGATTTTCCAAAGAGAAAGAATGAGGTGAACAAAAACTATTGAAAACAAGACTTTTGCAAGACTTTAGCTTGATTTCTAACTCTTAAAAGGGTGCCCTTTCAGCTGAGAAAGGGGGGGTATTTATAGATCCGAAAGGGATTCAAATTTGAGCTCCAAATTTGAAATCAAATTAGAGTTCCCGGTGCTGACGGTGCTACCGCCTGTCAGTCGTTAGACTGATAGTGCACAGGCGGTACTACCGCTTGGAGCAAGCGGTACTACCGCCACTGTTCACTATAGCCGGGCGGTACTACCGCCCTAGGCTGGGCGGTAGCACCACCCAGCACACGGCTGCCAGGCGGTGCTACCGCCTGGCACAGGCGGTTCTGCCACCTAGCCCATTCAGCAAAGCTGAATGGGCCTTGTTCAAGGCCCAAAAGGCCTAGTAAGGGCCCGGTTGACCCCTACCAATTTAGAGCAGGATTAATTTGAAATCCTTGCCCTAAGTACGTGCCAACTACAAAATTAAAACATAATTAACAGTGATTTAAACCGACATTCTTTAAGTCTTATTCCAGCGAGCTTTATGATGAGACTTCGGCGGTCCTCCGATACTTCCCTCGGATTTCTTCCGACGGATTCCCAACATGCTCCCGGCTTGTATGGCACGCTCAACGAGTCTTCGACAAGCTTCCGAACCTTCTCGATAAAGTTCCGCGAACCTTCGATGATCTTTGCGATGAACTTCCGAAAACTTCGACAAGTCCCTGATTCGATCTTGGTTGGTTTCGGCAACATTTCCGACGATCCTTTGGACTTCCGATGAACTCTTGAACACCCGACGGACTTGACCTCGGCAAATCACTTTATGTTTCTAACCCATCGTAGTTAATCCTGCACACTTATCTTTGATAATATAGATTAGAATAAATATTTCACCAATTGATTTTATCATCAAAATCTGAGATTCAACAATCTCCCCCTTTTTGATGATGACAATCAATTGATGATTGAGTTAAACTCAACTCTCCCTATCTATATGCCATATCATTAGAAGGTAAAAAGCACTTGAATTCAATCTTTTGAATTTAAGCCAAGTCGAATAGATTTCATTCAACATAAAGCTTAATAAACAAGCTTAGGCATAAATACTAAAAACAATGTATTTTAAACAATGTCAAAGTATTTACACCTATAATAACCAGAAATATTAATTCAAACATGATAAAGATCAAGTGATATCCAAAAGAGTGTTTTAATATCAAGACATGATATCAAATGAAAAAGTAGCTTATCTCAAGAATAAGAGTTCTTAAGCATTTGCAATGCGATACAATTGATTCATATTTCACTTTAAGCATTTTATTCCAACATAACAACAATTACTCCATCATAGCAATTTATATTTTTCTCCCCCTTTGTCATCAACAAAAATAATGAAGGTAAAGAAACCATTCATTGTCATCAAATGAGCCATGGAGAGAGCAAGAAACCATTCGAGGAAGGTATCAAGTCATAAAATAATATAAAAGTGTCATCCATAGTAGTCACAAGAAGAAAGGTTTCAAGTCAAAATTATGATCAAATAAAAAAAAAAGTTCATTCAAAAGCTGAGTAGATGAAATGAAAGTAACAACACACAACATCATCCATAGTAGTCATAAGCATAACAGGACAAGTGTTTAAAAAGAAAACAACAGCTACTCCGGAGGGGGAACGCCAAAATGCCTATACAAGTGATCTATTTTGCGGTTCATTTGTTGCACTTCCTTCAAAATTTCAGTTTGTTGTGATGTGATTTGATTTAAGGAAAGCATGATCGGATCTTCAGTAGATGGAGCAGGAGCTAGCTCAGACGGTGCTGGATCAACGGGACTAGGCGAAGGAGATTCATTTCCCCTAAAAATTGGTGTTTCAGGTTGCTCTACTGGTGGAGGAACTATATCAACCCTTTTAGGTTGCCTAATCCATATGCCATCTCTAAAGATACATCTAAGCCGCTTCAGGAGACTTATATTAATTGTGTTATATCTATTAACCTTCATTACTTCCTCGTTGGGTGACACACAAATGTCATGGGCAAAAATGAGTCTAGTGATCAACCCACCATATGACAACATCGAGTCTCTAGAGAAAATTTCTATCATGTGTTGTCTAATCAAATAATCAAAGCAGTTGTTTTGTCTAATCATAATCCAATACATCGTACTCAGTTCTAACATACTCATTTCATCAGGATAAAATTGCTTCGGAAGTAGAATGCTTATCATAATGTGATGAAGTAATTTCGAGTTAAAAGGTAATAAGTACTCGCAGCTTTTAGGGATGATGCCTAGGTTAGGATTAGCAAAAATCATTTCTAAGGCTTCGGAGTGGGTTGCTCCGATTGCATCCATATCCCATTGCCCTCTAAAATAACATCCTCTATTCTTTTCTTCAATTCCAAGTAACTCACATATGATACGATCAGAAATCTGAATTGTGATTCCTAACACATAGGTGGACAAAACATCATCTTTAATAATCATGTTAGCATAAAATAGCTTAACCAACCTAGGGTAGATTGGTTCATTAATTTGCAAGATAGATAGAGCATTTAGATTAGCAAACCATCTAATAGGTTCTAGGTTTCCTAGTTCACCTAGATCAACATGTTTACCCTTATGTATGGTTTTACAATCAAAATTTGGGTATCTTAAGGCTACCTCATTAGATCTAAAAAGGGTTGGGTCAAATGAATCTCCTTCCAACCTTTTCCCTTTGCCTCTTGTTGATTTCTTAGGAGTCATATCTATACCTATTCACGATGAACAAACAAAAGGAAATAATAAGGAAAAGACAAGCAATTGTGAGTAGAAGAGAAAATTTCATCTATTACCTTGTTTGTGTTTCCTAGAGAGGTGAGGAGCTTGGATCACAAAAATTCCTTTGATTGCCCTTTAGGAGGAGGAAGAATGAAGAGGAGAAAGCTTAGAGGAACTTAGGAGGAAGAAGGATGAAAGGGAAAGTGTTTCGGTCGGTTCTACCGCCGACTCTAACACCCCCTTTAATATGGGGGTGTTCGGGGTATTACTCGCCAACCAAAGTCTTCTGCCGGGAGTCGAGTACCTGTGTGGTACTACTGTTGTTCAAAGTGCTACACGCTGGCCCCACAAATTTTTTTTAAAAAATTTCAAATTTGTTTGCTAGTGTTGAAATGAGATGATATGTACTCATAGATCACTCCTTAAGATATAGAATTAAAATGAGGGAGGCAAATTTGCAAGAGCCGAGTTTTCGTAAAAACCATGAAAGCCGAAAGAAACTAAATATAATGCTGCTCATTCACAAGGATAATTTAACATGCCTATTTCCCTCCTAATGAAGTCAAATTGTTCTTCATTTAAAGGTTTCATAAAAATGTCCGCTAATTGATGTTTTGTATTGATAAATTCAAAAGTGACATCATTACTGTTAACATGATCTCGTATAAAGTGATGTCTTATGTCAATGTGTTTAGTTCTAGAGTGTTGAATAGGATTTTTTGTTAGACAAATAGCACTTGTATTATCACATTTTATAGGAATGTTATTTAAATGAATTCCATAATCTTCTAGTGTATTTTTCATCCAAATGACTTGAGCACAACATGCACTTGCGGCTATGTATTCGGCTTTTGCCGTAGATAGTGCAACCGAATTTTGTTTCTTGGAAGTCCAAGAAACAAGTGCATGTCCTAAAAATTGGCATGTTCCGGATGTGCTCTTTCTATCTATTCTACATCTACCAAAATCCGCATCTGCATAAGCTTTCAAATCAAAGTTATCAGATTTTGGATACTATAATCCTAGATCAGGAGTACCTTTAAGATATCTAAGAATTCTTTTAATGGCTTTAAGGTGAGACAACTTAGGATTAGCTTGAAATCTCGCACAAAGTCCTACACTAAACATGATATCTGGTCTAGTTGTAGTAAGATAGAGCAAGCTACCTATCATCCCCCTATATGTCTTTTGATCAAAATTTTCTCCACCTTCAACCAAGTCTAACTTGGTGGAAGTACTCATTAGAGTGTGGATGGCTTTTGAACTATCCATATTAAATCGTTTTAACAATTCTAATGTATATTTAGATTGATTAAGGAATATGTCATTACTAAGTTGTTTAATTTGTAATCCAAGAAAGAAGGTTAATTCTCCCATTAGACTCATCTCAAATTCATGACTCATACACTTGGCAAAAGATTCACATAGTGATTCATCCGAAGAACCAAAAATAATATCATCAACATAAATTTGAACAATAAGAAAATTATTTTCAAAATGTTTAATAAACAATGTAGTATCTACCTTGCCTTTAGTAAAATTATTTGAAATTAAGAAGGAACTAAGCCTCTCATACCAAGCCCTAGGGGCTTGTTTTAGTCCATAGAGAGCCTTAGTTAATTTAAACACATTATTAGGAAGAAGAGAATTTTTGAATCCGGGTGGTTGTTCAACATATACTTCTTCGAAAATAAAGCTATTTAAAAAAGCACTTTTGACATCCATTTGAAATAGTTTAAAATCATTACTACTAGTATAGGCAAGGAGCATCCTGATGGCTTCTAATCTTGCCACAGGAGCGAAGGTCTCTTCATAATCAATACCTTCTTCTTGGTTGAAACCTTTGACTACTAATCTAGCCTTGTTTCTAACCACAATACTGTAATCATCTTGCTTGTTTCTAAAGACCCATTTAGTGCCAATAACCAAATGGTCATTAGGTCTAGGAACAAGCATCTATACCTCATTCCTTTCAAATTGATTTAACTCTTCTTGTATTGTGATGACCCAAGAATTATCTTTCAAGGCATTATCAATGCATTTTGGTTCAACTTGAGAAAGAAAAGCGGCATGGGCATAAAAATCTTTGAAAGAAGAGCGAGTTTGAACCCCTTTCGATGCATCTCCTATATTAACTCCTTGGGATGAGCATCTATATACTTCCATTCCTTGGGTAAGGAAGTTTGGGAAGAAGATGCATCCAAGTTATCATTTTGAGGAGAGGGTTCATTCAAATTTAAATTATCAAAGCCAAAATCATCATCAAAATCTTTTTTCTTAAATTCAAAAATTTCATTGAAAACCACATGAATAGATTCTTCTATAACTAAGGTTCTTTTGTTGAAAACATGAAAAACCTTAGAAACGGAAGAATAACCAAGAAATATGCCTTCATTGGATTTTGCATTGAATTTTCCTAAGGCATCCTTTTCATTTAAAATAAAGCATTTACAACCAAAAACTTTAAAATAAAAAACATTGGGTTTTTTATTATTCTATAATTCATATGGATTTTTAGATAGGGATAGTCTCACTAGAACTCTATTCATAACATAGCAAGTCATATTCACGGCTTCGGCCCAAAAATATTTTGGTAAATTATATTCATTTAACATAGTTCTAGCCATTTCTTACAAACTTCTATTTTTCCTTTCCGCTACTCCATTTTGTTGAGGATTTCTTGGAGTAGAGAAGTTATGGTTATATCCGTTTATTTCACAAAAATTTTGAAAGTCATGATTCTGAAATTCACCTCCATGATCACTTCGAATTGATGAAATCATAAAACATTTTTCATTTTGAGTGAGTTTACAAAATTTAGAGAAACATTTGAAACAATCACTTTTGTGAGCCAAGAAATAAGTCCAAGTGTATCTACTATAGTCATCCACAATTACAAAGGCATATTTGCTACCTCCTAGGCTTGTTATGTCAATTGGACCAAATAAGTCCAAATGAATCAATTGCAATGGTCTAGTGGTGCTAATTTGATTTTTTGATTTGAAACTAGTTTTTATTTATTTTCCTAGTTGACATGCATCACATACTTTGTCCTTGATAAATTTCATATTTGGGATTCCTCTTACTAACTCTCTAGATGAAATCTTGAAAATTAGTTTCATGCTGGCATGGCCTAATCTCCTATGCCAAAGCCAAGCATCATCATTCAAAATCGAAAAACACATTTCATTACTTAATTCATCAATATTTATGGTGTAGACATTGTTTTGTTTTAAAGCAATCATGGATATATCATTGTTTGGTTTTTCAATGATGTAAACATTAGATTCAAATATAACAACATAACCTTTATCGCATAATTGACTAATGCTTAAAAGATTATGTTTTAAACCATCAACTAGCAACACATCATCAATTGAAAAACTTAATTTGTTACCTATGGTTCCCTTGCCAATGATTTTACCCTTGTTGTTGTCTCCGAAGGTGACATACCCTTCTTCTTTGCTAGTGAGCATAGAGAAATAAGATGGATCTCCGGTCATGTGCCTTGAGCATCCACTATCAAGATACCATTTCTTGCTCCTAGCTTGTGAGTTTGTCTACAAAAGAGGATAGTTTTTAGGTACCCATTTGATTTTGGGTGCCTTACAAATTGATCTACTTAACTTGTAATTTATCATTGAATTGTTTATGGTTCCTTTAGGAACCCATATCAACTTTTGTGGACTAATTTTCTTGAATGGACATTTGTAAGCAACATGTCCCGTTTTACCACAAAAATTACATTTCAAATGGGGTGATACATGCAATGGAGTCCCTTAATGAAGGTGGTGGCATTTTGGTGAGATCCACTCACAAATCTGATTCCACTTCTATTTCCGACATGACCCTTGTTAGCAAGGATCATGTCCAAGCCCTTGCTACCGACCATAAACTTGTTTAAGGTCTCTTTGAGTAGCAAGTTCTCCCTTTTTGTTGCTTCTAAATGTTCACACTTAGAGCATGGGGGTAGAGAAGGGGTTTGGAGACTATTAAACTTGTTAGGGATCGAGCGGCACTAAGAGGGGGGGGGGTGAATTAGTGCAGTGGATAAAACGATAGAATTTTACGCGATTTAAAACAAACTTCGGAAACTTCGTACGATGAAAGCAACGTTTTGTTTGAATCCGAAAAGATTACATTTTAACTTTAAAGCATACGTAATAAGATGATAAGGAAGTTGAGTAAATAAGGCAGCAAGTAAAAATGGTTTGCAGCAAAGTAAATAGCAAGAACGTAAATGCAAACTAGATTTTTATAGTGGTTCGGTCATCTGACCTACATCCACTTCCGATTCCTCTTCGCTTGAGGACACCGGCTTTCCACTAGCTTTCCTCCTTCCAATGGGCGAGGAAGAACTCCCTTGCAACACCTCTTCTTTTGACGGGCTTAGAAGATAACCCTTACAAAGCTCTCACCCCTCTCTTGAACAAGAAAACACTTAAGAGTAAGAGGGAAGTTTTTGACACTATTTGAGTAGAGCTTTCCCTCAAGATTTTCACTCTTCTTGCTGCACTTTGAACTTGCAAGAGAGGGGAATTTATAGAGCTCAAGAGGATTCAAATTTGGGCTACAAAACTTGGAGCCAAAGATTTAAATCTTTTGAGTTTTTCGGTGCTGTCAGTCTTGGCAAACTGACACACCCAGGCGATGCTACCACCCCAGGCAAGCGGTGCTACACTTGCCACGATGGCAGGCAAGGCGCTATAAGATGGCGGCGGTGCTACCGCCCACTCAGCAAGTTTCTTTGGCGGTGCCACCGCCAGCATGCATGTACGTAGCATGCATGCACGTAGCAAAGACGCATCTTCTTTGGTTGATTTGGGCCAAAATTTTGGCCCAAACTCATCCTAATCAAGGCCCAATGGGCCCCCACTTTGGGTTATCTAATCTTAACCCAAAATACATGCTAACTACGAATTTTAAAGACGTTTCCTAAGCTATTACAAAATCCACATGACAACTTCTTCCGGCGAGCTTCCGGTCAACTTCCGACGGTCTTCCGACGAACCTTCGGAAACTATTCCGTGGACTCACAGCAAGCTCTCGGACTTCACGATGATCTTGGCGAGTTCCCCCGAGCTTCTTTGGCAAGCTCCGATCTTTCTTGGCAAGCTCCGCGAACTTCCGACGAACCTCCCAGCGAACTTCCGAAAACCCTTCGGTAAGCTCCCTACTCGTTCTCGGCCGGTTCCGGCAACGCTCCCAACGAATCTTCGGACTTCCGTTGAACACTCGAACTCCCAACGATTCATCACACTTGTCTTCCGCCCTTTGTTTCGCTTTACGTCTTCATCCCTATCGTAGTCACTCCTGCACAAACAAACACCAAAAACTCTACTTCGATCTAAACAGTTATTACAACGCGAATTGACATTTAGTTGCCCGGCACATCATTGGTCGATTGCCGTCCGATCCTTCGCACATCGCCCCTCTAGCGGCTTGTTGCCCAATCGACGGTTGACCTCCGCAACCTCGATATCCATGGTGCAACTCTGCACTTCTTGGCCCGATGCCCGACGTACGAAGCCTCCTACCGATAGTCGACCGAACCTCCGGCTCGACATCCAATATCCTGACGTGATCACCTCCGGTGCAACGTTAATTCCTCCAGCGTCAACTGTCTAATCCTGATCGATAGTAGATCTGCGTAACTCAACACGCAGTTAGACCACAAATCACACTCAATTAGTTTCATCATCAAAATTCGAGATTCAACAAAACTTACTTTGTAATAAAGCATGCTCTTTCTTAAGCAAATTGAACTTCTTACTAATAGTTCTATATTCATCAAATAACTCATGAAAAGTGATAGAAAGTTAATCAAAAGATAACTCTTCATTAAATAACTCACTAACCTCTTCTCTTAAGGCCATTAGCGCGAAGTTGGCCTCTTCTTTGTTGCTAGCTTCTTCAACCTCGAAATCACTTGAATCATCCCATGTGGCCTTCAAAGCTTTCTTCTTCTTGAATTGCTTCTTCTTGGCTTGAGGGCATTCATTCTTGAAGTGTCCCAGCTTCTTGCATTCGTAGCAAATGTCTTGGTCCTTTTTGTGTTCAAATTTATTTTTTGTGTCATTTTTAAATTTATTCTTTCTTATAAATTTCTTAAACTTTCGAGTTAAAAGTGCAATGTCATTGTCACTGTCCTCATCACTTGATGTTCCTTTCAAGTGGTCTTCTTGTGTTCTAAGTACCATATCCTTCCTGTTCTTTGGAAGGGGGTTCTCAAGCTCTTCATGAGCATGGCACGTCATCTCGTAGGTCATTAGAGACCCAATAAGTTCTTCAAGCGGAAATATTTTAAGATCTTTGGCCTCTTGAATGGTCGTAACTTTTGGATCCAACTCTTTGGAAGGGATCTTAAAATTTTAGTTACCAACTCAAAGTTAGAAAAACCTTTACCAAGAGCTTTAAGTCCATTGATGACATCCGTAAAGCGGGTATACATGTCTCCAATGGACTCATTTGGTTTCCTCTGAAAAAGTTCATAAGAATGCACAAGAATGTTGATTTTGGACTCTTTCACTCGGCTAGTGCCTTCATGAGTGATTTCAAGAGTGCGCCAAATATCAAATGCCGATTCACAAATAGAAACCCGATTAAACTCATTCTTATCAAGCGCACAAAATAAGGCATTCATAACCTTTGCATTGAGAGAAAAAATCTTCCTTTCCGACTCATTCCACTCACTCATCGAAAGAGAAGATTTTGCAAAGCCATTTTCAATAATGTTCCAAAGTTTGAAGTCCATAGAAATGAGAAAAATCCTCATACGAGTCTTTCAATATGTATAATCCGACTCATTAAACATAGGCGGACGAGTAATGGAGTGACCCTCTTGCATACCGGAGTAGGCCATCTCTCTTGGGTTTTAAACCAATATGAGAGCAAACCTCGCTCTGATACCAATTGTTAGGATCGGACAAGCACTAAGAAGGGGGGGGGTGAATTAGTGCAGCGGATTAAAAACGTAAACTTGGAACTGATTTCGGTAAAAGGCTAGTTCGTATGAAAACCTTGATCCGACGAAAGATGACTTGGTAGAAGTTGCTCGAGTAAAAGTAATGTCAAACTGAATGGTTTGCAGCTAAGTAAAGAGATGAAACAGAAATTTAAACACTCACACATTCAAGACGCAGCGATGTATAGTGGTTCGGTCAAAGTGACCTACATCCACTTTCGAAGCCTTCTCCGATAAGGCTCCCAACTTCCACTAGCAAATCTTTTTGAAGGGGAAGGACCAAACACCCCTCTTACAACCCTTTACAAGAAGTTCACACTCTTACAAATTTTCCAAAGAGAAAGAATGAGGTGAACACAAACTACTGAAAATAAGACTTTTGCAAGACTTTAGCTTGATTTCTAACTCTTAAAAGGGTGCCCTTTCAATTGAGAAGGGGGGTATTTATAGATCCAAAATGGATTCAAATTTGGGCTCCAAATTTGAAATCAAATTGAGTTCGGTGTTGGCGGTGCTACACCTGTCGTCGATCGACAAGGCGATTATGAGGTACTACCGCTTGGAGCAGGCGGTACTATCGCCATTGTTCACTGTAGCCGAGCGGTACTACCGCCCCAGGTTGGGCGGTAGCACCGCCCCAGGCTAGGCGATAGCACTACCCAGCACACGACTACCAGGCGGTGCTACCGCCTAGCACAGGCGGTTCTACCGCTTGGCCCATTCAACAAAGCTAAATGGGTCTTGTTCAAGGCCTAAAAGGCCCAGTAAGCGCCCGGTTGGCCCCTACCAATTTAGAGCAGGATTAATTCAAAATCCTTGCCCTAAGTACGTGCCAACTACGAAATTAAAACATAATTAATAGTGATTTAAACCGACTTTCTTCAAGTCTTATTCCAGCGAGCTTTACGATGAGACTTCGGCGGTCCTCCGATACTTCCCTCGGATTTCTTCCGACGGATTCCCAGCATGCTCCCGGCTTGTATGGCACGCTCAACGAGTCTTCGACAAGCTTTCGAACCTTCTCGGCAAAGTTCCGCGAACCTTCGACGATCTTTGCGACGAACTTCCAAAAACTTCGGCAAGTCCCTGATTCAATCTTGGTTGGTTCCGGCAACACTTCCGACGATCCTTCGGACTTCCGATGAACTCTTGAACACCCGACGGACTTGACCTCGATAAATCACTTTATGTTTCTAACCCATCGTAGTTAATCCTGCACACTTATCTTTGACAATATAGATTAGAATAAATATTTCACCAATTGATTTTATCATCAAAATCCGAGATTCAACACTGTCTAGCGGTGGCACCACCAGACTGGGGTGGTGGAACTGCTTGGGTTCAACTCCCTAGGTTATACTAGGCGGTGGTACCATACAGACTGGGTTGTGGTATCACCTAGTGTTAGTATGCTTGGGCGGTGGTACCACTCAGACTAGGCGATAGTACCACCCAGTACACTGGCAATGTCAGTGTGCCCAGGTGGTGGTACCGTCAAACTAACAGTAGTACCGCCCAATATCAAAGTCAAACTAGTGGTAGCACTGCTAGTGACAAGCGGTAGTACTACCAGTACCCCAAAAATCCAGGGTGATTCAAATTTGGGCTCCAAATTTGAATCCTCTTAGGGTCTATAAATACCCCAGATATTCTTGCTTGGAAGAGCATGAATTGTGCAAGAAACTAAGGGAAAACTCTATTATTCTTAGTTGAAATCCCTCCTCCAAAAAATTTGAAAGTTGTCCTTAAGAGAGGTGTTGAGGGAAGCTTTATAACCAGAGTTTATAAAAGGGAGTTTATCTTCGCTCATTGGAAGGAAGGCAACTAGTGAAAAGCTGATGGCCTCAAGCAAAGAGGAATCGAGAGTGGATGTATGTCGGATGACCGAACCACTATAAACACGGTTTGCGTTTATGTATTATCTTTTATATTTCTACAAATCATCTTTTCTTTACTACTCGACTTCTTCATCACTGCCCTTCTTCTTCTCTAAACACTCCATAGTTTAAACACTTTTCGATATGCTTCAATTGAAATCAGATTTTAGTCAAAACGAAGTCTTCAACGTACAAAGTTTCCAAAATCATTTTAAATCATCAAATTTGTCGTACTTAACCGCTGCACTAATTCACCCCCCATCTTAGTGCCGCTATAGATCCTAACAGTTGGTATTAGAGCAAGGTTATTTCTCTTTTGGATTCACACCCATGAGAAATGGCTCTTCACATCTTTCAAGAGGGTCTTTCAAACTACACTAATTGGAAAACTCGAATGAGAATTTTCTTGATTTCTTTGGATTTAAATTTATGAAATATTATTGAAAATGGCTTTCTAACTTCCCTCTAAACTAACGAACAAATGGTTGGATTAAGAGAGAAAATCTTTTTCATTAAATATAAAGGCTATGAATGTCTTATTTTGCTCTTTGGACAAAAATGAGTTTAATCAAATTTCAACTTGCGAAACGGCCTTGGATATTTGGCGAATATTTGATATCACACACGAGGGTACTAGTAGAGTTAAAGACTTGAAAGTAAATATCTTATTGCATGATTTTGAGCTTTTTCGAATGGAACTAAGCGAGACTATTGGCGACATGTACACCAGTTTCACGGATGTCGTCAATAGTCTAAGAGCCCTTGGTAAATCTTTTTCAAATTTTGATCTCAAAAATAAGATTTTAAGATCCCTTCCAAAAAGGTGGGATTCTAAAGTAACTACAATACAAGAGACTAAAAATTTAAATAATTTGCCTATTGAAGAACTTATCGGCTTATTGATAATATATGAAATGAGCCTTTTGGAACTCGATGAATATATGAACCATCTTCTAAAGAACTAGAAGGATTTGAAACTTCGAACAAAAGAATATCACTTGAATGATGACTCAAGTGATGAGGACAATCTCGATGATAAAATTGAACTTCGAACACTAAAATTTAAAAAGTTCATAAAACAAGAATCTAAAATAAAAAATAAACTTGAACGGAGGAAGAGGCTAAAGAAAAGAAAGGCACCCAAGGATGAATCAAGTGCATCCAAAGGCAAAATGACAAATTGGGCTTTGATGGCTTTCGTCAACGAGGTAAGTAACTCACCCAAAATGTTTTTACCTTATTTTGAAATTACATGATATTTTTCATGAGTGTTTAATTTAGATAGTAGGAAATAAAAATTATTTTAAAAAATATATCATGTTTTTATTTTCATGTTTTTTAAAATTAAAATGATACTTATATGATAAAGAAACAAAATGTTACATGATAATGTTTGTACACCGAAGATTAATCCGTGATTGTATATCTTGATGATTTCATTTCTTTTTTTTTTGCTTAATTATTTTATGGTATCATGCAATGAGAATTTGAAGTCATATTGATTTAAAACTCTATGTTTTGGATTAACGTGTTTTTGGTCTAATTGTTTTCATGATGAATTAAGACGATGTTTTCATGACAAATTAAGATGACATATTGCATGTACACCTAAAAAGATAAATTCCATATATGCTTTTTGTATTAGTTTTCGATTTTAAAAATGATACATATCTGTGTATGAATTTCTTGAAAATCTTTTGATGATAGATGTTTGTATCATTTTTATGATTTGAAAACTTCTATCTTAGATTAATGGGTCTTAATTATTTTTATGATGAAACTTTTAGATGATGCATGTCTTCATGAAATCAATTGCAAAACTAAAAGACCTAACCCACATTGCTATCAATAATTTTTTTTTCGAATGAAAGAAACATGGCTTTGATAATGATTTCAAATTTATATGATGCTTGGCTTTTGTGTGAAAATGTGAACATGCATATACGAGATCAATCAACTTAAAGTGAAACACATAAAAATGGAAGAATGCACTATCATGATGTTTTATGTTTGATATGTTTGGTTTTGATGGTTTTGATGACAAAACTTGTATTTCAAATTTATACGATGATGGTTTTCATATAAAAATTCGAACATGATTGCATAAAATAAAACACATAAAAAGGAGAATATATTATCATGATAAATTGAAGATGATGTATAATTGACTTGTTATATTAGCCTTAATGGTTTTTATGATGAAATTTTTAGATGACGTGTCATTTTGAATGAAACTTGTGCTTTGGTTTTTGAACTTGATACACATTTTTTTTACAAAAGGACTTGAGCATGCTTACACGTAATCAATCTACATTGATCTTAATAAAATTCCTGAATGAAAGATTTTGATAATTTCGGATATATATAATGATTCATGGCTTTCGAACAAAAAATTGAATATACCTTATGAAATCATCCTTGATAATGATGAAATGAAAATATTAAAAGGATGTTATCATGCTTGAAAGTTGTGGAATCGTGCTTTATGATTTATTTTACGAAATTTATCTTTTACTCTTGAATGTGATACTCATTTTTATTAAAGGCAAAGGCATGCTTATATGAACTAAATCATAAAAAGAAAATGCTTGTTCCTCGATATTTTTCTATCTTTAAAGTCTTCGATTTTTGGATAAAAGACAAATGATGAATCCATGTATGCTTTATAAATCTCATGATTTTTTTGAATATGATTTTGATGATGTGTTTGGAGTTGATAAATTGAACTCGAATGAGATTTTTTCAAAATGATTCATGACTTTTAAACTTTTAGAATCACAATCTTATTTTGTTGGAATCATGACTTGTTGAGTAATGATTCGAACTTGAATGAGCCTTATCATAGTCATGATCTTGATTTTTCGGAACTATATATTTGAATTTTTATGAAATATAATCTTGATATCTTGATACCTGAGTTTTTAAATGTAATCTTAATGAGAATTCCATGCATAAATCATGTTCTCATATGATTCTTTTACAAATAAAAAGATATAATGAATCATGACTTGATCTTTGATATTGCTATGTTTTTATCATGATTCCTTTATATTGATTGTATGCCCCTTATCATGAATTGAAAATTGATGCTAAGAGAATATTTACAATTCATGATCTTGATCTCTCGGATTTACAACTTGAACTCTTTTTGAATCAAGATCCTTTTAAGAAAATTTTTATCTATATCATGATCTTGATGTCTTATGCTTGAATAGAAAACCTTCTAAATGAATCATGATCTTTATACTTAATGCTTATGATTCTTTAAGAATTCTTTACGTTACTTGCTATAAGGGAGAGTTATCGAAATGATTCATGGACTTCTTGGATTTATAACTTTTGGTATTCACAAATTGATCCTTGTTGATTTTTTATTGATATCATTCATGACATGATTCCTTTGTATTTTTTCCTTGAATGCATCATGTGTTGATTGAAAGATTAATGTGAAATTTTTTATTGATGGAAACTTGTAATTGATGTAAAAGTTTATATCAATATTATTCCTCCCCTCTTTTCGACAATGACAAAGGGGGAGTTAGCTTACTAGCATGTGTATCATAAAAGAAAGTGGCAAACATAGCTAGCTAGAACTTACAAAAAGGCAAAGCTTGTACTTCTCAAGATGAGAAGAAAGAAATTGCAAAGTTACATTATTATTTTTTAAACTCATGAGCTTGTATGTTTAAAATGTTGTAAATTTTACAAAAATTACTAGCTCATTACAAACAAAAAGTTGATAGCTTGCAAAAGCAAAACTTAGTTGCAAAAGAAAAGAATTGAAAGGGAGCTAGCTTGAGTATCGCAAAGTATGCTAGCTTGCTTATCATTATTACTTGCTTATCATCAATTTCTCTCATATCATGATTTATTTATGACTCCCTTGAATTCATTACTTGATATATTAAAAATTCATGATGTAAATTTATTATTTTATCTTGATCAAAGCATTGATGTAAAAAACTATTCGTACTCCTCCACTTCCTTTTGACAATGACAAAGGGGGAGCAAGAATTGCTAGCTTGCAAATTTAAATGAAAGAACTTGCTATCATGAACACTATCAACAAATTGTAACTTTGCAATCTCAAGAAAAGCAAAGTGCAAACTTGCACAAGAAGCAAGTATTGAATTACCATAATTATGTTAAATCTCGGATTTTGATTATGAAATCAATTGGTGAAATATTTGTACTAATCTCTTTGTTGAGATGAGTGTGCAGGAATAACTACGATGGAAAGAAAACATAACGTGATTTACCAAGGCCAAGTCCGTCGGGGGTTCAAGAGTTCATCGGAAGTCCGAGAGATTTTCGGAAGAGTTGCCAGAACCATCCAAGATCAAATCAGGGACTTGTCGAAGTTTTCGAAAGTCCATTTCAAAGATCGTCGAAGGTTCGCGGAACTTCCGGGAAGATTCGGAAACCAGCCGAAGACTAGTTGAGCTCGCCGGAGTATGTTGGGAGACCATGGTAGCAATCAGGGAAGCATCGGAGGCTCCGGAATCTCGCGGAAGTCGACTTGAAGATCAAATCACGTTAAGTTATGTTCGTAATTTGCACATGAGTAGAGCAAGGATTTAAGAAATAAATCCTGCCCAAAATTCAGTAGGAGCCAACCAGGGCCACTCTTGTGTCAAGTTGAGATCTAAACAGGCCCCATTCAGCTCTGTCCAGAATGGGGCAAGCAAGCGATGGAACCGCCCAAGCCTGGGGCGGTGGAACGCTAAGCCTGGGCGGTGGAACGCTACCTGGCGTAGCACCGCCGCCTGCACACACAGGCGGTGGAACGCTGCCAAGCGTAGCACCGCCCTATACATCGATGATAGCGGTGGAAACGCCTGGTGAAGCGGTGGCACCTTCGATCCCACGGATCGAGCGGTAGCACCGCTGCTGGCGGTGGCACGCTTCATACGTCGATCAAAGATCGACAGTAGTGTGGCACCGCCTTGACCACCAAAGCGGGAACTCCAAATTCACTTGGATTTTGGAGCCTAATTTTGAATCCACTTTGGATCTATAAATACCCCCCCTTTCTCAGCTGAAAGAGTACCCTTTTGAGCAAGAAAAAGTTTGAGTCTTGAGCTTTTGAAGAGTTTTGAAAAGTGTTGTATTCTTTGCTAAGTGTTCACCTTCTTCTTCTTCTTGAGAGATCTTGTACAAGTGTGAACATCTTGTAAAGGGTTGTAAAAGGGGTGTTTGATCCTTCCCCTTCAAAGGACTTGCTAGTGGAAGAGCGGAGCCTCATCGCAAAGGCTTCAAGAGTGGATGTAGGTCATTTGACCGAACCACTATACATCATTGTGTCCTTAAATGTGTGAGTGTTTATATTTCTGAAATCATTTCATTTCTTGGCTGCAAGTTCATAGTTAGTTCCTTTTCACAAGCAATTACTTTCAAGTTCTCTTTAGTAGAATCGAATTCCTCTACTGAACTTGTGTTTCTTTTTGCGAAATCGGTTTCAAGAATACGAGTTTAATCCGCTGCACTAATTCACCCCCTCTTAGTGCCTTTTGATCCTTTCAATTGGTATCGAGCAAGGTTTGCTCTCATATTGGTTTAAAACCCAAGAGAGATGGCCTACTCCGGTATGCAAGAGGGTCTCTCCATTACTCGTCCACCTATGTTCAATGGGTCGGATTATACGTATTGGAAGACTCGTATGAGGATTTTTCTTATCTCCATGGACTTCGAACTTTGGAACATTGTCGAAAATGGCTTCGCAAAATCTTCTCTTCCGATGAGTGAATGGAATGAGTCGGAGAAGAAGATTTTCGCTCTCAATGCAAAGGCTATGAATGCCTTATTTTGTGCACTTGATAAGAATGAGTTTAATCGGGTTTCCATTTGTGAATCGGCTTTTGATATTTGGCGCACTCTTGAAATCACTCATGAAGGCACTAGCCGAGTGAAGGAGTCCAAAATCAACATTCTTATGCATTCCTACGAACTTTTTCGGATGAAACCAAATGAGTCCATTGGAGACATGTACACCCGCTTTACGGATGTCATCAATGGACTTAAAGCTCTTGGTAAAGGCTTTTCGAATTTTGAATTGGTAACTAAGATTTTAAGATCCCTTCCAAAGTGTTGGGATCCAAAGGTCACGGCCATTCAAGAGGCCAAGGATCTTAAAGTATTTCCCATTGAAGAACTTATTGGATCTCTAATGACTTACGAGATGACGTGCCATGCTCATGAAGAGCTTGAGAACCCCTTCCAAAGAACAGGAAGGATATGGCACTTAGAACACAAGAAGACCACTTGAAAGGAACATCAAGTGATGAGGATAGTGACAATGACATTGCACTTCTAACTCGAAAGTTTAAGAAATTCATAAGAAAGAACAAATTCAAAATGACACAAAAGCAAATTTGAACACAAAAGGACCAAGTCATTTGCTACGAATGCAAGAAGCCGGGACACTTCAAGAATGAATGCCCTCAAGCCAAGAAGAAGCAATTCAAGAAGAAAAAAAAGCCTTGAAGGCCACATGGGATGATTCAAGTGACTCCGAGGTTGAAGAGGCTAGCAACAAAGAGGAGACAAACTTCGCTCTAATGGCATTTGGAGAAGAGGTTAGTGAGTTACTTAATGAAGAGTTATCTTTCGATGAACTTTCTATGGCTTTTCATGAGTTGTTTGATGAATGTAGAACTATTAGTAAGAAGTTCAATTTGCTTAAGAAAGAGCATGCTTTATTACAAAGTAAATTCAATAGTCTTCAAAACCCTTCTCTACCCCCATGCTCTAAGTGTGAAGACTTAGATGCAACAAAAAGGGAGAACTTGCTACTCAAAGAGACCCTAAACAAGTTTAAGGTCGGTAGCAAGGGCTTAGACATGATTCTTGCTAACAAAGGTCATGTCGGAAATAGAAGTGGTATTGGATTTATGAGAGGTTCTCACCAGAATCCCACCACCTTTGTTAAAGGGTCTACATTGCATGTATCACCCCATTTGAAATGTAATTTTTGTTGCAAAACGGGACATGTTACCTACAAATGTCCATTCAAGAAAATTAGTCCACAAAAGTTGATATGGGTTCCTAAAGGAACCATAAACAATTCAATGATAAATTACAAAATAAGTAGATCAATTTGTAAGGCACCCAAAATCAAATGGGTACCTAAAAACAATCCTCTTTTGTAGACAAACTCACAAGCTAGGAGCAAGAAATGGTATCTTGATAGTGGATGCTCAAGGCACATGACCGGAGATCCATCTCATTTCTCTATGCTCTCTAGCAAAGAAGAAGGATATATCACCTTCGGAGACAACAACAAGGGTAAAATCATTGGCAAGGGAACCATAGGTAACAAATCGAGTTTTTCAATTGATGATGTGTTACTAGTTGATGGTTTAAAACATAATCTTTTAAGTATTAGTCAACTATGTGATAAAGGTTATGTTGTTAGATTTGAATCCAATGTTTGCATTATTGAAAAACCCAACAACAACATATCCATGATTGCTTTAAAACAAAACAATGTCTACACTATAAATATTGATAAATTAAGTAATGAAATGTGTTTTTCGGTTTTGAATGATGACGCTTGGCTTTGGCATAGAAGGCTAGGCCATGCAAGCATGAAACTAATCTCTAAGATTTCATCTAGAGATTTAGTAAGAGAGTATCCCAAACACGAAATTTGTTAAGGATAAGGTATGTGATGCATGTCAACTAGGAAAACAAATAAAGACTAGTTTCAAATCAAAAATCACATTAGCACCACTAGACCATTGCAATTGATCCACTTGGACTTATTTGGACCAATTGACATAACAAGCCTAGGAGGTAGCAAATATGCCTTTGTAATTGTGGATGACTATAGTAGATACACTTGGACCTATTTTTGGCTCATAAAAGTGATTGCTTCAAATGTTTCTCTAAATTTTGTAAACTCACTCAAAATGAAAAAGGCTTTATGATCTCATCAATTCAAGTGATCATGGAGGTGAATTTCAAAATCATGACTTCCAAAATTTTTGTGAAACAAACGGATACAATCACAACTTCTCTACTCTAAGAAATCCACAACAAAATGGAGTAGTAGAAAGGAAAAATAGAAGTTTGCAAGAAATGGCTAGAACCATGTTAAATGAATATAATTTACCAAAATATTTTTGGTAGAAGCCGTGAATACGGCTTGCTATGTGATGAATAGAGTTCTAGTGAGACCATCCCTATCCAAAACTCCATATGAATTATGGAATGATAAAAACCCAATGTTTCTTACTTTAAAGTTTTTGGTTGCAAATGCTTTATTTTGAATGAAAAGGATGCCTTAGGAAAATTCGATGCAAAATCCAATGAAGGCATATTTCTTGGTTATTCTTCCGTTTCTAAGGCTTTTCGTGTTTTCAACAAGAGAACCTTACTTATAGAAGAATCTATTCATGTGGTTTTTAATGAAGTTTCGAATTTAAGAAAAAAGATTTTGATGATGATTTTGGTCTTGATGATTTGAATTTGAATGAACCCTCTCCTCAAAATAACATCTTGGATGCATCTTCTTCCCAAACTTCCTTACGAAGGAATGGAAGTATGTAGATGCTTATCCCAAGGAGTTAATTATAGGAGATGCATCGAAAGGGTTCAAACTCGCTCTTCTTTCAAAAATTTTTGTGCTCATGCTGCCTTTCTTTCTCAAGTTGAACCAAAATGCATTGTTGATGCCCTAAAAGATGATTCTTGGGTTATCGCAATGCAAGAAGAATTGAATCAATTTGAGAGGAATGAGGTATGGAAGCTTGTTCCTAGACCTAATGACCACTTAGTTATTGGTACTAAGTGGGTCTTTAGAAACAAGCAAGATGAATGCGGTATCGTGGTTAGAAACAAGGCTAGACTAGTGGCCAAAGGTTTCAACCAAGAAGAAGGTATCGATTATGAAGAAACCTTCGCTCCGGTGGCAAGATTGGAAGCCATTAGGATGCTCCTTGCCTATGCTAGTAGTAAAGATTTTAAATTATTTCAAATGGATGTCAAAAGTGCATTCTTAAATGGTTTTATTTCCGAAGAAGTTTATGTTGAACAACCACCCGGATTCAAAACTCTCTATTTCCTAACCATGTGTTTAAGCTAACTAAGGCCTTATATGGTCTTAAACAAGCCCCTAGGGCTTGGTATGAAGGCTTAGTTCTTTCTTGATTTCAAATAATTTCACTAAAGGCAAGGTTGATACTACATTGTTTATTAAACATTTTGAAAACAATTTTCTTATTGTTCAAATTTATGTTGATGATATCATTTTGGATCTTGTAATAAATCACTATGTGAATTATTTACTAAGGATATGAGTGATGAATTTGAGATGAGCCTAATGGGAGAACTAAATTTCTTTTAGGACTTCAAATCAAGCAACTAAGTAATGGTATATTTCTAAATCAATCAAAATACACATTGGAATTGTTAAAACGATTTAATATGGATGGATCAAAAGAAATTAGCACTCCTATGAGCACCTCCACTAAATTAGATATGGATGAAAATGGAGAAAGTTTTGATCAAAAAACTTATAGGGGCATGATAGGTAGCCCGCTTTATCTCACTTGTAACCGGACGACATCATGTTCAGTGTAGGGCTATGTGCAAGATTCAAGCTAATCCTAAGCTATCTCACTTGAAAGTCTGTCAAGAGGATTCTTAGATATCTTAAAGGGACCCCTAATCTTGGATTATGGTATCCAAAATCTGAAAATTTTAGTTTGAAAGCTTATGCAGATCTGGATTTTGGTGGATGTAAACTAGATAGAAAAAGCACATCCGGAACATGCCAATTTCTAGGACATGCACTTGTTTCTTGGACTTCAAGAAACAAAATTCGATTGCACTATCTACAGAGAATTTGAATATATAGCTGCTAGTGCATCTTTGTGCACAAGTTATCTGGATGAAAAATACACTAGAGGACTATGGAATCTACTTAAAAATATTCCTATAAAGTGTGATAACACGAGTGCAATTTGTCTAACTAAAAATCCAATCCAACACTCTCGCACTAAGCACATTGACATCGGCATCACTTTATACGTGATCATGTAAGTAGTAGAAATGTCACTCTTGATTTTGTTGATACAAATCATCAATTAGCGGACATTTTACGAAACCTTTAAATGAGGAACAATTTGATTTTATTAGAAGGGAATTAGGCATGCTAAACTGTCCAAGTAAGTAACTTTTTGATGATGTCTTTTCTTGAAATTATGTTTAAACTATGATTTCCATCGATTTGATTCGGATTGTCCCATGGATTTATTCCTTTTAACTTCATCCCATCTCGAGATTTTTAAAAATAAAAATAAAAATAAAAAAGAAAAACATTAAATCGAATTGGTTTTGTGCTACGTGTAGCACCGCCAGATCTTGGCGGTGGAACCGCTGGGTAATCGACCAGGCGGTGGAACCTTTCTTTGCTGTAGTACCGCCTTGAAACACCCCGCTATAAAATGTGTTAGGGCCGCGGTAGAACCGCCTCCCTAATCTGTGAACCGCCTCTCCTCACTTTTTCAAACTCTTCCAAACTTCAAATTGGTGTCATTTCTTCCTATCTAGAAGCCTAAGGAGGAGATTTTATCTTGATTCAAGCTTCCTACATCTCAAAGAACCAATCTAAGGTAAAAACAGAATTATTTCTCTTTCCTTTTCTTGTGAGGTTTCATTCCTTTCTTCAATTGATTTTTGATCATTCTTGAATAGAAATGGCTCCTAGAAGAACATCAAGAGACAAAGGAAAAAGGATGGAGGTAGATTCATTTGACCAATCCTTGTTTAAATCACAAGAAGCCTCCCTTAGATTTTCTGAATTTGGTTCTAGACCCATTCATAAAGGAAAGTATGTTGATTTGAATCAATTAGGAAACTTAGAACCTATCATGTGGTTTGCAGACTTAGAGGCTTTACCTATTCTGCAAATTATTGAACCTATTTATCCACGTTTAGTTAAGTTGTTCTATGCAAATTTAACTGTGAATGATGATGGCTTGTCAACTTATCTTCTAGGTAATGAGATTCAAATATGTGATAATACTATATGCTCATTAATTGGAATTGTTGAAAAAGAGCTAGGGTGTTATTTTCGGGGAAAATGGGATATGGACACAGTTGGTGCCACTCACTCTGAAGCTTTAGAAACTGTGTTTGCAAACCCAAATTTAGGAATAATTCCCAAGAGTTGTGAACATTTATTACCTTTTAACTCTAAAATTTTGCATCACATTCTAATAAGCATTATTATTCCTAAGCGAGTTTCATCATGATGAGATCAGTTTCACTTTGAATTAGGTACCTTATATTGGATCATGACTAGACAACATTTCTGTTTTGGTTACCTAATCAGCAAAGACACATGATAGAGGTCCTTTCTAAAGGATCAATGTTACCATATGGAGGTTTGATAACTAGACTATTGCATGCCCATAACATCTGCATTCCACCAGATGAAGAAGCAATACAAGTCGAAAAATTTAATATTATTAATGTTAAACTACTGAGACGACTTAGATGTACTGTCGAGCATGGAATAGGGGTTAGGCAACCTAGGAGATGTGATATACCTCCCCCAGCCGTAGACCATCCTGAAACACCAGTCCTTAGGGGAAATGAATCTCCTCCTCCTAATCCTTTTTGTTGCAGCTACATCGTGACATTTTCTGCTCCATCTTCTCCGATCCGATCATGAGAGAGTTAAATGAAGTAAAACTACAGCAAATTGAAATTTTGAAGGAAATGCGGAAGATGAACTTAAAGATCGATCACATGTATAGGCATCTTGGCATTCCTCCTGAGGAGTAGCTTGCTGTGTTTTCTTTTTGAACGATGTAAACTTGTGTTGTCTGTTGACATTTATGTTGTATTCCTTACATCGTGACATCTTCTTGTTGACATCTATGTTGTCTTAACTTCATCTTTGTGTTATCTTACATCTTTTCGGCCACTATGGAATGGTTTTCGGTTTTCTGATTTCCTTTTCCACATTTGTGATGTTTTCCGACCCTCCTTATTGTTATGATTCCCTCGTTTCCTTTTTGTTGATGACAAAGGGGGAGAAATGATATGTGTATTGCCATATGATATGCGTTGTCCAACATAAACTTAGTTGGGTTCTTGATATCATGTTTTTTGAATATGTATACTTCATTGATATCCTTGATATCTATTTTGAAATCTTGAAATTAAAATTAATTATGTTGAATTCAAAATTGAATTCAAGCAATTTTTCTTTATGGCATATACATAGGGGAGTTAAGAATAACTCCATCACCATTGATTGTCATCATCAAAAAGGGGAGATTGTTAAATCTCGGATTTTGATGATGAAATCAATTGGTGAAATATTTGTACTAATCTCTTTGTTGAGATGAGTATGCAGGAATAACTACGATGGAAAGAAAACATAACGTGATTTACCGAGGCCAAGTCCGTCGGGGTTCAAGAGTTCATCGGAAGTCGAGAGATTTTCGGAAGAGTTCTTAGGAACCATCCAAGATCAAATCGGGGACTTGTCAAAGTTTTGAAAGTCCATTTCAAAGATCGTCGAAGGTTCGCGGAACTTAGGAAGATTCGAAACCAGTAAGACTAGTTGAGCTCGCCGGAGTATCTTTGGGAGACCACCGTAGCAACCGAGGGAAGCATCGGAGGCCTGCCGGAATCTCACGGAAGTCGACTTGAAGATCAAATCACGTTAAGTTATGTTCGTAATTTGCACATGAGTAGAGCAAGGATTTAAGAAATAAATCTTGCCCAAAATTCGATGAGGAGCCAACCAGGGCCACTCTTGTGTCAAGTTGAGATCTAAACAGGCCCCATTCACTCTGTCAGAATGGGGGCAAGCAATGGGAACCGCCAAGCTGGGGCGGTGGAACCGCCAACTGAAGCGCGTAGCACCGCCAGCACACACACACACAGCGGTGGAATCGCTTGTATGCAAAGCGTAGCACCGCCAGACATCGATAGCGGTGGAACGCTGGTGAAGCGTGGCACCGCCCCAGTCACCGGACTGGAGCGGTAGCACCGCCTGCCTGGGGCGGTGGCACCGCTTCGTACGTCGATCAAAGATCGACACAGCGTGGCACCGCCGATACAGCGGTGGCACTTCGCCGACAGTGCGGTGGCACCGCCTTGACTGACCAAAACGCGGGAACTCCAAATTCACTTGGATTTTGGAGCCCAAATTTGAATCCACTTTGGATCTATAAATACCCCCTTTCTCACCTGAAAGAGTACCCTTTTGAGCAAGAAAAAGTTTGAGTCTTGAGCTTTTGAAGAGTTTTGAAAAGTGTTGTATTCTTTGCTAAGTGTTCACCTTCTTCTTCTTCTTGAGAGATCTTGTACAAGTGTGAACATCTTGTAAAGGGTTGTAAAAAGGGGTGTTTGATCCTTCCCCTTCAAAGGACTTGCTAGTGGAAGAGCGGAGCCTCATCGCAAAGGCTTCAAGAGTGGATGTAGGTCATTTGACCGAACCACTATACATCATTGTGTCCTTAAATGTGTGAGTGTTTATATTTCTGAAATCATTTCATTTCTTGGCTGCAAGTTCATAGTTAGTTCCTTTTCACAAGCAATTACTTTCAAGTTCTCTTTCGTAGAATCGAATTCCTCTACGAACTTGTGTTTCTTTGCGAAATCGGTTTCAAGAATACGAGTTTAATCCGCTGCACTAATTCACCCCCCCCTCTTAGTGCCTTTTGATCCTTTCAAATTACACATCCTTAAAAACTTACTATAATTGAATGTTTTAAAGTGATGTATGTTGAACATCTAGATTGATAGGTAGAATGATTGTAAAACTCACATATTTTTAAACTAACTATGATGCAACTTCTCTTTTTTGTTAATAACATAGGAGGAGAACTAGATTAATGACTTCATACATTGTATTGAATATTTTATATGTTTGCATGATGGTTTGATATTTTTATAATATGTGATGAATGTTACTTGGATTTGGAATAATCTAAGGTTTCTATCAATATGGCATATTGATAGGGGAAGAGTTTGTTTAAACTCCGGGGAGTTAAGGTTAACTCCGTCATCAATTAGTTGTTATCATAAAAAAGGGGGAGACTGTTGGGTCTCAGATTTTGATGATGAAACTAATTGATTGTATTTTATTATCTAACAACATTTTAAGTTATCCAGGTCTACTATTGATCAGGATTAGACAGTTGACACAGAAAGAATCAGCATTGTGTCGGAAGAAATCACATCAGGAGATTGGATGTCAAGCCGAAGGTTCAGTTTACAATCGGCAAAAGGCTTCAGACAAAGATATTGGGCATCGGGCCAAGAAGAGTGGTGTTGCGCCAAGGAGATCGGGGTTGCGGCGGTCAACCGCCAATTAGGCAATAGGCCACAAGAGAGGATGATACACTGAAGAACCAAACGAAGCACCAATCAATAATGTATCGGGTAACAGGAGGTTAATTCATGTAATTAACTAGATTGAAGTATAGTTAAGGTTTATGTGTGCAAGATTAACTACGACAACGTTGAAGACATAAAGCAAAACAAAGTGCTGGAGTCAAGTACAATAGAATCATTGGGAGTTTGAAAGTTCGATGGAAGTCCGAAGATTCGTCGGAGTGCTGCCAGAACTGGCAGAGAATGAGTAGGGAGCTTGTCGAAGGGTTTTCAGAAGTTCACTGGAAGGTTCGTCGGAAGTTTATGGAGCTCGCCGAGAAAGATTGGAGCTTGCCGAAAAGCTCATCGAAACTCGTCAAGATTGTTGTGAAGTCCAGGAGCTTGTCGAGTGTCCACAGAATGGTGTCCGAGGGTTTGTCGGAAGGTCACCGGAAGTTCGCCGAAAGAAGTCTTGACTTATCGGACATTGTTTAGCTTAGGAAATATCTTTAATTTTATAGTTAACATATAATTAGGGTTAGGATTAGATGTTAATCCTATAACCCTGGTAGGGGCCAACTTGGCCCGTTAATGGATTAGTTTTGGCCAAATTCAAGGCTCAGCCAAGAGTGCTGGACCTTGTTTGGCGGTGGCACCACTAGAATGGGGCAGTGAAACCGCTTGGGTTTAGCTCCTAGGTTGTACTGAGCGGTGGTACCGCTAAGTGTTAATATGCCTAGGCGATTATACCGCCTAGTACACTGATAATGTCAGTGTGCTCAGGCGGTGATACCGCCCAATGTTAGAGTCAGACTAACGATGGTACCACCAATGACAGATGATGGTACCGCTAGTACCCTAAAAATCTGGGGTGATTCAAATTTGGGCTTCAAATTTGAATCCTCTTGGGGTCTATAAATACTCTAGATGTTCTTGCTTGGAAGAGCAAGAATTGTGCAAGAAACTAAGGGAAAACTCTGCTATTCTTAGGTGAAATCCCTCCTCCAAAATTTTGAAAGTTGTCCTTAAGAGAGGTGTTGAGGGAAGCTTTGTAAATAGAGTTTGTAAAAGGGAGTTTATCTTCACTCATTGGAAGGAAGGCAACGAGTAAAAAGCTAGTGGTCTCAAGCGAAGAGGAATCGGGAGTGGACGTAGGTCGGATGACCGAACCACTATAAAAACAGTTTGTGTTTATGTATTATCTTTTATTTTTCTAGAAACCATCTTTTCTTCATTGCTTGACTTCCTCATCACTGCCCTTCTTCTTCTCTAAACACTCCCTAGTTTAAGCACTTTCTGATACACTTTAATTGAAACTAGGTTTTAGTCGAAATGAAGTTTTCAATGTATGAAGTTTCCGAAATCGTTTTAAATCACTGAATTTGTTGTACTTAATCACTGCACTAATTCACCCCCCCCTTCTTAGTGCCGCTCTAGATCCTAACAGTTGGTATCAGAGTAAGGTTATTTCTCTTTTGGATTCACACCCATGAGAAATGGCTCTTCACGACTTTCAAGAGGATCTTTCGATCGTTTGTCCTCCGTTGTTTAGCGGGTCGAACTATACTTATTGAAAAACATGAATGAGAGTTTTTTTGATTTCTTTGGATTTAAATTTATGGAATATTATTGAAAACAGCTTTCACCTTTCCTCTAAACCGATGAATGAATGGTCTGATTAAGAGAAAAAATCTTTTTTCATTAAATGCAAAGGCTATGAATGCCTTATTTTGCTCTTTGGATAAAAATGAGTTTAATCGGATTTCAACTTACGAAATGACCTTAGATATTTAGCGGATGCTTGAAATCACACATGAGAGCACTAGTAGAGTTAAAGACTCGAAAGTAAATCTCTTATTGTATGATTTTTAGCTTTTTCAAATGGAACCAAGCAAGACTATTGGCAATATGTACACTCGTTTCACGGATGTCGTCAATAGTCTAAGAGCCCTTGGTAAATCTTTTTTGGATTTTGATCTCATAAACAAGATTTTAAGATCCCTTCCAAAAAGGTGGGATTCTAAAGTAACTACAATACAAGAGACTAAAAATTTAAATAATTTACCTATTGAAGAACTAATCGGCTCATTGATAACATATGAAATGAGCCTCTTGGAACTCGATGAACACATGAACCACCTTCCAAAGAATTAGAAGGATTTAAAATTTTGGACAAAAGAATACCACTTGAATGATGACTCAAGTGATGAGGATAATCTCGATGATGAACTTGAACTTCGAACACTAAAATTTAAAAAGTTAATAAAACAAGAACCTAAAATAAAAAATGAACTTGAATAGAGGAAGAGGCCAAAGAAGAGGAAGGTGTTAGGATCTAGAGTAGCACTAAGAGGAGGGGGGGTGAATTAGTGTCACGGATAAAAATCATAAATTTAAAGTGATTACAGAAAAGAGTTGTGCGTTGAGAAGTTTCGGTTCGACGAAAATGATTTTAGTAAAGTGATTTGAGTGAATACAATAGAAAGTAAAAAGGAGGAGATCGAGAGATTATAGCTAAGTAAAGACTGAAATGCAGTAATTTAAAATGCACACATCAAGAGAAGTACACAGCGATGTATAGTGGTTCGATCAAATGACCTACTTCCACTTCTGAAACCTCCTCCGATGAGGTTCCCAACTTCCACTATCAACTCTTCTTGAAGGGGAAAGACCAAGCACCCCTCTCACAAACTTTTACAAGTGGTTCACACTCTCTTACAGAACTTTTACAAATAAGACTTGGGAGGTGAATACTCAAGCTATCGAATGTAATTTTACTAGAACTTTGACTTAGTTTTTATCACTTCTTAATGTACTTAGCCAGTTGAGAAAGGGTATTTATAGACTCAATTGGCTTTAGAATTGGAGCCAAAAGGAGTCACATCCTAGATTTTCGAGTACTGGTAGTGCCAACACTTGGCACTAGCAGTACCACCGCCAGTTGACCCTGCTCTGTCAGTGGACTAGGCAATACCACCGTCCAGTCTAGTGATACTACCGCTTGATAGGGTCCTCGAACTTTGTGGAGGGGTGGTACCACCACTTATCAAGCGATACTACTGTTGACAGGTAATAACTATTAATGGTACCACCATTGAGTTGGGGTGATACCACCGCCCAGACCACTTGGGAACCTATTCCCGGGGTGGTGCTACCGCCAAACATGATCTAGCACTACTGAATGGGCCCTGAATCTGGCCCAATTTAGTCTAATTAAGGCCCAATTGGCCCCTACTAGGGTTAATTTAGATTATCACCTAATCCTAACCCTAATTATATACTAACGATGAAATTGAAACATATTTCTAAGCAAATTCTAATCTGATAATATCGAGTCTTCTTTCGGTGAGCTTTTGGTGAATATTTGGCGGACTTTTGACACACCCTCGGACATCTTCTAGTGGACTCCCAACAGCCTCTCGGACTTTATGGCGAGTTCGATGAATTTTTTGGCAAGCTTTCAAACTTTCTCGATGAGCTCCGTGAACCTCCGATGACCTATCCGGTGAACTTTTGAAACCTTCGACAAGTACTTGATTCATTCTCGACCAGTTCCGACAGTTTCGACATCACTTCCGATGATCCTTCGGACTTTCGGCGGACTCTCGAACTCCCAATATACTTGACTTTGGTAATTTTCTTTATGTCTTCATTTGCTATCGTAGTTAATCCTGCACACTTATCTCAATAATATGGATTAATCAAATAACCTATCAATTAACTTCATCATCAAAATTTGAGATTCAACAATCTCTCCCTTTTTTATGATGATAATCAATTGATGACGGAGTTGGCCTTAACTCCCCTTATCTATATGTCATATTTTGAGAAAGGAAACACTTAAATTCAATCTCCGTGAATTCAAGCCGAAACTGATAAGTTGCATCCGTTAAACTTATCATCATGCTCAACAAGCATGAACTTCCATCCGTAAATATAAAACTTCATATTTTTCTCAATTTGAAAATGATGTCAAAGTATGACATTCATTTTCTAGTATAATGTTGAATGATGATAGACAATCATTATTTCGACAAATGATACCAACTAAAATTTTGAAATATAGCAAGGATCAAATGATATCAAAATAAAATGCATAAATCCAAATCATGATATCATTTTACGATACATCATCAAATGAAATGATAACTTATCATATCAAAGAAAGATACCAAATTTAAATATGATATGATAACGATTTTACAAAATTAACATGCATGAGCCATTTGTGATGCATTCGATACGCTTCATATAATTGTGATACATTGCGATGCTTTTAAAGATAGCAATCAATTTGCAATACAAAGCATGGCAATTGTGATACATTGGAATACGTTACATACAAAGCATTTGTCATTCCATCAAGTCATCAATTCATTCAACTTGCTATATTTTTCTCCCCCTTTGTCATCAACAAAAAGGAAATGGGCCTTGATGCCAAATATTATGATAGAGTTGAATGATAAACAAAGAGAAGGATATATCCATAATGAAAAGCAATTCGTTCATTCTTATTAAAAATTCATGTCTATAAAATCGTAAGATATATCATCGAGCTCATATCCAAAATTCATGTCCAAAATTTATTGAAAGTTCATGTCCAAAATTTACAAGAATTTCTAAGAGCTCATGAAAGATTTATACATGAAAAATCAAGAGTTAATTCTCCATAATAATTCTTGAAGCATAAAAACGAATCATTCAAGACATTAAAAAGCTTACAAGAATCATTTCTACCAAATGAAATTAGTGAGGTAGAAACGAGATCATTTGAATATAAAATTCATAAAACTCATGATAAGAATTATGAGTGTTTATTCAAGAAGGATTGAGATGAAACGTTCAAGAGGCAATTTGATTGAAAATTCAAGCATAAAATCATAAAGTGAAAAGATAGATCATTGAAGTCAAGACATTCATCAAACATATTATCAAGAGCTCATGACATTCACTCAAGAGTAAATTCATGAGGAAGAAAAGAGAGATCATTTAAGCTCAAAACTCATGAAAAGAGTGATGATGATAAAAACTCATCCAAAAAATTTATAAGGGGCTAACTTAGTATTCTCATAAGAAAGAATTCATGAAGTGGAAAATAATCAATCAAGTTATAAAAGCTCAAGACATAGAAATTTAGCACAAGAGTTAAGAGTTCATCAAATTCACATGAAACAAGTCCGAAGAGAGTATTCAAGTAATAAACACTTGAGAGCTTCTTCTTTATGCAAAATTCATGACATTAACATATGTATAGTTCCATGTGTCATGAAGACAAAATCAACAAACTTCAAATAATACAAAAGTGTGGGAAAAACATGAAATCCATTTATTCATGCCAATAGGAGTAGAGGGAGTATAAAATCAATTTTACCAAGTCATTAAAAGGGCATAGTATTAATTTAAATATCATCAATGAAGAATCATGTTCATAATGATAAAAATCATTAATCGAAGAAGGAGGAGTATCAATTGCACAATCGAAGGAAGATAAAAATGAGAGTTTCGTTCAAATTATGATATTGAAAAGATGTCATCCGAGATCTGAAAAGATAATATCAAGATAAGTTGATGAAAACAGAAGTTAAAATTTTTTGAAAAGAAACATACAGCAACCTCATGTATTAGGACAATTTAGCATGCCTAATTCTATTCTAATGAAGTCAAATTGTTCTTCATTTAAAGGTTTTGTGAAGATGTCTGCTAATTGGTGTTTTGTATCAATAAATTCTAGAGTAACATCATTATTATTGATACGATCTTATATAAAGTGATGCCTAATGTCAATATACTTAGTTCTAAAGTGTTGAATGGATTTTTGGTTAAGCAAATAGCACTTATGTTATCACATTTTATGGGAATATTCTTTAAATGAATTCTATAGTCTTCTAAAGTATTTTTCATCCAAACAACTTATGCACAACATACACTTGTGGCTATATATTCGGCTTCGACCGTAGATAGTGTAGTTGAGTTTTGTTTCTTCGAAGTCTAAGAAACAAGTGCATGTCCTAAAAGTTGGCATGTTCCAGATGTACTTTTTCTATCTATTCTACATCCACCAAAACCTGCATCTGCATAGGCCATTAAATCAAAGTCATCGGATTTTGGATACCATAATCCTAGGTTAGGAGTTTCTTTAAGATATCTAAGGATTCTTTTAACGGCTTTAAGATGAGATAACTTAGGATTAGCTTGAAATCTAGTACAAAGTCCTACACTAAACATGATATCCGATCTAGTTACGGTAAGGTAAAGTAAACTACCTATTATTCCCCTGTATGTTTTTTATCAAAATTTTCTCTACTCTCATCCATGTCTAACTTAGTGGAAGTACTCATAGGAGTGTTTATGGCTTTTGAACCATCTATGTTAAATCATTTTAACAATTCTAAAATATATTTAGTTAGATTGAGAAATATACCATCACTAAGTTGTTTAATTTGCAATCCTATAAAGAAGGTTAGTTCACCCATTAGACTCATTTCAAATTCATGACTCATACCCTTGGCAAATGATTCATATAGTGATTCATTAGTAGAACCAAATATAATATCATCAACATAAATTTGAATAAAAAAAATTATTTTTAAAATATTTAATAAATAATGTAGTATCGACCTTGCCTTAAGTAAAATTATTTGAAATTAGAAATGAGCTAAGTCTCTCATACCAAGCATTTGGGGCTTGTTTTAACTCATAGAGAGCCTTAGTCAATTTAAACACATGATTAGAAAAAAGAGAGTTTTCAAAACCAAGTGGTTATTCAACAAACACTTCTTCGGAAATAAAACCATTTAAGAAAGCACTTTTGACATCCATTTGAAACAACTTAAAATTATTACTACTAGCATAGGAAAGAAGCATCCTAATGGCTTCTAATCTTGCCATAGGAGCGAAGGTCTCTTCGTAATTGATACCTTCTTCTTGGTTGAAACCCTTGGCTACTAATCTAGCCTTGTTTTTAACCATGATACCAAATTCATCTTGCTTGTTTCTAAATATCTATTTAGTACCTATAACTAAATGGTCACTAGGCCTAGGAACAAGCTTCCACACCACATTCCTCTCAGATTGGTTCAATTTCTCTTGCATTGTGATAACCAAAGAATCATCTTTCAAGGCTTCATTAATGCACTTAGGTACAATTTGAGAAAGAAAAGCAATGTTGGCACAAAAATTCTTAAAAGAAGAACGAGTTTGAACTCTTTTTGATATGTCTCCTATAATTAGCTCCTTTGGATAGGCATCTACATACTTTTATTCCTTAGGTAAGGAAATTTGGAAAGAAGATGCATCCAAGTTGCTATTTGGAGGGGAGTTTTCATTCAAATTTAAACTATTGAAATCAAGATCATCATCAAAATCATTTTTTGGAAATTCAGAAACTTCATTAAAAATAATATGAATAGATTCTTCTATAACTAAGGTTCTTTTATTAAAAACACGAAAAGCTTTAGAAATGGAAGAGTAACTAAGAAAGATGACTTCATCGGATTTTGCATCAAACTTTCCTAAGGCATTCTTTTCATTCAAAATAAAGCATTTACAATCGAAAACTTTAAAATAAGAAATATTTGAGTTTTTGTTATTCCACAATTCATAAGGAATTTTGGAGAGAGATGGTCTTATTAGAACCCTATTCATGACACAACAAGTCGTATTAATGGCTTCCGCCCAAAAGTATTTGGGTAAACTATGTTCATTCAATATGGTTCTTGTCATTTCTTATAAATTCATATTCTTTCTTTCTACTACTCCATTTTGTTGAAAATTCCTCGAAGTAGAGAAATTGTGGTTATATCCATTAGATTCACAAAAATTTTGGAACTCACAGTTTTGAAATTCACCACCGTGATCACTCCGAATCGATGAAATCATAAAACCCTTTTTGTTTTGAGCAAGTTTACAAAATTTAGAAAAACATTTAAAGCAATCACTTTTGTGAACCAAGAAATAGGTCCAAGTATATCTACTATAATCATCTATGATTACAAAGGCATATTTACTACCTCCTAAACTCGTTGTGTCAATTGGTCCAAATAAATTCATATAGATTAATTGTAATGGTCTAGAGGTGCTTATTTGATTCTTTGGTTTGAAACTACTTTTTATTTATTTTCCTAGTTGATAAGCATCACACACTTTATCTTTAACGAACTTAACATTGGGAATGTCTCTTACAAGTTTTTTAGATGTGATTTGAGAGATTAGTTTTATGCTAGCATGACCTAATCTCCTATGCCAAAGCCAAGCATCATCATTCAAAGCTGAAAAGCACATTTCATTGCTAAGATCATCAATTTTTATGGTATGGACATTTTTTTGTTTTAGTGCAATCATAGATGTGTTGTTGTGTGATTTTTCAATAATACAAGCATTAGATTCAAATTTTACGATATATCTTTTATCACACAATTGACTAATACTCAAAAGATTATGCTTTAAGATATCTACCAATAATACATCATTAATTAAAAAGCTCGATTTGTTACCTATGGTTCCCTTGCCAAAGATTTTTTCCTTGTTGTTGTCCCCGAAGGTGACATATCCTTCGTCTTGACTAGTGAGCTTAGAGAATTGTGGTGGATCTCCGGTCATGTGCCTTGAGCATCCACTATCAAGGTACTATCTCTTGCTCCTAGCTTGTGTGAGTGAATGTGTCTACAAAAGAGGATGGTTTTTAGGTACCCATTTGAACTTGGGTGCCTTAAAAATTGATCTACTAATCATGTCATTATGCATTGAATTCCTTATGGTTCCTTTAGGAACTCATATCAATTTATGTAGACTTAGTTTCTTAAATGGACATTTGTAAATAACATGTTCGGGTTTGCAACAAAAGTTATATTTTGAGTGAGATGATACATATAGTGTATGTCCTTTAATAAAGGTGGTTGGATTTTGGTGAGATCCACTCACAAATCCAATTCCACTTCTTTTTCCAACATGGCCTTTGTTTACAAGGATCAAGTCCAAGCCCTTGCTACCAACCTTAAACTTATTTAAGGTCTCTTTAAGTAACAAGTTCTCCTTCTTAATTGCCTCTAAGTATTCACATTTAGAGCATGGAGGTAAAAAGGAGTATCAAGTTTAAGACCATCAAGTTTATCGATTAAGAGAGAATGCTCCTTTTTCAATAAATTGAACTTTTTACTAATAACTCTACACTCGTCAAATAATTCATGAAAGGCAATTGAAAGTTTGTCGAAAGTTAAATATTCATTAAATAACTCACGCACCTCTTCTCCGAAAGCCATCAATGCGAAGTTGGCCACCTCCTTGTTACTTGCTTCTTCATCTTCGGAGCCACTTGAGTCATCCCATGTTGCCTTTAGAGCCTTCTTCTTCTTTGGTTGCTTCTTCTTAGCTTGGGGGCATTCACTTTTGAAGTGGCCCGGGTTCTTGCATTCATAACATATCACTTGTTCCTTTTTGGGTTCAAGTTTATTTTTAGTATCATTTTTAAATTTATTTCTTCTTATAATTTTTTTTGAATTTCTGAGTCAAGAGTGCAAGTTCATTATCAAGGTCCTCATCACTTGAAGATTCTTTCAAGTGGTCTTCTTGTGTTTTCAATGTCATATCCTTCCTATTCTTTGGAAGGGGGTTCTTGAGCTCATTATGAGCATGGCATGTCATTTCGTAGGTCATCAATAACCCAATAAGTTCTTCAAGAGGAAAATTTTTTAGGTCCTTGGCCTCTTGAATGGTTATAACTTTTGGATCCCAACTCTTTGGAAGGGATCTTAAAATTTTAGTTACAAGTTCAAAATTAGAAAAACCTTTTCTAAGGGCTTTGAGTCCATTAACAACATTCGTGAAATGAGTGTATATGTCTCTGATGAACTCACTTAGTTTCATCTGAAATAATTCGTAAAAATGCACCAAAAGGTTGATTTTGGACTCTTTCACTCAGCTAGTGCCTTCATGAGTAATTTCAAGAGTATGCCAAATATCAAAAGCTGATTCACAAATCAAAACATGATTAAACTCATATTTATCAAGTGCGTAAAACAAGACATCCATAGCCTTTGCATTAAGAACAAAAACCTTCTTCTCCGATTCATTCCATTCGTTCATCGGAAAAAAAGATTCTTGAAAGCCATTTTCAATAATATTCCTGTTGGAAAATCTAAGGGGGTGACATCTCATGTGTAGCAGAAGAATAGAAAAATAAAAATCTTGGATTTCCACGAAAGGTTCCATCATCGTGCAAAGATCGGTGCGTCAAAAATAATTCCGCGAATCCAAAAACTATATGTGTAAAAGAAAGTACCTAGGGAGATCGTATATCCTTGAGTTCCTACAGATCTGTAGGAGAGGATGAAGGAGGTCAAGCATCCTCCTCTCTAGCAGTATCCACATAGTAGGGACTGTAATGATGCTCCTCTCTTGGGTGGAGGAGAATAGAAGGTGGCTACTAAGAGAACTCTGACCTATGGGCCTTTAGTTCCCTCATATATATAGAGGCCCTTTGTAAACCCTAATAGATCTAGCCCTATTGGGTATTGGATCTCTATCCAATTACCCAAGCCTCTTAGATTAATGGGTCTTTACCCAATAATATCTTATTAGCTCTTATTGGATCTCATCTTAGGATCCAATAATTCAGGTGCTTATTGGATATCTAATAAGATAGGGGCTCCGGCGGATATTTCATATCCAAACCTCTACTCGTCACAACACCTACCATATGTGTATGACCCTCTAGGCCCAATATCGAGCTGGCCATGAGTCATACTTGTCAGAACTCCTTTTGACTTAGTTGAATTATTATCTCCATAATAATTCACCTGACTCATCAACTACGGACGTACTAAGTCACTACATCATAGTCCCCAGAAGATACAGGGGAATCTAATCCTTTGAACCTATCTGTCCTCAGTTACTATGTATCTATATTCCCTCATCTATGTAATATCTTAGAGACCCTATACCGGGCATGGTGTTGTTAGGCCCATATGGTCTCTCCTCGAGTCTCGCTCTAATCGGATTCTCCTGAAGAACTCTTTCTCTCAATCCGAATAACCTTGGCTAAGGATTTGTTCAAGCAAGAATACATAGGATATTCCTCTTATGATACCGAAAGCGAATGATCCTCTATTGACACTCAATAGCCCTCGTAAGGTTGGCTATCACTCCCAATAACCGACGGTACTAGATCTGGAACTTCCAAACCTATAAGTCCAGTATCAAAGAGTGGAGTACTCATACAGGACATCCTTAGTGTCTCAAGTCTAAGGATAAGATACACTACTAGGACAATGGAATAGTTGTCTGACGTAAGGTATCAATAACCATCCAACATTCCGTAAGCGAATCAATCAGTGAACTCATTCTCCAATGAGCACTTGTACTGTATCCTTAGTGTCTCCACATGAGTAACTATGAGACCAGTCACCTCCATCTTATAGATAGGTATACAGCACACTAGTTTATCCGGTTATCTCGATGTCCCTCTCGAGTAACCTATGATCGAGATTATTTAGAGTCTATGTTTAAAGGTGAATCGGTCTTATTATCGTGATCTCATCACGATCTGATTCCCATTGCATAGATCTAAGGACATCACAATATATGCAACATACAAGATAAAGTGATAAAATGCCTAATAATAATAATCAAAAGAAAGAGTGTATATTAAGTCACAAGTGTCATCACTCATGTGATTGGCTTGTAGGACAAATATGACTACCAATCTCCCACTTGACCTAAAACCAATCACCTACGTGCCTGATCCCCATCAGGCTCTTGTGACGCTCAAAGATAATTTGAGACAATGGCTTGGTTAGTGGATCTACAATGTTATCTTTGGATGGAACTCTTTCTATTACTATATCTCTTCGAGCCACGATCTCTCTAATAAGTTAGAACCTCTTCAGAACATTTTTTATGAGACCCGAGTTTCCTTATTTGAGTAATCGCCCCGTAGTTATCGCAATATAAGTGAATCATTTCTTCGCTGCTCAGCACAACCCCTAGATCTATAATAAACTTCTTCATCTAGACTCCCTCCTTTACTGCCTCTACCGTAGTAATGTATTCTGCCTCTGTGGTCGAGTCAACAGTAGTGTCTTACTTGGAACTCTTCCAACACACTACTCCTCCATTTAGGGTGAACATATACCTATATTAAACTTGTTATCATTGACATCGGACTGGAAGCTCAAGCCTGTGTAGCCCTCAACCCTGAGGCTACTGTCTCCATATACTAGTAAAAGATCCTTAGTCCTTCTCAAGTACTTAAGGATACATTTTACTGCTTTCTAGTACTCCAAGCCTAAATCTGCCTAATACCTGCTTGTGACACTCAAAGCATACGCTATATCAGGCCTGGTACATAGCATAACATACATGATAGATCTTATCACTGAGGCATATGGTATCCTATCCATGTGTATTCTTTCTTCAGGAGTCTTTGGGGACATACTTCTAGAAAATGATATTCTATGTCTCATTGGTATGAGACCTCTCTTGAAAATTTTCATGTCAAACCTTTTGACAATGGTGTCTATGTACTTGGACTGGGATAAGCTAAGCATTCTCTTGGATCTATCTCTATAGATCCATATCCCCAATACGTAGGATGCTTCCCCTAAGTCCTTCATAGAGAAGTGCCTAAATAGCCAAGCCTTTTCTATGGAGAGCATTCCTACATCATTCCCAATAATCAAGATGTAATCCACATACAATACCAAAAAGGTAATAACGCTCCCACTTACCTTCTTGTACACACAAGGCTCATCTTCGTTCTTAACGGAGTCATAAGATCTAATCGCCTTATCAAATCTTATGTTCCAACTTCGGAAAGCTTGCTTTAGTCTATAGATGGGCCTAAGTAACCTGCACACTTTGTCTGGGTTATCCCTGGACACGAATCCCTCAGGCTGTATCATATACACCTCCTCCGCGAGGTTGCCATTGAGGAATGCGATTTTGACGTCCATCGGCCAGATCTCATAATCATAGTGTGCTGAAATTGTTAATAGAATTCAAATGGATTTTAGCATGGCTACGGGTGAGAAAGTTTCGTCAAAGTCAATACCTTGGCTTTGACGATACCCCTTAGCCACTAGCCTTGCTTTATAGGTCTCTATCTTTTTATCTACTCCAATCTTCTTTTTGAAGATCCACTTGTAGCCAATGGGTACAATACCCTCAGGTGTAATAACTAGGTTCCAAATCTTGTTGGCGTACATGGAATCCATTTCTGAATTCATGGCTTCTTGCCATTTCCTAGAGTTTATGCTCATAATAACCTCTTCGTAGGTCTGAGGATCAATATCCTCAACATACTCTCTTCTGATATATCCCACATATCTCTCAAGAGGATGGGATACTCTACCGGACCTATGTAAAGTTGGAACTTATGTATTAGGTACCTGAACAGATTCTGGATGTAGAATGGTGCTTGAGCTAGGTTCTCTAACCTCGCTCAACTCTATCATGCTCCCATTGTCTTTACCAAGAATGTGTTCCTTCTCAAGGAACACTACTCTCTTGGCTACAAAGACCTTTTGATCCTTAGGGTGATAGAAATAATACCCACTTGGTATATCCCATGAACTTACACCATTCCATGGATTCCAACTTATCGGGTTTGTATCTCTTGACGTGGGCAGAGCACCCCAAATCTTAACAACCTTAAGATCGGGCTTCTTCCCATTCCATATCTCATATGGAGTGGACACTACTGACTTAGTTGGAATTCTATTCAGAAGATAAGCTATGGTCTCTAGGGCATATCCCTAGAATGAGATGGGTAGATCGGCGAAACTCATGATAGAACGCACCATGTCTAAAAGTGTGTGATTCCTCCTTTCTGATATACCATTAAGCTGTGGTGTATAAGGAGGTGTCCATTGGGATAAAATCCCATGGTCTTTGAGAAACTGAGTGAACTCTATACTCAAGTACTCACCGCCTCGATCTGATCGAAGGGTTTTAATACTCTTTCCAGTCTAGTTCTCCACTTCATTTTATATTCCCTGAATTTCTCAAAAGCCACAGACTTATACTTCATCAAGTATACATATCCATATCTTGAGAAATTATCAGTGAAAGTAATGAAGTAGGAGTAACCACCTATGGCATGAGTCAACATGGGACCACATACATCACTATGTATGAGTTCTAGCAACTCAGTGGCTCTCTCTCCAATTCTACTAAATGGAGAGTTGGTCATCTTTCCCCGAAGGCAAGGTTCGCAAGGCACATATGACTCATAGTCAAATGGATCTAGATATCCATTCTTTAGCAACTTTTGAATCTTTCCCTCATGGATGTGACCTAGCCTACAATGCCACAGATATGCATTGTTCACCTCTTCTCGTTTCCTCTTAGACTCACTTACACTCATAATGTGTGGAGCTGTATTTAGTATAAATAAACCATTATGCAATGTTCCTCTCATGATGATCTCATCATCTAATACTATTGAATAATCATTGTTCTCAAAAACTAATTTATATTCACTAACTATCAAACATGAAATGGAAATAATATTTTTGATAATAGAAGGAATATAATAGCATGCATCTAATACAATAATAACTCCACCAAGCAGATGTAAGGTGACCTTGCCAATAGCCACTGTAGCAATCTTTGCCCTATTGCCCATCTTAAGGTCCATCTCGCCTCTCTTCAATATCTTAGGTCCTGTCAGAACCTGTAATAAATTACAAATATGATAAGCACTCCCGGTATCCAATACCCATGTGTTATCATAAGATTCTAACAAATGAAGACTGATCGTTAATGTACTTGAAGCTCCTCCAAGCTTCTATTTCGCCCTCTCTGCAAGGTACTCTTTGTAGTTCCTCTTCCAATGCCCATCTTTGCTATAGTGAAAGCATTGACCTTTGTTAATTGTTGGGTCCTTCTTGGCAACTTTTGCTTTACCCATTTTGCCCTTGCCCTTGCCCTTCTTAAGGGACTTCTTAACCTTTCTTTTCTTTCTAGTCTCACCAACATAGAGAACTGACTTCTCTTTCTTGATGGTGCTCTCTGTTTCTCTCAACATATTGAGGAGTTCTGAGAGGGTCACCTCAAGCTTGTTTATATTAAAATTTATTATGAACTAAGAAAAGAAATCTGGTAGAGACTAAAGCACAAGATCCATACACAGGTTATCCTCTAGGACTATTGCTAGACCTATGAGTTTCGTAATCCACTCAATCATCTTAAGGACATGGTTCTGAACTAGTGTCCCCTCAGTCATCTTGGAATGAAAAATACTCTTCGATATCTCATATCATTGAGTTCTTCCCTGTTCCTCAAACAGTTTACGGCGATGCAGGAGTATGGAATTGGCATCCATATTTTCATGTTGTCTCTGTAACTCTGTGATCATAGAGGCCAACATATAACACTGAGCAAGAGCGGAATCATCTAAGTACTTCACATAACGAGCGATCTTATCCTCTCTTGCCCCTTCATCGAGCATAGGGATCACTATATCAAGGACATACGTGATTTTCTCTACCGTGAGAACGATTCTCAGATTGCAGTGCCAATCTGTATAATTTGGACCAGTGAAGCGGTTGGCATCAAGTATGCCACGTAAAGGATTTGAAAGTGACATTTTTCTGAAATTAAAGATGTAGCAAAAATAAATAACATGCAGACTTTACAAAAATTAAATAGTTAAAATAAGGACTTCTTGTAACATCTCTCATTTTTAAAAAAAAATTATAAGGACTTATTTGTAAATATGAGGATTTTTTTTAATAATCCTTTAGCCCTAAATATTTTTATATTAAAAGTTTAGTGTTAGGGACCAAAATATGAATATTAATAATTAAATAAGATTTATGAAAGATTGGTATTCAGTTTTAAAAAAAAGAAAGAAAGAAAAAAAAAAGAAAGGACAAGTGGCATTAGCTAACCTAAGAATGAGCCACTTGTGTTAATTATATGGATGACACATATGTTTTCCTCGTGCATGCTTGTCACCTTGCAAATTTTTGCATGATGCCAAACTTAAGCAATTAAAGGCATAATTAAGAGAAACTTTGCAGCCAACAAAAAATTGAAGGAGGAATTGAAGGAGAAGGAATTGAAGGAGAAGAAGAACTTTTGCCTTAGCTCAAGGTTTTGCATCAACTCTCCATAGTTGGGAATCAAACTTTTGTAAGGCAAGTGTTCTAACCCCATCCTAGAGAAAATTTTGATTCCTATTTTTATCTTGATTCTGAGAAAATTAGAAGATTGTGGCTTCATGTAAGATATCTATGCCATTTATATATCAAATGTTGAATCTGGAATTTTTTAGATTTTGACCTTTTAGTACTCTTGTGACCATAACTTTTTGGAACAAATACTGATTTAGGAAAAACCTCTTTTACACAAAAGTAGACTTATAGAGATTTCATTTGATATAAAAATTGAAAGATTAGGAGTTAGTTTTCCTACCCAAACTTATGAATGAATAGACCTCCAAAATTCAGTAAAACAGATACTATAACTTCTGATCTTCTGTTACTGAATTATTCATAACTCTCTGGTGAATATTCTGAATTATGAAAAACTTAATTCTTTGGAAACTATATTCGTATATCTTTCTTTTGACACATGATTTGGAAATTTTGAAGTATATTTGCCTACTAAAACATCTGTTTAAATTGATTCTACCAATTCTGCAAAACAGAGATGATAAATTTTGACCCTGCTTTATTCTATTTGTTGTAACTTAGTGTTAGGAACTCAAAAATTTACAAATCTAAGTTCATATAAAAATAGATTGATACAGCTTTCTAATAACACCTATTTTGAGCAAATAGGAGTATAATTGGTCACTAAAACAATTCAGAAAATATACCACTCAAATTCTACTAGAATTGAAATTTTGTTGAGTTTTGCCTATTCAAGCTTGATCCTATTGGAAATTTGATTTCTGCTAAATTCTTCTTCAATTGAGCTTTATATTGATCCTTTGAAATTCTTGTATTATTCATTCTAAAATTGTTTGTATACCTGAAATCTATTATGTAATGTTCATGTTGGCATTATCTTGTTTCGTAAAGGCACACACATATTTTTGTTGTTCCATATGTGCTTCCAATATGTGCTAATATTATTGTTCATACTATCCTTTTATACTCTGGTGTCTTGTGAGATTATTTGGACCTTTGCCAGAAATGGTAAAGGGATTATTTGGACCTTTGCCAGAAATGGTAAATGGTGTATACTTAGAGCCCGCGATGCTCTACCGATCCCCTCTGGCTTCATCCAGACGTGGATGTATGATGCTCCCAGACATGGGAGATTCTGTTTGAGATCCCACTGCACCCTTTGTGTTTTTGATATGATATCCAAAGCCTTGCTTATGTGTTTATATGTACACTTTGGATGAAAATGAAATGAATGAACGTCAGATATGACATTTGAGCTTATGTTTCTGATTTGTTCTTCTGATATGCTTTGAGATATCTCATATGCCATTGTTATCCTTCAAAATATATTCTGAAACCATTTCATATGCAATTTAATATGTTCAGAAATGTTTCATCTGTTCTTGATTTGCTTCGAAACATTTCATACGTCATTGTTATGTTTCGAAATGTTTCATTTGCTTTGATTTGCTCCGAAACATTTCATATGCCATTGATGTGCTTTGTAATGTCTTATATGTCATTTGATTTACTTTGAAATACTATTTACATCCTCTGATATATTTCAATTACTCTTTACTCCATTTGTTATTGAACCAAATAGGTTTGAATAAGAGGGTATTTTCGATTCAGTATCTGATAAGATAATAAATACGTTTTCTTGTATCTTGCTTTATATTTTGATTACCATATTTTTTTAAAACTATTATTTTTTTACCATGGATATGTTAGTCACTTATTGAGCTCTGTTATGCTCACTCCAATTGCTATAACCTTTTTTTTAGGATAGCTTATCAGTCTCTAGAATGTTTAAATTGGGTTGGAGAAGAGAATGCTAGAAGATTTTGGCTTGAGCTTTAATGGATGATATGTTTTGTTGTATAAATATATTTTGTGTTTAAGAAAATATCGACGATAAATCTAAACTTATGTGTTTTGTAAAAGTTAAAGGACCTCTCATGTTATGATTTGAAATGTTAAGTTTAAATTGTATAATGATATGAACATGTGGTAAATGTTGGTTTGGTAATTGTATGGATTCCTACACTTATAAATTTATGATATGGATATTATTTAGTTGAGTTAGATTTGGATATTATGAATCAATGAATGAAATGGAGTATGATTTATGAAACTGTACAGGTTTACGAATTGTGAATTTAAGAGTTTAAATATTGATTTGAATGGTTCTTAGTATCCTCAAATTGTTAGAATGGATCCTGGATTTGTATTATTGTTAAAATCTTAATATATGGATTTTAAGATAGGGTCACACCTCTTGAATGAGATTAAAATTCAAGGGGGTGTGACACTTCTATCTTAATGTACTCCCACTAATTTTTCGCGAGACATACAACACCCTTCGGTATCTAAATCGGAGACCCTCGACAGATCTCTAGTGGGGATCGGGATCTAATCGGCGTATTAACATAATCTTGAGGGACTCGATCAATCACATTAAACTCGTAAAGGTAGGTAACTCTTATCAATCACAATTCTTTGTGATTCCCGTCCTGTTCAATCTCCAAACCACCATGGTCTCAAAGGGCTCGACCAACCATGATATTCGGTTAAGTCATCACCATCATTACAAGATGAGTCTGATTTGATAATACACTCTCGAGGGACTTAACCAAGCATACTATGTTCTCAAGTCACCGGTGATATCTCCATGTCGTAGATAAGATAGTGAATCGCGATATAGGTGAGTTTCGAGGGACTTGACCAACTCAACCTACACCAGGAATTGGTTCCTACCTATAACGATGAAAGGCCACGTGGATTAATCTAATTACCTCACATTTACTGACCTAATATTATTAATAGAAATGATTTTTTATTTGGTCTCCTAATATAATGTGTCACATACATACATATTTAATATATATATTTACATCACATGCAAATATATATACATATTTAGTAGGCGTATAACCAATCACACATCACATGAGCAATCACACTAGATGATCATGGAGCACATCCTAATATGATCAGGCTCGAGCTAGTGGGCTTAATCATTCACATCAAGATCTATGTGTGCTTTGGTGCATCTCCATACCCTGTGATCGTCCGTCTTGCTTCATCGGTTCCATCGGCATCTCAACATATCTCTATACGTTGGATTATCCGTCTCGACCTCATGGGTCCCACTCCCGCTATGCCTCCTCGTGTAATTACAATATAATTACAAGCATGCAAGCCCGATAATAAACGAAAAAAATAGAGGCTCATAGGTCCTAATAAAAATAATCACATGTACACACATCACATCCCATAGTCCATGATCATCTGTCCACATCATATATCACATGTATATGTTATTATATAGGACTACTAAATAAATAATAATAGTTAATTAAATATTTTAATTAACTAATATTTTTTCTAAAAATAGGGATATATAGGAAATTTTTAGAATTCTGATGGATATTCTAGTCATTCGGCCAGAAGGGACAAAATTAGAATTTCTAAAATTTCGAGGGGTAAAAATGTTTTTTGTCCAAAAACCCTGATCCCCTGCTTTGCTGCAGCGTTGCGGCTGTTGTCACTGGGCGACGCTGCTGCAGTAGGTGGGTGCAGACCCCGCAAGCGTTGCCCCTCCTACGAGCGGCTCGCAATCGGCACCATCCCTCCGAGGGGGCGCCGCTGCGGTGCCACCCTGCGGGCGATGCCACCGTTGCGGGCAAACCGCCCGCAAGCGCCGCCCCTTACAGTCAAGCTACCGCGTGCGTAGAGCCCGTAAGGGGGAGGGGGCTTGCTTCCTACAGGCTCTCTACGCATGTGGGCAAGCAGACCATGCGAGCAGACGACCACCACCCGCCGACAGCAAGCGGCCCCTGCGCGCATGGCCACAGCTGCAAGCAGCCTTGGCCAAACTACGAGGGCACCAATAGTTGCTACCCTCTCTCATCTTTTGCGTCAACAATTTTGGCATCGAAAGCAGATCCAAGACATAACACACATAGTTGAAATCCGATCTTCGCACAAACAACTTGGCTCTGATACCACTGTTGGGAAATCCAAGGGGGCGATATCTCATGTGCAATGGACGAATAGAAAAACAAAAATCTTGGATTTTCATGAAAGGTTCCATCGTCGTGCGAAGATCAATGCGTCAAAAACAATTCCACGAATCTGAAAACTACATCTGTAAAAGAAAGTACCTAGGGAGATCATATATCCTAGAGTTCCTACAGATCTGTAGGGGAGGATGAAGGAGCTCAAGCATCCTCCGCTCTAGCGGTATCCACAAGGCAGGGACTGCAATGATGCTCCTCTCTTAGGGAGAGGAGAATAGAAGGTGGCTACTAAGAGAACCCTAGCCTATGGACCTTTAGTTCCCTCCTATTTATAAAAGCCCCCTGTAAACCCTAATAGATCTTACCCTATTGGGTATTGGATCTCTATCTAATTACCCAAGTCTCTTAGATTAATAGGTCTCTATCCAATAATCTCTTATTAGCTCTTATTAGATCTCATCTTAGGATCCAATAATTTAGGGGCTTATTGGATATCCAATAAGATAGGGGCTCTAGTAGATATCTCATATCCGAACTTCTACTCGTCGCAACACCTACCATATGTGTGTGACCCTCTAGGCCCAATATCGAGCTGGTCATGAGTCATACTTGTTAAAACTCCTTCTGACTTAGTAAATTATTATCTCTATAATAATTCACCCGACTTATCGACTACGGACGTACTAGGCCACTACGCCGCAGTCCCCATACGATACAAGGGAATCCAATCCTTTGGATCTATCTATCCTCAGTTATCATGTATCTGTAGTCCCTCATCTATTTAATATCCTAGAGACCCTATACCGGGCATGGTGTTGTCAAGCCCATACGGTCTCTCCTCGAGTCTCGCTCTAATCAGATTCTTCCGGAGAACTCTTTCTCTCTCAATCCGAATAACCTTGGCCAAGGATTTGTTCTAGCAAGAATATATGAAATATTCCTCTTATGATATCGAGAGCGGATGATCCTCTATTGACACTCAATAGCCCTCGTAAGGTTGTCTACCACTCCCAATAACCGGCTATACTATATTTTGAACTTCTAAACCTATAAGTCTGATATCAAAGAGTGGAGTACTCATGTAGGACATCCTTGGTGTCTCAAGTCTAAGGACCAGATATACTATTGGGATTATGGAATAGTTGTCTAACGTGAAGTATCAATAACCATCAAACATTCCGTAAGCGGATCAATCAGTGAACTCATTCTCCAATGAGCACTTGCACTGTATCCTTAGTGTCTCCACATGAGTAGCTATGAGACTAGCCACCTCCATCATATGGACGGTTATACAGCACACCAGTCTATTCGGTTATCTCGATGTCCCTTTCGAGTAAACTATGACCGGGATTATTTAGGGTCTATGTTTAAAGGTGAATCGGTCTCATTATCGTGATCTCATCATGATCCGATTCCCATTTCACAGATCCAAGGATATCACAATATATGCAACACACAAGATAAAGTGATAAAATGTCTAATAATAATAAGCAAAAGAAAGAGTGCATATCAAGTCACAAGTACCATCACTCATGTGATTGACTTGCAGGGCACATATGACTAGCAATTCTAAAGTTCAAAATCTATGGAAATAAGAAAAATCTTCATACGAGTCTTCCAATAGGTGTAATCCGACCCATTAAACATAGGTAGACATGTAATTGAATGACCCTCTTGTATGTCGAAATACACCATTTTTCTTAGGTTTTAAACCAAATGAGAGTGACCTAACTCTGATACCAATTGTTAGGATCTAGAGCGATACTAAGAGAGAGGGGGGGGTGAATTAGTGCAGTGGATAAAAATCGTAAATTCAAAATGATTACGGAAAAGAGTTGTGCGTTGAGAAGTTTCGATTCGACGAAAATGATTTCAGCAAAGTAATTTGAGTGAATACAATAGAAAGTAGAGAGGAGGAGATCAAGAGATTGCAATTAAGTAAAGATTGAAATGTAGCAATTTAAAACACACATCAAGAGAAGTACACATTGATGTATAATGGTTCGGCCAAATGACCTACGTCCACTTTCGAAACCTCTGCCGATGAGGTTTCCAACTTCCACTATCAATTATTCTTGAAGGGGAAAGACCAAGCACCCCTCTTATAAACTTTTACAAGTGGTTCATAATCTCTTATAGAACTTTTACAAATGAGACTTGGGAGGTGAACACTCAAGCTATCGAATGTAATTTTGTTAGATCTTTGACTCTGTTTTTATCACTTCTCAATGTGCTTAGCCAGCTGAGAAGTAAGGGATATTTATAGACTCAACTGGCTTTAGAATTGGAGTAAAAAAAATCACATCTTGGATTTTTGGGTACTGGCGGTACCACTGCCTGGCATTGGCGGTACCACCACTAGTTGACCCTGCTCTGTCAATGTACTGGGCGGTACCATTGCCTAGTCTGATGATACTACCACCTGACAGGGTCCTCGGGCTCTATGGAGACGCGATACTATCGCTTGTCAAGCAGTACCACCGCTGATAGGTAATAACTATCAACGGCACCATCGTTGACCTGGGGCGGTACCCCCGCCCAGACCACTTGGGAACCTATTCCTATGGTGGTGCCACTACCCTAGTCTGGTGGTGCCACTGTCAGACATGGTCTAGCACTATTGATTGGGCCCTGAATCCGACCTAATTTAGTCCAATTAAAGTCTAATTGGCCCCTACTAGGGTTAATTAGGATTATCACCTAATTCTAACTCTAATTACATGCTAACTATGAAATTAAAATATATTTCTAAATAAATTCTAATCCGCTAACGTCAAGTCTTCTTTCGGTGAGCTTCCGATGAATTTTCGATAGACTTTCGATACACCCTCGGACATCTTCCAACGAACTCCCAATAGGCTCCCGGACTTTATGGCGAGTTCGATGAATCTTTTAGCAAGCTTCTGAACTTTCTCGATGAGCTCTACGAATCTCTGACGACCTTTCTAATGAACTTTTGAAACCTTCGACAAGTCCTCGATTCATTCTCGGCTAGTTCCAGCAGCACTTCCAATGATCCTTCGGACTTCCGACGGACTCTCAAACTCCCATCGTACTTGACTCCAGCAATTTGCTTTATGTCTTCATTTGCTATCGTAGTTAATCCTACACACTTATCTCAATAATATGGATTAGATCAAATAACCTGTCAATTGACTTCATCATCAAAATTCGAGATTCAACAGAAGGCACCCAATGACGAATCAAGTGCATCCGAAGGCAAAATGGCAAATTGAGCTTTGACAACTTTCGTCAACGAGGTAAGTAACTCACCCGAAAATATTTTTACCTTATTTTGAAATTACATGATATTTTTCATGAGTGCTTAATTTAGATAGTAGGAAATAAAAATTATTTTAAAAAATATATCATGTTATTCATTTTTTATGTTTTTGAAAATTAAAATGATACTTGTATGATAAAGAAACAGAATGTTACATGATAATGTTTGTACACCTAAGATTAATCCGTGATTGTATATCTTGATGATTTCATTTTTTTTTTCTTAATGATTTTAAGGTATCATGCAATGAGAATTTAAAGTAATGTTGATTTAAAACTCTATGTTTTGGATTAACGTGTTTTTGGTCTAATCGTTTTTATGACGAATTAAGATGATATTTTCATGACAAATTAAGATGACGTAATGCATGTACACCTAAAAAGATAAATTCCATATATGCTTTTCATATCGGTTTTTAATTTTAAACATGATACATATCTATGTATGAATTACTTGAAAATCTTTTGATGATAGATGTTTGTATCATGCTTATGATTTAAAAACTTTTATCTTGGATTAATGGGCCTTAATTATTTTTATGATGAAACTTTTAGATGATGCATGTCTTCGTGAAATCAATTGCAAAACTAAAAGACCTAACCCATATTGCTAGCAACAATTTTTTTTTGAATGAAAGAAACATGGCTTTGATAATGATTTCAAATTTCTATAATGCTTGGCTTTTGTGTAAAAATGTGAACATACTTATACGAGATCAATCAACTTAAAGTGAAACATATAAAAATGAAAGAATGTACTATCATGATGTATTATATTTGATATGTTTGATTTTGATGGTTTTGATGACAAAACTTGTATTTCAAATTTATACGATGATGATTTTCATATAAAAATTTGAACCTGATTGCATGAAATAAAACACGTAAAAAGGAGAATATATTATCATGATAAATTAAAGATGATATATAATTGACTTGTTATATTAGACTTAATGATTTTTATGATAAAATTTTTAGATGATGTGTCATGTTTAATGAAACTTGTGCTCTAGTTTTTGAATTTGATACACATTTTTTTTACAAAAGGACTTGAGCATGCTTACATGTAATCAATCTACATTAGTCTTAATAAAATTTCCGAATGAAAGATTTTGATAATTTCAGATTTATACAATGATTCATGACTTTCGAACAAAAATTTGAACATACCTTATGAAATCATCCTTGATAATGATGAAATAAAAATATTAAAATGATGTTATCAAAAGTTGTGGAATCGTACTTGATGATTTATTTTACGAAATTTATCTTTTACTCTTGAATGTGATACTCATTTTTATTAAAGGCAAAAGTATGCTTATATGAAATAAATCATAAAAAGAAAATGCTTGTTCCTTAAAAATTTTCTATCTCTAAAGTCTTCCATTTTTGGATAAAAGACAAATGATGAATCCATGTATGCTTTATAAATCTCATGAATTTCTTGAATATGATTTTGATGATATGTTTGGAGTTAATAAATTGAAGTAGAATGAGATTTTTTCAAAATGATTCATGACTTCCAAACTTTCGGAATCACAACCTTATTTTGTTAGAATCATGACTTGTTGAGTAATGATTCGAACTTAAATGAGCCTTATCATAGTCATGATATTGATTTTTCGAAATTATATATTTAAATTTTTATGAAATATAATCTTGATATCTTGATACTTGAGTTTTTAAATATAATCTTGATGTGAATTACATTGTTTCAATTTTGAAACTTTAAAGACCTAAATGTGCAGTCCAGGGGCTAGATAAGATGAAAAGATAACTAAGGGGGGAATATGCAATTTTCTTGAAAATAAAAAAGACAGATAAGTTTTGACTTCGGAGAGATTCGTTGGATCACCGTAAATCGACCCCAAAAGACATTAATTTTGAGGATAAATCATGGTTGAGGTTGGATTGTGTCAAGTCTGTGTTTATAGATTTGTAATATGATCTTGTTGTGCTCAGATTGATATTATTGTCGGAGAGTACTATTGGATCATCATCAATCGACACGAGGAGACCATAATTTTGGGGACATATCAGGGCTGCACATGAGGTTGGATTGTGGCATGTTTGTATTTATATAAACACATGCAATATAGTTTTATATACTCTACTATTTGATATAATCACATTTCTGTTTCAGTTTCACCTTCGGACGTACGTACTACGAGTTCAAACTCGTAAACCTGTGTATGTGAGGACAAAGACCACATTTTTAAGGTCCACACAGGAGAAAAAAAAAAAAAGGAGATGTGAAATCAAGTGCAATGGTGGTGGTTGTCCTTTCCGTATCTAACTATGACAGGAGCATTACTTTTATTTTAGCGAGACGTGCAATGTGGGAGACAACCCACCGCCTTTTTGAAGTCTTCCGTATCAATTTATCTATAAAGTAATAAGTGCCTGTTCTTTCCAGTGCTTCAGAATTACGATCAACGACGCCACAAGCGAACATTGGACTTTACCTGGTCTCCCCAGCCATTTTGATCGCCTCCTGCTTTACCATCCTGTCCGTGAATAGAGTATGCAATCTCTGCATCGCCATCGATCAGATCCCACCATTGGCTTGCTGCAATGAAACTGATTCAAGCCATGCAGCACTAAAACCTTTTTGCATCCATGCCCAAGCACTCCTGGGTGGTGGTGGACTCGGCCTATTGTTGTTTCAATAGATCGAACATCTGGAAGAATTTTATTTAAGAAATTAAGAAATCAAGGGCATAGAGATTGTTTAGTTTTGAATAAATTTCAATTATACGGTAAGTCATAAATTTAAAAGTCAATTGAATAATATATACTTGTAGCGTATATATATAAACCTGCAAAATAGACGCGTTCGTCGGTTCGGCCTTGAAGGCATAGAGAAAACGGTACTTACATATTAATATATGCTCACAGGGTGCGGTTGGGATTTACTTCACGCAACATGCCAAGCCAAACACGAGCTGGCCGCTTCCCGCTTAATGTTTATCATGCCCGCTCGGGGTAGGCATGTAAATTTAAATTCTGGTGGCAAAATGTCTTGTTATTTATGCGGGGTATATATATATATATATATATATATATATATATATTTTATAGGGAGAGAGATATATTAGAGAGAGAGAGAGAGAGAGAGAGAGAGAGAGAGAGCCATATTTACCATCCATCTCGAAATCAGACGGCAGCACCTGGTGGACCACTCTACTTATGACCGAGGAATCCGAATTCCTCTCTCTCTCTCTCTCTCTCTCACGTTCTGGGAGATCGCTCGGCAGTTCGATGGCAACGGCCACGACGAAGGCGCGGGGCCATAGATTCCGCGCCCCGCCTCCAACCCCGATTGCCACCGGGAAGGGCCTGCGATCTGCCGCTGTCGACGATCGCGTCCTTTCTGAATACCTTGATGGCTCGCTCCGCGTCCCCGACCTCACACTCCCGGGATCCTACTATCCATCACGGTCGCCGCTCAAGGTCCCGCCGGAGGTTGACCTCACATCGCTCGTATCCGGCGATGAGTCGGCTATACGGAGGGTGCTCGCGGCTGCATCTGAGGTGGGAGCGGTGCGCGTGGCCTGCGGGGAGACGTCGCTGGTCGAGCAAGCCAGGGCGGCTATTGAGGCTGGTGCCCCATTGTTCGCGACGTCGGAGGCGGATAAAAATAAGGGGGAGCTGGGGCAGCGGTGGTTCGGGCGGAGGGATGGTGTCGGCGAGGAGTTTTATTGGTATCGGTTGCGGAGCCCGGAGACGGAGTGGCTCCTCCAGCGGACGTGGCCCAATTCCTATCGGATCCTCAGGTGCGATATAATGATCATCAAAGCAATACCTAGCGGAATCCACGCATTGATCCAATAATGCTGCTTGTTAATTAATAAAACTGGTGCCTGGCTTACGAAATAAATTTGTTTTCTTCTAAAAGGTGCTGGCATAGTATAGGTTAAATTGGACTGATCGTCATCTTTTTTGGGTTAATTATAGATTATTTTTTAATTAGTTATCTTTAGTATTTCGATATTATATTAAAATTTTTATATTTACGAAAGTGAAATACTAAAATTTCTATACAAAATTTTAAAAAATAATAATGGATTAAATATTTTACTTTCATCAATGTAACTTTTGAAAATATAAAGATAAAATAAAAGTCACTAATTATAGAGGTAATTTATAATTAGTTTAATTTTTCTCTTGTTCTAGTTTGATGCAAAGCTTATATATATATATATATATATATATATATATATATATATATATGAATGTTATGATGGGTCTTCTGAGCAACTTTAAAATGCTGATGCCTTTCATGTGTTTTCTTCTTTCTAACACCAATTATGCTATCTTTATAAAGCTTCCATTGTGTTATGATCGTTATATTTTTCCATTGATCGACATTTTAATGCTTGAAATATTTATAATATGATTGCAGTTATTCGATATAGCATATGATTACACTGATGCAACTATATCTGATCTATTTACGTGTACATCTTGTTCTGTTGGTCTAGCGGTATAAAAACTTCGACTTGGATCATATGGTTATACCTATGAGTTCTATTAGGATTCTGAAATAAACTCTTTATATAATCCTCTATATGTGACGACGTAATGTGCTGGTCCTGCCTGGTTAATGCATTAAAAAAGGTAACTATGAGAATTAGGTGATGTATCACATATCTAGGCTTCCAATGACATCAATTCTACACTTTCTTTTTGCAAAGTGCTTTTGCGATGATTGTTCATGTCTGAATCATATGATTGTCATATATGGATTCCAGATCCATGGCTTTCTCCACGTTGGACAGATTTTTATCATTTTAGTGATCGGCAAAAGGGATGGCAATGGCTTGGTCCTGGTGCCTGTGGTAACAAAGATACGCACCAATGTGATGTTAAGAAAAAGCCAATTTATTGACTTGAATTACTTCCAGTCTTGTATGCTGTTGGCCTCTCCAAGTCATCTTATTTGGTTTCTCTCCCTCAGTTCCTTTTTTTCTCTCTTATTCTTTCATATTATATTTTTTACTTTAATGTTAATCTTGTTTTCATTTGAAGTCTTTTGAGACTAATTAATGTAGTGATCCTAGCCTTCCAGCCTCTCCCAAAACTGATAAATCTGATGCATAGAGATTTCACATATTACTTGATCAGCTCGATGGATTGTCAATCATGTTCACAGTTCATGATCATTGTTCAATGCAAAATGATATGTATTTCTTTCTTCTTTTATTTTTCTTTATTTCTGGTGAGCTTATCGAGGGAAAAACTACTAGGATTTATTTAATAAGTTTGAAATGAGCAAATAATACGTAAAACAAACATAAGGAAAGAAAGGAGAAGCGAGTAAACAAGAAAAAACAGGAAGATAATAAAAAAATAGGCAGAGGATTCTCTAAGAAAAATAAATAATTGAGAGCAAGTACAGAAGAAACAGAAAGAATGATCTGCAAAGCATCATCTCTGACATTCCAAGACTATCTCTTTGAAACTCTTTGCAACTTTCTCCTGTTGAAAATCTATATAGAAAGAAGAAAGAGTTTTCAAACAAAGAAAGAGTAGGACAAGATTAACTTTCTATTTTTTTCTCTCAAAAGAGTCTTTACAATTTCACAAACTCTATTTCTTTCATGAACCAACATATGAGGTTTATATAGTCCCCAAAGATACATCATATTTATTGTATTCAGAATGAATCATTCTCTTTCAAGGAACCTCTTCAAGAACCAATGATCATTTTGACTTGTCCTTCCATAGACTTCTAATCTATTTTTTCTTCTTGATGGATTGAATCTCCTTCTTGATACAATGAACCTTTTCTTGAATAAATTAGTCTCTTTTATGATATTGAAATAAGTTTATTTTCAACATTATCCCCCCTTAGACTTATTCCATATGTCATCCCAAGTTTCCTTTAGAGTTGTTGAAATATTTCAAATTTGAGAGGTTTTGTAAGTATGTCAGCCACTTGTTCACTTGTCTTGATATGATGTAGCTCCATTTCTTTATTTTTGATATGATCTCTTATAAAATAAAATCTTGTGTCAATATGCTTCGATCTTTCATGGTAGACTGGATTTTTGGCTAAGGCAATAGCTGATTTGTTGTCAATATAAATCTTGGTTGGCTTCTCCTATGGGATATGAAATTATTGAAGTAATCTTCTTAGCTAGATTGCATGACAAACACAAGAGGATGCTGCTATATATTCTACTTCATAACTTGATAGAGCAACAATTTGCTGCTTCTTTGAAGACCAAGTAAATGTAGTTTCACCAAAATAAAATATAAATCCAGTTGTACTTTTCCGATCATCATAGCTTCCGGCCCAATCACTATCACTATATCCAATAAGCTCCAACCTTTTTGATGATGAATAAAACATTCCATACTTAATTGTTCCTTTAACATATTGTAAAATTCTTTTGGCGACATTTAAATGAGATGTCTTAAGAGTTTCCATATATCTAATTATTAAACTAACTCCAAATAATATGTCAGGTCGAGTGCATGCCAAATACCTTAAACATCCAACTAAATTTTTGTAATAAGTTGGATTAATATATTTATCTTCACCTTCCTTAGTCAACTTGGTACCATATTCAATAGGTGTATCTGTAAGGAGGCAAACTTCTATAGAAAATTTCTTTAGAACCTCCTTTGCATAATTTTCTTGTGAAATAAAAATTTCTCCATTGTCTTATATATCTTCGATACCAAGAAAATAAGTCATTAGGCCCAAGTTGGTCATCTCAAATTCCTTCTTTATAGAGTCCTTAAAATCTTTAATCATGGAGCTACTATTGCTTGTAAATATTAAATCATCTACATACAGGCATACAAATAAGATATCTCCATCCGAGTTAGATTTTGTATAGAGAGCATGCTCATGTGGGCATTTAGAAAAACTATTTTGAATAAAATAAGCATCTATCCGAGAATTCCATGCTCGTGGGGCTTGTTTAAGCCCATAAAGAGCTCTCTTTAACTTGTATACTTTGTCTTCTTGCTCATGAATAATAAAACCAGGGGGTTGTTGAATATATATCTCTTCTTCAAGAACTCCATTAAGAAATGTTGATTTGACATCCATTTGTAAAATTTTCCATTTCATTTGAGCTGTTAAGGAGATAAGAAATCTTACTATTTCTAATCAAGTAACTGGTGCAAATACTTCTTCATAGTCGATCCCATATTGCTGTTTGTATCCTTTTGTAACTAATCGTGCTTTGTATTTCTCTCTCTCCTTGTGCATTTCTTTTTGTTTTGAAGATCCACTTAACACCGATCGCTTGGTGGTCTTTTGGAAGTGTAGTAAGCTCCCATGTATCATTTTTGTTAATTATACGAATCTCTTCATTCATTGCTTGTCGCCATTTTTCTTCATTATAAGCTTCTTCGAAGGTTAATGGATCATATCCTGCAAAAAGATAAAATAAAGAAAGTTCGTCATTGTTAGTATCAATCTTTCGAGTCACATCATAGAGCTCCTGAACCGGTCTTGTCCTTCTTATAATCAGACTTCTTGAATCATGTGACCTAGCTGATCTAGGTGATGATTCAGGTAAAGCCTCTTCGGTATTTGCTTGTATTATATCATCTTCTTCTGAAGGTATGGCTTTCTTATGCTGCTCATCACTTTTCCAGTTCCAAATCTATTGTTCATCAAACTCAACATCTCTCGACATCACAACTTTATTTGTGATTGGATTGTAGAGTTTGTAACTACTAGAATTTTCAGCATAACCTAACAAAATATATTTTTGACCTTTATCCTCCAGTTTTGTTCTCTTTTCCTTTGGTATCTTAGCAAATGCAATACTTCTAAAAATTCTCAAATGATCGACTCTTGGTTTCTATAAGCTCCATGCTTCTTCTGGTGTAACATTTCCAATTCGCTTTGTTGGAAACCTGTTAAGCAAATAAACTGTAGAAGCAACAACATCTCCCCAAAATTCTTTAGGAATTCTTCTTTCCTTTAACATGCATCAGACCATATTAAGTATAGTCCTATTTTTTCTTTCTGAGACACTATTTTGTTGAGGTGTGTATAACATAGTGAATTGATGTAAAATCCCATTGTTTTTACAAAAGCTTTCAAATTCATTTGATGCATATTCACCACCTCTATCGGTTCTTAAACATTTAATCCTACAACCACTTTGTCTTTCAACCAACTCTTTAAATTCTTTGAATTTACTAAAAACTTCTTTCTTTTCTTTTAATATATAAACCTAAATTTTTCCACTATAATCATCAGTGAAGGTAAGAAAATACCTACTTCCTCCAAGTAATACTGGACTGATAGGACCATAAACATCTGAGTGTATCAAATCAAGCCGATGCCATGCTCTTCTTGTTCTTTTGACTTTGAAAGGCTTTCTTTCTTGCTTACCCATAACACATACTTCACATAGTTTTGATGGGTGATCAATTCTTGGCATTCCTGTCACCATATTATATTTCTCTAAAAGTTTCAAAGCCTCAAAATTTAAATGAGCATATCTAAGATGCCATAGTGTAGAAATATCCTCAATATCAATCTTAAAACAATTTGATCGATCAAAAATACATAAATGCAGAGGAAACATTCTGTTATTTGCCATTTTCACATGTGATATTAATATTCTATCCTTGTCACGAATTGAAAGAGCTATATCTTTTATCTCAATATTATAACCTTTTTTAAGTAATTGTTCCAAACTCAAAATATTATTTTTCATATCAGGAACATAATAAACATCTGAAATACATAATTCTTTACCATTATTTAGTTCAAGGAGAATTTGACATTTGCCACTTACTAGTCTTTGAGACATATCACCAAATGTAATATTTCCAGAATAACTTGTATCTATTCTGAAAATAAATCTTTAATACCACACATATGATTTGAAGCTCTAGTATCTAAATACCATGTCATAAATTGATCTTCTTTCAGTTTATTATATGTCAACAACAAAACTTGATTTTCATTCTTTTCTTTCTTAACAAAATTTGCCTTATCACCTTGGTTGTTAGGATTGTAATAACATTCAAAAGAGTAATGTCCGTACCTTTTGCAAATATAGCATTGTATTTCAGACCTTTTAAAATTTCTACCATGTCCACGGCCTCGACCACGTCCTCGACTATAACCTTGGCCTCTTTGGCTAAAATTTTCTCCACCACCTTTATTGTTTAGAGATTCCTGATTGGTCTGATTTCTGCCTCCTCTTCCTCTTTGTCCATAACATCTTCCTCTTTGAAATTTTGATTCACCTCTGTTTTCAAAAGTAAGCTTGGTTTGTAGTGCTTGCTCCAAAGTTTTGTCTTCTCCTCTTTTTGTAATCCTTTGTTCATGAACTTGAAGAGAACTTATAAGTTGTTCTAAAGACATTTTTTCCAAATCTTTAAATTCTTCAATCGCAATAGCAATAAAATCAAATTTTGGATCTAAAGATCTCAATATTTTTTCTATTACTCTTTGATCACTTATTTGTTCACCATTTCGTCTCATTTGATGAACAATAGAAATGACCTTTGAGAAGTAATCAAAAATAGTTTCAGAAGTACCTTGTTGTAATTTTTCAAAGTCGGCTCGTAAAACTTGTAAACGAAGTTTCTTTACCTTATCAACACCACCAAATGCTTTTTGAAGCATTTCCCAAGCCTCCTTTGAAGTATTTGCTGGAGCGATGATCTCGAACATTGTATCATCAAGTCCTTGGTAGATCGTGAATAAAGCCTTTTTCTCCTTCTTCTTTCTATCTTTGAGTTATTTTCTTGCTTCTGCATTCATTGCTCCTTCTTCTGCTGGACTTGGCTCAACAAATCCATCTTCTACAAACTCCCATACATCTTGGGAGCCTAGAAGAACCTTTATTTGGATGCACCATATATCATAATTTTTCTTTGTTAATCTAGGGATTTGAATTTGGATGGTACTTGGGGAAGAGGCCATCGCTTTCTCCTTCTTCTTTCTATCTTTGAGTTATTTTCTTGCTTCTGCATTCATTGCTCCTTCTTCTGCTGGACTTGGCTCAACAAATCCATCTTCTACAAACTCCCATACATCTTGGGAGCCTAGAAGAACCTTTATTTGGATGCACCATATATCATAATTTTTTTTTGTTAATCTAGGGATTTGAATTTGGATGGTACTTGGGGAAGAGGCCATCGCTTTAGCCTAGGCTCTGATACCAAATGTTGAAAATCTAGATAGGAAGGAGAGAGAGTTTTCAAACAGATGAAAAGTAGGACAAGAGTAACTTTTTATTTTTTCTCTCAAAAGACTCTTTACAATTTCACAAACTCTATTACTTTCATAGACCAACATATGGGGTTTATATAGTCCCTAAAAATATATCATATTTATTGTATTCAGAATGAATCATTCTCTTTCAAGGAACCTCTTCAAGAACCAATGATCATTTTGACTTATCCTTCCATAGACTTCTAATATATCTTTTCTTCTTGATGGATTGAATCTCCTTCTTAATGTAATTAACATTTTTTTGAATAAATTAATCTCTTTTATGATATTGGAATAAGTTTATTTCCAACATCTCCACCTTTTTTCTACTTTGCTCTTTTGTAAAAATCAAGTTGGAATTTAACCTTCTTGTTCTTATGTAAGCTGCAATTTGGAACTTTACCTTCTTGTTTGTTCCAAGAAAAGGATCTGGACGCCCAGCCAAATACGTTTTACAGAATAGTAGAAAGAACAATGCCGCTGGGGACAAAGCACAGTCCAAAGCAAGGCAAGCGAAAGATATTAGCAGATTTAGTCAGGCTACAACAGGATTTTGAAAGCAAAAACAGCTTTTTTATTTACTCCAAAAAACACTCTCGCAGACATTTCTTTGTTATCATGAAGTGGAAGATAGATTTCATTGGCACACCGCGGTGTTGTTTTCAGGGATAAAATGGAGAATGTTGCTGCTAGGATGGAAACCGTTGGGGAGTGCATTGCCAAGATTCTTTCTGAACATGTAGCGAGTCAAACACCCTCCAAGAGAATTGGCAAGGTTCAGTCAGTCCTCTGTCTGAGAAAGTATGAATCTCATCATAGCAGAAACAACATGAGGGAGTTGAGCGACCCAAAATCGCTTCACTCTCATGCTTTGAGTCTCCACATTGCTGGAGACGATGAAGACTTTTGCATCCGTCGGGCAGAGGGCTCTGCTATTTTTGGGATGCCAGCCGGTGACATGCTCGTTACCATCGGTAAACCACTTCAGGTAATTTCACTTGTGATCATCGATTTAAGTTCTCACCAGAATAGTCATGGTTAAAACAGGTTGTTGCCCATCTAGCAGCTATCATGGGAACTATGATGTTTTGGGCAGAAATTGTCTATTGAGTAGCTTTCTCCTGTGATTCAGGAATGGTGCAATGGAGAGCTAAAAAGTGCCTCAGGGGAGATACTATTTCAGCCGACAGATGATTCGAGTCCTTCATTCTCCCTCGAATACATGTGCTCTCCTCTGGTTTTGTCTCATGAACCTGCTTGTGGAGCAAAGACGATCTCCTTAGTGGATCAACTGTTAGTAATGCTTGTTCTTGCCTTGTTATACAAAATCTGGTCTTGGATTTTCTCCTAGTTCCGCAAAGTTGTAATCAGTTGATTGGGTTTGTATCCTCTTGGTTTCATCCGGCGCATAACTGAGTGCTGCTTTTGCTTCTTCATATCAAGGATTAGCAAAGGCTCATCTGTTTGAGCCTTCACAGCTCCCTTATTTATACGTCGGGAATCGGCTGGTTGTACCTACAACAAGGTTTTGCAGTGGCAGTGGAAGGCCTTGATGGTTTCTTACATGACTTTCAATGGGGGTTGAACACGTCTTGGTGTGCTTTGAGACCATAGAGGTCTTTTGTGTTTGATTTCTTTCATTCCATGTTAGCTGAATGCTGTGCGATTTCCTTTTTCTTTTTTTTTTTTTTTTTTGTTTTGTTTTGAGGGGCAGGAGGGCGAGTTGTCTTTCAAATAAGTGACTGGTTGGTGTTTCATTCTTCTCAGAAGAGTGACTTGGAGGATGCTACTCGCATCCTGTGGTGTTTTTTGTTGGATTGTAAATTTGGACACTGATATATATATATATATATATATATATATATATATATATATATATATATATATATATATATATATATATATATTGTTGTTTTGATGAAAGCATGAATAAATGTATCTCCTGCATTGATTAATTAATATTCACACTGCTTTATCTAGGTAGAATGAGAGAAGGCAAATCGAGTAATGAACTGCCGGGGCAGAGAATGGATTGTGTAACTTGGTTCTTCATTTGGAGAAGATTTTGGCTAAATGGTCAACCAGGTTCTGAGGACCATATCAGATTGGTGAGAACAACCAACCAAGCAACCGACCGACCAGTAGGATTGAAGAAGAAACAGATTGCCAACGAAAGAAGGGAAATATCGAGATGTCTAAAAGGATTTCATTTTGAGGAAGGCGAATAGCTGATCTCTTTCCCTGGAATAGAGAGACAGACTATCCATTATCCCCGCCTGTCCAAAAGGTTCATTTCCGACCGTGAAGGTTTCACAAGGACGCCACCACGAGGAAATATAGCCTAGTTATAACAGTGAATTAGTTGTCTTTCAGTTACGTTCCTCTTCCTTTTCTTATTAGAAACTGAATCCAACTCCGACCTAGCAGGTCGACCACATGATTTCTATGGATATGCTTCCATATAGCCAATGCCTGTTTCCCCCTACTCCACGGGCTAATTGGATCATCGTCATGTTTCTCCACAAATTGTGTGCCGTCTGAGCCGAAGTCATTGCTTACATTATTTCTTCATAAATTTTGTGATGTCTCAATTGAAGTCGTTGCTTGCATTTCACGAGCTGAGTGTATTTTTCATTTTATATTTTCAACTAATCATAATCTTGACAGTAAAGTGTAAGATGTGATAGATTGAATTGTGATGAATAAGAATACATTGAATGTAGCTTAACAAAGCCTTATTTATACATAGGAAGAAAAGAAGAAGAGAGGATTTTCCTCAACTGTCCACCGAGATTTCCTCGTGCAGTTGAGTAAATCTTATCTATTATCATACCCCTGCAAGATCGTGCTCCTGTCAAAGATACTGATCTTGGACCGATATAATGAAAATAATTTACGAGCGAGAGGCTTCGTGAGTGAGTTTGCTAGTTGATCAGCCGTATGTACGTGAGAAACACGTAGTTGATGTCTGACAACTTGATCTCGTACGAAGTGAAAGTCAATGGCAATATGCTTCATGCGTGAGTGAAATACTGGATTGGCACATAAATAGGTAGCTCCAATATTATCGCAGTATATTGTAGGAGGAAAGGTAGAGTTGACGTTGAGTTCCTTGAGCAGATTTGTGATCCAATTTGTTTCAACAGTAGCTGTGGTAATGACATGATATTCAGCTTCAATTATGGATCGGGCAACTACTGTCTTTTGTTTCTTAGAACTCCAACTGATTGGATTAGCTCCAAGAAATATAATATGCCCAGACGTAGACGTTATATCATCATAATTTCTTGCCCAATCAGCATCAGCAAAGGCATGAAGATGAAGCGGGGTGTGTTTGCGGAGAAAGAGGCCATGATTGAGAGTCCCCTTAAGATATCACAAAATTCGTTTGACCGCAGACCAATGTATTATAGATGGTCGATGCATGAACTATGATAATTTATTGACTGCAAATGAAATGTCTGGACGTGTGAGAGCCAAGTATTGTAAGGAGCCAAGTATTTGTCGGTATTGAGTAGAGTCCGTAGCAGGACTTCCATTATAAAGTTTCAGTGACTCACTGGTAGAGAGGGGAGTGACAACCTCTTTAGCATCCTGCATATTTGTCTTTGACAATAAATCTTGAATATACTTTCTCTGTGATAGAAGAAACCTAAAGAGGTGAATGTGGCTTCCACTCCTAGAAAGTAGCTCAAGGTGCCTAGATCTTTAAGAGAGAATCGAACGGCTAGTTGCTTTAAGAATACCTGGATTTCCAAAAGATTATTTCCTGTGACAATAATATCATCTACATACACCAGAAGATATATGGTATTTTCATGTTGTTATCGTAGGAATAACGAGATATCAGACTTGGAATTGATGAAACCCGTTGATGTTAAAAATGCACCAAGTTCATTATACCAGGTTCTTGGAGCTTGACGAAGTCCATAAATAGCTTTTTGTAGCTTGCAGACATGCCTTGGATATTGTGGATGAACGAAGCCAGGGGATTGCTGCATAAAGACATCTTCAGTTAGAGTCCCCTGTAAAAAGGCATTATTAACATCCAATTATTATATATGCCAGCCTTTTGAGATAGCCAAGCTCAAGATAAGCCGTATTGTTGTTGGTTTGACAACTGGACTAAATGTCTCTGTGAAGTCAACACCAGGTTGTTGATGAAACCCTTTGGCAATTAGACATGCTTTATATCTAGTAATAGATCCATTTGGGTTCCGCTTAATTCAAAAGACCCATTTACACCCGATGATGTTTTGTGTGTGAGAAGAGAGAACTAGGGTCCATATAGAGTTATGAAGAAGAGCATCATATTCTTCACACATGGCTTTACGCTAGTAAGGAGATTTTTGAGCTTGATTAATTGTGGTGGGTTCACTAGCCTCAAGGGAAGAGTTCATTATGGCATGTAGATCAAGAACTTGACGTGGTTTAACAATACCACTTTTGGAGCGTGTTATCATATGATAGCTAGGAGCGACGGAAGTGGTAGGTTAGGTTGTTGGTATAGTCGATGGTGAGTTATCGAGATCAATCGGACTAGTCTGCGGTACTTCAACAGCACATGACGAGATAGCTGAGGGTATTGCTTCATTAATGGGGGAAGCTTGTGAAGTAGGGATTGGAGAGATAATGGAGGGAGTGAGAAGCTGTTGAACAGGAGGAGTGTACTGACCAGGAGGGTTAGGATTAGATGGTGTTGTGGGAGGTTTATGTGACGGGGTTGAGGAGATGCTCCAGTGATGTTTGTTTGTCGGAGTAGCTTGCATGGTAGGGTACTCATGATTTTGAAAAGGAAAGAAAGACTCCACAAAAATAACATGTCATGACAAAAAGACTTTCTGGGTTTGTGGTTCGTAGCACCGAAAAGCATTATATTTAAGAGAGTATCCAATGAAAATGCAGGGCTTAGATCATGGTGTAAGCTTATGTGAGGTATAAGGACGTAGCCACAGATAATATAAACAATCAAAGACTTTGAGTTTATGACAGTTTGAAAGTTTATGGAATAATTTCTTAAATGGAGACTTGTATTGTAAGACTGGAGTGAGCATATAATTAATAAGATAGACGGCAGTTTGAAAGGTTGCTGTCCAAAAAGTTGATGGCAAAGAGGCCTGATGTAGAAGTGTGAGCCCTGTTTCAACTATATGTTGATGTTCGAGCTCAGCAGAACCAACTAATTGGGGAGTATGAGAGGGTGACTTGAGGTGTTGTATACCACAAGCTGCGAGACAGGATGCGAGGGCTTGATATTCACCTCCGCCATCAGAGGAAACTGTTTTAATGGAAGACTGAAAGAAATTCTCGACCAACTTTCTAAAGTTGGTAGACTGTTGAAACTTCAGAT